>QRFI01000007.1:0-2599739 GCA_025389085.1 Sclerotinia subarctica
AACCCTAACCCTCGTGAATGAATTGGTGCTCCATCGTATTGTTGTGATGATGCATATGATCTCGCTCACATGATATATATCATATATACGTCTTAATAAAAGGTACCACTCTAATGTAGTAATTCAAGATATCCCTTTGGGGTAGTAATACTAGATCACTACAATATACCACCTCCGGGTCGCTACAAAGTACTATCTTTATCTCGAATCATTTGATATCCTATATATAAATAATTTATAGATTATCTTTATATAACTAAAATGATATTGCCCTTATAATTATAATTATTGATATATTATATAAAAATACCCTTCTATGTTATATTACAATTAGCACCTAAACATAAGATTTGCTTATATATCTTATATTTTGTAAAATTCCTTTTTTAAGCAAAAATCATATGATTCTTCAATATTTTCCTTATTTATTTAGATAAGATTAACGGAAGTTATACTCTCCGATATTATCTTATAGGTATAATTTGAATTCTCATAAATTCAAGCGATTAACATCATCTATAAAAAGATATTCAGATAGTAATTTATATATATATTCATTAATTTAATTATATATTGATTAATTTTTGGCGATTCTTGGAGATAAGATTATCGCCTTATTTTTTGAGAAAAAACTAAGGTATAAATTATATACCAATTAAATATATAGTGAATATATAATATTTAAAATAAACAAATTTTTTGATAAATCCATCAAGACAAAAGATTAGTATTAGTATATACTATATTTTTCTAAGAATCTTGTTTTTTATCAGTTTTATTATTATTTCTTTTATATATTCTTATATTATAAATAATCCTAATCTACTAATATACAAAAAACTATATTTCATTTAATTATATTTGTCCGAATAATACTTGTTGATAACAAAGGCCTTACCTCTACTATCTTGCAATATAACTCTTTTGGAGAATTTCTTGAAATGATCCCTGCTCTATATTGCCTATATATATAGAATCTAATAAATAGGATTTATCGAATTATTATCAAGTCAAACTATGCCTATTTGTATCTATCCTCACTTAAAAAGCATCTTATAGATAATATATTCCCTCCCGAAATTGAAGGATATATCCACCTTCCCTTTCTTCAAATTTTGAAAAAATATAATACCTTAATAAAGTCTAAGATATTTGAGATTAAATATTTGACTAAAATTTATATTTATAAAAAGGAAATATTAAATACTATAATTGATTTTAAAAAAGTAAAGGTTACCTATCTCCAATTACAGTTCACTGAGATCATTTATTCGGCAAAGCTAGACCTTATCTAATCCAAGGTAATTATCACCTTATCCAATAATATCTTAATCGCTTTAAATATAAATAGAAAGATTGTTTTATCTACCCTTCCAGACTGGATTAGAATTGATAATATATTCTTTCTTTAATATAAGAAATTGTTTCCTTAAAGATTAATTACCTTAATATATAATATTATATAATAAAAGATATTAAAGAAATTCAAGTCTTTTTTATTAAAGCAAAAAATAAACAAAAATATAGAAATATAAGATACTCTATTCAAGATTGATATAATAATTATTTTAATTTATAAACAAATAAAGTAATTTATAAAAGAATATAAAATCTCAAAATCTGGTATATCTTCTCAATCTCTTATCTTATAAATATTGAAAAGTATTATTAATATTCCTAAAAAATAGAAAAGATTGGAAAACCCAAAATTCCAAATCGAAATCTAAATTGAAAAATATCTCTAATTTATAGATTTAAAAGATTAAGAAAAATATAGGAAAAGGAAAAGGGAATGATAGAAAGAAATATCTAGATAAATTTCAAAGCTAAAAAGGACATTTATAGAATTTGTTCTAAAAATGATTTTTGTTATTAGATAAATATCTACTATAATCCCTTTTATTAATCTAAACTAAAAGGATTATATAATACAATCTACATTTTTAGCTTCTCAATTTATAAAGTTTTATTCGGATTTGTTTTGTAGAATCTTGGACTTATCTAAATAATATTTTATTTTATTTTATATATCTATTATTTTATTTGAAATTGATTATCAATTCAATAATAATATCTTCAAAGATACAGATATAATTATACCTCAAAATATCGAATATAAATTAATACTAAATACTAAATTCATTTTATATCATATTTCAAATCCTTTTCATATCTTTCAAATATAACCTCATCTTGAAAGAAATATATATCTTCGATAATACTTTTGTAATACTAAAGATCAACAATAATCGAAATTTTATGTCTCTAAAAAAGATTAAATACCATTCTATAAAGAATGGAATTATTAGATTGAGAAAGAACTTCAAATAAGAAAGGATTTATTGTTTGAAAGAACTTTGACCCTACCCTTATATTACAATAATTAATATCTATATTATATTATATAATTAAATATAGGGTAATATAACAAAATTATATTATAGATCATTGAGGAATACTGACGATCCAGAATCATACAATAATCCTGATTAACTATAAATATGAAGATCTATATAATCAAGATAGATTTCCTTTATATAAAGCTTTATATTCAAGATTAATCATTTAATATACTTTATTATTAATTATAAATAATATATTTATTATTATTATTATTTAAGTCCTTATTTAATATCTAATTATAAATTTATTTCGAGAATCTAGAATATTTTTATATAATTTAGACAATTATTCTTATAATATTTTGAGCATTATTATTATTTCAAATACTGATTCGACAAATAATGATATTATGTCTTCCAAGACACCACAATCTAACAACCCTGCTATAATCAGCCAGGTCACCTCTGAAAATACTAATAAGGATAAAGATATCATTATAAAAGATATTGAAGACCCTAAGAAAATCATTATTATCAAAACTCTTAAAATTATCTTATCAAACTAATTTATAGGCAACTAATAAAAGCTAGAAATCTTTTTATTTCAACTTAAGATCTATTTTCAATTCAATCAGGATAAATTCAATTATAACATTGATAAAAGCATTTAGACTACCTCTTATTTCAAAGGAGAAGCTGTTAAATAGATCTAACTATATCTCAAGGATTATTTTATTAATTTAAATAAGTTTAAGAAGTAAATATACCTGATTCAAATTATCTTTGGGAGATTTGAAGGATTCAAAAAAGAAATATAACAAATATTTGGAAATATTAATGAATTATATAATATTAAGTTTAAGATCTATAACTTCAAGTAAACAAAATCAATAATCAAATATATTATAGAATTTAGGAGGTATATAAATATTATTAAATAAGAAAAGAATACAATGATAAATTATTATCGAAAAAGACTCAAGTCCAAAGTTAGGCTAAAATTGGATCATAATTATATTTGGGAAGATCTAAACAAATTGATCAAGGAATTTATTAAGGCAAATAAGATATTTTATAAGTATCAAAAGAAATATTGATCTTCTAATTTTTATAGAAATCAAGATTATAATAAATATTATAAAAATAAAGAAAGACCTTAAAAAAACAAATAATTTTATAAAGAATCAATATAATTGAATATAATGTTCAAGGACAAATTATTTAAGGAAAAGATAGAATGAAGATGTAAAGACAAGTTATATTTCGAATATAATAAATCAGATTATCGAGCCAGAGATTATTGAAGTAAGAGATTGTTAAAAAAAGATTATCACAAAAAATTCAGTAAAGATCAATTCAATACTATCTTTATACCTCAACTATATATTTTATATTTAATTGAGGATGATAGTTACAAATAAGAAAAATATCAGAAAGAAATCGATATAATACCTTAAGACCAAGAAGGGTTGAATATTATAAATCAATATAAATTAGAATATTTATAAATTCCTTTATTTCTCTTTATTAAAATAGAATTAAAAGAAATATTATTAATAGAATATACAATAATAAATTGGATAACTTGTTATAATGAATCTTACAAGATTTATTTATCAGATAAGGAAATTATAGGATAGTTTCTATAAAAGAAAGTAAGGAGATCTTGTAAAAAGGGAAGATTAGTCAAGACCTATAAAAAAAATCAAGACCAATTGAATATTGTAGGATAAATAAGTCAGATCTATTACAATATAAAAATAAATAAATAAGCAATCCGGATTATAATAGATTCAGAAATTATAAGAAATTTTATTATATTAAAAACTATAAAGTATTTGGGAGTATAATTTTAAACAAAATAAGTATTATATCAATTACAATTAATTAATAAATAATTAACTGGATTGGACAAAAAGATTTTATAAAAGATTCGCTTTTTATAAATGAGTATAATCTAATATAAAAAGGTTATCCAGTTTGATATTGTTTTATTAGGGAATCAATAGATTATTTTAGGAATATTATAATTGAAAATATATAACCCTTAGATTGATTAATTATCGGAAATTATATCATTTTCAAAGAAAAGCAATCAATAAGATATATTAAAGCCAGTAAGGCTAAATATATATAATGAAGAATTAAAGATAAATAATATTATTAATATAGAATATCAAATTCAGGGTTTTTTATTAATAACAAAGAAAAATGAATCTTTTATATAAATAAAGAATAAGTAAAAGAAGTTATTTGAAAACATTCTTATAATGAAACAGGATGAAACGCTAATATTGATATAATATCAAAAGTACAAGAAATTATTCAAAGAAAGAAAAGGTTATAAAACTTTACCAGAATATAAGTTATAGAATTATAAGATAATATTAAAAGAAGGTAAAATGTCTTTATTCAGCCTAATCTATTTGATGTTAATCTTTAATCTAAGGATACTTAAAGATTATATTAGTAATATATTAGAAAAGGAATAGATCAAAGAATTTATCTTATAAACAATTAACTTTATGTTATTTATATTAAAGAAAGATAGTATAAAGAGACTTTATATAAATTATTATAAACTCAATAATATGATAATCAAAGATCAGTATCTATTTCTATTAATTATGGAATTGAGGAATCGATTGGGAAAAGCCAAGATTTTCTCTAAGTTTGATTTATAAAACAGATTCTACCTAATCAGAATAAAGGAAGATAAGGAATAAAAGATAGTATTCAGAATTTACTATAGATTATATAAATATCAAATAATATTATTCAATTTAACAAATATATCAGCAATATATATATATTTAATCAATAATATACTAAAAAAACATTTAGATATATATTATATATATTATCTAAATAATATATTAATATTCTTAGAAATAAAAGAATAATATATTTAGAATATCTATAAGGTTTTATAATAATTAAAAAAGATAAATCTTTAATACAAATTTAGCAAATATAAATTTCATATTATCAAAACAGAATTCTTAGGTTATATTATATTCTTTAAAGATCTCAAAATAAGTCCTAATAAGATAAAAATAATCAAAGAATAGGAATCATCAATAAATATAAAAGAAATACAATTCTTTTTAAGATTTATCAACTTTTATCAATAATTCATCAAAAATTATTCAAAAATAGCTATCCCAATAATCAAGATCACCAAAAAGAACTAAGGAAAATTTCGATGGATAAAAGCAATATAAATAATATTCGAATACTTTAAAAAAGTATTTATAGGAGAACCAGTTCTTAAAGCTTTTGATCCAGAATTATCAATAATTATGGAGATAGATTTCTTAGATTATATAATAGATATAATATTCAGTTAATTAAGCTTAAATAAGAAATAGCAATCAATCGCTTATTATTCATACAAATTATTACTAACTGAATTAAATTATGAAATATATAATAAAGAATTATTAATAATAATAAATATTTTTAAAAAATAAAGAATATATTTGAAAAAATTGAAATATATAATATAAATGTATATAGATTATAAAAACTTGATTTACTTTATTACAATAAAAGAATTAAACTGATAACAAATCAGATGATCAGAAATTATAATTATTTATAACTTCAAAATTTTATATATTAAAGGAAACAAAAATGTTAGAATAAATATTTTCAGTCAAAAACCAGAATATTTACAAAATAAAATATATAAATTATATATAATATTAAAACAAGATAATAATATTTTAATTTACAATAAATTATAATTCACTATCATTTCAGAAATAAATTATGATATTATCAAGGATATTATAAAAACAGAATATACAATAAATATTATAATCAAAAAAATCCTAGCTATATCAGATAATCTAAAAAAAGAATTTATTATTGAAGATGAATTCATCCATTTTTATAATAAACTTTATATACTCTCTAATTTAGTTAAGGATTATATCACAAAACAATATAAATTATCAATCTATAGACATCAAGATATTACAAGAACCTTTATCAGAATAAAAAGAGAAATCTATTTTCCAAAGATAAGGATTATAATTAAAAATATAATTAGGAATTATAATATTTATATAAAGAATAAAGTTATTTAATATACTCTTTATAATTAGCTCAAAATCCCTGAATTATCTATTCAATCTTGGAAGTCCATTATTTAGGATTTTATAATAAAACTATTATTATTTAAGGATCTGATTATTTAAAAGAAGTATAACTTTATATTAATAATAACAAATAGATTAACCAAATTCGTTCATATAATATCATTCTGTAAAACTTGAATAATAAATGATTTTGCTTATATATTCATACAGAATATAATTAGTATTTATAATATACCAAATAAGATTATCTCAAATAAAAACAAATTATTTATATCGAAGTTTTGGTCCATTCTTATAATATTGCTTAGAATCAAAAGAAAGTTTTCAACAATTTTCTATCTATAAACAAATAGCTAAATAAAACAATTAAACCAAATAATGAAAGTTTATCTCTATTGCTACATCAATTACAAATAAGACAATTGGGTTAAATTATTACCCTTAATACAATTTGTATATAATATATCAGAGATGAAAACCATAAAAGTAATATCAATATATATTAACTTTAAATTCAATTTATTAGTTTATAAATCATTATTATTATAAGATACAAATATAAACAAAGCTATAAAAGATATTATAGAAATTAAAGAGCTTCAAGAATAACTTTTTTTGGATTTATAGTTTATTGTTTTAAGAATAATATTGTATTATAACAAATCTTGTAGTATAGGATCTATTCTTAAAGAAAAGGATAAAGTTTATTTTATTCAAAGAAACATACAAATAAAACAATTAAATAATAAATTAGATCACAAAAAACTAGGATTATTCAAAATTGATAAGATAATAGAATCAGTCAATTACAAATTGAAATTATTATATATAATGAATATCCATCTAATATTTTATATCTTATTCCTCAAGAAAACATTATTTGGAACACCGAAAATATCAGACCCGGAAATTGAATCAATCAATCTAAAAAAAGAATATTATATCGAAGAAATATTAGATTACAAATATATTAATGAGAAAATCAAATATTTAATCAAATAGTAAAATTATCTATATTCAGAAAACATTTGAGAATCTAAGAAAAATCTTGATACTCCTAATTTATTGAAAGAATTTCATTAATATTATCCAGACCTTCTTAAAAAGGATCTGAAAAACTTAAAAAGAAAGAAGGGTCAAAGTTATTCAATATGTTCGAATTAGCCTCAACAAATACCGACAAACCAATATCTACTTGCTCCTTCTTCTTCTTTATATACTCATTTTCTAATCTCTTTTTTTCTTCAATCTTTACAAACTTATTGAAAGTATATAAACTCCGACAAAATATTTCAAACTTTTGTTTTAACAAAAAATATTTTTGCTTTTTAAATTAAAGGATCCTAGCTATAGTTTTCTAAAAAGCCTTAATAATTGCTTTTTTCTCCTATTCCAATTTTACCTTTTGACAATTTAAATTATCCCAATCATTCTCTAATGAACCTTGAACATCATATTTCTTCTCTTAACGAATATATTCAGCATAACAAAAGAAATCAATTAAAAAAACAATATATTTATGCTCCTAATAATTACATAAAGAACACAAAGATATTTCGAATTCATAAGTTTTTATTAAACAAGCTAAACGAAATTGTTCTTTTTTTTTTTACAAAATTATAGTTATAATAATAAAAGAAATTTATTAATAAAAAAGATATAAGGGAAAAATTATACTATATAATATTCAGAACAAATACTAAATTAGAAGAGGGATAATATTATAATAATCAATATTTATATTATATTATATAATTAAATATAGAATAATATAACAAAGTTATATTATAGATCGTTGAGGAATATTAATGGTCTAGGATTACACAACAATCCTGATTAGTTATAAATATAAAGATCTATATAATCAAGATAGATTTCCTTTATATAAAGTTTTATATTTAAGATCAATTATTTAGTATACTTTATTATTAATTATGAATAATATATTTATTATTATTATTATTTAAGTTTCTATTTGATACCTAATTATAAATCTATCTCGAGAGTTTAGAACACTTTTATATAATTTAAACAATTACCTTTATAATACCTTATCTGATACTTATAAGTTTAATCCAGATTTAAGATCTATTAACAACTTTTTATAATCAAACAGACTTTTGTTAAAGATCACTGATAAGAATCTAAATGTAGTAGTTATTTCGAAATCCTGGTATTTTGAAGAATACAATTGTATACTTGATAATCCCTTAATATACAAATATATTTCTTATTCAGATATTAAGGAATATTATCAGTCGACTATACTCAAATATATTATTGAAATCACAGAAACTGAATCCTTTTCAACTCAAATTTCAGAATATCTATATATATTAGAGGAAAACAATATTATTCCAAAATTTCATATTATTCCTAAAATATATAAAACTCTATAGTACCTTTGCCTTATTATACCTAATCATTCCTGATATACTAAATATATTTTTAAAATTTGCAATTTCATATTATATATATATCATAAACATTTCCTTTAAATGATAGACTCTACTCAGGAAGTTTTGTCTATAATCAATAAATATAGAAAAAATAGGTATATATCTCAAGATTATAATTAGAAAAAGTTATTCATTATAAAAGACAAGAAATAAATAAGATTTGGAAATAGGAGATAAAGATCCTAAAAAATAGGTATATTAAAAGGTAATTTTTGCGAAATTGAATTATTAGAAAAGAAATTATCTTAATTATATTCAAAACAATTTAGAGAGTTAAGGTTAGTCATTTTATATATAAAAATAAAATTATCCAAAAATATCAATAAAGAAATCAAGTTTATAGATAATTATAAATTAATTAAGTTATTTGAAAAGAAAGGATTTATTAAAGGATCTGAAGATAATCAACAAATCAACAAAGTCTATCTAAGATTTCAAAAAAGCGAGTTATAATATTTGATTAGTTATCTTAATAGAAAATATATATAGTATTATTATAAAGAATAGAAACCTGATTTTATAGAAAAATATCAGATTTATAATCATCCAATCTTATTGATTCTATATATTATCATTTATAACAATCCTTATTGAATAATATTCAAAAAGAATATAAAGGAAGATAATATTAGGAGATTCATTATAAACTTAAACTCTCTTCAAATTAATGAAGAATAAGAATATAGTAATTATAATTTAATAATTAGAGATATATAGGAAATCCTATTATAAACTAAATATTATAAAATTTAATATAAAATTAATTATTATTATAAATATTAATAGGCCAAGGATTATTATTGAAACTTTCAGATAGGATCAATAAAATTATTAATAATTATATTTTATAGATTATTAAGTATAAGCGAATATCAATATAAATGATTGAATATTTTTATTAAAAAACAGATTATCGAATTATTATTATTAAAACTTAATAATATAATTAGGATTGGATAATTAATCATAAGAATCAATCTCGGAAAACAAGAAGTTAAAGCTTTGATCAATTCAGAAGCTATAGGAATATTTATAGATCTGTTACAAATCATCATAATATAGAATCATGTGTGATAAGGATGGTAAGGATGATGATGATGATGATGATATTTATCGTTATAGGCCGCAGGCCTCGTATGCTTGCATATATTCCTTGTTGCCATACATTCCAGATTTGGACAAATGATGCTTAAGGGAGGCCCTTAGGTTATAATCTAATTAGTTAATGTTGTATATAGTTATATATATTAGGGTAGGGTTTATATAATTATCATTATATATTAAAGTGATGTTTTAAAGCTGCGAATTGATTGTAGACCTCCTTGTCTACTGAATCATTGCCCTGATTCCTCTTCCAATTCCCTTATACTTTTATTTGTAGGATTTCTATTTATCGACTTTTTTTTTTAACCCCAAACTTATTATATAACTCCAAAGTCTATATATAGAGAATTTAAGAAAGAGAAAAAAGAAAGTATAGGAAAAGAGAAGAAGGAAAGAAAGGAGGGTTGGTTTTGGTTTATTTTGTCCAAAAAGATCGAGTTGATATTAATAGGGATAAGGGATGGTAAGGGTGATAAGGTTGGTAAGGGAGTAAAGGGTTCAGTTAGTCTGCAGCTTTGTTTGCTGGGAGTTGGGGGCAAACATCATAATAGAAATTCGTCATTTCTATTTAGGTTGAAAACTTGGTGATATTATATAGGGTCTTTAAGAGTCAGGGGATGATTACAAAAGGGGGTTTTTTGTTGAAAGTTCTTTGTGCCTCTTTGATCTTATAAAAGAAGAAATGGAACAAGGTTTTTCTTTTCTTATATGAGCAGTATAAATAAGCTTTGTAATAGTTAAAGTGTTTGTGGTATATTGCAAAATCGCTATATTATAATTTAATTGCAATAATATACTTAAAGATAATATATTTGTTGTTTAGTAGATAAGGGGTATTTATATATATGATTATTAGATCCTTGTAGTATTAAGGGTCTATAATGATCCATAATTATATGTTTGCTATTTTGATATTAGTTTTGGCCAATTGTTTAAGGGAGGCTAGAGTATAAATAAGGTTGGGGGGGGGGAGTAAGGCTCCTTTTTTGGCTGCTAAATCTGTAGTTTTATTGCTTGCAATATTGAGATGATCAGGGATCTAATAGATATGAATTGTCCTTTGAAAGATTTGGGAAAGGAGAGGCCTATTTGACCAAATTTGTTTAAGATCTGCAAATTCTATAAAAATAGATTGTAAGGATTTGTTGAAGTATAATCCAAACTTGAATATCATTTTGTAATTATCGAGGAATACCTAGAGATTTATGGTTAAGATCTTTAAGGGAAGAGCAAGAGTAGCTTTTACTCTTCTCAAGGCGGCGATAGTTTCTGTATCAAAGATCTTAGCATTGTGGCTAAGTAAGAATATGAAATGTTCGATTTGGGAGTCAAATTAGGAGATAATGAAGCCTCCTCCTATATTGTCATCTTTTGATTTGTTTTTTAAGTTATCTGAGAAGATCTGCAGATCATTCTTTGGAATCGATGTGTAGAAGGTTTTGAAATCTTTTGTTGTTTGGGCTTTCGATCAGTTTAGAGGTTCAATAATATAGGATTCTGCTTCAGTATAGGTTTTATTGGATTCCTAGGGTAAAGAGGCCAAAGAATTAATCAATTTGTGTAATGGAAGAGTGGATATAACTTTAGCAAACCTGAAGCTGGGGGTTCAATTACAGGCCTGCAAGGATCTGATGAATATAGATCTGATTATAAAGGGATAGTATGGATCCAGTCGAATTGTCCATGTTGTATAGGTCTCCACAGCTAGATTGAGTTTGATCTCAAAAGGATTTAATTTCGATTCTTTGTATAATACAGCTATATTAATGGTTTTATAGGTTGGTAAGATAATCCTAATATATATATTAATTATTTTATTAAATAGGTTTAAGTGATATTCCATCAAATTGGAGATCCTCATATTTGAGGTAAGGTTTTTTGCTCTGGTTCAGCCAGGCCATCAAGTTTCCACAGTAAAATAGCATTTTTTCAATATATAGACTATAATAACCTTTTAAATAAAGTATAGGAGGATTTCTTTAATTATATTGTTAAAAGTATATAATATATTTGTAATCTTTTGAGCTTTTATAACAAGGATTTGTATATAGATCTTAAAATTGAGTTTTCTATCAAAATGGACTCCAAGCTATCTAAGTGAACCTAGTTTTATTTTGATCTTTTGGTCATTTGTTTCTATATTGGGGTTATTAGTAAAGGTATAGGTTTCTTTATAGAAATATATAATCTCTGATTTCTTTGGGTTAAAAGCAATACCTTCGATCTTTCCCTATTCCAATATTTCTTATATATTAGATTGGAGTTTTATATAGTTATCTTAAAGGTTAATTGAAAAGACTAGCAGAGCAATATTGTTAATATAGCCAAATCTCTGAATAAGATTGCCTATCCAGAATATCAGGGTTATATAGAGTATAAAAAAAATCAGGGAGATAGGCGATCCTTATAAAAGGCTATATTTGAGAGTTATTTTCAGGTCTGTTTCTTTATCCATTCTGATATGTATAGATCGATTAATAGCAAAGAATTGTATCCATTTAGTTATATTATCTGACTATCCTTATTTGCGAAATCTATTAATAAGGTGGCCTAAAAGTACTATATTAAAGACTCCTTTAATATCTATAATGAATAGGGTAGCTTTAAGCCCAGATTTAAGAGCTAATTTGATATCATATATTACATATATCATTAGGTCGATTAAGGATCTTAAAGGGAGAGCTCCAAATTATTGATTTGCTAAAATCTTGTGTTTGATTGTCAGCCAGAATATCTTCCTTGCTATCAATCTTTCCAATCCTTTCTTTAGGACTGATAATAGTATTATTAATTGATAGGATCTTGGGTTAATATTATCTGCCTTATTAGGCTTCAGGATAATTATTATTATGGCTACTCTGAAGCATTTTGGGTAATATCTGATCTTTAGGTAATTTCTGAATAAATAAAGGACTATATACTTAATCAAGGGCCAAGCAATTCTTAATAGATCTATAGGAATCTTATCTGATCCTAAAGCAATATTACCTATATATAATATCACTTATTCAAGGTCTTGTATTATAATCTTAAGGAATTGGATATTGCAAAAGAAGGCCGTTGAGATATTGAATAAGATGTCATCAACTTTTGTTACATTGATTAATAGATTTTGTATCAGTAACTCTTATTTCGCTTCGGTATTGATAATGATTTCTTAAGTAAAGGGATCCTTCAATAAAGGGGTTTGAAATGATCCTATAGATTAATACCATTTCATTATTTTAAATATATTATTCATATTTATAATTATATTGATCTTGTTATTGAAGAAAGAGCTTTTTGCTTTACAAACTGCTTTCCGTAATATACATTTCAATATAACTATTAGGTCATTTCGATAGATATAAGCAGTCAAACAGTATGATTCATTTTATCAAGGTTGGCTTGAAGAGATCTTTAAGATTCTTTTTATAGATCCTATATAAACAGTTCTTATATTTTAGGTGAGTCTTAATACTAATAAGTCCAGATTTATTAAGGAGTATAATAATGGGAGAGGGTTTAAAGGGCTAAGATTTGTATATAATAGATTTATAAAGAGTTTTTTGTTTAAGGTTTCTAATTTGAGTTTCTGTATAAGCTTCTGATTATTGTAGATCTAATATAGATTAGTTTTTAAGGTTTTGTGATCAGAGGAGCAATCTAGATGGTGTGTTATTGCAGTATGTACTGTAAATGATCCTGAAAGGAAGATAAGGTTGAGGGTATTTCCTCTTTTGTATATTAGGATTCTGATAAGGGAGATAAGTTGGAGGTTCTGGTCGTCTGCCTATTTTACAAATAATTCTATTAACAACAAAAAGATAAGGTGTAAAGAATTCCAACTTAGGTAGTGTAGATTAAAATCTCCAAGGAGTATAATAGATTGAGATGGGAGATTCTGAAGGGTAAGGAGCGATCTGATTGCTAGGTTCTTGTATATACTTTGTAAGGGGGTGTTGTATATATTGATTATTATAAGGGTTATATTGTTGGAAGAGGAGAGTTAAAGGAAGATTAGGTTACAAAAGGGAATTGGTTAAAGTTGGTTAGTTTGTAAACCAATTCCTTTTCTGATATATATCATAACTCAGGATTGGATAACCCAATTATCCAGAAGTGAAAAGACTTTGTATAAAGGATAATTTTTGGTGATCTTGCAAAAAAGATCCTTATAGATATAAGGTTCTTAGATCAAAATAATATCGATCTGATCTATATTTGTTAAAGAGAATACAATCTTATAGGATATTATACTCTTTCCTATATTTGTTTATAATATAATTAATGGTTTAGGTTGATTTATTAAAAGGGATGCTGAATAGGTTTTCCAAATTAATAAAGCAATTAAAGGGTCAGGAACTTAATGGGATATTTAGTTGACTTAGATTAAAGATTTGGATTGGGGTTTTAGGATAGGATTCCCTTAGTATCTATATTAATAAAGATAAAGAGGTTAGAATATCCTTTATTCAGGTATCAGGGGGTATAAAGATTATATAGTTTATTTCTATATATATTTTGTTTCTTTCTATATTGAGGGTTTTGTGGATAATTTGTCTTTCTGTTTTTGATTTTGATTTGCCTGTTATTGGTCAGAAAGGGCATTTGGGGTTATCTGCTGTATAAGGTCTGTAATAATGGAGGTATTTTGTAAAATAGAAGTAAGGGGTTCTATACTTAATAATATGATTGTTTTCTGTGTATTTGGACGATCTATAGATGTGGTATATAAGAGGTTGGGAGTAGGATCTTATATTATACTATTGGAAGCAATGGCCACATTGTATCGTTTTTGGTTTTTGGATTATTAGGCTAATAGTGATATTAACACCAAAGATTTTGAGGGATCTCTTCAATCTCTCTATACCAGATTTAAAGTTTACTAATTATATAGTATAGTATAGATTTATTGAAGCACTTGAACAAATTTACATTGCAAATACAATTTCTTGTCCAGAGTATTCCTTAATGGCCTCAATAATCGTATTTCCGGAGATTAGGATTGTATCCATTTCGAAAGAGTCATTAATAATAATAATCTTTTGGGGAATATAGTTTAATATATATAAGATTTGCTTTTCTTGGATTTCCACTTTATAATCCTTAATTGTAAAGATAATAATAATCTTTTGCTTTTCTAGGGCCTATAGATTTGTAAGAAAGCTAATACAGAAAACAAAGCCAGACTTGACTTCCTGAACTTCTTTCAGAAGGTTGGCAATCAGGCCCAGGACCTTTTTTAAAGCAGTGAAGATCGCGAATGGGCCAGCTTTACAGGCCGGGTGAGATTGGTCTATTCTTACAAATAGATGGTTATCGTTGGGTATAACTGTTTCTGTTGATTTTATAGGTTTCAAAGGATCAGGGAGGGATTTCCTAACTGGAATAGTAACTTTTTGGATGAAAATGACCTTAGAGATTGTCTCTTTAATCAATATAGAAACAATTGGAGAAGTAATGAGAAAAGTAGCATTAAGAGTAATATTAGCCCTAAAAGGATGATATTTAATGATAAAGGTATCGAAATATCTCTCAATAATTGCTTTGAATTCTAGGCAAAGAATGGTGAGTAGTTTTCGAGGCCTTATTGAGAGGGAGAGGACCTTATTGAAGCTTATATAACTGTCCAAAAGGAAGGTTATCGGGCCAAAGATGGTTTGGGCCTTATTGGCTTTGATGATAAGGGTATTGGCTCTGTCCAGGAGGGTTTTGGAGAGGTTGAGGGGGTTCATATTAGCCATCCGTCAAGGATGGTAAGGATGGTGACAGATGACGTGTGACGTGTGAAGGATGGTAAGGATGATAAGGATAGTAAGGATAATAAGGATAACCAATCAATCTGGATCACATGATGGACCCTATATATTCAGGGATACGAATTATAGATCCATACGAATTATAGGTTTATAGGAATTATAGGTCCATCATCCTTTAGGATCCAGAGGATATAGCAGAATACAAAGATCTATATAAGCTAAATGGATTTCCTTTGTATAGAGCTTCGTGCTCAAGATCAATCATTTAGTATACTCTACTATTAGTTATGAATAGCATAACGTGGTTTATCAGCGAGTCGCCACTATCAGCGAGTCGCCACTTTTTCACTTATTCAACTATTTTAAACTTATTTTAATCAACAATTATTGAATCAATTGATTTAAACTATTAAGAATCTAATAATTTAGGGTTTATTATATTATTAAAACAAGTTCTTGAATTGTGACCAGTTTTTCCATATTTACTATAGTATCGATTAGTAGATGATTCCTCATTAGAATTTCCCCTATTTTGATGTTTGTTGTATCGAATCTGAATATCTATTTCTTGTTGTAATATTATATCTATAGCTTCCTGATCAATAAATACTTCTCCTTGATGTAATTGAGTTTTTTTAATGTGTCGATATTTGCTTAATGCCTCATTTGTCTTCCGAAGTATATGAATCTTTGTATTTAAGAGTATATTCTTATAAGCTAATCGTTCTGTACCCTTAACTAATGCAATTATAGTTTCGAATATAGGTGTAGGAGAGCTTAATTGATATCGAGCAATTCGAGATTTCATTAAAGTTGATTGTAAAAGAGCTTCAATTAGATTATGAGGTATTTGAGAGACCTAAGAGTTGGCAGATTCCAAAAGGATCGATAAAGGGGTAGATATGCGAATTCGAATATCTAATTTCGAAAGTACAGTTTAAGGATCAAATGGTATTAATCCTGCTCCTCGAAAGCCAGCTTTCATATTCTGAATTGTAATCGATTATTGATATGCAGCTTTGAAAGCTATAAAGAATTCAATCTTAGAAATATGATTGATATATACCTTGATAAACCCCTCAATTTGATAACTATATAAACGTTTGAGTATGCTAAAACATTCAACATCAAATGGTTGAGTTAAATAACTTGAATGCGATGGTAACTTTACACATATAATATTATTTGACTTACAATATAATTGGAAAGGTATCGATTCATAACTTTTATACCCATCCAATACTAACATTCGATATTTGCCCTTTCTTCGTTGACTAGTATATTTATCGAAGTGCTTTAGTCATTCTAAACCTGTCTCATTATTCGTCCATCTATTAGAAGTAGGTTTAATAGCCCAATCCGCAGGAAAATCGGTTTCGGTATACCAATTGGAAAGATGAACTTGCCCTTAAACTATCAGAAATGGAGGTATAGTTTCACCCTCTCTATTACCACATATAATTGCCGTAGCTCATTCTCGATTGCCTGATTGTATTGCCTTGTTTCTGCTATTTCTTTCAGAATTAGTTACAACTATTCCAAGGTATATTATACCTATCATAAAGCCGATTTCGTCGAAGTTATAGAAATCGTAATCTTGAATACTATATTTCGCCTGTATATTCGATACTAATCCAAACCATTCTTCAATAAGCTTGGGATCTTCGTAGAGAGCTCTTTGAAAGTTATAAACACAACTAAAACACATCTTTAATTTTGTACAACGCTTTACAAATCGATAAACCTAGAACTTTCCAATTCTCTTTGTACCTTTTGATTCGAGAATATAATTCGCTATATTTTCTACATTATTTAATTTAGGTGCAAATCCTTTTTTATCTATATCGATAATATACTGAATAAGCACCTCTTCTTCTTTTTCAGTCAAATTAAGATTATTTGCTCAAGTTTCCATTCTGTGAATTCGACTGCTCATTCTATCTCGTAATGTAGTTCGAGGGACTTTGTAGATTTTCGCAGCCTTTCCAACTGTAAGATTTTTTGATTTTTGAATAGCTTCAATAGCTAAGATTATTCTGGCCTCTTTTGATTGTATTTCCATAATAATTTGTTGAAATATCATGTCTTGAAATTGAATGATAAAAGATATTGAAAAAGTGGCGACTCGCTGATAGTGGCGACTCGCTGATAAACCACGTTATTCATTATTGTCATTATTTAAGTCCCTGCTTGACGCCCAGTTATAAACCTACCTCGAGAGCCTAGAACACTTCCACGTGATCTAGACGGCTACCCTCGTAACAATCCTCCACTAATTGGCGAGATCGATGAAAAAAAGATTCCGATACAGTACAGAAAATTCGCCAAGCTATTCAAAAACCTACAGGACTTGAGAGCCCTATCAGAATATAAGCCTTGGGATTATGAGATCAATTTCAAAAAGGGATTTATACCTTCAATTAAGAGATTAAGATCATATAACCCTAATACCTTAAGAATATAGGAAGAATACCAATCGAAAATTAAAAAGAAAAGATGGATTAAGAAATCCAAGTCCCTTTATATATCTAATATATTATTAGTATTCAAAAAAGGAGATCCAAATGGTCAATCTTGTAGAGACTACTATCAAATGAACAATAAGATCATTAGGGATATATACCCTATACCCAAAACCCAAGAATTAAGGAATAAATTAAACAAGACAATAATCTATACTAAACTAAACCAAAGGAATATCTTCAATCTTATACAAATCAAGGAAGGACACAAATGGAAGACCACTTTCATATTACCTTCCAGATTATAGGAATATATTGTTATACTATTTGGATTAACAAATATATCCATTATATATCAACAATAAAACAATGAAATACTTAAGGAGTTTAATTTATTTATAATCTGTTATTTGGATAATATCCTAATCTTCTTCTAAAAAAAAAAAGAATATAAGGAATATATCCTCAAAGTATTCGAAGTATTTAGGAAGGTCGATTTATGATTTAAATTATCAAAATGTAAGTTTGAAGTTAAGAAAATAATTTTTCTGGGATATATAATCGAATCAGGATAAATAAACATTAATCTAAAGAAAATCAAGAAAGTAAAAAATTGGAAACGATTTAAAAACATCAAAGATATATAGATTATACTAGGATTCGCCAACTTTTGTTGGGTATTTATCAAAAACTTTTCAAAGATAATAGAACCACTTACAGAAATGACGAAAAAAGGTATAGGATTTATATAGAACAAAAAGGTAAAACAAGTCTTCCAAGAAATCAAGGATAGATTTATTAAGGAACCTATATTCTACAATTATTATGATGATCGAGAAAGCATTATTGAAACAAACGCTTTCGATACCTATATAACAGGAGTTCATCTTCAAAAAGATGATAACAGGAAACTACACCCAATTGCTTATTATTCCAGTAAGATGGATAAAATAGAACAAAATTATAATATCTATAAGAAGGAATTTATGGTTATAATCAAATCATTGAAATATTGGAGGATCTATTTCCAAGGGGCTAAATTCCTAATAATCATTTATATTGATTATATAAATTTATGAATCTTTATTATAATTAAGGTTCTGGATAATCGAAGATTAACTTGATGAGCTAAAGAATTAGCTGGTTTCGATTTGATAATCAAGTATGTCAAAGATAAAGACAATACAAGGACAAATACACTAAATAGGCCATTAAGATATGAAGATGATAAAACCTATCAAGAGACAGCAATCTTGAAATCTTTATCAAACAGAGACTTTATTCCAAATCTAACAGAAATTGTTGTTTTAGAGAATAAACCAATGGAAGTCTGGAAAAACAGATTCATAGATATACAATTGAGTAAAGAGAATATCAAATAATCTAAGCCATTAGTAACTATAGATGGATTGATATAGATCATAGAGAAAATTTGGCTATTAAATAGTATTACCACCAAATTCATCGAAGAGTAATATATATTACTAGTTTATAATTATTAGGAAGTATAAAGAATATATTTAAGAATTAAAAGACAATATTAGAATCCAGGACTCCAAATTATAGTCAAAAAAATGGTTATCAAATATGATACTTGTATTAGGAACAAGGCTTCTTGTCATGCCTTTTATGGATAGATATATACAACTGAAATACTACCAATATTATAGAAATCGATATTATAAGATTTCATAGAGTTGCTACCTAAATCCAAGGATCCAATAATAGGAGTGGAGTACGATTACCTCTTGGTCATTATGGATCGATTAATCAAGTATATGATACTAGTACCATACAAGATCACTTTAACTGCAGAAACCCTAACAGCCATATTCCTAAAAGAGGTCATTATAATATATAGATTATTAGAGGAGATATTGTCCAATAGGGATAAACTCTTTACATCAAAATTCTGGATTGCCTTAGTAATATTACTAAATGTAAAAAGAAAAATATCTATGGCATTCTATCCACAAGCAAATGAAGGAAACGAATAAGTAAATCAGATTGTCGAAATATATCTTCATTGTTATATGAATTACTAATAGAATAATTGAGTAAGATTATTACCCTTAGCACAATTTGTATACAATAGCTCTGCTTCAGAAATTACCCAAATCTCCCCGAATTATATCAATTTTGGATATGAATTAATTATATACCAAAAACCAAACATTCCAGAAATAAAGAATCAATCTGCTATTATACAAACAAAGAAACTTAAGGAAGTTCACAAAGAAATAGCAACGGAACTCAAGTTCATCGCCGAAAGGAATATTCATTACTACAATAAGAAATATAGTCAAAAGCCAATACTAAAGGAAAGAGATAAAGTTTATTTACTCCAGAAAAACATTAAGATAAAGAAATCAAATACGAAACTGGACCATAAGAAACTAGGATTATTCAAAATCAAGAAAAATAAAGGATCCTTGAATTATAAATTGATATTATCAAAGAATATGAATATCTATTTAGTATTTTATATATCCTTATTCGAACTAGTATTATCAAGAGTATCTAAAGCTCCTGAAACCGAAATCATATCTATTGATCAAAATACTAAGTATAAAATAAAGAAAATATTAGATTGCAAATATATTAGAAACAAAATCAAATATTTGATAAAATAGGAAAATTATCTGGACTCCGAAAATATATAGGAATTAAAAAAAGATCTCAAATATCTTAAAAAGTTTGAGGAGTTTCGTTAACAGAACTGTTACGAGGGTAGCCATCTAGATCATATGGAAGTGTTCTAAACTCTCGAGATAAATTTATAATTAGATATCAAACAGGAACTTAAGTAATAACAATAATGAATATATTATTCGTAATTAATAGTAGAGTATACTAAATAATTAATCTTGAGTACAAAGCTCTATATAAAGGAAATCCATCTTGATTATATAGATCTTTATATTTATAGCTAATCAGGACTGTTATATGATCCTGGACTACCAATGTTCCTTAGTGGTCTATAATATGACTTTATTATATTACTCTGTATTTAATTATATAATATAGTATGAATATTAGCTATTGTAACACTATCACTTTTCTAATTTAGTATTTATTCTGAATGTTATATAATATAACTTTTCCCTCATATTTCTTTTATTAATGAACTTCTTTTATTATTATGACTACAATTTTACAAAAGAAAAAGGAACAACTTCGCCTAACTCGTTTGATAGAAGTTTGTAGATTCGAAATACCTTTGTATTCTTTGTGCGATTGTTAGGAACGTAGATGTATTGTTTTTTCGATTAATTCCTTTTATTATACTAAATATATTCGTCAAGGGAAGAAATGTAATGTTCAAGGTCCATTGGAGAGCGATTGGGATAGCTTGGATTGTCAAAAGATAAGGTTGGAGTAGAAGAAGGAAGCAATTATTGAGACTTCTCAGGAAGTTATAGCTAGGATCCTTCGACTTAAAAAGCAGAAACGTTTTTTGTTAAAATAAAAGTTTGAAATGCTTCATCAGGGTTTATATACTTTCGATGAACTTATAAAGACTGAAGAAAAGAAGAGATTGGAAAATGAGTATATAAAAAAGAAGAAAAAACAAGTAGATATTGATTTGTCAACACTTATTGAGGCTAGTTCGAATATATTGAATAACTTTGACCCTTCTTCCTTTTTGAGTCCTTCAAATCCTTTTTGGGAAGGTCTGGATAGCATTAATGAAATTCCTTTAACAGATCAGGAGTACCAAGGTTCTTTTTAAATTCCCAAATGTTTTCCGAATATAAGTAGTCTTGTTATTTGATTAAATATTTGACTTTCCTATTAACATATTTGTAGTCTAATATTTCTTCGATATAATATTCTCCCTCTAGGTTGATTGATTCGATTTCCGGATCTGATGTTTTCAGTGTTTCAGATGATACTTTCTCGAGGAATAAGATATAGAATATCAAATGAATATTTATTATATATAATAATTTCAATTTATAGTTGATTGATCCTATTACCTTATCAATTTTGAATAATCCTAATTTTTTGTAGTCTAATTTATCGTTTAATTGTTTTATCTATATATTTCTTTGAATAAGATAAACTTTATCCTTTTCTTTAAGAGTAGATCCTATATTACAAGATTTGTTATAATATAATATTGTTTTTAAAGCAATAAACGATAAATTTAAGGAGAATTGTTTTTAAAGCTCCTTGATTTCTGTGATATCTTTTATGGCTTCGTCTACATTCACATCTTGCAATAATAGTGATTTATAAATCAATAAATTGAATCCAAAGTTAGCATATACTAGCATTACTTTTGTAGTTTTTGTCTTTGATATATTATATACGAATTATATTAAGGATAATAGTTTAACCCAATTATCTTATCTGTAATTGATATAACAGCAGAGATAGGCTTCCATTGTTTAATTTAATCGTTCTATTTGGCCATCTATTTGTAAATAGAAAATTATTGAAAGCTTTCTTTTAATTCCAAGCAATACTATAAAAATGGATTAAAACTTTGATATAAATAACTTGTCCCTATCTAAGATAATCTTATTTAGTATATTATAAATACTAATTATATTCCATACAAATATATAAGCAAGATCATTTGCTATCCAAGTTTTATAGAATGGTATTATATAAGCGAACTTGGTTAATTTATCTATTACTATTAGTATAAAGTTATACTTCTTTTAAATAATTAGATCCTTAAATAATAATAGTTTTATTACAAAATCCTAAATAATGAACTTCCAAAATTGAATAAATAGTTTAAGGGTTTTGAGCTAATTATAAAAAATATACCAAATAGCTTTATTCCTTATATAAATATTGTAGTTCCTAATTATATTCTCAATTATAATCCTTATCTTTGGAAAATAAACTTCTCTTTTTATTCTGGCAAAGATTCTTGTAATATCTTGATGCTTATAGGTTAGTAGCTTATATTGTTTTGTAACATAATTCTTAATTAGATTAAAAAGTATATAAAGCTTATTATAAAAATGGATGAACCTATCTTCAATAATAAATCCTTTTTCTAGATTATCTAATATAGCTAGGATTCTTTTAATTATAACATTTATTGTATATTCCGTTTTTATAATATCCTTGATAATATTATAATTTATTCCTGAAATAATAGTGAATTATAGTTTATTATAAACTAAAATATTGTTATCTTGTTTTAATATTATATATGATTTATATATTTTATTTTGTAAGTATTCTGGTTTTCGGCTGAGAGTATCTACCCTAGCATTTTTGTTTCCTTTGATATATGAAATTCTGAAGTTATAAATAGCTATAATTTCCGATTATTTGATCTACTATTGGTTTAATTCCTTTGTTGTAATAAAATAAACCAAATTCTTATAATTTATATATATTTATATTATATATTTTGATCCTTTCAAATATACTTTTTATTTTCTAAAAATATCTATTATTGTTAATAATTCCTTATTATATATTTCATAATTTAATTCAGTTAGCAATAATTTATATAAATAATAAACAACTGGTTGCTATTTTTTGTTTAAATCTAACTGACTGAATACTATGTCTATTGTGTAATCTGAGGAGTCCATCTCCACAATTATTGGTAATTCTGGATCAAAAGCTTTAAGAATTAATTCTCCTGCGAATACTTCTTTAAAATATTCAAATATTATTTGTACTATTTCTATCTATCAAAATTCCCCTTGATTCTTTTTGGTGATCTCGATTATTGGGACAACTATTTTCGAGTAATTCTTGATGAATTATTGATAAAAGTTGGCAAACCCTAAAAAGGATTGTACTTTTTTTATATTTATTGGTGATTCCTATTCTTTAATTGCTTTTATTTTATCAGAACTCATTTTGAGACCTCCGGAAAATATAGTATAATCTAGGAATTCTGTTTCGGTAATATGAAATTCGTATTTACTAAGTTTGTATTAGAGATCTGCCTCTTTCAATTATTATAAAACCTTGTAGATATCCTGAATATATTATTCCTTTGTTTTTGAGAATATCAATATATCATTTAGATAATATATATAATATATATCTAAATATTTTTTTAATATATTGTTGATTAAGTGTATATATATTGTTGATATATTTATCAAATCGAATAATATTACTTAATACTTATATAATCTATAGCGAGTTCTGAATACTATCTTCTATTCTTCACCTTTCTTTATTCTGATTAAGTAGAATCTGTTTTATAAATCAAACTTAGAGAAAATCTTGACTTTTCTCAATCAATCCCTCAATTCTATAACTAATGGAAATGAGTATCGATCTTTGATTATCATATCATTGAATTTATAGTAATCTATATAAAACCTTTTTGTATTATTTTTCTTTAATATAAATAATATAGGATTAACTATTTATAAAATAGATTCTCTGATCCATCCCTTTTCTAATATATCGCCAATATAATCCCTAAGTATCCCTAAATCAAAAATTGATATCAAATAGATTAGGCCAAATGGAGACATTTTGCCTTCCTTTAATATTATCTTATAATTCTATAGCTTATATTTTGGTAAAGCTTTATAACCTTTTCTTTTTTTGAATAATTTCTTATACTTTTGGTATTATATTAATATTGGTGTTTTATCCTGTTTTATTATAGAAATGTTTTCAAGCAACTTCTTTTGTTTATTCTTCATTTATATAGGAGGTTCATCTTCCTTCATTATTAATAAAGAATCCTAAACTTGATATTTTATATCAATAATATTATTCGCCTTCAATTCTCCATTATATATATTTAGCCTTACTGACTTTAATATATCTCGTTGATTGCTTTTCTTTAGAAATGATATAGTTTCCGATAACCAATCAATCTAGGGGTTGTATACTTTCAATTATGGTATTCCCAGAATGATCTATTGATTCCTTAATAAAACAATATCGAATTAGATAACTTTTTTATATTAGATTATACTTATCTATAAAAAGCAAGTCTTCTATAAAATCTTTTCGTTCAATTTGGTTAATTGTTTACCAATTAATTATAATTGATATAATACTTATTTCGTTTAAAGCTATACTCCCAAATACTTTATAGTGTTACGAGGGTAGCCGTCTAGATCACGTGGAAGTGTTCTAGGCTCTCGAGGTAGGTTTATAACTAGGCGTCAAGCAGGGACTTAAGTAATGACAATAATGAATATGCTATTCGTAACTAATAGTAGAGTATACTAAATGATTGATCTTGAGCACGAAGCTCTATACAAAGGAAATCCATCTTGATTATATAGACCTTCATGCTTATGGCTAATCAGGACCGCTGTGCGGTCCTGGACCGCCAGCGTTCCTCAGCGGTCCATAACGTGACTTCGTCACGTTACCCTGTATTTAGTCATGTGATGCGGCATGGATGTTGGCCGTCGTAACAACAAATAAGATTTGGAAATAAGAGATAAGAATCCCAAAAAGTGGATATATTAAAGAGTAACTCTCACAAGATTGAATTGCTAGAAAAAGAGTTACCTTAATTATATCCAGAATAATTTAGAGAATTAGGTGTGGTCATTTCATTTATAAAGATGGAATTAATTAGAAATACCGATAAGGAAGTCGAATTTATAAAGAACTATAAATTAATTGAATTATTTGAAAAAGAAGGATTTATAGATAGATCTAAAAATAATCAATTAATCAACAAAGTTTACCTAAAACTTCAAGAAGACAAATTATGGTACCTGATCAATTACCTTGATGAGAAATATATATAATATTATTACAAAGAACAAAAACCTGATTTTGTAGAAAAATATCAGATTCATAATTGTTCAACTTTATTAATCCTATATATTGTTATATATAACGATCTTTATCGAATAGTATTCAAGAAGAATATAAGGGAAAGCAATACTAGAAGATTTATTGCGGACTTAAGCTCTCCTCAGACTAATGAAGAATAGGAGTATAATAATTATAATTTAGAAATTAGAGATGTATAAAAAATCTTATTATAAATTGAATATCGCAGAATCTAATATAAGATTAATTATTACTATAAACATCAATAGGCCAAGGATTATTGCCAAGACTTTCAGATAGGACCAATAGAATTATTGGTAATTACACTTTATAGATTATTAAGTATAAGCAAATATTAATATAAATGATTGAACCTTTTCATTAAAGAATAGATTACTAAATCATTATTACTAGAACTCAATAATACAATTAAGATTGAGCAATTAATCATAGGAATCAGTCTCGGAAAACAAGAAGTTAGAGCTTTGATTAATTCAAAAGTTATAAGAAATTTTATAAATCTCAATTTTATAGAAAAAAACAGAATCCTTATTGAACCTAAGGAATATCTATATTAATTGATATTGCTAAAGGGAAAGAAGGTTGAAATAAATGGATAGGTATAAAGATAAATTAATACTCTAAAAATGATTATATTAGGAGGGTATATTGAATAAGTCAAATTAGACTTAATACCATTGGGCAGATATATAATAGTCTTAGGAACCCCCTGGATTAAAAGATATAATCCAAATATTGATTGAATAAAGGATATCCTTATATTCAATTATTACAGATACAAAAACGAATAACTAAATAGTCCAAAAGAACAGATTTCTGGGGAGACCAGATACTGTACTATAACAACCACAGATCCTCTATTGATCAACAAGATTAATACAAAAGAAATTCCAGTACAATACAGAAAATTCGCCAAATTGTTTAAAAACTTACAGGACTTGAGAGCCTTGCCAGAATATAAGTTTTGGGATTATAAGATCAATTTCAAAAAAGGATTCATATCCTCAATTAAAAGATTGAGATTATATAACCCTAATACCTTAAGAATATAAAAGGAATATCGATCTAAAACTAAAAAAAAAGGATAGATTAGGAAATCCAAATCCCTTTATATATTTAATATATTATTAGCATTCAAAAAAAGAGATCCGAATGATTAACCTTACAGAGATTACTATCAAATAAACAATAGGATTATCAGGGATATATACCCTATATCTAAAATCTAGGAATTAAGGGATAAATTAAGCAAGGCAATGATCTATATTAAACTAGATCAAAGAAACATTTTCAATTTTATATGAATCAAGGAAGGATATAAATGAAAGATTGCTTTCATATTACCTTCTGGATTATAGGAATATACTGTTATGCCATTTGGGTTAATAAATGTATCAATTATATATCAATAATAGAATAATGAAATACTCAAGGAATTTAGCTTATTCATAATCTGTTATTTGGATAACATCCTAATCTTCTCCCAAAAAGAAGAAGAATATAAGGAACATATCCTCAAGATATTTGAAACATTTAGGAAGATCGATTTACAACTCAAGTTATCAAAATACAAGTTTGGAATCAAGAAGATAACTTTCTTAGAATATATGATCAAATTAGGATAAATAAGCATTGATTCAAAAAAAACCAAAAAAATAAAAAATTGGGAACAATCTAGAAACATCAAAGATATACAAACTATACTAGGATTCGCCAACTTTTATTAGGTATTCATCAAAGATTTTTCCAAAATGATAGAATCATTTATGGAGATGATAAAAAAGGGTATAGGATTCATATAGAATAAAAAGGCAGAGCAAGCCTTCCAGAAAATCAAGGATAGATTTATCAAGGAACTTATATTCTACAATTATTATGATGATCAAGAAAGTATCATTGAAACAAATGCTTTTAATATCTATATAACAAAAGTTCATCTTCAAAGAGATAACAATAAGAAATTATACCCAATTGCTTATTATTTTAACAAAATGGATAAAATAGAACAAAATTACAATATCTATAAGAAAGAATTTATGATTATAATCAAATCATTAAAACATTGGAGGATCTATTTTCAAGGAGCTAAATTCCTAATAATTATTTATATTGATTATATAAATCTATAAATCTTTATTATAATTAAGATTCTGAATAATTAAAGATTGACTTAATAAACTGAAGAATTAGCCGATTTCGATTTAATAATCAAGTATATCAAAGGCAAAGATAATATAAGGGCAGATATATTAAATAAGCCATCAAAATATAAGAATAATAAAATCTATCAAAAAACAACAATTTTGAAATCTCTTTCTAATAAAGATTTCATTTCGAATCTAACAGAAATTATCGTTTTAGAGAATAAATCAATAGAAGTCTGGAAAAACAAATTTATAGATATATAATTAAATAAGGAAAATATCAAATAATCTAAGCTATCAATAACTATAAATAGATTGATATAGGTCGCAGGGAAAATTTGATTACCAAGTAGTATTGCCACCGAATTTATTGAAGAGCAATATATATTACTAATTCATAATTATCAGAGAGTATAAAGAATATATTTAAGAATTAAGAGACAATATTAAAATCCAGGACTCCGAATCATAATCAAAAAAGTAATCATTGAATATGATATCTATATCAGAAATAAAGCTTTTTGTTATACCTCTTATAGATAGATATATACAACTAAAATATCATTAATATTATAAAAATCAATATTATAGGATTTTATAAAACCACTATCTAAATCCAAGAATCTAATAATAGGAGTAGAATATAATTACCTCCTGATCATTATAGATCGATTGATTAAGTATATAATATTAATACCATACAAAACCATCTTGATTATAGAAACCCTAATAGTTATATTCCTAAAAGAAATCATTATAGTATATAGATTATCAGAGGAGATATTATCTGATAGGGATAAACTCTTCACATCAAAATTCTGGATTGCTTTAGTAACATTACTAAATTTAAAAAAGAAAATGTCTATAGTATTTTATCTACAAATAAATAAAAAGAACAAATAAGTAAATCAGATTATTGAAATATATCTCTATTATTATATAAATTATTAACAAAATGATTAAATAGGATTATTATTTTTAATACAATTTATATATAATAACTCTACTTCAGAAACTATCTAAATTT
The DNA here is from genome assembly GCA_025389085.1 of Sclerotinia subarctica. Taxonomy (NCBI): domain Eukaryota; kingdom Fungi; phylum Ascomycota; class Leotiomycetes; order Helotiales; family Sclerotiniaceae; genus Sclerotinia; species Sclerotinia subarctica. The sequence continues at coordinate 29,153 of QRFI01000007.1, forward strand.
CTTTGAACTATACCAACTTTGAATATAAATTAATTGTATACTAAAAATCAGATATTTTAGAAATAGAGAACCAATCTGTTATTATATAAACAAAGAAACTCAAGGAAGTTCACAAGGAAATAATAATAGAACTCAAGTTTATTATTGAAAGAAATATTCATTATTATAACAAAAAGCATAATTAAGAGCCAACACTAAAGAAGGAAAATAAAGTCTATCTACTCCAAAAAAACATCGAGACAAAAAGATCAAATATAAAACTGGACTATAAGAAATTGGGATTATTCAAGATCAAGAAAATTAAGGGACCTTTAAATTATAAATTGATATTATTAAAAAGTATAAATATCTATCCAATATTTTATATATCCTTGCTCGAACTAATACCACTAAGAGTACCTAAAGTTCCTGAAACCGAAATTATATCTATTAATCAAAATATCAAATACAAAATAAAGAAAATATTAGATTGCAAATTTATTAGAAACAAAGTCAAATATTTGATAAAATAAGAAAATTACCTGGACTCTAAGAATATATAAGAATTGGAGAAAGACCTTAAGCATCTTGAGAAGTTTAAGGAGTTTCATCAATAAAATCTGAATTTATCTAAAAAAAAGGAGAATTCAATATAGCTTATATAAATAATAAATTCATCGAATATAAAAAGAAGGATTCGAGGAAGTCAGAACTAATTATAAAGAGTTCAGAATCAAATTGTCCAAAAGGATCGGAAGGAACAACGAATATTGAAATTGCAGCAATTTCTCTTTTTTTTTCCTTTTCTTACTTTTCCTTTTCTTTTAAAGCATTGAGTTCATCAAGGTACTTGAGATCACGATATAACATTTCATCGCATCATTTTTTGAGTTGCACCTTTCATTTAACAAGGCGAGCAATCTTAGCAAAGGATTCAGTAATTTCAGTATCCAATTTATCGATTTATCGATTGAGACTTTCCCAATTATACTTTCGAGGAATTTCATGATCCCAATCATCTTCCAAACAGAACTCAGTATTACAAGAAATGGAATTTCGTATATATTCCGAACAATATAAATGATGCTTATTGGAGATCTTTAATACAACAATGATTTTCTTGTCGATAATAGGAACAAGGAATTATCTCAATATCAATAGAATCGATAATTGTAGCTAAACGGATACGTTCTTTTTTCTTTCTTTGAGTTAAATTATATAAGGAATCGGAATCGTTCATAATGGAAAAAAGGTCGAAGAATATAATGATGAAACAAAGTAGGACACTCATTAATTATAAGCGATCGAGGACGACACTTGATCAGGAAAGGGATAGTGTTACAAATCATATTCATTTTTATAAAATAAAACTAATTACCAATGTTTGAATTACTCTCTTTAAAAGGATCCTTATCGATAAGGAATTCTAGGACAAATATTATCCTAAAACAAATAATATCCTAAAAAGAATAGATTAGGCAACTATTGGATCCTAGGATAAGTATTCTAGAATATAATTTGTTCTAGGAAGATTATCCCAGGATAATTGTCCCAGGACTATTGTCCCAGGATTATTATTTTAGGATTGGAATTGTCCCAAGATTAGTATCCTAAGGCTAATAGTAGATTATGTGATAAAAAGCTTTAGGAGCTTTGAAAGCTCCTAAAGCTCCAGGAGCTTTTTGGAGCTTTAGGGCTCCTCAAAGCTCCCTTATATTCATTAGTATATAATCAGAATAATTTTATAGTTTAAAAACTTCATACTTAACTTAATTATTAATTAGTTCACCTATATTCTACTTGATCTAATAACGACTTCACTTTCAAATGAACCCAATTGATAAAGCCTTAACCTACAACTACCAACCAACGAAACCTCAGGCAGCCGCTGCCTCCAGTACAGTATCGTTACAGGAATAATGTTACAAACCATATTTATTATTATAAAATAAAACTAGTTATTGATATTTGAGCTGCTTTTTTCAGAAGGATCCTTATCGATAAGGAATCTTAGAACAAATATTATTCTAGGACAAATAGTATCCTAGAAAGAATAAGCTAAATAATTATTGGATCCTAGGACAAATATCCTAAAATATGATTTGTTCTAAGATTATTATTTTAGGATAGTATTTGTCCCAAAATTATTGTCTTAGGATAATATCTATCCTAGAATTATTATCCTAGGATAATATCTGTCCCAGAATTATTATTCTAAGATCTTTACAATCTTAGGATTGGAATCATCCTAGGATTAATATTATGAAATTAATAATAGATTATATAATAAAGCCTTTAAGAGCATAGGTTCCTTAAGATTCTTAAAAGCCTTTAGGAATGTAAGCTTCTTAGGGCTTTAGGAAGAGATTAGTATATAGTCAGAATAGTTTTATAGTTTAGGAGCTTTATATTCAACTTAATTATCAATTAGTTTACTTATATTCTATTTAATTTAATAACAACTTTATTTTCAAGTGAATCCAATTGATAAAGCCTTAACCTACAACTACCAACGAAACCTCAGACAACCGCTGCCTCCAGTACAGTATCGTTACAATATCAGGATCAGTTGATATTGATCTATTTGATGGAGTTCTTATTCGAATATCTAGTTTTGAAAGTACAATTTCTGGATTAAATAGGATTAGCCCAGTTTTGCAAAACCTAGCTTTATTATTTGATATAGATATTGCTTTGATATATACAGTTTTAAAGACTTGAAAGAATTCGGTTTTGGTAATATAAATGATATACACCTTGATAAAGTTCTTGATTTGTCGACTATATAAACACTTTAAAAGATCAAAACAACCGATATCAAATGATTGAGTTAAATGCAAAGAGTGAGATGGTAAACTAAATAATATAATATTGTGTTTTTTACAGTATTCCTGAAATACTGATGATTTATAACTTTCATGCCTATCAAACACTAGCATTCGATATCTACCCACTTTCCTACTTTCAGTATGTTTATTGAAGTACTTAATCTATTCAAGACCTATCTTATTATCTGTTCATCCATTAGTAATAGGTTTAATAAGCCAATCGTATAATAAATCGCCTTCAATATACCAATTTGAAAGGTGGTATTCATCTTTTACTATCAAAAACGAAGGTATATTGTAATCTTCTTCATCAATACAAATAATCGCTATAACCCATTCCTGATTGCCTGATTGTATAACTTTGCTTCTTCCATATCGATCAGCTTTAGTAACTACTATATATGATAATATTTGTCTTATCATAAAACCTGTCTCATCGAAATTATAGAAATCGCAATTCAGAATATTATATTTGGCCCACATATTCGATACTAATCGAAATTATCTTTCAATAAGCTCTGAATCTTCGCAGAGAGCTCTTTGAAAATCATAAACGCGATTAAAATGTGTCTTTAATTCTGTATATCGTTTCACAAAGCGATGAGCCCAGAGCTTTCCAATTTTCTTCATATTCTGTATTTCGAGTATATAATTCGCCATATTTTCTATATCATTTATTCGAGGACTAAATCCTCTCTCATCCATATCAAATATATATTAAATAAGTACTTCCTCTTCCAAATCAATCAAATTATGGCTTTTTGGTCGAAATTCTATATGAGGGGTTAAACCATTCATTTTGCGATAAATGTTGTATACGATATATTATATAGCTTTGCAGCCTTCCGAATGCTTAATTTTTTATCTTTTCGAATAGCTTCGATAGCTAAGAGTATTTGAGCTTCTTTATTATTCGATTGCATTATAGATTGTTGATAAATCGTGTATTGAAGTGGAAAGATAATAATTGAGGTAAAAGTGGTGCACATGCTGATATGGTGCACATGCTGATAAACCACGTTACACCATGGTTTGATTTCCTCAGCATTTCAGGTCAGCATTATGTGTTGCTCGCTTTATTGGAATCAATCAGGATACGGTGTCCTAATATCAAAGCACAAATATCGTTTAATGATATCAAACTCCAAGAACAACACTCGAAGTCTCTGAAACGTAAGATTTCAATCATCGAAGATTATGGTGATAAAAGGAAAAAAAGATAACATACCCAAAATGGTATAAAAGAGGCACTTTCGAATACCTGGATGAATTTTTCATGAATTTTCAGTACAACGTATTGGAAAGGTTACATATCAACATCCTTTTCGAGATTTATCAATGCCCTAATCTCTATTTGTGTTGTGGCTGTACGCTTTGCAAAAGGCTTCTGGGTTTGCGTGCCTTCCGGTTGTTCGTCGGCGTTCTTAATGGAATCTTGGTTACACGAAGTAAGTACTGCCAGATCCTACTCAGAATATGTCTTGTCGATCTTGGTTGAATTACAGTTCCGCTGTGGCAGGCTGCAGATAAGATATAGGTTAATCTGTGGTGAACATTCCAAATTCATTGATATTTTACATCTTCGGTACAAGACATAACCCTTAAACACAAATTTCGTATCAAGGACGCTATTTCCTGCTTCAATGTTTCTGCAGAGTTAATTGTATCTTTTTCTCTCTAGATCCTACTAGGACAAGCCGTATAATATCACATAAGCAATTCCACTCTCCCCAGCTTTGATATGAGAAAGGGGCCGATCAGCTTCCTCTACTTACTACGATGGAGCACTCTTTGTACTTGCCATGGTTGCAAAACATTGTATGTTCTAGATCGAATACTCATTTTGGACCTCAGGTATCGATATCGTTTTAATAGTATAATACATTGTGTTAATTGTTGGTGGGGAGGAGTTAGGAAACAAAAGATCGAATCAGGGATGATGAGTAGGGAGGGGGGATTTCAAAAATAAGTCCCCTTTTTATATTCTGGCGACTCTTTTATTTCAGTCATCTTTTATATCAAAAATCATAATTTTCATCTATTAATAATTTTATAATAAATAAATAAAATCAATTGAAATTTCAATTTTGAATATTTTATAAAAATATAAATAAACTTTTAAATTTTCAAATTTTTTATAATTTCATTAATTAAGATATCAAAAATTAAAACAATAATTTAAGTTTATATAAAACTTAAATCCCCTATTCTATATATATTTTTTCGATTAATGTGGTTTAACACCGAGTGCACTATATCACTGAATACACTATTTTTACCTCAATTTACACTCTTCAACTTCAATATATAATTTATCAATAATTTATTATACAATCAAATAGAAAAGAAACTCAAATACTCTTAGCTATCGAAGCTATTCAAAAAAATAAAAAACTCAGTATTCAAAAGGTTGCTAAATTATATAATATAATATATACAATACTTCTTCACAAAATGAAAGATTTACCTCTTTATATATAAATTCGAGCGAATAATCATAAAGTTACAAAATTAGAAGAAGAGGTGATTGTTCAATATATACTCGATATAGATTCAAAAGAATTTCTACCTAAACTTAAAAATATAGAAGATATAGCGAATTATATTCTTGAATCGAGGAATATAAAGAATATTGGAAAGCTTTGAACATATCGATTCATAAAACATTGAATCAAATTAAGATATATTTTAGTTGTATTTATAACTTTCAAAGAGTTCTCTACAAAGATCCTAAATTTATTAAAGAATAATTTCGCTTAATTTCGAATATATAAACGAAATATAATATTCTCAATTGCGATTTCTATAACTTCAACGAAATTGACTTTATAATAGGTATAATACCTCGGAATAATTGTAACTAATATTAAACAAAATAGTAGAAATAAAGTAATATAATTAAACAATCGAGAATAAGCTATAATAATTATATATGATAATAAAGAGGATAAAATTATACCTTCATTTCTAATAATTTAAGGACAAATTTATCTTTCCAATTAATATACTGAAACCGACTTTCTTATAGATTAGATTATTAAATCTACTTCTAATGAATAGACAAATAATGAGACAGGGTTGGAATAGTTAAAGCACTTCGACAAACATACAATTCATCGAAGAAAGGGCAAATATCGAATGCTAATACTGGATGGATACAAAAGCCATAAATCAATAGTTTTTCAAGTATACTATAAAGAGAACAATATCATATATTTATATTTACTATCATATTCAAATCATTTAACTTAATCATTTAATATTAGCTGTTTTAGTAATCTGAAACATTCATATAATAATTAAATTAATAGATTTATCAAGGTATATATCAATCATATTTCGAAAATTGAATTCTTTATAACTTTTAAAACTATATACAAAGAATCAAACATTTTTTAAAATATAAAATCAAAATTTCGAAGAATAGGTTTAATACTATTTAATCCTGAAGTTATACTTTCGAAATTAGATATTCGAATTCGTATACTTATCCCCTCCTCTTTCGATCTAGATTAATAAATCTCTCAAATCCCTTATAATCCAATTAAAGCTCTTATTACGAATCACGTTTATTATAATACAATAAAAACAAGTACAACAGTTTAGACCATTGTTTTTGGAAAAGATCCTTATCGACAAGGAATCCTAGGATAAGTATCCTAGAATTCAATAAATCCTAGGATTGTATTTATTCTAGGATTAATCAATTAAGTAGTTATAATAGCTTAGGGCAAGGTATCCTAGAATCTTATTCGTTCTAGGATAAAGAATTCTAAGATAATATTGATCCCAGGATAATTATTCTAAAAAGCATATTATCCTAAAAAACGAATTATCCCAAAATTAATGTTTTAAGGTTATTAAAAGGATTATATGATAAATAAACTAAATAACCTAATCTATCTAATCTAGGAGATAATCTAAGTAAACCAATCTATCCAGGTTATCTAATAATATCTAGAAGTATATAATTAGGATAATTTCATAGTTTAAGAGCTTCGTATTCAACTTAATTATCAATTAGTTTATTTACATTCTACTTGATCTAATAACAACTTCATTTCCAAGTGAAAACCAGTAATAAAGCCTTAATCTACAACTACCAATCAGACGAACCTCAGGCAACCGCTGCCTTCAGTATAGTATCGTTACAGCTCTTTCTCAATCAACTTTAGTAAAATTTCGAATAATCTATTATCAATCAAACTCTCCTATATCTATATTTGAGATTATATTAATTTTAATTAAGAATACAAAGAGATTAACTTGTGAAAATATATTTTTGACTACAGAGATTTATACACTTCGAAAAGTAAATGAAGCATTAAATAAATATCGATATATAAAAAAAACCTAATTACATTAAGAAGAAATACTCATTAAACAAAAAGCTCTTGATATATTATCTCAGCAAAAAATTGATATTCAGATTCGATATAACGAATATCAAAAAGAGGGGAATTCTAATAAGGAAGCATTTTCTAATCGATACTGTAATAAATACAGAAAGATAGGATATAATACAAAAACCTATCAAAATAATATAATAGATCCTAGATTATTAGATTCTTAATAGTTTTAATCAATTGATTTAATTGTTGTTGAATAATATAGGTTTGAAAATATAAATTGAAATAAAAATGATGTATTCGGTGATATAGTGCACTTGGTGTTAAACCATATTATTCTTTTATATTAAATTATTTTTTTTATGTTCCGAGCGCTCTCTTATTCCGATAATCTTTTATATCAAAAACTATAATTTTTATCTATTAATAACTTTATAACGAATGAATAAAATTGATTGAAATTTTAATTTTGAATAATCTATTTACAATTTTCAATTTATATAAGATTTATATACAAATTTGAAAATCTTGAAAATCTTAAATAACTTTTTAACAAAAATTACTAAAAACAAATTAGAAATTTTTTTAAAATATTTGAATAATAATCAATTAAAAAGATTAATTCATTTAAGAAAATAATTCATAATTTTTTAGAATTGATTAATAGTTATATAATAAATTTGTAATTCAAATTTCGATAAAGTTTATTTATTAATTGTAAAGTTATTAATAAGTGAAAATCATGATTTTTGATATAAAAGACGATCCGAATTAGAGAGTGGTCCGAAAATAAAGTATTAGACTTATTATTTTAATCTTATAAATAATTCAAAATATAATAAATTTTTTGTTTTTTTGACTTTATAAATCTAATTTGATAAATTATGTATATTTTAATTTTAGCTTTTTGATTTTATTTATAATTCAAAATATTATACTTTATATTTTTGAGAAGTTGTAATATCTTCCACTTCTAGTAGTCGTCATGATGTTGGCTTGAAGAACGTACTGTGGAAGCATTTTCAACATACTTCAATAGTAGCCTGGTTTACAGAATATCCCAGATTGACTCATGGCAATGGTAGTCGTGTTGCTGTAACAAAAGATGCCCAAATGGCAAAGATGATAACCAACGCAGCCATCTCGGGCCTAGAAGTGATGGTGAATTTGCTAGAAGCTACTCAATTGACTGGTATAAAATAAATTACAAGACACCAACCACCTTAGCACATAGTTTAGGTTTGAACGCGTTGGAATGAAAATACACAGTCATCGGGGTAGAAAGTGGATGAAGAATGCAGTTTGGCATAGAAAAGTAACAACAAAATGAATTTTCTAGGAAAAATCTACACATCCGCACAACTATGCATGGCGTGTCATCATGCCCGGGTTTGACCCAAAAAGCCCTTCGATTGTCGAATCTAACATTGGAAACGAAAGGTGCCATGATACATCCTGTTTTAAAGACTCATTGATTCCCCAAAACACCCTTTCCCAATGCCCTCAAACTATTTTCATATCTACCTGGACTATGATCCAACAACATACTACCACCAAACCTTACTTCACCGAATCTCTTTTCAACATCTCTCACGTACTTCAACACGCTTCTAGTCGCTGGTTTGCCTAGCCCACCTTCCCCTTTATTAATTTGCTGACCGCTCATGTCACTCTTCCTTGTGAAAGCATCTCGTTTCAAGACAGCCATGCTCTCAACTACGAAAACCTCTCCAGGTGGCACCAGCTTACTACTCAACATACAAGCTCGGAGCGCTTTGAGTGCAGCATATGCCCATTTATCCTCCTCTTCTTCATCATTCCCATGACCAGATCTTCCATACCATCTTTCTGAAAATGAATTACTCATCCCTGCCCAGACCCTTCTCTTTACTTCACCTTTCGCACCAGAATTGTCGCTCTTAAATGCGAGTGCTACAGCTTGAAGGTCGTGAAGCAGACCAAGTGAGAGACGTGGTACAAGATCATTACCATTGACTACTGTTGTTATGAGGCCTCTAGTTGCAGATCGAAGGGACGGAGAGAGGGTCGCTGGCGGGCCATAGGCATAGACATGGATTGGTCGACCCGGTGGGAGGTGCAGCAAATGAAAATAACTGTTTGAAGCGTTGCCGGATGTGAATGAATGTTCGGGGTTGTAAGAAGTAACGAAAGATGTGCCATAGCTAGCAGGTTCGGAAACCATGATAGCCAACAAAGTACTTACGCCACCACCCAAAGAATGTCCGCACATAACCAACCCGTAACCAGGGAATTCTTCAAGTGCTGCTTTAATTGTAGCCATAACACGACCTCCGCCACCTTGAAGAAGTCTACGAGCAGAGGCATGAATTCCCTTGTGAACTTTGTATCCTTTACCGCGCCAGACAAGCTCATCGTAATCACAGGTCATATCAGCGAGAACATCTTCAAAGCCAAGGGTACCACGACATGTGAGGACTACAGCCTGCGATTGATGGTCGAGCGAAACATAATGAACCATAGGGACACCAGTATTTGTCAACCCACTGGAGTCAGTCCCACCCTGAGGATCAACGAATGAAGAGAGGAGGATAGTGTTGGCAGGTAGTTGTGTATGAGAGGAGAATGATTGATGTTCAAGGTGATGTATTGCATCAAGTTCTTTCCTTGCATCAGGATCTGAGATTCCCATTACTCGAAGAAAGTTAGAACCGTAAGAAGCTGATGCGAACCTGACAAAACGAGTTATATTTTGTACGATATGCCGTTTTGGAAAAGTGCCATCGATTGTACCAGTACGCATTAGAGAATCAAATGCTTCTCTACTTTCAAAGCTTCCTTTCTCGGTTCCAGAATTTGGAATCAAACAAATCTCCGAATTATTTGTATGCAATGTGAATATACTCTCCTCATTTGAACGTGTGCGGCGATGGTTTTTGGGCGCCGAAAACGAAGGTTCGAGGGTCAAACTTCTCTCTGATCTCAACCTTACAGCATTATTTTGCCCAATGACTCGATTCCTCGACGCGGTTGGAGAATGAGAACCTGTTTGGTCAAAAGAGTGGATAGAATAGGTATCAGTCTGAGAAACCATGGAGTCTTTTCGTTGTTCGTGAATCGTGTAACAATTGGTTCTCGAAGGAGTGCGAGGTAAATCAGGCTGGATCTTGTCAAGATTTTCCGATGTCAAGGGGATCTGATTTCCACGTAAAACTATTGGGGAACCCACAAAATTTCTCGATTGTTTCAGAGGGATTGATAGATGGGACGAGTTAGATCTAACTTTCGAGGCATGAGTGGGGTCGCCCCATGTTGGGCGAGGACGAGGTGGAAGTTTGGGTTCGGTATCTTCATTATTTCCATCTTTATTGAGTAAACTTGATAATTTAGTACTGGATCGTCGCTTCAAGGCCTGGCGGAAAGAAGATTTTTTATCCGGTTCATCCGCGGTTGGTTCCTCGATTTTCGATCTCTTGTACATACGGTTGCTCGAAATCAGCTTGAGAAAAGCTGGCTTAGGAGTTTCATCCGGTGAGATTGGGCTAATGGGCTTCCTTGACCTCCTTTGATTTGCCTTTGCCAAGTTGTCCGAGGCAGATTGAAAAATTTCCACATTTCCTTCCAACTTCTCGTCCGGAGTGCTGGGTAAGGAGAGCCTGGGTATTTTGGATTTTCCACTGTAATTTTTTCGGCGAACAATAATGGGAAGATTGTCGTCTTCTATAGGCAAAGGATCGTCTACAAGATTCGCTGTGGGTGTCTTGGGCGGGCTTGCGTTGCTGAGAGCTTCGTGGTCGTGATCATCACCGGAATCATTATCAATATCCGTATCCTCCTCTATATTCGGTTGTAAATCTTCTTCTGTAACGCTTGTACTTCGTAACCTATTTCCCACAATGCCATACACAACTCTATACCTCGGTACCAAGGGCATTTCTGGTTGTTTACCCCCAGCATTTGAGTCTGCTTCGACATGAAAAGCATGCTCTTCCAATATTTCCACTCCGGGAGGTGGCAGAAAAACGGGAGGTTCAAATCCCGAAATTTCCACGGTAATTGTCCTTGTAGTAGTCTTTATTGTAGAGGTTGTGATAGAAACAGAAGCATCAGAGGGTAAAGATTGGATTAACCTCTGCCTCAATATACTCTCCGCCTTTTCCTCCCCTGGGTCGGTCTGGCTTGACTCTTCTCTTTCAATCGTCTCCAACAGCTCATCGCCTTTTGTATTCATGAAAGATAATCTTCTATGGCCTTCCTGATTATTGTATGAATTGCTTTTGATCATACCAACCACATCCGCTCGTCGTCCATCGTCGAGGACAACCACATCCCAAAGCACCTCCTCATATTTACTTTCTCGACACTCGAGGTCGGTCAATCTGCGACACCATCTTTGCAACAATGCCAACCCGCATATACCCAACAAGAGATCACCCACACTGACTCTTTCTCCTTCCACTCCCGTGGCGGGGTTCTGAAACTCCCGTCGAATTAAGGTGATGATGCTTGCTATGGCCCTTGAAGAATCGGTTGAACCAAGAATTGAATCTAGAGTACCAAGTAACTGTTGTGAAATGTCCGTAGCTGAAGACAAAGCAACAGAAGAGAAATAAAACCCTGTAGAAGCAGCGAATGATATTCCTGTGATAGTAGCGTGTAAATTTGCGATACTTCGTTCTAATAATCCTTCTGCTTCCAACTTTCCCAACTCCCCGGTACTACGATTTGCCACATCTTTCCCGGCACGATGTATTATCCCCTCAATGAAAGCTCGACTGACTTCCAACCCGGTGAGTGTTGTTACTCGTGCACCGTCTATAGCAAGACCTCCTATTAATGTGCCAAGCCGAATATACAGAGAGGAAGACCTTGTTAGCAAGCTGACAGCATTGGCAATTGGCGCTGGGAGAAGCGTTGATTCTCGAGTAATCTGTTGCAGATGTTTGGGGTCTGTTACTGCATTTCCGTTTTTGATCTCGGCTTGACAATTTTCCACTTCGCCCAGAGCGTCCAGAGCTTGTGGTTCTAACTCCTGCAAATTCATCTTATTGTGCTTTGTGAATGAGGGGTTTCGAGTAGGATTCGGGAACTAAAGCTTTCTCGACAACGGACTTACAGAATTCATTCTCGAAGCGGGCAAGATGGAGTGTCGAATCTGGTAGGCCTGAGATGCTTGTTGTATACTCGTCCCATGATGCGGTATGATGTTTTCTGAATGGTGGCGGGCGTTCTTAGAGATCATTTGACATGTGATAATGTGCTGGCCATGGAATGTGCTATTGGTAGTAACAAAACATGACAGTCAAGAATGTGAAGATTTTGAGAAATTGCACCTACCTATGAATGAACACTCACTGTCGCAAAGATGGAGTCAATTGCTATAGTAACGGGTATTTTTTGGATTGGAATGTAGTTCAAAAGAAATCCCCTTCAGTGGTCAGTGGCCAGTGGCCCTGCATTCAAGACAAGTCTGTTGGTTATTTGAGAATATGATGTCTTCTGAATTTAGAGAGAGGAGTTTTGAATCCCGCACTCCGACATAGTTTTTGCTAATACTTAATTAGTATTGTATGGTTGAAGTCAGAGTCAAATTCGTGATAATGTGCTCCTTCAAGCTGGAATTGAATTGGCAAGGAAAGCAATCGCCAAAAAGCCAACTCAACGTGCCAAAATTACCCCGCCACATTTAATTTCAGCCACATTTTCAGCCTTGTCTCCGCAGCCTTCCCACCTCAACCACTAATATCGCTATGTTCTAGCGGCTTGCATCATTTGCTGGAGCTACTCGAGACCAAAGTTCTAGAACTACTTGGTACCGTCAATACTTTTTCACATACTCTCCCCAACACATAACAGACAGCCTTCTTTCATACATGCGACAGGATGTCTGAAAGGGGTCAACACAGAGGTGGCGGTCGTGGAGGTGGTAGAGGTCATGGTGAACACAGAGGTGGCAGGGGAGGTGGTAGAGGAGGTCATGGTGGGGAGAGGGGTGGGCATGGCGGGGGAAATTTCGAGAAACCAAAGAAGGAAAATATCTTGGATTTGGGAAAGTACATGGATAAGCAGGTCACAGTTAAGTTCAATGGTGGCAGACATGGTATGTTACTGGTTTTGTGGTAAAATTAGAGAGGTTACTAACATGAATCCTCACAGTGAAAGGCACTTTGAAGGGTTATGATGCCCTGATGAATCTGGTTTTGGATGATGTGGAGGAAAAGTTGACTGGTAAACCCTCCTTGTATTTTACAAATTTCATACTGATGTGAATTCTTTCGCAGATGATGAAGGAAATGAAGCATGGAGAGCATTGGGTTTAGTGGTTGCAAGAGGAACCTTACTCATTGGAATAAGCCCAGTCGACGGCAGCGAAGAAATAGCGAATCCTTTCGTACAACAAGAAGAATGAGAAACGGAATCAGAGGATAAGGGTTGATTCCTGGGGAAGGGAATTAAAATTTACATGGCCATCTCGACGCGCGCGCTCAGGGGGAAAACCGGGCACACCCTCAACACCAAAACCAATAGTTTACAACACACCTTTTTAAATGGATGCAGACATGATATCAGAAGGCGCTGAAGTGAAAGTACTTCAGCGAAGAACACGACTGAAATGAAAATATCATGATGTTGAATATTTGGGCTTTTACAAATCAGTTGATGTGATTTCGAGGGCTGGGCAAGGAGCACAAGACCGTGAAGGTACATGTTCAAGGAACTAGCGACCCTTCAATCTTCAGAGATACTTGATGCAAGTGTAGTAAAGCCCAGCGGCTCTTCTTAGGTTCATTCTCTTTTGATATACGTAGGATGAAGCCTGGTGTGAAATGCATTTCGTGTATGGGGCGGTGTCAGCCGAAAAAAATCTAAAAATTGGTTTCATTGATCTTTTGACTTGTACGGATGAAATATTCGAAGCTATGGTTAAAGCTTCTCCTTTGTTCTTGTAAATTTTTATCAGTGCCAGGAAGACAGTACTGTATAATAAATATTTCAACATTTGTTGCACCATTGAATCCGTCTCCATGCTCTGGGGTTTCCAATAGTTGAAATTGTGGTCAAGTCATCAAAGACTTTTTCTTTTAAATCTTCATCCAATTCAAAGATTCAGATTAGTTCAATTCAAAAATTTACAACTTTTCAAAGATTGAATGACCACATCCAACATACCCATACGGAATATCGGACATCACAATCAAGTTCCAACCCGCTCACACGAAACGAGAACAGACAAATTCATTCTTTATCCCGGGGTACAAATACCAAAGGCAAGACATTCTTCAACTTTTTTTCAGCTCGGGGTTTAAATGCGTTCACAACTGCATGATGTACCGTGCGAACTGGACATGATTGGCCAAACTCTTTCTCCTTTATTATTCGAGCCCTGGTTGATAATTTGTCCAATCCCTTGATAAGCACAGGTGGGCGCAATTCTTTGCATGATTTTTATCTCTTAAAATTTAATACCATCATGCCATTCCTGATTGATGGTGTGGGAGGTCCTCAAAAATTTCGGTGACATGAAGAAGATTCCTATGCCAACCGCTTTTTATTATTCCCCATCTTGGAATGTGGGATTGTTATTTTTAGTACCGATTCTTTACAATTTATATACCCATGGAAACCGTATCAAAGGTTCCGCAGTCCGAATGGACATAAAGTCCTTCGCTGATAATTGAATCCCTGGCCTATCTTCAATTACTCTTTTGTTGAAGCCCTCACTCCGTGTCCAAACAGAATCTAGAAGCCACATATCCTCACCCACCTTTCAGACATAATTTACAACAATATCAAATGTCAAAGCATACGGTTCAGAACAACAGTGGTGTGATAACTACGAAAAGACATCCAAATGTCCTAACGCAAGTCCAGACGACTTCTACAAGCGAATCCGAAATGTTACCCTCGTTCCAGCTTCTCCCGCAAACTCCAAAAGCTCCTGTCCCAAGTCATCGAACTACCGCTCACAAGCTCGCATCTTTGCTCCAAGAGATTGCTTCTATAATGGAAACAATTACCGGGGAAAAAATGATGTGTGGCGAGGAGCTAGATGGTCTGGAGGGAGATGTACTTGGAGGGTTGACAGAAATGGTATTGATCATGGAAGAGGAAGTTGAGGAGATGATTGAGTTGGCTGATGTGGTGGAAGAATATGTGGAAGAATTAAACATGGCAGAGGTGGATGGGTGGATTGCTAACCCACCGCTCTCGAGGTGCAATGATGGTACTAAACCAAGAGACAGTCATTCGGAGTCTCAAATTAACGCAGTGAATGAATGGAAACGCAACTTGAGTAATATGGTGTTTGAAGATGGCAATGAGTGTAATAAGACTGGATTGAACGATAATGTCGAGAGATGTATAAGTTTGGGCGGACTGTTGGAAAAGGTTGAGGAGGATGTTTTGAGATGGAGAGTGAGGAGAATGTCCGTAGACTCTGACAATTATGGGTTTGACGAATCGTCGGAGGTGGTTATCGGGGCAGGAATTTCTGTGCCCATCACAAACTACAGGAAGGGAGTGATCAAACAAACCATTATTTCACTGCCTCCGAGGAGGAATGGTCTGGATATAAGATTCAGAGACTCAGGGCTGGGATTTATGAGCCCTGCTGGCGTTACCAGAATACCGATCAAGAAGGAACCTAAAATTGTTATCAAGTCAAGTCCAATTGGATTGAGAACTGGCTTTGGCTCTACTAGAAAAAAGAAAGCGGTTAGGAAGCCAAAGTGGGTTTGAAGCCTTGAGTAGGTATAATGAAATTTTAACCGACAGATGATGAGCAAAATTCCAGTAATCTCACATGCATTGTTTTGAATTTTTAGGAAGTAATTGGTGTATTCTTAACCAAAATCAAACCTGCATATGGTGCCCTTTTAACCTTCCATCTATGACGCTCTATGTTTAATCCCAATCCCAGCCTTGCCAGTGCGAAGTTGTACCTGTATATCCAATCCTGTAATCCCAACGCTTGCTCTCAATGCTTATATCTCAATGCTTGTCCCCCAATGCTTGTCATCAATGCTTGTCATCAATGCTCGTAGTAATGCGCCATTTCCAATCCAGCTCTCCTGAAACCACATTTAACATAAAATCCCTCGTTAGCTTCACTACAATCCAATATGCTTTTATAACAACCAATCTTCTCCGCAATAAAGTCAAGCGCTTGAATCATCTTCAATCCAAGTTTCTTTCCTTGTTGGTCTTTCGCAACAGCAATGTCTTCGATGTGACCCACGAGACCGAGGTTGTGAATGCTATTAGTACGTCAGTATTCATCGCTTCATGATTAGAATCTTAGTACGTCTAGATGTACTTACAACTTTCTTTCTACAATCAGAGCACCAGTAGCGACAATCTTCCCCCGATCTTCAATAACTAAGAGATAATAACCACCCTTTCCTTGATTGTTGTACCAATCGTACCGCTCGTTCCATTGCTCTTCTGTGATATCGCCAACGACAGTCAAGACCCGTAAAACATCTAAGAATCCGAGAGCATAATCGGACTTTTGTAATGCGCGAAGAGTATATGATTCGGGAAGGGATTTGGCAACTTCAGGGGAGATGAGCTCAGGTCCAAAGAGACCTTTTGTAACTCCATTGGTGAAAGCCATTTTTTGTTTCTTTATGTGGGAGCGAGAGTGCGACAGATGGAGGTGACAAGTAAATTATTAATGTAGTAAAGGTGGCTACGGTAATGAAAATGGTGAAAGTAGTGACAGTAGTGAAAGTGGTGACAGTAGTTGGTTCCAATCGATTGAGATGTCTGTTGTAGAGAAGGAGAATGAGGCGCGCGGCTGCCCCTTTTCGTATTAATGAGATCTACAGGAATCCCTCGTATTTTTAGTGGCAGTGCAGTAAAAAAAATGATGTTATACTTGTGGAAGTTCAGAGTTCAGGGTTAATTACAGTATTGAATCAATAGTAAAAGAGTGTGGGAATTTGGTTGGAAGAGAAGTATTCTGGCTGTTTTGGATGCGGCTGAAGTTGTGTATAATAATACCCAATACCTATGTAGGTAAATATTTAGAACTTTGAAAACTTCAGCCTCGCCGACACAGATAGCGATAACATTTCCACGGGAAGCAGGCGTACATACCTTGTTGCCCTATTATCCAGGCACCAACATCATTCCACGGACATTGTTCCGTCGGATGAATATCAGACCTTCTGTATATCCCATAGCTAGAGATTTCTGCCTGGTAAAGCTTAATATCAGGCATCGATCGGCGTGGAATATCCGGCCGAAGCTCAACCGAATCCCAAGACGGCAAGTTTTGGTCGAAATTATACGCTACTTGATGAGTAATCAACAGAATGATGCAGGAATGATGAGTGACTGATGAGCGAATAGGTACTGGGGGGGGAATATTTTTCGGATCAAAAATGGGGAAATCAACGTTCTTAACCAACCAATCAATCCCGAGGAGGCTTAACAAATGTTTAGTAATCTCGATAACAAACGCAAGTTTTTGAGAATGGGAGAGGGTTGAAGAACGAAATGGTAAATAGGTAATAATAAATAGAAATATAACACATTATCATAGATCAGATGTACCGGTATACTACCTAGGTAGCTATACATACGGTTATCGGCATTTCACTTGCGGACAGTGCTTCCTTTCTCCAGTTCTCCAGTGGAGAGGGGAGCGGAATGTCGGAGGCATAATGAGAACGAAGAAAAATATCAAAGGCATACGGAGTATACATATTTATTAATTGAGCCAATGACGATAAGTAATAAATCTCATCTAGTCTAGTTTTAATGGAGAAAGCATGTTTTGAGGCGGGAAGAAAGTTTGGAATTTGAATGTTCAATTCTAATCATATCCATTCCAAGCAATGAATAATAATAAACGATGAATAGGCTTGGAAAAGGGATTTCAGAGTGGGAGGAAGACAGGAAAGGCACAAAAAGGCAAGAAAGGCGGCAGGAAAAGGCTATAGTCACGTGTATAAGTAGAGCTATGAAGGCGAAAAGCGCGACCCCAGCGGAGGTCCATCTTCCGCTTTGTGCAGAGAGTTTCCTTCACAAATCCGCATTGTTCCCCATCGCCCCCATCGCCCCCATCGCTCTCCCCCTCCAATCGAAACTCTTCTTTACCAATAATCACATCGCATCCTGTTTTGGTCCCGTGTGCATTATAAATGCCACAATCGTCTTGAAACATTAAAAGTATCCCTCTGCTCATCCCTTCCTTTGTCCTCGACAACTGATTGTCAGCTCTCCGCCTCTCCCATTTCTCCACCTTTCTCCTCCGCTCATCTTCTTCCTTCACCTACACATATACACATACTCACATACTCACCCTATTTACTTTCCAATTGAAAGTCCACCATCTCGTACAAAGTATCTTCAAACCATAGTCATGGAACTTACAACGGAAACTCGGGGCGAAAAGCGAAAACGTAGTCCGGAAAGTGCTGGAGGTCAGGGCCATGGACGAATAACACAAGCTCCTCGACTGGGTGAAAATGCAACTCCAACGGCTGCTGCACAAATCAACTATTTGGTGAAAGCTAGGAGCGATCGACTCAAACTAGTCGAGGGAGATCCCGAAGCTTTCGGAGATGTTTTGGGGATGTTGGAAGAATACGAAGGTGTGTATTTATCACGTGATTTCATTCCCGCTCGGTGGGGAGCAAGGGAGGGAAGTCTACTTGCATGCGAGCATTTAGGGAAGAGCCTTGCTAACTGAGGTAGGCGTCCTTCAACGTCGTGAAAGTCTAGCATCCAATCTTGGCGCCAAACTAGTTGGTCCTCTACTTTTGAAGTCATTTGAGAAGCTTTTTGACGGCCCAATCAAAGTCATTCAAAGCTCCTATGCTCTTGAACAAACGCCCATCACCTGGTTAGAAATTGTCTCTTTCGCTCGGAGTAATCCAGCAGACTTCATTCTCACCGAATCATTGCATGGCGTGAAAGTTTGTCGGTTCTGGATCAATGGAGGGCAGATCGAAATATCTGAAGACGATTATCGTTTGATCATGTCAGGTGCTCCGGAAAGGATGATTCCAAGTCAACCTATGCCCGAGGATGAGACCTCTGAGCTCGGCACCCTACTCATTCTCGAGAATCGTCTTAGTATGTTGATCAGAAAGGCTGATGCTGTCGCAAGTCGAGCGAGACAACTCAACTACCATTTGAAAGGAAGAAAGAATGCTATCGTGGCGAAAAAGTCTCCCGAACAACCTTCTGAATCTCCCCACCCATTTGCAGCGATCAATAGAAGCCGATCACCTGCTTCCCTTAACGGTGAGACAGCCAAGTTGCAGCAAGACCTATTAGAGCAATTTCACAGCCCAAATCGTCGTCAGTCCCTACCATCTCAGCCAAGATCGAAACAACCTCGAATTCACACTTCTGAACATACAAATTTTCATTCTTTCAATGGTGCACCTCAAAGTTCTGATCACCAGCGAGTATCGCAGCCACCATCTAATTCTGATGACGGCATCGAAGGGCTATATCGGGTTTTGATGGCTGCCAGGATTGAGAAACTACACAAAGGGGATCCCATTACGCCACCATGCGATCGATGCCGACGATTAAGATTTACGTGCACCAAGAATATGACTGCCTGTGGTGCATGCACGAAGAAGCATGCTAAGTGTTCTTGGAAGGATGTCAAAGATGGAGAACTTGAAGCCACAGCCTCTGCTATAACGCAGCGAGACTCTCCAGCTGCATCAGAAGATGGATTGTTAATCGTTGACAAGAAACATACACCAGAGCGATCAAATTTAGCAAATACTAGTGGTGGTGTTACTACTATTGGAGCAAGTGGATCGAGTAGACAGGTTCCAGTAAGTTTTCCGTACCCATCGATGGTCAATTTGTTTTTATTATACTGTTCACTTGACAATTGCTAAGTCTCTAATATTTTAGGTTCATTCACAACACATGTCGATGCTTTCTGGTCTGGAAGCTGAGCTACGTTCTCAGAATACATTAAACACTAACAATCAGCCTCCTACCGTCGCCGCCACGTTGCAAGTCAAATCACCTCAACCAAAACCGGAGCAGGAAAGAAGAGTATCTGCTGAACATACCTTGTTGGCACAGATGGCCTCAGCAGCAGCGGCCGCTAGCAATATATAAACATGGGATGTCATAGAGATAGCATAAAGGTAGGATGACTGGTTGAAGTGTTATCGTCTCAGAATCAACATTCATCTTGAATCTCGTCTAATCTTGTGGCCGTTGCCAAATTGTATGGATTTTGAGTACTTGGAGATCATTCACTTGATAAAACATCCCTAGCTTTTTTACTGTTGGCTAGTTATGAGGCGGATTCGGGGTCATGGTATGAAAATGGAAGGAATAGCCACCTTCAAGGTCCATCGATGATGAAATACTGAAGAGTTGAAGGCTTGGTCGGTTACTGCGCATATTTTGAAATTTCATCGGGGTGTTTAGTATACCAGTTTTACCTCCTGGGTCCTTTTATAAGAAGCTCAATCCGATTATTTAATGTTTGTGTTATGTCTTGCTGATCTATTATTTGATTACGGTCATCATGTTCTCGGTCAAATAAAGCTTGTTTTTTTATCTACTGCGTGGCTTCCCTATTCTGCAAGTGATTTTATCCCTTTCCGTTAATATCTTAATCCCTCTTCCCCAGTCTCCATCCACTATTGTTATGCATTCTTTTCTTGTTGGAAATCGATGGGTCTTAACCTTACCTCATGATTTGGAATTCCATCGTCCAGCCTTATTTATCGCTCAACGGCCATTAATATTATGTTTTAGACGGCACCTCTTCGTATCTGCCAACCTTAAAGATAACCCCCAAAATTAATTAATAGATAAATAATTACGCCATCAACATTTACAGTCTGGGCAGTGGGTGAGATGAGCATCGCTTTAATCCGACCCCTAGCATCATCTTCAATGTTTAGGTACTAAACTATATTGATTTTTTTAGGCCATGCTCGCGGCGGATTTGGGTAGTTTTATCAACTTGCTATCTAATAATAACAATATAAGAAAAATAATTGCTATACTTAATTTACTTATTTTACCAAAAGATAATAATAATAAATTTCTAAATTCCTTCACTAATAGTAACAGCAACTAATCTTTCCCTCCGAGTTCCCCACTTAATAAGCGCATTTCTCTCTTATCTTGAAAGTCTTAATTACCGCTCTAGTACCTATACACTTGATAATTGCCATTATTCTATTATTACAGTCTTCTTATTAGTTTTTTTTTTTTTTGGATGGATATCTTATCTACTCTATTCTCCTCTCCTCTACTCTACTCTACCCTGTAGGACCAGCAAGCACATCCTGGAATTTCAAAGTTGGGACCCTGTTTTTTCTGTTCGATGGGACTGCTGGAGATGAGGCGGGGTGAGCTCGAGAATCGTGACGTGTTGGATGGGAATAGTTTACAGTTTAAGGAATAAGAAATCTTTATATTTGCGGCTGAATACAATGAATTAGGGCAGAGGCTGAGTTTTTCTTACAAGGTTAGACATTGAAATGTTCATTAAGACGAGAGTACTCTAGTATTCCAGTAGAACATTGGAAACGGGAAAAGTTTGATCAGTAGTTAATTGATAAATTATTCATTGATAAATTACTCATTATCATATCACATGGCCACGGTATCCTAGATTAAAATCCCCTAAATCGCATAACCAGCACTATTAAGTTGTCTTGGCTCACCAGCCGCCTCAAACGTTCCATTTCCTAATCGTCTCAACGATTGCGCCGTCGAAGTTCCCAAAGCCATAAATGTTACATTGGCTCCGATTTCTCTGAAGAATGCCGTGGTCTCATTACTGTAACCTTCGACTCCGAAAGTTGGATCTCCATATTCAAAGGCGGCGGTGTTTGGAGATAATTGATCGTGGAATCTTGGTTGATGCGCACTTTCTGCTGAAGTCATGTTCTTGTCGAGTACGTTCCAGAGGTGCTGGATTACTTCTGTGATGATGCGGGAACCACCAGCGGAGGCATGAGAAATGTAGACGGTGCCGTTGGGGAATTCGACGATGGTGGGGGAGATGGAGGAGAGGGGTCTCTTGAATGGTCGGATGAAGTTAGCTGGGGAGGGAGGGTAGCCAAATGCGTTGACTGCGCCAGGGATGGAGAAATCTAGAGAATTGTTAATGTGATGTACGAATTTCGCGGTGAAGTTGAAGTCTCACCATTCATCTCATTGTTCATTACGACACCGGTTTCTGGAATCATAACTCTGCTACCAAACACAGTATTAATTGTAGAGGTCAAGGCGATCGTAAGGCCGCTCTTGTCAGCAGCCACACTGGCAGATGTTCCACTATCGGAAAGAATGTCGAAATTTGAAGGATCGTAAGAAGATACATTCAAAGTTTGAAACTGCTCAATCTTCGATCGAACCTCAGCAGCTGTGGCTTTTAATAACATTTTATCTTGGTAACTTGTTAGGTTTGCGAGGAATTTGGGATCTCCCAACAGGGTTCTTTGTCCGTAGGCGAAGCGCATCGCCTCGTCCAAGTAATGTGTCGAGAAGTTCAGCTGACTTGGGGTCGACATATCATAGCCCTCGACAATGTTCAATGCACTGCAAACTACAGCACCACTGGATGGCGCAGTTCCACTATAAATTTTGAAGCCTCGATAAGTGGTGTTCGCAGTAGCTCGGGACTCGATGGTGTAATTTTTCAAATCCGAAAGGGTCATGGTCCCATTTGCCCTCTGGAGTGCGGTGATTGTGGCATTTGCAATGGCGCCTGTGTAGAATGCATCTGGACCATATTCGGCAATGACTTCAAGCGTATCGGCATAACGTTTTCTGGTTATTAGATCGCCCAACTTGACTCGAGTTCCATTTGGCGCAAAGTCAATTGCCCAAGTTTCTTCATAAGTCAAGAAGTCATAGGGAGTTGTGGAGGAAGCCATGTAGCGCACTAAGTCGGCGGTAACATTGAATCCATAGCGGGCAAGTTTGACAGAGGGAAGCACTAGCTGTTTCCAAGGCAAGACTCCGTATTTTGTGTGAATGTGTTCAAGACCACGTAGCTCTCCTGGTACACCACTTGCCAAACCACCATAGAGGGAGGCAGCTGTGTTGGAAAGGGGAGGATTGTACATAGTTTCGAAAGCAGCAGCGGGAGCCATCTCGCGGAAATCAACAAACTCATAGGTTCCATTGGCTGATCGCACAGTCGCGAAACCACCACCTCCGATACCAGAGTGATACATTGCAACTACCCCCACACAGAGCTGTACTGCGACAATCTAGTGAAAGTGTTAGAATAACTAAACAAGAAACTTCCGACTTTTGAATGGGCGGACTCACCGAATCAGCAGCATTTCCTCCCTCTTTCATAATATCAATACCGATTTGTGAGCAAATCGAACTTTCACTAGCAACAGCTCCATTCTTTGCATCGTTAGCTGGGTGCGAATACGATGGGATTGAGACAGCATTCGTAGCAGGCAAAAGTGCCAAGGCGAAGCAAAGAGCTTGAGGGAGGTGAAGAGATGGCATCATGAGATTTCAACCCGGGAAAATGAGTTAGAAAGTGATGGATGAGGCAATGCAGAGGAAGAGGAGGACGGAATACTTATAAAAAATCATGACAACCGATGAACATCGGAATTGGTTGTGAATTAGCTTTTATCGACCCTGGTACCTGCAGGAAGACATGACACTGCATTTCAAGAAATACTTTGCAAACAAACCAATCAAAGGCAAAAAGATAATCCATCATAAAAAGCGTAATACTCATTCATCGGCCGCGTGTGTTCATTGTTCCGTATCTGCTGTACGGCGTACTGATTGCGGGAAATGTTAAATTGATGAGGAGTGTGGGTACGAGGTATTTGCCTGAAGATCTGAATGACCGCAGCCACGATGTTATTAGACGAGGGGTTTTCCCGCAAAGGCGGGGAACGTTAACTGGATATGGAAGTTCCAAGCTTAGAGTTAGATGAAATCGGTAGAGATTAGCTGTTTTATTGGTAGAGCGTATTGATTGGCGTTCTTGTGGATTTGATTAGAAGCTTTTCCCTATCTTTTCTACTCCGTATAGTCTGCAAGTTAATATATGCATGTACCTGCATAATAAGAATTGGAAATTCGGGGCTGGCTGGAGTAGACAAAGAGTTACTCCAAATTAGTGCTAATGTAAGATCTTACCTAAAAGTACAGGACGGTGCACCAAAGTCAGTCCGTCCGGTACTTGTACGTACATATGCATATGTATATGCATCTAGAAAGTATACAGATACGGAGTAGATAGCAAACTCCACTTTCGGCGGATCCGTATAAACTTAAATCACACAGTCCTTCTGAAATAAGGTTATTTATAATTTCTTATTTAATTTCCAAGTGGAAGAATTTCAGTTCATAATCCATCCAATCATACACCCACAATCTTGTTCCATAATATAATTAGAAAGGGTATATCGTGTCTGTTATATAGAAAGTGTACATCGTATCTGTCATATGGAAAGTGTACATCGTATCTGTCGTACCTGCTGAATTTACACGGCGGTCTCCCCTCAACAAATGCACTGTACTCTGCAATTACGCATGCATTCCACGAATAGGCTGAATTGTCGTATACAGTCAATGCAGTGATATACACTATTACTAATCAAAAAGGCATCTTTAGCTGTGATACAGACTGTCTGATTGGAAGAAGCCCTTTGGATAAACCATCTAACTTACTCTTAGTGAGATACTCATCCTTCAAAACTTTATTCTACTCAAGCCATCTCAGTTCACCGAGTTTATGCGGCAGTGACGACGGGAAGTCTTTAGACCACAGGATACCGCCAAGAATCTTAACCAGAATCAAATTGGGTTATTATGTAGACGTCTGAGGTACAATCCTTCACTCTGGGCGCATAGTGTTGCAACCTCCGCAAAATTTACTTCCGCGGTCGATGGAATAACAATCCTTACCATGGGAACATTCAAAAGCATGGGACTCGGAATGACGTAGTGCATTGACTGGTTTCTCATCATTTCCTCTCACGAGTCCATTGTTCTCAGGTACCAAAGGAAACAGTATCGAACTAATGCAATATCCACCTTAAATTGACAACTACCATCCATTGAAAACTCCTCTCGATAAATCTTACATCCCCAAGGTATCAAAAATGCCGCTTCGCTCTCCACCCCGGAAAATTGCTCCAATATGTATCCACCACATGATAAATGCCTCACTCAGCTGAGTTCGTCCCAAAACTCTCAAGCACTTCTAGCTTTATGTTATATTCTCAGAAGCTTCCTAGTATCTATAGACTGGCTGTTTGCCAACAGGGACAGAGTACCTCGGCTCGTCGTCCTCGTCATCCTCATCCCTCTCAGGAACAGCAGCATGCATGGTGACATTGCCTATGCTACTATCCTGTCTTCCTACATAGCTTTTCGTTTCCTTGAAACCAGGGTGATAGGGTTCAACACCATGGGTATCATTGAATTGACCAGTTGCTCTTGGTGGCGCATCGGAGGGAAACGGCGGCCTCCTCGATGAGCTTGGTTCTGGGTCACTGAAAGGGTTTCGATCATCCTCTTCATCATCCATAGGTGCTATATCTCCCGGTGGCGGGATTGGTGGCGCAGGTCTCTTACTACTGCTCGCAGTAGGTTTGGAAATTTGGTTCGGTGGTGGACCCGGAGGTGGTGTAAATCCCGAGCTTGTTCTAGACGGAGGAGTAGCATTTTCTCCGTTCCCAAGCCCCATCACTTTCCGCGCATGAAGTACGGCCCTTTGATGTTGATTCATAGCTTTGCTCAACTGTTCATTGGTTTCGATCAAAGTCTCCATGGTATCATTGTCAGGGCTTGGATTTTCCGCAATCATATACGCTTGCACACTTCTGCTTGCAGACTGACAACGATCAGCAAATTCGCGGATGAGTTCATTGGCGAGGAGTTCGGACGGAGGTGTGGATTGCACAACTTGGGAGAGAAGTTTCGCGGAAGTGCGGGCCTCTTCGATGCGGGAGGAGAGTTCATGGGGAGGAGGAAGACGATGCGTATGGTGATTACGTCCAAAGTAGTTTTGCGAATTGGGATCGAAGGGCGGAGCGATGAGGGTTCGTGGACCTGCAGGACCCTGTGATGCATTAGAGGGGGGAGTCCATCAATAAATAATATTTGGGGAAACTTGCCGCCAATTTGACTATCTTCTCCTGCTCTTTCTTCCACATTTCAATCAAAGGAGCCAAGGTTTCATCATCTGCCTTGTCTCTCGTAAACGTTATCAAAGTTTCCATCAATAACTGCTTAACACTTGGATCCCTTCCAGTTCTTAAAAGCTCCTTCACAGTTTGGATAAATTTCACGTCCATGTTCCTTGTAAAGGTCTTCCCCGGGTTGTCGGTCAAAATCCGAATCAGCATTATTGCATTGTACTGTATGTAAGGTTTGCTAAGGTTGTCCTTGGAAAGGTACTTTCTAATATGGTAGGCGCATTCTTTGGCGGCACCTGGGGAAGATTCCGCTGCTTCGACGATGGCAGGAAGGTAAAGGACTTCTTCACCCTAGGAGACGTTAGATATATCATACTTTATATCACACTTTGCAACTAGGACGATACGTACTGAACCATTTGGCCCTCCAGATTCGCAAAATGAACGCTATATTTATGATCAGCACCAAGGCTCTCGGTCGATTCGGCCGTCTGCGATAATAACATACAATATTTCTTGCTGCATTTACTTCTGGGGTGTCGAGCTGAGGATCTCCGGTTTCCTCGTTAGAATCTTTGGCTGTAACATAGAATGACCAAGGTCAGTGAAATACAAATCGACCTCCTTACTTCACGGCACATGTAGGAAGGATGGACCTCTTGAAAATCTACCTACAGCGCTTCAGCGAACCTAGCATGCGATTCATGCCCATATTCTTCATTGCCTTCATGATTGCGGGAACCAATAACCTTCCTTGATAACGTGCAGTATGTTTTATTTCCTCGTAAACCACTATCGTGATGGGAAAATGCGATAACGAGGGTCTTGTGAACTACGATAACGCAAGCCGGAGTATCCTTTGTGACTGTGCGAGGAGGGGGTGGGATTTCGAGGTCTGAAGTGTTCGATGTTCGATATTCGATATTCGATGTTCGATGTTCGATGTTCTGCATGAAGTTTCAACTGATAAGGTTATATCTTTCTGGTACACGCTTTGTTTCGTTTCTTGCTCCGTTTATTGCGTAGTCGTCTTATCGGGAAGTCGTGTTATACTTTCAGAGGGGGAGAGGAGAAATGATTTTACTTAATGGGCGGTTATTTCTGGGAAGGCGGTTGATTGATAGAAGGAGAAAGGCTGATGGATGGATGGATGGTAAATGAAATGCGACGTAGTTGATGAAAGACCAATCAATTTTCCAATATTTCTTTAATTGGCAGGTGAGGAGACAATCTAATAGTATTCACCGAGTATCGAATTGATAACGATTGTGATAATGATGAAGTTATTCTTGATTTGTGCTGTGTGTATTAATAAGTCGAGTGCGTATATAAGATCTTACTTGTAACTTGTACTGATTGAAATCAACAACAACAACTTTTCTGATACCACCTACCTTAATCGTCAATGGGTTCTCGTCGACTATACACCGTACTTAATATCTCGGAATCAAGATTTTCAATATCTTCGCCAGAAAGAATTACCGGTATCTACCAGCCTGCACATTCATACTCATCATGTGGCACGCAGATACTGCTTGAGTTCGTCATCTTGTCGTAACCCTCACAACCTAACTCACAAATCATCACCATCGCCAAGCAACACAGCCTTACCTCCAAGATGGATGTACGGAAGCACTTTAGCCCTAAGTTATCGATGAAACGAATGTACCCATTCCTATCATCAATGTCCAGCAGGTCAATCTTTGTGCCCTGGGTTGATGCCACTTGATGGTGGCTCAGCCTGACTTGCTACATAGCACGCAGTACATTCAGTGTCTACCATCAAGACCTAAAAGCTCCAAGTGGGGAGAGCTCAGGGATGAGATTGGGTTTAGTGTTGAAGTTAAATGACACGTCAAGAACACGTACTATTGATGGGGTGAGCAACACATCAATGCTGTTACAATGTCATATTCGAGTGTCGTAGGACATCCATTGATGCTGTACAGATTTCAATCATCCCATCTCTAGAAAGATGTTGCCTACTTTCGTACGCTGATTTTGCTTGGTTCCTGTGATGAGATGAATGTCCGAGATTCCGGGTGAACAACAGGAAGCCCTGTACGCACACTGTCTCCGGCTTACACCATCGTCAAGCATTTATACGGAGCTCGCGGGATTGATAACAAACTGCTACTCCTTCATGTAGGAAGCTTTATTGTTTTATGCTCGAAACTTATCGCATCTTCTAACATGGCGTCGGAAGCGTGTAGTAAGAGCTTCCTGGTATCGCAAAGTGGAATGGCATGCACACAATACGTCAATACGAGGTCACGATACAAGCAGTATCTTGTATTGATGTTTAATTGAACTCTGGTGTTGGCAATTTTATCATTATCTTTACTATACATTACCCATAACTATTTTCATGTTGGCCCGTTTGATACCAACTGGCCACGATTCCCCTCACCATATCCCTCAATCACAACTCAAAAAGCGAGCTATGGGCAACGGCTGCTGTAGAGTTTTCAACACTTGCTCCTCATACCTCAGATTTTGAGATAACGACGTCCACTCCTGCTTTCTCAGCTGCATATCAAGTTTGTAATGCTCTCTAATTCTGTCTGTCTTAAAAAGTTCGTCCCGTGCTTTACTACTTGTGCAGGCATCCGAATTATTGAGTTGATTTTATGGGCACATGATGGAGTCAGCTCCAGTATGAACCGCAGTGGCAAATAGGCAAAGCTAGAATTCGTTAATGGTTTTATCATCGATGTTGGATGAAGCTGTAGGAATGGTAACACCTGGTTGCTCAGTGGAATCCAATGGATTTCGGCCGTATTCTTGCTCGTTGCCCATGAAGTGTTTCTCTGAGGCTATCACCAGCTTCTTGAACCCAAGTGAGACTTGGCTTGCCGGAAAGATGTGATGTTCATTGTAAGCTATCTCACAATCATTGGCAGGGATGAACAGATGTAAGGGGAACCTGCAACCACTTACCGTTCCCCTCCCGCAACGAAGCACTCTACAATTGAAATTGCCGGGTAGCTCTCCCAAAATTACCATCTGAAATTTTTTGGCTCGTCACAGGGGAATTCACGAATTCTAATCCGTCTTCTCACAGGGTAAAGGGCATTAGATTCATTTCATCGAAAATCTACGACATGAGTTGTACCTCAGGATATATTTTACAGAAACCTGCTGTGAAAGAGCTCGTGTGCTTACATCCCTATCAGATTGACATCTCAAATAATTGCTATGCATAATGAAGTATATATAGTAAGGGCTCCACCACAGGAACGATTCAAACATATTCCGGCATAATTGTGCTAAGCTCCAGTTCATGTGTTTACTTTTCTAGGGCGACTACTACAAATGCTCATGGCCTGTTTAGAAGAATGATGTGCCCGCGAACAAGGCGCCTTTCTCCTTTATCAGTTCTTCCTCCTGAAGCGGAAAGCAGATCGTCAAACACAACAAATTATTCTTTCGGCTTTCCCCTTTAACCTTCCGATCTAACATCGACATTCCAATACCGGTAAGTAGTTGCCACGATTTTGCAAGCTAAAGAGGAGCTGGTGCCGACCAATCTACCTTGTCAATATCAAATCACCAAGGCCCAGTTGACGCACCAGTTACACCTTCCCAGGAAAGTGCAATCAGTGAAACCTCTGGGAAAACTGTTCACAGATTAATTCTGAGTTTGGTTCTAGACTCTATTCCGACTTTCATTTAGATTCGGAACAAGAAGAACAAGA
Source organism: Sclerotinia subarctica (assembly GCA_025389085.1). Taxonomy (NCBI): domain Eukaryota; kingdom Fungi; phylum Ascomycota; class Leotiomycetes; order Helotiales; family Sclerotiniaceae; genus Sclerotinia; species Sclerotinia subarctica. Next base: position 59,128 of record QRFI01000007.1, read on the forward strand.
AGGGATTCATGATCTCAACACACTTGGCACCATACTGGAATCATGAAGTTAGGAAAGGAGATGAACTTTACCACGGGTTAGAAATTGTCCAAGGATGGAGCGGTAGGAATCGCCGGGAAAGGTCATTGAAGTAAGACTTGGGATTATGCAGCGAAGATGTAGATTACTCAGCAGATTCATGCATAAAAAATTACTCATCTGACACACTGGCAAACATTGAAGATGATGCTGAAAAATTTGAAACCAACTCCACTTATATTTTCAACATTATTTTCAAAATAACCTCCTCGAGCAGTTGTAGAGTATATAAAATTGATCACGGGTATACAAATAAAATCACCATGGCTAAAGTAATAGTAATCATCGGAGTCGCCGGTAACCAAGGAAATTCCGTCGCCCAAAGATTCCTCCAAGACTCCAACTACAAAGTTCGCGGCCTAACTCGAGATCCCTCTTCTGCCGCCTCACAATCACTCTCCGCGCAAGGGGTCGAAATCGTTAAAGCGGATCTAGACGACGTACCATCACTAATCTCCGCTTTCCAAGGCGCAAACCTCATATTCAGCGTCACAAACTACTGGGAACCTTTTTTCCGACCCGACAGCCGTCAGCAGGCCCAGGAGCGTGGAATCTCGTGTCGAAAATATGCTTATGAAGTAGAGTTTCAACAAGGGAAGAATATTGCCGATGCGGCTGCTCATCCGAGTGTGATTTCTGGTCTGGATAAAAATGGATTGATCGCGAGTACGTTGAGTCATGCGGGGAAATGTAGTGGTGGGAAATTTAAAGAGGTGTATCATCATGATGCGAAGGCTGATGTGTTTCCTTATTATGTGAGGGAGAGATATGGAGAGGAAGGGGGATTGGCGGGGAAGATGAGTTGTGTTATGACGGGGTATTTTAGCAGTAGTTATAAATTGGCTATGAAAAGTTATCTGGGAAAGGTATGTTTCTTCTTTCGTTCATTTATTTAGATATTATGGGATATTCAAGACTGCTCCGTCTTTGATATTTTAATCGTTCATATCAGGCAAGACGGAGAGGGAAAATCGCCAGCTAATATGAATGATATGAAGCAACCCGATGGAAGCTTTCAAATGAGTTTCCCCACGAACCCGGATAAAGCAGTTCCTCATCTTTCCGTAAACACCGACCTCGGTTCCTTCATCTACGCCGTTTCTCAGCTTCCGCCTGGTAAGAGTTACATGGCATGCGGTAGCAATTGTTCCTGGAGCGAATATATTCGTTTATGGAGCGAAATCACCGGAAGACCTGCTACATATAAGCAGTGTACGGAAGAAGATTTTGTTGGTAGAGAGGAAGATAGGACTTTCGGGGAGGAATTGTATGCTATGTTTGCTTATTCTAGTGATCCGGGATATGATGGAGGCGATAAAAGTTTGTGGATGAGGGAGGATATTGAGAAGGTATGTTGAACTTTTTGTGTTGCTGAAAGTAGGAAGATGTAGCTGATTGGACTTCTGTAGGCTGGGGTTGAATGTCCCATGACGAGTTTGAAGGAGTGGATGAAGAAAGAGGATTGGTCTGCTGTGTTTGAACAGTAGAGAGACCAAGGTGCATTCGGTCATTGCCAGTAAAGGGAGACTGAATAGGAAGTGAATGCCACACGCTTGAAATGTGTGTAGGGCACGAAGCAAATGAATGCGGAAATGCGAGGGAAATGCGACATTATTTGGAAACAAACCATCCTAGTACCACGAAAGCTATCACAAACAGACGAAACAGATATAGTAGATTTTAACGCGAACCAACCATTCCGTATATACCTGTTTACCAGATTCAATCAGACTAAAAGAATGTTTTCCCTACCAGTCATGGTCTAACTCCACAATCCATACCACCACCATCAATTACAATCCCAACTATTTCTCATCAACCACTAGCAACATGTACTTCAACGGTACCCGTTCCAGTGTTTTGATACTTAATATAAGTAAGGTCGAGCTTCCCATCAGCACTAAAGTCAATCAATTGCCAAACTCCATTTTGTTCCTCAGTGAAAGTAGAGCCGACTTCCAACAATCTAGTCTTGTAACCCGATGCTCTCGATGCAATGTGGACCTCTGTTGTCCCGGTGCCAGTATTGACATCCTTGATATAGATCAAATCTCCATTAGCGCTATAAGGTCCAAGCTGCCAGAAACCGTTGTTTTCCACTGTAAAGATAGTCCCGGTGCTGATGAGTCTTGTTTGATAATTGGAAGAAGCAGATGCGACGAACAATTCGGTTGTTCCTGTACCGGTATTGCTAGTTTTGATGAAGACTAAGTCTGGCTTTCCATCACCATCATAATCATACACGTTCCATTGACCATCTTGCTCATTCCCGAATGAGGTAACAACTTCAACAGTCCGTGTTTTGTAGGTTGATGCTCCGCTAGCGATGTGAACCTCTACGTTTCCTGATGGGGTATTTTGTGTCTTGATGTATACCAAATCAGGGAGAACAGAGTTGGATGATTTGAATAGACGCCATGTTCCGTTGTCTTCCTGAGCAAATGTGGTGCCGACTTCAAGAATTCGACTCTGGAAATTGGAAGATGAAGAGGCAATATGAACTTCGACATATCCGGTCCCTGTGTTCTTATTCTTGATGTAGGCTAAGTCTGGTCTGCCATCACCAGTGGCGCTGTGTTTTTGTTAGTAAGGCTAATCAAGAAGTGACTCTTGGGTATGAGAGCAGAGAGAAAGTCCCCCTGTTTGTATGATAGAAATACGAGAAGAGAGATTGTAGATGGAGGACAACCTACTCAATTAATTGCCACCATCCATTATTCTCTTCTACAAAGGTGGTTCCAGTATCCAAGATTCGTGTCTGATATGGAGCGCGTTTCTCAAGGGGATTTGGGATGGCGGAGGCCAGAGCAAGTGATGAAAACAGTGCAAGTGGTTTGAGCAGCATGATGAAGGGAGAATAGTTTATGTGAGGCTGGAAAATGCAAAGATGATGAGCGAGGATGAAGTGAGAGATCAAACCAGCAATATTCTGGCCTTTTATGTTGATCGACCCATCATTACTCCGCATGTATCTTACAGGTGTCACTACATTTTGACGACGGATGACAACATACGACATGTACGGCCCCATGACAGGAGGCTTGGAAGTATCAGGCTGAAGGCTAAAAACTATCCACATCCAGAAGATTATGAAATGGATACTACCAACTGCCCTTTTAGCATTGTCAAAAGAGGAGGGGAAAACGACGGCCTGCCAAATCAACATTGCACAGATGGATGTATGTACATATGGTGCGACTTTGTTCTATTTTTCTACTCATTGCGCCATGGTACAGTATCGCAATATGTGTATTAAAGATATAGCGAATTGAAATGGATTATGCCATAGTGAAAGATGATGAAAAGTAATTGTAGTCAAATTATGGTTATTCTACCCCGCTCACTTACTTTGCACCACCGCACACCGTAATTGATGTGTACAGTAACACAACTTTGCCCTGCATGCATCGTAAACCCACAAATAAGTATGGTCAAGACTTGGAAAAACTGGAAATAATGAAACAATTTGGGTAAACTAGAATGCTTCCCCGGTGCGGGGAACGTATTGTCTAGACTCAATCCCGGAGTGGCCTTACTAAATGTGCACTATCAAAGATCCTACGAGCTTTCAACATCATAGTCGCGGGGCCAGAATGTATAGGAAGCTACTCTCCCCTTTGTAGTTTGCCATCTTGTGATATATGCTTAAAGGGGACTGTGCTATCCTTTCTGGATGCACAAGTACAGCTTCAAAGTCTTTCAGAATGACGAAGAGCCACCTCAAGGTCAATGTCGAGATTCATCTGAATAGCGTTGCACTCGTAGAACCACTAAGGGAAAGTAATAAGGACATGACGTGCCTGCAAACATCGTGATTAACAGCCAAGGTAACACGAGGTTCAAATTTAGGCTGAAAACGCACGAGGCAACTGCAGCTGGAGACAAATCAGATATTGGTAGTGACAAGTCGTCCCTTCACATAGGAATGTGAGGGAATAAGATGTGCGCCCATAGCCACAGCTACACTCAAAAGTCTCGCTATGGTTCGGAGACAGATAACCCTTCCCGATCCACAACAAAACAGAAGGAACCAAAAACTCTCGTTTGAGTCTTTTGGTGCAGTGTATTTGCTAATATAAACGCTAGCAGGACGATATTGTGCGGGCCGAAGCGCAGGACCAACAGAAGCTTCAACCCACTTGGAGTTGAAGATATGTCCGATAAGATGCAGGTGAAATGCCGAAACTAGAGATTGTGATACGATGTGGCAGTTTAAGAATCCCATTTTCAGCCCATTGATGGCGCTGATTCGTCGGGTAAACTCTTTAGTGAATGCTGTGACTCAAATTTGTCGATGTGCAGCAAACGTTAAGATTGAGATATTTTAAGTGATATAACTTGCTGTGTAGTACAAAAACTGCTATATCGGGTGTAAGCTCGAAGCTTAGCGAATGGAAAAACGAACCTCCTCGTGGGCCAATTTGGTCCTAGAATATGGGAATAGGCAGTAAGTAAACGTACGGGTTTCGTGATACCAAACTAAATACAGCTGCTACACGATAATAAGCAAAACCCTTCACGTTTGCGGGCTATGACACAGCACGATGTAAAAGTATTGACGTCGCCCCCATCGAATGGAATACATGTCCATGGGAAGAGCACAACCATGGTCAAGGGATTAATTCGATTTAGTTGAGTTCGATTAGTTGATGAAACAACGCAATAATAAACTATATGTTCGTCAGCGAAGTATCGACATAACTCACAACACAGCTAGAATGTGAGCAGAGACTATGACGAACCAGGAATCCTAATGAAACAGTAACATCGCTCCGGCTGTGCTTTCCATACCTAGTACATGCAGCCAAAAGACGTTGGAAAGTACAGATGGGGGACAAAATAAACTATTTGCTGTATATAATCTGTATCGGGTATTAGTGCTTCGTATAGATTGATGTAGGTTTAATCTCAAAATCATCATTAGTTCTATCCCGCGCGAGATCACATGACCAAAATGACTAGATAACTCAACGTATATTGACTAGAGTACTTCACATGCACAAACTTCAACACAAGCTATCAAAAGGACTTACCACAATCTACACCTTACTGTGCCATGCAACGCATTTATAACAATACCCAATAATCAATTAAGACGCATCATATTCCTATCTTCAAGTCACCAAAATTGTATGATGTCTTCCACCAGAGGTGCTCTCCATTTTCCGACAACTGAGAGCTCCAGATTAGATGAATACCTACCGACCAAGAGTTCCAACGCAGCTGCACGCTTGCAGTCACTTCCTTATACAACACTCACATACGCTACTTCTATGGACTCTCAAATTACTATTCTCCCCGGAATTGGCTCACCAATATCCGGACCGGACTCAAAGGCCATGACGCATTATCTGAGGTCTAAACATGATGCTATATTAATTGGTGTCAATACTGCAATCGCGGATAATCCCAGTCTAAACTGTAGGCTGGAAGGTGTGGGAGGCTATGGAGGAGGAGATACTTTGAGAGGCCAGCCGAGGCCAGTCATAATTGATCCAAAAGGTAGATGGGAGTTCGGAAAAGACAGTAAGATTTTTGGGCTGGTGAAAGACGGCAAAGGCAAAGCTCCTTGGATTATCACCGCGCAGCAAGAAAATAAGATAACATCTCAAAAAAGAAATTTCCTGGACGCAGCAGGTGGGAAATTCTTATTCTTGCCAACGGACGAAACAAGAAAGTTTTCTTGGGGTGATATTTTACGAGCTCTCCGCGATGAAGGTATTGAAAGCCTGATGATTGAAGGAGGTGCCGGGATCATTAATGATATGCTGGCTAGAAGTCAGGGTCTAATAAGTTCCATCATAGTAACTATTGCTCCGGTATGGCTTGGAAACGGGGGAGTTGTCGTTACTCCTGAGAGAGGAAACCGAGAGAAGGCGGCACTTAGACTGAAAGAAGTGAAGTGGATTTCCCTGGGAGAGGACGTTGTTTGTTGTGGGAGGGTTTCTATTCCTCAACGAGAAATCTAGGTCACGTCATATCGGCAGGCCCCAGCCTTTTCACCACAAGGGGTCTTCATGGTATTGAGTTGCGCCTGTTTCAGAGCATGAGAGCGATCTCACGCGTAACTATCATTTTTCACTCAGAGACAATTGATTTGGCAATTATATGTCCCGTTGATACGTCTCACAATTTCCATGGATCCACGCCCCCACCACCACTTCCCATGCTTACGATGATGGGCCCACGACGATCTATACTTTGTGCTTCCTGCTTGGTTTGTACCCCATTTCATCTGAATGGACGAGCATGGCTTACTGGTTTTGAGTGGCGTGGAAATTTCGAAATTTAACTCAGATACCTTAAAAACGGCGGTGAATACCCGGAATTTGTTTTAAATGAAGCATGTACTTACGCCTGTGAAGCTATCATATATGAATGGTAGAAATTAGGCAATAATTTTGAAGTGCGTGGATAGCAATCTTCCAGTCAATGTTTTTATCATGATTCTGGTGCCGAGGCCACCACTGGCTGACTACCAATGCGGTTAGTACCCTTTTACAGCGCGAGATTTCAAGAGAAAAGTGGGATCCCAAGAGAACGAGATTCAGACATTGGTGAGAATAGATTCTACACATTTAACCATGAGCCAAGAGAAGGGTGGTTATAGGGCGAGAGCTATTGTAAATGTCCCGGCGAGGTATTCTTGCCTTGCGTAATTTAGGATTGAGAAGAAAGTAGTACAGTCTCCGGAACCTCTGAACTCAAATGGATTGTGGAATAAAATGTACGAGCTCCATGGTCTAGCTATGAAAATAAACAAATATTAGAGATACAATTAGTGATGTAGAACATCAATTGATCAAGATCAAGGCGTGCTGGGAACTTGGAAAGTAGATATTTGGCAGGGGCAGGTGTATAATACTGAGTATGAGTGTTCATGAGTAGTATTTTACTATCCAGTAAAGCAATCCCATGAACAGTTATTGAAAAAAGGACTGTCAGCAATGCCCGCTGTATTCTGTACGCCTCCGGATCCCTTTCTTTTTCATAATGCAACAGATGCCATATATTACAGAGTTTTACAATGTTGATAGCTCATAAAGTCGAAAATTTCCTTAAATCATGATCGTCCTCTACCTTGAAAACCGCGAGATTCCCGTGCCGTATCTGGCAAAATGTCCCATTGATTACCGTCCCCTTCCCCTGGTTTCTTATCGAACCTGGATCTTTTCTCTTCTTCCTCTTCATAATGTCTTTTCACCTCCAAAAAATCACTTGGCCTCTTGGGCACGTATTTAAAATCATCGGGCCCCAAGACTGGCTCTTTCCGTTCTGCGAATACCTCTCTCATCTGTCCATAAACGCTCGTGATATTCTTCATATCCATCAATCGTACAATCTTCAGTGCCGTCTTCATGGTGTGGTTGAATTCATCTTGACTAGGCATCGATCGAGATGTGAGGCTCAGTTCCAGATGTGAACCACCAGCTTTTCCAGCCTCAACACTCGTGCAGCGTATTTCGTGACTTTCAAAATTGTAAGGTGCCGTCTTTCTATATTCGAGCTTGGCGAACAAGTATTCAACATCCACACCCAGTCGTGGTATGCCTCCCAAACGATTCCAACTATTTTCACTGCATAGATGTCTAGGGAGAGGAAGAACTAGCGTTGGTGGTGTTTCCAATTGCTGATCACTTGTTAGGTCTAGCTGAGAATTCTTAATGAATTCCGTTACAGCGGTTGCAGCCGAGTTTAACCCATCCAGCCCATTCCCCGGAGTAGAGTTCTCAAATAACATCCTTGAACGAATTTTCCTCTCAAATTGAAGGTCTGCTTTGAATTCAGGGAGCATCAGATCTGCAACCTCAGTAGAAACAATAGCATGAAGCTCCCGAAACTTAACTTCATAGGATTCTCGATTGAGACTGAAAGACATCTCTAATGGAGGTAAGTCATCGAAAGCGGAAGGTCCAAGTGGCTCGCCATTTGGACACAAAGCCCAGGGATTAGGCTTGAATTGCATAACAATTTCTTGCACTGCCTGTTCAGGCAGTCCTTTTGCGATATGATCCGATTGAAAAACTCCTGAGAGATTTGGAGCTTGAGGGGAGAATATTCGTAGTGATCCACTATCCATTTCGGCTTTTAGGCTGCTCATGTTCAATGTTGTGTCGGAAGATATGGTGGGCTGGCCCCGTGAAAGCTCTTGGTCATCGTCAATATACTTACCAATTCGGTGGCTAGTTATATTGTGTAGAATGGTGCCGGCTTTAATCGAGGTGGTGGGTGAATACTCGTGAGACCATAAAAATTCGGCTCCTCGAGGGTGGGGGTCTGGCTGCCGTTCCCCAGATAGTTTTACACCAACAGTTGGAAAAGGAAATGTGTATTGATCCTTTTCAGGTAGGCGATTGTCCTCTGTAGACTTAGGAGTGGCCGACGTCCATCGACTCCATGTACGTAGCTTTTCGTGCCAAGAAAGCTCGCGCGACCCTAGAAATCGAACAAAACCCCCAGGTAGGTCGACTCTGTGAGAAGACTCTTCAAAGTCTCGCAATCCAATTTTCCTTTCAGGCTGATGACTTTTACCGAACCGGGCTAGATTCAGCAATAGGCGTCTCACTACATCAGCCCTTCTTGACAACTTAGATTTCCTGTCGGTTGCCATGGATGAAACTAAGAGCTGAACATCATCAGTAAGAGACATGAAGGGGCAAGTTTAAGATCACTAACAATAGGCTCTTCTTGTGGCAGCCTTCTGATATCCGTTTTCGTCAATTCACCAAGCTTAGTCAACACTTCTGGAGTGATGGTCCTGACCCTCCAGCCTCTGAGTAAATGAGGGGGGCATAATTCCTTCAGGTGAAATTCGTCACGACTAATACTTCGAATTCCATCCTGGAGCTCGCCGATAATAAGGGCACATTTTTCTCGGCTCGAGGTGATACGTAAACTGTGGCGGGGTCGATAGATTTCAATCTTTTCAGGCTCATTGAGATAATATCGTTTGATTAAAGCTTCTATGTATCCTTGAGCTAAAATCACACTACATCAGCTTCATCACAGAAAGGAACGAAAGACACCCTTTACGCACTTGTTAGGAAATCCAGGTCCTTTATTTTAACATACACTTCTGCTTCACCTATCCCCTCAAGAAGCTCCGGAACCTCCAATCGCCAGCATTCCCTCAAAATTCTGACTGCAAGGTTTTGTTTATCATTGTAGGATGACGCAGAATATCCCCGAATAGAGCTATCACCAATTAGCTGGCTGATTGGAGAGATTTCTGGTACCCAGGGAGTGGATTGCCAAATTGCGTTCTGGTCATATAGAATTCCAGTTCCAAGGGGAGAAACTTTTTTCATCCTTTCTGCTGCTGGGTATGACATAATGTACTTTCTCAATTGAGGAATTGTAAAACTGTTTTGCAAAGATTGCACTAGGTCGTTGAAATCACTCCATGTCTGTATTTTCTCCTGGTCGGGTCTAAACTCATTAATGTTCGCTTTGATATCTTCCAAAGAGACAATCCCTCTTTCGCTTTGAATTCTCGCCAAGATATCAATACTCTCAGGTTCCTGGCCCTCGCTGATAAACCCCTTCCCTTTCTTTTCGGGCAACTGGAACTTTAAATCTCGCAAGACAAGGACTTCGGCAGTCTTCCCTAACGCATCCACTCCTGATAATGCAACATTATCTCCAAATTTTTGGTTTCCATTACGGCCATAGAGCTTGGGCTTAGGTGGTCTCAGATGTTTTATGCCATGATTTGACTTTGGAATCGTGCCTACGTAGGATTTTCTGATCGGAATGTCGTCCTGTCGTTCTGGTGGCCCTTCTATGGGCCGCTTTATTTCGTCCTTTTCGTTGAAGGGTAATTCAGTGTCTCCGCAGCCCCCTTGACTTTCATTGTGCTGTAATTGACCGTTTGACGTTCCTGGCCCATTCTCTTCATGATCTTTTGCCAATTCGGTGGAGTACGCTCTTCGACTCGAGAATGGCAGAGATCTTTGGCCCAATCGTATTTGGCATCTCAAGCATATATGCGCCGCGGAAATGTGTCGGCGAATCATTTATGCGATTGTAAATTCATCGAGGAAATAGTATCATTGCCTTCATATTGTTCGAAGAAATCTTGATAATTTTTGAGAATCGGGGAAGTCGGCCGCCCTATGCCGGTCAGTTCTTCCGACAATCAGTTTTTCCGCTTAAACGCGGTTGGTCGCGTCTCTCCAAAATCATGTTCACCTTCCCTAGCCTCTAACAAAGAGCAATATTATAACATCACACACAGGGCATTGATTATAATCCTATAAAGATTTATGCGTAGTACTTCTAATATGCCTTCCAGTTCTCGAAGAGTTGGACGCCAAGTCGTAAGTTTCCATTCTACCCTCCTGCTTTCCCCAATACCCCCGCTCCTTGAAGCTCATTATCTTAGCAAATTAGGGAAAATAAAGAGTCCAAAGAAGAAAGACCTCGAACCACTCAGCGGCGGCGGCGTATAACACCAGATTCCGAAGAAGAAGAACAGGAGGAGGAGGAGGACGGCGATGAAGATAATACAAGAGGCGAGGATAGAGAGGAGTCTTTGGATCAAGTTGTCAAAAATTTGGTCAGATATGCTTTGGCGTGTGAGTTTCAGCGGTTGCCCATTACCAGGATCGGTATCAAAGAGAAAGTTCTCGGCGCACAGACGAGAACCTTCAAATCTATATTTGAAGCAGCACAAGATTCGCTAAGAAGAGTATTTGGCATGGAAATGGTGGAACTGCCTGTGAAAGAAAATGTAACCGTTAAAGGGCGATTGAGTCAGTAAACCCTAAACTCATTTGCTTTCCTAACCAACTAAGCTGTCTCTCAGAGGAGGCTAGCAGAAAATCGAAAACCACGACGCCTTCCTCCTATATCCTGAGAAGCGTTCTTCCTATCGAATATCGATCGCCCTCAATCATCCAACCTTCGAAAGTGGTTAGCCAGTGGGATGAAGCTACATACATTGGATTCTACACAACAGTTGTCTCTGTAATAATGCTGAGTCCTGACTCTACGATGACTGACAGCAAACTTATGTCCGTACTAAAAAAGTTAAATGCGGAAACTAATATGCCAATGGAGAAGACCTCTTTAATTTTGAAGAAAATGATGCAACAAAACTACATAACTAGAACCGTTGAGAAAAATGACGAAGACGAGGTTATCGAATGGAGAGTAGGACCTCGTGGAAAAATGGAAATCGGTACGAAAGGTGTGCAAGGGCTTGTCAAGGAAGTATATGGCGAAAATGCACCCGAAGATCTCGACCAGCGGTTGGAGCGTAGTTTAAGACTAGGGAAGAGGAATACAACCCACGGAGAAAGCGAAGGCGTAGCAGCGGCGCCGGAAGCAAATGAGGGTTCAAGCTCTAGGAGAGTTTCCAAAAGAGGAAGGCCACGAAAGAAAGCGGATGTGGAAAATGATGAGGATGAAGAGCACGACGACGACGAATAATCAGTCAATGTATTCGCTATAATGTAAATTATGATTGTGCAGCGTTAGTTTGTGGGTATCACTTATGGATTTATGAGCATGGGAGGGCCGCGAAATGTAGTGCACATCTCGGAACAGGCGTTGTTAGATATTAGGGTAGAGCAATCTGGTTCATTTATCGATTTTTTCAAGTATCCTAGACGGGTGAATGGTGAGGAGACAAACATTTATTTTGTTAGCGCATATGAAAATCTCACAACACATACAATTTGGGAATTTTCATCTGTATCTTGGTCACAATTGACCTCGCGCAAGGAAAGAATTGTGCAGTATCCATGCTGAACCGCACACTCTGAACCGCACACTCTGAATTCAAGCCTATGCAGTTGTACCCAAGCCTGACAGAAGAGTTCGATATATGATTCATTTTGAATGGCATTGACGCTCGAAGAACTGCGATCGGCTGCCACCGGTCGAAGTAGGAATGCGGGAAAACAAGTATTAGAGAAATGCGGTTATGCGAAGCGATGTTCATGTCCCGTGTGATATTTCCTTGTTTTTCCTGATAATGCTAACTGATATCAATCAATCTCGATTCCCATTATATGCTTGCGCCTTGAACACCAAATTATGACCCTTCGTGCAAATAGTTTCCACCACCGCTTCGCTCACCTAGCCTCGTATTCTGATTCGTTGTGCGTGCCCTTCATTGACATTTTTCTTTCATTGATACTTTGACCCAGCCTATTAGTTTTGATGCAAAGAATGCCCTATTAAAAATTTAGAACCAGTTACAATTGGTATGGTATTGCACAAATCCTAAACATACCTCTCTCTAATCTCTATACACAAGTCCCATCTCAAGGAGTTCACCTAATCCTGCACCTCGGGTGGCTTTCCAACCGGTTGGATCATTTTCTGCTCAACATTAGTCTCCTCTTCATCTTTACCTCCATGTCTCCAAACAGACACACAGGTTCAGACAAGAAAACACACCTCAATCATATTCTTCCTAACAATCTCCCTTGGGCTTCCAAATCCAATCGCCATATAACTCAACAATGGCGGATGTCCCACGTATGATGCATACGAATCTCTCTGGATGTTGCTCGTCCATTCAAATCTTGTTGTATCAGCGTGACCTGTTCCAACATAGCGCTGCTGAAGCTGCTCGAGCTGTTGCTGGGCGCGAAGTTTGTCGGCCTATACATAAGAACATGTTAGTGACTTTGTTGTTTACTTTGGCTCTGTTGCTCAGGTGAACTGGGGGATTTGATCTTAATTTTGTGATGGCGAACTTATCGCGATCAAAAGAAAACAAAACTATGTTGTAGAAAGCTTACCATTGTGTCTTGACTAATAGGTTTCCGGTGAAGAATCGAAGAATCGAAGCTCTCACCCAAGAGAGAATGCTTACTGGTTATTCATCGGTCCGTCTTTCATCCAGCGGCCGCTAGCTTTAAACGGACACAATTCCCAACTATGATGGCAATCACATTTGAGCAGCTAACAAAGTGATTCCTTCATATATCGATATCGCGTAGGTTATTTCTCAACCGTATTGAATCAAATTATCTTCCTGGATGGACTGGCTGATTTTCACTCCATACTTGACTTGAATTTCAAGGAGGAGCGGAGGATAAAGTGGTCATGGAGTAAGTCGATGGTTCACGTGACAACGCTTTTCTAACCTCTATCACAGTAACACCCCATTTGAACTGAGACCGCAAGGACAGACATATCCTCTCACATTAGGTGAGCGTCTTGCCCATGCAGACAACTATCGTATCGACCATGAAGCATTAGAAAAGACCCTTGAAAGTATCAGGAAGTTCTACGAGAGTCCTTTTGCATCACCACACACCAATGACCATCAGGATTGCGAGAGCTGTATTGGAGAGGATCGTCAAACCCGCAAAGCTTATCAGGATTGGTACTTGTCAGATGATCCAGATCGCTGGTACTCTAAGTTATTCGACTATAAAACCGAATTACAGTCGATGTTTGAACAACCTAAAGTCTACAGTCTTGACGATATCCACAAAAGAGTAGACCAGGAATTTCGGGCACATTTGAAGAGAGATCTTTGTGCACACAAATCAGACGATAACGAAGATTTTATGGGGTTGAAGGGCCGTATGTCTATGGAACTGGATGAAGGGATGGATATCTCGAGAGTCCTCAATGCTTACCTGACCGAGTACATCAAGACATGCCGAGATCCGAATCAGGTAGACTTCATCCTTCACCTTCACAACACTACTACCAATAAACAACGCATCCCACTTTACATCACATATTACTGCAGCCCTCTAGAATCTGACTCCGCCAGCGTACGAAACTTCAAAAGTAAATATGCGCGCATGTTTGAAAATGAGATTCCACACGATGAAATTGTTGACGCCATGAAAAAGGAGAATGTTCGTACGAAAGAATTCGAAATAGCGCAGCTCCAACATCGTCTGAATGAACTTATTCTCGCTCAATCTGCTCATCTCAAAGCGAAAGCAAAGAAAGCCGAGAAAGATTCCCTTAAATACCAACACCATCAGCAGGTGGCAAAAGAGAGCAAGGCCCCTTGCTCATATGATGGTTGCGATGAGGACGTGGACTTAACCATACCTGAAGGTGCAATACAATGTGTTTTATGCGATTGGGTTGCGTCAAAGGTACCAGAAGATAGGGATCACAAAAGATCCTATTATTGTTGTCCCAGTCATGCGCTTCTGGATCATGAGATTCACGATAAAGCCGATCATTACTGCCTGAGTGCCCATTGGAAAGATTGTTGTCTTTCGGAACTCGGCTCGGATGGGGATGAAACATATGGCGGAATGGGTTTGTGCAAAGTCTGCATGGCTAGTGGACATAAGGCTTTTTTCTGCTCGGAGGAATGCTACGAAAAGAACTATAATCAGCATGCTGCAGAGTGGCATACGGATGAAAATGCACAAAATTCTTTGGAAGTTTTCACGATGCCGGACGATTTCATAATTGAGGATATCGATGATCCTGGAATAGAGATTGGTGAAATTGTGGATACGGAGATGAAGGGTGTTTGAGACGCGGATCATACCGACTTTGATGTATTATTATGGTGTTGAATTAGCTAAAAAATAAAACGTATCTTAATCTTTGAGCTGGTCCTGGACATTTAGTTAATGTCACCTGAGTTTGTTTCACCACAAAATCCTATATTATCCAAAAGGTTCGCAGTATCTGGCGACTGCCGCTCAAACTGTCCGCTCAAAGTTTTCTGTCTGTTGTTGAACCACCAGGCATGTAGAGTGGTATCTCAGCTTGTTTTTATAACGATTCCTATACTGTTTTACCGTCTGAGACATTAACAATGATTTGAGGCGTGTTTTCTCTTACTCGAGGTCTTTAGCTGATAATTCTCATTCCGCACATGGTCATGACATATTCAGAATTGGCCATCAAAAATGTGGACAAGATGGGGAGGCATTTAGCTTTTGAATTTGACAGGCCCGAGGGACTAAATTTCGAAGTTGTTGATATCTATTTTCCAATCTTATTCCCAAGACACCTAAATACGATGATCAACTTCAAGTACTCTTGTAACTACATTAACTCACAAACATTTATTCGGGGGAAGCTTGACGGACAGTATTTTCACTTATGATGGTAATGACGAACGAAAGACAAGTGTCAATACCTATTTTTTTCTGTGGAAATATTCGCGCCAGAGCAACGAGTGCAACTGATAGCAAGGGCAACTTTCACAAAAAAGAGACATCGATCAATATAATCTAGCTGCTACTATGTCACCATGTTTGCACAGTCATGAATCCAGTTTTTGCACCTCTGTGAACCCTAGGACATGGTGCAGAAATATCACCAATGATCCACCACTGGAACTGTGTTAAATAAACTAGATGGCTAGTCACAGGTTGAAGTAACATAGCCTTCTCATCGAGATTATTATGCGACAGATATCTGTTGTAATTTGCTGAGTTTGTGTTTTCATTGTTTGAAGTGAATTTCGACTTGCATTTCAATATTACCATCCATCATCTCCCCATGCCAACCCGTCAAAGTTGAATACCATACTTCATAACTTCTCGCTTCAAGCATCATTCCTGTGAGACACAGTCTCCATATATATACAAGTCAACCCAGGAGAATCCACCTAGATCCAGAATCCTAAACCTCATGCAGTTTCCCTTTTTTTTCCCCCCTCGACATCAAATTACGAAGTCCAGATTTCACACAGTTCGCTCCAGCTAAGAGTGTGAATCTCAACTATTCCACACTCTCTAATATCACTCCCTGAATCCTGGGAGCTCCATGGTATACTACCCAATTAAGGCATGCCTCTTTTGCCCTCATTTCCCTATTTCCCTCCACCTCTCCCCCCGCTCTGTCCCGATTCCAGTCTATGTCCTGATCAAGCTCTCGATTATTCTTTTCTGGCTTGAGGTGAATGGAAACACATTTGAATACCCGACCGCCAACTTTCGGCATGAACTCCTGTAGACATTCAATAATTGCATCGGAGTCCAATGAACGTTTTGATAAATGTGATTCCTGCAGTGTGAATGATTGTCAGTATCATTTTGAGGGATCTGTGACGGTAATTCTAGTGATACTCACAATTTGGGCATTTTCGTTGTACATGATGATGTTACTGGTGGATATAGAAGGTCTCTTGGACGGATTAGCAATTTTCTTAAGTGCATTGCAAATATTCTTCATCGAGTACTATAAAATAGAATGGAAAGGAGACAACAAGCAAAATGCTTACTGAAAGAGGTATGGCCAAAACAACCCCTATAGGCGTTAAAACCTGAATGAATATGGAAAGTGGACACATTCTGAAGCTTATATATAGGCTGTTTGTGAACGCGTCGAGTTCCGCTTTAAAGTACTTTGCTAATGACGAATGTTTCTATGCATAGTACACAAAAATGACAAGAAGTAATGGAAGAATAGAAATCTGAGTGAGGGGTCAAAGTCACTCTATAACATTGCATCAGAACATCTAGTACTAAAACTTGGTAACTAGGCAAAGGAACGTTGCTTCCATTTATCTTATCAAAACCACAGGGCCGACTTGACATCGGGAATGCCAATATCAAGTAACGTGGGCCAGCGCCTGATGTTTGTGTCTTGTATCTCCAAATGAGACATTAGACGAAAATTTCCCACTAGTTGTGTGACTATATGACTGTGAATGCTATGTTAATGCACGGGGACTATGACTCTGAAGTTTAAGTAAATTCATTAGAGATATCCGAGGTTACAATCACATAGATGCAATAAACACAGTTCAAGATTAGTAATTCATTGGGTGTTATCCATCAGTTAATGTCGTCTCAATGTTGTCGTTCGGTGTCATGGTTGGGGTAGCACTGCAACACAGAATCCAAACTCGGGTATAAAGGAGATCCATCAGTATATGAGACAAGTAAGACGAAGATTTCAATTAGCCAATACCTGGGACTACTTTTCTAGCTCTAAGCATCCATTTGACTGAGATTCTAGATCATCAGACGCCTAAGCAATGCCGTCAGTCAGAGCCTTTACTCTTGATAAACGACAGAAAATTAATCCCTGGCAGCATCAAAATTTTTAGATGATAGTCTAAGACCAATTTCACCAGAACTAGATTCACAAAAGTCTGTTTTGACAACGATACTTCCTATACGTAGCAATGGCGGCAAGTCGTCATGAACGGGCATTCGTGCAAGTCTAACTGTTAAACCAACAAAAGAATCTAGAATCTCCCCCATTAAACCTGAACGCATATATATTGCGGGAACTACTCCTCAGTAGGTACCTATCGGCGACCAGAACTAAAAATGTTCTGACGCTGTGAGTTTTTGTACCCTCTGACTATCAATTCTAAGACGAGGGGTATGTATCAAAATATGGCTGAATCATTAGTCCCAGGGGGATTTCTTCTAGAAAAGCTATTAATTACTAAATACAAGTTTCCATGGAAAAAATATACACGAAAAGATTTATTCGCATTCGGGACAATCTGGAAGCCCTAATTAATGAGTCTTACATTCTGTTCCAGTATCATTTCCCGAGTTGTAGTGTGCTTCTTTAACTTATTGATTATTACTCGCCAAGCTGAATGTTTCTTCATCGTCAATGAGCATAGCCTATATATTGTTAATTATATGAATAAAATAACTATCATTAATAGTCAATTTTATTGAAAATACAAATGCGCCATATTTTCCGAATCTTCCTCGGTCTCTCGTAGTCGTTGTCTGCGTCGACAGCCTCACCAAACCAAAACATCTTCTTGCCCAAGTCTAGCTATCCAACTAATAACTTATCACTCTTCCCTCCTTCGATGGAATTTACCACCTGAAGGTCAATTACTCTTCTACCTATAATCCTTTATATGCTTCAACCCCAGTGTTTGTTGAGACCGACATAGCCAGTAGTAAAAGAAGCCAGATTCTCCCGGACCAGATTGATTTTTTCCCAGGTCGATAGTACTGCGCATCAAAATATACTTAAGCCGAGACACAGATGTTACCAAAAAATTCCAGAAAACTTCCACACACGAGGAGAAACTTCGAGGACCGAGGAACGAAGAAATCTAGCTGCATAGCCCAATAGCTAGGAAGATCGCCTTTGAATTGGATTCTCCGATGGAGCACCTGAACTTTGGTAACTACCTTGGATTTCTAAAAATTTACTGTCATTAATTATTATGTGTCTTCGTCAATCTTGATTACTAAATACACACATTAATCTGATCTACACTAGCATTCTCACCAAAGTTTTTGACTTATATATCTTCTTTTTTAGAGATATTAATGCTTTTACATCCTTTCATATATAATTGTAAATTAAACAATTTTTTATAATATTATCATTATAGGCCCTTGTAAGTCCTCCCTGAGTATATTGAATCAATTAACTCTGGTTTATTCATATATATAATAAAAATTTATATTTTTATTCCAAAATGTCTATGATATCCCTGATAAAAGTTCTGTTTCTAGTATAGAACTACAAAAATTCTATTTTGAAAACTTAAAAAAATATTTATATAAAAATTTATATAAGAAAATATAAACTTTGTAAAAATTTCTTCAAAATATATTTTAAATTAATATTAAAGATTGATCAAAAAAGAATTTTTTATATTTATTATAAATTGTTTTTATATAATGAACTTTTATAATTAAAAATAAATCTTTTTTGATATCATTAAAATGAATATTAATAAATATTATAATTTATTTCTTTTTATATTTAATTTAGATCCTTTAGAAAATATTAAATATTTTATATATATAATTATATATAATTAAATTATTATATTTTAGTATTCTTTTATAAATTTATTAGATATTTTATTTATTTATAAATAAAACTAATATTTTTATATTATTATTATAATTTCTTTAAAAATCAAAATAAATTATTATAAAAATTATATAATAAAGAATCAATTAATTTTAAAATAATATCAAAGTTTTTTATTATCTTTTTTAAAATTAAAATAAAGATATTTCTTTTATAAAAATTTCGTTTAGATAATTTTGAGTCGAATAAGATCTGATGTTTGTATATTAGAAAATATTTATCTAAAGTTTTATATATTAATAATTATATATTAGTGTTATAAATAAAGATTTTATATTAATAATTATTAAAATCTTAAAATCTTTATCCTGGGAGCAATCGTGACAATTACCATAGAAAAATATAAAGAAATATATTTTAATCTTTTAATTTTAATTAAAATCTTAATTTATTATTCAATATTTTAAAATAATAATTATTTTTTATTATTTATTATGATATTTATAATCTTATAATTCTTTATTATTACAAAGTGAATAATAATAAAAGCTTTAAAAGATTATATAATAGATAATAAAATAAATAAAATTAAATAATTTATTCTTGATTAATATAATCAAGAATAATATATATATATTAAAATAAATAAATCTAATACTTCACTTCTAGGCCACTCTTTTATATCAAAAATCATGATTTTCACCTATTAATAACTTTAAAATTAATCAATAGAATTTGATAAAATTTGAAATACAGATTTATTATATAACTATTAATAGATTTCGAAAATTTCAAATTTTTCACAATTTTATTTATTGAGATATTGAAAGTTGAAATTAAAATTTTCAATTTATATATAAATTTCCAAATTATTGAAGTTTGAAATAAAATTGTTAAAAATAAATTGTAAATATTTTCAAATATTTTTATTTAAAAAAAATAATTAATAATTATTGATTTATTATCAATTGAATATTTATTTATTTAAAATTTTATATAAAATTTTATATATAGATTAATAAAACAATAATGATAAATTATTTTCTTAAATAGATTAACCTTTCTGATTAATTATAATAAAAACATTTTCAAAAAATTTGTAATTTATTTTCATTTATTTTTTTTATTAAAAAACTATCAAAGATTTTTAAGATTTTAAAAATTATATATAAATCTTTAATATCTCCATTAATAAAATGATGAAAAATCTAAAACTTTCAGAATTAAATTATAATTTTATAATTCTTTCTTATTATATAATAGATAATGGTCGGAATATCGATGAGATTAAGATTACGTACAACTATACATATACTAGTACCTGTACATACTACCATACATATATTAGTACCTATACATACTACTTTATATATATTAATACCTATACATACTACTATATATATATTACTAATATACATACTATTATATATATACTAATACTTGCATATATAATCATATATATATTACTACTTGTATTTTATATACTTTATCTCTATAGGTAATCATTCCCTCTTTGTACAAAAGGGAAGCAAGCAGAATACAATATACCATTTACCCTTATACTATTGATTTAATGTGTACATCTTTGAAGTCAACCCAACAATAATAGATAATAAAATAAATAAAATTATATATAAAATAAAAACAATTTAAAAATAATAATAGATTTAACAAATAATTATAATATAAATTTATTTAAGAAGAAAAAAAAAGTGTAATTTTTAAATATTTTTAAATAGAGGTTTTTTATTGAAAAAAATTAAAGTTTTTTTTCAAATTTTTTTCAAATTTTTTATTATTATATATTATTTAATAATAAATATTATTTTATATTATTAAGGTTTTTAATTTTTTTTTAATTTCTTCAAATTCTTTATTTAATTTTTTAAAATTTAAATAAAATTATAATTTTTTATTATTATAATAATTATTTCTTTTTTCTCTATCAAAATCCATTCGATTTCCTTTGCATTTCATTTCATTTCATTTCAATTATAAATCTTTCTTTCTCTTAATCATTTACATCTTTCATTTGATCTCATATCTTCATATCATTCTCTCAATAATCTTATAACTCGTTGCCTCAAGCTCGTAACCCCCCATGCCCCTCACGCTATGCCTTGAAAGAAAAAAAAGAAAATTTCAACATTTGTTTCATAGGAGAGAAGAATCAGAAAGAAAAGAAAAAGAAAGAGTTTCAAATGTACAATTGGGCTGAGCCTGTTGTCATCTTTGCCTTTTCAAAAATTGCAAATTTCAATCGCAATGGCAATCGTAATTGCAATGACGTCCCAAACTCCATTCCATGCCAGATCATTCCATCCTTTCCCGTCTTCCTACTTCCACAAAAGTCCTTTCGCTATCTCTTAACTAGGACTCGGTAATGGACTAACCGTATCCAACGGGGCCTTGTGTAATGCCGGTTGAGCATGCGTACCCATCAAACCCTGCTTTTTCCTCTCAATGGCATTCTTCACCCACTCTCCAACTTCTGAATCTTCTGTTCCTGTCAAGATCCCATTTGATTTATCCTGTTCTGCTCCATCCTCCAGGACCAAGCCTTCCATGTCGACATTCTCGTCATCTTCATCTTCTTCTGAAATTGTGCTTGGTTTCGAGAGGTCGGCGAGCCATGGATGTTGAAGTAAATCACTATATGTAGGACGCAGTTTCGGAATTTTGTTCAAACAACCACGAACAAAATTACGGGCGACTGGGGAAAAACCTTCTTCTGGAAGGTCGGGTGGTTCGCCGTCAACAATAGCCTTATCTATGTTAGCTTTCGATTCCCCAAATGACGAGTAAAAAGTCAAGACTTACACTTAGCTGTGAGAAGATATTATTGTACGTCTCAGGTGGATATGGATATCTTCCCATTGCACATTCAATAACACTTAATCCCAAAGACCAAATATCACTTTGTACACTATACGTTCCACCCCCAGGATTTGCACCAGCTTGCGAGATTCCACCACCGGAAATTCTTTCCGGTGCCATGTATGATTGACATCCAATATTCGTTTTCGCAATACTAGCAACCAAATTTCCCGACACTCCAAAGTCACAAATTTTGACCTGTCCCTTGGTATTTACCAGAATATTCGTTGGTTTAACATCTCGATGAATAATGTTATGTTCATCTTTAAGAGTCTTTAAACCTTGAGTGGTGGCATATGTGATTTTCCTTAGGACGTTTTCGGGAATACCATCTCCGTAGAGTTTATCGATCGATCCACCATCCATAAATTCTATACAGATATAAACCGCACCTTCCTGGAAAAACGCTCCGTAAAAGTCGATAATGTATGGACTCAGACATCTATGAAGAATATCCAATTCCATAATAATGGCGGCGAATTTGGCTTCATCCAGTTCTAGACGAAGTTCCTTCATTGCCATTACCACGCCAGTGGTATCCCCTGTTGGTTTGACTTCACCATCATCAATATCCATCGAAGAGAGGGATTTATTTCCCGCTAGACCCAAGCCTGGTTTGCGCATTCGTGGTCTTGCATGTCGAACTTTGTAAACGGTCCCGTAATTACCTTTCCCCAGTTCTTCCAGCGTGTCAACCTCGTCCAATGATATGTTGAAATTGGTTCCATTCGCAAAGTCAATACCATTTCCATGAATAACTGCTTTGCCGGCAAATTTTAATGTACCATTTTTTGTATCGACATATTTTGCAAATTGATTAAACATAGAACCTCCATTCGAAGTATCTGGTGCACCATTTGATTCCGAACCTGGTGCGGCAGCTGGGGCCGGAGGTAAACCGCCAGGTAATTTCATTCCTCTTCTTGCACTTAATCCACCACCCATCTTCATCTTCGGAACTGCCGGAGCAGAAGCAAAGGTTTGTGGTGGAGGTCGCATATTCGGCGGTAACTGTAATTTTCCAGGCAAACCATCTACAACAGGTGAACCTGGCATCCCAGGTGTTGAAACTGTAGCAGGGATTTGGGGCCGTGGACTTGGTGTGCCTTGTCTTGATGCGTGGAATGCTTTCATTTTTTCCGCCATAGAAGTCGGTAATGCACCACCAGCTTGTCTTCCTGCTTGCGAAGATCTAGACCCCGGTATCGTCGGACCGGGTCTCGGTCGTCTGGCGTTCGCCAACATCCCAAGAGGAGTAGAAGATGCTGTCATGGTCGATAACCCTTCAGGATCTGATGCGGCTCGAAGAGATGGTAGAGAAGGAGGTTTTGAGGAGGAAGGTGATGTGGGAGCTTCATTTGATCGACCATCTGTAAGTTTTTCATCCAAAGGAAGGGTATCTTTGGTAGCGAAATCGATTGAATCGCACGGAGGAACCATCGAATCTAATTGAGGATTATCTGTCATGATTTTGGTAGGAAATTGTGTTCGCATTCGAGGATCGTATGTTGTGCGGGGTAGGGATGGAGTAAGTTCTGATAGATGTTCTAGGGTAAAGGGAATCAGTGAGGGAATGAAATGAATAATGTGTCTCTTGGTGGAAGAATATATTGATTGATTGATTGCTCTCTTGGGTGGAAGAACATATCGATTGATTAATTGCCCTCTTTGGGTGGAAGAACATATCAATTGAAGTGATGGTGGGAGTGGGACAACTCACACTTGCTGTAGGAAATTCCAAGTGCGAAGAGATTTCTTAGTGACCTTGTAGTTATCGTGCTTGTAAATTATGATTCAGGATTATCGTGTTGGTTCGAAAATATATCGATCAAGAGGGGGAAGCTTCGGTCTAGAGCATAAGCTATAAGATAGACCTAGACCAAATAGCTCTTAGGTTTTCGAAGATCCCTTTCGGCTCAACTCTCTTCGGCTTTTGTGATCTTTCGTCTGCCTCTTTTGGTCTTGGGCGATAAATTGGGTGATGAAGTTGTTGAGCCACACATATACCGTCTGCCAGTCCGCGAAATGATTTCAAACTTTCGTGCGAAGATCGGGTGGGGTAGGAGATCTGGGGCAATCTCGGACGAGAGTATGAGGCTATTGACTGATTTGGTGGTGGGTTCAATTGAAGCTTAGATGCAGCCTTCTTTTATTTTCTTCCCATTGTCCGACTTTTCAGCTCTTGGGATTTTCTGCGTTTCTCCCCAAGTATTTCGGATCCGCTGGTTGAGAACGGGTGAGGGGTAATTTTGGAACAGTAGATGGATTAGAAAGCTGAGAGTTCTTGGATTAGATTCCCCTGGGGAGTTTGATTGATAATGAGGGGGATGATCTTTAAAGGTAGTAAGTAATAGGTGGGTAGGTGGGTAGATGGGTAGTAGGAAGTAGGTAGTAGGTATTAGGTAGATAGGTAGATGGGCAGTGAGGATTGTTGTCGAATTGAGGATGCCGAGGTTTATCGATGAGAGAATAGAAGAAGGTAGGCAGGTGGGTAGGTAGGGAAGAAATACCCCAACTATTAAATTGATTGTTGTTTCCAAAATATCTTGATGTTTGTTGCTGAATGAAATTAAGAATTATGATATTTTTTCGATTAACTTGACAACGTAGGTAGGTAAGCTATGCTATGTATGTACCGTAATAGGTATGTAGGTATGTAGGTATGTAGGGTCGGTCGTATTGGACCAACAAATGGGATTTTCCGGTCCCTTGATCATCTGTATTTTTCCGTTTCAATGTCGATATCGATGATCGTGTCCAAATTGATCATCATTGGCTTTTTGAATTGTATGACATTGGTCAAAGGGGTCAAGGAGAAGACCCTGATATTGATGTGGTATAGGATGAAGGGTATGGGATTCGTTGGATGATGAAAAGTAGGATAAAAAGGAAAGAGAAGGAAGGGTGAAGGATTTCAAGTACGATGACGTTTTGGGTGAAGTCTTGGGGGAGGGAAAAATGTATATAAAATAGAAAAGAAAGATATTATAGAGGGGCTTGATGCTTGGTGAGTGGTGAGTGGTGAGTGGTGAGTGGTGGGTGGTGGGTGTCAAAAAACGAGAGGGGAGTTTGGGGTGGGATGGTGGAATCGTGGAATCGTGATGATGGCGGTGGTGTTCTTGGTCGTATTGTATGTAAGTCTTAGTACTGTCGTACTGTAATAATATATCGGTGGTGAAGTGGGATGCTCTATTTTTCTTGATGATAGAAGAAAGTGCCATCGTTCGTCGCGTGAATAATTCATTTGTAATTAATTGTGTTCAACTCAAAGGTTCAATTTGATTGGTTAAGAGGAACGAGATGGATATTTCATTGGATTATATAATTCTCTAACAATATCATTGTTCTCTATACTAATCAGTACTATAATAATACCCACTTCCACTTCCTCTTCCACTTCCACTTCTTCCACTTCTTCCACTTCCTCTTCCACTTCCTCTTCCACTTCCTCTTCCACTTCCACTTCTTCCACTTCTTCCACTTCCTCTATAAACGAGTCAGCCTCACTCTAATCCCCCTCAATTTATGCATCTCGATACGCGATGAATCAAGGCGTTATTCTGTAGTGTTCTGGAAAATATATACCTATCATATGGTTGAGGCTATACGGTAGCACATATCACCCAGATGCCATCCATAACTCTGTCCAGATTTGGAAGAATTCATTCTGATCTATCAATTGATAGGACTTTGTGAAGATATCCCATCTCGCCTTGATTTCACGTTAGTAATACAACCTCCGGAATGTTCTTCATAATGTTATGCTGCTGTTTCTATTCTTATATACCTCTTTACTCAAGGTGACATAACGATGCAACCCAATCTCTGCCAAGTTGATCTACTCTACCACTGCCTGTGAAAATATCATAATCCATCCACTTTTCTCTATTTTGGTTGGAGGCATGCCAACTTATAGAGTGGATAACGCTGGATGCATATGAGGGCTTTGACGTTTCTTTTCCATCTCTCATGCAGGTGAACGTCAGATTATCAGATCATCAAGGTACAATACAAACAAGAAAAGGAAGGAAATATGGAGAAGGTTAGGTGTGTGAGGCTTGAAATTCATCGTCGTCATTGATGTGGCTGGGTAAGGTTATCTTATCAATAATCAAAGAGAGGAGCCACAGTTGGATTTGGAGACTTGGTCGGTTTACTGGTGACGAGAACAAAACGTCGGGATACGTTCTCCTGCGCGAGTATCTTTGTACGGAGAAGGGCGAAGAGAGGTAAAGGGACTTTGAGTCGAGTAGAATCTTATTGAATATGAAATGATGAGGGAAGAGAAGGGTAATTCCGCACTTCCACGAATTGACATAATGACAAGCAATAATTGTATCATCTCACATAGACATCAAGAAGAATGATGAAAAGTATTAGGTATCCCTACATATCATATATCATCGTGGTATCAATCCTGAGCATCAACATCTAAATGGTCAAGTATCCAGCAAGTTAAAAGACGTAGAGAATGTTCAACGGCATTGATGGTCGATCTTTATATAATAGATACGACAATTAGAAATATCGTCTTGGCCGAGTACCGAAATGTAGAGTACGGCAGTCTGCATGAAGCCTTATTGTGTATCGTGAGTAGTGGGAAATGAAGGTATATATGAGAAGCTTGGAAGTCAAAGTGACTTTGAAGTTTGATAGTTCGAGTGAGTTATGATTATGGTCAAGATTGAATGGATCGATCCTTTCTTGACTCAATTGGCTGATGTATCAATTCTTTGTTTGTCTGTCTGTCACCCATGAGGTATGTTATCATGGATTAACTCATTCATAACCAAGTTTAACCTCTTGCCCAGCTGTACCAAACACACTTGTCTATCCTTGGCCTCGTGCACCCACCTGAATACCTCACATCATCCTATGCTGCAGTTCAATGGCTGAGAACGGATCAACAGAAGCCAAAACCCACCACAGTATCAAGAACCATCCAAGACCCAACGCCATCCACCCCTTGGCCTTATCTCCATCAGAATTATTCAGGTCCCAGAGACAAAAAAGACAAAAGAAGCTAAAACCAGCGGAACCCACGTCAATTTTGCCCAGGCGTTCGTTACTCCGTACACCGTTACACAGCCCGCATCGCTCGAACTATTGAAAGAAAAGCAAAAAGAACGTGAAATAGAAAGCTGATCGCACTTCATCAAAACCATTTGTTCATTCGAATTTTCTTCAATTGAAAACTTTCTTCGCTTCAAAAGTGATTCGGAAATCAAAACATCACATACCTTGTCAAGACTGTTTGAAACGTCAATTGTCAAAGAGGACGAAAGTGCCTCGAATACCCTCAACCTCATACATTTCTACCAATTTCTATCGCAGACTTTGGGCAATCACCCATTCCCGTCAAACTTATCATGGGATTCTTCACATCACCCACTTCCTTTCGGCTTGCTAATCTAGCTACCGGCAATGATGTCGGCGCATCATCTATCTCGACACGATCAATCACAGATGTCGCATTCGGATCTTTGGCAAATGACCATTCTTCACATCCTGCCCTGGGACATCTTGTCCTTTTAGTTTTTGAAGCTGTGATGGAAGTCGTGTGTGTCAGTTTACCTGGCTATATCGTGGCACGACAAGGAATGTTCGATGCGGATAAACAGAAGTTTTTAGCAAATTTGAATGTTGCTCTATTCACCCCTTGTCTGAGTAAGTAACCTGGGGAAATTCAATCAGGAGATGCATGCTAACCACTTGAACAGTTTTCACAAAATTGGCATCTCAATTAACGGCGGATAAATTAGTCGAGCTTGCAGTCATACCGGTGATTTTCATTGTACAAACGCTGGTATCATACTTGGTCTCGATAGGAGTTGGCAAAGCATTTGGGTTTGGAAAGAGACCCGCAAACTTTGTTACTGCTATGGGAGTATGTTATTCAAGCTTCTGAATCGAAGAATATGCTAATGTGATAATCTGACAGGTGTTCGGAAATTCAAACTCTTTACCCATCTCTCTCGTCATTTCATTGTCGCAAACATTGAAAGGTTTACATTGGGATAAAATACCTGGAGATAATGATGACGAGGTAGCTGCAAGAGGTATTCTATACCTTCTCATCTTTCAACAATTAGGTCAACTCGTTCGTTGGAGTTGGGGTTACCATGTTTTACTTGCACCACCTGAAACATATAAGGATGAAGAAGAGGGTCGATATAGAGATGAACCTGTTTTGATTCCTGGTCTGGATGGTGATGAAGATTCGGAAGACCACGCTGAATCGTCTGCGAATTCTTCTGATTTCGGTGGCAGAACGCCAGTTAACCATACTTTACTCGACAATTCCGAAGGAGAAGAACCCGCGAAGTTACCAGGTATTATGGCTACACCAATCAATGGAAATCATTTACCCGGAAACAATCATGATATCACTTCATTCCCAAGTATTCCAACACCACAATCGGAGGAGGAGATGGAAATTCCAGATGGAATCAGAGGTTGGATCCCACGCGCCAAATTTCATACTAAACAAAGTGTCGTCAAAGCATCTCATCATATTTATTATTCTCTACCAACTCCAGCACAAAGACTTTTAACCAAGGTTTCAAAGGTTACCAGCAGATTTTTGAATGGTCTTTGGGAATTCATGAACCCTCCTCTTTGGGCTATGCTTCTCGCTGTCATTGTCGCATCTATTCCCAATCTTCAACATCTTTTCTTCGCTGAAGGTTCCTTTATCGCAAACTCCGTTACACGCGCCGTATCTCAATCAGGAGGTGTCGCCGTTCCTCTCATATTGGTCGTTCTCGGTGCCAACCTCGCTCGAAATACACTCCCACAACATGTCCTCGACGAAAATTCCGAAGAAAATCAAATCGGTACCAAACTTCTCATCGCCTCCCTGATATCGAGAATGTTATTACCTACATTGATCATGGCACCATTATTAGCACTTACCGCAAAATATGTTCCTGTGAGCATATTAGATGATCCGATCTTTGTCATTGTGTGTTTCTTATTGACAGGAGCACCAAGTGCATTACAATTGGCACAAATTTGTCAAATCAATGGGGTTTATGAGGGAGTGATGAGTAAATTACTTTTTCAAAGTTATGTTATTTGGATTTTACCAAGTACTTTGGTATTGGTCATGTGTGCGTTGGAGGTTGTTGAGTGGGCTGCCTAGGTTAGGAGTGGATGGATTTGAGAGGTGTATCATTTTGGGTGCACGAAAAGGTCGATCAAATGCACGATGAGGAGGTGGAATGCCTTCCTAGTTGAATGGACAAAACTAAAATGTACACTGTATGCTTATGCATATACGGATAGGTTTGGGCCTGGATTCGGAAGAGATTAATTGTATACTTTGGATGGGGAAGGCTGGATGGTGCATCAGCGTGGCGTGGCGTTTTGGGATTTTATATTGGTTGGTTTGATAACATTGTAATGATGTATTTTTTATGCACCGATGTGGTTTGTGGATTTTCGAATGGGGAGGTGAAGGGAGAGAGAAAGGAGGAGAGAGGGGGACATGAGAAGATTATACCATGAATGAGATGAAAGCTGGGGATGGACTGAGGAAATGATAATAATTGATACCATGCATACATATATATAAATAAGTTATACGTTAATCTTACCTCTTGCTCTTTAGCTCTCCAGAGTGAAATGTAAGGTGTGAAATATAAAATGTAAAATTCCTCATCCTGTAAAAATCAACTCCAACAGATCATATCATGAATCTCGAATCTCAAAATTTGTATATGTAATGTGATTGATTAATTGATTATATTTAAGAGATAAATGAGAGGGGTAAGTTTGAGTTATATTGTTATATTGTTATATTGTTATATTGTTATATTGTTATATTGTTATATTGTTATATTGTTATATTGTTATATTGTTATATTGTTATATTGTTATATTGTTATATTGTTATATTGTTATATTGTTATATTGTTATATTGTTATATTGTTATATTGTTATATTGTTATATTGTTATATTGTTATATTGTTATATTAAATAGAGAGGTAAGGGAGTAGAGTGTCAGTGGGTGGATGGAGTAGGGGGTGGATGGGGTAGAGGGTGAGGAGAGGATGAGGAGAGGATGAGGAGAGGATGAGAAGGAGAGTATAATAATTTATAATGGTTTATAGATTGTGATTAGATTGTGAGTGTTGAGGTGAGGGTAAATGAGTAGAGAGAGAGGGAAGTGGGAGTAATAAATAATAAATAATAAATAATAAATAATAAATAATAAATAATAAATAATAAATAATAAATAATAAATAATAAATAATAAATAATAAATAATAAATAATAAATAATAAATAATAAATAATAAATAATAAATAATAAATAATAAATAATAAATAATAAATAATAAATAATAAATAATAAATAATAAATAATAAATAATAAATAATAAATAATAAATAATAAATAATAAATAATAAATAATAAATAATAAATAATAAATAATAAATAATAAATAATAAATAATAAATAATAAATAATAAATAATAAATAATAAATAATAAATAATAAATAATAAATAACTTTAGATTAAATAAATCTAGATTGAACAATTTTAGATTGAATAAATGAAAAAAATTATAAGTTAAATATATTTAAAACTTTAATTAATAATCGTATTATCCTCCTCATCTTACGAACAGATTTGTGGTGTATATGATTAGTTTGCCAAGACTCTTTTCGCAATCGAATTATTATCAATTAGAATACTCAGATCGTGATTCATTTTCTTCAATCAATTAAATCACAATCTTAAATGAATTATATTTTCATAATATAAATAATAAGTCTAGTACTTTACTTTTGGATCGCCCTCTAATTCAGATCATCTTTTACACCAAAAATCACGATTTTCATCTATTAATAACTTTATAATAAATAAATAAAATTTATTGAAATTTGAATTACAGATTTTTTATAATTTTATTAATTAAGAAATTGCAGATTGAAATGACAATTTTCAATTTATATAAGCTTTATATACAAATTTAAAAAACTTGAAAATGTTTAATAATTTTTTAATAAAAAATATTAAAAATAAACTATATATTTTTTGGAAATCTTCAAATCCAATATTTGATTATAAATTTTAATTTGGAATTTTAAATTATATAGAAAAGCTTTTATTTATATTTTTAGATTTTATAAAGATTAAAAATCATTATATTTTAATTAAAAGGATTTCTGTAAATTATTTTTCAAAATAAATTGATTTATTTGATTGATTTTTATTTGAGAATTTTGAAAAAGTTTATAGTTTATTTTTTATTATTTTTGTTGAAAATTATTCTAGATTTTAATAATTTTTCAAATTTGTATATAAATCCTGTATAAATTGAAAATTGAAAAGTTTAAAGTTATAGATCTTAATGAAATCAATTTCAAAAAATTTAATATTTTTAGAGTAAATTTATAATTATATAATGAATCTATAGCTCAAGTTTTATTGAATTTTAGAAATTAATTGTAAAGTTATTAATAATCGAAAATGGTGATTTTTGATGTAAAACGATGGCTCAAATTGAGAGTGGCGCCCGAAAGTAAGATAGGGGACTTATAGAAATAAGAGATTTTTATGAATTTTTTACTTTTTTAACTTTAAATATATATAATTTTGAAACAAAAATTAAGAAAAATATTTTAATTAATTTTTATAAATCTTGATCAATTATTTATATAAAAACTTGAAAGTTTAATAAATTGTCTTCTTATTTGATATATATAATCGAGATTCAAAAAGGAGAAAAATTATCAATTCTGATATGATTTTGTTTAGTGCACGGTGAGTGATGTCCAAAACTCTTACTTACAAGGGGAGTATATAATGAAGTCTTGGTACGTATTAGATTTTTGTTCTAGGACGGTGTAAAGGGATGTTTGGTGAGTAGCTGATTTGATTAGATTGGAGTCCTTGATTGTGATGTTATGTTGCGTTGGTATAGGGAGAAAGAGAGGGAGGGTTTAATGAGTACGGGTTTATATAATAGTTGAAGGATTGAAAGTCTGTGGAGACATATTGGTGTGACGGATGTTTGTCTAAGGAATTTCCAAAGAGATTATATGGAGAACCTATATAGAGATGAAGGAAAATAGATATAGAGGTATAAAAACATTTCATGTTGATACAAGTGATCTGTACCCTAATAGTTGATCAAAGGAGATAGGATGGACAATGTACAGAGCTTATCTATATCCCGATCAAATAAAATAATATCTCGTAAACTAGTGCTGAAAATGTGAGTTCAATGGGTAAGAATAGATTATTACCGCTATTGTCGTTGATTTTATCTCATACCCTTCTAAACCTTTCCGTTATCATGCCTCAGCAAATTGAATTTGAATTCGACTTTTGAATATTATTTAATCCAAATATGTAGGAGTTTGGGGTATGAAACCTTTACCTTTTACCACAATTATTCTATAGACCATAATAAGATTATCTGTTTCTGTATTGGCACGAGCTTTAATCTGGGAAGCTGACGATAATGATTTCTTTCCATGGTAGACTTCCCGGTTTGGATCTGTATCGATATCTAAGATAAGGCTTAGAGATATTTGAGTTCTTATTCATTACCGTTGGGATTCATAAAGCTTTGTTTGTTTCAGTAGAGGTAGTTGTCGTGGCGTGTATGCATGTGGGCGTTGTTGTCAATCCCCCCTTAATCACCGCTCGCTTATCTAAAACTGTCTCCTCACGGCTAAATGTTTGAACCTGATAGAAACTCTTAAACTTACCAATAACTACTCGTGTCTTCAATAGACGAAAATTGATCTTTATTCATTAGTTATAGCATTAAAGATGAGGATACAGATCCTTTGTTAATATTGGATGATTTCCGAGTTGTGATTGGAGCTTTCCAAGAGGAAGAAAGGTGTATTTATAAGATCATCTCAACCCACTGGGGAGCAAAACGCGCGTCTGTGTTTTGTAAGGGGCAGTTTTACCTTTACTCCCTCAAGCAATCAACTTTATAACCCCTATTGAATTTCATATGGTATGCCATAAACGGTGACAATCAAAACATAACACGTCATATCATAATTGACAATGGATATTCGTAATCTCAGTCATGATACCAACTATCACTCATGTCCTGGTCTTCAAATTGTCAATAACTTTAATCTAACTCGAATTCCACAAATAAATAAATAAATTATTTTCTATGTTCTTTATTTCATTTTCAAAGAGATATATATAAAAATGACCAAAATAGATTGTAATATATATAGTTTTTAATAATTCAGAAAACGACCTTCTAGACCCTTTGAGCGGACGATTTCCAGTCACGCAACGCGAAAGGTAAACTAGACCAAAAGGATCCCACGTCTCTAACTATGCCTCCTAGTATATATACCTTCAACATTTTTACTTTTCGTTCTGATATTCTTGGATAGACACCTTTGAAATATTTCTACAAGGATACATTACAGAACCTTCGTTGGGATCGGAGCAGTAGTATTGTGTGGGTCTAGATATACTAGAGGTTTTGACACATGTTTTGAAACCGAGCTAGGACGATAGTAATACTTCAGAGATAGTGAAAATATTCTCACTCGACTTCAAAAAGAATATAATGTCGACAACAACTATGAGCCACAGTTGGCACCATAAACTTGCCGCATTAGAGATATGATAAGTGAGTTAGAAGGACATGATACCCGAAGCATATAGATGGTTGTTTTGCGATTTCTTGAAATATTCACCTGATTATGGATGTGATGTATGCCATCCTGTCACAGGAAGTCTATTTGCTCGTCCCTACACCTTCTTTTATAATAATGCTGAGGAAGTTCATACCATCTCTTAGCTTCCAGTAGACCCTGTCAAGGTATTGTGACGAATAATAACCTCATACCTACTGTTTAGTAAAAGATATAAAAAAAATTCACAAGCACAAATTTGTTTTACTTTCACTTTCTCTCCACATCTTTCTATAAGAGACCTAAATATCCTCATTTCTTTACCTGTCAAGACGAGTCTCGAATGAATCTGCCACCTTTGAGCCGAAAGTCTAGAAAAAGCACTGCATCAGGTCTAATAGTGACCTTGTGGGTAGGTTATCTAATCACGGGAAATGAATTGCGGAACTATAGAGTTTATTAAAGTATTGGCAGCGACAATGTGTTATACCCGGAATATAAATTCAACAACGATAATAAAAGTTTGGGAATAATAGTAAGATTACCACTTTCTGATCCTTGTGCCCTTTCTATACAATACCTTGATCAAAACTTCATATTCAGTTGTTCTGTGAATAACATGTTAGAATCTATTTCCTCCGAAACACACCTGGTCCTTATTGGTAAGATACTTTCACGGTGAATAAATCTTCTAGGAAGATATTGCTCAAGGGATTTATACTCGAATATTTCAAAACTAAAAATATAATTAAGGCTTTACCTGGATAATAATATCTGACAAATTATATTCACTAAAACTCAAATAAGTCGCGTACCCCTCTTTTCGGCCACCTTTCACACCAAAAATTATGATTTTCAGCTATTAATAACTTTATAATCATTTATTAGAATTCGATAAAATTTGAATTTTAGATTAAGTATATAGCTATCAATAGATCCTCAGAATTTCAGATTATTTGCAATGTTATCGATTAAAATATAAATAGTTGAAATTATAATTTTGGATTTATATAGGATTTATATAAAAATTTGAAAATCTTGAAAATCTTTAATAATCTTTTAATAAAAATTACTAAAAATAGATTATAAATTTTCTGGAAATATTTAAATAATAATTGATCAAAAGAAATAGTTCATTTTAAAAAATTATTTATAATTATTATTTTATTAATCTTTATATTTTATTCTATATAAAATCTTATATTCAATTGATACTCAATCAATAATAAATCAATAATTACTAATTATTTTTTGAATAAATTAATCTATTTGATCAATTATGATATACATATTTCCAAAAGAATTTATAATCTATTTTTAATAATTTTTATTGAAAAGTTATTTAAGATTTTCAAAAATTTTAACTTTGTATATAAATCCTATATAAATTGAAAATCGTAATTTCAATCTTTAATATCTCGACCAATAAAATCGCGAAAAATTTGAATTTTCAGAATTTACTATTATATAAACCAAAAATCTATATTTTAAATTCCAATAAATTATATTTATAAATAAAATAATTATAAAGATTGATTTTTATTATTTTTTTAATATAAAAGAATGACCGAGAAGTGAGGTACTAGACTTATAAATTAATCTTTATTTTCTTTTATAATTTATATTTATATTTTATTATAATAACTCTGTATAAATAACAAACTCAAAATTCAATATTTTATTCATCTAATGATTTTATTTTAAAAAATTATAATAAAGTTGCTTCTGCTATTGAGATTTTATTATAATATTAAATTATATTGAAAAGTAATGAGAAATAAAATTGATATTATAATAAATAATTTTAATGACGACTATAAATATATTTATTAAAAGGTTTAATATATATTACATTAAAATAAAATATATTTTAACTATTAAAAATATTAATTATAATATTATTATATATAATAGACATTAGACATTGAATATTAAAAGATATTTTTCATTATTCTTTTATAAGCTCGTTAATTTTTTATCTATTTAAAAGATAAATAATCTTAACATCATAACCTCATAATTCATACCCATATACCCTTCCAAATCCAGCAATCCCAACCTAAATATTAAATTTCTCTATCTCCATCTCCATCCTCATCTGCATCCGCATCTCTATCCACTCCATCCGCAACCCATCTCAAATATAAAATTTCGCCAAATTCTTCAGCACAAAATCATAACTCTTCCCTCTAAAATCATCATTAATAAGGGTGCTAAAATCCGCAAAGAAATTAACCAATTTCGCTCCATTGCTATACCGCGGCCAATTAGGATACGATGTACTAGTCCCATTATTCGGATCTAGGGTATTAACAAAACTGAGATAATAAGCTTTGCTAGCCGCGGCTGCATAGTTCGCTTTGATACCGTTGAATACTTGTATTATATCTGAACCGTGGAAGGTGCCCAGGATCGGGGTGCCGTAGTTGTAAGATGAGAGGTAGGACCAGGAGGGGACGTTGGGGGCGACTTTTAGTGTGGTTTGGAGGAAGATGCGACGGGTGAGGGTGAAGGTAAGGTCGCCGAGGATGGCGGCTAGACGTTTGAATTGCGGGTACCAGTTATTGAG
Organism: Sclerotinia subarctica; assembly: GCA_025389085.1. Taxonomy (NCBI): domain Eukaryota; kingdom Fungi; phylum Ascomycota; class Leotiomycetes; order Helotiales; family Sclerotiniaceae; genus Sclerotinia; species Sclerotinia subarctica. The sequence goes on from QRFI01000007.1 coordinate 94,996, forward strand.
TACGAGGGTTCGGAAAGGAGAGCCGGAGATAAGGTCGTTGGGATATGTGTCAAGTAAACCGGTTATGACGGATGCAGGGGCATTGTTGAAGAAGACATCAGAGAAATAGTTTGCGAGTTGATTTGTTGTGGTGATGTTTGATTGGAAGAGAGCGAAAATTGTTCCTTCATCTTCTTGGTCGCCGATTATGAAGGGGACTTTTGCCCAGGCTCCAGAAGAGAGGAGGAGATCAGGGGATTTTGGGAGAGCTGTTCCATCTGGACGAGGGAGATAGTTAAGGGCGACGGATGTATAACTTAAGATGCCTGAGACGGAATTTGTTGCATTGAGAAGGGTGGAGTAAGGGACACCTCTTAAGCAAGCTAGAGTATTGCTTGCTGCTGAACATCCCGCTGAAGCTACGACTGTGTCGTAGATCTTCTGACCTTTTGGACAATCGACAGGATCGGCGGGGACTATACTTCCCGAATTCATAATGGCTCCACGGAACAATGCTTTACCTTTGTATGTGTTGTCACCTCCATACAAAGCCATTTGGTCGAAGACTGAGATTGCTCCGGCTGACTCACCCCAAATAGTGACCTTTGATGGATCTCCACCAAATGCCGCAATGTTATCCGCAACCCTGTTGAAAATGTGTCAGTCTGATCCTGTGAGGATAATATATGAGGAAGTGAATGAAAGTAGGAGGTTCAAGGCTCAGGTATGATGAGGCAAGAAAGTATGCAATAATAGCGTAATGAAGACAAGGTATTGAAAAGCACCGAATAACAGCAAAACATACCATTGCAAGCCCAATCTCTGATCTAACAATCCCAAATTCGCACTCCCATCAGCCAGAACCTCAGCACCAGGTAAAAATCCAAAACCACCAACGCGGTAAGCTACTTGCACAAAAATGATCGGTTTACCCTGAGCAATACTTTCAGCTACCCATGAAGATCCATCATACATCGCCGTTCCCCCTAATTCAAATCCTCCTCCAAAGATCCAAAACAAGACTGGCAATTTCGACGAAGCAGTAGTACCAGCGGGTCTTTGAATATTCAAGTACAAACAATCTTCCCCGGCATTGAGAACTTGTTGGAAAATGGGTGTGTTAAGAAGAAGACCAAGTGCTGATGTAGGAATTGCATCATTGACTACACTACTGAAGAAGAATTGTGGACAGGTAGCAGCTTGTGCTGTTGCTTTGACGGTACCTAATGCAGAAGTGATAGGTTGAGGTGGTTTGAGTCGAAGTGCACCGACGGGAGGTTTGGCAAATGGAATACCAGCAAAGGTTTCGACGGTGTTGCCGGCACCTCCAATAATTGTCGCTGCTGGGGATGCAATTGTAACAGTTGGGGCTGCGGCTCTTTCTTCAATTAGGACATCTCGCTCTGTATTTTCAACTGGGAGAGCAAAAGCAATTGAAAGAAGACCAATGATTGAAACCAGTGAAAACTTCATCATGAATGAATGGGAAGAGTTTTCGACTCTTGGAAAGAAAGTAGGATAACGAGTGAGCACTACCGCAAATGAAAGTGAACCCTTCGCTGCTTCCTTAAAGTTTAACAGCAATAGAGTACCCTCCACGTCGTATTTGTAGGGGAAATCTCAAAGATACATCCTCGGTTGTTGAAAAAGATTGACCATCTGACCTTTCCTGGCTTCCATTGCTTGACGCCAGGAAATTTGGCATTCACATGGTTCTAGGATCGGTCCTCGGTTGATGCCAAAGAAATGCTCCAGAGATCATTTCATTTTGTGGTGTTGCATGTACGACCGGATAAATTCCCATTACAGGAACTAGTGGGGAACGGAAGGTAGTTTAGAGGGTGTGGGGATGCGGGGTCGGGTAAACTTAATTTGTCTTTGCGTCAGCCCAACCTTGCTTTGACATACGATGGAAGCTTTTTGGAGCTGCGAGCTTTGAAGTCTTTTCTCCATAGACATGTCACACGTACAATATCCATGTATAAGAATCGTATTCATAACACTAAGTTCTAACACATGTTATTGTGAGAGAAAATGAAGATCCGAGTTGAATACCAAAATAGTGCTCATCCGAGGCCAAGTGCCGAGACAGTGTTTTCGGCAGAAATGGAAAACAGATACTTAGGGCCATCTACGTGAGGCACAGCTGGTTTTTGAGTAAATATAATTGTGATAGAGCCGCATTATTGTGCTTTATTTATTAGATAAATTAGTCATCTTCCATCTTCAAGGGTCAGTCAATGCATTTAAATCTTCGATCCATTCGATGTAAGTTTTGCCCAGTCCCGATTTAATGAGAAATCTTTCATTTACACATGGGCATCCATGGCATTTAACATTCTTCAGGTAAATCTTGGCAACTTAACCAAATGAAGGCCTTGTCCCGAAAATGTCTTGTTTGTTGAGCTCTGTTCTCTCAATTCCCTCCAATTCCCCAAGAAAGCAAAGATAACTATGATCTGCTAGCGTCTGATCTTGAGTTGATAGTTTAAAAATAAAGTAAAGGATTCCAAAGATGGATACTGCAGCCTCTGTCAATTGAACACGTGCCAGCTGTAATGTGGACTAGTCGAACAGCTCTACTTTAAGATCGTGATTCTCTATGCTAAGGACAATAAGTGTGCTAAAAACCTCGGGAAGATTTCAACGGCAGTTTCGACGAAGTTCTAGCCCACTTATAGGAGTATCTACCTTGTGCGGTAGTTGGCATTCCAAATTGACCCCTTCAATCAAACAATATGGCCCCACAACAAATTTACAAGCATTCGGGCCACATGTGTTTTCTATACGAAAATATGCAAGAAGCGACGTATTTGGATTAAAATGCCTACTGCGGCACAAGGTAGGTCAGCTGGGTACTCCACAGTTATTCGGTTGAAAATACGAGGCTTTGGGATGAATCTGATCAAAAAGAGCTATTTGGCATGAGTTGAGAAGTAACACGCAACGACTAGTGGTACCTGGCACCTTTACACTATGTTAACTCGTCCAGTTCCGTGACTTCTAGCTCTCGTATCCCCGCTTCCCTTTTGCTGTTTTAGTAGCATATATCTTCTTCAAATCATACCACTTATTTCCAAAAGCAGCATGAACCATCACCAGTCATCACAATTATAATGACGTAGGTCTTCTCCGAATCATCCATATAAGACCTGAAGATGCCTGGTAACAGCTGAGGAGTATTATTGAGACTTAGGACGCCACTCAAAATTAAGAAAAATCATAATATCCAACAGCTCCAATAGCCCATCTGAATTAATGTACCAGTTGTCATCCAGAAAACAATAAGCATAGTTCGAATCCTCGATTCTCCATCTGAGACGCCGTCAATAGTCTGAAACTTTACTCGGAGACAGCATAAAAACATCCAGGAGGTAGAACCGAGAAAGAACATGACAGTCATTCCAATGTATACATTATGATCTCTTAACAAGCGGGTAGATGGTAATGCACGATTTTTAAGCCAAATCTAAATAATCATGAAGGTGATAGAGGCGAGGATAGAAATGACGAGCAGCGGTCAGATTAGTGCTGATACTACTCAATATTTTCATATAAGGACGAGTAAATGGTACAAATTAAGAACCCCTGACCTAGTTGAAAAAATACTCAAAGCTGCAAGAAAATTATACTCAAGATAAAACCCACTGGACAAACACAATTGCAACTATTGCCATGGCCTATTTCCCCGAATATGTAACTCCAGCTTCTTAAGAAGAAAGCATCAGTGGAGCACGTGATAGTACTGATAGCTTAGATGTTTATATTGATAAACTCTTCCCGCAAATTGTGCTCTTGCAAGTCTTGCTGAATCAGGATTGATGAAGAAGAGGGCAATTATGACTGCCGAGAAACCACCGATTAGGAGGCTTATGTAGAAGCCTTAGTAGTTTGTGTAGAACGACTACTGTTGTACATAAAAAGAAAACGCATAAATCATGGCCATTTAAATTTGAGGTAGACTGACCTCCTACTAAGGGTCCAGTTACACTTGCAATACTTCAAGCCGCACCAGAACTACAGTGTATGTAACCCTCTTCTCGCGAACAGCTACAATTGCAATGATTGTAGAATGAGGCAGAAAGTATTCCTCCGCCTCCGAGTCTTGCTGGTGTCCATAAGCAGCAGTATGTCTCTGGGATGGTTTAAAGGATCACTTGATTCTTGTGTGTGACACCATTCTTGCGAAAGATTCGAGAGTGAAGCTTTTGATAATTCATCAACTTGTGGATATGGATACGGATATGGATATGGATATGGATAATAGATGAATAATACTGTGGGCACGGAATAGAGTGAAGCATGCTGAATTCAATTAATAAATGCTCAAACATATGTGAGAATGACGCATGAACGAGATTCAATCAAGTAAGATCTTAGCTAAGCAATCTTAGCTAAGCAACACATGCATGCCTTGGCCAAGTTATTCTTGATGCGCTGGACATTTGATTGGTCAAAACACATATGTAAGATTAAGGTTTATGTGGTGGCGGGGGATCTTAGGACGGTTCGATGAAAGCATCAACCTGTTTCACGATAACTTAGTATTTACATCTCTTTTTATTAAAATACTAATATTTAGAATAATTACTTTATATTTCCTACTTTACACTTTATCTCTTTTGTTATTTACCTATTATTTATCTATAATTTATTCTTTATTTATAATTTACTTATAATTTATCTATGATTTGTATGATTTATATGATTTATATGATTTATTTATGATTTATCTATAATATAAAAACTCACAATCTATCTATACTTACTTACTAAGTGAGTACTCATAATCCATAAAGTAATCTTGGTATATATTTATTATGCAAAAACTTCTAACCCCCCACTCACAATTGCATTCAGCTCCTGCAAAGGTGGGGTAATTGTGGGCGTAAACCAAATAATCTCACATGAGAGATCTAAGAAGTTGGTCTAGGTACAGTACCCATTGACTCTGAACCCAGATAAGAAAGGGAAACATTGACATTATTTCCTAATATTTATTTCATATAGGAATCATACCGGTATTCGTCGCATACAATATTCCTCAACAACCTCATCCTTCACAAAATGAATTCACCACCAGATCCCAACAGTGCGACGGTGCCTCGCAGACCAGCATTAAGGACAGATTCGGAAGACCTCGATAGCCCCAAGAGTGGACCAACCAAAGGTTAGCAATTGAAATTATTCCTCAATTTAATATATTGACCTGCCCGACGCTAACCTCTTATCTTTCATTCTCTCAGTCGTTTCAATTGCCGAGCCAGAACCAGAAGACGCACAAAATTTGGAACTTCCTCCATCCGACGAATCCTCAAAGATAAAACATTTCAGTGCTGGTGTCGCGAAAAGAATGACAGGTCGACCAAATATGCCTTCTGCAACTTCTTCCAAACTTTCTATCCGAAGTCAAACCAGCTTCGAGGAACCAACGCGAGATACTCGTACCTCGGATTTTTCGAAGCCCAATGATGATTCAAAGCACCATCACCACCGCGACAAACTTCTCTCTCAAGTCGCAGAATGGCTGCATGCAGAGAAGGCGAAGAGGACTGCACGAAAATCAAACAAGAGGGACACCAGGGACACCAGAGACAATGAGGCTCAGTTGGAGGATTTGTCAGGTAGAGGAACAGGTTCTAAACCAAGAACGATGTCTAACAGTTCATCTTCAAGCGCTCTTTCCTTGGAAAAACTGCAAAGAATTTTGGAGGATAACATGTTAGATCTTGGTCACAGTCACCTTCCGCACCTTACACCCCCGAAACGAGTTTCGAGAAAACGATCTCTCGTCCGCCCTTCGTTGAAACCTACTCCATCTTCTGACACCGAATACCATGATGAGGACATTGTGGTTCCATCGTGTGACGTGATTCTTGATAATTCAAAAACACTTGCGTATAGTGGCGGTGCTGGATCTTCTCTGGAAACGACTACATTAAGCAATTCCAAACGAGCCGAGAAGGAGAGGAAAGCATGGATTCAATTTAAGAATGAAATTGTGAGATTGGCGCACACATTAAGATTAAAAGGTTGGAGAAGAGTTCCATTGGACCGAGGCGCTGAAATCGAAGTGGAAAGATTGAGTGGTGCACTCACAAACGCGGTTTATGTTGTTTCTCCTCCAGCAAATCTACCACCGTCTGCGAGTAGTACCAATCTTTCTACCAAGAGCCAAAGATATCCATCAAAGTTATTGCTTCGAATTTACGGACCTCAAGTTGAGCACCTAATCGATAGAGAAGCGGAGCTGAGCATTTTGAGAAGATTGGCTAGGAAGAAGATTGGACCTAGAATGTTGGGTACTTTTAGAAATGGTCGCTTTGAAGAATTCTTCAATGCTCAAACCCTCACGGCCCAAGACCTCAGAATTCCCGACACGAGTAAGAAAATTGCGAAACGTATGAGGGAATTACATGATGGTGTTGCATTGTTGCAAGAAGAAAGAGACCAAGGACCATTCGTTTGGAGAAATTGGGACAAATGGGTCGATAGATGTGAGAAAATTATCACCTATCTCGACCGACAAATTATAGATGGGGACTCTAGTAGAAGTATTAGAGGCGAAAGTTGGAGAGATAGAGGATTAGTTTGTGGTGTCGAATGGCCCGTCTTCAGAGCTGCTGTTGAAAGATACCGACAATGGTTAGAGAAATATTATGGTGGAAGTAAGGAATTAAGCCGTAGCTTAGTATTTGCTCATAACGATGTATGTGCGCTCCCCTTTATATTTCTCGGTCTCGAACTGATCACATTATCAATAGACACAATATGGCAACATCCTACGTTTAGTACCCGAACCACCGGTAGATGGATCCGCACCTTCTCCACTCCTACTTCCTATGAATCACCACAAACAACTGGTAGTCATTGATTTTGAATATGCAAGTGCCAATACCCGTGGCCTGGAATTCGCGAATCATTTTACCGAATGGTGTTACAATTATCATGCACCTCCTCCAATGACTTGGACTTGCGACACTAAAAGTTATCCAAATATTGAAGAACAAAAGAGATTCGTCAGAGCATATATAAATCATCGCCCTCATTTCAATTCACACGCTTACTCTACTCCGAAGTTGGAAGGGCGGGACGCTCCCCCGGGTAGTATCAAAGAGTTTATGTTGGATAGTCGGACGCTTGCCGATGAAAGGGACATCCCTATTAGCAGTACAAATCTCTATGCGGAAGAAGAAGCAAGAAGAGAAGAAGAAACCGAAAAGCAAGTCGAGGAAATGTTGAAAGAGGTTAGGATTTGGAGGTTAGCTAATAGTGCGCAATGGGTTGCGTGGGGAATTGTACAGGCTAAGGTACCAGAACTGGATGATGCGCCGCCTTTCGTTGTAACACCAGATGAAATTGATGGACCTCAAAATGGCATTTTGGATGATGCGAAGATGGATGATATGATGGAGAGAGAAAATGAGAGAGAGATCAAAGTGGAAGAACAAGTGGAGGAGGAAGAGGATGAATTCGATTATCTAGGATATGCGCAAAGTAGAGCGCTTTTCTTCTGGGGAGATGTGGTGGCATTGGGGATTTTGGGAAAAGAGGAGTTACCTGTGGAGTTGGCTGATCGGATCAAGGTTTTGCATTATTAAAGTCGGTGCTATGTGGGCGTCTGGAAGGGCCTGGAAATTTGATTGGAGGTTTGAATGCGTCAAGGTCATTTATGAGAGAGAAAATTTGGGATAGAAGTCTATGAAGTGTGAGAAATTACATTTATTCAGTATAGAAATTTATTAATTATATTTAAATCAAGATTTCTTCTTTTGATTATATTTATAATATCTCTTTATTTTTAATTTACAAATAATTTTATTATCAAAGTCTTATAAAATAAAATATTTAATATAATACAATATTAATTGATAATAACAAATTTAATATACACAAATTATTAAATATTTATAAGAGTATCTTTTACTTTTAGAGTATAATATAAATATTAGTATTTACAATTTTATATAGTTTGATTTATAAATATAACTATAATAATAAATTATAACTTTATAAAAGATATTATATAATATTTTATTTTATTCTATAATTTAATTTTATTTATTAAAAATATAATATTATAATGATAATTTATAAAAAGATGAAAATATTCATATAAATATTAAACCAAAATCTTTAATGGAGAGAAAACAGGATATCCAAATTAAAAGACATTAACGTGGTTTATCACCGGGTCGCCATTTCAAAAATACACCAAAACTAAGCTTTTTTTAATATTCATATCTTAATAACTAATCATTATTTTTAAGAAAAAAAAAGAATATTAAATAATAATAAGAAATCAGTTATTTAAAAATCTGGTTTTTATATCAATATTTCTATTATATTTTGAAAAAAGCCGATATTGTCACGATTTTCGCTACAAAGAAATTGTTTTGATAATAACTTTTATATTAATTCAAATTTCTGATAAATAATCAGATTTTTGTAATATTTATATAGTTAAATTTTACACTTTCAAATTTTATATAACGTGGTTTATCAGCGAGTCGCCACTATCAGCGAGTCGCCACTTTTTCACTTATTCAACCACTTTAAACTTATTTTAATCAACAATTATTGAATCAATTGATTTAAACTATTAAGAATCTAATAATCTAGGGTCTATTATATTATTAGAACAAGTTCTTGAATTGTGACCAGTCTTTCCACATTTACTACAGCATCGATTAGTAGATGATTCCCCATTAGAATTTCCCCTATTTTGACGCTCGTCGCGTCGAATCTGAATATCCACCTCTTGTTGTGATATTATATCTGTAGCTTCCTGACCAGTAAGTACTCCTCCTTGACGTAATTGAGTTTTTTTAACGTGTCGACGTTTGCTTAATGCCTCATTTGCCTTCCGAAGCATACGAATCTCTGCACTTAAGAGTGTATTCTCATGAGCTAATCGTTCTGTACCCTTAGCTAATGCAACTACAGTTTCGAATATAGGTGTAGGAGAGCTTGATTGATGTCGAGCAATTCGAGATTTCACTAAAGTTGATTGTAAAAGAGCTTCAGTTGGATTGTGAGGTGTTTGAGAGACCCAAGAGTTGGCAGATTCCAAAAGGATCGATGGAGGGGTAGGTGTGCGAATTCGAATATCTAATTTCGAAAGCACAGCTTGAGGATCAAATGGTATTAGTCCTGCTCCTCGAAAGCCAGCTTTCATATTCTGAATTGTAATCGATTGTTGATATGCAGCTTTGAAAGCTATAAAGAATTCAACCTTAGAAATATGATTGATATATGCCTTGATAAACCCCTCAATTTGACAACTATATGAACGTTTGAGTACGCTAAAACATCCAACATCAAGTGGTTGAGTTAAATGACTTGAATGCGATGGTAACTTTACACATATAATGTCATTTGACTTGCAATATGATTGGAAAGGTATCGATTCATGACTTTCATGCCCATCCAATACTAACATTCGATATTTGCCCTTTCTTCGTTGACTAGTATATTTATCGAAGTGCTTTAGCCATTCTAAACCTGTCTCATTATTCGTCCATCCATTAGAAGTAGGTTTAATAGCCCAATCCGCAGGAAAATCGGTTTCGGTATACCAATTGGAAAGATGAACTTGTCCTTGAACTATCAGAAATGGAGGTATAGTTTCACCCTCTCCATTACCACATATAATTGCCGTAGCCCATTCTCGATTGCCTGGTTGTATTGCCTTGTTTCTGCCATTTCTTTCAGAACTAGTTACAACCATTCCAGGGCATATTATACCCATCATAAAGCCGGTTTCATCGAAGTTGTAGAAATCGCAATCTTGAATACCATATTTCGCCCGCATATTCGATACCAATCCAAACCACTCTTCAATAAGCTTGGGATCTTCGCAGAGAGCTCTTTGAAAGTCATAAACACGACTAAAACGCGTCTTTAATTTTGTACAACGCTTTACGAATCGATAAGCCCAGAGCTTTCCAACTCTCTTCGCACCTCTTGATTCGAGAATATAATTCGCCATATCTTCTACACCACTTAATTTAGGTGCAAATCCTCTTTCATCCATATCGATAATATACTGAATAAGCACCTCTTCTTCTTTTTCAGTCAAATTAAGATTATTTGCTCGAGTTTCCATTCTGTGAATTCGACCGCCCATTCTATCTCGTAATGTAGTTCGAGGGACTTTGTAGATTTTCGCAGCCTTTCCAACTGTAAGATTTTTTGATTTTTGAATAGCTTCAATAGCTAAGATTATTCTGGCCTCTTTTGATTGTATTTCCATAATAATTCGTTGAAATATCGCGTCTTGAAATTGAATGATAAAAGATATTGAAAAAGTGGCGACTCGCTGATAGTGGCGACTCGCTGATAAACCACGTTAATCATATCGAAAGATAAAGAAAGTGCACGGTTACGCACAAACATTTTCTGTATGTAAAAAAAGGTGACGACCCGGTGATATTGGCGACCCGGTGATAAACCACGTTATATATAATTGAAAACTATCACTGTAGTGATCATCCTCCTTGTGTAATATTAACAAACATCATCCACGATTAGAAAATACAACTACGGATTCGAATTAAGATTCAGAAGATGGGAAGGAAGAAGTTTGAAATTATTTAGTTCTTTCTGATCTGCGCTCTATTGTCTAGTGAAAGAAAGGGTGGGGATTTCTTCTTCAAACTTTTCTGATATCATGTGTATGGGGAAGTTTTTGGAAATTAAGGAGATTGATTGATTGTTTGTTTGTTTGGTTAAAAAGTGATGATTCTGCTTACTTACTTTCTCGAAGTTCTCATGATTGAATAGATACCTGGAGTTTGGATTGGTGGTTAGATGTGGTTGGATTGTTGTGGGTGGATGTGGGAATATTCTACATAGGTAGAGAGATTCATAGTCTCGCTTCACCGTCTCTATGAATGAAATCGACAGCTTAGGATATTACCTGATCGATTCGAGAATTGATCAATATTGATTTTTGATTTCATTCGAGATGATTGTTCGTAGAGTGAGTAATCATCAAGCTATGTGAAATGTACCCAGGCCAAACTCGACGTATATTCCCAACCTCCTAGTTAATTCACCTGATGTTCTAAGCACAAGATCGACCTCCTCGGATGGTTCGCTGTGCACCATTGTACACTACGAGGAAACGATACATGTCGGCTGTCTGTCACCAGATGAATTAGTCATCTCGAGGGTTGAGATATAATGTGAAGGACAAACAAGTAGGTTGAAGAAAAGGAGAACGAATGAAAACGGTGGGAATTCATCCGGTGGATTTTCAATAGTGTCAACTTAACTTGCAGTTTCAGCTCATGGCGAAACTTTCCGTTCAGCTGGAGGGAGATGTTCATATTCGCTGGCATATTAGATATATATATATATCTTGAACCTTGAACCTGTCCGTACAGATAGACTAGAGATCGTGACAACTTATTAGTCTGTGTGTGGGAGTGTCCGGAGTACCGAGGATTGAAAATTAATTAGCACTTGGGATATGATGATTCTATTGATGTGATGATTCTATTGATGATTCTATTGATAATCCATGTACAATTTTATTATTTTCGTTCTTATTCTCAAATCCTCTGTGTCTACCAAATATCATCAACTATAAGGATTCTCCCACAGTATTCTTCCACAGGATTCTTCCAAACTTCCAGAACGATAACACTTTCAATAGGCATCTCTCATGACTCGTAACGTTGGTAAGCTTCTCTCAACTTTGATAGATTCCATGCAGCTAAACATGACCAATTAACATGAGTTGGCTGGACAACTGTTCGTCGATGATAGGAGGAGCTGGGTGAGTGGGTGCGTGGGTCTTTTAGGGTTGATGTTTTTGGCTACCGTGAGGCTCACGAGATACACACGCACAAACGCACATCCACCCAACGATATTCAATCTTCTGTTCTTTCCCCTATCATGATGGCGGGCAGGGGGATTATTGGCGAATTTTATATTCTGAATCTCGGAAATGCTGGATGAACCTGAATATCTGGTGGTGACTACACACCCACCGTTCCATTTTAAGCAATTCATGGAAATGCTTCAGATGCGGTGACAACAAATTCTTAGCAATTGACAAGGGTAGCTCAAGCATGTATGTTACTGTACGTACCTACCCGGTAGCTCACAGCCATCGCAGCCCAAGAGTCCCAAAATGGAATGGTCCATGTGTAACTAACACGAATATGGTTTAGACTGACTACGGGTGTACCTCTTCTCCCCTCATGTTCATGGATAACCTCATTTTGACGCAAAATAAAAAAGAAAATGTCTCGATTGGGCATTTTCTAGAAATTGTGTGAATATTCCCCTCTTTTGCTTTGATGATGCCAGCCATCTGGGATATAGATATTCACTCTTTCGAGGCCATCTGGATCCTATTACGGCATTCAAGTATTTCCTAATTAGATTAAATGAATCATCATTAATCCACAATGGTACAGCAGTCAGAATTATCATTGGATACAGCTGCATAAAGTGGAGAGGATATAAAAGTGCAACCTATCAAAACTTGACATTTTATTCAAGGTTCGACAGAATTTTCATTTATCCTCAATTTCCAATTTCATCGCACCATCCCCTCATCCTACCCAAAATAACCCATCAAAAATTTTACCCTGGTCATTCTCTTCCTCGTTATTTGTCCCCTCTACCCATCCATGACCTGATTGGGTAAAAGGTAAAAAGAGAGTACAGCTTACCAGTCCTTTTTTACCTGGACCCTCATCACAGGTCTTGTTGATTTTTTTCACCCCAATCCCCCAAAGTCCTTCAATCTCCTCTTTTTTTCTTGTGCTGCCTGCCATCTCACAAGAAGGAAAGCGAGTAGAAGAGAAAGTAAACATCCAGGTTCTCCCGGATGTCTCTTTTTCGATACATTGCTCACCTACCATACGCAATCTTCAATCCAACCATGTTCGGTCGTTTGTTAGGTCGTACCGCTTCCCCTCCAAGGGCTCTTGGTCCTCCTCTCTCTCCCACCACCACCACTACATCCGCCGGAGAGGATTCGCAAACAAGTGCAGAGCGAGATGCGAGGGATAGGGAAATCGTCGAACAAGCCGTCGAAGAAGCTGTCAAGAAAGCTTTGAACTCGGAGGCTTTCACCAATGCTATTGCTGCTTCTCTGGTCTCGCAGATCAAACCTACCTTGGAATCATCCATCAGCTCTATTCCTACTGCCATTCAAAATGTTTCCCTCAATGTGGATGCTGTCGATGCAAAACTCACTTCGGCAACTACCGACCTCACTCAACGAATCGAAGATACAAAGACCGAGACGGCAAACAAGTTAGCTGCCATCGAGGAAGCCATTGCTAAGATCACTTCTTCGTTGGAGGGTTTGAGCGGAAAGCCTTCTTCTTCTCAAGATACATCGGTTTTGGAATCACACGCTACAAAGTTGGATGGAATTGCTACCGACGTTGCTGCTCTCAAGAACTCTACACATGAGGAAGCATTCAACACAATCACATCCGACCTTGCCACCATCAAGAGTGACATTGCCACCATCAAGGAATCCGACTCAAGTGCTACATCCAAGGATATCCTCTCCGCTGTTAACTCATCCAACGAATATCATGCTTCCCACGCTGCTGTCTTGAGTGAAATCAAATCCGCGGCTGAAGGACATGCTTCTACCCTTGGCGAGATCAAATCTACTCCTGCTTCTACCCCAACTGATGTTTCTGGTCTTGAGGCTTCTATCAAGGATATTGCTGCTTCTATCGAGCTGATTAAATCTGCACCTGCCCCCTCTACTGTCGATATTTCTGGTCTTGAATCATCTGTCAAGGAAATCCTCTCTACTTTGGGTGAAGTTAAGGACACTGTCTCGACCCCAGCCGCCGCGGTCGAGAAAACTGATATTTCTGGCCTCGAATCATCCGTCAAGGAAATCCTCTCTACTTTGGGTGAGGTCAAGGAAACCGTTTCCACGCCAGCTGCTACCGTGGAGAAAACCGACATTTCCGGATTGGAGGCTTCAGTTAAGGAAATATCTGCTACCGTCAATGAAATCAAGTCTGCTCCAACCCCAGCTCAAGAAACTGTCGACCTTTCTCCAATTGATGCTCAACTCAAGGAAGTTGCTTCTACCGTTGCCGCTATTAAGGAATCTACTTCTGCACCACCTGTTACTCCTGAATCAATTGACATTTCTGGATTGGAATCTTCTGTCAAGGAAATAATTGCTACTCTCCAGGATATCAAGACTTCTACCAGCACCGCTCCTAAGGAAGTTGATTTCTCTCCTATTACCTCCACTCTTGAATCCCACAAGAGCACTCTTGATGAGATTAAGGCTTCTGCTCCTGCACCAGTTGATCTTTCAGCTCTCGAATCCTCCGTTGCTGAAATTAAGGCAGCTCTCGAATCCCACTCAGGTACTCTTAACGAAATTAAATCAGTTCCAGCACCAGAAAAGACTGACCTTTCCACCATCGAGAACTCTGTTAATGAGATCAAGACCATTGTTGAGGAAATCAAGGCCAAGGAAGCGCCAGTTTCTGAAAAGGTTGATTTGAGCAATGTTGAATCATCCATTGAATCAATCAAGGCAGGCATCGAAGAGATCAAGACCAAGGAGGTACCAATTGCTGAAAAGGTTGATTTGAGCCATATTGAATCATCTGTTGAGTCGATCAAAGCAAGCGTCGAAGAAATCAAGACTAAGGAAACACCAGCTGCCGAAAAGGTCGATTTGAGTAACGTGGAGGCTTCTATTGAATCCATCAAGACGACAGTGGAGGAAATCAAGTCTAAGGAGGTACCAACCGCGGAGAAGGTCGATTTAAGTAATGTTGAAGCTTCCATTGAGTCCATCAAGGCAAGCATCGAAGACATTAAGACCAAGGAGGCACCAGTTTCTGAGAAGGTTGATTTGAGCTCTATCGAAGCATCAATTGCTTCAGTTAAGAGCACGGTTGATGAGATTAAGGCCAAGGAAGCACCAGCTGTTGAAAAGGTTGATCTGAGCTCCATCGAAGCATCAATTGCTTCAGTTAAGAGTACTGTTGATGAGATTAAGGCCAAGGAATCACCAATTTCAGAGCCTGTTGATTTAAGCAAGATTGAATCTTCCATCGAATCTGTCAAGGCAATTGTTGAGGAAATCAAGGCTAAGGAGGTACCAACTTCCGAAAAGGTTGATTTAAGCGTCATTGAGGCATCTATTGCTTCAGTTAAGCACACTGTTGATGAGATCAAGGCTACTCCAGCCCCAGAACAACAAGCTGTTGATCTTTCCAACATCGAATCCTCAATCGCAGCTGTTAAGGCTACTGTTGATGAGATCAAGGCTACTCCAGCTCCAGAACAACACGCTGTTGACCTTTCCAACATCGAATCCTCAATCGCAGCTGTTAAGGCTACTGTCGATGAGATCAAGGCAACCCCTGCCCCAGCTCACGAAGCTACTGACCTTTCAAACATTGAATCATCGCTCGCCGCCTTGAAGTCCACCATTGATGAAATCAAGGCCACCCCAGCTCCAGAACAAAAGACTATTGATCTTTCCAATATTGAGTCTTCCATCGCAGCTGTTAAGGTTACAGTTGATGAAATTAGGGCTGTTCCAGCTCCAACTCATGAACCAACCGACCTGTCAAACATTGAATCATCTATTGCTGCAATTAAAGCATCCATTGATGAAATCAAGGCTGTTCCAGCACCAGAGAAGACTGATCTCAGTTCAATTGAGTCATCTATCGCTGCAGTCAAGAGCACCATTGATGAAATTAAGGCAGCTCCAACACCAGAAAAGGTTGATCTCAGCTCAATTGAGTCGTCTATTTCTGAAATTAAGGCAGCTATCGAAGAAGTCAAGGCATCACCTGCTCCAGAAAAGGTTGATTTATCTAACATTGAATCTTCCATCGCTTCCGTCAAGACTACCGTTGACGAAATAAAATCCACCCCAACTCCATCCTTCAAGGAAACTGATATCACCGGTCTTGAATCATCCGTCAAGGAAATTATCTCAAGCATTTCTGCTCAAGATGGTGTTTTGACTGAGATTAAGACTACAACTGAGAAATTTGACACCAAGGAAGTGTTAACCAAGGTTGAATTAATTACTCAAGAGGGTGTCTTTTTGAATGAGAAAGGACTTGGTCAGATCAAGGAAAATGTCAAGACTATTGAATTAAAATCACTATCACCAACAACACCAACATCCCCAACCTCCCCAACCTCCCCAACTTCACCATCATCACCATCATCACCATCAAAATCTAGTATTAAAAAGAAGAAGAAGAGGGCTGCTGCAGCTGCAGCTGCAGCTGCCGCATCTGAAGGTCAAACTCCTGAAGCTAAGTCTGAAGCTGAGACTGAAACTCCAGCTTAATATTCCTTTCTTGCTGAAGGCACAATGAGATGAATGTTTATACACATGGAGGATAATGAATTGGTGGATTAAGTTGATGGATATGATTGACTTTTACGAAGCTGGACATTTGACAATGATGGAGGAGCTAATAATGATGATGCTTTGGGGGAATGGTCTTCTAACATGTCAAATGGGTACCTCAACTTTTATATAAATGTCATGCATCTCTTTTAAGCATTTACTTTTGTACTTGCTTTTGATTTTGCTTTAGCTTTGGTTTGTATTTCAAGCAAGCATTATACCCTCTCTTTATTTTTAGTGAGAAACGCATATACATTTTGAACATGTTGTATGTAACATCGAGAGCTGAAATGAAAGTGGGGTTTATGATTTATGATGATAGTGAGGGGGAGTAGTGAGGGAGGGGTAGTAGTTGTGGGGGCTAGTAGTAGTAGTAGTAGTGGAGGAAGAAATGAAAATAACATACTTTTCTTTTTATATTGTTTTGTGATTGTGCTTTTGATTGCTTGTATTTATACTTATACTTTTATATTATATAATACGAGCTTTGAGTCCAACCCTCTCAAGGTTAAAAATAACAATAGATTCGCAACCTTTTCTATAGTTATCTTTCATGCCCCTTAGGACCTACGATCAACTCGTCCTGTGTAGCCTATCAGTATCAGTATCAGATACATACGTATAATTTGAAGCTTTTCAGAATTCTCTTTTTTTTTTTTGAAAAAATGAATAATTTATATTTTATTTTGTGTTTTGGGTTGGGTTGTGTTGGGTTGGGTTGGGTTGTGTTGTGTTGGGTTGGGTTGGGTAGATTTTATGATCTTTGAATGAATGTAAATTTGAGTGTGAAGATGGATTTGGAGATAAATATCAGGTTTTCGTATCATACATAGTAGGGGATATATTATCTTGATAATAATAAAGTTATGTTGTATACAGAACTAAACCTTACTCTTTTATAATTAAGAATAAATATATTCTTATATAGATTATTATGATATAAATAAAGATCCCTTTATTCTTCAATCTATTATTAAAAAAGGTTAGATCTCTCTTTTTATATTATATAAAAGATTTTTGTGATATAATACCTTCTTTCTTTTATATTTTCATTTCGAAAATGTTTTAAGATTTGTTTATTTTTAATTCTAGAAATTCTATTTGTTTGGTAGGTCTTATTAAAACCTTTCTTTAAAAATTAAAAAAATGCTAAGAATATTTTCTTTATTAATGTTTATTTTATAATATTATAATTATTATTTAGGATATTTTTTATTTATTTAATTTCTACTTTATTTCTTTTATATATTAAATATATTATTTCTGTTGGTATATCATATGATTACCATATTGGAAAAGGGAGCTGTACCTATTAGCAAATACTAATACTGTCGGTACATCATATGATTACCATACTGGAAAGGGGAGCTGTATCTATTAGCGAGTATTAGCATCTACCTCTTTTATTAAAAATAGGGCCCTTTTCTTATAGATAATAATAATAAGTAAGAATTACAAATCAAACTACATAATACCTTCTACTAATAAGCATCGTACCACCGGAATGATACCAATACTAATTAATGATATCACAAATTAAGAGCTTTAGAAGAGATTAATTTGGTTATTATAACCCTAATCTATTCTAATTCAAATTGAGATCAATTTAAAGAGATATAGCATCCAATATTAGATAGAATCTATATACTAAAAGAACTATATTCAGATTTTAGATCTAAAAAAGTTTCAAGGATTTTAAGGTTTTTGTATAAGATTGAAATCTATATCTATTATATATTTATTTATATTAAATAACAACAGCAACTTCATTTGAATTAAAGAAGCCAAATATATTATATAAAAGAATTTTTCTATTATACTACAATATATTTATTATATAAAGAATCTCTACAAGATTCTATTCAAAGTATTTTATATAAATACTTTTTCAACAATACTTATTCCTTTACAAAACTATATAAACTATTATCTTATATATTGATATACCTCAAAATCTATCCTTAAGTTTTTAAATCAAGCTTAAAAATTAGAAAGTAGATTCAATATATTATCAATATAATCCTCGAAGATTTTGATTATCTTGTAATAAAGAACAAATTCAGAAAATAGATTAAAGAGCAATTAATTGACAATGATATCAAAGAAGATATAAATAATTATATCATTCTTAAATTTATTTAATATAATAAAGAATTAATGAATATATTCTATAAAGACTTTGAATGATTCGATTCTAATCATTTCAAAATGGTTAACAAAGCTAATCTTTACCTTTTATAATGAATTTTGTAAATCTTAGGAATCAATATTCAAAAAGATAATATTGATATTTTAAAAGCTTTTGTTGATATAGCTCAATCAAATAGATTCAGAGAATAAATAAAGCAAGAAATCAAGTGTTACGAGGTTTGCCGTCTAGATCACGTGGAAGTGCTCTAGGCTCTCGAAGTAGGTTTATAACTAGGCATCAAGCAGGGACTTTAAAGTAATGATAATAAGATGATGCAATTCGTAACTAATAGTATGGTATACTAAATGATTGATCTTGAGCACGAAGCTCTATATTTAATGATATCCCATTCCCTTATATAGACCTTCGTCTCCTTTGGACAGCTGGGACAGCCAAGCGCTCCTGGAGCGCTGTCGTTCTAGAGCTGTCCATCACGTGATGCTCAATCTCGTGATTGATGCTGTATACGCCTGAAGCTTTCCTGTTTGTATATTCTGATGGTATGTGCACATATGATCCTCGGGTGACCATAATCACATACTAATATGGTCGAATCGTATCTTGCTCGCACATGGCCCAAGCTCATACAAACAAGTCAGCTGTTACCTTCGTAACATCAAGGTCTACAATCGTAATATATCTATATCAAAATTACACTTCAGATTATTATATTGTTTCCAAAAGATTGAAATAGATTTTGGGCAAAATAAAGAAGAAGAAGAATACAAAACAACTATACAAGAATCTGATACAAAAGCCTTGAAAAATACTATAAAAAAATCATTCAAAACAAATAATTGATAATATAACATTATATTTACTTAATATATCCTTAATCTTATTAAACTTTATAAAGATAATAAATTTTATAAAGAATATAATAAAAATTTTGATTATAAAATTCTTTATATTCAAGGGATAATATAAATAAGCTAATATTTCAAAGAAGCTATATATATAAATATTCTCTATTATACTCAAAGGAAATATACTTGATTTCTATAATATCAATATCACCTAACTATTATTCTTATTTAATAGATTATATACTATAGTAATCAACAATTTCGAAAAAGTAGAGTATAAACAAAATATTATAATTAAATAGAATAATCTTATATTTCTTACAATTCAAATCAAGCATTCTAAAAAGAATCTATAAGATTGTCTACAAATATTATTAACAAAGCTTCGTTTTTTGTAATATAATTTAACAAACGAAATAAGAAAACCAGAAATTCTATTTAACAAAATTATCTTAATATATAATATAGTATTAGTTTATTTGATTATAATATATAACTTTAAGAATACTATAATAAAGCTAATCAATCAATTGAAATAATTAATTAATATATAAAAAAAGATATATCTAATAAATTCTCGAAATAATATATTCTTTACAAAACAAAGATATTTCAATAATTCTTAAAGATATTATAATCAATTCCCAAATAAATTTAATAATCCTAACAAAAGATTCATCAAACCAAAAAATTCAAGGAATTAATTAAATAAAGGAAATCAAAAATATTAGATTAAAAATTATAGGAAATTAGATTGTAAATTATATAAATATAGCAAAAAGAAGTAAAAAAAATCAAAAAATAAATATCGAGAGCGATTTAGGAATAAAAGCAATAATAACTTTAAAAAGAATTATTAATAATTTCTTATTGAATATGAAGGGGAATTGGACAAATATAATTTAGAAGATGAAGTTATTGAAAGCTATTTTGCTAACCTCAACCTACAAAGTGACAAAAATAAAACCAGAAATTATTTTATAATATTTAATCTAATCAATAAATAAGAAATTCTGTAATTACTAATTAATAAATCATTTTTATATATATTCACCAAAAAGATCAAGATCTTTATCACCAATATATGATATGATAACAAGGAATTTTATAGTATTATAATCGATTCAAAAGTAGCCAAATATTCTATAATAAGGTATAACCAATATCAAGCATAAAATAGGATCAAGGGAACCCTATGTCACGAATCACATTCATTTTTATAAAATAAATCTAGTTACCGATGTTTGAGCCGCTTTCTTCAGGGGGTCCTTATCGATAAGGAATCCTAGGACAAATATTATCCTAGAACAAATAATGTCCTAAAAAGAATAGATTAAACAACCATTAGATCCTAGGACAAGTATCCTAGAATATAATTCATCCTAGGATTATTTGTTTTAGGATAAGATTTATCCCAGGATAAGATTTGTCCCAGAACAAATTATCCCAGGATAATATCTATCCCAGGATTATTATCCTAGGAATAGAATTATCTCAGGATTAGTGTCCTAAGGCTAATAGTAGATTATATGATGAATAGACTGGATAGCTTGGATAAACTGATCTATCTAGTTTATCTAAAACTATCCAAATTATATTCATTAATATATAATCAGAATAATTTTATAGTTTAGGAGCTTTATATTCAACTTAATTATCAATTAGTTTATCTATATTCTACTTGATCTAATAACAATTTCATTTCCAAATAAACCCAATTGATAAAGCCTTAACCTACAACTACCAACCAACGAAACCTCAGACAACCATTACCTCCAATATAATATTGTTACACTTTAAGCACCGTTTTGGTTAAAGCTATATCAATTACGATGGACTCCATTCAGCAAACCACCGAATTAGTTTCCTTCTCCTCCATTGGAGCCTCAGGACAGGCTGCCGCCAATATAAAGCCACAACAAGCAATCCAAATATCTACCCCTAACCTATTTTATAGAGATTATAGCAAACATTAAGCTTTTGTTGCACAAACTGATCTTTACTATATCTTTAATAGACACCTCTTCTTGACATCAATGTAGAGGATCTTGTGGTTAATCTCGTTCTTTCGAGGAACTGTATTCAATTGGATCAAACCCTTCTTCAATGATCTAATGACCAAAACTACCAACGATCAACTCAATGAAAATATGAAATCTGAGATACATCGTCTTTTTGGCATTTACAAGTTATTTCGACAAGGTTTCGATAAGGTCTTCAGGGAAGTTGATCCTGATCATATAGTTGAAAGAGTATTACAACAATTTAAGCAGACAGGATCAATTATAACCTATACTGCTAAATTCTAATAATACACTAAATATATCATATAAAATAATGATTATCTTAGATCCTAATTCTATAAGGAATTCAAGGACATTATCAAGAATGAGCTTATAAGAGCTCCAAAACCACCAAATCTTTCTGAATTAATCGAAACCTTTATTTTAATTAACAACTGTTTTTACAAAAGACGAATAAAGAAAAAGGGAATTACTTAGGAAAACAGAAAGTTTTCTAAACCTCAATATCAGAATAGATACTATGATACCAGCGACCTAATGGAATTGGATGGAGCTGAATGTCGATATAAATTAAACAGACTTAGCGCTGAAGAAAAAAAAAGATGCAAAGAGAATAATCTATATTTCATTTATGGAAAAGGTAGATATATATCTCGAGACTGTAATCAAAAGAAGCTATTCATTGCAAAGGGCAAGAAACAAGTAAGATTTGGAAATAAGAGATAGGGACCCTGAGAAGTAGATATTCTAAAAGATAACTTTTATAAGATTGAATTGTTAAAAAAAGAGTTACCCTAATCATATCCAAAACAATTTAGGGAGTTGGATATGGTAATCCTATTTATAAAGATGGAACCAACTGAAAATATCGATAAGAAAGTCGAGCTTATAGATAACTATAAGTCAATTGAATTATTCGAAAAAAAAGGATCTAAAGATAATCTGCAAATCAATAAAATCTATCTAAAACCTCAAGAAAACAAACTATAATACCTGACTAATTACCTTGATAGAAAATATATATAACATTATCATAAAGAACGGAAACCTGATTTTATAGAAAAATATCAGATTTATAATTATCCAACCCTATTGATCCTATATATTATTATTTATAACGATCTTTATTATATAGTATTTAAAAAGAATATAAGGGAAGATAATGTTAGGAGATTTATTGCAGACTTAGACTCTCCTCAGATTAATGAAGGATAGGAATATAATAATTATGATCTAATAATCAAAGATGTATAAGAAATTCTATTATAAGCTGAATACTATAGGATCTGATATAGGATTAATTATTATTATGAATGTTATTGGGCCAAGGACTATTGCCAAGACTTTCAGACAGGATTAATAAAACTATTAGTAACTATACCCTACAGATTATTAAGTATAAGCGAATATCAGCGTAAATAATTGAACCTCTTTATCAAAGAACGGATCACCAAGCTATTATCGCTAGAACTCAATAGTACAATTGGGATTAGGCAATTAATCGTAGGAATCAATCTCGGAAAGCAGAAAGTTAAAGCTTTGATCGATTCAGGAACTATAGAAATATTTATAAATCCCAATTTTGTAGAAGAAAATGGAATCCTTATTAAATCTAAAAAACATTTATACTAACTGATGTTGTTAGGAGGAAAGAAGGCTGAAATAGATAAATAAATATAAAGATAGATTAATGCTCTAAAAATGATTATATTAGGAGGGCATACTGAACAAGTCAAATTGGACTTAGTATCATTGGGCAGATATATAATAATCTTGGGAACCCCTTGGATTAGAAAGCATAATCCAAATATTGATTGGATAAAAGATACCCTTATATTCGATCGTTATAGATATAAGAACAAATAATTATATAATCCAAAAAAACAAATTTCCAGGGAGATTAGATATTGTATTATAGCAGCCACAGATCCTTTATTAGTTGACAAGACTGATACAAAAGAAATTCCAGTGTAATATAGAAAATTCGCCAAATTGTTCGAAGATCTACAAGATTTGAAAACTTTGTTAGAATATAAGCCTTGGGATTATAAGATCAATTTCAAAGAAGGATTTATATCTTTAACTAAGAAATTAAGATCATATAACCTCAATACTTTAAGAATATAGGAAGAATACCAATCTAAAACTGAAAAGAAAGGATGGATTAGGAAATTCAAGTCCCCTTGTATATCTAATATATTATTAATGTTCAAAAAGAGAGATCCGAATAATCGATTTTGTAAAGATTACCGATAAATGAACAATAGGATTATCAGGGATATATACCCTATACCTAAAGTTCAGAAACTAAGGGATAAGTTGAGCAAGGTAGTAATCTATACTAAGCTAGATCAAAGGAATGCCTTCAATCTTATACAAATCAAGAAAGGACACGAATAGAAAACCGCTTTCATATTACCTTCTGGATTATGGGAATATACTGTTATATCATTTGGGTTAACAAATATACCTATTATATACCAATAATAGAACAACGAAATACTCAAGGAGTTTAGCTTATTCATAATCTGTTATTTAGATAATATCCTGATCTTCTCCCAGAAAAAAGAAGAATATAAAGAATATATTCTTAAGGTACTCAAAGTATTTAGGAAGATCGATTTATGACTCAAGTTATCAAAATGTGAGTTTGGAATCAAGAAGGTAACCTTCCTAAAATATATAATCGAATTAGGTTAGATAAGCATTGACCTTAAGAAAACCAAGAAAATAAAAAATTGGGAACGACCTAGAAATATCAAGGATATATAGATTATACTAGGATTCGCCAATTTTTATCAGGTATTCATCAAAGACTTTTCCAAAATGATAGAACTATTTACAGAGATGACAAAAAAGGGTATAGGATTTGCATGGAGCGAAAAGGCAAAGCAAACCTTCCAGGAAATCAAGGATAGATTTACTAGGGAACTTATACTTTATAATTATCATGATAATCGAGAAAGCATCATTGAAACAAACGCTTCTGATATTTATATAGCAGGAGTTCATCTTCAAAGAGATAACAATAAGAAACTACACCCAATTGCTTATTATTCCAACAAAATAGATAAAACAGAGCAAAATTACAACATCTATAAGAAGGAACTTATGATTATAGTCAAATCATTGAAATATTGAAGAATCTATCTTCAAGAGGCTAAATTTCCAATAATTATTCATACTGATCATATAAATCTATAAATCTTTACTATAATTAAGATTCTGGATAATCAAAGATTAACTTAATGAACTAAAGAATTAGCTGGTTTCGACTTGATAATCAAGTATGTCAAAAACAAAGACAATACAAAGACAGATGCATTAAGCAGACCATCAAGGTATAAGGATGATAAAATCTATCAAAAGACAGCGATTTTGAAATCTCTTCCTAATAAAGATTTTATTCCGAATCTAACAGAAATTATTATTTTAAAGAATAAACCAACAGAAGTCTGGAAAAACAAACTTATAAATATACAATTAAATAAAGAAAATATCAAATAATCTGAGCCGCTAGTAATTATAAATGAATTGATACGAATCGCAAGGAAAATTTGGCTATCAAGTAACATTACCACCAAATTTATTGAAGAGCAGTATACATTGCCAGCTTATAATCATCAGGGAGTACAAAGAATATACTTAAGAATTAAAAGATAATATTAGAATCCAGGACTCCAAATTATGATCAAAAAAGTGGTCATCGAATATGATACCTGTATCAGAAATAAGGCTTTTCGCTATATTCCTTATAGACAAATATATACAACTGAAATATCATTTATATTATAAAAATCGATATCATAGGATTTCATAGGATCACTACCTAAATCCAAGGATCCAACAATAGGAATAGAATATAATTACTTTTTAATCATTATGGATCGATTAATCAAGTATATAATACTAGTATTATATAAGACTACCTTGATTACAGAAACCCTAACAATCATATTCCTAAAAGAAGTTATTATAATATATGGATTACCAGAAGAGATATTGTCCGATAAAGATAAACTCTTCACATCAAAATTCTGGATCGCTTTAATAGCATTATTAGATATAAAAAGGAAAATATCTACAATATTCTATCCATAAACAAATGAAGAGAACAAATAAGTAAATCAGATTGTTAAAATATATCTTCATTGTTATATAAATTATCAACAAAATGATTAGATAGGATTATTATCCCTAGCATAATTTGTATACAACAGTTCTACTTCGGAAATTACCCAAATCTCATCAAACTATATTAACTTTAGATATGAATTAGTTGTATACCAGGAACCAGATATTCCAGAAATAGAAAACCAATCTGTTATCATACAAACAAAGAAACTCAAGGAAGTTCACAAAGAAATAATAGCAGAACTCAAGTTTATTATTGAAAGAAATATTTATTATTATAACAAGAAATGTAATTAGGAACTAACATTAAAGAAGGGGGATAAAGTCTATCTATTCTGAAAGAACATTAAGATAAAAAGATCAAATACAAAATTAGACCATAAGAAATTAGGACCATTCAAAATCAAGAAAGTTAAAGGACCCTTAAATTATGAATTAACATTATCAAAAAGTATAAACATCTATTCAGTATTTTATATATCCTTGCTCGAACTAATATTATCAGGAGCATCTAAAGTTTCTGAAACCGAAATTATATCTATTAATCAAAACGCCAAGTATAAAGTAAAGAAAATACTAGATTGCAAATATATTAGAAACAAAGTCAAATATTTGATAAAATAGGAAAATTATCTGGACTCCGAGAATATATAGGAATTAAAGAAAGATCTCAAGCATTTTGAGAAGTTTGAGGATTTTCACTAATAGAATCTGGATTTGTCTAAAAGAAAGGAGAATTCAATACAGCTTATATAAACAGCAAATCTATCGAATACAAAAAAAAGGGATCGAAGGAGTCGGAATCAATTGTAGAAAGTTCAGAATCAAATTGACCAAATTAATCAAAAAGGTTGAGAGGAATAATAGATGTTGAAGTTGCAGTAATTTCTCTTTCTTTTTCTTTTTCAAATCTTTCCTTCTCCTCTAAAGCATCAAGTTTATCAAAAGAATTTAAACCAACCATTATTAATTTCTGCTCCCATTTATTCAATAAACATTATTGTTTATGAAGACAAGAAATCTTAGCTATAGCTTCTTGAGATACTGCGAAAGTCTTGGTTATAACCTTTTATAATATTGCAAAAGCTTTTTCCTCCTCTTCATAAAGCTTTTGTCTTTGATGATTAATAAAGGACCAATCAGAAAAAATTGGCATTTTGTTTTTTGACTTCACATTACAAGTTTTTCCTTAACGATAACATTCAGCATATCTACCATTATTAAAGCCCGACTCCAAAGCGACACAACGACGATTGGCCTTTTCACATCGAGTACAAGCAACCATTTCGCTTCCTATTCATTCGATTCGATTACCAAGTTCCAATTGCTCTGTTCATTTTCGAGTATGTTGAGGTAGTATATTACAGAAAGAAAGGAAGGAATATGAGGGATGGATATTGTAGATCTCGTATTAGTTATAAATGATCAAGGACGACATTTAGCCAGAAAGAGGATAGTATTACGAATCACATTTATTTTTATAAAATAAATCTAGTTATTAATGTTTAAGCCGCTTTCTTTAAGGGGTCCTTATCGATAAGGAATCCTAGGACAAATATTGTCCTAGAATAAATAATGTTCTAGGAAGAATAGGCTAGACAATTATTGGGTTTTAGGACAAATATTCTAGGATATGATTCGTCCTAAAATTATTTGTTTCAGGATAGGATTTATTCCAGGATAAGATTTGTCCTAGAATAAATTATCCCAGGATAATATTTGTCCCAGGATTATTATCCTAGAAGTAGAATTGTCCTAGGATTAGTATCCTGAGGCTAATAATAGATTATATAATAGATAGACTGGATAGTTTGGATAGACTGGTCTATCCAGTCTATCCAAAGCTATCCAAATTATATTCATTAGTATATAGTCAGAATAGTTTCATAGTTTAAGAACTTTGTATTCAACTTAGTTATCAATTAGTTTACCTATATTCTACTTAATCTAATAACAACTTCACTTCCAAGTGAACCCAATTGATAAAGCCTTAACCTACAACTACCAACCAACGAAACCTCAGGCAGCCGCTGCCTCCAGTACAGTATCGTTACACCCTAATCAATACAGCAATCGTTGGACAAGCAGTTGTTTAATTCGACATTAGGATTACTACCTCTATTGGCTTAATTCATATTTAATTACCTTTCAGGATTATTGAATTTAATATTATATATACAAATATATTATTCTTATTCTTTTTAATAGATATAAATCGATTTAAATATTATTATAATAATATTATCAATAGATTTATAATATTTACTTATAATTTTATTATTTTTAGAAGATTAAATCATATATTTTTATTATAGAAAGTTCATTTGTAATATATAATTCAGAATTCAATTAAGATCAATGATTGTTTTCTTATTGAAATAAACCTTCAATAATTATATCAACATTTTGGATATCCCTTAATTTATAAACTATATCAAATTCTATAATAAATAAAATACAAAAATAATAAGAAGATAATTGATTTATTAATCAAATATTACAAATATTGCCAATTATATAGAAAATCCCTAAGAAAATTTAAGTTTATTTTCCCTGAAGATATCGAATTCAATTATATTATTTTAATAAATATAATATATATTGATAATTAATCTATATTTTATATTATTGATAAAGCAATCTGATTTCAAATAATTAAATAATTTGATAATATCTTTACAAAGTATATATAGAATATATTATAAGAATATTAAATTGATATATATATAGGATCATCTGATTATATTATATATAATACAAAAAAGAACTTTATCAATAAAGAGTTCAAATAATATATAAATTCATTAATAATCAATATAAAAAGTGTATCAGTTGAAATATACAATTCGATAAATATTGTTAAATGCTTCTATTATTTTTTAAATTAGGTTTATAAATGTTACGAAGGTAACAGCTGACTTGTTTGTATGAGCTTGGGCCATATACGAGCAAGATATGATTCGACCATATTAGTATGTGATTATGGTCACTCGAGGATCATATGTGTACATACCATCAGCATATACAAACAGGAAAGCTTCAGGCGTATACAGCATCAATCATGAGATTGAGTATTATGTGATAGACAGCTCTAGAACGACAGCACTCCAAGAATGCTCGGCTGTCCCAGCTGTCCAAAGGAGACAAAGGTCTATATAAGGGAATAGGATATTATTAAATATAGAGCTTTATGTTCAAGATCAATCATTTAGTATATCATACTATTAATTATGAATTGCATCATTTTATTATCATTACTTTAAAGTCCCTGCTTGATGCCTAATTATAAACCTACTTCGAGAGCCTAGAGCACTTCCATGTAATCTAGATGGCAAACCTTGTAACATTTTGAGTATTATTATTGCCTCAAGTACCGACTCGATATAAGTAACGATAACCATGTCTTCTATGATACCATAGCCTAGTAACCCAGTTATAAGTAACTGGGTCACCCCCAAAAGCATCGATAAGGATGGAGACATCTCTATAGGAGGTATCGAAGATCTTAAGGAGATCACTATCATCGAAACTCTTAAAGTCGCCTTACCAAACCGATTTATAGGCAACCGATAAGAGCTAGAAACCTTCTTGCTTCAATTAGAAATCTATTTCCAATTTAACAAAGACAAATTCAATTACAACGTTGATAAAAGTATCTGAGCCATCTCCTATCTCAGAGAAGAAGCTACCAAATGGATTCAACCATACCTTAAGGATTATTTTACTAATTTGAGCAAGCTTAAAAAGTGAATACATCCAATACAAACTATCTTTAAAAAATTCGAAGAATTTAAGAAGGAAATACAATAAGTATTCGGGAATATTAATGAATTATATGATACTGAATCCAAGATCTATAATCTCAAATAAACAGGGTCAATAATCAAGTATACTATAGAATTCAGGAGGTATATAGGTACTACTGGATGGGAAGAGAATACAACAATAAGCCATTACCGAAAAGGGCTCAAGCCTAAGATCAGACTAGAATTGGATCGCAATTGTACTTGGGAAGACCTAAACGAATTAATTAAGAAATCTATTAAAACAGATAAGATACTATACGAATATCAAAAGAAATATCGATCCTCCAACTTTCAAGGAAATCGAGATCGTGGCAAGTACTATAAGAATGAAAAAAGATCTCGAGAGAGTAGACAACCTTATAGAGACCCTATACAATTGAATACAACCTTCAAAGATAAATTACCTAAGAGAGAGGTAGAACGAAGGCGAAAAGACAAGCTATACTTTGAATATGGCAAACCAGACCATCAGGCTAAGGATTGTCGAAGTAAGAGACCATCAGGAGGTGGTCACCACAAGAAATTCGGCAAAGGATAGTTCAATGCCACCTTCATACCCCAACTATACACTTCAAATCTAATAGAAGATAATAACTACGAACGTGAAGAATATCAAAAAGAAATTGATGCAATGCTATAAGATCAGAAAGGGTTGAATACTATAAACCAATACGAATTAGAGCGTCTCCAAACCCCTTCACCCTTTATTATCGAAAGGAAACTAAAAGAAATACTGTCAATAGAACATACGACAAAGAACTGGACAGCTTGCTATAATGATTCCTGTAAGATTTATTCATCAGGTAAGGAAACCATAGGTTAATTTCCCCAAAGAAAAGTAAAAAAACCTTGCAAGAAGGGAGGGTCGAAAAGATCATCATATGATCACAAAATTGACCAAATTGACCAAATTGACCAAATTGACAAAAACAATCATAATAAGGATTTAGGTCAAGATCAACTAAATATCGCAGGCCAAACAGGTCAGATATACTGTGCTGCGAAGATAAATGGACAAATAATCCAGGCTATAATTGATTCAGAAGTCACAGGAAATTTTATTACACCAGGAACTATAAAGCATTTGGGAGTACAGCTTCAAGCGAAACAAGCACCATATCAATTGCAACTAGTTGATAGACAATTAACCGGATTGGACAAAAGGATTTTATAGGAGACTTGCCCTTTGCAAATGAGTATAACCCAGCACAAAGAGGTTATCCAGTTCGATGTTGTTTTATTAGGGAATCAACAGGTTATTCTAGGAATGCTATAATTGAAAGCATATAATCCCCAGATTAATTGGTTATCGGAAACTATATCATTTCCGAAGAAAAGCGATCGACGAGATACACTAGAGCCAGCAAGGTTGAACATATACAATGGAGAACTGAAGATGAACAACATCATTGATGTAGGACACCAAGTTCAGGGTCCTTTATTAACAACAAAGAAAGGTGAACCTCCTATACAAATAAAGAATAAACAAAAGAAGTTGCTTGAAAACATCCTTGTAACAAAACAGGACAAAGCGCCAATACTGATATAATACCAGAAGTACAAGAAATTATTCAAAGAAAGAAAAGGCTATAATGCTTTACCAGAATATAAACCATAGAATTATGAGATAATATTAAAGGAAGGCAAGATACCTCTATTCGGCCCAATCTATCCGATATCAACCTCTAATTTAGGGACGTTTAGGGATTATATTAGTGACACATTAAAAAAGGGATGGATCGGAGAATCTATCTCACAAGCAGCTAGCCCTATGTTATTTGTATCAAAGAAAGATGGTACAAGAAGGCTTTGTATGGACTATTGCAAGCTCAACGATATAATGATCAAAGATCGATATCTACTTCCATTAGCTACAGAATTAAGGGATCGATTAAGAAAAGTTAGGATTTTCTCCAAGTTTGATCTATAAAACAGATTCTATTTTATTAGAATAAAGAAAGGTAAAGAATGGAAAACAGTATTCAGAATTCGATACAGATTATACGAGTATCAGGTTATGCCATTCGGATTGACAAACGCATCTATGATATATATACATTTGATCAACAATATATTAAGAAAATACCTAGATATCTGCTGTATATATTATCTAAATAATATTCTGGTGTTCTCTGAAACAAAGGAACAGTATATCAAGGATGTCTATAATGTCCTATCGTATTTGGAAGAAGCCGATCTCTAATACAAACCCAGTAAATGCGAATTTCATGTTATGGAAACAGAGTTTCTGGGGTATACCATATTCTCTGGAGGCTTCAAAATGAGCTCTAACAAGGTAAAAGCAATTGAGGAATAGGAATCACCAATTAATATAAAGGAAATATAATCCTTTCTAAAATTCGTCAACTTTTACCAACGATTTATCAAGAACTATTCGAAAATAGCTACTTCAATAACCGAAATCACCAAGAAGAATCAAGGGGAATTTCGATGGACAGAAGCAGCACAAACAGTATTCGAATGCTTTAAGAAAGTATTCGCAAAAGAACCAGTTCTCAAGGCTTTTGATCCAGAATTACCAATAATTGTAGAGACAGACTTCTCAGATTATACAATAGGCGCAGTACTCAATTAGCTAGGTTTGAATAAGAAATAGCAATCAGTCATTTATCATTCATATAAACTATCATTAATCGAACTAAACTATAAAATATACAACAAGGAATTATTAGCAATAATAGATACTTTTAGGGAATAAAGAATATATTTGAAAAGATCGAAATATATAGTGCAGATGTATACAGATTATAAAAACTTGGTTTACTTCATTATAATAAAGGAACTAAATCAATGGCAGATCCGATGATCAGAAATTATGATCACCTACAACTTCAGAATTTTATATGTTAAAGGAAACGAAAATGTTAGGGCAGATACTCTTAGCCGAAAACCAGAATACTTATAAAATAAAACACATGAATCATATACGATATTAAAACAGGATAACGATACTTTAATTCACAATAAACCATAATTTGCTATCATTTCAGGAATAAATTATGATACTATCAAGGATATCATAAAAACAGAATACACAATAGATACTATAGCCAAAAGAATCCTAACTATACCAGACAATCTAGAAAAAGGGTTCATTATTGAAGATGGGTTCATTCACTTTTATAATAAGTTTTATATACCCTCTAGTCTAATTAAGGATTATGTTATAGAACAATATGTTACGAGGGTAGCCGTCTAGATCACGTGGAAGTGTTCTAGGCTCTCGAAATGGGTTTATAACTAAGCGTCAAGCAGGGACTTAAGTAATGACAATAATGAATATGCTATTCGTAACTAATAGTAGAGTATACTAAATGATTGATCTTGAGCACGAAGCTCTATACAAAGGAAATCCATCTTGATTATATAGACCTTCATGCTTATGGCTGATCAGCAGGATCAGTATGGATCAATGCTGAGTTCACTGATCCTTACTGAGCCAGTCATATGATATAGATAGCACATGAGAGTTCTCTTGTTACCCAGCGTAACACTATCCCTCTTCTAGATTAGTGCTTGTCCCAAGCTTCTTTATAAGGTGGGGTAGTTATCCAAGTTTCAAAATGCATATGATTGAGATTCCTTTTCTTCTCAATATACCTATCGTTGCTTCTTCACATGCTACCTTAAATTGTCGTCGTTTAAGTCAAAAGATAAAGGACAAAGGAAATATTATGGCTCCTTGCTCTAGATATGAACAGAATGGTTTAGAATGCCGGACTTTGCCTGAATCGAAGCGTTGCGGGGAGTGCGTACGTTTGGGCTTTACTAAATGTGATGTTTCTGGCCTTTCTCTATCCGAATGGGATATTCTTTCTAGAGAGGAGGCTCGTTTAGAGGCCGAAGAGGAAGCGGCTGCATTGGCTGAACAGGAGGCTTTTAGTTGCAGGATGCTTATTCGTAAGAAGCAGAAGCAATTGCGCGAGCGTGGTTCCGAGATACTTCATCGGAGCATTCGTTCTCTGGACAAGTTGGATGAATTGTTGGAAAGGGAGAGATTGGAAAAGGAACGTATAGAAAAGGAGAAGGAGCAAGTAGGTGTTGGTTCGTCGGCGTTTGCTGAGGCTAGTTCGAACATGTTGAGCGACTTTGACCCTTCTTCCTTTTTGAGTCCTTCAGATCCTTTTTGGGAAGGTCTGGATAGCGTTAATGAAATTCCTTCAACAGGTCAGGAGTACCCAGGTTCTTTTTAGGTTCCCAAATGTTTTCTGAATGTGGGTAGTCTTGTCATTTGATTAAATATTTGACTTTCCCGTTAACATATTTACAGTCTAATATTTCTTCGATATAATATTCTCCCTTTGGGTTGACTGGGTTGATTTCCGGGTCTGGTGCTTTCGGCACTCCGGGTAGTGCTTTCTCGAGGAGTGAGATATGAAATACCAGATAGATATTCATTATGTATGGTAGTTTCAATTTGTAGTTGACTGGTCCTATTACCTTATCAATTTTGAATGGTCCTAGTTTCTTGTGATCTAATTTATCGCTTGGTCGTTTTGTCTGTATGTTTCTTCGAATGAGATAAACTTTATCCCCTCTTTAAGAGTAGGTCCCATACTTCTTGATTCGTTGTAGTACGACGCTGTTCTTAAAGCGATGAACTGTAAATCCAAGGAGAGTTGTTCTTGAAGCTCCTTGATTTCCGTGATATCTTTTATGGCTTCATCTGCATTCGCATCTTGCAGCAATGGTGATTTGTAAGCTAATAGGTTGAATCCGAAATTAGCATATGCTGGCATTACTTTTGTGGTTTCTGTCTCTGATGTATTATATACGAATTGTGCCAAGGGTAATAATTTAACCCAATTGTCTTGTCTGTAATTGATGTAGCAGCGGAGATAGGCTTCCATCGTTTAGTTTAGTCGTTCTGTTTGGCCATCTGTTTATGGGTGGAAAGCTGTTGAAAGCTTTCTTTTGATTCCAAGCAATACTATAAGGGTAGACCAAAACTTTGATGTGAATAATTTGTCCCTATCTGAGATAATCTCATTTGGTACATCATGAATACTGACTATATTCCTTATGAATATATAAGCAAGATTATCTGCTGTCCAAGTTTCATAGAATGGTATCATATGAGCGAACTTGGTTAATCTGTCTGTTACCACTAGTATAGAATCGTATTTCTTCTGGGTAACCGGATCTTTGGATAATGGTAGTTTCACTACAAAATCCCAAGCAATGGACTTCCAAGGTTGAATAGGTAGTTCGGGGGTTTTGAGCTGACCATAAAGGGTATACCGGGTGGCTTTATTCTTTATGCAGATATCGCAGTTCCCAACTACATTCTCAACTATAGTCCTCATCTTTGGAAAGTAGACTTCTTTCCTTATTCTGGCAAAGGTTCTTGCAATACCTTGATACCCATGAGCTAGTAGCTTATATTGTTCCGTAACATAATCCTTAGCTAGATTGAAGGGTATGTAAAGCTTATTATAAAAGTGGATGAACCTATCTTCTATAATGAATCCTCTTTCTAGATTGTCTAGTTTAGCTAGGATTCTTTTGGCTGTAGCGTCTGTTGCGTATTCCGTTTTTATGATATCCTTGATAATATCGTAATTTATTCCTGAAGTGACAGTGAGTTGTGGTTTATTGTGAACTAAAACATTACCTTCCTGTCTTAATATCATATATGATTCGTGTGTTTTGTTTTGTAAGTATTCTGATTTTCGGCTGAGAGTATCTGCCCTAGCATTTTCGTTTCCTTTGATATATGAAATTCTGAAGTTGTATGTGGCCATAGTTTCCGACCATCGGACCTGTCGTCTATTCAATTCCTTCGTTGTAGTGAAGTAAACCAAATTCTTATGATCTATATACACCTGCACCGTATACTTCGATCCTTCCAAATATACTCTCCATTCCCTAAAAACATCTACTATCGCTAGTAATTCCTTGTCGTATATTTTGTAGTTTAGTTCAGCTGACGATAGTTTGTATGAATAGTAAGCGACTAATTGCTATTTCCTGTTTAAGCCTGGCTGGCTGAGTACTACGCCTATTGCGTAGTCTAAGGAATCCGTCTCCATAATTATTGGTAATTCTGGATCAAAAGCTTTGAGAACTGGTTCTCCTGCGAATGCTTCCTTGAGGCATTCGAATGCTGCTTATGCTGCTTCCATCCATTGGAATTCTCCCTGATTCTTCTTAATGATTTCAATCATTGATGAGGCTATCTTCGAGTAGTTTTTGATGAATCGTCAATAAAAATTGACGAACCCTAAAAAGGACTGTACTTCCTTTACACTAATTGGTAGCTCCCATTCTTTGACTGCTTTTACCTTGTCGGAGCTCATCTTGAGACCTCCTGAGAATATGGTGTAGCCTAGGAATTCTGTCTCTGTGACATGAAATTCGCATTTGCTGGGTTTGCATTGGAGATCTGCTTCCTCCAAAAGTTGTAGAACATTATGAACATCCTGGATGTGTTGTTCTTCTGTTTCTGAAAATACCAATATATCATCTAGATAGCATATACAGCATATATCTAGGTATTTCCTTAATATATTGTTGACCAAGCGTATACATGTTGCTGATGCGTTTGTCAATCCGAATGGCATTACTTGATACTCGTATAATCCATAGCGAGTTCTGAATGCTGTCTTCCATTCCTCACCTTCCTTCATTCTGATTAGGTGGAATCCGTTTCGTAGATCAAACTTGGAGAAAACCTTGGCTTTTCCCAATCGATCCCTCAATTCCGTAGCTAATGGAAGTGGGTACCGATCTTTGATCATCATATCGTTGAATTTGCGATAGTCTACACAAAGTCTCCTTGTACCGTCTTTCTTTGGTACAAATAACACAGGGCTAGCTGCTTATAAGATGGATTCTCTAATCCATCCCTTTTTTAATGTGTCGTTAATATAATCCCTAAGCGTCCCTAGGTCAGAGGCTGACATTGGATAGATTGGGCCGAATGGAGGCGTTTTGCCTTCCTCCAATACTATCTCGTGATCCTATGGCTTGTGTTCTGGTAAAGCGTCATGGCCTTTTCTTTCTTCGAATAATTTCTTGTACTTCTGGTACTGTACCGGTATTGGCGCTTCGTCCTGTTTCGCTACAGAGGTGTTTTCAAGCAACTTCTTTTGCTTATTCTTCATTTGTATAGGAGGTTTACCTTCCTTTGTTGTTAATGGAGGACCCTGGACTTGGTGTCCTACGTTAGTAGTGCTGTTCGCCTTCAGTTCTCCATCGCGTGTATTCAGCCTTGCTGGCTCTAGTGTATCTCGTTGATCGCTTTTCTTCGGAAATGATATGGTTTCCGATGACCAATCAATCTGAGGGTTATATGCCTTCAATCATGGCATTCCCAAAATGATCTGTTGATTCCCTAATGAAACAATATCGAACTGGATAACCTCTTTATGCTAGATTATACTCATCTGTAAAGGGTGAGTCTCCTACGAAATCTTTCCGTCCAATCTGGCTAATTGTTCATCAACTAACTGCAATTGATATGGTGCTTGTTTCGCTTAGAGTTGTACTCCCAAATACTTCACAGTTCCTAATACAATAAAATTTCCCGTGACTTCTGAATCAATCATAGCCCGGATTGCTCATCCATTTATTTTCGCATTGCAGTAGATTTGTCCTGCCTGTCCTGCAATATTCAATTGGCCTTGGCCTTTTTCATAGGTCTTAGCTGACCTTCCCTTCTTGCGGGATCTCCTTACCTTCCTTTGCGGAAACCATCCTGTAGCTTCTTTATCCGATAGATGAATCCTATAGGTTTCATCATAACAAGCGGTCCAGCTCATAGCAACATGCTCAGCTGTCTGTTCTTTCTTTGTTTCCGTTCCGAACAAGGGTAAGGAAGGAGTTTGTAGATACTCTTGTTCCCATAGATCTATTGTGTTGAGGCCTTCCTTGTTCTTTGGTAGTTCGTCTAGCAATTTCTTGAACTCCTCATAGCCTACACACTGGATCTCTTCAGGTTCTGTAGAGGTTGTTGCACACAGTTGAGGTGTGAAGGTCGCATTAAGTTGGCCTTTGCCGAACTTCTTGTGATAACCTCCTCCTGATGGCTTTTTGCTTCGACAATCTCTGGCTCTATGACCTGGCTTGCCGCATTCGAAACAAAGCTTGTCTTTGCGTCTTCGTTCTACCTCTTCCTTAGGTAGTTTGTTTCTAAAGGTTGCATCCAATTACATTGGGTCTCCATAGGGTTGTCTGTTCTCTCGAGGTCTTCCTTCATTCTTGTGGTACTTACCACGATCTCGGTTCCCGTGGAAGTTGGAAGAACGGCGTTCCTTCTGGTACTCGTAAAGCATCTCATCCGCTTTAATAGACTCCTCGATCAACTCGTTTAGATCCTCCCAAGTGCAATTGCGATCTAGTTCTAGCCTGACTTCAGGCTTGAGCCCTTTCCGGTAGTGGCTCATTGTTGCGTTCTCTTCCCATCCAGTGGTACCTATATACCTTCTGAATTCCACAGCGTACTTGACTGCTGACCCTGTTTGCTTGAGGCCATAGATCTTGGACTCAGCATCACATAGTTCATTGACGTTTCCGAACACTCGTCGTATTTCTTTCTTAAATCCTTCGAATCTCCCAAAGATGGCTTGAGTCGGGTACATTCGCTTCTTTGGCTCACTTAGGTAAGTGAAGTAGTCCTTGAGATATGGTTGGATCCATTTAGCAGCTTCTCCTCTGAGGTAGGAGGCGGCCCAGACGCTCTTATCGGCGTCATGATTGAATTTGTCCTGGTTAAATTGGAAGTAGATCTCAAGTTGAAGCAAGAAGGTTTCTAGCTCTTGTCGATTGCCTGTAAATCGGTCTGGTAAGGCGACTTTAAGAGTTTCGGTAACAGTGATTTCCTTGGGGTCTTCGATACCTCCCATAGCGATGTCTCTGTCCTTATCGATACTTTCAGGAGTGACCTGGCTGGTCGTAGCAGGGTTGCTAGGCTGTGGTGTCTTGGAAGATATGATGTCGTTACTTATCGAGTCGGTACTTGAAGCAGTAATGGTGCTCAAAGTGTTACGAGGGTAGCCGTCTAGATCACGTGGAAGTGTTCTAGGCTCTCGAAGTGGGTTTATAACTAGGCGTTAAGCAGGGACTTAAGTAATGACAATAATGAATATGTTATTCGTAACTAATAGTAGAGTATACTAAATGATTGATTTTGAGCACGAAGCTCTATACAAAGGAAATCCATCTTGATTATATAGACCTTCATGCTTATGGCTGATCAGCAGGATCAGTATGGATCAGTGCTGAGTTCACTGATCCTTACTGAGCCAGTCACATGATATAGATAGCACGTGAGAGTTCTCTTGTTACCCAGCGTAACACAATATAAGCTATCAGCTCACAGACATCAAGGTATTGCAAGAACCTTTGCCAGAATAAGGAAAAAAGTGTACTTTCCAAAGATGAGGACTATAGTTGAGAATGTAATTGGGAACTACGATATTTGCATAAGGAATAAAGCCATTTGGCATACCCTTTATAATCAGCTCAAAACCCCCGAACTATCTATTCAACCTTGGAAGTCCATTATTTGGGATTTTGTAATGAAACTACTATTATTCAAGGATCTGATTATTCAGAAGAAATACGATTCCATACTAATGGTAATAGACAGATTAACCAAATTCGCTCATATAATACCATTCTGTGAAACTTGGACAGCAGATGATCTTGCTTATATATTCATAAGGAATATAATCAGTATTCATAATATATCAGATAAGATTATCTCAGATAGAAACAAATTATTCACATCGAAGTTTTGATCTACCCTTATAACATTGCTTAGAATCAAAAGAAAGCTCTCGACAGCTTTCCATTCACAAACAGATGGCCAAACAGAACGACTAAATCAAACGATGGAAGCCTATCTCCACTGTTATATCAATTATAAACAAGACAATTGGGTTAAATTATTGCCTTTGGCGTAATTCGCATATAATACATTAGAGACAGAAACCATAAAAGTAACGCCAGCATATACTAACTTTGGATTCAACCCATTGGCTTACAAATCACCACTGCCACAAAATGTGAATACAGACGAAGCCATAAAAGATATTATAGAAATCAAGGAGTTTTAGGAATAACTCTTCTTGGATTTATAGTTCATCGCTTTAAGAATAGTATCGTACTACAACGAATCAAGAAGTATAGGACCTATTCTTAAAAAGGAGGATAAAGTTTATCTTATTCGAAGAAACATACAAACAAAACAATCTAGCGATAAATTAGACTACAAGAAACTAGGATCATTCAAAATCGACAAGGTAGTAGAACCAGTCAACTACAAACTCAAATTACCATACACTATAAATATCCATCCAGTTTTCCATATATCCTTATTTGAACTAGTATCATCAGGAACACTAAATACATTATTCACAGAAATCGAATCAATCAATCCTAACGCTATATATGATGTTGAAACAATACTAAACTGCAAATATATTAGAAACAAGGTCAAGTATTTAATCAAATGATTAGATTATCTATATTTGGAAAATATATAGAAACTCAAAAAAGATCTCAATTACCCTGAGAAGTTACAGGCATTCCATTTGAAGTACCTATATCTGCCAATAGAGCCTCGAGCTCGGTATCAGACAACGGAGGCAATAAAGAATCAAGGAAATCGAAAGAAAGGGAATCATTAGGGACAAAAGCAATAGTATCGATGGTTTCCTTATTTATATACTCTTTTTTCAACTTTTCCTTCTCTTCCACCTTTACTAATTTATCAAGAGTCTACAAATTATAATGAAGCATTTCGGATTCATACTTCAACAAGAAACGCTTCTGTTTTTGCAAACGCAGAATTTTAGCTATAACCTCCTCCTCCTCTTAATCTAATTGTTCCTTCTATCGGGACAGACTTTCCCAATCACTTTCAAACGGACTTTGAACATCACATTTCTTGTTACTACAAATACATTCGCTGCACCACGAAGAATCAGAAGGCGAAACAATACATTTGCGATCTATACATTCACACAACGAGCATAAAGGCATTTCGAAACCTTTCTGTTCAACAAGACAAGCAAAACGAATTTATTCTTTTCTTTTATCAATAATTAAAGAAGGCATAACAAAGAAAGAAAGAAAGTATACAATCATTTAAAAAAAAAGAAAGGTATACTAATATAAACACTCAGGATTAGCGCTAATCTAAGAAAGGGATAATGTTACGAAGGTAACAATTGACTTGTTTGTATGAGTTTGGGCCATATACAAGCAAGATACGATTCGATCATATTAATATATGATTATAATCATTCGAGGATTATATATGTATATATTATCAACATATACAAACAGGAAAGCTTCAGATGTATACAGCATCAATCACAAGATTGAGCATCATGTAATGGACAGCTTTAGAACGACAGTGCTCTAGAAGCGCTCGGCTGTCCCAATTGTCCAAAGGAGACGAAGATCTATATAAGGGAATGGGATATCATTAAATATAGAGCTTTATGCTCAAGATCAATCATTTAGTATATTATACTATTAGTTACGAATTGCATCATCTTATTATCATTACTTTAAAGTCCCTGCTTGATGCCTAGTTATAAACCTACTTCGAGAGCCTAGAGCACTTCCACGTGATCTAGACGGCAAACCTCGTAACAATAAAATCATTTCAAATAAGTTAGTGTCACGAATCACGCTTATTATTATAAAATAAAACTAGGTATAAGGGTTTGAGCTGTTGTTTCTGTAGGAATCCTTATCGATAAGGAATCCCAGGATTAATAGGATCCTAGGATAGTTAGTATCCTAGGAAAAAAGGGCTAGGCAATCATATAGTCTTAGGACAAGTGTTTTAGGATATGATTCGTTCTAGAATAAAGCATTCTAGGATAATATTTATTCCAGGACTATTATCCCAGGAACTCTATAATCCCAAGATTGGAATCACTTTAGGATTAGTGTCCTGAGGCTAATAGTAGATCATGTAATAAGGAGCCTTGGGAGCTCTGAAAGCTTCTAGAGCTCCAGAAGCTTTTTGGAGCTTTAGGGCTTTATAAAGCTCCTTTATATTCATTAGTATATAGATAGAATAATTTCATAGTTTAGGAGCTTCATATTCAATTTAATTATTAATTAATTTACCTATATTCTACTTGATCTAATAACAACTTCACTTCCAAATGAACCTTATTGATAAAGCCTTAACCTACAACTATCAATCAATGAAACCTCAGACAGCCGCTGCCTCCAGTACAGTATCGTTATAGTTAGATACTTCCAATATCAACAAAGAATCTATATTACAAATAGTAATGAAAATTATCAATAATACAGCAAAATCTAATAGTTTAATATTTATATTATTGGTATTTGGAACTTATCTAAGAATAATTGAAATAAACCTCTCAATAATTATAATCATACAAAGAACAAAAATAATCAAAAAGATAATAAAAGAAATTCACAAATTACAAATAGAAAAACAAATTAAAGATATACTCAATATATAAAATAACTTATCAATTATAACAATCTATAATTTACTCCTTAATTCAAAAGTTATTATATAATAAAAAAGAAAGGAATAATATCTGGAAAATAAAAAGGCCTATACAGAATAATCGTAATAAAAAGAGAGATATACAAAATCAAAATGAAAAAAGGATTAATCGAATTTCATTCTATTATAATTCGATTATATTACTAATAAGAATTCGAGAAAAAAAAAGAACCTGATTTAAATAATCAGAATGATCAATATATACCTCAACATATACTACAAATTATTATATTATAGATTATTATACTATAATCAATAATATTATTATCGGATCTTGAATTTTATACATAATTACAATATCAACAAAAAAGTAATCTATACAACAAAATATTCTTCACCAATAATACTTTAGATAATCCAAATATCATAATTTATTATCAAGAAACTAAAGATACAAATAATTATATTGATAATCTATTTATAGATTATATATATATAAATACAATATACAAAGAATCCAGATAATTAGAGATTAATAACTTATTTGAAAATAAAGTTTTTAAAATAATATCTTTGGAGATAATACTATAAGGGATAAGAATCTTAAATTTGAGATTTGTAAATGAAATAAAGAATAAAGGAATTGATAAAATATACCCCAAATCAAGACTTGTAGTTCAAGTCTTTAAGGATTAAGAAAAGATAACAGTATTAATTTAATTATTTATTATTTAATAAGTTAATTAACGAATATTAATTACTCTAAACATTTATTTGAAATCAAGAGTAATAAGAACTGAAATATTCTTAAGGGATATTATACAAGTTTATATCCAAGTAATTTCAAGTCTACAATATCTATTTTATATTCGATTATTAATCGAAATAGAGATTAAAAAAGATATAATTCTACAAATTATCAAATTATTATATAGTATTCTTAAAACAGGAAATTATTGATTTGGAATTTATTATAATTATTATATTAAAAAGCTTAATAT
Organism: Sclerotinia subarctica; assembly: GCA_025389085.1. Lineage (NCBI taxonomy): Eukaryota > Fungi > Ascomycota > Leotiomycetes > Helotiales > Sclerotiniaceae > Sclerotinia > Sclerotinia subarctica. The sequence goes on from QRFI01000007.1 coordinate 137,806, forward strand.
AATATAATCAATATATAACCCTTATTTATTATATATAAATAACAAAAGTATTGATTTTGGTATTATAGGATTAAAAACAAATGATACCCTAATTATAATAAACACAAAATTTGCAATAATAAAACAAGAGCAACTCCAAAAAGCAAAGTTCTCAACGAAAAAAAGAGAGAGCAATTTATTATTACTATTTCTATTAGATTCAATAAAGGAATCCTTATACTTATTAATAATAGCATTTATTTTAATTAAGAAAAATAATACAACAACCTTAAATTGATCAAAACCACATCTATAGACTTATAAGGAACATATAGTAAAATACAAAAATCAGCAACCCTTAAAGACCAATATATTATCCAAAAAGTCAGAGGAGTATATATTGCAATAATATATCAATCAGAGGTATTATTCGATCTCTTTGTTACTATCTAAATAACTAATTCTATTGAAGGGGATATAAAAGGATTCAACAAACAAATCAAATAATAAATGGAGAATCCAAAGAAGGGACTTAAATTCATTCCTTTTGATATAGAATCATTGAAAGTTATTACATTTAGCAATATATTATTCGCCAATAACAAAGATTATTCATTACAAATAGGCTTTGTAATTGTCCTAATAGATAAAAGCAATAATATCAATATTCTTTATTGGTTATCAGTCAAATATAAGAGAGTTATATAAAGTATACTAACTTTAGAATTATATAGATTAATATATAGCTTTAATATTGCCTTAATTATAAAGGATATAATCAATATGATTCTTAAATTTAAGATATCAATATTATTAGTTATTTGTATCAATTTTAAGTTATTTTATAATCTATTAATCAAATTAGGGTTTACTATCAAAAAGAGATTTATGATCGATATCATGATTTTATGATAATTATATAAGAGAAGAGGAATAGCAAAGGTTAGATGGATTGATAGCAAATCTAATCCAGCAGACACTATGATTAAGGATAAACTTTGTCAAGTATTTACAAACCTAATCGATACGAACAAGATCGATATTAAAATGATGAAATAGATGGAAAGGAATTAAGAGAATGTATAGTTTACCTTCTTAAAAAGAGAATTGCTAATGTTGGTATATCATATATTTACTGTATTAGAAAAGGGAACTATACTCATTAGCGAATGCTAGCATCTATCTCTTCTATTATAAATAGGGCCTTTTTCTTATAAATAATAATGACAAGCAAGATTACATTATAAAACCAAACTCAATGATATATGCTACTAGCAGGAATCATTTACCGGAATGATACCAACAATTACCTTTGTAATGTTTATATGGTTTTTTTAAACAATAAAAATCAAGTAATAAAAAGTATTTTAAAATATATATATTAAGATTATATAATATATAATATATAATATATAATATAAAAATTTGAAAAGTTAATTTAAAATTTAAAAATGTATAAATAAAAAAAAGAAAATTAAAAAAGAAAATTAAAATAAAAAAATGTATAAATAATAAAAGAAAAATTTAAAAAAGAAAAAGAAAATAAAAGAAGAAATAATTAAATTATTGAATTTTCAAAATTAAAAAAAATTTGAGAAGTAAAAGGATATATAATAAATTATATGTCTCCTTTTTCAATTATTATTTTATATCAAAAATAAAAAAAATTTATTTATTTATATTTTAATAATTAATAAATTAAATTAATTAAAATTTTATTTCTAGATTTAGTATATAATTATTGATTAATTTTAAAAATTTCAGATTTTTTATAATTTTATTAATTGAGATATAAATAATTGAAAATATAATTTTCAATTTATATAAGATTCATATACCAATTTGAAGAATTCGAAAATTTTAAATAACTTTTCAACAAAAATTATTAAAAATAAATTATAATTTTTAAAACAAATATTTATATCAAAATTGATTTAATAGATTAATTTATTTGAAAAAAATAATTTGTGATTATTGTTTTATTAATCTTTATATTTCATTTTATATTTTATTTTATATATAAATAAATGAGTAAATATTGAATTAATAATAATAAAACAGAAATGACAAATTATTTTCTTTAATAAATGCATCTTTCCAAATAATAACTATTCAAATATTATATTTCCAAAAAGATTTATAATTCAATTTTAATTTTTTTATTGAAAAGTTATTAAAGATTTTTATAATTTTTAAATTTATATATCCTACACAAATTGAAAATCTAAATTTCAACTTTCAATTTCTCAATCAATAAAATTATAAAAAAATTCGAAATTTTAAGAATTTATTAATATTTTTATAATAAATCTGTAATTCAAATTTCATCGAATTCTATCGATTAGTTATAAAATTATTAATAGGTGAAAATCATGATTTTTGGTGTAAAAAGTGGCAGAAAAGAGGGGTACGCGACTTATATGATATATGATATATGAACTTAGAATGGGGAGGGAAAAGAGTAGCGGGTGGAAATGATATAGTTAGTTGTTAACGAACGAAGGGAAGGGGAAGTGTATTTTTCGGAGAAGGAAAGGATTAATATTATCTCATTGTCAGATCAATGCTATTCTTGATGATAGATGGTTGAATTTAAATTTGTAAAGAGTCTATGCCACCCCGCCCGCAGTGATGCGTAATACAACTATAATAGATATAAACCAGCGCCGGAACCAATCCAAACGCCCATGATATGATATACTATACCATGTCATACCATATTAACATCAAGTAAATTACCACCTCATCCTTACTCATTAACATCATCATCATCATCGTCGTCATCAACAGGTTCAACAATCAAGTTTGCACTCTTGCCAACCCTTTCCCCAATTGTTCCTCCTTCTCCAACTTCATATACCACTCTCGGTATACTTTGAACTAATCTGAAATCATATTTATGTTCATATCCTTCTGGCTTTTGCCTACTATGTTCCTTGCCATCTTGAAGTAACTCGTAACATTCTACAAATGCATAAAGTTCTTCAATATCTGAATTGGCTTCGAAGCGTCGAGTAACTCTAGCACCTTCTGGCATTCTTAATGCGACTCGTACGATATTGGTTCCAGGCTCAGGTTCTGGTTTGATAGTTTGTACTCTCCATTGTTTCCAATGTCTTCGACTTTCTGCTAATTTAGCAGCTGCTTCTTCTTCATCCTTCTTTCTCTTTTCTTCTGCAGCAGCAGCAGCTTCAGCTTCCCTTCTTTGCCTCGCACGTTCTCTGTCTTGTGCTAAAGATTGCTCATAAGCAGAATCTTGCTCTTCTCTTAATGTACGCTCGAAATTTTGTGCTGAACGTTGTGCACGAACTGCAGCTAACTTTTCGGAATGTTGTCCTATTGCACTTTGTAATTTGGCAACAAATGCCCCAGGTGATTCTGAACCGGATATTCTGGCAATAACTGACATTGATGTAGCTCCTTGATCAGGTGTGTGAGTAATTAAGGCTGTGAATGGAAACTTGGTACATCGTAAAGCGGAAGAGACTTGATATGCTTCTGAATCTCGGACATCTCCCACCCAGAATATTATGTTGTTGGTTTTATCCCCAAGGAATGTGGTGACTTCTTCGGAAAGTAAAGTTTGACGAACGAAATCAGATGTATCATCATGTTCTGGAGACATTAAATGAACGATGAGAAACTTGAGATCTTTCTTTGCAAGGTCCAAGGCCTGTGCATAACCTCCATCGAAAAATGGTAGATTGTTGGGCCCATATTCTTCCTCAAATTCGCGCTTTGTACGTGTTGCTGTATCTCTGGGTTTAAGTGATCTCCTTCCCATTGTATTTGATGCGCCGGTAGGTCGGAACCTTGGTAGGAAAGGAAATAAAAATGCGAAAGCTCTATATCCCATAGAAAAGATTTTGTAGAGTACACTGAATGGTGCGAATAGTATAGCGAAAATGAGATTTGGTCGTCGAATTATTTGATCTTCTGGTTGAGGAACAATCCTTGGGGCCGAGTCCACCTTTCGCACCCTCGATCGATTGGAGGATTCATGAAGGAGACTATATTGAAGGTTTTCTTGTCTTGAAGCTCGTGGAGGTGGAACATTTTGAGCTGCTAGACCTGCTGCCGTTAAAGAATCATCTTCGCCATCAAAGAACTTTGCGATTGCGATCTATTAAGAATTAATATGTAGTATTGACATTTGAAAGAGAGGATTCAAATCCTCACCTCAACGCTCCATTGTGATCTCTGTAGTAAAGGGACGGCTTGATCAACTTCTTGACCAGTCACTGCCAGTAATTGTTGTAAGGCTGCCTGCTGTGATTCGGACAGCTGGCTTGTATCAGCATCTAGAGTCGCCATGGTTTGATTGTTTGCCGGAGTATTGTCCAAAGACAGGCGTTTCTTTATTTATGTTCGCATACTAATAAATAGAATTATCGTTGAGAGTGCGGTCAATATGATATGAGTGAATCTTTTGTTTTCACAATTCAAAGTAACAGTGTAACATTGTAATATTTTATAGAAATGTGATGCTTCAACTAGGTTACTAGGTAATCAAGCCACACCATCGGCTTCGGATAAATAGTAATTCCGGCAGTTCTCCGTCAAAGCCACTAAGGCTGAAGAAACACCAGAACAATCAATCAATCTGGATCCATCCATGACTTTCTCCATGATTTGTCGACTTCTGACTTCTTTATCGGATTGCATAAAACCAAACATAACCCATAACCCATAACCTTATTACTGGGTAACTTTGGTAACTTTGGTAGCTTTCCCACCTTACTCCTACAACTTCCAAAAGGAACATTCCACCCCCCGCGTCACTTCATTACTGCCTACCTTTCTAGGTATATATTTGGTATCCTCCATCCTCAGCCTCCAACACGAATAACAATCCTGACTTTCGTTGAATGTGCTAGGCTATCACTTTAATTTTGATATGCACATTCATTGGCAAAATTTCTCTGTATAATTTTTCACATTGAATTCATTTATCTATCCTTCCTGTCATACCCTCATCTCATTCAAGGAACCATCTCCGTGTTATTGGATTTTAGGAAATGTCCGCCAGATTCAAGTGAGCAAAATAGAACATCCATTATCCACCCCCTTCATTCTAACCCCTTCACACTTTACTTCGGTTAAGGATTTGGAAAGGCACCGGACGATACTTGAATATCGGTCGCATCGATTGGATGAAACTGAGCTAATATGATTTCCTATCATTAGGCTTCCTAAAGTGTCATTGGGGTCCGGCAGATAGTCATATCTATCTCCAAACAAGAGCTTAGAACACGATACTGAACAATGGCGGCTACAAGATTTAATCAACCTGAACTTCGCAGACCGACGAGTTCTCCGAGACCGAAAGGACGTGGTATGTGTTAGGGGAATTCTTGATTGGATTTATTTAGGAAAGGAAAACGGATATTGACCAGGTTGTGCTAGAAAACGCAAAGGATACTCTGTGTCGAAATGTCCTGATATATGGTCATTGTCGCTATGAAGATCAAGGATGCGCTTTTAATCATGATCCAAACAAGGGACTTGGAGGAGGGGTTGATCAGTAAGTTGATTCTAATTTCTTCATATCTAAAATAGAAAATGGCTCTCTCCGATTTCGATTTCGCCGGGTATCCCGAACCTCAAACGGACCTTGACTTGGATATTTCTTCTTACTTTCTCGGACTCTCGAGAAATAAGACTTCAGTGGTATGGGAATCAGAGGGCATTGGACCTTACTTTGATCAAGTAGACCGTGGAATGATATCTAAGTGCTTGACACTATGCGGTTCGACGATGTGTCTTGACAGGTCTTGTTCGGGAGTGAAGGAAAGACCCTTCAAAGTTGTTGAGTCGTGAATTCAGTATTGGGCCGGATCCTGTCTCGGAATTCATACTCGATATTACAATTGATCAATCTCTTGTTTCCATTGTTCAAAATTGCGTTGACATCTGGCTTTGGGGGTTCATGGACATTCCTTCTGACCACTTTTCCGACCTCGTGGATGGCTCCTACTATACCTGGATTTGTGGAGGTACTACCTGCCTATCCCATCTTTACTGTGGTTCTAAAATTACACCTTTTGGCTTTTCCCTATCTATGTACTTCTCGGGTTTTAATGCGCAACAACCTCTTTCAACATCAACAACGACGAATTAGTGCAGGGATGGATATATTTAAGCAACTCAACAGCCTTAGGGCGCAAAGTTTTGGCTTGACTAAGCTTGCAGATTGCGACGAAGGCCAGCAAGATGAACAATCAGATGTCGAGGATCAACTGGATGAATCTAGTCCCGTAAAAAAGAAAAATCGCAGGAAAAAGCGACGATCTGGACAAAAGAGTTCGGATTTCGGTTCAATTGATAGTCCATCACGTTTTGAGAATGGAACAAGATTTTCAGTATTAGATCCATCCCATCGATTACCGAATTCATCCGAGCTAGACACCACACCACGAAAGAAAGAGGAGCTACGGAAAATCAGTCAGTCTCAGCTACAAAGTACTACTGCAATAGGACGTTCTCTCATATCACATGGTGGGAACACAATGGTTGAAAGTGGTGTTGGAATCTCTGAAACTTCTACAGACAATGGTCAAGCAGATGTGCCTCATAAAACTACTGCCGCAACCGGGTTCGGTGAAACTACAAAGGCTTTTAGGGCAAATGGGCCTCCATCGCTTTCAGCCCAGATTCCAGGGATGACTAGTACAGCAATGGGCTCACCACATTCGATTTTATGGTCCCCCCATACCCAAGAATCGAAGGATACAATAGAATCACTTGATTTGAACTTATCGAATCCCGAAATTGCAACAGACGCTACTGCCGATCCTACCGTAGAAAGGTCTATTGCTGCGAATCCTGTGAATTATTCACATCTTTCCAACGTTTCAACTACTCCCACCGTCTCAGCTCTTTCAGATGTCCTTACTATTCTCATTGTACCAGCTGATTCCAATGTTTTACCTCCTTCCAACATTCCACCAGGTGCAATTATACCTCCATCCAAGGATGATACATCAACCAAACGACCAACATCCAAAACTTCAAACACTGCAACTCTTTCCTTTGCTAAAAATGGTAGACCTAAAGTCGATATTGATACCTCAAATCAGCAACTTGGTCCCAATCCGGAATCGAAAGAGAGGCCACAACTATACTCTTCACTGTTAAAAACTAACTCTAACAATGATAGGCCCAAAAAAGCTTTGAATGTAGATTCGCCTTCTTTTACACCAGCAGCTTTACCCGCATCCAACAAAGGAGCTTCAGTCATTTCACAAGCTGCCAATGCGGCTCCATTTACACCTCGAGGACTTGCAAGTGGAACTGCTACACCAAACGCTCAACTCGACCCAGAAATACCCCAATTTAATCCAACTCAAAGAGATTTCACTCCACAAAACTTTGATCTCTCTCAGAATGTAAGCACTAATTCGTGTATTCCTCAAATACTATCTCAATCCTGTTCTTTAATTTTTGCATTCAAAAATGGCTTGAAAGTACCTCCGACGTACTGGATTACATGCTGATTCAAGACAAGATTCCCACTAGTGGTGCTACTCCCGAAGCACCATATGATCCTTTCTCAATGGGTGGCGTCTCTCAAGCAATTCCTACCTCTTTTCCGAACCACTATCAAGAAGACATCAGCAACTTAGCCGCAGGAGTGGCAACAGGCGGGGCATACTTTCAAGGACAACCAAGCTATAACGTTCAGCCATTGAATTATCACTTCTATGCGCCAATTGGTCCACATACGGATAATTTGACACTTTATCAAAAATCGATTCACGACCTTTTCTTATCCGACCGGCTTCGTGAGGAACTTCAAAGAAAGTCTGAAGCTTCTCATCAAGTAATGCTAAGTGAGTATTGGAAATAAGATGATGATACCAATACTAATCCAATCAGATACCCTTCCAAATATTGGTGCACCACCAAACTCATACCATTCTTTGGTCGCTTTGGACACAGCTCAAAACAGGACTAACAATGTTTTTGGGTGCATAAGTTGGGTATATAAAGCGACATCAGAAAAGAATGGAAAGTATTACTGTTTACGAAGACTGGAAGGTGAGCAAAACTTATCTGACATTTATATGAATCAACATTTACCATATTTAGGATATACTCTCGCTAATGATAAAGCAATTCGTGCTGTGAAGAAGTGGAATGAAGTCAATAGTGCTGGTGTAGTATCGTTCATTGATGCTTTTACTACCAGACAATTTAAGGATGGTAGTTCCTTGATGATTGTCACGAATTATCACCCACTTTCAAAAACTCTTTTAGAGGTTCATTTCTCGGCTACAAACACAAATCGATTTGGATCTCGACTAAATCCCCGGATACCTGAAGACACTCTTTGGGCATACATTGTACAAATTACATTAGCCATCAAGGCTGTACATCAAGCCAACTTTGCCGTGCGATGCATGCATTTGAGCAAAGTTATCCTTACGGACAAAAATCGAATACGTCTAAATGCATGTCCGATATTCGATATTCTCCATTACGAATATCGACGCGACATAAAGGAACTTCAAAGTGAAGACCTGTGCTTGTTTGGCGTGCTCATGTTATCCTTAGCTACAGTTAATGCCACCATTACCCCCCAAACCACGGCTCAAGTCTTGAAAACCAACCTCGAAGGCCTCAGCAGATTTTACTCAGTTGAGCTTATCGACACAATCAGATGGCTCTTAACTACGCCTTCTAGCACCGAACCTAAAGATCTAGAAACCTTCATGCGAGGTATCTCTGGCCGTATGACGACTGCTCTCGACAGTTCCCTCCAAGCTCATGACGAAATAACGTCTGAACTTTATCGCGAGCTTGAAAACGGTCGACTCGTCCGGTTAATGGCCAAGTTGGGCAACATAAATGAACGTCCCGAGTACGATACCAATGTTCAATGGAGTGAAGTAGGTGAGCGATATATATTGAAACTTTTTAGAGATTACGTGTTTCATCCGGTTGATGCGGATGGAAGACCCGTTACGGATATGGCGTGGATACTGAAGTGTTTGAATAAAATGGATGCGGGGAGTGATGAGAAGATTCAATTGACGAGTAGGGATGGAGAGAATTGTTTCATTGTTAGTTTTAAGGATATTAAGAAACAGGTTAATGCTGCTTGGGGAGATTTGCAGAAGCCAGGGAAGAGATTTTAAGGGTTGGGTTGCGATAGGTGGTGAAGAGGTGGGTGATTGAAATTGGAAATATACGGTTGTCCTTATTGACCTCGTTAAGAAGCTATGGTGGTCAATATTGAACGGATATTGATGAAAGGGGGGTATGATTTGGGAAGAGGATAAGAGTAGAGAAATGAAATAAAGCTGATGGAGATGGAGATGAACAAGAGAGTATTGAATTAGAAAATCATATGTAGGAGAACAATCAAGAAAATTTACTTTTATTGTATGTGGATTTTTGGTGAATGTTGAATTTCGAAAAAGGGAGTAGAGAAGGAAAGGATGGGTAGACGAAGAAGAATCGAAGGTAAAATGCTGGGGTATCCATAATGTGTTGTTGAGGAATTCAATGATGGATGTGAGTTCCATGGGTGTTGGGATCGAAGTCGAAGTCGGAATAACACAAAGCACGTGATCAGGCGGTCCGACCTCAATTTTAGGCATCATATCCATATCAGGTAAGAACAGAAGAACAGAAGATTAAAATTGGGGGAATGTTACCTTCCTTAGCCATTTCCATCATGTCGAGTCAACAACCCTTGAGACTTCAATTTCACTTGAGTAATCGGTAGGTGTTCTGCCTACACTACAGCGAAAAATGATTAGCTTCTTTGAACGATATTGACCATCTTCATCGATGTAACCGAATTTGGAGCAAAACCCATTGCATCTTCTCTTATCTCTTAGGCAGAGCAAGCAGCAGGCAGAATATCTAGGATTATTGTGAGATTGCTTGAGTGCGAGGTATAAAACTTGGATGACGGCCCTTTATGGTAAACATCAAAGTCTACTCACGGATTCCATCAACACCAACCCACAAAGTCATTCATCATGCCAGACTACCCAGGCTTAGGCCTTTCCCTACGTTACGATCCACAGCATGACAGAGGAAACCGAACTCACTATCCTATAGGTGCCCATGCTGGTTGCTGGGGTGCCATCTCCAAGTTAATTTTGGTTCGAGAACTTGCCATGATGAGCATCATGGATCGACTCACGGATAAGGAAGAATGGCATAAGAAAGTCTTTGATGAAGAAATCGTATCCAAGTGGCGCGAAGAATCTCTGGCCATTCCAGACGAACAATTTTGGAACATTGCAATCCGTGATAAACACCAATCTTGGGACAGAGAGGGCAAGGTCAAATTGTCTGATGATGGTATGTTCGAGGAAAGATTGACAGGAATCATGAATGCGAATAGCTTTGATTGTGTGAGCACCCCCCGATATGTTGATCTCTCAAAGCGAAACTAATTTGATGTTGAAAAGTGTATGAAAGAACTTCGAAGCAAGGCAAAACACTATGAAAAGACAGGTATCATCCCAACATTCGACGCCTGCGCATCTATTGCCAAGTCAGACAATCTGGTCTCCAAGGATCTTCACCATGCTTTGCGTAAGGCTTTTGATACGCTCAAGAGTGACCAATCTTCATCACTCGACTGGCATCCCGACTCAAATGATATGGTTCAGGATCTAGTACATCCTTCGATGTATCCTTTAGTTTATGGACGCAGTAGGGTTTTTAAGGACGAATTCGTTGGAGTTAACGATGCCATTGAGAAATGGGCAGGAAAAGCTCCATTTGGAAGGGTAAAGTACGAGCCAAGAGTGCGTTTATTTGGGGGGGACCAACAATATTGTTGGTCAAACACGTATCAATGGCTTCCTGCAAATGTCGCTTTCCAAGAAGATGGCAAGGTAAAATTTACCAGCTACATCAACAACATCCATCCAACGAAATATCCTGAAATTTATCACACGATTGAAAAGTTGGTCGAAACTGCGCTTCCGTTATGGGATCAATGTCTTACTGTTTCCGTGAACTACGATGAAAAGGATGGAGCTGGAAGAATCGAGCCTAGATTTTCTTATCCAGAGAATCCAGAGTAAATCTCACTGAACTATTCTTAAGACGAGGTATTCAATACTTACATGATTATAGTGACGATAACGCCGAGAATTGGATCTCCTCAGGCCCTAGAGCAGCTGCACACGTGGAAGGAAGTCTGAAGATGGAAGTAGATGGTGAAAATGAGAATGGCCATGGCAATGGTGATGAGGTCGACATAAATATCGAAGACACTGATAATGAAGAAGATGAAGAAGATGAAGATGAAAAGTGGAGGTCGCTACGCAAACCCTTGATTCCAGAGCCTTCTTTCAAAGATGTCAATTATTCGAGAGAACCAGAGAAGTGTCTTGCAAAGAAATTCGAAAAATCGGGTTTACAAATCATTGTCAAGATGGCTTCTATTGAGCTGACACCAGAGAAACCTGAATTTCCAATGGGTGGTTGGCATGTAAGTGAAACTCTTTCAAATGAACGAAAACCTGATACTAACAAGTTTCAAGATCGAAGGACAAATGAATGAACATATTTGTGGCACAGCACTTTATTACCTTGATAGTGAGAACATAACTTCGAGTGATCTCTCATTCCGTATGCAGACTACGGAAGACCTATATGAAGATTTCGATGTAGGACAAGATGCATATGATTGGCTAGAGCAGGTTTATGGGACAAATCTCGGATCGAAAAGTTCACCATGTCTTCAAAATTATGGGAGCGTTGAAACACGTCAAGGAAGATTACTTGCTTTTCCCAATGTTTTGTAAGTGCCAGATTTTGACTCTTCAAAACATGGATACTAATCTATACACAAGTCAACATAAAGTATCTTCATTCCGCCTAAAAGATCCAACAAAACCAGGTCATAGACGATTCATCGCACTATGGCTCGTAGACCCACACGTACGCATCATCTCGACTGCAAATGTACCACCACAACAAATGAACTGGTGGATAGACTCAATCTTTGGTGATACTCCTGAAGCCCGCAGTAAAGCTACAGAAAAGCTTCCAGCAGAGCTCCTAACACTTTTGAATGAAAATGGCCTAAACGTGGATATCTCAGCAAAGAATATGAAACTTTCACCAGAATTGATAGAGATAGTAAGAAGGGAGTTTAATGTTGACGGAAATCCTCTACTAATGGGGATAGAAGAGGCGAAGGGGCATAGAGTCGATTTGATGAGGGAGCGTAGTGCGTTTGTTAGGAGGGCGGGAGATGAATGGCAGTCGATTGGGTATAATTTTTGTGAACATTGAGCTGGGACGGGGGAGAGGGGGGTTGAATGTTGATGTATATTGTTTGAGGAGGAGGAGCGGTCTGTTCCTTTGGTTCGGATTCTGGGATTTTTTGTTTCGGGATGGTGGATAGGGGATTGTGGATGGAGTGGAGTAGAGGAGAGTATAATTAAATGATTTGAACAATTTCGATTTATTTCTAGCTGTGGTTGTGTAACCTATTTATCCTTCTTGATTGTGAGGAATTAAGCCTGGATTGGCGGGTTGTTGGAGTCATTTTTCGTTTTCTTGATATTACTGTTGTTTTTTTTTGGGGGGGGGTATTGGGAGTGTATAGTAGGTGGAGGTAGTCCATCCGATAGTAAATTCAAAAATATTATATTTTAAATAGAGATGTAATATATTTATTATAATCTTTAATTTATTTATGTAAAAATTAAATGATTATATATTTTAAAACAAAGAATACATTCTTTAAATTTTGATTAAGCTCGACTTTATTTGATAATTATTTACAACTTGATGATAAATATAATCAATATCTAAAACACTTTTATTATTTGTTTATTTATTAAAAAAAAAAAAATTTAAAAAATTACAATCACAATTAAATATAGTCATAAGCAAATCACTCAAGGAGGAAAAAAGAATATCCTAGAACCTTCATTTATTTCTAGACGATGACTTATATATACATATATATATGCGATAGAAGAACTATAAAAGGAATCCTTTATCAAAAAGGTTATATATACATTGAAAACAAGCTCATTTATCCAATCCGATCCAACCCAATTTCATGAATCAATCAATCATCAATCATGAGGTATCAAATCTCGTGCAGAAAAAGGTTGAATAGCTCATGCTTCACAGGTGTCATCATCATCACCACCTGATGAAGCGGTGGTAGGGGTAGCGGCAGGAGCGACGGATGTAATCATTGTTGAAGGAGTGGAAATAACAGCTGGGGTGGAAACAGCGGCGGTGGCGGAGGTTGCTGAAGCGGTTTTTCCGGTGGCTGCAGTAGTGGCTCCAGTTGATGCTCCAGCTGATGCTCCAGCTGATGCTCCAGCTGATCCTCCACTTGCTGCTCCACTCGCGTTGTACATAGGTGGACCGGGAACAGTGTAGGTCAATTTGGCATAGATGTTGACCAAGATACCTGGATCGGTAGGAGTGTAAAGTTTTTCACCAAGAGTACCAGATGGAGCAAGAGTACCGCTACCAGTGACTTCCAAGTTGATACACTGAGGGTAATTTTGAGCACCATCATTACTTCCCGCACCGTGGAGAGCAATAATTTCATGACGAGCGACGTAGTTTCCAGGAGCTAGATCGGCTGGAATGGTGGATGTCCATGTATTGTTGTTGGTGATCATTTTATCAGAAGCCCAGGTTCCAGGGACAGTGGTGTCATCGATCAATCCACCTTCGTCAATCTTGAAGAATTCAAGCTTAGTTTTATCGACGGTACTGCAGTCTCCATTACAGTTTGCCAAGTAGGTGATGACTGGGCCGTGATGAGATTCGGGCCAAACAGTCCATTGAAAATCAACGGTATCACCGGCAGCAACCTTAGCAGAAAGAGCAGCATTGGTACCATTTTTAGCACAGATGATATCACCAGTGGCATAGGCGGATGGTGCAGTGAATCCAAGATCGAGATTTTGGTCAGACCAACCAATCGATTCTGGCATTGGGTTTTGGTATGCATAGTTGACGAGCCATCCTTTGGTGCTATTTTGAATCAGTATTTGTTTGAACACATGGCTCCAAGCTTTAACTTACTAAGTTCCTCCAGCTACAATACCAGTAACATAGCCATGGGCAGCAACTGTGGCGACCAGGCCAGCGAAAGTGGTGAGCTTAGAGAAAGACATCTTGAATAAGATTTGTGGATTTGGAAGAAATGAATGAGTTTGGTAATCAAATGATGGAAAAAATTCACAAGGAATTGAGATGTTAGACCAGCTGAATGAATGTAAATGGTTAAAATCAAAAAGAGAGCGTGTTAAAATGAAAAGAGAGTGATAGAGATAGAATAGACAAAGACTTGCTTCGATGTGGTTAAAAAGAAAGTATCGAAGAGGGCGAACTCGTCGGAATATATAAAACTTTATATTTATCCCTGCGCTCATTCACGCAATAGCAAAACCCCCGTAGCCTTACCATAAACTCTATTCATCTAATTGATATTCCATAACCTAGTCAAATGGTTCACCATAATTGCCAAGAAGTCGAGAATCCATTGACTATGATGCCCTTTTCGGACCACGAATCCACGACGGTGATCCACTTCATCTCTTATATCCACGATCCAAGCGGTTGCAAAATAGATAGAATATTATTTGCAAATGGAAAAGAACAATCCGATTCTATTGGTGAGACGATTGAAATTTGGGGTAAGTGGATTGAGCTTCTCAACTTTCGAAACGTTTTGGGAGTCTTAGAGTGTTTGAGATTAGATAGTAGACTTGCAGGCATAGCCATAATCCTGTCGATGAAATGTTCCCATCGGGTGTGGTATTTGAGATTCTAAATGGAGAAAAACTGCCGCTTCGCTTACCTCCTTCATCCACTCATGATCACTGTTCATCTGGTTATTTGATCGATAAGTTACCAAGTACTCGGGTATAATGCATTGGATGGAAATGAATCTATGCAGTGTCACCTCGATTTAAAGCATCGTTCGCTAGTCTTTTGAGTTTTGATCTCTAGTTTAGTGCGATAACCTTAAGGTTACTCAGCCTTGCAATGTCCTATGACGTATCTGGGTATTGAATAAACAGTAACAGTATTGGCAGTGACACATCAAACTTTCCAATGACGCGGTAGATATCTTGCACATCTCATGGCGGAGATGAAGTGGAATTGAATAGATTAGATGAGGATCCAGTGGGGTGAAGAAGGAAAAAGGAAAGAAGAAAAAATGTGATGAAAGTTATTAATAAGTCGGTGGTAACGCCCGGGTTTCCGTTTAGGGAAGAAATATTCGGGTTTTGCCCAATAATGTCAGAAAAAGAAACCTTGGCGTAAGATTCAAGCGCTCATATCCACGAGCTTTCCTGTTGGTGTTGGTGTTAGGTGTTATTGTTTCAAACCTTCAACGTTCTTCCCATTTCCAACATCCAATACCGATTTGCCGAAGATTTATATGGTGAATAAGTTGAATGAACTTCAACATTTGGAAAATTTAACCAATTTGATATTGTCTTCGAATACCACGTATACCTGTTATCCACGCAAAATCTCCCACATGAAAGTTGTCTTTAAGCGCTCAATCCAGTTGTAATGTTAGCGAGGGGATGTTCCTCGATTCGCCTCCGAACAATTGCAACTTCACTGGAACCGCCAGGATAAATTCGATAATCCTAGCCAAGAATGAATCTCCCATGGTACATATTCCTACTGGTCCTTAGATAACAGAACAAATACAACTCTTTAATTCACAAACATATTTCATAAAACCAATCTTGGTAAAAATTTCTCCATAGCGATGGATAAGATACACTCGATATCTTACACAGACCCGCACAGGACATTCATTTTATTGCAATGTATACATCAATTGTTCTTTTGACAGATCTAGTAACCCTAGCGGCTCGTCTGTGCTCATCCATGCGCTCTTCTTCAAACTACCTACCTAGGCTTATCTTCAATATGTCGGTCACATTCATCTTCCGACTTTCCAAAGCCCAGCATACTTCTTGCATTGTATTATTTCCATTTCATGCTGCGAATGTACCACCGGGTCATAATTTCATTTCTCAGATGAATAGTCAAAGGGAAATTCTACACAGCATTCCTAGTGGGGTTAGGTCAAGTGTCAAGAAGATATACTTCTGTGGTCAGGTAGACCTGGTCAAAGGAGTCATTAGAGGCCCCTATCTTACAGACTTTGAAGTCAATTGACGAGCGACGATAAAAGTTGTAGTGCTGATGTAGAATCTATGATGGAAGGTATGAAAGGCGATGCAAGATGTATTCCCAATAAAAGTGTCCACATCCCTGGTCTCATTCCCAACTGTTTTCAGTCATTCTCTCAAAATCCTGAGGCTGAAAATCTGTAGTTCTTTGGGTGGCCCTTCCTTACTTTCAGAAATGTGGTCATTTCAATGGGCGGTGCCTGTACGCTACTGGCCTTACAAAAGGAAATTGGTTGTTGGGAAAGAGGTCTGTATATGTGACTGGGAAAACTCTTTACAGGAATGGTAAAGGCTATCTGTTGCATATATATAGCTTCCCGGCGCTCACATAAATGGCTTCTCTTTTTGTAAGGAGATTTAAGCTTCATTCATGACATTTGTTACAGTGTTTCATTGATTGAGCGTACATTTTTGTTAATCATCACCACCTTCCATAGTAACGTCTATCATCTTTTACAGAATAAAGTGTTACTGTAAACTCAGTAGTAGACACCAAAAATGAGTCATGGCCCAAGTCTACAAGATCAAATTGAAGCTACACCAGCAGAACCCTTGTTTTATAGATACATGAATCTACGTATGGATCATCCAAAGCCTGAACGACCACAAAATATCGCCGATAAAATCTCTCAAGGGATTGAAAATATGAATTTTCAAACGCAAGATAGTGATGGCAATGAATCATCATCTATTTCTCGACATTCTACTCGTGGGTCAAGGCCTTCCAGTAGAAAAACCCCACAACGCTCTGAGACTGCAAGACAGAGATTACCGTATCCTGAGGGCGATAGTCTAATTCCCGGTGATGTTCCTGACGAGCTTGAGTATCTAACCGCCGTAGAAGCCAATCGTCGTGCAGCACGTGAACGAAGACCTCCTAGCACCAAACCAAAAGATATCTCGTCTACACAGCGTAAAGAGCACAGAGGTACTCCGCACTCTGGCAACCCGAGGCACCAAGTTAAAGCATCAAGTCAGGAAACCAACACTTCTCTCCCTCGAAGACGCGAAAGATCAAAAGCGACAAAAGCAATACAGCCAAACCTTAGTTACTGGAGTGATAGTGACAGTGGTAGAAAACCCAAAACGAGGACAAACACTACCAATACCGGAGCCAGAACTTCCAAATCTGGACAGAGTGAGGAATCAACATCTAGGAAGAAGACTTCTGTTTCTACACCTCGCAACACTAGCGATGGTAATGGCTCTCGTACTAGTCAAACATCACACCGGGATTCTAACCGCGAGCGTTCTAAGGGAGATCGGGATACTCGCACTGTACCCCGACGGCAGGGAAGCGAGTTGTTTTTGGGAACAAGATGAGAAATGGGAGGTTGATGGAGGGTACCGGTTGGGGTATAATTATGGGCCGGAATATATGGAGGGGAATGAAGGAAGGGGTTCACAGCGTCACAGCATGCATATGGACTCCAGATTTGAAGAGAATCGATAATAATCCAATTTAAAATTTAACATGTTATTTTCTCCGGCGCTTATGCTACATTCAACGGCGCTTGCTGCCTTTGTCGTCATTCAGTACCAAGCATTGCAATTGAGGTTCCACTCAGCTATTACACCGTTTAGATGATTTTTGATATCTTTCTTCGAACACTCGTCGGAAATAAATAGATAAAAAAAGATAATATCAAGTCCACCATATCTTAATCTGGTATACCGAGCGATGAAGAAACTGTCAGCGCTTTGTTTGCTACATTGGGACAGTGATCGGATATCACGGATAATGCATTACTTCTTTTGACATTCATCCTGGCGACAACCTCACCATAACCGCCAAAAGAAAATAAGTATGCAATCTAGCGCCGCCCCTTTCGATTCAATTTATATCCCCTTGTGCTCCGCATTTGATGACACGATAGGATCCAATTGATAGAACGAAAAGTTTAATCAATCGAAATCATCACAAGTTTCAAACCAAGCTTTTAACTGATCCCTTATTTGCTATTCCATCGAAACTTCTTATCTAGATTATTCTAATGAAGTTTTTACCGGGTCGGAAGCCACATGCATTAGGTACGGAGTAGTAGCATCGCATACTCGAAACAATGACGGTGCAATACAGACCAGACGAATTCACAGCCAGCAGATTTGCAGGGGTGGATTAGACGACGGCTGTGTTTCGTGTCTGTACTAATGCTTCATAATGATGGATGGGGTTTCCATTTTTCATCTAATCTTTTCTTAGCAGGACCACCAGGACCGTTATCGAGTGGATTATACCCCGGGTTACCCCTGGTAGGAATTGATGGATGACCATCTCGCTGGGTTAGGTAGATATTCTGTGAAAGATTGAAGGGTAGATGTATTTATTGTATTGTATTGTATTGCATTGTATTAAAGTTCTCAGTATTTAAAAGAGGAAGTATTTCTGATAATTTCTTAGTATATGATTTAGATTACACAATTATGAATTATATTTTTGAATAATTATAGAATGATTTATGATAAAAATTTACAATAGATCTATAGCTCTAGGTTTATAGAGTATTCTTTATATTGTGTTTTATAGGGTAGGGTAGGGTATACTCGACATACTCTATAATGGTCAAGTGCCCAGAAATGGTACGGACATCGGGCCATCTCTTATTCCATCTGGATAATCGGATATCGCTCGTATTGCAGCCGAAAACATGCGGAGGAATTCACAATGTATGATATGGGTCATCACCCTTCTCAAATAAAAATATCCATGCGAGCAACAAATATATTGCGAATTACCGCCATGAATGCATCCTTTGCTTTTGAACATCATCACAATCAATTTTCATCCAATCTAATTCAAGCTTTATGACTGGTATGCATAAGCTTTTAATCATGTTTCTATCCCCTTTTGAAATCCCCTCCAAAAGGAAGTTTCACAAGCAATAAATCATCATCGATTCAAGGATGATAGGAATATTTGGTTTCCTTTTCTCTGTACATAGACTAAATCCTAATGCCAATCAGTTCATCTGATGATACGGGATTAGTTTCCCTCTTTACATTTGTATAAGTATCTTTCTCTTGGCCATTGACTGAATTCATCGTTCAACAAACGCTTTTTTCTTTACCATCACATTCATTTACGCAGTCCTCGGTGACTATCTACATTCATTACTTCATTGATTGAAGAAAATTTAAGCACTCTTTTTTTCACCGTACACACTTTAAAATCTTCATCCATCATTATCATTATCACCAATTTCAAATTCTTATCATCAAAAATGTCTTTCTCTAAGATGGCTGTTGTGGCTGGCGCCGCTTTCATCTCTGGTGTTGCAGCACATGGACGTGTTCAAGGTATCGTCGCTGATGGCGTCTGGTAAGTAAAGTTTCAAGAAAGTTTCGGGAAATAAAAGCTTATATTTCAACAGGTACGAAGGTTACAATCCATCTTTTCAATATGAACAAGTCGCTCCAGTCATTGCTGGATGGTCCGATCCAGCTGATTTGAGCAATGGATTTATTTCACCAGATGCTTATGGTACATCCGATATCATTTGTCATTTGAGCGCTACCAATGCTAAAGGATATGTCAATGTTACTGCCGGTACTGAGGTTAACTTGCAATGGACTACTTGGCCAACATCTCACCACGGACCAGTTCTTGGTATGCTTA
Source organism: Sclerotinia subarctica (assembly GCA_025389085.1). NCBI lineage: Eukaryota > Fungi > Ascomycota > Leotiomycetes > Helotiales > Sclerotiniaceae > Sclerotinia > Sclerotinia subarctica. The sequence goes on from QRFI01000007.1 coordinate 157,579, forward strand.
TATTGAGCCTTATTAAATATACTTTTAACTAACGAATTACCCCAGACTACCTTGCGGCATGTGCCGGAAATGATTGCACAACCGTGGACAAGACCACGCTCAAATTCTTCAAGATAGATGGCGTAGGTCTTATCGACGATACCACCATTCCAGGTACATGGGCATCGGATCAACTCATCGAAAACAATTCCTCCTGGTCTGTGACCATCCCAGAATCATTAGCACCAGGTGGATACGTTCTTCGTCACGAAATCATCGCTCTTCATTCCGCCGAGCAAGCCGATGGAGCACAAAACTACCCTCAATGCGTTAACCTGTGGGTGTCGGGAACTGGAACTACCACGCCAGCTGACTCGGATACCACTCTTGGTACAGCTCTCTATACTGAGAATGGAGCGGGTATAAGCGCTAATATTTACGCTTCCATCGCTTCGTATGTGGTTCCTGGTCCTACCCAATGGGCTTCCGCTACTGCTTCCGTTGCTCAAGGTACATCTGGAGCAGTAGCCACAGGAGCCGCACCCATTTCATCAAAAGCTTCCTCTGGGGTTGCATCAAGCGCATCTATTTCAAGCGCCTCAACTTCCGCTGCTGTTATTGCTTCTACTTCTGCTCAGTCCACTACTACAGCAATTATTGCGTCTTCTTCTTCTAGCAAGAAATCTTGCACCAAAAAAGTCTCTGCTACATCAGCTGTTTCACCGGTTGTTACTTCAGCCCCGGTTCCTACGGCTGCGTCAAATGTTATCACTGATATGATTACTGATTATGTTACCATCACTGATGTTGTGACTGTTACTATCACTGCTTAAATTTTTCGAAGCTTGACTCGACACTTTCTTAACCAAAGACCTTTTGATGATATTTGATGGTTTTTTTTTGGTTTTTTATTTTATTTTTGAGGTGGGAGAGGGAGGAATGTTTTCTGCCTATCTGGTATAGCGTCGGAATGGAAATTTATAAATGACTCACGTATTGTATATATATATGTATATCTATATATCAAGTAAAATAAAAATATAAATAAAAGTAAATACTTTACAAATTCTTATATATATACTATTTTTATTTCTATATTTATCATTTGAATCTTATAATCTTAATTTTTATATACTTTTAATAATAAAACATTTAGAATATAATAATTATTCTCCTCTTTACTAAATCACTAACAATTTATAATTACTCATTTTTATTTTATTTTATATTATTCTTCAATTTCTTTTTTTTATAGATTATTTATATAATTATTAACTTATTAAATACTTCTAAGATTAATATATAATAGATCTTCAAGATAGAGATGAATATATATTTAAATATTAAATCCTTATTTTTTATTTTTTATTATATCTTTCTCTAAGATTATTTATCAATAATATATATATATATTTTTTATTTAAGTATTAAAAACTTTTATTTATTATATATTAATTGAAGTTTATTGCTGATAGTATTGAATAATATATATATATAATTATATTCTTTTTAATAAAAGATAATAGAGAGGATTAATTATAAGATAGAATAAATCTCCTTTAAATAAATGCTTAGCAGAAACTAATTGCTGCTATCAGGTCAGAGATATCAAAGTGTAAAACATGTCGACTCTCACTCAGATTTTGTAATTCGATTTTCGACACGCTACATGTTGATCAACGGATCGGGTTCGTAGTGTGAGTGGAATATGAAATGTTTTATGCAAAATCTGAGTTCTGATTTTCTGGAATTATCATTTCCAACGATTTAATCTTATAAGAATCAATTGATATACGGAACTGTTTATATTCTAACGTATTATATTTATCGTACCATGGGCTTCAGACTCCATCTTGCTCTGGTAAAAAAGCTTGTGATGACCTCTCCGGGCGTCGAGAATCTCGACTCTTCCCACAAGGCGTACTCGAACAGATATACGTTCGAGTTACCACGAATTCTAAGTTTTACCGGTAGAAATTTTGATACTGATGAGAAATTGCTTAAAGTCCTATTGATATTAAGGATTTTTCGGCAACCGCCGTGTGTACAGCTAATTACTGGAAGAAACCTTCAGTTCAAATGCCATAAGTCCAACACCCCATAGTAAAAATATAAAATGGAGTCACACGAAATGAAGTGTAATTAAGTTCCTGCTTCATTGCAAAAACATGTAGACACTTGGCATGTATAAAACCGGGAGTTTACTACATCTTTAGATTTTTCTGCAAAGTAACTTTGAAAACTCGATCGATCGCGAGGTAAAATAGCTGAAAAGGAAAGGCTTTGTAGAACTAGTAGACTTTTCTCTAAGAATTTGAGACATGTCATTTCTGGAAATTATCTAGATATTTTGCTGATGGGTAGTCGTTGGAGTGATGATGACAGTGTAGAGACGAAATATGGCCGCCAATCATAACATCGTTATATAGAGTGACAATGAGAGTGAGAGTAATTGCTTCAAGTACTGAATACTTGTAGTCACAGTTCCCTTCCAAAGACACCTGGCTTCTTGTACATTTGAAATCCGGCCATATCTTACTGGTCTCAATGTATACTGTTGGAGAACGACATTCCCGCCAGGTGATGCGATATACCGGTGTTAGATCAAGCCCTCAGTATAAAAAGACACTCTATCTAATGAACTTCCCTTTTATGTGAAGTGGTACATCTAAGTCTACGGCCCACGAGTTTGTTCCCTGTACGATTCAGAAACTCTCCGATGAGTTTGTGTGAATCTTTTTGCACAATCTTTCTGTCTCTGCAAGCTCCAGGTTTTTCTCCGTCTGCACTGACTAAAGGATATCTTGGTTTATTGCTATTTTCCGGTCCCCGGTGCTCGCTCTAAGTCTCGTCGTTTCAGTATCGTTCACTGAGGTTCAATCAGCTAGTTTTTCCAGATAAATCTTCGCTTTTCAATAATTTTGACAGCCGACATCGCACATGACAATAAAAGATACTGACCGCAAAAAGCATATCAGTCCTGGAAATATCATACCAAATGAATCTAGAAAATATTTCATACCTAGAATTTTCTCGAATAATCAAATATCTAAAAGTATCGGCATGCTGCCCCACAAACTGCGACAACTTGACATTCAGGAAGTTAAGGCTTAGCAAACTTTATAAAGAATTGGGGTGAGGATCTAACACGCTGTTTAATATGGAGAGAAGAAGATCTCCTGGAACGTGGAAGGGGAAATTATGTGGGATGAACTCGCTTGGGATGATCTATTTCATATTAGAGTTTCGGATACTGGAAACCTGACTTTTGAGTAGTGAAGTAATCAAAGGAATGTATATCATTCATAGTCCTAATATTTGAGATATAAGATAATTATAGGGTCATCTCGAAAAAGAGACAGATTGTAATAGATTTCAGGGGCGCGTGTTGAAAAGGATGGTTGAAGGAATTGAAGAATGCTGAGTTCTTGATGTGGCATAGAAAGGTGATAAACAGTGATGATGGGAAAGCAATCTTCGACAATAAAAGCTGTATTGAAGTAATAATGAGAATCAAAATTGCAAGAATCCTGTAATTATACACAGACTAAATCAGGACTAGGGATTCGCTGATTTTAGAAAGAGCCTTCATGATTACTCAGCTCGAGCGGCGCCCTGTTGAATACAATATAGATTGCTTGTAGAAACACTTAGAATGTCATTATGGCAAGCAGAAGAGCTTTTATACTACGAAGTGGAGAACTAAGAAGCTTTAAAATTCAGATTTAGTTTGTAGGTCTTACTACTATCTGGATTCGAATTTTAGAATATCCAAAATAGTCTATTCAAGTGCTTCACTTCCAGCCTCCTTATCCGAAGCGAGTATAAAAGCTCTGGAGATAAATCTTTCTTCGACCATGAAATATGTCAGGAGCTCCAGTCCTTCGTTGCAGGAGGAAATGTACAGATTATCGGAAACATTCTTTCATATCCTATTCGATATTAGGATAACATGGTAAAAAACAGCAGAATTATCCAACTTATCCAAGTATATTAGTCATTTCCACCATCATACACCATATCAATCGCGAGAGGGAGAAAATGGCAGTAACAACGTCCTAATATCAAAACAAGAATAGAAAAATAATAATCAATAATAAAATTCCTGAATAACTCTTTGCGGATTAAAGACTTAGATCCTGGAGGTATGCGTAACAAGAACAATATCTTTAGGTCGCAAAGTGAGGTTTGGAGCTGTATCCTTGAAATGCTAGACACGTCCCTAAACCGAGGACCATGAATTTTACCATCTATGAGGAAGGAAAGTGTAGGAGAAAGAAGTCTATTTATACCACGCATGGGCCAAAAGACTTAGGGATGGGATTTCTTCTGCGTCTAGTTTTGGAGTTTAGATCTAGAGTTTGCTCGCATGATATTTCCAACGAGTTATTGTGACAGATCAAGAAGCGGTACCAATGATTCTCTACTGTATTAACTATGGCTTAGAATGTAAGTTTATTACAGTAAATCATATAGATATCTTATAACTGAGCACCGGCAGCTCACTATAAAGTTCCGAAATGGGAAAAAAATCAATCCCTCATAACCGAATTGTCAAGATATTGAACTTAACCTTACATTCCGAGTTCTTAAAGCACAAAAGGCGGACACAGAGGCGGCGTATATAACTAATCATCACAGCAAAACATATAGCACAGAAATCATAGGAAATAAATCCAGTTTACTTCTTGTGTGTATAATTACCTACAGATAACGAGATTCCCCCATCACAATTAGAAATCTAAGTTATGTGTTCATGATCAGAGATGGGATAGATAGGATGTAAGATCTTAAAAGTGATGTGAAGTAGAATGATGAATAATGGACGATGGATGATAAATCAGTGGAAATAATAAATACCGACACAATAAGAGCTAGAAATAGCAACGAGAATGCACGCGTAGTATCAATTGGCGTTCCCTGCGCTTTCGGTTGGAAGCTATATAAGTATATGTTATTGAGCTGTAGTGATCAATCTTAGCTATGTCTCCCTGAGGGTTGCCACCCCATCTTCCCCAAAAATAAATATACAGACTCGACCCTGAAGCTGATGGATTATATACGATACCCCTCGAGCCATGGTGAAAATTCTAGTGAATAATAATATATCCTTCCATACATAAAGATCCCCCCCTCTTCCAGAAAAAAATATAATTTCTGCTATTCCAAAAGCCTCCATTCGCCCAAGACGAAAAAAAAAAGAACATATCAGATGATATATAGTATATAGAGAAAGAGAAGTATATCAAGGAACGGTAAAGATGATGATATATATTTATCCGTTGTTCTTTATATTGAGGGAAATATTAAGATTATACAGAAGGTGGAGCGGAGTACAATAGTATAAGACTTAACTCTTTTACTTGTTTATCAGCGAGTGGGAGAGAATGACGGTGCTAGAAGTATAAATGATGGTAGATGTCGAAAGATCTTAGAATGAAGATACGAAGTAAAGGTGTGTGACAACGAATGAGGTTTGGTCTTTCTTTCGACGACTAGATTAGAAAACTGGGTGTGTGGTGGTTGCATGCTCATAGTAGATATTAACTCGGGCAACTTGATACAGTCAAGAGATACCTCCTTTTTTGTGTGCTTAATGTGAGAACCAATCATAATATTCAAATTGAGAGAAAATCATAGAAGAATTTTATACATCTAAAGTTAAATTTCTAAAATACATCCCCCCTCGCGTTTGAAAAATATCCATCTAAGAACCGCCTCCTCCCATCCCCTCCCATGCTATAGAAAAGACCATTAAACTCTCTTCTCCCACTTAAAAAACATCCTCTCCGGATGTAATAACTGCAACAACAATCTAAACCCAGTATCCTCCTTAATCAACTCCTTCAATCTCTCTATTGCATCCTTCTCACTTTCCCCCTCAAGCTGTACAGGTTTAACCCTATAATCCTTAAACAAACCCACCAACACGCCCACAAATTCAACCTGGGAGAACTTCTTCCCAGGACAAACACGAGCGCCACCTGACCAGGCAATAAATGGATTAGAAGCCTTTGGAAACTCGAGGAAGGTTTCAGCAGCGGGATTTGAGGTACTTGGTTGTGCTGGGGATGATGCAAGTGCGGTGTCAGATGGAGAAGTTGAAGCGGGTATGATCCAACGTGAAGGTTCCCAGGCAAGAGAGTTGGATCCCCAATGACGGGGATGTGTATGCATGGCTGAGTAGCTTGGGATGATCATGGTGTGTGGTGGAAGAACGTGAGTTGAGTCGTTGACTTTGAGTTCTCGGGGTTCGGGACCACTGGTTTTGACGATGGCTACTGGTGTGTAGAGACGTACTGTTTCGTACTGTAAGAGAATTAGTATGTTCTTGAGATTTCATGCATCTGATGGATTGTTTGGGGAGAATTGCATACTGTAACAGCGAGACAGCGCTTCAAACGTGGAAATATCTCTGCATAGTTCGAAGTTTCTGGTTCTTGATCACCGAATACTTCGTTAATTTCTTCTGCAATCCAATCTTGAACATCAGGACGAGTAGCAATCAACGCAATACCAAAAGCCAATGTGTTGGCAGTGGTATCATGACCAGCAAAATTGAAAACGAAAATATTGCCATAAATTTCTTGTTCTGTCAAGCCACCCTGACTCGAGGCTTCCTTACTCTCTGCTTGAGATGCACGTACAAGTGAAGTCATCAGATTATTCCCATGTGTGCTTCCATCCGCAGCAGCTTGTTTTCCTTCTTCATATGCATTTGTCATATAGTTCTGGAATGTGGCGGTTGCATCATGAAGAGGTTTCCAACTTTTTGGTAACCACCATTTATCCAAATTTTTGGGACCTAGAGCAACCAAAGCGATACAATTATCCAATATCAACTTCAAAGCATCTCTGATATTAGCAGATCCTTGAGTGGTAGACTCTTCCTCCGCTCCTTGATATGGATATGATTTCCCGAAACCAGCACTAGACATGACGTGTAATGACAGTGTCCGTACATCATCGCCAATAGTGTTGATTGAAGATTTTGATGACCAATACTTTAGCATTCCGGTTGCTTGACGAATTACTTCTGCCCATACAATTTCATTGTTGTTCTCATTGAAACATGTGGCAGTGATTTTGCGATGACGCTGCCATTGAGCTCCCTCCGTTGTCCCAAGATTAGGTCCAAAGACGTTCAACATCGCTAGCATCTCCGTTGGTCTGGTAAATTCCCTACTACGGGCATTGATGTCGATCAACGTCTCTGCGTTGCAAAGCTGTAGCCAATTCTTCCCGGGCGTCACGAGGATGAATGCATCGCCTATCTCCTGATGTGCTCTGTATCGATCGTGAATTTCCCATCCTCGGTAATTGAAACGGGTAAAGTTTTTGGTGAAAGGTAGATTTTTGAAGTATGGTAGAATCTTGGTATCAACGGCCATCCAAAGAGGATTACCTGAATCGATGGGCAAGATCACGAGGGGTAGACCCGTCTTCCTAGCTAGGTTGTAGTTGACAGCCAGACAATACAGCACGTACAAAACCCATCCTGTCACCGGAATGACGAAACCTAGGAATAATGAATAGCCAGCCATGATTGTCGACTAAACAATAGCAACAACTGTGATGAAGGATGCTATTCACAAAGCAGAAGAGAACAATTAATAATTTCAAAGCTTCGCGTTGAAAACAATTTCTCGGGCGATAACTCCAAAAAAGGAAATATGGGACTTTAGCATGGGGTATCCGCAGTTGAGAGCAAATAACAGGGAATGCGGTCGAAAGGCACAGCGCTTAAAACAAAATACAGGGAGATGATTGAATTACTAAAAGAATTCAACCTCGACTTTACACTTGTAAGGCTTTAAAGGGGACTGCTTTGTGATGTACCTCCGCACATTTTTAGTTGTAATTAGGTGTGGAGAGATGTTTATTTTCGAATGATTTTCAACCATCAATTTATTTTGCTTTTCTGGGCTGAAAATTGATCACCTCTATTATTCTATTCCTAAAAAAGTAGTAAGTATCAAGAAAATATCCGCATCAAGTAGGAGATTTAACCAATTATCGATCGATTAGTTCTAGTTGTGCATCGAATGAGACATACAGAGTAAGCACTTAGCAAAGCCGTTGCATAGCCGATAAGATCTTCTGTTGGCCCCCAAAATAATCACAAACAAAACGGAGCAAATGACGATTTAGGAAGTTACGCAACTAGATTACCAACTTGGAGCATTAGACTTTAAGTGTTCAATAATGGGGGAAAATTGTGTCGAACGATACCAGGTAGTTATTAGTCGATAGTCGATAGTCGATAGTCCGTGAAGGCTCAGTCTCAGATCTTCAAAGTTGGGGGCCTAATCACTGTGATGTAGGTTACCCACTGTGCTGGGGCTCCTCACATGGTTTGGCTATCCACTGTGCTAGACTATCCGCCCCCGCTCAGGTACATGATGCATCGCTACGCTACCTCAATTTTCTACCCATGCTCGGCCGTTGTTAAAAGATTGCCTGATATCTGATATCTGATACTACCTAGCCAGGCTGTGTCTGTGATATTCACCAAAAAGCCACGCCAAGTGATATTCGAAACGCCCCGTCCAACTCTCTGGGTATACTTTGACAAAATCACAAGTATATCAATAGACAAATTACTTCGATATCTGTTTTCGGTATTCTTTCCTGCTATCTACCCCATACATACATACATCAACACATACATACACACGCATTAATCAAAACACACAAAGATGCATTTCCCCGCTCTCCTCGCCGACCAGCGTTTGACCCAACTTCAACATTTCAATAGCTCCCATGGCCAATACTCCAGCAGCTGCAAAGCTACACACACATCTCCCATTCAGATATCATGCGTCATTTTGATTCTTCTGGGTATGCTGGCAAAGGCTGCTTTTGCTGTTGAGAGCCTGGATTGGATGGATTGTGAGTACACATCTTCTAAGTATATATATCTACCGAAATGAATTTTCAACTAATTTGAGTTTTTAGATACTATTATTTGTATTCTGGTATGTAATCTTATATGATGCTTGAATATTTTAAAGTACTGATTAACTCAGACTGGAATTTGGTATTCCCGAAGACGACCAACTACCTATGTAGTTTTGTGACGGATCTGGCTTTGATATCGGCGTTGTGGTAGGACGAAGGGGCATGAAATAATGCCAGAGTCACGCTTACAGTTTGGGTTGAGGATGGGGTTCCGGTTGCAATTTTATTTGGATGGATGAGCTGGATGGTATCATAGGACGGATGGATTTAAATTATGGCGCAACGGATCTTAATGAATGATGAATCAACATACCATTGACAATAGAGTACCACGTGAATTGTGACTGAAAATCCTACTTATGCCTTTTGATCTTGTTCAGTTAATGGGAAGTTCTTATCAAAAATTCAACAATTTAGCCAAGAATTCACTCCAAGAGAGGTGTTATACAAAATCTATTACATTATTTTGGAAATGTCACACAAAATACTTCTAAATCCTAGACTTTCTCGGATCCAACTACACTGTTTGTCATGGCTGAGCTCCCTAACTCGTTAGACTTCCCCTCATCTTTTGCTTTCCTTCTTTCCTCTGCAACCTTCTTGAGATTAAACCATTGCATTCCACAAGCAAACGGTAAAGACAAACAAGCCGCGGCCAAGGCATAATACATTGCATCCCTAATAGCAATGGTGTACGCTTCTCTCAATGCAGCCAAGACAATCGCCGATCCGTCAGCCAAATCCTGCAGACCACTAGCGCCGACCTTAATGACCGCTTCTGCTGATACAGCAGTGGTATGAGCTGGTACGCTGGTTTGTAACCTTGACAGAAAGAGAGATTGTGCGATGGAGACGGAGACGGAAGAACCAATCTGATACATAAATACCGCAATGGCATTTCCAGTAGGCGCGTCTTCTTCACTCAACACAATCTGTAGCGCGGTGTAGGGAAGCTGCTGTGCCATTCCAGTACCCCATCCATTGATTACCATGTATGCGGCCCATCGGACCGTTGAAGTATTGGTGTCAATGGTAGTGAGAAGACCGGCACCAACCATTGCAATTATCGTTCCAAGAATCATATATGGGACATAGTATCCCCATTTTGTGACGATCGCTCCAGTGAGCGACAAGCCAATGATTTGAGGGAGAACTATTGCGATGAAACGGGTGCCACTTTGTATAGCGGTGACGCCTTGAATGGATTGGAAGTAGATGGGCAGGTAGTAAGCATAGACAAAGCTCATCATGCCAAATAACATAAGGAATATGCTTCCCATGAGAATTGATCTTTGTCGAAGGATGCGTAAGGGAATTGTGGCATGTTCACCACGTTTCCATTGTAGAATACCAAAGGATATGATGAGCAAACCGAATCCAACGAACAATCCGATAACTTTAGATGATTTCCATGGTAGAGTCTGTCCACCCCATTGCAATGCCAGAAGAAGACAGTATATTGCTCCTAAAAACAGTAGAACTCCGCCAATATCCATGCGCCTCAATTTAGTTGAAAGGTTCAAGGAACGATTTGAGTTCTGTGTACCTCCAATTCGAAAGAATAGCACGATAAAGACAAGGACAACAGCGCCCATAGGTACATTACTATTTTCTTATTAGTATGTGTCAAAGCATCAAAATAAAGGGAATCATTACATCCAAAAGCACCACCTCCAGTTGGCTTTGTCAGTAAAGACACCACCAAGTACAGGCCCGATGCAGACACTGATAGCGAAAGAGCTGATGACAATGCCTTGGTACATTGGTCTCTTTTCGAGCTCTACCACAAAATTGACAATGGCAAGACTTCCTTGATAAATTCCGGCAGCCCCAAAACCAAGAACAGACCGTCCTCCGATGAGAACACTGGAAGAAGGCGCTGCCGCGCATAGAATTGACCCCACTGTCTTAAGTCAGATACCACCAGTTCGCTGCATTCAATGACTTACATTCAAATAACGCTATTGATCCCATATACACGATCTTAGGATCAAAGTATTTGTACAAATTACCGAACAAAGGTTGGAAGGCCGTAACGGTAAGAAGATATGCTGAGCCATACCAGGCCACATCATCCAATGCATGAAAATCGGATGTAATTCTAGGAATTGCAACGCCGATAATGTTCATGTCCAATGCCAGGAGGAAAATTCCTAAGCACAAAGACCCGATAACAGCCGCAAGACGCCATGAGTGAAGGAAAAGACCGTCAGGTTCGGAGCTTTCAAGGCTTGTGGGGCTTGAGATATCCGTAATGGCCACGGCGCTCATATCTTTATCGACAGACTCGGTGTCCTTGCTGGACAGAGCTCTGTCTTGCTGCAAAGTCATGGTCGGCTGATTACTGTGAACCACTTAGGATTGTAGATTGTTTGTCTGGTGGCGACAAGATGTTTGCACGTAAAATCAAAGGTAGAAATAGATTTCAACACTCTCTGTCTCATAAATGCTGTGAGCCCCTTCCACGCCATTCTTGGATGAGAGGAAGTGCATAGCATGATAGACAAGCACCGTTCACTGTCTACTCACCAGGGGTGTCTGCCAACATTAGAATTATCCTTAAGATTTGAAAGCCGTGGCTAACTGCAGATGGCATTGTTACAAGTCGATCATAGCTGGCCAGACTGATTTATGCTGATGCCTTGGGTTTAACTGACATAGGAAGTTGGGGCAGGCTTGGTATCTATCGTGTCGATACGCAAATACAACAGGGGATAATTTTAACCCTTGTCACCTGATGTGAAACTAAATTTTAGTGCGCAGCTTTAGCACGAAGTATAAATTTGATATGAAAAATGTGGTCCATGCAGAAACTCGTAAATAATTCACAATTCGGAAGATTTCTCATTTGGGTAATATCTCATCACGATAGTTCGTGATAGTAATTTGTGATGGAGTTCAAGGCAGAATCTCAATATCCATTGACGCCCATGTGGGTGATGGGGGCGATCAAGGGGCAGAGCATCGTCGGATACTTGGAATTTTGAACAGGATCCCCCATTGCACAATCAGCACTATGTGACTAGTATCGGTGAAGTCGGTTTGCCTTGTGTCTATCATGGTCAACAGTGGAGGGATGAGTATGAAAAGTATATCTACTTATGCCGATCCCTTTGGATCATCACTTGAAGAAATTCGCGTGCACTCCTTTCGTTCTCACAAGCATCTCATCTTGACTTCAGATAATTTAAATCTCACAAAGCTCCATTGAGTGTTAACTCCTTCACAATGTTTCTCAACCCCGCTTGGAGATTTGTATCTACAAATGAATATCAACCTTACTTCCTTGCTGCGGCAGTATTCGGCATTTGGCTTCTATCATGGCGTTTGTGGAGATTTACCATTCGGCCATACCTTAGACCGCAAGACCCTATCGAACTTCCCTACTGGGTACCATGTAGGTATTCTTCTGGTCTAAATGAAACTTTACTGACAGTATGTAGTTTTGGGACACAGTCTTAGTTTCTTCCGGAACTCTGATAGTTTGATCGAGCGTGGCTTGTATGTTGGCACTTCCATTTCCATACCCATTACATTCATTGTTTTCATATTATCGTCTTCATACGTTCTTGATGACGGAATGTGATAATAATTATTGTACTCTAGGGATTATACTGGTCGCACTCACGAGCCATTCGCAATTCAAGTGGCTTCAAAATTGTTCTACATTGTTACAGGGCCTAGGGATGTCTCAGAAGTCTACAGAAATGTGGCCACTCTAAGTTGGGATGGTCACTTGTCTCAAATCCTTTCTAACTTTGGCTTCACTGGCAAAGCGTTGAAGTTGGCCTGGCATGTGCCCATTCCAGGAGACAAATGCTATATGCATAAGAATCCTGTCAACCCTAAGCAACTATCTCTGGTTAAGCTCATCGAGGAAGTGTATATTGCCCAGTTGCTTCCTGGTGTACACATGACTGAAATGTCCGAGAAATTCATCGTTTCGCTCAAAGACTCCCTCCAACCACCAAAGATGGACTTCTGTACGTTGAGTAGGAAGGGTCTCACTCGCCGGGTTTCATTAAAAGCTCTTTGCCGATCTACCCTCGTTGAAGCTGCAACATTTTCCATGTTCGACAAAGCCCTCCATAAGCTCAATCCAAACATTGTGGAAAACATGTTGGATTTCAACGATAGTGCTTGGATGGTTTTCTTCGGCCTTCCAGAAATATTCTCAGCAAAAGTAGCCAACGCTCGCAAAACAATGCAGAAGACGATGGCAGAATTTGCTCGTCTTCCGGAAAACGAGCGTGCTGGTCAAGCTTGGGGAATTGGAACGATTCTTAGAGCACAGGAGATCGTTGGCATTGATATTGAAAGCAGAGCTTGTATGCTTTTATTGATTTACTGGGCGTAAGTGATCATTTTGTTTTTGACCTTCATATTTGAATATAATTCGCTAACAATTCAAAGTGCTAATTCAAACGAGTACAATATCTCATTCTGGCTTATTGCACATCTCGTTTACAACGTACCTCTTATGGAGCGAGTTCGCGGCGAGTTGGAAGCAGGCTGGAAAGACGGTGACCTTGACATCAAATATCTCTGTGCCAATTCTCCTAACCTTGATGGCGCATTCCAAGAATCACTACGTCTGAACGGAGGTGCAATGATGAGTCGCCAAGTCAAGCAGCCTACTATGATTGGTAACAAATTAATGCAACCTGGATCTAATGTGCTCATGCCATCTCGTCAGCTACACATGAACGAGAGCGTTTGGGGCCAAGACTACAAGAACTTTGATGCAGAGCGATTCGTTAGAGACAAAGGGTTACTAAAGCATTCTTCTTACCGACCATTTGGTGGCGGAATTAGCTACTGCCCTGGACGTGTCATGGCTAAGGAGCAGGTTTACGCTTTTGTTGCTATTATTTTCAGACGCTTTGATGTCAAGCTGGCGCCTGGAATCAACGGAAAGTTTCCAGTCTTGGATGAAAGCACTCCTTCCCTTGGAATTACAGGTCCAGTCAAAAGTATGGACGTGTTCATGGATTTGACAGAAAGAGAGAAGTACAACCAATATTGAATATGCGGGGGACAAATTTCTAGACGAATCTCAGGAGTTGCGATACCATAGTTTATTATTTTTATTTTCATGTATATACTTCTATCTTGTTTGTAGCGTCGAGAGGTTCAAATCAATTTCATCAATCATTTTTTAACTACGAAATAATGTATCAATTACCAGATCCTTGCACTTCAATTATGATTCTATGACTTTTTTTTCTGCATTTATTATTTACCTACGATATGCCTGGCCGGCTTCAAATCCAAAGTGACATTATGATCTAGAACGGCCGAGGCTTCTTAAGACCATTTTAGACTTTGGCGTCAAGCGTAGTTGTACCATGAGCCAGCGGCTGTCCCATACCAACGGGTCCTCCAGATTTCGAAATAGACGTTGCAGGCGGCATGGAACCCAAACAACGGTTCTGTCACAAAAATCTGCCACAAAAAACTTAATTGTTTAGACCTTCCACACGGACATACACAAAACAAGGTACAATCTTCATAAAACGTGCAATATCATCGATAATAATTCTCCGCACGCGAGATATGCGAGACACGATGATATCACACTCAGCCATGTGGTGACGAGATTGCTAGTCCCAAGATAGGCAGGTGGATTTGTGGCAAATGCGATTGCACAAATTACACGCACTGGCCACATGGCACACGCCGATCTCATATTCAACCGGCGGCTGGAAAAATGGGACTTGACACACTCCTCCGTGGCTCCTCCTGTCACACAATTTAGAGTAGGCATATAAATAAAGATTTGTCACAATGCTTTTTTGTGATGGCAGTTTTTAGTGTGATTAGTGAGGACGTGGGTCGAGAGGGGCAATCACGATGCATGCAGGGGCATGGACTCGGCATCTAACGCAATTGGGAGTCTCCACAGGCTTTAGCGGAGGTAGACAACTGAATAACTATGAGATTCTTGCAGAAATTGCTGCAGATGCTATTATACAGATTGCGACTCTGCTAATTTAACGCTTACACCACTTTAACAGATGCATGGCAGTGCTATGCATCTGTTATGGCACAGTGGGCATACCGATCACAATAGGCAGTCTCATTGAATTTCACGGATACCCCATCCTAAAGTGTTGGAATCGAAAACACCCCAGAACTGCGCCCCATCCTTGTTGCTCCATGTGCATCTCACTAATCAGTGGCAGTAGATAAGCACTACCTCCTCTCCGTGTTCAAAGACTTGAAGAGCAAGCTGTTTTTCTTGTATTGTGGAAAATCATTCTCCACTGATTCAATATCCCGACCAAGTTCCTCAAGGTTGAAGCATCATACACCATGTCTACGTCTACCGCTGCCCCAGGCTCAATGGCTTCAGTCCAGCCAACAAAGGTTGATATGCAAACCTTCTTGGTACGTGCACTTGTTATAACCTTGCCCCTAGTGGAACAACTAACAATCTCTTAGGGTGTCATATGGGGAGGTTTTGCAATCGCAGCAATATGCATGGCCTTACGTACATTCTCTAGAATCAAGACCTTCAAAAGTCTTTACAACGACGATATATTTGCATTCCTAGCTTTGGCTCTCGCTCTGGCCAGCGCAATATTATGGCAGATTCACGCTCAAGAAATGTTCGACCTTATGGCCGTGTCTGCCCAGACCAAAATGCCTGGAGCAGATTTCGTTGCCAGAAGTGAGGCTTATTCCAGAGCATCTGGAGTTGTCATTATCCTTTTCTATTCGACTTTATGGTCCGTCAAGTTCTCTTTCTTGCTCTTCATTCGACGACTTGGTTCGCACGTTGCCAAGGTTGAATACTTATGGTGGCCAATAACTGTTTTCACCATCTGCACCTACTTTGCTTGCATTGGTACCATTCAGTACCATTGCTTGTTCGTTCCTTTGACAACAATTGAAACAAAATGCACCACGGACTCTGCAGTAAACTTTCAGCAAATTACTTTGAAGTTGAACTGTGTTTGGGATGTTTTGACCGATGCTCTGAGTAAGTTTCGTCATCTTCTCTGTATGTAGCCTTGACTGACTTGCCTAGTAATGGTTATTCCAATTAGTATGTTGTGGGGAACGCAAATGAAAATGAAGAGAAAGATTACTTTCGGTGTCATTTTCTCTCTGGCTCTTATCACCATTACCTTTGCCATTGTACGAACTACAGTCGTCAGCTCATTGACCCGCATGCCTGATACTTCTTGGCTTTACATGTGGTCCGCTATTGAGACTACAATTGGTAAGTCTCCACTTTTAGATATCTTCTTCGAGGACTGTCAATCTAACATTTAATTCTCTCAGCAATCGTAGTGGTCTGCATGGCCTCTATCCGTGGCCTTTTCTCCAAGGAAGAAGGCACGAAACCTTCCAAATACACGCCACCCAAAGCCTCCGAAGTCTATCTACGCAACAAGAAAAGAAATAGATTGATGGGAACACTTGATACATTTACTGTTAGAGACAACTATGAACGAACGGGAGATTTAAAAAACAATCAGAGTCCTACCGATGGAGCAAGTAGTGTAACGAGCGAACAGAATATTCTTCCACTGGACAATGTCAGAGTCAAACAGCGATATGAGGTTACTCACGAGCTCGCTACGGGACCAGAGCGCGAGAGTACCCATTATGAGCACGTATAGTTCAATTTCAGTGTGTTTTGGATGGTTTATGGTTTATGTGGAAAGTTTGGGTTGGTTAAGGCAACGATTATGGCATGCGTAACTGATGTCTTACGATTTTGGGGGGAGCTTAGGAATATTCTTTTATCTTCATTGTAAACTTCATATAGCAAATACCCAGATTTTGATTTATTATACTTTCATCTCATTGCCAACGTCTCTGTGTTAAATCGTCACGGTAAACACATTCTTACTGTGCAGTCATTGCTGACCAATCACGCTACAGTCAGCCCCCAGAACCTAGAATCAACCTCATCCCTTTGAAGGTCACCCAGTACCGATATACCTCACGGATGACATCGAACATCACCAAGGTAACTTTTACTTCAAGCCGCAACAACTTTGCTACAATTCCAAACGATTCTATCAAGAATATTCCTTTACAAAGAAAAAAAAACTCCCAGGCGCATAGAGGGCCGCATCACCCCGCATACCCTAGTGAGAAATACCCCTGACCTAGGCCAAATGCTCACTGATTCAGCCCGGTTAGACTGACAGCATAGAACCACTTTTCGGAAGGTTCACTCACTGACCTTACTTAATTAACTCTTACCTCACTTGTAGATTTTTACGAATAACGAGTCACCCCAAAACGCTGCAGGATGCTGACTATGATCTGCAATTCAAACTCAAAAGCTGATTTAAGAAATCAATCCCTTCAATGTTACTTTGAACATTCTATGAATAGGTAAGGCTACCGAGGCAATGCTACACTGCCATGCGATTACATCCGGCACATCCCACTCTTGTACAACACGTGCGGCGGGTGCAATTTAATATCTGAACCATGAGAATAATATATTTTGAGACTATCAAATATGCACCGATACAGTCTCCTGCTTCCACGCTGAAGAATTTAAATCGACGTGCGTATTGATATTGTAGCCATACTTTATTTATTATCTGAAAGGATATTAGCTTGATCAACAGAGAGCACCGCCACTGACATATTCTTCATCACACCACTAAGGTTATTTTCGTACCAAGGCTTGGAGAAGATCATTTTTGGACCCCAATCACAAAATCCCAGCGTCATGTTCTCCATCACACTTCTGAACAACCCTAAAAGCCAAAAAAGAAAAGCCTTAGCCGTAGCGTGGCACAGCACAGCACAGCACAGAACAGAGATATATTGCAATAATCTTTTCAGGCTTGAAATGTTTGAAGATTCGGCCAATGATCTCTCATCCCACTGTGATGACTTCCACGTTTTTCGGTACATGTCTCTGTCAAGGTTAGAATCCTCCGGTAAAGCAACAATTCGCAATTTCCAGGACTACGGTCGAGAAATCGACATTAATCGATTACGCTTACCTTTATGTGTCTAATTCACATGCCCAGACTTTTTATATTGTACTATAGTCTATCGTAGGCTTCAACGTTTCTTCATGCACCACCGTCCAAATTCGTCCCTATGGTACGAACTTTCGCCCCACTGCCAATTCGGGATATTGCTCAAAATGGTTTGGCTCCCGAAGCTACACTGATGCTCTACATGATCCGCCCCGCACTTTATGCTTTGCACGAAGGAACGATTAAGTTCTAATGGGTATTCTAATGAACTGTCGGAGCGGAGGTACCTGTATTTCCGGTACTTGTGTGACTTAATATCACAATCGGTTCATCACATTCAAAAGTTGGCAGTCAGCGGCTAATCCCTATCTCACCGCCGTCGATTGCGCTTGCTATCATGGCTCGGCTTAAGAATGCAATATGGTAATTTTAATTGTTCTGCCTGATTCGAAGCCTCAATATCAGATCCCCCACCTTCTCGTGTATCATGTTAGTTCGGTAAAAGGAGGTTTGGGTAGTGCCACGCGATATACTCTTGACCAAGTTGACTTTCTTCTTCTCGTGAACTTTAGTTTTGGTCATAGTCATAGTCACAGTATCAATACGTATCGTCAAAATGCTTCAGGAACTTTTCGAGCTGGTTCGCTCCCAAGCAAGTGCTTGGAGGATAACCTCTGAGGTGGTGTTTGATACCTGTGTAATCTTGATCATTTTGAACAGACTATATGTCACAACATCTATCTACCGCAATCGACCCGTGAGTGGATGTTTATTCTCTTCTGCTATCGAGCAGTCACTGACTTTGACAGCGTAATATACTCATTTCCGGACCTAAGTTGCGTTGGGGAAAGTGGCTGAGCAGCATCAAATATGTCTTGAATGCTCCAGAAATTATCCAAAAAGCCTACAATCAGGTACTTTACACCGTGCATTGATGGCAAGTTCTGTTTTGAAGCAAAGCTAATTGAGATTTAGGCAAAGGGAGAACCATTTGCTATTCCTGCTCTCGATGAATACCAAGTCTTTGTCTCGTCAGAGGAGCACATTGCGGAAGTGAACGAAAGTTCTCAAGATCATTTATCTTTGCATGATGCTATGGAAGACGTAAGTTTATGTATTTCTGTTGAGCATTAGTCTAAAATAAAATGAGTTTTTAACTGATGATCTGAACGCAGAGAGTTAAAGCAAAATACACCTTCTATGGATTCGAGCAAGGAACCGTTGACCCTCATGATACCGTCCCAGGGAGAGTTCTCAAGTTTCTACTGAGGACAAATCAACCGGCATTGAGACCTAAGATTCAGCAGAAGATTGAGGAAGCTTTCTCTCAGGTTTTGTCCAAGGGAAAGGTTATTAATGGTGAGGAATGCCGCTGCCATACTTGTTTGTTTATGATGAGAATTTTACTGATTTTGATTAGACTGGACTTCAGTTTCTGTCTTAGGTCTATCGGAAGCTGTAGGCTTGAGAATCAATTGTCAAGTGCTTGTTGGAGATGAACTAGGTACATCCATTAAAGGCGGTCTCCTAC
This sequence comes from Sclerotinia subarctica, assembly GCA_025389085.1. NCBI lineage: Eukaryota > Fungi > Ascomycota > Leotiomycetes > Helotiales > Sclerotiniaceae > Sclerotinia > Sclerotinia subarctica. The sequence goes on from QRFI01000007.1 coordinate 177,013, forward strand.
CTGGGTTTATTTTCGCTAATATGTTACAAGCAAACGATCAGGATTATGTGGATGCCGTGTTGAGATACTCCAACGATGTCATTTTGTCGATGGAATTTTGTCGTTATATGCCTGCATTCATTATCACGTGAGTATCCTATTCTTCCACATGTCTTCAATTCTGATTTTGAATAGGTACGCTTGCCCCGCAATCATGGCTTGGAGTGGTGCAATGGAAAAGCTAGCGACGCATATAAGACCTTTGGTTATTCAACGTCTAAGAGATATCGAGGAGAAGAAGACTTTGCCTGTAAGTCACAGTGAAAAGCACCAGATAACAATTGCTAATCTTCTTAGTCTGACTGCATAACTTGGGTTATCGTAAGGATCTCAATTCTCACATCATTAAATTGAAAATTATTAACTCCCTATAGGAATCATCCACAACCCCCAAACAACGCACCGTAGAACGCATAGTCCAACAAATGATCGCGCTTACCTTCGCCTCCGCCCATCAACTCCCCCTAGTCCTAACCTTCACAATCTACAACCTCTGTCTACACCCCGAATACATCGAACCCCTCACTGAAGAGATCCGCACCATGCTTTCCTTCCCTGAAGATAAACAATACAAAAACATGCCCCTGATGGAAAGTTTTCTCCGCGAATCAGCTCGTATGAATCCCCTCGATGCTCTTTCCATCCAACGCAAAGTCATGAAACCTTTTACATTTTCTTCCGGTCAAACTATCCCAAAGGGTAATATTATCGCCGTGCCTCAAGACGCATTGATGAAATCTCCGAGATATTATAACGATCCTGAGATTTTTGACGGGTTTAGATTTGTGCTTCCGGAGGATAGAGGAAGAGAAGAACCGAGGATGAAGTATACGGATGTTAGTAGTGGGTTTCCATTCTGGGGAGCTAGTAAGAAAGCTTGGTGAGTATATATCTTTTCTTTCAAAATGTGATGACAATACTAACTTTTCCTTCAGTCCCGGCCGCTGGTACGTCAGCGCATCGTTGAAGCAAATCCTAGCGCATTTATTGACGAATTATGAATTTAAATTGGCGGATGATAGTAAGAAACTTACGATTGGGTATACAACGATGGTTATCCCACGACATGGAACGAGGGTTTTACTGAGGAAGCTTGAGAAAAGCGGGTAGATGGCGATGTCGAGATGAATATATCAATCACACGGCTAAATCTTGCGAGATCTGGCTGGCAGCTTTACTTCTTTTGTATTTATAGGGTAACATTCGTATAAAAAATTTTAAACTAAATTATAATGACAAATTAATTTCAGCCATCGAAATCTCCATTATGAGGTGGTGTAAGTGCGCGGTCCGTAATTCCAAGATGCATATGGTATCATTGCAACGAAGCTATGAAGGGATAAAGACGGAAAATATGAACTCACCAAACTGGACTAACGGAATTATTCAACACAGATAGGGGACAGGCTATTTCTCTTGTACATTTCTGTAGATAGGGTAAGAGTCTTTGCGACAGGTCAACCACTCTCAGGAAAGGTTCCCCCAAAACCTGATTTTTAGCTGTCGAAAGAGGTGGAAACACTTTTCAAGGCAGAGCAGGCTATGACGACGAAATGGTAGCATAAGATGAAACTTAGAATATCGCCATGATAAGCTATTTCTATCCTCTTCTGATCCCACGACCGATGTGTTTTGCTAGGAAAATGCTGAAGCATTTCATCGTCGACGATATATCCCGTCCCTGGAGGTGTGGGATATGTTAATATTTATTATCCAGGGCCGAGAAGTTAGGAAAAACAATTGGGGATTTATAATTTCCCTCCGTGAGATTCTTATAAAAGTTTTACTGAAGAATATTGAGATATTAAGAAGACTAGATTAAAAATTGAAATCTCATGTAACTCTGACCAAATTGGTAATGATTCAAGAATGTCTTGCATGGCACATTCTTTTTATAAAAGCTGTCTATCATAGATATTAATCTAACCATATGGCTGTTGAAAGGAAATACACCTGGTGACCCTACGCTGAATTGAACCTGAGAGGATATACACAATGTAAATCTTGAGTCAATGTAAGATCATGGATATATTTGAAGAATATCAAGGCTTCTTGTGTAAGTATGCTCTGAAGTGTCGTCCAGCGATGGTGATGGGATAATGGCAACTTCTTTTTATGATAACAATACATGTCAAAACTAAATTGATAGTGTTGGTTGGTTTACAGATCGACATCAGTTAACAATATTCAACGCTGCGGTACACTTATTTCGAGTAAACATGTGGAGGAAGAATTCACAAACTTCTCAAGTTGAGCACGACGTTGACATCTGTTCCCTATCATCATCATCATACTGTACCACTGACTCCTCGTGGTAGCGGAGGTATGAGGAGAAAAGAGAAAGCTCCTGAACTTTTATATCAGGGATTATATTTGTCAAGTTTATAAACAGGTTGGTGAGCGGAAATCAGGGTGTTTAGGAGAATACAGATCGATGGAGTGATTAGATTGTATATAGAGAGGATGTGAGTATATAAAAACAATAGCAAACTGAAATCTATTCCTCATCTTTTACTATTCTTGGATCAATTGTTTCCCGAATGGCTTGCAGAGATGAAGTACTCTTTCGAAATTTCCTGAAGTGGTCGTAAAAGACTGAAAGCTCTGGTGCTGACAAGCTGTGAGAAGTAACTACGTCAGTTAATCACATTGACAATGGTTAGATAATGATATTCCAGAATCTCAGCGCTAGCAATATTAATATTAATATCAATATCTATCGGAACCAAAGCAGCAAATCTTGTTGAATACAAATACTATTAAACCCGAGATAATACTCATGAAGCTTCTTTTAAGGATACTTTTAACTCAATTATCCTTTTGCAGTTGGTTCTAAATTCTTGCATTTTTACTTGCAATATGCTGCTATTGAATGATTTTTATATACTTCTTTGATCCGTGTTGGTAATCGGTAAAGTCCCTATATATAGCAGAAATTGCAGTGACAGTCAAACAGGTTATCATTGACAACAAAAATGTATTGTCTCATATGAGATTTCCGCACAATACAAACTACTCGGTCAGTGAGGATGACGGTCAGAGGTGACTCTTATTCCACAAACTTTATAACAAGTATGCTGAGGCTCTGCTTGTTAAAATTTTGGAACTATAGACCATATTTCACGGGTGAAAATACAACAAGGATGTCTAGAGAAAAGGCAGCTCGGAAGTAAACACCAAATTCAGAGTACTCGAAGTAATTATAGTCCTGGTCACCACGAGAAGAAATACTAATGAGATGTAAGATGACAGCAAGACCATAGCTCAGCTCAAATCATGTATATCACCAGGACTGTATACTTTAAAACAAAGTCATCATAGCCATAAAGGTAACGTTTCTTGCCGAACAAGCCATAGATCTTCCATGAATGATGGTTGTCTTGCCTCGTATACGGAAAAGTAGAACTAATGTGAGATTACCAGTCTTTTATAGACTTTGTCCCACATATCTTGATAATATAACACAAAATCCTTTTTGGTAACAATGGCGGTAATGTTCTCCGCATTTACTATCTTACTATCTCCCAGTATCCTTCACCATATCTCCACTTGCAGTCACTCGCAAGACCTCTCACTCCCGAAGATAATTTACCACCTAGAGGACGTCATTTCGTGTTCCATTACTACTCTTCTATCATCCTCTTCGCTTGTCCTTCGACTTTCCAGAAGAGCCACCTCCATCTATGATTGATGAGAACCACAGCATTCCAACCCTCAAAACCATCGACCTTCCTACTTCGTATTGAAACTATTTCTCACAGGAAGAGAAAAGAAGATGATAGGTAAATTGATGACAACAATTGACTTTTCGAGACATTAAAACACAACGACAATGAACTTCCCATAAATTTCATTTCAGGAAACAAGAACAGCTGCTCAATTCACCCCGAGCCTTCAAAATTGAACAAGGATTTAGTTCATTATTCCCTAACCAGAGTTATCCACCATTACACCCATATCCTATTCTCATATACCAAAGTAATAGCAACAATTGCACATTCTTACGTGAATAGGCCGATTTCTTTGAAATGTTGTTATGGAATTGGAAATTGATGGAAGTATCGCTATTTATATACTATGGAAGTGGTAAACTGTGATATCGGATGGGAGAGCACCTACTTGATTTACGAGTATCCTCGAGTCCCTTGAAGATGGTTTCAGGTGACTAACCCAATGTTTGCATCTTCTCCTACTTCTCGATTCTCAGTCGTTGAGACGACGCTATAAAATCTCTTCTTTTTTCTCTATTCTCTTTATCTATATACCAGCGCAACTAATATGGTTACTTCACAACAGGCCGCTTTGTGATTGCACAGTTTACCATTTAAAACTTTCAGGATACATTTCCTAACCTCATGCTGATGGTTAGACATTTCCAACTTATCAAGGCGAAGAAATAATATTAGCACGGTGGAAGAAATGACAATGATGGTGGGCATTTCGAGATGACAACACCTAGGGTGACGAGTGGTATTGCAAGCAATAATAGAATTTTCTCTCCAGTCTAGGACAAGTATTTACTCATCTATTCTCCCACTGGTCTGATTCTACATTTCTTCATTTACACTCTAAACGAGGCGATGCAAATAGTAACATTGTCCTGGAAAGTCAGAGTTTAGATTTTTAAAATGTTATGGAGTAAGAAGTGATAAAGCAGTGATATTTATATATTCATCTGAAAATAAATGTAGGAAACCGAGGCCGAGAAACCAGAAAGTAGAAGGCGGAAAGCATTTGATTAAAAATGCTCCAATTTGATCTTATCTCACGATGATATCTCAGATATGAAGGCTAAACTCTAAACACTAGAATCAACTATGCACCCAGGATCCAACAAGAAAAGTAGGGATACTCTCTGAGCTGGCTGAATTCATGTTACTAGTTGAAGCCATAAGATCTATGCTACCATACCATAAACATGCCATACCAATAGTATACAACATGCTCTCCGGCCCTATTTTATCTCTTCAGATGGTAGGCATCCATACAACCACACTTCATGTCACCACACTCTTCCTAAAAAAATCTACTCTTGTTTCCCATCTTTAATATCATTCAAAAGCGACAAACCGGACTGCTGAGTGGTCTGGGAGCAGCAAAATCCATTGCTCCCCACTGTGATTTCCATGATTTATAAACTTCTGAGTCTAGACGTATGGTACTTTTGGTAATAGAAGTACTCAGCGACACAAAGATAATGAGGGATTTGAGTGAGTATAATGCTGGATGGCGAAGGCAAAGTAACAGCAATCACAAAGATGACTATTCACTCCAATCAATCACACTTGGGCAGTAACCGAACAAACCTCACTGCTAGAGCTTCTCTACCACCCTCAAATCCCTCATAAGCCTGACAACATTCCTCAAAAGTTATAATTCCCAAAGACAAATGCAATTTTCAAGCCGACAATCGTCCAGCTACTCCCTGGCCTCCCTTCAGGCCTTTTTGAAAAGCATCGAACAGGAGAAAAGACTGGGAAGATACATTTATATCCATCCATCTAATCTCAAGTTCTCAACAAGTAGACAGATGAAAAACCGCGATGCGGTGCAGGTATCTATTATTGCTTCAGATAGGAAACCGCACTTCAGGGTTCTTTGCCTTGCTGTTATAAAAGGGACGTCTTTCTTCTTTTTCTTCTTCGTCTCCAAGAAACTGGAGATAGTATCATGGCGAAAAATCAGGAGTAGAGTATTGAGTTATTACTTCATGCTTGACTAGCATGCAACATCAAATTTGGCAAGAAATGAATCCAATCCCATAGCATGGCATGGCATATCAATTGCCCAAGCTCAGAAGAAAGCTTGCAAGAGAAATTAATGAGAAGTAACGAAACAATATTTCCGATAATCATACAGAAAAGGAAGGAATCGATGATGACAACAATAACAAAATCTCACCCATCAACCTTGAAATTCGTAATCTTGAATACATACCGATCTCAGGCTTTCATTGAAATTCAAGAAGTCTAGCTCCATCCGATTAGTTTCAAAAAGCAATAGAAATATCACAGCCATGTTAGCTCTCCGCAATTAGTGCTTTTGAATTCCATAGAGTTGGAGGTGGTATGAGGAGAGGTATTTAAACACCTATTCTAATGAAGACTGAATGTGGAACTTGGAAGCACTTGCTTGAGTCTCATTAACCCTACTCCTCCTTTCTCCATTTCTTTTCCCCCTTTCCCGTCTTTACTCTACCTCTCTCTTCACTTTTTAGCCCCTCACTTAATTCTCAATTCTCAGTTCCCAACCCACATTTTCAACTTCCAGTGAATTCCTCTACATCCTCAAAAACATTCACTCCATTCTCCTTCCCCTTATTCTTTCCCTCCCACTGCTCTATAAATATACGAATATATGAATACTAGAATTCTTAACCAAAACATGTTTCGAAAGGCCAGGACTGGTGTCCATGCCTGCTTCATATTATACAGGCATAGAAATAGAATCTTGTGATTGTTTGAGGTTGGAATGATAAAGGGATGGATAGGCGAAAGGAGAAGAGGATGGTTTTGAAATAGATTAAGTGGTGTGAGGACAATACCGATGTTGATATATCGTTGACGGTGATATCGATTGTTGCTAATATGTATAGAAAGATTCGTGATGAAGATGACAATAACTGTAAGAATTACAACGCTTATGAAAACAACAGCAGCATCAATGCCCATTTTTTCACCAATCTTCCACTATATCACCCAACCCAAAATACACTTAACAGCATATTAATCCTTTTATATGCGTATCCATTCCCATTACCATCCCATCCCACCACAAACCAACCAACCACCTGGTCGATCAAGAACGAAGACTTGAAACCATGGTATTGATTGAATACAAAGTGAGGATCATTTTATATATTTATAGAGATAAATATGTTATACTAGATATATATGTTGTAGGATATATAGTGAATACACATGTTGTGGAGATAGGCGGAGATCTAAAGAAAGAGATATGATATTGATGAGAAGAGCGAAAAGAATAAGAATAAATGGAGAATGGTATGTGATAAGACGTAGAGTTACAGTAGAATCTGACAAAAACATATCTTGATTAGATCTTCAAGATTAGATAGAGAGAATATAGAAGTAAAGAAAGAAGCTAGCACTCGCCAGCCATCAAACCCCCAACTTCTTCCCCTTGCGATATCCACCTAAACAACATACACTACAGCACACCAAAGTAGGACTCCAATGCAATTCTCACTCATCATACCAAAGTAGGACTCCAATGCAATTCTCACTCATCATACAAGCTATAAAACCTCTCTCCTCCTACTTAATGTATGCAAATGAAAATATCACATTTCCTGGCTCATAACATGTATCTATATTTAAGTATCCATACCTTAGAGACTGGAGATGTGAAGAAAAATCTAAAGATATGAAAGGAAAATAAATATGGAAAGACTATGCCAATGATGATGAGAATGATTGTTTCAGTAAAATTACAAAATAATCTGAGATTTCATCTATATACAGAACCAATATGACAGAAAAGATAGCAATGATAACGATGATGATAGTGAAATACCGTCAGTCAAGCTACTCATGATAACTCTCACTCACCTACATCCACACCCCTCCCATCCCATCCTCAATCCCATCCTCAATCGAAAAGTAAGTATATAAGAAGAAAGCAAGTAAGAAAGCAAAGAAAATAGAAGTACTCACTCACCCCTGCGAAAGCCATATAAATAATACAACTAAACACTATCTTATAAATCAAGAAGAAAAGAGTGATTAGTTAGTTATAAATCAAATACTAAGTATTAAACATCCAACTGCCGCCCCTTTACACTTCCTCTCCCCTTCCCCCTTCTCTATAAAAAGAACCCTCAAAAATCGAAAAGGACTCTCAAAACCTGAAAAGAAGAAACCAAAAAGGTAAAAAAAGAGCCCCTTATACAGAAGCCACTTGTTATTATCATATACTCTTTTTTATTCTACAAACTCCGCATATAAAAATACTCCCAAACACTAGTTCTACTAATTCTAGACGCAAAGAAAAATAAAAGAAAGGGATAGTAAAGTAATATACGGTGATGGTGATGATAGCAAAAAACAATCATTACTATACCATCAATAATATAATATTACAAAACAAACACAAGAACAAGAACAAACACAACAGCTTCCTCCCCTCTCCCCCCTCCACCATTCATTCCCCTCACTAAAGCAAATCCCTGGAAAAGCCCTTTATCCTTATACTCACCCTCCTTTCATTTCCCCCTCTCGCCTTCATTCCTCCTCCCTTACCGACAAACAACCCATCCATATCTACCCTGATCATCCTGATCACCCTCATGCTCATTCTTCTTCTTTATCCCCATTTCTATCCCTATCCCTATCCCTATCCCTATCCCTATCCCTATCCCTATCTTTATCTCTTTTTCCTTTTCCTTTTCCTTTTCTTTTTCCTTCTATTATAATTATATAGAACAAAACAAAACAAAACAAACTTCTCTCTCTCCCCTCCCCTTCACAACCCCCCACTCATCCCTCATCCCCCATCCCCAATATCCCATCCCCTAAACAAAAACACAAACACATTACCCACACAAAAAAAGAAAAGATAACAATATTTGACGACATTACTAACATCGACATAGCACTTGCTCAATATAAATCTCCAATCTCCATACCGTACCCAACAATACAGTAGAGTACAGTAAGTAAATACACTACACTACACCATCAACCCTCTTCCTTTCCTTTCCGGGGCGTATTCAACACCCGTTGAAGAAGAAAAACAGAAAGAAAGAAAAACAATACTCCCCTTCATTACACATTTACCCACACAATATCATGTCTTATATACCATGACCGAAAACGATATCCTGCGTACACACCATACTATACGATTAAACCTCACAAAAAATCCATCACTCACATCACGAAAATCTCACAATAAATGGAATCACAAAAACCAGATCAACAAATAGGAAGACATCACAAAACCCACAGTAAAAATTTCTTGTATTATATTCCCCTCTTAATTTTTCCATGGGTATCATGCCCCTATACCCTCCCCTCCCCTCCCCACACACCCAATCCACCATGACCATTCATAACATAAATACAGAGGAGAGAAGTGGAAGAAACAACGGGAAAACGACTGGAAAAATTTCTGTATGCAACGCCAAATGTATACCTCAAAGTCATCCACTCTCGAGAATGTTCGTGTATATTCCGAATGCTAAATGCCAAAGGTAAAGCACGAAGAAGTAAGAAATGAACGCCAACCATATGCATATATACCACCCAGTGGAATCCTATCACACATCCCGTCAATGCCTTTCAAAGGTTCATCCTACCATGGTCTTACACTGGTGAACTCATAAGTTCTTTCTTCTCTCTCTACCGAAACTCTCTTACGTTCATCACCCTTCACCTGCTCTACTCCATCTTTAATTCGGACTGGATAAAGTCTGACTACTCTCAGATTTCTCATCCATAGCCCAATCCCTATCCCTATCCCTTTCTCTTTCCCTCTCCCTTTCTCTCTCCCTTTCTCTTTCCCTCTCCCTCTCCCTATCTCTCTTATGAGCATTTCCATTTCCATTCTTAATCTTCTTCCTCTCTCTCTCCCTATCCTCATCTGGTGGTATTGAACCCGGTTTCAGCACTGGTGTTGAGCTACCACTACCAGGTCTTCCCAATAATAACTTCTTCTTCTTCTTCTCACTCAATCCGGCAATACCAAGTCCATCCTTTGCTTTCTTGACTACTCCTGCCCCCGCTTTATTAACTAACATTTTCTTCTTCGGTTCAGCACTTGGTTTTCTTCCATATTCACCATCTCGATCATCATCTCCTGAATCATTATCATCATCACTATCCGGTCTTTTGTGTTCAAAACTTAAGTTTGAAGAGGAAATTTGTGAAGATGTCTTTGCCATTTTCGGAGCTTTCAGTTTATTCTTAAGAATAATTCCACCCGAGCTACCTGGTTTCTTCAAGAACTTCTTCTTCTTTTGTGGAGAATCAGATTCGAAATCTGGATCATCGGCTGCTTCGCGTTTATTTGGACTAGTTCTCTTCCCTCCATTGGGTTGTGGTGTTGCTTGTCGACTTATTGGTGGTGTACCATTCTGACTATTGTTTCCTGTACCTAAACCATTTCCATTAATCTTAAAAGCTGCTGCTCGTGCAGAATCTCTTCCGCCGCCACCGATACATTTCACCATATGATTATTCATACGTTTAATCGGCAAGAATGTATTACAATTGTGACATTTGGCGTGAGGGAAAGAAATTGGTTTCGCAGGTCCATCATCTTCACCATCCATACTATTTGGTGTTCCTTCTTTCTGTTGTTGTAGTAAAGGGTTAATCATATCCTTCTTTTTCTTTCCTCTACCCGGTCCTTCTGGCACATACGTCTGACCATAAACATCATGCCATGGTTTCTCAATGAAAGGTTTCTTCTTGCAAAACTCCTTTCCTGGTGGAGGTTTCTTTGCACCCACTCCATCTGTAGGTTGTAAAAGTCGAGGCAAACCACACTTTGCGCAAATAATCTCATCGACCAACTGTAAAGGATTGCCTTTTAAGGTAACTTCTTTATTTTCCCATTTCGCAGCATCGGTTTCTATAATTTGGGTTGTGTTCCAAGAATTCGTAGGATCGTCTGATGAATCAGGATTGGTTTCCGCGACTTTTTGCTCAATAACAATAGCAGCCGAACATGCTTTTGCAATTTTCTCTTCACGATGGGTTTGTAATACAATATCATGAATGATATTATAAAAAATATCATCAAGTACAGCATTTGCCTATATAGGAGGTTAGTAATTGGTAAGTAAGGCGACAACATTTGGAGGGAAAAAAGGCAAGGGAAATAAATTCAAGGGTAAAGAAAAGAAGAATTACCAATTTCCCCATAGTATCTATTTGTTCATCTTGACCAGCAATTATTATACCAGAATGTGGAAACTGATCGTCGGCAGACATTTTGAAGATGTATTTGCCTGTTGTGGATTGATTTCCTTGAAATAACAATTTGGATTTCTTCAAAACCCGAGGCTGACGGAATTGTTTAGTTTGGGTAACCTTTGGAATGGTTTGGTGGAAAGCAGGTAAGTAGGTAAGTAGGTAAGTAGGTAGTAGTAGGTAATGACAGGAAGATCTCTCCCACACTCTCTCAGGAAACGATGAAGAGTATTTGAAATAATAAATAAGAGACCATTTTATTATTGATATAGTATTGAACTCGAGTCGAGGGAAAAGAGGATAGAAAGAAAATCGAGACAAGTTGTCGCTGTCGCTGTCGTTGCCGTTATCGTTATCGTTGTCGTTGTTCTGAATACCTTCACTTTTCTTTCTACTATAGAAAATTGACTGATATTATTATTATCTTCTTGAACCTCACCTGGAACATCATTTCAGGAAACTGATGAGGTACTTGGTGCTTTGAACTTTCACACCAAAGCTCCATTAGTGCTTCTAAATTATTGCCAGTCAATTTTAGCTTGATGAAGTTAGTAAAGGCGGTGAAGATGAAAATGGCTGATTTTGACTGTGACGGACGGATGTTTTGCTGTGGCTTAGCTTCAAACCTTATGTTGGATGAGAAGAGAAGAAAGATTAAAGTGGCAACTGTGGCAACTGTGGCTGGTGAATGATCGAAATCCTTGAACCTTGATATCCGTAATTCCTCATTCCTATGAATGATATTGTTGAGTTAACATACTTGTATCATACGAATGTATGGGTAGGAAAGTCTAAATGTCTAAATGACAGATCTCTTTTCTTATTCATAACCTCCTTTTCATACACGTTGACCTCTTGATATACCATTTCATTCACTTGCCAATTCACAGTCACAACAATCCACTTCTTCTCTATCTGTCTCTCCTTTACATCTTCCAAAGCTATTTGAACAATGACTACACCAGACATCATGTCAAACAATACCCCTCCACCACCAAGAGCTCAACAATCAACTATTCGATCATTTTTCCAACCAAAACAACCTACATACACTCCACCACCAGGGACATCACCAATCACAACTCCAAGTAACAACGAGAATGGAAATCCAAATGCAAGACAAGAGATACATCCACCTCAACCTGCATCAGGTCCACCAAATTCTACCAATATCTCTCCACCAAAATCGGTAACTACCGCTACCCCAGATTCTATCGAATCTCCAAAGAAGCTTCCTCCAGGTTATAAGATCGAAATCCCACAAGATCATCATATACAACCTCTACGTCGCATCAACGCTTTACTCCTTCCAATCGCATACCCCGATGCATTCTATCATGCTATTACATCTCCTCCTTCTGCATCCATACCGATACCTCTCTCTTTCTCAAGAGTAGTTACATATACATCAGAACCCACCTCTGAACCAAAAGTAGTTGGTTCTATAATCTGTCGAATCGATCCTTCTCCTCCATCCTCTCCGAATGCTCAACCGCCGCCAAATACCTACAGTATATATCTACAGTCTCTCACTCTACTCTCACCCTACCGTAGCCTCGGTCTCGCAACCGCTCTCCTAAATTCCGTTATCGAATCCGCTACATCTACTCGAATACCTCTCGGAGTTAAAATAGAAGGATTATACGCACATGTATGGGTTGAGAATCAAGAAGCATTAGAATGGTACAACAAACGAGGATTCGAAAAGGGGGAATCGATTGAGGGATATTATAGGAGATTGCGACCACAAGAAGCATGGGTATTCCGACGAAGGTTTTCAGTCCAAGATCACATTTCTAGACAAGCACAAGCACAAGCAAATCTTAGCCCAACATTAAATTTAATCGGAGGTGCCAGTTCGAAATCAACACCTCCTCCTCCAACCGCCATAGGGACGACGAGACCACCCCCATCCAAACACACAGCATCATTTCAAGATCGCAGACCAGATAGAGAATGGAATGATTTACCCGAAGAAGTATTTTTAAGACCTAGAGGGCAGGGAGAAGATCAAAGTAAAGAGAGTTCGAGGAGTAGTAGTCGAAGTGGAGGTGAGGGAAAGAATGGGAAGAAGAAGAGAAGTTATCCTGCTGCTGCCTTTGGGGGTGTTTAAGTGATTTTAGGGTGGGCATATGTTTGGATTGGTGATTTAGGAGTTGAGGAGTTGAGAGAAAGTATTAGATGAAGCATACGGGTGAAGGAGGAAAGAGAGAGAGAGAGAAATTTGATATCTGGGAGTTTTGGGAGCCTCGAACTGGGTAATAGATGGACAGGAATAGAAATGGAATTAGAAATAGAAACTCAACAGAAGAGCACAGGAGACAACAGAACCAATCTTCATCTCGGGAAGCGCATAGTCGACAAGACAAGAAAATCAGGAGTTAGGATCGTATTTATGCGACAGATGAGATATTTGGTTTGGTAGAAGTGGATATCTACTTGATTAGATACTATAGAGATAGATACATGTAAGACTTAGGATAAATAGATAAGTACTTCGTACAGATATTGCAAATCAAAATCTTTAATTGGGAATTTTTTAGACTTTTGGATATTTAATTGTTTAAATGCAGATGGTTATAGGAATGTATATGTGTACACAGGAAGTGAAGTAAAATAAAGCATATAAACCAAATGAAATTATTACTTCGGGATAAGGATTTCTTATTATTGAATACTGTGTATAGGTACTATGAATGCTTTCTTTCTATTTTGTATTTTATATTTATATTTATATTTATCGTATCATACCTATCTAAGCATTTCTTTCTCTCTTTCTTTCCTTCCGCTCATCCTCTCATCTTTTCGCTGCAAAAACAGCTCTCATTCTATTCCTCAAGTCTCAGTACAGTATCTATGACATCCATATCCTTATCCCATTTCCCACTCCCATTTCCTCTCCACCTTCGCTAGGTATTCTCATATATCTTTCTTCCCCTCCGCTTTGCGTTCTATTTTCTCCTTCGAATCAATTTCATCTCTCGCTTTCGACTTTGGTTTACTAATAGAAAAACGAAAGAAGTGATCTTCATCCTCGTCATCATCTTCGCCCTTTTTTCCTTTCCCTCCCGTCCTCTTCCCTTTAATATCTTTTCTCGGAGAAGTCATCTCATCATCTGCTTCACTGCCATTTCCATCTCCATTATCTTCAGGCCAAGAAATTGATCCATCGGAGAGGATCGAACTACTTGCGTTTGAATCTCTTCTCCCATTATTCGAGTCTACCTCGATTTGATTTTCTTCTTGTCTCATCTCCTGCTTTGCTTCTCCATTTTCAAGAGTTGTCTTCCCTTCATTTATTAATCCGTTCCCCTCTAAATTCTTCTTCTCTTCCTTGTTCTCTTTTTCTCCACCTTCAATATTTTCCCCCTGTTCCTTTCCTTCCTCCTTCTTCCCCTCTTCATCCAAACTCCCGTCCTCAGTATACCCCCACATAAGCCCCAGCTCCCCCCTAACAACCGCCGTTCCCCATAAACTTCCAACCACGCCAGGAACCAAATACAACAATGCCGGTTGTGCATGTTTGAATATCTTCATGACAATTAATGTTGTGATCATTCCTGTGATGTATCCTACTATTGCAGCTTTGAAATATGGTTTGGAGAAACGAGTTCCTTCAATTCCTGTTCCGCGGTTTGAGGAAGATGAAGTAGAAGAGGGTGAAAAAGATGAAGTCCAGAAACGTTCACCCCAGAGACCGGTTGAGGGTTTGTAGGTAGCCTTTTGGATTGAAGATGGTGCTAATGAGAATTCGGTGATGCTTTTGCTACTTGGCGTTGTGTTTGGCTTTGAGTTGGTGGTCGAGATAAATGGAGAAGACTTTTGTAAATACAAATAATGTAAATATAAATCAAATCTCAAGGCCAATGCAACAAGTATACCTGGTAAAACAATATCACCTAATCCCAACATACTACCTCCTCCTCCACTTTTATTTAGTGGAAACACAAGTTTGATAGGAACATCCAAAGATGTCGCTACAGTTACCATGAGAGGTGTATAAAACACCATGGTGATATCGTAAAAGAAGAGTCCCATCAGGACTAAAGTACCAGTGAAGAATGTAGTCGGAGACAAAAGTTGAAGAGATCCATAACAGAAAGCGAAACCCATTAGATTTGTAAGATACCATGGGGCATTTAGAATATTGTAAGCGGTGACTGTGGTAATACCTATTCCGAGACCTAAAACCGATGTAAATTTAATCTGAGTTTTGGAATGAGGAAGTAAAGTTGTGATGTGAAGATTGAGGGAATAAGTTGTTTTTAACAACCCACGAACGTTCCAAAGTGCATTCGTGATCCGTTCAGAAAAACGAATAGTTGAGAGTCGTCCAGGAAGAGGATTCGTAACACCAACCACATTAACCATCTTCCCCTCCTCATCTTCAATAACTTGACGTCTCAAATCCTGATCGAAATGAAAAATGTCCTTCCCTCTCGTCCACACACTAGGAAAAATAAATCCAACCCCCACATCCAAAGAATCCTTCGCCAATCTCCCAACTCCAAAAACACCCATACCAGAAAAATACCATCCCAAGATCTTATTGAGAATAGCTGGATCATCCAACCATTTGATAATAAAATACAAAGTCCCAAGAACCACACTGGCTAAAACAGGAAACATAATAGCATCATAAGGGGTAAGACCTTCCATTGGAGCTCTCGATTCTTCTTCATCTTCTGAATCCGAGTTTGCGAGACGATGAGAAGATGAGGAAGTGGATTTGGGAATTGGAGAAGCGGAAGGAGGTCGTTGGAGTGCTGCATGTGATCCAATGTAGATTGGGAAGAGAGCTGCGAGGATAATATGGATTTGTAATTTAATTATTTCTCGTTCTGTGTAAATTTTGGAGCCATATTTGACTAGGAAATCTTTGACGTTATCCATTTTGCGTGGTAGAGGTGGAGGTGTTTGATTTTGAGATTGAGGAAATCGTGACCAATGATGGATAGAATGAGAGCTTGAAAGTTGTGCGGAGTATGATGTTGAAAGTAATTTCACCGTTGAAACCAGTTCATTGTATTAAATAGGTAGGGAGGTAGGTTCTTATCTAGAATACTAGTAATCTTTCACTCTCGAGTTCAGAATTTTTGATTTCAGGTGAACATTTGTATGAATCTCACAAAATAGAATTGTATAGTTTTGGAAATCGAGTGTCTTTAATAAGAGACACTCTTGCAGTCATGATGGAGACGCTAGACAGGGATGTTTGGTAGGCAGGCTTTTAGATAATCGAATATTTTTATTTGATTTAAATACAGGTATATAATACTATAGCTTAAAATTTGAAAAGTATGAAAATTATAATAAAGTTAAAGATTAAATATTTGTAATTTGATTATTTATATTTAATAAAGTTTTAAAATTAAGATAGAAAAGATAGAAAAGATAGAAAAGATAGAAAAGATAGAAAAGATAGAAAAGATAGAAAAGATAGAAAAGATAGAAAAGATAGAAAAGATAGAAAAGATAGAAAAGATAAAAAAGATAAAAAAGAATAAAAAAGAATAAAAAATATAAAAAAATATAAAAAAATATAAAATATAAAAACCATTTTTATAATAAATTAATATATTTTTCTTTATATATATAATATATATATAAAGTATTTAACCCTTCCTTAGAGTATAGTAATACATTATAGTTTTGATATTCCTTCAGAAAGTCTTTGAAAGGGTCGAAAACTATCAATATCACATCATCTTGATATTGAATAACTAGATTGTAATTATAGATGTTATTCTTCTAGAAACAAACAGCAAGGATTTAACGAGGCGACTAAACTTTCTCATCTCAGCCTTGCAGAAAAGTAAACATTAAATTGAGCCTTCTTGACACTACAATTTTCGAAATTGATAATTGGATATATTTGATCAATTGTACATATTCAAACATATTCAAGATGGCAGTAAATATTGCCCTAGAAACTACTATGGTAACTACCCTCTTCCCTCTTCCCCTCCCCCTCCCCCTCCCCCTCTCCCTCACTCTCCCCCTCACTCTCCTCTCCTCTCCTCTCCTCTCCTCTGTCCCCTCTATCCCATCATCCAACCAACCAACCACCCATTAACCAACCCAGGGCACCATAACCCTCGAACTCTACACCAGCCACGCGCCCAAAACCTGCAAGAATTTCGAAACCCTCATCCGACGCGGCTACTACGATTCCATAATCTTCCACCGAATAATCCCAAACTTTATGTTACAAACTGGTGATCCGACTGGTACAGGACGTGGAGGTACATCTATTTATGGTGAAAAATTTGAAGATGAATTAGTTGCGCCGACTGGCTTGCCAACTTTAAAACATACTGGAGCGGGAATTCTTTCTAGTATGTTTATTTCTTATCCTTAATTCTCATACTTCGTCCCATCCTATTCGACTCTCTTTCTTCCACTCCACACTTTCCATTTCCCACTTCCCAATTTCCATTTCCCTCCTCCCCTCACCCGCTTCCCCTCCCTTCTCCCCCCCCTCAAAAAACCAACCCAACTAACCCCCTCTCCCCAAACAGTGGCAAACTCAGGCCCCAACACAAACGGTTCCCAATTCTTCATAACCCTAGCTCCAACCCCATGGTTAGACAATAAACATACGATATTTGGACGAGTGACGAGGGGAATGAATGTAGTGAAACGGATGGGGTTAGTTAGGACAGGGGAGGGAGATCGACCGGTGGAGGAGGTGAAGATTTTGAGGGGGAGGGTTTTGGAGGGGGAGGAGGGGGGGGATATGTAGGTGGTGGGGTTTTAGGGGGAGAAGGGTTGGGGGAGGTGGAATGATTTTTGAGGGGGGAATGGTGAGGAGGTGGAATGAATGATCTGGAATCGAAACCCCATTGAAAGCTAGAGATGGAAAAAATGTATGGATATGGCCATTGGTGTGAGTGCATCAAGCAGTAACATCCCATCCACCATCAGTTTGATCATATACACCACTGATCATTTACACCACTGATCACATCCACCACCGGTCATCCACCACCGATCATCCACCAATTCCGGCGTACACTACACTCACCATACTCAACAACTCCAACTTCACGACCCAAAAAACAAAAGCCTATACCTATAAAGTAGAGGACATGCTGGCACAAGGCACAAGGCACAAGGCAAGGCGTTTCGGAGTTTACAATTAATTTAGTATTAATATCCTCAGCTGAGCTGCCTACCTAGGTAGCAGTTTGTAGCTTTTTGATACTCGAATACTCGAATCGAGTAGGCAATGCACTATATTTAGCAGTGGTACTTTACTTTTATATATATAAGAGAATATATATATATATAACATGGTTTATCACTGGGTCGCCAATATCACTGGGTCGCCACTTTTTATATTATTCAATTACCTTAATTTCAATATACGATATTTCAACGAATTATTATGGAAATATTATCAAAAGAAACCCGAATTATCTTAGTTATTGAAGCTATTTATAAATCTAAAAATCTGTCAATTATTAAAATTGCAAAAATCTATATAATACCTTGATCTATATTATACAATAAAATCAACAATCAAAGCAATCAAATAAAATTTTAAGTGAATTATTACAATCTTATAAAAATAAAAGAGGAAGTGATTATTGAATATATATTTGATATAAATATAAAAGGATTTTTGTCTAAATTAAAAGATATAGAAGATATAACGAATTATATTCTTGAATCAAGAGATATGAAATATATTGAGAAGTTTTGGGTATATCGATTTGTAAAATGTCAAATCGAATTAAAGATATATTTTAGTTGTATTTATAATTTTCAAAAAGCTTTTTGCAAAGATCCTAAACTTATTGAAGAATAATTTTGATTAATTACAAATATATAGACGAAATATAATATTCTCAATTGCGATTTTTATAATTTCAATAAAATTGATTTTATAATAGATATAATATATCTTGGAATAATAGTAACTAATACAAAACAAAATAGCAGAAGCAAAGTAATACAATTAAACAATTAAGAATGGATTATAACAATTATATATAATAATAAAAAAGATGAAACTATATTTTCATTTTTAATGATTCAAGGATAAATTCATCTTTCCAATTGATGTACCGAAACCAACTTTCCTACAGATTGAATTATTAAATCTATTTCGAATAGATAGACAAATAATGAGATAGGGTTGGAACAGTTAAAGCATTTCGATAAGCATATAATTCATCAAAGAAAAAGCAAATATCAAATATTAATATTGGATAAATATGAAAATCATAAATCAATAGCTTTTCAATCATATTATAAAGCAAATGATATTATATATATAAGATTACTATTATATTCAAGTTATTTAACTCAATCATTTAATATTGGATGTTTTGAAATATTAAAACACTTATATGGTTATCAAATTAATGGGTTTATTAAGGTATATATCAATTATATTTCAAAGATTGAATTCTTTATAACTTTCAAAACTGTATATCAATTATATTTCAAAGATTGAATTCTTTATAACTTTCAAAGCTATATATCAAAAATCAATTACCTTTCAAAATATAAAATCAGAATTTCGAGGAATAGGTTTAATATCATTTAATCCTGAAACTATACTTTCGAAATTAGATATTCGAATTTGTATATTTACCCCCCCTTCTTTCGATCTAAATCAATGAATCTCTCAAATCCTTTACAATCCAACCAAAGCTCTTTCTCAATCAACATTAATTAAATCTCGAATAACTTATCATCAATCAAGCTCCCCTATATCTATATTTAAGATTATATTAGCTTTAGTTAAAGATATAAAAAGATTAACTTATAAGAATATACTTTTAAATATAGAGAATTATATATTTCGGGCAGCAAATGAAATATTAAATAAATATCAATATATAAAAAAAACCCAATTATATCAAAGAAGAATATTTACTGAATAAAAAGCTCTTGATATATTATCTCAACAAAAAGTAGATATTCAGATTTAATATGATGAATATCAAAAAGAAGGGAATTCTAATAAAGAAGTATTTTCTAATCGATATTATAATAAATATAAAAAGACAGATTATAATACAAGAACCTATCAAAATAATATAATAGATTCTAGATTATTAGATTCTTAATAATTTCAATCAATTGATTCAATTGTTGTTGAATAATATAGATTTAAAATGGTTGAATAGTATAAAAAGTGGCGACCCAGTGATATTGGCGATCTGGTGATAAACCATGTTATAAGATAAGATAAGTCTTACATCATAGAACATAACCAGCAACCAGCAACCAGGCATAAACATAATAATATAGAAGAAACTAGAAATTAAAAATTAAAAATTTACAATACTCAAATAAAAGTAAAAGTAAGAGTAAGAATAAATCCCACTTGCCCTTCTTCCTTCTGGTGGTATTTATTAATACAAAGTAAGTAACAAGTAACAAGTAATAATAAATAATAAATAACAAGTTGACAAACTCCCAGCTTCAAGCTTCAAGCTCCTTAGCTATATAATGCTATGCTATGCTACTACTATTTTATACTCCCAAGCAATAGCCCAATGCTCCTAGCTTTTTCTTTTTTTAGAACCAAGAAACACCACCACCTTAAACGCCATATGTAAGCCCTCTGCTGTGCACTATACATATATGTACACCCAGCCTAATCTAATCTAACCTATCCCATCCCATCCCGTCCCGTCCACCAATCTACCAATCTACCAATCTACCATCTATATATTTATATAAACACCCTTTCCTACCGCAACGCACGCAATCCCACCCAACCCAACCCAATCCAACCCAATCCAACCCAATCCAACCCAAACCTATCCTTCCAGCCCTACCCACATCCAAGGTAAAAAATTAATTAATTAGAAACCCTCTCAAGAAACCTCCCCCGGTAACTTCCACGCCACCAAATCCTCTCTCATATCAAATTCATCCACTTCCCTTGGTCCAGCATACGCAAATGAATTTCCAGGAATATGACCTAGACCTAGACCAAGACCTAGACCTCTTCCTGTTCTCCCTCTCTCGCTATTCACCATTGAGATTTCATCTTCTCTCTCTCCCATGTGAGAATGAGAGTGAGAACTAAGATTTGATTGTCCACTCACGCTACGTTCACCACTGGAGTAGACTCCGCTTCGGGAGGATATAGCACTGCGTGTCGTCTCGTTGCTTTTTTTATATCGATGTCCTTTTGCCCCATTTCCTGTTCCACTTCCACTTCCGTTTACACTGCCCCCTACATTCATACTCGTATTTATATTTCCACCTTTTCCACTCGAACTCGTAGCTGTAACATTAGATCGCTGACTCGCGTCACTGGGACTTCTTCTATGTCTTCCTAAATCCTCGCCGCTGCCCCCACTGGCACTTAATTCATCTTGAACAATTCGTGGTGTATCTCTGTGGAATGTGTAATCCGAGGTTTGAAATTCAGATGGGTCGTGTTTCCAACCGTCGCCACCGGCGAATATATCTTCGACGCATTCATCGGCTAGCATTTCGGTTGGGGAGGCGGTCCAAGAGGCGGCGAGTGCTCGACGGTACATGTCGTGGAGATCTGATTTATCGGAGGATTTTTGAAGTTGTGGCATATCTTTTGTGTGTTAATTTCTGGGTTCTCCCAAATCGCAAACCGTTGAAATGGATGATGGGTAGGTAGGATTCGATAGAATAATAGAAGAAAACACAAACTCACTCCCAACATCATCACCATCCCCATTCTCCCCCTTCATAATCCCCGCTATCCCTCCAAAAACAGGCGCACTCTTCAACGGCGGCGCTACAAAATTCCTCTCCCCCTCTACCTGCCTCATCGCAATCCCAATCTTCGCCGTACTATTAATCTTACTCTCTTGCATTAAATATCTCCTCACGACTCCATCTTCCCCCTCAACTTCACTCTCATCTACATATTCGGCCAAATTCAACGTGATGTGACCGAGAGTTACTCGTTCCCCTTTGGCAGAATTTCCCACGTTGTAATCTTGGATTACTTCGAAGTGGACGAGACATTCGGAGAGATGGTTGTTTTTGTCAATGGTGAGTCGGATGGGTATTGTGCGCGTGTAGTCCCAGGATACTTTATGTTCTTTTATGGGGGAGCGAGAGGTTTGTCCGGAGTGTTCGGCTGCGGTGGTGTTTGGGAGTGTCCATTTTATGTAGGCGGTTCCGCTGGTTAGGGGGACGTTGTTGAGATCTATTAACTGGGGGGTGTTGTTAGATTGTGTATGAGGAGGATAGGGATTAGAATGTGAATGCGCCAGGGTAAAGGGAGGATAGGAATCAGAATGTGAATGCGCCAGTGTAAAGGGAAGATAGGAATCAGAATGTGAATGCGCCAGGGTAAAGGGCAACTTACTTTGAGTACCAAATCGAATTTTGGCTAGAGATATTATCAGCATTTGTATGTAGATGTTGTCTTCATCCCTCAATTGATTCTGTATCTGGCGGTTTTCAATCGCATATATTCAATCCTCATCCATCTGTCGTACTCTCAATCAGATGATGGAAAATAAATCAAACATACCTTTCTCGCCTTTGATACTAAACGGGGAATTCCAAACATGTTAGTAGATATCCTTTAATCGTAAGAAGCATACAAACACTCTCGTAATCAACCATCTCCAAAGTAAAAGCCCACACTCAAAAAAACTCACCCAAAACGTTCATACTCATCGAGTCCAGTTCTTCCAAGATAGGAAGTCGCACCAAGTTCAAAGGTAACAAACGATGTCTTCTCTTCGGAGGCTGATGATAACTATTTATCAGAATGGAATCTTTGGTCAACATAAACCCGAGGTTGAAATGACGGCGTGGTTCTGAAGCTCGGGCTTGTTGAGTAAGGTTAATAGTAGTAGTGGTAGTATGAAGTGCCATTTTTCTTTATTACTGTGTGACTATTGTACAGGCGAATGGAGTGATTCAATGGGATGATGGATGGGGTTTGTTTAATTAGTTGCGAGATTGTAATATAATGATAATGTCAAATTGGTAAATGATTAATATATTTAAAAGGAGTAGAAGGGGGTTTTATGATACATTGAGTGTATGGATGTATGGATGGATGTATGGATGGATGTATAGTGGATGTATAGATGGATGTATAGATGGATGTATAGATGGATGTATAGATGGATGTATAGATATATAGATGTATAGATATATATACTGATTCAAGATCGAGATACTTACTTGCATACAATTTACTGGTAAGTGGATATCACGATTCATCTACCTCCATACGTACAGATTATACGTTAATTCCTTCCAAATTCCATGTTGGTCTTCATTTGGGTGGAATTATAAAGTTACATTCTTATCATGAAATTGGATTTCGCTTTCGTCATTTTCAACCCTAGTAAATAAAGTAGCCCGTCTTCCGTTCTGTTTTGGGAAGGAGTTAAATTTCATGCAGCTGAAAACAACTGACTGGTGGAAGGGTTAATTTCAGACTCCGAAATCCTTCTCCGTGTTGTTTTGTTGGAATTTGTCTGGACTCTGGATCCTTTGATGGAGTCTTGTGGGTGAATTCTGCAAGATGCGGATGGAGGTAGTAGGTACCTAGGGACTGCAAGATTGTGGAGGTTGTGGGGTGATGGTGAGTTGTGAGTTGTGAGGGTTTATAAAGTACAGTTACTTGTTAGATATTGTTCTTCCGAGTGCGGTGGAATAAGCTGGCTTTTGCTTCAATCATCATCATTCTCTTTCACTCTCATGCCGTTTTCCCGAAAACTATCCCGTTCGCTTATCATCCTAGGAATGCTACTCTGCTATACACCGTAGTACATCTAATCAACATCATATCAACATCATATCAACGTCAAATCGGACAGCAGAAAGAAAGAGATAGAGATAACATCATAAATATTAAATATATCCAATAAAAACAATATCCCGCTCAAATCTCTACCCCGGGATTTCACCGCCCCTCCCCCAATCCCAAAAATAATACCGCATATCACATACGCAATATCTCTACATCTATCCTCCGTTCCTCCTTCGTGCAGATGAATAAATAACCTCAACTCATATATTTTCCCTGAGTTATCCTCGGTTATTGATTTCGAGCATTCATTGACTTTATCCCACGTAAAATTCTACTCTCCAGCAAGAAGATGAAGCAGATAAAATGAACCCCAGATACTTGAGGAATCATTCATCCAAGTAGAGACTGATGTTTATGAATCTGCACTCGTCAATCTCCATACCACACCGAGATCTGGAATACCTTCAGAATTGACATTATTCAAAGCATCCATTAAAACCTAGAATACCATTTACTATACAATTCATAAAGAACTACAAGTACTGTATCTACCAAACCTATCAGTAACCAACCCTACACAACTCTTGACTCTTACAAATATTCCACCGCAATTCTTCCACACACGCATGCACATACGGAGGGCATGTACCTCTGTAAGATTCCAGTCTAGAACTCCGTACGTACTTCCAATGGCCTGCAGAAATACACAAGGGCGCCCCGCAGATTCATTCGTATATTACCGGTACTCTGTATATAACCCCTCGTAGACAGACTGCAATTGAGAAACTTGACGAATGTAAAAGCGTGCTTTAATGGGTCCGTGGAATTGGATATCTGTACTCTACACTTATTGCATATAGAGTAGGTATTGTGATATATTGTGAGATAAAGATTCTATGATGAGAGTTCTAAGTAAGTTAGATGCTAGATGCTAGATGCTAGATGCTAGATACACCAATAACTTTAAACTTATAGTTTATCTCCAAATACCTACCCAGTAAAATTGAGTTGGGAAGTCTGTAGTTATGTCATGTGATTTGATTGATGGATTTGATGAGAATGTTTGTTTTTGTTGTCGAATTATGTCTATATCCGCTAATATATCTTTTCTTCTTTTTTCTGTTACTTGTATTAAATCGAAAAAAGAGTTGTATATACCCTTCTAGTATAATGACAGTGAAAAGGTTTTCGCTGTATGATTGTCAGCTAGCTGTATATGATGATAACAACGCTCAATTTCATCTTTTCTCATTCATCAATTCTGATCATATCCAAACATAACTATATAATCAAACCACATCATCCAAATTTTCAACTCCGAACCTCCCAGTAATTACCTCATTACATCTTCAAATTTCCTTGTGGCCTATTTAGCTGCTTGAGATTTCGAAATTGACATAAAGAAAACCGTCTTGATACGCCCTTAAATACCGACCTTTGAATCCCATCCCATCTCATCTCATCTTATACTATCACAGATCAATCAATTGTTTACCGTAGTAGAGTAACTTAGTAGGCTCAATATTCTATAAATGATCCTAGGTATGGAGAAGTACAAAGAATAAAAAAGATGAGCATATCCCGTGGCATTACCCAGAATTGGTTGCTGTGTCTTCATTGTCTTGTTATTGTGATGCAGTATATTTTCTAGAATTTGATAAGCTGGAATGGGAGATTTGGGTTAGGCTTTGTGGTATTATGATTTCCGTTCATTGTCAGTGGATTTGAAATACTTTATGAGTTGATAGGTAGTCATGATGGACTGGGTTCGATAGCGAGAAGGAGATGGATAATAGCAGTGATGTTAAAATTCCTCTCCTTAAAGCTCAATATAGATAGCATTTCAGGCTTATTATCAAATTCATCGCTCACCCTCTCAATTCTTTATCCTCCCTCCCATCTAGCACTAAAATCATATTCAATACATCTGGGGACTAGTTTCCTTCAAAGTCAGGTTTTTACACATGGAGGAAATCTAAACTATTAGAATATTATATTTTTATTTAAACCTCTTTTTTTTTTCTCTTTCTCTTCTTCTTCAATTAAAAAGTTGAATTTACAAACAATTATAACCAGGAGAGAAACTAAGTATACGATTAAAAAGAAGTTCAGAAGAAAGTATACAAGAGTAAATACAAGAATTTAAGATTACAAGAATTTAATTGATATAAGAAGAAATATACTCTTATTAATATTATAAAATATAATAAGGTGATTACTCCTGAAATTTGAATTATTTAATTAAGTCTAGTACTCTCTTTTTGAACCATCTCTCTTTTGAATCATTTTTAAATCAAAAATCACTATTTTTAGTTATTAATTATTTTATAATTAATGAATTAAATGAATTGAAATTTTAATTATGATATTATAATATAAATATAAAGAGATTTTGAAAATTTTTAATTTTTTATAATTTTATTGAATAAATTATTGAATTCTCTTGTTATAATTTGTTTTTTTTATACTGTCCAATATTTAGATTCAATTATAAAACTCAGTACAAGTCTACTATATCAATTATATAAAGATAAATGAAAAGTTTTTAATTCTTATAATCAATTCCTTACTATGATATCGAGGCCCTCAATCATCTCTGTTATCTTTTGATGAATTCAGGATATAATTTAGAATTTTAATTGAAGAATTGAGGATTTATCTCAGATTATTATTAAATAATTTTATAATCGATTGGGATGTATTTCCTGATGTGAGGTGTAAAGTACAAGATATAATATAAGTCCTTTATTTTATTTTCGGATTATTTTTAATTTAGATTATTTTTAATTCAGATTATTTATAATTTTTTTATTTATGAATATAATTTGATAAAATTGAAATTATAGATTTATTATTTATATAATAATAAATCTTTGATTCAAATTTCATTAGATTATATCTATAAATAAAAAAGTTACAAAGGTTGATTTTTATCATTTTTTGATGTAAAAGGGTGGCCGGAATTTGGGGTGGCCGGAAAGTAGGGTACTAAACATATAGGAAGATAACGTCATCTGAATTAGGGTAGGATTTACTCTTATATTATCTTCTTAAAGAGAGAAATTCAATATCCACCTATACTGATATAATCTTACCTCTAAATTCTATTAGCTAACTTCCAAAGTGAATATATATAGATGTAAACATATAAAAGTATCTTAAAACCTGAATACCAAAATTTCATATATAAGGAATTTCACAGTTGCACAACAATATGAAGGTATGGATGATAAACGAGTTTCTTTCACTCAAAGAAAGATAGGGGAATAGAAACGAGCAAGGTAGTATAAAATTTCGAGTATTACATTGAGATGTAATAATAGGGGATATCTAAATGATAACAAAAATCAAATTTTATATCAATAAGAATTCCTTGAAGACAATAAATCGTATGGTAAAACAGAAAATATAATATCAACACCCCTCGAGTAGTATACCCCTCGAGTAGTAATTGAATCTTGAAATTATATAATAAATCTAATCCTACAGTCATATCAGGAATATAAACAGAGTAGCTTACTCTCATCTTATTCCTCAACTACAATTCCAATAACAAAGTCCATGACGGAATTTGAACGTACTGATCTAGACCTGTAGTTAAGATCATTATATTTAATTACATGCCGAGAGCATCTATTATGTTCACATGATTGGTATCTTATGAATATAATTATTTCATTATTCATTTTTAAATCTTCTTGGGTATTTATATATGAACTAGTGTACGATTTACCTCTTCTAGGAGTAAAAAAGACCATCGTTTGCTAGATAGAACCTTTAACAATGTACAAAATTATAATGAATGTAAGGATAGCAATCTAGCAAAGATGCGAGGTTAAAAATTTCAGTAGATTATGAATTTGAAAACACCTTGTAATTATCTATTCCTCGATCTAGAGCTCAGTAATACATTCACACATTTGGAGTTTTATATTTATTAAAAAAGTCTATGATTTAATCAACTAATACCATGGTTTTAGCTTTTATTTTCCTCGTGATTAGGATGCAATGGGGTTGCTTAGTATTTATATTTATAGTTAGACAGTCTAGTATATATTATTATAATATAATATTTATCTTTACTTTTATTTTTGGATGTATTTTGATATAATATGATGTGAGGTTTTAATGATAGTGATAACTATAATAACAATGGTAAGATAAGGAGTTAGTAAAATGATTAAAGGATGACGAAAGGGATAGGAGAGACGATTATATTTAAGTGAAGGATTTGAAGAGTTAAGAATGGGGTTACTATTTCACAGCACTATAATCCTTTGCTTTTCCCATACAGGGGTATAAGCAGCAGAGTTCAATTATTGTGAATTGTTAGATCTGTGGATTTATTTGTTTATATACCTCGAGAGATACTCGGGAAGGAAGTTAAAATGGAGTGGTGCGGTATTGATCCAGTCAATCGTAGATCATTCTGCGGGGCTTTTGTCTAATGTGAGTGAATTTGCTGGAGAGAAGACAGGAGGTTTGAAGTCGAGTATAAAACATGGTATGAAATGTAGTAAAGATATCTGTGAGTAATCAAAAAGAAGGGGACGAGGCACTGAAAATGTTTGCGCTATATTCAGTCACCCACTCATCCTCCATTTATTGTTTTGGACGATAATTCTAGAGTGACTTTGAAGTATTCAGTTGTATCTTTACGACCTATCAAGGCGAATTTGACTGTCATTTCCATACACTCGTTTTATGTAATGCGGAATAATGACTAAAATAAAGAGTGACAGTATGAGTATGACAGCGAGCCTTTATTTAGATAATTTGTTGGGACTCAAATCTTAAATCATAACCCGTCGAGAAATAATGACCTCCGATAGCATGATTTTTGGCACAATGTAGAAATGGTTTATGAGAACTGATGCAGCAGCATTGGAGCCGAAATAAGTAAGAAAGAGTCTTGGATTCCCTAAACTATACTCCTACTCGCATTCTCAAAATCTAGGTATAAAGATTATACCACCCATATATTCGGAACATCAAAGATCTAACCACGAGGTGTTCGCGTACTGCACAACGAAGGTGGTACCTATGCTTCTTGGTTGAATGTAAGATTAATTTCGGGGATAAATTGATTTGAGCAAGATTGTGATACTCCGAGTACTAAATCTAGGTTGAGCCCATCCACTCGGTTTGTAATTTGCCCTATGGCTCTTGTTTTCGCTGGGAATTTGCACCACTGCAGTAGAAATACATGGCAATGTGCTCGTAGTTGACAATGAAAATGGAATATATGGAATAGAAACACTGAAAGGATTTGGGTCTTGGTCCTTGATAATTGACGTATGCCCTTGGCTCTTGAGTTTTTCAGAACAAGTCTCTTGCTTCCAGTATGCAGTGGTCCATAGCATATATTTATGTATAGATAAGTGAAGCTTGAAAACTCGTATTTTATACTGGGTTTGGAAAATCGAAAGCACAAATAAGCAAAGGTATCAGCAACAACTACCACTCGGAGTTGGATGATTAGTTCCTATTTAATGAATAGCACAGCTTATACATCTTGTTATTTGATATTTCCCCATTTACATATATACCTTGTTTCTTTTTCCACATCCTAGTCTAATCTCCCCCCTTCCCTTACAACTTCGGTTTCTCCTTCAAATACCCAACACACCACTCCACCGCTGCCCTATACCCAAAAACACCCAACCCACAAATAACCGCCTCCGCCTTATCACTCAAAAAACTCTTATGACGAAATTCCTCCCTCTTATGCACATTACTTATATGCACTTCCACAAACGGAATATCAACACCAGTCAAAGCATCTCTCAGCGCAACACTATAATGTGTAAAAGCAGCGGGATTTATCACAATAGCATCGGTGCCATCAGTACGCGCTTCATGAATCCGGTCAATGAGTGCACCTTCCCAGTTACTTTGGAAGGTTAGGAGGGTGACGGAGGGGGTGAGTGAGGAGAGGTAGGTGCTGAGAGATGATTCGATAGAGGCGAGGGTGTCGTAGCCGTAGATGTGGGGTTCACGAGTTCCGAGGAGGTTGAGATTGGGTCCGTTGAGGAGGAGAATCTTTTTGATGGGCATTGTGATGATTTTGAGGTGAAAGTTTTAATTGGTGGTTTTGGGATGGTTTTTTGTTTGATGTTGATGCGTATGAAGTGAAATGGGGTGTTGGAGAGAAGAAGGAAAACTTACCTTACCTACTATCTTTTGACGGAATTGTCTTCATCCATTTTGATGTTCCAATTACTTTGCCATCTGCAATGACTTGTATCTCATATGCTTGAAATTTGGATGTTTTGGTAGAGAAATTGTAAGGAAGTTGATCGCGGGTAACAAAAAAAGCGGAGTCGGATAAAGATTTATCCCTCTCATTCTACCGCTTGCCATGGACCATGGTTTTGGGTTCAACAAATCCGGAGACTGAGTCCAATTTTCTATTTCTCAGTATTTAAGACACGACTCTCGCAAACAGACTGAGTCAGCCACCCTTAACTACTTCGTAGCAGCCTGAGTATGTCTGCTCACAGAGTTCCAAAGTTTTGGTAGTAAGTCTTACAATCCTGCTTTGTCCTTCGAGTTGCGCCTATCGAAAGCAGGAATGGCATGTTCGGAGCTCAAGTGAGCGTCGATCGGATAGTATGTTCAGAAAATGGCAGCAGACTTTTCGCACTCGTCCCAGGAATGTAATGATAAAATGGCAATGTGAATTATGGGTCGATAATGCTCCTCCTTTCTCGCGACCGATCTATTTCAGCAGAGCTGTCTACCTACCAAAATCCTGCCGGTCTATCGTCCTCTATTAGAGTAATATTCCGCAGCATTTTATACACGTAGATTAAAATGACGTGGAGATTGAGTTCTCCTTACCTGCAGTCTGGCCTTTATTAGTTCTCGAGCTCTTTGATCCGACAGCACGAAGCTTTTATACTGTTTTATACACTAACTTTGTGGGCTGAAGAGAAAGTTGATGAATTGAGCGCGGCAATTTACCGTTCGGATACTATGTTCGTGATCTTCTGCTATCATGGTGAATTTGTCGTCGGGCGGCTGGTCGTGATGCTCCAATCGAAGTTGTTTTGAGATATATAGCTCATCCAGGGAAGCAAGTCAGCTTAAGAATAGCACTGAACTGAAAAATTTTGGATACAGAAAATACTGTTTCCTCGCCAACTCCGTCTTTCTATGAGATTGATCAAGGTCAAGGCCGAGGAAGTGTATGAAAAACCCAAGATTCTTTTTAGTTTGCGGAAATATGCTATAGGGGTTGTAGTAACAACTTCCGTTGTTGTAGTCTATTAATGTTGCGATTAACATTGTTGACGAATTTCTAGTCATTATAGTGACTATACTTCGGAGAAGAAGGATAGAATGAATGTAGGATTTGACTTATCTCCTCGCTCTTCCTGCCTTGCAAACAACTGATCTTGTTCACGTACATATGAATCGACTAACATCTTAGCATACAAGCAAAACTCTGTCGCACTTGTTTCACAATAAGACAATTTCCCATCTGTATTTGAAACCCAGCGATAGGTGCACTTCGTTTCTTATATACAACTCCTCAAATCAAGAGCCGTCGAAAAATGAGAATCTTGGCATCCATCCTTGCAGCATGCTCTCTATAGTATATCATGTACTTTTCGTATTTTTTATGGTGAATAATTTTCAAGTGATAAATTCCATTAGGGTGTATTTGCAATCTCAAATCCAGCACAAACGGCATAAAAGTCTCCATTCAGAATAAAGAACGCAACAAGCTCCCTAACAACCTCTTCATATGCTGCACGCTGTTTTGTTGTTAGTATAATGAATGTACTAGGCTAGTGACTGTCACTTTGTTTGACGATGGAGGTGGGAATGGTTATACCTAAAGATAACTGGGACAGACTCTAGGACTAAGGAACCTCTCATCTCAACATTCGATTGAACGCCTTCACTTAGGACAAGTTTTCATGGTTTTCGGCTAAATATCAGTATATTATCCAAAAGCGTAGAACGCATCGTCTTGAAGTTGAGCTATTCTCGTTTTTAAACAACAGTAAAACTATCCTACAGATTCGGGTGATAGTTCGAACACAAAGTGCAAGCCAGAATTCATACTTCAGCAGGAACCTCAAATCAGCCATCTGATAGCTTAGCTGGATGCTGTTGCCAAATTTCACTAGCTGTCAGTAAAGACATCTTAAAAATGGCGAAGGGAAGGCTGGGACGGTTAAAAGTGATGCTGGTAAATAGGTCAAGTAAATAATACTTTGTGAAGTAGTGTCAAATACAATACAGCTCTTTTGATGCATTTACACCTTCTTCGAGGATACCAAATAGGTATACACAAACTGTTGTCTCTAAAGCTTTACCTTTATATATGCGAGTCAATATATTTTGAGCAGAAGTTTCTATTCAGTTTTTTTAGACTTGATTCTCCACTTCATATTATTTGAGACTGTGTAGAGCTTGAGGAAAGGTTCATATTGGCAGCCATTGTAGGGTCCCATCTGTACAGATTCTAAGCTCTCTATCTGTCTAATCAAGTGTGTCTTCCGTGTTTGGACAGCAAGACTATTTCTATGAGCTGAGAGAGCTTGATTTCCGCTGGAAATACTTTACAATTAGTATTCAACTGTCTTCGTGGAAAAGAGCATCATGGGATGGAGTAGAGACTTGGCAAGAAAAGGGGAAACGTAAAGAGGTCATTTGATATAAAACCACTCAAAATGCACGTCCTCAATTTAGTCTTATCACCTTTCGTCCTGGAGTCTTAAGTCTCCAAGAAACGCATGTACAGTGCAAATTGGATCGATTGAGCTTTAACCGGGTTAGCCCAGAACCAGCATCTTATCATTTCCACTATAGCCGTTGTATGTGTCCCCATTTAAACATAATTCCGAATTTGTTGAAACGGGAACTAATCTTATCCAAAACATGGCTGTTGAAACACATAGTCTATATAAATAATACGCGATTCGACACACATATTATGTAGGTATCACGCAAAGTACAAATCTCCGCAGGAAGCTCTTCAGTGGGAGTGTGTCCGGAGTATACATGAAAACATGGATAAGGACCAGCTGCTGAGAAGGCGTACCGATGCCACAATCACTGGCAACTGCATACAACTAGGAAGTGAACTTTGTAAAGACTGTAAAGACTGCATAGTAGCTAGAAAGTTAGACGCAAATGATTGGAACTTCCAAATAACATGAGTGGTCATCAATTGGTCTAAATACTCGCTCAGCAGCTGCAAAGTTTTGCATCCAATATGCCCAAACAGCATAGAGTCTCGCCCAAAACCGCACTAAGTCACAATCTTTCCCATAAATCACTCAATAATCTACACTCTACCAAAAAGATATATTCATTATTTATATAACCTCTATAGGAACTAGTCTTTCAAAGAACTATCAGAATTCCAATTGTATTTTCCTTCCCTCCTTTTCATACCCCAAACCATCCAACCCAAAAAATGGATCTCACAAAGACTACAGAGTATATTTAGTGTACAGTATGCTCAATCAAAAAGCCTTCCCGATAGAAAATGTAAATGGCCCCTTTCCCCCTCCCGTCCCTCTATCTTCTCTTCCTATCGTCGGAGAATCATCTATTCTTATTCTTCCATTCTTCTTCTTCCCACTGCTACTCCCACCATCATAAACACTAGGACTAAGCGTCATAATACTCGAATCGCTATGCGTATACGCATGCGTTTGTCTGGGTACCGTTGTAGATTTCGGCAACGAAGGCGGTCTCTCATCCAGCGTGAAGATAATCTCTTCTCCTTCTTCTAATTCTCTATCTCCTATTTCCCTCGTGGAGTTCCTCCTATAATCTTTCGTCGAAGAAAAGGAAGTAGATGTTGATGATTCGTAAACAGACGGAGCTTGCGATTGGCGATAAGAAGGCATAACCATACTCATCAGTTTCTCACCAATGCCCATACTCGTACTCATCACACTCCTCGCATTACTTCCTCTCCTCTCCTCTCCTCTTTGAAGTGTATCCCTAGGAGTAAATAATACGCTAATACTCTTACTACTCCTACTCAACCCACTCTCACTTATACGGATAGATCTTTCCCGATCTCTTCTCTCTAATTCCGCTTCTGCCATCTTCATTTGATAATCCATTTCTGCGATTTCTTTTTCAATATCGATTATTGCATGTCTGCTATAGTTATCCTCATCGCCTCTCTCATAGTCACCTTCTACGTAATCTCTATTCATAGTTTCTTCTTCCGGATAAGAATTCATATACCGTGAAGCGTATTTTGTTTGGTTGTAGGAGGTCAAGACTGAGGAGCGATCGGTCCGTGGAGTACTGGCCGGATAATTGTATGTATCGCTTGGATTTGGATCCCCATAACTTCCTGTATTTTTCTCCATTCCTCCCCCATAATTTTTGTATCCATTCTGTGTCTCCCTGATTTCGTTTTCTCTCTCCCTTTCTCTCTTCATTTTTCTCCGCGAAAAAAATCGATAAATCAATACACTCAAAACACTACTTGCAAAACTCGTTCCTAAAATAAGCACCACGGCAACCGTCATGGGAATTGTTGTTGCCTTTGAAAACTGCACCGCCGTATTTGCATCCGCCAATTGTGAAGATATCGCCCACGCCGATTCCGTAGCCGCTGCGCCTAATGCCAATGCTGCCGCTTGTGCACTATGCGTAGCGAGTGAATTGACCGAGATAAGTGACGCCGATACGGCGGAGAGCTCTGAACTGGCACTTGCTTTTATGCTTGTTATTTCCGCACTTGCACTTCCCAATGCAGCGGCGGCGGAAGATTGGACTGAGGCAATAGCATCCGAGGCACTTGCGTCAGCGGCAGCGGCACTAGCTTGTGCTATAGAAATACTCGCTGCGGCAGCAGTGCTGAAAGAAACTATTTGGGCGGATGCGTTGGCGGCGAGACTTGAATAGACCGCGCTTGAGGCTGAGAGGACAAAGCCATTGCAATCTGAGTCGATGGTAAGAATGCCAGCGATTAGGGCAGTTTTGATTCCTGGTGAGGTGGTAACTTCTGGTTGGGAGGTTGGAGATGTAGGTGATGATGAAAGAGTTGGAATAGTTGTTAGGGCGACGGATATGGGAGATGGCTGAGGTGTACGGCGGAGAAGGGAGGCATTGCAAAGTCCTGTTCCTGTCGCGAAGACTAGGAGGGAGAATTGATTAAGGTGCATGACGCCCCCGAGTGATGGTCTGATTTTCCATCCGTGAGTAATACCGAACATGCAAGTAAGTAAGACAAGAATGGAATCTTACCTTGAGGGTATGTTGAAAAACTCAACTACAAATGCGTCCAGCACTGTTCCGATCCATCTAGTCGGCTTATTAATTTCTTTTTCTGTCCTGCAGACTACGGTGTAGTAAGCTCATTAACGTGTATACCATATGTCAAATTAGTATAATCACATCAACTAGATTGCCAGAATCGCGGGGAAGGGCAAAGGATGAATAGAATGTAAGGCCGTTAACATCAACGACTAATTACTTCAATGTGCATAAGGTACACGGTTGGAATTTCTACCCGCAATATTCTAAGGCTAGATCGCGCGTTTCATACCTACTGCATCCACGAAGTTTGCCTTGTCTAATGGTCGCAGGAAGGGGAATATAAGGTGATGTGAGAACTTCGCGGCTTGGTTACCACTAGTCTGTGCGTGAAGTGTTTGGGAATATCACCCAATCGGGACTCGGAGTACGATATGATGAAAAACTATTTCATACAATTTTAATTCGATGATATTCCCTTTTTAAACCTATCATTCATGATAATCTATAATATCTGATTGAGAGCTTTACACAAATCAATTAAGAAAAGCTTCACTCGAAGTAGAACTACTACAAGTCAAATTGACAAGACCCGGCGAACAAATAAAAAAAATTGTAGCCGCAACAAATAAACCCGTAGTCTAAGCTTCAGGGCAAACCTTAATCCCCAGAGATCAGTCCACTATTTTCTTCCCCTGATGAACTATATTCTAACAATCGACGTACAAAGTTTCGAGTTCAAGGTTCATGAAGATAGTAGAAACACGCACGGCTTTCATTAGTGCGACGTTGACTTGTCACGAAGCGAATCATCGCGTCCAAGCCCCTGGAATCGGATCAATCCATGAACCGATTCGATATTTATTACTGCTTCTGGGAAGAAATTTGTATCTTTTCCGGTCGTTGCATCGAATTTTTTTGGTCCTATTTCTTGGAATGTTTGGATACATGAATATCAGAGTATCAGATTGAAAAAGATTGGATAAATACTTTATCTGCTTAACAAGTTTTTCATCGCATAAATTAGCAATCCGAGAGTATTACCTATTGAATTTACATTGATGAGGATAAAATTTGGGAAAAGGTAGAAGTAGGTTCAACTCCGAAATGGGTTATTGAGGTCTCATTGTCACCACACGTTGTGGGATATGTTCCTGTGTAATGATTGTCGCATTCCAGAGTAGCTAATACCTCAAAACATACACCAGTAATGGTAGTGATAATATGAATTCTTTCCACTCATGCTTCAAAGATAATTAAGTCCAACGAAAGAAAGCCACGCAAAAGTGTTAACATTCAAATATCATCGCACTTGCGTCCAATCGCGAAGCTATGTAGAAGAGTATATGTTGATGAATTATTCCTCCCTACATCGCTTTAGTGGATTTGGCTGAGTCGTTCCTCCTGCCTCCGTCGGTTGTTGTGGGCCAATTGATTCTTCCAGACCTTCTGGAACATCTGGTTCAGGCGAATGCTTATCATCATCTGAAGCTTCCGGCCGATTGGCTTCCATCCCACTCGCTGTCTTATGTGGCTCAACTGGCGCAGTTGATTGCTGCCTATCCTTTGGGATAATTGGCTCATCCAATTGTTTCGGTCCTGTCGAAATATTCAATCTCTCCGGAGCTGGGTCTGCATCCGAAAGTTTCGGATTCTTCGACTGCTTCGATTTCTTCGGATCCTTTGCCTCTTTAGGCTGTTTTAGAGCAGGCTCACGTCTTCTCCCATGTCCAGGCATACCATTATTATTGCTCGTGTGCCATTGGCAGTCTTCCTTATGACCATCATTACCTTGTCTCTTAATTGTCCGGAAATCGGCACAACAACACCAGCAAAATTCGAAGAGGCAATAATCACCTAAAAATCAATCTTGAGTCAGTTGAGATATTCAGTATACAACAAGGACTTAAAAAAATCAACGTACACCCACAAATCAAATGATCGCAACCAGTTTTCTTCTGTATTCTCATTCCACATTCTGGGTTTGGACAAAGCCTCGCATGCTGAGTAATCCATGCTTCGGAAGCTGCTTCTTGACGAACACGGACTTGATTAAAAATGTCGAATTCGGCGCATGTAAGGTCTTCGTGCCATGGAAGTTTGTGAATGAAGCATGTTTTAAAGTTACACGTAGTACATGTCATCATTGGCTGATCGGCACTTGTATGTATTTGACCTGATTCGCAGGTAGGATTAAGGCAAAAGGTAAAGTTTGGGAGGTGTTGAAGAGACATAATGAACGTTCTCCTTCCATTTCTGTTAGGTCTATAAGTTAGTATGGTTATGACAGAAATGAACAGAGTATATTGCCTTTCCAACACTTCTGGTGATGCATAACTCTTTATTTCCGCATCGGAAACTTTTTCTGGACACTCGGGGCACAAAATCTTATCAGATGCCTTTATTTGAACTTGGATATTGATATGTTTCGTCAGACATTGACAGCAAACCGCTGGATGATGTGCACATGTACTGGTTATGCGACTTTGTGGGAATTTTTCCGGTGCTAGGGTTTCCATGCAAATCCTACACTCATTAACTGCCGCGAACAGAACTTCGTCTTCTTGTTCTTCGAGTTTTGCTTTTTGGGCTGCTGGTTGATCAATGATCTTTGGAGTGATCGGTGGCTAGCACAGTTAAAAGTTAGTAAGTGTGATAACGGGAGCCTTCGACAATGAGCTAGACATCAAGCCAGATTGGGACAATTACCTTCAAGGCATCACCTAAAAGAGCTGCTAGAGCTCTACATGAATTCTCGCCGGCGAACCAGCTCACGAGTGCTTCTTTTTCTCTTCCACCAAGCGAATTTTCAAGTTCGAGAAGCTTCCGAAGAGTGTCTTCTTTCCTATCGTTACCCTTCACCTGAACGTTATAGCGACTTAGAAGGCGTTTCATGGAGCTTCTTCGATGTTGGGACGGAGAAAAGCCAAAGATTAAGCCAGGAAGGCCGGGAAATCTTGGATCTGGTGCAGTGCTCATTGTTCTGGAATATCTCAGACAATATGAAGAGTATTTGAGGGACTAGGAATAGATCAAGGTAGTTAAGGACTTGTAGAAACCAAACTGTGGGAGGAGGGGAAAAGGAAGGAGGAGGATTAAAAGAAGACTGGTGACTGAAACAGAGATATATATCGTCTGAGCTGTCCGGCGATGTTAAACAAATTGATGAGAGGAAGTGGTTTCCTTGTTTTTATGAAAGTGAATATTTAGAGGGATTTGTGTATTCTTTCTCATCTACCCCGCACTAAATGGGATGAACCTGAGCTGAGGGTATCTGGGATTTGTTACAATGCGTTGTATTAAAGTCTGTGGGATTATTCAATCTTGAATAAGGACTTCCAAAGATGTGAATTCATCTTAGAATTTCTGGTTCGAGGCTTGATAGTTCTGGAAGACTTGAGCCTCCATTTCATATCTGAGTTGTCAGAAGTATTGACGATCAATAATCTGGGATCATGTTCTGGAAACGCGCGGCCTTCCAAGCATCTCAAGCTTATGAGCTTCATATGGTAACTTAAGAGAAGCAAAGACTCAAAAACTGCAAAGACTTCCTCTCCAGACATCATCCTAATACACAAGCAACCAGACGGAACATACGTCACGAGGCCAAGATTAAACATATCAAGACCTTTTGTGGCGAAAAATGAAAGAGCTATTTTCCAGCACAAACAAGTATAGGAAGCTTTCAGCCCCGATATTTCAAAGCAAATTTTTTCCAAACCGTATCTATATAACTGGAACCCGATATTTTAAGGAACTACGTCAAGACCTGCATATAGAAGCTTCCTCACGCCAAATTCATGCATGTATCTAACGTATCGAAAGCATCGGCCAGTCATGCTACCTCCACAAAACAATCTTCCCCCACAACCAAGAGGGACTATTTTCAAATAATCTCGATAGCCATAGACTTAAGTATGAGGTTAGATTCTCCAATATTGACCATCGTAGATCCTACAACACATTCCACACATGACGCAATTCCATTTGATCATAAAAACGTCACTTGAACTTAGACGGAAGGGAAGTTGTTGATACTGAGCAGTAAATCAATTTACTGTCAATGAGCATTGACAATGAAGATAACGAAATAAATACTTCCATACGATAGTGATAAATAACGACAACAGACACGATCATCTTCTACAAAATATTGATAGTGAGTAGTAACAACAAGTCTAAATTTCTAAACAACCAATCGAGTTATTCGATCGAATGATATTCCAACCGCTTGGTAAAATATAATTCAATGAGCACGATAAAGCATTGATCTAAGTATCAATGTTCAGGAAAACTTCGATCTTATGGAGAGAAAAATGATGGCAAAGAAAACATGGTCAAGTGAACGAACTGTACTACTGATCACGGTCGACGTCAAAATAATGAAAATGAGCGGGAGGACTATGGCAGTGGTATAGAAACTCGTACACTTGGAGCCGATGACAGATGGAGTGATAGGATATTGATACTTCCCTTTTTTTAATCATCGGGTCGCACGTGCTGCTGGCTCCTGCGTCAAAGCATTTCAAAGGATGTACATCTACTTATCAAACGATTATCGTTCCTATCAAAGCAAATTAAACTGCAAATTGATATATTCCGTGAGTGCTGTCCTGCCGGGTTGTTAGCTAAAAGGAAAGGAAGATGTTACCTTGAGAACGATTACCACGTCACGTGATAGACAAATTACCGTCCGGACCGGCCGCATAGTCCGATTGCTTCCCCCATCCCTTTTAGCATCTTTACTCTGAATAACTTCCCGCTTCTTTTCCTTCTAACTCGAATATCTAAGGAGATGAGGATTTCATCCTATGATGTACAGTACATAGCAATCTATCGAACGGAATATCAATTAACCAAACATATCCAAATAAAAAGCCACAATTTCAGGGGCTTACAAGTTTATCTCCCCTTCTCACCATGAGGGTACTAGGGAGGATGCTCAAGTGATTGCATCATAAAGCGGGGGATAAATATCTAAGTAGTACTTTCATACTTGAACTTCAAAATGTACTTACATCATTTTACTGCTCGTATGCATCTTCATCACTATTCATACAATTGGCGGACTAGTCCTCCCTTACGCACAAGATACATGACAGCAAAACTAGCCATATCGTCCATATCTCTCAGCTGCCTCGAACCACATTCTCCTTGACTTTGGGATTTTCACGGAGGCTCGGAATGTCTTGCGCGTTCTGTGTCGCGATCGGTGGTCACTGGTCTTACGCTCCTCTCCGGATGCCCTTCAATGGTCGAGTATTACATAGACTCCCGTGGATGGTTTCCCCGAGGAGAGAATTAATGATGATATATATACTACTATCCTTGATTTACAGGAATCAGCGGCTATGAGTGCACAAGAAGAAGCAGTCGTAATATTTGCACCTAATAATTCAAGCTAAAGTATATTTTTGATACATGGAAATCCAGATGGCATTCTGCCGAGAAGGCTAATAAAAAGGATTTTGATTCGTTTTGAATACCAATCTTAGTATTTCAGGAGGATTCATGCAGACTTTTCATCCGGGACCGGGTGGGAAATGCCACTAGGGAAACCAGATTTGAAGTTTGGAGAATCTAGTAAATACTATCGAGGTTGAGAAAGTTTTCTACACTCGGGTTGTTTATGCGGAGAAAATGAAACAGTCATTTTGACGCTCATCCGTTTGGAATGATGAACAACCTACAGAATGACTTGGAGTAGAAAAGCGAGGTTGTCCACTGGACAGAAGGAAAGGGGTGCATATCTTCCCATTGAAGCGGCTACTGGGGCTATCATCAAAGGACTGCATGCAATCTAGATATTGGATGAGTATAAATTAGTCTGGTAGATTAATAGGGAGAAAGTCCCAGACGAACATACGGCAAGTGTCCTGAATCTTAGCAGATGATTAAGAGTACGGATGAAGAGGTAGAACCTCGATGGCTGGCTAATGAATATTTTTAATCTTCGATTGTGTAACAGGCCCGTATTCTGATATAATTCTAAGCTGTTTCAGATGAGAAATATCACCAGTATTGTATATTCACATCATCTAAAAAAGGAGTTGCCAAGCCACCATACATAGTAATGTAATAATTCAACATGCGTGAGGATGAGCATGAGCATGAACATAAAGATGGAAGTAGGAGGTCTATCGTGCTTCAGAAATTGCTCGAGTTAATTAGATGATAGATATATCACCAAAATGTCTGACACACATTCTCTCGCCGCAACTCAGCCATTGAAAATCCCCGATACGAAATCTACAACATTGTAAAACTCAACTTCCACATTTCCCCATACAAACTATACCATTTAAATAATATCTCAAACTAATAATTAGAAGGATTGTAACCTTCAATAATTAATATAGTACAAATAAAAATATAAATACAAGTATGAATACACTGCACAAGACTCTCCACATCCCAAGCTACACCCAACCAACCCAAAACTTAAATACACTGACTATACCACTCACTAGAAACAACACACTTATAAGGATCCTCACAGACCGTGCTTCCAGTAAAACCATTACCACCACACTGAGCCCAATGCGCTGCCTTTGCCTTTACTTCTGGAGCTGGAGCTGAATTGCATGAGGAAGTAGGAGTAGGCTCAGCATTGCGTGCTA
Organism: Sclerotinia subarctica; assembly: GCA_025389085.1. Taxonomy (NCBI): domain Eukaryota; kingdom Fungi; phylum Ascomycota; class Leotiomycetes; order Helotiales; family Sclerotiniaceae; genus Sclerotinia; species Sclerotinia subarctica. Next base: position 218,586 of record QRFI01000007.1, read on the forward strand.
GTCTCTTCGCGGTTGGTTTTTCCTCCTCGATTTTAGGGGCTCGCTTACTGCCTGTATATTTTATATTAGCTCATGTAATTAGTGTGTTATTTATGATTTGGGGAATATTTTTCTCGTGTCTTTTCATCATTTTTTCATATTCTTCATTTTTAATCTCTTATCAAGGAGAAGAGAAGAAGAGAGATGAATCACATCGGAATCGAATAATTCGGGCGGAAGAAGAAAAGAGAAAAATGCATACGTGCCACAATAGTCTGCGCCAGTTCCGCAGAATCCGTATGGGCTACAGCATAATCCCTCTGCGCATGTGCCGCCAACACCGCCTGCACAAGCACCTGCTTGTGGTGCCGCTGAAGGAGCGGGAGAAGTGGAAGGAGCGGAAGAAGCGCCTATTTCTGTTAGCTTCTCTCCGTGCTTGTGATTTTCATAGAATATTCATCCTGCATCTGACTTTATACTAAAGAAAGAGAGATGGAAGACAGGGGTGGGAGAGGGGGATGAAAATGGAAAAGAAAAAACATACCACAATAATCTGGTCCGGATCCGCAGAATCCAAATGGACTACAGCATAATCCTGCAGCACATGTACCACCAACACCTCCTGCACAAGAACCTGTTTCTGGGAGATCAGGGGTAGTAGAAGAAGCACCTGTTCATATTAGCTTTTCTCAATGCTTCAGATTTTCGCATATAATTCGAGGCTCGCTCATCTCCCATCATAATTGTTTATATCTAAGCTCATATCAAGAGAAAGAGATGGATGATGGGATGTAAAAAGTCCGTTGAAAAAGAATAAGAAACATACCACAATAGTCTACACCAGTTCCACAGAATCCATTAGGGCTACAGCATAATCCCGCTGCGCATGTACCCCCGATACCTCCTACACAAGCACCTTGAGGTGTTGTTGCAGGGGGAGTTGTGCCTATTTGTATTAGCTTACTGATTTGAGATTCTGCTATTCCCCTCTACTACAGACCACATCACTGTGGCTCCAACTCAATCTACAATATGGACAGAGAAAGGCAAAAGTGACTCACAATACGCATCCCCAGTTCCACAGAATCCATTAGCGCTACAACATAATCCATCCGCACAGGTACCACCTACACCTCCAGCACAAGTACCAGCTACGCAAAAGTCCGGACCTGTACCGCAGAGGAAAGAATCATTACAGCAGAGACCTATGTGACAAGTGAGAGTTAGCCATTTTACTCTCAGATATGGTTTTCGATGATGGGAAATAACATGGGCGAGATGATGAGGAATGGGAGATGTGTAATGTACGGGTAGATAGAGGTGTGAAAAACAACCAGACTCAAAAATGAACAAATATACGAACCAGTTGGACAAGGAGAAACAGCACAAGAGATAGATTCCTGACTTGGGCATGCGAGGGGTGATGCGACAGTGGATCCTACAAGGAGTAGGAGGGAGAGAGTTTTGAAGGCTGAGGTGGTGAACATTTTGATAGTTTGAGCTGGTTTATCGTTTGGTTTGATGAATGGGTGAGTGCTGATGGATGATGGTGAGGGTTATATAGAGTAGAGAACTTGAGTTGAACTTCCAAAGAAGGGCATTGAACCGCAGATCTTAATCTCAGTGAGTGTTTATAGAGTTGAGCAAAGGATGAGCTTATGCAGGGTACCCCGTTGTATCTTCTTGTTACTTTTGATAAGATGGCCTCATTGTCAATTCTTTAAGTGTGTACCCTAGAAGATATGATTTGTTGAAGCTATATTCAGGGATGTAGTAAATAAAATCATAAAAAGTGTGTAAAATTATACTAGTGTCTTTTGAAGGAAATTGTAGAACAAGAATTATTTGAGAAGCCTTGGATAAGATTCGTCTAGGATGATACTACAATCCAAAACTTTTGGATAAATGTACAAAATGATCATAGTATACAGTAAAGCATTAGTATTACTGGGGGTAATTCCAACTTTGGATAATTATCTACATCCACAGGTATAGCCATACCGCCAAACAACTATTGGATGTAAATTCTCCAACAGTAAATCGCCCGAATAGTATGTATACCTTGAAGGATACAGATTAAAATCCGGGACAATATAGGAACCCATGCTATCACACATAAAGAAACAATAAAACTCAAAATAAACCTTCGACTTATACTTTCAACCCCTCGCGTAAAATGAGTCTAATGTGCATTCGCTTTCATCCCACACAAGGTATAACCCGCCAAGATGATGAGAAAGATCACCAGCTTCACCAGACGCAACAGAAAAAACAACTTCATTTCATTTCTAGAAACCATATTCTTAAGCCAAGCAACATGCCACTTTTCAATATCATCAAGTTTGGCATATTCTAGTAAATCTTCCCTTGGAAAAGAAAACTCACATACACATCACATCCAGATTGCCTCACAAAAATCATAGAAAGTCAATTCCACAACCTGCTTACTTTTCCTATTCAGTCCACTCTGACTACAAAAACATTTGATATTAACATCTTATGACTAAAGTGCTGTCAGTTCGAGCCATCAGTTGTTGGCATGATTGCAGGTTACCTTCCCGCCCTTGGGAATACGTAATTCGACTAGACGATGTTCTCTGAATCCTCAACTTTGGCTTGTGGTTCCAATATCACACAACTAGGATTCCCCACGTTCTGGCACATGGGAGATTTGATACTCGGGATTTCGTACTCTGCGGATGAATTTTACAGAATAAGAAGATAACAAGGTATGTGGAGATATAATCTATACAGTACTTGAGATTCAGAATAAGAACGATGATTTGATGAGGGGTTGCGCATGTGCATGGTCAATTCACCGCGTAGTTAGAATAAACTTTTCACACTCGTTTATTTCGGAAATTGACGGTTTGACCGCGGGGGAACTACGCCAAGGACTTTTCAACGGTGACATTAAAATTGTTCATCTAACATAAAACTTTAAAGTATGTGACATGAACTTGTGAACATATGACTTCCTTGTATCACAGTACTTTGTAGGTTTATGTACCAAGCTTCATCCTGGCGTGGCTTGAAGTTTCTACATGAAAATGCAAAATTTAAGAGATATACTTCAAATGAGTGATGTGCCATGTGGAAATGTATCAAGGACTAATGATTGGACTGTCCAAACCATCAATACGAAAGATAAGTGTAAAGCCAAAGGAAAGCACTTGAAAAGAAACTTGAGAACAAATGTTTTGTAGTATGTGAAGATGTTTTGTCGAAGAGCAGATTTGAATGAAAAAAAGTACAACGTCGACATATGTATTTGCTGATGATATTGTAGCCATAGTTGCCATTGGCTGTATATTGTAAAGTATATGTTTCTCTTCAATGAGTATTCAGAACACTTGACCGCTACGATAAGCTTATAGCTTGCCCCCATCATGGTTGGATATGTGACGACGAGTTGAACCTAGTCCGGATATTCTATTAGATAAAGTTTCCCTGAGTATAGAGAGATTTTCTATATCCGCTTCATGATTGACATGATAATCTCTTGATGATTTAAGACTTCAAGTGGGTGACTCAGGAAACGTAATGGATCGATCAAGAAACCTTCGAGCAGCCATTTTCTGGGCGAGTGAGATTAGGCCTTTCCCCTATTCTTTCGTCTATGATAATAAGCTTCTCGGGATTATTGACTTTTGATTTGCTGAGAGCCAGTCAAGAGTCCCTTCCCCCTCTTCCTGTGGACAGGGTGAATCTTTAATTCTGACACCCAGATTGTTAAATTGTTCCCATCAAACTTGGGGTGTCGGTCTCTTTTGTTCGGCGAGACATTCATCATCTCTTTTCCTTTTTCCGATCCGTTGGAAGTTTTGATGATCATGATCAAAGACACACAACCTCATCCCAAAGCTCTTGGACATTGCATCTGTCACCCCTCTTATGATCCGTATCTTGTCTCATCTCATCCCGTTTACCATTTTAGCATCTTTAAACCCCTCATATTCCATACCCCATCACCACCACCCTCTCTTCCTTTCCCTCCCCTTCTTCGCCTCCTCAACTTCCGCTTCAATCCCCACAACCCTCAAATTATCCTCCACTGTAACCCGCGGCGTCTGTGGCTCCATGGTCGGTCTCACAGCCTCGCCCCTCTTCCTCTCCATTCCCCTTGTACTCTCTTCCACCGTCGCTCCATTCCTCCTCATGCGCGCCTCTTCAATTTTCTTCTCCAACCCCATCCTCTTTCCCACCAATACCCCTCTCTGCTCTTCTAGATGTGCGATTCGTTCTGGAAGTGTTGCTTCGCGAATTTTGCGGACTTGCTGGGGGCGTATTAGTTTTTTTCTTCATTATTATTTTATTATTCCCAAATTGAAATTGCGCGTGATGGATGCGAGGGGTGAAAAGTATGAAATACCTGTTTATGTTCTCCCCGTGTCTTTAACCCAGCACCATATATTGTGCCAACAACGGTAACCGATGCAATTGCACCCGTCCAAATTATTCTTTTTATTTTGAGAGCCTGTTGTGGTGTTGACATTTTGGGCTGGGGTTTGGTGGTGGAGGGTGAAAGTGAGGGATTTCCTATGTCGTCGCCAGATGTGTTTTTTGCTATGAAGCTGTTTGTGTATATGCTTGTGAAAATGAATGTGAAGCTGTCGAAAATAAAATCGGGCTCAAACTCCACCGAGGATTCTGGGCTGGATAGAAGCTTCACGCTTCACGCTTCACTCCCGACTGACCGACATGACAAGAAACACCAAAAAATCAAGTCCAAACTCCATTCCAAATTTCATCTACTGATTTTTCTCTCTCTATTTTCTTTTTCAATTCCTTTTCATTTCTCCCTTGAGCATCCGTAAGTGTAACATCTTCTTTTTCTTCTTCCTTTCCTTTTACTTGAGCTTTCCTTTCCCTTTCCCTCGATCGAATTCCCATTTCCATCTCCATTTCCTCACCAACTGAATTCATTCCCCCCATTCGCGTTTTTACGTCATTGGCGGGTAGACGTGTAAGGTTAAGTGATGAGGGGCAGTATTTCCGATAATTTGGATGTTGGATGGATTTGGTCATTTTCCGTTTGTTGATGGTTTCCATGGATGAATGAATGAATGATTATTTTGAAGATATATTTGCTTTAAATATACTATTTATTTGGAATTAATTGAAGGATTGCGGCCCATCGCCAATTGTGTCTACGGAGTGAAGGAGGGGTCATTCTTGGGCTTCGGGAGAAATGACGTTGGATTTTATTACATCAGGGTACTATTTACTGATTTATTTACGGAATTCCTGTAATCTTACCTACTTCATTTCAAAATAAAAGCACACTTTCTTTTTGGATATCTCCTTAATTCCTCCATCATACCCAATCATCCCCCCTCGATCCCTCAATAGAAGGTTTCCACAAAGACAAGCAACAAACATCCACTTCCTCCACCATACATACCCAACATCCCGCTCACACAATGACCACCCCTAGAGTCTTCGTTATCCGTCACGGCGAAACCGAATGGTCTCTTAATGGTCGCCATACAGGAACCACCGAACTGCCTCTTACAGCCAATGGAGAAAAAAGAATTCGAGCAACAGGACGAGCATTAATTGGGGATGATCGATTGATTGTACCTAGAAATTTAGCTCATATGTATGTATACTTCATTCTCTCCTTTCCAAATAGTCTGCCTCCACGGCAGTGGCCCCCGGAGGGCCAGCGGAGCGACATCCATTCAATGTTTTACTTTTAGTTGGTATTGATGGGGGCAAGCCCCCAAACCCCCATTTGCTCGCTGCGCTCGAATACCACCCTTTTGTTCTTCTATAAATTTGGAACATCACTCATAAACCAGAATAGCTTGCAGATCTGACAACACACAGTTATGTATCACCTCGGAAGCGCGCCCAGAGAACTCTCGAACTTCTTGAAGTAGGATGTGCTGAGAAGCTTCCATGGGAAGAGCAACGAAAACATGCTGAATCTGGTGAGCACACTCAATTCCTTTACATCACCATCTTGATCCAATCGCCATTTTATATTCCCTCCAATACTCTCCTCATTTATATTCCAATCTTTCCCTAAACGCTTCTAAAGTAAGCAAAGAACCACTCACTAACCCAATATCTAGGAATTCGCACATCAGCCAAAGTAGAAATAACCGAAAACATCCGCGAATGGGACTACGGATCCTACGAAGGAATAACCTCCGCACAAATCCGCTCCGATCGCAAAGCAGCCGGACTCCCCGAATGGGATATCTGGCGCGACGGCTGTCCAGATGGAGAATCCCCCGAACAAGTCACGGAAAGAATCGACGCCCTCATCTCAGACATCCGAACCAAATACCACGGTCCAGTCATTGGAAAAAGCAAAAAGGAGGCTGGGCCAAGTGATGTATTAATCGTAGCTCATGGACATATTCTCCGAGCGTTCGCGATGAGATGGGTAGGTAAGACATTGGTGGATGGACCTACGTTTTTGCTTGAGGCGGGGGGTGTAGGAACATTGAGTTATGAACATAAGAGTTTGGAGGAACCGGCTATTTTACTTGGAGGAGCGTTTATGGTGGATGTGGTGGAGAATTCGGCGAGTGATGAGAGGGGGAGGGTGATTGAGGAGGAGGGGAAATAAGCGAGGAGTGCTCATTTTTTAGATCAGGGGGGATAGGACAGGAATAGATGATTAGAGAGATTAATACATACAGAGAAACATCTCTAGATATACAAATCTCTAAGAAGATAGCCAACCAGCAGACGGACCAATATAACATTTTTGACTCAATAAGACTTACAAAACTTATTTTATCATAAAAAATACATGCAAAGATATGATAATTATTATAAAAAAGATTCCTAGGTACCCAGTAAACACATAATTATATACTCCGTATAGTTGCATTCCTTTTATCTATCTCTCGCATCACTTGATAGCGGTATCTATAGATAGACCTCGATGAATACAATAGTTATATTTATATTTATATACCGGATTCATTCGGGATGGGAGATGAGATGAGTGTTTTTATCTTTTCTTACTGGTTCTCCAGGTTTTATCGGCTCGCTTTGCTGCGAGTCGTTCATGTTGTGAAGAGAATATTAAAAAGATAATGTATTTGGTATCTAACTAAATAGCTTCTCTTTCTTACTCTCTTCCTTCTCTCCTGCTTTCCGCCATATAGTGCATATACCATGACTCATTTATAATCATGACATATATTCACGCATGCTCATTCATGGATACGTACAAACAATCACTACCTGTCCTATGTTTCCCCTCCATCACTTCATCTCACTAGCCCTCAACATATCAAAAGACTCTCCACTCTCACTACCCTCCTCATCCTTAAAACCCCCAACAACCCCCTCAACCAAAATACCTCCCTTTCTAAACTTCTTCCTTCCAACTTCCACTTCCTCAAGCGCTAATCTAGGCCCTTCACCCATTATAAATCTCCTATGCCATTCTCCCACAAACATTCCTTCTGGATCCGCATTATCTCTTATCTCTCTCCATCCCTTCAAATTATCTCCATACATTTCCTCAATATCTGATCCTGTTGTTTCGAAATTCTTAGCCCAGTGAGGTTTCCCACCTAATTCCCGCATTAAAAATTCAAACCCTTGATAATATCTCTCGTGACATGGTGGATCCATATCATAAGGACGATAAAGCGTTGCGTTCAAGTAAAGAGTTGCTTCTTCTGTACAAGTAGGATCGAGATGTGGACGAGGAGTAGTACTATTGCTTGTTTCGGTGACGCGAACTTCAACTGGTGCATGAACATAAAGGCCATCTGCCGAAACTGGGATACCATGCTCAACGTAATCTGGATCCTCTGGGGTGAGATGATTGAGCCAAGAACTTAATCTTTTGATAGCCTCTGGACCTTTGGAAATTGGAATTGCCCATTCGTTGACGAATTGAGAGTAAAGACAATTCATGAGAAGTGCTTGACGGGATGGTTGAATAGCGGAACTCTTTGAACCATTTGTAAAACCATATTGCATACCAAAAACGAACCATTCTACCCATGGAAGGATACGTGGGATAAAATGACCAAGAGCAAGAAGATTATGATAAACGTGATATCCTAACCAAGCATCATAATAAGACTTTGCAGGAGGAACAGGAGCCAAATCAGTCTTTTCAGCCGTCCAAACAACCGCTCTTCTTGTGTAAGGAAACCACCAAACTCGAACGAATTCAGTTTGTGTCCAAAGAGTCTTGTTCCAATTATTCATCATTCGAATATCGGTATCAACAGTTTGTTCCCATGAGAGAGTGAAAGCCGGGACTGCTTGAAAGGTAATTTCTGTAATGATACCGATTGCTCCAAGAGAAATGAGAGAAGCGCGAAAGAGTTCTTCATTTTCATTCGGTGAACAAGTTTCCGTTTTACCATTCGAAAGAGTAATCTTCAACTCCAAAATCGAACTTGACAAGATCCCATGTCGTAATGTGCTTCCATGAGTACCAGTTGAAATTGCGCCTGCAATGGATTGATGATTGATACTACCCAAATTTGGCATGGCCAGACCCAGAGCATCAAGTTGTTCACCCACGGAATACAATCGTATACCACTTTGCATAACCACCACTCCGGTCTCCCGATCCGCAGATAGGATTTTATTGAAATTATCCAGATTGACGAGCCAACTCGATGTGCAAGTGATATTTGAAGGAGAATGACCACATCCTACGGTTGTAATTCTTCTCCTACATTTTCGCGCGAGATTGACCACTTTTTCCACTTCATGGATAGATTCGGGTTGAATGAATAGTTCGGGAGATGAATGAAATGTTCTTGCCCATGTTGACTGTGTATGATTTGTTTTCGCTCGGAATGGAACATCGTCGCCATATCTTTCTAATTCGAATTTGATTGCGGGGTCCATCTTTGCGCCTGGACTTATTTTCCTTTGGAAAGGTATGTAAGTAGGTTGTTATTTTGATGGTAGGAAGTTGATGAAACTTAGTATTGGACTTGGGCCGATAATTATTGTACAACATTCATCTGGGATTGATTCCAGAATGGAGTGAGTGAAGTGAGTGAAGTGAGTGAAGTGGGTGAAGTGAATGAAAACAAATGAATTCGCCCTTCGCTTGGGACGAAAGGAAGATTTCATCACATATGTTGTATTCCCTCGAGGGGTTGATATTTTTTATTAGGCGGGGTGATTTTGGAGATGAACCTAAAATTGATGATGAGTGCATTAGCGATACCGACAAGAATGAGAGAACAAGGGTGAGAAGATCCAATCCAATCTAGATCTTTTTTAAAAGTTGCTCTTTGCTCTTATTATTGCCACTCTATCAATTGCATGACGCTCCGCTGGCCCTCCGGGGGCCACTGCCGTGGAGGCAGACTATTTGGAGAGGAAGAGAAATGCATTTTTATATCTTCAATAAATCGAGCGCAGCGAGCTATGGGGGTTTGGGGGCTTGCCCCCATTAATAAGCATCAATTCATTCAACATTCACCGCGATGCTCCAGTCTAGACTATTTCTTTTTATTCGAAAAAGAAGATGTATTGGCAAGGTCTTCTCTTACCAGAATGATCTACAGTGAAGTATAGGAAGATCCCCCTCCAATCCCCAATCCCTAACTCTCATCTCTTTCTTAAATTCTTTGCATGAATTTCATCTGAACTTTGACCATATTAAATCCTCCATGGTCCCTGATAATTGATCTACCTCCATATGCGGAATATCCGAACCCCTCTATTATGTCAAATGAAGCAAAGATTTAGATATTGTGTCATTTAAACACACAGGAGAAATTTCCTTTGCATTGTACGACCTCAGGGAAGTGTATTTAGATATTTGAAGACTAGAGCTTCGATATCTATCTAGGAGGTATCTATCTATCTACATTTCTCTTCCTATGTGTGCATACATACACACTTCTGTATACATACATACATACATACATACATACATACATCTGTCTCTGCATACCTACATACATCTCTTTCTCCATACACACATACCTGCTACCAACCTGTTTATCATCGAGTTTTTCAAATTGCCTCCAAGAAGATATAAAAATGAAATAATGGTTAATATCGCCCTCACACCTACATTATCAACTGGAATGTCTCCCTCCTCATCAACCAGCAATTTTTGCGGTCTTCCTCGTCCCTCAATTTCCCACTCTCATTCCAAATCCCACGATCCAATATCAGATGCAAGTTCCACTACTTCCTCCAAATTTCGCAAACAATTGGTAGCAAATGCTCGACCTTTACTCCTCCGACGTCGAGATACCACCAATACAACTCACAGTATTCCATCGATAAACACCAAATCCAAACTCGGTACCAGTACCAGTATCAGTACTTCCTACGAAAATCACACCAACAACTATCATACCTCCTCTTCCTCCTCTTCTACCTCGCCAATCCCACCATCACGAAACCTAAAATTAAAGAAATCACAACCACCATACACCAATTCACCCAACTTTTCTCTCCCCCTCAACAACAGCAATAATCCCAAACGAGAATCTGCCGAATTTCAGTGGGCGCGCGAAGATCAATTGAGTGTGATTCTCGAATATTTGGACGAAACACGAAGTATCAGTAGCCATACGACCAATCCCGACACTGCCGATCCCACTTCAATCCCCAAAACCCCACCTCTCGCGATTCCAGAAACCATCAGAGAAATTTTGAGTCCAACGCCTACTTCTACATCTTCACCTCGTACACCAAGATTTGATAAGATAGGTGTGAGAGAGCGAGCGAGTAATTCGAAACTTCCGAGTTATTCTTCTTATTCTCGAAATACAGGGGCGGTGGAAAATACGGCTAACAGCACGGGTATATCAACAAGTACATCCACATCAACACCCGCACCATCGCAACCTCCAAACCTAATAAGAAACGAACAAGCGACTCCAGATCTGGAAGAAAACTCCAGAGACATCAGAGAAAATCTGGCACCACAAGAACAAATCGATTATACGAGTTCGGCATTGGGAATTAGAATGGCTAGTTCGGGTGGTAGTGAGAGGGGAACCCCAGAGGTGATTCCGAGACCGATTGCGCATCCACCAAAAGATGTAAGTTTTTTCTCTTCTTTTTGTCTTCCTTTTCTCACTGTGCTACTTTTGAATGGATGGTGGGCATCTGCGGCAATTAGGGAAATGAATGGGAATATTGATATGGGGGCAAGCCCCCAAACCCCCTTTGCTCGCTGCGCTCGATTATTTTATATATACTGCTAGTCTGCCTCCACGGCAGTGGCCCCCGGAGGGCCAGCGGAGCGTCATTTACAAGGCTTTCTTTTGAATGACGTTTTATTTCAATTGGTTCAAATATTTCCAATCTCTCAACCTATAAACACAGATCCTACCCCGCAGTTCCCGTTTCCCACTCAAAAAAAGAACACAATTCTAACATCTTCTTTCACCAAAAAAGCTCGAATCAATCGCCCGTATAGATTCCTCCTTAATCTTCGAACACTTCACCACATCCGACGCCTGGGTTCTAGGCTCCGCATTACGAGAACGTCTCCTTCCACATCCCACCCCCGTCGTCATAAGCATCTCCCTCAGTAACGCCAATCAAATCCTTTTTCACTGCTGTACACATAGTGGTACCATGCCCGATAATGATAGTTGGGTCTCGCGAAAACGGAAAACGGTACTGAGATGGGGAGTTAGTACTTGGTATATGTGGTGTAAATTTGAAGGGGATGAGGGAGCTTTCGCGAGGAAATATGGATTGGGTAATGAGGCGGGAGAATATGCTATTCATGGGGGTGGTGTACCCATTAGGGTTACGGGTGTGGAGGGCGTGGTGGCTTGTGTGGTTGTAAGTGGGTTGAAACAATGGGAAGATCATGGAGTTATTGTGGAGGTTATTAGGGATTTGTATTATTGAGAAAGTGTATGTGGGAGAGAGTTGGGGTGAGCATCTGGTGTTTTCACATCCATCCACCATTTTCATATAACGAATAGCATAACTGAATGGTTCAGGCTTGGGTTGATTGGTGGCAGGTTGGGTTTGTATGATTTGATATGATACGGTTAGATTACTTTGTATTTGTATTAATTATTTCACTTGCGGTAACAGGCGCAGGATGTTAGTAGAAAAGAAAGAAAGACAGACAGTCAGAAATGGAAGGCAATCAAAGGAAAGGAAATCAATAAATGATAAATAATTCATTCAATAGACGGAACAAAATATAAGAGAGAAAGAAAAAGAAAAAAGGAGAAAAGTGTATTGAAATATGTATATATGTATGTGTGTGTGTATAAATACCAAAGTCAATCAATACTTAATCTAAAGAATAATTAATACTAAACAGATCTATAATGATATTTTAATAAAACAAGTAAATATAATATTATTATATCGGGATATTGTTTAATATTATAAAAAGTTATATAATATTATATCAACAATCTTTTTAGTTAAATTTTATTAATATAATTTATAATATTATAAATTTTGATTTAATAATAAATAAATTTCAAGTTTAAAGATTTTTTAATAAATATATTATAAAGAAATCCAAATTATATGATTTTTGATATATAATAATTTTTTAATTGTTTTGATATATTTTTTTTTATAATTAAAATTCCTTATTTTTTTAAAGTAAGTTTTTATAATGTAATTTTAAAAATGTAAAAATAAAAGATTTATGTCACGAATTACATTCATTATAACATAATAAAAGCAAGTACAGCGATTTGGACCGTAGTTTTCAAGAAGATCCTTATCAATAAAGAATTTTAGAATAAGTATCCTAAAATTCAATTAATCCTAAGATTATATATATTTTAGGATTGATCAATTAGGCAACTATAATAGTTTAGAACAAGTTATCCTAGGATCTTATTTATCCTAAAATAGAAAGTCTTAGAATAAAATTGATCCCAGGATTTTTGTTCTAAAAAACATATTATCCTAGGAAACAAATTATCCCAGGATTAATGTCCTGAAGCCAAATAAGGATCATATGATATACTAACCTTGCTAGCCAACTAGTAGAGCTAGCAATAAGAGAATATTAGCTATACTAGCCAGCTAGTATAACTAATATCCAAGAAGGAATTAGTATATAATCAAAATAATTTCATAATTTAGGAGCTTTATACTCAATTTAATTATCAATTAATTTATCTATATTCTACTTGATCTAATAGCAACTTCATTTCCAAATGAATTTTAATAATAAAGCCTTAACCTATAATTACTAATCAAACAAACCTTAAGTAACTATTACCTTTAATATAGAATCGTTATACTTTAAGTATTATTATAATTAAACTATATCAGTTATAATAGACTCCAATCAACAATCTACTGAATCAGTTTCCTTCTCCTTCACTAGGGCCTCAAGGCAAGCCATCACTATTATAAAATCAAAACAAACAATCCAAATATCTACCCCTAATCTATTTTATAGAGATCATAATAAGTATTAAGTTTTTGTTATATAAGCTGATCTTTATTATATTTTTAATAGATATCTTTTCTTAATATAAATATAAAGGATTTTGTGATTGATATTATTCTTTCGAAGAACTATATTTAATTGGATCGAATCTTTCTTCAATAATCTAATGACCAAAATTACTGATAATTAACTTAATAAAAATATGAAATCTGAGATACACTATCTTTTTGGCATTTACAAATCATTCCAACAAGATTTCGACAAAACCTTCAAAGAAATTGACCCTGATTATATAATTAAGAGAGTATTACAACAATTTAAATAGATAAAATTAGTTATAATTTATATTGCTAAATTCTAATAATATATTAAATATATTATATAGGATAATAACTATTTTAGATCTTAGTTTTATAAAGGACTTAAAGATATTATCAAGAATAAACTAACTAAAACCTTTAAACCATCAAATCTTTTTGAGTTAATCGAGATTTCTATTCTAATTGACAACTGTTTTTATAAAAGACAAATAGAGAAAAAGGGAATCATTCAGGAAAATAGAAAGTTTGCTAAACCTTAATGTTAGAGCAGATATTATAATACTGATGATCCAATAAAATTAGATAGAATTGAATATCGATATAAACCAAATGGATTCAATATTGAAGAAAAGAAAAGATATTAAAAAACAATCTATATTTCATTTATAAAAAAAATAAATATATATTTAAGGATTATAATTAGAAAAAATTATTTATTATAAAAGATAAAAAATAAGTAAGATTTGGAAACAAGAAATAAGGATCTTGGGAAGCGGATACTCTAAAAGGCAGTTTCTGTGAAATAGGATTGTTAAAGAAAGAACTATTACAATTATACTTAAAACAATTTAAAGAATTGGGTATAGATATTTCAAATACAGGAAGGGGGCCATCCGAAAATATCGATATAGAAGTTGAGTTTATAAAAAACTGAGTCAATTAAATTATTTGAAAAGGAAAGATCTATAAAAGAATTCAAGGGTAATCAACAAATTAATAAGATTTATCTAAAACCTCAAAAAAACGAGTTATAATATATAACCAATTATTTCAATAGAAAATATATATAATGTTATTATAAAGAACAGAAACCTGATTTTGTAGAAAAACATCAGATTTATAATCACCTAACCTTATTGATCCTTTATATTATCATTTATAACAATCTTTATCGAATAATATTCAAGGAGAATATAGATGAGAATAATACTAAAAGATTTATTATAGATTTAGACTTTTCTTATATTAATGAAGAATAAGAGTATAATAATAATGATCTAAAGATTGGAGATATATAAGAAATCCTATTATAAGATAAATATTGTAGAATCTAATGTAGAATTAACTTCTATTATAAATACTGATAGATCAAGGATTACTACCAAGATTTTCAAATAAGATCAATAGAGTTGTTACTAATTATACCTTATAGATTATTAAATATAAATAAATATCAATATAAATAATTAAACCTTTTTATTAAAAAACAAATCATTAAACTATTATTATTAGAATTCAATGGTATAATTAGAATTGGATAATTAATCATTAAAGTCAATCTAGAAAAACAGAAAATCAAAGCTCTGATTGATTCAGAAATTATAGGGGTATTTATAAATCCTGATTTTATTAAAAAAAATGGAATTCTTATTGAGTCTAAAGAACATCTATATCAATTAATATTGTTAAAAGGAAAAAAGGTTAGAGTAGATAGTTGGGTACAAAGATAAATTAATGTTATTAGAATGATTATATCAGATGGATATACAGAATAAGTCAAAATGGATTTAGTATTATTGGGCAGATATACAATTATTTTAGAAATCTTTTGGATTAAGAAGCATAATCTAAATATTGATTGAATAAAGAATACCCTTACATTCGATTATTATAATTATAAAAACGAATGATTATATAATCTAAAAGAACAAATTTTTAGGGAGGCCAGATACTGTACTATAACAGCTACAGATCCTTCATTAATCAACAAGATCGATACAAAAAAGATTCCAATACAATACAGAAAATTCATCAAGCTATTCGAAGATTTATAGGACTTAAGAGTTTTACCCGAATATAAACCTTAGAATTATAAGATCAATTTCAAAAAGGGATTTATACCCTCTACTAAAAAGTTGAGATTATATAACCCTAATACTTTAAGAATATAAAAAGAATATAAATCTAAAATTGAAAAGAAAAGATAAATTAGGAAATCCAAGTCCTTTTATACAATTAATATATTATTAACATTCAAAAAAGAAGATCTGAATAATTGATCTTGTAAAGATTACTATCAAATAAATAATAGGATTATTAGGGATATATACTCTATACCCAAAACCTAGAAGTTAAAAGATAAATTGAGTAAGATAATAATTTATATTAAATTGAATCAAAGAAATACCTTCAATTTTATATAAATCAAAAAAGGATATAAATAGAAGACCACTTTTATATTACTTTTTAGATTATGAAAATATATAATTATATCTTTTAGATTAACAAATACATCTGTTATTTACCAATAATAAAATAACAAAATATTTAAAGAATTTAATTTATTCATAATCTATTATTTAGATAATATCCTTATCTTCTTTTAAAAAATAGAAAAATATAAGGAACATATTATAACGATACTGTACTGAAGGCAGCGGCTGCCTAAGATTTCGTTAATTTGTAGTTGTAGGTTAAGACTTTATTAATTAGATTTATTTGAAAGTAAAATCGTTATTAAATCAAGTAGAATATAGATAAACTAATTAATAATTAAGTTGAATATAAAGCTCCTAAACTATGAAACTATTCTGATTATATACTAATCTTTTTCCTTATATTAATTGTGTTAATTGGGTTAGTATAATTAGTATTCTTATGATACTAGTTTTGCTAACTAAGCTAGTAGAGCTAGTATATTATATGATCTACTTTTGGTCTTAGAACATTAATCCTGAAATGATTCCAATCTTGGGATTGTAGAGATCCTAGGATAATAATCTTGGGATAGATATTATCCTAAAACAATAATTCTGGGACAAATATTATCCTAAAATAATAATCTTGGGACGAATTATATCCTAAAACATTTATTTTAAGATCCAATAATTGCCTAATCCATTCTTTTTAGGATATTATTTGTTCTAAAACAATATTTGTCCTAGGATTCCTTATCGATAAGGACCCCCTCGAAGAAAATGGCTCAAATATTGGTAACTAGATTTATTTTATAATAATAAGTATGGTTCGTGACATTATCCTTTTTCTAACCAAATATCGTCCTCAATCGCTTATAATTATCCGATCATCTTAATATTCAAGATCCAGATTCCTTTTTCCTTTTTTCAATATACCATCTATTTGTTCTCAACCCTATATTGATTATAAAGCTTTTAAGCGAGAAATCAATTTGATTGGAAAGAAAATGGCTCCTTGTACTCGATATGAAAGTGCTGGTGCTGAATACATTTCTCCTCGCGATACCAAGCATCGTCGTTGTAGTCGTTATACTATTCTCAATAAATCATACAATGTTTGCGAATTAAATAAAATGCCTATTGTTTCTGATTGAGAAGTTATCAATATTCAGATCAAACATATAAATACCGAAAAGGATCTTTTTCATTAGCAATAACTTAAAACGATATCCAAAATTCTTCGTCTTAGTAAATAACAAAAGTTCCTTTGTAAACGAAAACAAAAGATAATTACAACTGGATTAAATTCTATAGATAAGCTTGATATTCTAAAAGAAAAAAAGAAATTTGAAAAAGAAAAAGAAAAAGAAATTGCTGCAATTTTAATATCTATTATTCCTCCCAACCCTTTTGGTCAATTTGATCAATTTGATTCTGAACTTTCTACGATTGGTTCTAACTCCTTCGATCCCTCTTTTTTACATTCGATAAATTCGCTATTTGTATAAGTTATATTGAATTCTCTTTCCTTTTGGACAAATCCAGATTCTGTTAACAAAAATCCTCAAACTTTTTAAAATACTTAAAATCTTTCTCTAATTCCTATATATTCTCGGAATCCGAATAATTTTCTTATTTTATCAAATATTTGACTTTGTTTTTAATAAATTTGTAATCTAATATTTTCTTTATCTTATACTTGACATTTTGATTAATAGATATAATTTCGGTTTCAAAAACTTTAGGTACTTTTGGTAATACTAATTTGAGCAAGGATATATAAAATACTGAATGGATATTTATACTTTTTGATAATATCAATTTATAATTTAAAGATCCCTTAATTTTCTTGATCTTGAATAATCCTAATTTCTTATAATCCAATTTTGCATTTAATCTCTTTATCTTAATGTTTTTCCAGAATAGATAGACTTTATTCTTTTTCTTTAATATTAATTTTTAATTACATTTCTTATTGTAATAATAAATGTTTCTTTCAATAATAAATTTAAGTTCTATTGTTATTTCCTTATAAATTTCCTTAAGTTTCTTTGTTTATATAATAACAAATTGATTCTTTATTTCTGGAATATTTAGTTTTTGATATATAACTAATTCATATTCAAAATTGGTATAATTCAGGGAAACTTGGATAGTTTCTGAAGTAAAGTTATTGTATATAAATTATACTAAAGGTAATAATCCTATTCAATCATTTTGTTGATAATTTATATAACAATAAAGATATACTTCGATAATCTGATTTACTTATTCATTTTCTTTATTCATTTATAGATAGAATGTTATAAACATTTTCCTTTTTACATTTAGTAATGTTACTAAAGCAATCCAGAATTTTAATATAAAGAGTTTATTTCTATTAGACAATATCTTTTCTAATAATCTATATATTATAATAACTTCTTTTAGGAATATAATTATCAGGGTTTTTGTAGTTAAGATAATCCTATATAATATTAATATCATATATTTAATCAGTTGATCTATAATGATTAGGAGATAATTATATTCTACTTTTGTTATTGGATTTTTGGATTTAGATAATAGTTTTATGAAGTCCTATAATATCGATTTCTATAATGTTGGTGGTATCTCAATTATATATATCTGTCTATAAGAGGCATGACAAGAAGCTTTGTTTCTGATATAGGTATCATATTCGATGACCATTTTTTTGATTATAGTTTGGAATCCTGAACTTCAATATTGTCTTTTAATTCTTAAATATATTCTTTGTACTCTTTGATGATTATAAATTGGTAATGTATACTGTTCTTCAATGAATTCAATAGTAATATTATTTGGTAACCAAATTTTCCTTGCGATCTATATCAATCTATCTACAGTTATTGGTGGCTTAGATTATTTGATGTTTTCCTTATTCAATTATATATCTATAAATTTGTTTTTTCAGATTTCTATTGATTTATTCTTTAAAACAACAATTTTTGTTAGATTTGGAATAAGGTCTCTATTCAGAAAAGATTTTAAAATTGTTATTTCTTGATAGGTTTTATCATTTTTATACCTTAGTGATCTATTTAATATATCTGCCCTTATATTATCTTTGCCTTTAATATACTTGATTATCAAGTCGAAACCAGCTAATTCTTCAGTTTATCAAGCTAATCTTCAATTATCCAGAACCTTAATTATAATGAAGATTTATAGATTCATATAATCAATATAAATAATTACTGGGAATTTAGCTTTTTGAAGATAGATCCTCTAATATTTCAATGATTTGATTATAATTATAAGTTCTTTCTTATAGATATTATAATTTTGTTCTGTTTTATTCATTTTGCTGAAATAATAAACAATTAGATGTAATTTCTTATTATTATCTCTTTGAAGATGAACTCTTATTATACAGGTATCAGAAATATTTGTTTCAATAATATTTTCTCAATTATTATAATAATTGTAGAATATAGGTTCCCTAGTAAATCTATCCTTGATTTCCTAGAAGACTTACTTTGCTTTTTCGTTTTATATGAATCCCATATCTTTTTTTGTTATTTCTATAAGTAATTCTATTATTTTGGAAAAGTCTTTGATGAATACCCAATAAAAATTAACGAATCCTAGTATAATCTATATATCTTTGATATTTCTAGATTGTTCCCAATTTTTTATTTTCTTAGTTTTCTTTAGGTTAATATTTATTTGATCTGATTTGATTATATATTTTAAGAAGATTATTTTCTTAATTCCAAACTTATATTTTAATAACTTGAATTATAAATCAATTTTCCTAAATATTTTGAGTACTTTAAGGATATATTCTTCATATTCTTTTTCTTTCTAAAAGAAGATCAAGATATCATCCAAATAACAGATTACAAATAAGCTAAACTCCTTAAATATTTTGTTGTTCTATTATTGATATATAGCAAATATATTAATTAATCCAAATAATATAATAATATATTCTTATAATCTAGAAGATAATATAAAAACGATCTTTTATTTATATCCTTCTTTAATTTGTATAAGATTAAAGATATTCCTTTAATCTAGTTTAATATAGATTATTATTTTACTTAATTTATCCCTTAACTCCTAAACTTTGGGTATAGGGTATATATCCCTGATGATCTTATTGTTCACTTAATGGTAGTCTCTGTAAGGTCGATTATTCGGATCTTCTTTTTTGAATGTTAATAATATATTAGATATATAAAAGGATTTGGATTTCCTAATCCATCTTTTCTTTTTAGTTTTAGATCAATATTCCTTTTATATTCTTAAAGTATTGAGATTATATAATCTTAATCTCTCAATTGGGGATATGAATCCTTCTTTGAAATTGATCTTATAATCCCAAGGCTTATATTCTAGCAAAACTCTCAAATCCTATAGATCTTCGAACAACTTGGCGAATTTTCTGTACTATATTGGAATCTTTTTTTCATCGATCTCACCGATCAATGAAGGATCTATAATTGTTATAATACAATATCCAATCTCCTCGGAAATCTGTTCCTTTAGATTATATAATCATTCGTTCTTATATCTGCAACAATCGAATATGAGAATATCCTTTACCCAATCAATATTTGGATTATATTTTCTAATCCAAAAGGTTTCTAAGACTACTATATATTTATTCAATGATACTAAGTCTAATTTGACTTGTTCAATATACCTTTCTAATATAATTATTTTAAGAGTATTAATTTGTCTTTGTATCTATTCATCTATTCCAACCTTTTTTTCTCTTAGCAATATCAATTAATATAAATATTCTTTAGATTCAATAAGGATTTCGTTTTCTTTTATAAAGTTAAGATTCATAAATATTTCTATGATTTCTAAATCAATTAAAGTTTTAACTTCTTGTTTTCCAAGATTGATTCCTACAATTAATTGTCTAATCCTAATTGTATTATTGAGTTCTAATAATAATAATTCGATAATCTATTTTTCAATGAAAAGATTCAACTATTTATATTGATGTTTATTTATACTCAATAATCTATAAGATATAGTTATTAATAGTTCTATTGGTCCTATCTGAAAGTCTTGATAATAATCCTCAGCTTATCGATGTTTATAATAATAATCAATCCTATACCAGATCCTGTGATATCTAGTTTATAATAGGATTTCCTATATATCTCTGATTTCTAGGTTATAATTGTTATGCTTTTATTTTTCATTAGTTTGAGGAGAGTCTAAGTTTGTAACAAATCTTTTAGTATTGTCTTCCTTTATATTCTTCTTGAATATTATTCGATAAAGGTCGTTATAAATGATAATATATAAGATCAACAAAGTTGGATGATTATAAGTCTGATATTTTTCTATAAAATCAGGTTTATATTCTTTGTGATAACATTATATACATATTCCATCAAGATAACTGGTCAAATACCATAGTTCGTCTTCTTGAGGTTTTAGATAAATTTTGTTGATTTGCTGATTGTTTTCAGATCCTTCTTTTTCGAGTAACTCGACTAACTCATAATTATCTGTAAACTCGATTTCCTCATCGACATTTCCAGTTGGTTCTATTTTTATAAATAGAATGATTATATTTAATTCTTTAAATTGTTTTGGATATAATTGGAATAATTCTTTTTCTAACAATCCAATCTTGCAAAAGTTACCCTTTAATATATCCATTTCTTGGGGTCCTTGTCTTTTATTTCCAAATCTTATTTGTTTCTTATCTTTTGTAACAAATAATTTTTTTTAATTATAGTCTCGAGATATATACCTATTTTTTCTATAGATGAAGTATAGATTATTCTCTTTATATTTTTTCTTCTCTTTGATGTTAAATTCATTTGATTTATATCAATATTCGACTTCATTCAATTCCATTGGATCGCTGGCATTGTAATATCTGTTCTAACGCTGAGGTTTAGAAAACTTTCTATTTTTTTGAGTGATTCCCTTTTTCTTTATTCATCTTTTATAGAAATAATTGTCGATTAGAATGAAGGTTTCGATTAACTTAGAAAGATTTGGTGGTTTTGGAGCTCTTATTAGCTCATCCTTGATGATATTCTTAAATCTTTTATAGAATTAGGATCTAAAATAATCATTATTCTATATAATATATCTAGTATATTGTTAGAATTTAGTAATATAAATTGTGATTGATCTTATTTGCTTAAGTTGTTGTAATACTCTTTCAATTATGTAATCGAGATCAACTTCTCTAAATGCCTTGTTGAAATCTTGTCGAAATGATTTGTAAATATCAAAAAAACAATGTATCTCAGATTTCATATTTTCATTAAACTGACTATTAGTAGTTTTGGTTATTAAGTCATTGAAAAAGGGTTTGATTTAATTAAATACAATTCCTTAGAAAAACAAGATTAGCTATAAGATCCTTTGTATTAGTATCAAGAAAAGATATCCATTAAAAGTATAGTAAAGATTAGTTTATATAACAAAAACTCAATACTTATTATGATCTCTATAAAATAAATCAGGGATAGATATTTGGATTGTTTATCTTGGCTTTATATTGGTGGTAGCTTGCTTTAAGACTTTGGTGGAGGAGAAGGAAACTGATTTGATGGATTGTTGAATAAAGTCTATTATAATTGATATAATTTAATCGAAAAGATACTCAAAGTATAATAATATTATATTAAAAGCAATAATTATCTGAGGTTTTGTTAATTTATAGTTGTAAATTAAGGCTTTATTAATTAGATTCACTTGAAAGTGAAGTTGTTATTAGATCAAGTAGAATATAAGTAAATTAATTGATAATTAAGTTGAATATGAAGCTTCTAAACTATGAAACTATTCTGACTATATACTAATCTCTTTCCTTATGCTAATTGTACTAGCTGGATTAGTATAGTTAGTATTTCTGTAATGCTAATTTTGCTAATTGGATTAACAGAGTTAATATATTATGTAATCTACCTTTAGCCTCAGAACATTAATCCTGAGATGATTCCAATCCTAGGATTGTGGAGATTCTAGGATAATAATCCTAGGATAGATATTATCCTAAAACAATAATTTTAGGACAAATATTGTTTTGGGATAATAATCCTAGAACGAATCATATTCTAGGATATTTGTTCTAGGATCTAATAATTGCCTAACCTATTCTTTCTGGGATATCATTTATCCTAGGATAATATTTGTCCTAGGATTCTTTATCGATAAGGACCCCCCTGAAGAAAGCAGCTCAAACATTAGTAACTAGATTTATTTTATAATAATGAGTGTGGTTCGTGACACATATCTTGAAAGTACTTGAAGCATTTAGAAAGATCAATTTATAGCTCAAACTATCGAAATATAAATTTGGAATTAAAAAGATAATCTTCCTAAAATATATTATTGAACCAAGGCAAATGAACATTAATCCAAAGAAAACTGAAAAAATAAAAAATTAGAAACAATCTAGAAACATCAAGGATATACAAATTATATTAAGATTCATCAATTTCTATTAGATATTTATAAAAGATTTTTCCAAAATGATAAAGTCACTTATAATAATAACAAAGAAAGGTATAGGATTTATATAAAACAAAAAGATAGAACAAACCTTCCAAAAAATCAAGGATAAATTCATTAAGAAATTTATATTATATAATTATTATAATAATCGGGAAAGTATTATTGAAATAAATGTTTCCAATATTTATATGACAGAAGTTCATCTTCAAAAAGATAATAATAGGAAATTACATTCAATTACCTATTATTTCAATAAAATAGATAAAACAAAGCAAAATTATAATATTTATAAAAAAGAATTTATGGTTATAATCAAATCATTGAAACATTAAAGAATTTATTTTCAAGAAACTAAATTCCCAATAATCATTTATATTAATTATTTGAATTTATAAATCTTTACTATAATTAAGATCCTGAATAATCAAAGATTAATTTGATAAACTAAGAAACTAATAGGTTTCGACTTAATAATTAAATATATCAAAGATAAAGATAATATAAGAATAAATACATTAAACAGGCTATTAAAGTATAAGGATGATAAGACTTATTAGAAAACAATAATCTTGAAAGCTTTACCAAATAAAGATCTTATTCCAAATCTAACAAAAATTGCCGTTTTAGAAAATAAACCAATGAAAATCTGGAAAAACAAACTTACAGATACACAACAGAATAAAAAGAATATCAAATAACCTGAGCCACCAGTAATCATTGATAGATTGATATAAATTACAAGGAAAATATAGTTATCAAGTAATATTACCCCTGAATTCATCAAAGAACAATATATATTATCAACTTATAATTATCAGAGAGTATAAAGAACATATTTAAGAATTAAGAGATAATATTGGAGTCCAGGACTCTGAATTATAATTAATAAAGTAATCATCAAATGTAATACTTGTATTAGGAATAAGGCTTTCTGTTATACCCCTTATAGATAGATATATATAACCAAAATACTACCAATATTATAAAAATCGATATTATAGGATTTCATAGATTCATTACCTAAATCCAAAGATCTAATAACAGGAATAGAATACGATTACCTTTTAATCATTATAGATCGATTAATTAAGTATATAATATTAGTATTATATAAGATCATTTTAATTATAAAAATCTTAACAATTATATTCCTAAAAAAAGTTATTACAATATATAAATTATCAGAAGAGATATTGTCAAATAGGAATAAATTCTTTATATCAAAATTCTGGATAACCCTAATAGTATTATTAAATATAAAAAGGAAAATATCTATAGTATTCTATTTATAAATGAATAAAAAGAATAAATAAGTGAATCAGATTGTAAAAGTATATTTTTGTTATTATATAAATTATCAATAAAATAATTAAGTAGAATTACTATTTTTAATATAATTTATATACAATAGCTCTATTTCAGAAATCATACAAATCTCTCTGAATTATATCAATTTTAGATACAAATTAATTATATATCGAGAATCAGATATTCCGGAAATAAAAAATTAATTTGCTATAATAAAAACAAAGAAACTTAAGGAAATTTATAAGGAATTAATAGCCGAATTCAAGTTTGTAATGGAAAAGAATGCTCATTATTATAATCAAAAATGTAATCAGGAGCCAATATTAAAGGAAAGGGATAAAATCTATTTTCTTCAAAAAAACATCAAGATAAGGAGATCAAATGTAAAACTGGATTATAAAAAACTAGGATTATTCAAAATCAAGAAAATTAAAGGACCTTTGAATTATAAATTAATATTATTAAAAAATATAAATATTTATTTAGTATTTTATATATCCTTATTCAAATTAATATTATTAAGAGTATCTAAAACTTCTGAAACAAAAATCATATTTATCGATTAAAATATTGAGTATAAGATAGAGAAAATACTAGATTATAAATATATTAAAAACAAAGCCAAATATTTGGTGAAATAGAAAAATTATCTAGATTCTAAGAATATATAGGAATTGAAGAAAGACCTTAAGCATCTTAAAAAGTTTGAAGAGTTTTATTGATAGAATCCGAATTTATCTAAAAGGAAGGAGAATTTAATATAATTTACATAAATAATAAATCTATCGAATATAAAAAGGAGAGCTTAAGGGAATCGAAATTAATCGGGGGAAGTTCAGAATCAAATAGACCAAATTAATCAAATTGATCAAAAGAATTGGAAGGAACAATAGGTGTTGAAGTTGTAGCAATTTCTTTTTCTTTTTTTTATCTTTCTTTCTTCTTTAAAGCATCGAGCTTATCTATAAAGTTCAATTTAGTATTAATTATCTTCTATTTCCTTTCATAAAGAAACTTCTGTTGTTTACTGAATCGAAGTATTTTTGATATCGTCTCATCCTTTTTTATATCCATCTATTCAATTTGAGTATTGATAATCTTTTAATCAGAAACAAAGAGTATCTTATTTAAATCACATATATCGCAGAATTTATTTAAAGAAGTATAATATCTATAATAATAATACTTAATATCACAAAAAAGATATATTCAACATTAATAGTTTTATAATAAATATAAAGAGCTATCTTCTTCCTAATCAAATTAATCTCCCTTCCCAAAACTTTATAATCGATATAGAATTAGAAATGAATGGGTGATATAATAAAGAAAATAAATTGAGAAGTTAAAGAGATAAAAGGATTCTTAATCAGATAATTATAGGTGATTGAGGATAACACTTAATTAGGAAAGGAATAGTATCATAAATTATATTTATTATAATATAATAAAAACAAGTATAACAATTTAAACTGCTGTTTTCAGGAAGATCCTTATCAATAAGGAATTTTAGGATAAATGTTCTAAAATTCAATTAATCTTAGGATTGTATATATCCTAAAATTAACCAATTAGATAGTTATAATAATTTAGGGTAAGTTATTCTAGGATAAAATTGATCCCAGAATTTTTGTTTTAGAAAATATATTATCTTAAGAAATAAATTATCTTAGGATTAATGTCCTGAGGCCAAATAAGGATTATATGATATATTAGTCTTACTAGTCAGCTAGCAAAGCTAACAATAAAGGAATGCTAGTTATACTAGCCAATTAGTATAGCTAGTATTCAAAAAGGAATCAGTATATAATCAGAATAATTTTATAGTTTAGGAGCTTTGTACTCAATTTAGTTATCAATTAGTTTATTTATATTCTACTTGATTTAATAACAACTTCATTTTCAAATGAATCTTAGTGATAAAGCCTTAACCTACAACTATCAACCAGACGAACCTCAGGCAGCCGCTGCCTCCAGTACAGAATCGTTACAATTTATTCTTTTTCTCATTATAAATATCAGAATATCAATGAGATTAGGGTTATATACAACTATATGTATAATAGTCTATATATACTACTGTATGTATATTAGTACTTATATATACTATTATATATATATTAATACCTATATTTATTATTAAATATATATTAATATTTGTATATATAATCATATATACACTACTATTTGTAATTTATATATACTATCTTTATAAGTAGTTATTCCCTCTTTGTATAAAAGGGAATCAAGCAGAATACAATATACCATTTACCCTTATATTATTTACTTAGTGTGTATACCTTTGAAGTCAACCCAACAATAAAAGTGTTAGTATCACTCCAGTGATACGATGCCTATTAGTAAAAGGTATTATATGTTTGGTATGTAATTCTTGTTTATCATTATTATCTATAATAAAGGCTCCTATTTATAATAGAAAAGATAGATATTAATATTTGTTAATAAGTATAGCTCCCTTTTCTAATAAAATAATCATATAATGTATTAATATTGACAATTTTCTTTTTAAAAAAGTTAATTATGTGATATATATTCCCTTAATTCCTTTTCATTTATTCTGTTATTTTAATATCAATCTTATTGGTATCGATTGGGTCTATAAATGCTTGATAAGGTTTATTCTTAGTTATAATATTTATTAGATTGGATTTATTATTAATCTATTTAATCTTTGCTATTCCTCTTTTCTTATATAATTATTATAAAGCTATAATATCGGTTATTAGTCTTTTTTCGATAATAAACCCTAATTTGATTAATAGATTATAGAATGATTTGGAATCGATATAAACAGTCAATAATATTGATATCTTAGATTTAAGAATTATATTGATTATATTCTTTATAATTAAGACAATATCGAAGCTATATACTAATCTATATTGTCGGAACACTAGCTCCTGAATGCTCCGCTACTCAGACGCACAGACCTAGACTTGTATATACACAAGTTTACGGACAAAGAAAAGGCACTTTCTTATAAGTAATACCCCCTCCTCCTTCAAAGAAGAAAAGAGGGTTAAACAGAATTATAATTTACTTTACTTATTACTTGTGTACACATCTTAAGAGTTTGTCCAATATATATAATTCTGAGGCTAGTATATTTCATATAATTCTCTTATATTTGACTGATGATCAATAAAGAATATTCGCATTATTACTTTTGTTTATTAGAACGATTACAAAGCCTATTTGCAATGAATAATCTTTGTTATTGCTGAATAATATATTATTGAATATAATGATTTTCAATGATTCTATATCAAGAGAGATGAATTTGAATCTTCTTTTAGAATTCTTTATTTATTATTTAATTTGTTTATTGAATCCTTTTATATCTTCTTCAATAAAATTAATTATTTAGATAATAATAGAAAGGTCAAATAAAGCCTTTGATTAATATATTATTATAATATATTATTAGAAAGTTATCGGTATAGTACATGGAATAGTAGTAAATATTGATTATATAGATTGAACTAATTAGTAGGAAGCTTGATAAGAGAAGGCTGGTTTTATTATTTATATTGCCTTTGTTTATCGCCTTTTTATTTTGGTATTGAATAACCTCAATTTCAATACTCCCTTATTAAAGATATATCATTCAATTAATTAATCTATTAGACCTAACATTTTCTTAAACCTTTCAAAAGCAATCCTTACAATTAGCTTTGTCATCCCATCTACTATTATATCATTAATCCTGATATAATTAAAAAAAAAATTTATATTTAATAAGAAACTATTGATAATTCTTTTCAAAATCATTATTGTTTTTGTTCCCGAATTATTCTCGATATTTATGTTTTGACTTTTTTTGCTTCTTTTTGCTATATTTGTATGATTTATAATTTGGTTTTCTATAATCTTTGATCCAATATTTCTGGTTTCCTTTATTTAATTGATTCCTTGAATCTTCTCATTTGTTTGGGGTTTTTTTTTATTAGGATTATTAAATTTATTTAAGGATTGATTATGATATTTTTGAGAATTGTTGAAATATCTTTGTTTTATAAAGAATATATTATTTCGAAAGTTTGTTGGATATATCTGTCACGAATTATGTTCATTATAATATAATAAAAGCAAGTACAGTGGTTTGGGCTGTTGTTTTTGGGAAGATCCTTATTGATAAGGAATCCTAGAATAAATATCCTAGGATTCAATTAGTTTTAGGATTGTATATATCTTAGGATTAATCAATTAAGCAATCATAATAGTTTAAGGCAAATTATCCTAGGATATTATTTGTTTTAGGATAGAAAGTCCTAGGATAAGATTGATCCTAAGATTTTTATCTTAGGAAGTATATTATTCTAGAAAACAAGTTATCCCAGGATTAATGTTTTAAGATTATTAAGGGATTATATGATAGATAGATTGGATAATCAGGTTATTTAGTTTAGGAGATAACCTGGATAGCTAATTTATCCAGATTATTTAATAATAATCACAAAGTATATAGTTAGGATAGTTTTATAATTTAAAAGCTTTATACTTAATTTAATTATCAATTAATTTATTTATATTCTACTTAATTTAGTAACAACTTCATTTTCAAGTGAATTTTAATAATAAAGTTTTAGCCTACAATTATCAATTAGACGAACCTTAGGTAACCATTATCTTTAATACAGAATTGTTATATTTTAAGTATTGTTATAATTAAGCTATATCAATTACAATAGACTCCAATTAATAATCCATCGAATCAGTTTCCTTCTCCTTTACCAAGGCCTTAGGGCAGATCACTATCATTATAAAGTCAAGATAAACAATCCAAATATCCACTCCTAATCTATTTTATAAAGATTATAATAAATATTAAGTTTTTGTTATATAAGCTAATCTTTATTATATTTTTAATAAATATCTTTTCTTAATATAAATATAAAGGATTTTGTAGTTGATATTGTTTTTCTAAGGAATTATGTTTAATTGGATCGAACCTTTCTTTAATGATTTAATAATCAAAACTACTGATAATCAATTCAATAAGAATATGAAATCTGAGATATACCATCTTTTTGGTATTTACAAATTATTCCGACAAGGTTTCGATAAGGCTTTCGGGGAAGTTGACCCTGATCATATAATTGAAAGAATATTACAATAATTTAAGTAGATAAAGTCAATTATAATTTATATTGCTAAGTTCCAATAATATATTGGGTATATTATATAGGATAATAATTATCTTAAATCCCAATTTTATAAAGAATTTAAGGATATTATCAAAGATGAACTAATTAAAACTTTGAAACCACCAAATCTTTCTGAATTAATCAAGATCTTTATTCTAATTGATAATTATTTTTATAAAAGATAAATAAAGAAAAAGAGAATTATTCAGGAAAATAGAAAGTTTGCTAAACCTCAATATCAGAGCAGATACTACAATACCAGCGATCCAATAGAATTGGATAGAGCTGAATATCGATATAAATCAAATATGTTCAATATTGAAGAAAAGAAAAGATATAGAAAAAACAATCTATATTTTATCTATAAAAAAAATAAGTATATATTTAAGGATTATAATCAGAAAAAGCTATTTACTGCAAAAAACAAGAAACAAATAAGATTTGGAAATAAGAAATAAGGATTCTGGAAAATGGATGCCTTAAAAGATAGTTTTTATAAAATAGGATTGTTAAAGAAGGAGCTATTACAATTATACCTAAAACAATTCAGGAAACAGGGTATAAATATTTCAAATATAGAAGTGGAGTTATCTGAGAATATTGATATGGGAATCAAGCCTACAAAAAACCTCGAATCAATTGAGTTACTCAAAGAGGAAGGATTTGAGGGCAATTAATAAATCGATAAAGTTTATCTAAGATTTTAAGAAAACAAGTTTTGGTATATAACCAATTATCTTGATAGGAAATATATATAATACTATTATAAAGAACAAAAACCTGGTTTTGTAGAAAAATATCGAATCCAGGATTATTTAATCTTATTAATTCTTTATATTGTTATTTATAACAATCCTTATTGAATAATATTTAAGGAGAATATAGATAAAAACAATATTAGGAGATTTATTATGGATCTAGACTCTTTTTATATTAATGAAGAATAGGAGTATAATGATAATGATTTAAAGATTAGAGATATGTAAGAAATCTTGTTACAAGATAGATATTGTAGAATTTAGTGCAAAATTAACTTTTATTATAAATATCGATAAACCAAGGATTATTACCAAGATTTTCAAATAGGATTAATAAAGTTGTTACCAATTATACCTTACAAATTACTAAATATAAACAAATATTAATATAAATAATTAAATTTCTTTATTGAAGAATAAATCATTGAACTATTATCACTAGAATTCAATAGTACAATCAGAATTAGATAATTGATTATTGAAATCAATTTAGAAAAACAGAAAGTTAAAGCTCTAATTGATTCAGGAGTTATAGGGGTATTTATAAATCCTGATTTTGTTAGAGAAAATAGAATTCCTATTGAGTCTAAAGAATATTCTTATTAATTAATATTATTAAAAAGAAAGAAGGTTAGAGTAGATGATTAGATACAAAGACAAATTAATATTATTAAAATAATTATATTAAATAAATATACAAAACAAGTCAAAATGGACTTAGTATTATTAGGTAGATATACAATTATTTTAGAAACCTTTTGGATTAAGAAATATAATCCAAATATTAATTAGATAAAGAATACCTTTATATTCGATTATTGTAATTATAAGAACAAATAATTATATAGCCCAAAAGAACAAATTTTTGGGGAGGCTGAATATTGTATTATGATAGTTATAGATCCTTTATTAATTGACAAGATCGATACAAAAATGATTCTAATACAATATAGAAAATTCGCCAAATTGTTCGAAGATCTATAGGATTTGAGAGCCCTGCCCAAATATAAGCCTTGAAATTATGAGATCAATTTCAAAAAGAGATTCATATCTTTTGCTGAGAAGTTGAGATTATATAATCTTAATATTCTAAGAATATAAAAAGAGTATAGATTTAAAACTAAAAAGAAAGGATAGATTAGGAAATCCAAATCCCTTTATATAATCAATGTATTATTAATATTCAAAAAAGAAGATCTGAATAATCGATCTTATAGAGACTATTATTGAATAAATAATAAGATCATTAGGGATATATACCTTATATTCAAGGTTTAGAAGCTAAAGGATAAATTGAGTAAGACAATGATTTATATTAAACTAAATTAAAGAAATACCTTTAATCTTATATAAATCAAAAAAGGATATAAATAAAAGATTATTTTTATATTATTTTCTAAATTATAGGAATATATAATCATATTTTTTGGATTAATAAATATATTTGTTATATATCAATAATAGAATAACAAAATCCTTAAAGAGTTTAGTTTATTTATAATCTATTATTTAGACAATATCCTTATCTTCTTCTGAAAGGAAGAAGAATATAAGGGATATATCTTGAAGATACTTGAAGTATTTAGGAAGATTGATTTATAGCTTAAATTATCGAAATATAAGTTTGGAATCAAAAAGATAACCTTTCTGAGATATATTATCAAATCAGAACAAATAAATATTGATTCAAAGAAAATTGAGAAAATAAAAAATTAGGAATAATCTAGAAATATTAAGGATATATAAATTATACTAAAATTTGTTAATTTCTATTAAATATTCATTAAAGATTTTTCCAAGATAATAAAGTTATTTATAGAAATAATAAAGAAGAATATAAGATTTATATAAAATAAAAAGGCAAAGCAAATCTTCTAAGAAATTAAGGATAGATTTATTAAAAAACCTATATTATATAATTATTATAATAATTAGAAGAATATTATCGAAACAAACATTTCTGATACTTATATAATAGGAATTCATTTTTAAAAAGATGATAACAGGAAATTATACCTAATTACCTATTATTCTAACAAGATAAATAAAATAAAGCAAAATTATAATATTTATAAAAAAGAACTTATAACTATAATCAAATTATTAAAATATTGGAGAATTTATTTTTAAAAAGTTAAATTCTCAATAATCATTTATATTAATTATATAAATCTACAAATCTTTATTACAATTAAGATCCTGAATAATCGGAGATTGACTTGATAAATTAAAGAATTAGTTAATTTCGATTTGATAATCAAGTATATCAAAAATAAAGATAATATAAGGGCAAATATGCTAAATAGGTTATTAGGCTACAAAGATGATAAGGTCTACCAGGAAACAATAATCCTGAAAGCCTTATTAAATGGAGATCTTATTCCAAATCTAACAGAAATTGTTGTTTTAGAGAATAAATCGATGAAAGTCTGGAAAAACAAACTTACAGATATATAATAGAATAAGGAAAATATTAAATAATCTAAATTATCAATAACTATTAATGAATTAATATGGGTTACAGGAAAAGTATAGTTATCAAGTAGTATTACCCCCAAATTTATCAAGGAATAGTATGTATTGCTAATTTATAATTATTAAGAAATACGAAGGATGTATTTAAGAATTAAAAGACAATATTGAAGTCTAGGACTCCGAATTATAATTAATAAAGTAATCATTAAGTATAATACCTATATTAAGAACAAGACTTTCTGTTATACCTTTTATGAATAGATATATATAATCGAAATATTATCAATATTATAGAAATCGATATTATAGGATTTTATAAATTTATTATCTAAATCCAAAAATCTAATAATAGGAGTAGAATATAATTATTTCTTAATTATTATAAATTAATTAATCAAATATATAATATTAATATTATATAAAACTATTTTAATTATAGAAACCTTAATAGTTATATTTTTGAAAAAAATTATTGTAATATATAAATTATCAGAAAAGATACTGTCAAACAGGGATAAACTTTTTACATCAAAATTCTGGATAGCCCTAATAATATTATTAAATGTAAAAAGAAAGATATCTACAGCATTCTACTCATAAACAAATAAAGGGAATAAGCAAGTAAACCAGATTGTAGAAGTATATCTTTGCTATTATATAAATTATCAATAAAATAATTGAATAGGATTATTATCTTTAGTATAATTTATATATAATAATTCCATTTCAGAAATTATACAAATCTCCCTGAACTATATCAATTTTGGATATAAATTAATTGTATATTGAAAACCAAAAATTCCAGAAATAGAGAATTAATCTGTTATGATATAAACAAAAAAACTCAAGGAAATTCACAAGGAATTAGCAGTCAAACTCAAGTTTATTGTTGAAAGGAATACTTATTATTATAACCAAAAATATAATTAGGAGTTAATATTGAAGGAGGGGGATAAAGTCTATCTTCTTCAAAAAAACATTAAGATAAAGAGATTAAATATAAAACTAAATTACAAAAAATTAGGATTATTCAAAATCAAGAAAATTAAGGGACCCTTA
Source organism: Sclerotinia subarctica (assembly GCA_025389085.1). Taxonomy (NCBI): domain Eukaryota; kingdom Fungi; phylum Ascomycota; class Leotiomycetes; order Helotiales; family Sclerotiniaceae; genus Sclerotinia; species Sclerotinia subarctica. The sequence goes on from QRFI01000007.1 coordinate 252,621, forward strand.
AATTATAAATTGATATTATTAAGAAATATAAACATTTATTTAATATTTTATATATCCTTATTCAAACTAATATTATTAGGAGCATTTAAAATTTTTGAAACAAAAATTATATCTATTAATCAAAACACCAAATATAAAATAAAGAAAATATTAGATTGCAAATATGTTAGAAACAAAGTCAAATATTTAATAAAATAGGAAAATTATTTGGATTCTGAAAATATATAGAAGTTAAAGAAAAACCTTAGATATCTTAAAAAGTTTAAGGAGTTTTGTTAACAAAATCTGAATTTATTTAAAAAAAAGAAGAATTCAATATAATTTGCATAAACAAAGAATTTATCGAATACAAGAAAGAAGGGTCGAGGGAATCGGAATTAGTTGTAGAAAGTTCGGGGCTAAATTGATCAAATTAATCAAATTGATCAAATTAACCAAAGGGGTTAGAAGAAGCAATAAGTGTTGAGATCATAGTAATTTCTTTCTTTTTTTCTTGTCTTTCCTTTTCCTTTAGAGTATTAAACTCATCAAGATATTTGAGGCCTTGCTTAATCATCTTTTTACGATATTTGTACAAAAAGTTCTATTGTTTTCGGAATCGTAGGATTTTGGCTATAGCCTCTTCCTTCTCTTTCTAAAGTTTTTTTTCTTATTTATTTAGAGACTCCTAATTATTCATTTTTAGGATCTTTTTGTCCTATATATCTTTTAAATATTATTTGGCATTATAAAGAGTATATGAATATATATATTTAGAACAATAAATCTTTTATACATTATTTAAAATCTTAATATAATATAGACCTTCTATATAGCAATAGATACAAAAAATCATTTCGATATCTAAATTCTGGATTTCAGTAATAAAATAAGATTTCTCTTTGTTTTTTCGATGAATCTTGTAAGAATACAAATCGTTTATAATAAAAAGGCCAGAGAATATAAAGATTGAACAAATAAGATATTTACTAAGTTATAAATGATCAAGGATAACATTTAATCAAAAAGAGGATAATATTACAAATCATACTCATTATAATACAATAAAATCAAATATATTAATTTGGGCTGTTGTTTTCGAAAAAAAGCCTTTATCAATAAGGGATCCTAGAATAAAAGTCTTAGGATAAATAGGATCCTAGGATAATTAGTATTCTGAAAAAAGAGGATTAGGCAATTATATAATCTTAAGACAAATATTTTAAGATATGATTTGTTCTGAAGTAAAATATCCTAGAATTATATTCATTTTAAGATTATTATCCTAGAAATTATACAATCCCAAGATTGGAATTGTTTCAGGATTAATGTCCTAAGATCTATATAGGATTATATAATAGAGCCTTTGAGAGCGAAGGCTCCTTAAAGCTCCTAGAAGCCTCCAAAAATGTAGATTCCCTAAGGCTCCAGAAAAGGAATCAGTATATAATCAGAATAATTTCATAGTTTAAAAGCTTTATACTTAACTTAGTTATTAATTAGTTTACCTATATTCTATTTGATTTAATAACGACTTCATTTTCAAATGAACCTTAGTGATAAAGCCTTAACCTACAACTACCAACCAAACGAACCTCAGACAGCCACTGCCTCCAGTACAGAATCGTTACATGATTCCTATTAGTAGTATATATTATATAGTTTGATTGTTTGTATATTCTTGCTTGTCATTATTATCTATAAGAAGAGGGCCTTATTTATAATAGAAGAGGTAGATATTAGCACTCGCTAATAAATACAGTTCCCCTTTTTAATACGGTAAATATATGATGTACCGACAATATTATATTATATTATTTTAATTTAAATTTAAGTTTAAATTTATAATAAAATTGATTTTTTTTAAAGAAAGTTTTTATAATATAATTTTAAAAATATAAAAATTAAAAATAAATTCTTTTATATTTAATTATAAAAGATTTTATAATTAAATAATTAAATATCATTATAAGCCTAATATCTCATTCCTGAGCCACTCTCATCTCATTTCTAGTCACTCTCGATCTGAGTTATCTTTTTATACCAAAAATAATAATTTTTATCTATTAATAATTCAACAATTAATAAATAAAATTAAATAACTTTTTTATTATAAAATTATTACATAAATATAAATAGATTTTAAAAAATTGAGAATTTTTTTGATTTTATTAATTAAGATATTAATAATTGAATTTTCAAAATTTAATTTATATAAGGTTTATACCCAAATTTGAAAATCATTAAAACTTGAAATAACCTTTCAACAAAAATTATTAAAAATAAATTAAAGTTTTTTGGAAAATTTTCAATTCAAATATTATATTTTAAATTAGAATTCTGAGTTATAAATTACATAAAAAATCTTTTATTTATATTTTTATATTTTATAAAAAAAAACTATAATATTTTAATTAAAAGAATTTCTGTAAATTATTTTTTAAGATAAATTAATTTATTTGATCAATTATAATATAAATATTTGAGAAAAATCAATATTTTAATTTAAATAATTTTTTGGAAAAATTATTGAAGATTTTAAGATTTTTTAAATTTATTATTTTATACAAATTCATATATGAAGTATCTTGTCGCATATAGCCAGTCAATAGGAAAACAGCTCAATAATTATAATTACAATCTTAGATTCTTCATTTATCTTTTTTAATTTATAAATGGCTCAGATATATAATTTAAATTCGCAAATGCACACAGGAATTGGTATATCCACAAAGTCCCAGATGATGAAGACCTATAACATTACCCGAGAGACGCAATATACAATATTACAATCTCATCCATTATAGAAATCGACTACCACCTGCCCACCAACGTATTCCTCGTTGATGAAATGCGACTATGGTCCCTAAGTACTGCCATTACTATAGCAATGCAGCAATACCAATTAGCGACTTTGATGTGCATAGTTCCTCTGTTAATTTGATATGATGTTTGACAGTTTGAATAACAAAGTAGTGGAAAGTTGAAACAATTAACATTGCTACCGCACACGAAGATGCGCTGGAGAAAGGAAAACTTAGGATTGGATTGACGTAATGGAAGAAATTGTCAAAAATATCAAATTGAGTACTAAACAGCTAGCTAGTTAAGAGTGTTATGATAAAGGCATGAGAGGGCGTGATGAATTCAGCTCCCGTCAATTCTCAATACGAATCTTCTTGCGAAATATATGTATTTGGAAGCAGCCAGTTCTGAGACCATTCAAACATGATCTACAAAGGCCAGGCATTCCTTAGCCAATGATTTAGGCAGTGTAATGTCATCGGTAGTCGTAGCACCGCACAAAGATAATGCAAATTTCAATATGAAAAAGTGAGAGAAAATATTGCAGTCAGCACGCGGATACTTAAGCAGAAATCAATAGTCAATACAATCTCATATACGTTCCAGACCCTCGTACTTCTATCACGGGATATATCCCGTGAGTGGTCTTGAGCCGCGTAATTTGGACTATTCTGTGTAGTCATTCTATAGTACGAAGTTGATTGGGACTCATAGGTCTGAATAGGTGCCCATGGTCTTGCTATTTTGATCTCTTTGGAGGAAAGACGAAGCTATGAAGGTTGGTGGAGGCGGAAGTAAATGACGGATTGGAATGGCAATGAAACTTGAAAATTTGAGAATCCCCTCTCTTGAATGTAGTAGCACATAATCTTCAGTTCTTTCTCATCAATATTTTATGACCCAAGCCAAACAGCAGTTATGGCAAGCTTACATATAGAATCGAAAACTCGGATCCATATTTCCTTGAAGCTGGCGAAAGGAGTCAGGGAGAATAAAGAGCCTTGAAAGATAACGGACGCTGCCCCAGCATCTACAACATCAAAGCTAAGGTGGAAGGAGATGTGGAGCATGACTGAGCTAAAGCGTTATCTCTCAAGAGAATATTCCTTGGTCAGCCGTAAAAATGTAAGGTAACATGTGATAAGACGATGAAACATCCGACAAAACAGGCAGGAGGAAAAAGATGAACAAGGTACAAGGAGCAGTGGCCCGTGTTTATTACATCCTAATTAAGACGGGATTGTTCTATCGTACACATTATAGACACTGTAGAGAATGATACGTCGCCTATCCTGTGAACTCGGCAAGATCTGAGAATTTGAGGTGATATTTTCAAACACCTGTAATGAGAACTATCAATGGACAGAAATGTCTCCTTTCATTATATAGTATAAAAAATAATATAAAGTGTGTAACTTTAGAACAGGCCATACAAAAAGACTTTCAGAAACTGCAATGTCCCAGGCAGGGCTTTTCGGAACCGAATCCTTCGAATCGTCTATTCCAGTATGAGAAGGTGCCACTTGCACATATAAAAAAGTCGTCGTAAGCTTTACCCGTGATATTGGAAACACGAAGCATGAAGACCAACTACATTGGAGAAAAAGTTGTTTTGTTGCAAGTCTGATTTTTTGCCCAGCTTTCTGCTTTCCCTTACTTGGCTAGGTTTGAAGTCTGAAATGAGGAATTAGTGGAACTTTGTACGGGAAGGACGGCATCTGTGTCGGGTAGGACTAATGTAGTGTAGCTTTGTCCTTTTTTGTTCTTATTCCCACCACTAAATGTTAGAAAATGGAGGTCACAGGAAAGTGGATGAATGTTTAGGAGAAGGGCGGAAGGGAGGAGGACAAGTCGATGTGAAGGTCGAAAAAATAACTTGGCTTTGCTAACCTTAACCGTATCACGTGAGTACGTGTAATTTTTGTGCACGAACTTTTATTCCGAGGCAATTGGACTTGTACATCTCCTTTCATGAAATTGTCGAACGCGCCGTGAATACCATTAAGAATGAGGTAACTTGTTCTCTACATCATTAAAAAAAGAAGAAATGTATTTAACAATGATCGCCATTGACACGGAAGACCTTTACTTTTGCCCATTTTGAATGCTAACTTCATTGCTTGAGATGGCCATACGTCCCGCATATCTCCGCGTATCAACGCGCGACAATAAACCTTCCGCAGATTGTCAAAATGACTGAATTAGACCACAAAGCCCAGTCAGAAGCTTTGAGTCCTCCAAAATCAGCGCAGCCAATAATGGCAGATCGGTTACTGGATCTGGAGGAGCGACAACGGGCAAGGTGTGATGAGACAAATGGTGGACCGAGACGAATCAAGACGGGATGTCCAGAAATTGATGATTACGTTCTTTGTGCGAGTAAAAATGAATTCAGTCCGGGCTTCGAGAGAGGTGTTGTGGTGGGCTTGAGTGCTGCTGACGGAGATGAATCCGTAGGTAGTAGATTGGTAATTTTCTCTACCAAATTGTGCATCCCAATCCTGCATGAACGAGATAACTGATGCGGTGTTCTTTCCAGATATCTCTCAATCTTATAGCCTCAGTTCTTCTTCAACATGTTGATTTGGTAAATACTACCCAGAACCCTCAAATTGAATCAGGAAATACGTCAAAGCCAAAAGTCGTAGTGATCGATACAACCGGTTCCTTTAACCTTCCTCTCTTAGTCAAAGTGTTGAGATCAAGACTTCTTAAAATGAGACATGGGATGGGAAGTATGGACGATACAGAGATGAATCATGGGAATAGTCACAATTCAGAAGCAGATACCGAAATTGAGATACGAAAAGAGGTGAATACAATGTTGGAGCTGGTTGCAATCAGTAGAGTCTTTGATATTGAGGGATTATGGGAGGTACTAAGTGAGATAGGACGAACAGATGGCCAACGCAGTAATTATGAAGATCAGGAAAACGAAAACTCTAATAGCAATCCATCGCCGAAAATCAAATGTGCTGAAAAGCAAGCAGAAACCCCATTGTACAAACCACCAGACGAAATTGGCGATAGCGAAGAAGAGGACATCGAAATGACCCCGCCACCAGTTAAACCCACATCAAACACAAGCGAGGTAGAAACTGGTCTCGAAATACTAGTCATTGACAACATGCACTACCTAATATCCCATCTCTTCACGCACTCTGAAAAATCCTCAGCGCACAATCTCCTCTCCTTACTATCACGAACCTTACACACATTAACTCATACTCAAAATGTCCTCACCATCCTCCACAACACCACCATTTCCACCAAAATCAACTACACAAAACCCGGTGCTCGTCAAGGTCCTCCAGCTATCCAATCTATAGTAACTTCCGCGGCCCAAAAACCTTCATTAGGAAGAATCTTTGATGATTTTCTAGATCTACATATTATGATCTCCAAAATACCAAAGAGGAGAGTAGATGCCGAGGTTCTTTATGGTCAGGATGAGAGTTTTCCCAGGGAGGAAGTTAATTATTGTTTTGTTTTCGAGGTTTTGAGGGATGAATGTCCTATTTCAGGCGGAGATAGAGGTTTAGGAAGGAAGTTTGGAGATAGAGAACAGAGATGGGGACTCTTTGAGGTTGAGAATGAGGGGATGGAGTTGGTTGATGCTTTTAGGGGTGGCGAGGAGACGGTGATGGGATGACGGGAGACGTTGCATGATCGGATGATGGATAAATGTATGGACTTGGGAGAAGATAAGATGGTGTGAATGCTGAGTGAAGCACGTATGATTTCATATTTGAAGGACAAGAGTGGATCTAGAGGAGATTTCTCCGTCATCACAATCAGTACAACAGTACTCGCAATTTGCGATGGCCTTGTGCCGGATAGTATCATACATTCAAGAAATGGGGTATATCCATGAAACCCATGCATTTTCCATTGCCGTGATTCGTACCAGCTTAAATACCACCAGATAAATTCACGATCTGATGATCCATTCAAAAGCTTTCTCTACACCATATACCAAATCCCAGCCCTTGGACCTAAAATCTATTCTGTTACTTCATTAAGAAAATATTCTCTTCCATGATTCTACCCTCTTATGAGAACCTAGCGCAGGTAGCAGGGTGAGCAGAACGGTGGCTTTGTAGTACCATACATTGTATCCTATCTTTTATCCTCTTTCAATTCCTCAAACATCGCCGAGCAGTAACCCACAAGTACTCAAGAAACCATTATACTTCTTTTTCCACTCTCCACATGCAATCAAAAACAATTAAGCACTAGAAAACTACTGAAGAAACTTCAACTCAACTCTCATTTCATCATCATCAATCTCATGGGAACAAACCTTGGAGTGAAAAACGGAGGATTGCAACACACCCGCGAAATGTGAACAGGGAAGATGAGGAAAAGGTACTCTTATAGAACTCCAAGTTCTGTCCGTTGGCTATGACTAAGCATATTGTTATGAAGATATGCACTGGAGGAAAGATCAAAATGGGAAATGGGATGAAAAGGAAGGTGGTATTCTTCAAAGTTTATCAGTTGGATATGTTTTTTGTTGTGGACATGTCGGACATGGTGGAAAAGGTTCAAATCGAGCCCCGTGGTTGGAGCGGAGAGGGCCTAATACCTAGGAGAAACAAAGATCGCGAGAGGAAATAAAAAGTGTTAGGGGCATAATCACAAACATGACCCCGGCTACTATGTCCAGTGGTATTGGTAGTATTATAAAAATCCTAGGTCTTTCGTAGGCCCAAGAAACCAAATGACTCCATTTGTTCGTAAATCTCCAAGTTATGAAACTTAGCGGAATGCAATTACATATGCACACATTTCGCATCGTATTGCACTGAGATGCATGTCCTTCCTGACCATCGCTTTTTGTACCATTCTTGTCATTGTGAAGCTATTGACCAAGATCACGCGGAAAGCCCATATTTGCTCGACCATGCTTGATTGAAAACCTCCCGAAATATTCGAAGATTATTCGTTCATTTCGTTAACAACAACCCAGCCCCTTCCATTGCACCCCCACAACCATAAGCCACAAATTTAACGGCTAGTGTTCATTGGCTTTGGTGCCTTACCCTTGGAACCTTGCTTGCTGACTTTCGATTGGGTGGAGACATTGGTCTTTGCCTTTGCAGCCTTCTTGACGGCTTGCTCTGCGGCACGCTTCTCCTTGGCTGCCTTGATAGCGGATTCACGAGCAGCGGATCTGGCTTCTGGTCTTTGACTTCTTCGCTCCTTGATGACTTCGAGGGAAGCACCAACGATACCTCTTTGGGACTTGACGGTCTTGCGGGAACGCTTCTTGGCAACCTCCTATATGTTGAGAACTTCATTAGTATTTTTGGCCTTCCGAATTTCCCATGATGTCATTTATCCCATCTCAACGCGAATTGATTCGCGAAATAAATTGATATCGTACCTCAGAGATACCCTTCTTGTGTTGTCTTCTGAAGAGAACGGTCCATGCAATTCGACGAGGGTTCTTGCGTTGCAAGAACAACGATTCGGATTTACCGTTTTGGAAACGGAAGATCTTGGAGTCTCCACGAACGTAGAGCTTGCCCTATATAATTGACAAACATAATCAGCATTGAATTCCCCAATTCCCAACCCTCATGCGCTCTAGAAGTCATGTTCAAATCTGCGCCTCCGTGATCCATCCATCTTCTCCCTTCCGCCGATTCCAACATCCATCGCCACACCGTAATCATTGAGGAGTAACACTCGTACCTTTCCAGGGTAGATCTTAGCTCCGGAGAAGGAATCTTCGTAAGTACGCATGATGTCGACGATGTAAGTTGTCGGTTTGTCGTGGTTTGTCGTGCGATGGTTGTTTCCTGCGGAGTCGTGGGCAGGTTCGAGATATTGCCAAACACCGATTTCGTTAGACTCTTAATTTTTTTGGTTTGCGATTTGCGTGCGAGCGCTAAAGTCTCGCTAAATTGGCCCTAGTTAAATTATTGTGAGCCTTGTCAATAACCTTATCAGCCTTGTCAGCCTTGTCAGCTTCTCGTACTATTAGGATGATAATTTGCCTTTTGTAGAGTGTTGAGTACAATATAAAAGAAGCAAAGGTAGAAATTTAAGACGGCCACAATGTTTTATTCTTCCTGAAATGCTTTATTGGCTTCAGAATGGTGTAGAAAGCCGAACCTTGAAATGGTTACCACGTGATCTACCCCCATCGCTTGCATCCCCTTCCTCACTTCCCTATTCCTCACTTCTCGTCTTGGAAACATGGACCTTTGCTCTCAACCCCTCCAACTTCGTTATAAGCAGTAGTAACCATGACGCCCGTCAAGGCTTCATTCAGTCCAGAACCGTATCCTCTTGGATGTCCACAAATACTCGAAGAAATCACTCATGATAATGGTCATATTTGGACTTGGACACCTTTACTTCAGCATAAATGTTCATTTCCACCAGAGATCTTTTCGCAGGTTATGCTGAATTTAATTCGAAATCCAAACATTAACTCTAACCATTTGTTTCGAGCCGATATATCTTTGGAACAGCAATTTGATGAGAATTTTCAAAATGATCCCACGATTCCTGCGAGGATCATTCATTTTCGCAACTACAATTTACAAAAAGTTATGGTAAGAACCATGATACCCAGAAATATTCTAAAAGATAGGCCACTCGATCAAACATGTCTTTTTTATACGCAAACTACCGATACTGGAGAACTTCAATCTTTAGTCATTTATCTCCCCCATATATCATCACCTGATGAATCACCATTTTATCATCCCAAGGTTCACGGAATTGCCTTTCAGCATACTTTCAATCCTGGGACGCAAGATGGAAAGATTGCAATACACTATTCATTTTTCGATTCCGAACCTCGCACTCAGATACTTGAAAGAACCGCTGGGCATCTATTGTCTGCTCTGTATAAGCATGGACAAGGGACTGCAGCAGGATATGTCAAGAAAGTTCATCATGATACTATCATACCTCAAGCTACTGTTCAGAATACATACGCTCGTCTCAAGGCCAAATATGCAAAGACTCTGATTGACAATTGGGCCGAGGTCACAGACCCTGAAAAGCATGTTTTCGAAGACCTGAACATCGCAGCATTCCTCATTGAACTTTGGGCCGATACTTATAAAGATACAGAGTTTCCAGGTTATGTTGATATTGGCTGTGGAAATGGATTGCTCGTTCACATTTTATCAGAGGAAGGTTATACAGGATGGGGATTTGATGCTAGAGAACGAAAATCTTGGAGTGTTTTCGGGCCAAAAACGCGAGAAAAATTACAAGAACTTGTCTTAATACCTTCAATTCTATATTCAGAGTCAAATGAAAACCAAAGCTCGGGGCCTAATATTCATGGTGGGACGTTTCCTAAGGGAACATTCATTATTTCAAATCACGCCGATGAGCTGACTCCATGGACACCTATCCTTGCGAGCATCTCCCAATCTCCATTTATGATGATTCCATGTTGCAGTCATGCTCTTAGTGGTGCAAGATATAGAGCACCGCCTCCCAAAGGATCCGAAGGTACTCCATCGGCTTACGCTTCTCTTGTCGCATGGGTTGCGGGGCTTGCTGAAGGATGTGGATGGGAAGTAGAGAAGGAATGGCTACGAATACCTAGTACGAGAAATGCAGCTTTGATTGGACGGAGAAGAAAATTAGATTATGCAGAAATTGATGTACGAGAGTTTGTGGATGCAAATGGTGGAGCTGCAGGTTGGAAGGAGAATGCAATGAAGTTGGTGACGGGGAAAGCAAAAAATCATTGATGAAGTCGTGTCCAAGGCTCATGCTGTTATCAATTCTACCAGCCAATACATCATTACGTGCGAAATTCTTTTCCCAATCTCAAAGTACCAGAGATACATTGTCTATCTGCGAGCCAATTCTCCAAAGCCCAAAATTTCATGTCCCGATCTCGAAAATGCTGAGAAATACGCTGCCTATCTGCGAAACCTTTCCACCAACAAGGAAACGCTATCGGATGAGCTGCTTATATATGAAGTCGTTTCCTCTTTCTTGGAAATGCCGTGGGGTGCACCATTTAAAGCCATTTCCATATCCTCGAAAGGTCCATGAGATAAGCCTCTATTTGCAACCCACCCAGGACCAGGAAATATCATAAAATGCACCGCCTCTGTCAGTGCAAATAAGTGGTCGTCGATTTACCATTACACTATCCCATCTAATTCAAATCTTCAAGCTCAAGCATCTCGGAATTTTCCAACTTCTTTTTTAATCCTTTCTAAATCTAATACCTTATTCACGATTTGTTGCCGCAAATTTATTTTATATAAATACCCCTTTGACCTTCACCTTCAAGGTATCTAACCATTCTCACCTAGATATTTGGCATCCATATCGAAATATCATTTCCGCCCGCGTTTACATTGATGCATTGATGTGGAAGTTGCCCAGGGGTGTACATGCGAAACCCTTTTCTCAAATTCGCAGATACATGAGATACACCATCTACATACAAAAGGACTTCCCTCGAAGCGAAGATGCCGCAAGCAAAACAAGAGAAGATGAAAAGATATATCCAATTGAGAGCTCCATTCACCTTGTGTAGCATCCTGAACCAAAGGCCAAGAACCAAAAGCCGATAGTACTGCAACTGGAAGCTACTACTTCACGACTTCTTACCTTTTACATTCAGGAGGTCCAAGACATTGAACTGCTGTCCGGTTCGAGCAAATTCTCATACGCAGAAGAATGTTTATCGTTAAGATTCGAACATTTCGTTGAATTTATGGTTTCCAATCAGTTCAATACTTCTTTTGAAGTCAATCATTCAAATGGTTGGAGTTTTGCATCACTTCCATGTTTCCAATTGGTCAAGCGATTAGCTGAACATCTTTCTAATTGTTTCAATCCTCAATGTCTCCTTATTCCTGAATGCTGTGAAGTCTCAATCATTGTTGAAATAAACAGAAACCTCGAAACCTCTAACACTGATAGCGTGGATTACTGATTTCAATATGGAAACAGAGACTAGAAATTAGTCTGCTGCCATTTTCGAAATAACCATCATATATGGTATTAAAGCCACCGAGTGAAAATAATAGTGTTTATTTGTCCATCTGTTCTGAGTCATTGAAAACACTATTCAGATTGAAAAAAAGCCTCAAATATTCCTTTTCTCCGGAACCATTGCTGTTTGATTCAAGATTGACATTAGTGTCGATCGTCCCACTGGTATTCGATACAGTGACATGCACACGGTGAACTGCAAGTTCAAAAGAAGTTCCGGCATCACTGCATTGAATATATCGGGTGACGCGTGAGTTAGGAGTAGAAAAGAAGAGTTAAAACGGGAAAATTTGGGAAGATGCTCGGAAGGAACTCGGGCGTTATAAAATAAATTAGAGCGATGGAGAATGGAGAGCCAAATCGGAATGAGAGAGAAAAAAACCTTGCATGCCGGCCGGTACCCGTTCATTTTCATGTCTTTGTAAAGCTATAGCTAGGGAGAAAGCATGGAAGAGGAGAGCCTGTGCCATATTTGCCGGATATTCACCAAGAGAAGTTGGGAATAGATGGCGAGGTAAAGAGAAAGAAAGAGCGGCGCACAACATCTTTCTCCACTATTATCCAGTGATTCACTGTAGAAAAAAGAGAAGGGTAGAAAATGATAGAGAAGAAGTAGCAATATATTGCATATATCATCTGCACATATCCGATTACTCACAATGAGTCACAATAGGAATGATAATTTTTGAATGCCCTTTCGTTTTCCTCCTTTTTGATGGATACTCATCACCATACCAATTTACAAGACGAGACGTGAATGGGGAGCTATGGTGGTGAGGTGAGTAAACGGAGCTAAAGAATAGGAAATGAAAGAGAAAGGGATATTGTGTCCACGAGATGCATGCATCTGATTCTTTGCTCAACGGTGATAGTAATGAGGTGCATATTCTTTTTTTTTTACTTTTTCGTATGTATACCACTATAATATCCCATTATCTCATCAACTCAACATTCATCCTGTAATTCCCTCCCCAATCCTATCAAACTCCAAGGCCCGAACCCCAGAACCCAAGACCAAAATGCCACCCCTTCCCCACCACCTATCTCACACCCTAATCTGGAACTATCTCATTCACCATTTTCACAAAATCCACGTCCTCGTAACCTCCTTCTCTCTACTCCTGAGCCTCAATGGTCTAAACAACACCTACCAACTACATTCCATGGATACTCAGGTCAAGAAGTCAGGGGACGATATGAAGAAGATGAGTAAAATGATGGAGTTAGCAAAGGCGTATGGGCCATGATGGAATTAAAGAAGGGGTATAAAGTTGAGCTCAGATTGTATGAAGGAGAAATTAAGAGGATTATATGTTTTGAGACGAAGGGAGATCACCGAGCGGAAGGGGTGAGATTTGAAGCTGGAGAACTGGGAGAGAAAGGAGATATGGGAAAGACAAGAAAGGGGAGAGATACGACTTGGCGCGAGAGGGTGGAAGAACTGAGAGATAGGGGGGGAGAGAGAAAGGATAGGGAAAGCGCATGTGGAAGAAGATTTAGCAGGTATGGAAGATATTGTAGGCATGAGGGCAATATGTGAAAGCGATGGTCCTGGTCCAACAGAGTGGAAAAGCACGGGACTTGCGGGAAATATAGAGGCTCTGGGTGGATCCGAGAATGTCGGGAAAGTGGGTTTTAATGAGGATACGAAAAGAGAAACGGAAAACGGGGCCAGTGAAAAGAGTGCAGACGTTGATGATGATGTGAACTAGGCACTGGATGAACAGTTAGGATGAGGTGAGTATCATTGAGTCAACCGTTGGCTCTCGCATAATGGTCTTCTAAGAATGAAAACATGATTTCAATCGTAGTGCAGGTAGTTTTCGATGTAACGTCAGATCCAAATAATATTGTGAAGAATGGCCCGGCGCATACAATGTGACCCCGTGCCTTTGAACTGCAGAAATAAATGCTACTTCATTTGTGAAAACACGATATAGTGGAGAGAACCCAAATACTTTTAGGAAATACTAGGAATTGTGAAGTATCACCTGCTCAGGATTACAAACTTGTCTAAATTGTCGAGCTGTTGACTGGGAGAAGAATTGGGATCTTTCCATCTCCATATTGAACACACCGGAATCTGAATGCTTTTGATCAATACGAATGATATTGTCATATAGGACTTGACGTGTAGTATGATTTTGTACAGATCAGTAACCTTCTGACCACCAGAAATTTTATATTCGAGCAGCGAATGCCGTAACATAGCCAGAAAGAAGAATATGATCGTTCTCGTATCAATGCCGTTACCGGTTCTCTAATATCATTCCTAATTGACTTTGCCTTGGGTACGGGAAATTTATTCGACCTTATCCTCAAAGTTCTCTCCTTCGACCAAATCTGGGATATCGTCATCATCCTCCTCATCATCCTTCTTCTCCTCACCACCTTCTGCCTTTTGCATCGACTGGTAGCTCTCGGCAAGCTTGCGGAGGGAAGCAAGGGAATCTGGGCCGAGTTGGTTAAGGATACCTGGGACAAGCTCGGTGAGCTCTTTGTCTTCACCGTTACCGTAGATGGCGAAGGTGTTGGATGGAACAGCAGCATGAACTATTGATTAGAAGGTTAGTGTAACGTCCAGTAGCTCGTGTTGGGAGGTCAAAGTACCCTTTGGTGCTGCGAAGTGGATAACATTTCCGTCGGACTTGAACATGTTTACTTCTTCAATAGCTTGGATGGGTTGGACATTAAGCTTCTTGAGGGAGGTCTGTAACTTTTTGTCGTCCATTCCAGTGCTCTTGTGAACATTCTTGACCTTTCTTCTTGGAGTACCCTTTCCACTGTTGTATCGTTAGCATGCCGCTGCTACCCCGCTATGCGCTTCCTTCAAATCATAAACTTCGAGATCGTGTTCGCGGATGATGAATTGCAGATGAAGATGAAGAATTCTGTCACATACCCTTGGGTCACATGTTAGCTTTTAATACTTCAGATATCGCAAAAGGAAAAAAAAGGCATGGCGCAGCCAGCAAGCCAGCCCCTCCACCTTCCCAAACGTCCCATTTGAAGCTGTTCAACTCTTCTGCCATTCGCATAATCTACGGTGTTCGCTGCGATTTGACTCACCAGTTCTGACACCACCTCTGGCCTGCATTCTCTTCAACTTTTCCATATCCATGATTGCTATAGTTTGACCTTCGTCGAGAAGTGAGGGGAGGTATTAAATGAGGAAGGATTGGAAGTTGTTCTATAGGATACGAAAATTGTCAGTCAACAATTTCATGTATCTGTCCAGCAGGAAATTCCGTAGCGCTTGTATATGTTTCGATATTATACGTACAGTTGTGAAGATTTGACTTTCCTATGTAATCAACTCGTCGTCGTGTGTTTGAAGGACCTCATCGCTCATTGTGTGTGCCAAGAATTTCCATTTTTAAGCGAGGATTTTCTGTGGAGAAAATCTACAGCCTCGTCAAGCGGCGGCAAAAAGGTGTCTAGTCATTGATCATGATGAATTATAGATATTATGTAACAATATAGCAATAACTAAACAACAATGACCATGACCGTGACAACATTCATACCGCATGGCGAAGAGCTGGTAGATGGGTGACAAGCTGAGCAGAAAGACAAATAAAGGTAATTTTCCTTACTCCGTCCTTCTTCCCTCTGGATCTTTGATAAATCTTGCTTAAACCAACCCACTCAGAAACAGCCTGCGGAAGGAAATACACTACATACACTACACTGTTCTATCATAAGTTATGGGGATAGTTAGCATCTAGGGATACAATGTGCTATCACGTGAACATATTTCCACAACATTCACGTGTGAGACTTTGCCTATCACACCAAGCTTGACGGCCACGCTATCGACACCTTTGTTGCTTCCCTTGATCCCATCTTTGTGGTAAATGCTCTTGAAGGTGGTCATGGTATCAGCAGGCTTAATTTCGGCTTCCTAGGAGCAGATGTATGCCATTGGCGTATCGAAAAGACTGTCTCAGCAAGATACACTGTGCGACGACCCGACTCTGGTGAGGACCGAAAGGCTGCCGAACTAGAAGTCCATGCTATCGCTTTCAGAGGCAACATTCCTGATGATGCTATCTCCTATGAATGCTCAGTTGAAAGGGGCATTTCGGAGGCTATTCATGCTCCGATGACTCCTTTACCTTGCTTACTGTTCAAAATTACTCGTCCTTGAAAGCACAAAGTCCATTGTCGGGATTCAGCAGCCTCGATAAATCACTGTAAGGCTCGAGAAGTTACTGTGAAGCTCGAGAAGTTGCTATAAAGCTCGAGAAGTTACTATGAAACTCGAAAAATTATTATAAAGCTTAAGAAGTTATCATAAAGTTTGAGAAGTTATTATGAAGCTTGAGAAGTTACTATAAAGCTTGAGAAGTTATTATGAAGCTTGAGAAGTTATTATGAAGCTCGAGAAGTTACAGCAAAGCTCCGGGTAAGACCTTACCTCTTGAAGTGCACAAAGCAAGCTTAATCCTAAGTATACTCCATCAAGTGTCTTTACACTGTAGCTATCTTAGATGAAATTAATTGCTGCAATCAATTCGTTGCTATCACTGCCACGAATTGAATGCTTCACGTGATTTGGAGCATCGGTATTAGGTAACCCCATACTGTAAAGTTTCCCCCACAGTACTCGAGCATTATCTCATCCTCAAACCCTCTGTTTCGATTATGTTTTAGTATCATTTTATAGTAAATACACAGATTTTTACTAATTATTATATAATTAGAATTTAGATATAATTTAGCCAATTAGAAATCGGGAAAAGATAATCTCTTAAAGAGTCTAAGAACTTTTGATTGTTTTTTTAATAAAGAATCATTTCTGTTTAATAAAAACATTTCAATAATATAATTTATTCTTTCAAATACAATTTATCAAAAAAGTAATTGTAAGAGTCACACAGCAAAGAATCAATTAGTCCCAAAATAGTACCAAAGCTTTTTATTATCCTTTTTTTTATCTGAATAAAGGCATCCTTCTTATAGAATTATCACAATATGATATTGGACCACCCAAGGCCCGATATTATAATACTACTGTTGGAATATCGATGAGATTAGGGATATGTATAGTTATATATGAGTATATGTAACATGATTTATCAGTGTGCGGGTCATATCAGTGTATGGGTCACTTTCACCTCAATTCACTCTCTTCTCTTTCAATACGCGTTTTTATTAATAATCTATAATGAATTCGAATAATCAAGAAGCCCGTATACTCCTCGTTATCGAAGCTATTCAAAAAAACAAAAAAACAAGTATTCGAAAGATTACAAAAATATATAATATTTCGAATACAATATTACAATATAGAATTAATGGTATTACTTCCTGTTCCGAATATCGATCTACATCTTATAATCTTTCAGAATTAGAAGAGAATATCATTTCTGAATATATAATCGATATAAATATAAGAGGATTTCCATTTAAATTAAAAAATGTAGAAGATATAGCAAATTATATTCTTGAATCGAAGAGTATAAAGTATATTAAAAAGCTCTGAGTGTATCAATTTGTAAAGCATCGAATCGAATTAAAGATATATTTTAGTTATGTTTATGACTTTCAAAGGGCTTTTTATAAAGATCCTAAACTCATTGAAAAATGGTTTTGACTAGTTTCGAATATACAAACGAAATATAATATTCTCGATTGCGATTTCTATAACTTTGATAAAACAAGCTTTATGATGAATATAATATACCCTGGAATGGTAGTAACTAATATTGAACGAAATGGCAGAAGCAAGACAATATAATCAGATAATAAAGAATGAATTACGGCGATTATATATAGTAATAGGGAGGGTGAAATTATATCATAGTTGATAAGTTATTTTGTGTATTAAGTGTATCTCTAACTTATCTTTCCGCTTATAATTTACGAATTTCTTTTATTATCTTTTTGATTACCTTTACTCTTTATATAATTATAATTATTAAAGGGTCTATTTTAATTATTCTTAGATAAATTCCAAATATCAATAATATAGATATTAAACTATTAAGTCCTATTATATTATTAATAGCTTTTATTATCATTTATAATACGGATTCCTTGTTAATATTGGAAATGGCTAATTCACTTGAAATGATTTTGTAAGTCCGATTTAAAAAGTAATAGAAGCATTCAACAATACTTATTGAATTGTATGCTTCAACTAATATGTTTTTAGTAGTGATTGCTAATGAATTTATATGTTGCTTGAATTCTTTGTTGATAAAGTTCTTTTTTATATTGTATATAATATAATTAAATAATCCTATATATATATTGATCTAATATTTTTGTAATATATCCTATATATATTTTGTAAAGATATTATTAAATTATCTAATTGTTTGGAATCAGATTATTTTATTGATAATATAGAGTACAAATTGATTATTGATATATATTATATTTATTAGGATAATGTAATTGAATTCAATATTTTCAAGAAAGATGAACTTAAATCTTCTTGGGGATTTTCTATATAATTGGTAATATTTATAATATTTGGTCAGTAAATCGATTGTTTTTTTGTTTTCTTCATATCCTGCTCGTTATAGAGCTTGATATAATTTGCAAATTGAGGGATGTCCAAAATATCGATATAATTATCAAAGATTTGTTTCAATAAGGAAGCAATCATTGATTTCGATTAAATTCTGAATTATATATTACAAATGGACTTTCTATAATAAAAATGTATGGTTGAATTTTCTAAAAACAGTGAAATTATAAGTAGATGTTATAAGTCTATCAATGATATTATTGTAATAACATTTGAATTGATTTATATTTATTAGAGAAAGTAGGAATAGTATATCTTTATATATAATGTTGAATTTAACGATTCCAAAAGGTAATTGGATATAAATTGAGCTAATAAAGGTAATAATCCCAATATTGAATTGGACAACTATTTGTTTAATAGTTTCTATATTAATTGAGGTTCCTTTAATCCTATTCTATATTTAATATTGGTTATACCTTATTGTAGAATATTTGACTATTTCTGAATTAATTATAATATTATAAAATTCCTTATTGCTATATTATATATTGATAATAAAGATCTTGATCTTTTTGATGAATATATATAAAAATGATTTATTAATTAGTAATTATAGAATCTCTTGTTTATTAATTAAATCAAGAGTTATAAAATAATTTCTGATTTCGTCTTTATTATTTTATAAATCAAGGTTAGCAAAATAGCTCTTAATAGTTTTATTTTCTGAATTATGTTTATTTGATTCCTCTTTATATTCAATAAAGAATTGTTAATAATTCTTTTCAAAATCTTTGTTACTTTTGTTCTTGAATCACTTTTGATATTTTTGTTTTGACTCTTCTTATTCCTTTTTGTTGTATTTATATAATTTATAGTCTAATTTTCTATAATCTTCGATTCAATATTTCTGGTTTCCTTTATTTGATTAATTCTTTGAATTTTTTGGTTTATTGAATCTTTTATTGTTAAATTTATTTGGGGATTGGTTGTAATGTTTTTGAGAGTCGTTGAAATATCTTCATTTTATAAAGAATATATCATTTCGAGAGTTTATTGGATATATCTTCTTCTATATATCAATTAATTATTTTAATTGATTAATTAGCCTTATTATAATATTCTTAGGGTTATATATTGTGGCTAAATATATTGATATTATGTTATATATTAAAATAACTTTATTAAGTAAGATTTCTAGTTTTCTTATTTTGTTTATCAAGTTATATTATAAAAGACAAAGTTTTATCAATAATATTTATAGATAATCTTATAGATTCTTCTCAGAATGCTTAATTTGGATTATAAGAAATATAAGATTATTCCATTTAATTATAATATTTCGTTTATACTCTGCTTCTTCGAAATTACTAATTATTATAGTATATAATCTATTGAATAAGGATAGTAACTAAATAATATTGATATTATAAAAGTTAAGTATAATAGAAAATATTTATATGTAAAGCTTCTTTAGAATATTGATTTATCTATATTATTCTTTGAATATTGAGAGTTTATAATCAAAACTATTGTTATATTCTTTATAAAATTTATTATTTTTATAAAGTTTAATGAGATTAAGGATATGTTGAATAGATATGATATTATACTATTAATTGTTTGCTTTGAATAGTTTGTTTATAATATCTTTTGAGGCTTATATATCAGGTCCTTGTATAAATGTTTCATATTCTTTTTTTTCTTTATTATTTCGCCCAAAGTCTATTTCAATCTTATAAAGGCAATATAATGATCTGAAATGCGGTTTTGGTATAGATACATTGTGATTATGGGTCTTGATTTCTTGCTTTGTTTATTCTTTGAATTTGCTTGATTGAATTATGTCAATGAGGGCTTTTGAGATATCAATAATGCTTTTCTGAATATTGATTTCTGAGATTTATAAAATTTGTTGTAGAAAATAGAGGTTAGCTTTTTCAGTTATTTTGAAGTGATTAAAATCAAATCTTCTAAAGTCTTTGTGGAATATATTAGCTAATTCTTTGTTATAAAGGTATTCCTTATTATATTGAATAGATTTAAGAATGATATAATTATTCATATCTTCCTTGATATTATTGTTAGTTAATTGCTCCTCAATCCATCTTTTGAATTTGTTCTTTATTACGAGATAATTAAAATCTTTAGGGATTATATTAATTATATTTATTGTAGTAGTTATATTGATAATATATTGAATTTGCTTTCTGGTTTTTAAGCCTGGTTTAAAAACTTGAGGGTAGGTTTGTGTAACGATTCTGTATTGGAGGCAGCGGCTGCCTAAGGTTCGTCTGGTTGGTAGTTATAGGTTAAGGCTTTATTATTAAGGTTCACTTGGAAATAAAGTTGTTATTAGATCAAATAGAATATAAGTAAACTAATTGATAACTAAATTGAGCATAAAGCTCCTAAACTATGAAACTATCCAAACTATATATTTGTTGTTTTCCTTGAATACTAGCTTTGCTAATTGGCTAATATAGCTAGCATTCCCTCATTACTAGCTCTACTAATTGACTAACAAAACTAATATATTATATAATCCCTATTTGGCCTCAGAACACTAATCCTGGGATAACTTGTCCTAAACTATTATAACTGCTTAATTGGTTAATCTTAGGATATATATAATCCTAGAACCTATTGAATCCTAGAATACTTATCTTAGGATTCCTTATCGATAAGGATCTTTCCGAAAACAATGGTCCAAATTGTTGTACTTGTTTTTATTATGTTATAATGAATGTGATTCGTGATATTATTCCTTTTCTGGCTAAGCGTCGTCTTCGATCGCTTATAATTATCCGGTTAAGAATTCTCTCATCTTTGTATCCTCCAATTTACTTTCTTTATTATGCCATTTATTTATTCTTAATTCTATATTAATTATAAAGCTTTGGGAAAAGAAATTAATTTGATTGGGAAGAAGATGATTCCTTATACTCGCTATAAAACTACTGGTGCTGAGTGTATCACTTTTCGCGATACCAAATATTGTCGTTGTGGGCATTGCACTTCCTTAAATAAAATTTGTGATATTTGTGATTTAAATAAGATACCCTTTCTTTTTGATTAAGAGGCTATCGATGCTCAGATTAAGCGAATGGATACTGAGAACGATGAGGCAATATTGAAGATACTTTGTCTTAGTAAACAATAGAAGTTTCTTTATAAATATGTTACGAATCATCGCAATATAAGATCACGTGTGGTAAGGATGGTAAGGATGGTAAGGATGACCAATCACCATATTAGGGTCACGTGATGGATCTAGAGGATCTAGGGGATCTAGATAATTAAACTCTAGATCCAATAGATCTAATAGATCCAAAGGATTACAGTTAAGCATAAAGATCTATATAACCAAGAGGGGTTCTCTTTGTATAGAGCTTCGTGCTTAAAATCAATCATTTAGTATATTATACTATTAGTTACGAATTGCATCATCTTATTATCATTACTTTAAAGTCCCTGCTTGATGCCTAATTATAAACCTACTTCGAGAGCCTAGAGCACTTCCACGTGATCTAGACGGCAAACCTCGTAACAATTTGTTATCTAAGTCCAAGAATCCAACAATAAAAGTAGAATATAATTACCTCCTAATCATTATAAACTGATTAACCAAATATATGATATTAGTATTATATAAGATTATTTTAATTATAGAAATCTTAGCAGCTATATTCCTGAAAAAGGTTATTGCAATATATAAATTATCAGAAAAGATATTATCAGATAAGAATAAACTTTTTATATCAAAATTCTGGATTGTTTTAATAGCATTATTAGATATAAAAAGGAAAATATTTATAATGTTCCATTTATAAACAAATAAAGAGAATAAGCAAATAAATCAGATTATAGAAATATACCTTTGCTGTTATATGAATTATTAACAAAACGATTGGGTAGGATTACTACCTTTAACATAATTTGTATACAATAGCTCTGTTTCGGAAATTATACAGATCTCTCCGAATTATACCAATTTTGGATATAAATTAATTGTATACCAGGAATCAGACATTTCAGATATAAAGAATCAATCTGTTATAATATAAATAAAGAAACTCAAAGAAGTTTATAAGGAATTAGTAATCAAATTTAAGTTTGTTATTGAAAGGAATGTTTATTATTACAACCAAAAATATAGTTAGGAGTTAACATTAAAGGAAAGGAATAAAGTTTATCTTCTTCAAAAAAACATTGAGATAAAGAGATTAAGTATAAAACTGGATTATAAGAAATTAGGATTATTTAAAATCAAGAAAATCAAGGGATCCTTGAATTATGAATTGGTGTTACCAAGAAGTATAAATATCCATTTAGTATTTTATATATCCTTGCTTGAATTAATATTATCAAGGGCATCTAAAACCCCTGAAACAGAAATCATATTTATTAACCAAAATGTTGAGTATGAGGTGGAGAAAATATTAGATTGCAAATATATTAGAAACAAAATCAAATATTTGATAAAATAGGAAAATTATCCAGATTCTAAGAATATATGGAAATTAGAAAAAGATCTTAAGCACTTTGAGAAGTTTGAAGAGTTTTGTCAATAAAATCCGGATTTACCCAAAAAGAAGAAGAATTCAATATAGCTTATATAAACAAAGAATCTATCGAATATAAAAAGGAGGGATCAAGGGAATCGGAATTAATTATAGGAAGTTCAGAACCAAATTAATCAAATTAATCAAAGGGATCGGAAGAAGTAATAAGCGTTGAAGTTGTAGCAGTTTCTTTTTCTTTTTCTCGTCTTTCCTTCTCCTTTAGAATATCGAATTTATTCATAAAGTTCAACCTAATATTAATTATCTTTTGTTTCTGTTTTGTTACGAGGTTTGCCGTCTAGATCACATAAAAATGCTCTAGGCTCTCGAAGTAGGTTTATAATTAGGTGTCAAGCAGGGACTTTAAAGTAATGATAATAAGATGATACAATTCGTAACTAATAATATGATATACTAAATAATTGATTTTGAGCATAAAGCTTTATACAAAGGGAACCCCTTTTGGTTATATAGATCCTTATATTAGCTGTAATCCTTTAAATCTATTAGATCTATTGGATCTAGAGTTTAATTATCTAGATCCCTTAGATCCTTTAGATCCATCATATAACCCTAATATAGTGATTAGTCATCCTTACCATCCTTACCATCCTTACCATCCTTACCATCCTTCACACGTCCATCCTTGGACGGATGGCTAATATAAACCCCCTCAACCTCTCCAAAACCCTCCTGGACAGAGCCAATGCCCTTACCACCAAAGCCAATGAGGCCCAAACCATCTTTGGCCTGATAACCTCCCTCTTGGACAACTATATAAGCTCCAATAAGGTCCTCTCCTTTTCAATAAGGCCTCGAAAACTATTCACCACTCTTTGCCTGGAATTCAAAGCAATTATTGAGAGACATTTCGATACCTTTATCACTAGATATCATTCTTTTAGGGTTAATATTACCCCTAATACCATTTCTCCCACCACTTCTCTAATCATCTTTATACCAGTTAAAGAGACAACCCTTAAGGTTACTTTCGCCCAAAAAGCTACTATTCCAATCGGGAAATCCCTTTCTGACTTTTTGAAACCTATAAAATCAACAGAAACAATTACATCCAATGACAACCACCTATTCGTAAGAATGGACCAATCTTACCCGGCCTGTAAGGCTGGCCCATTCGCAATCCTCACTGTTTTAAAAAAGGTCTTGGGCCTGGTTGCCAACCTTTTGAAAGAAGTTCAGGAAGTCAAGTCTGGCTTCGCCCTCTACACTAGCTCCCCCACAAATCTACAGGCCCTAGAAAAGCAAAAGATCATTATTGCCTCTGTAATTAGGGACTATAAAATGGAAATCCAAGAAAAGCAAATCTTATATATACTAAACTACATCCCCCAAAAGGTTATTGTTATCAATAACTCTTTCGAAATGGATACAATCCTAATCTCCGGAAATATGATTATTGAGACCATTAAGAAATACTCCGGACAAAAAGCTGTATTTGCAACACAAACCCATTCAAGCACTTCAATAGATCTATACTATACCACATGGCTAATAAGCTTTAAATCCGGCACAAAGAGATTGAAGAGATCCCTCAAAATCCTTGGCGCTAATATCACCATTAGCCTAATAATCCAAAAACCAAAAACGATATAATGCGGCCGTTGCTTCCAATGGCACAATACAAGATCCTGTTCCCGATCCCTTATATACCACATCTATAGATTATCCAAATACATAGAAAACAACCATACTATTAAATATAGAACCCCTTATTTCTGCCTTATGAAATACCTTTATTATTATAGATCCTATATAGTAGATAACCCCAAATATCCTCTCCAATCGATAACAAGTAAACCAAAATCAAAAACAGAAAGATAAGTTATCCACAAAATCTTTAATATAGAAAAAAACAAAATATATACAGAAACAAACTATACAATCTCTATACCCCTCGATACCCAAATAAAGAATACCCCAACCCCCTCATCCTTATCAACACAAATACTAAGGGAATCCTATCCTAAAACCTCAACCTGGATCTTCAACCTGAACTAATTAAATATCCCATCGAGTTCCTGACCCTTTAATTACTTTATCAATTTGGAAAACCTATTCAGTGTCCCCTTTAATGGATCAACCTAAACTATTAATTATATTATAAACGAATATAGGAAAGAGTATAATATCCTATGAGATTATGTTCTCTTTAGCAAATACAGATCAGATCGATATTATTCTGATCCAAGAACCTTATATCTACAAGGATCTCCCTTGTAAGATCACCAAAAACCACTTTTTATACGAAGTCTTTTCACCTTTGGATGATTGGGCTATCCAATCCCGAGTTATGATATACATCAGAAAAGGAATTGGCTTATAAGCTAACCAGTTTCGACCAATTCCCTCCCATGACCTAATCTTTCTTCAACTCTCCTCTTCCAATAATATAATCCTTACAATAATCAACATATACAACGCCCCTTTATAAAGCACACACAAGAACCTAGCAATCAGATCGCTCCTTACCCTTCAGAATCTCTTATCTCAATCCATCATACTCCTCGGAGATTTTAACCTACACCACCTAAGCTGAAACCTTCTATACCCCGCCCCTTTGCTATTAACGGAATTATTTATAGAATAGACAGGCGATCAGAACCTCCAACTTATCTCCCTTATCAGAATCCTAATATATAAAAGAGGAAATACCCTCGACCTTACCTTCCTTTCAGGATTATTTACAATATATACTGCAATAATATATTATCTAGATTATTTCTTTGATCACAAAATCTTAAAAACTAATCTATATTGGATCTATAATAGTTAGAAGTCTATATAAAAACTCAAATTAGAAATCTTAAACAAAGAACTCTTTATAGATCTATTATATACAAATCTTGATCCCTTAAACCCCCTTTCACTATTATACTCCTTAATAGATCTGGACTTATTAGTATTAAGACTCATCCAAAATATAAGAACCACTTATATAGGATCTATAAAAAAAACCTTAAAGATCTCTTTAAGCCAACCTTGATGAAATGAATTATATTGCTTGGCTGCTTACATCTATTAAAATGACCTAATAATTATATCGAAGTGTACATTATGGAAAGCAGTCTGTAAAGCAAAAAGCTCTTTTTTCAATAACAAGATCGATATAATCATAAATATAAATAATATATTCAAAATAACGAAATAATATCAATCTATAAGATCATTTCGAATCCCTTTATTAAAGGATCCCTTTACTCAAGAAATTGTTGTTAATACCAAAACAAAACAAGAGCTATTGATACGAAATCTATTAACTAATACAATGGAAACTGATGACATCCTATTCAGTATCTCAACAGCCCCTTTTCATAATATCCAATTCCTTAAAATTATAATACAAGACCTCAAACAAGCAATATTATATATAGATAATACTACCCCAAGATCGGACAAGATTTTTATAGATCTATTGAGAATCACTTAATCCTTGATTAAATATATAATCCTTTATTTATTCAGAAATTACCTAGAGATCGGATATCATCCAGAATATTTCAGAGTAGCCACAATAGCAATTATCCCGAAGCCTAATAAGGCAGATGATACCAACCCAAGATCCTATCGGTTAATAGCATTATTATTAATCTTAGGGAAAGGATTGGAAAAGTTGATAACAAGGAAGATATCCTGGCTGATAATTAAATATAGGGTTTTAGCAAGCCAACAATTTGGAGCTCTCCCTTTAAGATCCTTAATCGATTTAATGATATATGTAATATATAATATCGAATCAGCTCTTAAATCTGGGCTCAAAGTTACCCTATTCATTATAAATGTTAAAGAAGTCTTTAATATAGTACTTTTAGGCCGCCTTATCAATAAACTCTGCGAACAAGAATAGCCAAATAACATAGCCAAATAGATACAATTCTTTGCTACCAATCGATCCATACATATCAGAATAGATAAAGAAACAGACCTGAAAACAGCTCTTAAATGTGGCCTTTTATAAAGATCACCTATCTCCCCGATTCTCTTCATATTCTATATAACCCCGATATTCTGAATAGGCAACCTTACTTAAAGATTTGGTTATATTGACAATATTGTTCTACTAACCTTTTCGACTAATCTTCAAGACAATTACACAAAACTCCAATCCGATATACAAGAAGCACTAGAATAGGGAAAGGCCAAAGGTATTGCTTTTGATCTAAAGAAATCAGAGATTATACATTTCTACAAAGAGGCCTATACCTTTATTGATGATTCTAATATAGAAATAAATAGCCGGAAAATCGAAGTAAAATCAGGTCTATTTAGATAGCTTGGAGTCCACTTCGATAAGAAACTCAATTTCAAGGTCTATATACAGATCCTTATTGCAAAAGCTTAAAAGGTTACAAACACATTATATACTTTTAACAATATAATTAAAGGAATCCCCTTACACTTCATTTGAAGGGTTGCTATAGCCTGCACATTGAAAAAATGCTATTTTGCTGTGGAAACTTGGTGACTTGGCTGAACCAGAGCAAAAAACCTTACCTCAGATACAAGGATCTCCAATTTGATAGAATATTATTTAAACCTACTTAATAAAATAGTTAACATATATATTAGGGTTATTCTACTAATTTATAAAATCATTAATATAGCTGTATTATACAAAGAATCGAAATTAAATCCTTTTGAGATCGAACTCAATCTGATTATGGAGACCTATACAACACGGATAGCTCGACTGGATCTATATCATCCCCTTACAGTCAGATCTGCATTCATCAGATCCTTGCAGGCCCGCAACCGAATCTCTAGCTCTAGGTTTGCTAAAGCTATATCTGCTCTTTCGTTATACAAACTGATTAATCCTTTAGCCTCTCCATTCTGGGAATCTAATGAAACCTATACCAAAGCAGAATCTTGTATTGTTGGATCTCTAAGCTGATCGAAAGCCTAAGTAGCGAAAGATTTCAAAATCTTCTATATATCGATCTCAAAGAACGATCTGCAGATCTTCTCAGATGGCTCAAAAAACGAATCAAAAGATGGTAATATAGAAGGAGACTTCATTATCTCCCAGTTTGACTCCTAAATCGAATACTCTATATTCTCATTTGACTATAATATTGAGGTCTTTGATGTAAAAGCCATCGCTGCCCTGAGAGGAGCAAAAGCCGCTCTTGCTCTCCCCTCAGAGATCTTAGTCACAAACCTCTGGGTATTCCTCGATAATTACGAAATGATACTCAGATTCGGATCATACTTCAATAGATCTTCACAATCTATTTTTATAGAATTTGCAGATCTCAAATAAGCTTGGTCGAATAGGCCTCTCCCCCCCCAAACCCCCCAAGGGACAATTCATATTTACTGGGTCCCTGATCATCTTAATATTATAGGCAATAAAGCTGTAGATTTAGTAGCCAAAAAAGGAGCCTTATTCCCTCCCCCCCCCAACCTTATTTGTACTCTAATC
This sequence comes from Sclerotinia subarctica, assembly GCA_025389085.1. Taxonomy (NCBI): domain Eukaryota; kingdom Fungi; phylum Ascomycota; class Leotiomycetes; order Helotiales; family Sclerotiniaceae; genus Sclerotinia; species Sclerotinia subarctica. The sequence continues at coordinate 280,888 of QRFI01000007.1, forward strand.
TCCCTTAAACAATTGGCCAAAACCAATGCCAAAATAGCAAACATATAATTATGGATCATTACAAGCCCTTAATACTACAAAGATTTAATAATCATATATACAGATATCCCTTATCTATTAAATAACAAACACATTATTCTCAGATATATCATTGCAATCAGATCGCAATATAGCGATTTTGCAATATATTATGAACACTTTAATTATTACAAAGCTTACTTATACTATTTATATAGGAAAAGAAAAACCTTGTTCTATTTTTTCTTCTGTAAGATCAAAGGGACACAAAGAACTTTCAACAAAAAACCTCCCTTTATAATTATCCCCTAACTCTTGAGGAATCTATATAGTACCACCAAGCTTTCAACCTAGATAGAAATGACGAATTTTTACTGTGATATCTGCCCCTAGCTTCCAACAAACAAAGCTGTAGACTAACCGAACCCTTTACTCCCTTACCAACCCTACCACCCTTACCATCCCCTATCCCTACCAATATCAATTTGGTCTTTTTGAACAAAACGGACCAAAACCAACCCTCCTTTCTTTCCTTCTTCTCTTTTCCTATACTTTCTTCTTTCTCTTTCTCAAATTCTCTATATACAGGCTCTGAAGTTATATGATAAGTTTGGGGTTAAAAAAAAAAAAAAAAAAGTTGATAAATAGAAATCCTATAAATAAAAGTATGAGGGGATTGGGAGAGAAATCAGGGCAATGATTCAGTAGACGAGGAGGTCTACAATCAATTCGCAGCTTTAAAGTACCACCTTAATATACAACAACAATCATGTAAATTCTGCCCTAGTACATATAACTGTATACAACACTAGCTAGCTAGATCATAACCTGGGGGCCTCCCCTGGGCGTCATTTGTCCAAATCTGGAATGTATGGCAACAGGGAACGTGTGCAAGCACACGAGGCCTGCGGCCTATGACGATAAATATCATCATCATCCTTACCATCCTTACCATCCTTACCATCCTTACCATCCTTACCATCCTTACCATCCTTACCATCCTTCATCATACGTCGAATGTCGTGATACAATCATACTATCCTTCATTGTTAAACAAACAAAGAACAAACGAAAAGTTAGAATCAATATAGATATCCCTTTATCAAATAGGCTTTTTCGTTTTTTATAATAATTAATATAAATCCTTTCAACCTTTTCAAAACCCTTTTGAATAGAGTCAATACCTTTACCATTAAAGCTAATAAGGTCCAAACTATTTTTGGCTTGATAACCTTTCTTTTGAATAGCTATATAAACTCCAACAAGGTCCTCTCCCTTTCAACAAAGCCTTAAAAACTATTCACTATTCTTTACCTAGAATTCAAAGCAATTATTAAGAGACATTTTGATACCTTTATTATTAGATATCACTTTTTTAAAACTAATATTACCTTTAATATTATTCCTCCTATTATTTCTCTAATTATCTTTACATTAGTTAAAAAGACAACCTCTAAAACCACTTTTACTCAAAAAACTATTATTCCAGTTAGGAAACCTCTTTCTAACTTTTTGAAACCTATAAAATCAACAAAAACAATTATATTCAATAATAATCATTTATTTATAAGAATGGACCAATCTCATCTGGCTTGGAAGGCTGGTCCATTTGCGATCCTTATTGCTTTAAAAAAGGTCCTAGACCTAGTCGCCAATCTTTTGAAAAAGGTTCAGGAAATCAATTCTGGCTTTGCCCTCTATATTAGCTTCTTTATAAATCTATAAACCCTAAAAAAGCAAAAGGTTATTATTACCTCTACTATTAAGGATTATAAAATGGAAATCCAGGAAAAACAAATCTTATATATATTAAACTATATTCCCTGAAAGATTATTGTTATCAATAACTCTTTCGAAATAAATATAATCCTAATCTCCGAAAATATGATTATTGAAACTATTAAGAAATACTCTAGATAAAAAGCTGTATTTGCAATATAAATCCGTTTAAGCATTTTAACAGATTTATATTATACTATATAATTAATAAACTTTAAGGTTAATATAAAGAAATTGAGGAGATCCCTCAAAATCCTTAACATTAATATCATCATGAATCTAATAGTCCAAAAACCAAAAATTATACAATACAGTTAATATTATCAATAATATAATATAAGATCCTATTCCTGCTCTCTTATATATTACATTTATAAATTGTCCAAATACATAAAATATAATTATATTATCAAGTATAAAACCCCTTATTTCTATTTTGCGAAATACCTTCATTATTATAGACCCTATATAGCAGATAACCTTAAATACTCTCTTCAATCAATAATAGATAAACTAAAATCAAAGATAGAAAAATAAGTTATCCACAAAACCCTTAATATAAAAAGAAACAAAGTATATACAAAAGCAAATTATATAATCCTTATATTTATCAATATTCGAATAAAAAATACCCCAACTCCCTTATCTTTATTAATATAGATATTAAAGGAAATCCGTCTTAAAACCCTAATCCGGATTTTCAATTTAAATCAATTAAACATCCCATCAAATTCCTGATCCTTCAATCGATATATTAATTTAGAAAACTTATTCAATATCCTTTTTAATAAATCAATCTAAATTATTAATTATATTATAAATAAATATAGAAAAGAATATAGTGTTCTATAAGATTACATTCTCTTTAGCAAACACAAATTAGATCAATATTATCCTGATCCAAGAACCTTATATCTACAAGGATCTTTTATATAAGATCATTAAGAACCATCCTTTATACAAAATCTTTTCATCTTTGGATAATTAGATTACTTAACCCTAAATCATAATATACATCAGAAAAGGTATTGGCTTACAAATTAACCAACTTTAATCAATTCCTTTCTATAACCTAATCTTCCTTCAACTCTCCTTTTCCAATAATTTGTCTTTTATAATAATTAATATATATAACACTCCTTTACAAAATATATACAAGAATCTAGTAATCAGATCGCTCCTTACCCTTCAAAATCTCCTATCTCAATCTATTATACTCTTTAGGGATTTCAATCTATATTATTCAAATTGGAACCCTTTATACCCTACCCCTTTATTGTTAATGGAATTATTTGTAGAGTAGATGGATAATCAGAATCTCTGATTCATTTCCCTTATCGGAATCCTAATATATAATAAAAAGAATATTTTCGACCTTACCTTCCTTTCAAAATCATTTATAGTATATACTATAATAATATATTATCTAAATTGTTCTTTCAATTATAAAACTTTAAAAACTAATTTATATTGGATATATAATAATCCAAAATTTACATAGAAACTCAGATTAGAAACCTTCAACAAAGAATTCTTTAAGGATCTATTATATATAAATCTTAACTCTTTAAATTCCCTTTTACTTATATACTTCAGAATAGATCTGGATTTATTAATATTAATATTTACTCAAATTATAAAAGATATTTATATAGGATTTGTAAAAAGAACCTTAAAGATTTCCTTAAATCAATTCTAATGAAATGAATCATATTACTTAGCTGTTTATATTTATCGAAATTACCCAATAATTATCTCAAAGTGCACATTATAGAAAGTAGTCCATAAAGCAAAAAGCTCTTTTTTCAATAACAAGATCAATATAATCACAAATATAAATAATATATTTAAAATAACGAAATAATATCAATCTATAGGATTATTTCGAACCTCTTTATTGAAGAACTCTTTTACTCAAGAAATCATTGTTAATACTAAAGTGAAATAAGAGCTATTGATGTGAAATCTATTAATCAATATAGCGAAAACTAATGATATCCTATTTAATATCCTAATAATCCTTTTTTGCAATATCCAATTCTTTAAGATTATAATACAAGATTTTGAACAAGCGATATTATATATAGACAATATTATTTTAGGATTAGATAAGATTCTTATAGATCTATTGAGAATCGCTTAATTTTTGATTAAATATATAGTTCTTTATTTATTCAGAAATTACTTAGAGATTGAATATTACCTAAAATGTTTCAAAGTAACCATAATAATAATTATCCCGAAGCCTAATAAGGCAGATGGCATCAATCCAAGATCTTATCGGCCAATAATATTATTATCAATTCTAGGGAAAGGATTGGAAAGGTTAATAACAAAGAAGATATCCTGATTGACAATCAAATATAGGGTTTTAACAAATCAACAATTTAAAGCTCTTTCTTTAAGATCCTTAATCGATCTAATAATATATATAATATATGATATTAAATTAACTCTTAAATCCAGGCTCAAAGTTATCCTATTCATTATAAATGTTAAAAAAGCCTTTAACATAATACTTCCAGATCGCCTCATTAATAGACTTTATAAATAAGGATAGCTAGATAATATAACCAAATGGATACAATTCTTTGCTATTAATCGATTTGTACATATCAGAATGAATAAAGAAACAGACCCGAAAACAACTTTCAAATATAATCTCTTATAAAGATCGTTTATCTCCCTAATTCTTTTTATACTTTATATAACCTTGATATTCTGAATGGACAATCTTACTTAAAGATTTGATTATATTGATAATATTGCTTTATTAGCCTTTTCGATTAACCTTCAAGATAACTATACAAAACTCTAATCTGATATACAAAAAGCATTAGAATAAGAAAAGGTTGAAAGTATTGCTTTTAACCCAAAGAAATTAGAGATTATACATTTCTACAAAGGGGCCTATATCTTTGTTGATGATCCTAATATAGAAACAAATAGCTAGAAAATCGAAATAAAATTAGATTTATTTAGATAACTCGAAATCTATTTTGATAAAAAACTTAACTTTAAGATCTATATATAGATCCTTATTATAAAAGCTCAAAAGATTACAAATATATTATATATATTTAACAATATAATCAAAGAAATCCCCTTACATTTTATTTAAAGAGTTGTTATAGTTTGTATATTGAAAAAATGCTATTTTGTTGTAGAAACTTGATAACCTGGCCGAACTAAAGCAAAAAACTTCATTTCGAATATAAGGATCTCTAATTTGATAGATTATCATCTAAATCTATTTAATAAAATAATTATTATATATATTAAAGTTATTTTACTAATTTACAAAACTATTAATATAACTATATTATATAAAAAATCGAAACTAAATTCTTTTAAGATCGAATTCAATCTGATTATATAGACTTATATAATGTAGACAACTTGATTAAACCTATATCATCCCCTCGCAATCAGATTTGCAATTATCAGATCCTTAAAGACCAGCAATTAGACCCTCAGCTCTAGATTTGTTAGAGCTATATTTACTTTTTCATTATACAAACTAATTAATTCTTTAACTTCTCTGCCCTAAAAATATAATAAAACTTATACTGAAATAGAAGCCTATATTATTAGATCTTTAAATCGATCGAAAACCCAAATAGCAAAAGATTTCAAAACTTTTTATATATCAATCCTAAAAAACAATCTACAGATTTTCTCAAATGACTCAAAAAACAAATCAAAAGATGATAATATAGAAGGAGGCTTTATTATCTTTCAATTTGATTCCCAAATCGAATACTCTGTATTCTTATTTAGCCATAATGCTGAGATCTTTGATATAGAAGTCATCGCTGCCCTGAAAGAAGTAAAAACCGCTCTCGCTCTTTCTTTAAAGATCTTAATTATAAACCTTTAGGTATTCCTCAATAATTACAAAGTAATATTCAAATTTGAATTATATTTCAACAAATTCTTACAATCCATTTTTATAAAATTTGTGGATCTCAAACAAATTTGGTCGAATAGGCCTCTCCCCCCCCCCAAATCCTTCAAGGGACAATTTATATCCATTGGGTTTTTAGCTATCTCAATATTGTAGATAATAAAGTTGCAGATTTAGCAGCCAAAGAAAGAGCCTTATTCCCTTTTCCCCCTAACCCTATTTATACTCTAGCCTTTCTCAAACGATTGGCCAAAACCAATGCCAAAATAGCAAACATATAATTATAGATTATTACAAACTTTCAATATTATAAGAATCTAATAATTATATATACAGATACCCCTTATCTATTAAACAACAAATGTACTATCTTTAGATATATTATTATAATCAGATCGCAATATAACGATTTTATAATATACCACAAATACTTTAATCATTATAAAGCTCATTTATATTGCTTATATAGAAAAAGAAAAATCCTGTTCCACTTTTTCTTTTATAAAATCAAAGAGGCACAAAGAACTTTCAACAAAAAATCCCTTTCTATAATTATCACCTAACTCTTAAAGATCCTATATAATACCACCAAACTTTCAATCTGGATAGAAATGACGAATTTCTATTGTAATATCTGCCTCCAACTCCTAGCAAATAAAACTGCGGACTAACCGAACCCTCTACTCCCTTACCAACCTTACCACCCTTACTGTCCCTATCAATATCAACTCGGTCTTTTTGAACAAAACTGACCAAAACCAACCCTCCTTTCTTTCCTTCTTCTCTTTTCCTATACTTTCTTCTTTCTCTTTCTATAGGCTCTGAAGTTATATGATAAGTTTGGGTTTAAAAAAAAAAAAAGTCGATAAATAAAAATCCTATAAATAAAAGTATGAGGGGATTAGGAGAGAAATCAGGGTAATGATTCAGTAGACGAGGAGACCTACAATCAATTCGCAGCTTCGAAGCATTACCTTAATATACAAAGGCAATCATATAAACCCTGCCCTAGTACATATAACTGTATACAATATTAACTAGCTAGATTACAACCCAGAGGTCTCCCCTGGGCATCATTTGTCCAAATCTGGAATGTATGGCAACAGGGAACGCGTGCAAGCACGCGAGGCCTGCGGCCTATGACGATAAATATCATCATCATCATCCTTACCACACGTCACCATCCTTCAACATCCTTCTTCAATGACAGCGATATAATCCCCTCATTTTCTACTCTTTATTATTAGAATAACAAAGAGGTTACAAGAGCCAAGCCGGCGCCCAAGCCAGGCAGGGCTTCGCCAAGCATTTGAGTTTTGTTTATTTGGTTATATAAAAAAAAAAGCTGTCAAGGATTTCACAAGATCGAGATGCGGCCGCCGGCTATTTCAGCTGAGAAATTCAATTGTAAAGGGGGGTCATTACTAGAATATCAGTTCATCATATTGTGCATATTGCGCATATCAAAGGAGAGAGATCATCGTTAGTTATTTTTGAATGATATCTATGTAAACAAAGTATCCAATATACAGAGTGATAGAATGCAAGCTGTTGAGACCGAGTCTTCGCACCATTCAAACTTGTGCTCGTGGAATGCAGTGCGGGCTTGAAATGTGAAACAATAGAACACCTTGATCTGAGGTTTGACTTACCGCCAACCTATGGTTTAACAATTAGGTATTACCGACTTCAAAATTACAACAGCGATATTGTATTCGCACTTTTTCTGGTCACATGTGAGTAGGTCCACCAGTCTTACCGACCTTAAGGTCATGACTGTAGCGAGGAATTCATGAAATCACCGTCATTCATTGATGATAATGACTGCACTCAAGAACTCATGGAAAGCTTTCATTGTAATGTTTTGGGACTGGCATAACACCTCCGTGATTATAAAAAATCGGGATGCGGTATTTGCTTGTTGAATTGTTGAATGGGAAGCTAACGCCTAATATATTTCGCCGTCCTTGATACATCGTTCCTTCTGCTCCCCAACTGATGCACGAGTATAGCTCTCCATCAAGCTTTTCCCCATCAAATAGTTCAGCCTTTCCATTAATTCTTCCAGCAGATTCCGTTCTTCTCCAATGCCCTCTGTGCCTAGCAAGAAAGCAATCTTTTTCAGCTCCCTATCAAGTATTGCTCTCCGGAGTAGTATCACTCAATTCCAGGCCAGCGAATGTCCAAAAGAACTACTGACTGGCACGGTCTGAGAAAGTATATCCTCACCTCTTCATATTATCATATTAAAGAGTGAATCTGATTTGTCACTGAGGCTGATACTTCCTCACAAAACGCAGCTGCTGATATACACAATCTGAATGAGGCACTTCAGCGCAGGACTAGGCACCTCTATCCTATCTGGGGTATTTGATCTCTATAGGATGGTTATTCTACTTTATAGAGATTTTATAAAATAACTACCCAGAAATATTAATCGGTGTTGAGGTATGGTAAGATAAATATTGTTTACTGTAAATAGTATATGATTATAAATCATGTATTTAATAATCTTATAATATGGTTTATCATCGAGTGGGCCATATCATCGAGTAGGCCACTTTTCCCTCAATTCACACCTTCAAACCTATATTATTCAACCACAGTTGATTTAATTGATTAAAATTATTAAGATTCTAATAATCTAGGATCTATTACATTATTTTAATAGATTCTTGTATTATAATCTATTTTTCCATATTTACTACAATATCGATTAAAAGATATTTCCCTATTAGAATTCCATCCTTTTTTATGTTCGTTGTATTGAATCTAAATATCAACCTTTTGCTAAGATAATATATCAAAAGCTTTTTGTTCAATAAGTATTCCTCCTTGATATAATTAGGTTTTTTTTATATGTCAATACTTGCTTAATGCTTTATTTGTTTTCCAAAATATACGAATCTTTATAGTCAAAAGTGTATTTTCATAAATTAATCTCTTTATACCCTTAGCTAGAGTTAATACAATTTCAAATATAAATGTTGGGGAGTTTGATTGATAACAAATTATTTGAGATTTCATTAAAGTTGATTGAGAAAGAGCTTCAATTAGATTGCAAGGAATTTGAGAGATCTATTAATCTAGATCGAAAAAGGAGGAATAGATATACAAACTCGAATATCTAATTTCGAAAATATAGCTTTAGAATTAAATAGAATTAAACCTGTTTCTCGAAATCTTGATTTTATATTCTGAAAGATGATTGATTCTTTGTATATAACTTTAAAAGCTATAAAGAATTCAACCTTCGAAATATAATTGATATATACCTTGATAAATCTATCAATTTAATTATTATATAAACATTTCAGATTACCAAAACAACCAATATCAAATAACTAAATTAAATAACTTAAATATAATAATAAATATAAATATATAATATTGTTCTTTTTACAATATACTTGAAAAGCTATTGATTTATAACTTTTATACTTATCTAATACTAATATTCGATATTTGCCCTTTCTTCGATTCTTAGTGTATTTATCGAAATGTTTCAATCATTTTAAATCTATTTCATTATTTGTTCATTTATTAGATATAAGTTTAATAATCCATTTTATAAAAAGATCAATTTCGGTGTATCAATTGAAAAAATGAACCTATCCCTGAATCATTAGAAATTAGGGAATAATTTCACCCTCCCCATTTCCATATATTATTGTTATAATCCATTCTCGATTGTCTGGTTATACTGATTTATTTCTGTTATATCTTTCGATATTAGTAACAATTATTGCTGTATTTATAATCCTTATTATAAAGTCTATTTCATCGAAATTATAAAAATCACTATTTAAAATACTATATTTCACTTATATATTTGCAATTAATCGAAATTATTTTTCAATAAGCTTAGGATCTTCGTAAAGAGCTCTTTGAAAATCATAAACACAACTAAAATATATCTTTAATTCGATTCAATATTTTACGAATCGATATACCTAAAGCTTCCCAATACACTTTATATCCCTTGATTCAAAAATATAATTCGTTATATCTTCTACATTTTTAAGTTTAAATAGAAAACCTCTCAAATCTATATCAAGAATATATTAAATAATCACTTCCTTTTCCAATTCTATTATATTATAACGATTCGCTCGAGTTTCTATACAAGATGATAAATCATCTATTCTATATTGAAGAGTTATACAAAGGATATTATAAAGCTTAGAAGCTTTTTGAATACTTAGTTTTTTATCTTTATGAATAACTTCGATAACAAAAAAGATTCGAGCTTCTTAATTAATTGATTCCATAATAATTGATTGATAAATCGTGTATAGAAGTTGAAGATGTGAATTGAGGGAAAAGTGGCCCACTCAATGATAAACCACGTTATATAAAGTTTCAATAGGGTAGCCTCAGGCTTTCGACCAGGTTTATCTTGGGTTACCCTATCCTTTGCCCAGCCCTACTTCATCGCTCATTTCCTTCATTCCCAATAGTATTTTGACGGCCATAGTATCTAATACATATCACTACATAATTACTAGCTTCATCTTCAAACTTCAACGTTCCTTGCCAACAAGCATGTCTTCATCCCAGCCGACGGATGGTTACAGCGATTTGTCCAAACATCGCGAGCATTGAGCAACAATACCAGGACATGAACATTTGGGAGCACTGGCGCGATAAAAAGGAAGTAGAGGAGCAACTCTTAAGATATACCTCTGTCTACAAAGTGGGAAAGTTGAACCTAGCTTCAAGTCACACAAAGCGCCGTGCAGTCTACTTGAATAGAAATCCACAGATGAAGAGCAAAGTAGCAAGCGCTGTGTCCATGTTCCACACTGCAAATTTCAACTACTGCTTAGATCATCGAGTCAAAAAAGAACGTGTCAATTTCTGCTGCTAACATGTACACGCACGCTCATACTCCACGCTGATTCTGTATACCCGCTTCTTTATAGCCTGTCACTTTAAAGAGCTGCTGTCCACGGCTTAAGAGCAATAGGGCTCGCTTCAGCCTCTATAACACAATGAATATATTACAGCATAGAAAAACAAAACGAAAAAAAGACTGGGAACTATCCATCCAACATACATTGCCTAACCGGATCCATCCAGGTCCAAGAGAACTTAACGGCGCTATGTATCAAAGACTTCGATGCCACCAAACTTTATCTTGGTGATTACAGATCTTTCGAGCAGGGCGATGATCTCAAGGTCCTCGGTGATATGGAAGTACACCCTCAAAAAATAATGACTCTGCTTAGGCATTGATACCACAGTTTCTTCGCAGACACTACGATAGTGGATCACTCTCACCTAACTTTCCATAAGAAAGCATGACTTTCTCATTTTCAATTCTTTAACTTTCACCCAACAACTCCCAAGTCAGCTTATTCGAAAACCAAAATTCTATGTGTAAATTATCTCGCGACACACGCACAAATCCCTCCGGATCCTCCTCAGACGTTTCTGCCGAAAAAGTCTCTTTCTTCATTTTGATAATAGCACGAGCGTTTCCACCCGTCTTCACTGACAGCCCCAAGTCTATCTCCATAACAGCAAGTGCCAAAACCTATCTTTGGCCCAAAGCCCACGCCAGTAATGGCAACCCTGAGATCACCATCTAATTGCTCCCCAGCATTCCATCACTAGGATTTTGTTCGGCACAGCCATCTGCAGGAAAAGAGTAGCACTTAGTAAAAGATCTGTCCGCGCAGTATTGGTATTCCCTAGACTATAGTTCTAATTATATACCTTCAATGTAGCCACTCACCCATAAATCCCAACAAAAGTCTGACTTGCTATCAAATATCAGTTCTCTCAAATCGACAGCCTTCAAGATCTTATATTAATAGCAATGTTGATGTTCATGATTGAATGTTGCTTCTTCTTCCCTCTCCCACTATATGTATATATATATACATTATCCTCCTCATTCTCATTATTACTCAAGCCCTCCTTTCCTTTTAACTGCTTGTCCTACCGAGCCTAGCGTAGTAAATACATCTCCATTTGTAAATTTAGCGGGCTCTTATTTGCTATCCGTGATGGTGATGAAATGCTGATGCAATCGCGTATCATTTATCCTCCAGGAAGCCACTTGTGTGGCGATATACAATCCGCTTGCAACATCTACACCCCACGCATCACGATGCAGCCTCAATGGATTGCTTCCCTAGCTGGCGCGCTAAATTAACAAAACCTGTATAGTGCATATTTTACGTCAGGTAAAATTTGCAATCTAGACACTAGTGGCAATCCTTCCAACTGAATTCCTTACAAGCAATTACCGCATCACACACATCACATGTCATAGCCACACATCACATTCACATTGACAGTTGAGAGACATCAAATATGGCAGACAAATCCATTCATATCAAGTCGGCGACTTCGCCTTTCTGACCTAGGTACTTATCTATTATCTATTTCCTTCAGTTTGGAGTAGTCGCTCAACTAAGTCAACTCACTGACGAAATAGCCATCATTCGAATCACTTGATTCCCTTCTCTTCCTCCACCATCTCATGTACCCAACCCCGGGCATGCATGCCTTCTGCATATTTCCTCCTATGCTGATGATGATCAAAAGCTCATCACTAAGACAAAGGACCCAAATCGGTCGATCATTGCCAAAGCTTTACATGTTATAAAACTCCTCTTTCCTTCCTCCGCCCACCAACCATTCCGTCCGTTCATTGCGTCCGGGATCCGCCCATTCATTCCCTTTACCCCATCAATCCAACCACCCAACCTCCCACTCCAAATACAAGATTTTCGCGGTGAAAACAATTGATCCATCTATCAACCACGTCATATTGTGCATATCATCCATCCCATCGTCAATATCGTCATCCATCAGAACATCAAAGAAAATCGAAGACCCGGCATGCATTCTTCGCTCAAAACCAGCAGAAAAAGTGAGACAGAAATGTGATGGTGTAAGGGGTATTGGCGCGAGGTAAGGGGACAAAATTGCTGCGTTGCTGATAAGGGGATCTATTTGTACAAAGTAATGTGTTGATAGTGCTATGGTGATGTTGGTGCTGAACAAATGGGGTGTGGGGATCAACAGTTCCTCCTCCATCATATCGGGTGATACGATTTTCTGTTGTCGGTAGAGTTAAGTGTAATTGTGGAAGAGGGACCTTTCGATTATCAATAGACGAACGAATGGGCAGACAGGTTCTGCGGATTTGATGCGATGTAAAAAAAGCCGATGGAACAGACAGACCAACGTTAGCCGAGGACAATACCCCTCAATAATAACCAGACGTTGTTAAAAAAAAAGAGAAATCATAAGAAAAGAATAAGATAGATATTGGTTGAGCTCTATCGGGGATTCATGCGCCGGCCTAGGAACCGACATTGAAAGGTGTATAAGGACGCCTTTGATCGTTGAAATTTTTGATCAAGTTTGAATAGTTCCTGCGCTACCACCAGTTTGACGCTTGACTTGCTCACGAGCCCATCGTGCGGTATCGATGGTTCTAGTTTGGAATTCTCTGTTCGACTTGGTCTCCTTGATCATTGACATGACCCAATCAGCACGGTAATATGAGGAATACTCTCCATTAGGGAAAGCATCAGCAAGATCACTAGGAAGGTTAGTATACGTGAGAGAAGAAGGCATATAGTGATGAGCACATACCCAATAACGCCCATAGCTGATCTCATAAGAGCATCACTTCGGTGTTGATCGACCCAGATGGTGTTAAGAAGGCCAAAGATTGACTCAACGTAAGGGCGTAGCAGGTCGTCTGTATTATATTAGTGCCATCATTTCACAACATCGATCTAATGACTTACTCTTGTTATCCATCTTCATGGCACCAATGATACCACCCCAGGCGTCCATAATGCCTTCCCTCAGAGAGATGACATAATCAAACATCTCATAGGACCCATCGGGACTAGCTTGAACACCAGCTGCTTGTTGAAGAACTTGAGCGACGACGGACAAGTAAGTCTCAAAGTGACCACCAATAGCACCTGCAATATCTCCGAAACATTGAAGAATGGCAGGCTTGAATTGGTTGGCAAGTGCTGTGCTCTGTTGATTTGTTAGATTTGACATGACTTTGACGGGGTTGGGGCATGGTGGTATTCTCCAATCCATGAAAGGCAGGATTGATATTTTTAAAAAACATACCCTCAAATTGTTCAATAAATAGTTCATAAATGTGTCGCAATATGGTTGGCATGGTGGGCCCATTGAGCGGGTAATATCACTGACGAGACCAATGGCCATGGAGCACAAACTTGGCTCTTCCTGATTACCAAGAGCATTGTAAAGGAATGGGGCGAAAGCCTCCATGTAGTTCGCGAAACCCTCCTCGAGAGCATTCGCCAGACTGCTGACAGTGGCGAAGACTGCATCAGGAACACTCGATTTAGGTCCACAAGCGCTGAGAATTTGAAGTAAGATGGTCATGATTCGGTCAGCTTGAGGAGCAACCTCTTTCTCAAGACGTTGAATAATAGCCAACAAGACGGTGGACAAGCTGACTTGGATCTCCTCAAGAGTGATTCTGTCTTCCACGCTGACAACTTGAGACTGAAGAGGAAGAGTACTTTCTAGTCTCTTGATTATAACCCCAGAGAGTTCACCGACAGATGGAAGACTGTCATTGGCAGCATTCATGACGAAGGTGTTGAGAACTTCATATGCGGCGGTTCTTAATGCGTTGTCAGCATCGGGTCTCTCGGTAACTTGAAGAAGTCTCGAGATGCTCTCGTTGAAATGTGGTGAGATAGGGTTTTCCTGGCATCCAATATCTCCGGAGAAGCGCTCAGCAAGGTTCATTAAAGCCCAACAGCATGAGCCTGCCATCTTAGGACTGCTGATGAGACCTTCGAACAAAGATGCGATCAACTTTGGCAAGTGAGTAGCTGGGTCGATAGCCTCTGAGCAAGCTTCAGTGATACGACCAAGAGCATAGGCAGCGGAGTCCTTAACATGAATGGATTTATCGTCCATCATGCTAATGATAACAGGAAGTGCTTGCTTGACGATTGGCTCAAGTGTTTTCTCGTCCGGTCCTTCCATAATTGCGCCGAAAGCGGAGACAGCAGCATCACGATCATGCCAATCCTCTCCACGGAGCTTTTGTTCAACAAAGCTCAAAACAGGTTGGATAACTAAACCACCGACTGCTTGTGAGTAAAGTTGTAAGCATTGGTATGCGGCACGGGAGATGTTGTATTCATCATCAGCAGCGTCTTCGTCCTGCTTTGTCAAAAGCATCAAAAGAACGGGCACAACCTCATTAGTCGCAACCTTGCTGAAATTGTAAAATGGTCGCATCAAAGAAACTTCTTCAACCTGCCGTATTGTCAGTGTAACTCTTTTAAGAGATCTGAGGTGTTATAATCTTACCTGGGCATTGTCATCCTCAATGGCGATCTCCTCTTCACAGACTGTGCTCCAGAATTCAACGGCAAGCTTGGCTACATCTTCCTCTTCGCTCTTCATTCCCATAATCGTAAGCCCGAAGAGGGCCTTCTCCATGTAAAAGCGCATCAAGTCATAATACAACGACATGATTCTGTTGAGACATCCAAAAGCACCCTGTTGTATCCTTGAATCGGTAGCTTGTGTGGCCTCGCAGATAACCTGCATGATATAATTCCGCTCTCCCTCATTCTTGAAGTTGCTATCCACAAACTCCAACGAGTTGCCAAGAGCATCGATAGCTGCTAGTCGTACTTCCAAATTGGGTTCTTCCTTTCGGGCACCTTGGACGACTGCTGTCAAGATGGCATTAGAATGTTGTATGAGGCTCTGTCTCAACTCCGCATCCTGAGTCTCGCAAATAAATCCCAGAGTAGTCAAGGAAGCCTGCTTGAGATGGTCGCTACCCTCTCCTACATTTCGCACCAAAGCGGGCATAAGTTCTGGCCATTGATCCCTAGGCAGTTCGATGGTTGCTATCGAGGATATAACTTGCGCAGCTGTTTGACCGGCTTGATTATTGTTTGAGGATAGAGCTTGAAGAGTTAGGTCCTTCACACGTTTCCTAGTCTCTGGTTCGACCTGTAGCCATTTATCTTGTAACTCGCGTTGCAGGGCATATTCGCGGGCTGTGAAGGCGTTTTTGAGGGCGATACCAGCAGCAGCTCGGACGGAACCCTGTGCTTCTTCATTTGCTAACTGTTCTACGAGCGTGACGAGATATCCTGACTATATTGAAGGAAGGAAATGTCAGTAAAGAAGGTCATGGAAACTCATCGATAGTGCGGTCAAGGCTGTGTGGGGGAACTTACAAAGTTGGCTTCAGCAGCTTGGGTGAGCTGTTGTTCAGCAGCAATACGGGTAGCATTGTCTATTGATGGTTAGTACGGTGGAATTCAAGAAGTCCGTTCACCTTTGAGACAAATGTGGTGAGTGGAGGGGAAGTACCGACCTGCCGCCAAGGAATTGAGCAAGACAGAACCAACGTCCATCTTTGCAATCTCCCAAGAGTATAGAGGTGTTTTTGAAATATTTGTATTATTGACAAAGAGTTATTCCTATCTCTTCACAGTGCAACTGTTTTCTTGATGTGCGACAAGGTGGTTGAAGAAATTCAACTGGGGGTTTGTTGATCGCAGGTGGAATTTGCGGTTGTTGAAGAAAGCGATGTTGACTTTGGGTGTGGTATTGACCAGGCCGATTTCTTTGCTAGATAGACTACAGAACTGAAGTCACTGGTAGTCTCTAGTAAAGGAAGAAAGATTATTATTTTTCTAAAGATCTTGATAACCTCTCTTGATCTTGTGGAAGTATTGAGTAAATGAATGTAAAGAATCAACAGTTCTTGTCAATAGAGAGAATTTTTAAAAGTCTCTGGATTGTTTTTAGAATTTGATGTCCAAAGTCAAGAAGTCTAAATTTCCTCCTTGATCATTAATGGAGCGGTGTCCCCGCTACTGCTACTTCTTATTGGTCCGCTTAAGTCTACTGTCAGCGGTTCACGTGACTTTGTAAATCTCACATGGAAATCTCCGGGTATATGTCAATAATAAGACAAGGTCAATCAATACATTCACTTGATACCTTTTTTATTATTTACTTACAAGACCCTTTGAGAAATACCTAGATATACCCTTGATATCTGTGTACCTAGGTACAGATATTTATATAGTATATTATTTTGAATAGAAATAAAACGCTATTCTTTAACTAGATGGTATCTTTTGATGACTATGATTTTTACAATTTCTTTTGTGATTTCAAATGCACTTTTTGATCGCTTTTTCATATATCCTTTCCATCAATACCAATCAAACCCCGTTCCTGAAGAGGTGCGCTAAAAAGCTACCCCTCATTTTTTGCTACGAAAGCAGACTTGTGATAAGTAGAACAACGAAAAGAGGAAACCAATTTATGCATCATTAACTTTTGCCTCCAAAACACTCACCGCATCCGGTCCACTCTTTGGTGCTGCAGTAGGTTTGGGAATTGCAAGACTGGCGTTTTCTTTTGCCGAGCTATCAAGCTCGAGGTCACGGCTGGCGCTGATACCATGCTTACCCTTGAAGAGTAGTGGTGTTGAGGGTCTGCTTGACATGAACTGTAGTATCGTTAGATATTTCCAAATGAAGGGTTGGTATTAATAGGCGACTTACGTTTGAAGCTGCACTCAAAAGCGCAATCAAAGAAGATTGAACCACATCCTCATGAATTCCGACACCCCATACCTTCTCCTTAGAACCTGAAGCTGTACATTCAATATAAGACGCAGCTTTAACATTTGTTCCAGCACCGACTGCATGCTCCTTATAATCTGCCACCTCAAGATCAATACCTAAGCTCCTCAACGCATTTGCCAAACTAGAAATCGGTCCATTTCCTAATCCCTTCAATTCATGTTCTTTTCCATCGATCGAAAGGACACCTTCGAATCGACGCTTCAAGTTCGTCGTATCTTGCGTCTTACCTGGAGCGGGAGGCACAGGCGAGGCACTTCTATCGGTACTGATAGAGTAATCGACAAGACTGAATCTTGGATTGTGCTTGAGGTAGTAGGTTTGCTCGAATAAATCTTGGATTTCGCGCGAAAGAAGTTCGCGACTGAGTTCATCAGCACGCTTCTGAACCACTTTGCTGAAGGCAACTTGTAATCCTCTCGGAAGATCAAGCTCAAGGTTTCTTAAGATAATCCATGCGGCTCCACCCTTGCCACTTTGTGAGTTGACACGAATGACAGCTTCGTAAGTGCGACCGATATCCTGAGGATCGAGAGGAAGATATGGCACTTCCCAGCGATTCTCATCTCCGTGCCCCCCCTTCTTTCGAAGTTGGAACCCCTTTTTGATTGCATCCTGGTGAGAACCGCTGAATGCACATACGACCAATGAGCCCCCATAGGGTGCTCTTGGGTGAACTGGAATCTTGTTGCTGATTTCAACAACATCTATCACTCGTTCGAGATCCGAGAAATCAATCTTAGGATTAATTCCTTGGGTGTAAAGATTCAAGGCTAAAGTAACCAAATCCACATTTCCTGTTCTCTCCCCGTTCCCGAATAAACATCCCTCGACTCTGTCCGCACCAGCCATCTGTGCCAACTCCGCAGCTGCAACGGCACAACCTCGATCATTATGTGGATGTAAGCTGACGCAAATCTTTTCTCTCTCTGTGATATTCCTGCAGAAGTATTCGATCTGGTCAGCGTAAACATTAGGAGTTGACATTTCGACTGTAGCAGGGAGGTTGAAGATGATTGGATTCTCTTCGGTAGGACCCCACGCCTCCTTAACTGCTTCGCACACCTTAATCACGTATTCCGGTCTGCTGTCCGAGAAGGTTTCAGGACTGAACTCGAAAGCCCACTCTGTACCGGCGTGTTCGGGATCATCTTTTGTAATAGATCGAGCATACTTGGCACACCTAACTGCCAATGCCAAACCCTCTTCCTCATTCAAACCAAACACAATTCTCTGGAAGCACTCGCTAGTAGCAAGGTAGATATGTAAAATGGCTCTCTTGGCGCCCTTGAGGGAATCAACAGTTCGCTTCATGAATTCTTCACGACACGGCGAGAGAACTTGAAGCCAGACATCATCCGGTACGGCACCAGGAGTTTCAACAAGGCGCCTGGTGAAATCGAAATCTGTCTGCGAAGCAGAAGGGAATGAGACTTCAATCTCCTTGTAACCAAGCTCCACCAACATCTTAAAGTACTTCCACTTTTGTTCACCATCCATAGGGTCGACTAAGCTTTGATTACCATCTCGTAAATCTGTGCTAAGCCATCTTGGAGGTTTGTCGAGAGTTTTTGATGGCCATTGTCTATCGGGCAATTCGATGGGAGGAAATCGTTTGTATTTCGTCGAGGGATCTTGAAGCCTATGATCAATTCAAAGTTAGCATTTGCGTCTCCGAATTTAAGAAGTTCACTTTGACTCATCGTATCAATAACTTACATGGGCATTTTGACGAAATCGCGGGGTCGGATTGATGGAATGGTCTTGTGGTTTTGCTTTTAAGACTTTACCGCTTTGTAATTGATGCTTATTTGTTCTTGTATTGTTCAAAAAGAGCAATTAGAGAAGCAACTGAAGTAATTATGTGTGAAGAATAATTCAGACGAAATAAATGGGATTTTATAGTATTTGTAGATCAGAAGATATTGAGTCACAATCAGAGAATATCAAAGACCACTACCGGTTTAACAGGGAATGAATGACTCTATTCCAATAAATTTTATTAACCCGATTGTGGGCGAGGGGAAATTCTGAAATTTGACCAATTAAATCTATGCCCGGAATTGGACCTTGAATTGGCCATTTTTTTGGCAAACAGAAAGCCTCCTCAGTCTTTGATTGGATATAAATAAATATACTCTTCAAAATGAGAATCTACCTTGATATATACTACACTCAAAACATGAAGATACAAATTCCCTTTCCACATATTCTGCTTCCACGGCACTTAGCCAGCGGAGCGTCATTCAATATGACATATCCATCTATGCATGAGGTCAGGAGATTCATGTAATGTATCTCTAAAAACGTACATACACGGCGATATAAACATAAATACTATTGTTACTTGCTGTCTATGCATGTGATATGAAATGCATGTATCTATTCTCGCAGTGCGCAATGGTCGAGAAAGAGGAACATGGGTAAGATCTTTTCGAAATTCTAGTCAATGAATGAGTCGAATCTTTCGTACAATGTACTACAACATGATGTTAACATGACGGTTACTTTTTTATTAGGTATCGCATTACAACCATCACGACATACACAACAAACACAAACATCACTGATTCAGATAACATCGCACAAACTATCAGGTAGTTTAAACAATTCAATTACAACAAAGGCACCTAACTATAGACAAACGACTATCCTATCCGCGGCAGTCAAATCTCTAAATACAATCCTAGGCAGATATCCTAACTCCCCGCTAAAAGCGAATCTAATCTTCCATCTCTCCTATTCTAACTCTTCTCGAGTTTTTTCTCTCGTCTAATCATGATATGATTTGTATACAACTGCAGCGTTGTGGTCTGGTCTGGTCTGGTCTGGTAGTATAATACAAAGCTCCCCATCCATAAAAAAATGTTACGTTTGAGAATCGAAGAAGAAATTATCCATGACCATCCATCCACCTGTTTTGCACTACTCGACTTGCCATCTCATGGGCTTTGTGATCTTTCCTTCGGATTGCTTCTGCTTGGTTTTTGAAATGTATGTGAGAATGTGTCCAAGAACGAATGCATTCTTTACGTTACCAAGTAAAACTCTCCTCGATGAAATCCACAACCCCATGTTCTTGGACTTCTCTCACTGCTTCTCGTACGCTGTCTTGTAAGGCTCCTGGTCCACAAACGGTAACGCACATGGCGCCCACTTGTTCCCTAACTTCAGCCTGTAACAATAAATTGATGTTCGGTCTACCAGGTAACATTTGCACCGTCGCACTTGGAGAATGAATCTCCTTTGGGTTCTTAGGTTTCGTGACAAACAACTTGATGGTAAGAATGTCGCGACGTCCTTGCATGCGCAGGATTTCGTCCATCCACGGTCGCACCCACTCAAGATGTTCGACGTCACGGATGATCCAGACGAGAAGGACCTTCTTGGTGGCGATGGTACCGTCGTTAAAGCCTTGGATAAGGTGTTGAACATAGGGGATTTGATGGGTGATCCCGGAGGAGCCAGCGAAAAGGATTGCATGGCCGTAGGAATCGAGAGAATGATGTCCGGCATATGGCCCTTCGAACGCAGCTTTCAGTGTCAGGGCACGTGGACCGGCAACTTTGGCTGCATCGAAAAGACGACGAGTCAAACCAGTTTGCGCATGGATTACGAAGCTGATATCGGTCGTCTGTCCTTCTCGAACGAGTTTCTTCTCATCAAGTGGGAGTTCCGAAGTGAACATTGGGCGATGAGCGACCCAAGCGATTGAGAAGGGATGCGACTCCCAGAAATTTAGCTTGGCAAAACGGAGATAGGCGTGAGATCCGGGCTTGACGTCGAGTTTCTTTGGTAGGTGCATGGTAACACGGCAGGCATCTCCGGGCATAGCTTCGATGGTTGCGGTGGTCCAGCCCTTGGTACTGTAGTTGCACCAGACAAGACGTGCCATTCTGCACACGCGATCAGCCACCCACAGAAAAGCGACGGCGCGGATGTAAGGTTTTTGGGGAAGACTTGGAATGTCACAATGAATCCAAACACCGGCGATGGCGACGGCCGCGAAGATGATATGAAGATTGAGGAAGGTTTCGTAAAACGCGTGGCGAATGGGCGATGGAGATGTGAGGAGAAGCAGGACAAAAGCAATGGTACCCATCATTCCATAGGAAGAAAATGGATCGTGCATAAGCTTGTCCCAGACCCCGGAGAAACCTGTATCCGCGTATTGGACGTATGCCCAACAGGAGGTATGTACAAGAGCCTCCAATACGACTATCCTTCCCATCCATCGATGCAATAAGTTGTAGGTATCGAAACTGATTTGAAGCCACCCAATGAGGGGATTGTTGCGTCCGGCAAGGATGATGAGTGCAATCATGTTACACACAGCGAGAACACCAGATCTTCCTCGAAGCTCGGCTACAATAGAATACTTGTTCTCTCTGCTGTAATCAAGAACCAACGTGTAGGCAACATTCATCGACAGGTAGAGGATCAGGAGTAGTGCGTGCCATCTTGACGGAAGGGTTCCCATATTAACAGCCGACGACAACTTGAACTCTCTGTTGTGACGTTTACTCCATAACGGGGCATACAACAAATGCTTCTTGACTTTCCACCAACTGGATCTGTTTTCCTGGAAATATCTTTGTTGATTCGAGTTGCTGTTCATCCCTGTCATATGTCGTATGTGTGACTGCGCCCTATGCATGATCCTGAAGACAAGGATCATCAATGCCATTATTCCTAAGCACCACCATAAAACATCTCGTAAAAGATCATTGACACCTTGGTTGACTCCATTCAAATCCTCGGCGTACATTCCTATAGTGTTGCTAGGTGCTGCAGCTGCTTCTGTTGTGGTTGCATGCTGTAAACTTGTGGTGGTGGTGGTTGCAGTGGCTGCGACCCTGCGCAAAAGATCGAAGGACTCCATCTCGATACAATTTGTTCGTTTGTACTGCTCGTATCTGAAACGAATGTAAAAAAATAAATAAAAAAAAGAATACTTTGGTTATTGTTTGAGATAACGTAGAAGTGCCTCCGTGTAAAGCTATCTAGAAACTGTTGGTTCGTAAATAATTGGGTTTGGTATATGGTCGTTGGGTCTGTGGGATTCGAAATTTGAATCTTGTCCGTCGAGGAAAAGGAGCTTTTACTTACAGTAAAACTTGAGGTCTGTTGTCCGATTGTTCTAAGATTGATCTCTCTAATTGTGTTGCTTGGCGCTTGTTGGTGGTTTGTCTATTGTTCTCGATCTGTGAACAAAGTGATATAATATATAACAAGGGACATGCTGTGAAAGCCGTAAGAATGGTGGTGAGGGAGGGTGAATTTTCTATGTTCTCGATATAAAGGAATGATTCAAGAATAGAAATAATATATGATTCTTAAATGATGTTGCAACTGTCGTCCGAGGAATAATGAATGTGAATGGGCGAAATGATTGGAGAATCAGGTATTAGTCTCCAGGACTTGTGAAAGCAAAATCCCCAGATAAATTTTGGATGAAAGAGTGAATAAAAAGATTGACTTTTGTTCGGGAAAAAAGAAGATCTCGAGGACGAGGACGAGGACCAGGACCAAGAACAAGCAAGATCAAGACCAACGACAAAGAGATGGCGATAAAGAGTTGATGTATATTTTTGGTACGGGCTAGTAAGGTAGGTATGTAGGTAGGTGGGTGGTAGGTAAGGTTACTTTCTCTGCGGGGATCCCTTTTCGAATCCTGTGTGGGTCTGTCTGGCTAGACAAGTAAGGTACGCACTCCGTACCCGTAGACAAGACCAATTTGAGATTTTGGTAGCGATACGTCGTGGTAGTGCAATGTTTTTAATGGTGGATACGACACCGGCGGTTGAGCTTGAGCGCGAAAGTTATGAATCAGATATATTATTATGATAGTCCGTACCGGTAACTCGATATAAAAATTCATCCAAATAGGAAACGTGGGCCTGCTGGTAAATGATGTCGCTGCAGGGTTTATCAGCACATTTTTGTGAATAGCTTCGAACTTCGAAACGAAAGCCCTGCTCTCCGTCGTGTTATACAGTCCAGGAAACAAGAAAAGAACATTCGCCCCCCGCTCCGTCAGAGAGAGTGGCAATTCTGATGAAACAGAAGTTTTGGAAGTGGGCGAGGGAGGTGGTGAGGTGGTGAGGTGGTGAGCGACCAAGTGACTTTGTTGATGAAGAGAAGATGAGTAGTACGATTTCATCAATCAATAGAAATGATTGACTGGATACGGAGTAAGTCTTACTAGGTAGGTAGGTACATGCATGGATACACGCACTTCCAAGTCTCTCCAATACCGCATCGTATCGTAGCGTATCGATGATTGAATCTCCTCCCTCAAATTAGACTCTCTGCATACCATCCTGCTAATAAATTCCACTGATTAATCTCGTTCTTGAGTCCTGACGAGCCAAAGGGATTGAACGGGTGGCATCCAATCCCTTGGCCATCACTTCTTGTTGCCGTCACACAGCATTCTTGAGATAGCCGCAGTATATGTATGTACATGCATATATCATGCCGGGTGAGATCCATAAATTGACCTTGACAATACTCTTGGGCGTTTGGAATGGGACCGAACATGGCCCGTCATTTAATGAAAATAATAAGCATTTATCTCTCGTAGGCTAATGGAGATGATGAAATCCTCGTATATGCAAATTTACAAGAAGGTAAAAAAGAAACGAGAGAAGGGTTGTCGTGCTTTGATCTCCAATGCATGGTGGCTGATGGTAAAGACAAGGAATCACGGAATCATTGGTGAATAAAAAAGGAGACCGAGGTGAGGAAAAGGGAAGGAAAAGGCAAGGGAAGGTTACAGGCAACACAATCGAGAGCAGACACCGGGATAACTCATTCCAATTGGTTTTAATGTTTTCATGTTTTCATGTTTCGAACCTCACTCAGGGGTTTACTTCAGGGGTAAAAGGATGGATGAAGAGAGGACAGACGCTAGAGATGAGATGATCAATTTTATCCCGACAGATCTTGGGAAACCTTAGTGAGTAGATTTACAACTGACAAGCCCACCTAGTCTGAGAAGGGACGAAGATGAGATTAAAAGGCCAAGTCGAAACGCTTCAAGGGGAAAAGTTCAAAAGACGTTAAAGCTTGGAGTAGGTACTCCGTAGTAGATAACATCATTCACACGCCTCCGATGGGAAAACGGCTGGTTATCAATGACCCGATCCTTTAATGAATTCTCTTTTCCAACGGGGTCAATGAGTTTTTATGTCTGTGAGTAGGTACGGAGTGGTAGGATGTTACCGTCGTCTAAATACATTCCCGGCAGCCACTGAAGCTTCCACGAATTCAGAAGCCGGTTCACAGTCGAGGCTGTGTTAGATACTCCATGAATTTTAATTTGACACTCGGATATCATCAATTGCCATCGGACGCATATGTTCATATATGCCATTCAAGTCGTCATGGTTCATGGTTGCCGGTTGGAATGAATTCAGTTCAGTCAGGCCATGCACCAGTGCACCAGTCTGTCTGTCATCATACTAATCAAGAATTTCATGCGAGACCCAAGCCTTTCCAAAACCAGGATAGTGAACGAGGTTCAAATCGCTCCTCGCTGGCGACGGAGTACGGCAGGCATCCTTGAGTAAATCTATTCCATTCGAACCATTCGTTCCAATGTATGATCTTTTCCTGTTCCATGGGACTCCCAGGTAGACCATAGTGTAATCCATGGCAACCGCAAAACCCCAGAAGGAAATAACATAACCGATGGAACCTTCCGAGTAAAGGACATTACTTATACGTACCATGGAGTACTCGAGTCTTCAATTCGAGTCTTCAATTCGAGTACTTCAATTCGACTGAACCTCCGGTAAACAGAACAGATACCGTTGAGACTAATTCAATTCAAACCTAGACTCCATTCATACATATAGTCCGAGCAATGCGATGTAAAGGTACCACCGAAATACAAACATGTGCAACCCCCTCCCCCCTCCCCATTCCATTCCATTCCAAATTCCGCAGCCGCCGACCGATATCCGAGCATCTCAAAGTAGAACAGCAGCAAGCGCCAAGTCTATCAAACAGAAACGCCCTTTAGTTTCAAACCGCCAAAGTGGGAATAAAAGAATTCGCAAATTTTCATGAAATCCGACAAAGTCCGGGTACTACCTTGAGAATGTATGAAAAGAAGAGATGGTCCCATTCTGTGAAGGTACAAGATTCACATCTCATGTTTATAGTAGAAAGCTCTGGTACAGGTTTGATTATCAGATTCATGTCAAGGAGTAGGTAGAGAGAGACTAGAGAGAGATTTTGGTAACCCTTTCTATCTGTCCGATCATACTCGAGAAGAGCTCGGGTCAGGGAAAAATGATGCACATGTGGGTGAAGCCCGATTTGGATGATCTTTGGAGTTTATTGAGATTGATCGTCCTGATGTTGAAAATCCCAATCCATTTTATACTTTAAGGTTGAGGGCTGAGAGATCAACCCTTTCCCTTGTAATGAATGCTCCAGCCACTTGCACCAGCCTCAAACGGGGACCGGTCATGAGTAAACATACATCCGATGCAAGGCCACAAGGCGTTCATTCTTCCGATTTTCAGCGAACCTTGAGAAATTCCAAGCTCGTGAAGGTCACGATTGTAAATTATATCGTTCAGGCAATTGACTCTTCCTCCACCAGTCAATATGGGATCTGGCGCTTCGAAACCTGAGGAACCCCCCAAGGCACAAGTATGGTCTAGGTAATTCTTCCAATAATCTACACATGTTTCGGTCGACAAGCTCTGATATAGCTTTTCTGGTAGTGAAACACCTGTACGGTTCTCAGAACAACTTATAAATTCTTTGCAATCGAGTTCAGAAGTACACTCCCCTTGTTTCTATATATCTGAGAATGTAAATCTAACATAGCCCAAAGTCCGATTCTACCCGCGCCAAAACCCTCGAACTTCACATCCAAGCTCGCGTCGCCAGCGAACTCAAGAAACTTCAAGAGCGCGCCAGTAAAGACTTCGAAGAACTTACCGCCAAACTCTCCACTGAAGAATCCTCGCCTCCATCGGAAGAAAAATCTGCAGGCGATAGCTTAAGACAATTGGGCAGAAATGCGGTTCAGAAAGATGTAGAGGGGTTGAGGAAGAAGTTGGAACAGAGGAAGAAGCTGCAGGAGTTGGATGAGGAGGTTGAAAAGGCAAAGAGTGAGGTGGTCAGGTGTTTGAGGGACAATGACAGGAGGCCGTTGGATTGTTACAAGGAAGTGGAGGCTTTCAGACGGGAGGTGAGGAGGTTGGAGGCTAAGTGGGTGGAGGGGGTCGTGAGATAAGCTGGAGAAACGTCCACATGGAAGGAAAGAAGGGGTATCATACGGGGGGCTAAATGATGAGAAGAGATCAATGAAGGTGTCTGCGGATCCACCGTGTACAGAATACGTCTTAACAGAAATAATCCATGGCGTGGAAGTTTGGTTACAAGATCGAGATGATGTGGAGTGTCAAATGCATCAGGTTTTGGTATCACTATAATCCACAGGAGCTGCTGTGGTGCTCAGTGGAAACTTCTCCGAGTCCTTATTCTCCACTTCCTCACTCCTCTCTTTCGCTTCCTTCAATTCTTGAGCTCTCCTCAGACCTTCCGCACGTTTTCGCGCTTTCCTAGCTTGAGAATCTTCCCAATCCTCCCCATTCTCTCCCACCTTCTTCTTCTCCACGGGATTCATTGCTTCTTTTAGTAACAATCTAAACCTCTCAATTCTTTTCGTATTCTCTTCGAATCTCTCATTCGAAATCCTCATCAATGTGCCAAGTTGTCCATTATCGACAAGGCAAACTCCTTGGTCAATTTTCTCGTGAAACACACCAACTAATGATTCGAGAGTCAATCCCATACATCTTATTCCTACCATGGGAGTTGCTGGTTCTGAGGTGATGGATATTAGGTTCAATGCACCACTTTCCCGAAAGCCGGCTTGCAATGCAGCTGACAGTACTTTTTGCGCTTGGTCTATTGATGCTGTGAGGACGTGTAAAATCTAGTCAAACATCAGTATTTGAAATCTGCGAAAACAGAACAGTTGTGCATAACATACCATCGGCTCAAATTTAAAATGTATATGCCGTACATCCCTCTTCTTGTTCTCGGGAATGGAATTCATGAGGTTCCCCTCATTGATCTTCATCCCCAGCAACCCAGAGAGTGTCCCTTCATCCTCTAGCCTGCTTAGTTCCCCAACACTAATTGGATCATGAGAAACATATAGCCATCTCCCGCCCCCTCCTTTTCCCCCAAATCCAGCACCCTTCTCAGCTTTCACGTCCGAAATGCCATCCATAACAGCTTCATCCTGCACTGGAATTTGGAAGTCATCAGAGCTCTTCTTCCCTTCGAGGAATACACTCACTCGCCCAGCGCAACTGCTAGTTGTGCAACAACCATCCAAAGAATTAATTTCGTCGATTAATTCTCGGATGCCTTCATCAACGGAACCTTTGGGTGATAGATCATCGTATTCTTCTGTAGGAACAGCAAGTTTGCTTAATATTAGCTTTTTCTTGCTGATGAAAGATTGGGGTAGAGACATTTTGTGCATTCATGTATATCTCTCATGTGATGGAGGGGTTGAAGATATTGGTGGGGGATTGTATGGATCAAAAATCATTGGGTGGTGAAGCGAAGGATTCGTGAAGCTTAGTGGCCGAGGATGTTCCGAGACAAATGGAATTGAACTTCATGGACACTTTCATTTCTTCTCCCCTTTCTCTACCTTCCTCCAATGTCATAAATATGATGGTGCATCTCACCTCATGATCTCTCAATCACCTACCATTTAAAGTGAATCTTTTTGTACTCGAGCCTACTATTCCTCAAGTCAAATCTTCAAATATCTTCTTTTCACATGCAGACATCACATCACAATCATCATCGGTAATTGCACCACCTCAGTTAAAACTTATGGTGCTGAATTTGTAAGATCTTACTATCTGAAATGGACAACTACAAAGGCTGCAGACATCAAGGTGTCATTTAAATGACCTCAAGAATCAGAGCAACCAAAGAAGAAAATTGACCCAACTCATCATAATCTCAACCCGAGTATCCCAATCAAATAACCTTTAAAAAAATCAAATTCTTTCAAATTAATTCGCAAGTCCGCAAGGTATCAGAATTTATCATCACGAGAAAGTATGCAAGATCAAGTCATGCAAGAATTTGACAATTCAGGTGAGACCTGCCTGCCGAATTTCTCTCGATAATTAGATCCCTTCAAAGTGCAATAGAAGAATATTAACTATGCTGTTCCTTCAATGATATGACGGTACTTCAATGATTCCGAGAATGGCTTCATAAATCATCAAATTGGTGGTAGACAAATGTAATATGAAAAAGTCGATATATGAACAATCGAGGGCTACGAGGAAATCCAAGTCCAGCTATCATGATTATTGGAAGGTTTCGAGAACGAGACTAACCATATACCAACGATTGCCGGCGAAAATTTTGTAAAACGCCTGATGAATTATGTCCGAGAAATGAAAACAGCTGCGAGGTCGTATAGAAATCAGAAAAGGAGTATGTACAGCTGTTAGTCAGGTCATCCATCTATCAGTTGGATGGACCAGCCTCTAAAGCGGGAGTAAGTGC
The DNA here is from genome assembly GCA_025389085.1 of Sclerotinia subarctica. Taxonomy (NCBI): domain Eukaryota; kingdom Fungi; phylum Ascomycota; class Leotiomycetes; order Helotiales; family Sclerotiniaceae; genus Sclerotinia; species Sclerotinia subarctica. The sequence goes on from QRFI01000007.1 coordinate 309,823, forward strand.
TCGACGAATGGCTGTCTCGAATGCCGCCCACTCCTTCTCAGCAAGTTCGGCAAGAGTCAAACTCAAGGCATCAGTGTAATCAACAAGCTTGTCCAGATTGCCGAAGAGATTGGGAATCCGGGGAGTCTCTTCAGCTCTAGCTGCAGCCTTCTCGGCTAGCGTAAGTTGCTTCTTATCTGCAGTGGCCTCTTGGATAAGCTTAATATAGTACTGTTGTTACTTAGTCAGTATTCTTAATCAATCAAGGTTTATCCATCTGGATACTAACTTGAACAAGATCATACGCAACGTCCTTTCTTGGTCCAATGGTCCAAACATAGCTCCAGAGATCAGCTTGTGGAGGGACACCAAGCTCAAGAGCGATCTGGGGGTCGATCTTCATTTGGAATGCGATGTTATCCTTCATGGTTGGACTGAAACCTTCACACTTTAAAGCAGTCCGCCAAACTCGCTTCAACAACTGGGGGTTGAGGTTAAGTGGGTCATCATTACTTTCGACACGCTCGACAAGCAATGCAAGCAATTGAGTCGTGGCCTTATACAACAATACGCGATCTTGACAAGTAATGTAGTTGACCATAGCCCAAGGAAACTTGATCAATGTGCTGACAAGGCATTCAAATGGTCGCTGGGGGCAATCCTTTGAAAATGGAGACTAGAAAACGTCAGTGTCATTTCATACCAGCAAGAAAAACCTGGAAACACTTACGCGCTGTGGAGACTCAACATGCTTGACCAACATCACCAACTCTTCACGACTGACGAAGCCCTGGAAACCAGAGTTGTACTTGTCGTTCTCGTCACGAGCAATGATCTTTGGCTTACAACCGTGCCACTCCACATTCTTTGCCTTAGGGAAGAGCTGCTTCATCAACTCCTCCTGTGAAGATAACTCAACCTCTACATGCCGCTGACCAAGGCGGCCACCTCGCCCACCAATGCGGTTCGTATCAAAACGTTGAACCGCGTTCGCGGCCTCAGAGAAGCTGACGAATTCAACGTAGGCATCTAGCGTCTTGCTAGTAACACGCTCCATGATGATGTGGATAGGCTCATGGTCTTCTGCTGCCGCGATTCTTGCATTGCGACCTAGAAATGCGAGGATTTCTTGACGAGTGACGCCATAGGGAATCTAGGAATGGATTAGCATGCAAATTTAAGATCCGCGACATGAGCTTACATTTTTTATTCTCATGACACCCCATTGGGCTGGCTTCGATTGACGGCAGTACTCCTCAAAGGGCATGAACCTCATTTCAAGGGCCTCATCAGCAGTTGGCACAGTGGTACCATTCCGGGTCAACTCGCGAAGCAAGGGACTCATACCACCGGCAGCTCCAAAGCGGGAGTTGGGGCTGAATGGAGTAAGGGTAGTAATAGGATTAAATGGATTAACGGTGAGGGGGCGTGGAGTAAAGGTGGAAGCACCTGGCATGCCTTCATGGGAACCACTGATTGAGCACTCAGCTCTTCCTCCATTGTAATGCAACATCTTGGGAGTATTATCAATAACAACTTCACTCGTGATGGAGTTTTCGCGCGAAGAAGTTCCACGAGTCGGTGTATTTTGGACCCAATCGTTAACGTGCTGGGCACGATCTACCGAAGCGGTAATAGACTTGCCGCGACTGGACCGAAGCAAAGGTGTAAAACTAGGCTTTGGCTCGGAAGCAGTGGCAGAGACTGGGAGGTCGGTGGATGACACGGGTGATTGAATGCTGTCGCTGCTTTCTTGAATTGGCTGGCCTTGCTCACTTTGCAAATTTTGCTTTTGCGGTTGAGGTGTATGCACAACTGGTGGAGGATTACTATTGATAGCTGTGTGAACGTGGTGGCTAAGATCGGGGTTGGATACATGGGGTTTTTGCTCGTGAAATTGCGGTTTTGGTGGAAGCGGATGGTAAATATTGCCAACGGATGGAGGAGAAGAATATTGTGCTTTGCGAGCACTAGCAGCAGTGTTGTTATTGTTGTTATTGTCCCCAACGGCCTGCAAATTTCCATTGGAGTGATTTCGCCCTAGACCATCATGGCCAATGTTATTCATGCCATTTCTATGGCCGTAACCATCAGTTGGATTGCCATTAGGACCGACACTATTTGGACCCGTGCCGAGAGTGAGGCTATCAAAGTTCAAGTTTGAAGCCATATTTGAAGCTGAACCTGGTGTAGAATTTGTACCGCGAAAATAGTTATTTCGAAATTGCGGCGGATTCGGTGGAGCAGAATATGTCTGGCTGTATTGTGGACTGTATGGGTTGGTAGGAAATTGAGTAGCAAGTGGTGGCAATTGTGGTCGCATACCCATATTCTGTTGTTGGAAGTTGCGTTGATCTGCAGTATTGTGACCGTTGAAACCAAGCAGGTTTTGATGCTGATACTGCTGATTTCCAATATGACCATTGCCAAACTGGGGGTTTGGGGGAACTCCGATCTGCCCGTTGTAGGGCGGTGATTGATATGCATTATTAGCTACATTGAATCCATGCATACCATTGACACCGCTCATACCGTTCATACCGTTCATGCCCATACCAAAGTTATCCTGTTGATATCCTTGCTGTTGTTGCTGTTGACCTGGCATCTGATATCCATTCTCATGACCAAAGGCTCCAGCAGAAGCACCATTCATGATGGAATTTTGATTGGCAAATGGTTGAAACTGAGCTCGAGCCTCATGGCCATTATTAAAGTCAGGTGTAGCAAAAGGTACTGGAGGTTCAGCAAAGGGACTTGGATCTGGAATGGCAACTGCACCATTATTCTCATACTCGGATGGTAGATTCCATGGAAATGGTACTTGTGTTCTGAAAGAATCATTTGAGTTTGCAGAATCCCGACTGGTGTTTTGAAGACTTGAAAGAGATGTTGGAAAGCCATGGATGTTGTTGTTAAATTGAAAGGCATTTGGAGCTGGCTGGCCAGTGGGCAAATTGAAAGGAGCCATGGTTGGAGTTGGAGGAACGTTCCATTCATTTATTGAGGTAAGAGTTTATTGTTGTTGATAAAGAAAACGCGATGTATCAACAAATGCAGGTGGAGGAGGTAATAAACAAGATAGAGGCGGAGATGGAGGTTTTTGGAAGGATGGTGCAAGAGGGTTCAAAGAAAGCAAAGTTATTTGCCCTATTGGGTACAAAGGACGAGCCGTAGGAAGAGGAAGAGGAAGAGGAAGATGATGGTGATGGTGAATAATATCGTGTCTATTGCTCACTCTTTTCATGTAGTAGTAAATTCGAGCTGTCGCTAGGGAGACCAATTTCCAATCTAGGGTCGCTGCTTTGAAGAGTTGGAGAAATCATCTCTGGACAATCCAGCTTCAGCCGAGAACGACAGGTACCAGAGTAGTAAAGTAACCAGTGTCACATAGAACGAAAGCATGATGGCAGCGATGATTTGGCAATGGTTGATGATATCTTTGGTGAAAGACGATCAATACTCTTGAAATGCTATGTGAAATAGGTATATGAAAGGGGAAAAGGAGGATAGGGAGGAACCGTACTTGGGAATATATCTGCACATGTGGTACAGCAAGCTCATCAAAGGTGAGCATGAGCTAATGGAATCTTAGGGAGAAAGGATCCGGACTATATGGAAAAGGGAGGAGTATGGAAGATTGACGTATTTTTGGAGTATTCTATATATTTCTTGCTGTGATATACATATCTCAGAGGTACTGGTGTACCTGGATGAACCTCGAAATCTATGGACACTTCGAATTCACTTTGATAAAGAGTAATATGAGGAAAGGTTAAGAAATCCTGTTCTGCTATGGTAATTAACATTTGCGGGTATTCCATTCTCTCTATTGTTGTTTTATATCCCGGATGACTATCAATCGTGAATAAGACTTGTTTCCCCGCGACAGGATCTTGGAAACACCACCATCCATAGAGTTGCGGGAACCAAATAATGTCCATCGTTGTGAAACTATCTGTCTATTCTATTTTTCTGCCTGACCCTCAGTCTTTCCAGTTCCTTCTGTTGTCCTATCGCTCATGCTCTGCAGAAACTTATAGAGCTAGATCTAGCAGTCTCCCTCCGAAGAAAATCTTCGACGGCTGGCATTGTCCGATTTCGTAGGCCGGCGGCAACCATGATCAGGTTATTCAATAGTGTTATCTGTGTTTCAATTATGCATTACTTCGTTGATGCATATGGAGCCTGTATGTGATGCACCTGCGTGGAGAAAATCAGCTCCTATGACCAGTTGATACTCGTCTCCTATGCAACGGCCAGCTTTTTTTCAGAGCACCTGGGCCAGAGACACGGGTCTACGCTCCCTAATTTCGAAGAAACAGAATTAATAGCCATGATGAGATCTATACCACATCTATTCTAGTTCTGATTCATCTTTAGGAGACCCACACGCTTTTTACACGTACTTTTACAAGTTAACAGCGGCAGTTGAATTGTCTTCCATTCCTTGGATCAATATTTCGAAAATGTAACGAAGGCGAAAATGATTCGAACATTTAATAGAAAGGCGCCGAACAATTTTGTAGTTCTGAAAGGAAGCCAATATCATATCAAATACGGATACAAGCAAACATGTATGAAAATTAATATGTAGTGAAAAGAACTGAAGGCCTACTCTCCCTCAAGTCTTCAATCACAAAAGCTTCACAACGCGGTTGTCAAGGGACCAAAATCTGAGATCATAAATCTTTAGACACTGTGGTGGCCCAGAAAAGCTACAGAATCATTCATCTTCCTAGCTACCTCAGGCTGTCCACTTGTCATGTCTAATGGAACTCCTTCCAACTACTCACCTGCTCCATGTCTCCAAAGTTGGCACACCCCGAGGTCTCAAGTGCCGCAACTTCAGGACGAATTCCTTAAATATCCAATTCTTCAGCTCAATGGCTGGTACTGAATCAACACCTCGCATTTGCAATGGCTTATTCCTATCAGTGGGTGTGTCATCCTGCATGATTGAAAGCGATTTGGCTAGTTTCTTGCCTATGGCTTGCGTAACAATCTTGGCAGCTTCGCCAAGTGATGCTGAAGCTGCTATTATTCCACGGCACTTGGCCTGAACTGTAACTCAGGTTGGCACAGCTTGTCTAGTGCTCTACGAGACGAGAGGGCACGGAAAGGAGGATCAAGAATAGTCGCTACTCTCGTTGGACCCGCCTTCGCCTTCGGCTTCAGCTCCAAGTCCTATGCAATCCTGGCTTTGAGTAGACGAAAGAAGCCACAATGATGGTCAACAATGGTTTTCAAGTAGGTCTAAAGCGCCATATGTGAGGACCCAATCCGGAGGCCATATGTTCTCAACTAACTCATCATCGTGAACCATATAGCACCAAGGTCAAGGCATATAGCTTCCTCGTGTTTGGAGAGGCGATGCCGTGCTAAAGCATACTCAAAAGTATTTTTTATGTTGTAATTGTCTTGTCCTCGCAGTGCTGCCAGACCAGATACAGAGGCGAGCAAAATAAAAAGTCCATCCCAGTGGGTAGGACGGATTGTATAATCCAAAGCCCCAATGACCTACATTCCAGCATGTATTTCCAGCTATCGTCTTTCATATACTACTTTTGGTATTGACCGAAGGAAGATAAAAGTTCTAGAATTTCTTTATCGCACACTGAGCGAAATCACACCAAAACCGAAGGTTTTTAATTATAAAAAATTAAATACAGTCTTTCAGAATATTTATAGTTGATTATAACATTTCAGGTTTTTATTTAATCTTATCTGATATTGAAAACGTTATTTAATATTAATTTTTATTTAAGAAAATATAATTTTTATAAGAATTTTATTATGAATTCGAATTGAGAACATTTGAGAAATGATATTTTAAATTCATATCAGAAGATTATAATAATAAAATATCAAATGAAAGAATATAAAAGAATGATTATAAATAACATTTAGAATTTTATAATTTGGATTTTATTATATAAAATTATAAAAATAATTTAAAATAAATAAAAGATTAAATATATATTAAATCAAATTAAAACATTTATTAATTATAAGTAATCCCTTATACGAAAAACTATTAAAATATATTAATATTAAAAGAATTTCAAGATTTTTATTATTATTATTATTATTATTAAAGAGATTTAAACTATTTTCTTGAAATTAAAAGATTCTTTATTTTTGAAAATAAAAAATTTTAAAAAAATTAATTAATATATAATGTAAAAGTAAGAGGTCGAGATATGTGTGTCCCGATAGCACATTGTGAAAGGAGGGAATTAAGAATAGAAAGCTGATTAGACTATATCGAAATATATCACTTGAAAATAAAATAAGTTTCACAATGGGTTTTGAGATTATAACAATATATTCTGGAAAAGTATATGTGAGAAGGGTTGATTGTTCTTTGAGGGGAAAGTAAAGGCCTCTCTTTATAATTAGCTACTGAGGATAATATAATAAAACAACTAAGATTCCCTTAACAGAAACAGCACGGAATCCGGACCTTCTCACAATAATAAATATTTATTTAAAATTTCTAAATAAAAATAATGTCAATTAAATTTAAATGAAATATTTTGAAAAAAATTATATATATAAAATATACTTTTATTAATATTAATTTATTTAATTAATATATTATATAATATAATGTATGGGGAACTTGGATATATAAGGAACTCGGATACTTTTTCAATTATTCTATATATGATCTTGTTCTATAAGCTATACAATCCTTCAATTCCAATTCTGAATCATTTGAACTATTCTCTAGCTCTTCTTCTTCAATCTTTTCTTCTGATTCTTCAATTGGGTGCTTATATGATCGTCCTCGTAACTTTTTCTCCTTAAATTTTTTCTTTGCCTCATATATTATTTTCAATATTTCCTTAGTATTAAAGACAAATTGATTTTATAATTTGATTCTTTTATTTTTAATTCTCTTTTTTCGAATCTTAATTACTTTCTGAGTATTAGTGAACTGTTTTTGAAGTAAGGCTATCTTAGCATTTTGAGATTTTATAAATCTAGTCATTTTTTTGGTATATTGATGAGTTGGTAATACAGGAGAACCATTGTTTGTTAAAGCTGTATTAAAGATCTAATTTACTTGTATTAATTCTATCCTATTTAAAGGAGAACTTCTAAATACAGATAAATCTAGATCTTGATTAGGAGTTCTTATTTATAAAATAAAAGATTGTTAAAAGAAATTAAATAGTAATATATCAAGTACTTTTTGTAGGGCAAAAGGTACTAAACCAGCTTTTCTTTAATCAACTTTAATATTAGAAGAATTCAATGCTTTTTTTCTAATATTTTGAAAGAGTTCTACCTATTCAGCTTTTTGAATTTGTTTTACACCAACTCGAGAATATCGATCGATCTCCAAAGTATGATATCGTTTTATTAGTCTATACATTGCAATATCAAGTGACTGAAGCAAATAAGAGCAATAAAGAGGTAATATAAATAAATCGATATTCTTCTCTATATAGAAAACAATAAAGCTATTTGTAATATAATTTGAATAACTATCCATAATCAAAAGTCGAGGTCGATCACCTGACACTTTCTTAGATTCTGATTCGAAAACCCTTTTTAATTATTTTAATTTATAATTATTTGAGGTCTATTTATTTATATTAGTAAAGAATTATTAACTTTGAGATATATTCTTTAGAATCTATACAGAATTTGTATTCTGAGCCTTGAAAATGATTATAGGTAATAAAGCCTTTCCAGCTGTATTGATACATTCAAATATAGTTATCCATTCTTGCTTATTAGCTATAATTTTTCAATTCAATTTCTGAATAGAATTGATTATAATATATATATTTTGAATACTTTCAATTCTAAATCTAATTTTATTTATATTATATATATTATTTAATTTATACTTTTATTTAATGAGATATATATAAAACATATCAAACTAAACCTGAATATTCTCTGGATTTGTCTCTTTAACCTGATTAGACTCTAATTGATATAAATAGTATATTTTAAGTTCTAAATATCGTTTTTGGAATCTATAGATCTATTTATAATTTATAAATGGAATTTCTATTAAGGTAGAAATTCGAGATAATATGATTTGAATATATTAAAGATAAATTTCATTGATTATTTCCTTTATTAATATAAATATAATAAGGAATCTAATAATTATAAATCGTGAAATCTATTGTACAAAAGTATTTTCTTCTGTATTTGAAAGAATTTGAACTATTTCGTAGATTTGGGAATATATTTTCTTTTCAATCAGCCTATCGATTAAAATGGACTTAGGGACTTCAAAATACTTTGCAATCTTTCTAATTGATTTAAATTCTTTTAATTAAAGTGCAACTATAGTTTATTGAAACTTCTCTTTAATCTAAACAAATATAAAAGATGATTGAGTATACATAATAAAAGTTATTAGGGTTTCAAATTGACAATAAACAAAAAGTGTCCGAGTTCCCTATATATCCGAGTTCCCCATATGTTATATTATATAATTTTTAATAATATTAATTTAATCAATTCAAATATTTTATTAATAAGCTTTTTTATTATAATTTTTATTATAAGATATTCTTTGACATTTTGTTATATAAAAAGTGTTAAAATAATTAATATTAAATTTAGTCTTTTTGATCTTTTATATAATTTTTTTTAAAACAAAATTTATTTTAATGTTCTTTTAAAAAAAATCTTAATTAGATTTTAAATAAAATATTTAAAAATATATTATAATTAATATTACAATAGAAAATTTTATTAATGAAATATATAAATTAATTCGATTAATATTATATATATTATATTTTTTGAAATATTCTATTTAGATTTAATTAATTATATTTATATTCAAAGGTTTTAAATGAAAATTAATAATAAAATTCAAAATTATAATTATTATATATTAATTAATATTTATAACTTTCTTATTTCTAAAAATAAAGAATCTTTTTATTTTAAAATTATAATTTATATTTATTAAAAATTTAGATTTATTTATTCAATAATAAAGATTTATTCATAATAAAAATATTTTTGAAATCAATATTAATAATAATAATAATTTAAATATATATTATTAGTAAATAATAAATAAATAATTAGATTAGATAATACATCTTATATTTATTAATTACTATTTTATCAAAATAATTTTAATATATAATATAATATATTTGAATCAAATATTAATATTATTTATTAAAAAACAATCTTATAATTTAATTTTTTAACAATAAAATAAATTTTATTGAGAAATCTAAAAGATTTATTTATTAAATAAAAAATAAATTTAATCTTATTTTATTAATAAATTTAATCTTATTTTATTAATAAATTTTTCATTTATATATTAAATCAGATTATATAATATAAATTATAATTATTTTAAATAAAAATTAAATTATTCTAAAATAATATTATTGTAAAATCTTAAAAGATTTATTTAAATAATTCTTTAATCATATTAATATTAAAATAATTAATTTATACGATTTTAAGATACTTTTTGTCATTAATATAATTAAGATATATATTATGAATTTTATTATTATTTTAAAATTAATAAATATAAAGACTTCTATATTAAGATCTAAAAAATCAAAGAAAACCTAATTATTATTAGGATTTTTTACAATATTATATATAAAATTAAATATTAATATTAAAAATAAATTATTAATGAAATAAAAAATGATGAAGATTCCTAGAAAATTATCAGTTAATATAAATTAATATTGAATTTCAAATTATTTTTATTATTTATAAATAATTAAATAATAAATAATATAATAAAATATTAAAAGATTTTATATATTATAATATTAGATTATTTCATTATTAATAATAATGTAGAATATAATCTATTAATTAATATAAAAATATAATTTTTAAATAATTTAATACAATTTCTATAAAGAAATTAAAAAGAAATAAGATTACACTTTAATTATTTAGAATATTAAAATTATATTTTTTATATATTTAAAGATTTGGTAAATATATTAGTATTAAATGAATTAAATAAATAATATTTATTCAAAATATTCTAAATTTATAATATAAAAAATACTTTCTTATAAAATTATTATAGATTTAATTATTAATTTTATATATAATATTAAAATAAATATATTATAAGAATTCAAATTAATTATAATTATAATAAATATCTAGAATATCTTTAACATATTTCTTAAATATTAGTTTTTTAATTATATAATCAAGTAAAAATGAATATTCTTTATTTAGATTTATAGACTCTTTTTTTATTAATAAATTTATTGAAAAATAATTAAAAAACAATATTATATTAAATTAAAATAAAAATATAGAATATTTTATAAAACTTTTTACTATTATTGATATTATACATATTTTTTTTAATCAAATTTTTATTATAAAATATTAAATTAAGATTTGTATTTGTAAAGTCTCAAATTTAATTGATAATAATATCTATTTATCTTTTATAAAAATAATAAATATTATAAATTAAAAAGATTAAAATAAATTTTATTTTATTTTAAATTAACTCAATATAATTTATATTATAAAAAATAGATTTATTTTATTGTATATAATAAATAACAATCTAATTATCAATATTATTATCATAATAAAAAAAATTAGTTTTTAATTCGTTTTATAATAATTAAGAATATGATTCGATAAAATTCTTTTTGAGATAATATATTATAAAAAAATATTGAAAGTAAGATATATAATTTATTATATTTAAAATCTTATTAAAATTATTAATAATCTATTTATATTTATATTATAAAAAATATTTATTATTTCAATCTATATTATAAACAATAATTAGTATTTATATTATTTTCTTTTTAATTTATAATATTAAAATTTGATATTTAAAAGGAATTAAATTATTTCGATTTTATTATTCAAATTATATTTTGATAATAAATATTTGATTTGAAAATATATCAAATTAATCAATAAAACTTTAATTTTTATTATTAAAAATATTTTATTAATATAAAGAATATTATTTGTTATTATTCTTTTTAAAGATTCAGATATTCTTTTTAAAGTTATTATATTTAAGAAAATTAAATTGTGATTTATTTTTAGAATAAAAATAATTAGGATTAATTTTTTTTTAATGATTATTAAGGATTATAAAATTAAAATTGAATAAATATTATAAATTAAATTTTAAATATTTATATACCTTTTATTTGATATTTTAAGTTTTACTTTAATATTTTTTTATTGTATTTATAAATATTTTAAAAAGGTTAATAAAGAAATTATAATAATAATATTAAAAGAAAATAATGAGAATTTTTTTTATAATATTATAGTTTTCTTTGATAATTTTAAATAATATATAGATAAAAATGATATATAAATAAATAAAAAGTGAATCAATTTTATTTTATATATTTTTGATGATAAAATTATAAAGATATAAAAAATTCTTTGATTAATAATCAAAATATTTATAAAGAATTTAATATTATATCAATGATATTTTAGTTATCTAATATTTTAAAGATAATATTTTCAAATTAAAATATAATATATTTATATAAAATTAAAAGAAAATAAATATTAAGTTTTTTAAATATTAAATAATATCTTTATAAATTATTAGTTATTCAATCTTTTTGTAAAAATTATAAATAATATTATTAAAAATTCAGATATAAATATATAAATATTAAATTTCTATAAGAAGAAAATAAATATTTTTTATATATTATTTATATTAATCAATAAATAATCTCTTCAAATTCTTTAGATTCTTAAATATTTTTAATTTTGATATAATTATTTATTCTTCATAAAATCATATGTTTTTGTTATAAATGCTTAATTTTATTTCGAATTCTTTTTTTCCTTTATTTTTATAGATTGAATTTTAATATTATCTTATTTTTTATTTTTTTTTTATTTTTTTTTTAATTTTAATAATAAAATAAAAATATTATATTTGAAATAATCTATTTTATAAAAAATATTAAAATTATTATTTTAATTTCTAATAATTTTTTAAAAAATATTATAATTATTAAACTTTTTTATTATATCAAAATATTTAAACGAAAATTGTATATTATAATTGTTTTTGATATAAATTTAAATATTATTTAATATAAATAAACAAAAATTATAATATAGATTAGAATAATTCTAAAAAAAGTTAATCATTTTTAAATAAAATTATTATACAAATTTAAAGAATTTATTTGAAAAAAAATTTAATTTAATTGGAATTAGATTTATTAATTTATATAATTTTGGAAAAAAATTTATATAAAGATATATATTACAAATTTCATTATTATTATAAAATAAATGAATCAGATTAATAAAAAGAATTTTCAATTTACAATAATAATAATAATAATAATAATATTCTTTATTAAATAAATATAAGTTTAAGATTTATAATTTAGATTTTTTGAAAAATTTATAAATAATTTAAATTAAAGATTTAAGTTAATTTATTGTGATTATTTTATTTTATTTAAAATGAATATAAATTTTTTAGAAATTAGATTTAATGTAATAATAAATTAATAAATAATTTATTATAATACAAAAAAAATTTTAAAATTTTATTTTTTAAAAATAATAAAAATAAAATAAAAAATAAAAAGTTATTATAAAATATTAAATTTTATTAAAAATAAATAAATCTATAAAACTTTATTAATTAAATTTTTTTTTATATTAATATAAAATATATAAATAATCTATTATTAAATATTTAATATATTTTAATATAATAAATAAGTTATAAATAATGTGGTTTATCAGCATATAGCCTATATCAGCATATGGCCTACTTTCACCTCAATTTACATCTTTCTTTTTCAACATATGTTTTATCAACAATCCATAATGAATTCGAATAATCAAGAAGCGTGTATACTCCTTATTATCGAAATTATTCAGAAAAACAAAAAACTAAGTATTCGAAAAATCACTAATATATATAATACCCTATATATAATATTATAATATAGAATTAATAGTTTTATTCTTTGTATAAAATATCGATATAAATCTTATAATCTTTCGGAATTAGAAGAGGATATTATTATCAAATATATATTCGATATAGATTTGAGAGGATTTCTATCTAAACTCAAAAATATAGAAGATATAACAAATCATATTCTCGAATCGAAGGGTATAAAGAATATTGGAAAGTTTTAGGTGTATTGATTTAGAAAATGTCGAATCGAATTAAAGATATGTTTTAATTGTGTTTATGATTTTTAAAGAACTCTCTATACAGATCCTAAGTTTATTAAAGAATGGTTTCGCCTAATTTCGAATATATAAGCAAAATATAGTATTCTTGATTATGATTTCTATAACTTCGATGAAATTGATTTTATGGTGAGTATAATATACTTTAGAATAATTATAATATTGAACAAATTAGTAAAAACAAAGTAATATAATTAGATAATCGAGAATGGATTATAATAATTATATATGGTAATAAAGAGAATAAAACTATTCTTCTATTTCTAATAATTTAAGAATAGGTTTATTTCTTCAATTAGTATACTAAAACTAATCTTCTTATAGATTGAGTTATTAAACCTATTTCAAATAGATAGACAAATAATAAAATAGGGTTGGAATAGTTAAAGTGTTTCGATAAGTATACAATTCATCGAAGAAAGGGCAAATATCGAATGTTAATATTAGATAGATATAAAAGCTATGAATCAATAGTTTTTCAAATATACTATAAAAAGAATAATATTATATATTTATATTTATTATTATATTTAAATTATTTAACTTAATTATTTAATATTAACTATTTTAGTAATCTGAAATATTTATATAATGATCAAATTGATGGATTTATTAAGGTATATATTAATTATATTTCAAAAGTTGAATTCTTTATAATTTTTAAAACTATATATAAAGAATCAATTACTTTTTAGAATATAAAATCAGAATTTCGAGGAATAGGTTTAATATCATTTAATCTTGAAGCTGTATTTTCGAAATTAGATATTCGAATTTATATATTTACCCCTTTTTCTTTCGATTTAGATTAATGGATTTCTTAAATCTTTTATAATCCAACTAAAACTCTTTCTCAATCAACTTTAATAAAATCTCGAATAATTTGTTATCAATCAAATTCTTCTATATCTATATTTAAGATTGTATTAATTTTAATTAAGAGTATAAAGAGATTAGCTTATAAGAATACATTTTTGAATATAAAGATTTATATGCTTCGAAAAACAAATAAGATATTAAGCAAATATTGATATACAAAAAAGATTTAATTACATCAAGGAGAAGTATTTACTAAATAAGAGATTATAGATATATTATCTCAACAAAAGATTGATATTCAGATTTAATACAATAAACATCAAAAAGAAGGGTATTCTAATAAGGAAATATCTTTTAATCGATATTATGGTAAATATAGAAAGATAAATTATAAAATAAGAATCTATCAAAATAATATAATAGATCCTAGATTATTAGATTCTTAATAGTTTTCATCAATTGAATCAATTGTGATTAAATAATATAGGTTTGAAAGTGTAAATTGAGGTGAAAATGGGCTATATACTGATAAACCATATTAAATTTTATTTTAATTTTTTATAAAAGACACTTTTATTTTTTTTTATTAATTTTATTATTAAAAAAACATAAAATAATATCAATTAAATAATTATTAATAATAAATCAATTTTTATTTTAATAAAAATTATTTTATTTAAAATTATTAAAAAAATATTATGATAATAAATTAAAATATTATAAATATCAATCTTTATCATTTTTAATACAAGAAATAATCTAAATTAAAAATAATACAAAAAAACAAATTATCAATAATAAGGTATTTAGCTAATTTGGGTAATATATACTAATCGGGATATTAGCAGGACAACAGTTTAAAGGTTTCGAAAAAATCAGAAAAATAAGAATAATAGTTTAAAGTTTTTGATCAGATTTCTTTAAATATAATTTATAATATTGAATGAGGATTTTCTTATTTTCTTTTAAATAAAATATAAATTATTAGATTAGAATACAATATCTTTATTTGATTTGATAATGATAATTAATTTTATTATAGTCATCAAGTATTTTTTCAAATATTTATTTCTAGATTAATTCTTTTTTTTTTTTTTTTAAATTTTATAATCTTAGATTCTAATTTCTTAATTGAAGATTGATCTACTAGTGGGTGTATAGACTTACAGTCCAACCAACCTTTGAATAAACCATAAATCACACCGAAAATCAGTGATTTGAAAATTGAATTAAAATTGAATTTCATAATATTTTCGTTTAATATTTGTAAACAAAAAAGATCAAATATGAAAATATAAAATATATTAAAAAGTTATCTAAAAAGGAAATAATTTTAAGAATAAAAAATATAATCTTAACTTTTCTTATCAAAAAATTTGATGGGGAAAGATATATTAACTTGTAGAACCTTCAATTTTGAAAATAACAATATTTTTTCAAAATTGTAAAATATCTTTATACTTCTTATTTTATGTTTCAAATTTGAAATTTTTTTGAATTTTGAATATATAGATTTTTGGTGTGATTTCGTGGTTTCATCTACTAATGATCTTCAAAATAAAAGATTTTATATATAGATTATAATAAAGAATAAGAAATATAAAAATAATTCTTATATTTTCTAATAATTTGATTAATTGAAAATATAGATGAATTTTCAATATCTCAATTTATTTAGTATTTAGATTTTTTTTAAAAATATTTTTATATTTTTATATATTTTCTGATTTATTTTTTATCATTAACAAATTATAATATTATTTTATCATTTGTTTTTTTATTATATTCAACATTTTTTTTATATATTTTAATTTATTATTTTTTAACAATTCTATTATTTTATTTTACTAATTAATATATAATTAATATTAATCTTTCTTTTTTTATTAAATTTTCAAATACAATATATTAAATCGATATATTTAAATTTATTAATATATTAAATCTTTTTAATCAATATCATTTTTTTTATTTATAAAAATTTTTTTTATAATAAAATATTTATATTTTATATTTTAAAGAATTTAAATTAAATATTATATTATATAATATATTCAATTTTGATAATTGATATTGATATAGAATTTTGTTTTTATATCTTTTTAAAATGATATCATAAATACTAATATACTCTTCTTAGTGATTTTATAATTTATAAAATTTATATTCCAAAATATAAAAAGATTTAAAAATCTTTTGAATTCCAAATATCATTTATATTAAAGAATTATTTAAAAATATTATATAATTCTTTATCAAAAATATATATAAATTATTGACTTTTTTAAATATTTATTATACTTTTCAAAATTAAATATTTTATTAAATTTTAAATAAATTATTATATATATTAATTCTTCAATGAAATCGTTAAATCTTTGGCAAAAAAATCAAATATAATATTATTAATTAATATAATCTTTATTTTATCTTAAAATTATAGATATTTTTAAAATTACCTTAATTTCCATATTAGTATTAGGGTCATTCCAGACTATAAGATCGTTTTAATTACCTATACAGAGCCTTTATATATAATATCGATATATAATTGATAAAACATCCATTTATTAGTTTATAAAACTCTACAAAGGCCCATTATAATATTACAATATTAAGATCTAGATAATAATAAAGAATATCTTTATTTAAATTTAAAAAGATAATAAAAAACTTTGATTTTATTTTAAAATCGATTGATTCTTTATTTATATAATTTTTATAATTCTTTTTATGTTATATAAAAATAATAAAGATATTTTATTTATAAATCTTAATAAAACTTTAATAATATTTAATTATATCTTTATTCTACAAAGAAAACCTTTAAAACCTTAAAAACTTCTATTTTGTTACAATATTATTATTAATAAAATAAAATATTTCTCTTTTTAAATTTAACTTCCTTTTCAAAAGAATAATTATTATTATTTTCTAATAAATTAAAAAAATATAGATTATATCATCGAAATAAACATTTATAATATAATATCATTTTAAAAATATCAAAAAGATTATTTTAATATAAAAACAATTTTAAAGAAAATCAATACTATCTTATTATATAATAAATCCTTTATACTAAATAAAGAATTATTTAAAATATTAATAATTTTATAATCTATCTAAAAATAAAATCAAAATTAAGATAAATAATATTCCAAATCTAAGGATTTAGAAATCCTTTTAATAATCCAAAATCTGGAATAATTAAATATATTATTTGAAGAATATAAATAAGATATTTTATTCTATAAATATTAAATAATCAATCTTATTATAGATTATTATACTCCGATCTATTATGTAATAAACCTTCCTATATATTCTACATCAAAAATAAAAACTTTCTCTTAAAAACAAATTATTATTTTGAAGGTTTTATTTCTAATTATTCTAAAAAAAGAAAACTAATCTATTAATAGGTTTTTGATTACAAAAACTTCTTATCTATTATTATCATAAAAAATTATATCATATTTTTATTTATTATATTAATCTTTTTTATTATTAAATCTATAAAAAAATATATTTTAATAATTAATACTCAATTATATTCAAAGGATCCTTTTAATCAAAACAATTTAATTATCTTAATAATTTAAAATTATAAATCAATATAATAAAAAAAAAGATTAATTCTCATATTTATCTTTATTAACAAGAATATTATTTTATTCTATGACATCTATCACTTTATTATTATAATTCTTAAATTCCTAAAAGTTGATATAATATTAAAGTTATCTTGATTTTAATTAACAAATCCAAATATCAATTAAATTTTAATAAAACTTTATTTTTAATCAAAATTGAAAAGTTTAGAAATAATTAATATTAAAATGCTTTATAAATTAATAAAAACTAAAATTAAAATATATTTATTATTATCCAGAGATTATTATATCAAAAAGAATAAGAAAATTATTTAATAAATATTTATTTTAATCTTATTAATTATATTCTTAAATTTTAAGAATATAAAAAAGTTCTTTTAAAAAATATAAATAAACTTTTTTTTAATTATATTTAATACAATTTTATATCAAATTTAAAAATAAGATTATTTTTTTACAAAGATTTTTTTATATCTTTTGAAAAAAGAAATGACAATTTTGAGAAAATATTTAAAGAATTATCCAAAAAAAATAGATTAATTACTTTATAAATTCTATTAAAATTTCAATTATATTTAATTTTAAAAAATATTATTAATTTTATATAGATTATAAAAATCATAATTATATTATTAAAAAGAATAATATTTCTTTATTCTTAATTAATAAATTATTAGATTATTTTTAATAAAAGGATCTATTTTAAAAAATTAAATTTCAAAAATATTTATTATTATAATTATATCTAAAATCATAATAAAAAAAAAGATAATCTTCTATATATAATATAATCGATTCCAATATCTTCAAATATTATTTAGCTTTTTTAATATATTTATTATATTTAAATATTTATCAATCAAATATTTATTAAACTAATTAATAATATCTATATTATATCTTATTAATATATTTATTTATTTGAAAAATAAAGAAACTTATATTATTATATTAATATTTATAAAATACTTATCTAATTATTCAATGTTAAATTATATATCAAATTTAAGAAATATATTTTTATATTTACAAAATAGAATTTCTAGAATTTATAATATATGAGAAATATATAAATATAAAATCTAATTAAATTAAAATTATTATAGATTAATTTATATTCTTTAATCTTAACTAGATTCAAAACTTTTATTATTGATTTATTATTGAATATTTATATATAATTTATAAACTTATAAATCAATTTTTAAAAAGTAAAAAATAGATAATTATTTCAAAATTTAAATAGATTATAAAAATAAAAAAAGCTTTCAAAAATCTTAAAACAATCTTCATTATAATATTAATAATTTATTATTTTAATCTTTTATTTTATATGATTCTGAAAAAAAATATATTTATATTTAAATTAGAATATTTATTATTATAATTATTATTAAACAATAATCTGATATTGATTTATTAATATTCTATTATATTTATAATTAAGAATTATTAATTATTTATATTATTTTTATATAATCATAATATTATATTATTAATTTTTCATATATAATTATAATCAAAATAGATTATACTACTTAATAATATTTTATAATCAAAAAAAAACAAATGAAAAATAAAATAAATAAATAAATATTTTCATTATTTAAAATTTTGTTACAATTTATAAATTAAATAAATTGAACTTTATTAATAATTTATCAAAAGGATTTGATTATATTAAAAATATAATAAAAACAGATAAGATATTATTTTTTTTTTAAAAACATTGAAAAAAATTTAATTATTATAATCTCTTATAATCTAAATATAATTATAAAATCTTTATGAATTATAATTAGTATTTTTTAAAGAAAAAACTATAATTTATTTTTATATAATTCTTAAAAACAATTAATAGATATTAAATATAAATAATTGATATTATATCAAATAAATAATATACTAATTAAAAATAATTAATATATTAATTAAAAATAGATTTTTTTAAAATCTTTATCAAAATCAATAAGATTAATTTTATAATTTTTATAAAGAATAGAAGATATTTGAAAAATTAATATTAATAATTTGTTTCTATTTAAAAAAAATAAAAGAATCAAATAATTCGAAATTGAAGAAATTCTAGATCTTCGTTGAAAATATAAAAATTATAAAAAATTTTATTTTAAATATATTATCTAGTAATCAATTTATAATATATTTTTAATGAATTTATTTATTATTTAGAAAATAATAATAAAATAATAATAAATTAGTTTATACTTATTATTATAGATATTCAAGTAGATCTAATTTTGATTATCTTAATAAAGTTTAATTCTAAAAATAAGAGTATTATTATAATTTTAAGATCTATTTATTAAATGATATATATAATATATTTAATAAAATCTACTTAATATTATATAAATGAGTAATTCTATTTAAAATTTTAAATAATTAAATTAAGAAATAAAAGAATTATTAAAAAAATCAAAAAAAAAATCTATTTAATTAAAATTAGAAGAAGATTTAAAAATCTCGATTTTTGTAAAAAATTCTTTTTTAATAATTTTAATTTTTTATTTTTTATTATTTTTTTAAAAAATTATATTTAAATCAAATTATAAACCTATGTCTTTATTTAAATTAATATTATTTATTAAAATATATTTAAAAAGAATTAATATTTTTAATAATAAAAATTATTTTATTTTATTTTAAAACAAAAATCAATTTTTTTTAATTTTAACAAAATTTTAGTATACAATGAAAAGTACATTAATTTATTAAATAAATATATTCTTTTTTTATTTTCTTTCTTATTCAAATAAAATTATTAATAAACGAAATTATATTTATAAAAATTTATTATTGAAAATAATTAATATTTAAAGATTTTATGGAATTATTATAATTTTTATATATTTCATAATTTAATAAAAAATTAAAAAAATATTTTTAATTTTAATTTTTGATAAAAAGAATTAATGAAAAGAATTAATATAAAAATAATTTTATATCATAATAATAGAATATTCTTTAATTTCTAAACATATAAGAAAAGAAATAATAAATAAATATAAGAACAATTTATATTCAAAAATTAATATATTTAAAATCTAAAGATATTTAATTAATTTAAAAAATATATATTATTTAGATTAATTAAATAGTTTATTATTGTCTTTATTAATTTTCTATAAATACTTTATTGGGAGTACAATTGAGATTTTTTTAATTGACTTTCTTTTTTTAATTAGAATAATCATAGATCAATTATTTGAATAAAAAATTGAAGAAGAGAATAAATAAGGATACCTCTTCTTTTTTTTATTATAGAAAAGATCATAAAGTTAAAATTAAAGTTTAAATATAATACAAAGAAATCGATAATATTAAATATCAAAAATAAAATCTTTTATATTTATTTTCAAAAAAAGTTTCTATAGATCATTTAATAATAATATTCCTAATTTTTCTTAAAAAGAAAATTAAATAAGGATTTAAATTTATAAATAATAATAACAAAAATCTATATTTTTTTTTAAGTAATATTGAATAAATTGAAATATAATAAGATCAGAATTAAAGATCTTTTAGATAATATAAAGAGATTTTTATAATTTCAATATTCGATATAATTATATTATGATCTTTTATTTTTTTGTTAAGGATCTTTTTATTATTTTTATTTTTTCAATAATTATTTTCTCTGATTAATATAATCAATGAGTAATTATTTATTATTATTTTTATTTTTGAAGATAGTTAAAAATTAATAAATATTAATCTAAATAAGTCTGATTAATAATTGAACATCTATAAATTGATTGTTTCGACGGTAATTTTAATTAATATTTAATATTTATTTATTTTAAATTGCTTGATTTATATTTAGATAATGATAAATCTTTTAATAATAAAATTTTAGAATTAAAATAATTAGAATTCTTTTATAAAATAATAATATATTAGAATAACCTTGTAAATTTATTGAGCTATAGATTTATTTTCTGATTTTGAAAAGGAATAAATCTATAATAAAACCTAAATTGTTGTAGAGCTGAATAATATATATATATATATATCTCTTTTATCTTTTTTTAGATCATATTAATATTATTTTTTTTTCTGTAATTTCTTATGTTTTTTTAATATTATAATATTTTTCAATATAATTATTATAAAAAATCTTTAAGATCCTTATTCTTATAGCTTTATTTAATAATATAAAGAATTTTTTTATAAATTATAAATATATATATTTACAAATTTAAAATATAGTGATTAAAAATAAGATTATTATGTAAAAAATACAAAATATTCTTATATTAAATTATATAACTTTTAAATATATTTTGAAAATAAATATATAATTTCATTTTATTCTTTATAATTTATAGAATAATAATTTAAGATATAAATATAATATAAATAATTTAATAAAAATAATTTAATCTCTAGATTATTATAATTGAAAACAAAAGGTTTTCATAATTATATAATAAATTATTATTTATTCAATATTTAGAGAAAGTAATTTTTAAATATTTAGATATTTTATTTTCTAAATCTTTTAGAATAAATATAGATATTAGATCAAATATATGGATTGTAAAAGAATCTTCAATTTTTTAAATAATTAAAAAAATAAAATAGATTATAAAATCAGAATAAAAAATAAAGATTCAAAGATTAATAAGAAATTATTGAATACTTTAAAAATCGATATATTCCTTAAATATTCAAAAGATACAAATAAGTATACCAAAACATATTCGTCAAAATTAGATTATACAATTTGTATAAGTAAGATAATAATTAATAAATCCTATTAAAAAAAAGATATAAATCTAAAATTCAAGAATTATGATTTAGGGCCATAAAAAATACAGAATATAATACCTAATCAAAATCCTTATAATAAAGTAGTAATAAACAAAATTCTTAAGATTATATTATTCGAATCTTTTTCTTTTTTAGAAATAATAATAAGCTTATTAATTATTATATTAAAGAAAAATAAGTCATATTTATCAATACCTATATATAATAAAGATAAAGATAAAAATATCAAAAAAATAAGTTTAGAACCTGAAAAACCAGAATCTGCCTTTATAAAAAAATTAAGCTTAATTTAAAAAAAAAGAAGTTAAATCTAAAAGTATTAGAATTGTCTTTTATAAGAGAAATTGGGCCTATATCAGAACCAATCAATGAACCTAAATTAGCAAACAAATCAAAGAATCTGAATTAGTAAGATCAAATCTTTTAAAGAAGAATAATAAGTCTTAATCTGAAAAAAAAAGAGATAAATATTGATATTAAACCTGAAAATTATATATCTAAATATATAATAAAGAAATATAAAAGAAATATCAAATAAAATATTAAAGAATAATAAAATATAAAGATTATACAAATATTTATTATATTATTTATAGATAATACTGATTTGGAGTATATTAAACAAATTATAGAATAATAAGCTTTTAAAAAGGATTATATTTTATTAAATTTTATTATTTTATTAATAAATATATCTAATATTCTAAATACTGTTTATCTAAACAAAAAAATTTCAGACATTAAGATATTAAGGATCTATAAAGAGATAAAATTAGATTTGAAATATAATACAAAATAAAGAAAAATAATATAAAAAGAATTATTTAAATTAATTTATAATAATATATAAATAGAATATATATAATCTAAATATAATAATTTAGTTTTAATAAAATAAATCTTTATAATCAAAACGAAAAATAATAAAATAAATTAATTCAAAATAAGATTAATTATTAAAGATTTCAATCAGATTCTAGAAAAGGATTATGAAAATATCTTTATTTTAATAATATAATTGAATACTCTTTAATTATTCTTAATATCGATTATAGAGAAAGATCTGGAATATTATTATTTTGATATCAAGAATATGTTTATAGAATTCTATTTAAAAAAAAGAAATATACTTTATATTATTATAAAGAATTATTGTTAGTAAAGATTATATATTATATATTCTAAAAAATTTATATAGATTAAAATAAATAAATTAAGATTAAAGTTTATTGTTGAAAAAGGAATTATTATAAATAGATCTTATATAAGATTTAATAGATATTTATTTATATATTTTAAAAGAATATAAAATATCATCATTAATATATATTAATAATATTATAATTATAATCGAAAATTTAGCTTAAATTGATTGATTTAACAAAATATTTTTAGTTAGATTTAATATCAAGAATCTAAGAGAGATAAGCAAGATTCTAGGTATTAAGATTATTTATCAAAGATCAATATAAGATTTGATATTAGATCAAGAAGAATTAATAAGATTCAGGATTATTCATAAATAATATTAGGTTAGAAGGATATCAATAATAGATTATATTTATTTCAGATCAATTAATAATAATGATAAACTAATTAATATAAATAAATATCAATAAATAAAAAAAATAAAATCTATTTAATAATATATATAAAATCTAATATAATATTTGTATTTAAAAGATTCTTATAATTTATAATAAAATCAACAAAATATTATAATATAATATTAAAGAATCTAATATAATATTTATAATCAATAATTAAACAAAAACTATAATTTAAATTTAAAGAAGTATAATCAGATATTTATAAAGAATATAATCTAATCAAAAGTATAATCAGAATATCTATAAATATAATTAAAAAAATATTTTTCAGAGAATAATAATATTTTATAAAGAATCGATATTATAAATTAATAAAAAACAAATATTTATAATGATATTTAATACAAAATCAGAATATATTATAATAATTATATTTATAAAATAAAGAAAATGGGTAATAGAATTATTTAAGGATCTTCTTAAATTAAACTATATTAAAGAAAACAGAGATATGATATAAATATTAAGGAACAATTAAGATATCCTAATCCTAACCAAAAATCTGTATTTATATAAACGATCAAAGTATATAGATATCTATTATTATTTTATTAAGGATTTTATAAAAAAAAGAAAGATCAATATCAGTTATATCAGAATAAACAATATAATAATAAATAGGATAATAAAGCCAATTACAAGAGTTGCTTTTGAAAGGTTTAAGAAAATATTAGGTCTAATAGATTAATTAATTGAATAATATACTCTTAATAAGGGAGTGTTGAAAATAAGGTTATCTAATACCTAAATAAAAAGGTGGTAAGAGAAGGTAATATAGATAATAAAACTAGCCTTCCTTCATCAAGCTTTTTATTAATTAGTTCAATCTATATAATTAATATTTACTATTATTCCATATACTATATTAATAACTATCTAATATATTTATATAAATAAAATTTTTTATATTAGATTTAATAATAAATAAATAATGAATCAAATTTTATAAGTGAAATATTAATAAAAGTTTATATATCTTGTAAATATTTTTATATTAATTAATTAATAAAAATAAGATCTTTAATTTAATAATAATCTTAATCTTTATTAGATTTATATAGATTCTTTTTTATTTTATAATAAGATTTAGATATTTTATTTTTGATTGTAGAAAATCATATTTCTTTAAATTTATAATAAAAAATTTGAATTATATCTTATTATAAATCAGAATATCATCTGAATATACAATATAGAGTATATCTAGATACTTCTATAAAGTATTATGAATAAAATATTAAAATATTATAAAAAGATTTTGATTTATAAAAAATAATTAGATATTTTTATTTTTTCTTGATCATTAAATTATTAATTAAAAAAATAATATTCCCTTACAATTATTTTAAAATTTATTAATTAATAATATCTTTTATAAATAAATTATTTAGAATTTAATAATCTATATAGAATCTTAATTGTTTATTATATTTTTTTTAAAAAAAATAAAAAAAATTATAAGAGTCACATAATGAAGAATCAATTAGTCCTAAAATAATACCAAAACTTTTCATTATTCTTTTTAAAACTAAAATAAAAATATCTCTTTAAGGAATTATCAATTATATAATATTAATCCATTTAGACTTATTATGATATTATAATAGATTTATAATTAAGTTTTATAAAATAATAATAGGATTTTCTACTAATTATATGTTAATATTTCAAATAAAGATTCTGTATAAATAATAATAATAATCTTATAATCTTCAATAATTATAATAAAGTCTTCTTTTTAAGGCTTTGTTTTTAAGAAGCTTATATATATTCTATTATCAATCTCTTAATAATTATTTTTAATCTTTTATTAATAATAATATAAATGATTTATTAATAAAGAATATAAAATGTATCTTTTATATATATTTTATAAATAATTATAAATTTATTTAATAATTTATCATTTTATAAATTAAAATAAATAATCTTTTTATTTAATAAATAAATAGAGAATATTATAAAAACAAATATAATAATTCTATTATTTAAATCTTCTTTTATGATTTTTATAAATTTTATTTATTTAATAATTATATTTCATTCTATTATTTTGATTATTTGTATTATAACAAGATTATTATTATTTTACAAATATTTATTTTTGTTATTTTTAAATATATAATCGATTATAATACTTAGAGGGTTTTATTTAATAATATTATTATCAATAAAAAATTCTTTTTTTTAGAAGATTATATTCTGAATATATCAAAAGAAAAAATCTTGCAAACCAATCCTCATTTAATTTAATATTATAATAAATAAAATATAATATCATTATATTACAATAAAAATGCTGATAAGACAAATCTAATTTATTTAGAAGATAAAAATTATTTTTAAAAAAAAGAAATATTATATAATATAGAAACTTTATAATACAAAAGAAACTATTTTTTTTAAAAAAAATTATTTTAAAAGGATAATTATAATTTTGAAGAATATAATAGATCTTTATTAGTTTTCTAAGTTTTTTTTGATTATCTTTTTTCTTCTTATAATTAGAATAATTATTAATTAACTATTGTGAGAAAGTCTGGATTCCATATTGTTTCTGTTCAGGGAATCTTAATTGTTTTATTATATAATCCTTAATAGCTAATTATAAAGAGAGGCCTTTACTTTTCCTTTAAAGAATGATCAATCTTCCTTATATACACTTTTCCGGAATATATTGTTATAATCCCAAAATCTATTATAAAACTTATTTTATTTTAAATAATATATTTTGATATAGTTTAATCAATTTTTTATTCTTAATCCTTATTTTTATAATATAATATATGGGGAACTTGGATATATAGGGAACTCGGACACTTTTTCAATTATTCTATATACGATCTTATTCTACAAGTTATACAATCCTTCAATTCCAATTCTGAATTATTTGAACTATTCTCTAGCTCTTCTTCTTCAATCTCTTCTTCTGATTCTTCAATTGGGCGCTTGTATGATCGTCCTCATAGCTTTTTCTCCTTAGGTTTTTCCTTTGTCTCATATATTATTTTCAATATTTTCTTAATATTAAAGATAAATTGATTTTGTAATTTAATTCTTTTATTTTTAGTTCTTTTTTTTTGAGTCTTAATTACTTTTTGAATATCAGTGAGCTATTTCCGAAATAAGGCTATCTCAGCATTTTGAGATTCTACAAATCTAGTCATTTTTTTGATATATTGATAAGTTAGTGATACAGGAGAACCACTGCTTGCTAGAGCTGTATTAAAGATCTGATTTGTTTACATTAATTCTGTCCTATCTGAAAGAGAATTTCTAAGTACAGATAAGTTTAGGTCTTGATTAAGGGTTCTTATTTATAAAATAAAAGATTGCTAAAAAGAATTAAATAATAATATATCAAGTACTTTTCGTAAGGCAAAAGGTATTAAACCAGTTCCTCTCCAATCAGTTTTAATATTAAAAGAATTCAATACTTTTTTTCTAATATTTTGAAAGAGTTCTACCTATTCAGCTCTTTGAATTCGCTTTACACCAATTCGAGAATATCGATCGACCTCCAAAGCATGATATCGTTTCATTGGCCTATACACCGCAATATCAAGTGGCTGAAGCAAATGAAAGCAATGAAAAGGTAATATAAATAAATCGATATCCTTCTCTATATAGAAAGCAATAAAGCTGCCTGTAATATGATTTGAATGATCATCCATGATCAAAAGTCGAGATCGATCACCTAACACTTTCTTGGATTCTGATTCGAAAACCCTTTTTAACTATTCTAATCTATAATTATTTAAAGTCCATCTATTTATATTAATAAAGAATTGTCAGCTTTGAGATATATCCTTTGGAATCTATGCAGAATTCGTATTCTGAGCCTTGAAAATGACCATAAGTGATAGAGCCTTTCCAGCTGTATTGATATATTCAAATACAGTTATCCATTCTTGCTTATCAATTGTAACTTTCCAATTCGATTTCTAAATAGAATCGATTATAATATATATACTTTGAATATTTCTAATTCCAAATCTGATTTTGTTTATATTATATATATTATTTAATTTATACTTTCGTTCAATAAGATATATATAAAATATATCAAATCAAGCCTGAATATTCTCTGGATTTACCTCTTTAACCCAATTAGACTTTAATTGATATGAATAGCATGTTTTAAGTTCTAGATATTGTTTTTGGAATTTATAGATCTATTTATAATTTATAAATAGAATTTCTATTGAGATAGGAATTCGAGATAATATAATCTGAATATATTAAAGACGAATTTCGTTGATTATTTCCTTTATTAATATAAGTATAATAAGAAATCTAATAATTGTAAATTATGAAATCTATTGTATAAGAGTATTTTCTTCTATGTTTAAAAGAATTTGAACTATTTCGTAAATTTGAGAACATATTTTCTTCCTAGCCAGCCTATCGGTTAGAGTGGACTTAGGGACTTCAAAATGCTTTGTAATCTTTCTAATTGATTTAAATTCTTTTAATTGAAGTGCAACTATAGTCTATTGAAGTTTCTCTTTAATCTAAATAGATATAAAAGATGATTAAGTATATATAATAAAAGTTATTAGGGTTTCAAATTGACGATAAATAAAAAATGTCCGAGTTCCCCATATATCCAAGTTCCCTATATATTACATTATAATATTATCAGAATATATATATCTTGATCTTTTTTATTTACAATAATGATTTATATAGGAAATATCAAATTATATTATTTATAATATATAAAATATATTTATAAAAATATATATTAGAAAAGAAAATAGAATTAATATCAATTATCAAAAAGAATAAAACAAATCTTAAAAGGAATACTTTTCGAAAATAGGATCGCCAAATGAAACCTAAAAGAAATCATTCCAAATTTCCTTTATTTTTGTTAATCTGTTATATTACAATTGAGCAATTTTTCTTATAGAAATATTGTATTTATATTTAAGAATAAAAAGATTAAATCAACAAAGTTATATTTGGGTTAGATATTAATAATATTCAAATACTTTATTTATTTTAGTAATTAAAAAGATCTAATTCCAAATATAATTTGATTAAGTATAATTGATCAAATTGAAAGATCTTATATATACTATTAATAAATGAAAAATATTTTGTATTTATTATAATATAATAATTTAGGAGAATATGAATTAATATACAAAATTGCTATTCTTGATATCAATATTTAAAATTTTAAGCTATATCTTAAAAAACTCTTAATTGAGGGATTTAGGATTTATACAATTCTTTATAAAAAAGAAAATCTTTTAAAAAAGCTATTTAATTATTCTTAATTCTTTTGAAATCTAAAAAGAAAGAAGAATATCTATTAAAGATTATTGAGAATCAAAGATCGATTCTAACTTCAATTTTTTTGATATATCTTGATCATCTTACAATCGATATAATACAAATCCAAAATTGTTAATATATTATTATTTCTTTATTATTATAGATAATCTTAATCAATTTATTCTTTGTTTGAAAGAGATCCTTTAAAGATCTTCAGAAACTTTTAGATCTCTAAACTCTAATAAGGATTCTTTTATCAATTTAAAGTTAGATTAAAAACAAAGAAATAAAGGATTTATTAGAAAAGGGAAAAATAAAAAGAACAAAAATAATAATAAAGTTGATTATCAAATATCAGGATCTATAAAAGCTTATTTTTTTTATTTTTTTTATAAAATATATATATATATATATCATATTATATTTTATATTAAAAATTTTAATATTTTATTTTTTAATAAAAATAATATCTCTAATTTCTTTATTACATAAAAAGCTTTATAAATTAATTATAAGATAATTAATAAAGAAATATATATTTATTTTTTATAATATTATAATAAAGTTATTATTATTTAAATTAAGTTTGTATCTAAATATATTGTTATAAGATATAATTAGAAAAAGGACTTTGCCTTATATTTCTTTATTGTTTTTATAATTATAATACTTAGCAAATTATTAGTATTCGAGACTTTTTAGATCAATTTGTTAATATTCAATGAATCAATTATAAGGGAAATTATAATACAAACTTAATAATAATCAAAGATTATATTGATAAATTTATATTTTCAACAAATCAACTTCTTGAAAATAAGATAATTATTAAGTTTGAGGCTAATTGCCTCTTTTTATAAAGATTATATTCTTATATTGATAAAAGGATTGTTAAGAATCTCAAAATCGATTTAGATGATTCTGTTATTATAAACTACAAAAAAATGATAGATAAGGTTTATAAATAATATATTTCAAAAAATTCGATAATCTATATTTATAAAAAGTTTAGGTTTTATCAAATTATTATAATCTATATTATTAATAAATATATGAAAATCTTATTCTTTAAAAAGATCTAATTATCCCTTAATTTACTAAAAGAAAATCTTGAATTTAATATAGATCATTTTATAGAACTATTAAATCGCTTTAAAATAAACTATTTGTAAACCAAAACCAATCTTATTACAAATCACAAATCCAAAAATGAACTTTATTTTATCTCAACAAATAATTATTTAATAAATTAGAAATATAAGATATAATACATATTCTATTTATAAAAATCTGAAATTAATAAGATTGAATATAAATAAAGTTTACAATAAAAAAGATTACAATTATTATTACTGCTTTAATCAAGCTCCTTATAATAATAAGTATATAATAAAACTATAATATCTAATATTATTTGAAGATATTCAAATTAGATTTTGTTACTTTGATAATTTTGGAATATTTAGATATAGATCTAAAAGCAATCTTAAAGCTTCCTTAATCTTTAAAAATAAGAATTAATTAAAAAAATATTAAATTATTAAATATATTATTATTTATAAAAGTAATATTTTTTAAAAGAATAATATTAGCTCAATAATCAATCAAGAATTATCAAAAGTTAATATATTATCGATTTATATTATCAAAAATATTTTAATCAATAATCTCAATTACAAAAATGAATCATTAATTAATGTCAATATTGTTATCTAATCAATTAGAATCTTAAAACTTAAAAATAGATCATTGAAACAATCTAAAATTATCAAATAAAATGAAGTAAAGAAATCTACTAAAATTATAATAACAAATTTATAAATCTTACAAAGATCTATATCTTAATTAAAGCGAAACAAATTAAAAATCAAATTCAATCAATTTAATAAGAATATATTTATAGAAATAGATGACCTTAAAGATAATAATTTAAAAAAGGAAAAATTGCCAAAACTTAATAAAGAAGAAATTATAAAAAAATTTGATCTTTTTATAACAAAGTTTTAAAAGTAAAAGACAATTAGTAATTATAATATAAAGAATCAAATCTTTAATAGATATTATAAAGTATATTTATCAAATCGAAATATCTATATCATTTGATAATCTTTTTGTTTATTATCCTGAAATTATTAAAAAAGTAATAAAACAAATTCCAATTTTAGAGATAAAGAAATAAAAGATTATTGAAAAAAAGATCATTTCTTTTATTAGATATTTTTATTTTATCTTTATATAATTCAATATTAACAATATTAATATCAATATTAATAACCTTATTAATACTTTAAATAATTATTTAAAAAAGATATATAATATATCAACAATGATTATATCTTTAATTAAAAAGATTACTAAATTCATTAATATTATTGATTCTGGTTCAACAATTAATATAATAAGCTTAAAGATTATAAAAGAACTTGACCTTATAATTCGAAAATATAATATAATAATAATTTCTAATAAAAATATAATTATTTTATATAACTTAATTAAGGATATAGAAATCAATTTCAAAAAAAAAAGAATATAATCAATATCTTTATTTTAAATAATGTTAAAAATCCTTTATTATTAGATATACCCTATTTTTTTATAAGAAAAATTAATTTTGAGTATAAAAAGAATAAACAGATAATTTAGATTATTGATAACAATAAAATCAATTAAATTAGATATTAGATTATAAGATTTAAATATCTTATAAATATCAAAAAAATAGGAATCTTTATTTAAAGAAAAATATAATAGATATAATATTTAAGGATTGTATAAATAACTTTTTAGAAAATCTAGCCTACTTCTAAAAGCAAATGGTCTTTAACAAATTCATTTCTTCAAAAAGTTATTTAATTTGTAAACAATTCTTATAAATCTATTTCAAAGAATTTATAACTAATTATTCAATTTTTAAATCAAGCTTAAAAATCGAAAATCTAATTAAAGATAATTTCAGAATATACTTTGACTTCAATATTAAAGATATCTTTGATTCTATTAAAAAATCCAAAATTCAGAAATTTCAAGAATATCTAGATTTAAATCTAAAAAAACTTTAAACTGAAAATAATAATTATAAAGAATTAATAACAATCAATCCAGTAATAATTTTTACTCAAATATTAATATATTTTTTATTAATAATATATATAAAAAAAGAATAAGAAAATAAAATCTTTAAACGAAACTGAATATATCAACAAAGAAAT
This sequence comes from Sclerotinia subarctica, assembly GCA_025389085.1. NCBI lineage: Eukaryota > Fungi > Ascomycota > Leotiomycetes > Helotiales > Sclerotiniaceae > Sclerotinia > Sclerotinia subarctica. Next base: position 342,358 of record QRFI01000007.1, read on the forward strand.
TCCAAAAGGAGATCTTAATTAATTTAAGATCAAATATATAAAACTCTTTGTATATAAGTTATCAGAATCTTTTACAAAATACTTGATTTTATATTTCAATTTATAATCTAAAAGTTTTTATTTAATCCTTAAATATTTAAAGATATTAAATATTAGAGATATACTTTTAATTCAAAAAAAAGAACTCCTTTTTGCCTTTTTTATAAATTAAGAAGCTAATCTAGTCTTTGAATAGAAAAAAGCAGAAACAATCAAATCATCTATTATATTATCTCAAATAATTAAGATAATCGATTATAAGATCTAGTAAACATCTAGATTCATATCTTTTAAAATTCTCTTCCTTATTATAATTCAAATAATAAAAGACAAATATAATTATAATATATTAAAGCATAAAAACAAACTTTATTACAACTTTTAATATCTAATCTGAAAAAATAAATTTAGAAAATATTATATTATTGTTATTATAATAAAGATCAATACAGTTATTCTATAAAATACATATATACCTTCAAACTTAGAAGAATTCGCTAAATAAAAAATTAGATATACTTTAACATTTTTAATTAATTTCTATTCTGATTATAATCGGATTATATTAAATAAGAAAAGTAAAGACCTTATTATTATTATAATCTTTTTAAGATTAATAAGATTTACAACTTTTTTTCAAAATATAATCAATTTGATAATCCAATTTATAAGGATAATCTTAAAGATTCTCTGAGATATAATATTTGATATAATAATGCCTTATTTAGATAATATTAGAATGAAAAGATTTAGGATTTATTATAACAAATAAGAGATCGAGCTTGAACTTCGAAAATTTGTTGTCGAATATTTAAGGAATCTTAATATTAAACAAGCTGATTATATAATTGAAATCAAATCCAAATAATACTATAATAGAATTAGGATTATTCTTTTTTTATAATATTATAATTTTGTTCAATATGACTTTATAGTTTATTCTCGAATTTAGTGATAATATAAGATTTATTATTATAAAATTAATTAAGGATAACTTCTTAATCTAATAAATTAATATTAACAAATAGAATGATCTTTCTTACTTTTTATAAGTAATCTAAAGATAATTATATTGGTATTAAGATTAATAATTTTTTCAGAAGATTTATTATATTGTTATATATAGGTATTTATAGGAATTTAAATCCTTTTTTTAATAAAATATAAAGAAAAATAGTTATAATAATAAAGTCCTTTATTCAAAAAAAAAATAAAAGATATAAACTTTTAGGAATATTTGGATTTTGTGTTTATTGGAGTAAGAAGATTATTCAAGCATTTTAATAATTTTAATAATATTGGGCTATTTTTCTTTAGAATTAGTGTAATATTATCAAGGAATATTAAAAATATTACGAAAATATAAAAGGAATCTTTATAATATTCACTTTATTCTTGAGATAAATACAAATATATTCATCATTTAGTTGAATAGGGTTGCCATAAATTTATTAAATATATTAATTACTTGATAACTTATATAGATTAGATTCTTTAATTTCGATATAAAATATATTCCAGAAAACAAAAATATTATTATTAATACTTTTTTATAATACCCTAAAATTACCTTAAATAATATCAATGAAAAGTATAAACAGGATATTGATAACTTAATTATTATTAATCTTAATTCTTTAAATATAAATCTAATAATTAATGTAAATACCCTACAAAAATTAAGTCCAACTCAAAAATTGGAGTATAAAAACGAGAAGATATAAATGTTTGTTTAATATATTATAATATTATAGCGACCTTTTGATTTAATAATAAAAGCCTAGTAAACATTCAAAAAAAAAGCCCTGAATTTTTATGTTTAGGATTATTATTTGTTCAGGATTTATAAAGATAGATTACCTTTTATCTGTATAATAATTGATAATGATTTATTAGAAAAGATAAAGATAATAATTTAAATATACAAAGAACTTGATTATAAAGGATTTGAATCTTTATATATAATAAATTGAAAAATAATTATTAATAGAATAATATATAAAAGAATATAAAAAATTAGGTAATCTTTTTTTTAATATATTAATTCTGATTATTCAAATAAATAAGTGAGTTTATAATTATTATTTGATCTTTATAAAAAGCAAGTATAAATATCACAAAAATATCTGATAATTATAAGTTCAGATATCTTATAATATTACAAAAGAATCCAAATAATTAAGTTGAAGTTAAGATACTATAAAATATTATTTTTAAAATAGTTGCTAAATTCTTATATAAAATTATTTGTAGATATAATTTCTTTAAAGAAGTTATTATAGATAATAAATTTAAGAATAAAGGTATTATATTTATTTATTATAAAAAGTATAATATTGACAAAATTTATATTTCTGTTTATTATCCACAAATTAATAAAATAATTGAGAAAGGTCATTATTTTATTGTTGAGGCACTTTTTTGTTTATTAAAGGGAGGATATAGATAATCTGAATAATTGGAAACTGTATTATTTATTGATTATATCTTAGTATATAAATTTATAAATAAAACATTATTTGAATTGATTTATAGTTGTAAAACTGTATTGCTTTTTAAAACAATTTATATAATCTAAAAAATCCTTAATTAAAGAAGTATATATACTTAAAAAGATTTATTAATTATAAGAATATAATAATTAAAAATATTAGATAACAATATCAAAGAAGAAATTTTTTATAAATAACAAAGAAATCATTAAATCTTTTTATTTATATGCTTAAGAAAATAAATGATATTTTATTTAATAAAATTTATATAAGTATATACCTAAAAAAGCATATCTTATATTTAGATCTTTTTGTTAATAATAATTCAAAAGATCTTTATAAATAAATAAATTAAATAAATCAGATCTCAAGATATTTATAATCTAGATTATCAGATTCTTTATAAGATTTATTTATTTTATTAATATATAATGATTTAAATCAAAAAAAAAGAAAAGATATATAATATTCCAAAGAAAAACTTTTGCTATAAACTTTTACAAAGCAAATAAAAAATGTAATCAGGATCTTATCCTAAGTTTTGGGAGGGGAAGGATATTTGAATCCTTATAGATATTTAAATCCTTATAGATATTTTTCAAATAATTATAATAATCTCCTCAAATCCTTTTTCTTTTAAAACAATTCTAAAATAATTTATAAATAATTTTTAAATAATATATTATATTTCTTTATAAAAGTTTTATTCTTTTTATCTTTCAAAAACTATATTTTGATTATCTTCAAATATATTTCTTTTAAATTCCAATCAATTATAATATCTAAAGAATTAAATTAATGAATAATCTTATACCCTATAAATTATATATCAATATTTCTATATTATAAAGGAAGTTTTCGAATACTCCAATATCCTTACAAATAAGAATAAATTCTTCATTTTTGAATAATAACTTGATATTATTATAAAACTGATTAATAATACAGGAGATTTTGCAAATGAAATAAGGGACAGAATTAAAGAGTAAAGACTTTATAAATCAATTAATATCTCTGAAACTATTTATATTACTAAAAACAATGATATGATCCAGATGATCAAATAATATCGAAATAAGGTTAAGGAAAGCCTTAAGAATTTAAAATAAATTTGGATAATTATAAAAGGAAAAGAACTTATATATTTATAAATAAAAGATAATATACTAAAAGATAATATAATTAAAAATAATATAGCTTTTTATATAATTAGATTCAGTCTCTAAATCCTTGTTAAATTTCCGAATAAATTTATAGCTAAATGTTTTATCAACAAAAAAGGCAAAGGAAAAAGTATTATATATCAATTAAATTCTATAATATATATATATTCATTTTATAATCAGATCTAAAAAAGAAGAAAGATTAAACTCTCTTTTTTTATAATTTTATTGGAAACCCTATTCTCAATCGATATAGATTTATAATCAACAAATTTGGATTTCTAAAAAAATATAAGAAGAATAAGAAGTTTATTAATGAAATCTAGAAAAATGAATTTATCTCTGAATAATCCAAAAAAAAAGGATAAGTAAATAATTAATATTAATAATAATGATAAAGAAACAAATAAATCAAAAGATGAAGAGTTCTTCAACAAAGAAAATATCTCTGACTCTCTTTAAGTTATTTGTTGTCTTTATTTATAAATTATTGTATTGATCTTTGAGTTTGTTATTGCAAATATCAATAGATAGATTAAAAGGAATTATATTTTTGATCTTTTAAAGAAATTCTCTTCTTAATCATCTATCTTCAACAAATTTGTTTTTTAATATTATAAAACTGATTATATTCCAGAAATTATCAAAAAAAAATATTAAGAATATTAGATCTAATTTTATAATTTAAAAAAATAGATATTAAATAAAAAATTTGATATATAATTATATAAGAAAAAGAAGATATATACAATAATAAATTTTTAAATTTTTTAAATCTAAAATTATAGATAATATTATCTAAATAGTTTATTATTATTATTTAATATAAATTAATTTAAAAAAATATATTAGAAACTTTTCTAATAAATATAATTTATAAAGAAATTATTAGAATTCTTTACATAATACCTAGAACTTATTAAATATATTTATAGAATATCAATAAGAATTATTAAAATTCTTTCAGAATTGATATATAATAATAATAAATATTCTTAATTTATTTATAAAAATATCAATAATCTGATAAATAAATATTATAAACTTAAAAAGAAATCTAAATAAATTAAAAGGAAATAATTATAAAAGAAAATATTATATTTCATTATAAATAGATTTTTAATTATTATAATATTAATTTATTTTCAAATTGATATTATGAATATATTAAAGAAACAAAAATAGATATTTCGTATATTGAAGATAATATTATATATATATAAATAAATTTTATTCTCATATAAATGAAAGGATTTATAAAATCTTATTATATATAATTTTAATTATTTTTTAAAGATTTTATACAAAAAATATTATTATTATAAATAATAAAAATAATTTTTTTAATATATATTTTATATACAATATAAATAAAGCAAAGATTAAATAAATAGAAATATTCTAAATAATAAATTAAGATATTATAAACTAAAGATTAATACTTTTTATCTAAAAAAAGATTTTAATAAGATTAATAAAATAAATAAAAATCTCTAAAAATTGAGAACAATTACTCCCGATATACTTTTGAAATAAAAATATAAAAAAGAAAAGGTACTATATTATAAGGACCTTTTATTTAATATAGAAAAGAAAGGCCTAATCTTTTTTGATAATGATCCGAAGAATAAAAGGCCTTTATTTAAACTTTTATATAATAAGAGATTATATAAAAATCAATCTACTCTTGAAAATAAAAGGGTAAGGTTTAATTCTATATATAATATAATCCTATTATTATCGATATTATATATCCCTTATTATAATACAAAAACCTAATAGATATAGTCTGAAAAAAGATATAAAAAGATATATTTACCCTTCTTTAAAATCCCCAAAAAATATATATGATTCAGTATTAATAATTGTTGATAAATTTATAAAACTATCCTAATATATCCTTATAATCAAAATGACAACATTCTCTGAATTAACAAAGATAAAATTAAAATATATCTTTAAGGACTTTGAAATATCAAAAGGAATTATTTTAAATAAATAACCTTAATTTATCAAAAACTTTTAGGAAGTTTAATATTTTATTTAAGAATACATTATAAATTATTAATAATATTTTATATATAAATTGAAAAACAAATAAAAAGACAAAAACAAAATTAATAGAATTCTAAAAGATAATAATAAAAAATAAAAATAAAAATAATAAAAGGGATTTATTAAAGTAATTTATAATTGATAACAATATAGTATTTAATATTAAGAATATTAAAAATTTTGATCAAAAAAGATATTTTTAAATCATTTTATAAAACTCTTTATAATTATATGTTACGAAGTTTGCCGATTAGATCATATAAAAGTGTTCTAGACTTTCGAAATAGATTTATAACTAGGTGTCAAGCAAGGATTTAAAATAATAATAATAATATGATACAATTTATAATTAATAGTATGGTATACTAAATAATTAATCTTGAATACAAAGCTCTATATAAAGGGAATCCTTTCTAATTATATAGATCTTCATATTTCTTATCCCATTGCTCCCATTAGATTTAATCGATAGGATCGATAAGAAGTTTTCCTACTAATCCCATTAAATTCATTTGATAGGATCAGTAGGATCATATAACCTAATATAATAATTGATTATTTTTATTATCCTTATCATCCTTATTATCTTTACCAATACATAATCCTATATTACAATGATTTATAACATTATCCCCTTCCTAACTTAACGCTTACCCTAAACATTATATAATTCTTGTTTTCGTATAAAATTGAATCTTCAAAATCTTTCTCTTTTCAATATAAATATTATTTATACTTCGAAATCTATTATTAATCATCAAAATATTTATTCTTGATTTAAGATGAAAGGTATTCTAATATTATTTAAATATGATCATTGTATCGAAAAGAATTTAGAATATTAAATATTTCTGAATATAGCTTATTATAACAAATATATAAAGAATATAGGTAATGATTGTTATAATGTTTATAATCATTTTATAAATAATTAATTTTATATGATTTTTGAAAAGGAAAGGTTATATTGTAAAGAAAAGGAGGCTATAATTAAGATTCTTTATTTAAAGAGATAATAAAGGATTCTTTATAAGAAAATGGAGAAGATACTTCAGCATAATCTTTATACAATCAAGACTTTAGAAGAGTTTGAAGCAAAAAAGAAACGGTTAGAAAAGGAAAGATTAGAAAATAAATATACAAAGAAAGAAAAGGAGTAAACAAATATTAATTTGTTAGTATTTGTAAAGGCTAATTTGAATATATTAAACAAATTCGATCCTTCTTTTTTCCTGAATCCTTCAGATCCTTTCTGAGGAGATTTGGGTAACATTAATGAAATACCTTCAACTTCTCAAAACAGTTGAGATTATTTTTTAACTTTCAAATATTCTCCGAATATAAATAATCTAATTATTTAATTAGATATTTGATCTTGCCTTTAATATATTTATAATCTAATATTGTTTTAATATTATATATAATATTTGGATTAATTAATTCGATTTTTATTGTAGATATATTAGGTACTCCTGATGATACTGATTCAAACAAAGATATATAAAATACTAAATAAATATTTATAATATAAAATAACTTTAATCTATAATTGATTAATCCAATTATTTTATCGATTTTAAATAATCCTAGTTTTTTATAATCTAGTTTATCGCTTGATTATTTCGTTTATATATTCCTTTGAATAAAATAAACTTTATCCCTCTTTTTAAGAATAGGTCCTATACTTTTTGATTTATTATAATATAATACTATTCTTAAAATGATAAACTATAAATCCAAGAAGAGTTGTTTCTGAAATTCCTTGATTTCTATAATATCTTTTATAGTTTTATTTATATTCGCATTTTATAATAATAATAATTTATATACTAATAAATAGAATCCAAAATTAGTATAGATTGGTATTACCTTTGTAGTTTTTGTTTCTGATATATTATATATGAATTATACTAAAGATAATAGCTTAACCTAATTATTTTGTTTAAAATTGATGTAACAACGAAGATAAGCTTTCATTGTTTGATTAAATTATTCTGTCTGATCATCTATTTGTGAATGAAAAGCTATCGAAAGCTTTTTTTTGATTCCAAACAATACTATAAAAATAAACCAAAACTTTGATATAAATAATTTGTTTTTATTTGAGATAATTTTATTTAATATAATATATATTAATTATATTTCTTATAAATATATAAACAAGATTATTTATTATTCAAATTTCATAAAATAATAATATATAAACAAATTTAATTAATCTATCTATTATCATCAAAATGAAATCATATTTTTTTTAGATAATTAAATCTTTAGATAATAATAGTTTTACTACAAAATCCTAAATAATAGATTTCTATAATTGAATTAATAGTTTGGGGGTTTTGAATTGATTATAAGAAATATATTAGATAGCCTTATTTCTTATATAAATATTATAATTCCCAATTATATTTTCAATTATAATCCTTATTTTTGGAAAGTAAACTTCTTTCTTTATTTTGGCAAAGGTTTTAGCAATGCCTTAATATTTATAAATTAGTAGTTTATATTGTTTTATAATATAATCCTTAATTTAATTAAAGAGTGTATAAAGTTTATTATAAAAATAAATAAATCTCTTTTTGATAATAAATCCTTTTTCTAAATTATTTAAAGTAATTAGGATTCTTTTAATTGTAATATCTATTAAGTATTTTATTTTTATAATATTCTTGATAATATTATAATTTATTTCTGAAATAATAATAAATTATAATTTATTATAAATTAAAATAATGTTCTCCTATTTTAATATTATATATAATTTATATATTTTGTTTTATAAATATTCTGGTTTTTGGCTAAAAATATCTACTCTAATATTTTTGTTTTCTTTGATATATGAAATTCTGAAGTTATAGATGATTATGATTTCTAATCATTAGATCTATTATCGATTCAATTCTTTTGTTGTAATGAAGTAAATCAAATTCTTATAATCAATATATATTTGTATTATGTATTTTGATCCTTTTAAATATACTTTTTATTTCTTAAAAACATTTATTATCGTTAACAATTATTTATTATATATTTTATAGTTTAATTCAGCTAATGATAATTTGTATGAATAATAAGCAATTAATTATTATTTCTTATTCAAGTCTAATTAGTTTAATATTGCTTTTATAATATAATCTGAGGAATCTATCTTTATAATTATTGATAGTTCTAGATCGAAAGCTGTAAGGATTGGTTCTTTTACGAATACTTCTTTGAGGTATTCGAATATTATCTGAGCATCTTTCATCCATCAAAATTCTCCCTGATTCTTCTTAATGATTTTGGTTATTGAAATTATTATTTTTGAATAATTCTTGATAAATCATCAATAAAAGTTGATAAATCTTAAAAAGAATTATATTTCCTTTATATTAATTGATAATTCTTATTCTTCAATTGTTTTTATTTTGTTAGAATTCATCTTGAGATCTTCAAAGAATATAATATATTCTAAAAACTTTATTTCTATAATATAAAACTTATATTTGCTAGATTTATATTAGAAATCAATTTTTTCTAAATATAATAAGATCTTATAAATATCCTTAATATATTATTCCTTTGTTTTTAAGAATACCAAAATATTATTTAGATAACATATATAACAAATATCTAAATATTTCTTTAATATATTATTGATTAAATATATAAATATTATTAATATATTAATTAATCTAAATAATATAATCTGGTATTTGTATAATCTATATCGAATTCTGAATATTGTTTTCTATTTTTCATCTTTTTTCATTCTAATAAAATAAAATCTGTTTTGTAAATCAAACTTAGAGAAAATCCTGGCTTTTCCTAATTGATCCCTCAATTCTATAATTAATGGAAATAGATATTAATTTTTGATTATTATATTATTAAATTTGTAATAATTTATATATAATCTTCTTATATTATTCTTTTTTGATATAAATAATATAAAACTAATTATTTATAAAATGGATTCTCTAATCTATTCCTTTTCTAATATATTATTAATATAATCCCTAAATATCTTTAAATTAAAGATTGATATTAAATAAATTAATCCAAATGAAAACATTTTGCCTTTCTTCAATATTATCTTATAATCTTATAGCTTGTATTCTAATAAAGTATCATAATCTTTTCTTTCTTCAAAGAGTTTCTTATATTTTTGATATTATACTGATATTGATATTTCATCCTGTTTCTTTATAAAAATGATTTCAAATAACTTTTTTTTCTTATTCTTTATTTATATAAAAGATTCACCTTTTTTCGTTATTAATAAAGAATCTTAAATTAGGTATCCTATATCGATAAAGTTATTTGTCTTTAATTCATTATTATATATATACAACCTTACAAACTCTAATATATTTTCATGAATAATTTCTTTTAGGAAACTAATGGTTTCCTTAAATTAATCAATCTTAGGATTATAAATCTTTAATTATAATATCCCTAGAATAATTTATTGATTTCTTGATAAAATAATATTGAATTAGATAACCTTTTTATATTGGATTATATTTATTTATAAAGGGCAAGTTTCCTATAAAATCTTTCTATTTAATCCAATTAATTAATTATTAATTAATTGTAATTAATATAGTTTCTGTTTCGCTTAAAGTTATACTCTTAAATACTTTATGATTCCTAATATAATAAAATTTTCAATAATTTTTGAATCTATTATAATCTGAATTCTTTGTCTATTTATCTTTGTAATATAATATATCTAATTTATTTGATCTACAATATTCAATTAACCTTAACCCAAATCTTTATTATGGTTATCTTTGTCGATTTGGTCGATTTGATCAATTTGATTAATTTGATCAATCTGGTCAATTTTGTGATCATATAATGATTTTTTCGATCTTCCCTTCTCGCAGGAAATTTTTGCTTTTCTTTAAGAAAACTATCTTATAATTTCCTTATTTAATAAATAAATCTTATAGAATTCATTATAACAAGTTATCCAGTTTATCATTGTATATTCTATTGATGATATTTCTTTCAGATCTTCTTTGATAAAGAGAGATAAAGGAATTTGGAGATACTCCAATTTATATCGATTTATAATATTCAACTCTTTTTAATCTTATAATATTATATTAATTTCCTTTTGATATTCTTTATATTTATAATTATTATTTTTTATTAGATTTAAAGTATATAACTGAAATATAAAGATAATATTAAATTATCCTTTACTGAATTTCTTATGATAACCTCTTTCTAATGATTTCTTGCTTTGATAATCTCTGACCTAATAGCTTAATTTGTTGTATTTAAAGCATAGCTTGTTTTTTCGCCTTTGTTTTATCTCTTTTTTGGATAATTTATCCTTAAAGATTATATTCAATTGTATTGGATCTTTATAAGATTGTTTGTTCTCTTAAGATCTCCCTTTATTTTTGTAATACTTGCCACAATCTTGGTTTCCTTGAAAATTAAAGGATCAATATTTCTTTTGATACTTATATAATATCTTATCTATTTTAATAAATTCCTTAATTAATTTATTTAGATTTTCCTAAATATAATTATAATCTAATTCTAATCTTATTTCAGATTTGAGCCCCTTTTTATAATAATTCATTATTATATTTTCTTCCTATTCAATAATATCTATATACCTTCTGAATTCCACAATATATTTGATTACTGATCTTATTTGCTTAAAACTATAAATCTTAGATTCAATATTATATAATTCGTTGATATTTCTGAATACTTGTTATATTTCCTTTTTAAACTTTTCGAATTTCCTAAAAATAGTTTGAGTAAAATACAATCGTTTTTTAAATTTGTTTAAATTAATAAAATAATCTTTAAAATATAATTGGATCTATTTAGCAACTTCTTTTTTGAGGTAGAAAGTGGCTTAGATACTTTTGTCGATATTATAATTGAATTTATTCTAATTGAATTGAAAGTAAATTTCCAGTTGAAGCAAAAAGATTTCTAGTTTTTGTTGATTGCCTATAAATCGATCTGGTAAGGCGATTTTAAAAGTTTCGGTAATAATGATCTCTTTAAGGTCTTTAGTATCTCCCATAGAGATATCTTCATCTTTATCGATACTTTCGGAGGTAACCCAATTGATCATAACTAGGTTATTAGATTATAATATTATAGAAGATATAATTATTGTTATTTATATCAAATCAATACTTGAAGTAATAATAATACTCAAAGTATTAATGTAGTTTATCACCGAGCGGATCATATCATTGAGCGGATCACTTTTACCTCAATTTACACTTTCAACCCTATATTATTCAACAATGATTGAATCAATTGAATGAAATTATTAAGAATCTAATAATCTAAAATCTATTATATTATTCTGATAGATTCTTATATTATGATCTATTTTTCTATATTTACTATAATATCGATTAGAAGATACTTCCTTATTAGAATTCCCTTCTTTTTGATGTTTATTATATTGAATCTGAATATCAATCTTTTATTAAGATAATATATCAAAAGCCTTTTATTTGATAAACACTTTTCTTTAATATAATTAGGTTTTTTTTATAAATCAATATTTGTTTAATACTTTATTTGCTTTTCGAAATATATGAATCTTTATAATCGAAAGTATATTTTCATAAATTAATCTTTTTGTATATTTAATTAAAACTAATATAATCTTAAATATAAATATAAGGGAATTTGATTAATGATAGATTATTCGAGATTTTATTAAAATTGATTAAAAAAGAATTTTAGTTGGATTATAAGAAAGAGATTTGAGAGATTTATTGATTTAGATCAAAAAAGAAGGGGATAGATATACAAATTCGAATATCTAATTTCGAAAGTATAGCTTTAGGATTAAATGATATTAAACCTGTTTTTCGAAATCTTGATTTTATATTTTGAAAAATAATTGATTCTTTGTATATAGTTTTAAAAATTATAAAGAATTCAACTTTTGAAATATAATTAATATATACCTTAATAAATCCATCAATTTGATTATTATATAAACATTTCAGATTACTAAAATAGCTAATATTAAGTAGCTGAGTTAAATGATTTAAATATAGTGATAAATATAAATATATGATATTGTTTTCTTTATAGTATATTTGAAAAGCTATTGATTTATGGTTTTCGTATCCATTTAATACTAGTATTCGATATTTGCCTTTTCTTCGATGAATTATATATTTGTTGAAGTGCTTTAATTATTCCAATCCTGTTTTATTATTTGTCCATTTATTCGAAGTAGGTTTAATAGCCTAATCTATAGGAAAATCGGTTTCGGTATATCAATTGGAAAGATGAATTTATCTTTGAATTATTAGAAATAAAGGTGTAGTTTCATTCTCTTTATTATTATATATGATTGTTATAGCTCATTCTCGATTGCCTAATTGTATTGCTTTGCTTTTGTTATTTTGTTCAATATTAGTTACAATCATTCCAAGGTATATTATACTTATTATAAAGCTGGTTTCGTTGAAGTTATAGAAATTGTAATCGAGAATACCATATTTCGTTTATATATTCGAAACTAAGCGAAATTATTCTTCAATAAGTTTAGGATCTTTACAAAGAGCTCTTTGAAAATCATAAATATAATTAAAATATATTTTTAATTCGATTCGATATTTTACAAATTGATACACTTAAAGTTTTCCAATATTCTTTATACCCTTCGATTTGAGAATATGATTTGTTATATCTTTTATATTCTTGAATTTAGATAGAAAACCTTTCGAATTTATATCGAGTATATATTGAACAATTACTTTTTCTTCTAATTTTATAACTTTATAATTATTCGTTTAAGTTTCGATATAGAGAGTAAAACTATTCATTTTGTAATTGAGTAATGTATATAATAAATTATATAGCTTGGCAGCTTTTCGAATACTAAGTTTTTTGTTTTTTTGAATAGCCTCGATAGCTAAGAGTATTCGAGCTTCTTTATTATTTGATTGTATTTCAATTGATTGATAAAACATATGTTGAAAGAGAAAGGTGTAAATTGAGGTAAAAGTGATCCGCTTGATGATATAATCTGTTCGGTGATAAACCATATTACAAGATTTGCCAATTAGATTATATAGAAGTACTCTAAGCTCTCAAAGTAAATTTATAATTAAATATCAAATAGGGATTTAAAGTAATAATAATATAATATAATTCATAATTAATAATATAATATACTAAATAATTAATCTTGAGCATAAAGCTTTATATAAAGGGAATTCTTCCTAATTATATAAATCTTCGTATTCCTTATTCTATTGCTCCTATTAGATTTAATCGATGAGATTGATGGGAAGCTTTCCCACTAGTCCCATTGGATTCATTTGATAGGATTGATAGGACTATATAATCTAATATAGTGATTGGTCATCTTTACCATCCTTACCATCCTTATCATCCTTACTATCCTTACCAATATATGATCCTATATTATAATGGTTTGTAATATTACAAATACTAAAAATAATAATTAAATCTATAAATTAGTATTATTATTACTTTATAATATATTTTATATTTTATTATTAAAATTATAATATGAATATAATAATATTATTAATTTTTTATTATTTAAAAAAATGAAAAATATATAAAATATAAAAAAAAAAAATTTTAATTAAAAAAAGAGATATAAAATATCTAATATAATAAAATAAATATTAATTAATAAAAGATAAATAAAAAGTATTGAGGAACTGTATATTTATTAAAAGTATCTTAAATAGTTATTAAAAGAAAATAGTTTTATTTATTTGTAAGATAATAATAAAAATTTTAAGAAAAGAAAATTAAAATTTATTTTACTGGAGAAAATTTATTATTAATTAAATAATTAAAAAATAATAATCCTGATAATAATATAATAAAGAATCTAAAAAATATTAATTATAATTAATAATATTTTATAAAAATAAAGAAAAAAAAACATTTAAAAAATCTTATAAAAATCTTATAAAGATCTCTATTAATCATTTTCTTTATTCTTTTTATTGTATTAATATTATATTTAATTTGAAATTCTCTTTATTATCTAAATTAATTAAACCTTTATCTATTAAAATTTTTTATAATTAATAAAACTAATAATATATTATTATCTTTATAAAAAGATTTTGTTTTTTTATTATAAAATTACATTATTAAAAGATCTATTAATATAGAATTTTTATTATTTAAATATAAATCAGATTATTTAAATCAAATGAATACTAAATATTAATCAGATTTAAAATTAAAATAATTGAAGTAAAGATTTTTAATTATAAATTAGATTTATTATCATTTTTGGGAATAAATATATTAATCTTTAATTAAAATGTAAAAATTTATTTCAAAGATAATAAAATTAGATCTATAATAAAAATAAAAGATTATAGAATAATTATACAGAATTTTAAGATTTCAGAGATTCTTCTATATATTTTTTAAAAGATCTCTAATTTCAATTTTATATTATTCTTTAAAAAAAACATCTTTATTATTTTTCAAATACTTAAAGATTAATAAGATCAAAAATTATTTTCTATTTTCTATTTCATTTTTTATATATTCAATATTTTTATATACAATTATAATATCTTTTTTTTATTTCTTTTAAAAATAAAAGATTTAGAATAATATATTTTTTAATATTAATATAACTATAAATTTATATATTAAATTATATATTTTCATAAAGATTATATATTCTTCTAATAATCTCATTTTATTTTTGATAAATAAACTTTATTATATTCTTTAGATTGCGTTTAATAAATATAAAATAATATTTTTATATCAATTTAAGATTAAAATCTATTAAATAATCAATAATTCTTTATTTTATAAGCTAATTTTGATAAACTTGTTTTGAAATATAATATTAAATTAATACATATTATTTAATATTATTAATAAACATAATTTTTTTATTAATATTACTTTTTTTTTAATTAAATATATTCTAGATTAAAATTTATTTTTTAATTAATAAAACTTTCTTAGATCTTTATTCATTAAATTTTTGATCTTTATAAATAATCAAAAAATATATATTTTAAATTATAATAATTAGAATATTCTTTTTCATTATTATCTATTTAGGATTTTATTAATCTCGTTTCATAAAAATAAATAATTAAGGAAACTTAATCTTTTTTTTATAGAATCTATTCCTTTTCTAATTATTTTTAAATAAAAAACATTTTCATTTTTTTTAAAAATATATTGGATTTTAGCTCTATCTCAAAGATATAGATCTAAATTTTTTTTAGAATATTTTTAAGTTCTATCTCAATCTTTATTAATATTATAATATATTTTTAAATACTTTTTTGGTTTTGATTAAATGTATATTATTTTTATTTATATTATATTTACAAATCTTAAATATCTATATTATATTTACAAATCTTAAATATCTATATAAGATTATATAAATAATCTATAAATAATTTTCAAATTAATTTTATATACTTAAAATTTCTTTTATTAATATCTTAATATCTAATCAAAAATTCTTTCAGAAATAAAATAATCTATTTCATTTTATATTCCTTATATTTATAAATGATAAATATATTTTCAAAAATATTTTAATATTTCTTTTTGCTAAAATATATATTAATCATTATTAGTTTTTGATTTTTTTCTTGATTTAATTAATTGGTTCTTAATCTTTAGGCTTTATTTACTTTATATTTAAGATCTTTAAAAGCTAAAAACGATTTATTATAAGCTAATTGAAAAATCTTAATAACTTCTTTATTTTATTTATTCTTTTTATTAATATCTAGATTTTAAATAAATCGATTAAGATTTCAAAAGAATTTATATTAATATATATAATATAGTTTAACACCAAGTGGGCCATATCATTGAGTGGGCTACTTTCACCTCAATTTATATCTTCAAATATAGATTATTCAACAACTATTAAATCAATTAATTGAAACTATTAAGAATCTAATAATCTAGGATCTATTATATTATTTTAATAGATTCTTATATTATGATTTATCTTTTTGTATTTATTATAATATCAATTAGAAGATACTTCCTTATTAGAATTCCTTTCTTTTTGATATTTGTTATATTGAATCTAAATATCAATTTTTTACTGAGATAATATATCAAAAGCCTCTTATTCGATAAGCACTTCTTTTTAATATAATTAGGTTTTTTTCATATATTAACATTTGCTTAATGCTTTATTTGCCTTCCGAAATATACGAATCTCTATATTCAAAAATATTTTTTTATAAATTAATCTCTTTATATCTTTAATTAAAATTAATATAATCTCAAATATAAATATTAGAGAATTTGATTGATAACAAGTTATTCGAGATTTAATTAATATTGATTAAGAAAGAACCTCAATTAGATTATAAAGGATTTGAAAGATCTATTGATCTAGATCGAAAGAAGGGGGAGTAAATATACGAATTTAAATATTTAATTTCCAAAATATAGCTTTAGAATTAAATAGAATTAAATCTATTCCTCGAAATTTTGATTTTATATTTTAAGAGATAATTGATTCTTTGTATATAACTTTAAAAACTATAAAGAATTCAATCTTCAAAATATGATTAATATATATCTTGATAAATTCATCAATTTAATTATCATATAAATATTTCAGATTACTAAAACAGCCAATATCAAATAGCTGAATTAAATGATTTGAATACAATAATAAACATAAATATACAATATCATTTGCTTTACAATATAATTGAAAAACTATTGATTTATAACTTTCATATCCATCTAATATTAACATTCAATATTAACCCTTTTATAATGAATTGTATATTTGTCGAAGCACTTTAACTATTCCAACCCTATTTCATTATTTGTCCATCCATTAAATATAGGTTTAATAGCCCATTCCACAAAAAGATTGATTTCGGTATACCAATTAGAGAGATAAACCTATTCTTGAACTATTGGAAATAAAGGAATAATTTCATTCTTCTTATTCTATATATTATTACTATAACTTATTCTCAATTGCCTAACTATATTGATTTACTTTTGCTACATCTTTCGATACTAGTAACCACTATTACTATATTTATAATCCCTATCATAAAATCTGTTTCGTCGAAATTATAAAAATCATTGTCCAAAATACCATATTTCGCTCATATATTCATAATCAATCGAAATCATTCTTTAATAAACTTAGGATCTTCGCAAAGAGCTCTTTGAAAATCATAAACACAACTAAAACATATCTTTAATTCAATTCGATACTTTATAAATCAATATATCCAAAATTTCCTAATACACTTTATATCTCTCGATTCAAGAATATAATTCGCTATATCTTCTACATTCTTAAATTTAAATAAAAAACCTCTCGAATCCATATCAAGAATATATTAAATAATCACTTTCTTTTCCAATTCTGTAATCTTATAACAATTCACTCAAATCTTTATATACAGAGTTAAACCGTTTATTTTATAACTGATTGTTATACAAGATATATTATATAGTCAAGCAATTTTTCGAATGCTTAGTTTTTTATCTTTTTGAAAAGCTTCGATAACTAAGAGTAAATATGCTTCTTTATTTGTAGATTCCATAATAAATGGTTGATAAAACACATATTGAATATGAAGAGTGTAAATTGAAGTGAAAATGGCCTATTCGATAATATAGCCCACTCAGTGTTAAACTACGTTACACTTCTTTTTTATAATCCTTAAATTTTTAAAAGATTAATAATCCTCTTTCAGAATTACTTTAATCTTAAATAATTCTATTTTATTTATTATTATCTAAAAAAAAGATTCAATTTATCAGATTTTCATATTATAATAAAGGATATATAATATTGATAAAATAAAAAATTAAATTAAATTATATATAAAATTAAATCTTACTCTTTTATATTCAAGAATAGATTAGTTTTTATATAATCTATTATTATATAAAAGTTTAAACAAAGATCTTTCATCCTCCAGATCATCATCGGAAAGAGTTAGGCCAAAATCAATAATATTTTCTTTTTACAATTTTTTATATCTTCTTAATATCATAATAACTCTTAATAAGATTATTATAAACCTTTAAGATTTTTTTCCTTTTAGTTTTATCTAGTAATATAAAAATACTTATATTATAAATAAACAGATCATTAATAATAACTTTCCAGAATCTAATATTTTAGTTAAATTATATCGATTTCTTAAATATCCCTTGTTTTTTATAAAATCATATTCTTTTTGAAATTATAATAAAATAGATATTATCAATTCTAATATAAACTCAAATACTGTTTTATCTTCAATTAATATATCAATTTTTCAATAGAATACCGATTATTTATAATCAATATTTATTAATATTTTTATAAAACTATATAATTATATTTGGATTATAAAAGATTATAATAATTGTTGTTTCTTTTAATTTGTTTTAAAACAAAAATAATATTTTATTTATTCTTATTTTATTTTCAGTATAATCAGATCTTCTTAATAAATTATTAATAAGGTTCAATTTATTTAATTTATAAATTATAATAAAACTATAAATAATAAAGATATTTATTTATCTTATTTATCTTTTATTTAAAATATTTTTATTTATAAATTATTAAAGAATATTATAAATTATTTTGATTATAATTATATATTAATTATTAATAATAAAATATTACTTTTATATAAAAATAATATAAATAATTAATAATTCTTAATTTTAAATATAATATAATATTAATAAATTAATATTAAATTATTATTATTATTTAAAATAATTATAATAATATATATTTTAATAAAAATATAAATTTATTTATTTTAAAGATTATATAAAACAAAAGATTAAAAAAATAAAGTATTGAAATTATAAAAAAGATTATTTTAAGACCTTTGAAAGTCTTTTTATATTTATATAATCTATTTAAATTCTAAAATAATCATTCCCTATTTATTTTTTTGAAATAGATTTATAGATCTATAAATTTTATATAATAAATCCTAAAATAATTCTAATCTGATTAGATTTTATGATTATATATTTTCTTGATATTATAAATTTTAGGAATTTTATTTTGTAGATATAAAAGATAAAATTCTTAAATTTGATATAACATAACTTATAGTGAATCAGGTCATATAGGGAACCGGGTCACAAAATTCAATTCTCTCTATATGATCTTGTTCTACGAGCTATATATTCATTTAATTCCAATTCTAAATCACTTGAATTACTCTCTGGCTCTTCTTCTTCAATCTCTTCTTCTAATTCTTCAATTGGATGTTTATATAATCATCCTTGTAGCTTTTTCTCCTTTGGTTTTTCCTTTGCCTTATATACTATTTTTAGTATTTCCTTATTACTAAAGACAAATTGACCTTGTAATTTGACTCTTTTATTTTTAGTTCTTTTCTTTCAAATCTCAATTACTTCCTGAACATCAGCGAGCTATTTCCGAAGTAGGGCTATCTCAGCATTTTGAGATTCTATAAGCCTAATCATTCTTTTGGTATATCGATGAATTGGTGATACAAGAGAATCATTATCTGCTAAAGCTTTATTAAAGGTTTGATTTACTTACCTTAACTCTATCCTATTTGAAAAAAAGCTTCTAAGTATAGATAAGTCTAGATCTTGATTGGACATTCTCATTTGTAAAGTAGAAGATTATTGGAAGGAATTAAATGATAATGAATCGAGTATTTTTCATAGAGCAAAAGGTACTAAACCAGCTTCTCTCTAATCAACTTTAATATTAGAAGAATTCAATGCTTTTTTTCTAATATTTTGAAAGAGTTCTACTTATTTAGCTCTTTGAATTCGCTTTATACCAGTTCGAGAATATCGATCGATCTTTAAAGCATGATATCGTTTCATTGGTCCATATATTGCAATATCAAGTAATTGAAGCAAATAAGAGCAATAAGGAGGTAATATAAGTAAATCGATTTCCTTCTCTATATAGAAAGTAATAAAGCTACTTGTAATATGATTTGAATAATCATCCATAATCAAAAGTCGAGGTTGGTCACCTGACATTTTCTTGAATTCTGGTTCGAAAACCCTTTTTAGCCATTCTAATCCATGATTATTTGAGGTCCATCCATTTGTACTTATAGAAAACTGCCAGTTTTGAGGCGTGTCCTTTGGAATCTATGCAGAATTCGTATTCTGAGCCTTGAAAATGATCATAGGTGATAGAGCCTTTCCAGCTGCATTAATACATTCAAATACAGTTATCTATTCTTGCTTGCCAACTGTAACTTTCTAATTCGATTTCTAAATAGAATCGACTATAATATATATATTTTGAGTATTTCCAACTCCAAATCTAGTTTCATCTATATTATATATATTATCTAATTTATACTTTCGTTCAATGAAATGTATACAAAACATATCAAACCAAACCTGAATATTCTCCAAAGTTGCCTCTTTAGCCCGATTAGACTCTAATTGATATGAATAACATATTTTAAATTCTGGATATCGTTTTTGGAATCTATAGATTCATTTGTAGCTTATAAATGGAATTTCTATCAAAATAAGAATTCGAGATAATATGACCTGAATATATCGAAGACAAATTTCGTCGGCCATTTCCTTTACCAATATAGATATAGCAGGGAATCCAATAATGGTAAATTGTGAAATCCATCATACAAAAGTATTTTCTTCTGTGTTTGAAAGAATTTGAGCCATTTCGTAGGATTGAGTATGTGATTTCTTTCCAGCGATCTTAGCTATAAAAATTGACTTAGGAACTTCAAAATACTCTGCAACCTTTCTAATTGATTTAAAGTCCTTCAATTAAAGTGCAATAATAGCATTCTGTATCTTCTCTTCAATTTAAAAAGGCGTAAAAGGTGATTCAGTATGCATAGCAAAATTTGTTGGGGTTTGAAGTCAGTGATAGGCTAAATATAACCTGGTTCCCTATATGACCTGGTTCACCATAAGTTACATTATAATATAAAATTAAATAATTTAATAAGTATCTTTTTAATCTTAATAATATAAAATTCTTTTTTTTAAATAAATAAAAACATTTTTTAGGTATATAATATAGATATTATTAATTAATCTAATAAATATTTGATAAATATTATAAGGTATATGAATTAATTATATTATATAGAATGTTATTTTATATTTATTATTCTCTTAAATATAAACATAATAATATAATTTTTTAAAATTAATTTTATAAAATGAACTTTTTATTATAAATTATTCAATAATTTATTAATCAAAAATAAAATCTTAAAATCCTTTTTAGTAATATAATTAAAATCTTTATAATTCATATAAAATTAATATTTATTATCTTTTTTTAAATAAATATTATTGGAATTTTAATAAAATTTATAAAATAATAAAAATAATTTTTTTAATAATCTTTTAAATATTCTTTTAAAATAATTAATTTTTTTTTAAAAAAAATATAAATAGGTTTTTATAAAAAGACAATTTTATTTTTAAAATTAATATAATATTTCATTAGATAATATTTAAATAAAAGATTATTTTTGTTTTAAGAAACTATTTTATACTCTTGAAATTTAAGAGATATAACTAATAAAAATAAAATAAAAATTTATTAAATGTAATAATCTTTTAATAATAATATCTATATTTTAATTTTATACTTTATTTCTTTATAAAACTTTTTAATATTCTTTATTTCTATAATAAATTGATAATCTTTATAAAATAAAATAATATTTTTATTAATAAAAATATAGATAATATCTTTTTCGAATTCAAAAAATTAATCTTTTTTAATATATTTGATATATAATCCCAAATTAATAAAATAATAGAATTATTTTGATTAATAGAATCTTTTGAATATAATTTTTATAATTAATTTTAGAATTAAAAGAATAATTAAAATTATTATTATTCTAATTATTATTTTATTTTTTGAATTTAAAGGATTGATAAAATATTGATTGTTAATGTATAATATTTTGTAGATTTAACAATTAAAAAGATTAATATAATAAATAAAAATATAATCTAGTTCTCTATATTAATAATAAATAAGAGATTTTTATTATTAGAAATTTATTATTTATTTAATTTTCTTTTTTTGAGATAATTAAAAATAAAGTCCTTAAAATATAAACTTATTTTTGAAAGACAAAATTTTATTTTTAAATAAAGATATATAAAAGGATTTCTTATATAATAAAATTAGAATACAATAATCTATAATAAGATTAATGATTTAAAGTATATTATTAATATTTATAAAATAATACATTTTATTTATATTCTTTAAATAATACATTTATTCACTAAGAAACTTTTATAATTTAATTCTACAAATAATAAATCTTTATTTGTTCAAATTATTTTATTCTCAATATATACTTCCCTTTTCAGCTTAATCGATAATGGATACTCAGGAAAAGTATTTATTAATTACTTTTTTATTAAATAATATATTAATTATATTTTATTTTTATTATATTATTGTAAACTTAGATTAATAAATAATAATATAATAAATACTATTATTGAATACTTTATAATAAATTAATATAAAGAAATCTATTTATTTATTTTTTTTTCAAAATTCTTTAAAAATATCCTAGTTATCTTTAGACTCCTGTAATTATAATATTATAATCTATATATCAATTTAGTTGAAATAATACTCTTTTTCAGCTTTTAATATTATATAATATATTATTATCTTTATAATATCTTCAAATTTATATAAATTTTAATAATCTATTTTTTAATATGATTATAAAGCTAATAAATTTATATAGATTATTTTATGTAAAAAAATATAGAGAAAATAATTATAATTCTATATATAATTCAAAAATAGATTTATAGATCAACAGAATCTTAATATTTAATAAGAATTATTATTAAACAAAAGTTTGTATTAAAAAAATAATATCTCAAATATAAATAATATTAAATAAACAGATTATTCAATATAAATCTATATTGAAAATTGTAGGTCGATAATATACAAATTTGATATCAAGAATTAAACTATTATTATTATTATCTATAGTAATTCCTAAAGAAAAGGTTATATTCTTTTTAAATTAAATATAGATAATATTTATTAATTAAAAACTATTAATTTTATACTAAATTAGATATTATTATTATCTTCAACAAATTACAGATAAAAAAGAATAATAAATTAAAAACTATCTTTATTATATAATTCAGATTATTTAAATCATTAATTATATTTTTCAGATTATATAATTCAGATTATTTAAATCATTAATTATATTTTTCAGATTATATAATATATAAGCTTTTTTTTCAATATTATATTAATCATACTTTATTCAATAAATTAAAGAAGTATTACATAATTTATCTTAATAATATTTTTATATATTTATCAAACAAAAATTAATATAAAAAGTATATATATATAATAATATAGAAATTATAAAATATAGATTTCTAAATTGATATTAATAAATATAAATTTGAAACAATCTTAATAAAGTATCTCGATCTTATAATTATTATTATAAGAATACAAATAGATCAAGGTAAAATATTAATAATTATCTTTTAAAAATAATTATTAATTATTAAAGATTTATAATAATTTTTAGGATTTTTAGGATTTTTAAATTTTTGTTAATATTATACCTCAATATAACAATCAATACTCGATTTAAAAAAAATAAGAAAATCCTGATCAAATATCATTAATTACACCCCAAAAAACCTGGATTATTATCTTATATATTAATATACTTTAAAACATATCCTCAAAAAATTAAAACAGATTTAAAAATCAAGAATAGATTCAATATATTTATAATATAATCTCTTTTATAATAAATATAATCAATATAATCCCTAAAGATTTTGATTATCTTATAATAAAGAAGAAATTCAGAAGATAAATTAAAAAGCAATTAATTAATAATAATATTAAAAAATATATAAATAAATATATTATTCTTAAATATATTTAATATTATAAAGAATATATTTATAATAAAAAACTAATTAATAAATTTTACAAAGATTTTATAAAGTTCAATATTAATTATTTTAAAATAATTAATAAAGTTAATCTTTATCTTTTATAATGAATTCTATAAATCTTTAGAATTAATATATAAAAAAGCAATATTGATATCTTGAATATCTTTATTGATATATTTCAAATAAATAAATTTAAAGAATAAATAAAATAAAAGATTAAGACTTATAAATATAATATATTTATATTAAAATTATATTTTATATTATTATATTATCTTTAAAAGATCAAAATAGATTTTGAATAAAATAAAAAAGAAGAATATGAAATTATTATATTAGAATTCAATATCAGAATTTTAGAGGATATTATACTTATAATTAATTTATTCAAAATAAATAATTAAAGAATATAATAAAAATTTCGATGATAAACAAGCTGATATTCCAAAAAGATTATATATACAAATATTCTTTATTATATTCAAAAACAATATATTTCACCTTTATAATATTAATATCATTTCTTATTATCTTTATTTTAAAATTTATATATTATAATAGTTAAAAATTATAAAGAAGCGAAGTATAAATAAAATATTATAACAAAATAAAATAATCTTATATTTCTGATAATCTAAACTAGATTTTCTAAAAAGAATCTATAAGATTATTTATAAGTATTATTTATAAAACTTTATCTTTTATAATATAATTTAATAATTAAAATAAGGAAATTAGAAATATTATTTAATAAATTATTTCAGTATAAAATGTAATATTAATCTATTTAATAATAATATATAATTTTAAGAATATCATAATAAAACTAATTAATCAATTAAAACAATCAATTAATATATAAAAAAAGATATATTTTATAAATTTTTGAAATAATGTATTCTTTACAAAAGAAAGATATTTTGATATTTTTTAAGGATATTATAATCAATCTTATAATAGATTTAATAACTTTAATAAAAGATTTAAGAAACTAAAAGATTCAAGAAATTAGAAATACTAGATTAAGGATTATAGAAAATTAGATCATAAATTATATAAATATAACAAAAAAGAATAAAAGGAATCAAAATATAAATATCAAGAATAATGCAGAAATAAGAATAATAATGATTTCGATAAAAACTATCAATAGTTTCTTATCAAATATACAGAAGAATTCGATAAATATAATTTAGAGAATAAAACTATTAAGAGCTATTTTGCTAATCTCGATTTACAAAATAATAAGAACGAAATCAAAAATTACTTTATAATATCTAGATCAATTAATAAACAAGGAATTCTATAATTATTAATTAATAAATTATTCTTATATATACTTATTAAAAAGATCAAGATCTTTATTATTAATATATAATATAATAATAAAGGATTCTATAATATTATAATTAATTCTAAAACAATTAAATGTTTTATAATTATATATAATCAATATCAAATATAGAATAAGATCAAGGAAATCTTAATTAATACAACCATTATTAAACATACAATTATTTAATTCGGTGTTGGAACTATTATCTCTATCGATTCAATTCATATTCAGTTATCTTTCAGAATCATCAAATTCAATATTATATATGCAGATAGATATATTATTCCTATTCTTCTCAGTAAATATAAATCAGCTTAAATATTATTATAATAATATTATCAATAAAATTATAATAAAATTATAATATTTATTTATAATTTTATTATTTTCAAAAGATTTAATTATATATTCTTATTATAAAGAGTTTATTTATAATATATAATATTAAAAAACTTTATTAATAAAGAATTCAAATAATATATAAACTTATTAATAATTATTACAAATAGTATACTAATTGAAATATATAATTCAATAGATATTATTAAATACTTCTATTATTTTTTAAAATAAACTTACAAAATCATTTCAAGCAAATTAATTATCTCTAATATTAATAAAATATTTATATTATAAATAATAATAAAAGTTATAAATAATATAATAAAATCTAATAATTCAATATTTATATTATTAGTATTTGAAACTTATCAAAAAATGATTGAAATAAATCTATTAATAATCATAATTATATAAAGAATATAAACAATTAAGAAAGATATATTTATTATACAAAATAAACTATTAATTACAATAAACTATAATTTATCCCTTAATTCAGAGATTATTATAAAACAAAAAGAAAAATATTTAGTATCTAAAAAATGAAAATATCTTTATATTATAAATCATTATATTATAGATTATTATATTATAATCAATAATATTATTATTTGATCTCGAACCTTATATATAATTATAATATCAACAAAAAAGTAATCTATATAACAAAATATTTTTTACTAATAATATTTTAAATAAATCTATTATTATAATTTATTATTAAAAAAAATAAGAATATAATAATTATCTAGAATTTTTATATATTAAATTTTTATATATATAAAAATTCTAGATAAACAAAAATTAATAATTTGCTTAAAAATAGAGTTTTCTAAATAACATTCTTAAAAATAATATTACAAAGAACAAAAATCTTCAATTTTAGATTTATAAAAAAAATAAAAAATAAAAGAATTAATAAAATATACTCTAAATCAAGATTTGTAATCTAAATATTCAAAGATCAAGAAAAGATAAAAATATTGATTATTGATCTAATCATCTATTACTCAACAAATCAATCAATAAATACTAATTATCCTTAATATCTACCTAAAATCAAGAATAACAAAAACTAAAATATTTCTAAGGGATATTATATAAGTTTATATTCAAATAATCTTAAATTTGCAATATCTATTTTATATTCGATTATCAATTAAAATAAAGATTAAAAAAGATATAAACTTATATATTATCAAATTATTATATAATATTCTTAAAATAAGAAATTATTGTTTTGGAATTTATCATAATTATTATATTAATAAATTTAATATAATATAATTAATATATAATTTATATTTATTATATATAAAAAACAAAAGTATTAAATTTAATATTATAAAATTATAAATAAATAATATCTTAATTATAATAAATATAAATTTTACAATAATGAAACAAAAACAATTCTAAAAAAATAAAGTTTTTAATAAAAAAATAATAGCAATTTATTATTATTATCTTTTTTAAATTTATTAGTAATAATATTTTTTTAATTAAGAAAAGTAATATAACAATCTCAAATTGATCAAAACTATATCTATAAATTTATATAGAATATAAGATAAAGTTTAGAAATCAATAATTCTAAAGAATTAATATATTTTTTAGAAAGCTAAAAGAGTATATATTACAATAATACATTAATCAAAAACTTTTTTTAATCTCTTTATTATAATTCAAATAATTAAACTTATTAAAAAAGATACAAAAATATTTATTAAGCAAATCAAATAACAAATAAAGAATCCTAAAAAAAATTTAAAATTTATTTCTCTTAATAAAAAATTATTATATTCAATAATATACTATTTATTAATAATAAAGATCATTTATTATAAATAGATTTTTTATAATCTTAATAAGTATATACTATATAAATTTATAAAAAAATTAAAATAATATTCTTTCTTGATAAAATATTTGAATAAAATAAAAGATATATTAAATAAATCTTTGTAAAAACATTATTCAAAGTTTTAATTTTGAAGAATAATAATAAATTATTATACAACTATTAATAGAAACCATTATCAAATTGAAAAATATTTGAAATAAATTTGATTTTTGGATTATATTTCTTTAATTAAATTGATTTTAAGATTATCAAAAAAAAATATAAATTCGATAACATATATTTTAATTCTTTTTTTTGGAATAATTATTAATTTATAAATCTAATTAAAATATACTTTTTTATTTAATTTTAAATAAAAAAAATTTAATTAATTTAATTATTTTGAATGAAATAAAAAAAATTTAATTAATAAATTTAAATAACCCTAAACCCTAAATTTTTTAATAACATAATAATAAATAAGATTATTAAATTAATAAAATTTTCTATTTTTTTATAAATAAATTTTTTAAAAAATTATAATAAATAAATATATAAAATATTTATTAATAATTTATAATAAATAAGTTTTATTCCTTTTATAAAGAAAATTGGAAATCAAAAATTTTATCAATATTATAAAAAAAGAATAAGATTATTAAAATTTGAAATAAGATAATTATTGAAATAGAAATAATCTCTTATTAAATACTTTTTAAAATTTTACTAATAATATTTTTTATAATTATAATAATTATTATATTTTTAAAAATTTAAAATTATAAAATTTATAAAAAAAACTTTGAAAAAAAATATATATATAATTATATAAATTTTTTTTTAAATATAACTATAATAATAAATCAATTAAAAATATGGATTTTAATATATTGTATATATTATATATATTAATAATAATAATAATAATTATTAATTTTCTATAAATATTAAGTATATAAATAATACTATTTAAATAAAAATAGATTATATAATAATATATCTTAGAATTTGCAAAAATATTTTAAAATAATAAAAAAAAAGAATTATTTTTACTATACCCCCCCCAAGATTAAATATTAAAACTTTATTTAAAAGATATCAAAATCATAATTTTTTTATTTGAATTAATATAACTTATTCTGAATATTTTATATTTAATCTGGATTTTTCAAAACCTTTTTTAGATATTTTAATTTTTTAAAATAATTTTTGAATTATAAAATCCTCAATAAAATTTTCAATAGAATTGAATTATATATTCTTTTAATAAGATACTTAATTATATATATTAAATAGATTTAATTAATATAAATTATTAAATAAATTAATAAAGATTAATAAATATTTTATTAAATTTTATAATATTAAAAAACTTATTATTAAATTAAATAATAAGATTGATATTTATAAGATTAATAAATAAATTAGTAAAAACTAAAAAAAACTTGATCTAATATAATAAATTAATTAGAATAAATAAAGAAAATAAAAGCTAATGAAATAAGAGTATTATCGTGATAGATAGATTCTAGGTGCTAGGAGGAGTATGGATTATATAGGATGAGGAAGCTATATATATTTATATGGACTTACTAGAACAGATTGAATCTATTATAATATTCTTTTTTTTATTATAAATTTATTCTCAAACTTCTATCTATTCTTTAATTTTTCTAAATTTATCTCAGAAAGGAATTCTTATCTTTATGTAAATCTAATATTTTTTCTTATTGATCTTTATATTCTTATTATAAGTATAAGGATCGAAACTAATTATAATATTATAATATCTAAATAATTCAGAATCTATAATAATAATTCAGATTTCTCAGAATTTAATTAATAATATTCAATTAAGACCTTTTTATTCCTTTTCAAATCGAGTATTGATTATCAAATTGAAATTTAATATCTTTATTTGATCTAATAATAATAATTAATTTTATTATAATTATCAAATATATCTTTGAATATCTATTTCTATATTGATTTTTCTTCTTTATTCTTTTTTTCAAAGATTCTATTTTCTATATCTTTAAACTCCGATTTATTGATTATTAATTACTTTTCAAAACAAATTTTTTTATATATTAATCTCAATAATAAATAATAAAATATAAAAAAATCTTTATATTATCTAATAATTCAACCAAATAAAAATATGAATAAATCTTCAATATTCTATATAATCCAAATTATTTATTATTAAATTTTTTTATTTTATAAATTAATTTTATATTCTTTATATTTATATATCTTTTATTTTTCAATAAAATATAAAGAATCTAATTTATATTTATATATATATTCCTCATATAAAATCATTAATTATTTTATAAATATTCAAAATTGATTTATAAAAAATAAAGAGTAAGATTTATTAAATCTAATATTTAAATATAAATTAAAATTATAATTTATAAAAAAATAAGGAGTTCTTAATAATTTTAGAAATTAAATTATTAAAAAGAAACTTTATTAAAAATAACTCTTTTATTTAATCATCTTAATAAAAATTTTCTGGAAATATTTAAATAAGAATTTAAATAATAATTATAAATTATTTTTTCAAATAAATCGATCTTCTTGATTAATTATCATTTAAATATTTCCAAAAAATTTATTCAAGAATTTTGAATTCTTCAAATTTATATATAAATCCTTGACAAATTAAAAATTAAAAATTTAATTATTTATATTTTAATTAATAAAATTGTAAAAAATCTGAAATTTTCAAAATGAATTAATAATTTTATAATAAATATATAATTAAAATTTCAATTGATTAATTCATTTATGATTGAGATATTAATAATTGAAAATCGTCATTTTTGATATTAAAAGATGATCCAAATGAGTAGTGGTTCAAAAAGAGAGTAGTAGACTTATAATAAAATAAAAAAATAAGACTCTTTTAAGATTTTTTGAATTTTAATTATTAAAATTAAAATTAAAATTAAAATAATTTGAATATTTAAATTCTAAGCATTTTCACTCTTTATAAATTATTTGTATCATTATAAAATTAATTGAAAATAAAAATAGTGAAAATCAGACTTTTTTTTTGGATATAAAGACACGAAATTACTTTTATCTTTTATCTAGTATTATATAAAATAAATTTAATATTCGAAAATAAAATAAAATAACTCTTTTAAATATGATTTTGATGAGCGACGAATAGCTTTGCGCAAGTACTGTAATTATATCGATAATTTTTCAAGAACCGATAAGTATCTTTTGAGGATTACTATAGTTGGCTGTTTGTGAGAGCCGACCATTAACGATGTATGTGGATGAACCTTGATCCTTCATACAGAAGTGCATACTCACAACTGTTTCTACGTCCAATTTCACTCATCCGAGTCGGCTATTGCTCTCTACTCACAGAACAGGTAACCTTCCCCATGTATATAATACTTTCGCCCTTCTTCTACAGTGGCTTGGTGCGACTCGACCGCATGTCGTGTAACTTATGTAATTTACTCTTTTCATGGCTTTATAATATATATGATTGTATCATGACATCTCATGTAAGTGAAGGCATTATAGCCATCCTCTAGGGTATCAACATATTCTAGTGTAAAGTAATGAGGGGTCAACCGATTTGGCGTTTCTTGGACGCTGAATAAGTAGAACATATAGAGACCCTGAGGAGGGGGATTAAGGAAAGCATGGAAGAAAGACAAGTCTCTATAAAGAACCGTAGGGCATTCCTGAGAGTCAAATGAAAATGTTGTTCTATTATTTATTGTTGCACGAATGGAAGTATCCATTTCGCGCTCTTGATATATTCTCTTTCAAATTACCACCAGCAAAAATCGGCATATACTTAGGTTACTATCCATATAAGAGGTAGTGATACGGACAAGTAATATCAACATGTATCTCCCTCCTATCACCTATCTGCTCCTCAACTCCATTATCTTCATCATCTCGGGCGCTCCAATCAGCACCTACAACAGCCTACCACCAGAAGTGTCAACAGCATCAGCATCAGCGTCACCATCATTCACCTCTACCCCCTCCACCAGCGTAATAAAAATCACTAAACTTACCCCCTTCTACTGGATCGCTACCTTCTCCTCCGAAGACTTCCCCTCATCTAACTCATCATCCACCGGGTACCTTCCAATAAACCTGCAAAACAACGCCTTCTTCACCTCCTTCTATGCTCTTTGCGATGAAATTATCTCGTCTAGTTCTCTAAAAGTGGTAGTTTTCAACTCATCTTCGGAGTACTTCTTCTCCACCCACGTCGATCTCGTGAATCCCCTCTCCGGGAATCTATGGCCGGGTTCGCCAAAGTACTGGGACTGCATTAGCCGTCTCGCGGACTCCAATGTGCTGACGGTGGCGGCTATCAGGGGGATTGCGTACAATGCGGGCGCGGAGATTGCGGCTGTGATGGATGTAAGGTTTGCAAGTAGGGAGAAAGGGGTGCTTGCACACTTGGAGGTTGGGTTTGGTAGGTATTTTATGAATTATTTGGGTTTGATCACTAGCGAGACATAATGCTGTATCGATGCTCACTGGCTTTTGTAGGAGGTAATCCTGGCGGTGGAGGGATTGAAATGCTCTCTCGTCTAACGGGCCGGAGCCGCGCACTCGAGGTTGTATTAGGTTCTGATCGTATTGATGCTGATACGGCAGCTCTTTATGGATGTAAGATATCCAAACCCCAATGATTTTCTGCTCTGTGGATTTGGTTGTAGTCCTGAACGGAAGTTATCATGCGTGGATGCCGCTGACAAGATCTAAAGGGATAAACCGTGCAATCCCAGACTCAGAATTCGAATTTTTCGTCGACAGCTTTGCACGCCGCGTAGCAGGTTGGGATCATTTTGCCATAGCCGCATCTAAGAAGCTCATAAATGAGCGTACGGGATTTCCTACCGCTGTTCAGCAGCAAGGGAGCTTCAACTCGTTCTTGGCAGATGTAGCTCAGGGCGCGGTGCCTGCGAGATTGAAGGCTATGTCTGATGCAGGGTTGCAGAGGGATTTGGATTTTGAGATTAATTTATATGAGGAGGAATTGAGGTTTGTGGGGGACGGGCCTTGGAATGTTTAGCTGCAATGAGATGTGATGTAATTGGAGTCCTGGTGGGTATTGGGCGGGTGTATATGTTTGTCCGGATGGAGGGTCGATGGGTATTTTTCATTACGTATACGTCCGCATTGTTCGTTCTACCAAGGGCCTCATGCTTTGGGATCTTGAAGAAAATAACATAGGTTCTTACCTAGAAGATAGTGAACACCGCTAAGAGACCGGCTATTTGAAGTTTCCCAATAGTTACTTTTCCTCATTGTGATTTTGGACATCTATAATATAGATGTGATATATTATTATAGGAATCCTAATGTTTCAAAGCGGATTGTTTATTAATTTATGATGAATATAATTATTAAAATAAACATTTGAAAATATAATAAATTTAATACTTTACTTTCAGATCATCTCTTTTTTGAAATATTCTTTTATATCAAAAATAATAATTTTATAATAAATAAACACTTAATTGAAATTTGAATTATATACAAAAACATATTTTAAAAACTTAAATCTTTTATAAAATATCAAAATTAAATATTAATAATTGAATTTTTAAATATTAATTTGTACATAAATTAAATATAAATTCAAAAACTTAAATAACTTTTTAATAAAAAACTTTAAAAATAAATTTTGAATTCTTTTTAAAAATCTTGAAATTATGATATATAAAATTAATCAGATTATATAAAAAGTAATTTTTTTTATTAATATAAATAGTTTATCTTGTTTAAAATTTATATAAATAAATATCCAATTGGTTATAAAATATTAAAATTAGATCTATCTTATAAAATGAAATCACCTTGAGACAAAAAACCCACGGAATCAAAATTTGGCGAATCCCAACTCGCAGCTCTACTAATCCTGTACAAAAAGTGGGATGAAATCAAAACTAGGGATGGAATACCGTCTATCGCTGTTACAAGACCAATTCACACCACGGTTTGAAGCCGCCTTAGTGTTTTGGTCATGCTTACCAAAGATCAATGGTAGCAAGGAAAAGAGAGGAAACAAAAGAGATAATTAGTGATGTGAATCAGCGCAGGTAGAAGGCTAAACAACATGAATTACAACGAAGTACCTATATGGCACCATCTAATTAGGAATCAAAATAGTGACCACGTGAATGGACACTAGACCATTGAACAAAGAAAATGGTAGAAGAAGTCATGAATTGGAGCTTAGAGGCAGTCTATTTAATCCGATGTAAATATTTGCAATTGAAATTCGAAGACTTATGGTTAAGCTCCTCTGAGTAAAGATACTGTTGTAGAGCAACACGATTCAGTGCACAACCATGTAGGAACAACCCTGTAATTTTTGCATTTCAGCTATGACGATCTCCCGCATCTGTTGGCATTGAAGTTCGATGTGATTACGCACTACGATTGGGCGTTTTGTTACTTGGTTTCGGATGGTCGGATGATGTAGAAGGAACCCTCATTATGGCCTGCTGCTAATACAGCTCATCGAACATGATGCTGACTTCAGACAAGCCTGAATTCAGTGAGGTTAGACAGGTTGAAGGACTGAGAGACTGAAGGATTGAAAGACTGAAGGACAGATTATTTCCATCCTTCAAGATTCAAGATGTGGCAAGGAATCGTGTTCGTAGCGCGCAGGCCATACCGTGACCTTATTATTATCATTACTAAGGAGGAGGGTAAGCGTCATTGTAGCTTTACGTTTGGGCGAGATGGTGTTACCGCCGTTTGGAGTAACATGTTGTGTGTTGTGGCTGGTTATTAGGATACTTTTTGGAGAATCTGTTGCACCAAGACGAAGACGCCGGAGATGGCTGTGTGCGCAGTGTTCCGCAAGGTGGAAAAGAATACTAGGTTATAAACACGAAAACGATAATCTCCCCTTTATCACAGCCTTCTTAAAGTGACCGTAGAATTTAGGTCACATCTCTATGATGTATGTATGAATGGAAGTGCGTGCAAGGCGTCGTAATCAATTTACTTGGTTCCCTTCAGTCACGCGACATGCCACACATGCCACACTCAAAATCGACTTTCAGATCGATCGTGCACGTGTGGTGAAAGGGACCCAACTTTGAAGTGCTTGAATATGGTGGCTAGCAGAGAGAAGAAGCTTGCTGTTCATAAAAAGTATCGATGTTAGAATCCTTGAATTTCAGGATTCATGCAGATGATCATGTGTTAGCTTAGCACACCAGCATAATGGATGGAAGGATTAGAGATGCAGCACTTGAGATGCAGAAGAAATCAAGGTCTAGATGGTAAATAAGTCCAGGAATGTCAAAAGGGATGAAATAATGAGAATTAATCAGATCAACGTTCCCCCTGGTGCAAATCATTGGCTGTGGAAGTTTAACGTCGTATTGTGTATCCCGACGAAACCGGAAGTGGGAAAATGGCACCACACCTGAGAATGAGGAAGGATTTGAATGAGGATATTTGGTTGATGGTCAATCATTCGAAGAGATGTGATGTCGATTGAATTCCTTGGTTGTGCAGTAATTTGTACCGACTCTCTCGTAGGTTCAAATCGTGGGGGAAGCAATACTGGCACGTAGCAATATTATTATTGAGCATCCATCTCTGGAAGAATTCGATTCATGCTTCTTGGCTAAAAATGGCAATTTTCAGAAATAGATTCAGTGAGCTTTCTCGATGAGAGCCAGTCGCCAAGTAGGAAGTGTCTCCTGAGTGGAAAGATTGTTTTCCAGGTTCATACCATGTTTCGGCGCATCCATTATCAAATTGTTCAAGTGGTTGGATGAGATGGCACCCAGGAATTCTTAAGTCCTAGACTCCCGAGCCCCGTCTAACCTCATTTGCGTAGCCAGAGCATCAAATTCAATGTATACCAGAAGATCGTATCGTTGCCATTACAGCGCTATTGTTCTATTATTTGAGCTTGACGCTGAGAGTCTCAGACATTTGCGCTTATTGAATTCCTTGGTAAAATGAATGAATGAATGAATGAATAATAATAAACGAATGAATAACAAATGAATGAATGAGTAAATAGGTACGTGAATAATATTTATCAATGATTAAAAAAAATGTTGAACAGAAATAACCTGCTCCGTACTCGAGTACGAACCCAGCGTTTTATCCCTTGTTATGCTTTGCATTTCTTTGGCACCTCAAACAATCCTCAACAACATTGAGCAGCACAGCACACAGTCCCGGAAAATATCCCTTTGTAAATTCTTCCATACAAACTTTTGATTCAAAGGTCCGAAGACCTCAAAATCTGTTATCAATCAATCTCAATCTCAATCTCAATCCATCTCAATCCCAACATCTCTACTCCGTACTCCGTAGGTAATTAATTGATTGGCAGGAAAGCTAAGAACGCTCGCCCCGGTCAAAAGGTACCAAGAAGTTCTTCCGACCTTCCGATCCGAGACTGTCAGAAAAAAGACCTCTACCCAGAACCATCCAAGGATTCTCCATTATTCAATTATTATCCACTTTGTTACACTGTCTGAGGTTGTCTCCACCAAAGATTATCTTCCTTTCTCTCACTACTAATCTAATAACTTATACCACCGCCATACCTCTACGTTTTCTTTAGAGATAGACAACAAATCCCAACCTGTTTTTCGTTTCCATCCACGAGTCGAAGCTGGAGAGGTATTCTGCTAGACCTACCACCATCGTTGTTTAATGAGAAAATGACCAATTGATGAATAACCGAACATGATATCTGGTTGTCATCGCTACAATCCTCTGAGTCGTGGTTGATCATAACTTGATATCCTTTGGCACCGGAGATCAAATCTTCGGACGAATTACCTCTGAACAGCAATTCACTACCTTTTCGCAACACCGTCACGATATCCTATAGCACCACAAGCACGATCATTGATCTACGTCATAAATCCACAACCACATCTAGATCGAAGAAAGACGCAAGGGCACATTCGAAGACGTTGACTCTTTTGATCCACTGGGTTGGAGCTTAGGAGAACGAACCTACATTGAAGAGTTTCCAGAGACCGCCGATTACAGCACTTTCAATCGCAATAACGAATCAACATCAGACCTACTCGTTTCGACCTAACATCTTCCAACGCCTCCTCCGCTGCGGGGTTCGCATATGTCCATTTCCTCAAAGATTCTCCATTATAATAATTAATATAACCATTTCGACAATGGCGCGAAAGCAATCCATCATGGCGTTATGGTCCACCGCATTATGCTCTTCTCTTGCCATCCTGAGTACAATCTCGCCGGCCTCTGCGACTTCAAGTGCTGCATATGTGACAGGAACAAACTCTGCGGGAGAGACAGTTCAGCTACTTGACAGCCGAACACCGGCCTTGTTCACAGGTAACTTTGGAGATTGCATGGGTGGACAGAGTTTAATCAATGTTACGACATTTGACGCGGCTTACTATGCCGATAATATGACTGTTTTGTTTCATCTAGCTGGTAACACGAATTTACAGAATGAGTCGGTAATGAGTAGGTTTTCCTCGAAAGATGACTGGTGGGAAAGTTGGCTAACCTCGAAATTAGTACATATTGGTGTGCAAGCTTGTAGGTAGAATGATCTTTTATGAAGATGTGATACTAATCTTTGACTCAGATGGAGAGGATAGATTTGATCTGACCTTCAATCCATGTAACGCGAATTTCGCAAGGTGTGTAAGATTTCTGTTAAGACCATGACTTGACTAACGAGTACAGTCTATGTCCCATGAATAGCAGCAAACCAATCAATGGCGAAGCTATTATTCCAGTATCTGCGTCTGATGTATCGGGAATTCCTGCTATAGCTTTGGTGATTCCAGATTTTGAAGGCTCTGCTACTCTACGGGTATTTTCAAACAGTACACAAACGGAGATTGCTTGCTTTCAAGCTGTCATGAGGAATGGCGCATCATTTTCCCATCCAGCAGCTGTCAGCTCAGTCTTGGGAATATTCACAGCCATTGCAGTATTCTCTTCGTTTGCCACGGCCATATACGGAGTTAGCGTACCGCATATTAGGACCCACTACGCCCACTCTTTGTCAATCTTGGTGGTGTTCGAAGTCTTTCAATCAATTTTCCTCTCTGGAGCTTTATCGGTGGAGTGGCCCAGTGTTTTGCCGGCATTCTGGAGTAATTTTGCTTGGTCGGCAGGGCTGATTTATACCCCATCCATGATCAAGTCCGTTAATAGCTTCACTGGAGTGTCCGGGAACTCGAGTCAAGTCGGTGGTGCGGGGTCTTCTATCATTAACAATAACGGTGGGCTGCAACAACAAATTTATGGGCGTTCTTTGAAAAAGTTGCAAGAGTATAGCCATTGGTCCAAAATGGCAAGAGGAAATGAGATGGTCAAGAGAATAGGGTCATTGACAAAACGTGCGATCAGCGACAATTCTACTAAAGGATATGACTGGAATGGAACCCCCGTTGGAGCTGGATTGCCATTGCCTGGAACCTGGTCTAATTTCACAGGAACACTCGCAAACGTTGATATCCCGGCACAGGATGCTTTCTTGGTTGGATTTTTATGGTACCTGATCTTAATTGTTATCCTTGTTACCTCCGCAATTGCCTTCAAGTTTATCTTGGAAGCATTGAGCAAGATGAAATGGATGAAGGAAGATCGGCTCGTGTTGTTCAGGAACAACTGGGTTAGATTCACTGGGCTCATTGTTCTACGATCGATGCTCATTGCATTCTTCATGATAATGACCTTGTCCCTCTATCAATTTTCCTATGGGGGTACAACAGGCATCATTGCCATTGCAGCTATCATCTTCATAATATTCTTCTTCGGAATTCTAGCTCTTGCGTTCTACGCTTGCTACTTCAGGCTCAGATTTGGCAATTACGCCTCCTCTCCCGATCGAATACACTTTCAACGGAAGAAAGTGATGAAATTTCTCCCATGGTACGGGGCTATAAGAGAAAGTAGAATGGAAGAAGGCGATAAAGCAAAATCCTCCACTTCAATATCTTTCTTCCGCGTGCATTATGTTGACCAGGATAAGGAGAGACAGAGTGTACACCAGGATGAGGAATATACTGAACGTTTTGGCTGGATCTCGGCTCGATATAGAAGAACCCGTTGGTGGTTTTTTGCATTTTGGGTTATTTACCAATTCGTCAGAGCTTGTTTTGTTGGAGGTGCTCGGGCTAATCCCGCTGCACAAGTATTCGGCAACCTTGTCGTTGAGATCATAGCCTTCATTGCTATGATTTGGCTCAATCCCTTCGAGGGCGCCCGTAATACAGCTTTGGCAGTTTACATGCTTGGAATCAGTAAGGTTGCTACTGCAGGTCTATCGGTCGCATTCCTTCCACGATACAATGTTGCACGTATTCCGACCACGGTTATTGGTGTTATTATTATCGTCATCCAAGGGTTCCTAACTATTGGCTTGCTCATACTCATCGTTCTCGGGGCCGTTTCAAGCTACATGTCCATCATGCGCAATCGCGAGGAGTTCAGACCACGTCACCTACAAAAAATTCGCACGAAATATTTCCACCATCTGGAACTAAAGGCTGTTGATCTTCCGCCACCACCACCACCGGAGCCTGAAGAGCCAAAGGAACCATATTTCAGTGTAACTCAAGTTCGCCGAGCTCCTAAAATCGAAGACGAGGATGTCGTGCCGGAGATGCCGGAGATGAGAGTAAATCGAGATCCGAGTACGTCACAGCACTCGTTACCTATGGCTGGTCGAAGCAGAGCCGCTAGTATGCGCAGTCAACATTCAGGTTATGGCAACGTCCCATATGGAGCTCGAGTCCATCGAGCAAGTTGGAGTTCCAAGGACTTCCAAAACTGGCAGCAGGACGAAATCACCAGAGGCGATTCTCCATTCAATACACCATCAAGACGAGCGAGTGCGCACCATACTGCTAATAATTCTATTTCTATGGCTCCACTTGTACGTCCGAAGATGTCACAGACAAGCTTGAGGCCCAATACACCGAAAAAAGAGAAAACTGCTCAATATGCGGATCAGAGGGTGGGTAATGCAAGTTAAGCGGAAGTAATTCTGTTACGAATTTATGAAAGGTGAAGATTGGAAAATGAACAACTGCACGGGGTGTAGTTGAGGCGTCTGGCGTATAGCCTTCATCACAATGTGTATGGATGAAGGTTTACTGTTGAATTTACTGGATTTTGCGTTCTAGCTAGCACCATGGAAGGATTATAGACCTTGCATTTGTTGAAATATAAAGGCACAGGCATTGGTATAGCATGGTATGGATGGAGTTATAGGGATTACAGCGCGTAAATATCTATCCTTGTGAGTTGCAGCTCTGAGCGAGTTAATTCAATTCACGAAAATAGCAACAAACTTTCTATTCAATGACTTTATTATTCTTGAATGCGGGTGATTTGCTCTTCTTTGGTAAAACGTTGTGTTGAAAATATCACCTCCCATTTCTCCCAAATATTTCATTTTTAACATTTTTACTCTTTGGGCTTTTTTGTATCTTCACCTTTTCAAGCGAAAGGAATGACCAGACAAGAGTGAGTGCGACTTACTCTCTTCAAAATCATGTCAATTATAAAACAGAATTTCCCACGAAATTTTTTCTCTACATCTCATTACTACAATCATTACTCTCAATCACTCTTTCTCCTCTATATCTTTCAATCACGCTGCATTTGTACTTTTTTTGTACTTCCAAATACTACTTCAGACGACTTCCTCTTTCGGACGACAATTATCGAAGCATCGAAAGGCAGTGGCGGTTTTATGCGTGTGCGCATTGACAACGTCGCAATTACGCTCAGTGAAGTCAATTAAGTTTATTGAATTGAGAAAAAATGTTTTACAGTCATGAAAGTACGTCTATATACGCTCAACTCTTCCCTCCATAATTCACCATTCTCAAGCATTGCTTCCGTCGTACTACGCAGACTTTTCATAACCTTTTCCTAAAATCAACTCTAGTTCTCACGTCTCGGAAACATGGTGTCGCAACAGTCTGGCTCGTTGCAACCCTAGGCAGCAAATCATCTACTAAAAAAATCACTCGGAAAGCCATTCTCGATGTTGACGTCAAGAAAGCCTGTAATACGATCCTCGAACCTGACGCACCTATGGCATTACGTCTGCAGAGCAATTTGTTGTATGGCGTTAGTAGGGTCTACGGTCAGCAAGTGGGATATGTTTTGAGTGATACTATCCATGTTGAGCAGGGTCTGAGGAGCCTGGGAAAGAAATTGATGGGAAGTTTGGACTTGAATGGTGTGAATGTCAAGTGAGTTTTGTGCAGTATGGAGCAGGGTCACCATGTGCGAAGCTGATTTTTGGGAAAACAAGACCAGCTCAATTGATGCTAATGGATGATCCTGCATTTGATCCTGACATGCCACTTCCGGGTCTGTTTCCAGATTACGATTTCAATATCGACGCCGATGATTTGCAAAACCGGGATTCACAACTTTCATTATCGATCAATTCACAACGTGGACGGAGTATCTCCATTTCTTCCTCGCAAGGCGCTTCGATCCTAGGTCTGAATATATCTTCGAGTCTCAGCGCAGGTGGCTACCAGCTCCCTTTCAATGATCCGTTCGTCAAGTCATCCGCGCAGAAATCCAGCGCACATGGGAATGAGTTTGAAGGTGAAGCTATCTTGTTTGAAGATAATGATATTTTTGAGTTTGATCAGGATGGAGAAATTAGAGATTTCACCGCTCACGACATTGCGTCTCGAAGAGCAGCAAGTGCGGCGCCAAGATTTGGTAATGATTCAGCTGCTAGTGCAAGAGTTCGCAAGGAGCATGACGATGCTAGAGTCCAAGCCGGAGATCACGGCCATATATACGATGAAGATGATATGAATATGGTGTTTGGCGATGACGACGAGCGCCTGATGTTACCTGATGCAGAACCTTTTGCTGCCTTTATGGGTGGTTCTGTGCCTGTACCTGGTCGTGAGCAGTCAATTTCACAGCCCGAAGATTCGTCATCTGAAAGCGCAGCTGCACCTTCACGTCCTCGGAAACCGAAGATCAGGAAACAGCTTCCAATTGATCAAACTCAAGAACTGAAGAATTCGGATCTCTCAAACTGGCAAAGAGAGTATGTTAGTACTCAGGATGGTCTCAGTGCAGCAAAGTTGACAACCAAGGGACAAACATTGGCCAAGAAAAATGCTCTCATGTTCGTCATTGGAAACGGTCTCAACGGCGCTGGCATTGGTATTGGATCAACAAAGCTCCCAGGCCCTTTAAGTATGTTTTCAGGTGATGCACTTCTTGCGAAGATCACAGGACGAGTTTTTGGTCCTAGAAAACGTCAAGCAGACTCTGAAAGAGATGAAAATGTCCCTAGCAAACGACTTCGCCATTCCTCCGATGAAGAAGCTCCTCGTGGTATTGGCGGTGATAACGATTTTGCTGTTCAAGTTGATGATGAACCACTTGGCACTCCGGTTGAGGTGGAAAGGGGAAGAGATGCGGCAGACACGTTGGCCGATTATCCAAGCAGCGCAATGATGCCTTGGAATTTATCTGCCAGCCAGAGAGCTCGTTCATCAAGTTTACGCCCCTCTGCTTCGCTTAGGCCCGGTGGCAGAGGAGTTTCTGCCAGTCCCTTGGTGGGAAGAGGCAGTATTCTCCCCGGTGGAGGCGATTTAGAAAAGTTCTCTTCACAGCAAGATGTCATTATGTATGGAAGAAGTGATGATATTAGTACTAATTTAGGTGGGGGAAGTGGTGATGGTACGGAAGTGGAAGAGTGGGCAGGTGACGACCGAGAGAAAAGGGAGTTTGAAATGTTTGGACCAGCCGCAAATGTGGATACCCAGACCGCAGGACAAAGCCAGTGGGTTAGAAGTATCATGGATACCGAGAGTGAGAATTTCCTCGATTTTGTCAGGATGTCGATTGAAGAAAGGATTGGCGAGGATGAAGATGTCTTTGGTGAGCATGGAAAGTTGAAGGATAAGAAAGTGGGATTCGAAGAGCTGTTCGATCCGGAAATAAATAGTGAGGTTGTAGCAGCTCAGGCGTTCTTACACATATTGGCTTTGGCCACGAAAGGAAGAATTTGGGTTGATCAAGACGAGGGTGAGAGCCTGGATGTAGGTGGAAATGGATTGGGTGGAGAAATTTGGTTAGGGTGTCTGTAGTACTATTGTGAAAGGGCATGGTGTTAACCAATTCGAGCTTTAATCGAATATGACGCGATTGGGTGGATAGGAAACAATGTGCTGGGTATTCGCCTTTTGTCAGCGTCGTACGGTATGGATATGAAAGATATCAAATTAATGGAATGGGGAAGGGGGGGTATGGTTACGATTGCTACAATTTGTTATATTGATGGATGTTTTCGGAGGTACTTGTGAAGGATGAGTTATATTTGACCAATCATGTAGAGATGGAAAGAAAGGATATGTAATATTCGCTTAAATCACATTTGCTTACAGAATCTATTAAAGAATAGGTAGAAATACATCGATGAATAATGAATGATATGCAGATGCATTAAAGTGACCACAGACTCCTACGATACCATGAGCCGTAAAGCGTAGATAGTGCTAATGATACAAGAGTGCTAAAGGAATTGTGTGAAATGGTGTTGAACAACAAGGACAGAACTTCAATAATAGCGCGAACACATCGCATACTGCCTTCAGCTTTTCTCAAGGCAAAATCTCTACCCCTCGCCAATCCCAACATCGCCCCCTACTCTCGATCCCTTTAGTCGTTGCAACATCCCACATCTTCTCCACCGCAAACTCCGGACCAAACAACTTCCCCTCCTTAACACCACCCCAAAAATCCTTGGACAAGCCCGTCTTTACCGTCCCGGGGTGATAGGAAATAGCCAATGCATTATCCCCATGTCTCATTTTGAGGAAATTGTCAAACGTCTTCGTTAGTGAATTGACAGCGGCTTTCGAAGCTCTATAACTATACCAGCCTCCGAGTGCATTATCTGACGTGGAGCCGACTCGTGCGGACATGTTGAGCCAGAGGGAGTGGGGAGGAAGGTTTTTGGTGTAAGGGAATGAGGAGAGATCTAAGCGTTTCGGAGGGAGAAAGGGGGAAAAGTGTTTGGTAAGGAGCAGGGGACCAATCGTGTTAACGGCGAATGTGTGTTGGATTTGAGATTGATCTAATTGAGCGGGGGATTTTTCAGGGTAAAGAATACCGGGGATGGAGAACGCGAGACGCAGATGGTGGGTTGAAGGAGGAAAGAGAGATGAGCATTTCTCAGCGGCGCTCGAAATGGTGGATTCGTCTTGGTGATGTTAGGAATTTGTAATTGAGATTTGTGTTTTTGGAAAAGCGATTGGTCACTTACTTGTGACATCAACCTCCAATACCGTCAACCTCTTAG
Organism: Sclerotinia subarctica; assembly: GCA_025389085.1. NCBI lineage: Eukaryota > Fungi > Ascomycota > Leotiomycetes > Helotiales > Sclerotiniaceae > Sclerotinia > Sclerotinia subarctica. The sequence continues at coordinate 386,942 of QRFI01000007.1, forward strand.
GATCAACATCTAAATCGGTCAAAATAGACCTTCTAGTTCCCTCGACATCCTTTCTTGATGTTGCTACGACGGGAAGTTGTGTGTTCTGAAGAAGATGTCGAGTTAGATAGAAGCCTATTCCTCGGTTTGCAGGACAAACCAATGACCATGCCATTTATTTTTTCTTCAATTGTTTATGGTATTGTGAAGACGTGGATGGGTGTGGAAGGAAGTCATCCGGAGAATGTAGGAAATATGGTGCTTTGTTTAATACAAAACTTTTGACAGCATCATTGATTTATTTGGAAGGAGACATCCTTGCAAGCGCCGGGTGTGGCCTTGACTGGCTTTATACTTTCACATCGGGAGGTCGATCCTTCAGAGTCATTGGATTGCACTTTGGATCGGGATCGGGGTGTGTGGGGTGGCTTTACATAGATAGACTTGGTGACTGCTAACAGGAAATGATTTTCCAAGTTCGAAAAGACATGGAAAAAGGGGATGTGAGTCTTCTAGCGAGATCATATAAAAATTGGGAATCTATAATCACAAGGATGATAAGAGCTCATTACATAGTTATGTCTTCAAGCCATCGTAGAAAACATTTTTTTTGAAAGACGCTGAAGCAAAGTAATAAATGATTCTTTCCATCCCAACACCATGCCTGCCAACATTTGTCGTTGTTAGCCAGCCCAAAATATAGATTATATTATAGTAGTAACAAAGATCGGATATCTTTCGATCATCTATCACAAAGCGACATCTTGAAAGCTAGCATTTCCCGGTGTTTGATTCCCCGAGATGTTCTCGCTCGATTTGGTCAAGTCATCCGCTGATACCCCGAACGGCGCTGCAGGTCGAAGAGCAAGTTTCTGTTGCTCTGCATCTGAGGCTCGGGATTTTTGCTCTTCGGGTACAGCTGTCTTTTCTGTCCCATGCTTTTCTTTTCCTCCCTCCGAGTCGCTCCCGGAATCTTCTTCTTCTTGCTCCTCTCTCTCCCCCTTATCTGCCTTAGGTGTATCTTTTGCGGGTGGAGTAGGAGGAACAGTTTGACCATTCGTACCGTTCGTGTTCGTGGGCGGGGGTGAATTAGGTGGAGTTGCTACTTGCTCTTTCCGTGGTCCAGCCTGTGTTGGTTGAGGCAGAGGTGCGTTCGAAACTACTTGTCTCTGTTTTGGATCTGCATCAAGATAATATTGCCTAACACCCACAATTCTTCCGCCTCTCTCACAACCCTCAACCCATTCCGGCCTTACGACTGGAATATTCATCTCAACAGCTTTCTCCCAAGCGATACCTCTTCCCTCTGTGGTCACAAAGTGTGTGGTGTCGATTCTCACAGTATCTGCTATCTTCGCCCCGATCCTCTCAACTGCCTTGACAAGACTCTCCTTTAATGCAGTAGGTAGAATACCAGGTGTAACCGTGATACCACTTAGATCCGTCATCTTATGTGTCTTTACAACCACCCTCTCGCTACTATAAGTCCCAGCACTTGTCCTCAGTACCAGATGAAACGAATATTCCGTATCAACCGCCAAACCACTAATCTTCGTGCTCAGCATCTGGGTGGGCCTTGGGATGTTTCCAGCCTTTTGTCCATTGCGGAAAAGGGAGAGGGAGATGACGTCTGCGGTTGCCAGCTCAATAGGATCCCATTCTAAGACGACGGAAGTTTGTGTTGCATTGCGACAGCGAAGGACCGGTGCAGACGGTTCTGATGCACCAAAGGAATTGAAGATAGAGTCTTGAAGAGCTAGGAATGACTTTTGGGATTTTTCCTCCGAGATAAGATTTCGTGCAACGGTGATATCGACGATGCTCCCAGAGGTGATGTTGGGTGGGAGAAGAATAGATGGGAATTCAATCTGTGAGGGGTATTGTTAGTTATGGAGGTTGAGAGAAATGGCATGTGCAATGACCAAGTTGTGTGTGTACGCATGAACAAGTCAATTGAATCAGGACCGGTACTGTATTTAAATGAATAACTTACAAGTCTTTTATCTTGAGTTAGTAAGACAGCCACTCCGGCATCAACTTTACCCACGGTGAGTGAGATCAACATGGCGGAAAGGATTCAGCTCTTTTAATTTTGGGTGCCAAAGGAAAAGGGAAATCTTTCAAGATACGTTGCGACAGCTTTGCGATTGCGATCTTCCAAAGGTTTATTAGCCTGGAAGAGCTTCAATGTGTGCTCAGGCGGCGCTAATTGGCTGGATTTTAGTACATGACCGCAAGCTGATGAAACATTTCTGGAGTGAAGTAATACCTACGCATTTACGAGGAAAAGACAAGTAAAATATAGTTAGATATTTATATATATATTAATATTATATATATATATATATATATATTAATATATTAATATCTATCTTTATATTAATCTATATATATATAGTATCATAGAAGAGCAAAATGAAGTCAGCCTGATCTGTTCAAGTAAGTCGTCAAAATGTAGCTTTTATATTTTTTGGGTGCAGTCTTTACAACTGCTATTCAAAGATTACTTCTATTTTCTTTCATTTTTGACGATTCCTCATCCCACCAAATACCTTATTCTTCTCAAAGGGTTTCTTCCGTGGTGAGTTCACTGTTGTACGACTCTCTCCTCCCCTCATCTTATTTCCCATCTGGGCTCTCTTCATGTCATTGACTCCCTTGCCTTGTTGGTTGAAATTCTGAGATGGATATGTTTGGCGGCTTCCGAGCTCCTGCCCCGACTTTCGTATCATTGTGGCCACGGCCATCTCGGCTTGCTCTTGCAAAACATCCATCTTAGCAGTCAAAGACCTTTCTCTGGTAGATATTATCATCGTACCAACTAAATCCTCGTTCTTCCTGTTCCTTCCTATATCATTAGATACCTTTCTCCCCGACAAGTCGTAACCATGCTTCTTCAAGGCCTCTGTCATTGCAGTTCTGACCCTTCGTACCATGTGAGTTCGAATAACTTTCTTGTTTCCTCCATTAAGTTTCGCACAATAGATAGAGATCCATAATGGAGAGGTTTTATCGGCGAGAAGGTGCTTAATGCGATAATGGTCTGGATTGTAAGTTTTTAACACCGCTGGAGCTTGATGAGAGGAATAGGCGTGGCGAGGAGACAGCCTATAAGAGAAACACTGATCATTCCCAGCTACACCTTTAAAAGATCCATAAGCTAGAGCATCTGCTGATATGAGCTCGCCAGAGCGCATCATTTGCGAGAACTTGGCTTCCACAGCAATCGCGACTCTTGAAGCCATATGTGGAATGGATGTCTGAATTTGAGGCGATATTCTTGGTAAGAATAATCAACTACCAACTCATATTGTTTCTCTGTCTTATATGTGGTAAGAGAGGTTCACCAGATTTGGAAGATTGGGCAGGCTCGAATGAGACGACGGTAGTATTCGTGATAATAATCTGCGCTTAATTCATATTGTGTTGCTGTGCTGTGCTGTGCTGTGCCGTGCTGTCTGTATTTTCTCCAGTGATTATTGATTATTGTTCTGGATTCAATCAATAGCGATGGAGCCATAACAAAGCGAAGCCATTTGATCCGTTCGGACCTGAACTCTCTTTATTAGCGTGCCTGCCTAGGTGCTGAGTAGGCTTATACCCCACTACTAGTGGACCATGGTTATGACACTACCTACCTTAGTCTACAAGTCCAAAAAGAAATAATTAATTGCTACTTAAATCGCCTCTTCCTCCTTCTTCCTTCATCCACCTCCACAATCCACAACCAAAAAATAATTATCGCAAACCACACAGCTTTTCAAAGCAAGACCCAAACGAAATTCAACAGTAAAGTAAAACTCCAGTCAATATGCCTAAGAATAAGGGAAAGGTAAGACACCGTCGCATTTTCTCTTTTTACATTAAATATATTCCACCCCACAATCTTGATTCAGGCTGACACGATTGTGAAAAATAGGGAGGAAAGAACAGGCGTCGTGGAAAGAACGAGAACGACAACGAGAAGCGTGAATTAACATTCAAGGAAGAAGGTCAAGGTAACATGCCCTCTATCTTTTACTCCCTTCAGCTGCTCTGCTGTCTATCTCTCCTTATCGCTTCAACTCCAAAGCGTTTGCATCGCACAAACAACTAACCAGCTATCCTTTCACAGAATATGCCCAAGTCATCAAGATGCTCGGAAACGGTCGTCTAGAAGCTCTCTGCTTCGACGGTACCAGACGTCTCGCACATATTCGAGGAAAGCTCAGAAAGAAGGTCTGGATCAACCAAGGAGACATCATCCTCCTCTCCCTCCGTGACTACCAAGACGAGAAGGGAGACGTCATCCTCAAGTACAGCGCCGACGAAGCCAGAAGTTTGAAAGCCTACGGAGAATTACCTGAGAGCGCAAAGATCAACGAGACCGACACTTACGGACAAGGCGAGGATGGAGATTGCAACTTCGAGTTCGATGACGATAGGGATAGTGGTAGTGACTCGGACGACGCTGCCGAGGGAGGAAAGGGCAAGGAGATTGATATTGATGATATCTAAATCCTTTGGGAGTTGATGTGGTCCCCTCCACGAAGGTTGACTATGGTGGTTAGGGGGATGGAAAGAAAGACTGTCTTCTCTCTCAATCTCGTTGGATTTGGTCATTGTTTCACTCGCTAGATCCCGAGAACCTCGACAGGCATTTTTCCTTCTAGTGCTTCATTTTGACTGGCGATATGTGTATAGTGGGAGAGACGTTATACACATATTGACCAGTGTTTTTCTTTCCATTTCTGCGTAGCTTAGACTGAAGGCTATCTAGAATATCAATAAAAAGTCATCTCGTTTTGAATATTTTATCTGTGATCCATGACTCGAATTAATACTTTATCAAACTATCTAAACGCGTTGAATGCACAATCTCAATATCTGATGCGTAATATTTCAGGTTTTATTGTTCTTGATCGATTTGACTAAAACTCTTCACACTTGAGCTGCCATTTTCTCTATGCCACCATCCACGTTGTCCGGCAGCGGCTAATTTTGACTCGTATGAATTTGACCAAATGCCCACCCTTAACTTGGCCATGGCACAATATACACCAAACTTTAATCCATTTTTGTTTCATTTCTCCCCTAAATTAAACAACTAATCGCACCGCTGGCCATCTACCAATCATCGTCTTCCGCTTCGTCATCTGATCAAAAGTTAGCAAAGGACATAAAATCAAGATTATATAGAGACTCACCACTAGCACTAACTTTCTGTTTTCTCTTGTTTAAAGCAGCTGCCAATGCATCTGCCAACCCTCCTCCGCCTCCAGAAGATGCACCAGCTGGAGGAAGTCCGCTGCCTGCAGGTCCTGTATCTGCTCCCGGGACCGCAGCTGCACTTCTGTCTCTAATTTGTGATCGGTCAACTTTCCTGAGAGCTCCGACACCACCAGCTTTTTGAATATTTGCCATTAAGTCGGCGCGGTCACCAGTAGGTTTGGGTGGTGCTGGAACACTTGAAGCATAGCCAGAATCGCGGTTTGGAGGTGGTGGAGGAGGAGCTGGCGGCCCATTTCCTGGTGGTGGTGGAGGTGGTGGAGGCCCGCCAAACGATGGCATAGGTGGTGGGGAGGGGGGTGGAGGTGGCCTCCAAATGAAGGGGTGGCCCGGGGTGGAGGGATCAGATGGAAGGGAGGGGGAAGGGTGGAGGAAGGAGACCAGTGGAGGGGTGGAAGAATGGAGGTGGAAGGGGAGGAATGGATGGATGGAAGAGTGAAATGGGAGGGGGACTCCATATCTGAACCCCTGGTTCCCAGTGGTGGCCCGGCCTTGGCGGTGGAGGTGGCCCGGGATTAGAAGAAGCATGTGCTCGAGAAGGTGCCCTATCGTTGGTATGCGCAAACTTGCCAGCATCAGCGATTGGTGGTGGAGCTGCAAATCTAGGGGGTGGAGGTCCTCTGGGGGGTGAAGGCTCTCTTGGAGGTGTTGGTTCTCGAGGGATATCTGCTTTAGATCGCCGTGGTGCGGGAGGTGGAGGTGGAGCCCCGCGTCCTTGACCGGCCGTGGAACTTTGAGGACTATCGGAACGTGATCGAGGGGCCGCGGGAGGTGGAGGTGGAGGAGGGGCTTTATTTCTTTGATTTTCAATGCCACTCGGCGCGGGTGTTATGCCTTGTTGAGATTGTTGGTCTAGAATATATTCGGCAATAAAATCTTGGTTATCTCTAATCATATCGTCTGTGATACCCATCTGCCTCAAGTCCTCGCCCCATGTTTCTCGCCAATGAGGATCGATCGCTTCCAAAGCTGCATACTCAGGCTGCCCTGATTTGAAGCTTCCGCCCGAATGCCCGTGGTTTTGTGGTGGATGCGCTGATTGTGAGGGCGGAAGGACATAGCTTGGGGAATCGGGAGGAGTAGGTTGTATCGATGGAGCGGAAGAATGTCGGTGTCCACTAAATATTCCTCCAAGGAGACTATGTTTATGAACTGGAGCTGCATCACCAAAAGGGTTGGCTTTTGTGGCTTTACTAGCATTCTTCTCCCGATCATTCATTTTCTTCATAAACGTTTTAGCTTCCTTCTCGTCCACGAAGGACAATCCAGCCAGACATTCTTCTGTTTCGAAGGTGTGAAAGAATGTTCTATCCTGATTATATGACCATGTATCATATATCTCCTGATCCCATATGACACCTCTATTCGCAGACTATAGCATAGGAAGTTAGCTTTTCTTAACCGATAAGATATCGCGACAAAGATGGAGGGGGACCACGAACTGAAACATCGACGAGTTTTATCCAGTAGGTATTTCCAACAAGATCGTTCGCAAGCACTGCTGCTCCCTGTAAACCAGTGTATGTCCATTTATGACGATCAGGGTAAGCAACGTATAGACGGGCCACCGCTACAGCCTGTATTTTGTTCGAGGCCTTTGGCACCATGCGTTTGACCGTCTCTTTATCATCATCCGACAGTATCGAAGGCATTTTTCAGGCTTGTGAGGTATCTCCCGGCCCCGATAGACTTTTCCACTCTATGTAGTACCTGTCTTGCTCGTATGATTTGCACTTTGGTAAGGGTTTTGGAAATAGCGTTCAATCGTGTCGGAGATTGCTCTCGTGTTGGTCGCACTTCTCACACTTCTCACAAGCATTGGAAAGTAGGGATGATTGTGAAATAATTCGTTTCCTATCGCAACGACTTGACTCGAGGTAGGGGCCTGGACCGAAAAGTAAAGCGAATGATACTGGTCCCTTGGGTAGTCAATTTCTGCAGCGATTATTATTATGTGCGTATATTCACAATGATTTGAACGGTCAACGTCAAGTCAAGTTGGGCACAGATCATTGAGGGTAATGCTGCTGCTACATTAATAAAAGCCAAGATATTCAGCCACCGGTCGGGGCAAAGCCACGAAATGCTCCGAATGTCAAAGAAACGAATTGAATTGGGGGCATCGTACTAGCTACCTAGTAGCTTTATGAAAGTACGAATGCGAAATCCTTTCATATTGCTTCATATTACATGCTAGGTACATACATACTTACTTCTGTAACGCGCGTACTGGTCAAAGCTAGCCTAACCTAGTATATCCTTTCAAATCACCCAACAGGATATCACAACTTTATATTATGATTAGGTAAATACTTGATATGCTCAATAGATGCCAGTGACCCGTGACTGGTGATAAGATCTTGCATTGATCGTTGCCATGGAGTAATCGACTTGCAATGGAAAAGGGACGCGAAGGGATTTAATCACTCTTGCTTATGGGAATATTTACATGCACAGCAGACAATGCACCTTGGTATATTCGATAAAGACAGAAGTTTGATTTCCTTGCTAATCATTTATACCAGAATGTATTCATCACCATCCGTTTCCTTAACCATTCCACCTACGAACGCCAGCCATCCATGAGTCCTCGCTTCATTACATTTCGTTTGGAACGATCGTATAGTTCGTGTAAAGTTGTTAAAGTCTATTGAATCAGTTTAGTCTACCATACAGAGTAGAACAGGCATACCAAAGAGCTTTACTTGTTCAAAGCAGCTGTCTTTGCTTGGCGCTCAGCCTTTGATCCTTCTTGCTCCGGCATACTTTCAGGGACAACAGGCCCTGGGTTTGCCTCATGGTGACGGAATTGAACTTTATCTCCTCTCACTTCACCTTGATCATGAATAGGATGGTCGCTAGCATGGCTATCGGTCTTCGAGGATGAGTTCTTCATAACGTGCTCAGTTGCGGCACCTGCACTTGATTCGTGCTGGTGCGTTTCGTCTGGACCAGTTGGCATGGTGTTGGGAATATTGTTTAATTATTCACTTGGCTTTTGAGAGATGAGTAGAGATGTAGATTGTAGATTGGCAGTTTGTAGAATGAGAAATAGATTATTGTTTAAAGACAAAGTCAACATTAGCAGGATTCTTTCACTCTCTATATAAGTCAAATTGCCCCTCATGACGTAGGCGCCGTTCGAAGACCACGGGATGGTCTCTGGCTTTCTAGTTGTAGCTTCAACCACCAATAACTTGGTAATATTTTTCAAGATTTCAACTTAGGTAGTGTATTGAATTACTAGGTAACCATTAAAAACACGTTATTTCCCCCGACTTTACCTAAAGCACAGCTAATCCGAAAATACTTGAAAATAGATAGGTACATGCGGAGTTATCGTACGTGCTACTGAAAATCTAACCTACCTCTGACATCGTGTGTGGTTCGCGTCAACCTTCAAAATGATCAGCGCGCCATGATCTCTCCAGAATGTCTTCATTAAACGGTGAACAGCAACCCGTGAAGCTGTCACTACCATTGGTAAATTATTCCATGTAGCTCCTCGTGAGCGAGATGCTAACCGGCTGCAGAAATATCAACAAGAGATATTTCAAGAGCTTCGACAAAAGGATGAACTTGTCGTCCTTGCTCGCGGTCTCGGCCTATTAAGACTTGTTACGAACCTCCTCCACTCATATGATGCGGCGGGAAACAATCTCATAATATTGATTGGTGCAGATGATAGAGAGAATGGATGGATTGGGGAGGCATTGGCCGAGCATGCTGCCATTAGCATGGCTCCCAAAGCGCGGGGTCTTTCGGTAGTCAATACGGATCTTATGAGCATCGGCACAAGAGAAAAGATGTATGCACAAGGAGGGATATTTAGTATCACATCTAGGATACTTGTTGTTGATCTTTTGACCAATCTATTGGACCCAGAAACTATCACAGGCGTGATAGTCCTACATGCAGATAAGGTTGTAGCTACATCACTGGAGGCGTTCATACTTCGGATCTACAGACAGAAAAATAAGGCTGGATTCCTCAAGGCCTTCTCGGACAACCCGGAACCATTTGCCACAGGGTTCTCGCCACTGTCGACTATGATGCGAAACCTATTCCTCCGTAATGTCTCGATATGGCCAAGATTCCATATAAATGTTGCGCAAGCTTTGGAAGGCAAGAAGAAGGCTGAGGTTATTGAACTCGAGGTCTCAATGTCTGATTCCATGCGCGATATTCAAAACGCCATAATGGAATGCGTAGAGGTTAGTATCGGAGAATTGAAGAAATCGAACTCCGGATTAGATATGGATGACTGGAACGTCGACAGTGCTCTGCATAAACAATTCGATATGGTCATTCGCAGGCAGCTTGATCCGGTATGGCATCGAGTCAGTTGGAAGACGAAGCAGATTGTCAATGACTTGACCGTACTGAGAGGGATGCTACATTCTTTACTAACATACGATGCGGTTTCATTCAATCGTCATTTAGATATGATCCTTGCTGCATACCAACCTCCCGCAGGATCTACGAGGCAGAACCAATCCCCTTGGCTATTTCTTGATGCGGCACACACCGTGTTCGATACCGCAAAGAGACGGGTATATACCGGCAAGGCTGCACGAACGGAGGATGTTGATTCTTTAAAGCCAGTGCTAGAAGAGCAGCCAAAATGGGCAGTACTTGCTGAAGTGCTAGATGAGATTGATCGAGATCTCTATTTCAACCCCGTCCCAGTGGATGATTCGAATGGCACGATCTTGATTATGTGTACAGATTCTGCTCAATGCTGGCAACTGCGGGAATATCTTCAAAGTATGCACGCTCGTCCAGATACGGACGAGGATAATGTGGATGGAGAACAGGAGCCATCGGCGGAAATTATGATGAGGCGGAAACTGCGCAGCTACTTGGAGTGGAAGAAGAAGTTCGCCAAAATCAGCGCGGCTCTTTTCAACGAAAATCAAAATGCACTAAACGGTGCGAGCAACACAAACAATGTCACGAACAACTCCCGAGGTAAGGCTCCGGCGAATAAAAGGAGGAGAGTGAGAGGTGGCGCCTCGAGCGCAGGATCTACACGTGCTGAAAATGGCAGCCTACAAGCTGCAGAAGATAAGCCTCTCGAGGTTGCTGAACTGATGTCAGAGATAAAACCCACGGAAGTGGAGGCATTACAGAAGGAAGAAGTCATTGCAGATCCTCTTGACGATATGGAAGATTACTATCAGCTTTATGAAATGAAGGATCTCGTAGTTGTTCACGCCTATGATGGGGATATGGATGAGCATATTCTCGAAGAGGTAAAACCGCGGTACATTATCATGTACGAGCCCGACATATCTTTTGTTCGCCGGGTAGAAGTTTATCGATCTTCACATAACGATCGAAACGTCCGAGTATACTTTCTTTACTATGGTGGATCGGTAGAGGAACAACGTTACCTGTCATCTACTCGCCGGGAAAAAGATGCCTTTACCAAGCTTATCAAGGAGAAGGCCAATATGTCTGTTGTACTGACTCTCGATGCGCATGGTATCGAAGATCCACAAGAAGTCTTTCTCCGTACAATAAATACCCGTATTGCGGGGGGAGGACGTTTGGCCGCTACTGCTCAGCCACCACGGGTCGTAGTTGATGTCCGAGAATTTCGTTCCTCACTTCCATCTCTACTTCACGGTCGTAGCATAGTCGTAGTGCCATGCATGCTTACTGTCGGAGATTATGTTCTTTCTCCCAACATTTGTGTAGAGCGCAAATCAATCAAAGACTTAATATCGTCATTTAAAGATGGTCGTTTGTACACTCAAGCCGAGACTATGCTTGAACATTACAAGTCACCAATGCTACTCATTGAATTCGACCAAGGCAAATCTTTCACCCTTGAACCATTTGCTGATCTCTCGGGATCGTTGTCATCCGTATCGGCCGCAAATGCATCATCCGATCTTCAATCCAAACTCGTACTCCTCACTCTTGCCTTTCCTAAGCTCCGCATAATATGGAGCTCTAGTCCGTACCAGACTGCCGAGATATTCGAAAGTCTCAAAAGTCAAGAACCCGAACCAGATCCCATACAAGCCGTAAAAATCGGGTTAGAAGGTGGTGCAAGTGCCGAGGATCAAGCTTTTAACCGGGAGCCTCAGGACATGTTGAGGGTTGTACCGGGGGTTACAGGGAAGAATTTGGGTAATTTGGTGGTGGAATTGGGGAGCATTAAAGAGGTAGCTAATGCAAGTTTGGAGGAATTGGAGCCGGCGGTTGGGAAGGAGGCTGGAAGGCAGATTCATCGGTTCTTTAACAAAAGTGTGCTTGAATGATGAAGCACGCGATGCACGAAACAATTCGCAGATTGTATCAAATCCAAATACAGCTACTAAATCAATATGTACTTGGCCTCCAACCTCGCTCAATGATTCAATTCATGTTTGACAGTCCAATTTCCTTTAGGCTTAACGTGGAGTTTAGGAAAGAATACGTTTCAGTGTGCAATATGTTTTCGTCCACCGCTTATGTGGCCGAGTTTTACAGTAACACGAAGGAGCCAGCACCAGCTAACCTAAATGCTATGACAAGTGACCATTTCCACTAGCACAATTGACATGGGCATGCTGAGTATTAATGGATGCTCTACCAAACTCCGTAGATACCAGACCACCACGCTTCGAAATCAAGCATTCTGAGTTTCAGCCACTGATACTGACCATGTTTCGTTTCGAAGCACAAGTACAACTTGGGTTTGCCAGCACGCACGTTAGGTTTTTCGCTCTCCTATTGTTTTTCCCACTACATATGTCTAGAATAGTACATATATGTAGTGTCACTTTTATATTCCGGAGTGTGGGTTGTTTATGAAATGGATGAAGTGGATGAAAGTGGATGAAATTAAGTGTATGCACTCACGACACAAGAAATGTTGGGATACCGCCATGTAAGCAGAATGTAGTGGTGTGCGTATGTAGCTAGTTTCGCATGGAAAAGTATTTATTTGATGAAGGGATTAAAACATGAAGCTGAGGAAGAAACCTTGCACGGTAATTTTCCATCTATCGTACGTATCAAGGCCAGACACCCTGTTCAACTTGTCTTGTCGGATAACATTGTTGTACGAGAAATCTAGATCCCAAGAAGATTAGATTGAGCTGCAGGGAGAACGTGAAGGAAGGTATGGATAAACACGAGTAGATGACCTTCTCTTTCATGTTGTAAGATCTTACACTGTACTCAAGATATCGGAGAAATGATTACATTTCGTATGCCATGGAAAGTTAACATCGACGTGCTCTCCTCATCGCAATTCACGATAAGCAAAACATGTCGATCAATAAAATTCTCAAAGTCCATTTTCGTGGATCTTTTTCTAATTTTTCCTTGGATCTTTCCACGTTGGGACGGAGAAAAGCAACATCGACAGGGAACCTTACGACCTTATCTTACAGCACTGATTAAGAAGGAATCAATCAATCAACCAACCAACCAATAAAAGCATAGACTTGTTGTCATTGATGGGTTCATTTAGACAATTTTGCAATATTTTTCCAGGTAGTGGTATGTATGTGGTATGTATGTGGTATGTATGCACTATGTATGTACTATGTAGTGGTACAAAGTGGTACAAATGACAGCCAGGTCTGGGAACTACGTCATAATAGGTCAATTCAAATTTAACATACCTAGTCATGATCAAAACATGGAGAACAATCTCATCTCGATCCTTCCATCCAGTTGTCCACCCATCCTCATCCTCATCCATTCATCCCACCCTTCACTTCCTTTTCCTATTCTCATTCTCATTCTCATGAATCAGAATCAACGATAAAGGAAAAATGGTGAAAGATCTCTATCAGATCTGCAAAGCCCGATTTATTTCCCATCCAGTAACATCAAAATAAACATTAACCAGGGTCTTGTTCTTGTGGCTGGTGACATCAAAAACATGATGCCACTGTGGCTTGACGTCAACTTAGTTTCTTGTCTTTCCCATCACAGACGCCACAATAAGCAGTCTAAAGTTCTAAACGCTGCAACGGGAACTAATCCCCATAATTGTCTTCCCAAAACGGCACTTTTTCATTTCGACGCCATGCCTTGTTTTTCTTTTTCTTTTAAGTTGGTATGTGGTATGTGATGTGTGATGTATGAAAATGAAAATATGATATATGATATAATACAACCAATCAAAGTAAGAGCTGCAGATGAGATATCTACATTGGGCACTGGGAAGGGAGAAAGAAGCAAGGGAGAGGGTGAAAATAACAAGGTTGGTCTTGGTATTGGCGAGCGAAAAGTGAATAAAGAAAAAAAAATCATAGTGACGTCACGCAGAGATGATTTTCCAAAAATTAAATTCACGAACATGGCACAGAGCAGGAGGGCCAGGGCACTTTGTGTTTGAATACCTATAGTTATGGTATGACGCGATGAGGTGCTTCTGATTGGAAGGGGGAGGGTAGGATGTCAGGTTTTTGGCTTTGGATAAGGTTGCAGGGAGGAAATATATAGGGCTGTGTGTTTCTCGTCGATTTCAGTTTTCTTTTTTTCTCTCCATATCAAATACACAAACATACAATACAATCAATCGATTCTACCACCAAACACAACCACCAATCTACGCATACCACTCAAAGTCACTACTCAGTACAAATCAATCAAAATGGGAGCCGTCGTCTCTTGTGTATGTCTACCTTTTCTCCCCACTTCTATATCATATCATGTCACTTTCTCAAGAACACAAGCTAACATCCTCAATAGATCACTGGCATGTTCCGCGCCATCGGTGCTGGTCTCATGTAAGTTCACTCCACAGATCTCACCTCCAAATCAACAATTCTACATCATCCCACTACTTCACCATACCACAGCCCCTCACAAAACCAACATAATCCTAACCAAGCAACACAGGGCCGTCGTAAATGGAATTGGAGCAATCCTCACCGGAATCATCAACGCTATCGTCGCCTTCTTCGACGTCCTCATCTCCTGCTTGACGTGCGGTAGCTGCGGCGGTAGGCGAAGAGGAAGACGAACAACGAGTACTGTTTAGAGTGGTCCCTTGCCTTGGCGCAAGGGGCTGACTCCTTCTTACTCTCGTCAACATAAGCACAAGCAAAAAATTTAAACTTTATGGGGATGTAGAGGAGTCGAGTGGAGTGTGCATGCGTGCGTGCGTGCGAGTTTGCTTTATGATACCTAGGGATGGATGTTGGATGAATGAATGAATGGCCGAGCAGGGCAGATGGGGAGAGGGAGAGAAGAGCGTTTTGCTTTTGTGTTTTTCGATTCGCCTCGATACCCGGTTTCTTTTCTTCTAATAATGAATGGTGAGATGAGGGAGGAGTGGAGATCATGAAAGGATGGTCGATCGCGCTTGCGCTTGCATGTATTATATAAAGATGAGAAAAGAGGAGCGGAGGTTTAATGATTATGACACTATACACCATACAGTATACCATACTTTTCGATTGTTTTATGTGAACGTGAATAATTGCAATCCAGGGGAAATACATTAACCTCAGTTCTTGCAGTATCCTCCCATCCCCGCCATTCACACTGCGAGATACTCCACGAACTACCTTTCACACGCCCCGAAAATTCTAAATACTTATACCCAATATCCCCAATTCTCCACCCAAATGTTCGGTAGATTTCCTCCTACCAGCAGACCCTTCACTTGTACCACGGGAAAAACTTACTTCTATCCTATCCGTTTGAATAAACCATACCGTCACATTCTTTTCTTATATTCTTTCCACCCAGATCAAGCCAAGCCTAGCATGAAAAGCAGAACTTTAACATCCACTACCTTCCTTCTGATGTCATATCTTTCCCAATTCACTTGTACAAAGTCGAACCGTACGACGTGATAAAATCTTCAAGTGCAATAAAGTTTCCAATTCCTGGGTATATTATAGCATGGCTACCTAACAATACGATATCTTCCTTCTTGAATTTCAAAGTCCACTCATATCCATCTGCAAGCAAACATTCATCCAGAATCCAATGTTGCATAAAGACTTGTTTCATTCCAGCGCTGATCCAGATGCAAGAGGCCACTTCTCTATCCTGACCATATATCGCTCACAGAAACACTGCAAACCCATCCTCTTCCACTTCTCTACCCTGCACCCTCAAAGTCTCGCTGAATCCCCCTCATCACCAAATCTATATCCCTGTCCTCCATACCCATGCCCATCTCCATCCCAGTAGTAGCCGCTCTCCTCCTATTCCCCTCGTTCCTCTCCCCAAAACCAAACATCTTCCCATTACTTTCTTCCCCCGCCACCCCACTAATACCAATGACACTAGACCTCACCCCTCTATCCCTCCCATTTGCACCCTCCCACCTCAATCTAGTCACCTGTCCCAAACCATCAAAACTTTTCACGATACCCCCTAGCGTTCTCAAAAGTACATCAGTATCTCTCTCGATGCTCCTCATTCTAGCCTCGAGTTCTCTTTCTCTGGAGCTTCTTGGCCCTACCTCCCTTTCTCGCACCGTATCCATGTCTATATCTAAACCATCGAGATTATATCCATTAGCCGCTTGATCCAATTGTGGATACATGAAAGGCTCACTACTCGGACGTGCATGGCAGACCCTTTGGAATTGGGGAGAGGCGCAGGTATGAGTTGAATTAGTTTGGGTAGAATGATGCGTGTAAGTCGAATTTTTTTATCAAGCGACTGAAGTGGTTTATTTAAAGTAAACTTTGGTCTGAGAAGGCGTGATGGCGAGGGAGTCGGTGAAACGGGAGAAAGAGGACGTGGAAGGGAGATATCAGATTGATGAACATGATTAACAGAAGGTGGGAGATCAGCAACAAGCATAATGTGAGAAGTGGTCAGAACCACAGCCTTTTGCGAGAGCCGTTCTGGCGAGCGAGCCGGAGGTTCGATAAATTTGCAACTTGGACCTGAGGGAGATGATGGCCCAACTTCGGTTTTGAGAGACTTTTCTGAGATGGATTGAGCGGATATTTTGTTTGTGGCTATTTTATCCAAGTTTGAATTCCCGAAGCCGAGCGAAGCTAAGTCTCTCTCCTTTTTTGCTCTCACTTTCTCGCGACGGCTCGTTTGTGTTGCTTGATCTGCTTGTTTCTCACTGCTAACACTTTGCGAACTGTTGGGGGACGAAATTGCTATAGGACGTGTAGCTTGATTCGCGGGACCGTTTCCAGCAACTGCAGGAATTTGTACTATCTTTTCACTTTGAAGAGATGGTCTTGCTGTAGTCCCTTTGAAGCTGTGAAGATCGATCGTCTCAGCCGTACCAAAAACTGCTGGCATCGACGAATTCGTATTGATACTATCGGGCGTAGATTTTAGAGATTGTCTGATGCCAGTTCCAGTGGTTGCAATACTATGAATAGTTGATATCGATTTGATTACTTTGTGGGTCTGATGGGTAGGTTTGACATCGGGAGAGGGTGTTCTGTTTATTACCCTTAGGGGTCCACCAGATTTGTTTCTCCATGAAATTGGACGGCTCACGGAGCTGAGTGAATTTACCCGACAGTCATCTGTCAAGGATACTTTGAGTGGTGGGAAAGGTGAGGGAATCGTTTTCGATGAATGGGGTCGAGGTCGTGTCTCTAAAGCATCATGATAAATACTTCCAGTCGGGGTGTATACCTGACTAGTTCGCTGAATATATCCATTTTGAAGCACGATCTCTTCAGATCCTGGCTTCGAAATCACTTTAGTAAAAGTGCCTGGTCCCCAGGCACTTCTTTTGGAGACCGATGTTTTCCTCTCGAGCACAGGAGGATCAAGTGGAGCTTTCACCGACTGCCCGGCATCACAAACTGGTTTGTAGACGACAACCGGCATCCTATCAAGTGTCGGAGCACGCTCAAAACCAGACGCAGACTCCGGAGGAGTTTGCATTTTCCCTAGATAATCGTGCTCTAGTGGTATCGAAATTGCTATATATTGCACACCCTGACGAGTTTTGGCCGCAATGGCAGTATCGGGGAGTTTCAGGAACTGATTAGGTTTTGGCTCTCTCTTCTGTTTTCTGCGAAGGAGGCCAAACTTTTTCCGTGGAGTAGCTTGTGGAGGAGCGACTAGATTATACGCTGGAGGATCATATGACATGAGAAAGTCAGATAAGTCCTTCATTGTTTCTCTTTCACGCCGTGGTGGTATCGTATCCGAAAATCCATAACTTTGACTGCTCGGTTGGTGAGGTGTCATTTTCACACTTGATCTGGTACTCGAACTGTTAACTCTCCTCAACTCTGGAACAGTATCAATAAAGCCATGCCTATGAGACCTGCTCGTTTGGCGGCGTGACAGTAGTCTAGGATTGATAGATGACGGTGGCCCCATGGACTGAGGCCTTGGGGTTTTAATATCTACCAAACGTGGTGGTGGGGTTCTACTGCCAACCGCTGAATTCATTTCGGTGATTCGTCTATAGTGAAGTCATGTTAGACAAAACTTGTCAGTTTCCGTAACTGGGGAAGCTTACCTTGAAGTAGACATACCAAAATCTCATCATACCGATATAGTTTCGCTGAAGCTCTGAATGCACCGAGCTAATTGGAGTGACATCAGCTAATAAAGCAGTTTTCAAAATGAACGAGATAAGTTCTCCGAATTGAAAATGAAATCAAGTCCTGGTTGGAGGACAAGAAAAGATATCAGCATTGTTATATCTATACCATTTTAGAGGTAGAGGTTAGTGGCCCAGATTTACCCAAGCGACGCAATGCAAGGAGAAAGTATGCCCCTGCAACTTGTGGTTGTGCGGGCGATGGCTGATCAATGGACGAATCAAAAATGGCCTTAAAAGGATATAGCATATTGACCTTTGGACCAAAAAAACGAAATTAATGTGAGTTTGATGCCGTCGAGTGGAGTGGGCGTTGACTAATGCGGCACTAAAACACCATTTTGGAGATCTGCCACTTTTCCATTGACAAGTTATGGATAGATTGTCCCGACAGAGCATCTAGCTAGCTTGGAAAAAAGGCGGGATGATGATAATGATAACGGGGCGTTGCATGGCAATATGTTATATATATATTACTATTTTCGGTTGTGATCCGAACGTATAAGTCTTACCTCTCGAGATCTGTCTAATGAAGTAGCCCTTAGTCATGCATTTACTGCTCTTCCCTCCCTTGAAGACTTTTATACTCAATATTACAACCAAAAAATAATAACAAGAAATATTCTATCACTCAATGAATGGCTTCTCAAGTATTCAATTTAAAATGCTTTCTAAATCTAGAAGTCTACTAAACTCTTAGTGAACGGCAAGGTTTGATCTGCAAAGCAAGAACGCCAGATAGTGCCCCAAGCGACTTTTGTGTGTCCGTGCTGGCTTATAGTGGAGAGCTCGACCGTCATTGACAAAGTGATCAAATTCCAGACATCTCAATTAAAAGTTGCGCACGGTCTTACCTGTTGCGCATATGTATGTGTGAGACTTGGGAAAGTGGGAGAGTGGAAGAGTGTGAGACATGATATCAAGCCGAAAGAGTGCTGCCGGGCAGTAAATGGCTTTTACGGAAGACATACTGATGAGCCGTCGAATTGTTGGATTTTTGTGCAGAGATTTTACCTTGAGAGTTTGATCGTTGGCAGTACTTAGGGCAATTAAATTGATAGATCAATTTAAGCTCCCGCCATTTTGGCTTTCTAGGATGGGTATTAAAGCGCTCACAATCACCAAAGTGCAACTATTTCTACCGTCTAAGATCTATCAGATCTACGAAAAAGATGATTCCCACTTGTCTCACACGTGCGCCGTTCGCCATGCTAATATTCTGTCGCGCTAAATTATGCAGGCTCCCAAGCTCTAAAAAAATGTATATCAATAAATAAATCCATGCTTTTCTCACTTTCTTTTTGCTGGTTTACGCTGAATAAAGGGGTCCGCTGGCGCCTTCCTGCGCGGAGGATGGGGTAGATTAGGCTTTGGTGTACGCGCCGCTGCCGCTGCCGCAGCAGCTTTAGTTGCCTGTTGTGCTTGAAGTGCAGCTTCCAGATCTACTTTTTGAGCACTTCGCTGAGGTTCGGCTGAGCCCCGGTTGATTATTGGTGCATGATCTACTTCCGGGGGTGGAATCTATGAGAGTTAACAAAACATAAACCTATGCGGGAAGAGATTGCGAATGTAGTCTTTAGTTGGCTTACCTTCTGCTTTTTCGAAATATTCTCTCCTTGAGGTTCTTGTCCCCTGGGCCTCTTTCTATGCTCAGTCGTCTCGACATTTGTCTGTGTCATCCTATCATCGCTATCCGCAGGTGTTGTGCTACTACTACCCGATCCTGATCCGCGTGAACTTTGATTTTGTGGCGCATCTGTCATGTCGATATCGCTGTCGCTTTTCTCAGACGACCGCCTAGAGATATTGCCGTTAACATTAGAGTATTGCTGTGAATAGTCTATCGCTGGTGCATCCTTAGACGTCGGCTTTGACAACAATCCCATGATATCGCCACTTGTATATCTGCTACGGCTCCTGGCGTCTTGAATAAGCCTGTTCCAAAATTCACCTTGCTCCAATGCCCTAGAATCTCCAAGAACCCACAAGGACGATTTGGCTCTAGTCAGGCCCACGTTCATACGTCGAATGTCGTTCAGGAAACCAATACCTCCTGAAGCCTTAGCACGAACACAAGAAAATATGATGATCTCTCGCTCTCGACCTTGGAAAGCATCAGTCGTATTAAATTCAATCTCTTCAAAAATTTCGTCTCCGAATTTCGCCCCAAAACGTCGTTTAAGCTCGTTCAATTGGGCCTTGTAGGTTGTAATGATACCGATTTTACCTCTAAAATCATAAGATCTGTAATCTGTCTTGAGTCGTTGATAAAGCTGGATAGCAGCATTCAACTCAGGCACGTTGATGAGCGAATGTCCCCTGGTTTCCTTGCTTTGTACACCCACAACATCAAAAAATCGATAAGGTCCAAGAATGGAGCTTGCGTGCCATGGCTGAACCCGTAACTGTGCCATTCCATCACCATCAACGAGGCGACTGTTATAAAACTGTTGACTTGGAAATCGACTGATCTCGGGATGCATGCGGTACTGAGTGTCCAGTAGGTGAACATCTTTAGGATGGTTCCGCTGCATTCGGACGAAAAGACTCTGTTCGTAGCCATAACTCTTTGCCAGTCGCGAGAGGACTGTTGGAGGCAATTGCTCAGGGTCTCCAACCATGATACATTTCGTAGCACCATACTTGAGAGGTATAAGAGCGCTGAGTTCAATACATTGAGCAGCCTCGTCAATAATAACCGTTTCGAATTCAACATTGACATTCCTTAGAAAATCGTGTCCAGATCCACTGAGTGTAGCACACAGAACATGAGCGTCATCGATAATTTCCTGCGTAAAATGACGTCTACTGATCTCATTTTGTCGAACCTTATTGTCGCTTTCCTTATCTTCGTCGATTTTGTTACCAATGTGTGCTTGCTTCCGCTTAAGCTCGTCGAACTCTCTTTGCAGTTTCTGTTCCGAGGTTCTGTCACCTTCCGCACGGCACTTCTCCATTTCAGGCCTTATGATATTGAGTCTCTCTTTTATAAGCCCTGCTTCCATGTGTAGCTTCTCCCGGTCATTCAATTGACCTTTTTTGGACTCTTGGTCCCCTTCGAGCTTGATCCTAACTAATTCATCAAGCGTGACATCCTTCACGGTAGAATTGATGGCATCACTTCGCCCGACACGGATGACGTTAATCTTTTGATGAGAGCCGGTGAGAGGCAAGATTCCCTCCTTCAACCGGAGGACCAATTCATCAACAGCGGCGTTACTTGGAGCGCAGATAAGTAGCTTTTTCTTAGGAGCTTGGGCTTGGGCGCCTGCGCCGCCATTTTTACCTTGTGGCCGGAAGCCAACCTGCTGTGCCTGCTGCTGAAGCACTTGGGAGAGTAAAGCACCGACCATCGCAATAATAGTCTTGGTTTTTCCTGATCCAGGAGGACTGGTACTGTTAGCAGTGTGGTTGGAAGCAGAATATAATCCAATACATACCCTTGGATCAAAGTAAAACCATCATTATCATTTGCGGACAAAATTGCTTTGGCTTGCCCGTTATTGAGCTTATACCTGGTCGAAATCGAAGCAACCTTCTCATCGGAATATTTTTGTAACGGAGAAGGCTTTGCCTCCATAATTTCGGTGCATAAGTCGTAGTATTCCAGACTGCTCAGGGCTGCAAACTCTCGCAGAGTTGTCGTCATATCAGTGATTTTGAGGGTGTATAATTTGCCGTTAGGCACAAAACAATTCAGAAGTTCAGGGCTAACATCCCTACTAACTCTGTATGTGACTTCCACTGCATCACGCTTACGGGTTGTCCTAAAAACACGTGCTAGGCAATGTGGTGCTTGCTTGTCTTGAAGCGGATTGGAGCTTTTAGAAAGGAGTACAATGTCTTGTTGGTACACCATGAGGTCTCTTTGATTGGAAATCGACATAGTAGTGCTAACTTCCATAAACTTATCAACAGACAAACGATTCAGAACTTTTATTTCTATAGGCTTATAGTTGTTCTCTTCTTTGGCTGTTAACAATGATCGCCATACTTCCGATATGAGCAAAGGCTTGAAGGTATCCTTATAGAGTCCGAGGTCGAGGAAGCTGTTCGCAATCTTCCTACAAACATTGTTGCTTGGAGGGTCCTCGCCCTCATGGAAAATGTCCCAATTGAGTAGCTCGAGATATATGATATCCATGTTTGGCTCCAAACGAGCACGAAGATCCTTCTTCGAGTACACCTTCTTGGTCTTTCGTACTGGACCCGCCGCCGCTTGTAAAAGAGCCTTTTTCCTGCTTTCTTCATATTCTTTAACTGCCTTCGAAGTCTCCCGGCTTTTGCTGAAAAGTAAGTTCGTGTCGGAACCATCGTCATCATCATCATCATCATCATCCGAATCTTCGTCTGATGACCCCACCATTATCTCACTTCGAACAGGCGCATGATCTTTACCTGCTACACCACTTAAGTTCTTTAGACCAGATCCTTCACCCTTTACCAAGGCCGTTGGGGCGCGAAGGGCTTTCGCTTGCGCAATAACTGCTGCGTCCCGCTTCTTCCTCTCCTCTGCATCTTTACGGCGTTTGTCCTTCCAATCTTCGGTAGCTTGGACGTTCTTCAGTTGTGGCTGTGCTCTCATTTGGTCTATGATACTCTTATGATGCTCAGAAAGGGTAAAGGGAGCCTGTGATGCCTTGTTGGATTGAGTGATGACTGGCTCGTATGTTTTGCCGTCTCCAGCTTTTGACCAAGTATCGAGCGACGTTTGAGTATGGCGTCCCTTGATGCTGATTGTCGGCTCAGGTTTTACACCTTCTGCTGACTTAGACCATGAATCAATTGTTGATTGCTGTTTCTTAGCCGTTGTAGGGTGTATTTCTATAACCTCCACGCCTTTATGCTCATCAAGAGCAGCATGTAACTCGGCTTTTTGTTGATTAGTAAGATTGGTCTTTCTGTATCTTGAATCGCTGTCATTTCTGCATGCATCTTGTATATATTCTAGTGCGTACTGATGGACCTCAACATCAAACTCTGCTAATGATCGAAGAAGCTTTCCAAGAAGACTAGTGATCACACTGACTAGGTAGATATCTCTCAGCCTGAGCATCATGGTCAGACCGTTCACATTCAGGCAAACGACTTGTAATACCTTCTTCAGTGCAGATTTTGACGAGCTGTGGGCAGTCGACTCATCATTAGACAAGCCAGGAGACTCGCCTAGAGCAGAAGCGATGATACTATATTGGTTGAACAAAGACTCTGCATATTCCATGCCGTCTCGACAAAAATCTTGCAAGTATTCCTTTGAGCGTTGTACACGACCTCCCCATGATTCTGTGTTGGAGAACGTCACATCAAGAGCACGCCACTGGTTAGTCCACCAAGACATTACAGCGCCTCGTTCTGTAGAATCCAAAGAAGGATGATTTCGTAGATACCCCGTGTTTCCGCATAGGGCATTGAGCATGTCCCGCCCAACTTTGATCAGATATGGAACAGGGGAGAAGTTTTTTGCCTTTGTGACTCGGACGGTAGCAAATGTCAGGGAATTTAACATCGGTACAAATGCTTGCTCCAACAAGCTCGACATAGCTTCTCGCTTGCTTACTTGGCCTGTTGCAGCTTTAACAACCTCAACAGCAGCTTCGAAAATTTCTTGATCAGCAGAGACAAGGGCTGCAAACAGTGGACGAGAAGTCTGAGGGTCCCGGTACATCTCAATCAAATGAGATGCATCAAAATCACTAAGGCGCTCAAAAATTTTAGACACGTTCTCGGTGAGTTGATGAAAGTCCTTGTTATATTGTAGATGGGAGGGAGGAAGGGGTGATTTCTTCGTCTGTGGTGTGAGTTCATCCAAGCCGGTGAGGTGAGTTGTTGCCGCAAGAATACTCTTTGCTAAATCTACGTTTCCTGGTCTAAAAATGTCAAGAACAGCTTGCCAAATTGGTTGAGAATGGCTTCTAAGACCCTGTTGTATCGGGATATTTTGCGCGAGAGCCTGGAACTCTGCACTCAAAGATTTGCAATCGAGTGCCAAAGCATCTCGTACCACTAACATACCGAGCCTCCTCATTTCTTGATGTGTGGCGTCGGCCATATTCAGATCAGCAGATCTCGCAATCGTCTCCTTGTATTGGTCAACAAGTCCCATGATGTTATTGATGAATATAAGAGACGTCGACGGGTTGATGTTGTATTCCGAGTCGACAAAGGTGTTTAAAGTAGCACGGAGAGTATCGAGCGCTACGCAACAACAAGCAAGCCTGGTATTCTCTGGAAACGTCGTCTTTTGATAACGTCGTAGAAGAAATTCGAGCAGGAAGCTGCAAGCATCATATTGACGATCAGAAGGAAGTGATTCCACAAGTTCAGGTATCCACGCCAGGACAAAAGAAATGTCCGGGTCTTCAAAGTTTATTCTGCAAAGCATTTCCTCAAAGCCTCCACTCCGGAAAATGTTTTCTGCAATGGTGGCTGGCGAGATTGTATTAAATGCAGCCCAGAAGTTCTTTGGGGACTTCTTGAGTAAGCCTCTAAGCACTTCGATAACTAGCTGACCAATCCTTTCCGATTTACAGGTTAAGTGATTGAGTGCAAGCATGTACACATTTGGTTGAACCTCCATTGCTCGGAGAGAATGTGTTATGAGGTGTTCATCTAGTCTGTCTAAAATCAAAAGAAATCCTTCCCAGAAGCGTATGATATCATCGTAATCGTGATTTCCTTGGGTCACAGAAATAATTGCTTCCGACAGTGTGTCATGTACGACCCATTCGAATGACTCGGGCGTAAGCATAGTAGTAGCTTTCTGCCAGGCGCACCTAGCAAATCGAAGTCGTATAACATTCTTATCGAATAAAAAACGTCCTGTAGCTGGTAATATGTCGCTAATTCTCAGGACTTTCTTTGCTTGTATTTCTTCAAAGACAAAATCGAAGTGCTTCGATAGGTTATCCTCAGATTTATGATAATCGACGCAACAAAGTGATTCGTAGAGAGACAACAGAAGGGAGGAGTCGTATCCAGCAAGCAATTTCTGCGTCCTCATCGGAGACTCCACATCGGATATGACTTTCTTGCTTGACCTTAACCCGTTATCTATACGTTGAAAATCGATAGCGTTCAGGCGGTTCGAAAGCTCTGCGACAGTTTCATCATCGAAACTCCTAAGACATGTTAGCATCCAGACGAAGTACATGTTGTGGGATGTTACTCTGTTAGCTCCTTAAGATATGCCTTGCGACCTATATGCCAATTATGCACACATTTATCACAGCACGTCAAAAGTTTGTTTAGATGTTCAAGGTAGTCTTCTACCATGGGGCCACCTGAATCGGGATCTAATCCTATAATGAGAGAAGATTTATATGCAACCGTCTGCCTCCGCTGGGCATCTTGTATAAGTTCTTTCTTGGTTTCTGCGCTCATATCCTCCTCGGCGTCGTCTGGGCGGGAATAGTCGACATAATCTTCGTCATTCCGCTTGGGACAGAACCAATGCGCACCGGCAGGGAAGCTCTTCAGTTCTCTAACAAAACTAGTCAGTTGATTCCTACATAACTATATCTCGTGGCACAAACCCATTGAGCCCATGGAGCTCGTTCATGATATCCGCTTCATCAGGCATAGTTGCAGATATCCTACAAGACGCGCATTCGATTCAAAGGGGGATGTTTAAGAGCCAAGGTAGATGTGAATGAAAGATGTTTTATAAATAATATTAGGAGTAAATTTTTCAAAAGGTAAGAGTTGGGAGGTTCTGAAATTCTTAGCAGACGGAATAAGAAGTGGTCTAGTGGTTCAGTCGACTTTATAATCGTTAAAGAAAGTGAATGTGAAAGGCAAAATCTAGCATCAGAAATTGACACTAAGACTTTTGGAAGTGATATGTGATAGGACCTTATAATAAGATTTTGACAACATATACACAATTGGAAATGATTTCATGTATCGCATGTAAGAAAAGTAAGAAAAGTCGAGGCAAGGGCAGATGGAGCACATTAATGGGACGCGCATCGCGTACGACAAGGATAGGCTAAAACCATTTCACGTGGTTTCTTAAATTGATTTTCTGACAGCCTCGCGATTCTACATGCAAGGCTACCTATTTATCAAAGGATGTTTATACACCTCTTGTTAACATCCCAACGTCTAAAAGTATCATTATTATCATGATTTGAAAGATGTTAATTTTTTATATTCACATTTCAAACAAAGCTATAAAGTCAGTATAAGTATTCCAATAGTATAATATCTATAGTTTTCATGAGACAAATCACGTTATAATCATCAAAATATACATCTAAAAAGTAGATTATACTTCGCTCTCTACATTGAAGCTCTGTGCACTTATTTGATTTGCAATGGCTATATACAAATGGACCACACTGATCCTATCACCACTGCTGAGCATACACCATCAGAAGTGAAGATCTAGAACTATCTTCCAAAACAACACGCCCTCGCCAGCAAAAACGAAGAAGCAGGAACAAAATAAGATAATATAGCCTAATGCCTTTTCATGTCATTCATAACGCCCATAACACCAATGCAAAAGAAAACCAAATGTAGAACACAAAAGTCGTAGATCGCTCCTGCAGATCATTATGCTTAATATCTCCTGTATCAACAAAAGAAAAGAAAAATGTATGGTACAGTTCATGGCAGCCTCCCAGATTAGAAATGAATGAAAATGATGTTAGGGTATCATTGTGAAATGTCTTCGTTCCTCCTACTTCTTGGCGGTTGCAAATGATTGACTTGATTCTAATCGGGTTAAGAGGGCTGCTGAAGTAAAGTCCCTACTGGCCTCAAAACTTGGTCTAACTCGATCACACGACGTTCGTAATCTATCGAAGGAAGGTCGCGGTCTGTCTACGGAAACTCGAGGACCAAGTTGATCCATCGAGGCTCTATGTCGTGTAAAGTCGGTTCCATCGCTACCGTTTTGACTTCGAGGGTTATGCGTCGTGTTCGTTGGAGCAACTGAAGGGGGGTAAATGGGTCGTTGGTCTTCATCAATGCTCGGATAGTGGATGTGCTTACTCGGCTTCGTAATCTCAGAGGAAGTTGCCGATGAACCATCCCTGGACATTGCATCTATATGCTCATCGGGTTTATCAAGATAATCAAATTTCCCTTGACGGACTTGCTCGCGAATGATGTCGACATCGTATGGGAAGTAAACTTTTTGCACAGCCTTGACGGCGAAGCGCGGCAAAAGGGCGATAACGACAGAGAGGCATGTGACTGCCCAGAAGGTGGCTTGAGAGAAGATTTGGGCGGCGGCTTTATAAAAATAGTCTGACGAGGTAAAAGATGAATAGACTCCAGTCCAAAACCATACCAAGAGAATACTTATAGTGACAAGAAGAACCATGAGCCAATCCCATCGGTAGGTATTGATCAGAATGTATACGTTGATAGCGACGACGGCGGCAGGTGCAACGTAGACTCCGAATCGCTCCCGGTCATCAATGTTTTGGCCACTTGAAGTGACAAAGGTGCCATCCTCGAATAAACAATATGCCATGAAGAAAATTATGACTGATTGGTACAAACCATCAGCCATGTAAAGCCTAATTTAATTAGTTCTGCATACTTTAGGAAAGGTTTCATTATACTCACCAGAACTTCCTCTGAGTCCATTCCTTTCGCTCAATTCCACGTCTGTAGAGCTGGGGAACCGCCAGGGAAACCTTGTCCGAAACATCTTGATCCAAAACACCCATGAAGATGACGGGAACAGATGTAAAAGCCAAGTTGAACAAGAGAATGTAAGTGTAATCGTAGAGGTAGGTCATGTCGAAGTTGGCGAAAATTTGGTACCAGAAAATTGTGAAAGTCCACACAACGTTCTTGTAAAAAAAATTGCCAATTGTTTCCCCCAGTCTGCGATAAGACCATCTTCCATGGACCAGCACAAGGCGCTGTAAGAATCGGAACTGTCCAATAGCATAATCTGAAGACATCACAGCTTGTCTTCCCTCTTCACCAGCAATACCAACTCCAACATCAGCCTCTTGAATCATGGCAACATCGTTTGCGCCATCACCAATAGACAAAGTCATAACATCCAAACCACCCTTCACCATGGCCACAACGGCAGCCTTTTGAGCAGGACTGACTCGACAACAGAGAACCGATTTGCATTCTTTACACAAGAGTAGGAACTTTTGTCGCAATGTGTCGTCCAAGACAAGTTTGAGAGAGTCCCCGTCAATGACAATAGCGTGTGTTGGTGCCGGCGGCTCGTGGTTCTTCTTGGCGGCTTTGAGCTCCGCATTAGAGCCAGTCAGGTTGAAAACTGCCAAGTGCTTGTCCAGCTCAGCTTCCGCAGTAGATAGTTGTTCGTCCTCGATCTTCAGGACAATAAGCTCCATGTCGTTATTGAGTAAGTTGCAAGAGAATCCGATATTGATGGCAGTCTCGACCTTGTCACCAGTGAGAACCCAGAGCTTGATACCAGCTTCGGCTAAAAGTGCTATGGTATCAGGTACCCCCTCTTGCAAGCGATCCTCAATAGCTGTGCCTCCAAGCAGTGTGAGATCGCGCTCAATCATGTCAGACACCGCTTCCAACTTATCTTCACGGTCTTGAATGGCTGCAGCCGCAATCTCGTGCTTCTGGTTCCACTCTTGATACTCTTGCTCACTAAGCACTCTTTGCGCGATGCAAAGAGTGCGTAAACCTTCTCTTGCAAACAGCTCCAAATGTTCCGCTGTAGTACGACGTAACTCTGGTTGCTCTCCTCGCTTTAAGCGAGAATATATTATGCTGTCGGCACCTTTGCAGAAGAGTATGATTTTGTTGTCCGGCATACGGATGATGGCACTCATTCTCTTTCTGGTTGAATTGAATTCGAGTTGGTTCAGAACTCTATACTCTATATCTTGGCCCTGGATATTTAAAAGGATGCCATTTGGGGAGTTGCCAAGAACGGTGAAGCCGACGTCACGGGCAGTAGCAACCAATGCCGCTTCATCGGGTGACTGAGCTCTGAATTCGATCCTGGGCGGGTCTCCTGGAGTGGTTTCTGAAATGACCGAGTGGCAAAGAGCAAGCGCTAACATGAATTGATAATTGGCGTCTTGTTGCTCTTTCCCGCTTTCACCAGCGAGATCGTTGACGAAGTCAGGAGCAATGAAAGTCAGGTCGTCGTCGTGAAGGTAAGGATTGTCATGAAGTTTTCTGACGTCCACCAGCATTTTAGCTCGTGCTGCCGCAATCTGCTGTTTAGCTCTTGCCCCCTCTCTTTCCACATCAATACCTTGACGTTTCTGCATGCCGGCCTGGGCTTCAGTGTATGCTTCTCCGTAGGGAATCCCGTTGATGCTGGCCTTTTTGAACTCCATGACGTTTTGCGTTAATGTTCCTGTTTTGTCGGAAAAGATGTACTCAATTTGTCCCAAATCATCAGAGATGTTCCACGATTTAGGCGTGCAAGGATAATCAAGTTTCTCGTAGTACATTTCGCTGTCGCTGTAAATGAAGAACGCCTGGCACGTCTTGATGATTTCAATCGTGATGTACAATGAAATTGGTACCAAATTCTGGAAGAGAATGAGAGCAGCCCAGAAGGTGATGAAACCATCAAGGGCTGGGGATCCACCGATAGAACCGAATTCAAACAAATCAATCGTGTTATTTCCTTGTCCCCAGATGATACCTTCTACGAGACCAGACGCAAAACAGATGGTGAACAGAAGAACGAAGTTGTAAACGACATTCCAGTTGAGTTCGCGGGCGATGCGCGAGCGTTTACTTGGAGTGATTCCAGAGTTCAACATGATCTTGGTATCAAAACCCGTAAATACGACGACTCCGAGAATCCAATCTGTGTTCCTAAGATTACATCCACGGAGGAGCAAGTTGTTGATGGAAATTGGCTCAACCATCTCTTCCCCTGGTCCATCCTTTCCGCCATGTTGCGTCCAGCGAGCTACAGCACTGTATTGATAAAGATTTGGGTGCGGCGCTTCACTGTCTATGGTAAACTCCGTTCGTTCACAGTCGCGAGCGTGTTTGATGCTTCGACCACTGCGAAGAGCGTGTCGCACCTTCAAGTTCGTCTCTCCATCCAAATTTTTCGTCTCAACGTAGCAAGCTCCGTCAGGATCCGAGGTGGATAAAATCACGATATCCGCGGGAATCTGGTCATCGTTGTAGATACGGACGAAATCTCCAACTTGCACATTCTTCCAGTAATCCTGATGAAACCGGGGCTTCCCAGTCACTGCATTGTTGCGATTGATCAAGCTTCCAAAGCTCTTCTCCGCTGGTGGACTTTCGCTAGCATCGTATGAAAAGGCCGTGTTTGGGCGATCTGGGACATCAAGGCCGCCGTCTCGAGGAAGGGGTGATGGCACTGGTGTCATTTGAATATCCTCTCGTGCAGCCCTTGACTCGAAGGACGGTCTAGGTTCCTCCACATCCATAGCACGTTGGGCATATGTCTCCCCGGGTAACTTTTTGTCCTTCTTCACTTTCTTGAGTGTCTTCACCAGCCAACGCGAAGTAGCCTTTTTGATTCTCCTCCATAACGAAATGTCGTCATCACTAACGTTTACGTTGTTCCACTCGACGAGGCGATGAACAGGCGAATTGTTGAGTTCATTGTCAAGAATGGTTCTTCGATAATCTTCGATCCCATCTTTGATGGCTGTAATCGTGACAATAACAATCAAGGGAACAGCATTGAGACCTGGATTAGATGCACCAAAAATACTAAAGATCTACACGAATCAGCCTCACATACGCAGCCTACGAGATCTGGACTTACGGTGAGAATGATCAAAAACAAGAAATACACGTTCGCGATGTTGTGGAATTGAAACCATATATTCTTCGGTATGAAACTCAACGGGGTGTATTTTGCAGTTCTGATTTTGTTTCGTTTGTAATGCACCAAGGGGTGACCCGACTCATCAATCGCGTCCCGTGGTAATGGAAGATTAAAGAAAACCTTTCTAGGTCCTTGACCGTCGTTATCGTCCTCCTCCGCCTGTTCCTCTGCAGCCTCGTTATGCCGTTCTTCTTCTATCCTGCCGAGATCCGTTCCCATTGAACTTGCGCCGACAGAGTCCCTCTTCTCACTGCTTTGCGATTTACGCGGATGTAGTCGGCCCATTATCGACGTCCTCTTTTTATCACCCTTTGCCGGCGCTACTCTTTGTGTAGCCCATCTCATTCGCCTCGTCCCTGGCTCAGGTGCATCCTCCTCGGGTTCTGCGTACATGTCGACGCCCGGCATGATTGCGATCGTTTGTGATTGGGGCGGAAGCCCAGTGTGAGGCAAGAGCCCGCAGGCAAGGTGAATATGCCCGCCAGTGTTTGAATGAAATCAGATGCTAGGGTGTATTCCCCGAGAAGACGAGACGAGTAAAACGATTGAGACTCGACTGGAACTTTCGAAAGATGCGAGATTAATCGATGAGCAATGGTAAGAAGTATCGTTGTAATAAAAGGTCCACACAGGTAGAAGGTCTGGTACTTTTAGAATGGTCGCTTATGACAACTAAATTTGGGACCGGAAGAGTCGGCCAGGAGGTCGCGAAGAAGCGGTAGATTTTTGAATATCTGACCCCCCTTGCAAGGTTAGAAGAATTGAAAAGATTGTACGTGACCAAATTCCTCATAGGAATACAATCAAATCGAAGGTTATCGTGATGTTTCGAAGATACTATGGGGAAATTGTCGATGTTGAGGAGGGGAAGAGAGAGGAAGGGACGGAGTTTATGTTTATGGTTTGAGTTGAGTTGAGTTGAGTCTGAGCAAGTGAATGAGGAAGTTCCGGGGGTGGGAGGGGAGTTCGTAAATGCTTATTGAGCGAAAGGTAAAAAAAGAATTAGCAGCGAAGAAAACGCCACTTGAAACCCGTTCGAATTCGGAGAACGGATATAATGGATAATGGTAAGAGATAATAGATAATAGATATTAGATGTAAATGCAGACTGAGGGATGAAGCAGTCAGTGCCTAGGTAGTAAGTATATAGACTAGATTTTTTCCATACATTATATCACGTCTCTGAGATGCCTCCCAGAACTCGAGAGATTGAAGGGGATTTACGGTGGGTAGAATAGAATAGAATAGTAGATTGGAATTGAGGGATGATTTGAAATGCCTTGGCTTGGAAAATACCTCGGAAGGGAAAGTGTGAAAATATGAAAGGAAGAAGGAAAGGAAGGAAGAAAGGATTATCGTAGAATAGATGATTGACCGATTGACCGGTTGACCGATTGACCTGTCCTTGGGGATTAAAGGGAGGAATAAAATAAGGGACCGAATGTTGTAGATGCAATATTCCATAGGTAGTAGGTAGATGAATAGATGACTACCCTACGGCCTACTCTACACCTGGAGGTAAGCTGCCTAGGTCCGTAAATAATGTAGGGGACTGGGTAAATGGGAACAATTTTTAAAGAGGGCTGAAGTGAATTTCCGAATGTCCCAAGGAGGGTTAGGAGGAGGATTAGGTGGGTGGTTAGGATTTTACATTTACGCCAATCATTTTCAGAAACCGAGTTCAGGGGTTAACCTTCGACATCAACAAACTGTAGCTCTCAAAAGGAGTGAGGCGTGAGATTTTACTTTTTTTACGGGAAACTTACTGAACTGACTGTGCTGACTGACTGACTGTATTGTATGTATGTACTGTGCTTGTTCTGACTGGGCTCTGTCATGTCACTGCATACATGGCCACATATTTATCTAGATATTTTGAATGAATGCTACATGATTTAAATTCCGAGTTGACTCGAGGATAGGAAGGTAGGTAGGTGAGGTAGTATTCATTTTCATGGGTACCTACTAGGCAGGTGCTTGTCAATTCATCCGATCTGTAACCCACTGAAGATATTTGCATAGAATCAACGTTAACAGACAGCCAGACGAGATAAATACCAAAAAGACCAAGAGTAAAAAAGTCAGCAATGTGACAGGTGTAATTGTAAGCATAAGGCATAAAGTTCACCCGCTCAGGAAACATTTCAGAAAATGGTTGGGGCGGGAGTCGACTTAGAAACTCGGTCGAAACAAAGAAAGCATTTTGGGAAATGGAGATTTCGGAGAAAAGCCTCGGTGCATGTAATATTCTGACCGTGAACGTCGTGGACAGCTGGAGTTGGAAGTTTCAGCAGCATTTCACACCCGCTTACCTGTATCATCACAGTACTTTGTTTGCATCAAGGGGAAAGAGTATAAATTGCATTACTTTGATGAAAGTTATGTATGTTATGTATGTTATGTGTAGCTTTTTTTTAATGTACCTACATCGTCAATCTGCAATTTCATTGATCTGTTTTTAAAATGCTGGGCTGGGCTGGATATTTGAACTGCAACGTAAACTCCGTGGATCTAACCGAGTTGGACAAAAGCCTTACTGTTGTGTACGTTGATCACCTCATCTCATTCATCCCTTTTTACCCTATCCGAAACCAGCTTTCACTAAGGGATCCGGAGTTTAAAAGAAGTAAGATGCTTTATATTGGTGGGTAGGTGGGTAGGTGAATTGTGAAGAAAGCACCTAGGCAAGCACTCGGTACATGATATCAAAACGGCAAGGACCAGATCCAATCTGGATAGAGGGGTATCATCAACAATATCAGTCATCGCAGCACCATATAAACTTCTCATCTTGTTTCTCCAATCTACCTTTGAGGCAAAGTTAATTACACACTGCTTCCCGGGCTAAGATAGCATGCATAATATTTCAAGGTTATTCTTAAAGTCCAACACGAGGCTTAGACGCTTAGAAGAATGGCCAGCATCTGCACCGGGCTATCGAAGTGTTTGGACGTTTGACATCTGCAACAAATTGCGAGCTAGATGGATGTGCAGGGGCTTGCTAGATTGGGTGGTGAAGCACACCTGGGGGTGGTCGGTAGTATGAGAATATGATGGTGGACTGGTACTGCAGAATGATATTTTCCAAAGTCGATATAGTGATGGAAAAGATTGTCAAATCCTTTTCGGCCGTATACGAAGACCTATATTCTGATCTTCTTCGCCCAGGAGCTTGCAAAAAATACAGGTGACTAATAAGCCGTGAAATAGTTTCATCTAGATTGAATTGGCTGTTGATCGTAATGACGCACACCGCGAGCGCTTACATAATACCGAAAATAGAAACAAAGTGAATGCGAAAAGTGGCATCCCGTGATGTTCGTGTCTGCAAGCATTATCTATCACGCGACAGACGCGACTTTCAAATTTCGATATCTACGGGACGAGACTGATGTGAACTTGGGAGAAGAAGGTTATATGCATTAAATACAAACACGTCTGCCTACATCTGCTATCCCTTTGAACGTTCCAGACATGTCTTCAACAAAGAGAAATGGAAACATCGGCCAATTTTTCAAGCCGATACAACAGGCTTCACCTATGACATCTGCCCCTCCTACCAAAACCCCATGCAATAATAGTCAGATAGCATTCGGAACTCCACTTTCAACCAGCCCACAATCATCGGGCTTAGACTTAAATACTGCTACGGAACCTATGTCTTCTCAACAATCTTCCTCTTTGTCAGAACCACCAACAAGCATTCCGCAATCCTCCTCAAACATTTCAAATGGCGTTGTCCCAGGTTCAGACGATGAAGATGAGGATGGCTTCTCTGACAGTTCATTGGAAGATTTTGACGTTATATTCAAAAGAAATCGCACAGCTTCAGCTACTACTTCTTCCCCTGCCCCGGCTCCAGCGACTCCCAGAGCGTCTAGATCTAGAAAAACTCTTATCTCGACCGCTAAGCTTTCTCCATTGACCATTAGAACCACAGACTATAAATTTGACTTGAAACATCTCATGGGAAGTGCAGCTGCAGATGCAGCACTCGAAGCAAAAGAAAGAAGGTTAGAGGAAATGGCTCAGGAGGACACCGAAATGGGAGATGACGAGCTCACCTCGTTCAAGGATGATGTACATGGCAATATTCTACGAGAGCTGAATGAAGAGAAGGAAGACGGTGGGGGGAAGAAAGTTCAAAAGGTTTTGAATGTTGTTAAGAGAACAGAAGAAATGAATTTTGGCAATCGATGGTACTTTTTTGAGACCAAAGAGTTTCCTGCGCTCAAGAGACAGCCATTTCCAACTCCTTCACTGCCACAGAGCTGGAAGAATGATCTTTTTGAACCTCAAACTAGACACCAAACATTCGTGTCAGGATTTGCGGAGAATATGGTTACGTATGGAAAGAAATTGCCCGATGAGATCATCCAATGGATTCTCGATGACTTCTGTATGGAAGAACAAAATGACCTTCAAAATTCTTACTTCTCCCTTCTGAGAATATCAGGGAGACAAGTTCATGGCCTTGCCACTCCAGAGGTCATTAGGAGGATATTCAGGTCTGTTGGTGCCACAACTACAGCGATCACCCTATCTGAAAAAATAAAACCACGCCCAGCGGTCGCTGATGCATATTCACATCAATTGTGGCCGAAAGTTCGAGCTTTGATTAGTCTCGTAAATCTAATAGCCAGGCCTCTGCAAGAAACATCCAGACTAGAAGTTATATGTATACTTTTAAGGCTATGCATTGATCCAATCTTACTAGAAAGAGTAGACCTCTTATCATTAGTACAGAAAGCACTGCATAATCTTTGCTTTTACATGGATCCAGACTCCTGGGAACAATCCGTGAGCCACCTCCTCCATCTCACCCCAGCTTAAAACGTAAACTAATCTCTCAACAGTCCCAAACAATCTGCGCCACCCTCTTCAACGTCGTCGAACTTTCCTCCCTCCGCCTCCGCATAATCAATTCCATCCCCCCCATCCGTTCCTCCCGCCTCCACGAACTCCGTCGCCGTCTAGCCCTAACATTCTACTTCTCCTCCCTCTCAAAATCCCTTCACCCACCCCAAAAAATAATTTCCATCCCCGCCATAACTCTCCGCCTCGGAGAACCTCCATTCCATATAGATTCAAACACTGATTATCGCGAGTTTGGTGCCCTAATTCTCCTGCTAGACGTCGCAATCGATGATGGACGACCCGAAGATCTGGATCTTGCGGATGAAGATGTAGAGAAACAGTTTAATAAAGATGTAGATGAGTTGACTAATAGGCTTACTACTTTTGATATCAAGGCCTCGGGTGCACAGCATTCTTCGAGGATGGAAGCAAAGGAAAACCTAAGTTTGGTGGAGAGGAGAATCGAACATACGGTTCGAACTAGATTGAAGCCGAAAAATATGTTTTATGAAGAGACGAAAAAATTCTATGAGAGACGGCACGAGGCTCTAGGAGGGATGCAAAAGAGCATGTCCAACTTTATGAAGAAAGCAAATTAAACTGGTACCGGCCCCAAAGTATAGGCAAGTCACGGCTAAAAAAAAAGCCCTTGGTGATTGGCATATTCTCAAGATCAAAAATATTGTATGCAATTTTCATAATGATATTGATGTTAATGTATCATACACGCTCTACCGACAAAACCTGCAATATTGTATAATTTGAATGTGCAAAGCTCCTTTCATACCCCTTTCCACTCTTCAGACTCGCAAAACACAACGCACTTCATCCATCAAGCACCTAATCATAGAATTTCCGGTTGACATTAGGTCCAAATAATGTGGTTCGAACAGAGGGTAATGCGTTATCTTGGAGTAACTTCAGACGCTCCTCAAATGTATTGTTGATATCGATCTTGCCTCCACCGCCAATAATGGACAAACCACCAGCACTGTTCAGGAGTTAGCTTACGCACCCCATCATACTTTAAGACTGAACCTACGATTCCTCCGGCAAAGGATTCTTCTCATCTATACTCGCCACAATATCCTTCTTCGTCTTCTCCTTGTACTCTTTCTGCGCATCCTCGATCGCCTTCTTAATAACATCATAATCCTGTTTTCTCCCTCTAACCTGCAACTTCCCCTCATTTAACGCATACATTCCCTCCAACAATAAGTTCTTCAAAATCTCCGTATATTTGCCCTTATCTTGCGTAGCCTCCTTCAATCTACCCTGCGCCTTTTCGAAAATACCATCGAGGAGCTCTTGACGTGCAGAAAGGACCTTGAGACGAGTCTTATTTGTGACGGTCGACTGAGTGATTTGCTGGGACATACGTGCGGTTTTGAATTTCTTCTCGTATTGAGTATCGATAGCGGAAGTTTCTTGACGGACTAACTTGGATTTTTCAATAGCAAATTCCTGTTTGAGGATGTTAGGAGGAGGGGGAAATGGTTGGTCTTTGGTGGTGGAGACGTATCATTTGCTTTAAGTTCGATTTCACGACCTTTTTCCATGGCTTCTTGTTTGATGAATGCAGTCATCTTCTTCAGCTCCTGTTTTTACATTCTGTTAATGGCGAAATTTAGGTATGAGACCCTTGGGAAGGTGGAAGCTGTACCTGCGACACCTAGATTTATAACATTAGCATAGCACCTTGAGACTAATGTAATTGTTGGAGATAAGTTTACTTGCCTGGTCGTCCGACAAAGCGTGTGACATGATGGGCGATTGGTATGTGTAGAGCTAGGGGAGAGGTTGTGTGAATTCAAAAAATGTTGAAGAAGTTCGTTGGCTTCGTTGGAGCTTCAAGGGCAACAGCAAGGTTGGGGATTGACAACCTGGGATAGCTCCAAGGTACAGAAGCGATAAGGAAGCGACGTCCGATTGATGGTCATGTGACTATGTGGCGTTTACGCATTTCGATGTTTTGGACGGTGAGGAATGTTTTTCGACTCGTTGGAAATACGTCTTCGCTTTCATCTGAAACTGCCTGTTTGCACTGTCATATTTGCAGTATTATATTTGGTATCAATCATTGATTGGGATTCTTGGAGCAATTCACACACGACTCAGGATATCAACTCGCGATTGTGTAACTCTACCGAGACATCGCATATGACTTTATGTTGACCGCGAGTTGGAACCATCATCTTACACAAGTGCTTTTCAAAACAAACTATTACACCATATAATCTCCTTCTCAGACAGAAAGCTCTGCCTTACTTTACCAAATGAAGCCTTGCAATATATCGTGATGGGACAGCTCGGCGATCTATCGCCTGGGGGAAGTGTGGCTGTAAGTCAAGGTCTCCCATCCTCGAAATAGTTCTATGATTCGTCGTACAGTTCTCTAACTACCAGTTCTATATATTGGCAGGTTGGCATATTAGTAGGGCTCATATCTACGAGCGTTCAAAGTCTCGGCTTGACTCTTCAACGCAAATCACATATTTTAGAGGACGAGAAAGGGGCACATCATGTTCAAAGACCACCGTATAGAAGGAGGAGATGGCAGTTGGGCATGGGCATGTTTCTTATATCGAACCTTGTGGGTAGTACGATCCAAATAACAACTTTACCTCTTCCTGTATTGTCAACTCTACAAGCTTCGGGTCTGGTCTCCAATTCCATCTGCGCCACTTTGATATTGGGGGAACCATTTACAAGATGGTCTCTGGGAGGGACATTATTGGTTTCGACAGGGGCGATACTGATTGCCATATTTGGTGCTATTCCGGAGCCCGCCCATACGCTTGATCAACTACTATTACTTCTCGGACGACGAACCTTTCTTATTTGGATGATGATGCAAGCTTTATTGGTTACAGGGATAGTCGTTCTTGCATGGTTTCTAAGAAGAGTTCCAAAGATTTCTGCAAGTCCTCGAATACGACTCCTCAGAGGATTGGCATATGGATGTATCAGTGGAGTATTGTCAGCCCATTCATTATTAGTAGCCAAATCAGCAGTTGAGCTTCTAGTACGCACGATCATCGATCGACACAACCAATTCGATCGATGGCAATCATGGGCTATTGTTTTTAGTCTTGTTTCCCTAGCCCTCACGCAACTATACTTCCTACATCGCGGTCTCAAATTAGTATCGACCAGTGTGCTTTATCCACTTGTATTTTGCGTCTACAACATTATAGCCATCTTGGATGGCCTCATATACTTCAAACAAACCGATCGATTGTCAGCTTTCCACGCAGGTCTCATTGCCCTGGGAACAGCCATATTACTCTCGGGCGTCCTAGCGCTCTCCTGGCGTCTCAACGAAGAACAAACTCAACCAGCCGTCGCCCAAAGTGCGCTAGCCCCCGGCTTGGGCTTAGTCGAAGATACTGACAATGACTCCTCAGAATCTTATGTCGCCGACGAAGAAGCAGCCATCGGGGCCGAAGATCAGGCCCTCCTAAATGGCGAACCCATGACCCCTACCACCAAACTCGATACAATTATCGGAGCTACAAGGCATGTTAGAAAAGCAGTCCGCCTCTCAGAAGTGGATGAAATTTGGGGAGAATTAGAAGATGATGATGCGATCTCTTCGCCTACGAGACCAAACAGGCCAAGGCCAGATTCAGCATCTACATTCCCGAGATCGTCAATATATGACGAAGAGGCGGCGGGTTCCCCATTTCCAGATGAAAATACATCACTTCTCCACCGCCAAGTATCACTATCCCGTCGACGTCGGAGACGCTCAACAGGTTTCCCAGGCTTCACAGCCCGCCCTACACCTCGTAAACGTCGTTCCACGAGATCAGAACTTCTAGACGCAACGGGCGGATGGTGGAAAATGAGGTGGTGGAGGGATAGAAATAGAGATCATGAAGGGGGTAATGGAAAAGGACCTGGTCCTCCTTCTGCAGGTGATGGAAGTGCAGGTACGGGATTGGGCATTAGAGGTATAGGAGGGTCTGAAGCTGGTCCATCGGATATGAGTAGTTAGTAACACCTATTTACATACAAATTCTGCATTTCCTACTTTTTTTTAGGGTTTGAAATTTCCTACCTAACCTCCTAAGCTGCTGGGATTGGTTTATGGGAGAGATTTTTTATGTGGTTTTTATTGTATATTGATTAAATTCATGGTTTTATATTCCTTTCCTTTCTTGTTCCTATCCCTTTCTTTTGTTGAACTTGTTTGATTATTAGCATGCAAGGCGTTTAGAGGATGTATATTGTATACCTGGGAGCGTTAGCATGGATGATTAAATAGGAGTGAATAAGAATGAATGAGATGGGATCAGGATGGAACGAGGGAGCAAAGATTGAGATTGGAAATCCTGGATGTTTGAATATCAGATTAAAGGAAGGATGGAGGAGGGAAATGAAGTATATAGATAAATAGATATAAATACAAATAGGATATCTAATCTAATCTCGATTCATTTATATTATATTTTTGTTAATGTTTATATTTATACAATCATATCTTTATTGTACTCGAGTATTCATTCTATATATAGATACTAGGTGGTCTTGTATCTGCTGTTGTGAATGATGTAAGAGATATACTAGTATTATATCTTCAACCCACTACATCAATCATCAATCTATTATATTAGATATTAGATCAGATCAGACCAGCTCAGCTCAGATCAGTTCAGCCCAAACCCAAGATGACCGACTACCTAATAAAAACAAAGATTAAAACCGAATTCCTCCAATCCCATCTTCTAAATCCCAAGTCTCTAACTTCTCATCTCCACATCTTCGAATCACTTCTCTATATCATATATCATAGATCTACCCATCCACACACATCCAAAAAAAAACAATTATATATTTAATTTAAATAAAATCCTACAGCTATTATTCTAGAAGAGAGAAAGAAAGAACTACCTATCTATCTATCTATCTACTATGCCCTTAATTAATAAGAAACCATCGTATTGAATATGAAAATGTTTATGGAAGAAAGTTGTGATATATATCTATCTACATCTATATCTACAATCCCAAGCCCAAGTGCATCAAAAAGTACATCCAAAAGCACATCCAAAAGCAACGTATATCAAAAACAGGAGTTCTATCAATACCAAAAAATAGAACCACACCAAAAGCAAAAGCATAAAAAACCCCAAACTTGAGTATAGATTACCACCATGTAAAAAGCAAATAAATAAACAAGGTATGACTTAACCAAACCCAGGGACCAAGGTCACAAGAAACTTCATCTGTTTTCCTATGTTCCCCCTGTACTTAGATGATTGTAATTCACCAGCATATATATCCACCAGGTCTAAGAACTCATCTTTCACCATTTCACATCATACGGAAGGATCATCCACTTCATTAACCAAGTATACGCATCCTCCCCCAAAACATTTCCTTAACAAACCGATTATTTCATTTGGTTCTCCCCGGGAATGAGTTTTTACTGTACAAGAGAGAGCTACTACAACAACCTCAAGCTAGAAAATTCCTGACTATCCACTACCCACCACCAACCATCCTTTTGATATCATCCCATCATGATGCACCATGTTATCCTTTCCCATACTCATCCACCATCACCATCACCATGCTAGAACCTAACCGATCAGAGACGAGAGATAGAAAAGTATAGGGAATTTGCAGAACCAAACTTGGCCGCCCACCTCGCCTGCCAAAGCTTCCCCCCCCCCAACCAACAAACAACCTTACACGCCCCCTTCCCCTTTTACCGTATACGAAATCTCGAATTATGGCAAGGTTATTATCTCATTATCGCAAATTTTGTCTGCTTAGGTGATACTGCGGACATGTGTCTGCAGATCAAATGAAAAACCCCCATATAATAGAAAATAGACACCTTAACACCTTCGGAAGCAACGTTAGAGAAAATGGGACCCCGCAAGACACGATTGGTGCAGAACACTCTTATATTATGTGCCGGGTATCAAGTTTGAATGACTTATTCGACCCGTTTCGTGTACTGGGACTCCGCAACGGTATTATGATTGATGTGCTTGCGGTT
Source organism: Sclerotinia subarctica (assembly GCA_025389085.1). NCBI lineage: Eukaryota > Fungi > Ascomycota > Leotiomycetes > Helotiales > Sclerotiniaceae > Sclerotinia > Sclerotinia subarctica. The sequence goes on from QRFI01000007.1 coordinate 428,363, forward strand.
GTGGCATGCCGGCTTGTGGGGGCATATACCCTCCTCTTTGTTGATGAGCGATGTAATTTTGGTACGCAATAGCTTGTTGCTGTTCCTGCGATAGCCCTGGTACGCCATAGCCTTGGTGCATTTGTGGTGCCTGTTGTGGCATTCCCGGGCGACCTTGTTGTTGTGGTGGTAGATGTTGTGGAGCTGGCTCCTCTGGCGATTCAACCGTGTTTCCATCATCAACCCCGTTCTCACCATTTCCGGTAGGCTCGGGTGCGTTCAAGCAGGCCTGACTGATGTTAGCATGGGATCGCTATCAATCCAGGTGAGGCTGAGTGATTTGCGCATACCTGAATCAGATTCTTCCCTTCCGCCTTTGTGACCAAAGGTTGCAGCTTTGGTGTTGTGAAAGTGTATACAAGACCGGTTTCGGATACGACTAAGAGGAGGACTTGGGTTCCTGTTAAGACTGATAATTCGTATGCCTAAAAAATCAATCATATAATCAGCTACCGCTCTTCGCACAGGATAGGCGCGTCGCATTGCATTTGACGCGTATCATCGTTGATACAAATAACGATTGAAAAACTAACCTTCTTCATGATACCAGCCTTTCTTTTGGAAAATGTGATGTGGCGACGCGATTTATCCGTAATAAACTTGATCTCGATTTTTCTTCTTTCGCGACCGGGTTTATCATCCTCGTCATCGTCATCTTCTGCAGTGGCAGGTCTTGCGCGTTTAATACCACGAGCATCGGATCCAGCAATTGGGTTACCGTTACCGACAGCATGTTCATCAAGAGCTGATGGTGAATTTTGGTCGTGTTGATCTGTGATATCGGCCATTTTGATAAGATTTATAAAATCTCTTAATTGAGGTAAGGTATGACGAGAATGACTGTTTTGAGGTGGTTGCCGACGACCTTACTGCTTATGGGGAAGTGGTGGAGAGGCTGTTGTCCTGCTTTGTCGCAGAAACCTGGTTAACGAAGACTTGATTAAGAATGGTGTGAAATTTTGGGTTGAGCCGAGTTTATTATCTCAGCCTACTGAGAAAAGATGGGCTGAAATTTAACTGGAAGTGGAAGAGCAAAGGCGCGCTCTTGTTTTGCGGGAAAGTTGCCGAGCACCGAGAAAGGCGGTAAAAAGGATGAAAATGGATGGATTGGATTGGATTGAATTGAAATGTATGTATGTATGAATGTGTATGTATGTATGTGTGTATGTATGTATGTATGTATGTATGTATGTATGAAGGAATTCGAGGAATGAATTTACCTGATGGATGGTGAATGTAATTGTCAAATGTAAATGTGAAATGTGATAATTGGTTGCGTGTTTGTGTTTGTAATTGTGAGTAATGTAAAATAATTGTCCGTAACTGGTAATGGTAACTGTTAAATAGAAGAATGAGAGTTAGTATAAATTATTTTTACTCCATTTGATCAAATCCAAGGGAAAATTGATTGGATTCGATCAAAAACCGCAAAAACCGTAGTTGGATTTTTGGGAAAATGTTCCAGGTTGAGAAATGGTACATATGTTTGCGGGCTTCGGGGTTGATGCTTGAATGCGGAATTTGAGGTGGTGCTCGGTTGCTTTTTTGAGTCCTGGTGTACGTACCTTTTTGTTTATTTGTTTGGTCTGGGCTGCGTTGCTTTGTTCTGGTTCGGTTGGTAGATAAAAGTGGTGGAATTTGGCTGGAACTATCTTGTGGTTCGTTCCTGAGAAGGAGACTTTTTTTATTTATTTATTTGAAAGTAACTGTAAAAAGAAGATGGGGGATTAATAAATTGATCAGGCAAAATCGCTGCAGTACGAATGCGGGATGATTGAAAAGAGGATAGATTGAAGAAGCACAGGCGAATTAAAGCCACTTGCACTGGCACACTTTAATGTATCTGTAATGTCAACTTTCTCTGGGTGAGGAAGGAGAGACACAGTCTCCTACTCTATACATACATACATACACACCCACACCCACACAGAGACTGACTGTACTTCAGTCTTCCGCACACACAACCGAGTAGAGGAAAAAAAGATGGAACGCTGGGGGAGGCTGGGGTTCTGGTTCTGGTTTGGCTGTGTGAAGTGAAGTGAAGTAAGATGAATTAAGTAAAGTGTGCTCGGTGGGATGAATGTGCTCGGTCGGGAAAGTGTGCAGTGCAGCCAGTAGTTCCGTGATGAAAAGTGGTTGGCCTCTAGTAAAAGTGGATAAGTGGATAATGTCTTGTACTGTAGTCTGTACACTATTGTATGCGGGAAGGAACGGTGGGGTGCTTGACTGGGTGGGTGGCAAGGGTAGAGAGGGTAGATAAACAATCTTATGGTGGTGTGACCGATGGAGAAGTGCTGGAAAACGATCCAATGAAATTGTTGGAAAATTGACCTGGTGAATGAATGGAATGAGGTGGAATGGATGGAATGGGTAATAAATGAATTTATCCGTGCTTTTCCGTGATTTTCAATTTGAATACTAGAATTTAACTGGTCGGAATGAGTTAGTTGGAGTTCCACCTTGTCATATTAATCTTTTCCCAAAATGCACAGACGATGAGATATTTTGGAGGAGAGGGAAAAAAGCTTTCTTGAAATGATTGTTCTTAAAACATCAATGTGCTAACGTGGGTGTAGAATTTCAATAAAGTATATGGCATCGACCAATTGAGTATCATGATTGAAATTGATGTAATATCATTAATCCCAACAGTCTTATGGTCAATGGTCAGGTACAGTTCGAAAGGTACAACCTCACTCTTTTCCTAGCCCAGTCCCCAGTCTTTACTCGGCTCTGGTAAGCTTTTAGTGATGGAAGGGATTATTGAGTAATGAAGCACTTGCAAGCATCTTGTTTTGCACCTTCCACTCATAATCCCTACGTTGCTCAAGGTAAATGAGATTGGCAAGGGACCTTTTAACGAGGAAGATAGCGTGCACCGGTATCAAAGCCGGATGCTTCTTCACCCTTGAAAAGCAGATGAAGGTGCTGCGTGCTCAAATAGTGTGAATGGGTAGTGAGTGGGTGATGAATGATGAATGATGAGTGGTGATTGGTGTTGGTGAGTGGGTGAGTGGGTGAGAGTGCTTGAAGGAGGGAGAAAAATGAATTTGGTCGGCCTCCCCCCTCAATCTCCAATCTCGTACCATTTGAGAAAGTGATGGTAATTTTATTTTGTACCTTGAAGCAACTTTACTTCTCAAGTACCGGGGACAATGATATATTTAAATATATGGCTCATGACCATCCTTTCAATTGACCAAATTGCAATTTGGTATGCTCGAGTCCTGTTCAATCATCATCGACTCAAGGCAGTTTCACTCGAGAAGGATTGACAATATCTTGGCAATGGGGTAGGTCTGCTACAAGCTTGACCCCTTCCATTGTCTAAAAGCGGTTTGAGATAAGGCAGCTTGGCCTATTGGCCGAAGCTCATCCTTGATCGCTGACTCGATGGTGCTCCGTATAGCTGTAGCTTGTATGGCCCATGGGAAATGGAAATGTCTTGTGTGCTCTCTCCTGAATAGATGCAGAAAGCTGTGCAGTAGTGCGAGAAACAGATAAATTGTAACCCGAAAATGATTTCCCGAGTTGTTGGTAATGTGCAGTGTGTGTGCAGTGTGTAGAAATTATGGTGGTGTGGGGGTGGGAAGATCGGTGCGACCGAGTGTTGAAAAATTGGTAACAGTGCTCGGTAAGAAGATTGAAGCTTTGATGACATTTGAAAATGGAGATGAGAGATGATAGAAGAGGTGATGGATCTTGAAAGAAAGGTGAAGCAGATGACATTACTCGATATAAAATATTATTAAACGTACCTTACCGAAAGAGTGCTTTTCGACACCGTTTCTGGGTAGTTATCGCCAAAGCAGAAGTTCGGTTACTTGTTGATATGTTTGGCTTGGTGTTGTAGGGAGGATGGTAACTTGTGTTCTTCGGGGTGATGCAGGGGTTTGAAGACTTGGTAGAGGATGGTTATTTGGCAAATGAATAGGATAATAAAACCTTTTGAGGTCAAGCGTTGGAGGAACAATTATTCTGAATGAGGGGGTCGCAAACCTTTAAGAGGTTTAGGTACGCTATTCGCATGGTGTCACTGCTGAGTCAGCCAGAATGAGAGGAGGGAGAAAAAGAGGGGACATTTGATTTTCATTGGATGGTAAAGAAGGAGCACGTGAATGAATACCTTGGGGATCTACATTCTAGGTACTAGTCTGGGATTGGGTGCTATTCACTATTCAGCTACTATCTATCTACAGAGTAATTGTACAAGGGTTTGGATGACTTGAATTTATTATTACTACTCCGTATGTATACGACTCCGTATGTATACTCTCCCTAGTGTATCTATCTTGGTATCTTGCTTGATGTAGAGGTGATTAGAGGATTACAGTGGAACTAGGTAGGTATTCATCTCGTTGACCAACTGGAACAACTGATCATCATCATCTCTCGGCACATATTTATTGTTTGTGTCTCTCATGAGTCCACCCATGATGATCCATGACGGAGAGGACAGATCTAGAGTCTGGGCTTACCATCCATGTACTACAGTACTACAGTACCACAGTGATACAAATGATCACCCAGAACAACGGCCATCTCAGATGTCTGCACATAGCCGTGCATTGGATCTCACTTGTACAGAGTATGTATGACCATTTAATTCTTCAGCATCACGTCAAAACTTCTCTGAATGAATAATTTGGGAGCGGAGAAGCATGTCTTCGTCCATCACAATTATGGCTCCAATTGAGTGCAGCGAGGAAAGAGGAGGGTATGGGGCATCCATACTCGCATACCAAATAGAAAATACTCTGCCGATAATTCCTTTTGATCTTTTGAAGTTGATCGAATGGTTTTCAGCCTCAACCGTTATAGAATAATGCATTACACTCGACCCAAACCAAGGTTGAAAGCGGATGATTTCAACGGATGCTGGATGATGGATGGTGGATGATAGACGATGCTCTGTGGAACAAGATCATGATCATTTTGAGAATTGAACTTTGCTATTTCTGCCTCAGGTTTCCCAGGATATCTTTAAACCCTTGGGGAAGATCACGAACAAGCAATAAAGCACAAGCCTCCAGATCTCACCAATGACCATTCACCATTTCACCATTTCACCAATCCTATTCTCACCATCTCACCTTCTCACCTTCTCACTCCTCACCCCTCACTCCTCACCATCTCAATACTCCTTCCTTTATCGTTGGCTCAACGGGAAATTTGTTACATCTCCGCCTCATCATGAGGCAAGACTTGAAACGCCAATTGTAGAGAAGAGTCACGAAAAATGCGTAAACTCCCTGGACCCCCCCTTGAGCCCCTTGAAATCTCGAAACTACAGAGTAAACACGGCCATCAATCATACCTGGCTGCTAACAACATCTCACTTCAAAATTCACAACACTCCAAATTCTGCTACGCCATCCCCCTTCAACTGTCGCAGCACACTTTTGTTACATCCATCATCCATCATCCATCATCCACCGTCCATCATTAACTTTACCTCTTACCCTTGAGTGTTCTATACGGGAGTAGTAGGTATTCATTCTCTTTTTCTCGTCGCATGAAAGTTTCTTAAAACTTTTTTTCTGCTTGATTCTCTTCATTCTATTTGTTTTTCGTCTTTTCTTCATCTCCATCTCTCACTTTGTGCCAAGCACAAGTTCAATTATTGGGGTCGATCTCTCGATACATTTGTGCAGTGCATTGAGTGCTTCATTTATTGATCGCTTCATTTTTTATTTGTTTCTTTTTTTGGTTCCCTCACTGCAATAGGCCAACCAGTCAGTCTATCATCACAAATTTAGACGCCGGTCGTCCTTCTCACCCCAAGACATCTTGCTCTTTTTCCTTTCAATCTACATTTAATTAAAATCAATTCCGACTTTGAGTTGATATAGCTGGTACTATTCAACAAAACACAAAATGGCCGACAAGATCCTTTGGACATACATTATCCTAGATTTACTCTTTGTGGCTTCTGGTGCATTGTTACTTGGATTTGCCTTGAACACGAAGGCTAGTACTTCACAAGCACTTAATATTACGAGTGTTGGGACGAATCTTCTATTGGAGGGTACTCCGTTGAATGGTCAGTCGAATACCTCATCGCACATCCTTTCTTGACGATATATATGCAATGAGCTGACCTAACTTACCCATCAAAAGCCGCCATTGGCAATGCAGTCTTAATCTTCATTTCCTTCCTCCTCTCCATTCCCGCCATGACCCTCAGCACCACCCGAGGCTGGCTCAAACTCCATGGCTACATGGTCGTCGTCTGCGCGATCTTCACCCTGGTCATAGGTCTCGATATTTGGTTTGGTACTCTTCAATCCAAGGAATCTCTTCTCGATACATGGAATGCACAAGGTCCCACCACGCAGAGTCTATTGCAGGAAGAATTGAGCTGCTGTGGTTATTTCAATAGTACGAGCGCTCCTGCTTTCGTGATAGATTCTACTTGTCCGAATGCTATTATTGCGGCTACGATGCCGGGATGTAGTTCCGCTTTTGTTAAGCTCGATGGTTTGTTTTTGGATGTTATTTTTACGGCGGCTTTTGGTATCGTTGGTATGTTTTTCTTTTTCTTTCTTTTCCAAGGTTTGCTCGAGGTCCTTTGTATCGTCTAGGGTCTAGAGGCCAGGGCTATAAGCGGAGGAAGAAGTCAAGAGTGAATGGAAAAGCCGAATGGAACTGGTTCACTAGAAAAATAGGGATAAGAGCTAACGAAAATAATGTACAGGTCTTGATGTAGCGGTTATCTTCGGTATTGCGATGCTTAACAAAGATCGTAAGGAGAGGGAAAGATATAGGTTTATTGATGAGAAGAATGGGATGGGATCATTTTAGGTGGTGACTTGAGGTTGGATAAATGGACGGAGTGATTAGGCTTAAATTGGGCGGATAGGTGTATGATGTGGATTGCGGAATAGTTGAGAGCTGGGGATGAGTAGTGAGAGGAGTGGAGTGAGGTAAGTAGAGGGAGTGAAAGTATATAGAGTATGTGGGAGATTTTGGTAGAAGATGTGGTGTGGCATTACTTTCTTTTATGATGATATGCTTTCACGATGATGGGAAAGAGAGATGGGGGAAAGTAGATTTAATTTAAATATGAAATGGAATGGGATGGGATGGAATGAAAGGGAATCCCTTGTTCGAGGAGATTCTCATCTCTCAGATATATGATTCTTTATCTTTAACGCGAGGACCTTATATTATCTACATATACTTTAAATTATTTCTGATACCACTCCATAACTGCCGGGTTCGCTAGTTGAATTTGATTTGATTCAATTTTTTAAATATAAGTAATTAATTATATTTATATTTTTATTTTAATATAATAAAAGGAATTAAAAATAAATAAATAAAAAAGATGATATGAGAGGAGTAGATGGATTGACTTTCAAGATATAAATTAATATCTAAAATAAAATAAAATAAAGTAAAGAGTTTAAGAATTTGAGGTGATTATTATTATTATTGATATTATTTAAAAGTTTATATTTTAAATTAAAAAAAGAGAAGGGGAGGAAGATAGAGATAAAAATATCGATTAAGATTCATTTAATTCGATATATAAATATATGAATATCTTATCTTATCTTGTCTTGTTAGTATTGATTGATAATTTATTATAATTGTTAATATTGATATTGATATTTTATATAACTCTGATGATTTTCTTATATTGTTTTCTCTCTTTCTCTTTACCTCTCTCTCTCTCTTGTATATATTCTTTTCATTTTAATTAAAATATTAATGTAATTTATTTATTTATTTATTTATTTATTTATTTATTTATTTATTTATTTATTTATTTATTTATTTATTTATTTATTTATTTATTTATTTATTTATTTATTTATTTATTTATTTATTTATTTATTTATTCACTTATCTTTATATATATATATATATATCCATTCAATTTATATTATCAAAGTTTTGTTAATATTATAATCATATATTTACATTAAAACAGTGTTTTGAAAGATATTTAATTTATATCGTTGTGGTTCTTGATAAAAATAGATGGTATTAAATTGATATAGAGATTATTTTATATATAAACAAAGGGTAAATTTGGGATAGGATAAATAGAAATGATTTGGGATAGATGATTGAGTAGGGAAAGATAAGACAGGGTGAGTTGGTATTAAAGTGAGAGGAGGTTGTTGATATAATATAGTTGTGAAAAAATATATAAAGTGAAACAGTAGTGTTTTGTTAGTGATATAATATAATTATGGTTATGATTGTGCTTATGGAGAGATGTAATTATAAGATGATGTAAAAATGGGTTATTGTGGTGATTATAAAGTTGATTATGGAGGTGGGTAATGAAAGGAGAAAAGTTTCGGGAAAGTTGGTTCGGGGATGGGAAGGAAATGGTGGGAGAGAAAGATGTGGGGATGGGAGATGGAGATTGGAATGGGAGAAATATGGGCAATAATAAGATCTCTAGACATGTAGGTAGTGTGATGAGATGGAGAGAATATAGATTGAGAAAATGGATGCTATCTACTTGGGAGTAAGACTGGGAGTAAGAGTGGTTAGGTTAAGAGATATTTGATGGGAAGGATAATTTAGGTAAAACTGAGTAGATATTAGAAACAAGTGAGTAAATGTTAAGAATTTGAAGTGGAAGAGGGATCAATATTATAATTTGAAAGGATATATTGCATTTTGATGTAGAAAATTCTGCTTTTATATGTTAAAGAGAGAAGTATTGCCACAGATGTGGAATATTGTAGGTGAGGTTTATATGATATTAGGTTGGTTGAGGATTAGGAGGAAGAGGGAAAGGGAGGTGGAGGGGGAGGGAAGAGATGAGAAGTAAATGAGTGGTAGTGAATGGAAGGAGATGGAAAAGGATGGAAGGAAATGGGAAAAGGAGAAGGATACAGTGGGAGAGAATTGGCTGATTGATTTTAAAAGGTCACAGGTGACTATAAATGTAAGGTATGAGAGTGAAGCATAAGGGAAAGGGGATAGATATCGAAAAATTGGGAAATAAATTTACAAGATAAGTTTGGGTAATAACTTTGGCGCGTGAAAATATTTAACTGAGATGTGTAGAATGAATGGGTTGGTCGAGTTTGTTGCAGCGAGGTAGTTGAGAGAGATGAATCGTGATGAATACAGGCTCTTGATTACAAAGAGGGATGTTGACTGGGTGGAAGATAATGGATATGACGAGAGATAAATGGGTAAATTGTTTAAATGTGAGGGAGAAAAGGAAGTTGAGAAATAGGGTTGAAGAATATTTAGTGAAAGCGAGTGTCAAGATGGGGTACCAAGGGAGGATTGCAAGGTGGTTGAAATAGGATATCATCACTACTCTTTTCGAATTTTGATCAACTGGAGATGAGGGAGGTAATAGCGACCATAAAATGAAGCTCCAAAAATTGAGGGAATAAGGGATAAGGTGAACTGATCATTATCATTTTTCTGTTCTAATATTCCATTAGATTGAGTTGGGTCGGTACTGTGGTGTATAATGATATAGTGATATAACAAATTAGTATTAATAATGAAGAGGCTATGTCGAAAGAAGAGGAGAGTTTCTGGGGTGTAGGAGTAGTTTAAGAATAGATGGTTGACAGTAGGGGAGAGGGGGGGGGGTAGAAGAGAGATTGGTAGAGAGAAGGGAAAGAGAGACAGAAAAGAGGGAAAGGAATAAAAGCAATATCGAGGTGTATGCTTTTATAGCTGTTTCTGGCTGGGAAAGGGTGAAATGGAATGAAGAAGAAAGAGGGAAAACGTGAGAACTAAGATCCTACATTAAGAACGTCTGGAGATTAGGGAACAAGGGGAAAGGTTTTAAGGGGACAAACAGATAAAAAGAAAGGATGCTTGTCTACTCACTTATTCTCAACCACTTAAGTCATTCAGAATACATACGGGTGTATGATGTGAGTTTAGCTTGGGGTTTTGAACGTAAAATGCTATGCCAATGAGCCTTGACCGGTAGTGGGTTGATATAATTTTCGAAAATCCCTCAACACCTGCGGGTTCGCAATTGAATGCGATGGATGTGAAGATTGCTGCAGTTGCAGCCAATTGGGACCGAAATGCTACCTTCTCCTCTTCAGATCCAACTCTGGTGCAGCTGCGATGACTGGAGTTTTGCATTGATAGCACTGATAGGAGTGAGATTTTGTTCGCTTCAATGTGGTAGCATGGATATATATATCATATGATGTGAAGAGTATATATCCGACTAGAGAGAAATATGATATTTTACTAGCAATTATCTCGACTACTGCAGAAAGAGGGCGCAAGACTTCCCTCTCGATAGAAATGACATATAATTGGGGAAGCCAAGACATCCTTTTGGCCGGTTTATGTAGAACATTGTACAAGTCATCCCCAAGACATTACTGAAGTCTTGGATAGAATATTTACTAATTTCTGTTCAGTAACTGGCGCTGGATGACTGAACTGCCACTTGGCTGCAAAAAGAGAGTGCTAGATGCTCTTGACGAAGTATTTCCTACAGTACTGTAGCATTGACACAGAAGTGTTAGTAGAGATGAAGCTATGATGCTCGATGGTCCAGACTCCTCCAAGCAAGTGATCGGAGAGATCATTCCAAACAGAGCGCATTTCGGACTTTGAACAAATGTACTTACTTGACTAGTATGGCTGGTATGTAGGTAAAAGCGTAAAAGCGTAAAAGCGTAAAAGCGACCTCGGTATCATCTTCCTGTTACCCGGAACTCTCAACACCAATAGCAGAGCAAATCCGATCATCGGACATATCTGGAACGAAATTCGGAAACATTGGAAACATCTCCAGTCGCAAAAAGAGGTCATTTGTTTACCTGCTGAGTCTTGCTCGCTTGTTTACTCGACTCCATCGAGTAATGCCTCGGCTTATCAACGTCTAGGCGATAAGGATAACAGATAAGAGGTGTTTTCTGCAGTTTCTCGACCCGAGGATAACCAAGGGTAGCCTTTTACCAGCATCAGCATCAGCATTAGCATTGCAGGGCTGGAACTGTACCAAGGGAAGCTCTCTCCACCCCTCCACATGCAAAAGAGATGAATTCATCATATTACGACGGACTAGGCGATTTGATTTGAACATTTTATCGCGAGGAGGATATCTCATTTAGCGACTCAGCAAAGTATGACCATATTTATATACATATTACATATTACTATACATGCTGACATGGTGAACAATGTCTTTGACTAAATCATATCAAAAAGACGACATCATTTATTTGTCCAAGTGTGATGATATGCGATAGAAGAGGATCACATTATCACATTATCACATAATCAGATTGAGGAATGCAGGACAAACAAACAGACTTGAGGCGGCGATTCCCGAAAGAGGCATTACCCCACATTCACAAGCTTAATCCTGAAGCCTTCTAACCAAAAGCTATCTTTCCCCTCCATCCGAATGCATGCTGCTCTTGGGGACGAACTTGCATGCCGAGTGGCTCCTCATTGCCGTGACCAAAGCTGCTAATATAGTCATATTTTCCTCTTATTTCCCCTCTACATCTTGCATTCTTTGACTTATCTTGACTTCTCTTCACTTCAATCACATCAATCACATCTCTCACTTCTTTTTCGTTGCACATCGACAAATTCACCACATCTATTCTTACCTCTCTCAATATACCCTTCAAATACCTTGCAAGATGTCTCTAATCGATGCTCAATTACAGGGCGTGAACATCTCGGGAACCATTACCGATTTCAACAAGAAGATCCTCAGTAAAGATGCAGTTGCATTCCTCGCCCTCCTCCACAGATCCTTCAATGGTACCAGAAAAGAACTTCTTCAACGCCGTGAAATCAGACAAGCAGAACTTGATAATGGTTCTCTACCAGATTTCCTTCCAGAAACAAAACATATCCGTGACAATGATGCTTGGAGGGGAGCACCACCTGCACCAGGATTGATCGATCGTAGGGTGGAAATCACTGGTCCAACTGATAGGAAGATGATTGTCAATGCTCTGAATTCAGACGTGTGGACATACATGGCAGATCTCGAGGGTACGATTCATCGAATCCAATTTCTTTCCTGATATCCAAGTACTAACTTCCTCAATAGATTCCAGTGCTCCAACATGGGATAACATGATTAATGGACAAGTCAACCTTTACGACGCAGTTAGAAAACAAGTCGATTTCAAAATAGGAGAAAAGGAATACAAGCTTCGAACCGATCGCACACTTCCCACACTCATCGTAAGACCCAGAGGCTGGCATCTTGATGAGAAACATTTCACCGTAGATGGGGAACCAATCTCTGGCAGTCTTTTCGATTTCGGCCTATACTTTTTCCACAATGCTAAGGAATTGATCAGCAGTGGACTTGGACCATATTTCTACCTCCCAAAATTGGAATCTCATCTCGAGGCTCGTTTATGGAATGATGTATTCAACCTCTCTCAAGATTTCATCGCCATCCCAAGAGGAACTATTCGAGGAACAGTTTTGATCGAGACGATCCTTGCTGCATTTGAGATGGATGAGATTATTTATGAACTTCGTGATCATAGCGCTGGTCTCAACTGTGGAAGATGGGATTATATCTTCAGCGTCATTAAGAGATTCCGCAACAACCCAAATTTCGTTCTTCCTGATCGATCGGCTGTCACCATGACCTCTCCATTCATGGATGCATATGTGAAGTTATTGATCCAAACATGTCATCGAAGACAAGTACATGCCATGGGTGGAATGGCCGCTCAAATTCCCATCAAGAATGATAAAGCGGCCAATGACAAGGCAATGGAAGGTGTATATGCGGATAAAATTCGTGAGGCCAAAGCTGGTCATGATGGTACATGGGTAGCTCATCCAGCACTTGCAGGTATCGCTTCCGAAGTATTCAACAAACACATGCCCACGCCCAATCAAATGTTCGTTCGTCGCTTAGATGTAAAGATCGGACAAAAAGATCTTTTAAATATGAATGTCCCTGGCGCTGTCACCGAAGAAGGCATTCGCAAGAACCTGAACATTGGATTAGGATATATGGAAGGATGGCTCCGAGGTGTAGGATGTATACCTATTAATTATTTGATGGAAGATGCTGCTACAGCAGAAGTTAGTCGTTCTCAACTATGGCAATGGGTCAAACATGGTGTTAGTACCGCAGAAGGAAAGAAGGTGGACAAGGCTTATGCCTTGAGATTGCTTAAGGAACAGGCAGATGAGTTGGCGAGTCAAGGGCCTAAAGGAAATAAGTATCAATTAGCGGCGCAGTATTTCGCCGGTCAAGTTACTGGAGAGGATTATGCGGATTTCCTGACTACGTAAGTACAATCCTTTGATATTGTCCAGTGATTTTCATTTGGAAACAAATTGCTAACATAAATGATTAGGCTTCTTTATAATGAAATTACGGCGGTCGGACATTCATCGCCTGCTTCTAAATTGTAGTTTTGGTCATGGGAATTTAGTAGTTTAGGCGTTGGGTTTTGAGAATATCAAATTGTAAAAAGAATTTATAGGAAATATCATGAAAAATGAACTATACGAGACGTTGATCTTTCTATTTTCGTGTGTGAGTTGTTTGTTTGTTACTCTTTAAATACACCAATACCTCTTGCTCCTACTCCTGCCACACGCAGACAAACCCATTGTGGTATGGACTTTGATGCAGTGAGATGCAGTGCATGCATACACCAAAAGTTAGCGAAACGTGAAGGTGAACATGAACATGAGAGGTTAGTCAAACGGCCCGATGGAGGAGATGAAGATGGGAGGTCTTGGTGAGGTGTGAGGTGTGAGGTGAGGTGAGGTGTGGATACACAAGGCGGGGTAGGGGATACGGGGTATAGATTTATGGTGTGTGGTGAGGTGGATGGAAGGGGAAGTGGATGGAGAGGGAAAAGGGGAGGGGAGAGGGTGAAGATGGAGAAGAGATATAGATATAGATATAGATATAGATATAGATATAGATATAGATATAGATATAGATATAGATATGGGTGTATGTATATGTATATGTATATGGAAGTAAATTAGTCGGTAGGTATGTATGTATGTATGTATGTATGTAGGTAGGTATATCAAGATATAAGAGTACCTAGATATTAGGTAATTATTGTTATTATTATTATCATTATCATTATTATTACACTAGAAGGGTTCGAGACTTGAGACTTCGGATTTGAGAGTGAGATGTGAGAATGGGATGGGATAGGATGGGGTTTTCGGGATTGTGGAATTGGGGGTAGGGGGTAGGTAGTAGATGGATGCATGGGGTTTATTTTTAGATTCTTTGTGTTGTGTGTGTGTGTGTGAGGGAGGCTTGTTTGTGTTGTGTTGTGTTGTGTTGTGTTGTGTTGTGTTGTGGTGTGGTATGTTGTGGTGCTGATGCTGGTGGTGTGATGACTTTGGGATCTGGGGCTTGGGGTGGATGGATGAATGCAATATGTGAGGATGCTTGTGTGGGGTGTAATATAGAAGAGGGGATTAAGGTGAGGGGATTAAGGTGAGGGGTGAGGGGTGATAGATGTGTATCATCATTTGTTGTTTGCATGGTTACACAGAAAGGGTGGTGAGTAGATAGGGACTAGGTGAAGAGATATGCCTCGTAGGAACTCCATCATTAGCAGTTAAATCTATGTAAGATTACCTAGTATATAAAAATTCGAATAGATAGTAACCACACCAAACTCACAATATAGATGCTTAGATTGGTAAGTAGAAGTACCTACCTAGGTATTCAACACATGTCTAAAAATCAGCCTCATCTCTATTTCCATCTCCATCCCATGCATGGAAGAAACATGGCTTCTATCATATGAGTACCAAGTCCAGCATCAGCCATCAGCCATCAGCCATCAGCCATCAGCCATCAGCCATCAGCCATCAGCCATCAGCCATCAGGCCATCAACCTATCAACCCATCATAAAGCCTCCCCTTTCAAAGTGTCGTCAGATTTGTGTTACTCTCGGATGAAGTTGCGCATGCTGATGCTTGGCGAGCCTTGCGAAGATTAATTACTTTTCTTGGGTGCCCCACTTGTCCCTGGAAAAGTCTGTAGGTTCACTTCATGATATATATTGATTGATGTATATTACCTACTCTGTCATGTTTTCTGTGCGGATGCCTTGTTCATCACGATGATCTTTGGAGTTGGAGGGGAGCATTACTCACTTACTTATATCTGCTGGCAAGTCGTTTATTTCATCATTGCCCTTCATTGCCCTGCATTACCCGATCCGCCTTGTCCTTCTGCTTGTCCTTTCTGTTGCCCTGCCCTGCCCTGCCCTGCCCTGCCTTGCAAATCCATCATCATCCGGCATGCAGCACGAGAGTCATCTCAAGTGACTGAATGGATTATCTTCCACTCGCTCGGAAGTTTTCAGTTTTCTATCACAGAGTACGGGGAGGAGGAGTACAACATGATGTGATGTGGTACAAGGTGGTGGATCGTTCATAAACTTTCGTAAGTGTGCACGATTCGGTGAAGTTTTGGTCTGGTGTTACTTTCATCGCCTTCACTACAGCTGATTGCTGTTCACGTACTACCCACCTGCCCACCACGAGTGAATTTCACAGTTCAAGGCTATCGAAGATTCTCTTGGTTCGTAAGCAATATCTTCTCTGGCCTTTTTCCTTGGTTTTGGGTGGTTCGACTGGAGTATATTTGATATGATTCTCTTCTTGCGATATATAATATTTATCTATTTATTTATTCTCTCTTAACTTTTACTTTGACTTTTATTTCCTTTCAATCCTCTCCCGTCAATCAGAATTAAGATGATTCGAATCCAATCTTGACCTTGACGAGGATTACCTAGTACATATTGCTAGGTTGTATGTATACTACCTACCTCCTGCTATCTATCAAGGTCAACCATCCAACTTCATCAATTCTTTCCACATTTGACTTTTCCTCCACGATTACCAAGTCCGGCATTCCCAATCCCAATCCCAACCCAAATAAATCAATTGAAAAATTCTCCTCCAATCAATTCCTTCTTTTACATCCTTCCGCCATTGCTTGCACAATTACCTCACCCCGATTCCTACTGTGAAAAGTGGAAGGGGTATCCAACAAGGTGTTTTGCTTCACCTTTTTGATTCACAACATCCAAACCCACATCATCCAGCACCAATAAACAATCATATAAACTGGGGGGGATCAGATATTTTAATTAATATCTGCCCGTCCACCTATCCAACGTGGTATTTTCTCCCAGTTTTTTATCCCCTACACGGAAAAGACGGCTTATTCAGCTATCAAGGTGCTCACCATCACTCATCGAGGAAAGACTTTTATGCTTCTTGTTGAGTTTATAAGTATAAGTATTTTGAGAGCGGATTTAATCCTTCTTAAATCCACACAACACAAGACTTTTCCATCACTTAAGCGTTTTCCTCTTTCTCAACCACGTTGTTGTGTCTGTCGATCTTTGATCTTGGCCATCACATCATCACATCAATCTACTCGGCCGCATCATCACATCAATCTACTCGGCCTCATCACCACATCAATCTACTCCGCCTCATCATCACATCACATCAACTGGTGCTGATACTCTATTCAGCCTCATCTCTTCACGTACATTTACAACTACAACGCGACAAACCCCTTTCATCGGTTTCTTCTCATCTTCAATCACCAAGATGACTGACTTCAATCCCAAGATGGTTGATTTGGACACGGTTGATCCAACGGCTGTCATCTGCTATCTCGAACTTGGTGAAAATGAGTACAATGGAAGATTGGGCGCGTAAGTTGATTCCTTCCTTTCCATCACTCTCTTCGTCAAGTGCTCACAACTTCATGATAGTCGTATCTCTGCTCTCTTCGTTATCTTGATTGTCTCGTCGGCTGCTACCTTCTTTCCCGTCGTTGCTGCTAGAGTCAGATGGCTTAAGATCAACATCTATGTTTACCTCTTTGCTCGTTACTTTGGTGCTGGTGTTATCATTGCAACTGCATTCATTCAGTAAGTTCTTCTTTTCAACTGCCACTCGGATCAAGTGATGCTAACAAGTTCTTTAGTTTGCTCGACCCAGCTTATGGTGAAATTGGTCCAAACACTTGTGTTGGGATGACTGGTCACTGGGCAGATTACAGCTGGCCACCTGCCCTTGTTTTACTGTCCGTCATGTCGATCTTCATGATGGACTTCGCTGCTGAGCAATATGTTGACCGCAAATATGGTTTCGCGCATGGTCCAGCCATTGAGGATGTCGTCACCAATCAATCTGCTCATCACAACACTCTCACTCACAACCAACTTCACTCCGGTGATCAAGATCAAAACCTCTTCAACAGCATCGCACAAGCTCAAGAATCGAAGGATGGCCCAGCATCCAACTCTTCCTCTAACGAGAAGGATGTAGAGAAGGTTACCATCTCCTCCGAAATGTCTGAAGAACGTTCTTTCCGTCAACAAATCTATGCTTTCTTGATCCTTGAGTTTGGTGTCATCTTCCACTCCGTCATCATCGGTCTTAACCTTGGTACTGCTGGTGATGAATTTACCACTCTCTACCCTGTTCTCGTCTTCCATCAATCATTCGAAGGTCTCGGTATCGGTGCTCGTATGTCTGCTATTCCATTCCCAAAACGTTTCTCATGGCTTCCATGGTTACTTTGCGCTGGGTATGGTCTTACCACTCCAATTGCTATTGCCATTGGTCTTGGTCTTCGCACAACTTACAACTCTGGTTCATTCACTGCTAGTGTTGTCTCTGGTGTTCTCGACTCTATCTCTGCCGGTATTTTGATTTATACTGGTTTGGTGGAGTTGTTAGCTCGTGATTTCTTGTTCAACCCAGATTTGACTCCTGATAAGAGAAGACTTACATTCATGATCTGTTGTGTCCTACTCGGAACAGCCGTTATGGCTCTTCTTGGTAAATGGGCTTAATCATCTTGATCTTTAATGGTTTCTCTGACGAACATGGTTTCTTATACTGGCGATGGATAGCTTATCTAGATGATGGTTTTCATATACCCAAATGATTTTTTTTCGTATGCCTCGAGGGGTATTAATTGATGGAATACAAATGGAGTTGCACATGCGCAATTGACTTGGGAGGGATATTTGATTCGACGGAGATGGAGATGTCTTTCGATGAGGTTACATGATCTCGCTGAAGTTGCATATTCCTGCTTTATTCTTCTTTCTTCCTTTCTCCAATGGACTTTGTCTGTTTTTCTTTTACCTTCACCTTACTTAGGCATTCGTTTGAGGATTTCATGATTTTATGATGGATGATTCATTCAATGATTTGAATGAACAAACTTTTAGATAATAGAGCTTATATTTTGCTTGGATTGCAGTTTTGATGTTGTATTGTGATACCTATGCGAAGATGTGATATGACGGGATTATAGGGTGTGATTCGATGTGATGTAGTGGTAAGTGATGTAGTGGTTGACGAAGAGGTTTTTCAAGAAGGCCATGTGTTTCTTTGTACAAGGAGTAGGAAGTGAGCGACGGAGAAAGACAAAGTCCTTTTTGATTCGATAAACGAATAGAGCTATATTCTCTTTTATAATATTTCTAAAAATCCCATACCTACTGTTCCTATTACCTGCTTGGTGTAAGAAAAGGGCATCCTGCTTAACCAGCAGACACTTCGGAACGGTGGGGACCCACCCCCGCATTTCAGGATATGCCATTGCCTGCCTCCTATGTCGCGGATGATTCGGCCTTGGAACTTGGTTAGAACTCTAGGAATGCGTTTTTGTTGCGGACGGATTGATACATAATTTGAACAACGAGCCCACAGCATGGCACGCCCGAGGAAGCCGGGCACTTGGTTGAATCTCATGGTATTTATTACCAATGAGCCGGATGGTCATCATTCTGGTTGTTTGCCGACAACAAACTCATTCATTACCCAACCTTTGGCGGCCAATACCGGTGGTAGCTGTAGCTGATCGATCAGGTTATTGGTAAAATATCATCTGTGCCAAGGGTGCAACTCCGTCACCAACGATTCATACCAGCATGCCCTGCGACCCAGATATCTGCGCAACTGATGATGTGGTAGAAACAGATGGTTTGGAGGGAACTATATCGAATTGGGTAAGACCAATGGCAACGTCAAGTAGATTAGATGAAGTAGGCTCTTGTATCAGCAGGCTTCAATGTGCCGTGAGATTGCCACATGAGCTTTCATAAATTTTGGAGTGAGAGATAGATATTGATTGAGGAGCCCATTCCCTCATTCCCTCATTTGTAACTGCTGCGTTGTTCACCCACGAAGTCCTTCAAAGCTTAGCTCTACGTGACACACACTCCATCGGAAATAATTTGTCATTTATTCAGTAGAAATAGCTCCACCGAACATCGAAGTCCTCTCTACAGCTACAGGGATCCGCCTCTACGGAAGAGACGTGAAAAATCTCATAGCCCTACAAAATCGATAGTGAGAAAATTTGCATCTGTCTCCGTGCGCTTCTTGACTTCTCCAGACTGCATCTCATTCACATCCCAAGCCGCCCAGGTAAAACGACCGTGTAAAAATGCAGCTTCGGAACTCGCCGCCCAGACAGCGAAATGCCCCGGTAGATTATCTGTACAGGATTGTCAGTCACGGCCAACCTTTCATCGTGCCAAATGATGAAAAGTGCAGAGAGGGGTGGGGGAGTTATTTAAGTCAGGAGCTGGGTTCTTACATCGTCCCAAGGAAGCGTGGTCTCGTCAAGACCAGCATTTCTGCTCGTCTCAGAGAGGATCTGTCCAGGATGGAAGCTGACGATCTGCAATTTCTTCCGGTCAACCTCGCCAGCTATCTTTTGCAACACGAGATGGCCAGACGTTTTGCTGAGAGAATAGGTTGGCAGGGTGGCTGCAATTGATTCACTATGGATTGCGGCCGTAGAGACATAAACGAGATGCTGGATGTTCTTGTAATTAGCCATTGTATTTCCTAGCACGGCAAATGTCGCATGTGTAAAAATAGAAAATTAGAGCAACGTCATACCTTTTGCCTGCCCTCGTGACCTCCTTGCTTATACAGTTCCTCGGTGAACTGTAAGGACGACCTCACATTGATTTCATACTGCAACCAAATGTTCTCAACGCCCGCGTTTAATATCGACTCTTGGCCTCCGAAACACGCTGCATTCAGCACGAGGACATCGACAAAAACGCCATCAGCACGGAAGCCGGACCAGAGGGCTGCGGACTCGGCCATGTTTCCAACATCGCAGACTCGCGCATCAAACTTCGTATTTTTGAACTCGCCTGACAGCCTGGAAGCCGAATTGTGGACGACGTCTTTGCGGCGACCACGGTCTTTATATGCGGAGTTGCATGCGAATGTCACTTTAATTACATCTTATAGACCTTCAGCTGGGTTGCGAAAAGCTACAGCTTGGAGAGATGGAGGTAGGCTGTGGGCGTCTTTGCTGAAGTTGGCGCAGGTTGATTCGAAAGGTGGGTTTCACTGTGGAGTTGGGCCGATTCTCCTCCGCGTTTCCCAACAAACTCCGCAAATTTGCCCCGTCGCTTCCGCCGCACTCCAAGCCCTGTGAACACCGCCCTAAGACGTGCTTGTTGCGATAGAACGTTCGGATCTCTTTGATGGGGAACGGTGGAGGAGTACGGTGGAACGGACATGGCATATTCTCCGCTAATTGCTGAAAATTAGAAGTCAAACCTAAGTGAGCGTAGAAACTCCGCAAATCCGCACACGCCAGTAGACTCCAGGTGGTTGGGCACAGGTGCAATTCAGAGTGACCCAAAGCGAAATGCTCATTGTTTGCAGAGTCAACAGGTATAAAATGAATGCGTTTCCTGCCTCAAATTATAAAATTCCAACCGCGCTCTTCAGCCCCTCGCTTCAATCTAAACCATTCCCATAGGTGCGTAGCTCAATTGTTACCGCAATGTTTTGTTGACAATGTATAGCAACACACGATGTCAGTCCAATCGCAAACTCTCAGTGAGTGGGTGACAGAGCTCAACGATACTCTGTTCATTCAACCGAATGACGAAATCGCCCTCAAAGCTGTCCATGAGCAAGTTGATCCAAGCTTAGTAGTTAAGTACGCGACCCGAACTTCATAACATCTTGGCAAGCACATCTGACACAGGCGCACTGCCAGAATCAACCACAATGTCTACACGTACGACCAATTTAAGCCAGGCCTTCAATACGCCCGTAGTTCTGGTTTGTTGATTCAAGACACCTTCTCTGTGATTCTCCAATGGGAGAACCCGGAAAAGCCGGACGGCGTGGTGGCAGTTCTTAGCAAATGCACCGTGAAGGACAAGGCAACGGGCACGGAGACTAAAAAGACCAACGTGATTCTCTGGGAGGTTAAGTGGATTGATGGAAAGAGGAAGCTTACAGGGCAAACGGAGGTAGAGGCTGAATAAGAACAAAGTCTGCAAGGTTGCTATATGTAAAGGTTGGTGGTGCTTCGGTGGGATCACATGAGTTAGCTCAGAGAGAGATAGGCATATCACGAATACTAAGCTTGATCGTTACTTGTATGTAAAGAGAATACCTGCGTAGCACGTGAGCTGCACAGCATATAAACACGACTCTGACTCTGTTCTGTTTGTAGCTCTTCGAGCTAAGTCTTATTATTCTACCGTTCCTGCCTGCCAGCTCCGTGATACAATTTTTGATGTAAATCAAAACCATATAATACTTTTTGAAGCTATTAGAAATCTTAAAAATATTTTGAACAATTTATTAAATTGATCAAACCTTTCTCTTTAATTTTTTTTCTCAAAAATTTATAAACCGATTAATTAAAAAATTATTGTAACGTGGCTGTACAGGACGACAGCACCCGCGGATTGCGGAGAATTGTGACGCTAGCGGAGTTTCCACCGAACTATAATCCCTCCTCCACAACCTTGTTCTATCTCTGCTGTCGAGAATGCACGCCAATGTCGCAAACGATCGACATTGACCATTCGCTCTCGAATCTTGCATTTCCTCGCCCGAAATGATGAGCCGGAATGTCGAGCACATCACGCCACAAGTCGTGCATCGAATGCATCCAGACTAAACGAAAGTGCGACCGAACATGGCCGAGATGCCAGCGTTGCGTCGCGAGAGGCTCTGAATGCCAATATATCGGTCGGAATCGTCATCAACCACAGCGAAGCCCTGATTCCAACGTGGATCAATCTGTTCCTATCTCGGAGCGTTTGGGCAGGCAGCCATCTAGCAACCAGCAGTTGGAGCAATATCACGCGGAACCAACGTCGTTGCTCACACCATGCTGGGATGGTGCTGTGTTCGAATTCCCTAACCATTTCAACCTTGCGAGTCATGAGAACTTCATCTTCAATAGCATACAAGACGAAGTTGCTCAACAGGCGTCGAGCAGTGCTGATCCAGGTATCGTGCGAGCCATCACTTCGGATGCAAAACTCCAGGCTCGTGTGGAGTTCGTAGCAAAGCGACTAGCAACAATCCCGAGGACATTGGCACAGCACGGCCACACAATGTTCATCCACCGGATACAGTTCCAGCAGAGTTGTTCCCCGGCTCTGCAAGATGCAATGAGCGCGTGCGCCTTGTATTGCATGAAGGGCGTGGCAAATCAAGCATTGGTGTTCGGAAATTTGGAACGTAAATGTCAGCAGCTAATTGCAAGCACCGATGCGCTGCTCGCCTCCAAAACAGATCTTCTTGCGGCTCTACAAGCGCTCCTGCTTTACCAGATGATGCGACTCTTCGATGGCGACATCCGTCTCAGAGCCCATGCGGAAGCCGATGAACCGATTGCGATCCTATGGGCGAGCCAACTCAGCGCTCTGACGTACAACGCAGCAGACACTACATCGGCTGCGCCAGGTTCGTCAGACACGAGTATTGTGACAATAGGCTGCAAGTCGGACTGGCAGTCCTGGCTCGTTGACGAGAGCATCCGACGCACCGTTATAACCACATTCATGCTGAAGGGTGTATACAGTTTTCTGAAACTTGGCTACGACAGCCCCACGGATGTACATGTATGCTTCACTGCACAAGCAGCGCTTTGGAATGCGCAGTCCGCAATCGGTTGGTGTAGGGCTCAAGAAGAGACGGAGCGACTCGAGATATGGGTTACGCGTTGGGACGAGGCGATTGCAAAGGCGAAACCAATGGATCTGGAGGAGCTTGGTGTACTAATTATGACGATGTTATGGGGACCTGAGGCGACGCGGACATGGTTGGGAGAAGATGTCACTCTGAAATATGGGTTGGAGATGGCCTAGAACGATGTGGTCCCCCACACCATTAGATGTAATATAGGGGGGCCCTCCGTACTTGGCCTGGATGTTTTCCAAAAGGAAATCCAATAGAGGTAAATAGATATATTGCTAATGCTTTATCAGTACATTATTTTTCAAATCAAGTAGCTACAGATATATATATATATATTTGAAGGTGGGAATAGCTTTAAATCAGTAAAATTACAGGTGATTAGAAAACCAGTTTTGCGGAGGTGCGGATAAAGAATAAATCGGCGCTTTCGAAAATAAGCTTCCCCTGAGCGATGTGGACTCTGAGCTGTAGGAGCCAAAAACGACTCCCAGCTTCCTCTGTGCCGGATTGGATTCTCTGTACTCTGTACTCTGTACTTCTTGCTGAGTTCGGTGTATATTAATAAAGTAACCACCGAAGTGTACTCGAGTACCGGAATGAAAAAAATAAAAATCGACGGCGAGACATCAAATGCATCTTGATTCTTGAGACAACGATGCTCCAATGATAATCCAATACCATTTCCCTAACCATCGCACCAACCTCCTTGAATCTTTATATTGTATTTTATATTCATATCTATGTTTATACTAATACTACCTATACATGCTAATAATGCTTTTACTCAACTCCTCAAAACCAATATCAAAAATCATCACGTCGTAATTGATTGGGTGATTTAAAAATCATGCTTCATTATCGAGTCATAATACCCAAATTCCTTTCTTCCCATCAAGAATACCATTTATTCAATCCAGAATAATACGCGCCCCTTTTCATCCATCCCATGATCATCATCATTAATTACCCAATTCCCATAAATCTGCTTGCTTGCCGCAGGACATCTAGGATGTTTATTATCTAGAAAGTATGTCTAATGATCATGCTCAGCTGCAATGACGTAGCGACCTAGTGCTAAACTTCCAAGAAATGTACCACCTAAGACCGAGAGGAAATATCCGAGATTCATAGTCATGACCGCGAGCATACTATATACTGATTAGTTATTGCTCACATCAAAATAAATAAAAGTAAAGAAAGAACAAAAAACTCACAGTAAGTATCCAACGCCAGCAATAATAGTATCCATAACCGCCCTCACAGGATCAACACTTAGTCTCCACGGTCTAATGCCCATCGATCTTGTCTTAACCACCATCACATTCTCCTCAACACCATTCTCACTCAAAACCATATTCTTCGAATCACTATCCAACGAGATCCGTTCGGATTTTGGTCCTTTTCCGGCAACAGTCACATAACGCCGATTGGTTTCTTCGGCGAGCCATGCGCTTTCTTTCCAGGCTTTGACGGCGAGTAGACCGCGGAACAGTGTGGCGAGTAAGACGAGAAATATACAGGTTCCCGCGTATCCGGCATCGGTGCTGGGTGTCCACATGTTGGAGTAGAGGGCCGTGGTTTTGGAGATGAAGAATGTCATTGACATCATGGACATGTTCATTGTGCTGGTGCTGGTGGTGGTGTTGGTCATGCCCATGCCCATGCCCGTGTCCATATCCATTTTTGCTGAGAGATTGGTATGATGTTTGTGATTTGGTAGTAGGGGGGTGATATTGAGAGGATAGAGGTAGATGGATATTGATAGCGATGTTGTATTCGTAAGATGATGAACCGCCGGCGGATCGTGTGATGTGTGATGTGTGATGTGTGATGTGTGATTGGGTATTATTGAATTATTGTTATCGTTGTTGTGGTGTATGAGTTGATTGATAGATGTTATCGAAAAAGAGGACAAGATACTTCTTTAATACAGTTGAGGTAGGAACGATGAGAAGTTATGAGGTAGATATTTGCATAGAAGTGGATCCGAGGTATTTGGAGGGGTATGTTTCTAGATCTCTCTGCATGAGAATCCGGGGGAGAAAGGTATGAGGCTCTGACGAGTACGAATTCGGAACTGGTGGCTTCGTTGCGAGGGTTTCAGTGTGACCCGTGGAAATGGATATCAAGATTGGATGAGATGAAGATGAAGCAGTTGTTGATTTTAATGAGTGAGGCTGACAAGGTTGGGTTTGATGGATATGATATTGGCTTTCTGGTTGTCTGTCTGGTTGTCTGTCTGGTTGTCTGTCTGTCTGTTGTCTGTCTGAATTGAAGACTTGAAGAGAATATTCATACAAGTGTCAAACAATCAATGACCATGTATTGAACATGTCAAGGCAATAAAATCATCCAGGAAGAATTACGGCCCGCAATTGAGAAGGTTTCGTCTCCCCCTCTTCATATTGCCCTACTCTTTTCCCCTTCTACGCACTCTTCCTGCTCTATCTTGCTCAAATTCATTATTCATGCTTGTTTGGGAGGTGGTGGTGTTGAAAACGTGCCAAGGTGGATAAAATAAAGTGCTCAAACACGCTCAGACTAACGATATCTAGTTAAAAGATTACCAAAACTCACCCGAATCATTGCTGCTTTTGCCAACTTCATATTTATTCTTATCTTATCTTTATGAAATCTTGGGATTCTCTAGCAGTGATTATTGCTGGTCGGTTAAAAAGTCGAAAAGCAGCATGGGGAAATGTGCTCAAGATCTGCATTGACAAGTTGTTTGGCGTTGCCTTCTCCACTCATACCGCCATCATGGTGCGAACCATGATTCTTCGCATTGTACCACCAAAAGAAGAATGGCAGTCATTAGTCATTCTAGCCATCAACTAGGTAGGTAGGTGGTGATGTACTATGTGCACAACAGAATTTCGATGATTGGTTCTTTGCTTGATTGGAGAATCACCATCGCCCGTTCTGGACCTCAACGCTTTGTTGCTTAAAAGACAGCTCCATCAGAAGCCAAGTTTCCGGGATCTAGTTCTGATACAAGAAGAAACAATACTTGGTCTGATCTACTTATGGACATGAAGTCATGTGAACTCACTCAACAGGTCACATCTGAGTAATGAGGGTATACTGATAGTGAAGCTCTGTCCTACTCCAGATCAATGTGTCTAAAGTCACATTCTATCAAACCTCAAATATTACCATGGGACAACGATATCATTAGCCACCAGTCGGAAACATGGATAAAATTAAGTATAATTTCTCTAAACTCAAACTTCACCAATGCAAACTTCGAGAATATCTAAAGCTCGTCCTGGATTGTACCATTAAGGATAATATTCTGCCATGGAAAGACATTCAATACCTGCCATCCCTTCAACACTGTTCCAAAATTGCCAATCCTTCGGAGTACTCATGGCATTCCCTCGATCAATCTTCTCCCGATATTCTTCTCTACTCTTCAATGCATAATGATGCAGTGCTATTCGATTCTTCGTCGGTGGCCTTCGTTGTAAAGGTGCCTCAACCCCATTTTCATCAACAATTATTGCCCCGTCTTTATTCTGGACTTGATGGACGGTTTTTGTACCAGCATACATAGAAAGTTTGGATATGCTTTTGCCTAATATATTATGTCCTTCCCCATCCCATATACAATCGATGTAGGCTTTGCGGACAGATTTGGCTCTGCTTAGTAGGCCGGCAGAAGAATGTGTCATCCATGAAACATATACAGCGCCAACGTGTTCATCTTCTTCGAATGATTCTAGGAACTGAACCAAATCTTCGTTTCCTGTCATCTCCAGATATTCGTCGGCGTCGATGAAAGCCATCCAAGTGTGGTTACTTCGGTATTTATCGACACAGATATTGTAGACGTGTTCTTGCATGTAGAAAGTATGTTCTGACTTGCTGAAGTATTGGAAAGTTACATGCTCTCGAGGTATACCCAGATCTTCCATCTCCGATAGAGGTGGATCAGAACCATCATCCATGATGTAGAATCTTTTTATCCCAAGATGATAATAGTGGTGAATGAACCATTCGGGTAAGTCTTGTTGCTGATCTTTAACTGCCACACACACGGAAACATATTCGTCGTCTCGAGTGTCTTGCTTGGATCCGAGGAATGGTTTCTTGAACTTATGGCCGGGCATCGCGGTTTCTAAACTCGCATCTTCCGAGGTTTCCGAGTCTTTTGAATCAGATGTTTCCGTTCCACCAAAAACTCCAAGCATTGCCTTGAACTCTTCGAAAGTTCCTGCGGGACTTCCATGCTTCGCAGGTGTCGGTCTCGGAATCATGTCTGTCACTCCATCCACTTTGGATGACTCTGGTTCAGGCTCATCTTTAGGCTTAACGTCAACCAACATATAATGAATCATAACCAGAGCCGAGACGCATAGAAAGATAAATTTCCATGGTAAGCCATGTGTTCCCGATAAGAAATTGAAGAGCATCTTCAAGAGATGGTGAAGCCAAGTGGTGATTTTCTGCAGATTGAAGACTTGAAATGGTTTATCTGGTCCCTATTCCTAAACTTTTTGCTTTTCTTCTGTTGTCTCAGCTTGTTATGCAGGGGAGATTTATTGAGGAATTGAGGTGGCGTTTTTTTGATTCATCAGGTTTCTTAGAGTAGCCCCTCGCTTGAGAGTTGCTTTTTCTCCTAGCTTTGGGATTGATTTCTTGTCATTAATTTTTAACTTTTATTTAGAAAAAAATGCTCAAACTGTGTGGATTTCTTCACGATGAGAGGTCTCTTCATAATAGTCCTGTGACTCAAGGCGTTGATGGACTTGACATTTGTGACCTGATTGTAATTGTCATTATGCTAGACATTACAGTTTTGCATTAAAACATAGAAGATCGTACATCCAAATTTATATTTTAACGAACCTCTCGTACCTCTTCGCGTCGTAATTTTCCATCAGGATCAAACATATTCGACCTAAAATCTAACACTCACTTCTCTTGGTGCGATAAATTTTGGTACATTTCATTTAAGTCCCCTACCCCACATTCTGATCACCTTTTGCATCAAAAATCATAATTTTCATTTATTAATAACTTTACAATAAATTAATAAAATCAATTAAAATTTCATATTTTTTATAATTTTATTGATTAAGATATTAAAAATTAAAAAGAAAATTTTATTTTCTATAAGATTTACATATAATTTAAAAACTTGAAAATCTCAAATAATTTTTGTATAAAAATTATTAAAAATAAAATATAAATTATTAAAAATAAAATATAAATTATTAAAAATAAAATATAAATTTTTTTTTAAAATATTTAATTATATTTTAATTTTTAATTAATTATTATAATAAAAAATAAATTGTAGTTAATGATTTAATAAAAAGATTTGATTTTATTGATAAAATATTTATATAAAAATTATAAAATATTAGTAAATTCATGGATTGATGATTGATGTCTAGGAAATGCTCGGAATTTCTGCATGTAAAAAAACACACGTAACCTCCGTCAGCAAACTACAAAAGGTATCTAACTCAGATCAGCTAGACGGGTCAGATTGTGTTCAAAAAGTAGATCAGAGTTTGCCAACATAAACTGTAAAATCCCGCATACGAACGATTCGAGTGATAAAATCTTATCGGGGAGTTTTCTCGCCCGTCACCGGTGCGTTTATGTCTTTGGGGGTTTGGTGTAGTATTCTTGGAGGATAAAGTAGGACGTTGTTTAATTGCAGTGGGGTTGGGAATTTAGGTGAGTTGAGATGAGATAATGTCTTTGGATTTGGAAAATCAAAATTGTGGATGGGTTTTCCATCGATTGGTTCAAGTCCCATGTGCAAGGCGAGGGAGTAGGATATTTTTGATATTTTGTTCTTGGGGTATATATTGATTGCTGTTGATGTTCTTGGTGTCTCCGATTCGGGAACGAGGAAGACAATGAGGAAGTTGCGGAATGAGTGGTAAGCTAGCACAGGATAGTAATGTGTAATGGGAGTGAAGTGAAGCTTTCATGCGACATGCACGACCATGTGCTTCTGGATTCGAAATAGTTATGATTTAACCTTCCCCTCATGAAACCTTCGAGCGTAGCAAAATTCAGAATGGGATTCACAGAGTGCTATCGAGCGCTCTATTGTGACAATTTGTAGATCCAGCAAGTAGTGTTCGTTATAGATCTTCCCTGGACAAATGGATATCAACGCTTCGCAACGACTATATTCCAAAAGTTTTTTACACTGTCCTAGTTTGTGGCAGAAGTGTTATATATATGCCCTGCCTACCAACCTCAAAGATCGAGGCTACAGAGCAAGCCCAATCGGGCTCTCGCTCACATACCTAAGCTCGAGCTCCATAATCCTTCTTTCCTCGGCCGCCTTCACTACTTTCCCTTCTCTCACAGCCAGCCTTAATGGCCCCTCCGTGCCCATCTTTGCTGGATTTCCAATGCAAGCCATATACACTCTTCCATTATTTAAACCTTCATGATTGTCTTCTTCGCTTTGTCTCGACAGCGAACTCCATCCCCATGCTCCCGTCGCAACACAAGATACTCCAAAAGCAGTCCATATTAATACTAACAATCCTGTTCCACGATACCCTGCAATGCCAACATCTTTAGCATACTCATTTATAGTCGTAACCGCTTGGTGTTGTAGTGTCGTAGTTATGATGTTTCCAATCAAGAGAAGGATAGTTGTTAACTGTTGTCTTGGTTAGTGTTCGTTTTCGTGGATTCTGGCTAAAGATTGGTGGCTCAAGCGATGGAAAAAGAGAAAGCAAAATACACACGACAGAAAAAATTCCCAGAATCCAAACAACCTCCATGCCCAGAAATGATATAAAAGCTAAGACTAGCACAATAACCTCTGAGCAAAATGTAGTGGCATAGATGATGAGTGCGGCATGCAGCTCTGCATGATATGATTTTTTAAACTCGTTCTGAATTTCGCCGAGTTGATGCGCAAAATTATTAGCCGGAAGTTGTAGTTGCACTGAAGAGTTGGGATTGAAGAGTTGGAGATGAATAATATTGGCGGGAAGAAATTTGACTTAATGATATTAGTGACCTTATCTACTTCTTGAAATATGAACATACCATTAGATGAAGGTACTGAGCAGCTCACGTTCTTTAGCCGGGGGCTTAGGTTACGCGTGGATATGTAATTCCCTTCGCAATGAGTTTGAAAATATAGATTTAACACGTCGGTAATAGGTATTTTGTAGTTGCTGCTTTGAAAGATATTGTCTTTCAATTTGGTGGTATCAAGGGAGATGATAGGAAAGTCGAGTAAAAAGGTTGGCTGTTGACCTACGTTGAAGAATATCACCGTTAGTAAAAATATGAAGATTGTTAGTGCTGCTGATAAAACGATATGTTTTGAAGCCATATTGATCCTCCTAATATTCAGAATAATTGGAGACAAAGGAAGTTGGATATTGGTAGGCAGACAATACTGTATATTGAGGAGTCGAAGAACGAAAGGAGATGGAAGTAGACAACTGCTCTTTTCATGATTCACTTATTCCTTTGAGTGTGAATGAGACATTAAAGTCACGAGTACTGACAGCAGTCGCCTTCAAATAGAATATATATACAATGCGGGAATTAATCACCATCGGAGGTAAAATTTGAGCAAAAACTGGTTGTGTCTCAAGGTAGTATGGGAGAAAATCTTGTAAAATGGAAACTGCAACAAAAGCAATAGATAATGCATATAATACTTCTGCGTATTTCACAGTAATAGCCAATATACACCTGTGAAGTGATCCATTCTCCTAGTAGATGACGTAAGCTTCACTCGAAGCGTCCCAGATTCCATAACCTGCCTTTAATGTGCAGTTTGGTGCAAGTTTATACAGAGAGATGAGAGTTGGTGTTTCCAAATTGGGATTTGATGACCCCATCCCTTAAACAATGGGAGTAACAACGTGACGTCTTCATGGAAACTTCTCCCAGCGGACTAAGAGGAGCGCCACGAGGAAAGATAGCGTCTTAGAGGCCAAGGAGCATTGGATTAAAGGATTATGGTAACCAAATAAACCGGAAAGTATGATTGAAGTATATGTAACGGTATCAGAGTTTTATAGCAGTAACCAAAGAGCAGAAAATGCAAAAGAATCATGCTTTGATACCTAGTCAGAGGATATTTTCGGTCTCGAAAACATGGGCAAGTAATAGTATATTAGAGAGTTCCTTGTCGAATAATCCCCAAGCAAGACGCCGCTGGTTGCTGCTTTGAGGCTTACTTTATCAGGATACTCCGAGGCCCTTGCCGCTGCGATGGTGGGGACTGATATATGCATATGTGTAAGCAACAGTACAAAAGAACCTGGGTGTATCGAAAAAAAATATTTAATCAACCATAAAAAGGATTCCGGTATAAATAAAATCTAGTTCGAAGTATAAAGATTTTACACTTTAAACTTTCATTTCAGAGTCTTGATCTCTTTGTAATGGTTATATAATAATTCTATTTCAGATAGAATAATCCTATATCAAAAATACTCAAGATTAATCCGTTTCAAAAATATACCGAATATAGCATATTTAGTTTAAAAATATCCAATATTTTAATATACCACAAAAACTCCAATGTTCTCATACAAAAACGTATAACTAGTATTCCGGTAAACTCACTCCGGTAAAGTCAGTTTCTACCGTATATCCGACTCCGACATCCGACCCCACCTCCACTCTTGATGTACGCTACATCATCTTACCCCATATATAGCTCGAAAAGGAATCAAAAGTCAATCAAACCTTCTCACCTCGAACATCAATTGAAAATTCTGTTAGCCATTATGGTTCTCAAAGTTGAGGTTTGTACCGACGATGATATGCATCGGGTATTCGAGATATTTTGCCAGGCATTTGGAACCAAACACCCCATGATTGAGGCTGTTTATCCAAATCATGACACTCCAGCTGGCCGGCTTGCTGGGGCAAACCGAATGTTAGATAATAAGAATGGAGACCCTCACACAACGTTTCTTAAAGTGGTGGATACGGACACGGGTGTCATGATTGCCAAAGCCAAATGGAACATTTGGAAAGGTGTCATCCCACCGGAAAAAGACCTAGATGGTGATTACTGGGAGACTGAAGAGGAGAAGGAATGGGCCCAACATATGACGCGAGATTTTTTGATTAAGCGTCGAACAGCCATTAAAGAATCTGGAGGCCATTTAGTTTGTAAGACTGGTTACCTATTGAGTTGTTGCTTGAGTTTTGCTGACCTATGACTAAAGCTTTGGACATCCTTGCTGTCGATCCCGCTTATCAGCGTCGAGGAGCAGGTCGACTTTTGGTGAAATGGGGAACTACAATTGCCGATGAACTTGGCTACGTGGTATGTACAATCTGAAGATGAGCTACTTAGACATTCTCCTTCTGAACCCGTACTTTATATTGGCACACTGAACTGACATGAATGCAATTAAGGCTATAGTTGAAGCTTCTGAGGCCGGTCGGCCACTTTATGAATCCGAGGGCTTTGAATATGTCGAGCGCTGCACAACGAAGATACCAGAAAAATGGGCCGGTCGAAAAGGAGAAGGATTTTTATGGATGGTAAGGCCAGCGAAGAAGTTGAATTGAGCACATTCGACGACAAGTCTTCAGACATCGTGTGTGCTCTCGATGAGTTGAATACGTGTTAGAATGTAGTGCATCAGAACTTCAGGTCGAAGTCTTGCGTTGCAGGATTTAGTGGAATCCAAAAATACAATAAAATAGGCTTGTCTAGAACGCAGAGTATTTGTGTGAAATCGAACTGTGGTGAGTAGTAGTCTCACGTAACCCCAACAGTAATACTCGTGTATCCTCCCTCATCATTTCCCCTGCGCATTAGTCTTGTGAAGATACCGACGCCATGATTATATATTCAGTTACCCGTATAAACACAAAAGAAATTCGAGAGATACACACCGTGAGATTGCAGAGTTACCCCAAGGTGGATATTATGAGATGACGGAATGAACGGTGCAGGATCACCTCAGGAAATGGGGTTAGAAGGTTAATATGAGGGGGGGGGAGATAAAGGATTCACTTGAACAGCTGAAGGAGATGGCGGCAATGGCGTCAAAGAAAGAAGAAAGAAAGTAGAAATAGGAATGAATATTAAATATTCAATCATCAAATCATCGCATCGCATCCTTAAGAAATAAAATATCAATACATACCTATATACTCGAGTAATTAATTAGCAGTATCATCATCCCTAAAGATCAACTTAGCTACTAAATTAGATCCTTATAAAAATCCACCTCATACAATTACAAAATATCTAAGACTTACAATATCTACAAGAAAGTTTCAGCACATTAGAGAAGAGAAGAATGAACTAAATAAACGATGTAAAAATGAATTAATACTTCTACTCTAGTATACTCAATATATGTATGTTGTTCATGTATGATCGCTTCTCCGTTGAGAGTCTACCATCCTCTCTCTCTGCCCCCTTTCCCTCTATACGCCTACACCCACTAACGCCTTTACCACCCAATGACTTGATTACCCTAAACTGAAATGCAAAAAGCATCTATAATACAAACATTTCGTAACAAAAAACACAAAAGTAAGAGAATTTGTAATAATATAACACTCGAGGCCATAACAAGAAGTTCCCAAACATCCGCTCTATCATCGTCCAGCTTCTAGATCATCACTACTTCCACTTCCACTTTCATCATCACTTTCCTCCTCTTCACTCCAATCCTCACTCTCTAAATCTTTTCCTCTAATCCCCCAACTAAAAACAAATCCCACCAAAGCGATCCCACCAAAAATGCCCCAGGTGAGAAATCCCCCATTATGGATTCTTGTTCCCAAGGTAAATAATCCTCCACTCAAGAAAGGACCTGCTGCTCTTCCCGCCGCGCTCAAAGTCTGTGCCAATCCATTCAATGTGCCCAGTACACCATGATTAGGCGCAGAATTTGTAATGAGTAATAAAGCACTTGTTAATCCTCCCACAGCAGCCACAGTCTTCAACAACAAGACGAATCCAAGTTCGATCCATAACCATAATTTGCCATTCCCAATACCAAAAAATGCAGGGGAATCCTTATATCCCACCCAAGGCATGAGCATCATGGAAACGAAAAAAAGTAATAAACCTGCTCTATAAGTTGCTTTATTTCCCATCTTTTCTTTGAGTTTACCGAATATGCCGACTTGGAAGACGATTGTAACTATTCCTGCAAAGGAGAGAGAAAGACCTATCTCAGAAGGAGAAAGCGCTCGTCCAGTACGCTCAGGTGCCGATGCGAAGATGGGGTAGAGGGAATTGAAGGAAATGTTGGAAAGTTGGAAGATGAGATATGTACCGAGAAGTAGTACGGTATCACGATTGAGAACCTCCTTGTAGCTCAATTGAGCGTCGTTGGATGAGTGGAAGAAGTCGCCCATTGAAAGGAGTGATGAAGCTTCGGAATCTTCTTCGTCCGAGGCATCAGAGTCATGAAGCAATGCGCGTTGAGAAGGGCTTCGTGTGTAGGTTGGATGGCGAGCTCCTCCTGCAAATTGCCAGATCCATGTGAAAAGACTCTTCATTCGGTGCTTCAAAGGTGGGAGATTTTTTGCTTCCTCTAGACTTTCTTCTAGGAAACAGCCCGTCATCACTAAGTCGAGCAATAATATGGATGCCGCAAACAAGTTCGGTAGTAAATATGGATAAGGGTTTGGATGCCCTCTGTCGAACGGATTCTCTTCGAAAATCAACAGTCCACCCAAAGCCGGTCCCGTTATGCCCCCAATTCCATAAATGACAGGCAGATAGACAAACGCCTTACTCTGATTGCTGCGATCTGTGATCTCCCCCAAACATGTACTTATCACACCTTGATTCCCATTAACCATACCCATAAGCGCTTGTATCAAAACAGCTTGCCATAAAGTCCTACAGAATCCAAAAGCAACAAAACAAGCTGATGTCAAAAGAGTCCCAAGCATTACTACTGGCTTCCTCCCTATCCTATCAGATAGCCATCCCCAGAAAAAATTCGTCGTAAATTGCGCGAGAGCAAAAGCCGACGCTATAGTTCCCACATATAATCCTATTTGACTCGGATCGACTTCCGGAAATTTGGAGGTCATTTGAGGAAGGTATGGAGATATCGAATTCAATGCGGTTTGTTCGGCCAGTGCGATGATGGCCAATATGGCAAGTTGTTTCTTTGGCAGAGGAGATTGATGATGTTCTTCTTCGGTCTCTTCTTCATTCGAGTTCGGATTCGCAGATCCATTGCCGCCAAATGAAGATGTTGATGTCATTGGAGGTCTGCCGCGAGACTTAGGTGGTGGAGTAGGGAAGGTATGGTAGTGAGGAGTAGAGGACTTTCGACGCTCCATCCCGCTAGGAAATCGTGCTCGTTTCATGGCGCTTGATGTCTCAAATGATTATCGTGTTGGCGTATTCGATTATTATACAAAATTGGGACTGTCCCTTATGAGTTTTGTTGGACGAGGGGTCTTGTGGAAGGTCGTGTGTTAAGAATAGTGATGAACCAAGCTCTGGAAAGATCTAGATCGTGAGGATAAGAGCTACCGTGAGCTTACTATTACGTTCAGAATGAGGAAATTGAATAAGTAAAATTGAATCTTTAAATGTCTATTATTGAATCATAATTATCGTCTTCAGTTAAACAAATGAATGACACTTTATTTTGGCATTATTTTACAATAGATGTGAAAAAGAAGCAAATTTTATCATTAGAAAGACGTTTTGCAGCCGAGGGAGCTCTAGCCCGCAATACATCATCAGTTTGTTCTTCCAAGTTCTCGCCCCAACTCGCTTCCACCAATCAAACTCTTATATCGATACCAGCCACTCCAGCCACTCCAGCCACTCCAGCCACAGACTCTCCACGAAAGAAAGACAAGCCGAAGTTTGTGCGTGAGGATGCGGGAGAATATCGGGAACCGCAACAACTTCCCATTTCTGCCCGATCGGCAATTGACAAGACGTCAGCGAGAAACCATCACGAGTTTGAATGTCGTTGTCTATTGCTGTCGAGACATCTAGCTCACTACAGTCATCAATTCAACGTCTTTGAATGTCTCTCTTTCTTATATCTATCTGTAGTAGGTAACCTTGTGATGCTATACAGCCATCATATACATCTACACCAATCTTGATGTCAGGGCCGGGGATCTGAAGTATCCCAATTGCTAGAATGGACTCTGGAATAGAAATGACTTTCAATGGAAGGAAGGGCAATGTAATTGGGCCTTGGATCAATAAGATCCATAACGACAGTTCAGATGGATCATACTATCGAAACCTCCAAGGCCATTACCGGGGCCCGTGAAAAGGAAGGATATCTCGTGTCGGTATAATGCTGGCGTGTTGACGACTACCTACGATGAATGCACCATCTTCAGCACTAGAACGGCTGGAAAGAAGATAGTAGATATGCGAGGTTGACCATGACTATGATTATGCCAATACCAAGACGAAGGTTAAGTCGAGGATTAAAAGCAGAGAACCCTAGTAAGTGGTGAGTAAACGAGTGCTCTTGCTGATGCACTTAGGAGGGGGTAAGACCTAAATGCCGAGAAAGCTAGCATTCGATGCTCAAAGGAATTCTTGGTGTAATGGTGGGGAAAGCTTTGATATCCAAATGCCGAGGATGCGTGTTATATCATGATTGAAGAGATGGTTTTGAGATATTGTGACGGGAAGCCGTGATGAAAACGCCAAGAACGTCAGTTATTAACCGAAAGTGTGTGTGTGGAGGCGTTGAGTGCGGTATATGAGGGTGAGAGTGAGTTTAAAGGCGGTAAAAATAAGTAGACGGCTATCCAAGCGACTACGTGGAAGAGTTCTCAAAGTCGAGTCGACATTGAAGCCAAAAAGGAGTGAAGCTGAGACGGAAACTGAGACTGAGGTCGGGAACAAAAGGCAGACTGTAGCTAGGGTTAGTGCACGTCTCACAAGGTTGGTATTCAGCAACTGTGGATGATGACATGATATGCTTCAAGACGTTGGTGGATGTATTTCGACAACCATCGATATCCTCGGTGTACATCATGTCTTTATCATCCTTCGAATGTCTGCAGGCCTCCTTACAGGAGAAAGTCTCGCAGCTAGCCTTCCTAAATTCCTACCCTCCTTCGAGCAAGGATACACAACGTCTAAACCGCTCTAATCCTCATGACTCTCAACAGTACTGATATAATACGATTTCCGATAGTTATGTTGATCATTGGGATCCGTCGGATTACTACCGTTGTTTGGAATAATAATATGGAAGGTGCGATTCTAGTGGGGTTATATATAGTTTCACCTGTACGATAATGATAAATCAACCTTTTTCACACCTACAACTAGAACCCTTTCGCCGTAGAGATGAGATGTAGAAAGGTGAACTCGGCTAGTGTACGATGATCCTTTGCCTTTGGGACCGATGACGAAGGCATTGGTCATGAAGTAACCTGTCCATCTGGAAGGAACTTCTAGCATCCGAACTAGCCTCATCCGATTGGGATTTTGCGATTCAACTTTTTTTTTTTTTTTTAATTGCTCTGAAATAGTAACCTGAAATGGATATCCGTAGCCTTGTTGCCGCGATTCTTGATTATGAATCTGTTGGGAGCATTATTTTGGCTTCTGGAAGAAAAGCATAGGATGTCCAATAATTCGGACCGCAGGATCGATTAGATGTTTTTAACGATATAATTGAGCTTAAGCCCATCGGAGAGGTTACATCATTCGTCTAAGATAATATATATCCTAGCAAGCTAAACTACAATTCAAATGAACTGAACTGAACTGGATAATAATATCACATACCCAAGTATCATACAATAAATCGTATAGTATGGAAATTTTGAGGATTTGTTAAACCATATAGTAAATTCTAACTCACAATAATAGAATAAAGTTTATTCAGTCCAAAAAATTCGGGTAGCAATTGGAACATTTTTTAATATTGGATTTTCTAATCCAGATTTTTATCTTGAAAGCCCCCCAGTAATCCATCTAGTCCAATAAAATCACAGACTAACCGTCCGGCCATCCTGTCGTGGTACGGCAAGGCTATTGGACACACTGGAGGAAAACCAAGGACTGAAGTCATAACATGACACAATGGCTTATATAATATCCTCAATTTCAGATAGCGCTTTACACGATCCAGCGACATCATGAGACAATCAGAAAGTTGCCCGCGCTAGGAAATCCTTCCGAGTTTAAATTAAAAGAAGCTTCAGAGCTAGAGCTAAATCAGATTAAACAGAAAGTCAAATCGAGTCAATGAAAGAGAGTTAAGAGTTATTATTAAATCACCCACACAAAATAAGTTAAGAGTAATATTGATTGATGCTATTACTAAACCACCATGCCCCAATAGGCATCAAATCCGGTTCTAGACATTCACTTATACTCTTGACATCCACCCCTACTGCATTCACTTTACCTACTTCCATAGTTTGATCGTACGGGTACTGAGATCTGGCCAGCATTTCCATCGTTGATAGAGTTCAGACTGTGAAAGGATTATTCTTGTAGATATGAAAAAGTTGTCCTATTATTATTGAGACACGATTCCCGATGATATAGGCCCACAATTGTACTTGCCATGTTGAGCCGAACAACGGATCTAAAATAGAGTTTAACGGTGTAGCGTTGCGCAAAAACTAGAGACTGCCTTATTATGTTAGTATGGATGCCATGTGTCAACAGTCCTTCAGAAATATGATGGGAGCTTTAGAGTATTAGTCGGGAAATTTCGATTTTCGTCAACAAGGGACAATGTACCGTTGATACCTGAATGTCACTGTTTTTTGAGGCAAATACTGAGTTCATCTCACTTCATCTCACTCTGATGCAATTTTCAATCTGTATTTTATGCGTGTTATCAATTTCTTTAGATGATGTGCATCTCTGACAGGCAGCACATTATGATAACTACAAGACCCTTTTTTTGCTGATGTGAATCTTTAAAGAAATGAACATCTAAAAATATTACAAATTCTACATCCACCGCCAAAAAAAACCAAAGAACTAAGACCACTACCAAAATTCTGGCAAATTAGACCTGATCCAGGGTATATTCTCGAGCTTCAATAACCCCAGACTTATAGCACTGAAAAAACCGTCCGAAACGATAGTGTGTTTTGAAGATGTACCGAAGCCGACAGCTTAACTAGCCGAGACTGAAGGCAAGCCGAGACCAAAACGCCCGCGAATGCTATCATGTGCTCGGTGAAGAGCTAAGCATTGGTCAGTAAGTAAACAAATTAGATATAGCAGAGTTAATAGGGAACTTACGTCTAGTTCTTGGTACCGACCTCGCAGATGAAATCAGTTGATTCGGTGACCCTGGTGTGTTGGTCGTGGGGATTGAGATAGGCGTTGTTGCAAGGGAACACATCGCAGCCAGGTCTAAGCCACTTGGTGAGGCTTACTCCGCAAGGATAGATGAAGCGAATACCAGAGTTGTCGGTATGGTTATCAATGGCGCTGATATCGTAGAAAGTACGTTTCTTGGGTGCAAAGTTCATCTCGGCAAGGACTCGATGGACAGGGGCGACGGAATCATTCTTCTTAGCCATGATGGTACCGACCCAGAGGGCGGGGAAGTCAACTCTGATTGTTGTTCCTCCGGGGAAGTCGATGTCGCTCAAATAGTCACTTCCTGGGTTGTTGGTGAAGGATAAGGTTCTTCCGTCATTATCGTAGGAGATGAAGGTGATGGAGTTGTGCGCAAAGACCGCAGTTGTACTGAGGATGGCACCAACGCTCTTTAAGACGGAGGAGGGTCGCATGTTTCAGGTTCGAGAGTAAGTTTGGTTCTGGAGTGCAATGAATGTTAAGTATTGTATAGATGGGATGGGATGAGATGAGATTAGATGGGATGGGGACAAGGATGGGATAGGATGGGGATAAGGTTTAAGGAGTGGTGTAAAAGGTGTAAAGGTGAAAGTATGGGAAATTTAAGATGCATTATGTTAGATGATATATGCACTGGATTGTTGTGCTGTGATCTGTGTTGAGGAACGGGAGCGGAAGGAGAGATTGAGGATATGGATTAGGAAATTGTATCCATGAATGATATAGCATTGGAAGTGATGGAGGCTACATACCGAAAGTGTAGTTGGGATACGAGGTAGAGGATAGAAATGAAACTGGGAGAATGTAGGAATATGGAGGATTGAGAGGTAAATATACTCTTACAACCACTCCGGTAGCCGAATAATCGAGTAGCTGAATTTTCGGACCTTACAATCAACCGTCAAGTGAGGGTGGTAACAACCGGAAGATACTTTTCCGTTTATGCTACGATCAGCGATGTAGTCAAGGAGAAAGATGCACTCGGGAAAGTTGACATCCGATATCTGGAAGCATGTAATTGCATAGTTGGGTATGTTTCCCCATCAACAAACGAGGTAAAATCAACGGACAGAACTCTACGTGGAGTTCATGGGAGTCCAGAACGTCCATCTGACGTACGAAGGAAATAAAAAAGTGATTTTCGATCTCGTAAACTTCAAGTGTCTGGAAATCATCGATTCCAGTACAAGGAACAGCAGATAGCGGACTTCAGCAGCACCTAAATCATCAAACATTCCAAAAACCTTGTCCAGATATGTCAAAAGCCTTAACCTAAATCTCTGAATTTTGCGAGATTTTTAAAGTTAGAAGCTCACGAACTTCGTGATGACGAGTTTTCTATAGCTACCCAGAACTAACCGGAAGCTCTACAATCAACAGTAGCTCCTTAACACTTTGGCAGAGACAAAACACTGCCGGAATGCCGATTACAGTT
This sequence comes from Sclerotinia subarctica, assembly GCA_025389085.1. Taxonomy (NCBI): domain Eukaryota; kingdom Fungi; phylum Ascomycota; class Leotiomycetes; order Helotiales; family Sclerotiniaceae; genus Sclerotinia; species Sclerotinia subarctica. The sequence continues at coordinate 469,085 of QRFI01000007.1, forward strand.
AATGCTACCATCATGACGATAGTTTGGAGTGAAATTGGCTGTCCATCCTGCACTTAACACTATTTTTGACTTGCTGATTCCTTCTGAATCAGGTTGAAGAGACGAGTGAGGACGTGTAGTGGAGGCTGTGGCGTCTGGTATCGTTATCGATGGTTACTGAATATACCGATACTAGATACGAACTTTCCTGAAAGTTCGTATGTTTGATGTGATATCGAAGTGATATTGATGTGACGTTCAACATTTTCAGTTGATCAACACCCTTAGTTGAGCCTCAACTTGAAACGGTCATTGACACGACGATCGTAACCTAATTGAGTTAGGTTCTAGTAGAAGGCTCTGGTAAAAGGCTAATCACTTTGTAGTTTAAAATGAATACTCCGAATCAGTCAGCGCGCCGTTTTCGGCCGATATTACTCTTGATGTAATCATGTCGTCCATAGGCCACTAAAGTAGTAACTATGCGGCATCATCGAGAATAATATCATGAAGTTCCAAGTTTATATTAAACTACAGAGAGCTAATCGTTCATTAAGTATCTATTCCTATGTTGGAAACTTTTAACAGTGGCATCTAGATGCTGTCGATGGTCGATCAACATCATAAATCGCGCAACAACATAAGTCGTGCAAGGAAAAGTCAATGTGGCAATGTATCTAGGAGGAGATATAAGAACCCCCATGGACTCATCTGATTAACCCCCGTATGCAGAAATTATTGCAGCCAAAGTTACTGTCTTAATGTAATTCCAGAAGTATTTAATGCTGCCTCGAGTTGTTGATGCACATGAATCCTATTTTCATCAGCTAATTCTAAGTTATTTTTCGGTGGATCTAATGGAGGAACTCCACCCCGAGGCATCTCGATCCGAGAAAGATGCACTCTCAGCTGCTGCAATAGTTACCCCTTCCCTCGGCACAAATACAAGTGGGCTTTCTATCACTTAGTTCCATGCTGACGTGATGGAACTAAAACCGAATCTAATCCAAATTCAGTGCATTCGTCGTATATCGACCGTCTTGAGATGTACAGAGTATAGATCCGCCTGGTGTCAATTAACTTTTTAAACCCTGCACATGAGTCAAGGTATCGATTTCCCTTGAGCTATCTAAAGTGAATCTACTGACCGCCGTATAGAACGGCCAAAATGGCGTCGATTTGGAAAAGGCGAATCTGGTAAACATACGGTTGCTGGTTTTAGAAATTGGCATGTGTTTTGTCTTTGTTGCCAAATGTCACGTGATCAGGTCTAAGCGAATTGTGCTTCTGGTGGAAGGCGCGTTCCAGCCAGCAAGTCAAATTCTAAGCCTTGGGAGCATCAAATTACTGGCAACACAAGGCTGAGAGTTCCAAATTCAACCTTCGACACTCAGCGAGTCAGATCATAATTGCTCCACATGTTCGCCCCTATTAGTCTTTCCAAGTCCGCGAAGACTCCAAGAATCCAGAGCTGTCGTAGAGTCTGTACTCCTCCCGAGAAAGATCTACGCTGGAAGGTCACCTGGATGTCCAATAAGGCTCCTGGAACTCACTTGGGAGGGCTGACTTGGGATTTCTTATGATCAAGGCCAAAGATTTCTTCGCCGAAATCTCAGGCTATAATTTCACCAGAAAGTCACAGCATCAACACGTGCAAAGAATAGCCAGATAAATATACTCTTTGCCAAAATTTGCGAAATATGAATTAGGTACTAATGAAAATTCCAAAGACTCTTCATCTTTCATATCTTCATCATTACGCTTATTTGACTCAGACCTTTCCTTCATCCTCCGGGGATACCCAGAATAACTTTTTCAACCTCCTCTCTTTCTCATCTCTCATGTATTCATCGAAATGCATTGCAACCGGATCAAAATTTCCACCCTGATATGCCTCCGGAGCTAAGAATGCACATTTCTCGGCTTCTTGTGCAAGATACTTGCAAACATGCATGTGTAGCAGGATTGCAACGCGCTGATTTCCCCGCTCCGTCAGACGCCATTCCTTTCGAGGGCTTTCTTCTATTTGCTATCAGTAATCGGAATTGAGAACGGCGGGTTTGTTTTAACCATCAAGGAAAAAATCTTGATCCTCTGGTCGTCCCTCAAAATCAAGATCGGTATTCAGCCAACCTGAAGTATCAAGCCAGAATACAGATTTATCCCCCTCGAATTGGAGCCGATCAACTACTGAGTGCGTTGATTGTTCCAGCTGTCCGCGAAATGGTCTCATTACAAATATCGGAATATCAACCGCTCTATGTTGGGGATAGTTGTATTGCGCGGTCTCGGCCATAGTGGAGGAGTACTTGGGGTATGCCAAGGTTCTGATTGCTCTGATTAGGGAAACATAGGTTTCTTCGAAAAGCACGCTCAAATCCCACATTGTCAGATTGTATTGTTCATTATATATTCGAAACGACTCCCAGTCGGCATTACCGATGTTGAGAATCTAAGCAATTTAGCCCCATCTACTCTGTGTAAGTACAAGAGAGAAAAACCACTAACCATTACATCAGGAATATAAGATTGGAAGAGCCATGGTTGCGCATATTGCCCAGAACCAAGCGGTCCGCTGTGGGAATTAGCAAGCTTTTAGGTATTGGTATTGACGGAGTTACCTTTGGAAAAATACATCTGCCAATCCTGCCGGAGTGCCTCTACCGCCGATACAATCTTGTACCAGGCACATCCCATCCATCCCAATAGTTACATGATCACTGCCAAACATCTCACCTGTCAAATATTCCCAGCCCATCACTCCCCCCAATATTCCATTTGCAAGATTGGAAACTATCCGATGCTTTCGCCTGTCTAGACCTGTCATAGAACCAGGTAGATCCGTAAGAATCTCCAACATCTTAGGCTGCGGACTGTCTTGTTGGGGTAGGCCGTTTATGGAAAAACCGAACTCCTCATCGGCAATATCTTTTGTGTATAATTGTGCTTTTGTGGTTGACACCATTGGGTCCTGGACTGGAATGAGTTGCCCGCCTTCATCTAGCCAGACTCCCAGAAATTGAAACGTTTCTACTGTGTCCCTGCCGACCATTGGTGCAATTATTCGGATGAGATGCCTAGAATGAGGATCGAGATCTTTTGTTCGAATAGCCACGAGCGATGTTGCGTTTGGAAGTATGATATATTCTTCGTCATCAACTTGGGTAAGCAAAGAGATAGGCTCTGCGCTCGTGTGATCCAACAGTGGTGGGAGTCCAGATTTCGCCGTTTTATTCTGTAAACTTGATCTTTTGCTATGTGCTTTCTGTTCCGAGTTATGGAGTGATATTAGAATGGTACTACTTCCGTTAAAGGCAAGATCGAGATAAATGCCTGGGGAGACTCAGTTAGCAAGTCACGGGTGAATCAATAGGGAAAAATGCCTGGAAAAGATCCATCTTTTCTCATTCCATCCAAAGTCGAAGACCAGCGTCCCACGTACTGCGCTGTGTTAGTACGGTATTTCTTACAAATCCATGTGATAACATACACGTATGTAAGGATGGCCTGCGTCGATAAACTGAAGCCCGTCCAATGCTGGCCTCACTGTAGAAATCTCCGTGCCGTATTGATAGAAGCGTATCTCTTGCTGCTGTTGACTCAACCAGAACCAAAAACAAATCATTATCAATACAGTGAGCCATATAGCTCTGTGGAGGTTCTCTAGTTTGGCTTTATAAAGCCTGTGATGCGTCTCTGGCTGCGCCTCTTCGTCGTAAGCTGGTGGTGGACCCCTGAAATCCACATCAGTCCGCCAATTTTCCATCGAAATTTCTGACCATGGTGATGTGTCACTTGTTTGTGGCCGAAGCGGTGTTTCACTTGTTGCAGTCGGAGTTGAAAAAGGAGAGATGTAAACCATTATGAGCAAAATGTGGTCAAAATTGAGCAATAGAGCAAGATTGTAGCAAAGCAAGTACCAAAGGAATTTATTGTGATCAAAATGCAAAGATTGTGTTCATGCTTAACTCATTGATGGCGATAAGTTTGAAGATATAGCAAATGTTTACAAGTGGGAAAGTGCATTTCCCCAGAATCTCGCAGCTTCTTTTTTCAGACTTGGACCTTCCATATTTCGCAATTGATACCCAATCCAGAAGCTTGGAAGCGGCCAAATGTTTCAATTTATTGATATAGGAAATAACTTTGTTTTCTTCCTTCTCCCTTCCTCTGTCTTTTTTCTTCGACGAAACACTGGAATTTGCCAGCTTTTAGTCACCAAGGGGAAATACACATATACTCACTCATCTTTCAATCATTGTTCCCCCCTCCCCTCACTATCCAAATGATGGCGATTAAATTCCCAAGAAGGTTCATTTTACCACTCGTAATATTCCTTTGGATTGCCATCTCTATTTATAACCTCTTTTCTTCTCTATATGGAAAACAAATCTATAATCCCAAAAAACACGACGCGCCGATTCGAGTTCCAATATCTCATCCATTTAAGAACTACTCAGAGACTCCTGGTCATTCATGGGCGCATCTAGGCAACGAAAATTTGGACACGCTTCATACTTCAAAAAATACTGTCCCACAAGCTTTAATACAACTCACCACACATTGTTCCGATCCAATCAACAGATTTACGAACCATCTGAGACTTCCTAATTTGCTTTACAACATTTCCATGAAACCTAGACATGGATCTCCAGAGCCAAGGACGTTCTGGAATCCAACCATTTTTTCTCTGCCATACTGGGCAAAGAATCAGTATTTGATCGTGAGCATGGTGTACTTAAAAGACCGCGGCTATCGAGTCAATGTCTTGTGCGAAGCAAACATTTGTCACCCAAGGACTAAAATTAGTGGAGGTGTTCAGGAAAGAGTCTGTACGGATGAAGATATCGAAGTTCTCGGCAGCAATGGAGGGTTGAGATGTGAAAATACACCTTTTGAAGTGAATGTCCCTCCCACCCCAGCAGAAAGTTGCCAAGGAAATCAGGAAGGACTTGCAGATATTCCTGGCTTCCATGATCCTAGGATCTTCTATTCTGGAAGAGGAGAGCCAGTATTGATGGTATCTTCTCAGTATGCTTCTTTGTATATTTTCCAGATCCTGACCACTAAATCATTGCTAGGTCGCGATATGCTTGCATCGGGTTATGGTCTATTGATCTTCGTTCGGTATACTCTGAAATGGAGGAAGTTTTTTCATCTTCACCGAAACGTTTTGGAGGACCACTGAAATCCTATCCAGTCTTGACCGAGTTAACAAGAAATCCACCAGAAACTCGAAGATCATACGAGAAAAATTGGTTTATATTCTCGCCTACTCCCTCCTCGTCATACATCCATTATGAATTGACTTCATCAACGCGCACTTTTGCGAAGCTGATTGGTAGTGGTCTCACAACAACCAACTTGACGGACCCAAACGAGATCTCCTGTCTCGTCGATGCAACACCAGAGGAGATTAGACTCAACAGATACATGGCGAATGCTACTTGGCACCAGGCTACACCTGCATTGAAATTAATTCTTTGTACTCGAACTAATTCTACCTGTATTTCAGAAACTCCAGATACAGTTTTCATTGCAGCCATTCATCGCAAACACAAAAACGTTTTAGACCTCCCGATACGATACGAAAGATACTTCGTTATGTGGGCAGCAAAACCACCTTTTAGTATGCTAGCCATGAGCCAACATCCTATTCTATTTTCAAACGAAACAACCACAGGCTGGACTGCCGAGGAAAGTTGGACAGATGTTCCAGAAGCCTTGTCGGAAGGTCGTGGATTTTGGGCCAAGCTCACTTATACCACTACTATTGCATATGCTTGGAGTAAAGACGACGGGGATATAAGAGATAAAGGTGTTGGATTTCTGAATGATGAGATCATTCTTAGTGTGGGTGTTGATGATCACGATCAGGTTTATGGAAGAGTTCTTGTATCTGAGTTGTTGCAGTGTTTGAGAATTTGTCCTGGATTGCTATAAGGCGGATCAGATAAACCATGAAAGAAAATCTCAGGTATAAAAATAGATTGATATGGCACTATGTAGTAGTTTCATGATAGGGATTGAAGAGAGATAAGGAGAAAGAGAATGGCGGATCTGTGGAAGATGAGTGATTCATGCATATAGAGATATAAAAGGCACAAGTAGTGCTACCATACGCCTGTTTGTTGTCTTGAAATACGCTATTTATAAAAGACTTACAATTTACATCTCAGGATGGCAGTCTTTTGACTGGATGTGTAAATAAGGTTAGATTATCTCGAAGTTGATGGAGAATATACACGGTAAACAATGCATCGTCACTGGTAAATGAGAAAGCTGAGCGACTCGGGGATACAAATAACAGTCATGATTTTGATAATTCACATTCAAATACTGAATAGTGGTTCAGAAATTCAGCAAGTCGCGATTGGAAAATTATGTAGTGTGCAGATATTTGGAATGTGGAAGAAAGAGTCCAGAATCGTCGGTTTTTTGGAAACACCGGAAGCGGTTTTCATGAAATGAGACTTTTGTAAGTTCTGACATTTCTTTCCTTCGATACCGACTGGTAGTTATGGAGGCCTTTATGAGTTACAGAGAATATTTTGGATTGTGTAGTGCGTGGTGAGAGCTCCAAGTCCTTCCTTTATCCAGCGTCGAGGAAAATTCTGTTTACTACTTTTTTTTAGGAGATTACAATGTATATTATTGAAGTTTCTCGTTTAAATGACATTTGTTGGTACAGATCCAATGTTTAGATAAATCAAGACGTTTAATCTCTCAACCGCAGCTGGCGAAGCGGAACGCGGACTTGAACTGGGCCTGGTTTCTTGTAGCTCGAATGCAGGAGATTATTATGAAGATGAATATATATCGAAAGAAGGAACCTTCAATTTTTGTGATGGTCCAAATAAGCCGAATATTCTAATATGGACAGAGCAGGTACCAATATGATGCAATCTAGAGTTCACAAGCGTCATTCAAGATAATTGGCTCGCCTGTCATTGTACTTTAGGCTGTTGACGCATACAAGGAGTTTACGAATGTTCTTCTGAAAGTGAATGGAATCGTTACATGCTGTTGCTTGAAATTGATTTGTAGTCATCTGAAAACTTTGTGGAGTCATTTATGACACATCCTTCTTCTGGTTCTCAATAACAGAATGTGGGACGGCTCATTTGCTGTTCCAACTTCCCGGAGAGTTCCTTTGGGGTTAAGAGCTTTACCACCGGGAAGCTTTGAATTGGGGATCAATGAGGAGATATCGTAAGGCCCGTAGATATCGGCACCGGTTTTGGAACTATCGAGGGCAAGGTGGCTGTTGATGATTTCTTTTGGGGATCAAAGGTTTAGGAGATCGAATTTTGGGTACTAAGCGAAGCTCAAGCACGCGAGCCAACATCGCAACATCTATACACATACTTGTCAGAATTATCGTCGAGGTAATGTAGGATGAGTCAATAATATCTCGAAAAATAGTCACAAATCCCCATGATTTGTGACAAATCTACTCACTGCTCTCGAATTCAAAAGGATTCGAGGATTCCATTTTCTTCTCTTTCAAATCATGTTCCAAGAGATCACCAATGGATCACCAATACTCAAAAAACCATCAAAAGTCAGTAGTAAATAATTATCAACGACAAGAACCTCCAACAAATATGCCTCCGTCAAGCCTTGAAAAGACCGCTACTTCACCCAACATCCCACCACTGAGTCCAAAGCATGCAGCAGAGGCCCGTGGAACATCCAAGGAGTGCATGGAACGCACGCATGGCAAACAGGAGGTTCTCGATAATCCAGACCTCGTTTCTCTTTTCGGGCCTATAAACCGTCCCGACTCATCCGCTTTCATAAAGCCTGGCCGGACACTACCATCATTCCAAATGGTTTATGAGCTTGATTTTAGATCACTCACGGAGGAAGAGCTTCAATTGGCTGATAAAAAACATCCTCTTTATAAAAAACCTTTCTGTGATGAGACACTTTTAGTCCCTTCGTTACTCGAGCAGCCACAGAGAAATGGTTTACTACCGGCCATGCAAGCTTCGAGCAAGAATGAATCAGCTCCTGAACAAAATGAACCCATTGATATGCATGGACGCCTTCGAAGCCATCTCAACTATGCATGCGATTCTCCACACGACTGTGCAGGGGAGCCGTCGAAATGCATCATGTATTCTCCGCAATCATCAGGTATCCAGAGACCCCAGGAAGACTCGCCCGATTATCTTCCTCATCATACAACCACAAATAGCAAGTATAGGGTAGATTTTGTCCATCCTTGCCGCGAGTATACACAGCTCTTCGAATCTCTTCAAAGTATGAATCAACTCCTTCGACTTGATTGCCATAATGCGATACTCTTGGTACCAGAAAACCGCGCCCCCGAGTATTACAGTAAAGTCAACCAACTGATTGAAGACTACAGTTATGGAACTATTCCCACATATATGGCATGCTGCAAGCACAATCATCAGCTTTGGACTAAGATCTGTGATGAAAGCATGGCCGAAGAACAGTATAGATTTAACTGTCGTATTTGCAATCACAGCTGCATTTCACCAGATGGTAGAGTATGCAGGGACTGCACCATGCAGAAGGTTTTACAGAAATGGGATTGTAGAAAAGAGTATGGAATGCCACTTATGAATTATGTGCGGAACTGCTGCCCTGATGGTCTCACCAGGGACTTGTACCGCAAGCATGTTTGGAAAAAAGACGAAGGCGGAGTTCTGCAAGAATTCGTGGAGGAAAACAGGATGAATAACCTAGGTATGCAATTCTCAAATGATCCGAACGCTTTATGCTTTATGGATTCAAACCGATGAACTGAGGCTTTAGTCACCGAATACTACAAACTCGCTTTTATGAAACAACTTGAACAATCGAAAGATATTGTAGGATGCGAAAGACCTATCAATATGGATAACAATGAGGATCGTGTGCGGAGGAACTGGGCTTAGGAGATGTATATGTGTTCTGGCGCTTGATCGATGGTTTTTAATAATATCTTTAACATGAACTTTTGTTGATCGTGTAATCATCGTGCTAGCATGTGAATTCCTGGGGCAAAGACTACTTCATTGGGCGAAGGCTTCCTAGAGACTCGAAATTATGATGGGCGTAATGCCAATGCCATACGATTTAGCGGAATGAGCTCACAATATTCCCCATTCAGGCGACAAGAGTTCAAGAAATCAGATCAATTCAAAGTAAAAATTAAATTATTTATTCACTCTTCGATAATGGCATCATTGAAAACGAACGAAAGTGTGGATTTAACCTTCCAGAATCTCGCCGAACTATGATCCATTCATCATCCACATTAAAGTATCTCCCTCCTCAAACTAAGACATCCTAACTTTGATATATCCAAAATACCCACAGAACAGGAAACCAGCTGAAACAAAACAACCAAAAATTATAAGGAAAGATAAAAGAAGGTACTGGATCAAAGAATCCAACTATTCCATCCACCTCCAATTCTCATGACATGATCATTTAATGCTTCATTTTCCAAATTTGTTTTCTCGGTATATACGTTTCGCCGGCCGGATGGGTGGAGAAACAGGTCTTTTCTGCGGAAGCACTGCTGGCACTGACGTTTTCTGTGGTGGATTTTCTTGAAATGGTGACACAAGTCTGTTCGGTGTGGCAGCCATTGAGCTTGGATAAGATTGAGGTGCTCTTCCAATGAGAGATGGGTCGATTGGTTGAGGAGGTTTTAAAACTGGAAGGGGGCACGGGATTGGAGTGAGAGGTGGTGTTGGATGACGTAGTTTGGGTGTTGGAGGTGAACCAGGAATTGTGTGCTTTTCATATGGGGGCCTGGAAGGCTTGGGGGCCTTTATGGGGGTTCTCACGTGTGGTGATTTTGGTCTAGTAGACCTAGAATTTGAGTATTTCACGCCTGTTGAGGACATTTTGCTTCCAGTTGCTGTGCTAATGGGACTTGTAGTCGCAAAATATGGCTTGGAACCTGCTGCTTGCTTATTGGTTCTAGACATAGAACTCCAGGGTCTACCGTTTTGGACCGGGTTAGCCACATATCCTTTACCGACGTTTTTTTGGTGTGCGCCATGGTAGTGTGAAGTTGTGGGCTTATGGCCGAGGCCGAAAGTTGCTTCTTTGGTCGAGGAGAGTGGTGGTAGAGGCAGCATTTGATGAGTATCAGATCCCGGCTTTGGAGAAAATAAATGGACAGCTGATGGGCTTATCACATGGTTTCCAGCATTCTGTGCGAGAAACAAGTGAGCGAGGTCTTTTCCCGGTTCGTATATACCTCCTCCTGCCGACGGTGTATTAAAACGTACCTCTGCAAAATCATGGACTTTGATATCCTCGAAAGGATTTAGGCTGGGATGAAAATTTATACCGCTTCCAAAGTCTGAGTTCATGTAGTTGGCGTTGATTCCATCGTCGGCATGTGCTGATTTCGGAATGAAGAATGGATTGCCTAGTTGCGTTCCCGGCGTTTGTCTTGCCTTGTCTTGAGTCGAAGGATCGCTTTTAGGGACAGGACTAGACAGTTTAAAAGATTCATCAATCTGCGAAAATAACTCTTCTGCCCCAGGGAGAACTATAGGGCGCGGTGTGGTGGATGGCGCTGCACTTTCTGGTGTTGCTAATTTTGTCTCCAAATGAGTGCCCGAGATTTTGGAGTCTGGGCCAGAAAGATGATCACGCATTTCAAAGTAATCTTGTTGGAATTGTGATAAAATTTATTGTTCTGTATTTGTTGTTGTTAATTTTGTGTTAATGTTCAAGAATGGGCAGCAGCAAAAACCTTATAAAGTTTTGACGGCAAAGATGGCGGCTTTTCTTCCCATAATTATTCATGGTCAAAATCACTTTTTGGGTATTATTCATTACTTACTGAAAGAATCTGTGAGTAATGAGCTCAACCTTTGGACATGGATGATTCCGCATTTTGGCAATGAAGCCCACTCACAGCAAGCGAGGGTAAACTTCATCATAACTAAGGAAAACTTTCGCACTTAATGACAGAGACTGATCTCGCATGGCGGATTTTCTTGCAGTCATATCAGCCAGCGGCTGCCTCAGTGAGTCTTCTCTAAAGTTAATACTTTCTAAAAGAATGACTAAGTTTAGTAAGGTTCAAGCATCGCATATCGCATGATTTATGTGCTTTCATATCCAGATACCAGTCATTTTTATTCTACCCGAGATGATGATACTTTTTGCAAGAAGAATTACGGTAGAATGAGGTTCTATGTTGCACCGTTCTAGCGACACAGTGCCTAGGAGTTGGGAATTTGGTGTACGGTGTGCGGTGTGCGGTGTGCGGTGAAGAAGATTATGAGAGCCTAATCGTCATAACAAAGAATTTGCCCAGCTAATAATGTTCGCATGAACATAGTCAGAGTGGTTGATACGCCCTCAAATTTTGATACTTCTGTATGGGTACATTTTCCTTTATGAAAGTGCTACTGAATAGCTATTGAACAATTGCTGATATGCAATCTCCCGTACGGGTGTTAACATAGCATCGTTCTAGAAACAATGTCAGTGAATCTTCCCTGTTCAGTGCGGTTAAGCTGAACAAAGGCGCTGTGATTCTCTTATTAAGTGTCCTTCATCTCTCCCATCCATCTTTCATCTCAAAACAGCAAAAATCTAAAACACGAACTCAAAAACAGGATAACTTCAACATCGACCACTTAACCCAGTAGCTTCTCATCAACTTACAGTAGAAAATATCCACAATCTCAACTGAGATTATACTTTCTCAGATACCAAAGGGCTTATCAAAGCATCTATCATAATGTGTTATCAAAACGTTAAGATCATGCTTTCTCCACACCAAATCACCCCAATCCTTCCTGAGAGTGCTATCATGCATGATCCTACCAACCTCGGCGAGTTGGTCGGCCATGTTGTTGACGCACAAAGCTTAATGACATGCTGCAAATGTAGCCAGGATACCCCTCTCGATGCAGGCGCTCCTGGAAGTACCAACTGCTCTGTCTGTGGTCATTATGAATGCAATGATTGCGATTATTCTTAACATTCACGAACAATCGACGATTCTTCTAACCATGGGCCTCAACTAGTTAAAATTGCGGAAGACAATATTTATAGTATCCTTGCGGAGATATGCGTATCAGAAGTCCTTCTGGAAGGGACATGGGCAATGTAGCGTGGCGTTATGTAGTAAATAGAGTAGAAATGCAATTTCATCACCATAAATTTGTGCAGCTTTTTGACAAATCTTTTGACGTGACCCACGAAAATGTTGACTATATGGTGTGGCAGAAATAAATTGGTGAGCCTGTCTGAAAATGAACTCCGTCTAACCCATCATACGAGAATGAAGGGGTTGACATGATCTCGGTAAATTGATGTGGGGGACTGTTCTCTAACTTTCCATCCAAGAACCTCAGGCTGGATTAGGTAAGATGTCAGCCTGATATATATCGCAACCCGCTTACTGCTAAGTGATCATAATTTTGAATTTTTGGGGGGTTGAAAGAAAGATGAGATAGTGCTTTGTCCCGAATTCAAAATCAGAGTCAGAACAATAACAAGACAACACGAAATATCCAAGAGGTATACGAATCATTAAATAGCACAATTAGGCCATATTTATGAAGGACGTCTTTACTTCTAGGCGTATAATAAATGAGCAGAAGAACTTAATAAACGCAACTTCTTCGGATTCTTCAAAACATTTGGCCTTGCTCTTGCCTCGATCAGAGAAAATCATTATTACAGACAACAAGGGTAATAACTTGACTCTCCATCATTGAAAAGGTGAGTCCTCGCGCCACCATCATCAAAAACAGAGAAAGAACTTCCTCGATATCTCCCCGTAGAATCCCGAGCGTTCGCGACCGAGGATGAAAATGCGCTTCCAGTAATCCCCAAGAAGAAGTGACTCTTGAGCATAACTCCCATATCGATAGCACCTTGGAAATCAAAACTGAGTTTATTGATCGTCTTCAAAGTGTTGACATCCTTTTCCGCCAGCTTCCACTTATGTGTGACCTCCCACCCTCTAGCCTTTCCAGCTTCCACGAATTTTACCACTTGATTTTGATCTCCACAAGCCAAATAGACCAGAGGCTTTTCCTTGTCAGGTTTGCCATATTTTGCCCATGCGCGATCTAGCGCATCTAGATCTACCTGCAGCTGATTTTCAAGCGAGCTCCAGATTTGATCGGATTCAACTCTGAAATGCACGCCATAAAAAGGACGATCTATTTGAGCCAATAATCGATTGACAACGCGCCGAGGTGGCTCTTTGAATCGGACGAGATACCCCAGCTCATTCCATAACTTTAGCTCTTGTCCCGTCGGATCATCGGTGATTCTAAAGATCAAGAACTGTGGGTTAATATCTATGGCAGTTATACCGGCTTCGTGATCAAGCTTGTTGCTAGGGTTCAATAAGAAAAGCTGTTCTAATTGAGAATATTGAGCATCAAAAAAATCTTTGAAGCTCCTTCCTCTCCAGAAATAACCCTGGAATAGAGCCAACCCCGGAGCGGTTTTGTCCGAAAGTTCTATTGTCCAGCGATGCTGCACAGTAACCTCACCGGAACCTATTTCATGAAGCTTGATAATCCGCATCTGTGGACAAACTTTCTTCATCTGCTCCAGTAAATGATCTTCTTCAAACCACTCGCCATAAGTCATGACGGCCTCTTCATTGAACCGGTTGAGTGCCTGCAGATTATCTTTGTCACGATAATGAATCGACGGTAATATTATTCCGTGGCCAGTATCCACAGCCATCTTCAAGCAAACCCTTACTTGAGACACGATTGTAGTCAATCCTGCAAAGATGCCAGTGCAATCTAGGTACACTTCGTTTTTCGGCCATTCTGTTTGCTCGCATTGTTGTTTGATAGCCGGGAAGTCATAATCAGCAGGCTTATCTATCGAAAATACCTGTTCAAAGTATCTTGCAGCTTGAGGGTGTGCTGTGTAAACGGAAGGAAATGTGATTTCGGTAGGTCGCATGAAATTCCAGCTATGATATAAGACAACACAAGATATGAAGAATAATGGGAGGAATCGGAGCAGAGCTCGAAGACGAACAACCATGGTGCATGGCCAGCATTGAGAAGCAAACGAAGTTTGAGTAAGATTATGGGGAGTGAAAATTTCATTTTTTGGCCCCGAATCCAATTATTTTGGTTGCAAGGAATCTTATCTCAAAGTTGGACAATATTGCGAAGTTACATATGCAGCAGTCCGTCCCCTGCAGATGCATTTGTCTGTTCACCTCGGACGGACTCCGCGGGGTAATCTTGCGGATTTGACATGGCGGCTTCAGGGGTAGAGGAGCAAAAGCGGCATGAGCTTGTGACAGCAAACCAATTGTTGGTGATCATTTTGGAGGAACATATCAGGCTAAAAACAAACTCTGCAGTCGCAAGATTTTTAAGCTAATTGGCCTCATGCATTCCAAGGCACAATCCATGACATCTAATTTAACTACACAACGTCTAAAATAAGTATACCGATACCCAATATTCAGCCCCATATTTTTACAAACGAGGCGACGGCGCGAGAGTTTTCTTGTATAGCCATTGTGCAAACCTAACAGTAGGTTCGTCGATCAATTTTGTAACAATCTCCGCAGCCCAAAGAGTAACGGGAAAAATAATCAAATGCGGAACAAAGAAGCTAAGTTCCATGCCAAACGGCCCAGCTTTCGATATTGGAAAGATGTTTCTCCAGGGCCCCATTTCCTCAGACATTTCTTGTGACCAGCCGACCGCTGAATACAATCTATCGCCCAGAATTATCATGACAGGTCCATGCACAAGATAGAAAGCAAAAGACACATGTCCCATGTACTGACAGAATCGACATTCAAAGAAGCTCTTCAGCCATGGAATTCGAGGAATAGATGCCACGAGAAAGGTTGCGGCGAAGAAAAGATAGAACCATTTGTAATCGAATACGGCTTGCGGCTTCAAGTACGATAAATAATGCCATCCGGGAGAGTTTCGCAATACCTTCAGATCCAAATCATAAGTAGGTATACCTCCAAGATACATTGCGGCGATAAAAAGGTTGAAAAAGATGAGTTCTTTCCAGGAATCGAACTTGGAGAAGAAACGGGGCAAGTCATCGTTTTCGGCGAGTAAATCTAAATCGCAAAGAAGCATACCAGCCACAAACATTGCATTGTGAGCACCATCCGCAATGTACATGAAGTAATATATCAACCCGAGCTCGAGGTAGAGTCTGGCATTCCGTGAGCATCTTGAGAATGCCATAAGTGCCGTGTAAATGGTAATAGAACCTTTGATCTCGACGGGTATTGACCATACGTGAACATTATAGGTGAACCAAGGCTCTCCACCAGTTCGGAAAATATAACTGAAGTTTTTGAACTCCAGATACCATTTCCATACCTCGCTGGTCCACTTCTCTTCATGCCCAGATCTTGGTGCGGGAAAGATATTGAACATATGCCATATGGTGAGATATATAAGCGTCGTGGCGATCACTGGGAGCCATAACCGTATCCAGCGTCTGAATAATGCCGATGCAAGATTATCTCCAAGCTTTGCCAAATCCCCTGATTGAATGAGCATCAACGGTTTTTTGGAGAGAACGTATCCTGAAATAACAAAGAACGTGGTTACAGCGAGGTGACCACCGGTGAAGAATGTTCGCAGGAAAGGTAATTGAATCAAATAGTATTTTTTCTCATAGCCAAAACCCATCTCCATGATCCAATTGCCATGTACTAAGGTGTGGGCCCATAGTTCATGATGTAGAACATACACCAAGAATGCTGCATAGCCTCTCAACCCGTCGAGCCACGCAGTTGCATGGAGCGGTTTTGCCGGTGCTCTGCTCCTGCTTAGAAATGAAGGCTTTATAAAATCCGGGCATAGCTTTTTCGGTTTCCAGTACTTCGCAGGTGCTTTGGTAGCGGTTGGGGACAATAATGGCTGGTCTGTCTTGATTTCATCCATAAACCCAACATCAAGAATGCCCTGATATTCGCTAGGCATTTTGAAAGCGACTTTATCATTTACAGACTGGGAAAGCTTTCTAAATGAAGCTGAAAGTCGAATTTGGTGAAATCACAGCTGTAGATGATTTTTGAAGAAGAGAGGTTACGCCAGCATCCCATACTGCCTCCGAAACATTCGGAGTTATGCAAGACTCAACGTACCGAGCTTTTTTTTCACGCAGACACTGCTAGTGCCGCTGCTATTAAGACCTGAATTCCAATCACAAGCAACAATTGGCGTTGTTTCTTTTTTTTTCGCGACTTCTACCCCCGAGGTTCGTGCCCGTCGAATAGTGCGGGGTATCGTCCGTATCAAAAGTGGAATATTAGAGGATCAGCGGGAATTCCCTCAAGAACTTTCATCATCTCCATGGGTAGTACCCTCGTACCCTTACCCCGATATATTGTGTTGTTCGTGTTGATCCGCCCTTGAGTTTTTCTTAATCGTGATGTGGTTTGTCGTAAGCTGACTTCGGAGGTAACATGGGATATGGGGTTTAGCGTCGGGAATGCAAACTGTTCGAACGATTTGATTGGCCAATGGCCGGGAAAGGCCGCTTTGTAAACCACCCACCAGTCCCAAAATCAAGCTTTACAAGACCCGTCACATGTTTACCGAGGCCGCTAATATTAATTTTAGCGGGAGTATCTTGCATGGACATGGCCATGACAGTTAGCCCAACTCCAAGTCATTGATCAGCAATCAAAATCGCCTTAGTGTGCGGTACTTAATTCCTATCTAAACAAACTTCGCATATCTATGCAATAGTGTGCATAGACTTCAGGTAACGTTGACAGGCACAATGTGAACCCCCCGGACAGCCCCCTGCCAAGTCAACCCACCAACTTTGAATTCTACAATCACAAGCTTGTGATGACCAGAATTTTTGATGAAAGAAGCTTCCCGTTAAGCTTTTCCCCCATGTCTAACCTCGAATACTTCAGGCTAATCGAAATGTCCCCATTTTGCTGTTCACTTGCGGACGTCCCATTTTCCCGCACAAATTTTCTAGGTCTAATTTGTCAATCCATCAAATTAGTCAAAAAACCCTGAGGAATTCAAGTTTCTTTCTTTCATCTGATTTTTTTTGAGTGTAATAGTTGAATGTTAACATGCGACTGTTCCTCCCACATCCCGATTAAGTTCAGATCTCAATGCTACAATAATGGAAAACTTACGAAGAACACGATCACGGAGTATGCAGACGACTTCCCAATTCGGAGGTCGTCTGCCAAAGCAAATACAAAGAGCTTTGCCTATTTATGCCATTCTCATCCTTTTAATTTTGATTATCTCAAATGTTGATACTCTAAAATCATCTACAGTATCGCATGCAAAAAGGTCGACACAGAAAGTCCTGAAAGGCGTCACAACCTCAGAATTCCCAAGGAAAATATGGCAGACATGGAAAGTTGACCCATTGGGTTTCGCGGAGAGAGACCTTTTGAGTGCCAGGACTTGGACTCAATTAAACCCAGGACACAGATACGAGGTTTTAACAGACAACAATGATATGTATTATGTCGAAACAAACTTCGGGCCAGATGGGTTGAATAGGCCTGACATTGTAGAGATGTATCGGTCGCTGAAGGTACAGATCATTAAGGCTGATCTTTTGCGCTACTTGATAATGTACGTTGAAGGTGGTGTCTATACCGATATTGATGTCGAAGCATTGAAGGCAGTCGATACCTGGATTCCTGATCGATATGCTTTGGGCGACGTAGATATGGTTGTGAGTGTTGAGATCGACCAACCAGATTTCAAAGACCATCCAATTCTTGGTCAAAAGTCGCAATCTTTCTGCCAATGGACTTTCATGTGCAAACCCCGCCTTCCCGTTATGTTAGCACTTGTCGACAACATTCTACAGTGGCTACAAGATATCGCTGCGGAACAAAACGTCCCAATATCAGACATCAAGCTCGATTTCGATGAAGTCATCTCCGGCACAGGTCCTTCAGCATTTACCGGTGCGATCTTGAAAGAAATGAGCATAAAGACTGGAAATCCGGTAGATTGGAGCACGTTTCATGCCATGCGGGAATCAAAACTAGTTGGAGGATTCCTGGTTCTCACCGTGGAAGCATTTGCTGCCGGGCAAGGACATTCAGATTCTGGGAATCACAATGCGAGAGGAGCTCTGGTAAAACATCATTACCATGCTTCGGAATGGCCTTTACTGCACCCTCGTTTCAGTCACCCAATATATGGCGAGGTTGAGAAATGCAACTGGGAGCCGGAATGTGTCAGGATATGGGATGAAAATATGGCAGCATATGAGGCGCTGTCACCGGAAGAGAAGGAACAACAGATCGCAATAAAGAAGGCATTGGAAGAGCATGATGCACTTCATGCACAGATGGGCGCTCAAACATTCGATCCGAACGCATTATTGATGCCCCAGCAGAATCTGAATCCGATACCACAAGCAGCGATTCCACAACCGCAACCTGGATTCTATCCAGATGGTTCACCTGTGAGGAATTTGGACGGTTCTATTTTGAGAAATCTGGATGGCTCACTACCCGTAAATCCAAACGCTCCGCCTCCGGCACAGAAACTCGAAATAAAAGACTTGTCCGCTCCTCATATTGATCCGAATCTCCCGCTAATGCAGCCAGAGTCTAATATCGAGTTAAACGACAAGAAACAAGAAAAGAAAGATGACCTCGCAAATTTGCAACTAAATCCAGCAGGCGACATGCTACTAGGAACTTCATAATGGTATGCGAGTAATTGAATGCACACTGTTATAGATGGTATCAGAGAGGCAACAAGATTTCATGGCACATGCTTTAGATTTGAAAGTTTTATTTTGTCTTAGAGCTCAATCTAATAGATTCTAAGGGTACGGAGGAGGGCTATAATGAGAGAAAAGAACAAGCCTCGAGGAATGTCTCGGCTGTCTGAAGGGTTGTTATTGTCTTTTCCTGCTGAAAGTTGAAGCCGGAAAGGGATATTTATAGCTTCAAAGGAATGATGATACTTTGATATTCAGTTGGAGTTGGAGGAGTTTAATGACTAGCGAGAACTTCACATGAAAGAATTTCTCTACGAATTATGGATGTCATTTATGAACTTATCTACGAAGTATTTAGCATAAAACTCATTTCACACAATCAAATCGCATTTTATCTTTCATTTGTGAGCCAAACAAACAGAAAATTTTCCATAACCTTATCTTAATGATTGATGATAGCTGTATATCTTTTCCATGGGAATGCCGGGGCACTATTTAACGTTCGAGAACCAATCGCCGGACCACCACAGAATCAACCATCGCCAAATTAGCGACGAATCAATCTACTTTACTGGATCATCGCGCATTTGAAAGGAGAGAACTCAAAGGTAGAGGCCCAAGCTATATTAATAGTTTTGATCATCTGACATCGATCAAGCGATGCGGGGAAACACCTCGGGAAGTGCGAGGATCATGACCATTGTGACCCAGGAGCAAACATAGATAGCTTCGAACTACTGGGCTCGGCTACTTGCTAGTCATTAAGAAAACGGGACTATCCTTAGTTTCCGTCAAGCCACGTTGATAAAACGTGGGAGGGTTTCTGATGGATGATTAATAATGTTCAGAGGGCGAATGTTGTACCTTACGCTTTTTGATGTGGTAATCTGCTATCAATACACTAAAGCTAAATTTCTCGATTCCTTTTGAAGTTTTATACGCAAGAAATCTATTAAGGCGCCCTTGATATCTCGTGGCTGGTGAGTGCGGAAAGTTGGCCATATTGAAGGTACCCGATTCTTGGAGACTGTTCACTCGATGATCAGTTACGTACACTATGATCCTGAAATCGGGGTCGACATAGACGTGTGGAATAGTCCTAAGAATATTTACAGATGAACCATAAAATGCGGAGTAGCTAGTGCTGTGTCGTTGTGTATGACGCCCAGACATCTACGGGACAATCCGCCAATAGATCCCTATAATTTACAACTATAATAAGGTGGTTGGTATGTTACTTTTTCTTATTTTCAATGACAAATAGAACGCTGCGATGTTATGGATTTGATAAGCCGCTCGGATGATGGACCTACCCCTTTTCTAAAAACTCTCAGATATATTAGGGATCAATACAACCCAAGAACTTGTAAGAACTTTTCATATGAATAGTCAGCCTGAAGTTATCCATATGGAAGTAATGTGAGGTTATTCCTATCGTGTTTATTGATCACCAAATGCCACGATACCACGAGGCTTCATGGATCGTTCTAGGTGGTAATCAAAGAAAAAAACAACAACATTAGGATATCATCCGATATGATTCCTTTTGCGAATTCCTCAAACGGGAATGAAAACCTCTGTTAAGAATAATAAAACAATTTAAATAATCAAATAAAATTATAATAAAATTAAAGAAAGTTTTAGAAATTTAAAAAGAATCTGAATAATCCTTAAAGAAAGAAAGTTTATATATTTATAAACACTCAATTTTCTATGTATCACCCAAGGTACACTCTGTATATCGATAATGTAAGTAAGATTATAGTAGAATACCAATTTGCATCTTCATACACCAAATTGTATCTTCAGCCTCAACCATTGGTGTCCAAAAATAAACTAATCTTATTGAAGAATTACTCCTATAGGGCTATCAGTGTTATAAGGGTCAAAATTGGGGCTGTGCAAGCCTATCAATATTAATCAGCGATCTACGTGCAGTAGCGGGGGTAGTATCGGGGCCTATGGATATGCTGGAAAATATGTATGTGTAGACACGGTGTAAGTGTAACCTCATCAGTGCTGAACGTGGATGATTTATTACGAGTAGGATTACAACCAAAGGATCAAGAAAGCAAATTCACAAAACGCGACCATTGAATAGATTTATGGTTGTCACCGGTCTTGCGAAGAGGAGGCTGGTGCGCTAGGGCGCTAGTGCACGATACTACGTTGGGGGCAAAACTGCTTGTACTCGGCCTGTCAATATTAGCGTATCAGTCGATACTGACTCGAGGTACACCATCGCATCGTACAGCTGATGCCTATGAATCGTCTTGAATGAGAAAAAGGAGACTAGATGTTGGCATCTAGAACCCGGTTATGTCTCCAACATCTCCACTATCTCACCGGGAAAACCACGCTTCAACCACGAAAACAAATCTTCGTGGCACCCCTCCACTACGACATTAGTCTTTGATCGCCCTAATGTTCCTGAAGATCTAGTTCATCACTGGTTGCTTTTTATTGCAAGTATGGAATCGCACAGCTGTGCGGCGCAGCGGCAGCGTTTGCTGTTCATCCGTCCACTGATGATCGCTCGCTTCAGCTTCGTGCAGTAGTTGGATTGAAAACAATATAACCTGACTTGCATCTTACATGATACCATTTTCTTTTTGAGCGATGTGGCTCGCCTCGATGAGGTTCCTGCTGTATTTTCGTTTGAAGAATCTTTCGCCATGGTATGGTGTAGTGGGGTCGAAGATACCATTATATGTAGCTATTTGCGGATCCAGCCATCTCAACATAAATTCGATGGTGTGTGATGATAGGGGCGTCTGGGCCCGATCAGATGTTAGGATGAAGTTAAATACTTCATAGCTCAGGGTTGATATCTGGATGTTTGATAACTTGTCCACATCCACCCCCGTTGTACTCTGTTGGTGTTCCAAAACATTTCTTACTGTACCAAAATACTGTGACTTGCGATAGATCTACAGATCTTGTACCTTTTGGTATCCCACCACAGTACACATCTTTGGGTGCCAGTATGAATACCCAAATGCATCTACCTACCAGTATATCGGAGCCGGAAGAAGATACATCACAACATGGACGCACATCCTCGCCAGAACATACACTTGTTGAAAACGAAGAGTCAACAATCACTCTCGGTCCATTGCCAGAAGATACATCACCTGAATCAAAGAGTATCGACTTGAGAAAACCTGATGTGCTGGCAATTGAACCCGAATCGAAGAAAAGAGGATGGAGATTCTATGGAAGTTTTGCATGTTTAGCAATCTTAAACTTGGTTTGCGCTGTTGATGCAACGATTCTTTCTGTGGCTTTACCAGTAAGAAGACTTCGATTCTTTCTTCCTATGCTTGTTCATCATGACTTGAACTGACTTTGGTGAATGAAGACCATTGCAACAAGTTTACATGCCACGGCTATCCAAGCTTTCTGGTGCGGTACATCATTCCTCCTTTGCTCCACAGTCTTTCAGCCTACATGGGCAGCTTTCTCGCATATCATTGGTCGTAAATCAGTACTCATGACCGCACTCTTCCTCTTCTCTGTCGGTACAATACTTTGCTCTGTTGCCAAGAACATTGAACTTCTCTTGGTAGGAAGATGTATACAAGGTATTGGTGGAGGCGGTCTCGTGGGGTTGACTTATGTCCTTCTTGCGGATATGGTCACTCTCCGTGAGCGTGGTAAATGGATGTCGATTATTTCACTTCAATGGGCAATCGGATCTGTGATTGGCCCAGTCATTGGTGGTGCTTTCGCAGAAAAGCTAACATGGAGGTGGATATTTTGGTTGAATATTCCTTTCTGCGTTGTCAGTGCTGTTGGTATCCCTATTTGTTTGAAGTTGAATATTAAACAAGGTTCTATGTGGGTTAAACTTAAGGCTTTTGACTGGCTTGGGTCATTTTTATTTGTTGCTTCTACGACCAGTCTTCTGGTTCCTCTTACTTGGGTGAGTTACTTCAGCATCATCTCAATTTTTGTAGTACTAACATTCAAGTAGGGGGGTGTTATGTATTCCTGGAGCTCCGTCCGCACACTCGTACCACTACTCATCGGTATCGGTGGCCTCATTGTCTTCCTCCTTTATTCAATCTTCCGAAAGGGTGACCCCTTGATTAGACGTTCACTTTTCAACTCCCCCACAGCAATTGTCGCTTACTTTGGAACACTCGTCCATGGCATTTGTGTTTGGTCCGTGCTCTTCTACATGCCATTATACTTCGAAGTCGCCAAAAACTACACCCCAATCCAAGCTGGCATTGGTCTCTTCCCCTTGACATTCACAACCGCACCAGCCGCCGTAGTAGTCGGGCTCATCATTGCTAAAACCGGTCACTACCGCCCTTCGATTTGGGCAGGCTGGGCTCTCACCACGTTAGGACTTGGTCTTCTCATCCTCCTTAAAGAGTCCACATCAACAATATCCTGGATTTTTATCAATCTCATCCCAGGCATTGGATTAGGCACTCTTTTCTCTGCTCAAGGTTTCGCCGCTCAAGCTTCAGCTAGTAACGCTGATCTTCCGTTCGCCGGAGCCATGTATTCCTTCTTCCGAGCCTTTGGCCAAACAATCGGCGTAGCCATCTCCGGCGTTATATTTCAAAACACATTCCAAAAAAAGATTCTCAAAACGGCTTATGCGGTCTATGCGAACAAATGGTCAAAAGATGCATCCGCATTTGTCCAAATCGTGAAAGCGTGGTCAGATACTGGCGCAGAGGGAGAAATGAAACAAGTTGTTATTGGAGCTTACGTTGAGAGCTTAAAGATGGTGTGGATTGTCATGTGTGCATTGGCTGGATTGGCTTTTGTGACTAGTTTAGTATTTACGAAAGAGATTCCGATGAGTAGGGAGTTGGAGACGGATCAAGGGTTTGATTATGGATATACCGAGAGGAAAGGAAAGGGGCTAAGTCAAACGACTGTTCCTATTACGCCGCAGCGTAATGGGGATGAGATGGTTTAATGATTGTATGTAATGAAGTTATGATGGTATGATGTATGATATCTTTGAATTTTGGTTCTATTTATGTTGAGAGAGGGGCGAACTTGGTAAAGGTGCGGTAATGCACAAGGTAAAAAGGAATAGCGAAATACCCTCATTCAGAACGATATCATTTCAATACTTTATTTATAGCGCATATCTATATCAAAAATTACAGTAACAAAATTAGTGTTCATTAAATTAGCTACGTGCAGCAAGCGAGCAGTTGACATTGTGTTTAATGAAGTGTGGTATATAAACAGCTATATAATTATCGTCTCAATTATAGTTGCTTTATTCACATTTCTCGCTAATTCCCTCCCGAATTTCTGCACACTTCACTTTCGAGGTTGTTACTGAATGCAAGTTTCCTGGATTCTCATTTGAAGACATTCCGACAATCTTTTCCTTTTAAATATTTCCCTTTTACCAGCGACATTGCTATTCTTCTCCGTGGAACCCACTTAACGCGATCATACAATGACCCATCAGGTTAATATAGTGCTTCACGAGTTCCAACATTCTCATTATATAGGTCGGTATTTATGGAAAGGCATTTCTGTTCTCACTTTCGATCTAATTCCTGCTATCTCCCGGCATTTCACTGCTACCTACCCAGTCAGATCAATAAAAAAAAAGAACTGAAATACGATGAGAAAATTCGCGTTTATAACGGAAGAGCATTGAATCAGGGGATCCTAGTAGGGATACAAGATTTAGTCTAGCAGATGCAATATTAATGCTCTATCGATTCCGGACGAGCCAGGGAAATGAGGAGAGCTCGGTTGACTGATTTCTTTTGACGTTGGATGGATCAGTCATACAGTACTTGGACTGGTTAAAGCATTAAACCACAGCGACTAATCTATCTATCGAAGAAGATGAAGAATTATCTTATTTTGACGGAAATGATAACAATTCATCGCATGTCAAGTAGGAACAGCACGGCTGAAAAAACGCAAAGCGTGTTTTTTTATGTCTAAGTAGGTCTAATTAAAACAACCCGATCAAAATATCTATCTATATTAACTCCTCCCAAAACAAGTCTCCCCACTTCCTCTTCCCTATCAACTCTCAAACAAAATTACAACTCTCCCCTAATACTCCTCTCCAACACCTCACTTTCCCCACTCTGCGCTACCATCCCCCTAAAAACACCATCCTCTATCTCCAACAACTCTTTCGGGCTACCGAACTCAGCCGCTACTCCATCACGCATAACTAATATCCGATCGAAATCAGCTACAGTACTTAATCGATGCGCTACAACTAATAATGTCGTGTTTGCGAATTCTTCACGGATACTGCGTTGGATTAATGTGTCAGTTGTCATATCAACAGCAGACGTAGCTTCATCGAGAAGAAGAACTTTTGGTCGTGAGAGGATAGCACGTGCGAGGCAGAGAAGTTGTTTTTGACCTTGAGAAAGGTTGGCACCGGCAGAGGAAATAGGGGATGTAAGGTTCAAGAATATGTTTGTGTTTTCTTTTGTTGAGGATTCGGCGACTGTGACAGTTGTGGAGCTGCTTGATGCGGCGGTGGATGATTCGGTTAGAGTTTCGAGTTCCGGGGCGGGAGTGCTGTCCGCGGATGGAATGAGGTGGACGCGTTGGAGGGCTTCCTTTAATTGTTGATCAGAGAACTCATCGAAGGGATCCAAGTTGGAGCGAATGGTGCCGGAGAAGAGTACAGGATCTTGGGGTATGATTGAGAGCCGGGTTCGGAGGTCGTGAAGTTTGAGAGTAGAGATGTCGACTCCGTCGATCAAAATGGTACCAGCTCGGGCCTCCAAGAAACGGAAAAGAGCAAGGGATAGTGTTGATTTTCCTAAAATATCATCAGAGTTGTACAAGTAAAACCCTAGATTTTACTCACCGGCACCAGTCCTTCCAACAACTCCAACCCGTTGATTTTTATCCACAGAAAAAGTTAATCCTTTCAAAATTGCCGGTAAACCTTCGGCATACCCAACTTCTAAGTCAGTTACTTCTATTTTACCTTCTTCTGGCCATGAAGCGCGAATATTGTCGGTTCCGCCCTGAGGTTCCATCTCTAATTGTGTATACTCGAAGATTCTTTCAGCAGCATTCATGTCGAGCTCTGTTGAAGCAAGCAATCTAATAGTATAAATAACAGCCCGTCTATAACTCAATGCAAATGCAAGTGCGAATCCAGCCAGTGACGCATCAACACCATGAGTGGAGACAATAAATGCAGCCACACACGACGAGAAGAATGAACCAACCAATGCCATACGAAGTCCGAACCATCGATTAAACAGCCAATTATGCCAAGTTGCAGCCGCAAACGAGTCTACCAACTCATGCATCTTAGCTTCAAAAACCTGTGAATTTGCAAATGCACGGATGGTACTTAAACCCGCAAGAGCTGATCCAAAGTGTGAAATCATGGGGGACTTCTGGACTGATTCGAGGCGTTTGAGAGAGCGTGCGCCTTTAATATAAAGGAGAGCGATGTAAGTGCAAATACCTAGTAGGATCACTGCGATGATAATGATATATGGAGATACAAAGAATCTGAAGTTTCGTTAGCGGTGCAGTTAATAAAATACGACAATCAACTCACGCAGATACCATGATTCCTATGATTTCAAGAAATGAAGAGGCGGTTTGAGCAAAATTTGTGGAGAGTTGCGAATCCATGGAAGTAAAATCTGCAGTGAAACGATTCAATATCCGTCCTGTAGGGACAGTATCCAACCATCTCAAAGGAGTACGAAGTACAATATTCGTCATCTCCTTGAAGACATTCCTAGAAGCAGATAGAGATCCACGATAGATGAAGTAATATCTAGCAGTGGCGACAACAACAGAGACAGCCGAAATCAGGACATAGCCCAACAGATAGTAGCCCAAGGTATGGTCCTTTGAGAATGGGTTCTTCAATTTTGAGACGAAAACCGATGGTTGAAGCTGTTGTTGTATGGAAGTCATGTAAGGCAGATGAGTAGAATTGAAACTGGACAAGTTCATCTCAGAATGTTCATAGGATGATGTCCATATCTTGATCCACCAGGACCTTCCTATGACTAGAGCTTCGGCGACCAAATAAAAGATGATTACCAGTCCCCAGAAAGGGATGCCGCCAGTCGCCATAAGATATTTCGTATAGACGCTTGCCTTCACACTTCCCGTTTCCCGTTTTTCTTCTTCGATAAGTTTTTTAGGCTTGGAGGCTGGTTCATCGGATGGTTTCTTGTTGCCATTTGCCTCGGATGCATTCGCCTCCTCCTCATCCGCTACTCCGGAAACGTGCTCTGCTTTGATGATTTCATCGAAGTTTCCTGTCTTTTTGAGCTCATCAATAGAACCGGCATGCTCGAGTCCTCCATTCTTCGATAGCTGAACGGCGTAACTAGCACGTGGAAGACACAACGATACATGGTGTGTTACTAGGATGCGCGTGCGACCTTGGGATAATTCTCCCATGAGAGCATTGTCATAGATCTCTTTCCCAACGTGTGCATCAAGAGCTGAAAAGACGTCATCGAGAATCAAGATTCCAGCACGAGAGTAGAAAGCTCTTGCTAAAGTCAAACGCCACTTTTGACCACCGCTTAAGCTTATACCTTGAGCGCCAACTTCTGTTAAGTCGCCGTCATCAAACATGTGAAGATCTTTTGTAAGGGCACATGCGTCAAGTACTTTTTGATATCGTGTAGAGTCGAAGGGCAAACCGAATAGGATATTGTCTTTGATGGTAGCGTTTTCAATCCACGGAGTTTGGGAAACAAATGCTATGGCGGAGGGTAGGACCCAGTCTGCAGCTGTGGCTTTGCTATCATGTCTCTCATCGGCTTGAGGTGGTCGAGGTACAGTAATATTACCAGATAGAACTTCAACTTCACCTAATATGGCTGAAAGGAGAAGCGACTTGCCAGAGCCCGTAGGTCCCGAAATTACACTCAGAGCATTGTTGGGAAAGTTAAGAGTAAGATCTCTGAGAATAAATCTGTCCTCCTCTTCTGAAACCTTGGATTTTGATGGGAAGCTGACGGACACATTGTCGAAGGTAATGGATTCACCAGGGTATGTATTCTCCGGCTTTTCTGGGGACTGGAGAAAAGAATCGATTCGATCACAACTTACTTTGGCATTCATCCCCATCATAAATAGGAACGGAACCATTCCTAGGACACCTTCAAGTTGCATGAATACGCCCTATTTTTGAGAGGTAAGTTAGCTAAATCATTTCTTGAGTTCGTGCTCGACAATCAGTATTGCGGTGGGTGAAACCAAATTCGCCATATCTTTGAGCATATATTGATGGTAAAAGGAGGAAACAAGTAACATACCAACGCTGTAAATGCGACCGAAGGTAATAAGTCTCCGTGAATATAAGAGTACGTAGCCAGAGCCAAGACTGTCAGGAGCACTGGAGCCACATTTGAACCAACCATCATATACAAGTTGTTGATCTTAGCCTTCCACAGTTTCCCAATTTCTTCTTCACGAGCTTCGAATATCTTTTTGCTCCATTGAGTTTCGTTCGCGGAGAACTTGATTTGTCGGATACCATTAAGTGCCTCGGTGACAATAGTAGTCTTCTTATCTCGAGCCTTCATCAATTCTCTTTGAAAACCCCCATATCTCTTTGCAAGGGCTTGATTGATTGGTGCCATACCTATGATTGCTAGCATACTGTTGTGGATCGGAGAGTCAGTAAGTGATCATCAAGGATACATTTTGGAGAAAAATATTAAAAAAGTCGTGTTAAAAGAGAAACGATTTTCACCAAAAAAGTAAGTAAAAAAAAATTACGGGAAATCTGGAGTTGAGACCAGGGCAGGGAATTGGATGTGAAAAACAGCAAAACTTACCCGGCAGCCGTTGACTCCCAACCAACTAAGAGCCATAAAAAGACAACCGAAACAAGGAACTTGCAGAAAAATAAAATGTAGAACTGATTGACAGCGCCAAAAATACCGACTTGATTTGCATCCACGGCAAACATATTGACAATGTCTTTGTCGGTCTCGACTTTTTTCTTTGCGTCCCCATCCTTCCCTTTCTTAGCGTGTGGTGCATGAGGTCCATGGTCACTCGATGTATCTGGCTTTGCCGTACCGTTTGCGTTTGCATTTCCATTTGCCTTAGGTGCATCATCAGTCTTAGGTGAATCTTTTGTCTTATCTGTTGTTGCGTCCTTCTCTTCTGGCTTCGGAGGCTCCTTGCAATCCTTCATCTTCATCATCTTTTCGAATATTAGTGATGTAAGAGTTGATCTAATCGGAATTGAAAGATCGGACCACATCAACCAATTAATTCGGTTGTCCATCAGGGTTTCAGCAATTGTAGCGGCGAAAAGACCAAATACCCAGATCCATGCTTGGGGATCAATGGCATCAAATCCTTGACGAGCTTCGAGATATTGAAGTAGTTTTAACACAGCAAACTGTGGCGCAGCGTCGATAACAGACGAGATCATTACCAACACCCATTGAGTAAGTATGGCTGTACGATATGCCCAGAAAACTTGGAGCCATAATGGAACTGTTGACTTCAATACTATTGACTTGAAAGAATCTCTAACATCTTTCGAACGGACATGTCCATCCATAGCAGGGAGATCCGATACCTCAATTAATTTTTCCGAGGCGATATCAAGGAGCTCAGTGCTCCAATTGAAGGCATATCTATTCCATAACGACTTTTTGAATTGCCTCTCGACAACCCTTCCATCAGGGGTAAAGACATCCGGGCGGCGCTCAATGAAGTAGAATATTGCAGCGCTGAAAGCAGCAGCAATGATTTGGAGGGCTGTGAGAATGATAGAGGTGAGGCGGAAGGGGGCTTCATTTGGAAGGGGGCCCGATAGCACGAGACATGCGAGAACAAGTATCAAAATACATGATACGGAATTAAATATTCCTTTCTGGAACTTTGTTACAGGATGAATTTCTCTTGAAGTTTCCAATATCTGAATGAATGTGAATATCTAATAGTTATTAGTATGGGGTTGATTTTGTAATTTTACCATAGGTTGGTTAAACTTACCCAAGATACGAATAATAACCAAAGTTGCATCAAACATAAATGCGAGAATCCCTCCTTCTTCTCAACAGTAGCAAAAACAGCTGATCCAAATGATAACAGAAGTCCCACAATGAGAGAAGTGAAGATCATCACGAATTGAAGTTTGGTGGAGTATTTTGCCATGGAATCTTCCGTAGCCACCCCATCTTTGTCTTCATAGAGAGCTTCATGATTGGTCAACTTGGGTGACTTGAAGTTTCTAGCAAATCTCCATGCAGTTGGTATGGTGAATAGTCCAATGAGTGTAGGAGCTGCATAAGACAGCTGATTGATATAAGAATCCATCCGTCCACCTATATATGATGATGGTAAAGTTCCCTACTCATTTGGAACTGTTTGCAGATATTTGAGGATTTGGGATTTGGATGTGATCCTTATATATGAAGCGGTGTATCCGTAGGCAACCGCGTTGATGACAAGGAGAGTGAGATATGTTAGTAATCGTGAACGGTGTATGATACGAGCAAGGATTCTGATGAAGTACTTTATGTTTTGACGCCGGTTACAAAATACTCGATGATAATTATTTGGGAGCCTGACATCGATGTATGATGGAAGTTGTATCGTATCCTGTCTTGAAAAGTAATAATGTAACTAATGTAATAATCCTTTTGTAGGTGACACGGTGATAGATATCAGTGCCTCCGACCTTCCGAGCCATATTGCTTACAATTCTACTTGCTCCACAAAATCTTGATGGTAAGCCAATGAGGTTACACGATGGTTCATGGCTGGCAACTTCAAGATGTGTTGAATAGTAATCCCATAATTGAATTGACCTCCTGATTAGATAATACTTTCCATCCAATTGCTTGGGGAATAGGTGACATATTGAATGAATGAATCTCGTCATCTGCATACCCCGCAGAGAGATACACTCTCTCAAGAAGTTGCAAGATGTGACCACAAACTCTTTCGACTTCACGGTTGAAATCACCACATAACAAGTACCCATTCCACCGAGCATTCGACGATTCATTAACAAACAGCACTTCAAAATGTCATCAGCTGTAAAAGGGCAATCTCCACCAAGAGATGGCAATTGGCATGGTCGGATTGAAGTAGGAGGACAATTCCCTCCCGAAAAGGATAGATACCACTTATACATTGGTAATCATTCCTCAAATTATGGCTGCCAATTGTTCTAACAAGTGTTTGCTCAAATAGGACTCTTCTGCCCATTTGCCCACCGAGTCAACCTAATTCGACATCTTAAAGGCCTCACTTCCATTCTCCCAATATCCATCGTGAAACCCTATCCTAAAGGCGATGGCAAAGGCTGGCCTGGTTGGAAATTCGCAACAGAGAAGGATCCATACCCTGGCGCAACTGAAGATCATCTCTTCCATTCCGAATACCTTCATGATATATACTTCCGGGCCCAGAAAGATTATGAGGGGAGATTCACAGTACCCGTTTTATGGGACAAAAAGACAAATCAGATCGTTTGCAATGAGAGCTTGGAGATCCTGCGGAATCTGAATACTGGATTTGACAGCCTATTGGATGATGAATACAAGAAATTGGATTTCTATCCTGACAATTTGGCCAAGGAAATCGACGAAATAGGAGAATGGATGCAACGAGATATCAACACTGGAGTGTACAAGGCTGGCTTTGCACCGGATCAAGAAACATATGACAGAAATGTTGTGCCATTATTCAAAGCCCTCAATCAAATCGAAGAGACCATCAAGAATAATGGAGGTCCATATGTGTTGGGTTCAAGATTGTCAGAATTAGATTTGAGGTTGTACCCAACAATTTGTCGCTTCGATGCCGTATATGTGCAACATTTCAAATGTAACCTTGGAACGATTCGCCATGATTATCCAGTGTTGAATGCTTGGTTGAAGCATTTGTATTGGGAGGTAAAGGGATTCAAGGAAACAACTGATTTCAAACATATCAAGGAGAATGTGAGCAGTCCGTACCATCTCGGATGATTCAAGTCTAACGATAGTCAGTACACGAAGAGCCATCCGGATATTAATCCGAAATCCATTACACCAATGGGTCCTATTCCTAATATTGAAAGTGGTGTGGAACATGATTGGAGCAATTTGGTAGCAGGTAGGGTTGAAATAAATTGAAAGCTGAATTGGTTGGTTTAGTATTGTCATGTAGGTCTCCAAGAATCCACTCCTACCAAAAATTCTCCAAATCTCCATCTAGTAGTGATGCAGTCTTGTTTGGGCTTTGAAGTGAAGTACCCTTCAGTGATTGAAGAATGTCTGCGCATTTCTTGATGTCGGGAATACGATTATTCTACATTTGTCACACTGTGGTTACTATCAGTATTTCTTGTCCGCTCACTTGACTGAGATGTTTGAGTATCCAGTGTTTGTCCGCCGGTTGTAACAAGTGAACATCAGTAGAACCTACCTATCCCAACTAGATTCCGGTCAGCAGCTGTTTTTGGTTTCCAAATTTCTGCTCTTCACTGCCTATGATCAATAAGTGAGTGATATTTGTTGTATTTTAACGCAAGCAGCAATGCTCCAAAGTTGTTTGAGTGATTCGAGTGATGCAACTGTCATGAGGACAGTATCTATAGGACGATTGTTATTGCTAGACACATCTATACAAGTACCTACACAAGCCCATCCATCCAAGACCTTGCAACATCATTGAGTCACCTTGATATTCCCTCCTCGGACCTTTACATGCATAAAAACAAGCATAAGGTGAGATGGCCGAGTTGGTCTAAGGCGCCAGGTTAAGGTTCTAGCTTAACACAAGATTATTACAATCTCCTGGTCTAGTAATAGGCGTGGGTTCGAATCCCACTCTCATCAAATACCTTTTGCTTTTTGTCTGTTTTCCGGACTTCTTTTTTTTATTCTTTCACTATTATTCAGTAGGTTGAACGAATTTAAGGCTGGAAAGTCAAGCGGTTGAAAGAAAGGTGAAAAAATATTAGATGAATGTGGAGTAGGAGAAAATTTTGTAGTGTTAACGCATTTCTAATTTGATAGTGGAGTTGGTGGGGACTTTTTCTCGCCAAGGGTTATGGGCGGGAAGCGGAGTGGAAATGGAAGGGGAGGGAGAAAAGATCAACAACTCTTATTCAGTATTTCTTTTCGTTGACTTTTTTGGTGAATTTTTCATCATATTTCTTGATTCATAGATTTTTCGTGTTTTGGCGATCGATGACTGTTGGCCGAATTGAATTTGTTTAAAAAACTCAATCTTCAATCACCGACTCCAATTTTTGGAGGCCCTCCAGACTCCTTTCTTCCGGACCCACGCGATCCCCTGGGGCATAGAGATATTGGCTGTTTACAGGAGTCTGATGGTGACTTTTCACGAACACAATATGCGTGGTTTCATGTACCTTGCTTACAATAAGACCTGGAATTGCCTAAATTATAGAAAGCTCAGCGCTTCCGGAATCATGGTCGTTAGATTGTTTAATCATGCGTGAGAGGAGATGAATAGTAGTATCAGGTCTGTCAAAATGGGCTCGTAATTCCTCGAGACCCCTTGGCATCATGTCCTCAGATGGCCTTTCCTTTGGATTTCATACTAAATTCATTTCTCATTGCTCCACTGCACTACTTTTTCTCCCCTCCAAGCAGTATCACCATCTTCCACACTAGGAAATGTCCGTACACACACTTCACACCTAAACTCACAAATTCCTCTTGCATTAGTGTCTCACACAATGACACAATCGTAATATTCGTGGAGGCTGAAAACAATAGACAAGTGTTTGTTTTGATATTGGCGCACTCAAATCCATTCGGACTATTGATTGCCGCACTGTTTTGATTGAGGGCCTCCTTTCTGGTGAAAAGTTGTATATATAAACTTTATGTCTGCAGTTGAGATGAATCCATCAGATGCAGCAGTCCCTCAAGTGAACTTTACTAAGAATTATCTACTATTAATATAAACGAACCCCTCTTGGACTGTTCTATTCTGCTTCCTTCCTTCATTCTACAACATCCTCTCCATCTTCTAAATCACAACTCTTCGGCAATTTACTCATCAATCCATCAAGAAATACAATCATAACAACAACCAGTTAGTTATCCAAATACTCACTGTCACTTTGTACACATCAAGCAACAAAGCACTCACAATACCTTCTTCATCAATAGATACATCAAGCTCAGATTCTCGTCATCATGGGAGGTAAAAACAGACGTGCTCCTCCAGCAAAGTCCACCGAAGTCATCCCCAAAGAACCATCAGAAATCGAAACCCACCCCGGAATGGTTCTAACGGGCAACATCCTAACCATCACCATCGACTACTGCACTCCGGAAACCGAAACCGAAACCTTAAAATCACAATACGTCGAATCTCTCCTCAGAATCCTCCCCGACTACGCCCCATGGGCAAAAATCATCCAACTAAGCATTCACGCCAACATCCTTTCCAAAGAAAATCCCAACATCTACCTCGCCCGCATGAAAGATATGAATTCCATAGTAAAGGAATTAAATAAATTCAACAAACTTCAACAAGTCCGCGTTAGAACACTTCTTGATCAGTTCAATTTTTCACAGATGAAACTTGCGGCTGCTATGTATGGATTGAGGCAGAGATTGGTTTGGCATTTTTCGTATGTAGTGAAGGGGGAAATGCCAGTTATGGTTTCTCCGGGTGATAATGTTATGGGGAAGCTTTTGGGGGTTTGGAAGAAAGAGTTTCTTGGGGGTTTGGAGGTTCTTGGCTAGGAAGGTTTTGTGATGGGGTTATTGGGGTGGGACTTGGTGGTGTTCTTTTGTAAAAAAAAATCCTTCAACATCATGGATCGAGAAGTCTTGAGAAAATATTAGATATTTGTTAGTGTGTTGTGGTAATTTAAAGGCTTTTTAGTAAATTCTTATGGTTGCCGTGGAGTTCGAGTGTATGAAATAGCTATGAGCGTATGAGTTTTAGAAAACGACCATCTTAACAAAATGAAAGTAAAAGCTCAGTGAAAGCATTCCATGCTACTTCATTCTAGATCTCGCACTGCAGTAAATTAGAATACAAAGGAAAACGCTAATATATAATGATAAAGATTAGCTTTCTCTTTTCGGTATGCTCGGTTATGAATATCTCCTTCTGCTTCGCTTGGAAGATGAATATACTGGATAATGGATGAAATAGAGTTGTATACAAGAGTGTGGATTCACAATGTGGCATGTACGAATAAGATTATAATTCATAAAATGATGGTTGATTTGCAGGATCTGGCATTGGTCGTTTGTATCTATGAACCTATGGAATACCTGGCCTGAATGTCAAAATGTTGAAACTACTTCCCTCGCTTAATCACCACTCATGTCTTCTAACCCGGGTCCCCATAAAATCCTCCATTACCCATAGCATCAAACAAAAGCACAATAACCCCCTTTCCTCCCCTGTAAATAGCCCAAAAGTTCCATCTCCCATCTAACCCCCTCACTCAACAATCCTCTCCAACTCCCCGCTCCCCACAATCTCCCTCCTATAAACCCGTACCAACCACCTCATAAAACAACACTCAGGCTCAATCTCCTGCAATCCCACCTCCTCAACCCCCTCAACCCTATACGCCAAACTCCACTTCATCCTCCGCAACCCATACAACCCCGCACAAAACCTCAACTGCGAAAAATCATTCACCCATTTGCCTATCACAAGTGTCATATGAAGTTCCTGTACTTTTTCAAATTTGTTTATTTGGGAAATGAGCAGTTTGAAATCGGAGAGGTGGTTGTTGTATTCTATGGTGGAGAGGGTTCTATAGGCTGAAGGTCGGATAGCTAGTTTGATGGTGTGGGTGTAGGGTGTGTAGGAGGGGAGGATGGAGGCTAGGATTTTCATTTTTGAGAGTGTTTGTAAGGGAGTAGGGGTTAAGTCGATGGTGATGGTGAGGGTGCCGGACCAGAACATTATGTTGCGGTGGTATTGGATTTTATCGAGGGGGATGGGGAGGATATGTTGGGTTTTGCTGTTCATGGTGGGAAAGTTCCTAGTTTGAAGAATCGGTTTTTGATGGACGGAAATTGTGAGAATTGGTGATTGGCTTGGTTGATGTTGTTCTGATTGGAGTCAGGAGTATTGAGTGTTACGGAGAAGATAGGGGAAGACAGGTTCGAGTAGCATAATGATATTATACCCAAGGAACCATGTTTAAAGATACGGGATCGTTGCTGATACAGCCTATCCAGAACCGTATCTAATGGCAACTAATGCGGTTTTTAAAACCTCAAATACACTGCTCAATACCACATATTCTCTACCGCTACCGTAAGTTTTATGTATACGCCTACTTACTAAGATTAGATGTAGCATTTTTGACGGCACGGCAGCGGTACATGATCAAGGAATAGAATATGCATAACGAAGAAAGCATTACAAGTGGACATAGAAGTTACCAGTAAGCATCCGTATTGTTTTCTATAGTTAATTTTCAGCCGTTCTATGCTGAATAAACCAGTTGCAAACTTGGTCTCGTTACCTGTTTCCTTTCAAGCATTACTCTATTTTGTGGAATCTCGCTAATACATTTTGCGATGCAGGGGGCCGGCAGCAGTACAGTTCTGGTTGTTTGTGAACCACAAACTCATCTCTATGTTACCCTGTAAGAGAAGTATTCTCTTACAGAAAATACACTTCATTTCGCGATACCTGGCTAACATAAATTTTTCGGAGGAGAGCGGCAGTAGTACGGTCGTACCTTGGACAGTCGCACAAAGTGAATTCAGCACTAGTGTCACCTACCTTGCTGTATTAGATACAGGCGTATAGCAAATATTTCACAACAAGAATTTATATAAGCTACTCACTATACCCTCATCATCCATCTTCCTTACACACACATCTTCATCCTTTCCACTTGCAACAAATAACACACCAGATCCATCAATTCGAGAAAGATTTAGATCACAACGAAGATATCCACCATACTATTCACTTCATCAAGAATACCAAGACATTCTCAACAACTTATTTCCTCAAAACAAAAAGATCTTAAAATGGCTAGATACATTGATCTCCCCGTAGACTGGGCTACACACAACAAGGTCGACGTCTCAGCATTGGAGCAGTGCATCCACAGAAGAGATGAAGCACCCATAGGATGCACCTGCGAACTTTGCAACAGCGAGGAAAACTTTCTTAACGGATGGCAACGTCCCGACAATCGTGTTCGCACAGATATTTCTGCCAGACAGGCCAAAGGGTGGCTTGATATGTCTGCTCCTGTTCCTGGACCAGTAATAAATAAGGAATTGCACACCAAATCCAACCAAATTCTAAGTCTCACCATTAACTATACTGGTGATGAACAAACCGATATGGCCATGGTCCTCCGCCAGCTTCCAAACTACTCCATATGGACTGGGATTCTCGAACTCATCATCCACCCTGGTCTTTCCCGTAAAGAAGCTCCAAAAGCGTACGCCAAACACGTTGAGGAGATCAAGGCATTGGTGCGCCAAATTAATTTATCGCTGTCTAAGGTGGAATCCATCCGTTGTCAATTCTTCATCGACTATTTCAGTTTTTCCCATTTGAGATTAGCGGCTGGATTGATCGATCTCGGGAATGACAATTGGACTCTAGCTTATGTGGAGGCTGAGGAGAAAAATCAGTTTAAGGATATTTATAGGAAGGATTCGATTTTTAAGAGAATTGAATGTGTTTATCGGGAGGATTTCGCGAAATAGGTGGGAAATATTTTACAGGAGAATCGAGTCGTGGGTTTGGCACGGGGGAGATTTTTGTATGGTGGATGGTCGATTTGGGGGCAGGCTTGTGCCGGTCAGGTGGAGGGTATTTTAGGACGTTCTTGTTTGTTAAGGAGTCGGTTTTGCGTGTTATTAGGGGGGTTCTAGTTTAGCTTCTACTTAGGCGAAGCGTAGAAGTAGTAGGAGTTAAGGGCTCATTGAGATGAAGCTTGACTTTTAGTAAATCTACTTTATTTGACTTCTAGGCTATTATAATGATGACTACACATCCTTCTTCATTTTCATTAATAATCTGTAGATGTGATATTCAACCCATATTGACTTGCCATATTTTCGTTTTTTTTTACGCATTCCCTCTGTTCAACACTTCTTCATTCTTTCTCATAAAAAAAGAATTTCTCGCTCCTATGAATAATTACACTAACTACCCTTTTCCAAAGAACTAATAATTAAATGATTATGATAATTTTACAGGTCAATGATTTCTGTGAAGATTAAATCTTTTGTTCGGCGCCTAGAGCCATCTAGGCTTGAAATTACTAGAAATTTCAAATCCTGATTGAGGCATAGGAAAATAGGAAATGTATGTTTTGTTCTTTGACCTCCTTTGAGCCTTCGAGGCTTTCTATGTTTCCAACTTGTGGTCTTTGTTAACAGTGTTTTTGTTCTATAGTTCCTTTGTTTTCCAAGACAACGAAAGAATCTTAGTTTGGTGGTTTGGTGTTTGTTGTTAAGGCTGGAAGGGTTTCCGTCACATTCATGGATCTAGCAATTTCTCTTCACTAGGAAACAGTCGCACTATAAAGTCCATTGTGGGTTCGTTTTGCAGTTTTCGACTCCGCCCTAGTGACAGATTAGTTGGCTTTCAATTACACTGCGTTCACATGGAAAATAAAGGAAGTGTTGTGAAAACTCAACTTTCATATTTAAATTGGATTAGTCGTATATTTCAAAAAAGGAAAATGTTGTATTTGTTAATTTGGTTGTGCCTAGCGGTCCAGCTGGTGTTAAACAAAACTCCCCTTACTTATCCGTGTTGAAATGATTTTTTTCCCTAAGCGTTTAGAATGCCTGCATTCGTAAGTCTGAGTTGATACTGTCAATTTGTAAGTAGGAAACTTTACCCCACTTACTCACTCACCTTGGCTCAGATTGTCTCTTCATCCAATTTAAAAGGGCGCCTTTCACGTAGCATGAGTGGTTCCTCTGCTGGAAGATCCCTATGCCTCCTGGCGGGAGGGGTGGGGGTGCGGCCTCGTCTTTCGAAAGATTTGAGGTATTCATCTCTGCGTTCTTCTTCTGAGTCCCAATATCCTCCGAGTTCAAGATGGGGAATGTTGGGACCTTCACCTCGTCCTTCAAGAGATTCGAGAGTTTTGTCCCTGTCTGCCTCTGTTTGGAATTTTTCACGGGCGATGGTGCGGTTGCGGAGGAGCTTAAGGGGGAGGCGGGTTTGTTGTCTGCGCCATTCTGGAGATTCTTCCACCCGAGCGGGCTCTCTTCGTGTTTGGAACTCCTGTGGGATAGCCTGTGCCGTGTTTGGTCTTTGGTTGTCGGGCTCCTCCGGTTGAGAGCCTTCTTCTGGTTCTGGCTCAGGCTGTTCGTCGACCCATCCCAAGTACACGTCCGACTCGAAAGTTGCATTTCGTTTGCAGTTGGGACATTCTTCGATCGAAGTGAGTGTCGGAGGCTCGAATTTTCCCATGGTGAAAACCCTTTTTAACCCCAGCTTGAGCCTCTCAGGTTGAGGTTGGTGGAGAGTTCGCGTTCGAGATGCTGTCGACTCCCCAGCCATTCCCAAGCTCAAGATGCGCTTCAAAGATCTCTTGAGAGCCTGTGGAGGCTCCTCTTTTGCGCGTCCCGCCGCAGTTCGTGATTCCAAGACGTGCCCGCAGGAGAAATTTGTGTAAGTTGAAGGCATTTTCGAAATGTTGATAGTGCGTTTGCTGATCGTTGGTGAGTGTGATTGTGATATCGTGATATCGTGATGATGTGTGACGTGTGATGTCAATAAGCTTCAAGAGTATCGCTAAATCCAGGAGTATATATGCTCATTTGCAGACACTTGTTCAGATGTATTTCATATGCTGTTCAGACACTACTGAAACACTGTACATAATGAAAAGAAAAAGATGAACTAAGTACAGCTACTTGTTCTTGGAACAATGGTGGAAATAACTCTACTCACTTTGAGGTGACGTTTCTCCAAGATTAGCATGATATATATTTTTCAAACCTCGTTGATTTGCCGACGAAGTATAGTTGTTTCTTATTAATAAAATGGTACGGATCAAGACATATAATCATGAGACTTGACAATGTCGGTGGTATACGCCTGACATCACAGGTTTATTTAAATTTAGGATTAAAACATTTTCAGACGTAATTATATAGGGTATTAGCTTCCATGCCCCACGTCTCAAGTGTCTATTAAATTTTAGAGAAGAATCATGACTTTACGAGTTTACCAATTTCATCATGTGGGTTTAGGATCTTTCATGCTATTACTTGTGGCTTCGGGAATCTCGCCGTCGCAAGATGCTTAGCGCAGTATCTCTAAGGGCCAAGTCATTAATTGGACAAGGTACTTAATCTACTATATGTAAGTAATTCTTCGGCAACTAACTAGTGAAATCCCTAGAATTTACTCTTCCATAATCAAGTCTTAGATTAAGTGGCTTCAAAATGTCTTTTGATAGGACAATAGTAGCAGGTTTATGGTTTGTAGCCTAATTCAAACAAAGGGTTGCTACGGCATCTATGTAGTTCTGTAGTGGAATATGCTAGATACAATTCTTGAATAACCTTAGTAGACTAGCCTCTACTCATAATTTTCTTTCCTGTGGCCCACATTCTACTTCCTACTTCATCTATTCTAGCTAGCCATTACACCCTGATGTCTCCAATATACAACCTCTATCTAAACTTCATCATTCATTTGCACTTTCAAATCTCCAGCATTTGTCACAGATTTGAATTTAATTAAAGTCCCAAACAAGAGCAGTCGATCAAGAAGATTCATAGAAGTAGCGTTTATCTCCAGAGAGACTACCGGCAAGTCAAATCCTTCGCAGTCATCTTATCTAATATCGCAGTATTAATAAGACTTAGAAAGCATGTACAAAAAGAACACTTCAGTCACAAATTCCAAGCTTCGTCCAGTTCTCCCTAAGCCTCCTTCAAGCATAGAAGTACACGAATCACTCTTTTGGGTAGAGAAGGCACAATGTCTGCAAATAATCATTGCATACAACGAAGATAAAACTCAAGAAGAGACCACTCTTTACATGGCTATCTTACTTGATCGCATATCTGAATATGGACCATGGGCCGATAAGCTCGATTTTCTCATTCACCCACAAATTGTTCGCTGCTGGGAAAGTCCCAACATCTATGCTCAGCACATTCGCCAGACAATGGCTCTAGTCAATCGAATCAACCAATCCTTTACTGTTCTTGCATATGTCAATGTTCGACTTGAAATTGACTATGCTAACTTTCAGCAAATGAAACTGGCAGCTTGCTTTATCGCTTTGAAGGCGTACTGGAAGTTGAGCTATTATGTCGACGGCAAATCGCATCTCAACGAAATTGAAGCACACAGTCACCTCATGAGACGTCTTTGTGGTGTTTATGATAGAGATTGCAAGGTATAGATGGCCATAGTGTATGGTGATGCTTTTGAAGGGGCCGGACGCCT
The DNA here is from genome assembly GCA_025389085.1 of Sclerotinia subarctica. Lineage (NCBI taxonomy): Eukaryota > Fungi > Ascomycota > Leotiomycetes > Helotiales > Sclerotiniaceae > Sclerotinia > Sclerotinia subarctica. The sequence continues at coordinate 510,149 of QRFI01000007.1, forward strand.
GAAAGGTGTTGGGATTGGTCGGAATTGGGAGCGTTGATTTTGGGTTATATTTTTGGGAATCGTTTTTGGTTTCCTCTGATCAGCGAGATTTCTAGGCAATTTTTTAATTCTTTACCAATTCGGCGCAAAATTTTGTTACTTTTTTTATCTAGGAAAGTTACAATATCGATTTTCTTTGTTCAGGCAGACTAGCTGTGTAGCATGGATTGACTGAAATTACGTGAGAACCTCTCTAACCCCTCCTCTATCATATTATTAGGAATCTATGAATCTTAAGTACGAAAGCTTTGCAGATATAGCCCCTCAAGCTAAGTATTCGTGTGCTCTCATAAGCCCATAGGAAGTGCGGGAAGGGTCTTCCCTGTCAGCGAAAATTCAGGTAACCAAGGCTAATTGCCTCGCACTCCATGTTGTTTAGCTATTCTCTACTGTATGAGCGGTGATATTATCACAGTTGATTCTATCTATTCTCCCGTTAACAGAGATATGAACACTGACAAGTCGGTTCAAAGAAACAAAAGAGGTCTAAACAATTTATTACCTTTGTGCATATCAAGAACAAAGACAACGAATAACAATTTGAGAACGTTATTCGAACAATTATTTTGTTTATATAATCTAGCGAGAGAAGTACGTTATGCTCATTGTCACTGCTCGGATCATCCACCAGTACTAACTTGCAATTCAACGAGCAGTGCCAAGAATAACTTCTAGAATTTCCAATTCAAACTTTCCAAGTATGGCTTACAGGGATTGGTCGAGGTTTACAAGAAATTGGTCTTTCGAAACCGCAGGCTCCAGTAGAGAAGCAATCGAGTCTATCGACCCAGCTTCAACAACGCCAGAGGTTCTGCAAGGTGTTTTTGGCCAGATACAAAGCACCAAACCTCCTAATTTCCACAAATCATTTGCGAAAACACCTGCAGCGCAAGTGCCTGCTATGAAGAAGAAGGAGCAGAGCCAAAAAGCAACGATCCCCTGTCACCCCGCAATCAAGTATGTCAATCACCACTTGATGATTGGACTGAATTTCGCACCTGATATCGGCGAGGAACCCACAGATATTACCTCTCTCATGGCAATGCTCCCGGAGTATGCCCCTATCACAAATTTTGTCCACTTATCAATCCGTGATGTGCCTCTACTCAAAGACACCTTCGAGAACTACTGCAAGCGCATGGAAAAAATCAACGCCGTAGTCTCTGTGTTGGACAAATTTGACAAGATTGATCACTTTCGAACCAGGATAGTCGGTGGGAAGGTCATGATTCTGCTCAAATCAAGTTGTGTTGGAGATGGTGACAATGGAGAATCAACCAAATATACTGAAAGGAGAAGTGCAATCGCAGCGAGACTTCGACAACTTTGGCTAAGCGAATTTTGCAGAGACTTAGACCAGAAAGAACGTGATCGCACAAATAAGTTTTGGAGCGCCCTTGAATAAAGCTTCTTGTTTTACTATGCATATCGGAGGGTTAATCCTTCTCTAGTAGAATTCTTTTTACTATAACTACATAACAATGTTATCCCCAATATTATCGTGATACGTCGTGTTACAATTGTGAATCCTGTGAAATGACTCTATGTCTTCTAAAAAAGAAAATTTCCACGAGCTTCTTTTGGACTAGTCCCTCCATGCTGCGAGTTGGTATCATGAATGCATCACCTCATCCTCTAGTAATCAAAAGCCACACAAAAGATCGATGAACCTGCAAAGCTCTTTGTGTGGTCAGTTTTATCAATAATAGCTCCCATATGTCTTGCGGAACATGTCTTACAGATACGCCTTGGCCTTTCCTACATAAATAGGAATTAATAGAATAGAGTGATTTTCTGTCCTCAGAACCCCCAATAGTTGATTTAGGAATACTGCAGTCGGAAAATTAGAGACACCCAGGTCCTGAACTCAATTAGAAAATTCGAATTTTGGACATTGCATTGTTTTCCCAAAAAATTAAAGCTCACGTATGATATGCTAGTTTAGGACTATTGAACATCCTGCCTGTTCTGCCCTTCTTGTTCTTTTTCCTGAATCGGAGGGTCATGAACTACAGTATCAATCATTCCTACCTCCTCCTGTATGGTCTATTTATGCTCGTACTATCGCTGCCGTGCTGCAACCCCTTTCAAATATAGCAATACCATCATTGGTTCACACTTCCTCACAACATCTACCTCCAATTGACATAAACTCCACTTCACTAAACATTAAAAAAACTATTCATCCCAGTTTCTTCCCTCGGCTGGTCCCCTACTTCTGCATTCCTTAAGTTAATCAATACTACCAAATAACTACTCTTTTCGCATTTCAAAATGGCAAGAAAGAACGATCGCACCAACGCCACTCAAGTCATGCACCCTTCCGCCGCTGCCTTCTTCAGTAATAACAAAGTCATCAATCCCCCGACCCCCACTGCAGATAGGCCTAGACGCAAGCCGAAGCCTGTCATCGATCTCAAGACTCTAACCCAACATCCTTCAATCGAAATCATCAGCAACAAAGAAATTTCGATTTATGTTGAGATATGCGCCCATGCGGATGAATTCGAAGAGTCTACTGACATGTTGGGCCTTCTTACCGCATTTCCTGAATACAAGTTAATTAAAAAGTTGTCTCTCAAGATCCATGCGCCTTGGCCTCATACTGATTCGGAGGAATGGCACAATTACCACGTCAGTTTCGTCAAAAAGCTGTTTGCCATTATCGACAAGTTTCGCTTGTACAAGCTAAAGGTTACAATGTCTATCGACAAATGCAACTTTCCTAAGATGAAGCTGGGAGCTGCTGTTTACTCATTGAGGTTCAAGAAGTGGGCTTTGTACTACCAGGTCTATGATGAAGCCAGGGGAATTGAGGAGGATCCGCTCAAGATATTCTGTGGTAGCGAATATGACCTTAGACTTCGTGGTGTTTACAGGAAGGAGTTCTTAAATTTTCTCAAGTAGACGCAGCTGAATGTTCGTGGGGGCTGAGATGCAGGACAATTTTTGAGAGATGACTTAGGAGGGGTAGTCATTCAGGGTTGTGAGGCATGGCTTCCTGAAAGGTCGCGATATGCTTTTTGCGAATACTTTCCTCGGATAAGGGGGATGAACTGTGATATGGGAAAGTACTAATCACCAATGAAACTTCACGTAGTAACTCAACAGAAGATAAACGAAACCACCTTGTATTTAACTAATGATTTGATAATGAGAAGTGAATATGAAGTAATCGCATGAGTAAAACTAAAATGAAAATGACAAGCTTGACTTCGAAATCTATGTAGATGAAAACTTATGCTCGAATTTTAGGTAGAGTTAGCGGAATAGAATATCGCAGCAAAAGTTTATCACAGCCCGACATATGTATGGTCTTACAAAGAATAAAATGACTGCCATTATACATGCGATTCTATAACACCGCATTTAAAGAGTATAGTAAGCAGATGCCAAACACGCCAGGAAGTTAACTATACCATCTTCTGTTGTAGACAGACATATTTCCTCGTACAATTGAATATAGCCGAAAGTGAGGCCAACCAGGTACGACCCGTGAAAATTTAGCCGTACCTCCTATTCCAAACATCATGCGCACCTGTTTTCGCCTCGCTAAAGGTTCTACAGTATGGTCACGAATGTCCGTAAGGTGCTAGTAATTGATTGAACAACGAAGGAGATTTGAATACTTAATAGACTCTGAATTCACCCTCAAACCAATTTCTTCTCATACAACATCCTCTGTGCAACAGCAAATTAACTGCCTCACGTTCAACACCAAAACGTCCAACCATCCTACATCGCACTTCTATTAAAACTTTTACTCTATACTTCGCTATCCTCATCATCAAGATGGGATGCAAAAACGCTCGAGGTAGCGCAGCTCAAGTAAGCCTATCAGCTGCTATTTTTGCAGAAATTGAAATGCAGGAACAGTTGGAAATTGATGCAGCTGATGCTCTGCTTCACTTAGGCATTGACTTGAACACACTACTCATCCACCCTGCCATCAAAATCCTGGTGGAAAAGAGATTGGCATTCGTATCGAATGGTGTGGCAAACAGCGAACAAACATGACGACGCCAATTCAAGTCCTGCCACACTATAAAGCCGGTGTCAGGAAGATGGCACTCGAGATCCACGGCCCAAAGCCGCACTTCGAGAAGCACGAGAAAATTGCAAGTTGGATCGAAATGATGAAAAGCTTCTATAGCATCATTGATAACTTCCACTGGACTAGCTTTGATCTCAATGTGTATCTGGACACATACAATTTTCCACAAATGAAATTGGCGGCCGGCTTGTGGCGCTTGAAGCGCAAGAACTGGAGGCTGACCTTCGAAGTCTACGAGTTCGAAGGTGACTACATAAAGGTTACTCGTGGTTCGGACTTTGACCGTAGATTGTCGGGTGTTTACAAGAAGGAGTTCTCGGGCCAAACAAAGCAGGAATCGGAAGGGGGTACCCGCCAATGGTTTAGGTTGATCTGAGAATTTATCGCGACAGATATCTTGTAGTGGCGTGTCAGCGATGATTGAAAGATCTATGACGGATCCGTTGCAGGGCTTTGCAACAGGAAGGTTATGGGTGAACCCTGGGGAGTTTTCTTGAGAGAATACTTTTCGGGGGATTTCTTTATGGGTTGCAAGGGTGCAACCACATCGCAACAACAGCGTTTTAGCAACTTTAAATTATTTTCAGTGGAAAACATGGGCTCTCACTTTTCTGATGAAAAAACTTGCTAGTAAAGTAATTAGTAAATATCAAAAATATACTTATTCTATTCTCTGAAATACAGTATTAAACCCATGGACTATATGGATGAATGAATGGCCTTATACTAATTACGCGACAATAACTAGCTGAAAGGCCCATCCTTTGTCAGTCAGCCAAGAGATATATACGTTTATGAAGGACCGAGTCAATCACTTATCCGAGTGGAAGTCATTTCACGTGCTTCGCTAACCCCGCTCGACGTGTTTGACCGTGATCTCTGTTCCCACCCTACTGCTATTCGACAAAATTCAGAAGAGGACGGGCTGCTAAGGGGGTAGGTATGTTTGCTTTGATTGGACTAAATCTCACCACCAATAAATAAACTAAACGCAAATGTATCAGTGTCGCCCGAAGGATTAATCCTGGGGATACCAACTTAGCCACATCTTGTTGGATTGCGCAAGTAAGTAGCAAGATCGTTCCATGTACCGGTGTTGGAGAATGGTGTTTTCGGAGGTGTGCGTGCGTGCGACGCGAAGCAGCGAGGAGGGGTATGTGAAGAAATCACGTGAACTCGAATCAGACAAAAAAGTTTGTTCTATGAGGAGCAAAATGCAAGTCTATCAATTTGCCAATTTTTTGAAATTTCCTAATGATTTACTAACTAGGCGTCCGGTCGCGCTGACATAGACTGACTTTATTCGGAATGTTCTTCCCATCTTCTTCATCCTTTTGTCATATACAGCAACAGAGACAACATTCACAACAGCACACACCACCAACAATTGCAGCACTATTACATGAATAATTAGTATAAAATGCTATCTTATTTGCAAGCAGACGGATATCAGATGCAATGGTGAGAACTTACTCTCTTCCTGTACGGGAATGGTGATGGTGATGGTGATGTCCACCCCCTCTTAGAATTACTGGGGATTCGGATACTGATGATATAGTCATTTCGTTGATTAGTTTCTAAGAAAAGATATTAATGGAGGTAAATGCTTGAAACTACAGACGAAGACGAACCGGTTGTTTTGTATGGATAGGAGAAGGAATTTGTGGGAGACTCATGGAAGAAGGAGAATGAGGGCGCTGCGGCTGTTGTGAATCTATTGATGAAGACATGGTGGTCATAAGAGTATTGAAGCTTTGATTTAAGTTCTTAATTCCAGTTTCAGGTCCAGGAAATAGACGATAATAGTGTTTGGGCAACCAAAAGATAAGCTTTCACAACAAGAAATGCAACCATTCAAGCCAAGATGAACAAGAACGTCAAAAAAACTTTTTTGAAAGATTTATAAGTAGAGACACACTATAGGCGCTGGGCTGTCGGCGGTGTTTCCAACTTTCGAGCTACCGGCCTAAGAGTCGGCCAAGCCAACAACATTCTGAAGGCCATTCCGAATGTTGGCTATCCTCGTATCGAACAGACTTCGGCCTGTATAAAGCAATGATGATTTCGAAATCATCCATTGTCTTCTAAGAACGAGTACTCTACCTTGCTGAATTGCACAGAAACGAAGAATGGCAATTCAAATATTGAAAACTCGTCATCCGCCAGTAGACAGCTCAAGCGGTCTGTTGGCGGTATACTATGGCGGTGCAAAAATGCTTAGAATTGCCGGCCGGTGATGTATTGAGGTTAATCAAAGAAAAGCGCTGGAATTCATCGTTTGGACAGGGGTTCGACATGACCTGGCGGTTTTATAGAAGTTCCTGCGTCCAGACCCACTGAAAGTTTGGCTTGAATGAATGTTTGTTAAATGAAGCTTGAGTAAAATTGAAGGTTAACCAGATTGGTGAACAACTAATAATCCTGATCTTCCTTCTCCTCATCGTCCGCGATCCTCTAAATCTGATAAGTTTGACAGTCGAGACAAGCAAACTCTTTATTGTGATGATCATTTTCCATTTCCTCTATAGTGGGTCTATTCGACAGATGATCCTCCTCGTCTCTAAGATCGTATATCTTTTGCGAGCTGCTTGACTCCCTCAACCTTCCAATTCTTTCTATGATTCCCTCGGCAATTCCCAAACCCTCGCTCTATTCCTCAGTCCCAATATCCCCTTTTGTAGAGTTTTCACTCGATCATGTATTGCTTTCCAATCGAGGCTTTGTGGTTTCAGTGCAACACAATCTTTAACAAATTGTTTGTGCTCATCTTCCCAATTTCCTTCTTCTAATCTCAAAAGATCATCTCCAAACTGAATAACGTACGTCTTTCGAATTTATTCCAATTTCCATTGAAGTTCATCGATTCCTCAAAACCATGGAAGTTCTTTGGGAATCAAATGTCGAAAAACTTGTTGGGAAAGTTGGTGAAATGCACGAGATACATAACGGAGGCTCCCGATGTCTTTGGCTTGAAGATTGAATAGAATCGTGATTCTGAGTTCGAGTGCAAGTTTCAAGAATGGATCTGTGGGGTTTACATATACTGACTTTGGAGGTGTCCTACAAGGTTTTTTTATGTAGACAACTTGGTCATTTCGACGATCGCGCGGTGCGTACTGGTAACCCTCCAAGGCCATGCGATAGAAACCTACAATATCATGAGGGTTTGCCGCCATGAACTACCAATTCAGAGGTTAATCCATGGCCAACACACTCTAGAGAGACCGAACGATGAGAGAATTCACTTCTGTGCCAGGAAAATGGGACCAGAATCGTTGTCTGCATTCGTTTGCAATAGGTTCTTGCTTGATAGTTTGGAAACCGCAAGAACCACATGCTAACCTCTAAAAGGATCATAAGCCAGCATTGACGAACGAGCATTGTCACCAGTACTTACATACCTAAGGGCCATTAATCCTTGAAGATCGACCCTTCCCAGTCGAAGCTTGGATACACGTTCGAAGATTTTCCAGCAAGCATCGTGAATAGGTACCGAAAGATTCCTCCTCATCATCTATGATATGGTAGTTCAGGGAGAAGAAAGTTCCTATGCCGTAACGATCTCTTGGCAGATTTCCTGGCTCGTAGTGATCCTGAGTTGTGGTTGTCTAGTCTGTAATGAAAAAATCACTGCAGTTATCATAATCGGCCGCAGCTTTCTCTTCTGGAACATTCTTGGGCCTTTTGATGATGTAACGACATAGCGTCATGTTCTGCGCTGGGCAACCAGATAGACTGTAGCACCAAATTTGTAATTGTACCTACCTTCATTTCTTCCACAGTGATATGATGGCCGCTGTACCCTCCATTAAAGATACAACCTAAACCATCAATATACACACTGTTTACCCCGTTCACAGTGATATTCTCGCATCCACGTTCTTCATCCGCTTCCAAACAGGAAGATGTGACTCTAGAGGATCTAGAGTCATACAATCATCTATTTGAATAATCGCAACTAGCTTCTGTAGCTTCATATCTTGTCCGCCATCGTGCTAAATCGAACGATGCGCCACAAATCTGGCAACAATTTTCAAAATAACCCGTGGTGGACTTTTTAATGTGGATAGCAATTAGTATTGTATTTCAATATGAATTGATGTACACCCTGGATTTTGGTGTTGGGTTTTCTCGGGCAAATTAGCTTCTCATATTAGTCGTCGTCATTGCATGCTAGACGGGCGTTGCCTCAACAGATAACTTTTTATCTTCTTCTCGGCGTCATACTAACGCAACCATGGATATCCACAATCCTGGAAGTGAGTACTGCCGAGTAGGCTCCAAAGACCTTGCTGCTCCTATATTAAGTCCGCAGATTGCTATGGGAGCCTAAGCTACTGCCCTTTCCAAGCTTGTAGAGCTTGATAGGCTGGCTTTACATTAAACATATTAGTACAACTTTACGCCGCAACACAACTGATCGGATATCGAGGGTTTAGATCCATCGGATGCCTGGAAGTCACAATAGTTGCGAAGAAGAAAGGCACAAGCGTTTAGGTGTCGAATAGGTCCGAGCGCCCCAGAAGTCTATGCCGGATATTTGCCGATCGACCCCTCCGAACATCCAAACCTCTAAACTATCTTCCACAGTATCTGAAGCAAACGGACTCATTCGCATTTCCTGTACAACATCCTCCTTAAACCTCAGATTAGCCTCACAGAACCAAAGAATCATGGCCCTCGAACACGGAAACCCCGCTGACCTCCTCCCTATCCACTGGAAATCGCAAATCACAACCTGGTTTGCAGAAGATACTCCCTCCTTCGATTATGGCGGATTCGTCGTTGGAGATGACGAACGAACTGCCACTTTATACGGAAAATCACGAGGCATATTGGCAGGTGTACCATTCTTCGATGAGGTATTTGCACAAGCTGGATGTTTGGTGGAATGGCATATGAAGGAGGGAACGTTGGTTGATCCTGGCGCATCCGGAAAAGTAGCCGTGGCTACAGTTACAGGGCCAGTACGGAAATTATTATTAGGAGAGAGAGTTGCGCTTAATACACTAAGTCGCTGTTCAGGGATTGCGACGAAATCAAGGGATATGGAGATTTTGGTTAGGAAGGCGGGGTATAAAGGGATTCTTGCTGGAACGAGGAAAACTACACCAGGGTTCCGAATGGTGGAGAAATATGGAATGATCATTGGGGGAGTTGATGGACATAGACACGATTTGTCTAGTATGACTATGTTGAAGGATAATCACATTTGGGCTAGAGGAAGTATTACTGACGCCGTTAAGGCTGCGAAGGCGGTCGGCGGGTTCTCGCTAAAGATTGAGGTAGAGGTTGATAGTGAGGAAGGTGCTGATGAGGCTATTGCCGCTGGGGCTGATATAATTATGTTGGATAACTTTTCAGGAGAGGGGTTGAAAGTAGCTGCGAAAAGTTTACGGCAAAGGTGGGCTGGGAAGAAGGAGTTCTTGTTGGAGTGCAGTGGCGGACTTACTTCAGAGAACGTGGAGACTTATATCAATAACGGTAAGCTTAGTGCAATCCTTTTTAGTAGATCGTTCCTAATTTTCAAATTTAGATATCGATATAATATCCACGAGTTCGATACATCAAGGTGTACCCCACATCGATTTCTCTCTGAAAATCGATCATTAATGAATATATAAAGATGAAATAATATACATTACTCGACATAGCACATGTCACCACGTCTTCTCATTCATGAGCTTTAATTGCGATCAGATAGTAGGTCTATATCTCAGCTTCATAAGCAGGAAGACTGAGAGTTTTCTTTTTATGTGATAAATTACTCAGATTAAAACCTGCCTAGATGCTCCATCACGAGCTATTCAGTTGCTCACAGTCAAGAAAGGAATCAACACCCCCGTAAAGTATATGAACCTCACTAATTTCTCCTCGGGGTGCCTCCCGTCTTGTTCCAGAATAGTCTCTCATTCCATCCTATCCCAAAAACGGACCTTTTTTTCTACGAAAGTTGAAGTGGTACCAAGCTTGCAAGAGCTTATGATACTCGATATGCACTACATTCACGTCATTAGTTTTCCCAGCATTCCATCATAATTAAAGACTCTGCGCTCACTCATAAATAACTTCTGCCCCCTTCCTCATCCCACTACCAACCCACATCCCACAATTGACCTTCCCACTATATCTCTTATCTCCTGTTTCCATTTCAATGAATATCCTAAACTTATAACTATTTGGATCAACTTGATCGGCCAACACAGGGTCTGCTAGCTGAGCTAATATTTCAGGGGGTCCAGTTCTCCATCCGTGAGTTTTGATCGCTATATAAGCTGGTGGATCATCATGGGTCTGTAGTAAGTAATTTGTTTCTAGACGAGCTGATCCATCGGGTATTATTAATTGGCTATCTTGGCCTCCGGGCTGTGACATATTAGTAATGAAGACGGTGATGGAGAAGGAAGTTCAATGTACTAAAACTATTCCTGATCCCCATGATCCAGACCACATACCACCTGTAAAAGATATCCAATTTCGATGTCCAAATGGAGTTGGTCCAACTGAGATCCGAGGATCTAGGGAAACAGACATACGAAAATCGAGATTTAGGCTTGGGTGTGGGAGTGATAGATCTGGATGGGGATATGTAGATGCGACTTGGTTAGCTCTGTGAGCGATTAGCACTCTGATTGTTGACAAGAATTTTCTTCATTCAGAATTGAGATTTGAGCATTTGAGTACTGGCTTTTCAAAAAGCCAAAAATTTCCAACAATGAACAGTGGGGTTGTAATTTTACAGTAAATAATGCATTAAACAATATGAAATAGAACACAATAATCGCTGAGATATTCTCAGAAAACGCTGAAATGACATACTTGGAACCATAATCTATATTCCACATAAACGGCTGATCATGCGCTGAAGACTTCCGCCCTTGAATTGTTGAATCTTGTATTCTAGCAGTAGGAGTAGAACTCTCTTTCCATCCAGCAGACCTTCGAGGGTTATCAGTATCAATGCTACTCCCGAGGTTTCCTCCCGCGATTTGAGGTCCAGGTACAGTCCAATCGTCTCGTGATGTCGAAGGATTCATTTCAGATTGAAGTTTCAAATGATTTCTTGTTGACAGACTTTTGTGTTATAAAGGATGGGTGACAGTGGTGGAATACGGAATTGGAAATATATGAATGATGAATATGTTTAGCCGAGGTCTTCCGGACTCTATACAATAAAACTATTTTGGGGAAGGACGTGCTTGCTTGGGCTCAGATCAATACCTTGATCGTACAGATGGATTCATGAGCAGTTTAGAAAACTAGTGTTGTTATTTCGTCTCGCCTCGAAAACAGATGTTGCACTTACAACATTTTTGATCTAACGCAACACAGGATTTCGAAGACCTGTTGCAACTTGGCGCAACACAATGTCTGGTGGGGGCTGACATAAGCCGCATAGTTCGTGTGCCGTCCGAAAATGTCCGGTGGAAAATCGTTCCCCTCCGCCTCAGTATTCCTTTATATTTTTTAACGTGAGAGGCCAGACATCAAACAAAGCAAACAGAAGCCGCCCGGTTGGCACAATTGGTTAGCGCGTGGGCCTTTTAAGCCATTATGTGGCATATGAAAGCCCAAGGTTGAGAGTTCGAGCCTCTCATCGGGCGTTCAAAAATTTTTTGTCTTTTTTGGTACTTTTTTTACTCCTTCATTTTCATTGCACGTGACTTCATCACGCAGCTGTGATTTCGGTTATTTTTAGTACAGAATTAGTCCACCCTTTCCCTTTGTTCTTCGAAAGTTTCATAAGAATCCAACTGGGAACTCCACTAACTGGAACTAATCCTCCGCTAATTATCAATTTTTTTGCAGACCTTTCTCTACATTTGTCAGTACTATCTATTTTTACAAAACATGCGGTTCTTCATCAATAACTAGAAAGCCTGCCCGGCTAGCTCAATCGGTAGAGCGTGTGACTCTTACGATTCAATGTCTATGAATGAGTTCTTCTGAAATCACAAGGTTGGGGGTTCGACCCCCCCGTTGGGCTCAATTCCCTTCACTAAATTTTTTTTGATGCTCCTCTCTCGGTGCTATTTTTAGTAATTTTTGAAACTCCGAGAAGTACGTCCCAATGACAGCAACCTCAAGTGGTCCAGCAAGAAAATATTTTGAGGCCCCTTCAACCTTTAACTTAAGTCCATTAATTGAGCACCGTTGCTCACATCACGGTCCCCGGCCAGGATGCTTTCACATCAGCTTAAAAGGCCCACGCTCAACCATTGTGCCAACCAGCTTTTGTGTTTGCTTTGTTTGATGTCTGGCGGAGCATGGCGGGGCCGCCCCGCCCTTCTCAAAAATCCCCCAGGCAGAAACTCAAAAGGGAGCAAAAACTCATCCAAGGTCGAACCCAAAAAAGCCTTTCTCTCTCAGGCGCGAGTCGAACGCGCGACATCCAGATCACAATGTACAATTACAGTCTGACGTCATAAACCAACTAGACGACCGAGAGTATTTTCGAGTTATGGCTCGAGTGGTCACAGTTTGTTGTGTTTGATGGCTCCGATGTTAAAATTTGAAAATATATTTAACTGTATGAAAATATCGTGGGGCTGCGGGGTGAAGTTTTCTCCAAAGCAAATCTAAGTGGAGTCGAACATTTCCAGAGTTTTGCTCGAGCAATCAAGATAATAAGGCTGGTAATGGAATCAACCATTAAACTTTCATGTAACTATGGTTAAGTGGCCCTTCTTTTTACTTGGTGGTTCTGTCTGTCATTTACTTATTCAACTCATATTGGCCGATTTTTCGGTAAATAAGAATCACCCCTCAACTTTAATAAGACATCTATTCCGAAATCCGTTGCTCTCGTGCAAGTAGTCTTAACGTGTGAGGCAAGCCGCCCCAGTATGGCAGTCTCTTTGAAGTTCTTTTGGTTTAGGATCTTGATGTATGTGTATTTTCGATAGTCGAAAAACTTGAGACAAGTTTGAATCTGCAATGAGCCTCTCGAACCCCTGGAGTATAATCATAGAACCATTTGAATCCAGCGAGGTTCTCAGATTCTAAAGACCCTCGAAAAAGAAAATTTCCCACCAAAAAAACTTCACATAGATTTTTGTACCCGTAATCTCGACAACTGACTTTATCTCCATTTTGTATCCTAAATTCCCATTCTCAAGGCAATACGATCAAGTTAACGCCATACATGCACCAACCCAATTCGAGTATCAAATCGCCATATCCGGCTCGAAATCAGAATCTTAAAAAGCTGCGAAACCAGCATAAGATATGTCAAAATGCAAAAATGTAGTTACATCCCACAGAATTTATCTCAACCGAAGCTATTACGGACCTTTAATATTAGAAAGCTCCATCGACACTGTAGTTCCAGCCGAGTTACTCCATCTGAGTTATTGATTTATTTTCTCAGTATCAAACGACATAACACCTTAAATATTATATCCTAAATCCAGCTTAGGATGATCTATACAAAGATATTGAAAGAATTGAATCGACTGGCAACTTATAATATAACCAGCTTCCACAAGCCATAGTACCAAATCTGCAAACTCTAATGGCAGATAAATGAAAATGTGCATCGAGATCCAGCGAAAAATATCCCAGAAGCCTAGCACGACAAACTAAACATCTCGAACCATCGCATATGATGGGAGTGTAGCCCAGCTCTTAGGGTTCAAGCCAAAAGCATGGATAAATCCATCATTGGAAGGAAAATGTGTTATTCTGAACAAAAGCAATTTTATCTACCTTCTAAATGAAATAATGGGACATTTGAGAGTACAGACCAGACAGGTACGAGATGATGAGGAGACTGGTCATTGAAATGCATTGAGTTTATGGGAATAAAGCTATTTGGAGCTTGATGAGCACTCATTTGCAAGGAAGGATTTGATAGCTGGATGCGGACTGTATGGTTATGCGGGAGTATCGTATTACGGAGAGATTTTTGCTCTATGGTTGGCCGGACTCTGTTCTGGTTTCGAGTGTTTCAAGTTTGCAGATTAGATAGTAAATAGGTCAAGGGCGAGTTCACATGCAATTAGATTGGAAAATGTAAAAGATACTTTTTATACGCTGGGGTACAAATGGAATCAATGTAATCGATACCTTGATATCATGTCTAGCTCAAGAGCCCACTTTCAATAACACCGCTAAATCTTGGACGGAGAATGAAGTATAGAGCAGATTCAATGTTTCACACCCTGTTGCTCGTGGGCTCCGTAGCTCCTTTACGACTCCAAGTATAGAGACCCATAATAGACGTAGGAACCACATTCCGATAATATCGCCAGTTGATCCCACTGTGATACATCGAGATATGTAAGTCGTGGCGAAAAATAAGAACCCCATGAGTTTCCGACCAGCGCTCTGTCGTTGCTGCTGCCAAGCTCGTAACACCCTGATCTTGAAACCTCACGACCACCTCCGTCATTCGCAAGAAATCTTCACGTGCAGGCATCGGTGCGTTGGAGGGAAAAATAAGATGTGTGGGTATGAGCTGAGGGTTTTGATGATTCCCGCCCAGTGTATATTCGGGACTGTTTGGGTGTATAGCCTCGAATCCCACCTTATCATATTTCATAGGGTTCCAACTTTGTACTTGTTCGAGAGGTTGTAGAGTATTGTAGAATGCAGCTGGCATGTTAGAGCATTTAACATGTTCTCGATTGATTTTGCTGAGAAGCAATAAGTCACAGAACTCGCCATTGTATACGAACATTACTAAGAGGGGCATTAGCTGGGATATTTGGACTTGTTCGGATTGAAGACCTCTGTCGGAATTCTTAACTCCCAGAATCTAATAGTGGTTAGCTGCTATAGTACAATGGCTATGAGTGAATATCGGTTTAGAGGAAAAGGATAGCCATACTGTTTGAACTTTGAAGTGTAAGATTAGAAAATGAAACTCTGTTGTGTAATGTTGTTGTTATAATTACTTTGTATATTCTATTGTGTAGACAGGAATTATACTTTTGAGTAGAAACAATGCGAATAATACAGTGTATGGCTTAAAGGAAGGAATTGAAGTGAAAGTTGGTCGATCTGAACGGAAAGGTACCATGTCGTAAGCAAACTAAAATGGAAAGAATAGAACGACTTTTGGTTAAGGTGGAAAGATATAAAGGAAGGACATTCGAAACCCAACTAAGATCTCATTTTCTAGTAGAAGAAATTATCTTCTGATGAGTGTGAACCTCAGAATTTCTAATAGCGAGGACGGCAGTTCAACAATAAGAAAAGATTCCTAATCCTTGGATTCATCTTATATGTTGGATTGATCCAATGGAATATTCAAGTAGGATAAAGTACTGAAACACTGAAGTATTAATAAAGATTGAGTCAATAGACATACCTAATCAGAAAATCGAAGATTACGTGTTGATTTGTAACTTACTGAACATTGGAAAATCAAGCAGTCAAGATACCTATTCTAGGCAGTATACTACAGCAGGTTTTGGTGATGTGATGATGAAGCGATACAATTCACCTGAGGAAAAGCATCAGCTGGTCATGACCAAAGTTTAAAGTGTACCCGTTGTCCTATTCATGGGCATGTTTGAGTTTAGGGATTCACAAAGAGAGCACCATCTCACTAGTGCTGGATAAGGAGCACCCATCTTGCTTTTTGAGTTTATGAGTAAAAGCAAGATGTCAGTCATAGTTACCATCTTTTCAAAGGACATAAGACTATAAGACTATTAACCATTGTACTATTCTACAATGAGCTAGATTTCTACAGTGCCAAAAACGGAGCAGAGTCATTCATCCCTGTACATTGTAAGATGTGCAACATAAGTTTTCCATACCAGAGACCACGAATCAACGAATTTGAAGCTCAATAGATTAGTTTTAGCTCCTGTTGATGGTCGCAACTAAATCTCGATAGTCCAACGTTTAGCCCACTAATTCTTTCAACACCCTTGTATAGACGTGCAACAGAACAATAATTCATATTTTCAAGAAGCAAACTGTTATGAAAACGATAGTGTCAAAAAGAATAGGGGGAAATGCTTAGGGAACTAAACCATAGATGTTAGAAGGACACTTCTACCCAGCAATTCCACAGCGAGCATTCTAAATACTATGTAAATCAGCTGGCAGGTTAACCATTAACCGACATTTTCAACGATAAATTAGGACTAACATAGTCTGGCAAGTGCCACGCAATAGATGATCTCAAAACTATTTGAGTGCATCCAAGGGTAAACTATGGCCAAAACAAAAAGATCAGATAAAACGGTCAGGGAAAAGACCCGAAGGTCCAGCATAGTAGCAAAATCAAGACCCGGCTTACATTTTGCGCCAAAGTGTTGTGTATCAAAGATAAATGCTATTCGTAGGAGGCCGGAAGTGACCACAAGAACTGAGACTATATTTTTATAAAAATAATATATTTATAATCCTTTTTTTTTCAATTAAATAAAAACAATCAATAAAAATATTTAACTATTATATTCCATTTTTTGTTTCTTTATTTAAATTGTGAAAAATTAATCAATTAATAATTAAATATTAAATTAGAATTTGTATCAATATATAGTTATACATTGGCCAATTCCGGCCTGTTTTTTCTCCTACATAGAGCGTGTAAACTGGCACGTGACGCGGTGAAAATGCACCAGGCGGCCGCATAACCGCTTGAACCTCGACATTGACTTTCTACTTATTTTCTAAGCAATGTCAGTCACGCCGGCACTCCATAAAATGAAGCGCATCAGTCAACTACCCCTGGTGAATGGCCTGAAAGGTCTACGAGTATACCAATGTCAAATCGTAGCTCCATTGAGCCAAAGATGTATACACACAACGCAGCCATCGCCTGCAACGGTTGCACCTGCGGCATTCACGGCATCTGGACCGCCGCCAGCTGCACCAACTCCCAGCGCCGAGCATGTTGATATCCGGGTTGCTAGGAAGAGGAAGCAAGCAGAGTTACTTAAAAGGGGTCAAGATATGAGAGCTGTGGCTAGTGGGAAAGGTGGTGGAACGGCGAAAATGAAGAGGTTCTGGAAGGATGTAAATATACAGCATACGGAAGGTAATATTTGTTGATTTTTTATTTTACCTAGAGAAACAAAGTTACTAATATGTGTTGCAAATTCAGAGGGATTGCAGATTTTCCTCGACAAACGAGCTCTTCGACGACCCTCCAAAGAAATTCTCACAATACCACATCATAAGCCACATTTAGCATCTGCGATTGCCCTCGAATGGGATCTTCTCGTATCAGCACATCAAGCTTTGAAGACCCATCTTATACCAATGACATCTCTCGTGAATCGCGCTCTTGACATAATAGATGAAGAAAAAGAGGGGAAGCATGCGATAAGAGATAATATTGTTACAACTGTGATGCGATATCTTGATACAGATTCCCTCCTATGTTGGGCACCTGAAGCACCTGAAGATCCACCAGGATATGAAAGCCATGTCGACAGAGTCGAAAGCCTACGAAGTATCCAGAGAAGGTCTGCAGAACCTATAATCCAATTCTTGTCTGAGAAGGTTTGGCCTGGTGTGGAAATTATACCGGTTTTGGACGCGGATAGTATTGTACCTAAGAGTCAACCACAAATGACTAAGGATATAATAAGAGGATGGGTTTCTGGGTTATCTGCTTTTGAGCTTGCGGGGTTGGAAAGGGGTGTATTGGCTGGAAAGGGTCTACTTGGAGCTGCACGATTAGTAGTTGAGTGGAGTACTGAATTTGCCCATTTACGGGATGACACTGCTGAGAAGACATTCGGTGTAGAAGAGGCAGCCAAAGCTGCAAGTTTAGAAGTGGATTGGCAGACTAGTATGTGGGGAGCTGTTGAAGATACACATGATGTTGAGAGAGAAGATATCAGGAGGCAATTGGGAAGTTTAGTATTACTTGTATCTGGGGAAAGGAAATAGGTAACCTGTACCATGGCCTTCAGAGGCAATATACCATGTCAATGATCGAATAATGATCAAGTAAAGACTCGAAGTTCAACCTCGCACTTATATTCACTGATCATATGAAAGAAGTGAACCCTTCTCGGAGGGCTTCATTACAGCTATAAATGAATACCGGGGCGGTTGGCTCTTGTATTTGATTCTCCTACCGCAAAATCTTTTTGATTCTTCACGTTGATGCCATTGTTCATTACAGGTGTATGTCTGATAAAACAGACATGACATGTATCAGCACTCAACTGTCCGATCTTAATTTTGAATTTCTCCAGTCTTGGAGCAAATTCCCCATCCCAATAGCTAAGAATGCGAGAAGATGGTACTTAGCCTCTTGTGGATTCTAATCTGGATAGATCGTTCAAATTGGCATGATAAAAGGACAATCCCTTTTATCTCATTATTTACTTAAAGGAAGTTTTCGATTCCCACCAGGTTGGCACGCATTACAATCAGACCTATATCCCGCACAGTCCTTACCCGTTTGCCATCCATTATCAATAACAATCATCCCAAGGTCATGATAAGGAGCACTGTAAGGGACAACTAATCCAACTGTCAAGATTGAACAACTTCAATACCCAGCTTTCCTGCAAATTACCGAATAATCACAATCCCAAAACTTATACATTTAGAAAGTCCACATACATTACACTAGAACTATATATCTAGATAATATACTATATTGTATGTATGTAATTTTTGATAGAAAAAAGACATCAGATTTACTCAAATTCCGCAATTTTAACGAACCGTGGCAAAAATTCTTCATACCTGATATACCTGATTATCTCCATTCCCACCATTCTAGCAGATATCAAGTAATAAGCCATGATATCTTCACACCATTTCTTAAATTTCTTTCTCGATTTATCTTACCATCTCCTCGAGTAACAATGGCAAGCCGTTCTCCCCTCCCCCCAACCACACATCAACAAATCAGATTATATCAGGTTATTTAGTATATATATAAACACATACATTTAATCAACCAAATCTCCACCAACACTTGGTGACCCAAGTAATTCATTCCATTTGAGCAGGCAAATATAAGCATCTAGCTGTAATTTAGACGTTGAATCATATAGACGAGTTATACATGTGCAGATTCTAGAGTATGTTGCATGAGTAGGTACCCACACAACCATTTTCCAGGTGCGTTTAGACAATGAAAAGGTTAAAGGATATGTATGCTAAGCAGAAATCCATAAAATTAAGCTCGTCTTTTCTGCTGTACATAACTTTTTTCACATTTGCTAAAACTTCTCGACTTCGTTCGAATGATATACATTATCTATATTGACTGACTGACAGCCTTTAACTATCTACTAGATTATTCATGTATGTATGTATTTTCTTGTGTATCGTTGCGTCTCATGATAAGCCACCCAACTTATCGCTAAAAGTTTGGGTCGACAAAAGGAAATGCTATGGAAGAAGATTTATACTTTACATTTATATATCCTACGCCCTTCGTTTCTACCGTTCCATTCACGATCACTCTTCTTCTTTTACATCAAAAAAGATGTCTTCAACGCCTGTCCATGCTTCTCCAGTAGGGGCCTTCTCCCGCTCATTCCAATATTTGTTATTGAAAGCCCAGTATTCCTCTCCAGTAATTGGACATTTCGATTTCTCAAACCAGTGAGGAACGAAAGCCTCGCCATGTCTTTCACGTTCTTGACGTCTGGCACGTTGTTTCTCTTCGAGACGATTCTTCTCCGTGGCAGCCAAATCGTACTCGCCATCCTCCATAGCACGCTGATCAGGTCGTAATCGAGAGTCTGTGGGTGGCAACCAGGGGCGAAGGTTATCGTTTATATCGTTGAAAGTGAGAACGAAAGGAGTCAGATTGAACGGGATTCCGATTGGTCGTGGATTAGCTTCCCAAACCAGAAATGCTTGACTTGGATCATTTACACTGCCTTGACGGCGAGAAGGGTCAGATTTTGGTTCTTCAACAGTTGCCTCATAGCCGGGCGTGAAACGGGCGTAAATTTTGCTGTTCCAGCGACCACCAAGACTGAATCGAGTTTGACCATTTGCATCGTTGACTCTACCAGTAATATGATAAGCGCTGGAAGCTTTCCAACCTCTAGCCTTGAATTCAACGTTGCACACTTCACCTGTTGTCCAGTTCTTAATCTCCATAGGCCCATAGTTATCGACAACGGGGTTACCAGTGATGATACCAATAACGGAAGAGGTAACCTTTTTCCAGGTATATAACTCTTCTGGACCACCGGCCGTCGGTCGAAGTTTGAGAAACCAAGTGCCAAGTGGGTTAATATCGAAAGACTTGCCATAGAATTTGGACTTCACAGCCGATTCTCCATAATAAGTCCATTTCGGAGACTCAGCCCATGCAGCACCAATTGGTGGATGATGACTGACTTGCTCGATAAAGAATCGATAATTCTTGTCCGGACGAACGTATTCAAAGGTTTCGCCGAGGAGAGGATTAAAAGGTTTTGCTACTCTATCGATGGTAGATGCATACTCACTTGAGGCGAATGCTGCAACATATACCATACGCTCGATTGAATCCGCTCGATCAGCTGCAGTATCCAAAAGATCTGCGTATTCCATATCTTCACCGCATCGATAGAGCAATGATGTAGGCTCGTTAAAGGACACAGGAAGCGTCATTTTTGTCATGTCCTTGCCAATCATAGACTTCAGGATACCCTTAAAAAGTGTTAGTGATTACAAGATAATTGGGTTCAAGCACATACCCATAGAGAAATCTTTGGTCGATCATCAGCATCCATCTTTAGACGAGTCCGTATGCCATTTTCATATCCCTTGAAAGCAGAACTGATGTCTAGTCCCTCCACTTTGACGAGTTGACTCTCTTTTCCTTCCTCAACTTCACCTACATCAGGGTATGAAGGTGGTAGAACTTTGACCACCTCTACTTGTCCAGCATCAACAGCATCAAAAAATTCGGCATCATCGTCGGAGTCTGTATCAGAAATTTCAGGGAGGCCTTCAACAAGCGATTTCTGTCGCAGTGAGCTTTTACTAGTTGGTACATGTCTCAAAGGAGCGGTGCCGTCATCATTGAGGGAAACATCATCAAGAGCTTCGGTTATTCCGGACTCCGTTGATGGTTCACCTCTACTATCAGGTCTAGATGCTGTTCGAGTGACTTCACGAAGTACTCGCTTTGTCAACTTTCTCTTTTCTTCTGATTCCCCCATGCGAGCCATTAATTCATCTTGTTCACGAGCTACTTGAGCCATGCTTTCTTCCCACATTCGTCGCATGTGCTCTTCTCGATCAAGACGATGTTGCCAATACGCATCCCTATCTTTGGATATTTTCAAAAGATCGCCGACAAGACCCTTGAGATTACGAATGGCTGAATCATAGGTCGCGGCTGCTTGGCTTGCAACCGGGTCGGAAATGACAAGATTTGGATTTCTGGATTGCTCTACTTGTAACGCAGCATTTACTTGTCCCATGAGTTCGAGCTGGAGTCGAGCAGATTGAGCCGTGATTTCAAAAGCATCCTTGCCTGCCGGCATCTCGTGCTCACTGGAGCCATCGCCATACTCCTCATCGTCATCTCCATCCACAGGCCCAGTTCCAAAAAAATGGCTTGTTGGTCTACCATCGCCTAGGAAACTTGGGTTGTATGATCCATAGTTGGTTTCCTCATCATCGCCGACACTACCAGCATTGCTTGTAAATGCGACTCGAGTGCTTGACATTCTGCTGAGGCTAGTCTGAGGCATAAGCCTGTTACCCTGAATGCTCTCACGACGTGAATCTGTGTAGACAAGGGATGGCTCGTTGATCCCATTGTTGTCGGAGGCCTCCTTTGACCCGTTAGTGGAGTGGTCTTTCGCCTGTTGTAACAACTCCAATCTCTTAGCCTCTTGTTTTTCCTCTTCCTTGGCCTGATCTTTTGTCCATTGAATAGAATTATTGAGCGCCCAAAACCACCTTTTAGCCTCAACCTCATGGTTCGCTTTGAGGTGATATTTGACAGATGACTTTCCAATTATCTCAAACTTGGTTTTCTCCGTGGGATCCATGTTGAGCGTTGCGATGCGCATGTTGATTGCACCACGGCAAGCGGATCCTGCATCATCCTGGTGTTTGGAATAACTTAGAATGCCATCTTCTAAGGTAAACCAACGTAGTTGATAACCCTTGCGATAGTTTGTCCACTTTTTTAGATAGCCCTGCATCTCCCGACCTTCTTTACCAGCTAGAGCATCTGATGGGTTCGCATTGACTATTCCTTGTTGAGATGCGTTTCCAAGGACAGCTTTTTCCTGAATTCCTCGTTGAGCGGCAACTGCAGCAGGGGACTTTTTCAACATGGCCTTGGTGGCATCATCTTTTGTGACATCTTGCGGTAATTTCCCTCTTCGGTCGCGGCGGAAAGGGTCAGCACCATGTAATAGTAAGACCTGGATGAGCTCGATGTTCTTTTTCCTAGAGGCTTCATGGAGTAAAGTACCACCTGAGTGAACCGTGATTGGGTCAGAACTGAATTCTCCACCATTAATGTCCAAGACTGTCTTGACTCTGGATTCCTCCAAAACTTCGCCTAACGACTTATAATCCCCTCGTGCAACCAGTTCCTGTATTTGTCTGATTTTACTTTCCACAAATATTGAACGAGAGAGCTGTAGTTGCTGGAAAATATCTGGTGTCCGAGCAAGGTCGAGAGGCAGACGGCCAGCATAATTTGGCAAAGAATCGTTGATACCAGGCTGCTCAAGAAGCAAGCGCACAATAGGGCCACGACCTAAGCTTGCAGCAAGATGAATAGCCGTATTTCCATCACGATCTCTTGCATTGACGTCGATCGTCCCAGCACCATCAGATAACACATACTCGATTACTTGTTGTTCAGCACATTGAATAGCTAGATGCAGGATGGTGGTATCTTCAAGGTTGGTTGAAACTGTTGCCAAGCTAGAAATGCTCATTCGACTCCCGTCTGACTCACGGATCGCCTTCGATATTGCTGCTGTGTCACCATTCTTTAATGCCTCAAAAATCTTAAATTTTCGTACAGTCTGCTCGATTGACATCGTCTTATCAGGGGACAGAGTAGCTGTCGTCCGCGGATGGGCGCTGGAAGCCGATCTCATGAGTCCCGCTGCACTCGTCGATTTCTTCGAAGAATGGCTTAGAGGAAGTTGAGACGATGTGGTCGGAATCGTGGGTGAGTGTGCCGTAGTCGCAGGGGACATCGGAGCTTGGTATTCTACATTGTCATCGTCTCTTCCCTCTCTCCTGCTGCGAAGGAGTGATAAAGCAGACGATTTACTGCGTTTATGACTAAGAATGACGAGGGTTAGCAGGCTGTCACTGACCACAGCGACATCAAAACATCAAACACTCCGAGGGAGAGAAACTCTACTTACGTTGACTCTACGGGGTCCGACATTTTTGAAATAACACCCTTATCCCCGGTTTCAATATTTTGAAAAGTCGTTAAGAAAGTTGATATTTGTGCCAACGAGCAAGTTGGTCGGGGGGTAAATGCCAACTTTCGGGCTAAGCTCGAATGATCGACAGTACCTTCCCTCCCAGATTCGAGGAATTCTTTTGGAAAGAGTGTAATGCCTAAGTATAAGAGAGCGAAAGAAAATTCAACAATGGATGATTCCAATATCAAGTCCTCGAGGAAAAGTACAACCAGACCTTGAATTTCTCGAGGAAGGAATTAATTATGCAGCTGTTCTGGCCAAAACATTCGAGCCATAGATCAACAATGACGTTTTAGCGAATGTGGAGAGATTATGTAATCATATATGTCGGGTTCCGGAAAAACAATAGACAAGGGTGGAGAAGCTTGTTTTGAGTGAATGTTCATCTCAAGTATATACCTTGTATTAGTCCTTCATTGATTCATAAGTTTGATGTGCTTGAAAGAGAAAACTTCCGACTCTTTCAAGCAACAGGGAAAGTCTCATAGTACTTCAATTTAACTTTGATTAATTCAAAATAGGGGTATACAGCCTCGAGGCTCCTGTTTTAACGAGCTAATTATGTATCGCCTCTCTTAAGACCTGAACATCCTTGAAATGCTGGTGGACGTACTTTTCCGTAGAAAAAGTGAAGGATCATTAGAAACATCAATTCAATTGAATATATGCATTATTCATGACCTAAATGGAAACTAACTGAATGCAGTTCCCATTCCCCCACATCATTTGATGCGCTAGTCCTTCCCGCTTCTATCCTGATGAATCCAATGCGGATTGGAGAAGGGGTACAAAATCCAAATGGATGAAATTGGCATGAAGAGTTCGATCTGTTTATTGTCTACATTAAATTTATTGTTGTACCCCTATGTATAGCTCTCTGTATCCTCAGCTGTCTCTCGTCATCTTTGAGACCTGCTTGAAATCTAGAATGCATGGGATGATGGTGTATCTTCATACTTCAAACATCAGTTGCACTTTTCAAATTGGACACCGATCACAATGGTGATGAATTCGTGGCCTGATGATTTAGATAGTCCTCATTTACACATCTTCACTGAGAATGAGCAGATCTATATCTATCAGTGTGTGAATTTAAGCTTCGTATATGATCTCTCGATGTTCTTGGCTTCAGTCTACTTTCACATTTCCCACTGGAGTACAGAATCCATTACATCATTAGTTATCATTGTTTAATCATAAGCGAAATTAATCTTTCGATCAAGGCTTCTTGTTTATTGACCTTCATCACCCACCAATTGAGCAATGGCAAGCAATTAGAACAGGACCCCAAACTGTTGAGAATCTTTTTTGGATTTATTTGATTATTTCATACCTAGCCAGGCAACAGTTTCGCCATTCTATCTAATCTTCAGTATCTTCAATATTATTCTTAGTGAATCTCGAAGGTGGTGATGTAAGGACTTGTATCAAATCCTTCGGCTTTTGGACATTGACTACCAAGTTAAAAAGGCAATCATCACATAGTGAATCACTCAGATCATACCACATTAGTCTTGTTATCTCACCATCCCACCATCTTTTATCCCCAACCACCTCAAAGGTTCTTATGCTCTCTGGTATGTCAGCCAGGTGATGTGTTAATTAGCAAGATATGACATAAATGGCCGATCGATGGTGTTTCACAGAGATGTTTGCAATTCCAATCAGTTGGGTGTTGCTGGGGATATGTCTGGGTATCTGTCAAGTTATATAGCTTTTCTACTACGACTCAATTCATGTAACCCATTCTCATGTTCAAGGGAGGAAACGGAATCAGGTGATAATATAGTTACCTGCCTTCGGCTGTCCCCCCAATTTCGGGTAACTTCGAGATTTCAGTTCCTTGTTTTTCCTATTGAACCCCTAAATTTTGGGTGCTTTTGTTCTTCTCAGACTCTTCTTCCCTCCCACATAAGTCAGGAAATCATTCTATAGATTCAGTCAATCTTCCTGTGCAAGCCTTCTTTACAGCCAATACAAGCCAATTGAAATGTCTCGAAAAATCCAAACACCAGATGATGAGTTGGCCATCTTCTTTATTCTCCGTGTCATGATTCTCTTGGTGTTTACATGGACTATAGTGGTTATATGGACCAACTGGTATGAGGGCAGATCAGTTTACCTGCAATTTGCACATTCGTGAGTCTTGATACAGTTCCAGGTAAGCATTCTATTACCTAGCTAGTCCGTTGAGCAAGAAACTATATCTAACAATACAAGAAGGTCTGCAGCTATTCGCAAAATCAGTGTTTCTTTTAGATGGAGGTTACCAATAAGCTTGTTTCATTTCGTTGTTATTTTGTCTCGAAATGGAAAGGTCGAGCTAGAAGAAAGAAGGATGATGATATGTTTATTGCAATAATTGATGTAAGTTATCTCTTTCCGTAGCCAATTGACAGACTTACTCGCTGAGTGCTTGCAATTGATGTCATCAACTATTCGACTTGAATAACTGCTAATTCTAAGCTAGAATACTTTACCTCGCACCTGTACAAAATGAAGTATTGCCTGGATGTCTCCAGCACCAGCAACATACCAACCATCGGAAGAAGCCTGAATTATGGAGGGAAGAATGCGATGATTTGAAGCAACCATATCAAAAACATAACTGATTTAAAATCACTATCTCAAAGCTTTTCACTTGAGTTTTATCATTGTGGGTGATCGTGAAATTTAAACATGTGTTGGTGAACATACCTGTGTATTTTCCTCTCCTAGAGTCATCAATCACATGTAGAATATGCTGCTTCTATGCTGTTAGTAATTGCAACAGTGATAAGCTGAGTGACTCGAGTCTATAATAACCTTTTTTTCAGCAGCAATCGCTTCATCACGTGCTGCTTGATCACCAATCTTGCAAATATGACAGTTCATCGATACTGAAGTTTCATATTAATAATATCTCTGGTTTCAATGTGTGAAGAGAATAATGAGGTTGAGCTACCTGAGTACCTTGTCTAAAAGGACCATTCAACTGCCCAGCTAACTTCAACTAAGACACAATTCCATGCACGAGATGTGTTCTTACTTACCAAAATTTCAAGACGGATGATATTGAAAAATGAATCAGCATTGAAAGGTGGATAGAAGCTGTAGGTGGTTCACAACCGAAGCTTTTCCCGACCTCTGAAAATTTTCACCCAATCTTTTGCTAAATGTTGACTCCTGGCATATGGAAACACGGCATGAAGTTCCATGAAGCACTTGGCTCATAGGACGAGAAAATCTGGGACAATGAAATACCTTTGTGGGTTGATGCAGCACCGGGGATAAAGTTACGGCGACTATCTTTCATCAATTATGGTTTCTCCTTCTCTTATGGAGCTGCCTTCTATTTGCGTGTGGTTGCATATGAGACTATGAACATTTCGTGGATTCCGTACACGGAGCGCCATCAGTACCTTCGAAGAGACGTTTACATCATTGACTGAAACCGGCATTCCATCTTTGCGGACCCGGCATAAGCTGCTAAGGTATCATGTAATTAATTTATAGTTTTTGCCCTCTTTCTAACATACGACAGGGGCTTTCCGCATCTAGTGATGGTCGAAGCTTGACAGCAAAAACTCCCGTATGAAGGGTCGAAGTTAGAGGAGAGTCTGATGATGGGGTGGCGCATAACACGCAGTCTAAACTTGGTAGCGAGATGCGAATCCACGCCGCTTGGAGGATAAATGAGAGACAATTAGTGATATTTTATGGGTTCAGATTTGAGGTTCCTGGACTTTGATGTGTGTAGCTTAATAGCCAAAAAATTCATTATCCGCAACCGTTTCGGGGTGCACTTCAAGATCATCCTTAAGATTTCTATCGGGAATATCGAAGTTTGTAACGAAAGTATCTGTTTTCATTGCAGTCGAAGGTTAATTTCATAGCACACACTTCAATGTGTAGAACAGGGTATTACATTTGTATGGATTGGAGACCTGGACGACGTTGAGGTCGAGAAAATGTGATGGCATTTCGGTTGGTGGTGGCATTTGGCAGGAATACATATAGATCTGGAAGTTGGATAGGAAAAGAACAGGATCGACATCCTAGCCCGCGCTGGCTAGCAGTATGACGCCAAACTCGAGTGGGGCTAACGAGCAATCATGCACCTCTTATTATCATCATCGATAGTGCAATCATCTTTTCGCAATCAAGAAACGTACAATTGCATGTTTTGACCTTGCCGAACCTAGCCCGCATTGATTCTGGACTCATCCACAGCCGCAAAAAGCATCTGTATTTCGAGTAGCAAATCTAATGAGGAAATTACACGCATCGGTGCTCGTCATGTCAAGAATTTTACCATTGCATGTTCACCCCTCGCCGACTTTGTCCGCGATTAATTTCGAAACTGCCTACTGAGCACAATTATCCGCACTTCGAGTATCATCCCTCATCCAAAACATTCAGCAAATTAGGCACAGCCGCCGTCATCATTGGGAAGAAAGGATGGATGCGGAAGAGCCCCTCAATACCTAAACCACCCCACCTAGGATCTACTGCCTCTTCATGATCAATGCGATTCTTAGTACTCTTATAATTACTCCTCTTTCCTTGTTGGTGTTACCACAATCACCGAGACTATCGCTGACTCGTACATTTCAAAACTCTGCTATATCATGGAAACAATCACTTCTGTCTCTGCACCTCAACCAATTCCCCCAATAATCTCAGTAAATTGGCTTGATAGCGTGGCATGAAGTTTCTTGCTTCTTGCCGTTGGGCGAGCGGGAATTTGAAATTCAGAGCATAAGGAAGATAGATGCTCCATCCTCATTAAACCTAGGTATTCTTCCCCAAACAGCAAATACTACAGAGTTCTCCACCTACGAAGAAACATAAATAGTTTATTTTCACAATACATATCGAGAGGCAATATGGAAAGATGCGAAAAATTTCGAAATTGAAATACCACTAAATACATTCGTCCACAATTGAAAACCGTAAAAGATCATGGCCAAATATCTATCTCATCAAGAACAGACACCAACTGTTCCAGATGCTGAACATATCATCCGAAATAGTGATGAAGATGGGATGAATTCGTGTCTGAAGTTTAGGGCACTGGCTTTTGACGACTACTTTAACGGTGTGGATATATATATTCCACAAACTACATCTTAAAGGAAAAGTAAAACATCTCGATTAATCATTTATAAATCACTCCTGAATAACAGAAGAATATATCAATTAATGATTGATGAATTATCTCCCAATATATATATAGTTTAATTAATCGACTATTCATAATATAAACCACCATCAAATGAACAAATCTAAAAGAGTAATCTTACCCACCTCATTCAGCCACTTTTGAAGCACTTCCGCGAGTTTGTCTTGCAGTTGCAGTCTCGGCCTTAAAAGCTTTAGTAGTGAGCGACCTTTTGATTGGCAAGTGCGGACTGCGCACATGCCAGTAATTGAGCGAAATCCAGACAGACGCATTCTGTAGATATCAGCTTGAAGAAATTCAAAAGGGTCTGTGCTTGTGATTACAGTTATAAAGTTGCGGATCACAAGGATGCCGCTATTGAAATTCTTTGGTTTGGTAAGCTGAAACATCCTTGACGATGGCTTGAACTTGTGCTGCCTCGGGAATGCGAGAGGTCATCAAACTGTTGAATAATTTGTCGGCCTTGGACACATTCACGCCGTCGTTCAACGAGTCACATATCTCCATGTGCCAATACCGATTCTTTAAAGAGCTCACTCGTCTGGCGACTGCGCCAACCTAACGACCATCGTTATCCGACCCTGGCTTGACGCACCAGGGATCCGGTGAGACTGAAGTAGACTTACAATTCCGTGTTTTTGGTGATTTTTTTCTGAGAACCATCAATATCTCATATTTTCACTAGGTCGAAAAACGACGGAGCTCCAGATATAATCACGATTAAAAAACCAAACACTGCTGCCTCATTTAACCCTTGGCTACTTGGAGTCATTCTATATCGGCTCTCAACAATGTTGTCTTTCTGGTGCCTTTGGTTCCTACCTGAATGACATCGCTTCCTGGATAATTTGAAATGATCTCCTCGATTAGCTTGGAGATTGAACTACCCAAGTTCTGCGGATTTGCCAAAAAAAAGTTTCTTATCCTCCTGACTTGAATGGTTATATTGAAGTACGGTGGCTTATCACTAGCTGCGGCCCATTCGAGGATATCTGAAATGCACTTCGACGGTTTGACTTCATCTGGAATTAATTTTGTGAGGAAATTTGAGACAATGCTGTTGAGAGCAAGAAGTCTTTGGTATCAGAACTGCGAGAAACTGTTTCAACCAAAGCCCTTAGAAAAGCAGATGTCCATTTGGTTACCGCCAAGTTTGCGATCTCTTTTGCATCCTGAGCATTAAGGAAGAGAATTCCGAAACCAAACGATTTCACCAATATCGCCAAATTTTTGCCATATGCTTTAAGTTGTTGATATCAAGCACAAAGATTTCCTTAACCATTGTAATACTAGTATAAACCATTCTTCGTATCAATACTATAGTCTAGAGACGAAATCGCCTGGCGAAGTCATCTGTTCACCAATGGAAAACATGAAGAGTATCAGCCTTTTGAGCATCATTGAGCTGTACTCATCCATCACTTCCCTTCTCAACCTATTGTAAACTCTGGATTTAGCGACAGTAATCTTAGAGCCACCACCTGTGCCTGGGCTTTCTCTGCTTCAGCATCCCTCTCTATCTCCAGGTTCAGGAGATAAAAGGCCATTAATTGGCGAGTTTTACCAATATACCTCCGCATTTCCTTTTTGGAGGAGACCCAGGATGGCATTTATCAGATCTCCATCCGCCTTCATACTGGGATGCGTGTACGACTCCAGCTTCCTAATCATTGCCGGGAGGAGAGGACCAGCTTGAGAACTTTTGCCTTTGCCATAAAAAATTCGACAGAGTGATCTGAGACTACCGGACGTCATGAGCCTCCTGGCCAGGAACTAAGTACTAGTAGCCTTCCAATGTTGATAGGATTGTACGGTACTTTGAGCTGTAGGTTTCGGACCTCTTCAGCGCCATCTTCTTTGTTCTTGCGGATTTCGAGCGAGACTTTCTCAAAGTCTGACAGAAAACTTGGTCTCTTTGCTCGCGTGGAGGCGACAACTTTTTTAATCTTCTCCAATGGCTCCCAATCTCCCGCTGGCATTCCACTATAATAGAAAGCTGTTTGTCAACCTCCTAAACAAGCGTTTCAACTCGTTGGATAGGCGCCTCCCAATCAAGTAGACTCAAACTAGCCCATTTTGGGGTTTGCGCGAACTTTTTGGCCGAATCGATTATCCTTGCTTGTAGGATTCAATGTTTGAGTACCCGAACTTCGATTACCTTCGTTATGGCCATTTCAAAGGGGATGAAAACCTCATCCTCATCCTCAACTTCAACTTCAACACAGTCGCTGCTGGAGGAAGCTAACGAAATTTCACCCACTACTAATTTCGACTTTGGCTTTGATTCTGATTTTTCCTCCTCGCGAGATTCCTCGCCTTCTTTGGCGAGTTCTGTCTGATGATAAGATTTTCATCCCTGTATTCTTGAATTCGCTCGCATTAACATATCCAAAAGTTATTGTGTTGAGCCATTAATTTCGTGAGGATGGAAGCGAGTAATTTCGAGCTCACCCATTGCATGTAAAGAAATTATTGAGTTGGCATTCGTCAACCCATCAAGGTTAAGTGTCCATAGCCTATTGGAATATATACCAAGCAGAATAAGCTGAGGTTTTACTCAACGCAGCCTGCCAAGCAAGTCTATGTTAAAGTCGTAAATTTGGTTGGTTCCAGTCATACATAAGTTGTCGAATTGTCACCCCGCTTATTACTTACCCTAAGAATTGGGTGTCTCTCCAGCCACATATTTTCTTATCCCTTCTGCTGGTAGATGTGCCGCGATAACAATTGAAGAGATTGATATCATACCCCACTACCAGCCAGCCCTTTCTTGATTGTTTCATCCTCCCTTGACCTGCTGCAGACAATGCAGCAGCATTCATACCTCGAAAGAATCGATAGGGTCGATAGGCTTACTATCTGGTATGTAAGTGATTCGCACCACTTCAATCAAACCCGAATGAAACATCCGTAGGCACACCAAGAATAAAACATTTCCATTCCAGTCAAAGCAGCCTCGTTGTGCAAAGACAGACATGAGCAACGATTGGTGATAAATGGGGTGGGTGAAATAGGTTTTCGGAACTCACATCATAATCTTCTGTTCCGATTTCCATTTATCCACTGATATTCCTCATCCCTCTCACGTACCATGAAAATTTGCAAGTAAGTTGATGCAGGTGATGCAATTGGAATCCACTTGTAATAAGAACACTTCATCAAATTTTGAAGCCATGGAGCATGATGGAGGCGTGGTATCAAGTTGCCCCTCACTAAAAATTGATTGCCCCTCCACCAAAGATATGAAGTGAAAGAAAATTTGAGTCAAGGATTCCGAAAAGATAGGAACTAACTAACCACTTTGAAAGATCATTGCCGCTGGTGAATCCACCACCAATCCACCTACATGCATGAGGTTCAAAATTCGATGGAATTGATTGGTTTCTCGTATAATCAAGATAAAACCATTGCGACTAGGTGGGTTGGATGGTTGGATGGTCTGTAGCCTGAGCCTGAGCCATCCTAGGAGCCCAATCGCCAACATTTTGCCTCTTGAAAAAGCTTTCTTGTTGTTGACCTGACACTGGCTGGCTGACAGTCCTGACTTGAACTTTTTCACTATCAAAGCTTTCACTTGACTTAATTTCAACTGTCGTAAAGTAAATAGAAAATAAGAGGGTGAATTTAGTGAATGAAATAAGTCCACTTTAAACCTTCACCGAACCAGTCATACCAACTTGAACCGTAAAAAATGAGAAAAAGTGATTAAAATCACATGACCATACCCCACTACTTAGCGTTAAAATTCTATCGCTTAGCCTTCCGCACAACTCAACTTTTTTTTATAAACCCCGCCCTCCTCTCGCAACTCTCCTTCTTTCTTCTTCGTCGCACATACCTGGATTCAAGTAATCATATCTGTGCAGTAAGTTTTGATCTTTCCCATCGATAACTACTTCTCTTCTACATCGACTTATTGAAGATCTATCAACTAACATATTCTTCTCTCGATAGATTCAATTTAAGAAGAAACAACTTCCACAAATAATCAAACACAACCTTCAAAATGGGGTAAGTTTTAAATCCATCAGAAATTTTCATCATGACTTCTGTCTATGATTCTTTGGTTCATACCTTGAGGACTCTTTACTGATTTATTTCTTTCTCGCAGAAAGGAAAAGACACATATCAACGTCGTTGTCATCGGACACGTCGACTCCGGAAAGTCCACCACCACCGGTAAGCAACCCCGCCCGCAGATTTGCAAACATGATATTTGCATCTTTTCACGAACAACAACTTATAATATATGCAGGTCACTTGATCTACAAGTGCGGAGGTATTGACAAGCGTACCATCGAGAAGTTCGAGAAGGTGAGAATTTTCCCTCTTATCCGGCCTTTTTTCTTTCGGCACATTCTTTGTCCATGAGCAGATCGAGTGTTCGATGCCCAACCTCATCACGCTGTGCCCCTCGGTGGGGTAAAGATTTTTCTTGTCCCACCAGCAGATTTTTTTGCGACCGGACATTTACTTTGCCTAAATATAAATTTATCCGCGGGGTGCATCGCGCTGCACATCAAATTAATTGCTCGTCACATAACCTACTCCGATCAATACCAACTACCTTTTGCAATGGTCACTGACAATCATCATAGGAAGCTGCCGAACTCGGTAAGGGTTCTTTCAAGTACGCATGGGTTTTGGACAAGCTCAAGGCTGAGCGTGAACGTGGTATCACCATCGACATTGCTCTCTGGAAGTTCGAGACACCAAAGTACTATGTCACCGTCATTGGTAAGCTACCCTCACATTCACCTCCCCCTCATGCAATCTTCTAACTTTATATCCAGATGCCCCTGGTCATCGTGATTTCATCAAGAACATGATCACTGGTACTTCCCAAGCTGATTGTGCCGTTCTCATCATTGCCGCCGGTACTGGTGAGTTCGAGGCTGGTATCTCCAAGGATGGCCAAACTCGTGAGCACGCTCTTCTTGCCTACACCCTTGGTGTTAAGCAACTCATCGTTGCCATCAACAAGATGGACACCACCAAGTGGTCCGAGGACCGTTACCAAGAAATTATCAAGGAGACCTCCAACTTCATCAAGAAGGTCGGATACAACCCAAAGACCGTTCCTTTCGTTCCTATCTCCGGTTTCAACGGTGATAACATGATCGACAACTCCACCAACTGCCCATGGTACAAGGGTTGGGAGAAGGAGGCCAAGGGAGGAGCCAAGTCCACCGGAAAGACTCTTCTCGAGGCTATTGACGCCATCGACCCACCTTCCCGCCCAACTGACAAGCCCCTCCGTCTTCCCCTCCAAGATGTTTACAAGATTGGTGGTATTGGCACGGTGCCAGTCGGTCGTGTCGAGACCGGTATCATCAAGGCCGGTATGGTCGTCACCTTCGCCCCAGCTGGTGTCACCACTGAAGTCAAGTCCGTCGAGATGCACCACGAACAACTCGTTGAGGGTGTTCCAGGTGACAACGTCGGATTCAACGTCAAGAACGTTTCCGTCAAGGAAATCCGTCGTGGTAACGTTGCTGGTGACTCCAAGCAAGACCCACCTAAGGGTGCTGAGTCTTTCAACGCTCAAGTCATTGTCCTTAACCACCCTGGTCAAGTCGGTGCTGGTTACGCTCCAGTCTTGGATTGCCACACTGCTCACATTGCTTGCAAGTTCGCTGAGCTCCTCCAAAAGATTGATCGTCGTACCGGTAAATCCATTGAAGACTCTCCAAAATTCATCAAGTCTGGTGATGCTGCTATCGTCAAGATGGTTCCATCCAAGCCTATGTGTGTTGAGGCCTTCACTGAGTACCCACCTCTCGGACGTTTCGCTGTCCGTGATATGAGACAAACTGTCGCTGTCGGTGTTATCAAATCCGTCGAGAAGCAAGAAAAGGCCGGTAAGGTCACCAAGGCCGCCGTCAAGGCTGGTGCCAAGAAATAAATGCAATAATGGAATGAAACAAAATTTATCTTCATCTTTGCTTTGTTTCGGGTTCACGATGATTTATGGCTAGTAATGCAAAGCACCACTTCCTATTACCTCTTCGGGTTACGATAAGATGACTGGGTCTGGGTTTTCGCAATGGTTTAGCTCTTTCCGTTCTGGTATCATACATAGAACATAGTCGTCTAGAATGCACTTCAAAAGTATCTATTTCTGTGCCCTCGCTGTGATTGTGTAAATTTTTTGCCCTGGTGAGTATCTTTTGCAATCTGATAAGTGTTGTATGGTTGGTAATATTGTACCTGCGTCTCATGTCCTGTCTTGTTGAGGATATCTCTGAAACACTCTGTATTTGCACCGAGGTAAGGGCAAGTGATGAGGAAGGAAAGGCAAAATTTCTGGTCACTCAAGTCCCAATTTTGTTCTTGTAAAATCTTGCAAGTATTAGATATGTTCTGGGAAGACCACTGATCCTCCCCTCCGATGTATCTACCTCATGCTACCTATTGATACCGCTGAAATTTCGACTTCACAATTTCAGGTCCTCATATACTTATCTCATCAAAGTCTGATGGTTATTGTTTGAATATGGGAATATATTTCAAGTGAAGAGTGAGTATATTTATTTATGGGTTTGTGTTTATGAGCGGGTGGGTGGTAAAGTGTTTGATTGTATCCAAGTGGGGAGGGATGCATGATTTGATGATTGAGATGAGGATATTTGTATAGATAGGTTGGGTAATTAAGTCTTGTATTTGAATGTTGATTATATTGATGATATTTGAAAGTAGGACGAGGGGGAAAGAAATAGGATATTTGGACTGAAGATGAGTATCATGTTGTGTCAATAGGCCGGGGGGGTTTTAGCCCAGCTCCTCGTTTGAACTTTGAATAATCCGCAAGTGTTGGGATAGTGGGATAGTGAGATAGTGGGATGCTTGTTGTGTTAGTTCCATTAAAGGAGAAAGGATGTTTTGGCTTTTTTGCGGGAAACTTTTACTCTTGTGGTGTTGATCAGAATGAGGGTTAAAGTTCTGGGGGGGTTGTGGTTGTGTATTGCGGGAGCTTGTATACTACAACATGCCGGGATTCCCAGGTTTGAGTTCGAAGTTCGAAATTCGAATAGTAAGATCTTGATATAGATAATCTACAGAGATATTAATGCGATTTTGGAGCTGATGGTTTGGTTCTCTATCCTGCATAAGATACTGATTGCACTGCATTCGCCCTTTTTAAATTTTAACTAATTAGTAGCTACGAATTCGTGTCAAAAGTCTTAATACTTACGACTTTGTAATTTCACTTCATGATTCCATTCCTTTTAAAATTCCCGTCTGGGAATTTCTCATCTGAAGATCAATATTCAGAATAATAGATATTGATAAATCGTCATTTCATAGTTGTACAGCAGCTAGAAGTTGTTATATTGGAGTATGAACATTAAGTATTTCTATTTTCTTATGCTCATCTGGACTTCCAGCCACTTATATAAATGCCTATAATTACCATGTCCTTCAAATCCTATCCCAGAGTCCAACCTTTTAATCCATGATAATCCGGAACTCTGAATCTACCATCAACACCATCCTACAAGCGCGGATTGAGCCGGATTAATCTCACTATTAGAGATGATTTGAGTGTGGACTACATCAAATAGATTCAAAGGTTGCATGTGTGGAATGAAATAGAGGAGAGGGATGTTTAATAAGCTTCTTGCTATATATATGACAATGAGATTGCATCAGTAATGATGTGGAAGAGGGTCAGAAACACAGCATAGATAATGTTGCCTTTAGATATAAACTAGTATGAGAGATGGGAAAATATACTGTTCATCCCCATGGTATTTAAAAGACAAAAAAAAGAAAACTTAAGCGCGGATCCTCATTATGACCTCCCCTGCCGAGCGACATTAAAATGCTTATCAATGGCCCATGATGCATCAATTCCCTTCCATCTCTTCGGTCTCTCGCCAATTAGGCTCTTAACCAATATTCCCAAGCCCAAACGCCTTATATCCATCAAAACATTTCGCCAAGTGATGCACATATTGAAATGACTTCCTCAGGTCTCATTGCATCATCTCCCGACCTCAAATAATTCCTTCATCCGCCGTAAATTCACATACATCTCTAATTCCCACTGATATTCACTTCCCATACAACCACCCAATAAACCCGACAACTCCCAAAAACACAACCACAATCTGGACAAAAAAGCCTCCATTACAACTACCCTCGCCTCCATCTCCCACACTCTGTGCTCTGCCGCGCTCCAAATCGTTCGTCCTAGTATTACTATTCCGTATTCGTGAATCCCAATGTGAACGATCGTAGCGTTCAACCGATGGGAGTGTGGCGTGATAGTTTGAGCGAGGGGGACGGGATGGGGTAACTGTATGGTATTGTTGGTGCCATGTCTGTTGGACTGGAAGTGGATTGTTAGGAAAAGGAGATGGATGCTGAAGGAGTGATTGTCTTTCTGCTGCGAGCTCGCGCTGGATATAGCGATCTGTGGCGTGGTCGTAGGTAAACCATTCTCGAGTGAATGGTACAGAGGGAGTTGTTTGTGTTTGGGGATTTCTGGTTGCTGGGAGAGTGGGGATAGAAGCCGCGGATGGTGTAGGTTCTGAATGACTTCTTTGACTCGGAGTTGAGAGGTTCGCTTCAGTCGTGTTGCCCCTGATTTCTTCCCATGGATCGCTAAAAGTTACTCTTTTTCTTCTTTGCCTTCGCTGTCTTCTTTCCGCACCATTCACCTCCTTCGCTTTCACAATCATCGTGTCTACCCATTTCACTCTAGTCTCGTTCAAATTGAACTTTTTGGCCAAATCCATGGAACTTTGTTTACAAAGCCTCGTATCGAAAGCTCTAGAGTCAGGACTAAGGCCATAGGATCGGAGCTTGGAGAGTGGAATTGGGAAGAGATGTTCGATGATGATAAATGATTGTTTATCCATTTTTCCTATTTCGAGATAAAATTTATCTTCAGGATCGAGGTCGTCCATATCTTGGGGTTTTTGGGATATGGGGATGCGAGTTGCGACATGGTAATTTTTGCGTGGTTTAGAGGTTATCTGGTCATGTTGGGGTCTATTAGCTTCTACTTAACTTCAAACGATCAATTATACACATAGCTTGTTAATAACAATTAAAGGAATTATTACCATCGCAATATAACATATATTACCCTCATAACACAAAATCACAGCTGGATGCTTATACCCATCATCATCCAATTTCTTACCATCACAACAACTTTCCCCACGACTACACACAAGCGACTCATCACTTTCTATTTTTGCCGGAAGCCATAAAATACACCCAACGCATAAATCTTTCTTTTTCAAACTAGATCGAATGTCATTCCCGACATGTGGTTCATGAGACGGACTGCGTCGGGAAATTCGAGTAGCATGGCGGCTGCGAGTACGAGGCATTCAATTAATTATCTAGTAATAATTCGCGATATAAACTTAAACTTGGATTTCATGTACAGGATATAAATGCTCAATCAACGAATAAAAGCATAACAATAAACATTTACATGAAAGAAAGTAATGAAGATATTAACCCTTATCAATTTATCAATCCCCGCCTTTGTACAACCTGTGTGCCCAGCTGTACAACATCGACAAGTCTTAAATTCGGCACGGAACGTGGAATTTGCCTATCCAATCAAAATATTTTTGTGAGAAATTAGTGGTTGGGAGTAGAACATGTTGGTTTTTGTGTTGTAGTGACCTCTTGGGAGACCCGCTGTGTATGGCTTCTCGCAAGGCTAAATATAAATGAATGCTTTGGTGACCAATTAGATGGTGGGCTCGTGATTTACTTTGAAACGTGATCAGTAATGATTTTGAGGGGTTTGCAGGAGGATTTTCAGCTTGGAGTTTGTTGGGTCGAAAGGCCGATTAGTGAGTGGTCAGTGGTTACAGTATCGTATTGCTAGAATGCAACGCTTAATGCTCATTTCGAAGGAAAATTGAATTTCATAGTTTTTAGACAAGCTACTGAAAAGCCTGAACACTTAATAGATAGAAAATTTCTGGTGTGTACTTACGTACGAAGATGGAAGAGACTGGTATGGAAGGTAGAGAGGGTTCTAAACGGCATGATGTCAGAACTAAGATTTTAGGTATGACAAGCTGGGAGACTTACTAATGACTAGGGGAAAGAATCAAGATCTTACTAAAGGGGCTCTGGGTTGAGTTTAGAAATCCAAAACCTGTTCTCAAGCATGAGTAAGTTTGGATCCAGAACAAAAGAGCGTCTCACTAGTACTTACCATGAATGTTGTGTATGAAGCCACGTTATATTACACGTTGAGACAACTTTCCAATGTTTTAAAATTTCAGTACTGTTTTTCAGACCACAGAATTACCAGCTAATCTATGGTCTGAGGCTGGATTGCTTCTGTCGCAGCGACCTTGAGTCTATGCAAAGAAATCAGGTTTTCCTGAGTGATGCATAAATGGTGAGCTCCTCTATCCAGTGTTGACCCTCACAATGATAATTCCTTATATCTCTGACATCGTCCTACCAAGCAACTCATAGTACTTTTCTTCCCGTCGTAATACCTCAGTTTTATATTTGACTCTTGGGTATTCGAGGCTCTTAGTAAGTAGCTGGTGGTATTTATATGATCGATGCAATCTCTTACTACCTGGGCATTTCTGAAGTTCGGCTTTTAGCCAGCGAGGAACCTCCTCCTCTTTCCTTGTTTTATTGATACGGGGAGCACCCCCATGCCAATCTTAGTACTGGTAAATTGTATTCGTGGCTCTGGCAAAAAGTTCCAACCCCGTAATGAGGGGCGTACATAATGCCCCTTCGAAGTTCCAGTTAGTTTCGGTCCCTGGATTGCTAAATGTGATCGAATTGGTATGTTTACTGGAGATGAGAAACCCTATTGTGTTTGCTGTACCCATGCCATTGATAGTTCCAGGCCGGCTGCTTGATTGATGGCTTTTTTGAGGCTGGAAAAGAGAAATTTTGTCCTATATTATCCCGAAAAGACACCGTATCGGTAGTAGATTTACCTCGAGAATGCTCAATACTTTTACAATCGTGGTTGGAGTCATTACGACCCTGATTATTCTTTTTGTCTAGTCCAACTTTGATGTGATCATGCCTTTGCCTCTTGATGTTTTTCTTGATGATCTACTTGCCATAGACACCGGCAGCAGTAAATAGGATTCAAGGTCAGACTTATAGCAATGGCCGTTGGATTACTTGTAGTGTCCGTCGTATATTAACATAGTTTTGACGAATCTTCCTTTAATGGGAGGCCTCATGTCTCCCATGGGAGAATCTAGGATGTCCATATTGCTCTTGATAAGTTGAATGTCGGAAGTTGTTTAGGATGGATGGAAGGATAGGTACAATCAATACTTGGCTAATAGTGTATGTTTAAATGTTAGTCGTGTTGCCGAATCTCCTTTACACTCTGAAATAGTTGTTATGAAGTATGTTGCATTGACTAAAATATAACCTCTATAAAAGGATTTAGTGGTCGCCGTGTTCCAACTTGGTACGGTGTATGTTAGATGACAAATCCATCCAATACGGCTAAAATGACCAATAAATATACATGCAGGCGCCAAGAAACTGATATAGCAGTATCAATACAGCTCATGAGCTGACACTAGTCGGATAAGAATATAACATAGCCTGACTTAAAAGTTCTACGAAATGGAATCGGAAAGCAACAAATAAACAACAAAAATACTCTCAAGTAATGCAACGGGCATCGTTGTACTTTTAAGTATCCTCCTAAACCTAGTAGCTATCTATTGTCATAATGTACTTTCATTTTGACTCTATCAAGTTGCACGTCTGTGAAATTTCATGTCCAAAACTAACACGATTACGGCCGAGAGGTAATTGGAGCTGTGTAAAGTGACAGTAGATCGTATTAATAGCATCAGGCGAGATGAATTAATGTCTAGGTTGATACAAGGTAATGGAACGACACTAGAAGACCTACCGAGTAACTGAAAGAATGATAGTCAAGTAACCTTGATTTGCTAATATGCTCGCGGGATATCATCACTTGTCTAGTATCATGATGATCCGAGTTCTGGCCTTCCATAGGAAACGAGAAACAACTCTTCACGCTTTTAGATCCCGAAAATGCTTCATCTCTGTATCTCTGCCACCACTGATGGTGGGGTACAAAAGGTTCACGGCGAGGAAACGAGTAAGAATACATTTCCACTCGTGAAGATTGATTGCCAATAACCACTTCGAAAAGTCCCACTGACTCTGTTTCCCTGAAATCGTTGACGGTGATTGTGAAGAGGACATCATTCTAATCGGACTCGACACCACCAGAGCCGGTTTCGTCGGGCTTATCGCTTTTGCCACCATGCTCACCATGCCATCGATAGTTGAAAGTTGAATTTTTGGCATAAGGTTTCGAAGTCTCAAGATGATAAAAGGCTTTTGACAATTTAACTTCATAATCGTATTCATCGCTATCCTCCTTAAATTCAACGCAAACGTGGGGAAGTCGTCATTCAACCACGTGATATATTTGGACCAATATCTCTCCGGTGATTCCCTTATCTGTCTTCTGCTAAGAACTTTCACATAGAAATCAGAATTCGACATCATACATCGGACTGTTAAGCTCAAGTTTGTTTTGACAGTCTTGCTAAACAACTCATAGATAGTTGGCAAAGAAGTCACTCCATAACTTATATCCACGATAGTACTCTTCACGAGTCCTTGGATTCTCCAGGTCTCCCCTAAATATTGATTCTGATCAGCAAGTTCCTTCAGAAAGTCAAGGAGTTTAGTATCATACATCGAAGACATCCAACCATGCACCTGATCATCGAAAGCTTCAAAGTACTTGTCGACCTTCATATTGTTCTCATATGATTTGCATTGCTACAAGCATTTCATCAGCAGGGTTCTATCTCATGTTGGGATCATGACAAACCTCTTTATCCTCATCCTTACTAAGTAAAACAATTTGTGGAATTGTTACCAATTTGGCATCCTCAGGGTCTACCAATGATGGATGCGTTTGAGCTCCTGCCTTGAAGATAGTCCCTTCTTGCGAAGCTAATGTCACTATCTATTCGTGAACTGTTAGCACTTCATGCTGGTATTTATCTGATTCACTTTATTCATGAAAATAGCTTCCGAAGCATCAATCACGAACCTTTGCGCCCCAGCAATATCCCGCAACCCCCCAAATTTTCACATTCTTCTCCTCATCTCTCTTTGTCAAAACATTCATGAACTCTTCCAGCTTTTTCAGATTGTTCTCTTTTCCAGCTTGCTCCCTAAATACTTTCAAGATATAATCCCATTTCTCATCTGTATCCGCAGGCCAATAAGCAATGTCCGCTTCATTGCCGGGCCCAAAGAAATCGGGCACGAATAATTTTATGCCGTGAGGGGATGATGAAGCTTTAGTGGCAGCGAGAACATCGGCACCAAGAAGCGTTTGTGTCCAAAAACCAAAGATATCGTAAACCAGAAGAATAGCAGATGTAGCATTCTCAGGTCCGCTCACGTCTGCATGGTGATGGTTAGTGAGTCTTGGGTGAAGGGGAGGGGCACATATACAGTATTTGGTCCCGTCAATGTCGATAAATTCACCAGTGAGCTTATATTCCGGCCCATGCAGAGAAACTGGAGTACCTTTGCAACAGGCTGTGCTTGGTTGTGTCATTTTGATCGACTTATGTTAAGACTTTTCAACTTTTCATCGAAGGGAATTTTGTAACGAATGTTGGGAAGCTCAATGCGCTATCAAAAGCTTTACTTATCAATCCGACATGCAATATAAAATTCAAACCTTTTTAATGACACAACTTATCGTTACACAAACTATGCAATGTGATTACTTAACGGGGAATGAGCCCATCATAATGTTCAAGATGCCTTGGCCAACCGCATGCGGAGCCGGACAAAGTGGCAAAGTGCGGGGATGATTGGCAGCATAACTACCTGTCGAGTTTTAACCTGGAAAACTTGAATATAGGCGGAATATGGTGTTATGTGATACCGATAGGCTATGGTACATAGGTACGATCAATAATCATTCCACGCCGATACTCAGATCCCGGCCCAAATCTCGTGGAGCTGATACAGAGTTACTCTTGATTTATCAAGTCAAATCTAACCAAGTATATGCGATATATGAGGTGATTTTTGATACTGATTCACAGCCTTTCTTTTTAGAAAGTGGATAAGATGTGAAGTAAATCATATATAGAAAAGGCATCAACAGCAATATCTACTGCATCAGACTGAGGAATTCGGAGACTGTCGGTAGCTCAGAAAAATTCTCATTGTATTACAAAATTAAGGGTCGATATCAGGGCCCACCAAATGCTATGGGACTTCATTGCTGCGTAAATCAGACTACTTCTCTACTAGGCAATACTGTATAACTGAAGGTTGTGAGGTTATGACCAGAATGAATCTCCGAAAGGGGCACAGCACAGCTCAGAGAGGGGATTTGGAAGGCGACTAAACTCGGTTTTGCATCAATATCCGATCTACCTTGTATCGTATATTTGATATTTTACATTAACGTTTATTCGAGCTATAGAATGTGTATTTATATGTAAGAGTTATTGCTTTGTGTATATTATATAAGATTGATATTGATTCCTGTTGGATGTTAGTATAGGAAATTAAGCCCTGCTTACTTCAATTAGTATATTTTAAGCTTAGTTTAAGGTGCAAATGATGATTTATTATCGATCGCTAAGATATAAAATCAAAGTTAATCAAATCAGATTAATCAAGTGCAAAAGCGGGGTAATAAAAGTTTGCTCTTTGTATTCTGTTGTTTATATG
Organism: Sclerotinia subarctica; assembly: GCA_025389085.1. NCBI lineage: Eukaryota > Fungi > Ascomycota > Leotiomycetes > Helotiales > Sclerotiniaceae > Sclerotinia > Sclerotinia subarctica. The sequence continues at coordinate 553,491 of QRFI01000007.1, forward strand.
TTGTATTATTTGGAGCTATACCTTATTAGGTGATTGAATCTGGGAGTGTGGTGCATCAAATACAACACCAACGTCCAATCCCATCCAATATGCAGATTGTCTCTCATAATGCTCCATCATCTTATGCTGGTTGTGTTTAAACGTTACCTTATTATATGACTCCCGGCGGCTACCGCATACAGGTACAAGCCTCAAAAGACGAGGAATAAACATTTGGCGGTGCATTGATAACGCTGATCATCTTTTGATATTTGTTCCGTCTTATTTGTATGACATCTTCCTATATCTCGGTACAGGACTTCAACTGGGGAATTCAGCTCAGCTGACTATCAATCCCTGCCTGGTTACTCGCTTACTGTTCATTAAGAACAATTTACAAAATATCAACTAATTTCTATCATCCCATCCAGTCTCATCTTACCATTTCAAACATTTAATCGAGGTCATCCCTCCAGGAGTACTCGAACCCGCTCTTCTTTATCAACTAATCTCAGTTTATGCATGAGCTCTTCCTTGCTATCCAGAAAAGGCTTTCTTTCACATCGATTCCAATATAAGCAGTTCGGATGAAGTTGCACTGAATGAGGGTGGGATGGAGATTTCGCCTCCTTGGGGAAGTATTCCAGTCGAAGCCTATATTCTGGTAAGCATCAAGTTGGGGGCCAAAGTCATAATCAATCTGGTTTCATTCACTAGCAAAATTGGGATACGAGCTCTTCAACGGCACCTACGGATCAACTTCGACATCTCGTGCGTCTTTACATTGCAGCCGGATATCATGATCCTGTAAGGTTTTTTTGTTGCCATCCCCACTGCTCCATTTAACGGAGAGGCTTATTTTGGGGGCCAAACTCGTCCTACCGGCAAATTGTATTGGGTTGTATTGACTAACTCAACTCTTCAGACCACTTTATCATCAATCACACCAACGGATGATCAAGTAACCACAATCTTGCAGCATTGGCTTACCCCTTTTCAAAGAACGGTAGCGACAGAGCCTGGTCAGATTGGATGTATTTGGCTCCGGACGGACTATTCAACAGAATCAGAGGGTGTGCATGAATCCTTGCTGGAAAATGTGGATTTTTTCAATACTCTAGATAACGAAGATCGTCTTCTCGATAATAAAGATCTCTACGATTTTGGACAAGAGTGGCAAAAAATTCTTGATTTGATGCCTGAGCTTGTCGTTTCTACTGATGCGTCAACCTGGCACTCCAGTCAAACCCGGCTCACTAAAGCCGAAGATGAACTCGACAAGGCAAAAGCATATCTAGCCGGCGAAGATATCCAAGGTGCACCGGTAGAACTAATTGAAATTATGAGAAATGTCTTGCCTGCTGACCAAGCTGGGGAGAGTGTTCTCCGAATCCTGCGGAGCAAGGTGCACAAGACCTGCGTTGTGAACTACATCCTTGTAGAAGACTCAGAGGCTCTGGAGACCCAACTGCTTCTGCTGATTTTCTTTGATGCCCACGGGAGAGTTGTGAGGTCTTCAAGAGTGCCGCCTGATCACGCGGAGCAGATGGGTGGGTTCTGGTTGGATGGTAGCTGGGACGAGGTGGATGAATGGATGGAGGCAGACATCGGTGATGACTACCAGGTTGGTGGTGTCTGTGGGTATTTGTTGCACATGTAAACTCACACTCAAGGTGGACTATGGCAGGTTTCAATAGAAGTGGTCAAATTGCTAGGTAAATTATGCTTCAGTTATGAATGAAGAAATCAGAAGTACAAAAAGTTGTCTTAGTATTCACATATTGCGTATATTGCTGTAACCTCAACAAGATGCCGTAATGCATACATAGAAAAGTTTAGCACAATCTGTTCCATTATAAGGATTCCAAGTATCAAACTGGATTTAGTAGTCAGCTTTGAAAGGACTTCCGAGTAGAGCAGAGACATAACTCACCTGATCAAGTGTAATATCAAAATTGGAGGCAATACTAGAGCAAGTATCCCCATCCAAGACCTGATAATACTTAGTACAAATATCGACAGTTTCAGGTTCCAAAGGTGACGGAACAACTGCTGCAGTTGTCGTTGTAGTAGGGTTAAGTGTCGGGGTACATACTGCGGGGAATCTGGTCGATGTCGGGATAGGAGCACTGATATTCGGCCAGCAATATGGTTCTATCAAGGAAGCGCATGCGTCTGGTAAGTCTGCCTCGGTGATTCCATCCGTGTAGTTCTGATCTGTTATTGGACGGTAGATAGTGCGTTCGGCAACGAGGCTTGACAAAGTTGCGTTTGCGAGATATGTCCCTGTCGTGCCCGCCGCAAAAGTAGTCTGGGTATTATACCATTCTGTGGTCATATTTGGAGGATTCATGTCTGCTGTGCCGGTAGTCCATAGGCCAGAAAATATTGAGGGTCTGGTAATAAAGTAATAGATTCTAAGAGCCTCTAATACTCCAGAAGTATAAGAACCTCAGGGCTTCCAACACTCCAAAATATAAAGATCTATATAAAAGAATAAGATTCTATTACAATATAAAGCTTCATATTCAAGATAAATCATTTAGTATACTCTACTATTAATTACAAATTGTATATTATTATTGTTGTTACTTAAGTCCCTATTTGACGTCTAATTATAAACTATCTCAAGAGCCCAAAGCACTTCTATATAATCTAGATAGCAATTTTTGTAACACTTATATATATTGAACTTGTTGAATATTAGGAGTATTATATTGGACATAGTAAGGTAAAGAGATGTATAACGAATATAAAAAGAAGTAAGCAATCAGAGGTTTATTTAAGTTTGTCTATATATTCTAAATATTTAATATAGATAAAAATTTTCCGATCTGATGAAGGGTGTGTAAAAGAAAATATAAAGCTTCTTTTTGTATTTGTTAAAAAGTAAGAATTGTATATATAGCCTTAGACAAATATGATAAAAGAGCCTTGGAATTATTGCCGAAACCACGATGATAGGTCGGAACACCGCATGCTTCCGTAGTAGATTGCATGTATACTCGGAATCCCACCAAGGCTGTTGTAGGATGGATTCCACACAAAATCATATGTGTGGTCACATAGGTGTTTGTATATAGAATCGTAATATTGGAAAAAGAAAATTGTAACAAACAGATTATAAGTTACAGACGCTCGGATCACATAGAGTAGTACGACCATGTTAAGAGGATTAATCATATGTTTGCAGCGGAAGCCCTGATCATGTTTTATTTACTTGCTGTAGAGATGCGCCTTGGTACTAAAACTTTCCTAACAACGTTCTGATAACAACATTGCACAAATAAAATGTATCAAGAATAGCATCAGGAATTGTTTGACAAAAAGTTACTTTGTGCAATTTGCTACGAGCAAGCAGGCAAACAACCTCCATTGCAAGAGCTGCAACAATCTCAGCCAATCACTTTTAAATGAATCACATACAGAAAGTAAGGTTTGCGTGATCACAGAAGCCACCAATCGATCCGTATGATATTGAAAGTGTGATGGGTTTTGTATGGCGTCACAAATCAGATAGGTAGAACAAGCATCAAAGAGGAAGCGAGACATTTCGATTTATAAATCTGCCCGGCTTGCTCCAAATGGGCTAGGCCATTTAAACAGACCTATCGCTTACCGCGGGACGGCCCTGACACCATCCTCCATGCCCCACATCAAACTGCTCTTTATGCTTCCTATATCCAACAGCACATCGCCGTACCTCTCCTTCCCCTCATACCGACTGACATCATCCCTAGCATATGCCGAACTCCTGGTCAAGTTACCTTCCGACCCTACCGATGGAATGTATTTTGATCAAGTTGCCACATCGATACTAGTCTAAATATGATATGTTTATTCCGAGAGCCTTTCAAAGTAGATATTTTATTACAGAAAAGAAAAAGAAAATAGAAGTTCCTTCATATTGAATGGTGAGGTTACGAACGTACTAGCTCTCCTATATACAGTCTATATATGAGTAGCCCACTTTCTTTCCTCTGACAATGTCATTTCATGACAATCTCCCCGGATCATATAATCAAAAAGAGACTTTGATGGAGGATTGTCCATTCCGCCGGCTCTTCGAGCAGCTTTATATAGCCTTTTAGCAATTTCTCGATCCCCTGGTACTCGCAGCTTTGTTCCAACGACTAGTACTAGATCAGGACATATTGTAAGGTCTTGATCGATGATATCGAAAATGTTGTCATCTGGATGAGAGTTCCCATATAGAAGTATATCAGGTTTAAGCTTGCCAATAGGAAGTGCTCACTGTTCATTCGAGATCCGCGCCTGGCTTCTACGGACGCATTGTTGACAACTTGGCAGATCAGTTCTATAGAGGAGATGAGGCTGAAATAGATAAGATTTGTAGCATATTTTGCATCTCATCTGATCGATCTGATCATGAAGTCTTAAGGTCTTGGTGTTGAGATCAGGATATTTCTATATTGAGAATCAGTCGATGTCTAACGGGATATCCTATAAAGGAAGAAAGAAAGATGCATGCTAAAACTCTGAATACAAGTAACAGGGAATAAGAGATAAGAAGAAATACAGATAATGGGATGGAGTAAATGAAAAAGATCAAAAGGGTCTCATGTAGACACTTACCATTCAATCTTCTTCCTGAAGCTCTTTGTAGATCATAGAATTCTAGTCTTTTCTTATAACCACAGGTCCGGCCGAGACGAATGAGATAATATCGATATTTCGAATATTCTAGACATTTGGTATTAGAAACACGGATGCCGTTAGCAGTACTATCCATATCCCGGAAGACAGGCCACCCAGCCCATTTGTTGTCCTATTGCAAACGAATACGATCTGTATCAGGTGGTACAATCAAAGTATAAATATCCTCGAGAGAATTGAACTTGCTTTCAAATGCATTATCATCAAGCGCTAAAGCTAACATAAAAGTTACTCCGCAACATGCTAAATCTTCAGCTTCATAAAATGCAAATATCTTCCTATTTTAAATTAATAAATTGAAGATACAGAACTAAATACCACTCACTGCTTCTTTTCCCCACCTGATCGTTTGATTCGCTTAAAGTTAAGCTATCAGAGGAGGGAACAGTTGGAACTCGATATCTTGGTACAAAAGTCCGACGAGAGCTTTTGGCCTAATGGCAGTACAGCCAGCAAGATTCAGAAAGAGAGACATTTGAACTCGGAGGTGTTCATGAGTATACACCTCAGTATCGCGAACCCAATGGCCATTCTGAAGAGTGCATAAAACAGCGGGAGGAAGCCGCTGAAAACAGGGTGCAAATCACCAACATCTAGTTACTTGTAGTATTCACCATCTTTATTGAATCTGGAAAACCCCACCCTCTCCACATCTGAAGATGGCTTCCGATGAGAAATCTACTACTATATAACTACCTATAGAAACCTACAACTCTACTAAAAGTAAGGGTAAACCATAAAAAAGTCAACAGACCTTATAAGGAGAACAAAATAGCATAACCCAGCAAGCACTCTGCTTCAAATATCCAACTATCATCATCCATCAAGCTTCTAGTTCCTAGATTATCAAACACAAAGAAATAACACTTCTCATATATTTTCCATCTTCCATACCCCATAACAAACTCCCCCACCAATCTCAGCCCCTTACTCAACTTCCCCCCTTCAACTTAATCCCACAACCTCAACTTTACAACCACAACAGATCTTCACTTCCACTTCACTAACAAAAGCCTTAATTCATTTTCTTCAAAGGCCTCTATTCTCTAAGTCTGATATAAACCAGAATATAGCAACCCCTAAAATAACCATTATTCTACATCTCCACATCCATTCCCAAATCCCAAACCCCAAACCCCAATCATTCTATGAAAAAGTGAATCAAACATATATTCCCCCGCTCCATCTCCATCTCCATCTCCATTACAACACCTAAATTATATCAACTCAAAATCTTATAATCTTATTATTTATAAGATTCAATCCCGAGAAGTAATCAAGATATATATATATATATATAATCATTAAATAACCCATTAACTTTAATATATTCAAACTTCCCCTATCAACGAATTCTAAAACTTGAAGGGATAGAAATATATTTCATTTCATTTCATTTCATCTACTAAATATCGAATCACAGAACAGAATACTAATTCCGTTGTTACTCCTCTATACATCCTAACACCCAAATAATCATTTTATTTATTTTTGCGAAAAAAAATTTTTTAACTGTGTATTTCTCACTGTATAAAACTTACTATAAAATTTTATAAATAAAAAGTTAAATGATATAAGAGGAGTTTTTTGTCTAATATCTTATTATTCACCATCTCACGATACTCAACAGAGGTGTATTTGTAGTATAGTATGACGAGTTACAATGTCATCTACCTAGGTATTTATCGACCAAACAACAACATGATACGAACCTCACATCAAGAGGAAACTTTAGAATCTGCACAAGTTTAGCAAAGAAGCTTTATCATTCGCATACTGAACTAAGCAAGCGCAAGCTATACATGCATTGAATATTTGCGTAATCATGAACAAATCGCAGCACAGGATATCCGCTTTTACACACGCTTTTGCACAATCCCTCACATACCAAGTTTTTCCTGCTTTACTCCTTCAAATCTTTCTCCACCTGCTCTCTACAAATCGGATGGTAGAAATCTTTGTTCTTCTCAAAGGTTTCCTCCGCCAATTTCCTATCCACCGCCAGCAACTTTCTGTATAGTGTTCTCACAAACTTCATTCTACCAACCTTGCCCAACAACTCAGCAGTAGGAAGATATACGGATTCATCTTTTGCAGCCAAACCTACGCCGAAATAGCGGGAGCTAAGTTCAACATTTTGTGTGTTGACGAGAGAATAGACTTTACCCATTGCTTGACTTTGGGATGGGGTGAGGGGAGTGGTGAAGAGTTGGACTTGTTGGAGGAAGACGACCACTTGATTCGCGGACCAACCTTCGATGTCCGATGGCGAGGGTACGAAGTCCTAGTATGGATTAGTTTCCTGTGTGAGAAAGTTGATGTAGCTGATGAATTACCTTTGACTCCCATTTCTTGGCTAGAGCATAACATTTGTCAACCAAGCTTGTGTCAAATTCTGGCTTTGGTGGAAGACCTGACTTGTAGAACCATGAGTCCCAGTCAACTGACTCAAGAGCTTTAGAAGCAGCTTCGTCAGAAGCGAAGAAATCGAGAAGTGTAGCTTTGAATTCATAAGAGTCAAGAGACTTTCTCTTCCATGTGGTGAAATAATGTGGAATGAATTTATCCCAGGTTGGTTTACCAACAAGTCTCTCGAGATAGTAGAGAAAGTGAAAACCCTGGTTATATTAGACATCTATTTTGAAGCTTGGTCATTGATTGCACCCACCTTCTCATAAGGAACACTGCTGAAAGCATCATCTGGATCTTTACCCTTGAGGTCAACAACTAATTTGGTGAATTCATGATCTTTGCCGAACAGCTTCACGGAATCCTCTGTGTACAAATATTAGCTTCAGAAATCTGCGTACAAAAGCGAGGGCTTACCAAGAGCTTTCCATCCAATAATTGAGGAAAAGTCTCTATATGCTTCTCCATGAACAGCAGCGATAATTCGTCTCTCCAGATAGACTGTCCATCCTTCATTTAACCAGCTGTCAAGAAGTTAGCCAACTAGATTTACGAACAACACTTATTCTTGCAAATCTTTGCATCGATTGAGGATGTATTCGAAATTCTCAAGACCTACAAATGTTCCCAACTAGCATTAGATACTAAGTTGCCACTCCAGCTATGAGCCAATTCATGAGCAATCACATCAACATTCTCTCTATCTCCACTAATGATAGTGGGTGTAGCAAAAGTAAACACTGGATTTTCCATACCACCATAAGGGAAACTTGGAGGTAAGACCAGAACATTGTATTGAGTCCATTCATAAGGATAGACAATTTTCTCGATAGTCTCAATAAACTTCTCGGTATCTCTCTCGAGTTCCCATTTGGCCCCTAAGAGCTCCTCTGGACCAGTAGAAACGAGAGAACGTGATCCGATAGATGCAGTAGCTATATCACCTGATGAAAGAGCAAAGAGATAAGATGGCATAGGAATCTCCTGGTAAAAGGAGTAGAGAAGAGTACCAGATTCTCCATTTTCACCATGAACAAACGAAGCTGCACCACGAGGCAAGCCACTTGCGAGGACGGGAAGAGGAGAACGAATTCGGAAATCATATGTGCTCTTCACATCAGGAGTATCCTGACACGGGAAGATAGAGCGATTATGAATGGCTTGGCATTGAGAGAACATGTATGGGAACTTTTTGTTCGAGGTCTGAGCGGGAGTAAGCCATTGAAGAGCTGTGCATTTGTCGGTAGTGGAAATGGTGATGTCGAGTGCAATAATGGCACCCTTTGCTGCTCCACCTGGGATCTTCACAGAAAGAGGGCTGCCGTATGGTTCAGTGCGTTCCTTGAGAACCCATTCTTCGGTCTTATTTCCGTCAACAGCAATCTTTTGCACATCAACGAAGCTAGTATCAAGGATGATTTCTTCAGATTCCTTATCTGTAATAGATTCAAGCTGTAATGTAACTGTGCCATGAACTCGTTGTTTCTTGAAATCAATAGCTAAATCGGCGATCGTATGCTTGGTTCTCCAATTGTTGTAATTCGACAAGGTGTTTGGATCACGAGGCATGTTGATGGTAGACACCGTGGCCATCGTGCGAACTGTGACGATTGTTTGACGGGCTGATACTACTCGAGGTGCAGATGTGATGATACCGCGTCCGATAGAGAGCAGGGAATTCATGTAACGGGAAACTCAATTGGGTGGAGTGAACTAATCCAGCTGCCAGACCAAATTCGAGCTTACAGATGATGATCAGTGAAGGTCAAAGATTTCCAGGCGGATGTTGTAATCTTATTTTGGTCGTGAAGGGTGGGGTGAGAAGGAGGGGTAGAGTGATAATTGGCCTAAGGCCTCAATGGCAAGAACGACCTAGCATTTCACGAGAATCACATGATATCCGCATTCTCCTTATCCGGCTAGTGAATTCCGATAATTCCGTTTGTTGTCTCCCCCTGAACTCTGGGAAGCACAAATCTTCCATTCAGACGATGTAGCCAGCACAAACAACGTTTGACCAACCGAGAGATGCATAGATCTGAGAACAGATCTATAAGGATTTGGAAACCATCCAGAAGGATCTTTCTGTCGCGGATTCAAATTAAATTGAAGTTTAATCTCAATGGCAGGCACTGTTTCAAGGCGCTCAATTGCTCCAGTGGGAGGGGGATTTGGATGTTTCTATGGTAGATGATTAGGTACGAAGGTATAGTCTTGTCTGTACACACTCAACTCGAATACCTCGAATATGAAAACCATTACGGGAGGTCTCATACGAAAACATCCGTGGACTGGTTACCTCCGCATCGATTGTATGTTTAATTATCACATACAGAAGAGTTTTACAGGGAAGAACGCGGTCTAGATGTTTTGACCTGCAGACCGCAAACGGCATGCTGCAACTGGTCACATCATAGTGACCTGCGAACTGGTAGCCATGCCAGCCCATGAATCAAGTCATCTCGTCGAAATTCTCCACCCCCAGCTTTGTAGCTACTCAATCCGCATCGGGTCACTCCTCGGAGGCACGAACTGCAATCGGATTTATTTGAAATTGTTGATGATGATAAAACAAGCTGAAGGTGAAAACATCCGTAGCCTGAAGTTTTAGATAATGGTGAATGTCAATGTGTAGTGTGAATCCTGGGCAGTGCTCTTCATTTCAAGGCAAGGTACAGGCACAATAAGGACGAACTTGACTGAAACTTGGGATTCCCGTAGGAAAATCCTGGTGAGAATTCAATTGTGATAGCACTGAGGGAAAATAGTTTGATGCGATGATGTAATACTGTCCCAGAAGTAGATGGATGAATAGCTGCAGTGTTATAAGGAACTACGAGGGTACTGGTTTGAAAGAGAAACTCCTCTAGCCTCCCCGAAGTCCTAGGAGGAATTTCCAAATAAATCAACAGTCTCCAACGACATGTACAATTAGGCACTGTCATCCGTAAAATTGTCGATGCTTGAAAGCAAAGAGAAAGTAGATCGATATGTAAGCACAGATGAAGTGCCATTCTTGGCATACACGGCAACGGCCCTCACCCATGCTTGCTTTACCTCTCGCACAGACATCAATCGTGATATATTCACAAAATTTCCCAGTTTTATGCCTGACTACCATTCTTCACTTCCTTCACTCCGTACTGCCGTTAGCCATCCTCTCTTCCCTGTACCTGAAAACCCACGTTTTAAAACATCTAATGATAAAAACAAGCTCAAAAGGGCCCATATTTGAGATTTTGTTCCTGCTTAGTTCCCCACTATCGCCATGCTTCAGATATGCACTGGGTCACCCACCACTGGCGTGGTATCGAAAATTCGAAAGTGTCTAATTTACTATACCAGTCCGTTTCGAACCACGGCCTTGGCACCAATGAATATCCCATGTTGACCACGGCTTTCGGAGTACGGGATTAGGCTCGTTACAGGCTGGTTGGTTTCGTTCTTGCATTGTATTCATCCTGGATTTTTCACCATATTTTTATTCGGGTGCTAGTGCCATAGAGCCTGGTGGGCCATGATTCCAGGGCTCAACACCGGGGGTAAGGTTCACGCCCCGGAAATCGACCGAAATGGTTATATGTCGCCTGGTGGTATCTATCTAGACTGCAGTTGGTGTTCTTTCCAAGGAAAAATTCTGCGCACGGAGGGCGGGGAAAGTCTTCCTATCTGCAAAAGGTCAAGATGGTGATAAAATCGTACGATGGAGATAGATCGAGATACTTAATTCTTCACATATTCCCTAAAACCTCGACAGTCTGGAGCGAGGAATTTTAGATGCATGGTGTGATGGTGTGGCACAACTTTGGGAAACTTTTTGTGCATGACATTCGTTGACACCAACATGCCTAGCAATTGATGTTTCTCTTATCCCAAAGGAAAAGCTAGCGTAGAGATTACACCTTCAAACTACGGAGAATTAATGATGAATTACTAATTAACATTATGCGATCTTAATTTGGAATATGTGCTTGTTACAATTCGGCAAAGGAGGAAATAGACTAGAGCCTCCATTCCGTGATGATATTCCTCGAGTACTTACCGCGAGACAAATTTGCAAAGAATAGATACGAAAGGAGGATCTGATTCTGATGGCATGCACCTTCGACTTTCGTGGTATGACGGACGGGCCGTTGTTCTTGTTACAGATGCCATGTGCTTACGGTTACCTTTGTGAGCCAAATATAGAAATTCAATTCCGTCGGAAGAACCATTGAGCTAGAGACGATCATGATAGTGAGGTTGTATTGAAGAAAGACGACGTAAACTCGACTGAGAGAGTGATTCCGGGGGAAGAAAGACGAATGGAAACGTGTTGAGGATTAGGATTTCTTCGTAATCAATCATGAGGATGAATTGAAACCATACCTGGAGGTAAATTCCGTTCCCTCGTTTCTTGTTTTACTAAAGGTGGTATTGAATCATGAGAATTGAGGTTATTCGCTAAATATCAATGCGAAGCATACATGAAATGAGGAAATGAGGCATGAATGCCTGTGTGTTTTCACCTGCTCCAATGGCTCGAGTATCTTCACTCTATTTGAAATGAGGTGGTAGACTTTCTGCATGCCTCTGACTCGCAAAACCGTTCTCGTTTGGTTTCTAGGACCATACCTTTTTTATGCATTAGAACTGTAGTGTAATGCTGCACGCAGCATAAGACGAAAGATGGGATGAAAATGTGAGAATTTAAGTAAGGAGAAAATGGAAAGATGGTTTCTGGCTTCTAGGAGATCTGCCTAAGTTTTCATGTGCGTCTAATGAAAAATGCATGAAAGTGCATTGTTGCTCCTACTACAGTCACACAACTTCGCCGTTCTTCCCACTGTGTATTGTATCTTCTAAGTTATCACGAAGTCACGGATGTCGGAAATGATGAGATAGGAGATATTGGGTGAAACAAGCACCTCGGAGATCAATCAAGCTGTTGAACGAATACTTGTTTGCACTTACTACCTAGGTATAACATAATTAATCGTTCGTATCACAATAATTTTAACTGCTATATTCTATGTGCTGTATTATACCCAGGCATTGAAACAGAATACCTCCTGTCTATAATATAGGCATTATTGACAAGCTCAGGGAGTTAAGACCCCCAAATTGGCAGCCGTTATACGTACGAACTTGTGGGGAATACTTGAACGACGATTTTGAAAAGATGCAACCTTTTGTTTGACATATCATGGTCTATTCTGTGGCAATCATTGACTTGAGGTCATCTTTTTTCGCTATCTTTATCAAGGTTCTAAACTAAATGATTATTGACCGATTAGAGTGATTTTAGATTGACGTTTAATCACATTTCCGCGTGGGCTTCCGGAAAGGAAGATAGAGTATATGTTTAGCATTGAGATCATCCAAATTCTCCACAATTGCAAGCTTCGGCAATCCTAGCTGCTTGCTCCTCCTCATGGCAGAAGGATGCAAAGTCAGAATATCTCTAAAATAGTTTCCAAGGAGGATTGTCCTAACAAGGTAGAATGTCCGGATGAACAGCAAGGACATGGCCGTCCATTTGTAAGAATATCAAGGAGTTCGGGATAGATATGGAAATACATATGGAAATGATATGTGAAGAGATTCAAGTCCACTGTGACTGGCTGATGAACCGGACTTGTGCCGAAAACATTTACTTTGTTACTTTGTGCTGTGTAGATTTTCGTATCAAGGGGGTTTGAGAGTTTCTTCTCCACATTAGTCTAGAGCTTGAGACCGCACAGACTGCATAATTTGAAAAGGACATCGGAAAAGAGCTGAACTCTCTGCCGATATCTAACACTCATCGAGGTGAATGAACATGCAATGAATGTAAGCTTTGCGGTAATTTGGCAGGCACCTTTCATTGAAATCATTGAAGTTGACAGAGATTACAAACGTTAATCTAAATCTCCCTATATCTTTGTAGTCTGTAAAGCATTGGAATAGCTCTCACTTGTGACCCATGAAAATATGATATGCGAGTCATAAGGATAAAATTAGCCTCTCTCGGTCAATTAGTGCTATGATTAGATGGTGAGAGTATCTTCTTCTAGAAACAAAAGTAGTCTTATAAACTCAAATATATAAAATTTAAAATCAGGCTACATATTGTTGGTAGCCGCGGTATAGTCAATGTTTCTCTGCAAAAAGGGCAAAGCAACGAAGCTTAGCATATATGATGATAAAATAATAGCCGCAGCAACAGGGAATCTTTTCCGTCTATTCCAGATCCAAATTATCCTTCAGATATAGTGTTTTGATTTAGAGTTCTCGTCAGTTCGTTTTCAGCATCTGTTATGGAGCCTATACATACAGTATTCCTTTAGGGGTTCATATCTGTTGTTAGGGCGTTAAAGCAAACTTCCAGGCTTTAATCTAATGCGGAAATCTCCACAATGACCCCTAAAACGCAAGAATGATCCACTAATCGCGAATCAAGATTGTTTGGGTTTGCCCCCTTCTCAACCCAAAATTGACGTCTGCAGAAAAACATCACCCACCGACTGATACGAAGCTTTCCTTTCATTTTCCCGATGTTGATCATCGAGGCTAGCTGTCTTGGTCAACGGAAGCTATAGTAGGATGAAGATTGCATGGGATTTCACCAAGACAATGGACAACGATACTGGTAATACAACCTTCCATTAGCTTCAAACCGACATAAAGTCACCATGAACCTCGAATTCCTGATCCTGAATCAGCCACCTCCTCGAGTAAGCAGGTACACATTCCGTACATTCCGTACATCACGACTCTAATGATCATCATCACGAAGCTAGTTAGTCCATGTCCATAATCCCCTCTACGTACCACATGCCTGACTAGTAAGAACCTATTAATTCTTCTTACGCACCAGCAAAAAGGCCCTTGTATGTAAATCCCACGACCCTTGCACAGTCTCATGCAGTCAACGACTTTTTTTTCCTAGATCCCTATGTATTCCTAGCTTTGCTTGCAGTTACATGGCTGCCATGAATGCGCACGGGGCAGCACGGACCCTTGATTGATTCCGTAGATGGTATGGTGGTAAGCGAATTTCTTCTATCCTGTCAGAAGCTCCAAGCGGTTTCATTTCATCAACCACCCTTGTTTTCTCACTAACAACCTTCAAACACTTGCACCTCGTTCACCTAGAAATTCAAATTTCTGCTCTCTGCACAGTGCATTGGTACGGCATCAGCAAGTGAATGAGGCAAATAGGTAACTCCGAGGTTTACACATACACTACTCTCTAGCATCCTACATTCCTTGACACATGGTTAAGTGCTTACTATCCCCTTCTTGTCATTTTCACTGTACCTGTCTCAGACGCTAAAACCATCGGTGTTCAATCTCAAGTCTGAGAAAAGAAAAAAAGGGCACTAATGGACCCTGCTGCACATTACTTTATAGACTGGGGATGAATATGTTGAAAATATTACATATCTCCACTTGAATCCTCGCTGGGTCGGTCCAAGTGTCTGGCACTCTTTGAGTATATCTTAATCCTGTCTTTTCCGCCTCTACACCTCACCAAGTGGATCGAGTCCCTTTATATATTTCTAACTCCAATATACTAATATATATGTTACACCCCTTCCCCAACGATTGAGTGCCAATCTATCTTACTACTTCATTGAAACGCAAATTCGAGCCGGGAGCTTCGAAACGGATCGGTATATAATATGGCTCATATCGCCGACAGCATAGCCAATGCTGCGAGCAGTGTTGGCTTAAATAACTTAATAGCTCGTGAATTGAGTGTATCCCCTTTACCTCAGGATCGTGTATGTCATTCTCCTCATGATCAAGCTGGTTCTTGCTCACATTGTATTCAGCGTTCAGAATCCCCAGTTACGGAAGAGAAAGAAAAACACATTTGGCGAATGCATCAACCTAGCGAAGCACCACGAAAATATAGTATATTTCCATTCAAAGAGAAGTTATCGATTAGTTCAAATCGACATTGCCCAAGTCCAGAATCAGCTTCGACATCAGTATCGGGAGAGAAGCATAATGCTCAAAAGTCAAAAGATCTGAGTAAACGAAGGAAACCAAGCATCACTGAATTAGGACCCATGACCACTGTTCATGAAGCTGCGATGGATTCTCGTGAGTACTCCAATCATTTGAGAGCATGCATATGACTAACATTGAATAGCTACTATTCCAGGACGACCTGCTTTACACGAAAGATCCTTTAGTGCACCAGGTGGCAAATGGAGGCAGCATACATATGGTGAATCCTTAGCTTCATGTATTGAAGGACCAACATTAGATGAGGGTGCAGAGATCGATAGCCAATTTAATGAAGTCAAGAATTTTAAGAAACAACGATCAAATTCTAAAAGCCGCTCACGTTCACCCTATCAACCTCTCTCGCCAAAATCTTTGGCCCCTCTTGTCATCCCATCTAGAAATGCGCCAATGCCACAAAGGGTGCGTACTAAATCTTCACCAAGTACACTTAGATCACCAACACCACCACAAGTTCCACCAAAGTCAGCTAGAATGATGGAGCAATCCCCACATCATAAGTGTTCTCCCTTCACCCCTTCATCCTCGATGAGCCTTTCTACTTCAGCAACCACACCAAGTTCGCCACCAGAAGGACGTTCATCTCCAAAGCCTTGGATAAATACCGGTCGATCATCCCCAAAGCCATGGATGATGAATTTTTTCTCCGGACGATCCTCGCCCAAACTCGGGAAAAATGGCTCAAGCATCATGCAACAACAAAGTGTAAATTCCAGCATAACCACTCTTCCTCTCCCAACCCCACGGCGACGCTCCCCAGGCCATTCCCGCAACCAATCCGAAACAATTCCCACGCAGCAGCAACGATCCGAATCTTTCTCCAACGGTGTATCTCATCGACGCCGAGAATCCGAATCCAGCACTTCGATAATGGATCGAGGAAGACCAAAGAAACGTTCTGATGGATCACCTATCAAGGCTGCATCTTCCAAACGAGCTCCTACTTTGGAGGAACAATTAGCCTTTGAACATTTACCTCAGGGAGTGAAGGCTGCCCAAGCGAGCTCCAAGTTAACGCAAACGGAAATGGAGACGCTTAGATGTCAGGCTATCGGACAAGTGTGTCGATTTGAAGTTCTCAACTCAAAAGACGTGGATGATCTTTCAAGAGTATGTTTTTGTTTCCCCACCGTTTAAATCCCAGCTACTAACATACGCAAAGGAACTCCGCGCCCTAGACGAACGCTGTCTTTACCTCCGCAAAACACACCGTTCTCTACGAGCCGGTCGTCGCAACCTTCACGATCGCATCTGTACATATCTCCGCTCACCGCGCACTGCCAAATTCTCTCACGATTCCATCCTCAAACAAGAAGAAGCGCTCGCCGAACTCGATTCCTCTATCGATGACTGGGTTTCCAAACTCGACCAGGCCGAAAATAGACGTACCCGCGTGCGACAAAAGTTACTGGAACATGTCGCCGCTGCAGTTTTCATGCCTATCACCGATCCTAATAATAGCATCGCTAGAGATTCCTTGAGTATAAATACCATCACACCACCTCGAAGTCCCATCAAGGGCATTACACCTGTTTTAGAAACGCACCCTGAAGTCGACATCGAAGTGGAACCTGAAGTCGAGCGACGACTATCCGAAGCAGAAATCAGACAGAAGAAAGAATATCGACACAAAGCCGTAGAATCCATTCGTATCTATGCCGACTCGGATGTTTTTGCACTGTTGGCTGATGTGGAAGATGAGATTAACAGGATGGGTGATTCTCCTTCCTCTGAGGATGTCCCGTCTATTCTGGAGGAGAAGATTGCAAAATCATCTGAAGCGCCATCTCCTCGCAAGGAAAAATCTCCCCAGGTTTCCCAGCCTGATCCGCGGTTTTCGCCTTCGGCTCCCATGTCGCCGTTTTTACTTCGTCCGATGGTTTTTACTATGCCTTCTGGGAAACAAGGTGTTAAAGTTTAGGAATCCGCTTAATTCAACTCTTTTCTGTTTCTTTTGGCGCACTTTCTCTCTTTCTCTACTTGTTACATCGGCGTTTTTCCTCTCCGTGTAAAAATGTTTAACGACTTTCACGATTCCAAATTACTTGCTATGACTAGCTGTTTCGTTTTCTTTGTTTTCCTATTGTTGTTTGTCTTGGCTAGCTATATGTTTGCTCTTTTTATATACTCTATTCTATGATACCAGTTTTATTTTAATATTAAACGGGGGGTTGGTGTGGAGGTTTATGGGAGGAGGGGGATGTACTCCGTATAACATACTATACTGTCTGTTTTTTGAGTTTCTTTTGTTTTGTGGGATGGGTGGATGGATGGATTTTGGATGGAGAGGAAGGGTGTGCATGATATTTGGAGTTTATGAGAGGACTTTTGACAGAAAGGAACGAAAAGGGGTATGTAGGAACTACTGAGATTAGCTATTAAAAAGAATTAGATAGTAGGTAGATAGATATGAGTTTCAGAATGAGACGAAAGAGAATAAATAAATTCCTATTCCATATCACATTGAAAGTGCTCTATTATCAAACATGAAATATGAATATAAATCGTGAAAGATCTTTTCTACCATCCACCCAACCTTCTCAACCCAATATTACTCAAAGTCCTCCCACTACTTCCCTCCACAACTCCACTTCCTTTCAACTTCTCCCCATCACCCAACATCAACTCCGTAACCACCTTCCCAAACTCCCTCGTCGGCGTATACATATTCCCACTGCACATTCTCACCACGGGAAATAAACCCAATTCGACGAATTTCAACATTCCTTTTCTCTGTGGTATAAATTCTGTAATTTCTTCATGTGCAGAAGCATCTACAGCACCCGGTCTCACATTATACACTTTGAGATTCTCGCAATCTTTTTCTTTTGTAGGAAGAGCCAGGAGATCAGCCTCCGTTTGTCCTTTCACCACACCAAACATGGGGGTTAGCATGCTCGGGGATGTAGTTGCGCCTTCGCCGGATATGTAGAGAAATTTAAATGGTTTTGGGGAATTGAGGGGCGAGAAAGCTCGAGCGGCGGAAAGGGTATAGGTTTGTGTTATCTCGGTGTATTTTCTACACTTTAATCATTAGCATATATTCTTTTAATCCCCTCCCCCAAAAACATAAGAAAAACTCACTCCCTATCAACCCCCGAACTACTCGTCCCTAAAGCCCACACACAACCATCCGCACCCCTCAACTGTTCCAACACATTCTCGGGATACTTTTTAAAATCGGAATGGAGGATGATATTGGCTTTTTCATGATTGGGGTGTGTTTCGGCGAGGGGAACGGGGTTTCGTGATAGGATGGATAGTTTGGTTATGGAGGGGTGGGTGAGCATTGTTTGGAGAATACCAGAGCCGACGAGCCCGGTTGCGCCGGTTAGGATGAGGTGCATTGTTCTAGGTTTTTTTTGGCGGAAAGAGTTATGGTGTATGAAGATGTAGAGTATAGGTATATTGAGATGAGAGGAAGGACATTGCGGGATGGGAGTGAGTAGATGGTGTATATATTCGAGTTACTTTGTGCAGGCTATACAAGATGGCTATTGATGATGAGAAGAGGGTTATAATTGGTTGATTGAGATACGCTAGCGGCGCGATATGCAGCCTGCTGACACGACCAATCAATTCTCAATATCAAATGCAACTTGCTGACCCAAATTAATTTTTGGTCATTAGCAGCATGAAATCCATGATAACGTCGACGTAAGCGCATCATGAAAGCGATGGAGTCTAAACCAATTACTTATCCTGAGACGGTTATCTCGAGTGATAGATCAAATGGGATACTGAAGGCGGTTCAATACATTAATCGAGCGCACGCTGATTTTGTGGCAGTTGGTATGCTGAAGTCCTACAGGTTGTCACTTATTGCCAGACTAAGCTAACTTTTGGTTTTAAGATAGATCAGGACGATAAGCATTTACATCAATGGCACACTGGACGCCAGATTCTATACATTCACGACCCGCAGGAAAACCTATATGGGGAACGGAGAACTGGTGATGAAGTGTCACTTCAGCCAAGAGAGCTTCCCTTCAGAGAATGCGATTCATGACGCGACGAGGAATCTTCGATTGCCGCTCGAAACAATTTGCAGGCAGAGCCAGGCACCAGTATGATACCCTTTTGAAGACACACACCCCCTCATTGTTGCACAGACACAAGTATAATGCGGGACGACTGCAGGATTGAGGATCATGGTTGATGTATCATGAAGTTCGTCGTAAGTTCGTAACAAGGAGACCATACTTCACACAACCACCATTTCTCAAAACAAACCACAAACATTGGAAAGAAGGAGGAGGTATGAGTATTCTTTCAAGAATTCACATCTTCCTAAAATTCTGCGAGAGTGAGCATGGAGAGGTATGGGTGGGGCGTAGGATGAATTATCCTAGTTGTCATGCATCCTTAAATTTATATTCGGGTACATGCCTCCTTGATTGCAGGGTAAGAAGACGTTTCAACCCCTACTGGAAGTATGTCGTTTCTTCATCTGAAGAAAATGTATTCAGGTAAGTACCATTTGCCTCAGTCAGCTATCCCGTATATCGTCATCTTACTCGTCATTGGCAAGCTTATTATTCTGTTGCGACTTCTACCCGTTTCTGTTAGATGGGCTCCTAGAAGTCTCAGGATGTTGCAATTAGAATCACAAATAGGCTTGTCAGCCCTAGTCTCCTATCGCACTTCCATTTCTTAATTTTCTGTGTTACCACCATTTAATCTCGTCAACTCGTCAAAAATTGGTTTGTTCAACGAAGGATCCTCCAACGTCCTACCCCACGACCAAGAGGCGGGGTAGCGAGACACCCTCAACTCCCAGTCAGATATACCAAGCTGGATCCTTCCAGGCCTTCGTAAGGCCTATAAGCCTACTTGAACAGAACATCTCAGCGCCTACTGTGCTGGAGGAAGTGGAAATAAATAGGTCGGCGTCGGCGATTTGAATTCAAGAGCCTAGATAGGTGTATCTGACAATATTCACGATGCAGCACACCTCATCGCTTTACATTGTAATTAGGCTAGTTACGACGCATGTTTGGATAGCATTCTTCAATTTTTGAGATTCTCGATGACCAGCCGCATTTTCTGGCCTGGTAGGAAGATCAATGGCAACGCCCCTTGCGCATTTGCCTCCGAACCGTTTTCGATATTGTCTGAGGTGTGGGTGGTTTCACCATACACATACATATAAAACGCAAGACACAACCATGACATACAAATATATCCAAAACTTCCCTGCATCTTCTCTTCAACAATTTGTAAAATCCTAGGAGCGTTCACATCTAATTTCAATACATGAGACGGCAGGAAGTTGATAGCAAACCCCTTAAATTGTATGATGCGTTATACTCCTATACTCTATACAGCATATGTGGGTGGGTGTCTTTGATGAGGTTCACCTTTTTACTCTGGTATAATAGCTTATGGTATGATAGTTATGGTTAATATTTGATGGTTCATAATGGGATAGTCCTCAGACTAAGTAGGCGGGATTATCGATGGTAAATGGGAGATTGGCTGGAAGGAGTCAAGCCTTAATTGATGTCAGAAGTTCGGGGTGCTAGAAGGTCAACACTGAATTATCTTGAATTTGCAATCGAGATGCTAGGTGTGAGGAGGCGAGGTAGTTAAGAATGGAATATCAAGTTTTAACTCCGTTATATATACAATAAAAAAATAATTGAAAATACTATACAATCATTGCAGTATACGTTAAAAACTTTGTGCGGAGTATTGATAGGACTTTTTTGATATCCTATTCCGGAGAATGTGTTTAGTACCTTTTGTTTAAAATCGGTACTCTGGGTACTCGATAAATATCTCGGTTCATTCATATATAAAGTTCGAAATCTTTACTTCCTGATCATGATAGTACTGTATTTACCTCATAGTATAATGATGCCTTGAAAACCAGCTTGACCCATAATATTTCCCCAGGATTCGCTTAGTCAGCTTTCTAAACCACCTTGATCATGTTCAAAGCTCTCTCCATATCATAATTTATATTTCAACATTTCGGTCTTGTGCTTTATCCCGATTGAATGAATATATGCAATATACTGCTAGAGCATTCTTACATTTTATTTCATATTGGCCCTTCCTGCTGTTTTTGATCAAGAGTAGTATGTTGCCTGCGCTGGTATTTGCCACTGAGTCCGAGTGCTGAGAGGACATCAAACTCTCTCATTCGCATTCTAAATCATACCTAAACTTGCGGATTGAGCCCTTCCGCACATGCACGTGCACAGTCAGGTAGTGTTTACCACTTACAATCCTACCATGATTCGACGTTGCTGTCTATGGCCATATACGACGTTAAGGGCATCTTCAATTTCTCCCAGTCGTCTTAGCCATCGCTTGCCAAATTTATATTCGCCAGGCGCGTCGTCATGGTCAGTTTTTGATCAGCAGACCCATTTACGTAGCGCTATAGGTCTTTTCTCCAGAGGACTGGCACGTGTCGCGACTGTAGCAGAGGAAAGTCTTCCAGATGAGACGATCGATGCGGTTAGGGGTATTGGTCCACCCAAGACTTTGTTGCCACCATCTCCTGAACAGCAGGTGGCTATTGATACGCTGTTATATACCAAAAAGAACGTGATTGTTGATGCCTGTGCTGGATCGGGAAAAACAACGACCATTCTGCATCTTGCACAATCTGCACCTGGTACGAAATTTTTAGTATTGGTGTACAACCGGCGTTTGATGTTGGAGACACAACAGAGAGTAGAAGATTTGGGTCTCAGCAATGTGACTGTACAGAATTACCACACACTTGGGGCGAGGTACTACACATCAGAATGTGCCACCGATCAAGGTCTCAAGCGAGTTGTTGAAGATGACATGAATGTTCTCAGTGGAATGAAACTTCCTGAATTTTCCGTCTTGATCTTGGATGAGCAACAGGACATGACTCCAATATTGAAACGATTTGTGGACAAGGTCATCCGCGACAAAGGATTTATCGGGCCTGACCGCCAGCCCAAAACGGAAGAACAGCTGAGAGTCGTCGTTTTGGGCGACCGACGTCAAGAAGTTTACGGATTTAACAATGCTGACTCACGCTTTTTGTCTATGGCTGATCATCCTGAGGTATTCGGCTACATTAATCGCGAAGACTGGATCTTGGCTGATCAGACAGCTACGAATCGTATGACTAAATCTAACGTCGACTTTATCAACCAACAACTTCTTCTTAATGATCCACATGGGAAACCTATGCGGGCTATTAAAGCCAACGATGCATCAGGTCAACCATATCCTCAACCACGCTATGTCATATGTGATCCATATGAGGATTTGGTGCATGAGGTACAACGACTCCTGGAACTTCCTGATATATCACCAAACGATATAATAGTTCTTTGTCCGTCAGTGCGTGGAGTCTCACCTGCAATTTATCTTGCTAATGACCTCGCGCTCTGTGGAATCCCAGTCTTTAGATCGGACTCTGACATCTCAGAAATCGCACCTAAAGTCGCTCGTGGTAAGGTATTGATCTGCACTTATCATCAGGCTAAAGGTATCGAACGTAAGGCTTCGATTGTACTTGGGTTTGATCAAGCATACCATGATTTCTATAATAAAGTCGTGGAAG
This sequence comes from Sclerotinia subarctica, assembly GCA_025389085.1. Taxonomy (NCBI): domain Eukaryota; kingdom Fungi; phylum Ascomycota; class Leotiomycetes; order Helotiales; family Sclerotiniaceae; genus Sclerotinia; species Sclerotinia subarctica. The sequence continues at coordinate 576,112 of QRFI01000007.1, forward strand.
ACCCCATTGCTGTCACAAATCCACAATACGTCGCAGCCACGCGGGCCCTTGAACATCTTGTTCTCATTCATGCACACACAAACTCTCCACTTCCTTTCGTAGACCTGGATACCGTGGGACAAACATGCGATTTAGTCATGACTCGCAAGCACAAAATCGAACCTTCTGTCCTTGCACGGCCAATACCTCAATTTAACGTCACCGCGCTTTGCCGAAACCTTTCAGAGACTCTTATAACTGACTGTCTTCGTCGTCTCGAATTCCAAATGCTTGCCGAACCTGCTTATGGAAGTTCCCCGCCACCGTCTGAAATTCTCGACAAGCATGGTCTTTTCGAGGCTGTGGCAGGTATCACGGGAACGGCTATCCCTGCTGTTTTTGAATGGTATCTTAAAAGAAGGTTATCCATACTCGCGGGACCCCTACGACTTCTCTCACCACCCAAAAGACCGACGAAGCGACGAAATCCATTGAGACAGCTTCCTGAAGCTTGTTATGAGAAAATTCAAACTATAAAAGACGGGTATGATATCGGGATTGTCACACCCGGGGACATATTGTATTTGTCAAATGTCGAGATGGCAATGAAAGATAAGGATATCACCAAGTTATTGAGTATTCCTCTGAAGGAATATACGTGGCTGACAGAGAAATATTGTACATATATTAATTATGTACTCAATACATTAGCAGGCGCCGCCAAGATACCTGCGCGAGGTATTTTTTTCGAACGTATCACTTTTCGCAAATATCTTGAAATTACTTATGGGGGCGGACCTACAAGGCCGGAAAAGAAAGAAGTTGTCCTCGTGTGCGGAGCTATGGATATATGTCGTCCAAAAAAAGGCAAAGCAATCGTATGGGAAATCAAACATTCAGATTCCCTCTCACCAGAACATCTACTACAAGTCGCATTATACATGTTACTTCTCGGAGAATCAGCCTCGGGATTTCTCGTATCAGCACGCACGGGTCAAACCGTACAGGTTCTTCCCAAGACGTCGGATTCCCTGTTGGAAATTCTGCAATTGCTGGTAGATGCTAAATCCGAGGGTGCACAGTCGAGATTGTTGAATACGTATTCGGATGAGGAGTTTTTGTCGGAATGTAGAAGTGATTTTAAGGGTTTGGTGGGGAAATGTGCGTTGCCGGCTTGGTTTGCTATGAAGCCTACAGGGTCTATGTTTAAAAAGGGAGGGAGGAGTCGGAAGGGAGAGACGGATGATGTGGGTGGATCTGAGGTTACGCGGGAGATTTGAGCCGCAAATTGAATATGGATGAATGGATTCGATAGGGTTGTTGTAGATGTTAGATAAGGGTTGATGTGTGGTGGATATAATTTAGATGCTAGGTAGTGGGTACTAGATGCTAGATGCAAAAAAAAAACAAGAGCTCAGAAAAAAACATACAACAGTGGGGATTCGCTGGTGGTCACCCACCCAACTACTAATCCACCGATCTGAAGCTTGTGTATGGCAGAGCGGACGGGATGCCCAATTCTCTTCAGTCTATGGTCGTATGTGACAGGTAGGTGTGCTGATAAATTTATGTAGACAGCTTCGATGCGAGTATGTGGAAGTGTAGGGGCATCATTCATGTGGATTTCATTCGAAATTGTTTTGGAGAGCTTTGGAGAGTTCAGATTGATAGTAGAGTGTAGATTGGATTGAGCATATACATAAATTGTTCGAGTTCGAAAAATGAATGATGAGATGGGATCATGAATGCGGATTTCACCAGTGACCCTTTACACATAAATATATACTCCACCGCACTTGCGATGCCTGACTTGTGGCAGTCGTGCATGGTAAAGGGGATCCTGATAGGGAAATCTATGATTCTCGAATCAAAGCTTCCTTACAAATTCTGGTATCATAGGCCATAATATAAGGTTAGGATTTCCTATTGTTTAGAACGAGTCTTAAATCCCCTACCCTACTTTCGGACCACCTCTAATTTGGGCTATTTTTCATTACCAAAAATAACAAAAATTAATATTTATAACTTTTTTATCTATAAATATAATTTAATAAAATTTTAATTATGAATTTATTATTTATATAATAATAAATTCTGAAAATTTCAATTTTTTTTATAATTTTATTAATTAAGATATTAATAATTGAAATTTAGATTTTTAAATTATATAGGATTTATATATAAATTTAAATTTTGAAATAATTTTTTAACAAAAATTATTGAAAATAAATTATAAATTTTTTTCAAGTATTTATATTATAATTGATCAAATAGATCTGAATTTTGAATTTTAAATTATATAGAAAAATAATTATTTTTATTTTTAGATTTTACAAAAATTAAAAATCATTACATTTTAATTAAAAGAATTTCTGTAAATTAATTTTCAAAACAAATTCATTCATTTGATCGATTATGATATAGATATTCGAAAAAAAATTATAATTTATTTTAGTAATTTTTGTTCAAAAGTATTGAAGGTCTTGAAGATTTTTTAGTTTCGTATTTAAATCTTATATAAATCGAAAATTATAAGATTATAGATCTTGATGAAATCAATTATAAAAAATCTGAAATTTTCAGAAATGATTTATAATTATATAATAAATCTATGATTCAAATTTTATTAAATTATATTCATTAATAATAAAAATTATTACTAGATGAAAATCATGATTTTTGGTGTAAAAGGGTGGTTCAAAAGGGGGGTAACCCGAAAGTAGGGTAGGGGACTTACGATGAAAGGTCCCTGATCTAATTGATTCATTTCATACAATGGAGCTGTTTAAAAAAAACATGAGCCTTGTACAGTATCATAAGATCTCCGAGGATTTCCACTGCGTGTAAAAAACCTTGTCAAGTATGAAGTTCAGTTAGTCCATTAGACATTCTGCCGGATATTGCGCTAGGAGGCTTTGATGCTAGGAAAAACTTAAAGACATTTTCTATACCATCAAGATCACCTATCTACAACTCAGGCCGGAAAAAACTGTAATATTGAAGCTCTCCTGAAGCAAAGATTCGAGAACAGAATTGAAGATGGTTGCGAACATTCTCATTCGGAATCTGTCTACTTTTCGGAAACAAACAAAAACACTCGCAACAAACCCCTATCTTCTATTCATCCATCCGAAATAATACACCTTCAGAGACCAAACGCCCGAGAATGAGTCTTAGATACGATTTCAACACTGGTAAAATTCGGAATCTGATTATTTCTACTTGAATCCGAACGAATGAGATATGAAACAACCTTCGATCTCAGCTTCGTATCAATACCAAACTGTTCAAATAGACAGCAAAACTAGAAATTTCCACGAAAGAAATGATTTCGAATAGAGTCCCGAATCAATTGGAAGATAACGAGTAGTCAGATATGCAACAAAAGTACGATTCCCCACCGAGGAAAAGATTTCTTAGATGGTCACAGAAATAAAGTTCCCAGCAGACGGTTTCGAATGAATGATTCAGAATGAGGAGATATGAAATGGAAATCTGAAATTTGCCAGTATGAAGAAAGATCCGGAATCATCTCGATCGGGTGATGGATATGCAGCAAATTTGCCTAGAATGGTGAAAACAGTATAGTATCAATGCCATGGCCAGTGAATATGTATTGATGTACGCCTCTGAAAAGTGCAAGCTGGAGGGGGATAAGAAATGGTGATGATGATGATGTGGTCGACAAATTCAACAACATAATATATGACTGTAACGAAATATATAAGATTATACCGACTGAAGATACACCAAATCGTGCTGATTGTACAAAATAAAAACCATCTAAGCATCAAGGACATGTGCACCGAGCACAACACAGCCGCACCTTCTTTGCGCAATACCTTTTCCGGGATCAACTCCCCCTCGTCTTTATCTGTTTTCATGATATCCTGTCACAAAAGATTTCATCATCAACAAAAAGAACTTTATAAAATACAAAACAATTGATCATGGAACATCCACCTTCCACTTCCCACCAAAAAAAACACCCCGCCAATACCCACCCCACTACCCCCCTCGCTTAAATTTTCTTTGCGAAAATTTTTCACAAAACTCTTCAAGACTACAGAAATTTTTTTCCTCAATCCTGCAAATATATCTCTAAATAATAAACAAACCCTTCAATTAACCATCAAGCAAAGCCTGCCCGGCTAGCTCAATCGGTAGAGCGTGTGACTCTTAATCACAAGGTTGGGGGTTCGACCCCCCCGTTGGGCTCAATCCCCATCGATTCAGTTTGATTTTTTGGAAAGTTTTTAGTTTTTTTGGAAGACTTTATTTATCTATGATCTGAGGAGAGAGGGGTGAATGATATAGAGGATCAAAGAGGAAAAGATTGATTGAGGTACAATCAATGTTACTGCTGTTTATTGAATGAACGTCTAATCTCGCTTGCGAGCGGATAACTTTTTTTTTTTGATACCTTGCGGTAGTGCCCCTCCGTTTAAAGTGGTCAATGTACATACATAATTTTCATTTAAACAATTTAATGCCACAACAAGTTTGATCATATCATCCTTTTGCAGCTCCTGCTTCAACAATAATTAGTAATCTACAAGCGTTTGTGGTTTAGTGGTAAAATCCATCGTTGCCATCATCTTCTCTCCATCAGAAAAGAACTTGAAATAACATCGATGGGCCCCGGGTTCGATTCCCGGCGAACGCATTATATCTCATTTCGGTGAGCATTCTTTTTTTTTTCCTATTTTACAAAATGGATTAATTTTGATTAAAATAATCATTTTTGGTTTATATTATTAAAATGTTTTAATATATTTTTTAATTCTTATTTAAAATAATGAAAATTTTAAAACTCGATTTTCAAATCTATTCTTTTTTTTTGTAATTATAATATTATATTAATTTTAAAATCTGAAAGAAATAATAAATCTTTTTTAATTTTTTTAATAAAATTTTTTTTTTCTAGATATTGGAGGGTGGTCGATTGGATAATAATAAATAATAATAATAATAATATTATTATCTATTATGATAGTGGAAGACTTAGTTATATTTAGCTTTGAGGTAAATCGAATATAGAGGTGGAAAATTTTGAAGTCAGAACAATATATATAATAAATATTGAATTTTATCTGCTTACTTTTTCGAAGAATTCTTTGAAGAAAATCTTCGTATTTATAATCTACAATCTAATTCTAGTATGTTCTATGCTTATAAATAAGATCGATTTAAATCGAATCTTATAGAATCATTTCATATAATAGAAATGAGTAATAACCAATAATATTTGACTTGAGAAATAAGAAAATTTCATATGATTCTATATGTTTCCATCACATTCCATTTCGTTACAAATCATTCTAATATGATATATGATCGAGATTTTATATAATAATAAAATTACGTAATATATAATGATATTACTAATATATCATGTGATCATATAATCATTGGTTCGGTTATTATTATTAAGTGATTTAATAACTTATTAGGAACTCTGACAAAAACAATAATTAAACATTGATAATCCAGAAAATGATATAACTGTAACGATACTGTACTGGAGGCAGCGGCTGCCTGAGGTTTCGTCGGTTGGTAGTTGTAGGTTAAGGCTTTATCAATTGGGTTCACTTGAAAGTGAAATCGTTATGGGATCAAGTAGAATATAGGTAAACTAATTGATAATTAAGTTAAGTATAAAGCTCTTAAACTATAAAATTATTTTGATTATATATTAATGAATATAATTTGGATAGCTTGGATAGACTAATCTATTTAGTCTATCCATCCAATTGGATAGATAGGATAGACTGGTCTATTCAGTCTATCTATCATATAATCCATTATTAGTCTTAGGACACTAATCCTAGGACGATTCCAATCCTAGGATAATAATCCTGGGACAGATTTTATCCTGGGACAATAGCCCTAGGACAAATACTGTCCTGGGATAATAATCCTGGGACAAATCATATTCTAGAACACTTATCCTAGGACCCAATAATTGCCTAGTTCATTCTTCCTGGGACATTATTTGTCCTAAAACAATATTTGTCCTAGGATTCCTTATCGATAAGGATTCCCCCAAAGAAAACAGTTCAAATATTAGTAACTAGATTTATTTTATAAAAATGAATATGATTCATAACATTATCCCCTTCCCAGCCAAGCGTCGTCCTCGATCGTTTATAACTAGTACAAGATCTACAATATCCATCTTTCACATTCCTTCCTTTCTTTTTGTAATATACTATCTCAACATACTCGAAAACAAATAAAGCAATTGGAACTTGATAATCGAATTGAACAAATAGGAAGCGAAATGGTTGCTTGTACTCGATATGAAAAGGCCAATTATTGTTGTGTTGCTTTGGAGTCAGGCTCTAACAATAGTAGATATGCTGAATATTGTCGTTATAGAAAAACTTGTGATATAAGATCGAAGAACAAAATGCCATCCTTTTCCGATTGGTTCTCTATTGATCGTCAAAGACAAAAACTTTGTGAAGAGGAGGAAAAGGCTTTCGCGGTATCACAAGAAGCTATGGCCAAGATTTCTCATCTTTATAAACAACAATGTTTACTAAATAAATAGGAGCAGAAATTGATAATAGCTGGTTTAAATTCTCTGAATGAGCTTGATGCTTTAAAGGAGAAGGAAAGATTCGAAAAAGAAAAAGAAAGAGAAATTGCTGCAACTTCAACGCCCGTTATTCCTCCCGACCCTTTTAGTCAATTTGATTCTGAATTTTCTACAATTGGTTCCGACTCTTTTGATCCCTCTTTTTTGTATTCGATGGATTCGTTATCTATATAAGCTATATTGAATTCTCTTTCCTTTTGAATAAATCCGGATTCTGTTGGCAAAAATCCTTAAACTTTTTAAGGTGCTTAAAGTCTTTCTCTAATTCCTATATATTCTTGAAGTCCAGATAATTTTCTTATTTCACTAGATATTTGACTTTGTTTCTAATATATTTATAATCAGTATTTTCTCTATTTTGTACTTAGTGTTTTGATTAATAGATATAATTTCGGTTTCAGGAGTTTTAGGTGCTCTTGATGATACTAATTCGAGTAAGGATATATAGAATACTGAATAGATGTTCATACTCTTTGATAATATCAATTCATAATTCAAGGGTCCTTTAATTTTCTTGATTTTGAATGATCCCAATTTCTTATGATCTAATTTCATATTTGGTCTCTTTATCTCGATGTTTTTTTGAAGTAAATAGACTTTATCCCTCTTTTTTAATATTGGTTCCTGATTACACTTTTTATTATAATAATAAGCGTTTCTTTCAATAATGAATTTGAGTTCCGTTATTATTTCTTTATGAACTTCCTTGAGTTTCTTTGTTTGTATAATAGCAGATTGGTTCTTTATTTCTGGAATATTTGATTCTTGGTATACAACTAATTCGTATCCAAAATTGGTATAATTCGGTGAGATTTAAGTAGTTTCCAAAGTAGAGCTATTGTATACAAATTATGTTAAAGGTAATAATCCTATCCAATTATTTTGTTGATAATTTATATAACAACGAAGATATACTTTGATAATCTGGTTTATTTGTTTGTTTCCTTTATTTGTTTGTGGATAGAATATTGTAGATATTTTCCTTTTCATATCTAATAATATTACTAAAACGATCCAGAATTTTGATGTAAAGAGTTTATCTCTATTGGACAATATCTCTTCTAATAATCTATGTATTACAATGACTTCTTTTAGGAATATGATTGTTAGGGTTTTTATAGTCAAAATGATCTTATATAGTATTAATATTATATACTTGATTAATCGATTTATAATGATTAGGAGATAATCGTATTCTACTCTTATTATTGGATCCTTAGATTTAGATAATGGCCCTATAAAGTCCTATAATATCGATTTCTATAATATAGATGGTATTTCAGTTGTATATATCTGTTTATAAGGGGTATAGTGAGAGGCCTTGTTCCTGATACAGGTATTATATTCAATGATCACTTTTTTGACTATAATTTGAAGTCCTGGATTTTAATATTGTCTCTTAATTCTTAAATATATTCTTTGTATTCCCTAATGACTATAAGCTAATAATATATATTGTTCTTCGATGAATTCGGTGGTAATGCTATTTGATAACCAAATTTTCTTTGCGATTCGTATCAATCTATCTACAGTTATTAGCGGCTCAGGTTATTTGATATTTTCCTTATTCAATTATATATCTGTAAGTTTGTTTTTCCAGACTTCCATTGATTTATTCTCTAAAACAGCAATTTCTGTTAGGTTCGGAATAAGATCTTTGTTAGAAAGAGATTTCAAAATCGCTATTTTTTGATAGATCTTATCATCCTTATATCCTGGTGGTCTATTTAGTACATCTATTCTTATATTATCTTTGCCTTTGATATACTTGATTATCAAGTCGAAACCAGTTAATTTTTCAATTCATCAAGTCAATCTTTGATTATCCAGAACCTTAATTATAATAAAGATTTATAGATTTATATAATCAATATAAATAATTACTAGGAATTTAGCCCCTTAAAAATAGATTCTCCAATATTTCAACGATTTGACTATAATTATAAGTTCCTTTTTATAGATATTATAATTTTGCTTTGTTTTATCCATTTTGCTAAAATAATAAACAATTGGGTGTAGTTTCTTATTATTATCTCTTTGAAGATGAACTCCTGCTATATAGGTATCGGAAGCGTTTGTTTCAATAATGCTGTCACGAATCACATTCATTTTTATAAAATAAATCTAGTTACCAGTGTTTAAGCCGCTTTCTTTAGGGGGTCCTTATCGATAAGGAATTCTAGGACAAATATTGTTCTAGGACAAATAATGTCCCAGAAAGAATAGGTTAGACAATCATTGGGTCTTAGGACAAATGTTTTAGGATATGATTCATCCTAAGATTATTTGTCCCAGGATAGGATTTATCTTAGGATAAGATTTGTCCTAGGACAAATTATCCCAGAATAATATCTGTCCCAGGATTATTATCCTAGGATTGGAATTGTCCTAGGATTAGTGTTCTAGGGCTAATAGTAGATCACATAATGGATAGACTGAATAACTTGAATAGACTGGTCTATCTAGTCTATCCAAAACTATCTAAATTATATTTATTAATATATAGTCAGAATAGTTTCATAGTTTAAGAGCTTTATACTTAACTTAATTATCAATTAGTTTACCTATATTCTACTTGATCTAATAACGACTTCATTTTCAAATAAACCCAATTGATAAAGTCTTAACCTACAACTATCAACCAATGAAATCTCAGATAGTCGCTGCCTTTAGTACAATATCGTTACACTTTGAGCATTGTTTTCGGTTAAGTTATATCAGTTATGATAGATTTTATTCAGCAACCCACCAAATCAATTTCCTTCTCCTTTATAGGAGCCTCAGGACAGACTATTGTCAATATAGAGCTAAGACGAGCAATCCAAGTATCTACCCCTGATCTATTTTATGGAGATTATAATAAACATCGAGCTTTTGTTATATAAGCTGATCTTTATTATACCTTTAATGGACACCTCTTTTCGACATCAATACAGAGGATCTTGTAGCTAATCTCGTTCTTCCAAGGATTTGCATTCAATTGGATCGAACCCTTTGTCAATAATCTAATGACCAAAGCTACTAATGGTCAACTTAATGAAAATATGAAATCTAAGATACATTATTTTTTCGGTATTTACGAATCATTTCGACAAGGTTTCGACAGGGCCTTCAGGGAAGTTGACCCCGATCATATGACTGAAAGAGTATTACGACAATTTAAGCAGATAGGGTCAGTTACAGCCTATATTGTTAAGTTCCAATAATATATTGAGCATATTATATAGAATAATAATTACCTTAGATCCTAGTTCTATAAGGGACTCAAGGATATTATCAAGGATGAGCTAACAAGAGCTCCAAAACCACCAAATCTTTCTAAATTAATCGAAACCTTTATTTTAATCGACAATTGTTTCTATAAAAAACGAATGAAGAAAAAGGGAACTATTCAGGAAAACAGAAAATTTTCTAAACCTCAGCATCAGAACAAACATTATGATGCCGGCGACCCAATGGAATTGGATGAAATTGAACGTTGATATAAATCAAATAGGCTTAGCATTGAAGAAAAGAAAAGATGTAGAGAAAATAATCTATATTTCAATTATAGAAAAGATAGGTATATATTTCGAGACTATAAATAAAAGAAGTTATTTGTTGTAAAGGGCAAGAAACAAATAAGATTTGGAAATAAGAGATAGAGATCTCAAAAAGTGAGTACTCTAAAAGGTAACTTTTGCAAGATTGAATTGTTAGAAAAAGAGTTACCCCAATTATATCCAGAATAATTCAGGGAGTTGAATATGGTAATCCTATCTACAAAGATGGAATCAATTGGAAATATTGATGAGGAAGTCGAGCTTACAGATAATTATAAGTCAGTTAAGTTGCTCGAAGAGAAAGGATCTGAAGATAATCCGCAAATCAATAAAGTCTACCTAAAACCTCAAGAAAACAAGCTATAGTACTTGACCAGTTACCTTGATGGAAAACACATATAGCGTTATTACAAAGAACAGAAACCTGATTTTGTAGAAAAATATCAGACTTATAATCATCCAACCCTATTGATTCTATACACCGTCATTTATAGCGACCCTTATCGTATAGTATTCAAGGAGAATACAAGGGAAGATAATGTTAGGAGATTTGTTGTGGACTTAGGCTCTCCTTGGATTAGTGAAGGATAAGAGTATAATGATTATGATCTAGTAATCGGAGATGTATAGGAAATTCTATTATAAGCTGAATACCGCAGGATCTGGCGCAGGATTAATTATTATTATGAACATCATTGGGCCGAGGACTATTGCCGAGACTTTCAGATAGGATCAATAGAACTATTAGTAATTATACCTTATAGATTATTGAGTATAAGCGAATATTAGTATAAATAGTTGAACCTTCTTACCAAAAAACGGATCATCGAGCCACTATCGCTAGAACTCAATGGTACAATTGGGATTGAACAATTAATTATAAGAATCAGTCTCGGAAAGCAGGAAGTTAGAGTTTTGATCAATTCAGGAGCTATAGGAATGTTTATAGATCTTAATTTTATAGAAAAAAACAGAATCCTTATTAAGTTTAAGGAATATTTATATCAATTGATATTGTTGGGAGGAAAGAAGATTGGAGTAGACGGATGAATACAAAGACAGATTAGCACTCTAAAAATGATTATGCCAGGAGGGCATACTGAACAAGTCAAATTGAACTTAATACTATTAGACAAATATATAATAGTCTTAAAAACCCTTTGGATTAGAAAATATAATCCAAATATTGATTAGGTAAAGGATATCCTTATATTCGATCATTATAGTTGCAAGAACGAATAATTATATGATCCAAAGGAACAGACTTTTGGGGAGATTGGATATTGTGCTATAGCAGTTACAGATCCTTTACTGATTGATAAGATCGATGCAAAAGAAATTCCAGTGTAGTACAGAAAATTCGCCAAGTTGTTTGAAGATCTACAGGACTTGAGAGCCCTGCCAGAATATAAGCCTTGGGATCATGAGATCAATTTCAAAGAAGGATTCATACCCCTAATTAAAAGATTGAGATCATATAACCCCAATATTTTAAGAATATAGGAAGAATATCGATCTAAAGCTGAAAAGAAGGGATGGATTAGGAAATCTAAGTCCCCTTATATATCTAATATACTATTAGTGTTCAAGAAAGGAGATCTGAATAATCGATTTTGTGAAGATTATCATCAAATGAACAATAGGATTATCAGGGATGTATACCCTATACCTAAAGTCTAGGAGCTAAGGGATAAGTTGAGCAAAGTAGTGATTTATACTAAACTAGATCAAAAGAATGTCTTCAATCTCATACAAATTAAGGAGGGATACAAATAAAAGATTGTTTTCATATTACCTTCCAGATTATAGGAATATATTATTATGCCATTTGGGTTAACAAATATATTAACTATATATCAACAATAAAATAACGAAATACTCAAGGAGTTTAGCTTATTCGTAATCTGTTATTTAGATGACATCTTGGTCTTCTTTCAAAAAGAAAAAGAATATAAGGAATATATCCTCAAAGTATTTGAAGTATTTAGGAAGATCGACTTACAACTTAAGTTATCAAAATGCAAATTCGGAGTCAAGAAGGTAACCTTCCTGGGATATATAATCGAACCAGATCAGATGAATATCGACCTAGAGAAAACCAAGAAAGTAAAAAATTGGGAACAATTTAGAAATATCAAAGATATACAGATTATATTAGGATTCATCAATTTTTGTCGGGTATTCATCAAAGACTTTTCCAAAATGATAGAACCATTTATGGAGATAACGAAAAAGGGTATAGGATTTGTATGAAGCGAAAAGGCAGAGTAAGTCTTTCAGGAAATCAAGAACAGATTTACCAGGGAACCTATACTTTACAATTATTATGATGATCGAGAAAGCATCATTGAAACAGACGCTTCCGATATCTGTATAACAGGAGTTCATCTTCAAAAAGATAATAATAAGAAATTACATCTAGTTGCTTATTATTTCAACAAAATGAATAAAACAAAGCAAAATTATAATATCTATAAGAAGGAATTTATGATTATAGTCAAATCGTTGAAACATTGGAGAATCTATCTTCAAGGGATTAAATTCTTAATAATCATTTATATCGATTATATGAATCTATGAATCTTTATTATAATTAAGGTTCTGGATAATCAAAGATTGGCTCGATGGGCTGAAGAATTAGCTGATTTCAATTTGATAATCAAGTATATCAAAGGCAAAGACAATGTAAGGGCAGATGTACTAAGCAGGCCATCAGGGTATAAGGATGATAAAATCTATCAAGAGACAGCGATTTTGAAATCTCTTTTTAATAAAGATCTTATTCCAAATCTAATAGAAATTGTTGTTTTAGAGAATAAATCAATAGAAGTCTGGAAAAACAAACTTGCAGATGTATAATTGAATAAGGAAAATATTAAATAACCTGAATCATCAGTAATTGTAGATAGATTAATATAGATTGCAAAGAGAATTTGGCTATCAAATAGTATTGCCATTGAATTCATCGAAGAGCAGTATATATTATCAGCTTATGATCATCAGGAAGTACAAAGAACATATTTGAGAATTAAAAGACAATATTGGAGTCCAGGACTCTGAATCATAGTCAAAAAAGTGATCACTGAATGTGATATCTGTATCAGGAATAAGGCTTTTTATTATACTCCTTATAAACAAATATATACAATTGAAATACCATCAATATTATAGAAATCAATATTATAGGATTTCATAGGACTATTACCTAAATCCAAGGATCCAACAATAGAAACAGAATACAATTATCTCTTAATCATTATGAATCGACTGACCAAATACATGATACTAGTATTATATAAGACCACCTTGACTGCAGAAACCCTAGCAGCTATATTCCTAAAAGAAGTTATTGCAGTACATAGATTATTAGAAGAGATATTGTCCAATAAAGATAAACTCTTTATATCAAAATTCTGGATTGTTTTAATAATATTACTAAATGTAAAAAGGAAAATGTTTATAATATTCCATCTATAAACAAATAGAGGGAACGAATAGGTAAACCAGATTATTGAAGTATATCTTCGTTGTTATATGAATTATCAACAAAATGATTAGATAGGATTACTACCCCTAATATAATTTGTATATAACAGCTCTGCTTTGGAAACTACCTAAATCTCACCAAACTATACCAACTTTGGATACGAATTAGTTGTATATCAGGAACCAGATATTCCAGAAATAGAAAACCAATCTGCTATCATACAAACAGAGAAACTCAAGGAAGTTCACAAAGAAATAGCAACAGAACTCAAATTCATTGCTGAAAGAAACGTTCATTATTATAACAAAAAGCGTAGTCAGAAGCCAATATTAAAGGAAAGGGATAAAGTCTATCTACTCCAAAAGAACATCAAGATAAAAAGATTAAATATAAAACTGGACCATAAAAAGTTGGGATTATTCAAAATCAAGAAAGTTAAAGGACCCTTGAATTATAAATTAGTACTACCAAAAAGTATAAACATTTATCCAGTATTTCATATATCCTTGCTCGAATTAGTATTATCAGAAGTACCTAAAGCTCCTAAAACCGAAATTATATCCATTGATCAAAACGCCAAATATGAAATAGAGAAAATACTAGATTGCAAATATATTAGAAACAAAGTCAAATATCTAATAAAATAAGAAAATTACTTGGACTCCAAGAATATATAGGAATTAGAGAAAGACCTCAAGTATTTTAAGAAGTTTGAGGATTTTCGTCGACAGAATCTGGATTTGCTTAAAAGGAAGGAGAATTCAATATAGCTTATATAGATAGCGAATCCATCGAATACAAAAAAGAGGGATCGAAGAAGTTGGAGTCAGTTGTAGGAAGTTTAGAATCAAATTGACCAAATTGACAAAAAGGTTGGGAGGAATAACAGGCGTTGAAGTTGCAGTAATTTCTCTTTTTTTTTCTTTTTCAAGTTTTTCCTTCTCCTTTAGAACATCAAGTTCATCAAAAGAATTTAAACCAGCCGCTATTAATTTCTGCTCCTGCTCATCCAGTAAACGTTGTTGTTTACGAAGGCGAGAAATCTTGGCCATAGCTTCTTGAGATACCGCGAAAGCCTTGGCTATAGCCTTTTGTGATACTGTGAAAGCTTTTTCCTCCTCTTCACAAAGCTTTTGTCTTTAACGATCAATAAAGGACCAATCGGAAAGAGTTGGCATTTTGTTCCTCGACTTCACATCGCAAGTTTTTCCTTGATGACAACATTCAGTATATCTACCACTATTAGAGCCCGACTCCAAAGCGACACAACAATGATTGGCCTTTTCATATCGAGTACAAGCAACTATTTCGCTTCCTGTTTGTTCGATTTGATTACCAAGTTCCAATTGCTTTGTTTGTTTTCGAGTATATTGAGGTGGTATATTGTAGGAAGAAAGGAAGGAATATGAGGGATGGATATTATAGATCTCGTACTAGTTATAAGTGATCGAGGACGACGCTTAACCAGGAAGGGGATAGTGTCACGAATCACGTTCATTTTTATAAAATAAATCTAGTTACCGGTGTTTGAGCCGCTTTCTTCGAGGGGTCCTTATCGATAAGGAATCCTAGGACAAATATTGTCCTAGGACAAATAATATCCTAGGAAGAATAGATTAGGCAATTATTGGGTCCTAAGACAAATGTCCTAGGATATAATTCGTCCTAGGATTATTTGTTTCAGAATAGGATTTATCCCAGGATAAGATTTGTCCCAGAACAAATTGTCCCAGGATAATATCTGTCCCAGGATTATTATCCTAGGATTGGAATTGTCCCAGGATTAGTGTCCTGGAGCTAATGGTAGATCATGTGATGGATAGACTGAATAGCTTGGATAGATTGGTCTATCCAGTCTATCCAAAGTTATCCAAATTATATTCATTAGTATATAATCAGAATAGTTTTATAGTTTAAGAACTTTGTATTCAACTTAGTTATTAATTAGTTTACCTATATTCTACTTAATCTAGTAACGACTTCACTTCCAAATGAATCTAATTGATAAAGCCTTAACCTATAACTACCAACCAACGAAACCTCAGGCAGCCGCTGCCTCCAGTACAATATCGTTACAAATGCTTTCTCGATCATTATAATAATTGTAGAGTATAGGTTCCCTAATAAATCTATCCTTGATTTTCTGGAAGGCTTGCTTTGTCTTTTTGTTCTATATAAATCCTATACCCTTTTTTGTTATTTTTATAAGTAATTCTATTATTTTAGAAAAGTTTTTGATGAATATCCGACAAAAGTTAACGAATCCTAGTATAGTTTATATATCTTTGATATTTCTAAATTGTTCCCAATTTTTTATTTTCTTAGTTTTCTCTGAATTAATACTTATCTAATCTAATTCGATTATATATCCCAGAAAGATTATCTTCTTAACTCCAAACTTATATTTTGATAATTTGAGTTATAAGTCGACCTTCCTAAATATTTTGAATATTTTAAGAATATATTCCTTATATTCTTTTTCTTTTTAAGAGAAAATTAGGATATCATCTAAATAATAGATTATGAATAAATTAAACTCCTTGAGTATTTCGTTGTTCTATTGTTGATATATAATTAGTGTATTTGTTAATCCAAATAATATAATAATATATTCCTATAATCCGGAAGGTAATATGAAAGTAATCTTTCATTTGTGTCCCTCCTTAATTTGTATAAGATTGAAGGTATTCTTTTGATCTAGTTTAATATAGATCATTACCTTGTTCAACTTATCCCTTAACTCCTAAACTTTAGATATAGGATATATATCCCTAATAATCCTATTATTCATTTGGTGATAATTTCTGCAAAATTGATTATTTAGATCTTCTTTTTTGAATACTAATAATATATTAGATATATAAGGGGATTTAGATTTTCTAATCCATTCTTTCTTTTTAATTTTCGATCGATATTCTTCCTATATTCTTAAGGTATTAGAGTTATATAATCTTAATCTCTTAATTAGGGATATGAATCCCTTTTTGAAATTGATCTTATAATCCCAAAGCTTATATTTTGATAGGGCTCTCAAATCCTGTAGGTCTTCAAACAGCTTGGCGAATTTTCTGTATTGTACTGGAATTTCTTTTGCATTGGTCTTGCCAATTAATAAAGGATCTATAACTGTTATAATATGATATCTAATCTCTTCAGAAATCTGTTCTTTTGGATTATATAATTATTTGTTCTTGTATCTACAACAATCGAATATAAAAGTATCCTTTACCTAATCAATATTTAGATTATATTTTCTAATCCAAAAGGTTCTCAAGACTATTATATATCTGCCTAATAATACTAAGTCCAATTTGACTTATTCAATATGCCCTCCTAATATAACCATTTTTAAAGCATTAATCTGTCTTCATATTTATCCGTCTACTCCAGCCTTCTTTTCTCCTAGTAACATCAGTTAATATAAATATTCTTTAGACTCAATAAGGATTCCGTTTTTTTTTGCGAAATTGAGATCTATAAATATTTCTATAACTCCTGAATCGATCAAAGCTCTAACTTCCTGTTTTCCGAGGCTGATTTCCATAATTAATTATCTAATCCTTATTGTACTATTAAGTTCTAGTAATAATAATTTGATGATCTGTTCTTTAGTAAAAAGGTTCAATTATTTATATTAATATTCATTTATACTCAATAATTTATAGGGTATAGTTACTAATAATTCTATTGGTCCTGTCTGAAAATCTCGGCAATAATCCTTGGCCCAATAACGTTTATAATAATAATTAATCCTATACTAGATTCTGCAGTATTCAGCTTATAACAGGATTTCCTATACATTTCTGATTACTAGATCATAATCATTATACTCCTATCCTTTATTAGTCTGAGGAGAGCTTAAGTCCGCGACAAATCTTCTAATATTGCTTTTTTTTGTATTCTTCTTGAATATTATTCGATAAAGGTCGCTATATATGATGATATATAAGATCAATAGGATTGGATAATTATAAGTCTGATATTTTTCTACAAAATTAGATTTATATTCTTTATGATAATATTATATATGTTTTCTATCGAGGTAACTGGTCAGGTACCATAGCTCGCTTTCTTGAGGTCTCAGATAGGCTTCATTGATTTGCTGATTGTCTTGAGATCCTTTAATAGATCTTTCCTTTTCGAACAATTCGACTAACTCATAATTATCTGTAAGCTCGACTTCCTCATCAATATTTCCGGTTGATTTCATCTTTATAAATAAGATGATTATATTTAACTTCTTAAATTATTCTGGATATAATTAGGGTAACTCTTTTTCTAACAATTCAATCTTGTAAGAGTTATCTTTTAATATATCTACTTTTTAGGATCCTTATCTCTTATTTCCAAATCTTACTTGTTTCTTGCCTTTTATAATGAATAACTTCTTTTAATTACAGTCTCAAGATATATACCCATCTTTTCTATAAGTGAAATATAGATTATTCTCTCTGCATCTTTTCTTTTCTTCAACATTAAGTTTATTTGATTTATAACAATATTCAATTTTATCCAATTCTATTGGGTCGCTAGTATTGTAGTATCTATTCTGATGTTGAGGTTTAGAAAACTTTCTGTTTTCCTGAATGGTTCCCTTTTTCTCTATTTGTCTTTTGTAGAAATAGTTGTCGATTAGAATAGAGATTTCGATTAATTTAGAAAGGTTTGGTGGTTTTGGAGTTCTTATTAACTCATCCTTGATAATATCCTTGAATCCCTTATAGAACTAGGATCTAAAATAATTATTATCTTATATAATATATCCAATATATTATTAGAATTTAGCAATATAGGCTGTGACTGACCCTATTTGTTTAAATTGTTGTAATACTCTTTTAATTATATAATCAGGGTCAACTTTCCTGAATACCTTGTCGAAACCTTATCGAAATAATTTGTAAGTATCAAAAAGATAATATATCTCAGATTTCATATTTTCATTAAGTTGACCATTGGTGGTTTTGGTTATTAAATCATTGAAAAAGGGTTTGATCCAATTGAACACAATTTCTCAAAAGAACAAGATTAATCATAAGATCCTCTATATTGATATCAAAAAGAGGTGTTCATTAAAGGTATAGTAAAGATCAGTTTGTACAACAAAAGCTCAATATTTACTACGATCTCTATGAAATAGATTAGAGGTAGATATTTGGATTGCTCGTCTTAACTTTATGTTGACAGCAGCCTGTCCTGAGGCTCCAATAGAGGAGAAGGAAACTGGTTTGGTAGTTTGCTGAATAGAGTTCATCATAACTGATATAGCTTAACCGAAATGGTACTCAAAGTGTAACAATATTATATTGGAAACAACAGTTGTCTAAGGTTTCGTTGGTTAATAGTTGTAGATTAAGGCTTTATCAATTGGGTTCATTTGAAAATGAAGTCGTTATAGGATCAAGTAGAATATAGGTAAACTAATTGATAATTAAGTTGAGCACAAAGCTCCTAAACTATGAAACTATTCTGATTATATATTAATGAATATAATTTGGATAGTTTGGATAGACTGGTCTATTCAGTCTATCCATTTAATTGGATAGATAGAATAGATTGATCTATTCAGTCTATTCATTATATAATCCATTATTAGTTTCAGGATATTAATTCTAGAACGATTCTAATCCTAAGATAATAATTCTGGGACAGATTTTATTCTGAAACAATAGCCCTGGGACAAATACCGTCCTAGGATAATAATCCTGGAACGAATTATATCCTAGGATATTTATCCTAGGACCCAATAATTGCCTAACCTATTCTTCCTGGGACATCATTTGTCCTAAGACAATATTTGTCCTAGGATTCCTTATCGATAAGGATCCCCTCAAAGAAAGCAGCTCAAACACCAGTAACTAGATTTATTTTATAAAAATGAACATGATTCGTGACAATAACATACTATAATAATAATATTCAAAAAAAGAAAAAATAGCTTAATCCTTTCTTATTTAACTCAATCCCAAACATTATGATTAGGATTTATCAAAGTTTAATTATAGAACAATTTTCGTAATATTATAAGCGAGCTATAATATACATTCTGTATGTTATAATGTTATCCCCTCTTTATCATAATATTTGCTTCCTTCAATTTCCTTCCTATTCCAAAAGTTGTTTAAATAAAAATTTCCAAACCAAAACAATCCTTTAAGAGCATAATCTTTTATGAAAGAGCTTATAATTGATTATAAAAACTATGTATTGTTGCTCCTATAAATCATATTATATTGATATAATCCTAACAATTTATTAATTATAAATGCCAAATCCTCCCAAGGAAATGTTGGTACCAAAAGATTCATTACCTCTTTACTTGGTGTATAAGTAATGTTGTATAGAAATAAAAGAATGATATAAACAAAAGAAAGAATATTAGGGTTGTCAAATCGATGCAAAATAGTTTTAAAAATAAAGTTACTAAGGTTTTCAATATATTTGAATAAGATTACATAGATATTATACTTATCTATTTCCCAAAGATTTCTATATATAACTTTCTTAAGGAATTTTTCTATTAAATAGAAGCTATATTTAATATTGATATTGAATATAGCAACAAAATATCCATCTATAATAAACTTGGTTAAGGTTTATGTAAGATAATTATCTAAAAGACAAAGGAATTACAATATATATTCAGATATATGAGTATTGTATTTCTCCAAGTTATCAATTATATATATAAGAATATGAGCATAAACTTTAATAAAAGCAATATACAATTTATGGCGATTATAAAGATCGCTATTTTCATCAATTTCTTCAATTAATGCTTTAATAAAATTGTAGAATACATTCAAGAATGGGCTCCATATAGAATAAATAAATTAAACAATGGAGATAGATTTTGTAAAAAAGAATATCTATTGTAATTGATCTGATTCAACAAGTTGTTTAAGATAAAGATAAGATTTCCCTATATCAAAGCTTTTATTATATATATGTAAATATTATTTATATATAATTTACTTCCAGAAACTATAATCTTCTATTTTCACAAAAGTATTGATTAAATTTAAAAGGATTATGATTATATGGAAATATATAATATATCCTAAATATATAGTCCATATATTTTTGAAATCCAGAATTTCTTTATATAAATTAAATAATATTTAATAAACCTTATTTGTAAAGTTCAGTATATAAACCAATAAAATAAGTGATATAAGTAACAAAAATACCAAAAATCACTCAATGCCATTCCACATTCTTTCAATCACTGGTAACTTCAATAATAGCTCACAAATAACTGGAAGAGCATCTATAAATTAAGAGATCTTAATAAATCTGTTATATTCGAAAAGTAAACCACATTATAAATTGTAAAGAGTTTGCAATTATCCATATTATAATTGTATAGAAGGATTGTTTAGTATAGGTGTAATTTGTTTATCAATTATTACATTACTTTTTTTTTTTATGATTAACAATATTATAATATATATTATCAAGAAATTCATGTTGCTTTTGGAAAGTCCATTCATTTAGTATATAGCCTTAAAGATAATAAATCGGTATGGTGTAGGGGCGAAAATTTTGTATTTATATAATAATCTTCCAGGTATTATAATTGAAGCTTTATTTCCTTTAAGGGAAGGGGAGTTGATAGTTATTAAGAGTTCTAATATTATTCTATTTGATGATGATATTATTCAAGAATAATTATTATAGGATCCAAAAATCTTATAAGGATATCTGTTTTCAGTTCTGATAGATCTGTATATGGAGTTATATATACAATCACAATTCCTCAATAAAAATTACAAAAAAGAATATATTTGCAAAAACATTAAATATAATCAATTATTTGATAATATAAAGTCAATAAACGATAAAAGATGTGTCAGAATTCCTAATAAGTTATTAAATCACTTAATAATAATAACCAAACCAATGATTATATGATCACGTGATATATTAGTAATATCATTATATATTACGTAATTTTATTATTATATAAAATCTCGATCATATATCATATTAGAATGATTTGTAACGAAATGGAATGTGATGGAAACATATAGAATCATATGGAATTTTCTTATTTCTCAAGTCAAATATTATTGGTTATTACTCATTTCTACTATATGAAATGATTCTATAAGATTCGATTTAAATCGATCTTATTTATAAGCATAGAATATACTAGAATTAGATTGTAGATTATAAATACGAAGATTTTCTTCAAAGAATTCTTCGAAAAGGCAAGCAGATAAAATTCAATATTTATTTTATATATTGTTCTGACTTCACCTTTATATATTCGATTTACCTCAAAGCTAAATATAACTAATTCTTTCACTATCATAATAGATAATAATAATATTATTATTGTTATTTATTATTATCCAATCGACCACCCTCCAATAATATATTTTCTAAATATTATTTGATATTACAAAGAGTATATAAATATATATATTCAGAATAATAAATCTTTTATATATTATTTAGAATTTTGATATAATATAAATCTTTTATATAATAATATATACAAAGAATTATTTCAATATCTAAATTCTGAATTTTAGTAATAAGATAAGATTTCTTTTTGTTTTTTCAACAAATCTTATAAGAATATAAATCGTTTAGAATAAAGAAAAGGCTAAAAGATATAAAGATTAAATAGATAGGATATTCATTAGTTATAAGTGATCAAGGACGATACTTAGCCAGAAAGGGGATAGTATCACAAATCATATTTATTATAATATAATAAAAACAAGTATATCAATTTGGACCATTGTTTTTGTGAAAGTTCTTATCGATAAGGAATCCTAAAATAAAAGTCCTAAGATAAATAAGATCCCAGAATAATTAATATCCTAAAAAGAAAAGGTTAAACAATCATATAGATCTAGAACAAATATTCTAGGATATGATTTGTCCTAAAATAAAGTATCTCAAGATAATATTCATTCTAGGATTATTATCTTAGGAACTTTATAATCTCAGGATTGGAATCATTTTAGGATTAGTATCCTGAGATTTGTATAGGATCATATAATAGAGCCTTTAGGAATATAAGCTCTTCAAGACTTTTAGGAGCCTCTAAGAGCGCAGGCTCCTTAAAGCTCCAAAAAGGGTCAGTATATAATTAAAATAGTTTCATAATTTAGAAGCTTTGTATTCAACTTAATTATCAATTAATTTATCTATATTCTATTTGATCTAGTAATAACTTCACTTTCAAGTGAACCTTAATGATAAAGCCTTAATCTACAACTATCAACTCAACGAGACCTCAGATAGCCGCTGCCTCCAGTACAGTATCGTTACAACTAATCTATAAAGAGAAAGACCACTCTTTAAAAGTTTTTGCACCATTAATTATTTTTATATCATATATAGGATTACAGGGATAGATCTTTGGAAAAAAAATATATGGAGTAGTAATGTTAATTTTATTAGATCATATATACACTAGTATAGTTTAGATCTAGCATAGAACTGGGTATTTCTACCATCTCTTATCTCATCCTCAGACCCTTCATCGCTTACCTAACCTATAAATCTATAAACCAGCCAATAAGAGGCATATGGGGTACCATTATAGGATCTCCGAAGGGTCTGAAACATTTTGGTTCCGGCTTTGGTGTAAAAAGTAACATTTGGGCTTTTATTCAATTGTTATTTAATATATTAAAAATTTATCAACAATCATAGGTTTTTGATCCAGATTCAATAGATAGAGATGATTTTTCTGTTCATTTTCATATATATCATATTATTATAGTATTATTTAGTCAGGTACATATACATCGTTGAAAAATAAAAACTATGTTTACAAAAAGTAACATTTTATGACGACGACCATCCTCCACCCTATTATACTGTTGTTACCTATTGATCCATTGAACAAATTATATCCCAAAGATGCCTTCAATTCAAAGAACTCTATAGTATTCATCGATTTCCTATTGATACTCTTTCCAATGTAAAATCAATTGTTGGGTGCTCTTGCTATGTTACGAGGGTAGCTGACTAGATCACGTGGAAGTGTTCTAGTCTCTCGAGGTAGGTTTATAACTAGGCGTCAAGCAGGGACTTAAGTAATGATAAATGATGCTATTCGTAACTAATAGTATGGTATATTAAATGATTGATCTTGAGCACGAAGCTCTATACAAAGGAAATCCATCTTAGCTATATAGTTCTTCGTACTCCTTATGCCGCTTAGGAATCGTCGTTCCTAGGAACGGGCGTTCCTAATCGATCCTAGGAACGGTCGTTCCTCACCGTTCCATCACGTGATATATATCCTTACTAATAGTAGCACGTGATGTTCTTCTTGTTACTAGACGTAACACTATCCCCTTCTTGGTTTAGCGTTCGTCCCGAGCGCTTATAACTAATCCTATATACCCCCTCTTTAAAAAAGTATCGAAGCCCTTCTGGTTTTCCATTCTTATATTATGCCTTCCTTTCCTGTTACTACAGCTCGTCGAAAATTTAAACGAAATAATTCGTTTGGCTCAAACAATCGAACAGAATGGTGTAGAGATGATTCCTTGTAACTTTTGTTGTGAAAATGAGCTTCGCTGTGTGAAGGATTTGGGCAATTCCGGGCGAATACATTGTTCTGAATGTGTGCGGGCTCGTCGTTCTTGTGATGCTGAGTTTGCTTTATCTGATGATTAGGATAGGGAAGTTCCTTGCGAAGGTGATTGGGAAGCTCTTGATCGTCAAGAGGAGAAGTTGGATCAAGAGGAGGAGGCGACTATGTCGAAGTTACTCCGTTTACGAAAACAAAGGAAATTTATAAAAGAGCGTCGCAAACGTATGGCTGATCGTGGTCTTAAGTACCTGGATGAGCTCGATGCTTTGGAAGAGAAGGAGAGGTTGGAGAAGGAGAAGGAGCAAGTGGGTATTGGTTCGTCTGCTGAGGCTAGTTTGGGTGTGTTGGATAACTTCGATCCTTCTTCTTTCCTGAGTTCTTCGGATCCTTTCTGGGAAGGTTTGGGTAGCGTTGATGGAATGCCTCCAACTTCTCAGAGCAGCTAAGATTTTTTTTGAGTTTCCAAATATTTTCCGAATATGTGTGACGGAAATCCCTGCTTTCCTCCCACTCTTATTATATAAGAAACCTCAGGTACATTAACCATATTCACACATGATACGATTACTCGGGATTAGTATACGATTTAGGTGGTCTGAGGAACAGATCCGAACAAGCACTATGTACCAATGGTTATCGGTGAAGTAAGATCATTAGAGGGATAAATATGACTTCTTTTTGCCTAGCCATTGTGGCTAGACCATTCATTTGTGTATATATAGAGTAGCTATCCCCATCTACAGGTGCTCTTCACCTGTAGATTCTAAGTTAAATACAATTGCTGGTTAATAAACACCCTTTTGGTCACAATATGGATAATCTAATTATTTGATTAAATATTTAATCTTGTTTTTAATACATTTACAATCTAGTATTATTTTAATATCATATATAACATCTGGATTAATTGATTCGATTTCTGTTATAGGTATATCAGTGTTACGAGGGTAGCCGTCTAGATCACATGGAAGTGCTCTAGGCTCTCGAGGTAGGTTTATAGCTAGGCGTCAAGCAGGGACTTAAGTAATGATAATAACGATATGCTATTCGTAACTAATAGTAGAGTATACTATATGATTGATCTTGAGCACAAAGCTCTACATTTAATGAAATCCCATTCCTTATATAGATCTTCGTTTCTTGGTCGAATATCGACTTCGATATTCGATCTCGTCGAATATCGATTTCGACGATCGATCCTGTCGATTATCGACTTCGATCTTCGATATATTATGTGATTTGATACTATATATGCCTGAAGCTTTCTTGTTTGTGTATTCTGATGGTATGTGCACCTACGATCCTCAGGTGACCATAATCATATACTAGTATAGTCAAATCGTATCTTATTTGCATATGGCCTTAGCTTATACAAACAAGTCAGCTGTTACCTTCGTAACAATCAGGCGTTTTTGATGATACTTTCTCAAAGAGTGAGATATAAAATACTAGGTGGATATTTATAATGTGTGGTAGTTTCAATCTATAATTGATTGGTCCTACTATCTTATCGATTTTGAATAATCCTAGTTTCTTGTGGTTTAGTTTATTGTTGGATCATTTTGTTTGTATATTTCTTTGAATAAAATAAACTTTATCCCCTTTTTTAAGAGTAGATCCTATATTATATGATTTGTTGTAATATGATGCTATTCTTAAAGCAATAAACTGTAAATCTAAGGAGAGTTATTCTTAAAGCTCCTTAATTTCCGAAATATCTTTTATGGCTTTGTTTATATTCATGTTTTATAGTAATAGTGTGTTACGAATCATCGCAACATAAGGTCACGTGTGGTAAGGATGATGATGATGATGATGATGATATTTATCGTCATAGGCCGCAGGCCTCGCGTGCTTGCACGCGTTCCCTGTTGCCATACATTCCAGATTTGGACAAATGACGCCCAGGGGAGGCCCCCAGGTTGTGATCTAGCTAGCTAGTGTTGTATACAGTTATATGTACTAGGGCAGGGTTTACATGATTGCCGTCGTATATTAAGGTGGCGCTTTAAAGCTGCGAATTGATTGTAGGCCTCCTCGTCTACTGAATCACTGCCCTGATTCCTCTCCCAATCCCCTCATACTTTTATTTGTAGGATTTCTATTTATCGACTTTTTTTTTTTTAACCCCAAACTTATCATATAACTCCAGAGCCTGTATATAGAGAATTTGAGAAAGAGAAAGAAGAAAGTATAGGAAAAGAGAAGAAGGAAAGAAAGGAGGGTTGTTTTGGTCCGTTTTTCCAAAAAGACCGAGTTGATGTTGGTAGGGATGGGGGATGGTAAGGGTGGTAGGGTCGGTAAGGGAGTAGAGGGTTCGGTTAGCCCGCAGCTCCGTTTGCTGGGAGCTGGGGGCAGACATCACGGTAGAAATTCGTCATTTCTATCCAGGTTGAAAGCTTGGTGGTGCCGTGTGGGGTCCCCAAGAGCCAGGGGATGGTTGCGGAGGGGGGTTTTTTGTTGAAAGTTCTTTGTGCCCCTTTGATCTTGCAGAAGAAGAAGTGGAGCGGGGTTTTTCTTTTCCCACATGAGCAGTATAAGTGAGCTTTGTGATGGTTAAAGCGTTCGTGGTACGCTGCAAAATCGCCATGTTGCGATCTGATTGCAATGATATACCCGAGGGTGGTGCGTTTGTTGTTTAGTAGGTAAGGGGTATCTGTATGTGTGATTACTAGGTCCTTGTAGTATTGAGGGCCTGTAGTGATCCATAACTGCGTGTTTGCTATTTTGGCATTGGTTTTGGCCAATCGTTTGAGGGAGGCTAGAGTACAAATGGGGTTGGGGGGGGGAGGGAGTGAGGCTCCTTCTTTGGCTGCTAAATCTGCAGCTTCATTGCCTGCAATATTGAGATGACCAGGGACCCAGCGGATGTGAATTGTCCCTCGGGGGGTTTGGGGGGGGGAGAGGCCTATTCGACCAAGCTTGTTTGAGATCCGCAAATTCCATAAAAATGGATTGTGAGGATCCGTTGAAGTGTGATCCGAGCCTGAGTGTCACTTCGTAGTTATCGAGGAATACCCAGAGGTTTGTGGCTAAGATCTCTGAGGGGAGAGCGAGAGCGGCTTTTGCTCCTCTCAGGGCGGCGATGGCTTCTGCGTCAAAGACCTCAGCGTTGTGGCCAAGTGAGAATGCGAAGCGTTCGATTTGGGAGTCAAACTGGGAGATAATGAAGCCTCCTCCTGTATTGCCATCTTTTGATTCGTTTTTTGAGCCATCTGAGAAGACCTGCAGATCGTTCTTTGGGATCGATGCGTAGAAGGTTTTGAAATCTTTCGCTGCTTGGGCTTTCGATCGGCCTAGAGGTCCAACAACACGGGATTCTGCTTCGGCGCGGGTTTCATTGGATTCCCAGGGCGGAGAGGCCAGAGGATTAATCAGTTCGTGTAGCGGAAGAGCGGATATGGCTCTAGCAAACCTGGAGCTGGGGGTTCGGTTGCGGGCCCGCGAGGATCTGATGAGTGCAGATCTGACTGCGAGGGGATGGTATGGGTCCAGTCGAGCTGTCCGCGCTGCATAGGTCTCCACAGCCAGATTGAGTTCGATCTCAGGAGGATTTAATTTCGATTCTTCGTATAATACAGCTATATTGGTGGTTTTGTAGGCCGGTAGGATAGCCCTGGCACATGTGTTAACTACTTTATTAAGTAGGTTTAAGTGACATTCCATCAAATTGGAGATCCTCGCGTCTGAGGTGAGGTTTTTTGCTCTGGTTCGGCCAGGCCACCAAGTTTCCGCAGCAAAATAGCATTTTTTCAATGCGCAGGCTATGGCAACCCTTCGGGTGAAGTGTGGGGGGATTCCTCTGACTGTATTGTTAAAAGCACATAATGCGTTTGCAACCTTTTGAGCTTTCGCGGCAAGGATCTGTATGTGGGCCTTGAAGTTGAGTTTCCTGTCGAAGTGGACTCCGAGCCATCTAAGTGGGCCTGGTTTTACTTCGATCTTCCGGCCGTTTGTTTCTATGCCGGGGTCATCAGCAAAGGTGTGGGCCCCTTTGTAGAAATGTATAATCTCTGATTTCTTTGGGTCAAAAGCAATGCCTTCGGCCTTTCCCCATTCCAGTGCTTCTTGCATATCGGATTGGAGTTTTGTGCAGTTGTCTTGAAGGTTAGTCGAAAAGGCTAGCAGAGCGATATCGTCAGCATAGCCAAATCTCTGAGTAGGGTTGCCCATCCAGAATATCGGGGCTATATAGAGCATGAAGAGAATCGGGGAGATAGGCGATCCTTGCGGGAGGCCACATTTGAGAGCTGTTTTCGGGCCTGTTTCTCCATCCATTCTGATATGTACGGATCGATTGGTAGCAAAGGATTGTACCCATTTGGCTATGTTATCTGGCCATCCTTGTTCGCGGAGCCTATTGATAAGGCGGCCTAAAAGTACTGCGTCAAAGGCTCCTTTAACGTCCATAATGAGTAGGGTAGCTTTGAGCCCGGATTTAAGAGCTGATTCGATATCATGTGTTACGCATGTCGTTAGGTCGATTGAGGATCTCAGAGGGAGAGCTCCAAATTGTTGGCTCGCTAAAACCCTGTGTTTGATTGCCAGCCAGGATATCTTCCTTGCTATCAGCCTTTCCAATCCTTTCCCTAGGACTGATAATAGTGCTATTGGCCGATAGGATCTTGGGTTGGTGCCATCTGCCTTATTAGGCTTCGGGATAATTGCTATTGTGGCTACTCTGAAGCATTCTGGGTGATGTCCGATCTCTAGGCAATTTCTGAATAAATGAAGGACTATATGCTTAATCAGGGGCCAAGCGGTTCTCAATAGATCTGTAGGAATCTCGTCCGATCCTGGGGCAGTATTGCCCGCACGTAGTATCGCTTGTTCGAGGTCTTGTATTGTGACCTCGGGGAATTGGATGCTGCGGGAGGGGGCCGTTGGGATATTGAATAGGATGTCGTCAGCTTCCGCTGCATTGGTTAATAGATTTCGCATCAGTAGCTCTTGTTTCGCTTCGGTATTGACAGCGATTTCTTGAGTAAAGGGGTCCTTCAATGGAGGGGTTCGAAATGATCCTGTAGATTGGTGCCATTTCGCCATTTTGAATACACCATTCATATCTGTGACTGTATCGATCTTGCTATTGAAGAAAGAGCTTTTTGCTTTACGGACTGCTTTCCGTAGTGCGCGCTTCGATATAACTGTTGGGTCATTTCGATAGATGTAAGCAGCCGAGCGGCATGATTCATTCCACCAAGGTTGGCTTGAAGAGGTCTTTGAGGTTCTTTTCGCAGATCCTATATAAGCGGTTCTTATATTTTGGGTGAGTCTTAATGCTAATGAGTCCAGATCTGCTGAGGAGTGTAGTGGTGGGAGGGGGTTCAAGGGGCCAAGGTTCGTGTGTAGTAGATCCATGAAGAGTTCTTTGTTTAGGGTTTCTAATTTGAGTTTCTGTATGGGCTTCTGGCTGTTGTAGGTCCAATATAGATTAGTTTTTAAGGTCTTGTGATCAGAGGAGCAATCTAGGTGGTGTGCTATTGCAGTATGTGCTGTAAATGGTCCTGAAAGGAAGGTAAGGTCGAGGGTATTTCCTCTTTTGTGTGTTGGGATTCCGATAGGGGAGATAAGTCGGAGGTTCTGGTCGCCCGCCCATTCTACGAATGGTTCCGCTAACGGCGAAGGGGCGGGGTGTAGAGGGTTCCAGCTTGGGTGGTGTAGGTTAAAATCTCCGAGGAGTATGGTGGATTGAGATGGGAGATTCTGAAGGGCAAGGAGCGATCTGATTGCTAGGTTCTCGTGTGTGCTTTGTAGGGGGGCGTTGTATATGTTGATTATCGTGAGGGTTATATTGTTGGAAGAGGAGAGTTGAAGGAAGATTAGGTCACGGGAGGGAATTGGTCGAAGCTGGTTAGCTCGTAAGCCAATTCCTTTTCTGACGTATGTCATGACTCGGGGTTGGATAGCCCAGTCATCCAGGGGTGAAAAGGCTTCGTATGAAGGGTGGTTTTTGGTGATCTTGCGAGGGAGATCCTTGTAGATATAAGGTTCTTGGATCAGAATAATGTCGATCTGGTCTGTATTTGCTAGGGAGAGCGCAATCTCGTGGGACACTGCACTCTTTCCTACATTCGTTTGTGATATAGTTAGTGGTTTAGGTTGATCCATTAAAGGGGACGCTGAATGGGTTTTCCAAGTTGATAAAGCGATTAGAGGGTCGGGAACTCGGTGGGATGTTTAGTTGGCTCAGGTTGAAGATCCGGGTTGGGGTTTTAGGACGGGATTCCCTTAGTATCTGTGTTGATGGGGACGAGGGGGTCGGGGTATCCTTCATTCGGGTGTCGGGGGGTGTAGAGATTGTACAGTTTGCTTCTGCACATGTTTTGTTTCTTTCTGCGTTGAGGGTTTTGCGGATAGCTTGTCTTTCTGTTTTTGATTTTGGTTTGCCTGCTATCGGTCGGAGAGGGCATTTGGGGTCATCTGCTGTATGGGGTCCGCAGCAATGGAGGCATTTCGCAGGGCAGAAGTGAGGGGTTCCACACTTAGTGGTGTGGTTGTTTTCTGTGTGTTTGGACGATCCACAGATGCGGCATATGAGGGGTCGGGAGCAGGATCTTGTGTTGTGCCATTGGAAGCAACGGCCGCATTGTATCGTTTTTGGTTTTTGGATTATTAGGCTAGTGGTGATGCTAGCGCCGAGGATTTTGAGGGATCTCTTCAATCTCTCTGTGCCGGATTTAAAGCTTACTAGCCATGTGGTATAGTATAGATCTGTTGAAGCGCTTGAGCGGGTTTGCGTTGCAAATACAGCTTCTTGTCCGGAGTATTCCTTAATGGCCTCAGTAATCGTATTTCCGGAGACTAGGATTGTATCCATTTCGAAAGAGTCATTGATAACGGTGACCTTTCGGGGGACGTAGTTTAGTATATATGAGATTTGCTTTTCTTGGATTTCCACTTTACAGTCCCCAATTGCAGAGGCAATAATGGCCTTTTGCTTTTCTAGGGCCTGTAGATTTGTGGGGGAGCTAGTGCAGAGGGCGAAGCCAGACTTGACTTCCTGAACTTCTTTCAGAAGGTTGGCGGCCGGGCCCAGGACCTTTTTTAAAGCAGTGAGGATCGCGAATGGGCCAGCCTTACGGGCCGGGTGAGATTGGTCCATTCTTACGAATAGGCGGTTGTCGTTGGGTGTAGCTGTTTCTGTTGATTTTATAGGTTTCAAAGGGCCAGGGAGGGATTTCCCGGCTGGAATAGTAGCTTTTTGGGCGAAAGTGGCCTTAGGGGTTGTCTCTTTAACCGGCATAGAGGCGGTCGGAGGAGTGGTGGGAGGAGTGGCATTAGGGGTAACATTAGCCCTAAGAGGGTGATGTCCAGTGATAAGGGCATCGAAATGTCTCTCGGTGGTTGCTTTGAATTCCAGGCAAAGAGTGGTGAGTAGTTTTCGAGGCCTTGTTGAGAGGGAGAGGACCTCATTGGAGCTCATATAGCTGTCCAAAAGGGAGGTTATCGGGCCAAAGATGGTTTGGGCCTCATTGGCTTTGGTGGTAAGGGCATTGGCTCTGTCCAGGAGGGTTTTGGAGAGGTTGAGGGGGTTCATATTAGCCATCCGTCAAGGATGGTAAGGATGAAGGATGGTAAGGATGACGTATGGTAAGGATGGTGACGTGTGGTAAGGATGGTAAGGATGGTAAGGATGGTAAGGATGGTAAGGATGGTAAGGATGGTAAGGATGGTAAGGATGGTAAGGATGACCAATCACCATATTAGGGTCATGTGATGGATCTAGAGGATCTAGGGGATCTAGATAATTAAACTCTAGATCCAAAGGATTACAGCTAGTATGAAGATCTATATAATCAAGAGGGGTTCCCTTTGTATAAAGCTTCGTGTTCAAGATCAATCATTTAGTATACTATACTATTAGTTACGAATTGCATCATCTTATTATCATTACTTTAAAGTCCCTGCTTGACGCCTAGCTATAAATCTACTTCGAGAGCCTAGAGCACTTCTATGTGATTTAGATGGCAAACCTTGTAACACTTTGAGCACTATTACTGCCTCAAGTACCGACTCGATATAAGTAACGATAACTATATCTTCTACGATACCACAGTCTAACAACCCAGCTACAAGTAACCGGGTCACCCCCAAAAGCATCGATAAGGATGGAGACATCTCTATAAGAGGT
The DNA here is from genome assembly GCA_025389085.1 of Sclerotinia subarctica. NCBI lineage: Eukaryota > Fungi > Ascomycota > Leotiomycetes > Helotiales > Sclerotiniaceae > Sclerotinia > Sclerotinia subarctica. The sequence continues at coordinate 608,422 of QRFI01000007.1, forward strand.
ATCGAAGACCTTAAAGAGATCATTGTCACCGAAACTCTTAAAGTCGCCCTACCAGACCGATTTACAGGTAACCGACAAGAGCTAGAAATCTTCTTGCTTCAATTAAAAATCTATTTCCAATTTAACAAAGACAAATTCAACTACAACATCGATAAAAGCATCTGGGCCGCCTTTTACCTTAGAGGAAAAGCTGCCAAATAGATTCAACTATACCTCAAAGATTACTTTACCAACTTGAGCAAACCTAAGAAACAATTGTATCCCACTCAGACCATTTTTAGGAAATTCAAAGAGTTTAAGAAAGAAATATAACAAATATTCGGAAATATCAATGAATTATGTGATGCTGAATCTAAAATCTATGGCCTTAAGCAAATAGGGTCAACAGTTAAATATGCTGTGAAATTCAGGAGGTATATAGGTACCACTGGATGGGAAGAGAATGCGACAATGAGCCATTACTGAAAGGGGCTTAAGCCTAAAATCAGGCTAGAATTGGATCGCAATTACACTTGGGAAGACCTAAACGAATTAATTGAGGAATCCATTAAAGCAGATGAGATGCTATACGAGTATCAAAAGGAATGTCGATCCTCCAACTTTCAAGGAAATCGAGATCATGGCAAGTACTATAAGAATGAAGGAAGATCTCGAGAGAACAAACAATCTTATAGAGACTCTATACAATTGGATACAACCTTTAAAGATAAACTACCCAAGGGAGAGGTAGAACGAAGGCGAAAGGACAAGCTATACTTCGAATGCGGCAAACCAGACCATCGGGCCAGGGACTGTCGAAGCAAGAGACCATCAGAAGGTGGTCACCACAAGAAATTCGGCAAAGGACAGCTCAATGCCACCTTTGTACCCTAATTATGCGCTTCAAATCCAATAGAAGACGATAACTACGAATATAAAGAACATCAAAAAGAAATTGACGCAATACTGCAAGACCAGGAAGGGTTGAATGCTATAAACCGATATGAATTGGAGCGTCTCTAAATCCCTTCACCTTCTATTATCGAAAAGGAACTAAAAGAAATACCGTCGACAGAATATACAACGAAGAGCTGGATAGCTTGCTATAATGATTCCTGTAAGATTCATTTATCAGATAAGGAAGCCACAGATTGGTTTCCCCAAAGAAAAGCCAAAAAACCCTGCAAGAAGGGAAGGTCGCAAAGATCATCACATAATCACAAAATTGACCAAATTGACCAAATTGACAAAAACAACCACAATAAGGATTTGGGTCAAGGTCAACTAAATATCACAGGTTAAGCAGGTTAGATATACTGCGCTGCAAAGATAAATGGACAAAGAATTCAGGCTATAAGTCTACACCCCCACATATCGGACACCCCCATATTTCGGACACGTCAAAAATCATCCCGCTTTGAGTAATTATTATATTTAGAACTTCAATAACTCTATAATCCTTCGATCAATTGATTTAAAATTTTGAAATTATTATATTCATATAATGAAAAATGATTATACCGAAGATGATCTTTATGGAGCGCTCAGAGTGATAATAAATGGAGCTAGTATCAGGAAGGCTAGCTTGGATTATGGTGTACTATGTAGTACACTTCACAATTGTATATATAATGGTATATCGCATCAAGAAAGTATCTAAAGCCAGCAAAAGATAGCTTCGATTCAAGAGGAATTATTAGCAAACTGGATATTAGTACAGGAATCTCTTGGTATTAGTATAACACATCAGCAAATAAAAGATATAGCGAATCACCTTCTCATTATATGAGGAAAGGATTCACTAATTGAAAAAAGATGGATAAAGAGCTTTTTCAAACGGAATCCTTTTATTGGAACTAAGAGGTCATATCGTGTCGATTCTGCATGAGTCTTTGGTGCTACATCTGATATTATCAAGAAGTGGTTCCAATATCTCTTAATTCCTGAAATCAAGGCTATTAAGCCAGAAAACAGATGGAATATAAATGAAGCAGGGATTATAAAAGGTTAGGGACTTAATGGATTAATAATAGAGAGTATTAATCGAAGATTTATTCAGAAAAAGCAACCTGGTTCGAAAGTTTGGACATCTTTTATCGAATGTATTTTAGCTATTAGAAAAGCACTTAATCTATTTGTTATATATAAAGGAAAATCAGTACAATAATAATGGTTTCCTACAAATCTCACTTTATATAATGATTGGCAATTCATTGTTATAGAAAATGGATGGATTACAAATGTTACAGCTTTAAAATGGTTAAAAAAGATGTTTATTCTTCAAAGTGCCCCCTCCAATCCTGAAGAATAGAGACTCCTTATTTTGGACGGATATGGAAGTCATGAAACTATAGAATTCATATTAGAATACTTTATTAATAAGATATATCTCTTATTTCTATCGCCACATCTATTATATTGTAACGATACTGTACTGGAGGCAGCGGCTGCCTGAGGTTTCGTTGGTTGGTAGTTGTAGGTTAAGGCTTTATCAATAGGGTTCACTTGGAAGTGAAGTCGTTACTAGATCAAGTAGAATGTAGGTAAACTAATTGATAACTAAGTTGAGCACGAAGCTCCTAAACTATGAAACTATTCTGACTATATACCTAATGAATGTAATTGGATAGCTTGGATAGCTTGGATAGACCGGCTATCCAGACTATCCTCTAGATTGGATAGCTGGGATAGACTGACTATCCAGTCTATCCATCATGTGATTTCTGATGGTGCGTGCGCATACGATCTTAAGGTGACCAAGATCACATACTAATTTGATGAAACCTGATCGCTTTTGCACAAGGCCCAAGCTCTCTTAATTAACCAGTTTGCTATCATCGTAACACTACCTATCCTAATGGTGAATCGTGACATATATATACTACAACCATTCGATTTATCAATATTCTCGTCCTTGAAAAACACATATCGAAAAAAACTCAATCAATTAGATCTATTATCAGATTCTACACCAATTGGAAAGCGAAACTTTCTTTCCTGCTATCAGAAAGCTAGAATAGAAGGTTTAACACTTCAAAATATCACAGCTGGATGGAAAGCTAGCGGTCTTTGGCCTAAGAATATGACCAAACCTCTTATAAGTCGACTTCTACTCGAAAACAGTAATAACGAAGTTCTATTATCCAATTCTGAGGTTGACAATAATCCCCTGATTCAATTTGATATAGAATCACCTTTTGTTTTATGGGAAACTTCTTATAAAGCATCTAATATTCAAAAATATAGAGATACAATAATTCAGAATAAAACCCTGAATTTAACAACACAACGATTCTTATTTCGCAAGATTACAAAGGGATTCGATATCAAGGATTATAAACTTTTAGAGATGGAGAATAGAATCAGAAAGTTAGAATATCGATTGGATCAACTAGCTCCCAGAAAAAGACGTAAAGTTCGAACGTCTCCAAATTCGAAGTTTGTAGGGATTAAAGCTATAAAAGAGGCTCAAATTGAAGCTGGAGATCATGAAATTGATGGAAATGAATCTTCTACTACTATAGATAGTGACTCTACAGGCGATTGTATTGAAGTTCAAGGGTCGTTGAATAATTGAAGTTTGAAATGTATATAAATTCATTTTTTGAAGTGTCCGAAATGTGGGGGTGTCCGATATGTGGGGGTGTAGACTTACTTGATTACTAATCTTGTTTATTTGAGATCATAGATTTTGAACTCAATATTATATAATTCGTTAATATTCCCAAATACTCGTTATATTTCTCTCTTAAACCCTTCGAAATTTTCAAAAATAACTTAAATTGGATATATTCGTTTTTTTGGCTCACTCAAATTAGCGAAGTAATCCTTGAGGTATGATTGGATCTACTTAATAACTTCTCTTTTGAGGTAGGAGGCAGCCTAAACATTTTTGTCAGCGTTATAATTGAACTTATCTTGATTGAATTGAAAGTAGATCTCAAGTTGGAGCAAGAAGGTTTCTAATTCTTATCGGTTGCCTATGAAACGGTCTGGTAAAGCGATTTTGAGGGTTTCGGTGACAATAATCTCTTTAGGGTCTTTGATACCTCCTATAATGATGTCTCCGTTCTTATTAATGTTTTCTGGGGTGACCTGTCTGGTCGTAGTAGGGTTGCTAGGTTGTGGTGTTTTGGAAGATATAATATCGTTACTTATCGAGTCGGTACTTGAGGCAGTAAGGGTGCTCAAAGTGTTATAAGGGTAGCCGTCTAGAGTATTTCCATGTGATCTAGACAGCTACCTCGTAACAACGAGTGGATATATATGTACGCTCCTCTACACAATTTAGTATGTAAATCTGTGAAAACCTATCCATCTATACAGTTTACTTGTTGGCGTCTATAATGTACTTGATTCTAATTTGTAATATAGTGTGGTGGACATATATGCATACTCCATTACTTAATTTAGTAGGGAACCTGTACAATCACATTCATTCGTACAGATCATGTGTTAGTATATGCCTAACCCGTGACAATATGGAAAGATTCTGAAAGTTATATAGCAACAATCTTCAATTAGCCTTTCGATAGATCAATACTTGTTATCAATATAGAGCAATAAGGAAATAACATTCTTATAAAACTCTAACAACAAATCAAAAACATTTTCTTTTTCTAAATATCAAATATATATAGCTTTAACAATTATATATTTACTATATCCTCAGCAACACTTATACAAAGTTTTTGAAATAGATCAATCAAATATATGTATTAAGAAATCTAACCCAAAATCTAATTTGAAATTTGTTAAAGTTAGTCATATATGTTATGGTCAGTCGTATGGTTATCATACAGTAACGTATAAATCATATAGATGGACAGGTTTGCACAGGTTCCTTACTAAATTAGGTGGTGAAGCGTACACATAAAGCTACTATGCAATGCTATAGGTTGGAACCAGATATAGGTACAGACGCTACCTCGTGAGCTGTATGCACAGACTGGTTTTCACAGAATCACTACTAAATTAGGTGGTGAGGCGAACGCATATGTCCATTGTATCAGAGTAAAGGATGGAACTGAATGTATATAAATAAGGGCTCCCTACGAGCCATAGTTCTTCAATTATAAATTCTAAGGAACATATTAGAACCCTGATTCGTCAGCTCTCCTACAGCTATTGTGCGTCACATTATCGATAAAAATTATAATTTTTATTTTTATTTACTCTACAATATCCTTCCAAGATTTGGAAGCCAAGCTCGACAATATCTGAACTCGAATATCAGCTTTCTATACTCCTTATCAAAGATACTTATAGATTCTCACATATATAAATATATAATTGTTAATACAATACAATAGTGCTCGCAAAGTCCTGGCATCCTATAATACATTTTCTCTGCTAGGCTCATATACTCCGACGATCCTTTTTGGCTCATCTGTTCAGTCCTGCAGATGTCTGTGAGCTCCAGTACCATCGACCTCCTGTAGCAGCCAGTATTTCTTCCATCAAGCTTGTCTATCAAGCCAAATCCTTGTATGCCTCATGAAGAATCTCTTTCATTTGGGAGTAGAGCTTTTCATCATCCTGTCTATGCCATTCGCCTTTCGGGAAGACAACCTTCCTCAGCTTGTTGACCCATGGAATAAGCGGCTCGAAATAAGATGTGAAAGAATCCGTGATCGTCTTTATAAAAACTGTCTCATTTGATATAATACCTAACTTCCATGTGGCTAAAACATTCATACCTGCGAAGTTCCAATTATCGAACTCTGAAACGACCCTTTTTCGATGTGCTTCATCATAGTGAACACAGATCCAGAAAAGCACCCAGAAGATTGATTCGAGATCATGCATAAAGGAATGCTGATCGCCAAGGAGGACCCCAACAGCCATGAAAGCCCTTGTGCCAGTTCTGCCTTTGGCGCCAGAAGCCTCCTCCCGTGTTTCTTTAATGGCAAGATCAAGATCAATCAAAAAAGAAGGCCAGGAAGGGTTCTCTTTATTTTCATTGATCATAAGGTTATTGATTGAAATATCTCTGTGAAGGAGGCCAGCTTTATGTAAGGATTCATGTCCTTCAATACAATCCTTCAACGCATTGAGTAGAACTGCTAAGGAGCTAGCCTTGTAGATCGGCTCTCCATAATCACTAAGGATGACACGCCGATGTACTCGATTTGATAGAACCTTATTTTCGGCCCCCTTCGAAGATATCGAACAGGATCGCTTGCTAGGCGGCAGACGGACATCAATCTGGCTGGATAACCGCTTCAAGCCGGAGATGCCACCGCTGCGATCTTTTCTTGCATCAGTGGTGCTCGTTCTTGGGGATGTCACGAAATCTCCCGACAGGTAGTTTTCAGCCTTTGTGATATCCAGTCCCTTGCGAACATTGTTTTGAATATCGTCATCCTTACCAAAGGCCCGGACAGTCTCATGGTGATAATATCGAGCTACATTGCATACACCTTTATCAGTTGCTTCTCGAAGTAGCTCACCTTCTTCCTCACGTTCTGTATATTGCCAAGAATCCTTGATAACAAGTGGCTTGTGGGGATCTCCCTCGCGATGAGCCTTCCAACAAGTCGTTGCCCGGCCGGATATGCAACGAGCCCGCATCATCAAACCATCGATGATGAGCCGCTCCGTATTACCATCCCGTTGAATTTCTATAAACCGTAAACCATTTTCTGTTATAACTGTAGGATCGAATCCAAGTTGTTCTTCAGTCATCCAAAGAAATGCAAGGATCGTAGATACGAATTGCAAGCCATTTTTGTTGATATCGAATCGTTTAGATGCAATCCCTCCAAGCCGATCAAATGCCCATACCCTCATAAAAGATCCGCAAATAGTAAAGCCCAAAGCAAAGCGACGAGTGTCTTGGGCAGCGAGCACCTCTCTTGCATACGTCCCGAGATCAATCCATGCCCCTGAAAATTTATCGGCGGATGGCTTGCTCTTCAGCTCCCCTGGCACAATGATTTGGGACCAATGGTATTTCGAGTCTTCTACAGTTTTGGGATCGTTCACAAAGCAGACATCAACCTTGCGTTGTGCTGGAGAACCGTCAACCACCTTGTTGGGCTGTGTCAGTAGTTTTCGGCGACATGTCGATTTGGACATATAATCATCTGCGAATGTTGCTAGCTTCTCAACTATTTCCGAAAACCAGCTTAAGACATCATCTTGAATTGCATCCTTAGGCCATCCACACCACCCTTCACAAAAGAGTGGGTTATTATCACCTTCCATACATCTCTTGAAGACTGCGACGGAAGCTGTCTCAAGGTCTGCAACATCTCCAAAATATGTCTCGTAGAAATTGTCGAGCCCAATATACATAGGGCCAAGCTCCTCTGAAAGCACACTGTCCACATTTTTACGATACTCAGAAGTATTTATAAAGCTGCTTGTGTTTTGATTCAATGGGGTTTGTTGAAGATGCGATACCGACGAAGGTGGGGTCGATTTGTTGATAATGTTGTAGACTTGATTCCAGATGCGCACATCATCAAGATTATCGGCGAGCGCTGTATTCAAAAGAGGTTTGAACTGGTTGAGATCAAAGTCATCAGAATTGACCGCCGAATTTAGTCTTAGCAGTTCGCTGGCAAGGGTTTTTTTACTGCGGGAACGAAGCTCAAAAGCCGCCGGAAGGATCTGCAATATCGAGAGAAGCACAAAGGTGATAGTTTGGAGCTCTGCAGAATAGTCAGTATTGTACATCATCACAACTGGGCTGTATTACTATCACGATCGAGTTTTTCTAGTGAGTCTAGAGTAACAGGAAGGCTCTGTTTTTTACAGATTGATGTAAACGAAGCACGGAAATTATCCAGCTCTTTCTCAATAGGATTATCTTTGATGATTCCCAACTGTGCCTGATCTGCCATGATAGTATGTGTTCTTGTTGAGATGGGAGAAAGATGTGAAAGTTGTTGTGTCTAGGGAATGTTTGTTCTTGTATCATCCGTGCAGGATTCAGCTATCGGGTTGAACAAGCGACCTGTGACTAGCGACCTGTGATTACTTCAAAAAGCATTAAAGTCAGAGAAAAGGCTTTTGACCATAAAAGAATACCAGCCTCAAAGCGACATTTGAAGATGGGAATACTTTCAGGGTATGATCGCTTTTTGGTAGAGGAAGTAGATATGTGGGTATGAGAACAGAGGGCATTTGTTTACTATTAGGTTTTGGGGAAATCAAATAGTTATGTGTTCTATGATACATGTTACGGTTAGTCATATGGTTACCATACAGTAACGCACGAATCATAATAGAAGGAAGGTTTTGCACAGGTTCCTTACTAAATTAGGTGGCGAAGCGTACAATATATGTCCAGTAAAAGATGGAACCGAATTGTTACGATGAGTAACATAAATCCCGGGTCATATGTTTACTCACATGGCCGGCTCTAATTAATCTAACTAGAGCTCTAGAGCCAACGGCTTTAGAGAACCTAATTAGAGCCATCAGAGCCATCCAGCATGAAGATCTATATAATCAAGTTAGATTTCCTTTGTATAGAGTTTTGTGCTCAAAATCAATCATTTAATATATTCTACTATTAGTTACGAATAACATATCATTATTATCATTACTTAAGTCCCTGCTTGACGCCTAGTTATAAACCACTTCGAGAGCCTAGAGCACTTCCATGTGATCTAGACGGCAAACCTTGTAACAATAGAATATTTTTGGTAATTTTGGTTTTCAAATTATATATATTTAAAATTAAAAAAGTAAAGGAATCATGAAAATCATTTATTGTTGTATAGGAAAAACATTAAATATTTGAATATTTGAAAGTTTTAAACTTTAAACTAATATAACTTTTGAATCAAAATAACTAAAAATAAAATATAAAATCTTTTGTGACGGAAACCCCTGCTTTCCTCCCACTCTTATTATATAAGAAACCTCAGGTACATTAACCATATTCACACATGATACGATTACTCGGGATTAGTATACGATTTAGGTGGTCTGAGGATCAGATCCGAACAAGTACTAGGTATCAATGGTTATCGGTAAAGTAAGATCATTCGAGGGATAAATATGACTTCTTTTTGCCTAGCCATTGCGGCTAAGCCATTCATTTGTGTATATATAGAGTAGCTATCCCCATTTACAGGTGCTCTTCACCTGTAGATTCTAGGTTAAATACGATTGCTGATCTATAAACACCTTTTTGATCATATCTTTTATAGTTCTATTTATTATATTAATAAAATAACAGCGATTATCTTATTTACTTTCGAAGGATATGGAAGCTGAGTATAAAAAGTCATCAACTTGTGTTTCGAATACGATAGAGAATTCAATCACGATTACTTGATGTCGTCGCGACGGATTTACTCAATAACCATCTTGTTATTATGGAAGTAGAACTAAAAAGATCAAAATGTTCTTCATTTTGACGTGATTGGAGATTTGAGATAAGATCCGATTAGAGATTTTCGCAACCAGTCAAAATTGAAATTTAGAAACCACAGGTTTTCATAATCTTACAGTGATTGGTGATGTGATGGTAGTGACTAAGCTATCTTAGCGAGCGAAAGAATACCTATCACAATGAGGAATCTTATTTCGATAGGATTCCTTAATCACATGCCTTTGAATAAGACTCGATGTCTGTGCTTACTGAAGGTAGGGAGACCTTACGCAGCAGAATAAGCAGGTATACTATACAAATTTGCTGTGCTTTTGTCTGCGTTCCAAGCTCATATAAACAGATAAGCTGTTACCTCGTAATATGATGCTGTGTCTTTGAATGAAGTTGATGGTTGGTCAAATTGTATTGGTTCGGGATATATTACTCCTGATACCTTACTATGTCGGGAAATTGAAGAGGGAGTATTCAAATAGCCAAAGAAAAAATGTCGACAATAAATAGCCCTATCAGAAAGGAGTTTGAGAATGTAATGATAGTAAAATTGTAATAAAATCTGTGGCTGTTAAATATATGATAGCAGCGTTTGTGGCTGGATATGATCTTGCCGGAAATTCCCGCTTCCCGATATTCTCCGAGCAGAGCAAAGAGTGGCCCATACGAAAGAAGTCCCTCTTTCAACGACCTTGGATGCCTTCATAACTGTTCTGTCCTTTTAACCCTTACCTATAGCATCTTATTACTCTTTGACTTTATAGAAGTTGGTATTTCAACAATAAGGGATAAATTTCTCTCAGAATTCAGTCTGTAATGGATAAGGTTTCCATAAAATGAAGTGTCCTTTGTGTTCTGTCTGCCTTCGCTATGTAAGTGGCTGGCCAGGTTACATTACGATACAGCCTCGTCAGCAGCGCCTACGACTACAATTGTATATCCTTCTTATGCTTAGTTCTTCAACATTCCAACCTTCAAAATCCCGATCTTCAAATAGCAATACTTGTGTCAATTTGCTGAATTAGTGATACAAGTCGCGCTTGCTATAAAATCGCTTGCAAACATCCAGTATGTCCTTTATACGCCTCTTGCAACGCAAACCTAATGGCGAGATCGTCTTTCACGAATTTACCAGCAGCGAAGTCCCTACCTATGCAATACTCTCTCATACCTGGGGAGAAGAGGAGGTTGTTTATCAAGACTTGAAAAAAAGCAAGAACAAGAGCAAGACTGTGAATAAGGCTGGGTGGAGGAAGATACAGTTCTGCGCGAAGCAAGCTGCAGTAGATGGACTGGAATACTTCTGGGTTGATACCTGCTGTATCGATAAGAAGAATTCGGTCGAGCTTAACGCAGCGATCAACTCTATGTTTCGGTGGTATCAGAACGCTGCACGCTGCTACGTCTACCTTTCGGATGTTTCCAAGCCCGACACTAAGGTAGATGACCAAAGGGCATGGGAGGAAGCTTTCAGGAAGAGTCGTTGGTTCACTCGAGGCTGGACGCTTCAGGAGCTTATTGCACCAAGTCTGGTTGACTTCTTTAGCTCGGAGGGTAGGCGACTTGGAAACAAGTTGTCGCTTGAGTCTAAGATACACGAAATTACCGGTATCGCAAACAAAGCTCTTCGAGGTGATGCATTGTCAAATTTTAGCATCAAAGAGCGGAGATCATAGGCAGAGCACCGTAATACTACTATTGAAGAAGATGAAGCCTACTGCTTAATCGGGATCTTCGATGTGTCTATGATGCCAAATTACAGTGAGAGAAGGGACCAGGCATTTAGGCGATTGAAGGATGAGATTCACAGGATGTATAAGGGTCAGTTGTTTACATAGGTGTACTAACTAAAGCAACGAAACTAACAAGTACAGGGGTCGACTTTGAGCAATTTGCTATTGGGCTCAACCTCGCATCATTTCCCGAAGCTACACAGTTTGTCGCTAGAGAGAAGGAGCTATCGGAAATGCACGAGCTACTTCAAGATCATAGCAGTCGATCCTGTGTCATCCTCCATGGTCTTGGGGGTATGGGAAAGACTCAGCTAGCGACCATATATGCCAGACGACATAAGGAGAAATATACGGCGATCTTCTGGCTGAACGCGAATGACGAGGACTCACTCAAGCTGAGCTTCCGGGACATTGCTCAGCAGGTGCTGAAACATCATCCTTCCATCAGTATACTATCCAGCATAGACCAAGATAAAGACCTCGATCAAATTATCAGTGGAGTCAAGGACTGGCTTGACTCCACACAGAACACAAGGTGGTTAATGATCTACGATAACTTCGATAATCCTAAAAGATCTGACAATCCCGACAACTCAGCAGTCGATATACATCAATTCCTCCCTCAGTCTGATCACGGCTCGATCATCATTACGACACAGTCATCACAAGTTATACAGGGTAAACGAATTCATGTTCAGAGGCTAGATATCAGGGAAGGTCTTGAGATTGTGTCTAATATGTCAGGACGTAAGGGCATTGAAAAGGGTATGTTGGTATAATTGATAATGGGAAAAAATATAATACTAATAAGGCAGATTCTGATGCTATAACACTCGTCAAGGAACTCGACGGCCTGCCACTTGCTTTATCTACAGCAGGGGTATATCTCGAGCATGTAACGACGAGCTTCTCGGATTATCTTCAGCTCTATAAGACATCATGGTTGAAGCTTCAGATGAAAAGTCCCCTGTTGGATTCCTATATAGATCGTACATTATGTACGACATGGCAGATCACTTTCGATCGAATCCAACAGCAGAATAAAGCATCAGCAAAACTACTTAAGCTATGGGCATATTTTTATCGAGAGGATCTATGGTTTGACCTCCTTCGGCATGCAAACTCTGTAGACGATGAATGGATACAGAAGCTTACGAAGGACGAACTGAACTTTAATGAGGCCATCACTCTATTATGTACCTTTGGACTGGTTGATCCAGACAGGTCTCCTCAGCAGCAGGTTGGGGCTAGAGGGTATAGTATACATAGTTGTGTCCATTCATGGATAGTGTTTGTACTTAACAAAGAGTGGGATAAGAGCCTTGCACATCTGGCTTTAACCTGTGTGGCCTCGGAGGTTCCTGATACAAATGAAAAGTACTGGTGGCTCTCACAGCGGCGTCTCCTTCAACACGCAACACGACAGGCCTTCTTTATAGAAGACGCCAAAATAGATATAGATGGACTATATTGGGAGTTTCACAATTTAGGCGACCTCTACAGAGATCAAGGCAAGCTAGCAGAGGCAGAGAAGATGTATCTTCGAGCGTTGGAAGGTTGTGAGAAGGCACTTGGACCAGATCACACATCAACACTTCAAACAGTCAACAACCTAGGCGTCCTCTACTTTGACCAAGGCAAGCTAGCAGAGGCTGAGAAGATGTATCTTCGAGCGTTGGAAGGTAATGAGAAAGCACTTGGACCAGATCATACATCAACACTCCAAACAATCAACAACCTAGGCGCCCTCTACTCTAATCAAGGCAAGCTAGCAGAAGCCGAGAAGATGTATCTTCGAGCGTTGGAAGGTAATGAGAAGGCACTTGGACCAGACCACATATCAACACTCCAAACAGTCAACAACCTAGGCGCCCTCTACTCTGATCAAGGCAAGCTAGTAGAAGCCGAGAAGATGTATCTTCGAGCGTTGGAAGGTAATAAGAAGGCACTTGGACCAGACCACATATCAACACTCGATACAGTCCATAACCTAGGCGCCCTTTACTTTAACCAAGGCAAGCTAGCAGAAGCCGAGAAGATGTATCTTCGAGCGTTGGAAGGTAATGAGAAGGCACTTGGACCAGACCACACATCAACACTCGATACAGTCCATAACCTAGGCAGCCTCTACTTTGAACAAGGCAAGCTAGCAGAGGCCGAGAAGATGTATCTTCGAGCGTTGGAAGGCTATGAGAACGCTCTTGGTCTTGAACTTGCCTCGTCTTATCTACCGGCATTGAATACTATATTGAACTTTGGAGACCTCTTCTCGCAAACTGACCGGAAAGATATGGCAAGGACAATGTATAATCGAGCATTGTCTGGATATACAATCGTCCAAGGGCCTTCCTCTAAATTGTCTAGGCAAGTTGAAGATCGGCTTCAAGCGTTGCAAGTTGCGTTTGCTGGGTCGAATGTAGGTCGAAATGAGTTTACAGAGCCTGGAGTAGCAAATTCGAGGTCTTTGAAGCAGAAAATCCGCAAGTTAGAAAGGTGGTTGAATATTAGATAAGCTACAAGGGCTTCTTTCTTATGGTTCTGCCATTAACTTACAAGTATTGATGTAATTAGATATACCAGATCAAACATCTCTTTTAACTTCTGGTCCAGAATCGACCGCTGTTGTAATGACCCTGTATAGCCATTCTTCTCCTCACTAGCTTCATATGAAAACAGGAATCACCAAAGCTCTCGAATTTATCGAAGCCACGCGGATAGCCACTAGATCATGGCATCTCAATAGAATAGAGGAAGAGATGAGAGAACAAGATGAAAGAGAAAGGGTAACCTGAAGAGCCAAAGGGTTAGAATAACTGTTGACCTCCTGGGATCTTGGCAGCATATACATATATATTGCATGATGCATATAAGGAGCAAACAAAACTCAACTTTTAATTCATTCTTTCCTTTTTGGTATGCTGTTTGTTTGCTTTCAATATTTTGATTTCAAAGCACTTTAATTCCGAAGGCTGAATACCTAACCTTATTCCTTCATTTTTTGAATATATATTCGCAGCTTAACTGCTTAGCTAGAGAAGAAATCAATTCAATCTGATGCTCTTTCTAGTCTCAAGAAACCCAATAATAACCCCATAGTCCGACCTACCATGAAATATCTGCTTCATACTAAAGCAGGAATCATCAAGACCCTCGAATTTATCGAGGCGACGAGAATAGCCACCAGATCATGGTATCTCAATAGAATGCATAAAGAAGAAGAGGAAGAAGGCGGAGAAGAAGGGGGTGGACCGGAAGATTGTGATTGAATTGATCAATTATAATCAATTTGGTCAATTTAATCAATTTGGTCAATTTAATCAATTTGGTCAATTTGGTCAATTTGGTCAATTTGGGCAATCACCCCAATATCAAATTTCATTACATTTCATTTGTTATTCCTCTTATTTGAATACGAGAGTATCTGTAAAACGGGCTTAATTCCCTAGTATTAGTTTTCACTTCTCTTATTCAAACATTAAAAGATTGAGGCTTTCAATCTCTCCAATCTGTATTAATTATGGTCGAATAAGGCCAGTTACCCTTTATGTATTATTATTAGAAGTCTATAAAACTCCTAACCGTCTTAGATAGTCATAGACTCAGTGTAGATGTTAATTTAATCAATCAAGGACGAAGCGATATCATTCTCCTGCATTGCATTCCCCAAATAGATGCCTAGACGTAAGAACAATATGTTTGATTTGATGGAAGGCGAGAAAGGAAACACAAAATTAAAAATAAAAAAAAGAGTAAGTCGCATTGAAAGTATACAAGATTAAGGAGGTAGGAGAGTAAAGACACCGAATTGTTATTCACACTATATTTCTTGTTCGCTTAGATATATTGCTGTCAGTTTCCAAGTCATCCCGTTTTCGAGAACCTGGCCCACTGGTATCTCCACTAATGTTTCTTTTCGACTTGCCAAATTCAGTCCATACCCGAACAACACAAACACTTCTCTGACGAATGTACTCGGCTTTGTCATTTCCAGGGTGCAGGGCGAAATTGCGAATAACGCTACCTAACTTCACGAAATTATTTATTAAGAGCGAGTTGATCTCGACGCCATAGTGAAATGTGTTAGCCCATTTAATCAGCTTGGCAATATCTGAAATGAGCCATCGGTTTCTCTCCTCCTATAACCCGATAGTGTTGTCGGAATCGAACAGGTCGTAAAGCAATATGGCGGAACACCAAGGTCTAGTAACATCAAATACTCGAGTATTGGATGTACGAACACAATCCCCAAGAATTGATAACTTAGTCATTAAGCGTTTGTGGTCGTTAACCTTTGGGTTTATTATTATTGCTTCAGTTATTCAATCCGCGAACTTCGATTCAAGCATCTTTGAAATTGCTAAGTTATCTTTGAGTTGCTGACTTGGTTCTCGGGAATTCAAGTTAGCAAGAAGTGCTTCATCCGAGCCCACATCAAGGGCCACGTCGATGCATCTCGAGTCCCCCTCGACATCCCTCAAGTCCACTCCGTCGCTCGATAGCTCTCCAACGCCAGGAGAGATAATGCCATACAATACCGATGCAGGGTCCGAGTTAACTGGAGTTTGATTCAGTGTCTCTGCAATTACCATTTCGACAATGTTGTATAATAGCTTTTCCATTTCGAGTGTGATCGGTGGTGACCGAGGAGCCTGCACTTTCGGTACTGGTCGAGCAGGATTATCGGTATATGGTGGCGGTTGTACGTCTTATCGATCATGATATTTAACTTTACCCCATTCCGCCAATATAGACCCTTATTGAAGGTACATTTCCTTCATATCAGTTTTGTGTGTGATGGCACCAGTGTTGCTTAAGCGCTTGCAAAGTTCTTTCAAACCCTCCCGCGCATAATCACTCGGTCTGATGTATACGTTGAAGATGGACATATTAGATAAAGATTCGAGGCTATGAATCAATTGGTTTGTGCTGCTGTTGCAGGGCCTAATGATCGGAGGAGTCTTATCCATAATAACAAATCCTTTCGCAATGAGATTGAATGATACGAGAATGACATGTCCTGATTCGCTTATATCAGTTTCGTGAAGTACAGAGGCGTTGGGCAGAGGTAAATCATCAGGAAGTGATAGATCGTTGATGTTCAGTTTTGTAAGAGGTATGGGGGCGTTTGCGAAGTTAGCGTTTGGCGGAACAACCAACAACATCTCCAGTGGTTGTTTCTTGCCACCAAACTTTATAGTCACTGTAAGAAAAAAGTGAATATGAATATGTCCTTCCATATCATAGCCTGCTTCCATAATAAATTCAGTATTATTCTTGTTACAATGCGAGCAAGAACCTAGTGTGAAAGGTTTGCCTGCTGAATTCACCCATGTTACAAACACTCTCTTGCAGAGCAGAGTTTGTAGTTGGAGTTTCTCAACTTGAAAAGGCATGATCTAATTCCTACAACCATAGTTAGCGATAAATTTAACAGGAGAAGAACAATGCTGGTCCTCACACAGTACATAGGATTGTTAATGACCTAGACTATGAACAGCCTTGATGCTTATGATGAAACCAGATTAAGGAATGATCAATAAATGTTATTAGGTGAAGTGGTGGGCGATTCACATTAATATACATGTCAAAGAACGTAACCACATCACTATACAGATCGTACCAGGGCTATTTTAATAACAAGTGTATAATCGGCCAAGAATGCTCATATTAACTATTGATAAAAGTCACCCCATCCTTGAATAATGTGGCATCAGGACTTTTAAGGTTATAAATGTATAGTGTTATAGATAAATATAATTATGGAGCCTCTTCACATGCCTGGTACGCCAGACATTGCAATAAGGATCAAGCGAAGTATAAGGCTAAGGCTATCATCTCCCGCACAAGCTATAATAGCAAGCGCTTCGATGTTACAAAAAAAGTCCTGATAATGGATTGTTCTAAACAACTAATACTGAATGACAATCGCTACACTGAATGTATAAGGGGTCGTTCTAAACAACTAAAGCTGAATGACAACTATTACATCAAATATATAAAGGGGCCGTTCTAAATAGTAAATGCCGAACAAAACCATTATTATCCAGATCGCGTCAGGGTCGATCGTCGGAGTAACAATATTACCACCACCATATATTACATTTTGGAGGCGAATGAGGGGGGAGTCGAGATGGCGATGGAAAAGCGAAATGGTGATGGAAAATCGAAATGGTGATGGAAAATCGAATTGGCAATGGAAAATTAGAATGGCTATAGAAAGACTGCCTTCATATTGTTGTGATGGATAATGTTCGATGGAGAAGGACTCGTGTAGGATATATATATGATTCGCGAAACCCAATGCGGGGACCACTTAAGCCCAGCCCGTCTGAAATGACAGGATATAAGAAATAAGAAACAATTTTAATTCAAAGAGGTTTAATGTAAGCATCTGCATTTGATTGTGGGTTGGGTGGTCTAACTTTACCGTTCTGACCAATATAAAACCTGTGCTATAAGTACCTTCGAAATTAACTTACATTACCAAGGTACCTTTTTATTCTATTAAACCCTAGACTATTTCAAAGCGGTGATCTAATTAGATTAGATCATCTATTTGTCCAGGTTCGATTAGTAGGTAAACTGGTAACTAGATAGAGTGTTCCACAAATGATGATGTCGTACGACTCCAATAGTTAGCACAGGATTAATTGTTGCAATATGATTGGTTGGCTGTGTATATATATTGTTAATTGATAAGTTAAGCCCGCTATTGTATACAATAGATTTAGGGATTAATATTATTCAGGGTAGTTATTAGTGATATAAAGCTTAATAATATAGCTATTTTCTTTTGTATATGAAATACTAATTTAATACAGGGATGGGGTGGTATAGACACTGACCAGCACAAGATGTTAATTTGGAAAAATACATAGTCCCCCGAAATCTTTCAGTTTATTATAGTAATAAACATAAAATAAATAAATCTATATATTTCCTTACAGACTATATTTTATTCTAGATATAATAGAAACTTTCAATCTCAAAATCTATGTTTTTTATATCAATTCTAATCCTAGATTATATCATGTTATATGTTAAAGGAGCTTC
Source organism: Sclerotinia subarctica (assembly GCA_025389085.1). NCBI lineage: Eukaryota > Fungi > Ascomycota > Leotiomycetes > Helotiales > Sclerotiniaceae > Sclerotinia > Sclerotinia subarctica. The sequence goes on from QRFI01000007.1 coordinate 626,530, forward strand.
AAACGAAAGAGGAACTTGACACAATAGTAGATGTTATCTTCAAAGCTCAATATTCTTCTTATATATTATCGAGCTCTATCTTTTTTCTAGTTTCTGGTTATTCATTGGAGGACCAGGCTGCAGGGGTCGCTGTGTTACAAGAATGGTCTTTTAAGTTGGAGAATGGGAATAGTATGCTAAGAATCATTTTTCTTTTGTATATAAAACTCCAAATGTTAGGGAACAATCGTCTGTATTAATCAAAGTGTTTTGGTTTCTCTTTCTTTTTAACATTCAATCTGAGTTTCTGGCAATATCAGTACTTTATCACGAAAACCCGGGATTTCGCAATAATAATCTAAAAACATTTCTGGAACAAATAAAAGCCTTTGCTGATAGTTTTGATAAAACTATTAAGTATTGTATTTGTAATATAAAGGAAGGTTTGCTACAAATGTACTAATTTCTGGTACTTTGCATCCAGAAGGTGTTGTTCTTCTGATACAACATAACGTGGTTTATCAGCGAGTCGCCACTATCAGCGAGTCGCCACTTTTTCACTTATTCAACCACTTTAAACTTATTTTAATCAACAATTATTGAATCAATTGATTTAAACTATTAAGAATCTAATAATCTAGGGTCTATTATATTATTAGAACAAGTTCTTGAATTGTGACCAGTCTTTCCACATTTACTACAGCATCGATTAGTAGATGATTCCCCATTAGAATTTCCCCTATTTTGACGCTCGTCGCGTCGAATCTGAATATCCACCTCTTGTTGTGATATTATATCTGTAGCTTCCTGACCAGTAAGTACTCCTCCTTGACGTAATTGAGTTTTTTTAACGTGTCGACGTTTGCTTAATGCCTCATTTGCCTTCCGAAGCATACGAATCTCTGCACTTAAGAGTGTATTCTCATAAGCTAATCGTTCTGTACCCTTAGCTAATACAACTACAGTTTCGAATATAGGTGTAGGAGAGCTTGATTAATGTCGAGCAATTCGAGATTTCACTAAAGTTGATTATAAAAGAGCTTCAGTTGGATTGTGAGGTGTTTGAGAGACCCAAGAGTTGGCAGATTCCAAAAGGATCGATGGAGGGTAGGTGTGCGAATTCGAATATCTAATTTCGAAAGCACAGCTTGAGGATCAAATGGTATTAGTCCTGCTCCTCGAAAGCCAGCTTTCATATTCTGAATTGTAATCGATTGTTGATATGCAGCTTTGAAAGCTATAAAGAATTCAACCTTAGAAATATGATTGATATATGCCTTGATAAACCCCCTCAATTTGACAACTATATGAACGTTTGAGTACGCTAAAACATCCAACATCAAATGGTTGAGTTAAATGACTTGAATGCGATGGTAACTTTACACATATAATATCATTTGACTTGCAATATGATTGGAAAGGTATCGATTCATGACTTTCATGCCCATCCAATACTAACATTCGATATTTGCCCTTTCTTCGTTGACTAGTATATTTATCGAAGTGCTTTAGCCATTCTAAACCTGTCTCATTATTCGTCCATCCATTAGAAGTAGGTTTAATAGCCCAATCCGCAGGAAAATCGGTTTCGGTATACCAATTGGAAAGATGAACTTGTCCTTGAACTATCAGAAATGGAGGTATAGTTTCACCCTCTCCATTACCACATATAATTGCCGTAGCCCATTCTCGATTGCCTGGTTGTATTGCCTTGTTTCTGCCATTTCTTTCAGAACTAGTTACAACCATTCCAGGGCATATTATACCCATCATAAAGCCGGTTTCATCGAAGTTGTAGAAATCGCAATCTTGAATACCATATTTCGCCCGCATATTCGATACCAATCCAAACCACTCTTCAATAAGCTTGGGATCTTCGCAGAGAGCTCTTTGAAAGTCATAAACACGACTAAAACGCGTCTTTAATTTTGTACAACGCTTTACGAATCGATAAGCCCAGAGCTTTCCAACTCTCTTCGCACCTCTTGATTCGAGAATATAATTCGCCATATCTTCTACACCACTTAATTTAGGTGCAAATCCTCTTTCATCCATATCGATAATATACTGAATAAGCACCTCTTCTTCTTTTTCAGTCAAATTAAGATTATTTGCTCGAGTTTCCATTCTGTGAATTCGACCGCCCATTCTATCTCGTAATGTAGTTCGAGGGACTTTGTAGATTTTCGCAGCCTTTCCAACTGTAAGATTTTTTGATTTTTGAATAGCTTCAATAGCTAAGATTATTCTGGCCTCTTTTGATTGTATTTCCATAATAATTCGTTGAAATATCGCGTCTTGAAATTGAATGATAAAAGATATTGAAAAAGTGGCGACTCGCTGATAGTGGCGACTCGCTGATAAACCACGTTAGTATTTCTTTGAATTGCCGCCTGTTACGAATCATCGCAACATAAGGTCACGTGTGGTAAGGATGGTAAGGATGGTAAGGATGGTAAGGATGATGATGATGATGATGATATTTATCGTCATAGGCCGCAGGCCTCGCGTGCTTGCACGCGTTCCCTGTTGCCATACATTCCAGATTTGGACAAATGACACCCAGGGGAGGCCTCCAGGTTGTGATCTAGCTAGCTAGTGTTGTATACAGTTATATGTACTAGGGCAGGGTTTATATGATTGCTGTCGTATATTAAGGTGGCGTTTTAAAGCTGCGAATTGATTGTAGGCCTCCTCGTCTACTGAATCACTGCCCTGATTCCTCTCCCAATCCCCTCATACTTTTATTTGTAGGATTTCTATTTATCGACTTTTTTTTTTTTTAACCCCAAACTTATTATATAACTCCAGAGCCTGTATATAGAGAATTTGAGAAAGAGAAAGAAGAAAGTATAGGAAAAGAGAAGAAGGAAAGAAAGAAGGGTTGGTTTTGGTCCGTTTTTCCAAAAAGACCGAGTTGATGTTGATAGGGATAGGGGATGGTAAGGGTGGTAGGGTTGGTAAGGGAGTAGAGGGTTTGGTTAGCCCGTAGCTTCGTTTGCTGGGAGCTGGGGGCAGATATCACAATAGAAATTCGTCATTTCTATCCAGGTTGAAAGCTTGGTGGTGCCATGTAGGGTCCCCAAGAGCCAAGGGATGGTTGTGGAGGGGGGTTTTTTGTTGAAAGTTCTTTGTGCCTCTTTAATCTTGCAGAAGAAGAAATGGAGCGGGGTTTTTCTTTTCCCACATGAGCAATATAAGTGAGCTTTGTGATGGTTAAAGCGTTCGTGGTATGCTGCAAAATCGTTATGTTGCGATCTGATTGCAATGATATACCCAAAGGTGATACGTTTGTTGTTTAATAGGTAAGGGGTATCTATATGTGTGATTACTAGGTCCTTATAGTATTGAGGGCCTGTAATGATCCATAACTGCGTGTTTGCTATTTTGGCATTGGTTTTGGCCAATCGTTTAAGGGAGGCTAGAGTACAAATAGGGTTGGGGGGGGGAGGGAGTGAGGCTCCTTCTTTGGCTGCTAAATCTGCAGCTTCATTGCCTGCAATATTGAGATGACCAGGGACCCAGCGGATATGAATTGTCCCTCGGGGGGTTTGGGGGGGGAGAGGCCTATTCGACCAAGCTTGTTTGAGATCCGCAAATTCCATAAAAATGGATTGTGAGGATCTGTTGAAGTGTGATCCGAGCCTAAGTGTCACTTCGTAGTTATCGAGGAATACCCAGAGGTTTGTGGCTAAGATCTCTGAGGGGAGAGCGAGAGCGGCTTTTGCTCCTCTCAGGGCGGCGATGGCTTCTACGTCAAAGATCTCAACGTTATGGCCAAATGAGAATACAAAGCGTTCGATTTGGGAGTCAAACTGGGAGATAATGAAGCCTCCTCCTGTATTGCCATCTTTTGATTCGTTTTTTGAGCCATCTGAGAAGACCTGCAGATCGTTCTTTGGGATCGATGCATAAAAGGTTTTGAAATCTTTCGCTACTTGGGCTTTCGATCGGCCTAGAGGTCCAACAATACAGGATTCTGCTTCGGCGTGGGTTTCATTGGATTTCTAGGGCGGAGAGGCCAGAGGATTAATCAGTTCGTGTAACGGAAGAGCGGATATGGCTCTAGCAAACCTGGAGCTGGGGGTTTGGTTGCAGACCCGCGAGGATCTGATAAATGCAGATCTGACTGCGAGGGGATAGTATGGGTCCAGTCGAGCTGTCCGCGCTGTATAGGTCTCCACAGCCAGATTGAGTTCGATCTCAGGAGGATTTAATTTCGATTCTTCGTATAATACAGCTATATTGGTGGTTTTGTAGGCTGGTAGGATAGCCCTGACATATGTGTTAACTACTTTATTAAGTAGGTTTAAGTGACATTCCATCAAATTAGAGATCCTCGCATCTGAGGTGAGGTTTTTTGCTTTGGTTCGGCCAGGCCACCAAGTTTCCGCAGCAAAATAGCATTTTTTCAATACGCAGGCTATGACAACCCTTCGGGTGAAGTATGGGGGGATTCCTCTGACTGTATTATTAAAAGCACATAATGCGTTTGCAACCTTTTGAGCTTTCACGGCAAGGATCTGTATGTGGGCCTTGAAGTTGAGTTTCCTGTCGAAATGGACTCCGAGTCATCTAAATGGGCCTGGTTTTACTTCAATCTTCCGGCCGTTTGTTTCTATGCCGGGGTCATCAGCAAAGGTGTGGGCCCCTTTGTAGAAATGTATAATCTCTGATTTCTTTGGGTCAAAAGCAATGCCTTCGGCCTTTCCCCATTCCAGTGCTTCTTGTATATCGGATTGGAGTTTTGTGCAGTTGTCTTGAAGGTTAGTCGAAAAGGCTAGCAAAGCGATATCGTCAATATAGCCAAATCTCTGAGTAGGGTTGCCCATCCAGAATATCGGGGTTATATAGAGCATGAAGAGAATCGGGGAGATAGGCGATCCTTGCGGGAGGCCACATTTGAGAGCTGTTTTCGGGCCTGTTTCTTCATCCATTCTGATATGTACGGATCGATTGGTAGCAAAGGATTGTACCCATTTGGCTATGTTATCTGACCATCCTTGTTCGCAGAGCCTATTGATAAGGCGGCCTAAAAGTACTACGTCAAAGGCTCCTTTAACATCTATAATGAGTAGGGTAGCTTTGAGCCCGGATTTAAGAGCTGATTCGATATCATATATTACGCATATCGTTAGATCGATTAAGGATCTCAGAGGGAGAGCTCCAAATTGTTGGCTCACTAAAACCCTGTGTTTGATTGCCAGCCAGGATATCTTCCTTGCTATCAACCTTTCCAATCCTTTCCCTAGGACTGATAATAGTGCTATTGGCCGATAGGATCTTGGGTTAGTGCCATCTGCCTTATTAGGCTTCGGGATAATTGCTATTGTGGCTACTCTGAAACATTCTGGGTGATATCCGATCTCTAGGCAATTTCTGAATAAATGAAGGACTATATGCTTAATCAGGGGCCAAGCGGTTCTCAATAGATCTGTAGGAATCTCGTCCGATCCTGGGGCAGTATTGCCCGCACGTAGTATCGCTTGTTCGAGGTCTTGTATTATGACCTCGGGGAATTGGATACTGCGGAAGGGGGCCGTTGGGATATTAAATAGGATGTCATCAGCTTCCGCTGCATTGGTTAATAGATTTCGCATCAGTAGCTCTTGTTTCACTTCGGTATTGACAGCGATTTCTTGAGTAAAGGGGTCCTTCAATGAAGGGGTTCGAAATGATCCTGTAGATTGATGCCATTTCGCCATTTTGAATACACCATTCATATCTGTGACTGTATCGATCTTGCTATTGAAGAAAGAGCTTTTTGCTTTACAGACTGCTTTCCGTAATGCGCGCTTCGATATAACTATTGGGTCATTTCGATAGATGTAAGCAGCCGAGCGGCATGATTCATTCCATTAAGGTTGGCTTGAAGAGGTCTTTGAGGTTCTTTTCGCAGATCCTATATAAGCGGTTCTTATATTTTGGGTGAGTCTTAATGCTAATGAGTCCAGATCTGCTGAGGAGTGTAATGGTGGGAGGGGGTTCAAGAGGCCAAGGTTCGTGTGTAATAGATCCATAAAGAGTTCTTTGTTTAGGGTTTCTAATTTGAGTTTCTGTATAGGCTTCTGGCTGTTGTAGGTCCAATATAGATTAGTTTTTAAGGTCTTGTGATCAAAGGAGCAATCTAGGTGGTGTGCTATTGCAGTATATGCTGTAAATGGTCCTGAAAGGAAGGTAAGGTCGAGGGTATTTCCTCTTTTGTATGTTGGGATTCCGATAGGGGAGATAAGTCGGAGGTTCTGGTCGCCCGCCCATTCTACGAATGGTTCCGCTAACAGCGAAGGGGCAGGGTATAGAGGGTTCCAGCTTGGGTGGTGTAGGTTAAAATCTCCGAGGAGTATGATGGATTGAGATGGGAGATTCTGAAGGGCAAGGAGCGATCTGATTGTTAGGTTCTCGTGTGTGCTTTGTAGGAGGGCGTTGTATATATTGATTATCGTAAGGGTTATATTGTTGGAAGAGGAGAGTTGAAGGAAGATTAGGTCACGGGAGGGAATTGGTCGAAGCTGGTTAGCTCATAAGCCAATTCCTTTTCTGATATATGTCATGACTCGGGGTTGGATAGCCCAGTCATCCAGGGATGAAAAGGCTTCGTATGAAGGATGGTTTTTGGTGATCTTGCGAGGAAGATCCTTGTAGATATAAGGTTCTTGGATCAGAATAATGTTGATCTGGTCTATATTTGCTAGGGAGAGCGCAATCTCGTGGGACACTGCACTCTTTCCTACATTCGTTTGTGATATAGTTAGTGGTTTAGATTGATCCATTAAAGGGGACGCTAAATAGGTTTTCCAAGTTAATAAAGCGATTAAAGGGTCGGGAACTTGGTGGGATGTTTAGTTGGCTCAGGTTGAAGATCCGGGTTAGGGTTTTAGGACAGGATTCCCTTAATATCTATATTGATAAGGACGAGGGGGTCGGGATATCCTTCATTCGGGTGTCGGGGGGTGTAGAGATTGTACAGTTTGCTTCTGCACATGTTTTGTTTCTTTCTACGTTGAGGATTTTGCGGATAGCTTGTCTTTCTGTTTTTGATTTTGGTTTGCCTGCTATCGGTCGGAGAGGGCATTTGGGGTCATCTGCTGTATGGGGTCCACAGCAATGGAGGCATTTCGCAGGGCAAAAATGAGGGGTTCCACACTTAATGGTGTGGTTGTTTTTTGTGTATTTGGACGATCTATAGATACAGCATATGAGGGGTCGGGAGCAGGATCTTGTGTTGTGCCATTGGAAGCAACGGCCGCATTGTATCATTTTTGGTTTTTGGATTATTAGGCTAGTGGTGATGCTAGCGCCGAGGATTTTGAGGGATCTCTTCAATCTCTCTATGCCGGATTTAAAGCTTACTAACCATGTGGTATAGTATAGATCTGTTGAAGCGCTTGAGCGGGTTTGCGTTGCAAATACAGCTTCTTGTCCGGAGTATTCCTTAATGGCCTCAGTAATCGTATTTCCGGAGACTAGGATTGTATCCATTTCGAAAGAGTCATTGATAACGGTGACCTTTCGGGGGACGTAGTTTAGTATATATGAGATTTGCTTTTCTTGGATTTCCACTTTACAATCCCCAATTGCAGAGGCAATAATAGCCTTTTGCTTTTTTAGGGCCTATAGATTTATGGGGGAGCTAGTGCAGAGGGCGAAGCCAGACTTGACTTCCTGAACTTCTTTCAGAAGGTTGGCGGCCGGGCCCAGGACCTTTTTTAAAGCAGTGAGGATCGCGAATGGGCCAGCCTTACAGGCCGGGTGAGATTGGTCCATTCTTACAAATAAGCGGTTGTCGTTGGGTGTAGCTGTTTCTGTTGATTTTATAGGTTTCAAAGGGCCAAGGAGGGATTTCCCAGCTGGAATAGTAGCTTTTTGGGCGAAAGTGGTTTTAGGGGTTGTCTCTTTAACCGGTATAGAGGTGGTTGGAGGAGTGGTGGGAAGAGTGGCATTAGGGGTAACATTAGCTCTAAGAGGGTGATGTCCAGTGATAAGGGTATCGAAATGTCTCTCGGTGGTTGCTTTGAATTCCAGGCAAAGAGTGGTAAGTAGTTTTCGAGGCCTTGTTGAGAGGGAGAGGACCTCATTGGAGCTCATATAGCTGTCCAAAAGGGAGGTTATCGGGCCAAAGATAGTTTGGGCCTCATTGGCTTTGATGGTAAGGGCATTGGCTCTGTCCAGGAGGGTTTTGGAGAGATTGAGGGGGTTCATATTAGCCATCCGTCAAGGATGGTAAGGATGAAGGATGGTAAGGATGACGTATGGTAAGGATGGTGACGTGTGGTAAGGATGGTAAGGATGGTAAGGATGGTAAGGATGGTAAGGATGGTAAGGATGGTAAGGATGACCAATCACCATATTAGGGTCACGTGATGGATCTAGAGGATCTAAAGGATCTAGATAATTAAACTCTAGATCCAATAGATCCAATAGATCCAAAGGATTACAGCTAAGCATGAAGATCTATATAACCAAGAGGGGTTTCCTTTGTATAGAGCTTCGTGCTCAAGATCAATCATTTAGTATACCATACTATTAGTTACGAATTGCATCATCTTATTATCATTACTTTAAAGTCCCTGCTTGATGCCTAGTTATAAACCTACTTCGAGAGCCTAGAGCACTTCCACGTGATCTAGACGGCAAACCTCGTAACATTGAGATTATATAATCCATAATGACACTTAGTGTGTAATCGATAACATTGCTGTTGCTTATATAATCAACAACTATCCAGCTGTACAAGTCGTATTGTCTAAGTAGGAGAATATCACAGTAGTGTACTTCAGCCAATCATATCAATTATCTAAACTCCGGGTACTTTACTATTCAGCATTCCTGATTGATGAAAATATCGATTTGAATTGTATACCTCGAAAGCTTTACAACAAAAGACGGAATGGGAATATAGAGTTATAAGAAGTTATTTGATTGAGTGAAAGTCTTCAAAGTTTCTGCTCTCCAAAAATCGATTACAATTGCGACCAAAGATTTGGACCAATAGATTGTACACAAAGAATCATAAAATATTATTAATATATCATCCAATCATTAATATTTTTGAAAAACCATTGGTATAGTTTTAACAGCTTTCATTGGTCAATCATGTCATTTATTGTCTCTACGACCAAAAGTATATCACACTCCACCTAAACATGGAACTTCTTGTAGTCTATCATTTTGTGATTGATCATTATCATGATACATAGCATAAAAAATGTGTCATTTTGGATATAAATGATTACATACAATTAGTTTTTCTCTCTTCGATATAAGAAAATGCCTAGCTGTGGATATAAATGATCTGATTTTTTCAGCTCGATATGAGAATACGCCTAACTACGGATACAAATGCCTGTTTACCAAATCTCGTTTTCTTAACTCGATATAGAGGATACCTAATTGTGGATAAATGGTGCCTAACTGTGGATCAAAGCTGACTCGCACCCTGGAGAATGACCGAGCTCTGTTTTCAGGATTTGGATTCTTGAATACAAAAAATGGTAAATCAGACTCTGTGTTACACAAATGAGATGTAATATTTCTGTTTGCAGGAACGGTTTACGATAATCCGTCTTAAACCAGCGATCTTCGGGAGAACCGAAAACCGTAAACCCGGGTAGTGAACAAAAGATTGCGCGCATGGTTTAGTGGTAAAATCCATCGTTGCCATCATCTTCTCTCCATCAGAAAAGAACTTGAAATAACATCGATGGGCCCCGGGTTCGATTCCCGGCGAACGCATTATATCTCATTTCGGTGAGCATTCTTTTTTTTTTTTCCTATTTTACAAAATGGATTAATTTTGATTAAAATAATCATTTTTTGTTTATATTATTAAAATGTTTTAATATATTTTTTAATTCTTATTTAAAATAATGAAAATTTTAAAACTCGATTTTCAAATCTATTCTTTTTTTTGTAATTATAATATTATATTAATTTTAAAATCTGAAAGAAATAATAAATCTTTTTTAATTTTTTTAATAAAAAATTTTTTCTAGAAGATTATCTTAACTCTTCCCAAAATTTTCCTCATTATTTTATTTTGAAAAATTTAAAGTCTCAAATTTAAAGATTCTTTTTAGTACTATATATATTAGGATTATTTATTAATAAAGTGAATGAGTTTTGATAATAAAAAACCTTCTTGGCTAATACAAGTGGTCTAGTGCTATAGATCTCCTACATTTGAAAATATATTTTCACACAGTGGCCCACTCCTCCATCAATAACCCACAAGAATAACAAGCGCCTGTGGTTTAGTGGTAAAATCCATCGTTGCCATTAGCAGTTCTTAATCATAAGAGACGTTAAACAACTTCGATGGGCCCCGGATTCGATTTCCGGCGGGCGCATGACATATCTTTTTTGCTCAGATTTCACAATCTTGAAGGGGAATCGATGCTTTGATAAATTTTGAGGTTGTGACTGGATAGATAGATGAAGACAGAATGGTTTCTTTCTCTATTCAAAGTCTTTTTTTTTTTCATTTTATAACGGGTTGCCATGGTGATGTATAGGATCTAGAAGTTTGAGGGAGTCATAGAAGATTCTATTATTACACATGCTGAGGGAAACCAATAACTTCAGACTGCTGTGAGGAGGACTTACCCAGATCTTTGAGGACGTTAGATTTCGAGATTGACAGAGGCTACCTGTAGATAGGGCGGGATCCAACCATGAAACATGGACCGAGGAATGACCGAAGATGGTAGTTTAGACTGAATCATTGTACGTCTTTTGGATTGATATTTCTCCTTGTCTGATGACGAAAAAGGGCAAGTGGTTACATTAAAGGTAAGATTTGGGATAGAAACAACAATGGATATAAAGCCGAGAAGAGAAATGAAAGATCAGACTAACAGAGAATCAAAGTATAAAGTCAAAATTTTCGTAGCAGCGGCGTCAAGGATTCGTACCTCATGAATTTCTCTGGCTAGCTTTGATGCTTGTAGAGTATATCCTGCAAAAAAACACTTCTACAGATGTAATTTCTTCTTGGTCAAACTCCAGGGTGGAATTATTGAGCTGCTTATTATGGTAGCTTTCGAACCCGAGAAGGAACATTCGATTCATCATCTATTTCACGGCTGAGAAGTTAGCAGTAAACACAATGGATATCCATCAGGAGCGGGGCTGGCTTCGAAGTTATTGCAGGAGTTGATGAAAGTGAATGATACATTATGTCTAGCATCTCCCATCCTTTTACTCCCTCTTGGTTCAATATGAAGACCTGAGGTCTTGTTGATGGGGATATATAAGAGAGTAAGAGTCCACAACACGCTTTCGAAAGGTCATTAATCACGTAGAGGACATGGAATGGTTCACAAAAAAGACACTTTCGATGCGTCCGAGAGCTGTATCAATGGCGTGGACTCTTAGACTAGTGCATGAATAAAACTTCCCAAGGTAATGGAAGTGACTATACTTCCGGGATGAAGATTTTGGATATTCGACGACAATCAACTAACATCTCGTGATTGACAATGAGAGTTTAGAAGCGCAGAGAAATCGAAATCCGGAGATTATATGATATCTGACTGGACGAATATCAGGATTGGAACGGATTATAGGGCAGTGTTTTAGGTGAGAAATTCGACAAGAGATGTGCCGGATGCAAGGCCATGCGCAACTATGCGTTCAATATCTGTGAATAATCAGGTTTATAGACGTCATGTAACCACATCTACAAAGTTAAGCAGCGTAGAAGATGCACTGGAGCGGTTACGACGATGATAGTAGTTGTATAGGTATAATTCAAGCCGAAACTCCAGTACCTCTCATCGAATCCAAGTCGGTGTATCATCCACCACCAGTTTTCAATTCACAGCCAATATTTCCCGACAAATTCGACTTATCAAAATCATCTATCTAGCATAAAAATAATCTTCCGTAATCTTCAAATCCAAGCTGATGAAAAGTGCAAGTACAGACAGACATGCAATGGGAAATTTATACTATGAAGTAGGTCGTGCAAGATAATTGAATGATTTTAATTATTTGTTCTCTGAACCAGAATTAGATGTTATTGATTAACTCGCAAGGGTGTAAATACTTGAAGTGATATAATAAAGGAAGTGGGTGGTAGGTAGTGAAAATGAGAAAGGGGCAATAGTGTTAATTTGGGAATGGATTATAGAAAGGATAAGCTATAATAGAATAGATACTCCAGAATTTCAATAGTCCAACTACCATCTGAACTATCCAATGGTTGTAAGTGCCAATATATCAATAACAAAATGAACAATATAGCAAAACAAGCCTCGGGAGAGAAAGATTCGACGTACGTCAATATGTGAATATCTTAATCATTGTAAGCTTATAGGGAAATGGAACCTGGCTGTCAGAAGCAGAACTACATGTGCCTTTTATCTACTTTTCTTGTATATTAAAGTGTGATAGAAACTGCAACCAATTATATGGATTATATAGATGGACAAACAGTGGTATTCTTTGTCAAAATCCCACGATACTTCGCAGGACACCTCCATTCCCACAAAATCCTCCACCAAAGCTCAAAGAACTTCAATATTGGAGCCTTGTCGAACTTGTTGGGTTGTGTTGCTATGGTCCCGGAGAAGGTCGTCGGAAACCTTGAACTTTGAAAATTTTCGGAGCTTTTTAGGAGATAAAATGGAAGAAGTGGATGAAGGCAATGGTGAAGGGAAGGAGGGGGATGATATGAAATGAGATGACTAAGATGATGACGATGGATAGAAGATGATATGATTGAGACCAGTAACAAATAAATATCTCTCGGCGGCGAAGATAGGGAATAAAATGATCGGAAAGCACTTGTAGATTAACATTCTTTTGATCAGTAAGGAAAGAATGTAAACAAAGAGGTTGAATTATAAAACCCTGGATAGCAAAACTGATGTTATGCATGATATTCGCTATAATTCATCAAGTCAGCAAATATTCTTAATACTTTAAAGTAACGTCTCTATCATCTATGTATACTCAAATAATTTAAAGATTGGAGTGTTATGAATGCAGCAAAACACTTTTGCAATGAAGTATTTTAATAACATTAGAGCTTTATAGAGCATCGAATCTTTTGAAGATAGATTGAGGTGAGATAGATGTGATTATGAAATGTAAAAATTGTTTGAATGTTGAAAAGTATGTAGTTGACAATGCTAATGAGGAGGAAGATTTTGGTGGTGAAGAGAAAAAGACAGAGTCAGATATGATATAATATAAGGTTTATCAATAATAACAATGACAACAAAACCTATTATAGGGAAGCGGAAATGTGCCCTTAAATTAAACCTCTATGCATATTTTGCTAATTGCTAATTATAGAAAGTAAAAATCGTGAGCTGGATTGGAGATTCACACATTTGAAAAATGACTTTCGATACTACTGCAAGAAAGACATTTCGGTGACTTAAATAGACAACTATCGAGATTTTCTAGTTTCAATTCACCCGTGCTGAAATCATACATCTATATAAAGCACCATCCGCTCACTATAACCCTTTCCCACCAGTTTCCTCCAGTAAAGTGGAACCTATTTTCACCACTATAACCTCATGATCACATGCAAAGCCTATCAATCCATCAAGGAAGCGAATCCAAACTAACCATACATAAGACCGATCGTTCCCTCAAATTAAAACAGTATATCCACATAGAATCATTGATTCGATTCCGGCAGGGAGACCGTTAATATAAATGTGGTCTCGGTTGTCCATTTTGAAGGGGTGTAAAGAGAAATATCCGCATACAAAAATACACGGGTTATGATTATTGATCTAGCATAGCTATAGCCTAGATGCTCTTGGGGAACTCTGCTCATCGATGTATAGAACCATATCATATCTTTGCTTGCTTTATCTTTGCCCCTTACTATAACAAGTTTTATATAGATTGGCCTGCAAACAATTAGTACCACTCACACTTAGAACTTCAATTAACCACCACAATTCACATGCATATTCCCTGATAGTACCCAAATAGGATGTGAATCATCGACCATTTTCCATCCCCGATACATGCATCCACGCATCACCTACCGATCCTCTAAATATCCACCCCGTAAGAGAGCGTATCCCTCTCCTAAACATCTCTAACCGCTCCTACACCCTGAAAATTAACCGAGAACAGAAGATCAAATCTCAGAAGATGTCTATTTAAACATCCAACTAGTTTAAAAACAAAATACAAATTACTTTCAAATGTGTACTCAAGACATCCAGGCCCCCAATCCGGCAGAAGTGAAAGGAAATTCTAAACATGAATTCAGCAGTAAAAGTATGGAGCTGCTGGAACGGGATATGGATCCCTCCAGCATACTAGGTAAATCAACGAAAAATTATGAGAAGTAAGGGGTGAAAAGGATGATAGTTATTTACATTATCTCAAATTCGATAGTAATAATTCCAGACTCGACCAAAAAATGCATTATCCTCTTATATTATCTATTTCTTTATGGAGTTCCCCTTACCCTTATCCCTTCTCTCTCCAAAAAAAAAGATAAAAGTATTAAAATCTCCCCCTTCTACTTTCTATTATTTTCATTGAATTCATACCTAATATCCTTATCAAAACTTGGCTTGAAAAATGCAGCGAAATATATATAAACTTGAAGAGAATCTATCTTCCAGATTCAATCAATTGAATAATTCCAAAACTAATACTATATATTATACATGTATAAATGAATACTTCTGATTTCCATCATCCATCACCGTTCATTCTTATCCTCATTCTTATTTTCTTATAATTCTTTATTTTTAATTCATCAATATTTTAAAATAAAAATCATCAAAGATACTATATACACCTATATTATAGAATTCGAAAATATATATATACAAATATAAAAAAAAGACAAAAAAATGAAATTAATAAATATATACTCATTACTAGATATATATTAATCCTATGCCCAATGAGTAGAATCGAATAAAAAAAATGCAATAACACTTTTAAAAATAACAAAATTCATTAAAAAATAAAAAATTATTTATTCTTTCTTTATATATATAATCTCTTCTTATAATAATATAAATAGATATTCATTTCTTTTACTTCTGAAATTTTATAAACCTATAACAATTATAATTATAAACAATAACAATACTAATATAAATAACACTAACAATATAACAGACGCCACCGATATAAACTCTCTTTAAATAGAATATTTTCTAATATAAGAATGAAATAACTTTTATAATTTTCATATAAACATTATTACAGAATTATAATCTTTATATTTTAAATTATTAATTTATTATCTTTTTTTAAATCAATTTTTTATATTAAAAAAATAATAACTTTCATCTATTAATAATTCAGTAATCAATAAATATAATTCCTTCAAATTGCGATTTTAAATTTTTTATAATTTTATTGATTGAGATATAAATAATCCATTTTTGAATTTTAATTTATACAAAATTTAAATAAAAATTTAAAAACTTGAAAATCATAAATAATTTTTTGATAAAAATTATTAGAAATAAATTAAAATTTTTTCTAATCTTTAAATAAATATCAATTTAAACTCTTTTAAATATAAACAATTTCCTTTTATAAGTATTTTATTAATAAAAATTAAAAATTTCAATTAAATTATTTTTTATTATAATACCAAATTATTATAAAATACAACAAATATAATATATTAAAAAATTTAACAAATTATTTTCAATAATTTTAATTGAAAAATTATTTAGGGTTTATATATAAGAGTCACACAGCAAAGAATCGGTTTTATTCGAATAATAGGTAGAATAGATCCAAAGCTTTTCATTACTTCTCTAATTCTATTCGAGAACCCCTTTATATAGATGAAAACTCTTCAATTTAGCATAGAGTTCAGCTGTCATGAATCATGTTCATTATAACACAATAAAAGCAAGTACATTGGTTTGGACCATTGTTTCTAAGAAAAAACCTTTATTGATAAAGAATCCTAAAATAAGTGTCTTAGGATTAAATAGATCTTAGAATAATTAGTATCCTAAAAAAAAGAAAATTAAATAATTATATAAATTTAGAATAAATTTTTTAAGATATAATTTATCCTAAAGTAAAGTATTCCAAGATAATATTTATCTCAAAATTATTATCTTAGAAACTCTACAATCCTAGAATTGAAATCATCCCAGGATTAGTATCCTAAGGCCAATAATAGATTATATAATAAATAAACTGGATAATTAATCTATTTAATCTAAGGGATAATCTGGATAGCCAATTTATCTAGATTATCCAATGATATTTAGAAGTATATAATTAGGATAGTTTTGTAATTTAAAAACTTTATATTTAATTTAATTATCAATTAATTTATCTATATTCTATTTGATTTAATAATAACTTTATTTTCAAGTAAACTTTAATGATAAAGTCTTAATCTATAATTATTAATCTAATAAAACCTTAAACAATTATTATCTTCAATATAATATCATTATATTTTGAGTATCGTTATAGTTAAGCTATATTAGTTATAATAGACTTCAATCAGTAATCTACCGAATAAATTTTCTTCTTCTTCATCAGAATCTCAAGGCAGGTTATTATTATTATAAAGCCAAGACAAACAATCCAAATATCTATTCTTAATCTATTTCATAAAGATTATAATAAATATCAAGTTTTTGTTGTATAAACTAATCTTTACTATATTTTCAATAAATACCTCTTTTTGATATAAATACAAAGGATTTTGTAATTAATATTATTCTTCCAAAAAATTATATTCAATTAAATCGAATTTTTCTTTAATAATCTAATAATCAAAATTATCGATAATCAACTTAATGAAAATATAAAATCTGAGATACACCATCTTTTTGATATTTACAAATTATTCCAACAAGATTTCAATAAGATTTTCAGGGAAGTTAACCCTGATTATATAATTAAAAAAAATTATAACAATTTAAGCAAATAAAGTCAATTATAATCTATATTACTAAATTCCAATAATATATCAAATATATTATATAGGATAATAATTATTTTAAATCCTAGTTTTATAAAGGATTCAAGAATATTATTAAAAATAAATTAATTAAAGCTTTGAAACCACCAAATCTTTCTGAATTAATCAAGATCTTTATTCTAATTAATAATTATTTTTATAAAAGACAAATAAAGAAGAAGAGAATCATTCAAGAAAATAGGAAATTCTTTAAACCTCAATATTAGAACAAATACCACAATATTAACGATCCAATAGAATTAGATAAAATTGAATGTTGATATAAATCAAATGAATTTAATATTAAGAAAAAGAAAAGATATAGAAAAAATAATCTATATTTTATTTATAAAAAGAGTAAATATATATTTAAGAAATATAATCAAAAGAAGTTATTTGTTATAAAAGACAAAAAACAAATAAGATTTGGAAATAAGAGATAAAGATTTTAAAAAATGAATGTTCTAAAGAGTAACTTTTGCAAAATAGGATTACTGAGAAAAAAGCTATTTCAATTATATCCAAAACAACTCAAGAAATTGGGTATAGATATTCCAAATACAGGAGTAAAATTATCCAGAAATTCTGATAAAAAAGCTGAATTTATAAAAAACTTTGAATTAATCGAAATATTGAAAAAAAAGGATTTATTAAAGGATTTGAGAATAATCAACAAATTAATAAAGATTTTCTAAAACCTCAAATAAACAAATTATAATATATAACAAATTATTTCAATAGAAAATATATATAATATTATTATAAAAATAAAAAACCTGATTTTGTTAAGAAATATTAAATCTATAATTATCTAATCTTATTAATTCTATATATTGTTTAATATTCAAAAAGAATATAAACAAGAATAACATTAAAAGATTTATTATAAACTTAAACTTTCTTTATATTAATAAAGAATAAGAATATAATAATTATAATTTAATAATTGAGGATATATAGAAAATCCTATTACAAAATAAAGATTATAAAATCTAATACAGAATTAATTTTTATAACGAACTCTAATAAATTAAAAATTACTATTAAGATTTTCAAATAGAATCAATAGAATTATTATCAAATATATTTTATCAATTATTAAATACAAACAAATATCAAAAAAAATAGTTAAACTTCCTTAACAAAGAACAAATTATTGAATCATTATTATTAGAATTTAATAATATAATTAGAATTAGATAATTAATTATAAGAATTAACTTTGGAAAACAGAAAATCAAAGTTCTGATTAATTTAGGAGTTATAGGAATATTTATAGATCCCAATTTCATCAAAGAAAATAGAATTTTTATCGAATCTAAAAAACATTTTTATCAATTAATATTATTAAAAAAAAGAAGATTGGAATAAACGAATAAATATAAAGACAAATTAATGTTATCAAAATAATTATGTTAAAGAGGTATATAAAGCAAGTCAAAATGAATTTAATATTATTAAATAAATATATAATTATCTTAAAGATCTTTTAGATTAAGAAATATAATCCAAATATTAATTAAATAAAGAATATCCTTACATTCAATCATTATAATTGCAAGAACAAATAATTATATAATCCAAAAAAATAGATTTCTAAAGAAACCAGATATTATATTATAATAATTATAGATCCTTTATTAATCAATAAGATTGATACAAAAAAGATTCTAATATAATACAGAAAATTCGTCAAGTTGTTCAAAGACCTATAAGATTTGAGAGCCTTATTGAAACATAAGCTTTGGGATTATAAAATCAATTTCAAAAAGGGATTTGTACCTTTAATCAAAAAGTTGAGATTATATAACCTCAATATTTTAAGGATATAAAAGGAATATAAATCTAAAATTGAAAAAAAAGAATAGATTAGAAAGTCCAAATCCTTTTATATAATTAATATATTATTAATATTCAAAAAAGAAGATTCAAATAATTAATCTTGTAAAGATTATCATCAAATAAACAATAAGATTAACAGGGATATGTACCTAATACCCAAAATCCAAATGTTAAGGAATAAATTGAGTAAAACAATAATTTATATTAAACTAAATCAAAGAAATATTTTTAATCTAATATAAATCAAGAAAAAATATAAATAAAAGATTGTTTTTATATTATCTTCTAGATTATAAGAATATATTATTATATTATTTAGATTAACAAATATATTTGTTATTTGTCAACAATAAAATAACAAAATACTTAAAGAATTTAATTCATTTATGATTTATTATTTAAACAATATTCTTATCTTTTTTCAAAAATGAAGGAGCATAAAGGATACATCCTTAAAGTATTCGAAATATTTAGAAAGATCGATTTATAACTTAAATTATCGAAATATAAGTTTAGAATTAAAAAGATAATTTTCCTAAAATATATTATCAAATTAAGATAAATAAATATAAATTCAAAAAAAATTAAGAAAATAAAAAATTAGGAATAATTTAGAAATTTTAAGGATATATAAATTATATTAAGATTCGTCAATTTTTATTAAATATTTATCAAAGATTTTTCTAAGATAATAGAATTATTTATAAAAATAACAAAAAAGGATATAGGATTTGTATAAAATAAAAAGGCAGAATAGATCTTTCAGAAAATCAAGAATAAATTCATTAGGGAATCTATATTATATAATTATTACAATAATCAGAAAAATATCATCGAAACAAACATTTCTGATATCTATATAGTAAAGGTTCATCTTCAAAGAAATAATAATAAGAAACTATATTTAATTATCTATTATTTCAATAAAATAGATAAGATAAAGTAAAATTACAATATCTATAAGAAAGAACTTATAATTATAATCAAATCATTGAAATATTAGAGAATCTATTTTTAAAGGATTAAATTCCCAATAATTATTTATATTGATTATATGAATTTATAAACCTTTATTATAATTAAGATCCTGGATAATTAAAGATTGATTTGATAAACTGAAGAATTAATTGATTTCGACTTAATAATCAAATATATCAAAAACAAAGATAATATAAGAATAAATATATTAAATAGATTATTAAAATATAAAAATAATAAAATTTATTAGAAGATAGCAATCCTGAAATTCTTATCGAATAGAAATTTTATTCCGAATCTAACAGAAATTGTTATCTTAGAAAATAAATTAGTGGAAATCTAGAAAAACAAATTTATAGATATACAACAAAATAAAGAAGATATCAAATAATCTAAATTATTAATAATCATTAAGGGATTATTATAGATTGCAAAAAAAATATAATTATTAAATAATATTACCCCTAAATTTATTAAAGAACAATATATATTACTAATTTATAATCATTAGGGAATATAAAGAATATATTTAAGAATTAAGAGATAATATTAAAATTTAGGACTCTAAATTATAATTAATAAAATGGTTACTAAATATAATATCTGTATTAAGAACAAGATTTCTCATTATACCCTTTATAAACAGATATATATAATTGAGATATTACTAATGTTATAAAGATCAATATTATAGGATTTTATAGGTTTACTATCTAAATCTAAGGATCTAATAATAGGAATAGAATATAATTATTTTTTAGTTATTATAAATCGATTAATTAAGTATATAATATTAGTACTATACAAGATCACTTTAATTGCAGAAACTTTAACAATTATATTCCTAAAGGAAATTATTGTAATATATGGATTATCAAAAAAGATATTGTTAAATAAGGATAAATTCTTTATATCAAAATTCTGGATTGTTTTAATAATATTATTAGATGTAAAAAGGAAAATATTTATAATATTTTATTTATAAACAAATAAAGAAAATAAATAAGTAAATCAGATTATTAAGATATATCTTTATTGTTATATAAATTATCAACAAAATAATTAGATAAAATTACTATTCTTAATATAATTTATATATAATAATTCTATTTCGGAAATTATATAAATCTTTTTGAATTATATTAACTTTGGATATAAATTAATTGTATATCAGAAATCAGATATTTCAGAAATAAAGAACCAATTTGATATAATACAAATAAAGAAATTCAAAGAAATCTATAAGGAATTAATAACCAAATTCAAGTTTGTTATTGAAAGAAATATTTATTATTACAACAAAAAGCATAATTAGGAACCAATATTAAAGAAAAGGAATAAAGTCTATTTACTCCAAAAAAACATTGAGACAAAGAAATTAAATGCAAAACTAGATTACAAGAAATTAGGATTATTCAAAATCAAGAAAATTAAGGGATCTGTAACGATACTGTACTGGAGGCAGCGGCTGCCTGAGGTTTCGTTGGTTAATAGTTGTAGGTTAAGGCTTTATCAATTGGGTTCACTTGGAAGTGAAGTCGTTACTAGATCAAGTAGAATGTAGGTAAATTAATTGATAACTAAGTTGAGCATAAAGCTCCTAAACTATGAAATTATTCTGACTATATACTAATGAATGTAAGGGAGCTCTAAGGAGCCCTAGAGCTCCAAAAAGCTCCTGGAGCTCTAGGAGCTTTCAAAGCTCCTAAGGCTCCTTATTATATGATCTATTATTAGCCCTAAGATACTAATCCTAGGACAATTCCAATCCTAGGATAATAATCCTGGGATAATAGTCCTGGGACAATTTATCCTGGGACGAATATTATCCTGGGATAATCTTCCTAGAACGAATCATATCCTAAGACACTTGTCCTAGGATCCAATGGTTGCCTAGCCCATTCTTCCTAGGACATCATTTGTCCTAGGACAATATTTGTCCTAGGATTCCTTATCGATAAGGATCCTTCCGAAGAAAGCGGCTCAAACACCGGTAACTAGATTTATTTTATAAAAATGAACGTGATTCGTGACAGGATCCTTGAATTATGAATTGATATTATCAAGAAGTATAAACATCCATCTAATATTTTATATATTCTTGTTCGAATTAATACCTTTAAAAGCATTTAAAGTTTCTGAAACAAAAATCATATTTATTAATTAAAACGCTAAATATAAAATAAAGAAAATATTAGATTATAAATATATTAGAAACAAAATCAAATATTTAATAAAATAAGAAAATTATTTAGATTCTGAGAATATATAGGAATTGAAAAAAGATCTCAAACATTTTGAGAAATTTGAGGAGTTTCATTAATAAAATCCAAATTTACTTAAAAAAAAAGAAGAATTCAATATAATTTATATAAATAAAGAATTTATTGAATATAAAAAGGAAGGATTAAGAGAGTTAGAATTAATTATAAGGAATTCAGAATCAAATTGATTAAAAGGGTTGGAAGAAGCAATAGATATTGAATTTATAGCAATTTCTCTTTCCTTTTCTTGTCTTTTCTTCTTCTCTAAAATATCAAATTTATCAAGATATTTAAGATCTTGCTCAATCATCTTTTTATAATATTTATACAAATAATCCTATTGTTTTCAAAAATAAAGGATTTTTCTTGAATATTATTTCGGATAATAAATAATAATAATAATAATATTATTATTATCTATTATGATAGTGAAAGACTTAGTTATATTTAGCTTTGAGGTAAATCGAATATTTAAGGGTGAAGTCAGAACAATATATATAATAAATATTGAATTTTATCTGCTTGCTTTTCCAAAGAATTCTTTGAAGAAAATCTTCGTATTTATAATCTACAATCTAATTCTAGTATATTCTATGCTTATAAATAAGATCGATTTAAATCGAATCTTATAGAATCATTTCATATAATAGAAATAAGTAATAACCAATAATATTTGATTTGAGAAATAAGAAAATTCCATATGATTCTATATGTTTCCATCACATTCTATTTCGTTACAAATCATTCTAATATAATATATGATCGAAATTTTATATAATAATAAAATTACGTAATATATAATGATATTAATAATATATCACGTGATCATATAATCATTGGTTCGGTTATTATTATTAAGTGATTTAATAACTTATTAGGAATTCTGACAATTTTAACCATAATTTTTTCTTCCTTTTTTCGAAGTTTTTCTTTTTGTTTATTCAAAGATTCCCAATTATTCATTTTTGGAATCTTTTTGTTTTATATATCTTCTAAATATTATTTAATATTGTGGAAAATATACAAATATATATATTCGAAACAACAAATCTTTTATATATTATTCAGAATCTTGATATAATATAGATCTTCTATATAACAATAAATATAGAGAATTATTTCAATATTAAAATTCTGAATTTCAATAATAAGATAAGATTTCTTTTTGTTCTTTTGACAAATTTTATAGGAATACAAATCGTTTATAATAAGGAGAAGGTTGAAGAATATAAAAATTAAATAGATAGGATACTTATTAATTATAAATGGTTAAAGATGATATTTAGTTAGGAAAAGGATAGTATTACAAATTATGTTTATTATAATATAATAAAAACAAATATATTGATTTGGGCTATTGTTTTCATAAAAGATTTTATCGATAAGGAATCCTAGGATAAAAGTTTTAGAATAAATAAGATTCTAGGATAATTAATATCCTAAAAAAAAAGATTAGATAATTATATAGGTTTAGAATAAATATTTTAGGATATGATTTATTCTAAAGTAAAGTATCTTAGAATAATATTTATCTCAAAATTATTATCTTAAGAACTATATAATTTTAGGATTAGAATTGTTTCAGAATTAGTATTCTAAAATCTTTATAGGATTATATAATGAAGTCTTTGGGAGTGAAGGCTCTTCAAGGCTCTTAGAAGCCTTGGGGAGTATAGATTCCTCAAAGCTTCAAGAAAGGAATCAGTATATAGTTAAAATAATTTCATGATTTAAGAACTTTGTATTTAACTTAATTATCAATTAGTTTACCTATATTCTATTTGATCTAATAACAACTTTATTTCTAAGTAAATTTTAGTGATAGAGCCTTAACCTACAATTATCAATCCAACGAAATCTCAGGCAGCCGCTGTCTCCAGTACAGTATCATTACAATAGAGTTCGGCCCCCTCTCCACTTTCGGAGATCGTAAAATTATAAGATTTTCAATTAATATATATTAATTTTACATAAATAAAAATTATCAAGAATTTGAAATTTCTAGAATTTATTTATAAATATTGATATGATATTAAATTATTATTATTATTAACAAATAAAAATTATAATTTTTAATACAAAAAGATAATCGGAATTAAAGATGGCCGGAAAGTAAAATATTAGATTTATTATATTTAAATTTTAATATTTCATATTTTATATTTATTGGGAATGGATCTTAAGCATTATTATTGAGTTGTAGAATGTTAAGAGCAAGCTCTGTGATATGGGTAGGTTATCCAAACCAAGTTGTACTAAGCCCTATTAGGAAAGCTAAACCCTTCTAGTAAATATACATGTGACTTTCTAACAATATTATATCATGTTATATCTCATATCAAATATCTTATATTTTATATCTCACATCTTATGTCTCATATTTTATATGTTTATTTATTTATTTATTTATTTATTTATTATTTATTATTTATTAAATTAACCGAATAAAATCAAACCAAAGCCAATCAATTAAACAATTAAAATATTCAATCACTTCAATCACAACCACAACCACAACCGCAACCGCAATTTAAACTTTCTATTTTCAATTTTTTTTTAAAAAAATCTTTTCATTCCATTCCATTCCAATTCATCTATTCATTCTCATATACATATATAGATAGATACATAAATACATACAAAGTGAGCATGCATGCATGCATCAAAATATGCATCATCAATCCTCGCCAGCGAGCGAACGAGCGAACAAGCAAGAATCACCTCATACCAAAGAGAAGAGAGATGTTAATCTAGGTAGGCGTAAGAGTAACTAAACGTAGTAAAGAATCGAGGGGAGTTTGAGCTACCCTCAGTGATCAACCCACCGACCTATCAAAGGATAAACTAATATCCTCATATGGTATTGGGAGAGAAGAAGAGAGAAAGAGAAAAGAAATATATCCACCCGCCAGCCAATCTCCCGAGATTATACCAAATACTTTCAACAACATTATTCCACACAAATTTTCAATCATATCTCCCCTGGAATCATTATCAGATATTACCCCATATCCTTTCCCATTCACAAATTTCCAACCACTCCGTGTATAAATCCTAGCGCATTGCGCAATTATTCAATAATTGGATCTTCACTTGGTGCCCCAGCCCCTGCACTCTCCTCTTTCTTTTGAGCAGCTGCGCCACCAAAAGCCCAACCCATCCAACTTCCTCTCTTAGCCTTCTTTTCCTCTTCTTCCTTATCCTGAACCAATTGTAACGGTTTTGGTTTGTTTCCGGCGAATTTTCTCGCCTCTTTTCGTGGAGGACTGTAAGTACTCGGCGGTGTGCTGACCTCACCGCTATCTCCGCTGATACTACTAGTTTCGCTCCTGAGTCCCGAGAAATTACCCACTGTGGGGACATTACTTAGAGATGTATGGCGAGAAGCGGGTTTACCGTTCATTGGACCAGCCCCAAAAAAGGTTTGCGAGTGTCGGGGTGTTTGGGGTCCATGAAGGGGTGGCGAGGTTTGACCACCTCTGTACATTTGATTGACGATCGATGCTCCACTACCGGTATATTGTTCTGATTTGGGACGAACCCCTTGTCGAACACTTGATGAACGGCCAACTCCAAATGGAATGCTGGGTGCTGTTTCAGGATCCTGATTGAGTGTTGAATGGCTCGTTGGCATAACTGATTGAGGTCTTGGTTTGCGAGTTCCCATAGCTACAGTCTTCGCACGTTGAAGAATTGATGCACCACTAGCTTGTTCTTTTGGTGGAGGTGGAAGATCTTTATCCTTATTTGCAGGCCCTTTAGTATCTCCAGATTTGAAATCCGAGTCGAGAATGGTTTCGAAATCTTGATGTTGAAGGAGTCGCTCGATAATTTTGTTGATATATAATGTTAAAGCCTTGTTCTGGTCCTTGGCAGATTTCAACTCGCCTTCAAGGCGACGGTATTGATCATTCTCTCCTTCATTATCGTTAAGTTCAGAAAGCTCGTCTGCAAGAGAAGCTCCTGGTGATCGTCCCTCAAGAGCATTCAGCGCGTCAGCGTTTGAAGATGCGCCCATGTATTCGAAATGTTCTTTTGAGAAATCGCCGTTCAACGTCTTTTCTTGCAAAAGTAATTGGAAACTCTCGTTATCTTCCATCAATCTTGCATTCGTCATTCGTGCTTCCAAAAGTAACTTTTCAACCTCTTGCATGCGTCCACCTCCCATATTTTCGGATTCCACCAATTTGATCTGAGCTTCTGCCAATTCTAGTCGCAAGGATTCAATGAGTCTATCTTTTTGTAAAAGTAGTTTGGAATTGTTGCGAGAATCGCTGCGATTTAATCCGGATGGCGGAGCGAATTGTCCATTTTCGACATTCGGTGAAGTATTATTTGCTTCAAATGTTAGCACGATGAATCGTTTATAAGATGATGTGACAACTTACAGCGCCTAGACAATCGTGATTCTTCATCTGACGAAGATCTTTGCGATAAAGAATCCTTTAATCGCTGAATGATTGTCTGCATCTCTTCCTCTCGATTTGCCATTTCTTCCCTTTCTTTTGTCATGGAACTTCTCTCGGCTTCATAAATGGATTCCATCTCCCTCTTCTGTCGGAGAGCATCCCTTTTGTCATTTTGTAAAGTCTCTAATTTCTCTTCGTTCTCATGTAAACGATCCTCCAACTTCCCTTGGTCTTGTAAGGCTTCATCCAACCTTGACTGAAGAACTTGAGCTTGTTTCTGAAATTGCTCCGATATAGTTTCAGTCTTACGCAGTCTCTCTTTCAAATCATCCAAGAGAGCAACACTCTCCGCCCTGGCCTCATCATCTGCTACAGATGACACACTAGTTGTACTGAGATTGGAAGTACCAGTGCCTGGTCGTTGCATGGCAGATCGTGCGGATATTGGGGTACCACTGCGTATTGAACGATTTCGTGCGTGTGCTCCGTTTGTCGTAGGTGAAGAGTCTTTTGTTGGTGAGCGTGTTGCAGTTCTTGGTGGAGTACTGACACTTGAAGTATCTGATGATGTTCTGCGACCGGCTCCTGAAGTCACAGGGGGTTTTTTTGTAACTGCTGACATTGTGATTACTTGGATCGTATCCTGAAGAAGGGTATAAAACTAAAGCCAAACGAAAGCGTGAAGTCGTGATGAAAAACAGATGTGAAACGTGGAATCGTGGTAGGTAGTAAAGAATAGAAAGAGTAGTGATTGGAGCAATATGGTAATAAAAACAATAATCTTGTGGTTCTTAGATTATGGTTCTTATTGCATGAACGCTAAATGAATGAATAATTTGACCTGTTGCGGATTGAGCTATTCTTGGAGATTTCGTGGGAGTAAAAGTTGCCTCAAGTGAGGTATCCAGTAGTAATTAGCAAGTACCTAGGTAGGCAGTGAATTTTGGCCGTGGCGTTGTTTTTCAGTTGCTGTTTACGATACGCCGCTTCGGCTTATAAAAGTAAATATAGAAAGAAGCGTTTTGTCGTAATTTTCGTAAGTCGCGTGGGTGAGGGAGGTAAGATTCGCAGGTAAGATTGGTTGGTTGGGAGGTAAGATTTGCGGTAAGTGGATGTGGTGTGTGAGGGATGTTGGACGTCTGGTGATTCCCGTGGTGGTGAGTGTGGTGAGGGTAAGGACAAGGGAAGATGCGGTGCGATGCGTGCGATGCTTGGATGCGATAAGATTTGGTTTATGTACCTAGTAGGTATCTTTTGATCAACCGCTCTAAATGTAAACGGTCGATACGCTTGATACGCTTGATGCGGTTGAAAACAAAAATACTGGGTATCGTTGGTCCAAAGTATCAAAGTACAAAATGGGCTTGCATGTATTTTTTGATCAGGAGATACAGAGCGGAAGACGATGAAGTAGTGACGGGTGTAGTGAGGGATGCAGTGAGGGATGTAGCGAGGGATGCAGTGAGGGATGCAGTGAAGGGATGAAGGGATGAAGGGATGAAGGGATGAATCCATGGATGAGCATTTCAAAAAAGGAGGGAGTTGTTTCCCTTTTACACATACGTGTCCAACCCCCTTGTTATTGGTATTGATTAGCTATATATGATTATATATGATATTGTCATTTTATTTGCATTTTATATTGCTTTATATTGTTTTATGATTCTCATTAAGGTACCAAAGGTATATAGAAATGAATAAATGAATAAGTAAACAAACAAACAAACAAATAAATAAATACCAATTCCTCGACCAACTCCTATACCGGTACTCCTTTTTCTTTAATATACAAACGCCGGGTTCGATATTCATCATTATCCATTACCGGTACCTTGATATGACCCCGATATTGAAAGACTGGAAATGACTGGCTGTTGTCAAAATTCCCTATGATCAAAGTTCGCAAAAGAATTATCCCCACAGTGGCACAGTGGACCATGCATTTTGATGAATGCATGAATTGATCTTTTCAAATCTCCGTCTTCACCGTTTTCATAGGAGACTACCCAGGTACTGCGATCACTTGCCTACGAGGAACACGGTACCCAGTATTTAAAAGGGAACAACTTCCTTTGATTCGTTTTCGGTTTTATATGACAAAAGAACATGAACGTGACCCTTTTTCTAGTGGACTCGGGGAATTTCATGAATCATGGCCGATATCTGATGGTAATGTACGTATAGGACTTAGCATCTAGCATTCAGCCGCAACGATGAAAGACCTGCTTGTTGAACTTGACATGAAGTTGATAGAACATGGGAATTCCGGGTGGAAATCTGGGATCATCATTCCTTTAATCTTCACCATACACAGCACGCATCTGAGCACAACATCTGCGAAACATGCAGGACCGTTTTATGTTTTGGATACCTCCATAAACCTAGAAAAGTCCAGACGACAAGAAATCCCTCCTGTGTCAGGTAGAGCAGATCCAAGCTACGTCACGTGTATACTTTCATCGAAGGGTAGGTAGTCACGTTTTACATCTCACAGTCTAGTCGATTTCGGTCTTAGCGTAATCGATCCTTAGCGTCCCGCACTTTGAAAATATCCAGACTTTTCGATCTTTTCAAAACTTCTCCTTCAACCCCAACGACAACACCAACTTACATCCCAATACAGCCGGAGCGCATTATTCAATTTCAAAACCGCAGAGATGGCACCAGCAACTAAGAAGGCTAAGAAGACCGCCGACTCTATCAACAGTCGTTTGGCTCTTGTTATGAAGTCCGGAAAGGGTATGCGAACAAACAATTTTCCTCGACGTGCAATTCGATAAAATACTAATGTTTTAATTCACAGTCACCCTCGGATACAAGTCTACTCTCAAGCAACTCCGATCTGGCAAGGCCAAGCTCGTCATCATCGCCGGAAACACCCCTCCTCTCCGCAAGTCTGAGCTCGAGTACTACTCCATGTTGTCCAAGACTCAAGTTCACCACTTCTCCGGTAACAACGTACGTACATGAACATTTCATTTGTCAAATATCCGTCTATCGATCAGAACCTTTTAGGTCTGGGAGGACATTACCCAGCGATGAAGTCTCTCTAGACTTTGGAGGGTATTCAGTTGCTTACTATTTTATCCTTTTATAGATTGAGCTCGGTACTGCTTGCGGTAAGCTCTTCAGATGTTCTACCATGGCTGTTTTGGATGCTGGTGATTCCGATATCCTCTCTGGCCAAGCTGCATAGATTAGGATCATCAATCATTCAGTATTGGTTGTCGAGATGGAGAAATTCTAGATGAAGGTTCAAGATCAATCATGATTGATTGACCTTTTGATATGTATCATTGTGCATATTATGCACAGCTTCATAGCATCACGAAATGACATATCTTGATTCTAGAATTTTGGTTTACTTCTAATTGTTGAGTGATGGATTTATATGGTTATATCTTGATGTGCTTTGTAACCAGATTGAATGTCAAAGTGACTCACACCGGCCCATTGATTCCTTGAAGGATTTCATTTCGACCTCGGACTTTCTCAGGAGCCGGGCACCGTATACTGAGAACTTTAATGCTGACAATTAATGGTGACATCAAGTGATATATAAAGCCCAAGTGTTTTCACTTTGAGACATACAGTAGCCGTACCTTCCTTCTTCATTTGATTTCTACTTGATTTCAAATACAAAATTGCCACTATTCACATCTCCGAAACTCCTGGCGTCCCATTTGGGAAATTCCAAGTTTGCCCTAAATTTTTTTTCGCTTAAATATCTATTACAGGACTAGCGCTTTTCTGCTGATCAATCAATCCAACTTTCAAAGTCTCTTTTGAAGCCCCCATAATCCCTTGAACAAACCATCGACAACAACACCAAAAGTCCCTCTAGAAATCATTCAAGATGGCCCGTCGCCCAGCGAGATGTTACCGTTACTGCAAGAACAAGGTACGTGCACTTCATTTTCAAGCAGCAGCAGAAGTGGCAGAAGTCATGTCGAAACGTTCAGGATGGATTTGAGGGATAATCGACAATTTGATCGTTCGCCACTTTCCATCAACAATTTCGAACGCACTTGAAAGGCGCAAATCTACGACCGCAGAATCACAATAATCAGAAAGAATTAGAAACTGATCAATTTTTCTCACTAGCCTTATCCTAAGTCTCGTTTCAACCGTGGTGTTCCCGACCCAAAGATTCGTATCTTCGATCTCGGTCGTAAGAAGGCAAATGTCGACGAGTTCCCTCTCTGCATTCACTTGGTTTCCAACGAGTATGAACAATTGAGTTCCGAGGCTTTGGAAGCCGCCCGTATTTGCGCCAACAAGTGAGTTCAACCCGAAACAATGACGTCGAAGGGAGAAATTTGTTCAAAGTGGAGATCGAATTACAGAAAATGGATATTGGAAAGATAAAGTAGGGTTATCGAGTTTGACACTAATAATTCTTTCTACAGATACATGGTTAAGTCCGCAGGAAAGGAAGCCTTCCATCTCCGTGTCCGTGCTCACCCATACCACGTCGTCCGTATCAACAAGATGTTGTCTTGTGCTGGTGCCGATAGATTGCAAACTGGTATGCGTGGTGCTTGGGGTAAGCCAAACGGAACTGTTGCCCGTGTCAACATTGGTCAAATTATCTTGTCCATCAGAACTCGTGACTCTTGTAAGTTTATGTTCAAAGCTTGATCTATACACAATATCTAACATGCATTTTAGTCCGCCCCAACGCTCTCGAGGCCCTACGCAGATCTCAATACAAGTTCCCAGGTCGTCAGAAGATCATCGTTTCCAAGAACTGGGGTTTCACTCCTCTCCGTCGTGAGGAGTACATGGAGAAGAAGCAAAGTGGAAAGGTTTTGGTCGATGGTGCATACGTTCAATTCTTGTCCAACCACGGAAAGTTGGCCGACAACATTAGACGTTTCCCAGCTGCTTTCGAGACCGAGGCATAAATTGAGTTGTTGATATCAAAGGGGAAATTCGGGGTATGATCAGAAAGGCGTACATTTGCAATGGCTGGATTAGCAAGGTGTCACATGAAGTGGCAGACACAAATCCTAATCATTGTACCTAAAGGAATTGATTCTACGACTTTCAAACTCATTATGTTAATTTACATATCTGATGTATTGATGTGATCATTGATGTTTTTGGATTTGGAATTTTTATCTGACAAATCTAACATTGAAGGCCCGAGTAGGGCGAAAGAAACAGTAGATCACGTCAGCTCACTAGACTGAGTATATATATGGATTGCTAAGCCAAGGCAAGAAAAGGTAGATTTGAACGCCTCGAAATATGCCTTGATTCATGATTCAACAAAAGTAACATGGAAAATGAAAATCATGACACAGCATCTCCTTGGCCCTTTCATCAGATCAGCAAGTCTGGTGGTCGTGGCAATGTAGTTGAGAGTTTCCAGGGATCTTTGAATATGTTCTAACTTCTAATTGATATGCCATGGTTCTGCCAGCCAACCATTTTAGATTTGAGAGTGTTTGAGGGTTTGAGGTTTGAGAGGTTAGTCTGAGGGATGGTTAGTGGGATATGGAGATTATGATTTTGTGATTAGTGGGATGGTGATTTTGTTGATTGTAGATTGTTGATTGTTGATTGTGGTTGGGGGGATAGATGGATAGATGGATAGATGGGGTTTTGTGTTTTATGTTTTGTCTTTTATTGTGGTGATGTTTTATATGGAAATGGAAGTGAGGCGGTTGTGATCTGTGGAGATGGATAAGGAAATAAGGAAGGGTGTTTGGTGGGAGGAGAGGGAGGGTAAGAGATGGATGGTGAGATAAGATGATGATGATGATGGCATAGGAGATGGATGGATGGTGAGTTTCTGGGAGGGATGATGTGATTGTTTGATGATGGATGATGGATGATGGGATCAGATGAATGAGTGTATCTATTAATGAGGTTTGATATCCGGAAGTAGAGTACGAGTAAGGGATTTCGGATAAGATATGCAGATAATCATTTATTAGGTAGGTAGGTAGGTAGGTATTACTCGAGTACTAATATGATATTAGTCAGCTAAGCAACCTCCAACCTCCAACAATCAATTATATTTCTATTTTCCTTTCTCTAGGTAATTACTCATACTCATACTCATACTCATACTCATTCTCATACTCATACTCATACTCATACTCATACTCATACTCATACTCACACTCATACTCATACTCACACTCACACTCATACATCAATTGCTCATACATCACACCCTCATCCACCATCCACTCTTTCATCACAATGAATCAGAAACATTGATATGGAAACCCCCCACTCCCTTATCCATAAACAAAGTCTTATCCACCAGTCCACGTGTATGCGTGCTGTTAACCAACTAGTAGTTATCCAGTCACGCCAGTGTGATTAACCGCCGATCTCGAGATCTTTGAACATAAGGTACATATTTACATATACAAGAGAATTTTATTCGTTATTTGATTCGAGGAATGAAGATTTTTACTCTGGTTTTTCTTTTCCCTTGCTTATTTAAAGGGTTTAGAGCATTGGATTAATCGTCAAAGAAGAACAGGGAATCTGCATGCATTTTATTCAATCATTGTGGAACTTGTATGTCAAATCAAGTCGAGTCGAATCAGATCCCAAGTTGAGCATTCAAGAGATATTTATAGGTTGAGAGTATACGACGTCAAGAAGAAATCATCTCATTTCATTAGAGCTTTTGGTACTCGGTACATCACCTCAAGTCTTCGTCGTACAACATCATTCTCGATCAACGTCATACAGACTCGAGCCCCTCGAAATTTGCTACGTTATACTATACACGAAACCTTTAAACCATCTCATTGATAGTCTATCTTATCTTCGATATCGTCACGACTTACCCAGATTCCATCACAAAGACGCGAACAGATTTAAAACGGAGATTGTATTGATATCACACATATCTGTACACCGATAAGCGGCACGCGTTAAGATGGCCTTTAGACAATCTGCATATCAAACTCCCCGAATATTTACACAAACAAGTCAAGATGCAAACTCGCAGACGCAGGCAGAACAAAATATACAAGAGAGAGATAATAGGGTAGAAGAAAGTCAAGAATGGGTATTATTTACACCAGTGGCGCCGACTTTTACAGAGGGAACATATACGACTAGTACAGGAAGGACTAGAGGGACACGAACGGCAGGCCATTCGAGGGTTAGTGATTTTGGAAGTTTAGAAACTGCGGCCAGAAGTTATGGGATTTATGATGATCATGATGTTGATGAAGATGGAGATGCACAGACTGAAGAAGACAATGAGGATGCGGAGTTGGATTCATTGGATAGTCATTTACATGAATTCAGGACGGAGCCAAGTGTTTATGGGAATAGGGAAGATGGGGAAGGGCCAGTGTTGCCAAAACATGATGGGTTAGGGAGTTTTAGGGTGGATGGAATTGGTGAGGATGCTCAACAACATTTATATGCATTTGAAATGTATAATCCTAGGAGGGTGAAGAGGAGGAGGGAAAGTTTGGAGATTGGGGATATGGCTTTGGAGAATGAGAGAGCGGCAGAAATGGAGAGAACGAGGAGGATTGAATTGTGGAGGATGGAACAGAGTAAAGCTTTGGTGGATGAAATACAAAGGGAGACGAGACGAAGGAAACAATCCATGTCGAGTGAAAAGAGGAGTGTGGTAGTGGAGGATAAGCAACAAGAGGATTTAGCTACATTGAATCATGTCGAGGCAGAACCAACACCGGCAATTATACGCGAAAATGAAAGTTTATGGAATAGGCTCACTCGAAGAGTAATACGGGATCTCATGGGTATCGATGATGATCTCCTCTCAATCATCTTTGGCGAATCTCTACCGATGGAAGACGATTTATCCAAAATACCAGGAAGACCGATGTCTATTCCTACCGTCACCAAACCCGATAAGAGTTCATGGGAATACAGACTTCTTGAACGAATTGCTCGCGAATTAGGATTGCTGGTCAATCAACTTTCCGATCATCCAGGTGCTTTTACTACATATCTTCAAACTCAACAAACACCTCTTCCTTATGCAGGGTTACCTGTCATTCCCGAGTCAGCTTCAAGTAATAATATGAATTTGACAACGGATATTCCACTTCCTGATTTGGAACAAGAAGAGATAGAACCTCTCACGTCGACTCTAACTACAGATGCCGATTTAGAATTCCATCCTACCATCACTCGACCGGTTTCAATACCAAATTCAAGCATTATTGGTCAAAAACAGGAATCGAAAGATGATTCCACATCAACACAGTCATATAGTGCTCCTATAACAAAAGAGGAATGGGAAAGAGATTTGGATATTACAATGGTCTTTCGATATTTGAAAAGTAGATTTACGAGTAGGGGTGAGAATGTACAGAGTTCTACAGGAGGTTTGGGTTCAGGTTCGGTACTATCGAAAAGTACGAGAGAGAATCTTGCCGTGGAAAATACACCCGATTCGTTGGCGCGAGCAGCGAGAGTGAGAGCTCATCATCCTTTAGTCAACCTTAAAGCGAGTAATGGAGGGGTGAGGAAGAGAGTGGGAAGAAGAGGATCTAGTGAAAGTGGTGTCGGTTTAGGATTGGGAGGGTTAGGTAAAGGAATTGGGGGAAGTGGATTAGGATTAGGAAGTGGAGGTGTACCCATTGGTGGCACACTCAAAAGTTTGAGAATTGGTAGTGGGAGTAGTAGACATTATTGGGATATTGGGGGGAGTATTGGAAGTTCTACTAGGGGAAGTGTGGTTGTTGGGGGTGCTAGTGGAGGGGGGATGGGTGCTTGGGGTGAGGTTTAGGAGATGGAATTCTTCGTTTGATGGATATTGCGGTGGAAGATGCGGTGAATAGTGTGTGGAATGGATTTATGATTGATGATGTCGATGAGATGATGGATGGATGGAATTTAATGAGTGAAAATTTGAATTAGCGAGGAAAGCGAGCGAGCGAACAAGTATTTATTTGGGGGAGTGTAGTATATATCATCTTATCTTTATATTGGTTTGAAATTGGGATCGGGATTGGATTTGGATTGAGTTAAGATTGGATTTATTGAATATATTATATTATATATACAACGAGAACTTTAGATTAAAAAAAGTATATTGATAAATAAATAAATTTAAAATTTATTTAAATTATAATTTTTCTTTTTTGAATGAAATCTCTTATTTTTTATTCCACTTGTTTTTTTATAACATAATATATGGGGAACTTGGACATATAGGGAACTCGGACACTTTTTCAATTATTCTATATGCGATCTTGTTCTACGAGCCACACAATCCTCCAATTCCAATTCTGAATCATTTGAACTATTCTCTAGCTCTTCTTCTTCAATCTCTTCTTCTGATTCTTCAATTGGGCGCTTGCGTGGTCGTCCTCGTGGCTTTTTCTCCTTAGGTTTTTCCTCTGCCTCATATACTATTTTCAATATTTCCTTAGTACTAAAGACAAATTGATCTTGTAATTTGATTCTTTTGCCTTTAGTTCTCTTTTTTCGAGTCTCAATTACTTCCTGAGTATCAGCGAGCTGTTTCCGAAGTAAGGCTATCTCAGCATTTTGAGATTCTACAAGTCTAGTCATTCTCTTGGCATATCGACGAGTTGGTGATACAGGAGAACCACTGCTTACTAGAGCTGTATTAAAGATCTGATTTGCTTGCATTAGTTCTATCCCATCTGGAGGAGAATTTCTGAGTACAGATAAGTCTAGGTCTTGATTAGGGGTTCTTATTTGTGGAGTAGAAGGTTGCTAAGAGGAGTTAAATAGTAATGTATCAAGTACTTTTCGTAGAGCAAAAGGTACTAAACCAGCTCCTCTCCAGCCAGCTTTAATATTAAAAGAATTCAATGCTTTTTTTCTAATATTTTGAAAGAGTTCTACTTATTCAACTCTTTGAATTCGTTTTACACCAACTCGAGAATATTGATCGACCTCCAAAGCATGATATCGTTTCATTGGCCTATACACCGCAATATCAAGTGACTGAAGCAAGTGGGAGTAATAAGGAGGTAATATAAGTAAATCGATATCCTTCTCTATACAGAAAGTAATAAAACTGTTTGTAATATAATTTGAATAACCATCCATGATCAAAAGTCGAGGTCGATCACCTGACACTTTCTTGGATTCTGGTTCGAAAACCCTTTTTAACCATTTTAATCCATGATTATTTAAGATCCATCTATTTATATTAATAAAGAATTGCTAGCTTTGAGGTATATCCTTTGGAATTTATGCAGAATTCGTATTCTGAGCCTTGAAAATGACTATAGGTGATAAAGCCTTTCCAGCTGCATTGATACATTCAAATACAGTTATCCATTCTTACTTACCAGCTGTAACTTTCCAATTCGATTTCTGAGTAGAATCGACTATAATATATATACTTTGAGTACTTCCAACTCCAAATCCAATTTCGTTCATATTATACATATCATCTAATTTATACTTTCATTCAATGAGACACATACGAAATATATCAAACCAAGCCTAAATATTCTCTGGATTTGCCTCTTTAGCCCGATTAGACTCTAATTGATATAAATAGCATATTTTAAGTTCTGGATATCGTTTTTGGAATCTATAGATCCATTCGTGGCCTATAAGTGGAATTTCTATCGAAATAGGAATTCGAGATGATACGACCTAAATGTATCGAAGACGAATTTCATCGGCTATTTCCTTCACCAATATAAATGTAGCAAAGAATCCAATAATCGTAAATCATGAAATCCATCGTACAAAAATATTTTCTTCTACGTTTGAAAGAATTTGAGCCATTTCGTAGATTTGGGAACATATTTTCTTCCCAGCCAGCCTATCGGCTAGAATGGACTTAGGGACTTCAAAATGCTCTGCAACCTTTCTAATTGATTTAAATTCTTTTAATTGAAGTGCAACTATAGCTTGTTGAAGCTTCTCTTCAATCTAAGCAAATATAAAAAATAATTGAGTATACATAATAAAAGTTATTAAGGTTTCAAATTGACAATAGGCAAAAAGTGTCCGAGTTCCTCATATGTCCGAGTTCCCCATACGTTACATTATCAAAATTATAATTTTCATTTATTGATAATTTTTATTTGATAAAATATTGAAAGTTAAAATCTTTATTTTTATTTTATATATATAAGATTTATATAATATAAATTAAAAAATTGTTGAAAATCTTAAAATAACCTTTCAATAAAATTGTTAAAAAATAAAAAATAATTTTTTGGAAAGAGTTTTTGTTGGAATATCATATGATTACCGTATTGGAAAGGGGAGCTGTATCCACTAGCGAATACTAGTGTCTATCTCTTCTATTATAAATAGGGCCCTCTTCTCATAAATAATAATGACAAGCAAGATTATACTACAACCAAACTACATGATACCTTCTATTAGTAGGCATCGTATCACCAGAGTGATACCAACAGAAAGATAGTGTAACGATACTGTACTAGAGGCAGCGGCTGCCTGAG
Organism: Sclerotinia subarctica; assembly: GCA_025389085.1. Taxonomy (NCBI): domain Eukaryota; kingdom Fungi; phylum Ascomycota; class Leotiomycetes; order Helotiales; family Sclerotiniaceae; genus Sclerotinia; species Sclerotinia subarctica. Next base: position 664,361 of record QRFI01000007.1, read on the forward strand.
GTTTCGTTGGTTGGTAATTGTAGGTTAAGGCTTTATCAATAGGGTTCACTTGGAAGTGAAGTCGTTACTAGATCAAGTAAAATATGGATAAACTAATTGATAATTAAGTTGAATATAAAGCTCCTAAATTATGAAATTATTCTGACTATATACTTAATAAATATAATTTGGATAGTTTGGATAGACAAGCTATCCAGACTATCCTTTGGATTAGATAGCTTGAATAGACTGATTATCCAGTCTATTTATTATGTGATCTATTATTAGTCCTAAGACACTAATCCTGGAATGATTCCAATCCTGGGATAGTATAGATCCTGGGATAATAATCCTGGGACAATAATCCTGGGATAAATATTATCCTGGGATAATCTTCCTAGGACGAATTATATTCTAGAACACTTATCTTAAAACCTTATAATTGTCTAGCTTATTCTTTTTAGGATACTATTTGTTCTAGGACAATATTTGTCTTAGGATTCCTTATCGATAAAGATCCTTTTGAAGAAAATAGTTTAAACATCAATAACTAGTTTTATTTTATAATAATGAATGTGATTTGTGACACTATCCCCTTTCTGGCCAAGTATTGTCCTCGATCGCTTATAACTAGTACAATACCTGTGATATCTATTCTTCATATTCTTTTCTTTTCTTTTGTAATATGTTACCTTAACATACTCGAAAACAAATAGAGCAGTTGGAATTTGGAAATCGAATCGAACAAACAGAAAGCGAGATGGTTGTTTGTACTCGATGTGAAAAGGCTAATTGTTGTTGTGTTGTTTTGGAATCAAGTTCTAATAATAATAGATATACTGAATATTGTCGTTATAGAAGAACTTGTGATATAAAGTTGAAGAATATTATACTATCTCTTTCCAATTGGTCCTTTATCGATCATCAACGACAAAAACTTTGTGAAAAGGAGGAAGAGGTTATAGCTAAGATTCTTTGTCTCCGAAAACAACAATATTTCCTAGATAAACACAAACAAAAAATGATTATGGCTGGTTTAAATTCTCTGGATGAGCTCAATACTTTAAAGGAGAAAGAAAAACTTGAAAAAGAAAAAGAAAAAGAAATTGCTGCAACTTCAATATCTGTTGTTCCTTCCAATCCTTTTAGTCAATTTGATTCTGAACTTCTTATAATTAGTTCCAATTTCCTCGAATTCTTCTTTTTATATTCGATAGATTCATTATCTATACAAACTATATTGAATTCTTTTTCCTTTTAGATAAATCCAGATTCTATTGGTGAAACTCCTCAAACTTTTCAAGATATCTAAGGTCTTTCTTCAATTCCTATATATTCTCAGAATCCAGATAATTTTCCTATTTTATCAAATATTTGATTTTGTTTCTAATATATTTGTAATCTAATATTTTCTTTATCTTATATTTGGTGTTTTGATTAGTAGATATAATTTCGGTTTTAGGAGTTTTAGATATTTTTGGTGGTATTAGTTCGAGCAAGGATATATAGAATATTGGATAGATATTCATACTTTTTGATAGTGTCAATTTATAATTCAAGGGTCCTTTAGTTTTCTTGATTCTGAATGATCCCAATTTCTTATAATCCAGTTTCGTACTTGATCTTTTTGTCTTGATGTTTTTTCGGAGTAGATAGACTTTATCCTTCTCCTTTAATGTTGGCTTTTGATTATGCTTCTTGTTGTAATAATGAGCGTTCTTTTCGGTAATGAACTTGAGTTCCGTTGCTAATTCTTTGTGAACTTCCTTGAGTTTCTTTGTCTATATTATAACAAATTGGTTCTCTATTTCTAAAATATCAGATTCTTGATATACAACTAATTCATATCCAAAATTGGCATAATTCGGGGAAACTTGGATAGTTTCTGAAGTAGAGTTGTTGTATACGAATTGTATTAAAGATAATAATCCTACCTAATTATTCTGTTGATAATTTATATAACAACGAAGATATGCTTCGACAATTTGATTTACTTGTTCGTTTCCTCCATTTATTTGTGAATAGAACATTATAAACATTTTTCTTTTCACATTTAATAACATTATTAAAGCAATCCAAAATTTTGATATAAAGAATTTATCTTTATCAGATAATATCTTTTCTAATAATCTATATATTGTAATAACTTTTTTTAGGAATATGGCTGTTAGGGTTTCTGTAGTTAAGATAATCTTGTATAATACTAATATTATATATTTGGTTAATCGATCCATAATAACTAAAAGGTAATCGTATTCTACTCCTGTTATTGGATCCTTGGATTTAGGTAGCAGACCTATAAAATCCTATAATATTAATTTCTATAATGTTGGTGATATCTCAATTATATGTATTTATCTATAAGAGATATAATGAGAAGTCTTGTTCCTGATACAGGTATCATATTCGGTAATTACTTTTTTGACTATAATTCAGAGTCCTGGACTCCAATATTATCTCTTAATTCTTAAATATATTCTTTGTACTCCCTAATGATTGTGAATTGGCAATACATATTGTTCCTTAATGAATTCGATAGTAATGCTATTTGGTAGCCAAATTTTCCCTGCGACCTGTATCAATCCATCTACAATTATTGGCAGCTTAGATCATTTGATATTCTCCTTATTCAATTGTGTGTCTATGAGTTTGTTTTTCCAGACTTCCATTAATTTATTTTCTAAAACAACAATTTCTATTAAGTTTGGAATAAGATCTTTATTTGAAAGGGATTTCAAAATTGCTATCTCCTAATAGATCTTATTATCCTTATATCCTGATGATCTATTTAATGCATCTATCCTTGTATTATCTTTATCTTTGATATACTTGATTATCAAATCGAAACCAGCTAATTCTTCAGTTTATCGAGCTAATCTTCAATTATCCAGAATCTTAATTGTAATAAAGGTTTATAGATTTATATAATCAATATAAATAATTATTAGGAATTTAGCTTCTTGAAGATAGATCCTTCAATATTTCAATGATTTGACTATAATCATAAGTTCCTTCTTATAGATATTGTAATTCTGCTCTGTTTTATTCATCTTATTGAAATAATAAGCAACTGAATATAGTTTCCTATTGTCATCTTTTTGAAAATGAATTCCTGTTATACAGGTATCAGAAGCGTCTGTTTCAATGATGCTTTCTCGATCATCATAATAATTGTAAAATATAGGTTCCCTAATGAATCTATCCTTGATTTCCTGGAAGGCTTGCTTCACTTTTTTGCTTTACACAAATCCCATATCCTTTTTCATCATCTTCGTAAATGATTCTACCATTTTGGAAAAGTCTTTAATGAATACCCAACAAAAATTAGCGAATCCTAATATAACCTGTATATTTTTGATGTTTCTTAATTGTTCCCAATTTTTTATTTTCTTGGTTTTCTTTAAGTTAATGCTCATTTGTCTTGATTTGATTATATATCTTAGGAAGGTTATCTTTTTGATTCTAAACTCACATTTTGATAACTTGAATTATAAGTCGACCTTCCTAAATGCTTCGAGTACTTTGAGAATATGTTCCTTATATTCTTTCTCCTTTTAGAAGAAGATTAGAATATCATCTAAATAATAGATTACAAATGAACTAAATTCCTTGAATATTTCATTGTTTTGTCGCTGATATATAGCTGGTGCATTTGTTAATCCAAATGGTATAACGATATATTCCCATAATCCGGAAGGTAATATGAAAGCGGTCTTCCATTTGTGTCCTTCCTTGATTCGTATGAAATTGAAGACATTCCTTTGATCTAGTTTAATATAGATCATTGCCTTACTCAATTTATCCCTTAGCTCCTAGACTTTGGGTATAGGATATATATCCCTAATGATCCTATTGTTCATTTGATGATAATCTTTGCAAGATCGATTATTCAGATCTCCTTTTTTAAATGCTAATAATATATTAAATATATAAAGAGACTTGGATTTCCTAATCTATTCTTTCTTTTTAGTTTTCGATCAGTATTCTTCCTATATTCTTAAAATATTGAGGTTATATAATCTCAATCTCTTAATTGGGGGTATGAATCCCTCTTTGAAATTGATCTCATAATCCCAAAGCTTATATTCTAACAAGATTCTCAAATCCTATAGGTCTTCGAACAATTTAGCGAATTTTTTGTACTATACTGGAATCTTTTTTGTATCAGTCTTATCGATCAATAGAGGATCTATGATTGTTATAATATAGTATTTAATCTCTCCAGAAATCTGTTCTTTTAGATCATATAATCATTCGTTCTTGTATCTGCAACAATCGAATATAAGGGTATTCTTTACTTAATTAATATTTGGATTATGTTTTCTAATCCAAGGGATTCCTAAGATTATTATATATCTGCCTAATAATACTAAGTTCAATTTGACTTATTTTGTATACTCTTTTAGCATAATCATTTTTAGAGTATTAGTTTGTTTTTGTACTTATTTATCTACTCCAATCTTTTTTCCTCCTAATAATATCAGTTAGTATAAATGTTCTTTTAGCTTAATAGGGATTCCATTTTCTTTAATGAAATTAGGATCTATAAATATTCCTATAGCTTCTGAATCGATCAAAGCTTTAATTTCCTGTTTTCCAAGACTGACTCTTACAATTAATTGTCCAATCCCAATTGTACCATTAAATTCTAGCAATAATGGTTCGGTGATCTGTTCTTTGATGAGGAGATTCAATTATTTATATTGATATTCGCTTATACTTAATAATCTATAGGGTATAGCTATCAACAATTCTATTGATCCTATCTGAAAGTCTTAGCAATAATCCTCGATCTATTAATGTTTATAGTAATAATTAATCTTATGCCAGATTCTGCGATATCCAATTTGTAACAGGATTTCCTATACATCTTCAATTTCTAGGTTATAATTGTTATAATCTTATTTTTCATTAGTTTAAGGAAAGTTTAAGTCTGTAACAAATCTTCTAATATTGTCTTTCCTTATATTCTTCTTGAATATTATTCGATAAAGATCGCTATAAATGATAGTGTATAGGATCAATAAGGTTGGATGATTATAAGTCTGGTGTTTTTCTATAAAATCAGGTTTCTATTCTTTATAGTAATATTATATATATTTCCCTTTAAGGTAACTGATCAAATATTATAGCTTATCTTTTTGAAGTCTTAGATAAACTTTGTTGATTTATTGATTGTTTTCGGATACTCTGATAAATCCTTCCTTTTCGAGCAATTCGACTGACTCATAATTATCTGTAAGCTCGACTTCTACATCAGCATTTCCAGATAATTCCATTTCTATATATAAAGTAATCAATCTTAACTCCCTAAATTATTCTAGATATGATTAGGGTAACTCTTTTTTTAACAATTCAATTTTGTAAGAGTTATCTTTTAATATACTTATTTTTTAGGGTCCTTATTTTCTGTTTCTAAATCTTACTTGTTTTTTGTTTTTCGTAACGAATAACTTCTTCTAATTACAGTCTCGAGATATATACCCATTTTTTCCACAAATAAAGTATAGATTATTCTCTCTGTATTTTTTCTTTTCTTCAACATTAAGTCTATTTGATTTATATCAACATTCAATTTTGTCCAATTCCATTGAGTCGCCAGCATCATAGTATCTGTTCTGACATTAAGGTTTAGAAAACTTTCTATTTTTCTGAGTAATTCCCTTTTTCTTCATTTATCTTTTGTAGAAACAATTGTCGATTAGAATAAAGGTTTTGATTAATTCAAAAAGATTTGGTAATTTTAGAGCTCTTATTAGCTCATCTTTAATAATATCTTTAAGTCCCTTATAGAATTAGGATCTAAAATAATTATTATCCTATATAATATATCTAATATATTATTGGAATTTAGCAATATAGATTATAATTGACCCTATCTGTTTAAATTATTGTAATACTCTTTCAACTATATGATCAAGGTCAACTTCCCCGAAAACCTTATCGAAACTTTATCGGAATGATTTGTAAATATCAAAAAGACAATGTATCTCAGATTTCATATTTTCATTAAGTTAATTATTGGTAGTTTTGGTTATTAAATCATTGAAGAAAGATTCGATCTAATTGAACACAATTCCTTGGAAGAACGAGATTAATTACAAGATCCTTTGTATTTGTATCAAGAAGAGATATTTATTAAAGATATAGTAAAGATCAGCTTATACAACAAAAGCTCAATATTTATTATAATCTCTATAAAATAAATTAGAGGTGGATATTTGGATTGTTTGTCTTGGTTTTATATTGATGGCAGTCTGTCTTGAGGCTCTGATAAAGGAGAAGGAAACTGATTCGGTAGATTACTAAATAGAGTCTATTATAATTAATATAGTTTAACCGAAAACAATACTTAAAATATAATGATATTGTACTGAAGACAACGATTATCTAAGGTTTTATTGATTAATAATTGTAGGTTAAGACTTTATCAATAGGGTTCACTTAAAAATAAAGTTATTACTAGATTAAATAGAATATAGATAAACTAATTGATAATTAAATTGAATATAAAGCTCCTAAACTATAAAACTATTCTGATTATATATTTAATGAATATAATTTGGATAATTTGAATAAACAAACTATCCAGACTATCCTTTGGATTGAATAACTTGGATAGATTGATTATCCAGTCTATTTATTATATAATCTATCATTAATTCTAGGACACTAATCCTAAAATGATTCCAATCCTGGGATAATATAGATCCTGGGATAATAATCCTGGAACAATAATCCTAGGACGAATATTATCCTGAGATAATCTTTCTGGGACAAATCATATCCTAAGATATTTATTCTAAGACCTTATAATTATCTAACCTATTCTTTCTAGAATACTATTTGTTCTAGAACAATATTTGTCCTAAGATTCCTTATCGATAAGGATCCTTCTGAAGAAAGCGGCTCAAACACCAATAACTAGTTTTATTTTATAATAATGAACATGATTCGTGATAGATAGCTATCTCAGTATTTATTTGTTATATTCAAAAAGCCTATCTATTGTACTTAAAAAGTCTATTTATTATATTTGAAATTCGAGAGAAGAAACAAAAGAGCATATTGAATTTATATTACTTATAAGAGTTACCCTATTGAAAATATACCGAAAGTATATTGAATATCGAATAATAAAAGATTTTAAAGATTTGAAGAAGTTGAAGAATAAAAATATCGAATAATTTATAATTCTTGGTATTTTTGTATAATGATATAATTATTATTTATAATTATAAAGATGCTGAACTCTATAAAATGTAGATTAGATATTAAGTCCCCTACCCCCCATTCCGGCCATTTTCCTCACCAAAAATGACGAAAATCAGCATTTATAACTTTCTTATTTATGAATATAATTTTCTAAGATTTTAAATATAGATTATTCACTTATACAATAGTAAATCCTGAAAATCTCAGATTTTTCATGATTTTACTGATTGAGATATTGAAAGTTAAAATAATGATTTTATTTTATATAGGATTTATGTACAAATTTAAAAACTTGAAAATCTTCAATAACTTTTCAACAAAAATTACTAAAAATAAATGATTTTTTTGGAATATTTAATTATATTTTATCTTATCAGTTATAATAATAAAAAAATAATTTTTGTAATTCATGATTTGATAAAAAAATATGATTTTATTAACAAAATATTTATATAAAAAATTGTAAAACTTTAATAAATCATAAATTACAAATTATTTTTTGGTTAAAATAATGAATTTTTGGATAATATATATTGAAATATTCCAAAAAAAGTTATTTTTTATTTCTAGTAATTTTTTTTGAAAAGTTATTTAAGATTTTCAAGTTTTTAAATTTGTACATAAATTCTATATAAAATAAAATCTTTAATTTAACTTTTAATATCTTAACAAATAAAATCATGAAAAATATGAAATTTTCAGAATATATTTATATCTATTCAAATTACTCAATATCAAAATTTCAATTGATTTAATCAGTTAATTGTAAAGTTATACATAGGTGAAAATCATGGTTTTTGGTGTAAAAGGGTGGCCAGAATGTGGGGTAGGGGACTTACACCACAAGTATCTCCGCACTCCCAACTTTTCTCACTCCATCGTCAATCTTGTTTTTGGTTCGGTTTTGCACTTTGGAGTAATCTAGCTGATATGTTATACTATTTATATAGTCCCGCTTTGAGAGAGGATTGGAGTGGACGGGTTATTATGAAGTGTAAGTAACATAACTTGAATAGATCTAATCTGGTAGATTCCATCATATCAGATAAATAGACTGATTTTCATAGATATGCAAGAGAGGTTTTTTTGACTAACAGCTCATCCTGACTATTAAGAATGAAGGGAGATATTGATCCAGATGTGCAATGTGACTCTCGAATAAGGTCGAGATTTATATAGACGAAAGTCAAGAGGTTGAAGCAAGTACAATTAGTATTTGGTTTAGCTTGATACGGGTGCAATAATTATCCAGAGTGAAGAGTGTATCATGGGATCATGGCATCGTTGATCATTATGAACATAAAAGAGGAGTAGAACTTTAGCTAAAATCAACATCAACAGTAACAGTCCTGATTGGGACCAGATATGTCCTTGAAAATGGTAGACAGGTCTTACCATCGTTTGAATGGTAACTTATCAAATTGTGGACATCTTAAGATTTGTATAATAGCGCAGTAAGTAGTATACATGCTGTCAACTTTGACCATTATTTGTCTATCGCTGCTAGGCATAGTGACAATGATATTAAGCTTCATGCTGTCAGTACTCTAGCCATAGAATTATAAAAGAATTCATGTGCAGCACAGCTCTCTACGGTGGATAGGATGAGATGATGAAATGGATGTGGTTGAGAACACTTATCCTTTGACCCTTTATATTGTTGCAGTTGAGTCTTTTCTTCATCACACCAGTCTTTCTCTACCCATGTATCCCTCTCTTAATTATCAACAACGCTGGTCCAATAAATATAGTAAAATAGCAAAACATGAATCTAGATTTTGGCAGCCAAGCTCCGAAGAGCTTCCACAATTATGCTATGGGGCTCATCAAGATTACTCTTAAAAATAGAAAAATCACAAAGAAAGTCATCAGTTTCATCATCTCGAAAAAAATTCAAGCACCAAACCTCTCCTTCTCCTGCTCACTTTTCCTAAAGATCCCCATCAACAAACTCCGATCATAATACACCCTCATTTCCCCAATCTGCAACCCCTCAAACCCAACCTCCTCCACCACCACACCATTCGCATCAATCCCTTCCCCCGTCCCTTCCCCCTCAGCCTTCACCAACGTAAACACAATACTCCTGGGCACACTAATTTTCTCCCCGGTACTCCTCACCCACCAATGCGCCACCGACTCTCCAAAAATCTTCCATTCCCCATTCATCCCATTTTCCCCCTCTCTTTCCTCATCCTGACCTCCCAGTCCCCCAATAACAAAAAGCTCCTTATTTTCCATCTCGATTTTCGAAAATATTTCACTGTCATATAGTCCCTGTATCCATTTCCAGATTACGGCTCCCCCCTCATAGTCAATACCAGTAGCTTCGTGGATAACGCTGCGAGGATGGAAGTAGGGGAGATAGGAATCAGAGTAGGATACGGAGTTAATTTTTTTGACGTAGTTTTCGAGAAAGCGGAGCGCAGGGTGCTGGCGGGATGAGGCGGTTAGAAAAGGGCCGGTGTGCTGATGGATTGTGAGGTTTGGGGTGGACATTTTGAGGAGGATAGGTTCTTTTGTGGTGAGGTTGGGATGGATGATTTTGGAGAGAAAGCCCTGTGCAAGATTGGTAGAGAGATTTGGTGGTTGCGTCTGGAGTTGGTGATATATAAGAAGGAAATCGTGTAACGACGGTGGGGTTGCAGCAGAACCTAAGTACCGATATCACTAATCATCAAGATTCTTGAATAGTAATCACAAAAAGTTATGTTTTGAACTTAAATTGATACGAATACCCGGTAGCCATCGCAAGTCGCGATACTTACGTCGGGCTTTAAGTGCGGTGGTAATAAGGACATCCAATCCGATTTGATAAGTATCTGAACGTACGAGATGTTGACACCTGCTTCTTCCGGGTATTAATCAACCAATTCGGTTCATTGCAAAATGAGCTATTTCAATTCATATGTGAATGCAAATAAATGAGAGTATTCGTAATGAACTAAATCCATATAAAACACCCTTTTTAGTGAAAATTCCCGTCAGGAACCAGAGTCATGTCATAGACACATGATACTTAATATTATCTAGCTAGCTCTATTTCTTGTTAACTTTCCATCCAATGGATTTGACGTAGCCACCTCCACTACTCAACTTACTTCAGCAGCCACCACTTGATGCATATATACATTATCAATCAATGACATTCTTATCCGAATGTAAGCAACCTCTCTCATCCCCATCTTTCTACAACCCCCTCCCACTTTACTGGCCATCTAACTCCAACTCTGGACCTCCATCGGAACCGATTAAGCATCCAGAGGCTTGTGCGCATAAATCACATGTCTATCGCAATCAAAACATTAGCACGACCATATACACACACCCTCATACCTCATACCACTTCCCCCTCCACCAGTTCCATAGGACCAAAGAAAAGAAAGAGAGGCGAAAAATACGAACATAGGCCAATAAGTATGAATCGAAGTATTCTTCATATCCCTCCTAACATCCACCAAAAAAACCTCTAGCTCCTCCACAGTCCACCCTAACACCCTCGTAAAAAGAGCCAAGCTAATCCCCATCAATCCAGACGTCATATTTTCCAGATGCCACATTCCTAATATTTAGCATTAGCACATCTCTTTAGCATTCATTGTTATCCCCTCATCCAAAATAAACACATTTCAGAACTCTTTCCGTGGAGACAAAAGAAGAAGAAAGAGGTCACCACTTACCAAGCTCCTTAGCCTTAGGATCCTTGGGCCACTTGTTACCCGGCCATTTATGAATAGTCTCATTAATCCCCTGAAACCCCACCTTCGCCAATTTCTCCGTATACGTCATCGCACTATCTAGACCCCTACCCGCTAAAATACTTCCCTCCAGAAGCAAATTTGCCCATTTGAGAAGCGGAGAATCGGGTTTCAGTGTACCGTCTGCACTGGTGGGAGGAACTAGGATATCTGTGACTTCGATGAATCCTCCTGGTTTAAGATTTCTACCCAAGCGTGTATGATTAGTAGGGGCGGAGGGTTTTGTTTTTGAGAGATATCACAACGCAACGGAATTGATGATTGGAAGAAGAAGAACACTCACTCAAAGGCCTGTTCAAAATATCGATCCCAATCCTGGATACTCCCTGTCATCATCCGCGTATGGATAAAATCAAACTTATCACCATCCCCAAAAGTCCATTCCTCCTCCAAATCATCCACTTGAAATACTGCATTTGGTGGTACAAACATGGGTTGAATTGGACTTAAATCAATACCCAAAACTGTAGCTTGGGGATACTCATCCGCAAAATCCGTAGTCCAAATTCCTGTTCCACACCCGACATCGAGAACCCTCTCAAGCTTATCCGCGTCAACAGGAGCCGTAAATAACCTACCATTGAGTGTGATAGTACACAGATGATGCTGTAGGTCTAATCTCTCTTGCTCCATATCATCATTAGGATATGCGTATTTTCCATCTTTATATGCGTGATATGTGCGTCCATTTTCAATGCGGTACCTGGTAATACTTGATGCGAGTGAGGTTGTGGAACTGCCGGGTTCAGATCCAAGCGCTGAATCGCCATCGTCAAGTAAGGCATCGGCGTCATCAGCTTCTAGCGTAACTGGTACCGGAGCTGGCGCTGCTGCCGTCGGCGATAAAGATTCCCGGGGTGGAGGCGAAGCCATTGTAGTGTGGATTTCTTTGCTAGCTTCTAGCGTGTTGGATGAATATATATTTATATATGGATTGTTTGAGCCGATGATTTAGAATGCAATAGAGCAATCAATCGCAAATATGTAACCAATCGACTAAAAAGCAAATTTCAAACAAATGCAAGGGGTATCGAAAAACCAATCACTGACGTAGTTTGTACGAGGCTGTACTAACTTCAAACCCCGAAGTAAACTGAGAAAGAAGAAGAATGTCAATTTATACAAAGCTACCGGATAAAACCTCGGTGCTGATTCCCAAACACTTATAATCCGACAAACAGACATGGTCCCAGACAACCTTGATCATGGATGACTTGAATTTGAAGAAAATTGACACGTACGGGCCACGGTAAGCATGGCGAATTGCGGTCAACAAAACTCTCATATGCTTTTGAAAGGGAGTCGATCACATCCTTCATCAAAAATTCCCCCCCAAAAGCAAACTGCTAAGCCTTCTCCACATGCATGATTGAATTTTCCCACTGGACTCCTTCCCACCCCGATCTCCAACACAAAGCCACGTTATTTTACACGGGGCAAACCCCTTGTCATTGCGTGTCTATTGGTGATAATTGCGGGTATCATGATGGACAAGTGGGGTGACTGGGCATCGGCCAACACTCGGAACTTCGGAAGCGTTGACCTCTCTTGATGTGTGAACTCGAGAATTTTTTAACGGTGCTAGTAGGCATTTTTAACTTAGTACAGAGCTCCAGCGTCTACTTTGATCGAACAGATAAAGAAAACCAGTATATGAAATAGTATCATGGGAGAAATTTAAAGATTAATGTAAGAACTAAATATCCTATAAAATATCAGCAAGGCCAAAAAAGAAGCAAAGACATATATTCAACGTTGTCCTTATTTTTTCAGCATATCGTAAATCGATCAAATCGCATCTCGTCAAAAACCCTTCAATCATCTGCCAAACACTAACCGTGCTCACTGCACTATTCCGAATCCTGTTACCTGTAGCCGACGCCAACACTGCCGTTGCTGCATATGGAGGAGAAGTTATACATATTCAGACCCCGCAACTTTGTTTTGAATTGCCCTCACAAGGCATGGTACACGCATGCGCACCCACCAGACTAATCGGTTCAGGAGTTGGCGAAAATTTTCCCGGGTGATATTCCTTTCCATATTCTAGCCCGGTGTATTTGTGAGTAACAGGAGTTTTGGAGGGTTTTTGAGCTAGCGCTGAATAAAGACAAAATTCAAGGGTCATGGAATCGTTCGAGAAGAAATTTTGAAGATTGTGATCTGCATATGGTCTTCCTGCAGGTTCACTGAAACATCCAATTGAGGCGAAATCTAGCGTTGCAGTAGTGGATACCAAGGATGTGATCGGTGGATTGTGATTCAAAAGGGAGAAGTTATTGAAGAAGTTATTGAAGCAGTGGTGGGTTGCGTACTTGTGACAGATGATGGTGGTTGCATTGGAGGGGGTCGATGAAGATTGAGGGATTGGCCACATCACTTTGAACGGCGGGCCGAAGAAATGGAGCCCGCAACATTGTGATACATTTGCAAACGAGAGGATCCACCACACTGCCAAATCATGGCGGTCAGTAATCTCCATTCGGTTGCACAGATCAAAATTGGGGCTTACATATTCTAAAGGATTTCCCATGCACACCAGAGAACAAGTATTTCCTGTTGTTGACACAACACTACCTGCATTAACAACGTTCCCACAATAACCTAAAAATGAATCAGCTTCATCTCAAAAGTAGTATTCTAAAGGAATCCATACACTCCCTCCGATATTCAACGCCAAACCAGGCAAAAGCTGAACAAAATGCATAGCAGCTTTCGATAGTCATACTATTGTTTGCATAGCTCTTTCCACTTAGAGCTCTTCCGATGGTGGCCTCGGTATAGCATCCCACGAAAGAATATGAGCCGATGCTTTGGATAACTACAGGGCCAGTAGAGGTTGCTACGACTGAGGTGGTCGAAGTAGATGTGGAAGTTATAGTTGAGGTTGCAGTAATAGTAGAGGTAGTAGTGGAATTTTGAGGCGAGGTGCTAGCTGGCAACGGAGATGAAGAGGAGGATATAGTTGTGGAAGTAGAGCTTGAACTACTACTGCTGCTCGAAGGACTCGAAAGTCCAGGAATTGAATCCGGTCCAGGAGCATACTTGGTCCTATCATAGTAAATAGATACAAATGTCCCGTCTCCTCCGCATGCCTGCGTTATATCTCCAGGGCAGCTAAATGCACATTTATTTAGGGACGGATCACTACTATTAGAGGGTTAATCACTTCAACTTGCAAATTTCGATCCCAGACTTACTATTTTGCTGCTATCGGAGCATTGTTTCCACACCAGCATTCTGTGTCTAATTTAAATTAGCTACCGACTTGCATTGCCCTTGGGAATACTTACGATACTCCGTGCCAGCGAATTTATATCCCAGATTAAAACAATTCGTCAAGCACCATCCATTCTCATTGGTAGCATTATTATATTGTTTCTGTAACTGTCGACCGCCACCATCATAATAGCAACCCAGGTATAGATACTCTGCGGATCCATTTGACAGCAAAGGTCCAAGTTGCCTTGTGACAATTTTGGCTGTGACTTGAACATCGTGAATCCCGAATGTGATGTCGCTGTCTTGATTAGTAACACATTGATAGAGTGGAAAGCACTTACTCAGTATTCAAAATCCACACATCAGAAACGGTATGGTCAAGCCTATTCACCCCAAGAGGAGCGGCAACGATAGAGACAGCGCCCGTGGCACAAGTATTAACTTCGATGACTTGACCTTCATGAAGGTCCACGGCGGAATCAGGAGCTAATAATTCTGTATCAATAGGTGGCTTGCTCTTGGTGATGAGAAGTGCTGATCCGCCCGAATTACAAATCCGAATGTAAGAAGTGACAGTCTTTCCAGCCAAAACATTTCCAAAGTTCATTACTACTGGTTCTGAAAAATCCCAACCTCCTTCAATTGTTGCAATTGAGATATTAGCAATTGGTGCTGTGGAAGCACTGCCCGTGATGAAGACATTCCCGTTACCTCCATCTGTCCAAAATTCAACAAATGTTGAATAAGCTCCAGTGGTATTGCTTATGAAGTTCAATGGAACTGTCACTGAGCCTCCACTTGCAATTGTGTCACCAGCCTTTGGTATGGCTGTTGTGCTGAAACCATTTCCGAGATTTCCGTTTGTAATATTCGTGTATTTTGGAGCTATTGATGTTGATTCATTAGCCATGGAAGTTTATAACCGTTAACTCAAGAATGTTGCTCAGCCGCCGCGAAGGCAAGACAGCCATGGATGGCCAAATATATATCAAACAGAGCTCAATGACCAAAATGGTGAAATTGGTAGGCTTACCACCATCATCAGGTGCGGTATTAGGAGTCCATGCTGATCCATAAATATTCATTACCTGTGCCCCAATGTTTGAAATAATTACAGTCCCACTCAAGCCAGTAAGTGCCGATTGTGACCCTACAACAATGCCACCCAGATCAACTTCCGCAGGTGCAATATCCAGAAATGGTCCCTTGCTAACAGTCGTACCAGAAAGAGATACAGGAACAAGAGTACTATACTTAGGTATTGCATTTGTGGTATAGAGATCTAGACTCGTGCTGGCCACTCCAGGGAGAACATGCCCAAAAGATGCATTCTGGGCATCATTAATGGAAGCTTGGGTAAGATTCCAGGTCACCGGAAACGAGAAGTTTGCGCCTTGGGCTAATGGCCCTTGTGGTAAGGTTGAATTGACACATTGCCAGGTTTTATCGCCCGTAGTGCATCCATTCACTGAAGTAATGGCAATTTGTGCCGTGCAGTTGATAATCTGAGTACCGGTTGAGCCAATGGCAACTTGACCAAAGTCGACAGGTTGAGTACATTGAAGAGGTAAAGCAACCGGTGATCCTAAGCATATAACGTTACCATTGGTGTCTGAAACATATAATCGTCCATCTCCAAAAGCGGGACGCTGAAACTTATTGAGACCTCCAGTTGGTGGAAGCGATATTGAGGTCAAGATTCCATTTACAGGTACAGCATTATATGCTTTGAGTCCAGCATTTGGATCCGAAATCCAAAGGATACCTGTACCAGCCTGACCTTTGTAAGTAGTTGTAGTCGGTATCCCTAGTGAATTCTTAGCCCTGTCGTGGAAATATCTCACACTCGTCTTCTTACCTATCCCAACAGCACCTGCGGAATTTGTTGCGCTCTGCCCGAACAAAGTAAAAAGTGGCGCGCCTTGATCGTCATGCCCTAGCTTGTAACAGACTGTCGGAAAGCCTGAACGTTTTGTCTGCTATTAACATATGTTTTTCGATCTAGATTCAACGTATCACTCACCAACAGGAGTAAAGCTGTATTGCGTTAAAATAGTCTTAGCTGTAAAAAAATTCTTGTTGCAACTTACTAGATATAACCACCTTCAAGTGGATATGAACCAGGACCAGCAAATATAGAGCCTTGCGCAATGATCGTTTGAAGTATATTGTCAGTTCCTGCATGATTGTCAACTAAAATACACACAAAAGTGACTGCGGCATTACCTCCGGGCCCTTGCTTGAATCCACCAAGATTATTTGCATTTAAGATACTAAATCGTTGTTAGCAATAAACATATAAAAGTTCTGGTTCTTTCTTGTACTATGCTTTTCCATTTTTCCCAATAACAATTGCGATTCGTGAAACTCCGGTGCCTACAAACACAATAGGATCTAATAGGGCCACCCCACCAGATCCTAAATCTCGATCACCAGCATCCATTGAGACATATTCGTATGGCTCAAAGTAATCCGACAAAGTAATTTTACCAGCGGTAGAAACAGCAAAATTTCCAACAACTTCGTCCAAGGTCGACAGTGGAGTTCTTCCTGATGCCGGTACGTCACCATTGGCATGCCCTTCTCCATTACTGGGCCGAATTAATACACTGTTTGCAAAGTATATAATCAAGCATATTCAACTCACCCCGTGGCAAGAAATAGGCGATTTCCATCGGTTGCAAGACCCATACCTCCTTGCCAAATTCCAGCCTTTCCACCTTGTTGGATATTGAAATCCGCGACGACAGGCGGAGCTCCAGGGCTAGACTCCATGGCAAATATGGATGTAACACCAACTCCAGGGGTCGTGCTGACTCCAACCAACATTCCAGTATAATTAAAGAGGTCGCAATGCCCCCCAAATGCGCCAATCACCACCCCATTAATCAAGGTAACAGATGGTCTCTGAAGAACTGTGCCGCCAAGAAAATACCTGTAAATATAAGTATAATTGGCATCAGTCTGGAAAAATTACATTTACCTTGCGTTATCATTATCTGCGAAATTACCATCAATGAGAACAGGGAACCCGGGAATATCTTGGAGTGTGATGATATCTACAGCATAGAACTTGTAGAGCCCTACCCACTTGTTAGCACAAAACCTTGCGCATTACAATATTCCCTACCATTAACAACCCCTCCACTAGCAGCACCATTTTTATATCCTTTGGAGAAAAAGTATACAATATTCGTTGATGCATCTATAATAGGAGTACCAATAATACCAATAAAATCAGGGATATCGGTACATCTATTTGGATCAGCTGGATTTTGATCAGATCTTCGGCCCTACTTACCCAAGGTCACTTTGGAGGAAAGGTGGTTGAATAACTCGCGAGTTCAACAAAGTACCATTAACGGCATCCAAAGTACGTATTATATTCATTGCTGATGCAAGGAAGACCAACTGTGATCTGCCTGGTGGAGTATATACTAATGGCTTTGCGTACCATTTCTCCTTATTATTCCCATAGTTGTTTTTCCATAGAATCCCAAATATGGCAGACCCAACTGTCGCAGGGTGCATATTATGGTTATCTAGATAGCCGGATTGTGGCGCATCTGCATCTCGAATTTCGTCTGTTGGTGCCAAAGAGCTTACCAGCGCTGGCACAAAGGCAAACAAGATCAGAAGTTTTGACCACATCATCGCGTGGCTGTGACTGATTAAAATTACTATCGCAAATGGAGCAATTCTGGCAATGCGGCGAAGCTATGGAAAAATCACACTAGAAAGGATTTCTTTTGATATTTGTAGAATCAGAAAAGCACGAGGTCAGACCAGGAAGATCTCGAGCTAATAGCACAATTGCAGTTTCCACTTGTGACACAACTGAAGAATTTCATTGAAACCTGCATAGTTCTCCGGAGAAATTGTATGGAGGAAAAAACTCCATGTTTCAACTGATCATCGCAGATCCATGCAGTCTCAATGATGTGGTTTTGTGATATATCACGATATTAATCGACATGATATTTACTAACGTGCCACAACTAGTGACGACAGATAACGGATATACACTTCCTTGTAAGATTTCCCACAACACGGTTGCACATGGGCATGGAACCCGGTAGAAAGAGCAGTCTAGATTTAATGTTGGAGCCCCTTAAGCAGACCCCAAGATTTCTGGTTGTGATGATTATTCCGAGAAATGTCTTAGAAAGAAAGAAACCAAAGATGTTACAGACACAAAAACAACATCGAATTCGATAGATCTTGAAATTTTCGGAAAATTTCTGCTCCCAACCTATCAAAAACTGCCTTTCAAGTGGTACTGATGTTGAACGCGTGCACCATCCGAAGCATGAGGAAATGCAAGACCATCCGACTTGGCAATTCTTGTAGTTCATAGGAATTGGCAGAAGAAGTCAGATTCGCGATGCTATTGTTGGACATCATTGACAGTTGAGGGGAGGAAACAAGGTCTCAAGAAGAGAGAGCGGCAATAGCGTTATGTACGCCTGATTTCCAGTCTTGGCGGTACAACGGCTTCCTCCTCTGCCACTCCCACCCAAGAACCGGACAGTACAAACAAATATCATGGCATCAAGCTTCAATTCCCGTTTTGTGTCAAAGATTCGTGATCACCATCAAAAGTTCTATGGCAACACCACCATGGTGAATGATGCGACGCGTCGATCAGATGCGCGCTCCAGAAGATCGAAAAAGGCATAAATGTGTCTCGTGGACTTGCGACAAGAATGCTGAGGACGTAAAATTACGGTCTAACACGATGTTGTGTAATAAATTTGATTGATTCTGATCTACGAAGAAGTATCTGGGAAGCATTCTCAAAGGTGATGGAGCCGAGATGGTTAATCCACGTGATGTCACGTGGATTCTGATATCGCGTGCCTTAACTAACCTTTTAATGTTCATCACACCAAACCAGAATGTGAATATTGTGGATATAAGTTGATCAATGGTGTGGTACTCTAATATTATACAATGAATAGGTATAGTAGTACGCAATGACACAACACATTGCTCGTTCCTCATTCCCAACCCCCATTCCCAATTCCCCATCACCAATCAGAAACATTCAAACTCGTCAATCATTAACCTTATCCCTCAGCATTTCCTCATCAAAAATTCCCACCCAGCCTAATAAACCGGCATATCAAAGGCATTCAAATCATAAATCCACGAATCAATACTCTCCTGCTCATACCGACATTCCATAGTCGTTCCATTATTCGTCCAGAAGGGTCTCAAAGGCCACCCACAAATCTGTTGATTCATCCCAATATTTTCTCCCTGCAGAACCGTTGCATTCAAAGTAACAGGAGCCACCCCACTTTCCACCCAATCAATCAAAACCTGCAGATTTGTTTGTGGCCATGGTCCATTAGGTTCGGCTGCATTGACCGCACAATGTGAACCACCTGGTACGAGGAATAGTCGATAGAATTCATTAGTTGCGGCGACGGAATCATTGTATGAGAGTCCCGGGTTCATAACCTCTCGCACAGATTCATAGTATCGGACAGATGAGGCAGTGGGGATACTAAAGTCGGATTCGCCGTGGAAATGGATGATTTTTCCCCCGGAATTTTTGTAAGGAGCGAGGTCTGGCCAATTTGTCATTAGAACATCGTTATAACGGTTCCATCCATCTTGGATCCAATCGTGGAGGGTATCGTATGTCACTCCTTCCAGAGATTGGATGTTGGAACCATTTTTGAGATCGAGGAGGACTTCGACAAAGGAGCCGCCGAGAGAGGTGATATCGACAGCGAATTGACCGGTTGTGGAGTTGTAGGATGTGGATGCGTCGGTGAAGGTGGAGGAGGGAGTATATGAGAAATATGCGCGTTTGCCGTCAGTAGTGTGGAGACCGTCGAGTATTTTCTGGGCTACAGCTAGACCCTTGGCTGAGATCGACCCATTTTGTGCGGGTGTTGCAGCACTAAAAAGTCCTCCTGCTGCTGCAGGGCAAGAGTATGGTGTGCCCAAAAGAGTCGAGATATTGAAGTTTATCGTGCAAAGATCTGTTCGGGAGACTACTCCGTCTGTTTTACCATCATATGGATCGCAAGCAATGATTGTCTCATTGACAATCTTCTGCAATTCGCAAGGTGGTGGATAATAACCCAAAGTTTGTTCCACGACATTTGAATAAAGGTGTTGCACTTGTTGGAATGCATATCTGAAAGCGGGTGCACCAATTGCCGCTCCATCAAATTGATCCGCAAAACGTTGAACTTGACTAAAGCCTTCTCTGCCACCTTCGGAGCAGCCTTGATAGTAAGAATACAAGGTAGCGTTTTTGGCCGTCATATCAAAAATAGTCGAAGTGAATTCCTTTCCAATGACACTCATCTCATGAATAGCATTATATCCAAACATGTACACATTTTGCCAATTGACCGTTCCATTCGCAAGAAGAAATTGGGCAATAGCATTACTTTGAAAGATTCCAAAACCACCATCAGTTTCACCTGCAACTGCACCGTATTCCACTCCTCCAGCCAATGATTGAGCTCCTGAATTGATGGCATATCCACCACCACCTGTGGAAAGATAACGATTTTGAAAATTTACCGGTGCAGGAACCCAGTATGTTAGAAGAACACTGTCATTCAGACCATTGTGAGAGTACTTGAACGTAACAGCACAATAATCGATGACGGAATTGGGATAAAATACACTCGATGCCGAGGCATTTGTCACCGTCTTAGCTGTGATGGATGTTGGATCCAGAGTTATTCCATCATAAAAGTCAACAGCTGGAAAGTTAGCTGCGAGATAGGTTGGTGTACAAATATCGGTCAGGCTGAGAGATTGTGCCAGAGCTGGGAGAGAAGCAATAGCAGTTGCGAGATGTGAAGGACGCATATTGGACTTCTAGGGGGTTTTCGACCCGCGAATGATGGATGAGGTGAAGAGAAAGATGAGATGAGGATGAAACACTAGAGTCATATTCCACGGTCTTATATTCTTCTTGAACCGGTCATTGTAATTCTGGCAGAATATCCGCATGTGATCTAAACCATAATGAACAACTAAAATCCCATTCTAGACGATTTAGAATCCAAGTCCATCTACAACACGTAATGCGTGGGGATTAATGTAGCGGTGATTTCCTATTGAACTTGGAGAAGATGCAGGCGAAGTGATAGTTTTGTGGGGTCTGTGGGGGTCAAAAATTATCTAATTGAGGATCGAATGCCATTAAGGTCATTGTGGGGACGTTATCTGCCGAATGGATAGGAGTGGAACTAATCTCGGTCCCGAAGGAAGTCTAAATTTTGTTCCTTTTTAAAGTTATTTGGTTGACCTGGAGGCGTGAATGATACTGCATGTGTTTTCAGCAAAATTGGACTTAGTTGAGACTAGCAGGAATACTCGAGAAACCTAATTCAACATAATTGTCATAGGAATGGTAATATTTATTTAATTAGCAGACTGATCCCGGATTTTGAACTCCAGCCGGATATATTTCCCATTGCCATGCCATCAGAGTCACCAGGCGAGTCATCCCATCAAACTAAACACGCAGTCGCACCAGTATCCTAACAATTTAGACCCCATTCAACAGGAAAATGAAACAAAAAAGAACGATGCATCCAACATTAAGAAGAAAATCGTCGATTCATACAGACAGTGTATGTCAAAAGTAAAATTTCAGTACAGAAACAATCCCTCCAATCGCTAGGGGCGACAATCCAGCTTATCCCACACCACCTTGTTCTCATTCCAACTTCAAATCCATCCTCCCGCAAGAGACCAGTTTCCTTCTGCCGTCCTACTAAGCTTTCAGATCTACATCTAAAGTAGCAAACGATACTGAAGATGACTGCGTAGCCGATTTTGCTGGCTTGCAAAAATTCTATCAGACGGTAATTTTGCTCCTGGTATCATACTACTGAGACCTAGACCTGGTTTTCAGTTGTCTGGGAGAGCACCGAGTAAAGTCAACGCTGTACTAATCTCCGCATGAAATTTACTGAATACGCACAACTATTCGATCACATTCGCCTGTTTCAGGGATTTGGAGCAAATCACATTAGTTCATGAACTCAGTAATGTCTGTGAGTATGATACTTGGTAGCTTTTTTGTTTAACGGATTTACATGATCGCATTTTGTGCTATCAAATCCCTCCTCCCAAAGAGCACCTTACTCGTGGCAGCTATCCTATGACAATATTATCCAGAGATTCCGAGACACAGTAAGATAACCAATCGTCTCTATGCCTTCTTCAAAGATGATTCTTGCTAGCAAGAAATTCCTTCATCTTCTACGGAATTGTCGATTTACAAATCATGGGCGTTCCCCACGGATGAAAACTCGCACACCTGTTCCCTCAAATGATGTTGTAAAATATTCAATTTGATTTAGATCTTTCTTCGTCATACTGCTGTCGAGAGACATATCCAGACATCTAAACAATTTTGACGCTGCGATGCGCAGCTCAGCATAGGCTAAACTGGAAGAAATTGTTAGCCAAAGAGATCCGTTCGGGTCATAGCGCAAAAATTTCAACATACTTCATTCCTACACACTGCCTTCCACCCTTCCCAAATGTGACCAAAAACTTCTCGAGCTGATTCGAATCAGGTCCCAACCATCTTTCTGGCTTAAACACTTGGCTATCCAGGCCCCAGACAGATTCGCTATAATGCATCGCTTTCGAGGAAATTCCGACAATTGACTGTATGATGTTAATGCAAGAAGTAAGGCTGTTTATATTTAACTTACCCCAGGTGCGATAACTTTTCCATCAACTATAAACGGTGGAGCACCTGGCTGTGGGATGGGAACAACCCGCGGAAGACGTCCTGGAACGGGCATTGCACATCGAAACGTCTCCTTGATACAAGCAGTCTGATATTTGTGAGCAGATTTCAATATCTTGAAAGGATTACTTACCAAATACTCGAATTTTTCCAGCTTTAATAAAGGCCAGTTCGCGTCCTTATCTGGAAGTCCAGCATCTAGCTCAGCTCTCAATTTTTGCAGGATATCAGGATTCCCGAGAACAGCGTTCATTAGATATCCTAAGCTTGTTGCAGTCGTGTCTGAACCAGCAAACACGATATCCATGCACTCAGAGTGTATATACTCCTTCGACATATTTGAAAGTGGGTCGAACAGAGGCAGATGTTCAAATTTCTGGCCATCTGCGCGTGCCTTATCGAACGATGACAAGGCGTCTGCCATGGCCTGTATCATCTACTTAGTATCGGCCGAGCATCAGATCATTTGCACAGCTTACCATTTTCAGGTCCTTGAATTTTGAAATCTTGTGGTTCAAAACAGCCATCAATGATGCAGGCACCAAGTTGGTCAAGTGTCTCAAAATTGGAAAATTGTTGAAGGTGGTTGTTAATTCCAAGGTCATGTCGAAAGCAAGGAGAATGTCGGGCCGAAATTTAAGGTCCTTGGCATCCTCCAAGAGGCCAACAGACTGTCCAAACGAGTATTCAGTTATGAAGTCCACGGTCAAGCATCTGTATACCAGAGCGTTCAATTAGCGAAAGAAAGACTTCGAGAAATTCGAACCCACCGAATAGCACTGTAGAGGTGAATAGCTCCTTGGTCTTGAAACTCACGTATCTTGTTGACCATCTTGTTGACTTTGGCGTAGATGCAGGGTTCAACTGCGACAATACGTTGCTTCGAGAAGAAAGGGCTTATTATCTTCCGGAGTTCACGGTGAGCAGCTGGCATGCTTTCCGAAAAAAGAGTATTCGGTATATTGAAGCAGGCATAGAAATCAGGGTCTTTCATGAAACGGTACTTTTGGGAGTATATCTCGTCGTAGACAGAAACGTCGTCGATGTGCAGCTCGTTTGGTCCGATGCGGAGAATATGAGTATCTATATACAGCAATCGTCAGTTCAAGCGTCGGGCGCGTGGAAGGGAAGATGTGTGTTTCACCATATTTTTGGTGCAGGGCTCTCAGATTCATCTCGAGATGTCCGGTTTTTTCCTCGTGGTAGAGCCACCAGACCGAGACGGCAGCGAATTTAGGACCAGAAAATGAGGCGAGCGGGTGAAATGTCAAACGGTAAAAGGCACGAAAAATCCAGAACACCACATAGGCGGATGATAGGGCAACCGTGAAGTGCAGCAGCCGAGGAGGAAACTCCAACTCGCTGGTCGAGAGAATTTGGGTCAATATGGCCATTCTGCTAAGTCGTTAATGATTTTGGTCCTGAAGAGGTCATGAATGATGGGATAATGTAGTCAAGGAGACATATAGATATAGGTAGAGCTACAGAGCGAGCCCGTCATACTGAACACTTCTACATCCGGAAATCCGTTTATACTTCAAATTTTGTGTGGGTATACTGGAAATTCCGGTATTTTACATATACCGAATTATTATTTTGTAATTTCTAATATAATACTCTTAATAGATGTAAATCTATCCTAGTGATATCTTTATTACTATTATTCGAATATTATATAATCAATTTACAAAATTTCGAAGGTGAAGTTAAATTTTGAGGTTAGTTTATAATATAAATTTATTGATATCTTAATATTTGAATCTTCTTATATTAGAAACCTGTTTATACTGGAGGAAATCAGTCTAATTTTTCATATTTGATATAAGGGGGTTGTTCTGTACGTAAGCAAGTTAAACTCAAGTAGCTTGTTATATTAAACCCTTTTGAATTAAGGTTATTTATTTTGTATTTCTGGATGGAAGAATCAGCAGAGCAGATTGAAAATTTCCAATCTGTTAATTCACTTTCATATCCCATTCAATCATACACACAACCTTATTCCATAGTAAAGGAAAAGTTTCGGACGCGGACATTGAGAAAATAGCGAGAAACAGCTTACCCCGCCCCGCCCCGCCTTCTGATAGCTGCAGGTTGTGGAGAACGCGGGAGCTAATGATCAGGGTCTGGTAGCGCTTTCGGAGTCCGGTAGTTGTCAAGTCCGGCGGATAGAAAAGTGGATTATCGTAATACTTAAAGCTATCCACTGTACTAAACTATACTTCTAAGGGTATGAAAATCCATTTAATTATTAATTATATACTATTCCTAAAATAATTCTATTCTTATTAAAGGGGTTATAAAAAACATCTGTGAATTATTATAGTTCCTGAATATTAAGACTCGGCTAGCTGAAAAGAAATTAATATTTATATTAATTTGAAGAGTTTTTATTTAAAAATGAAAATCTTTAAATAAAATAAAATAGTTATCGATATATAATAAAATATAAAGAAGTGGAACTTTGATATGTATCTTATAGATTATTTATATTGATTATTTAAAAAATTATAATTATAAAAATAAAGAATTATATATATAATATATAATCTTTAATATTAAATATATATTAAATAATTTCTATTTTATTTATAATATAATTATTAAAAACTTAAACTTTAAAATTATTTCAATATTGATAATTTTAATCTAAAATCAATTTAATATTGGTAATTTCAATTTAAAACTAATAATTTTAATTTATAATCTTTTCTTAAAAAATATTTTAAATTTATAAAATTGAAATACAATTTGACATTTTATAGAAAGTATTTTTATTTAAACTTAATCAATTCTAGGTTTATTCATTTTTTTTTTCAAAAGATCAAAATTAATGAAAAGTATTTCTGATAAGTATATTTTGCTTTCTTAAGGTATTGAATCTGAATCACTCAACGAAATATTGTAGTCAGTCTCTAGTAATTGGTCGTCCTACTTGTTGCCAGGAAAGAACGATCTCACCCTAATACTAATCACAGTCAACGTAACTTGCTTGGCACCTCAAGTTCAATCTTGTCTTCTGTCTGACGGATGTAAATCCTCTGAGACCGAGTGGATGTCGTGGAATGGCACTTATTTGAATGGTACAGAGGCTCAAGAGTATATTAGCAGCTCTACAAACTTGGCTATCCCAAGCTCAATTTGCAACTGCCACCACTCTTGATAAAACAAGCTTTGGAATTCAGTGCTATATGAGCAGCATAGTCGGTGCGCTTGAAATGATTCGCGAGAACAATACTGTTATAGACATTGATCCTGAGCAACCACCCGATTTGAACCGTTTCTACAACGATGGGAACATATTCCTCAGCTCTATCACATCAGCCCTGGATAATTTTACCACAGGCGTCTCGAACTACCTGCGAACTGTCGATTTTTACAACGATCCAGAAGCTAGTTTCTTGAACAAGCCAGAACGTAACCAACCAGTCGAAGGTGAAGCTTTCACCGTAATGACGAGCATTTGCATTCGTTGGGTATGGCTCACTCTACCTGCATCGCTTTTCGTTGGGGTTCTTCTTTTTCTT
Source organism: Sclerotinia subarctica (assembly GCA_025389085.1). Classification (NCBI taxonomy): domain Eukaryota; kingdom Fungi; phylum Ascomycota; class Leotiomycetes; order Helotiales; family Sclerotiniaceae; genus Sclerotinia; species Sclerotinia subarctica. Next base: position 690,805 of record QRFI01000007.1, read on the forward strand.
CTCGCACTCATAGCTCAAACGATGGGTAAAGATCGTGTCGAAGTCTGGGAATCATCTCAGGTTGTTCTGAACTGGCATGGATTAGATGGACCTGCAATAGATGAAGGCGCCAAGCTCACCACCGCGTCTGAAATGGACCGTAGAGCGGCAGAGTTGATAGTGCGGCTTGAGATGACCGGAAAGGGCTGGAAGCTTATCCAGCATTAGAAAAGAAAATTTTTTGGCCATCATGCGCAATCATATGATTTAGGAAAGTCATCTTGCTCACATGCGGCATTGGTCTCTACGCAGATGTGATTCACAACGACGGGCTTTAAAATGAGTTACAAAGATAACGAAGCCTGATGCACTATTTTGCTATGGGGTGGTGTAGGTATATCTGGAAATATGAACCTCAATAATCAAAATTGTTTGCAAAAGGGTTCTTACAACCTGAACGACCGATCAGTTATGACACAATACAATGTTAGGTTCGGTCCACAATCAGAAAGATATCAACACGAATAAGCTTTCTTCAATGGGCGACTTTGCGATTGGTGAAAAGTTGTCAAACGCAAAACCTGCATGGCAGACATGATTGGTGAGGTGGGGTACTGGGTAGAAAGACCCGTTTACTATTGGAATGAGGGGATGTGTTTTTTTAATGGAAAGCAAGGAGGATAAGGGGGTCGGGTAATGGAGAACTGCCGCGAAATGGATTAGGGTACGGGTGAAGAAGGGTTAAAGTTAGAAACGGATAAGAAACTAGAATGGCAATTGAAGCAATGTGAGAGCGGAAATAGACGACAGAGATTAAACGAGTAGAGAAGTAATTAACCAGATCAATACCGAAGCATCAGTGATAAAAAGACCCTGGAATCAACCTACACCTTCAAACCTTCATCACCTAATTCCCGCTAATACTCCTCTCTTGGAGCAAACACCAAATTCGGACCATCGTGATCCGCAACTGTAAGATCAAATAATTGATATTCATCCACCCTATCTCTCCCATCTATATTCCCTGGCTGTCCTTCACCGAGCTTACCAGTTTCGTCTGATGCTTTTTCAAAATCAAAATATTATAAAATTTTCGCGATTGCGAGACTGGTCTTACAGTAGGCTATTGCTTTGCTGGTATCTCCTAGGGCGAAGGGGGCAAATGCTATATATATAAAAACACGGTGGTGAGAAGAGTGTAAGCGGTGGGATAGCAGGAGAGATAGAAGAAGAGGGATCTGAGGGCTGCGGAGAGGGTTGTACAGTCTAAAAGGATATATTTAGTGTTAATGATGCCCATCACGGATAATGTGGGTTTGAAGAGATATTCCTAGTGAGCATAGGAAGAGTCATTGCAAAAGCCAATTTGAGGAAATTCAATAGGTTCAAGAGAAGGGACTAAGAAAATCGATATAATCTACCCACCGGAATAAAAAAATATAGCTTCAGCCTATAATTCGCTATATCCAAGATTCTCCACATCTTCACCAACTTCCCCTCCTACAATAGAATAGAAATCATACTTTGTGTCCTGAGGAAGAGCTATGTGTTTTTGTATTATACTCTGTATTAACTTGAAAAAGGTCATGCCATTCTCCTAATTGAGTTGTCTGAGAAGTGGCCATGTTTTTAACATTATTAGCCAAGCCATTATGCGGTAGATGGTTGGTTGGTTTCTTGAAGCAAAAAACGATAGACGCCGGGGAGAAGGACTGGTACATTATGATTAGCTCTGAATTTTGAAACACATTTCCAGACGAAGAAACCACGATCTACTCACTAAAAATACTAACAAGTCCATTCATAGAAGTCATCGCCCTCGGAAACGCCCTATTCTTCTCCTGCGTTTGCGTATCAAGCGGCTGTCCAAAAGCCAACTGCCCAGCCACATCCATCGTAAGCCGTTCACACAACGGCGACATATTAACAACTTCCTCCTTAGTATCCAATTATAGCTTTAAGAACACATCAATCTCGCTACTTATAGTAGGCTCAAAAGAACGCAATGAACGTTCGGAAAGAACTTGTCCGTATATCTTACGTTTTTGGCGATGACGTTCTCGTTCTAGTGTGCCGGAAATGTTGGCTTGGGGGTTGAATTGGGTTTGAGTGTAGATATGGGCTTTGTTTATGGAGGGGTGGAGGTAAATTGCTAGATAGTTTAATACTAAATGATTTAGGTGGAGAGGAGAAAAGGGGGTTAAATTATCTTGCAAAGCGCTGGAGGTGTTGAATACTAGATGGCTGGGAGCTTGTCTATATACAGGGCCTGTTTGATAGTAGTTAGGGTTGACTATTTTCAAAACTTGAGTATATTCTGGGTAAAGCATTATTGAATAGATTTACCATATTTCAAATGATCGAAATATGTAGCGAGATGAAGATGTTTTTAACGGCATAATAGCCACTATAGCCATCTGTGAATCTGGTGATGAATAGGCTGGGTAGTTCTTCAATAGGTGGAGTACAAGTTGGTAGCTAAGAGCAAAAAGGCTCTAGTAAAGTAAAGAAATAGATTTTAGTTGGAATCATCGTAGATGGGATACTGAGAGGTTTACTTACCAATGCCACTTCGGACAATCTGCCTAATGTATCCATGGTGGAGAATAGAGAGTACCTGAAATGATTTGCACATTCAGATTTCGTGTTTGAAGTAATTTTGAAGATTCTTGAAAATTGATAGTACTGTAACTTTTATTTACATCTACCTATAACAGTTGGAAAGAAGAAATCAAAATACTGTTCATTCAGGTTGACAAAAGGCCGTCGATTGATCGAACTCTAGGTAACTTTAAGCGTGGAATGAAGGCGGGGGAGGCATAGAATTGTTACTGACTGCAGCTGTCGGTCAGTGATCACTGGTGTTGTGCTACTTCATCAGATAACATTGAATATAATATCCTAATATCTATATTTTTAAACATCTTTCATAACTCAATTCTTATTGATCAAAGAAAAGTATATAAAATCTATTTGAGAATAATTTAAAAAGATTTTGAGTATTGAAAGTATCAAATAATATTATAATTTAAAAGATTTAATAAAATAAATTTAAAAATAAAATAGTATTTTATGAAATAAAATTTTTATAATACTTTAATTTTCATTATTTTATAATCATTAATTAAAGATTTGAAAAAAAAAATTTAAAAATAGAATTGAAGATTTAAAATTTAAAAATTTAAAAATAGTTTTAGTTGATTTAATAAATCAAAAAAACATCACTAAAAATATATTATAATTGCTCTCAAAATAAAGATTATAAAAGTATTATCTTTATTAATAAAAGATCTTTATTTATAATAACAGTATATAACTGATAGAATATTTAATTATTAATATATAAAACCTTATAGAAATCTTTTCTAATATAAAACTATCAGATCTTATTCGATCCGAAATTATCTAATTGATATTATTATTTTAATTTTAAAAAAAATAATAAAAAGGATTTTATTTTGAGATTGATTAATTTTTTGCTATAAAACTTTTATAAAATATATTTTAAAATTATATTAATTATATTGATTATATTAATTATAATATAACACTTTTAATATTTTTATTTTTATTGTTTTTTTTAATATAAATTAATTTCTATAATTTTTTATAAAAGATCATTTAACATTTTTAATTCTTTAAAATTCGTATATAAATTCTATATAAATTAAAAATCAAAATTCTAATTTTTAATACCTCAATCAATAAGATTATAAATATTTAACTTTGTTATTTTTGATAAGAAAAATAACTCAAATTTAAAGTGGCCCGGAGGATAAAGTACTAGATTAAATGCTTATCATTAGCTGTCGATCCCCCACAATATCTAATCTTATACGGAGTATTAGCATCAAGATTCGAGTAAGGTTAAAGATCATATCTTATTTGCCACTCCTCATACGAGTAGAAGTATCGTATCCAGTTGGTAAGTACTCGAGTACTCTCTCTACACTAGATAGTTACTAGGTACCTAATAAGATTAGCTAGATATCCAAAAACAACAAAACACCATATATATCGGAATAGATAGATAAATAGTATTGAGATATAATTGAGGGTGTTCATACTTACCTAGTATATTTGACGAATAATAATAATAAATGAGATTAAGAAGTTCAGAATGAAAGGATTTCATAGAACTACTAGGGATACTACCTACCTAGTAACCTTATCATTTCTGAGATCCTTTAATAATAAATAATTAAATCAGCGCGAACGCCGATGTGCTCCTTTGTTTATTATTCTGCTATTCTTGTCCTGTCCTGTCCTTCCCATTTCATTCCGTTTGTAATATTCATATCCATATCCATAGCAATTGCCTCGTTCAAACCACGCATCGTTTTATCATTATTGTGCTCCAGTTCCATATCCATATCCATTCCCAAATCCATAAACCAAACCAAACCAAACCCCATCCCATCCCATCCCATCCCATCCCAAATCTCCACCCCATCCTCCACAACCTCTACTTCTCAAACACCCTACTTCGCATACGCATTCTGCGGCTGCGTCACCCCACCCGCGCCATAATAATCCTGATTCCCACCCCCATAATGCGGCGGCGCCCCCGCAGGTGGCGCATACTGTTGTTGTTGTTGCGCATTATAGGTATTAGGTTGATTATACGTCATAGGTGTATTACCCGAGCGAATTTGATTGCGACGACGACGTCTTCTGGTGATGCACCTGGGGAGTTTTGTTAGTTTTTGATATTATGTTATATGATGTGAGGGGAGGATAAAAAAGGAAGGGGGGAATGATTAATACATACATAATGGCAAACAAGAGTATGAGACCCACGAATATGAGCACGCCGGCTAAAATCCAGCGGCCGAATCGGTACCAGGCGGAATTACATCTGTAGTAGCTTTTTGGGGTTAGTTTGGGATTTGTAGATTGAATTTGAGATGTGATGTATGGTACAGATGAGCGAAGTGAAGAGAGAAGGGAGAAAGAAGGAAAATACGAACCCGTATCCTCGACGGAAACAGGTAGCTCTCGAATGAAGCTCATTCAAATGTAAAGCTTCACGAGTATCGATTGGAAGAACACCCATATTGTATTGTGCTGTATTGTGTTGTATTGTAGTGATTCTTTCTCTAGATCGATAGATAGGTAGGTAAATAATTAATGATTGATGTCTTTGAGCGTTGTAAAATAGTATTGTATCTTGATAAAATATCCAAACAATGAGATGTAAGTAGGTAGAGTAGATAGGTATTTTAATACTGAAACTATGAATCCCCAATCCAACTTTTCCAAGATTCTTAACTTAAAAGCTCTTACGACTCATGGCCCAAAAAGCATGGCAAAAAGGCATGGCATTCTTGGATTCCTACCTATTGTATGATTATACGTACGTATATGTCCCTAATATGGATCTACCGTGTGCCGAGCATTTTATTTGTATTTCCTTTGTTCAATAATTGATGTTGCATTACATATCCTGATGCATATATACATACCATTATATCCATTATATCAAGTAATTCCTTGCCGTTTGCCCAGTATTTCACTATAAAGATTATAGCAGGAGATATTTTATGTCATTGGTGCATACGGTCATCTACGTTTGATGTTTGTGCTTCGCCCTTTTCTCGCAGCTGAAAACAGATTTGCTGGGCGCGGGCGGATGAGCTGGCGCTGTGCTCAGCCACCAGGCACTGACATCATCCATCATCACAATCATCATATTCTAAGGTTTAAATGAGACTTGATAATGATCACGCGTTTCTGGGGATGCAAGTGTGGCAAGTTAAGAAGTTTAACCATTTAAACGACCGTATTTGTGTACAGAGTATGTATGTGTACTTCTCGTCTCTACTGAAATGTTAATTGGGATTTACGATTGCATTTTTCTCATCCAAATCACGTGGATCCATACCTAGGTCCTTATCGAGAGACACCATTCACGAGATCAAAAGCATCAGGTGTTCATTTTGCATTTGATTGTAAAGCTATCAAATGTACAGAGAAAAGCTTCTCATCCATTCCTATCTATCCAATCTAACACCCTCACTCTAAGTGTCAATATATCTATGTATCACGTGCCTCCGATGAAGCCTGTCTCACCTCGACAAAATATCACGTGTTAGCTCCACCTCAAATAAAATTTGTTGCATATCTGAAGGTTTTCTTCAACAGGCGAAAATCGTGTGTGAGAACTTATCATTCATTTATTGGCTGGGAATAAGAACAAGTTTTTGGGTCTTATATCCGGTTAGCCTACACAAGGTGGTGACTACATTTTGTCGTTTAGCTTTAATACGTTGCTTACTTTGTTTCTCTTATGATAGATTTATTAATATTCTCTTATATATATATATACATATACATATCTATGTCTAAGTATTTGATACAGGATTAGAACCTTGTCTCCAGAGTATCTATTTGGACTGATGGTCTTCACATTCACACTCCTGATTGTGTGTCTTTTCACATCTCATCCAAACCAAAGCCGGTAGCCTGGCTGTCTTTTTCTATGGGCTCTGAGTGTATCACAAATTTGGAAAATGATCCCAATAGTATCTGCCAGTATCCTGATATCTAACACTGCTGTGCTTACAATAGATTATTCTTAATGGCATTCTGCCGCTGCATTGGATTAGCACCATCGATATCTTGAGATGACAGTGCTGTAACAGCCATGGCTGTCGTTACCCCGCAATTTCCAATCTTCATCCCATCCCTCCCATACTGATACATCCATCCAGCTTCCCAGCTCCCATCCTCACACTGTAAGTTGAGTAAAGCCTGGCGATCGTCTTCGCATTCAATACCTATCTGGCTACACGTGATGATACGCATAGCCAAATCCAATGCGTTGCCATCCAGACCAAGACGCTCACGCATCCGTAACTTCAAGAGTGGTCCTAACGTCATATGTAGGTGAGAATCGCTTGATGAGCGGAGCAGGCGTCCGATGAAGCCCAGACAGCAATCGGGGGATGAATAGTACCGAGTCCCTTGCACATAGGAACGATCCAAGAGCATCGAGCGTACAAGTTGGAGGGTACGCTCGAACTCGTGGCCACGATTGTAATAATAAAAACAAGCGAGGATGTTCGCGCTTACAATAGGGTCAACTCGCTTTTTATTCCTGTCAAAATACGTCTGTTGCATTGTTTAGCAAACAGGCTTCCGTCATTGTCATTCTGGCGTACTAGCACCTTGATTGCTCACCTGGAAAGTGCCGTCGTCGTTGACATATTCGGCCATGGTGTCGAGAAGTGATGAGATGGTTTTGGTTGACGATGGCAGAACTGTCAGAGCGAGGCATGTAGTGTCAAGATCATCAGGGAAAAGACCTCCGGGAATAAGCACTGCCTTGCCTTACAAAATTCCTTTATCAGTGGCCTGGTTCCTCAGTATGCTTCTATGCGGAAAAAGATTCCTTACCGGCAAAAAAATTCCAAGTCTCTTTGGACCCCCAACTGAGATCCATGAGTGTCCTAACAGCAGATGTAAGTCATTGTTTTGTAGAATATCCGTATGCGTAGCTCGTAAAATTCCGACTTACCGGTCTTGCAACAAATCCACAATCAGCAATTTCGAGAAATTGTCCGCAAAGGTGACTCCACTCATAGTGATTGAGTCACATTGCTTCGCATTCTGTAATAGATATCTCCAGCCCTTACTGACTGGGCTATCAAACATCTCGCTTAACATATGAATCGTCGAGTCCCCAAAAACGTATCCCCGAATGCCCAATTGTCGTGCTGCATTCACATTCTCTTCCTTATCATCAACGAACACTACTTGGCTGCCATTTAAGCATATCTGGTCTAGGACGTGGTTGTAAAATCCTAGCTCTGGCTTTCTCATTCCTGCCACCGCTGAAGTGAACACTCGATTAAAAAGGAGCCAATCCATATTGGTTGCGAGTTCTTCAAAATCCTCTTTGCCCACGTTTGACATGGCATACACTTGGACAGTAGGATCTTTTTTCAATTCGTGAAGAAATGAAACGATTTTTTGATCGGGTTCTAAAGATTTACGTGCCTGGGCAAAGGCCTCGGCGATTGTAGACGCAGGGATGGAGAATTGATTGGAACTCAGCTCATAACAGACATCCCGAGTGATTTTACCACGCTCATAGCTATTCCAGATAGGTGTTGCGAGAATTTCTCTCAGCTTTCTAGGTGAAATAGTCGTCGTTGTGTTGGCGGACCATTTGAAGAGGACATCTCCAAGATCGAAAATGATGCCTCGTGGAGGTGCCTGCAGGAAATCCATATTTTTGTTCTACACAGCGCAAGTTGAATCCTCAGTAGTACGGAGGGAACAACACTTTATAGACATGGTTACGTCCAGTACTGTGCCGCTCATTTTGCACATTTTATGACCATCTTCTGATCCTCGCAATGAGAAGTGAGAAGAATGTCAGGTTGGATACTGATTCGTCGAAAGGAACATCGAGTTATTTCTTTTGCTGCCAGGCGCTCAACTTTTATCCGTGTATTATCCCGTGTCTAAGTCCTAACAATACAATATTTGCAGTAAATGTGGGACATTAATAAATTCCATTAACAGGCTATTATCCACCGATAAAGTGGACCACTTTAACACCAAAATTTACACAATCAGCAAGATTCTGACAGATTGGCATTGCTCTAACGAGATCTGACATAATTGGACCAGGTTCCCAGCAACGCGGTTCATGAAGGAATTGATCAAGGCTTGCCGGAATAGGTTCGTACTGCGCTGACATTTCCTTCTTAAAGCGAGTAGATTAATACGTGTCGTCAATCAATCCTGGGGGTTTATATCAGATAGAGCACTTCCCTCAGAAGAATTTCGGGCTCAAGTCTAGCAGGTGGTGATTGTGCCGAAGCTTCAATCTAAACCTTGGTAAGTCCCATCTACAGTAATTGCGCATAGATGTCTGTTGTAAATCAAAATCACATCAAAAATCATTATTTTATTATGTTTCCAATTAAGAAAAATCTTTTTTATAATTATTATAATTAATTAAAAAAATTAAAATATATATTAATTATATATTAAATAATTAAGATTTCATATTTTTGGTGTTAAATTCTAATATAATAATGTATATTATTGAATTTTTTTTTTAAAAAGTTCTTAATGTTTATTTTATTAGTAAATTTTGATATTTTGAAATTCTTAAAGTTTACTTTGGAAAAATCTAAAAAATTAGTTGTATATTTTTTTATAAAATAAAAATAAAAATAAACAAATTAATATAAAAGTGTTTTGAATATTATTGATTTCAAAAATAAAACAATTTAAGTGTTTTATACGAGTTTTGGTGTGATTTTGATGATCGACAAATAGCTGTGCATGGTTACTGTAGATCCTTCAAGTAAGCGGCAATCTTATCTTATCTGGGAAACAGGGTTACACTCGGTCTTTTGGATCAAATATTGGAAGCAACCGTGTGACATCTTATCTCTACAATGGACTACAGCTAAGTGCCAGCTCGCCTTGATCTAATTCCCACGGCAATATTGGCGTATTTTCTCTTTTCTGTATTTGGTCTTTCTGTTGAGCTAGCTTTGCACAGCAAGCAAATAGTTCTATCCTAACCTCATCTCATACTTAGATTATCCTTGCCGCCACAGTTAAACTGATTTACAACGTCTACTTTCACCCACTCGCATCATATCCAGGTCCGATCTACCTCGTTCGCTCCGACATTCCACTTCCCGTTCTCTCGCTTCTTGGCATAAGTCAATATCGAGTTAAGACCGTAAACAACAAGTACGGTGATGTTGTGCGCATCGCCCCCGGGTCACTCTCTTACATCAAGCCGCAGACATGGATCAATATCTATAGATGCAAGCCAAATGGTGGAGGTAGGGCAAACTTTCCAAAGGACCCGCGCTTCTACAACGAAATGATGCTCGGCAAGCAGACCATCACGCTTGCCAGCAATGAAGAGGCGATTCCCATCCGGCGTTCATTAAGTAGCGCCTTCTCGCATCGCTCGCTTCTAGAACAGGAGCCCATGATGCAACAGCACGTCAGTCGACTCATGGGGAAATTTGAGAAACAGAGCGCCAATGGACATTCCGTAGATGTACGCGAATGGTTCACCTTTTCAATGTTCGATATCAACAGCGATTTTGGCTTTGGTGAAGACATGGGCTCATTGGAAAGTGCCTTTTATCACGATTCAGTCAAGTTTGTTATCGAATATTTCTATGCTGCAACGCTCCTGCACCAGTGCCCCAAGTTTTGGCCTGTGAATCGTTTGCTTGCTTGCTTACTGCATTCCGCCGTCTACACGAAGGATGCAAGTGCACCATAACGATGCTTCATTAAAACGCGTCCGAAAACGCATGCCAACAGACACTGATCGCCATGATTTTATGAATTACTTTTCGAAGCAAGCAAAAAAGGAACAGCTATCAGAGGCGATTGAAGCACAAACGACGGGCTTAAATTCTGGCTGGGAGTGAGACTTCTTCAGTGGTAGAGACTGCGGTCATATATCGTATTCTAACGCACTGGGATATCTATCAGAAGCTGCAATAAGAGATCCGGAACAACTTCATTAGTATTGAGGATATCAAGTTACAAGATGTGTTGTCTAAGCTTCCACGAGTTGCAAGTAGTCACGAACTGCCTAGGTCACTACCTGCTGTACCAACTCGTCCTCCCTCTCCTCATCAAGACCGCCGCATCTTCTCCGACAGGCACCGTGCGTGTCGCATGGGCCGGTTCCATTGCCGTGCATGTAGATTCACCACCACAGGGAATGATTATCAACGATGACGGCAGTCACAAAAATCAAGGCGTGACAGCTGGTTGCAGTCAGACGAAAGTCGGCAACGTGGCACGAGAATGTGCCAAGAACACGTCGCAGATGGGTGTTGTGCATGCGGCTTTCAATCCAGGTAACCTGCGCACGGAACTTCAACGGCATTGGACCGTTGGGTCACGGGTGAGTAATGTAACTTCTCTGGAATCTTTAACATCATTGTTAGATATGAATATGCTGACATGTGCTGTTGTTGCAGGATTAATCCATAGTGTATCCACCTATTCATGGGGGGTACACCGAGCTGTGGGCAGCACTTACCCCCGAATTGACACCCGATAAAAGTGGAGCTTATATATATCTTTGGGGGAGGTTTGGAAGCCTTCCCAGAGGAATTGAGACTTCAATCAATTACAGAGGAATCTGGGATTTCTATCAAATTTGTGAAGTGCTGTATTAAACAGATGAAGGCATTCTTGTAGAATCAATGAATTTAGTTCCGTGAATTGAATTTGACAAGACAATCTCTCGAAGTCTTTTTCTCTGATAACAACAGTGCTGAAAATACTATATAATTCCTTGCTTGTGAAAAATTGCTGTGGAAACCTTTCTAGTGACATGTATTTTTTTAATACAATAAATATCAGCAAATTTTATATCATGCCGTGTTGTATCTGCAATTCGAATGGGCAGGAAAATTAACGGATGCTGTGATAACTAGGAAACTTTGACTCGATTGGATGTCACATAAGTAATTCGCTTGATTAATCGGATGGGTCTATGGCTATTGACCAGATCACAAGGCCAGTTGCAGAACGAAAAAGCTCTTTATGGTATGAAAATATCAATTATACAATTGACTAAATTGACACCTTCCATGTTTATTTGTCGCCGACATTTGTTGCCAACATTTGAGAAGCTCTTGCACATTATACTTTCTCTGTATGGTATGCTCGCAAGCAGTCCCAAGATACAGCTCATTGTAATCAAGCACCGTGCCTCCTTCTAAAAACAATCTTCTGCTCAAAATCAGGGTGTAACTCGGTATCATTCTTGTTGTTTGGCGGCCGTTCTGTTTGACCTGGAGGAAACGATATGTCATAGTCAAGTAGCAAGGTCGCTACGATGAGCTTGATGATAACCGCTGCGTACTACCGTCCGGGGCAAGTAAATCTACCGCTTCCCCATGAGATATTACCCGGTTCAATACCCGTATAGTCTTGCTGAATATTTATAGATCTAGAACCTGTGCCATTATCATCTGGCTGGTAAAATCGAAGCCCATCAAATTGCTGAGGGTTTTTGTGGAACAATGAGTCCCACGACATAGGTCCCCCGGGAATGACAATCGTGGCTCCACGCGGAAGGATACTCTTTCCGTCGGACAATTTGATGGGTAATATGACTTTGCGGTCGAATCCGACTGTTTCGTTAGTGTTCAATAGGCAGGATCTAGATATGGCAACGATATGTTCGTTACTTACGAAATGTAGATTGATTTACACGCTGTGATTCTTTTAGGAAATTGTCTAGTCGACGAAGTTTCTTGATAGTCGAGAGTTTCCATTCGCCGTTATCTTGGGCGAGCGCTCTCTGTGCTTCGGATCGCAATGGCTCGATGTATCCTGGCATGGCACAAAGATCAAATATCACATGTTTCAAAGCCATAGATGATGTATGAAGCTGAAGATGTCACATTTTTAATCTTGTATTATATTTTGCTTTTGCTTTAGTAGGCTTACTACAACTGTTATTAAAAAATTTGTATTTATTATAAAATTAATAATATTATAAAATACTAAAGAATAATTAGAAATAATAACAAAAGAAACTTGATTATTTTTATATTAATAAGTAGGTTTATTATAATACTTATTTATATCAGATTGTAAACAAAGATTTTGTTAACGAAAACTTGGGACGAAATATAGTGAATAAAAGTGAACAAGAGCTCATAACCAATGCAGGTTATTAGCTCTAATGTGGTACAATGTAAAAAGTTAGTTAATCAATGCCTTTAAGCAAGAGAACGATTATTGTATGGATTTCTAACACAAAACTCACCCTCGGCTATACTCTACTTCAGATTTTCCTCAATAACCATATGAAGCTCTTCAGCCATACCCGGTACGAACATAGCTATATATCAACAAAAATCTGCATCTTGACCCATCATTCCCTTATTAATCCTACACACTTAAATTCCTCGTAAAAGAACCCCTACAAATATCAGAAGTCAAGTGATCTGGCAGAAGAAGATCCACTCCTTGTTCGCGCTACCAGAAAGTATTAGAGTAGAATGGATTCTTGGGTGCCTTGGAAACACCACCGCTTCACTTGTATAGTTAGACTTTATGAGCGTTCAAAAAGTTGTAGAGCTATCCTTAGGGTATCATTCGATCCCAATAGGATTAAAATAAGGGCAGATATGTTTGAGAATACACGGCGTTAAGGCCTCGCTTCAGATGCATCCATATATTTTCGTCAGCATACAATGACACGACACAGGTGACCAACAGTTGCTAATAAAAATAAAATAAAAATAAAAACACTTGATTACAGTTTACTTAAAATAGGGTCTACTTCAATAGTTCGACAATCATTAGAAGATTGCATAGATACATTTTAGAGAAGATTACATGCGAATCTCCCCAAAAAGAGTGCACTTCAATAATTTGATTAAAACACTACATCAATCGAAAAAAACCTCTTCGGGAAGATTATCAGCAACATTCGCCAGCCTCCCCATTATCCATTCGCCCTTCGGAACATACACCATAATAGTGAAACAACTGCCTTTACACTATGTTTTTCTTTGCGTTCGACATTTTCGAAGAGGGAAAACTCATATATTCATCATTGCTTATATCCAATTAACATAGGAATTTTTCTTCTTAATGGTTTATTCATTACTATTGACACTACTAGAATCCATTTATTGACGCAAGTCTACACCATCCTCGACGATTCTCCCAAAGCAGATACAACTCATATGTTATTCCGAATCAACGATCTCAATAATGACCAAATATGCAAAACTAACACACATATCAAAGATCTATACGCCGGTATTTCACTAGGCTATTATTGAACTGATATAGGAATGTTGAGCGCATATCTCCCATTCTTCCCTCCTCTCCAGGAACAATTTTCACACAATCATTCTTTTACAAGATTGCGAAAATCGTTCACATACTTTCTCTCGTTATGCAATAGTAAAAAAAGCAACAAAACCGGTGGTATTCGTCTTGATTCTGTGTAAGAGGAGATGGAGTTGAACAGGAGAAATATCCATATTGTGGATGATTACTCCGTGGAAAATAGTATTGGATGTTATGGAGGTGATAGTAAAATATATGGCTGGTTTCTCCCTATATGGGTAGGATATGAAATTGATTTTGTTTTTTATGCTGTTGAGACTTATAATAATTTTATAATCTCTTTTGATAGGAATTATATAGAAGAAAAACCCCAAGATGACAATCTCACGAAAATTCATCACCGGATATCAACCAGAATCATATACACCGATGGAAAAGAAAACTTCTGATACATTTATATATCCGTTATTCTGTAGAGATTCAAGAAATCTCTTACTAAATATACACCTTGCATCGTTTATCATTGCTGACCTGAGAGCAAAATCTAGTATTCAATCTTTCCCTACACTAGTTCTGGCTATACCCTCTTAGCCTCACAATATAATTTTAAAAATATTTAGGTTCGAGATGGTTATTTGTCACATCGGACTAAGAAATTAAAGAGAATGACTGAGTACAGTGTACTGCGTTTAGAGTTGAGAATTGAATTATTTTAATACCCTATAAAAGAAATTTCCGTTGCACCATCAACTATGAATGCTTATATGCTGTATCATGTATTGTTTCCACCCATATGAACTTTTCCTGTATGCCTTAATCACCACAATACAATGAGGGTCGAGGCACTCATATGGACATTCGTTTACCCCTCATCTCGAGAGGCTTGTCGAGAAAAAGGAAGGGGAAGGCGAAGCCATTCTACTATAAGATCAAATCAATTTATCCACATAGATCTCCCTCTGAAAATTCCATGCCCCTGAAATTCCCCAACGAAGATAGGCCATTGTCCCATCCTGATCCACAACTACACAGATAATGACACCAATATCCTATATCATCCACCGCAAAATATTGAATTTCGTTCATTTCGGGGCCCTGTTGTACTCGAGTTGCTCGGAAGGAATTCCCTAGTTTTCGATTTTCGCGATATTTGTATAGTTATAAGAAATATTAGAAGCTGTTGTGGAAGGGATTTCGCAGTAATTTGAGGCCTATAATCGCATTCGTGTGTGGGCGACTAAAAGCGGCCTTAAGAATACTACTCGAGCTCTCCAGAGGGAATTTTTTAAGTCTTTGATATTCAAGATGGCTCGATTCGGGATACGAAACAAAACCACCTAGTATCAGGAGTGAGCTCGAAAGGTGTAGAAGTATTAATTGATTTGTTCGGAAGAGATCCTAATATCATCAAATTCGTTGTTAGATTTGTGATATGAAATCCAAATGGAGCTCTGGAGGGCGTTCGGCTATTTTGTAAATTTTCGGTCTGTATTTATATGTATGGTTCGCCATCCTGGATGTATTGATTCTTGACTATTATTTTCTTTGGTGCTCCGTTTCCACTTCCATGTAGGGAAGTATGACTCGGCCTTTGAAGCGGATAACGTGGTGTTCGAATAGCTTCTAGTGGCAATGGGTGCTTCCAAGGCACTTTCCACTAGTTCTAGAAAAGATTCTTGAGAATTCTCATCATATGGTGTTTCTTCATCGAGTGGTTGTCCAAGTGGTATCTGTTTAGATAGCGTTTCTGGTGGAGTCCAAAATTTCTGTATGTTCATATTAAGGTCAAATTCGTACTCTTCTGCAGCTCTTTCGACATCTTGCTCAATAAGCAACAAATTCCTCAACGCATTACCAAGAACACGAGACATTTCATTGTCAACAACATATACACCCTTGGCCAAATCCCTGAATGCAGCTTTCTCCAATTGTCGCAATGCTTTATTGAATTGTACGATTGTCCGTGCCGCAGCACCTTCTGTGGCCCTATGCTCTTCTGTGCTCTGCACATCGAATGGAAGCCATTTGTCAACCTCGATTCGGTCCATATTCACATCGTTTTGGTTCAAAGTTCCGCTAAATAAAGATGCCATGAAAGGAGTGACAGCAGTTGTGCGGTGCATAACAAGATTGTTCTCGCTGAGAAGAGCAAGGGTGCTGAAGGATAATAACCTAGCATTCCCCTTTGATGGTGATTTGATGCCCTCAATGTGCAGACTGGGCCGCTGTTTGGGGTTGTTAATGGAAGAAGGATGTATCGAGACGTGAATTTTTTCATTAGTCACGACTTGATATTTGGATGTGTGGTTATCCCATGCACCAATATGCGGGTACAAGCCCTGCACAAGAAGTGCCCTGATTAAGCCATCTTGATCCGAGTTCCCATTCAACAGAGCCCCGCCGTATTCTATACCAGATCCATGGGCGACAGCCGTCTGAGAACTTTGTATCAAACCGTTGCGCTGAAGCGCTTGCTGGATTAATACCACGGATCGTTTTACCTTTTCATAATTCGATACACTAAGGAATTTCTGGTGTGCAAATGAGCGCATGATTTCAAGTCCATCAACTTCTTCCAGATTACGAAGCGCACGGAATGCATTGAGCATGGCGATATGATCGCTCTTGGATGCTTTTGCAAACCCCCTCATTGCCGAATCAGATTCTTCTTCCATGCTTAGTGGCCTTACGTGAAGAGACATGCCGTCTAGGGCCCCTAAAATTATCATAGAATCCAAGCAACGAAAGATTATTCCAAGAATTATCATTTTGCCGAGTGCCGGGCGCAGAGGTAGCTTTCCAAGTAAACTTCCCAGAGGAGTGATCGCTTCAGTATCGGTGAGTGCCCCAAGTGTTTTAAGACTTTCAACGCTTGACTGTATTGCTTGTGGTGACGGGGGCTCTGGAGCGCCAGCTAAGAAATCTTGAATGGGTTCGGGGTAACCTAGAACTTTAATTGCAAGACACGTGCTCTGCAAATCGACACGACGCATTCCTGGGCGAGAAATTGTTTTTAGGGAATTGTGGCGACGTTTTCTGCATCATGTCAATCGTGAAATGTGAAAAGGAGTTGGACGAATGACTCACGAAAAGAGAGCGTAATAACTACCGTTCTTAACACGGCCCGCTCGACCGGATCTCTGTTTAACGTTTGACTTGCTAACCCATTTACAAGGCAATGACCAAATTCGTAACTTCTGGTGGAAATTATCTTCCTTGTGTTTCCCAGTATCCACGACATATTGGATATCGTTGACGGTGATCGAAGTCTCAGCCACGTTCGTGGCTAAAATGATCTTTCGACAACCTTGGGGGACTGGCTTGAAGACTTCTGGATTTTCATCCGAAGTAGAAGAGTGTAATTTGAAAATCTTGAACTTATCCTCGTTGTTGAAGTCTACATCAAGAATGTTTTGCGTCCTGAGAACCATTTCAGCTTCATTGATACTCCGTAAGCCTGGCAAGAAAAGTAATATTGCACCATCCTCTGTGGTTTGCGCTATGTGTGCAATCACAACCGCAGCTAAATCGACGGGTATTTGGCCCTCCACAAGATCCATTTTCATCTGATTTTGCAGACTATCGGGGTCATTGTCGTGGCTGTCCCATCTGATCACAGAGTCAACCTTTTCTCTCTCAACACCAACCGGCGGATTGGATTTTTCATCATTTTCTTCACTCTTCAGATAACGCCGAGTCGTGGTAGAATCAAGAAGGCCCCAAATGGCGTGGTTTCCTGGATATGTTTCTTTGAAATTGTCCATGATATTCTCAAGATAATGCATTTCGACTGGAAAAGCTCGACCCTCCACATGAAGAATTGGGCAGGAAACATCTCCTACGGTCGATTCTGTTGAAGCGAAGTATTCTTGAAACATTTCGGCGTCCACAGTGGCGCTCATGAAGCACACTTTAGGAGTCCTTTTTCCGGATTCTATTCTCTCTTTTATAAGTTTTCTTAACATAGTCAAAAGAAAATCAATATCTATATCTCTCTCGTGTACCTCATCAATAATAAGATGTGATATGTTATCAAGTAGATCATCGGGAGAGTGAATTAATTGTTGTAAGACGATTCCTGTGGTACAATATGTGATGCTTCCTCTAAGATTGGGAAGCTTGGCATTGGAACCTATTTTGTATCCAACTTGATCGCATAACTCTTGACCGCGTTCTTCGGCAACACGTTGAGCTACTGAAGTCGCCGCTATCCTTCGCGGCTGTGTGCAGATGATCCTGCATGTTCCACCATGCCCTTTGCGAATAAAATCATCCAAAATGATCTGAGGCAGTTGAGTCGTCTTTCCACTCCCGGTTTTCCCGACAATAATTGAGTATTGATTGCTTTCAACGTGACTCAGTACCTCAGAAGAATGCTTGTTTAAAGGAAGTAAAGTCTCGCGTCTTTGTCCGGCTGGCCTTCGGCGGTACCACGTAAGTAAATCACGGGAACGTCGCTGAGTCCTTATTTCATCATATAAAAGGGGATTTTCGAGAAGACGTGGAAAAAAAGAGACATCATAACCCACAGGTTCATCCGTAAGCGGTGTAGATAAACCTAACTTTGAAGTAGTTTCTACCGTACGCTGCATTAGATGCTGACTACTCTGCTGTACTTCAAGCTCCATAGGCTGAGCTTTGCCGACGTACTTTCCAGTTCTTGAGTCCAGATTCTCCACATAATGCAAGAGTAGCTCAGGTCGTTGCTTGACTATTGTGACTGCAGCCACTAGTAGAGTTAACGTTTCAAGACCATGAGAACTGTTTCTTTCAATGGCCTGGCCAATTAATTCATGAACACTAGTTTTAGACTCTTTAGCAAAGGCTTGACCTGTCCAAAGACTGCCTTTGCGTATTACTTTAATTGCTATTTTAGCATTGTGATCATTGTAGAAATCCATGAAGTTTTTCGCGTTTCCAGTGCTTAGAAAGATTGGTCCTTCGAATTGATTAGAAGGTACGGCATTTGCAATGTGATATTTTTCAGCTTGTTTTTTGAAATTCACACAAGCCTGGGCCTCCACGAGGCCGAAAGAGTCTCCGATTGCAGTTGCATGAATGCCATGTTCAGGCAAGGAGATCTCAACGGTAAAAACTTTCTTTGGAGATCTAAGATTTTTTGACCTGGTGGAATGGTTCGAAATATATCTTTTGGAACGCATTTGGACAGTAACTGTATATCTCGGAACGTGTAGGTATCTTGCTGCATAGTTAAAAACCTCGCGGGTGACATAGCTACTATGTGGAATTTCTTCTTGTGGCTCCTCTACTGGTATCGGTTCTGTTGCTAGTTTTTGTTGTGCTGCTAATCGTGCTAGCAGGGTTGATATTCCCGACGCCATTACTGGTGCCGTATCTGTGGGCTGAACATTAAAATTACTTAATCCTTTCTTTGCGTCTTTTGAAATACATTTTGGTGCGACAAAGGATAATAAGACATCCAATTGTTGCTTCTCTTCGAGCACGAGAAGTAGTTGCAAAATTGCCGCATTTGTGGCTCGAGCCTGGAATATTTTGTCAGTGAAACGTTCTCACCGGCTCCAAAGAACCGGACCTACATTTTGGGTGGAAGTCGCATTGGTCTTCAGCGGAGGTACACCGGGGAGGTTGCATGTCAAATTGCATCTGATGAGATCTTTGTCGCCGTTGGTTGCCTTAATATACTTACTCTCGTACTCGAAAGTACACGGCGCTTTTTGTTGCACGAGACGTGAGATATCCCACAGAGAAGCCAAGAAAAAGGCGTCCCTGTATCTGGATGTGCCCAAGTTAATGGCCTTGGCTAATAACGGGTATTTCTCCAAAATTTTATCTACCGCTTCCCAGTTAATTGTATTATTCAAAAACACAGCCGTGGGTGGAAGAGGCACTTCAAGCTCGCTTGGTAGACTGGAACCGGGGGGGATCTGGAACAACCAATTGCTCGTATCGGGAGGCTGAGATATCTCTTGAAGAGCAAGAGCTAATGAATGATGCCTCACGAATAAGTATCTCGGACTTCGAATCCACTGTGCCGACGCATTATGGCAGTATAGTGGATTGAGCAGCCGACCGCGAAGAGTCTATATAAACCTCAATTGATTGAACATCAAATGTGGATGAGAAAAGAACCAACCAGTTTCCTGAACATTTAATTATTAGGTAAAGTGATGATTTCAGAGCATCATTTCATGACAATAGGTGAGAGCATCAAGAAGTTGTGCTTGAATAGACGCAGGTAGTGGAGGGGTTTTTTTTTCCTGGCGTGTTAAATTCGAGAGGATTAAGGCGGTGTGTTTGGCAGAATCTTTGGACGTGTCATGTGATTAGCCGAACATGTCCTTAGCTCTCCATACACGTGATGCTTGACGGTAAACAACCACCTCGAAATGGAAAAGCTCTCAGCACCAGTCTAATTAGCTTCCATCATTGTATATATACCGTCGTATATTTGATCTCACTTGTTATTAATCATTCCTTTTCTTTTCTTTTCATTTTCCATCTGTGAACGCCAATTCCCAGTGTTTCCTTCGCGTATCATGTCTTATCAAATGCAAACACTGCCTGGAATCACCTTGCATGATGATCCCGAAAAAACTGGAGTCTATGATCAGCAGGAGATAGTAACGATAATAACTCAATATTACGAATTACTTGCCCAAATGCGTTACTCCCCCTCATCCTACATCATATATGCACCCCACGATCCTCAGATCGACGTGGATCTCGCCAAGAGCTATAATCTCGAGCCGCAAGTCATTGGACTTCTTCAAGCACTCCCATATGTTGAAGGCTATTACAATAAAGATGAGTTTATTCTCGGTGGAAGTTTTGCTGATATGAGGGATCCGGGGGTGTTAAAGCAGAGTCGAGATCCCAGTTACTTCACTCCTGGTGGAGGGTTTGATGATGAGAATGGAGAGTATGTGAGACCCTGGGAGCTCTGTATCAATGAATGTGTAAATTACGGGCGATAATGTATCTTGATACGAGAAATGGTAAGGTTCCGAGCTGTCGTTATTACATCTTAAGCTGTTAGGACTTTGGAAGTTTGGGCAGTGCTCAAAGTCACACCTTGATACTTTAACATTCCATCCCCAAATTCTTGCTCTGATTATATCCAATGTTCAAGCGGACTAAAGCATGATGATATTAGTTTCCTGGTCGATAACTCCAAAATATCTTTCTTTCGTCATGTTACATCTCAAATTCTCTCAACAGTCAGACTCAATACCAACAACTGTTCCTTCGCCCCGAAAACTTCATTTCATAATTCAAGCTCGATACTAACTCAAATCAGGTCACATAACAGTAATTGACCAAGAATCCATCTGTTGCCAAGATCCAGATCTCTTTTATTTTCTTGAACGTCCTGAAGGCCCTAACCGCAATTCGCACGCGCACTTACCCAGCCGCCATGTTAAGGAATTCTTTGAAGACTGCACAAATAATCTCCTGAAATTCCACTGGATCCCGAGCTCTGGGGACCGTAGAATGGTCTGTGAATCGGACGAAGAGGTATCCATTTTCTTTTTGTATTATTATTCCGAAGCCAAATCGTTTCTTCACTCAAAATTGATATCAAACTTCTCTCGCATTTTTCCCCTTTCACAAGATTTCCTCGGATGATTCTCTAAAAATGACCAGTATGGGGATTTAAAACTTCTTTTTCGCACCTACGACTGGCCGAACAACTTCAACTCCACTAGCTTTGACTCTGCCTACATACGCTGGCGCGAATTTATAAATGTTAGACAGAACGCCGCACACTGTGCCGAAGATGTGATACGCGCGATCCACCGCTTAGAATGCACTACGGAAGACCTGAACTCTCAATCCCGTCGCCTACGTAACGGGATCTGGGATCGCGATCCTGGTAAAAATCCAGCAGTGATTGAAGAGCTGAACATAGTAATGTACGGGAGACGATCAGAAGTACAGAGAGCAACTGTCATGCTAGAAAAAGCTATTGCTAAACATGGAGGCTGGGACTGTGAAAGAGCAGAAATGGTTAAGGCGTGGAAGAAATATTTTGAGGATTCCATTGAGAGAGAAGAGAAAGATCTGAAGTGGCGGAAAGGGGAGGAGAAGAATGTTTGTAAGCAGGAGGAAGTTCGGAAGATAGAGGAGGAGATAACGGTTTTGAAGGAGAGATTGATGAATTTGGATGAGCAGCCGATGACGGCCGAAGAGGCTATTAGGCCTTTGTAGGGTTCTGTGACGGATGTGGAGAAAATTCTCAAAAGGCTTTCAGATTACAGTTCAATATACTTAAAAGCTTGGACGAGGGGTCAGAGTACACATAATGGGATGAATAATGTTATCAAACATTCTTTGACCATTTATACCATCAGTACCATCTAGTAGCTTCTTTTTACTTGTATTCACACTTTCACGGAATCTTTGTCGCCGGCTCAAAGCATTACCATATTCACTAAGGCAACATTGAAAGCCCAAATAAGGTATTGATAACTAAATACTCTACCCTCATAACAATATATCTTCAAAGAGGTAACAACTTTACAAATCACCACATTGAAGTTTGGGCACTTAAATACCGGCTTTCCATCCCCTGTTCCATCCCCTGTTCCATGCCAGCCACCATCTCCATTCCCATCCATCTAAAATATCACCATGTCTCTAGCCTATTTCATGAACATACCCCCTGATAAGCTCATCAACAAAGTAACTTCCCCTATATCCCAATAATCCCCCAAAGCTAACACCAAATCACCAGAAAAACGGTGCAAAATTCTACCATTTCGGCAGTTCGCCCCCCCTTTCCTCCTCATCAATCCCCTAGCTCCAACATTAACCACCAACCCATCCAAAAAGATGATCACTACTACTACCTCAACGCAGACGGATCGCAACTCTCCGCCTGCGGATCATGGAAATTACGCATCAACACCACCGGCTACAGAATCTGGATACCGCAACAACGAGAATTTGCATACGAGCCCGCGAAAATGCGTACAAGATTTATTTACAATCGGATGTATAATGTGATACATTGAGAAACGAGAGAGGGTTTGCGCGATATAGATGCACCTAGCTTGGGGAGATTAATAGTGAAGTTTCGGAGAGGAATAATAGAGTCGTGTTTGCGGAGTTTGGAGGGGAGAGGAGATAGTGTTATATTTTGATGGGCTGGAGATTGATTTGGGGGATTGGGAGTGGAAGGCAGGAAAGGAATATGAGCGGTGGTTGGTGAGGGAACGGAAGCGCTTGGAGGATAAAGGGTCGTACTCGGAGTATAATGTTTGGGTGGCTAAGGAGTTGGAGAGGGTGAGAAGGGATATGGGTTTTGAGACTGTGAAGCAAAGTACTAAGACGGAGGGTACCAAGGAGGAACCCATTAAGCAGGAAGCTGTTGGGGAGGATAATACTACGCAGCAGTTTATCAAAAACGACATTATCAAGCAAGAGAACACCACAGAACAAGATTTCATCAAAAAAGAAGTCATCGAATCGATTTTTATCAAAAAAGAGATCATGGAGGATGAAACGGTCCTCTTACAATATCCATATATGTATATATATATGCTACAGAATTATTTTCCATAACCCTGAAATTGCTATTAGTTTCATTAAATTTCATTAAATTTCATATTTGCATTATATAAATTAGTCTGCGAGCCACTACTTCCATATATTAAGGAATTTCATCCTTTTATACGTGACCTCCAACAGGTTACGAGCCCACTTTTCAACTCCGAAAGGAGGCTGGGCTCCCAAATTCTAGTATTTGAAACTGTTTGAGGTCTCGTTGACACCAAATCCATATCAGGATTATCTTCAAAATTCTTCAACGATCACAAGACATAAGAGAATACGAATGTGTAATACTATATTGACATAGATTGCGCATGCTTCTTTAAAAAAAGAATTGTTGATTTGGATGAGGCAATAAACGCGGCTATAGATCTGGTTTATCGTAAGCATAAGCAATTCACATACTGGTAGTTTAGCAATATTCGTGAATATGCTTTGTGGAGAAACTGAATCTAGCTTTTGCCATAGCCGTAGACTTTCAAGCCGTCGGTCAAGTTGTAGTTGCAACTTGCAAGGCGATCCCATCTTGTGATTGTATGGGCGAGTAAAAATAATAGTATGTTCCAAAGAGGACGAATTGACGAGGATATTGGGGATTGAATAGACCAGATCATGTAAATGATGATGATTATGATGTAATACTGTTGAGATATGAAGTGAAAGTTCATGTACACCTCCATCCACTAACCAAAAGTCCCATCCATTATCCTATCAAAAATGACCCATCTCATCCACAACCTTAACCACATCCAACATCCTCGCCTTCTCCACCCTTTCCTCGCTTAGCACATACCTGCCTGGTAAATCAACAGTCTCCACCTCCTCTCCCATCATCAGTCCCACCACCGCCTTTGCACTCAACCTCGCCGTCGGCATACCGTGTCCCGTAAACCCAACACAAACATATAACCCATCTCCACCTCCTAATTCTTCACCGACCTTCCCTACCCAAGGCAAATTATCTCTACTAAATCCCATAATCCCGCTCCACTCATAAGTAGCCTTCAGTTCCTCTTGATTGTTGTGGAGATTTAATGCACGAGGTAGTTCGCGACGGAGATAGTCTGCTGCTGGAGGATCAATTGATGAGTCGTCGAAGACACCCATACCAGCTTGGGCGGCATATTGACGACCACCGCCGAACATTAGTTCGCCTCCAGATCGATTTTGTGATGAGATTTCCAAAAAAGGTCTTTGGACGAGATAATCATCTCGATTTATGTTTTGACCTGCGTGGCCTATGATACTGTAGGAGTACTCGAGGGGTTTATTTGAGGGTTCTGTGGATGATGACATGGAAGATGGAGGAAGAAGCGAAGACATTTCTCCACGGACGGGAACGATAAGGTCTGCGAATGAGGGAAGGATATGAGATGTATAGGCGTTTGTTGTTAGAAGGACTTTGGGAGCCGAAATTTGGCCGCGAGGAGTGTGGATGATCCATGCTGAAGATGACTTTTGAAGGCTGGTTACAGGCGTTGAAGTTTGGAGGTTGAATATTGGGGAACTTGTGGAATCACTCTTAGAAATCAAATCCTCAAGAATCCAGGAGACCAATTTATACGGCCAGAGAGAAGCAGCTTTGGAAGTTGTGATAGCGCCAGCCGCTGTAGGAATTCGGAGGTCGGATAATGAGGGATTTGTGGAATTTTTGGTTATGATGGTTACTAGATCGCCCAACTCTGAATCTAGAACCTTGAGTGCTTCTGCAACTTTAGCAGCTTGTTCAAACTGATCTTCCGACATGTAAGTGTGACAACTGGATAATGACCTCCAGTCACATTGAATATCATTCTCCGCGACGAAAGACTTGATATCCTCATAGTTTCTCACTTCAAAAGCCCCGACTTCGGGTGATGAAGCGTACACAAGGGGTTGGCAATGTCCTCCATTCTGAATTTATGGAGGTATGTCAGCTTTTGAACGGTCGAATGTGTAACCTTGCGATAAAGCCCAACTCACTCTACCCGTCGCTCCCCAACAAGCTTCTCTGGCCTCCAACATCACTACGTTAAGATTCTTCCCCTCCCTATGTTCTCTCAGCCAATGGGCCGCCGAAGTCCCGGCGATTCCACTTCCAATAATAATCACATCTGTACGCGAAGGAAGTTTTTCGGTGGTCCTGTGACCTAGCAAGATCTTCGAAGGTTCACTATGCCAGAAAGACTTTGTGGGATTGGAGGTTGGAAGCTCTGTTTGACCTGGGATTCCATCTGTAGCAGTCATGATGGATATCCGAGTCCGGTCCTACGGCATGTAGGATGTTGTTGGAAAGTTGCTCTCGGAATTGAGGAGAGATAAGCTTGCAGGCTTGTCCTCCCAATGCCCCACCATCACGTGTATGTCACTATCTCCCCCACTTCCTGCATCAGGAGTTTAAGGTTGGAATCGCCCATTATGGTTAAGGCGAAATATGAATATATCATGAATACCTAAATGCCTTTAAGGGTAATAGAAGAATCAAATAATAAAAAAGGCAATATGTTGCCGTCCCCAAAAATGGAACTAGATTTTCTAAATTCCCCTCACAAAAGCAAGTATCTGCATTCCCCCTCAACCTCCTCCCGAGCCGAATCGGTTCGGTATGCATGCAACTTTTTTTGGTTCATGCTGTTAGCGTACATATTTACTTATTATTAAAATCAAGCCATTATCAAGCCACTATCAGAAAATATATGGTAATGAGATTATGGAATCTAGATTTCGTGTTTGGAATCTTTTGCATGCATGTTCGTATTCCTTGCTTCCCCGGATTTGCACATGGTGAGTTGTGGGGGTGAGACTCGGGGTAGTTTGTTGAGGGGAATTATTCGAGAATGGAATGGGGTAGATAAATTGATAGAGTAAGAATGGGATGTGAGGAATACCATGTACTATTTGATACGTAAAGAAAGAATTAGAAAAAAAAGGGGACTAAAAGGGAACTCATCACAATCCACTATTGACTTATAGTAAAATTCAAGCATTAAAAACGCACCGCATTTCCTAGGGGAAAAATCAAAACTTTCATTCATAGCCTACTTCAAAGAGACCTCTATAATGTACAATGCCCTTATCCATCCAAACATCCAAATTCCATTCCATTCCATTCCCTTACTCCTCCAAATGTATAAACGCTCATACCAGCAGCGTGAAAGCAGACCCAAAGAAGCAAGGCCCAATAACTAAAAGGTCATATTCTGCTAAGGTATCCAAGGAATGAATCGAATAAACCATTATAATAGCCTCCATTTTTAAAACTCCTAATAAAAATCCAATGCGCCCATGAGCGATGTCCTATCCAGGGTTTTGTAATTGTTGTGCTTGCTGATATGGAGGTGGAGTACAAAATATCGTATGAAAATCGAATTATGTCCATTCGATGAACGAGATACTGTCTGCCATATGCCAAATGCTTGCTGTTGGGAACGAGCCAAGAAACTGTTGCTGATGTATGATGGAATCAAAGCCGAAATTCAAAACGCAAAATTGAAATGCAGAGAGTAATCTTGAGTGCTTCAGAAGATACGTCGAATGTATGTATCCTCATCCTCACTTGATTACATGCGCAATAACGTACACTCCTCTCATGCAACCCCCAAATATTTGTGATAGTGAAGAGAGAGGCATCTATCTTCGACAAGCGGTGCTCCAGCTTTCGGCGGGAAAGTTGATTGGGCTCGGTGGCGGAGGAGCGGGTGGAGCGTACTCATTCTCGTGAAAGGTGTATTGAGTTTTGTTTTTGGCGTCGTTGGCCTTGAAAGTGTCAAGATGGAAACTGACGTCTTCGCCGAATGTGGGAGAGGTAAGAAGTGGAGAGAGACGGCGACGAGGGACGGGCACAGCCATTGTCGTGGTTGATGACTGAGAAGGCATGTTGAGTATTGTGTGAAGTCGACTAGTATTAAGCTTTGATTAGAGAAGTATGGGTGTATGATGAGGTCTATGGAGATGATGCTTGTATGTGAAGACGCGAAAGGTTGGAGTGAAGGTCTGGCTTAGATACGGGCGAAAAGGTCGAGAGACCTTGGACCTTTATGTATTTTTTTCTGGTACTACCGTAGAATGTACGTGAGCTGACAGGTTTGGGGTCAGTTTGGAGTGGATTGGAAATATTGGGGAAATCAGCTAGTACACACCAGAAAACGTTGGATCTGTATGGGGTAACGGGAGAAGGTTGACAAGCGCTGACGATCCTTCTGGAAGGATGAATTGATTTTGCGTATTGGTGATACACTTGACGCTTTTCCAACGAACGGAGATGCTTTGCTCAGACGCACTCGCAGATGTGAAGCAAAAATAGTTTTAATTATGCGGCTGAGTGAGATAGGAGAGTCAAATAACCAACACACATCGAGGAGGAATAGTCTTGGATATTAAAAACCAAACAAGAATATAATCAACTCGGGGGGCAAACGAGTGAATTTATCTTGCATTCACTTCTACTATACGAAACCTTGATAAATTAATCATATCATATCCGGTATGACTCTCCTATCAAACATAGCACAGATAGAAAAAAAAATGTTGACAAAGAAATCCAAAAGCAAAGCCGAAAAGGAAGGAAAATAATTCAAGACACTCATCCCTTCGGAAAGCCGCCTCACAATTTACCCCAGTCTCAACCAAGAATGTTCGGATTTACCAAACCAGGGGTATGGATCATTTCAGTCGTGTTGCTGTGCGTGCGTTACTGGCTTGGATCAATGATCGGTCTGAGGCATTATGCGATGCGAGGGTTGGTTTGCAATAAATTCAAGGCAAAAAGCAGCATAAACAGTAAAGCAAAAATGATTGCAACGGCACCAGCAAAAAATGAAATAAAAATTGTAAATCTCCGGCGTATTACTACCATATTAGCATATAGCCTCTCGAACCCGAGTGCCCCGAACACTGAACTGTCGTTCTAATACAAGGAAAACCCTAGAAATACTGCATGCGTTGTATGATTGCATCTCGTTGATTCTCATCCAATCTCAAGCTAATCCCCAGTTTCTTGGTTGTATGTAACATGTCGGATTATGTTGTGTTGTTGAGCGAGCTGTTTCCAGCCTTACTACTGCAACAGCTTTGCATCCTTGCATATGTATGAAGCATGGAATTTCGTGGGGTTGACATGCATAACGTATATTGGAGAAGAGGACGGATAAGTGTGAAAGTGGAGTTTGAATCGTTTTTTCAATTCCACACGTTGCTTCCGGAACATCGACCCGTAGGTATTGGAGTGGTAATGTATGTCTTGGCTTGTATTTTTTTGGCTTCTGCCCTTGATATTTTGTTCAGAAAACAAAAGATGGATATGGCTTCAGACTACGGCCCGAGACTTGAATATTGTTCTTTCCCTTCTGTTTTGGTATGAAGTCGGTCATGTTCCGAATGGTTGCAGGTTGAGTTGAGTCTCCGTCTCATCACCCCCTTCATCTCGCCAAGTATTATCGGTAGTAATATGTACTTAGTGCATCTGGATCTCCGTGGATAGACCCGGACGTGCGTAATCATAACAGTGCTGTACAAGGACAGCAATAAAAATACAATATCAGTGGTTCATTAATATTCTTCACTGCCGGTCCCGAGGTTTTCTCATCTCATCTCATCTTTTTTCGAATAGCGGTGTGGAAAAGGATGTTGACCGAATCAAATGGTAAGGGAGCGTCAGCGTGTACGTTAGGCAGAAGCTGTAAAGTTGCGAAAGCAACATTGCACGAAAAGCCAAATGTTACGATAATGTTTGCAATCTAAATATGAATTAATTAAATTTCTTCATTCGTCGCCTTTCTTTTTCGTGTTGATGAGAACGAATTTTAGAGCCAGCTCATCTAGGTATGTAGATTTTAGATTTATCGAGTGTTGTCTTAGATGTCGATGCCATCGACTTGTTGCTGCCAGATTTATCATAGCACAAAACCCCCACGGTATGACTTGTCATATTTGGGGAAGACGATTGAGATAGGTATCTTACTGCATTCGGCCTTATATGTGGATTTAGAAAACATGGGGAAGAGACAGGACTGGAATGTGCCGTAAGGGGGTGGAAAATGGAAATCAAATCGTAACTACCTCTAGACCTGCCCTTACCAAGTTACTTGGCCTGCTTACAACCTCCAATTTTCAATATTTCATTGCATTCTCCAAACAAGACCTCGGGGGGAAGGGTGTGGTATGTTCAGTGGAAAGACCGTTTTTATTTTTGTTTGCAGCTTTTACGACACGCTCATACCAACGTCTCATCCATCCATGAGAACCTGGAACGGGCCCTACCTTCCGCTCATCTCGGGTACGGGATGAGGTGAGCAAAAGGAGTCATAGAACCCGCCAGCTCAATCTTCAGACCAACATTAATCGTTTTGCAATGTTTGATGCTACAGTAAATATGGTATTTCAGGTTACAACTTTCAAGCCTGACGCCGGGAAAGTAAATGGAAGACATAGCCATGGCCCTTATGATGGCCACGGATGAAGGCGAGGACTTTATAGCTGCTCAAAACTCAATAAAAAATGATATCGTGCGTAGCGACACGGCGGACACATGGCAATGCCGATTGAAAAGCCTCACCTTGATAACTTCCACGGCTCGGAAGTATCATATTAGGTAAAAGATCTCGTGTAAATGCGGGGGTCCGCGATACCATTTACAGTTCATAGTACAGAATGCTAAATCCGGGGAACCGGATCTTTTCATCGTACAGTCCAATACTTGCTGCACCACACAAAAATAAATGGGTTCATGTCTTTTGCGAAAGCGAAATCTTCGGTATTTCTTGTTGAAAACACTCTTCTCTTTGGCATACCTACACTTCCTCGTAAACGTATCCCATAGATCCTACCCCATCTGGCTGAGTAAAATTCGGAAATTTCTCCAACCGGAAGATCTGAAACTTCTAGAAGGCAATTACCGATAGGCCGCCCCTGATGCATGGTAAATCCATCGCCGTTGAGCTCCACCTCTTGATTCACATAGTGAACGACATTGGTACTTCCCCCCTTTTAATACTGATCAGATCCAACAGGCTCCTTTCCAGTTGAAACATGAGCTGGAACTAGCGGAGCAGCAGGTACGGGTAAGATCAACACAGAGATTACAGCTGTATAGTTGGTAGGTTAAGTGGTGTGACATTACTAGGGATTGGTTGTCGGCTAGTGGCAATGAAGGAGTAAGTCCACCACTGATCATCATAAATCTTTCGTCTTGCGAGACACCATTCACATCTCCACTCCCCCCCCAGATGTCACCCAACTCTATACCAACTCTTGGAGATACTTGACCCTTATTCCTCACTGCATATCCAAATCAACAATTGGATCCTCCATTAGCTTAGTCATCAACTACATCATCAACTCTACCAATCTCTCTGCCTCAATCCTACCAAGGTAAGTTATCATCAATATTATCCCGCGCCACAGAAAACAACGGCTGTCGTATTGCAGACGGAATGGTTCTCATTGATGCATAACGTCCATCTCCCGAGTTCCCGATCAATCTAACATATCCTTCTAGATCGAATCTAATTGACAAGACAGCTACCAAGGCTGGCGAGAACAACATGGTCAGAAGTTCCACACCATACTCACAGATAACCCCTCTCCCCCGCTCAAATTCGCATTCGGCAAGCAAATAAAGATCCTTGGCAGAATACAACCTTTTGATGTACCACCAACTTGAGTATTGGTTGAGCCGCCCCCTGTCCGCATCTCTCTGTACTACATATCTTGCATTGTTTTCTTCAACTTTCCTTCAACGTCCATTTTGGCTTTCATATACCGGAAATTATTGATATTATCAGCCGTTTACAGGTCATTCAGTTGATGATCATCGCCGATTATAGACATCGAAGCACAGCAGCATTGTATATGTAAGTATTCGATGCAATCGATTCCGATCGAGGCATCAAAGATTTTGTTCTACGTTGCAGTTAGGCATCTGATAACTGTGGAAGATACATGAGATAAAATACATCACGCATATGGCTCATGTAGTGTGACTCGCACGTGTCAATATCTTTATCTTCCAAGATTAAGATTCGCCAGGAGAATTGGGGGTAAAAAAGATATCTAAATAAATGGGTAATTGTGTAGATTGCTCTTCCGTTATCGGTTCGAACTTTCGGCATGATTGACTCCTTTGGTAGCCGTGATACCGATATTATTATATCCTTCTATCCATTTGGAGCTATGAGAATTCTGGCCCGTGGTTTGACACCCTTTCTGGTGACAGGCGCGTATCTTTTTTATTTTCAATCTACAAGAGGTCAAAGTCCTAAGTCAAATGGGATGTGTTGTAAAATGTTGAGACGATGGACAACTAGGATCCGGTTTCCCATTACTCTTGATATCGAAATTCGATAACCATAGAATCTATGACTACTTTTCATCTTTCTCATGCTTAATTCTTTTGCTCATATATTCCATTCGGACGTATCCACCACTACTCTCTACACAGATGTTGGTGTACCTAGCAAGGATATGATTCTTCTCTTTGATGGGATCGAACAAGTATTTTGGCTGTAGTTATGCTTCCATGAGTTTTGGAGTTTGGTCTCTGGGACTTTAAAGAACTCAAACGTCTGATTATATTAGTTTCCTTGAAGCTTAAGTTCGTCGTCAAAGCTAGCGGGGCATTCAGCTACCACATTTTTTCCATCGCTTTCAGAAATTGCACAGACTGGGTGGAAAAGTCTAACATTCAATTGCTCAAATGGAATGAATTGACCATGTCGTATCTCTTTCTCGAATATTATCTGGATAAACCGAAGCAGTTCGCTTTGACTGGATAGTTACACAAATAAATTGCCGCAACTCCACTCTTGGCTGTGAATCAACGGCCAAGCTTTGAAGTTGTCTTTCGCCTACTTCTTGGGTATAACTAATAGACATCTTAAGAAGAACGATCGATGCTGCGTAATTCTTAATTTCTATCCTTTTTTTATGGCAATGGTAATAATCATTAAGAGTGGTAGAATACACGATTTTGGTGGTTTGTGCCCAATCCTCTCCTACAAAGGTCTTGAGCTGCTAAGTGGATGGTTTCCAGTCATCATTACAATTTGAAAGAAAAACGCTCCCAAACCTTCGTAAACTACCCTTGAAAATGGCACCTTGAGAACGCGCGTGTAGAAAATCGATTCCAACGGAATAAAAGAAAAAAGTCCTTTTTTGGACCAAGCATTTGGCTATAACACGGATGAAATCATCACTTACTGTGAGGCTAATGAAGCATTGCAGAAGGGACACTGTCAGTTCTAGGAGACTGATGTATGGTATTAGAATGCGGACGTTGTAAGAAAAGCTCGTTCGCGGATTCAAGTCGGAGAATGTATTTATCTAGTAAAGGGATTTGGAACAAACGATAGCGAATTTGAAGAATAGACGGACCCCCTATATGAGTGTTGGCTAGAAAAAGAGCTTGGGGCGTTGGGGGAGGTGGACAATGGGAAGTTGAATCAGGATGAGTGGTGTTTTATGTAACTTGTGACGCATGGGTCAATGGGGAGTTGGAGGGAAGAAGGAGATATAATCATCCATGGCCAGATTATATGATGATGTGTGGTCTCATACAAGGCTTTCAGCAGTTCCAGTGGATAAATCAAGTCTTTTGATTCTTCGGGCTTAATTCATTTATTCTCAATAAACTCATGTCCTTAAATTCATTGTCATTTATATTCTGCTTCTCCTATTAAGTCAGACATGTCATAGTGCTAAATTATTTAAACTCACAATGGTAGCTATTCTGAAATTCGAACCGAGGACTGCCAAAGTTGATCTTAGACCTAATCATTTTGCATCTCCAATCTTACCAAATACCAAGCAATACGTTCATTAAGTACACAAATTTTATAGGTCTGAAGAATAGTGAATACAGGATAGAATTTTCCAGAAACTAGACATGTTACCCTGCTCTTCGATTATTCTATACCTTGTATCTTACATTCGTAGTACACTCGCATAAAAAGCAATACATTTCCCTTTAGACTTTCCCCAAAACTGAGAAGATGCAATGAATATCGTAATGCCCGCCACCCAAATTTACACAGAGAATTAAACCAGAATGGGAATTTTGCCAGGAATGATGAGGATGAAAATCACTGGGATGTAGTATATCTCGTCTAAGACCCCTTTCAGCGTTTCTTTTTTTTCACTTGCTACCGAAATGTATGTTGTTGTCTATACCTAGTGATAATAGTAATAAAGATGCGAATAACGATCCACAATCCTCCAGAGAGTCACATCAGTATGCACCATGTAAGATCACTATGTACCAGCTCAAACTTTCAAGTCTCGAATGCCGCTACCCACATGAGGACGCGCGAAATCTGATATTGGGAATTCCTGATCTCATGATCCTTTTAAAGTGATTCGTTCTATATCAGGTTGTGAGATGAGTCTGCTGAAGAGAAATAGTATGGGGAGATGTAGTGAATGAAAAATATATATGCCCGGCGGTACTCTTAATCACGGGCTACACCGCAATTTATCTTATAACCTCTGTATCTAGAAGGATGAAAAGCAGGGCTTACCTTTTCTCTATCTCATGTTGAAAGAAATGGTGGAAAAACCCAGAGAGTGTCCAACTGCGAATTTTCTGCAGTGTAGAGCTGCAGAAAATAGGAGCTAATTTAAAGGAGATATGGGTGTGGAGTTAGTTGGGGAGGAGAGGGCTGGGAAGAGGTGGTGTTTAGTGTGAAATGATGTCTGTTCATCATCTCTTTTTATTCTTATTACTGTTATTGCTGGAGAATATTGTCATAAAGATCGAATTTGTACAGCTGATAGTCACTTCAAAATATCGACAATGAGAATATCTTATATCATCCTATTTCACATTACGTTACCTCCAGTTACATCTTCATATCCGGCTCACTTTGAGTATCCACTTCTCCAAGAACCAATTCTCGCATGTGAGGTATGTATATATCGTGGTCGGCAGGCGGACTTTAGATCCTTTATTCCTTAGATCCTTTATTCCTTGCATGCTTTTGTTTTCTAGATCTCTAGAGGTTCGTAACTCATATATCTGCAGTCTTTTTAAAGACTTTGTTTTGGAACCAAAGGGGCGAGATGCGTAGTTTGTTAGTGAATGAAGTAAACAAGCCCCTCTGCTTATACATAATACCCGGTTTGGAATTCACCTAGACGTACCCCGCATCACGGTCTACACACAGTCTTGTTAAATATATCATTATGATCCTTTCAGCGCTCCCTATTATTCGTAATGATGGAAAAAGCAATATCATGACGAAAGTGCTGTCGATCAATCCAAATAAATGTGTTGGAGTGCAGGTAGCCTATTCTAACGGCTTAACATATGAACCTCCTTCTAATTATTCCGCTTCATTGCTGCCATTGGTTCTTAATTTTGTCATAAAGTTTACCTTAGCACTAAACCAAACTGCCTCAGCTAATATTAGATAACACCATCTTCTGTTACCCGAATCTAAAGCTCAATGAGCAATAGCTCCCTGAGGTTATCCAAGAGGACATAACCACAGCGCTACACATCTTGATGGCCAGACACACATCTAAGGGTCCCAAACACCTAGTGAACGTAGTGTGCATAAACACTTGCTTGTAAAAGTCTAAACAAGAAAGTAGTGAGAAAATTCACCGTGTAGGAAGCTGGCAAAAAGAGAGGTATGAAATGTGGGTGCAACGCTTAGAGGTGGTTAGTGAATCAAGAAAGGCACCCCCTTAGTACTCTAGAAATTAAGGGGTATCTAAATTGCACTATATACAAAAAATGATCACCGAGGTATAAATAGACAAAAATATTCCTCTTTATTGTTTTCTCAAAATCAAAATGCAACAATAAAAGAAAAGTCTGATGATGTTTAAATGCCTGGACAGAAGTTTATATCTCTACAATATTTGAAGTGTGAATGCACATTGAGGAGAATTTAAGGTTTAAAGTTTTGTCTCATTATTTTTCTTTATTGTGATTTAATAAGTTGTTTTTTAATTAAATATATATATATGTAATATATATCGTGGCAATAGCAATCGTAAAAATGGCAATAATTAATACTACCAAGATCGTGTTTTGACCGAACTATTACTATACTAATAAACCCAACTTCAACACTATGCGAGAAACTCTTCCCCACAGAACAAGTATCCAAGAGGTCCAAAAAAGCATCATCCGAAATATAGATGGACTGGCTAGTGTTGATATCATGAGTTACTAGAAACTTGACAGATGACGCTTATTACTACTCCCACTCACTGCCGCCATGCTCTTGCTCTCCTCAAACCTATGTCTTTCTTCTATTCACTTCATGCTCGATTTTTCTTTTAGAATTCCCTTTCGATACTACTAACACCTCACCATACCTCCTCATCCACAATTCACTGAGCGCTTCCTTTCTCGCAAGATTCAGCCCTGCAATGAGATCACACAACTCAAAAGCATCTATTCCCTTCCCAGGAAGTAGTATAAAAGAGCGCATACCCGTTTCTTTTGGACCCCCAAACGTGGTAATTCCAGCTTAGACCATCATTCATGCAGATCCATGACAAATGTTCCACTACAGCTCTATCCAAATAGAGATTTCGGGAATTTAGGCTATAAATCTAAGTAATATAGATTGAATGAGGATGAGGATTGAGGTTTGGGAAGTATCTCATCTCATTCGTTTCATCTCCTTCTTCATTTTTTTTGGTTGTCATTAAACATATTCTTGTGAGTACTATCGTGTAGAAATGCATATAATTATCATCAGCTCTCAGCAATACTCCTTTTTTTTCTTTCCTTCATCCTATATATCATATTATCCCACTCTCTCCTGAAAAGTCACCTCGCAACATCCATAACTTCCAAATGGAAGTCACCTCCGATCGCTGCTCTGCCACAATTCCCCTTTCCTAAAACACAAAAAGTTTCAATTTATATCAACAAATTGCGAATCTCAACCGAGCTGACCATAATTAAACGAGGGACCAACAAAGCTCAATGACATTCCCAAGCATGAAGTATAGAGGAAGACGAATCAATGTTATTTGAATTCCCCCCCTGCGGCCCGTTATTCCAAACACCTATAGGAAAGATTATAAAAGTATATAAATCTTAATTCTCTACCTCTTTTTTCTGTATCAAGGCCATGGTGTACGCAACATTTGTCGAACATGTGGAAGAGATCTTTCTAGCTGGTTGTTGCTAGGGTTTGTATGATGTTACATGAATAGACAAGTAAAAAAATCGCATAAACAATTTCTCGGGGGGTTTTTTTCTTCTCGTATTTCTGAGCCGACATTTTGAACGTTTTTATTGTTGTCAATTCTTGAATAATCTTATATTTCACTGTTTATCGCTATAACCTACTTCTTCATTATCACCCCTAAACCCAAATATCAATCCCTAAATCCCTTATATTATCATCAGACCAGACTACTTTCCACTAAATTCAAATCCCACACCCATCCCATTTCCATTCCTATATCTCATCACATCACCCAACCAACCTGCGACAAAGTCTTCCGATCTCCAGCGAACTTCCTTCTCGATATCGACAAAACTGGTCCTCGCTCATATATTCTTAGATATTCTTCTACCATCATGTAAGAGGGTCTTTAAATACCTAACGCATAGATATTCCTGATCTCATCCTGATTGAATTCCTCTTCTTGCCCCTCTTTTGATTCACTCAATTATATACATTGTGGACTCATATACGCGTTGAGAGTTTATTTTTAAAATTGAGATTTCGCTATCTTGTTTTATATTCGTTTATGTATATCCGGATCATTCACCCAATTCATCGGATTTGCTCATTCCCTAATTCCCCCATACCCCCCTCTATTTTCTACCCAAACCCCCAACCTCCCTACTAGATTAATCGATCAAATTATCCCCCCTCTGTTTCCCACCCAACCTCCCTATTACCTAATTATGTACATCTAAATAACAAAATCCCCCCTTTCCCACTTCCCTCACTCACCCCCCCCCTCTCTCCCCTCTCCTATACAAAATCACACCTTAACCCCAAAACCCCATCTTACAACTCACACCCACACCCATACTCAAATGACTTACCAATTAGCAATCCAAAATAACTACCTACCTACTCAAGCAATATTCAAATCTTTCAATTAATTGAAAAAAATAAAGTACATATGTATGTATATATATATACATTATCATCTTTCATTAATACTTTATTCATTCATTTATTTATTCATTTATTTAAACAAATAAAGAGAAGAGAGAAATGATTTGATATTGTGACGTCTTGAATTTGGGTATCGAGGATTTGGTTTTGTATGGGGATGGGGTGGATGAAAATGGAAGGAGAGAAGGAAAATACTTACTAGGTAGGTAGATACCTAGGGTGAAGGAAGAGGGATGGGATGGATTGTGGGATTGTAGAGTAGTAGGGGAAAGGGAGAAGGGATGAAAGATATTCATTTTTGTTACCGATGGACAGATGGTCTTTAAGGATCGCTACTAGATAGGTCTTGAGGTAGAGTATATATCTTAATCATCATGAATATACACAAATACAAGTCTCATTAGTTCAGAATTGATTACTTTCACCACTCAAAGAAAAATATAGCACATCATATCACACCACATCAAATACTAAAAACTATTCAAATAACATCTCCATTCATTCAGTTGCTTTAACTAGCTAGAAGGTTTTCTCATCTGTAATATGTACCCGAATTCATGCTATGTACTTCTCCCCACCCACCATCCCTCCCTACCAAAAAGAACATCTCAAAAATCCACCCACCCAATAGCGCAAGCAAGCCAGCAAGCCAGCCAACAAACGAACAAACAAACACACAAGAATACCACCTCATTCTCATATTCATCCATCCATCATATAGTGCATGCATGCATCCATCCTCAAACGCAAATGTAAATGCAACCAACAAAAAAGAGCCATCCTTTGGCGAACCCAAGAGCAATAAAATAAACATAGCGATCCGAATCCCAATGC
Source organism: Sclerotinia subarctica (assembly GCA_025389085.1). Taxonomy (NCBI): domain Eukaryota; kingdom Fungi; phylum Ascomycota; class Leotiomycetes; order Helotiales; family Sclerotiniaceae; genus Sclerotinia; species Sclerotinia subarctica. The sequence continues at coordinate 729,054 of QRFI01000007.1, forward strand.
CAGTACGTAAAACCAAATTCACCTAAACTCCATAAAATGCTGCGTTTCTTAATATTTTACGCAAGCAAGTAACAAAATAGTATGCCTCCCGTGCACCTATGATGCTGCCATGTCCATACCATGCCCATCCGCTTCTAGTGAGTTTCGTTGCGAGCGTATAGTTTAAAAGAGAAGAAAGGAAGAAGAAAAGAAGAGGAGGAGACAGAATACTGTTTCCTGAGCAAAATCTTGCGATGATGTGGAATCTTTTTGTGTTGAGTTGAGTTTTGCCGATGGGAGGCGAAAAGTAAAATGCCAGCTTTGAAATGATCGATCCGAAGCAAGGAGCCGAGGAGCCGATAGGAGAGATAACTCTAGGATCGTAACCCTTAAAGTTCCCGATAATCACTTGGCCTTGCCCTTCTTTGTCTTCCCACATGTCTATGTGGATTGACCGGTTTTCTAAAATACGCATTGTCCTCTTCATTCGGTAGCGGTTCCGCAAAAATTGTCTTTTGCTGATTAGGAAATCCGCCTGCCGCACCATTCGACATATTCATTCCTCTACCCATTCCATTCATGGGAGGCAGATTTCCAGTCATCATGGGATTCATATTGCCAAATGCGTTTGCGTTGTGGAACATGGGCATGTTATTCATACCAGGAAAATTCATACCCATCATGGGGTTCATTCCCATCATTGGATTCATACCGCCCATGCCGAAGTTGTTCATCATGTTGGGCATGCCGGTGGTGAAGCCGTTGGCATTGCCGTAGAATTGCGGTGGCATGTTGTTCATGTTTGGAAAGCCGTTCATACCATTCATCATGTTTTGTTGTTGTGGAATCATGGCTTCTTTTTGTCGCATAGCTTTTGGTCCTTTGGGAATCTTAGGGTTCTCTAGTAATTCATCCGAAGGTCGCTTTTTACCTTGAGGGCCTGAAGGTGCACCTGGAACACCAACGACGGGTATAGCTGATTTTCCTTGTATGGGACTACGTTTCAAGACCTTTGATACTTCAGGTGATTTTGAACTAGGTGATGGTTTCGGCGTTGGCGATTTAGCCTTTCCTGTAGGTTTTGATGCTTTGATTGGTGGTGTAGTGACAGTATCGGACTTTACACTAGGACTTTTAGCTCTCTGTTCTTCTCTTTCTTTCTTGGCGGCTGCATCTTTCTCTTCCAAATAAGTCTTGATCTTGGAGGTCATCTCATCATCAGGCTTCAGATCATCAATCAATACTCCATCAGTCTGACATCCAGGGCATGTGAAATCGCTTTCGATAAGAGCATTAGTAATGCAGTCATTGCAGTACGTCTTCTCACAACAGGGCGTCTTCATTGGATCTATGAATATTCTCATGTCGAGCGCGCATTCCAATCCTCTATCTCTCAACACTTTATCTCCTAAAGCAGCAGCTTTCTGGGCAGCAGCAGACGACTTGGTTTTAGCTTGAAATTGTTCCCAAGACGCTTTATCAGGCTCAGCAACGACAAACTCTCCCTCAGCATTTACCATCACACCAGATGGTGTCTTTGTATCATCCAATGTACCATCATTGCTCAACTGCACCGGCTTCTCTACAGTTTTCAGGAAAGACCTTGGAATACCAGTTGTACGCTTAATTCGTGCCTTATTATCGAAAGTTGGATCATCGTTCGTAGGGCAAACCTGAATCCAATGACCTTTCTCTCCACATCGATAACAAATGTAACCAGTTGGTGGTTCATGATCCGGAACGTTCGGTGGAGGTTGACCTTTCTTACCACCTGGTCGGAAGACTGGTGTTTGACTATGAACTTGTTAGAAAATGTTGCTAGGTTAAAGACACGAATAACTTACTTTGCCATATCTTCCTGCTGTGCCGTCCATTGATCACTTTGAGCCTGAAACATAGCTTCCATCTTCTGCTCCTCAGTCATCGCACTATCCATTTGTGCCAGCCCTTGTGTAGATGCAACCGCCTTCGCATTGGCCTGCTTCCCTTGTTCTTTTCGCGACGAAGCCTTCTGCTTTATCGGCATCTGCCCTGACATGTATCTTGCGGCTCTTCCTGCTCCCGGCTTGAGTGAAGGTAATCGACGAGCGATAATCGAAGTTGATCGAGGAATAACGGTAGTATCGTCATCATATTCTACATTGGTCAGAATCAATATCTAGTTGAGATACACAAAATTCTTACCTTCGTTGTCTGCTTCATTGTAAATGACGAGATCAAAATCGGTTCCGTCACCTAATCCACTCTTGATGATAATATCACGCTTGAGTTCAAATACAGAGATACCAGTACCATCAAATTCAACTCTAGAGGGTTCCTTTTGGGATCTGAATTTGAAGAACACTGAGGACGTCATGATTGCGGTTGGTCAGGTTGATCAAAGTTGAAGTTGTGAAGGAAGTTGGTGATCCTTGAGTTGACAATTTCCGATTGCGGTGGTGTGTACAGAAAAACAAACTACTCTTCTGATGCACTCAATATATCAAGCAAATGCTTGAGAATTAGTTAATATGATGGAATAGGGAAGGGTAGAAGGGATGTTTCGTGAATGCGACCGGTGCAATATCAAGATTCTTCTCTTTTTTTTTCTTCGTTGAAGGAAACGAGGTGAAATCAAATCTGATTGCGATCACTGGAGATAACTCTGTTGACACAGAAGAAGGCTCTCTCAAAAGGAAATGATAATACAAGATTGCAGTAATACTGCTATTGTGATGTTCTTCTTTTTCTTTTCTCTTTCTTTGAAGACTGCGGCTTTCCTCCACAAGACCAAACAATTGCACCACCAAGACGATCCACTCTTTTCTCTCTTTGTATGATTCTTTTCCTCCAAATGAATATTTCCTTCCACAGTTTCTTTCCCAACAGTATTATCTTTTTCCGATCGTGATATTCTTTTGATGCGAAACCACCGAGTTGTAGAGGTGTGGATTATGTCAATTGCCTGTGTCGTAATTATGATGGAAGAAAAGTTGTTGATGTATTGAGGATGAAATGGAAAGAAAGAGTTTGAGGCGAAGGTGACAAACTCTTTGTGTTGAACGTGAATGACTTTGACACTAGGTAATTATCGTAGAGGCGCTAGTGTGAATGCGGTTTACCTCATCTTAAAAAACCGTGTTGATAAGCTAGCCAACCTTCACGGGTAATCACGTGATGGCAAACACTTGGATTACCTAATGTATTACTGATTTCATCCTCACGGTTTGATTGGATTGGCCAGAGAAGGAACGGAGAGAGTATCTCAAGTACTAGTGTTCTATCTCGTAAGGAAAGCACCACAGAAGTCTACTCATACTTTTGCCAATCTGTTTTTCATCATTCCTGTATCTGGTTGCCACCATGATAATATGATTTGATGAGATGTGCAAGGAGCGCAACCGATCTCCAAAGCTGTCACTGTCAAAAGAGATCATCCTTTGAGTTTAGAAGGAACAATTGCTTCATATTCCAAACGAAGGAGAGATCTATCGTGCAGAAGGGCTAGTTGCTTACTGTCAAGGTTTCTGCCATTCTTTTTGGCCCCAAAGATGCTACGGAATCCTCAAGCGTTCTACTCTGTTGGTTGCAGAGGCGTTTCGGATCATCACAACAATAATATGGTGATCATCTTTTCAACACGGGCAGGATACTGGGCATAACTGTGAAGCTCCCATATCATAATGTTCAATGCCCCAGAAGAAAAGAGATAAATCCTAGGTGACACAGACGGCTCAAATATTGTGTTCGACTTTGGCCCTTCCAATATTTCTACTTCTACTCCCTACTTTCACCAACTTCCGCCCACCATCCACCACCTGCCAGACCCCGTCAATGAAACCTCGTCAATTTACGAACAAGCTCATAGCTTTCAGTCGAAATATATCCATCCCCGAATGAAGAGAATAGTTGTTGAATCCTAGGATAAACCCTAACCGGCTGTCCCAGACTTACCAAGGTTGTATATCTTCTCTTCATTCTCACTGCCTTTCTCTCTGCTGTTGTCTTTGATACACCTTCCGCTTTTCCACCAACTCCAATGCTGTCTATTCTTCTATTCTACGATGCCTAGCACCCCCTCTCTCATTGCTCTTCTCTTCTCTCTACAGTCGATACAGAGCTTGGCGTAGTCATTTTTGTGGTTCGGGTTCACACACCATGCCTGTAAGGCCTTCGCTCTGTATCCGAGCGCATAACGTCTTGCCACCTCAATGCAGGATCTTATCTGCTTGAAAATCTTCCAGCTGCAATATTGTCGAACAGTTGAATATTTTCACATTGCTTTGGCTCACAAAATGGATGTCGCGAAGGGATAATTTCTGTTGCCTTTGAAAATGCCAAACTTCGACTGGCTGCAACAGAACCTCAAATCACTTCTACGCAATGATTAGAGCCGAACAGCTTACTCCCAAAGGCCAACTTTTTTCGAATCTGATTTATGTTGCGACTGTCACTTCTTACAGTCCATATTTTCACGAAACTCGGTGTGTTTGTTGGCACCCACGATACTACAAAGGAAAGTCTTGACTCTCCAGGGCTTTCGTCGTTCTCTGGAATAGTAGTAGACGAGTTCAACGTGTTAGACACTGGCTCGAGCTTCCAAGGATTGCGCGGAATGTTATAAGCGATTTGAAAATGCTGCGTGTTTTACAATAAATGCTTGAAAATCTCCATCCAAGAGTAACAGCACTAGCGCGAGATTATGTTGCTATCAAAATGATCAAAACCTTCCAAAGTCCACCGCCCTTAAATTCATGCCCAGACGCCCAAAAGAAATTAGAATTTCCATTCATTCAACCCAAGATTACACATTCATTTTAAAATTGACTCGACTATCTACATCTCAGCAACAGTACCAATCACACACCTATCTTTGAGTTGAATATCGTCTTCTCCTCGGAGGGATTCGAGGTTTATCGATACGCTGCATTTCAGGACTTTAGTATATCTTGGGGCAGACTATCATTATAATTATCCGAGGTCTGGTAAATTTGTAGAAAGATATAACCGAACCTAGTCCCGCCCGGCTTCTCTCAGCTGTTCTAGCTGTCAAGTTTATTGTATCCCTGATAGCTGTCGGTTTTTCCGTCAGCAAACTATTTAGTATAAACATACCAGGGGAAAGAAAATGTAGGAATAACTGCGCATTTCATATCGCCCATCATTCTTTTATCTACACAACTAAAACCTTTCTTTTCTGGCCTATCCAGCGCACCCATAATATCCCTTACAACATAAAGCGCTCACCGCTGTCCATCGGCCCTGACAATTAATCCTTGCACGCCAAAGCGTTCAAGGCTAACTTCTTTCAGCCTACACATCCACAATGAAGCTTTGATGGTTAAATGAAGCGCAGAAGGAATGTCGAAATCTCTTCGGCGCGCCTCAAAAAAAGGTTCGGGATTTTGTTTCCATTGGTTTTGTACAACTCAGCAGCCGGTTGATCTTCCAATACTAGTTGGCATCAATGATAATGTCTTAGGTCTAGCCTCTGCACAAGCACATGCCATGTTGTTTCCCAGACCTCGATTGTCCTGTTCTTCCTTCTCCTTCCGGACACTTGTGGCTAGGGCTAGCCATACCAGGAGAAGGCAATCTACCGTTTCTCGTGTTTATCGACAGCCTTATCTTTTGCACTATTATCCCCAGTGATCAAAACAATATAGCTACTTGACACAGCAGGTCAATTGACGCCGCATGTCATTGCTGTCTTCAACAATGGTGGAGCTTGGGAGGCATATGAACTGATGACATTAAGATAAAGCCATTAGAGGCTGGGGGAGCGAATAACATATTGCTTAAGTATGATACGAGTTCGTTGATGATTCTGGCATGCCAGCCTTTTGAATTCTTTTCTCTGCTTTGCTAAGCTCCTCTTCCGACGCATCTTTCTAATTCCAGCTTGTTTCAATTCAATGTTGGCCATATCGCTCTCTCGGGGAAATTTCTTCTCCAAGCTCAGATATCTTTCAATAATCTTCTGAGCATATACACCCCACTACCCACCATCCAAAGCTTCTCTCCGCCGTCCCTTTGCCACTATATCGCCATGGGTTGGAAATGAAAGCACAAAGTCGACAGGAAACTTAACTGTGGAGACTAGATCTGGACATTCTTGTAGTTGAAATGCACCAAGAACTCCGTTTTGGAAGTTAGGCTTTTAACGCATCATTGTTTCGACTTTGGCCAAGCCTTTGAGGGTGCCAATAGAGACTAAAGCTATTAAAATGTACCTATCACCTTCACTTCAGCCTCAAAGTCCACAGCATATCACTTTGTGAAAGTTTTAACACTCTGTGTACTTTGTCTATCTTCAGCCGCTGACTCAACAGCCAAGAGAAGTCTATGGTAGAATTAAGTGTGTGTTTTGATTTGAAGTTATAATGAAATTCCAGGACTGAGGGTTAAACATGGCAGACCATTGTGAACTTCCACAGCACTTAAGAGCACGAATATACTTGAAAGATGGTGATTGACCATGCCCTCTTCAGATGGTAATAGAAAAAATGATAGCAGCTGGTTTTTAGCGAATGTTTCCTTAGGATAGCAATGTTATCTCCAGTTCTAGCAGTATTAGCTCTGAAAACTGTAGCCGAGCGCTGTTGCTATTTGATTTTGTTGATATTTGTCTAGAGAGAGTTGGCATATGACACGTTAATACGGAGGGGGTTTAGATCTCGGAATCAGTTGAACATGAATCTAAGTGGAGCTGGTAGAATGTTATGATGGCTTGGGATGTTAGAAAGTTTTTGATGATTCACCTGAAAAGATCCAAATATCTACCAATACTTTGGCATGCATATCGAAGGTCATTTTGACGATATACACAAGATGATGCGTCTGCAAGAGGGTATTAGTGACCAGCGTTTCAATGAAAATGGCAGAAGTATTATTGAAAACCAGACGACTATCCCAAATTCTCCATAAGAGGAAAAAATCACTTGTATCATATGCTAGTGTAGGCTGAAGTGGCTACAGGAAATGATATTAAATTTTGCAAGACCAATAATACCATGCTAGTATCAACAAAAGATACCAGCAAGGCTTTTTCAAGTCCACATGACCGCACCTCCATCCTCCTAAGACGAAGAACCTGTAACATCTCCACAAGATATCTTTCCATATCCCATACAAACTATGTTGTTCAAAACCATGCTGGTCAGCATATGGTAAACTTCTAAGCCTAGCAATCACAAATCCAGGATGAGTATCTTCAATCGCGAATATCTTCCTGATCATACATAGCCTTAAGATGAAATCTAGTTGTTATTAATCTTCAAGGAGGAAGATAGTCGTATATATGGCCATTATATTTATGATTAGCAGTGTTGTATGTGGTAGGCATGCGCTAAAACAGTTTATAAGCTGTATATGGTGATTAGAATTGAGTTATTATTTGAGTTCATGGTATTCCTGAGTAGCTAATTTCAAGGCAAGTTGGTCTTGTTCAGGATGGTAAATTTAGAAATCACAGGCGGGTCGTTCAATATGAGTTCTTGGTCAAAAGAAAGAGTATAGAGAAAGATTTACCAATAGCTCTACTGAAGAAGAACCAAGCATCAACATTGGCTTTAATTATTTGACAACAGCACCCTCATTCTCTCCGTGATATCTCGCAAAGTCGAGTTCAAACATTTTTCGGTACGTTTACACCTCCAATTACTCATAGAGCTCCCTCGCAGGTGTTGAGAAATCTTAGACACTTTTCTCCAATTACATTACTGTATATTCCTCCTCCTTTGGGGGAAGATTAGTCGGTGTAGAGACTATGCTCTCCCGAGTAAAAGAAGTAGAGGTTATGACGAAGCCTTGAAAGTGATGCAGGTAGATGGTCAAAGAATTAGTAATAGTAGCTGCAATCTTCTTTATAAATCTTAAGCTCTTCCCAATACTTACCCTGCTGTTTTCTCAAGTTACAATCTCAGCGTCGAGACTCTTTTCATTACTCTCAACTAGATTATTGTCTCGAGTGTGATGATTCCTTCTTCATGACAATCAATCTAATTAGATGAATATTACCTGCATAATATCCTCCTCCTCCTATTCGTAACAAGCACTCAGATGAAGGATTTATCATATAATTACATGACGTTTGATTTCCATCAATAATATACAATACTATGAAGATTTTTATAATTTATATTAACAAAAGTTCGAAAATTGTAAGTTCTTATTACTCATTTTCTCTCTTCTTTGGTTACAAACGCTGCAAAAGCTACAAAGTCTCCAAAAATAATGATGGCCTTTAACCCCAGAATAATTGAGAGATAACAAGAGTTACAATATATAATGATATAAGTGATTATAATAGATCTAGTTTATTCTTTTTCTACAAGATACGAAACTAATCATTCAAATAACCTTATAAATTTAACTCAAGTAAGAAAGGAACAGCCCTGCTGCTGACCTCGAGCTCTATCACCAACCAACACCGCGACATCATCTGATCTATATCCCTAGAATCTCTAAAATCTTAAAAAAAAAATCTCTAGAAAGATGAACGCTAGTAATCTTATTGACTATAATATCTTCGACTCTTCGTTATAATCAAATACCTGTATCACAACCAATTTCTAACCTCCCCATCACCTCCAAATCTACAACTTCCTTCAATTACTATTTATTTCCCATGGTATCTTCTAGCACATAGCTTATAAAACAAACTCAATAATATATAAAAAGAAACCTACAAAACCAACCACCGATACCCCGATATTTTTTAGATTAGTAGTAAAATCAAAATTTCCAACTCAATTCAAAAGTATGCAAATAACAAAATAATTAAAATAATTAACTAATATTTATCTTTTTATTAATATACTCTTATATCCTCTCAATATAATAAAATTAATTATATTATTAATATTCGAAATTTTAAAACTTCTCACTATTAATTAAATAAATCAAATAAATTTTGATTTATTTTTATAAAAATATAAATTTATATCAATACTTTAATAATATTATATTATATTAAAATATTATTAATAGATATATAAGTCTAATACCCTACTTCCAGGCCACCTCTAATCTAGATCACTCTTTTATATTAAAAATCATGATTTTCATTTATTAATAACTTTATAATTATTTATATTATTTATATTATTTATATTATTTATATTATTTATATTATTTATATTATTTATATTATTTATATTATTTATATTATTTATATTATTTATATTATTTATATTATTTATATTATTTATATTATTTATATTATTTATATTATTTATATTATATATATTATTTATATTATTTATATTTATTCTTTCTATATTTGTACAATAATCATATTGATAATAGCCATTTAAAGAAAATATATCTAAAATAAATAATTTATTATATTTTAAAATGTAAAATCTTTTATATTAAGTAATTATTTTATTTTATTAACAAAATTATATATTTCAAAATAATTCTAAATTTATATTTAAATTTTATAACGAACAAATTTTTTTAAAAACAAATAATTTCATTTTTCCTAAATTTCAATTGAAAGTAAACAAATTAATATAAGTTAAATTATATAAAATAAAAATTAAATATATAAAACTTTAAAATGTTTCTTATGAGTTTTGGTGTAGAATGAGATAATGGTTATTATCTGTGCGCAAGTACTGTATATCTTAATATCAAAAATATCTTAATATAAAATATATGTAAAATTCCCCCCGGCCAGCAAACATTATACTTACCACTCTCTTTCGAGTCCGATTTAAAATTCACGAGTTTATGAGTTTGTGAGTTTGTGTATTTGAGTTAAAATTATGATGAATGATGATGTGAATAATGTGGATGAAGAGAAGAGAAGAGAAGAGAAGAGAAGAACAATACAAATAATATAAATAATATAGATAAGATGAATAGGATGAATGCCATACACATAAAGAATATAGAAAATATAGAAATATAGAATATAGAATACAAACACCGATTCAAAAATTCAGATACTATGTATGCCTGAACCAGCTAAGCCAGTGAATTCCTCCTTTCTATTGAATAAATACCTCCTTCTATAATTTACCCATCCGTCCGTCATGTACCCATCCATCCATCCATCATAAATCATAATTCACATACTATCTCACAATATCCATCCCATTCCATCTGTCCGTTGCCAATATATTACCATCATACACTACTCTTTTCTCCTCCTTTCCTTCAAACTCGCTTCCTTCCTTTCCCCTCCTTTTCCCATCTTCCTTTCTTCCTTTTCTTCCTCCATCCTTTCCATCCATTCCATCTCTTCCATCATCCTTCCAACTTCCATCCTTTTTTTTCTTCCTTCTCCATCTTTCCATTTTCCATTTCTCCTTTCCATTATTCCAATTTCCCATTTTTCCAATCGTCTCAATCTTCCTCTCATCCTTCACATCCTCATCCTCACAATTATATTCCAAGCAATGCGGTACCGTATCATCATCTTCATACGTATTGAAAATTCCACATCTCTTCGTCTCCAGGATAAATTTTCCGATTTTGTATTTTTGGCCTAGATCTCGCGCATCCATATATTTCCACCCAAGTAACGTGTTACAAATCATACAATTCACATCTGCGACTACATGATGACCTGTTAAGAGTTCTCTAATGGCAGGTCTTCCGACTCGTACATTTGCGAGGTTTTTGGAGCGGTCGTGGGCGGTGGGGGGAAAAGGGGGAATTACTGGAACCGGGACAGATGGAGGCGGTGCGACGAGATATGCGCGTCCGTGGCGCCCAGTGAAACCTTTAGAGACGACTTGCGAAGCGTAGGAAAGGTGGGCAGAGCAGGTTAGGCAGCGAATTGTAGAGGGGTGGGCACGAGTGAGATGGGATTGAGGAGAGGAGGGTGAGGTAAGAGTTTGAGGGGAGTAGGTGGATTCATTATTCCTGATTTCATTTTCGTCTGCGGTGGAAGAAGAGATTGTGCGCTCAAGAAAAGTTTCGGATGTAGGAGATGCAGCGGGAGTATTGCTATAACTACTTGAAGGTGAGTAGCTTGAACCTAGAATCGAAGTGCGCGTATTTGTATTGACTGATGGCGCGGCGCTGGAAGTAGGAGTAGAAGGGGAGTGTTTTCGACGACGAAAGGGGAATGCGAATGAAGGGAGGAGATAAGTTGGAAAAGTAAGACGATCGTTTGACATATTTGTGATGCTTGTCCTGCGAGCTATCTTTCATATAATGTGGTTTTTCATATGTAAGGTCTTAGTTGTCAGCTAGGTGTAAGGTGTATCGTGCTTCCGTAGTATTATTGACTATTATCTGAAGATTGGAATTAGAGAAATAAATTTCATAAATGTCACGAATGCGAACAGGAGGGGAATGAATGATTCAAGTAATTAAGTGAATAGAGCTAAAACATTGAACACAAAGAGTCGCGTGCGACAGCCTTGAAAGTGTCAAAGGTAAGACTCTTTGCGCAACGGAAATGGATGGATGATATGATCACTTACTATTATGGGCCAGACAGCTTGGTATTAGATATTAAGGATATTTGAATATTTATGAAATCGATTCAGATTATCACTTGGTAGATATTGGAGGATATCAGATGAACAGATGAACAGATAGACAGATATACAGATAGGAGGATCAACAGCCTTGAAAACTCGAGAGGAAAAAGAATCGAGGGGTAAAAAGGCGGTATTTCCAAGGACAAAGTTCAATTCATGGATTCTTGACATAGTGGGTGGATATGAATGAATATCGTAAGCAAAAAGTAGTTTCCCCGATGTCGTAGGACAAGAAGGTAGTGTAGCACATTGACATGTGAAGTGAGAGTCTAGACACTGATACTGATACCGACACCGACACCGATACCGATGCTGGCTTACTTAATTTAGTACGAGGGAGATCTTCTTTCCTTTGGAATGAGTAGAGATAGATGTGTTGGCTCGTACACCGTTTTATGCATCCGCTTTGCGTGACGGTGATGGTAATAGTAACCATCTGGCTTATCGATAAGCTGAGTCATCTCGTTGCTGGTAGATGGGATTCATAAAGGTGGTGTGTGTAGGTCTTTTGGAATTTTTGAGCGTTGATTGAACTACACACCTTATGTATATATATATTCTCTTTTTCTATACGCAGGGATTGATTTATACTCCTCTAAATGTTTTGCATGATCTACTAGAACACATACCGAAAAAACATACGGTTGGTGGTACAGGAAAGCTTATTATCCCTTCAAACTCTTTTATGCCGTCCCTTTGAAAATCAGCTGCCCCATTTTCTAAGTCTAGACGCTTTTACCTGATATCTGCTTACAAATCATAAATGCATTACTCTGAAATGTAATAAAACAAAAGAAGTGCTGTTGCAGTTTGAATATATACACCGTGTATATCATGCATTACTAACCAACATTCACTCAAAATAGACTGAATCCTCTCGAAATTTCTAGTTATATGATGCCATGATGGTTACGTTGCTTCATCATCCATTCTGATTGGTCAGCTCAATCACGTGGCTCATTTCTCAGGCGGGGAAATTACTTTTCGCTTTGTTAAGCCCACATTTGAAAGAAAAAGAGGTTCTCCCTCCAGTTACCGATCAAAGTTACAACTCCGAGATCCCCTAAAAAGAATTAAAAGAATCAATCTCACAACAGGAATCCCCAACTGGGATCCTTACAAATATCGAATCATCACATCTTTGCATCATCGTGTCATCCAACAAAGTTACCATCGCAATCAAATCATCAAATTTCGACTCCAAATTATCCAAAAACCTTCACACCGCAAAACTGGCAATATTCGAGAACAATGGCTCCAAGTATGAAAAACAGTCATAGTAGTAGTAATTGTGGCGGCGAGGTAGTTAGCTCTCAAGCCAACGTCCTCGCCAGTTGCTACATCGTTGATTCTTCCGCTCGTCTTTCTGGATTCCACTACTCCACTACCGGCGCCGGCGGGTAAGTTTCCCCTTTTTCCGCTCGAAGAGTTTCAACTTTTTCAAACCAACATAAAATACTAATTTTTTTTTTTCAATAGGGCAAAGTGGTATCCCTGAGGTCCGCTCAGGGTCAACTTCCCCTCCATCAAGTCCCCCTCTTGCGGCCTTGAGATCTGCCAACGAATTCGCGTTCATCAATAACTTGTCGAAGAAACAAGATGCGCGAGGTAGAACTACAAGCCGCAAAGAGGGGGCAACGTACGCCATCCGGGAAGAGTGTGAGAGACTCTTTTGCGAGAACATGAAAACCATTTTCCTTGGTGAAGAAGGAAGTGCTAGTAATGACTCAAACCTGATGGGTGCGGACACGTATTCAAGTCTTGACGATGATGTGGATACGCATAACAATTACTTTGGTAACGTCAAATCGGGCCATTCAATTGATGCTTGGTTCGAGATCTGGGATTATACTGGTGGATGCAGTTTTCGAGGATTTGTTGGCGGAAATGGTGATGAGAAAACACTTTTTGCATTCTTTGATAGTTCAGTCATTGGAAGGGATTTAAAACATGGGTAAGGATTAACTTTTTTCTGTAACCACGATCTATCTTACTAATGGCTATAGGCTCATGGCACTTATTGAACTCGCGGATGAAGTATTCGCAGTCTCGCAAGTGGTTGTTTGTGTTGATCGATCGATTCCTGATGGAGATAGGTCGGCGTTTCTCAAAAGTCTTCGTTGGGTTGGATTCGAATTGACAACCTTGGACATGTGGTCGTCTCAATTGGATACCACGAGTGATAAATGGTTATTGATGGGATTAGAAGTCTGAAAAGTGTTTGGATGGAAGGAATAGAGGGAGGACAAATAAGAGTGCTAGGTGGATATATTATTTAAAGGCGTACGGTCGTACAGGCACTTTTCTGCAAACATAAGCTGTTACTTGCCGGGGTTTGTGGCGTAGTACATGGTTTTCATCATTTCATGGGAAGTTTGAGGAAGGGGATGGTAGCAAGCACTTTTGTTGGTTGGAATTTCTCTGGGGTTTCATTTAATATGATATGAATAGGGCATGCGATTGATTACCTTTTCAACTCAACATAGATTGTCAAATATGAATGATTAGGCATACAATAGATGTGTGAATTCTTTGTGCAATATCTAGACCTATCTGGGCCCGGAGTACAAGTCCGGACGTATGATCCCATGGTGAAGGCTCAATGAGGCGGCAAGCGGACTTTGTACTCCCTCTTCGTAAGCAGTAGAGGTCAGGGATTGATTGATGAATGCTGTCGTGGCATGTGGCGAGAAGGAAGACAGGAAGGTAGAGAGGAAGATCGAAAGGAAGGGGACATCCATCCATCCATGCATCCATCCATAACAATTTGCCTCCGGTAAGTAAATATCTAGGTACCTATGTGCTTACTAGGTAGGTAGAGGAGGTTGTGAGGCTTGTTTTCGGATTTATGTGGGCTGGGTGTTGATAGACATTATGGTTGGGATGGGGATGAAGATGAAGATGGTTGTTTTTGAGGGGGGGTTGTTAGGACTAGGATGGAGATGTGAGGGTTTGAATTGGTGGGGGATTGTTTTGGTGGGGGGTTGTTTTGGGGTGCTGAAGGTTTGGATGAGGTAGGTGTGGCTAGATAGATGTTTCGGCGAGTGGAATGGGTAAAATGGATGATGTTAGATAGATAGGGAGGTGTGGATTGGTTATTGGTATGGTTATTGGTATGGTTGTTGGTATGCACTTGGTTGCCTGGTAAGAGGTGAGGATGTTGGATCTGGGATTCGGTGGTGATTTCTCTACCCGGCCAAGAGGAAGTGAGTAAGGTACCCAGGTAGGTAGGGAGGTAGAGATGGATATTTATAAGTGGTTATATTATCTCCGACTCGGCCAGCGTAAGAATCGACTTCCGGGATTCACTCGGCTGGATGATTTGGAATGGGTTGAGATCGAATGAGATTGATTGACCAACCTTGTCATGGTAATGTTTGTATGCCCGTGTAGATACGATATTTAAACGCATGTACCCCTACCTCCTTGGCTCTTATTCCTTGCTGTGAGCTGTGAGGTGCCGACGGCTAGAGTCTCATCACCGATTGTCATCAGCGATTGTGCTTACTCATGCGGAAATGCCCTGTGCGTACTAGTGGGAAACCCGATGAGATCTAGCAGCTATGAGTTTCCCCTCATTTTGATACCTATCGAAGCAAATCAAAACTAGTGTCGATTGATTTCCTTGAATCAAGCACCGATCGGCCGTACACCATTCATTCCCTCATTCCCTCATTCACTTGTTCGCCCTAGGTCGACACTCGCCGGGCGTTTCCACGTACCTCCCACCGTAGCCTTGCTTATTGATTTGGCGATTGGATTGCGATTGGATTGCCTGGAAACACTAGCTCTCTGGCTGGTTCTCGTAAGCTAACCTCCATTTTACTGCTTACATGACATCCCCTCTCCACATCTCCTCTACCTTATTCTTCCTCCTACATAAACCCATCAATCCATCAACCCATCAACCAAAACACTTCAACTTTATCCACATTGATAATTCCTACCATAGATCACTTTCATAATACATCAAAGGATTATTTCTTGATTCTTTGATCGGTTCTTCAACTATTAATCCTTCGGTTCTTCAACTATTAATCCTTCGGTTCTTCGAAGATAATACCCGCATTCAAAGTAATTGATTTCCATTCCAACATCAACTGAGTCCACTCTCTCCCTTGCACGTCACCGCTCTCTCCAATATCATCATTTATCGTCGAATATCTACTGACAACGATCCTCGTCGATAGTCGTGATAAATTCAATCATGGCGTCGATTGCTGCACCAACTCCAGATACTCTGGTTACCCTCAAGATTAATATCGAGGGTAGCAATAGGAGATTCAAGCTCCCACTTCGTGATCTGGGTGCTGGCACTCTTCCCGATAAGGTATGTGATAACAACAATCTATCGATCAACAAGGCTCCACGATTCTTCAAACATGCTACATTGTTTTATCACGATGAATCTTGATCATCATTCAAAAATCTAACTAATCATCATTTGCATAGCTTCGTTATCTTCTTGCCATTCCTCCAACTTCCGAGGCCATCTTCGAGAGATACTCCGATAGCGCTGCTGCTTTCATCGTCCTCGATTCGTCCAATCCTTCAGTTTACAAACAATTGTATCGTGCTGCCAAGGCTAAGCTTAAGCTCAGACTCAAGGTTACCATCAAGGATAAAGTGCCTGTCATGCCAAAGCCAGCAACCGTCGAGGACGAAGTGCCAACTCCTGCTAAGATTGTTGAAGCACAAGATGCGCACACCTCCGAATCAGCAATGCCTGCATCAGGATCCTCTGAATCTTCCAAGGCCGCACTCGCCGCGAGTGTTTATGGTCCATTATCCACTGACAGAGTCTCTCGAGAAGAAAGAGAGAACCAAGTAGACGACTCCAAGGTTTCTCTTCCCGAGCCTGCAGCACGTTCCAACTCACCACCCCCTGTTATCGACGGTTTCGCCGTTTCCTGTAACGTTTGTAGTGCACCTATTCCAGATATCCACTACCATTGCAGCACCTGTGAAGATGGTGATTTCGACTTGTGCCCAGCATGCAATGATGGTGGAATCACTTGCATGGGTGGGCACTGGTTGATCAAACGCATTGTTGAGAAAGGCAAATACATTCATAGCACAACCGAGAAACTTGCCCCTAAACAATTTTCGGCTTACAGACCTGTCGTACCCAAGCTACCCCAATATTCCGCCTCTCAAACTACCCTGGTCGCACCTGCAGTCGAAGAGAAAGTCCCTGTTCCTACTCGCACTTGCAACAGCTGCATCGGGGAATTTTCCGAGGAGAGATTCGTCACTTGCACCGATTGTGAAGATTTCGACTTGTGTATCTCATGCCATATATCCTTAAAGCATGGTCACAACCCTAAGCACGCCTTCGCTTTCGTGGCTGAGGATGCCAACCGCAATGCTTTCGCTCAGGCCCTTCTCGCCCCGGGCAGAAACGCTTTTCACTACGCCCTTTGTGATGGATGTGACCGATACATCTTTGGTGTTCGTCACAAGTGCCTCGATTGCCCAGATTGGGATTACTGCGATTCATGTATTGTAAATGCTAGCTTCATTCACCCACGTCACAGATTTGTACCTCTCTACGAATCTATCAGCAGCACTGGTGCTGAACCACAGGTTGCCAAGGTTCGTCACCGTGGAACCTTCTGTGATGGACCTCTCTGCAATCGCAATCGTAGCTCTATGGCGTATATCACTGGAGATCGTTACAAGTGTGCTCTCTGCCACGATACCAATTTCTGTGCTTGCTGCGAAGCCAGTCCATCCAATCCACACAATAAGACTCATCCTCTTATCAAATTCAAGACACCTGTTCGCAACGCTAACGTTACTACCATTGGTGATCATCCAGATGGTAGACATATGGCACTAATGGGTGATCGTCGCCCTCAAGATCAAACCATTTCCAAGGCAACCGAGACCACACCAGCTCAATCCACCAATGCTGCCACACAAGTTCAAACAGTTGCCGAGGTCAAGCCTACCGAAGCCAAGAGTGAGGAGCCAGTCAAGACCGAGGAGCCAGTCAAGATCGAGGAGCCAGTCAAGACCGAGGAGCCAATCCAGGTTGAGGAGACTGCTGTGGTCGAGGAGCCTGTTTTGGTCGAGGAGACTGCTAAGGAGCTTCCAGCACCTGTCGAAGAGGAATTGATTGCACACTTCGTTCGTGATGCAGTTGCTGATGGTACCATCATGACACCAAACTCAGTCTTTGAACAAACCTGGTATCTTCGAAATGGTGGTAAGACATCTTGGCCTGCAGGATGCAGCGTTAGATTCGTTGGCGGTGATAACATGTGTGCCGTTGATCCTGAACACCCAGCCAGTGTGCATGAACTTGTCAGCGCTGCTGAGAGCACAACTTGTTATACTGAAGTTGCTCCAGGTCAAGAATACGGTTTTACCGTCTTGATGAGAACTCCTAACCGTGCTGGTAACTTCATCTCATACTGGCGTCTTACTACTCCTACTGGAGATAAATTTGGTCACAGACTTTGGTGTGACATTACTGTCAATGAGCCAACTCCAGTCGTCAAGGAAGAGCCAAAGGAAGAGCAAGAGGAAGAAGAAAAAGAAGCTCATACACTTGCTTCCGTCTATGATTTGGTTCAGCGTGTTGAGGATGAGAGGGCCGCCAAGGCCGCTAAGATTCAGGCCGTCGAGGTTGAAGCCGCCCAGGTTGAAGCTGCCAAGGTTGAAGTTGCTGAATTCGAAGTCGAATGTTACGATGACGCTACCTCAACCAAGGCTGAGGGTAGTCAAATGATCTTCCCTAAGCTCGATAAGGAATCTCCAATGTCAAGCGTTCACGAGGAGGCTAAACAAGCAGCAGATGTCCCAGCTTCCGAGGAAATTTTCAATGATGACTTTGAAGATGATGAGGCCGATGATGCATTCATGACTGATGAGGAGTATGATATTCTCGATGCTAGCGATGAGGAATATCTCGCCGAGCAGGAGTCGGTATCTAAGAAATAAATGAATGACCCAGGAAATTGCATTAGGGAAAAGATCATTACATCAGTTAATGAAAAGGACGTGGATGAATATGGCCATGGGAATGGGGATGGATTATCACGAATAAGGTAGGCGTAAGATTGACACACGAATAAGCTCTGGATAGCGGATGGATCAAAGGAATTGGGTGGAGCTTTGGGGTTTTTTTTACTTGACTTATTTTGTCAGAAAGGACATGGATCTATCTCACTCGTTGCTTTTTAATTATCCTTTTTTTCTTTAGGCTTTTTTTGGGGTTTCTTTTACTACTTTCAATCATATGTGAGAATATTTTTCGTTACGAAAGATTTCACACAGTGATTGATTAATGGTTGTGATTGTGGTTGTAGTTGTGGTTAAGGTGGTGCTTTTCTATTAGGAAGGAATAATTTGTTAAGTAAAGAAATGATCATTTAAATTAAAAAATCTCTCCTCTTAGATGTTTTGTTATGATATGAGATAATGTAGTAATGTGATGATGTGATTGTTTATAATGATTGAGTGATGAAAGAGAAGATGATGGGTTGAATTGAGTTGAATTGAGGATATAAAGAGGGGTAAGGGTACCTTCTACTTTCAGACGATTCTTTTCTACCAAAATTCATAATTTTTATCTATAGATACTTTTATAATCAATAGTTAAAATTAATTAAAATATAATTATAAATTAATTTTTGAATTTTTGAAATTTTTGAAATTTTTCTTTTTTTTATTAAAGATTTACTATTTAGGATTTTATATATATAAAAATTTAAAAACTTAAAAAATATCATCGAGTATTTTTATTTTTCTTAAATTGAAAAGTATATTATCTTTTATATATAAATTTAGAAATTTTACTTTCGGGTCACTCTCGATTTGAGTTATTTTTTTATATTATTATAAATTATAGTTTTTTATTTATTTATTTATTTATTTATTTATTTATTTATTTATTTATTTATTTATTTATTTATTTATTTATTTATTTATTTATTTATTTATTTATTTATTTATTTATTTATTTATTTATTTATTTATTTATTTATTTATTTATTTATTTATTTATTTATTTATTTATTTATTTATTTATTTATTTATTTATTTATTTATTTATTTATTTATTTATTTATTTATTTATTTATTTATTTATTTATTTATTTATTTATTTAATTTATTATTATTATATAGTTAAATAGTTATAGATAGATTTTGAAGATTTTAAGTTTTTTGGGATTTTAGGATTTTATTAATTGAGATTTTCAATTCGTGTAGGATTTATATATATATATATTTAAAAATTATTAAAAATTTATTTTATATTTTTTGGGGGGGGAATGTTTATATTATATTTAATTAAATTGATTGTTGGATTGACTTCAAAGGTGTGCACACTAAATCAATAATATAAGGGTAAATGATATATTTTATTCTTTTTTCTTCCCTTTTAAACAAAGAGGGAATGTTTACTTATAGAGATAATGTATATAAATATAAATAATAGTATATATATGATTATATATATAAGTATTAGTATATATATAGAAATATATACAGGTACTAGTATACATATAGTTATACGTAACCCTAATCTCATCGATATTCCGACACTGATTGATTTATTTTATTGAATAATTTATGATTATTGTTTTATTAATAATATAAATATTTTCTTATAGAAAATTTTATATAAGATCAAATATAAATATTAATAAAATATTAATTATAATTTATCTTATTGAATAAATTGATTGATTTGATTAATTATAATTGAAATATTTCCAAAAAACTCATATTTTATTTTTAATAGTTTTTGTTGAAAGGTTATTGAAGTTTTTTAAGTTTTTGAATTTATATATATATCTTATATAAATTGAAAATCGTGATTTCAATTATTTATATTTCAATCAATAAAATTGAGAAAAATCAGAAATTTCAAAGATCGATTAATGATTATATAATAAATATATCATTCAAGTTTTATTGAATTATATTAAATAATTATAAAGTTATTAATAGATGAAATTTATGATTTTTGATGTAAAAAGATGGTGTTACGAACCACGACTAAGATTATATAATTAGGTATTAGTGTTTGGACTGTTGATTATTGGGGAGTTCCTTATCGCCTGCGATTAGGAACCTAGGACCACCACCAGTGGGTGCATGGACTCACGGTCCGGCCTTTGGATAAACCACAAATCACACCAAAAATCGGCGATTTTAAAATTGAATTCAAATTTAAATTCATAATATTTTTGGTTTAGAACTTGAGAACAAGTATAATCAAGTATCAAAATATAATATATTGAAAAGTTATCTAAAAAGAAAATAATCTTGAAAAGAAAAAATATAATCTTACCTTTCCCTATCAGTTTTTTTTATAGGGGAAAGTAAATTAATTTATAAAACCTTCAATCTTGATAATAATAATATTGCTTTCGAGGTATAAAATATCCTTATACTTCTTATTTTATATTTCAAATTTGAAATATTTTCTTCAAAAACTCGAATTATATGCGAATTTTGAAAATGTTGATTTTTGCTGTGATTTTGTGGTTTACTTACAGGCCGGACCGTGAGTTCGTGCACTCACTCACTGGTGGACTTCTAGGATAGATATCTTAGGATAAGTGTTCTAGATGATCAAGGTAGACTAGGATAATATAGGAGCCTCATACTCAACTTAGTTATCAATTAGTTTATCTATATTTTATTTGATCTAATAACAACTTCACTTCTAAGTAAATATCAATAATAAAGCCTTAACCTATAACTATCAATCAACAAACCTTAGGCAGCCGCTGCCCCAATATCAGAAGCGTTATAGGTGGCCCAAATCAAAAATGATCCGAAAGTAAAGTAGGGGACTTATATATATAAAAAAAATTAAAGAATCTTTAATAATTTTTTAATAAAAATTTAATAATCTTTTTGAATTGAAGATAATTATTAAAAAATAAACTATTATTTAATTATATAATTTTTTTTTAAATTTTTGATATTTTAATTCTAATTAATTAAATAATTATTTATTTTTGATAATTTCAATTAAAAAAATCATAATAAAAGCTAATTTCTTGTATTTTTGAAAATTAAAATCAAAAAAAGATTAAAACTATTATATTTTAAAATTTTATCGAGTAATTTTATTTTCATTAAATTAAAAGTAAAATTATATATATTTTCTATATAAATTATATTTTAAAAATCTAGGTTTTAAATACTTGTTTAATAAATTATAAATATAATTTACTTTATATATAAATATTTGAGACCTTTTAGAAAATACTCATATATTTATATAAGAAGTATTTTTTTACTTTTTTAATTTATAAATTAATTAAATCAATAATTTTATTGTTTAAATTAATATTATACTAATAATGGTTGTATCAAATAAATGATTAAAATACTATTCTTACAAAACTGGGCCGGCGCATATCGATAATAACGAGGATAGATTTTGAAGAAAAGTTTTCACCGTTCGCTCTCATTTTCTCTTAAATCAATAAATATATTTTGTCCTTCACTATCACTTTCATTATCCTTCATTATCCAAATGAGACAATCCACTGAAGCTGTTGCATCAACTCCTTCACTTCATGAGTAGGAGGTCCATTGAAGAATCTGACGATGATCTTTTCAAGTGAAGGAATGGCATTGAATTGCCTATTGACCTGCGAGCAGACCTCTTGGATGAATTGCAAATTATCCGAGTCCTGGCTCGCCTTGGCCAAGCCGATAGGATTGCAGCTATATACAAGTGCTTTCAGCGTTGTCAGTTTGGTACACTTCTCTTGAAGAAGGTTAAGACTACGCAAATCATCTTCTCTGAGTGTTATTTTTCCCAGTTGATCTTTTACATTCTCCGCGACCGGAAAGTTGATGCATATATGAGATAGATTACTTGCGTTTATACACCCAATACAACTCAGAAAGGATTGGAGAAGGTTAGCCTGGCGCTGTGTTGTATTCATAAAAGTAAAATTATTCAACTGGTACAACACCGCGCAAGCCTCTTCGTGTATTTGTCGATTGGTATATAGTAATGCAAGCCATCGGACTGGTCTCTCTGGGGCAAACATATCGACCACTTCCGCACCTTTCTCTTGAAAAAGGTATAGTGGATGTGCAACAATAAGCAGCCTTTGGTAGATATCGTTACGGACTTTGCGGGGTAAACTGAAAAAGCCAGAGGGAGGAGATGTCGTACTCGAAGTGCGGACGCTATTTTCTTTAGAAGAATCCATGGTATGCCTAGCTGGAGGAATAAAGTATCCTGACGGGTGTGCAGTGGAGCGATAGCAGTGTATTGACTTCTAACTCAAGCAACTAGTGGATACGCAGGGCTTTCCTTGAGAATGTGTCGAATGCGTAAATAGTGGAAATGATAGGTCTGGCAAAGAACGTCTGAAAATAGGTATGTTTGACCATTTTATACAGAATGTATTGTATGCATTAAGTCCCCTACCTACCCCACATTCCGACCGCCCTTTGCACCGGGGACTATGATTTTCACCTATCAATAACTTTACAACGAATCAATATAATTTGATAAAATTTAAATTATAGATTTATTAAAGTTCTATAATTTATTAATAAAATCAATTATAGATGATCTACTTATAAAACGAATAATTAGAAAATTCTAATGAATTATTTATAAGATGAATAAATAGATTATTTAAAAATAATCTATTTGTTTATTTTACAGATATCTATAGAATTTTATAGATTCTTTATAGAATAAATAATTGTTTTAATAGATGATCTATAAGATGGATCATCTATAGATATCTATAGGTTGCGGATTATTTCTATGCAGCCTAGCTGGAGCTGATGGAGCTTGTTGATATGATTCTGGATTCTTGGATCTTAATATCTTGTTTGTGTCTACCTGAATCGATGAGCTGTTTTTGATTTGGAATGGTTGCGATCGTTAGCTTGTTCTTATTAATGGATTTTGTACTGGGTTTTCTGTCGTATTTTCTTCTGCACAATCTTAGATTGATACGGGACATATCATTCAATCTATCTTGTGCATAGATATCGTCTCAACGTACACTCACTAAAATAAACTTTTTTCTCTTCACTTTAAAACTAACCTCATCCCCTCCTTCTGTTCGCCTATTCCACACCACAATCATCACACATCACACAACCTACTCTCCCCTCACCTCCCTCCCCCAAACGCTCAAAAACCTCTCCCTCAAAACCACCCCATCACACCGCACCCCATCCAAAACCCCCAAACCCGTCGCCCCAGCCAAAAGCCCCGCACCCCCCACTCCCGCACCAATAATTCCACCCACAGCCGCACCACCCATAACCAGACTCTGACACCAAGCAAAAATGCTCCCTGCCTCAACAAGACCGATACTTGATTGCCATGCCGCAGCTGCGGAGCCGGCGACGGGTCCTGCGGCGGAAAAACCAACTGCGCCGAGGACGGGGACTGCCGCGATAGAGGCGGCTGTTAGGAGGCCTCCTACTACTTGGAAACCGAATCGGTAGGGGTGGGCTTTTATGTAGTTTGTGATGCCTGGTTGGGGGAGAGAGGGGTGGTTAGATGTTTGTTTTTTGATGAGTGGATGTTGAGGGTTCTTAAGGGGGAGAGGAAATAGAGAGGTGGGAAGTATGGAGTAGATGGATAACTCAGAGGGTTTGATAAAACGTAAACCACGAACCTTTGTTCTCCTCATTCTCGTTCAAACTCATGATTTCCTTTAAAAACCCAGGACACCAACATACCAAAATCCTCGATAAAAGAGATGAATCCCAAAGATCTTCAGGAAATTTCCCAATGAGAATGCGATTCGGAATTTCGCTCTTGAACTCACTGTTTCCACTCTCACCTGCATCATCTATATCATGAAAAAGTGGATGACCGGAAGAAATCTCATACAAAATACTTCCCAGAGCGAAAAGTTCCGCTCGGGAAATTTTCTCTTCATCTGTAGTCAGTCGAGCTGAGATGACATCTGGAAGTTGATAACGTGGTGGATATCGAGACAACTGTGTTGGTTTAGGCTCTGGGGAGATGTGTTGGTTTTTGAATAGGTTTTCTGCGGATCCGTCTTTGTGGAGGAGGATATCAAAATTGCGGATTTTAGTGGGAGATGATGACTTGGTATCTTGATTTGGATCTGGGGAGAATATTTTCTGAATTGCGTGTGCCCATTTGGTGTGGAGCTCGCGGTCGGATGAGGAATTGAGATTGAGATTGGGGTCCTCGTTTTTCTTTTCATAGAGCGGTGAAAGACGGACTCTACATATTGCTCGCTTATATGCTCTCATTTTGTTGTTTGAATATATTTTGGGAATGTCGAAATAAAGATATTATTGATGTTGAGGGCTTCTTTGGGAGATCTAGGCGTTGTAAATGGAGGGTGTTGATCAAAAGATTAGAGAGAAGTATATGACATTCCAGAATCTGTAGTAAAAGATCAGACCATCAATTCTGCTTCGAAGTGATCCAGATGATATGATATAAAAGTAAAAAGATCGATGGGATAAGTTGTCTGTTGTACACTTTCTCAAGGCGGCAGTGCGATATTAGTGGCTAGAATAAATGCGGGGGTTAGTGTTACATTCCCGAAAGCTTTCACCCCGCTTATTACTATTGGATGATGTAAAGTAGGGCTAGATGTACACGTATGACTGTGTAGCCTAGATGTAACATCCCATATGTAGTGCGACCATAGCAACGGGAAGTAACAGAGAATGACGGCACGGGAAATGGCAGGAAAGTGATAGTGTAGAAAATGATAATAAATGACAGGATGAGACAAGAATATGTATTTAAATAAATAATAAATAATTAAATAATAAATAATTAATAAATTAATAAATTAAAATATATTAATCACTCAGAGCCCGACTTTTAAAAAATTAACAACGGTATTTCAGCTGTGTATTTTCAACTTAGATCTATAAATAGATAACAAAACTTTTCAAAGGCTTAAGAAGTGATCATCTAAAGTATTCCGTCCAGAATTCAAAAAATCTACAATGAAGACAGAACCTTATTGTCACCATCTGCCACTTTTAACAGTTTTTTTGATCAGAAAGCCTGATCAGAAATAGTAGAAACACATCACAGTAAAACTGCTGAAAACAGCCGTATATTACGACGGCTAAACTAGAAAGGGGATAGTGTTACGACGGCTATCTTCTACATTGTTTCATATGACTAAAACTAAGGTAACATGATCAAAGTTATGTTATAGACCGCTGAGGAACATTGATTATCCAGGACCGCGTAACTGTCCTGATTAGCTATAGGTATGAAGGTCTATATAATCAAGATGGATTTCCTTTGTATAAAGCTTTATATTCAAAATCAATCATTTAGTATACTCTACTATTAGTTATAAATAGTATATCATTATTGTCTTTATTGAAGTCCCTATTTGATACCTAATTATAAATCTACTTCAAAAGCCTAGAACACTGTAACGGTACTGTACTGGAGGCAGCGGCTGCCTGAGGTTTCGTTGGTTGGTAGTTATAGGTTAAGGCTTTATCAATTAGGTTCACTTGAAAGTGAAGTCGTTATTAGATCAAGTAGAATATAGGTAAACTAATTGATAACTAAGTTAAATATAAAGCTTCTAAATTATGAAATTATTCTGATTATATACTAATAAATATAATTTGGATAATTTGAATAGACTGATTTATCCAGTCTATCCATCCAATTAAATAGATAGGATAGATTGGTCTATCTGGTCTATTCATCATATGATCCATTATTAACCTCAGGATACTAATCCTGGAACAATTCCAATCTTAGGATAATAATCCTGGGATAAATTTTATCTTAGGATAATAATCCTGGGACAAATATTGTCCTGAGATAATAGTCCTGGAACGAATTATATCCTAGGACATTTGTTCTAGAACCCAATAATTGTCTAACCTATTCTTTCTGAGACATTATTTGTCCTAAAACAATATTTGTCCTAGGATTCCTTATCGATAAGGATCCCCCTAAAGAAAGCAGTTCAAACATCAATAACTAGATTTATTTTATAAAAATGAATGTGATTCGTGACACTATCCCCTTCCCGGCCAAGTGTCGTCCTCGATCGCTTATAACTAATACGAAATCTATAATATTTATTCTTTATATTCCTTTTTTTCTTTCTGTAATATATCATCTCAACGTACTCGAAAACAAACAGAGCAATTGGAACTTGATAATCGAATCGAATGAATAAGAAGCGAAATGGTTGCTTGTATTCGATATGAAAAGGCTAATCGTTGTTATATTGCTTTGGAGTCGGGCTCTAACAATGATAGATGTACTGAATATTATCGTTATGGAAAAACTTGTGATATAAGGTCAAAGAACAAAATACCATCCCTTTCCGATTGGTTCTTTATTGATCATCAAAGACAAAAACTTTGTAAAGAGAAGGAAAAGGCTTTCACAGTATCACAAAAAGCTATGATCAAGATTTCTCGCCTTTATAAACAACAATATTTATTGAATGAATAGGAGCAGAAATTGATAGCGGCTGGTTTAAATTCTCTGAATGAGTTTAATGCTTTAAAAGAGAAAGAAAGACTCGAAAAAGAAAAAGAAAAAGAAATTGCTGCAACTTCAACATCCGTTATTCCTTCCGACCCTTTTGGTCAATTTGATCAATTTGATTCTGAACTTTCTATAATTGGTTCCGACTCCTTCGATCCCTCTTTTTTGTATTCAATAGATTCGCTATCTATACAAGCTGTATTGAATTCTCTTTTCTTTTGGGCAAATCCAGATTTTATCGACGAAAATCCTCAAACTTCTCAAAATACTTGAGGTCTTTTTCTAATTCCTATATATTCTTGGAGTTTAGATAATTTTTCTATTTCATTAGATATTTGATTTTGTTTCTAATATATTTGCAATTTAGTATTTTCTTTACTTTATACTTAGTATTTTGATTAATGGATATAATTTCGGTTTCAGGAACTTTAGATACTCCTGATAGTACTAGTTCGAGCAAGGATATATAAAATACTGAATGAATGTTTATATTCTTTAATAATACTAATTTATAATTCAAGGATCCTTTTACTTTCTTGATTTTGAATAATCCTAATTTCTTATAATCCAATTTCGTATTTGGTCTCTTTATCTTGATGTTTTTTCGGAGTAGATAGACTTTATTCTTCTTCTTTAACGTTGGCTTTTGACTATACTTCTTGTTATAATAATAAGCGTTTCTTTCAACAATGAACTTGAGTTCTATTGATATTTCTTTATAAACTTCCTTGAATTTCTTTGTTTATACGATAACAGATTAGTTCTCTATTTCTGGAATACCTGGTTCCCGATATACAACTAATTTGTATCCAAAGTTGGCATAATTCGATGAAACTTGGATAGTTTCTGAAGTAGAGCTATTGTATACGAATTGTGCTAAAGATAATAATCCTATCCAATTATTTTATTGATAATTCATATAACAACGAAGATATACTTTAACAATCTGATTTATTTGTTTGTTTCCTTTATTTGTTTGTAAATGAAATGCTATAGACATTTTCCTTTTTATATCTAATAATGTTATTAAAGCAATCCAGAATTTTGATGTAAAGAGTTTATCTCTATCGGACAATATCTCTTCTGATAATCTATGTACTATAATAACTTCTTTTAGGAATATGATTGTTAAGGTTTCTGTAGTTAAGGTAGTTTTATATAGTATTAATATTATGTACTTAGTCAGTCGATCTATAATGATTAGGAGGTAATTGTATTCTACTCCTATTGTTGGATCCTTGGATTTAGGTAGCGATTCTATGAAATCTTATGATATTGATTTTTATGATGTTGGTGGTATTTTAGTTGTATATATTTGTCTATAAGGGACATGACGAGAAGTTTTATTCTTGATACAAATATCATATTTAGTAACCACTTTTTTGACTATAATTCAGAGTCCCGGATTCCAATATTATCTCTTAATTCTCAAATATATTCTTTGTATTTCCTGATGATTATGAACTAGTAATATATACTACTTCTCGATGAATTCGATGGTAATACTATTTGGTAACCAAATTTTTCCTGTGACTTGTATCAATCCATTTATAGTTATTAGCAGTTCAGACTATTTGATGTTTTCCTTATTCAATTATATGTCTATAAGTTTGTTTTTCCAGACTTCCATTGGTTTATTCTTTAAAACAACAATTTCTGTTAAATTCGGAATAAGGTCTCCATTAAATAAAGATTTCAAGATTGCTATCTTTTGATAGATTTTATTATCTTTATACCCTAATGGCCTACTTAGTGCATTTGTTCTTGCATTGTCTTTGCCTTTGATATACTTGATTATTAAGTCGAAACCAATTAATTCTTTAGTTTATCAAGTTAATCTTTGATTATTCAGAATCTTAGTTGTAATGAAGATTTGTAGATTTATATGATTAATATAAATGATTATTGGGAATTTAGTTCTTTGAAGATAGATTCTTTAATGTTTCAACGATTTGATTATAGTCATAAATTCTTTCTCATAGATATTATAATTTTGCTTTGTTTTATTTATTTTGTTAAAGTAATAAATAATTGGGTGTAGTTTCTCATTGTTATCTCTTTAAAGATGAACTCCTGCTACATAGGTATCAGAAATGTTTGTTTTAATGATGTTTTCTTGATTGTTATAATAATTGTAGAGTATAGGTTCCCTAGTAAATCTATCCTTGATTTCTTGGAAGGTTTGTTTTGCTTTTTCGTTTTATATGAATTCTATACCCTTTTTTGTTATCTTCATAAATAATTCTATTATCTTGGAAAAGTCTTTGATAAATATTCGACAAAAGTTGGCGAATCCTAGTATAACCTATATATCCTTGACATTTTTAGATTGTTCCCAATTTTTTATTTTCTCAGTTTTTTCTAG
The DNA here is from genome assembly GCA_025389085.1 of Sclerotinia subarctica. Lineage (NCBI taxonomy): Eukaryota > Fungi > Ascomycota > Leotiomycetes > Helotiales > Sclerotiniaceae > Sclerotinia > Sclerotinia subarctica. Next base: position 758,368 of record QRFI01000007.1, read on the forward strand.
GTCAATACTTATCTGACCTAATTTGATTATATATTCCAGGAAAGTTACCTTCTTGATTCCAAACTTGTATTTTGATAATTTGAGTCATGAGTCGATCTTCCTAAATGTTTCAAATACCTTGAGGATATGTTCCTTATGTTTTTCTTCTTTCTAAAAGAAAATCAGGATGTCATTCAAATAATAGATTACAAATAAGCTAAACTCCTTGAATATTTCATTGTTTTGTTGTTGATATATAATAGGTATATTAGTTAATCCAAATAACATAACTGTATATTCCTATAATCCGGAAGGTAATATAAAAGCGGTCTTTTATTCATATCCTTCCTTGATTTGTATAAGATTGAAAACATTCCTTTGATCTAGTTTAATATAGATTATTGCCTTACTCAACTTATCCTTTAGTTCCTAAACTTTAGGTATAAGATATACATCCCTGATGGTCCTATCATTCATTCGGTGGTAGTCTCTGCAAGATCAACTATTCAGATCTCCTTTTTTGAATACTAATAGTATATTAGATATACAAAGAGACTTGGATTTCCTAATCCATCCTTTCTTTTCAGTTTTCGATTAGTATTCTTCCCATATTCTTAAGGTACTAAGGTTATATGATCTCAATCTCTTAATTGAAGGTATGAATCCCTCTTTGAAATTGATCTTATAATCCTAAGGCTTATATTCCGGCAAAGCTCTCAAGTCCTATAGGTTTTCGAACAACTTGGTGAATTTTCTGTATTATATTGGAATTTCTTTTGTATTGATCTTACCGATCAGTGAAGGATCTGTGACTGTTATAATACAGTATCTGGTTTTCTTGGAAATCTGTTCCTTTGGATTATATAATCATTCGTTCTTGTATCAACAATAATCAAATATGAAGGTATCCTTTATCTAATCAATATTTGGATTATGCCTTTTAATCCAGAGGATTCCCAAGATTATTATATATCTGCCTAATAATACTAAGTCCAATTTGACTTGTTTTGTATACCCTTCTGACATAATTATTTTTAGAGTACTAATCTGTCTTTGTACCCATCCGTCTACTCTAGCCTTCTTTCCTCTCAGTAGTATTAATTGATATAAATGTTTTTTAAATTCAATAAGGATTCTGTTTTCTTTTGTAAAATTGGGATTTATAAATATTCCTATAGCTTCTGAATCGATCAAAGTTTTAACTTCCTGTTTTCCGAGATTGATTCCTATAATTAATTGTTCAATCCCAATTGTACTATTAAGTTCTAGTGATAGTGATTTGGTGATTCATTCTTTGGTAAAGAGGTTCAATTATTTATATTGATATTTGCTTATATTTAATAATCTGTAGGGTATAGTTATTGATAGTTCTATTGGTTTTATCTGAAAGTCTCGGCAATAGTCCTTGGCCCAATGGCGTTTATAGTAATAATTAATCCTACGCCAGATCCTGCGGTATTCAACTTGTAATAGGATTTCCTATATATCTTTGATTACTAGATCATAATTATTATACTCCTATCCTTCATTAATCTGAAAAGAGTCTAAGTCTGTAACAAATCTCTTAGCATTATCTTCCCTTGTATTCTTCTTGAATATTATTTGATAAAGATTGTTATAAATGATGATATATAGGATCAATAGGGTTGGATAATTATGAATCTGATACTTTTCTACAAAATCAGGTTTTTGTTCTTTATGATAGTATTATGTATGTTTTCTATCGAGGTAATTGGTCAGGTATTATAGCTCGTTTTTTTGAGGTTTTAGATGGATTTTGTTGATTTGCTGATTATCTTGAGATCCTTCAATAGATCCTTTTTCTTTGAGCAATTTGACTGACTTATGATTATCTGTAAGCTCAACTTTCTTATTGGCATTTCCGATTGGTTCTATCTTTATAGATAGGATGGCTATATTCAACTCCCTAAATTGTTCTGGATATAATTAGAATAACTCTTTTTCTAACAATCCAATTTTGTGAGAGTTATCCTTTAATATATCTATTTTTCGGGATCCTTGTCTTTTGTTTCCAAATCTTTCTTGTTTCTTGCCTTTCACAACGAATAGCTTTTTTTGATTATAGTCTCGAGATATATGCCCATTTTTTCTATAGGTGAAATATAGATTATTCTCTTTACATCTTTTCTTTTCTTCAATATTAAGCCTATTTGATTTATAACAATGTTCAACTTTATCTAACTCTATTGGATCATTGGCATTGTAGTGTCTGTTCTGATGCTAAGGTTTAGAAAACTTTCTGTTTTTTTGAATAATTCCCTTTTTCTTTATTCGTCTTTCGTAAAAATAGTTGTCGATTAGAATAAAGGTTTCGATTAATTCAGAAAGATTTGGTGGTTTTGAAGCTCTTATTAGTTCATCCTTAATGATGTCCTTGAGTCCCTTATAGAACTGGGATCTAAGATAATCATTATCCTATATAATATATCTAATATATTGTTGGAATTTAGCAATATAGATTGTGACTGATCCTGTTTGCTTAAATTGTTGTAATACTCTCTCAATTATATGATTGGGGTCAACTTCCCTGAATACCTTGTTGAAACCTTGTCGAAATGATTTGTAAGTACCAAAAAGACAATGTATCTCAGATTTCATATTTTCATTGAGCTGATCATTGATGATTTTGATTATTAGGTTATTGAAAAAGGGTTCGATCCAATTGAACGTAATTCCCTGAAAAAACAAGATTAACCATAAGATCCTTTGCATTGATATTAAAAAGAGGTATTTATTAAAGGTATAATAAAGATCAATTTGTATAACAAAAACTTGATGCTTACTATGATCTTTATAAAATAGATCAGGGGTAGATATTTGGATTGTTCATCTTGACTTTATATTGATGGCAGCCTGTCCTGAGGCTCTAATAGAGGAGAAGGAAACTGGTTTGGTGGGTTATTGAATAGAGTCCATTATAATTGATATAGTTTAACTGAAAACAGTGTTCAAAATGTAACGGTATTATATTGGAGACAGTAGTTGCCTGAGGTTTCGTTGGTTGATAATTATAGGTTAAAACTTTATCAATTAGGTTCACTTGGAAGTGAAGTCGTTATTAGATCAAGTAGAATATAGGTAAATTAATTGATAACTAAGTTAAATATAAAGTTCCTAAATTATAAAACTATTCCGATTATATACTAATGAATATAATTTGGATAGCTTGGATAGACTGGTTTATCTAGTCTATCCATTCAATTGGATAGATAGGATAGACTGGTCTATCTAGTTTATTCATTATATGATCCATCATTAGCCTCAGGACATTAATTCTGGAACAATTTCAATCCTAGGATAATAATCTTGGGACAGATTTTATCCTAAGATAATAATCCTGGGACAAATACTGTTCTGGGATAATAATCCTAGAACGAATTATATCCTAAAATATTTGTTCTAAAACCTAATAGTTGTCTAACCTATTCTTTTTAAGATATCATTTGTCCTAGGACAATATTTGTCCTAGGATTCCTTATCGATAAGGATCCCCCTAAAGAAAGCGGCTCAAACATTAGTAACTAGATTTATTTTATAAAAATGAACGTGATTCGTGACAAACACTTCTATATAATCTAGATAACTACTTTTGTAATATTTTGAACATTATTATTGCTTCAAATACCGATTCGACAAATAACAACGTTATATCTTTCAAGATATTATAGCCTAATAACCCTACTACAATTAATTAAATCACCCCCGAAAGTATCGATAAGGATAAAGATATTGTTATAGGAGATATCGAAGATTCCAAGAAGATTATTATCATTAAGATTCTTAAAATCACTTTATCAAACTAATTCATAGGTAATCGATAAAAATTAGAAATCTTTTTGCTCCAATTTGAGATCTACTTCCAATTCAATTAGGATAAGTTCAATTATGATATTGACAAAAGTGTCTGGGTTGTTTTTTACCTCAAAGGAGAAATTGTTAAATAGATTCAATTATACCTCAAGGATTACTTTATTAATTTAAATAAGTTTAAGAAACGAATATACCCAATACAAATCATCTTCAAAAGATTCGAAGGGTTTAAGAAAGAAATACAACAAATATTCAGAAATATTAATAAATTATACAATATTAAATCCAAAATTTATGACCTTAAACAAACAAGATCAGCAATCAAATATGTTATAGAATTCAGAAGGTATATCGGTATTATTAGATAGGAAGAAAATACAACAATAAATTATTATAGGAAAAGGCTCAAATCTGAAATCAGATTGGAATTGGATTATAATTATATTTGGAAAGATCTGAACGAATTAATTGAGAAATCTATTAAGGTGGATAAAATGCTTTATAAATATCAAAAGGAAAATCGATCTTTCAATTTTTATAGGAATCAAGATTATAGTAAGTACTACAAGAATAAGGGGAGATCTCAAAAGAATAAACAACTTTATAAAGATCTAATATAATTGGATATAATTTTCAAAAATAAATTGTTTAAGGAAAAGGTAGAATGAAGATGTAAGAATAAGTTATACTTCGAATATAGCAAATCAGATTATCAAACTAGGGATTGCTGAAGTAATGTTACGACAGGTCTCACAATACTTAATATCACGTGATTAACATCATGTGATATGAGGATCCCAGTAGGCTCAGCTGTCCCAATACAACTGGGACAACTAGGAGCACTGGGACGCTTAGTACGAAGGTCTATATAATCAAGATGGATTTCCTTTGTATAGAGCTTTGTGCTCAAGATCAATCATTTAGTATACTCTATTATTAGTTACGAATAGCATATTCATCATTGTCATTACTTAAGTCCCTGCTTGACGCCTAGTTATAAACCTACCTCGAGAGCCTAGAACACTTCCATGTGATCTAGACGGCTACCCTTGTAACACTTTGAGCACTATTATTGCTTCAAGTACCGACTCGACTAGTAACGACAATATGTCTTCCAAGACACCACAGCCTAGCAACCCTGCTATAGCCGATCAAGGCATTCTCGGAGGTACCGATAAGGATGGAGACATCGCTATGGGAGGTATCAAAGACCCCAAGGAAATCACTGTCACTGAAACCCTCAAGGTTGCCTTGCCAAACCGATTTATAAGCAATCGACAAGAGCTAGAAACCTTCTTGCTTCAACTTGAGATTTACTTCCAATTTAATCAGGACAAGTTCAATCATGACGCCGATAAAAGCGTTTGGGCCGCCTCCTATCTCAGAGGAGAAGCTGCTAAATGGATCCAACCATACCTCAAGGACTACTTCACCAACTTGAGTGAGCCAAAGAAGCGATTGTACCCGACTCAAACTATCTTTGGGAAATTCGAAGGGTTTAAGAAAGAAATACAACAAGTATTCGGGAATGTCAATGAATTATGTGATGCTGAGTCCAAGATCTATGGCCTCAAGCAAATAGGGTCAGCAGTCAAGTACACTATGGAATTCAGGAGGTATATAGGTACCACTGAATAGGAAGAGAACGTAATAATGAGCCACTACCGGAAAGGGCTCAAACCTGAAGTTAGGCTAGAACTAGATCGCAATTGCACTTGGGAGGATCTAAACGAATTGATCGAGGAGTCTATCAAAACAGATGAGATGCTTTACGAGTATCAGAAGGAACACCGTTCTTCCAACTTTTATGGAAACCGAGATCGTGGTAAGTACCATAAGAATGAAGGAAGACCTCGAGAGAACAGACAACCTTATAGAGACCCAATACAATTGGATACAATTTTTAGAAACAAACTATCTAAAGAAGAGGTAGAACGAAGACGCAAAGACAAGCTTTGTTTCGAATACAGCAAGCCAGGTTATAGAGCCAGAGATTGTCAAAGCAAAAAGCCACCAGAAGGAGGTTATCACAAGAAGTTCGGCAAAAGCCAACTTAATGTGACCTTCACACTTCAATTATATACAACAACCTTTACAGAACCTGAGGAGATTCAGTATATAGGCTATAAAGAATTCAAGAAATTGCTAAACGAACTACCAAAGAATAAAGAAGGCTTCAACACAATAAATCTATAGGAACAAGAGTATCTACAAACTCCCTCCCCATCCTTACTCAGAACAGAAACGAAGGAAGAACAGACAACTGAGCATACTGCTATGAGCTGGACAGCCTGCTACGATGAATCTTGCAAGATTCATTTATCAGATAAGGAAGTCATAGGGTGATTTCCACAAAAGAAGGCAAGGAGATCCCGTGGGAAGGGAAGGTCAGCTAAGACCTATGAAAAGGGCCAAGGCCAATTGAATATTGCAGGACAGGCAGGACAGATCTACTGCAACACGAAAATAAATGGACGAGCAATCCAGGCTATAATAGATTCAGAAGCTACAGGAAATTTTATTACACTAGGAATTATGAAGTATTTGGGAGTACAGCTCTAAGCGAAACAAGCACTATATCAATTGCAACTAGTTGACGGACAATTAGTAGGATTGAACAAAAAGATTTCGCAGGAGACTCATCCTTTACAGATGAATATGATCCAGCATAAAGAGGTTATCCAGTTCGACATTGTTCCATTAAGGAATCAACAGATCATTCTAGGAATACCATAATTGAAGGCACATAACCCCCAGATTGATTGGTTATCGGAAACCATATCATTTCTGAAAAGGAGCGATCAACAAGATACACTAAAGCCAACAAAACTAAACATATACAGTGGAGAACTGAAGACGAACAGCATTACTGACATAGGACATCAAGTCCAGGGTCCTCCATTAACAGCGAAGGAAGATGAACCTCCTGTACAAATGAAGAATAAGCAAAAGAAGTTGCTTGAAAACATCCTTGTAGCGAAACAGGACAAAATACCAATACCAGTACAATACCAGAAGTACAAGAAATTATTCGAAGAAAGAAAAGGCCATGATGCTTTACCAGAACATAAGCTATGAGATCATGAGATAGTATTAGAGGAAGGCAAGATGCCTCCATTCAGCCCAATTTATCCAATGTCAATCTTTGATCTAAGGACGCTTAGGGACTATATTGGCGATGCATTAAAGAAAGAATGGATCAGAGAATCCATCTCACAAGTAGCTAGCCCTGTGTTATTTATACCAAAGAAAGATGGTACAAGGAGACTTTGTGTAGACTATCGCAAATTCAACGATATAACAATCAAAGATCGGTACCCACTTCCATTAGCTATAGAATTGAGGGATCGATTGGGAAAAGCCAAGATTTTCTCCAAGTTTGATCTTCGAAACGGATTCCACCTAATCAGAATGAAGGAAGGTGAGGAATGGAAGACAATATTTAAAACTCGCTACAGATTATACGAGTATCAAGTAATGCTATTCGGTTTGATAAATATACCAGCAATATGTATACATTTGGTTAACAATATATTAAGGAAATACCTAGATATATGTTGTATATACTATCTAGATGATATATTGGTATTTTCAGAAATAGAAGAACAATATATCCAGGATGTTTACAATGTTCTACAACTTTTGGAGGAAGCAGATCTTCAATGCAAACCTAGCAAATGCGAATTTTATGTTACAGAAACAGAATTCCTAGACTACACCATATTCTCAGGAGGTCTCAAGATGAGCCCTGATAAGGTAAAAACAATCAAAGAATAGGAGCCACCAACTAGTGTAAAGGAAATATAGTCCTTTTTAAGATTCGCCAATTTTTACCGACAATTCATCAAAAACTACTCGAAAATAACCTCCCCAATGACTGAAATCACTAAGAAGAATCAGAGAGAGTTCCAATGGATGGAAGCAGTACAAACAGCATTTGAATGTCTCAAAGAAGCATTCACAGGAGAGCCAGTTCTTAAGGCTTTCGATCCAGAATTACCAATAACTATAGAGACAGACTCCTCAAACTACACAATAGGCGCAGTACTCAATCAGCCAGGCTTGAACCAGAAATAGCAACCAGTCACTTACCATTCACACAAATTATCGCCAGCCGAATTAAACTACGAAATATATAACAAAGAATTACTAGCGATAGTAGATACTTTTAGGGAATAGAGAATATATTTGGAAAGATCGAAATATATAATATAGATATATACAGATCATAAGAACTTGGTTTACTTCACTACAATAAAGGAATTGAACAAACGACAGATCCGATAGTCGGAAACCATAGCCACATACAACTTCAGAATTTCATATATCAAAGAAAACGAAAATGCTAGGGCAGATACTCTAAGCCGAAAACCAGAATATTTACAAAACAAAACACACAAATCGTATACAATATTAAGGCAAGATAATAATAATTTAGTCCACAATAAACCACAATTCACTGCCACTTCAGGAATAAATTATGATACTATCAAGGATATCATAAAAACAGAATATACAACAGACGCTACAACCAAAAGAATCTTAGCCAAACCAGACAATCTAGAAAGAGGATTCATTATGAAAGAAGGATTCATCTACTTTCACAATAAGCTTTACATACCCTTCAATCTAGTTAAGGATTATATTACAGAACAACATAAACTACCAGCTCATAAGCATCAGGGTATTACAAGAACCTTTGCCAGAATAAGGAAAGAAGTATATTTTCCAAAGATGAGGACTATAATTGAAAATATAGTTGGGAATTGCGACATCTGCATAAGGAATAAAGCCATCTGGTATGCACCTTATGGTCAGCTCAAGACCCCCGAACTACCTACTCAACCTTGGAAGTCTATTGCTTGGGATTTTGTAGTGAAACTACCATTATCCAAGGACCCAATTACCCAGAAAGAGTACGACTCCATATTAATGGTAATAGACAAATTAACCAAATTCGCTCATATAATATCATTCTGTGAAACTTGGACAGCAGATGATCTTGCTTATATATTCATAAGGAATATAGTCAGTATTCATAGTGTACCAGATAAGATTATCTCAGATAGGGACAAATTATTCATATCAAAGTTTTGGTCTACCCTTATAACATTGCTTGGAATCAAAAGAAAGCTTTCAACAGCTTTTCATCCATAAACAGATGGCCAAACAGAACGACTAAACCAAACGATGGAAGCCTATCTCCGCTGCTATATCAATTACAGACAAGACAATTGGGTTAAATTATTATCTTTGGCGTAATTCGCATATAATATATCAGAGACAGAAACCACAAAAGTAACGTTGGCATATGCTAACTTTGGGTTCAATCCATTGGCATACAATCATTATTGCTGCAAGATGCGAATGCAGACAAAGCCATAAAAGATATTACAGAAATCAAGGAGCTTCAAGAACAACTCTCCTTGGATTTACAGTTCATCGCTTTAAGAATAGCATCGTACTACAATGAATCAAGAAGTATGGGATCTATTCTTAAAGAGAGGGATAAAGTTTATCTTATTCGAAGAAATATACAGATAAAACAACTAAGCGATAAACTAGACCATAAGAAACTAGGATCATTCAAAATCGATAAGGTAGTAGGATCAGTCAATTACAAATTGAAACTACCATACACAATGAATATCCACCCAATATTTCATATCTCACTCCTCAAGAAAGCACCATTCGGAACGCCAAAAGCACCAGACCCGGAAATCGACCCAATCAACCCAGAGGGAGAATATTATATCGAAGAAATACTAGATTGCAAATATATTAACGGGAAAGTCAAATATTTAATCAAATGGCAGGATTACCCACATTCAGAAAACATTTGGGAATTTAAGAAGAACCTTGGTACTCCTGATCTGTTGAAGGAATTTCATCAACACTATCCAGACCTTCCCAAAAGGGATCCGAAGGACTCAAAAAGGAAAAAGGGTCAAAGTCGTTCAAAATATTCGAACTAGTTTTAGTAAGCACCGACGAGCCAATACCTGCTTGCTCCTTCTCCTTCTCCTTCTCCATACACTCATTTTCTAACCGTTCCTCTTCCAACCGCTTCTCCTCAACCTCAAACTCTTCCAGGGCCTCAATTGTATGAAGATTATATTGCAACATCTTGCCTGCCTTCTCCCGAAGAACATTGAGCCTCGCTAAGGTCTAACGAGATTACACATGCAACCGAAGGATCTTCGACATCGCCTCTTCCTCTTCCCACTGAAACCTCTCATTTTCTTCCCGAAAATGTTGCTCTTCGCGATCAACCTTAGATCAATCTACTATCGTATACCCAAACACATTATACATCGAATCCATACCACTTTTCGAGCATTTACTATATTTAGTATTATTAGGCAAAACCCAATACTCAAGTTTCTTGTCCGAACAACGATTACAAATAAACAGCATAATAATACCCTTCTCCTTACTTCGATTATATAAGTTTTGATGACTTTTTGTGGATCGAGAATTTCGACTAAGAGGTATAATGAAGAAAAAGGGAAATCATTATTGTTAAAAGAATTAACGAAGGGATTGGTAGCATTATATAAACGTTTGGGACAAGCGCTAGGCTAAGAAGGGGATAGTGTTATGACAGGTCTCATAATACTTAATATCACGTAATTAACATCATGTGATATGAGGATCCCAGTAAGCTCAGCTGTCCTAATACAATTGGGACAACTAGGAGCATTGGGACGTTTAGTACAAAGGTCTATATAATCAAGATGGATTTCCTTTGTATAGAGCTTCGTGCTCAAGATTAATCATTTAGTATATTCTACTATTAGTTATGAATAGCATATTCATCATTGTCATTATTTAAGTCCCTGCTTGACGCCTAGTTATAAACCTACCTCGAGAGCCTAGAACACTTCCATGTGATCTAGACGGCTACCCTCGTAACAAGTAAGAAATCATTAAAAGGAGGTTATTACAAAAAGTTTAGCAAGGGTTAACTCAATATTACCTTTGTACCTTAACTTTATATTTCAATCCCGATTAAAAATGATAATTACGAATAAAAGGAATGTTAAAAAGAAATAAATACTATACTACAAGATCAAAAAGGGCTGAATATTATTGATTATTATGAATTGGAACATTTCCAAACCCCTTTACCTCCTTATATTAAAGAAGAACCAAAGGAAATCTTATCAATAGAACATACAATAATGAGCTGGATAGCTTGTTATAATGAATCCTATAAAATTTATTTATCAGATAAGGAAGCCACAAATTGGTTTCCTTAAAGGAAAGCAAGAAGATCCTACAGAAAGAGAAGATCAAGGAAATCATTGTTATATGATCATTCAAATAACCAATTATACAAGATTGACCAAACCGACCACAAAGTTTTGGATCAAGAACAATTAAATATTGTAGGATAGGCTGGACAGATTTATTGCAATACGAAAATAAATAGACAAGAAATCCAGGTTATGATTGATTTGGGAGTTATAGGAAATTTTATTATATTAGGAACTATAAAGTATTTAGGAGTATAATTTTAAACGAAATAAACCTTATATTAATTACAATTAGTTGATGAACAATTAATTGGGTTGGATAGAAAGATTTCGTAGAAGACTTGCTTATTGCAGATGAGTATAATCCAGTACAAGGAGGTTTTTTAATTCGATATCGTTCTATTAGGGAATCAATAAATCATTCTGGGAATGCTATAATTGAAGGCATATAACCCCCAGATTGATTGGTTATCGGAAACTATATCATTTCTGAAGAAAAGCGATCGATAAGATACGCTAAAGTTAACAAGGCTGTATATATACGGTAAAGAGCTGAAGGTGAACAACTTCATTGATGTAGGACATTTAATCCAAAATCCTTTATTAATAACAAAGGAAAATAAACCTTTTATATAAATGAAGAATAAACAAAAGAAGTTACTTGAAAGTATCCTTGTAACGAAATAAAATGAAACATTAATACTAATATAGTACCAGAAGTATAAGAAATTATTTGAAGAAAGAAAAGGTTATAATGCTTTATCAGAATATAAATTATAGAATCATAAGATAATATTAAAAGAAGACAAAACATCTTTATTTGGATCAATCTATCTGATATCAATCTCTAATCTAAAGATATTTAGGGATTATATTGATAATATATTAGAAAAAGAATAGATCAGAGAATCCATTTTATAAACAGTTAACCTTATATTATTTGTACCAAAAAAGAATAATATAAGAAGGCTTTATATAGATTACTATAAATTTAACAATATAATAATCAAAGACTAATATCCATTTTTATTAATTATAGAATTGAGAGATCGATTAGGAAAAGTCAAGATTTTCTCCAAGTTTGATCTACAAAACAATTTTCATCTGATTAGAATAAAGAAAGGTGAAAAATAGAAAACTATATTCAGAATTCGATACAAATTATATAAATATTAGATTATATTATTTGATTTAATAAACGTTTTAATAATATATATATATATTTAATAAACGTTTTAATAATATATATATATATTTAATTAATAATATATTAAAAAAAATCTAAATATATATTATATATATTATCTAAATAATATATTAATATTCTTGAAAACAAAAGAATAATATATTTAGGATATCTATAAGGTTTTATAGTATCTAAAAGAAACAGATCTTCAATACAAATTTAACAAGTATGAATTTCATATTACCGAAATAGAATTCCTAGATTATATTATATTCTTTGAAGATCTCAAAATGAGTTTTGATAAAGTAAAAGTAATCAAAGAATAAGAATTATCAATTAGTATAAAGGAAGTACAGTCCTTTTTAGGGTTTGTCAACTTTTATTAATGATTTATCAAAAACTACTCAAAGATAATTATTTCAATGATCGAAATCATCAAAAAAAATTAAGGAGAATTCTAATAAATGAAAGCAATACAAATAATATTTGAATACTTCAAAGAAGTATTTGTAAGAGAATTAATTCTTAAGGCTTTCGATCTAGAACTATCAATAATTGTGGAGATAGACTTCTCAGATTATATAATAGATACAATATTTAGCTAATCAAATTTAGATGAGAAATAGTAATCAATTGTTTATTATTTATGTAAGTTATCGCCAATTGAATTAAATTATGAGATATATGATAAGGAATTACTAATAATAATAAATACTTTTAGGAAATAGAAAATATACTTAAAAAGATCGAAATATATAATGTAAATATATATAGATTATAAAAACTTGGTTTATTTTATTATAATGAAGGAATTGAATTAATAGTAGATTTGATAATCGGAAATTATGATTGTTTACAACTTCAGAATTTCATATGTTAAAAGAAACGAGAATGTTAAAACAAATATTCTTAATCGAAAATCAGAATACTTACAAAACAAAATATATGAATTATATATAATATTAAAATAAGATAGTAATATTTTAGTTTATAACAAATTGCAATTCGTTATTATTTTAGGAGTAAATTATAATATTATCAAGGATATCATAAAGATAGAATACTCAACAGATGTTATAGTCAAAAGAATCTTAATTATATCAAACAATCTAAAAAAAAGATTTATTATTAAAGAAGGATTTATCTATTTCTATAATAAATTTTATATATCTTCTAATCTAATTAAAAATTATGTTATAGAATAATATAAGCTTCCAATTTATAGATATCAAGGTATTACAAGAACCTTTGCCAGAATAAGGAAGGAAGTATACTTTCCAAAAATAAGGATTATAATTGAGAATATAATTAAGAATTATAATATTTATATAAGAAATAAAGCTATTTAGTATATACCTTATAGATAGTTTAAGATATCCGAATTACCTATTCAATTATAGAAATCTATTATTTAGGATTTTATAATAAAACTATTATTATCCAAGGATCTGATTATTCAGAAAAAGTATGATTCTATATTAATGATAATAGACAGATTAATTAAGTTTGCTTATATGATATTATTCTATAAAATTTAGATAGTAAATAATTTTGCTTATATATTTATAAAGAATATAATCAATATTTATAATATTCTAGATAAGATTATCTCAGATAGGGACAAATTATTTATATCGAAATTTTGGTTTACCTTTATGGTATTGCTTGAAATCAAAAGAAAGCTTTCAATAGTTTTCCATTTATAAATAGATGGCCAAACAGAATGATTAAATTAAACGATAGAAGTCTATCTCTGCTGTTATATTAATTATAAATAAGATAATTGGGTCAAATTATTATTTTTGATATAATTCATATATAATATATCAGAAACAGAAATTACAAAAGTAATATTAGCATATACTAACTTTGGATTCAATCTATTGGTATATAAATCATTATTGTTGCAAAAAGCGAATACAGACGAAGCCATAAAAGATATCACAGAAATCAAGGAGTTTTAAAAACAACTCTTTTTAGATTTATAATTCATCACTTTAAGAATAGCATTGTACTACAATAAATCATATAATATAGGATCTATTTTTAAAGAGGGGGATAAAGTTTATCTTATTTGAAAAAATATATAAACAAAACAATCTAACGATAAATTAGATTACAAAAAACTAGGATTATTCAAAATCGATAAGGTAATAAGATCAATCAATTACAAATTGAAACTATCACATATTATAAATATCTATCTGATATTCTATATCTTACTCCTCGAGAAAGCATTACCTGAAGCATTAAAGGTACCAAATCCAAAAATCGATTTGATTGATTTAAAAAGAGAATATTATATTGAAGAAATATTAGATTGTAAATATATTAATAGGAAAATCAAATATCTAATTAAATAACAAGACTACTTACACTCGGAAAACATTTGGGAATCTAAAAAGAATCTTGATACTCTTAATTTGTTGAAGGAATTTCATTAATACTATTCAAACCTTCCTAGAAAGGATCCAAAGGATTCAAAAAGAAAAAAGGGTCAAAATCGTTCAAAACGCTCGAATTAATCTCGGTAAACACTAACAAATCTATATTCGCTTATTCTCTTTCTTTTTCGACACATTCATTTTCCAACCTCTCTTTTTCTTCAACTTCTATTAACTTATCAAGAATATATAAACCCTAACGAAGTATATCAGACTTTCGCTTTAACAAAAGATGCTTTTGCTTCCTAAGCCGTAGAATTTTGGCTATTGTCTCTTCCTCCTCCTGATCTAACCTTGCCTTTTGTTGATCCAGGCTATCCCAATCGCTCTTCGATAAACCTTGAATATCGCACCTTTTTCCTTAACGAATATATTTAGTACAATATGAAAAATCAATTGAGGAGATAATATATTTACACTCCTAATGTTCACATAAAGAATACAAAAGTATTTCGAATCTATAGACTTCTACTAAACAAGCCAAACGAAGTTATTCTTTCCTTTTTCACAAATCGATAATCATAATGAAAAGAAAGGAAAATATTATTAGCAAAAGAATTATGAGAAAAAGTTACATTATATAACGCTCGGAATAAGCGTTAAATTAGAAGGGGGATAATATTACGATGGCTAAATTAGAAAGGGGATAATATTACAACGATTATCTTCTACACCGTTTCACATGATTAAAACTAAGGTAATATAATCAAAGTTACATTATGGACTGTTGAGGAATACTGATTGTCCAGGATTGTATAGCTATCCTAATTAGCTATAAACATAAAGGTCTATATAATCAAGATAGATTTCCTTTATATAGAGCTTTATATTTAAAATCAATCATTTAGTATACTCTACTATTAATTATGAATAATATATCATTATTATCTTTACTGAAGTCCCTATTTGATGTTTAATTATAAACCTACCTCGAGAGTTTAGAACACTTTTATATGATTTAGATGGCTACCCTCGTAACACCGCAGTACACCTAAGCTCTAATCCTTGGTTCTCTATATCTGATGATAAACCCTTATGTTTATTCTCTTTATATATCTATAAATTAGGCATTTAGAAAGAACTCATTATCTATCAAGCAAAGGTTTTATACTATCATCTCATCTTAAAGTTCTTATTATCGATTTATTAAAAAATTTGGGCTGTCTTTTAAAAGAGTGTTACATATAATGATAAGACAATACTCTATTCTTCATCTTCTTACACTAGCCGTTCCTTTTACATGAGAAATCTTACAGCAAACAGCAAACAACAAACGACAAACGACAAACGACAAAGGACAAATCACAACTTACATTCTCTTCTGTATCAATTTCCTCATAGAAAACAGTTTTCTTAACTGATTCACGTCTCTTAGATATCATCTCGATTCTCCCGCCCAGCGTTTTTTTGTTTCCACCCTGGTCCTTTCCTTTCACCTTAGTAGGAGCATCTATCAATCGCTCAAATACAGCGACTGTATTTGCACGAATATCCTCCCATAGATTCAAATTGTTATTGACGCACCTTTCAAGCCCTATCTATTCTATCCTTTTTATACCCTCTCTCTGTATCTTCCTTCTTGCTTCAAACTTCCATATCAAGTCACAGTTCCTGCTCCGACCAGGAACCGCTCTTTATTCACCAGTCAAATAGATCCAACTAAAGTGTTACTTACAAACATAATATTCACCCATGTCTATTCACAATACCCCTATTCTCCCTTGACTCTAGCTTGCAATTTATCTCCCATTAGCAAATTTTCGGTTATACGAATATATAAACGAGGCTTCTTCGTCTTAGACTCTCCTTCAGCCCAAAACCAGAGTTCCTTTTGGCGAAATAATTCAGTGGGTTCCGTTATGCGCTATACAAGTGATGTTTAATAATTAAGTGTTGTTCAGTATGAAGGGCTCGTAGTTATATGATGTATAGTATTGATCCTTTTGAAACATCGTACCTGCGAACTCTCAGGTTGATGACAAAAAGATTTCCCAACACCATCGTTGAAGTGAGAAACTACCATTAGCGGTCAAGATTGAAGTTTGAGTATCGTTGATTACTCTAACATCTCCGCCATAGACCTAAATACATCTACAATCTAAAAATACCTAGCTAAAAGAATTCTCGTTTTCTCAGTCCCAAATTCAAAGGTTGTACTACCAACTCAAATCGTTGAATTGGACATCGAAATTTTGACTTCTTAACTAAGGTTTTATCATATTTTCCGACCTTTCAATCTCAAATCCTAAACGTTTTAGATCTCCCTTTTCCACCTTTCCGTCCATTTCCCACAATTCATTCACCTCCTTTACCGTCTACCCATGCATCTTTAGGCGAACTCACATTCGCTTCACTTTCGTTCTTTCCACTCACCCCTCCTCACTTCCTTCCTCCTCACCTAATTTCCTTCCCTATTTCCCTCTCCCATCTCCTCCTCGCTCTCAAACATAACCAACACACGCCCTTAAACCCAAAAAAACCTCCATCTCACTCACCAACCAAACACCAACACGCCAATACACCAAACCCCGCCACAAACCACCATAGCCTCACAATATCAAAGCATTTATGCTTAGGGAAGTACTTTCACCAAAAAGTTACAGCTCAAAAAAAAAAAAAGATATGATACGAGATGAGAATCTAGGAGGATGAGGATAAAAATAAAGATTTACTTCCCTTACCGAATATACTTATCTATTCCCACAGCAAGATAACGAAACGCATCATAAAAACATCCCCCCCCCCAAACCATCCAATACAATCTACAATATAAAATCAAATACTCCTCCCTCTTCCTCTTCCTCCCCTCCCCCTCCCCCACTAACCTCACATTTCTGCTCTTTCCAAGTCTGCACACTTACCCCTTCTCCCCCTTCTCCCCCTTCTACACCTCCACATCTCACTAAATCCTCCACACGATATATATAAGCCCACATAAGCTCACTCCATCCGCAAACTTTTACTTTTACTCCTAACTTTTCAACGAATTGGCTGTATGCACACTCTTCTCTTCTCTTCTCGTGACATGATATGATATGATTTAGAGGATTTGGGTTTCAGTGGAGATATATCTCGCTAGAGAGGTTGAGGGAAGGGGGTAGGGTAGGGGATATGCGTCGCATTTATCCTGGATTGTGAAAATTTGTTTTGAGATTCTATCTATGTATGAGTATTAGCCTCTATACTCCTGTACTGTCTATATAACCCATCCATGTATTCTATTCTATTCTAATCAAATCTATTCTATTCTATTTCCCAATTATATCAACGAAGCCTCTTTTTCCCGTTTCTCAAAAATTCGCCAAAAGCACTACAACAAATCCCTATATTTCCCCAACGCGGGTTCCTGACTCCCCGAAAACTCCTGATGCAATCCCTCCATCGCAGCAAAATGTTCCGCAAACTGTAAACCCCTCTTATTTTCCCTCTCAACCCTCTTCCAATCCCATTCATTCGCCTCATTCTCCACTTCCTTAATCTCCTCCTCCTCATCAACCTTAGCATCCACGAAACTCTCATCCATTTCCGGTGTCGACGCCCCGGAATTATCCATACTATGCCAACCGCCCGGCCTCTCAGGCAACAACCCACTAGCATTCAAGACCACCTCGGGATGAACCGTCAATCTTCCCAATTTCATCACATACTTGCTAACCGCGCTTGCAAAAATTGCCTTCTCATCCAACTCAATATTCTTCTCATCTGCCTTTCCCTCACCCTCCACTTCCTCAAATCTCGCATTACGGCCTCCAAACCACGACCCATCACTTAGAACAAACCCTCTCGGTCGAACCGTCCCCTTCTTCACAAAATGCGTAACCACATAAATCCACTTTCGATCCCAACACAGAACCCGACTCCACATTTCATATTGTTGATAAATGCCTATCTCGCGTTTGAAATTACACATTACTCCACCGAGCATAATGCCCCAACGACCCTTTACCGCATTTCCTTCTTTGTCGAGTACGAGTTTATTGGATGTGTTCTTTTGGAGGGCATGGATACCGGGTTCCAGTAGGCAGCAGATAATGTGTGAGCGGGTGACATCGAGGTCAGAGAAATACGTGCTGTTAGATTTGTGGAGGTTGTAGTCGCATTCCCAGAGGGGAGCGTGAGAAGTGGTTATTGCGGGGAGAAAGAGTGATGCTGGGCCGAGATTGGAGGGGATGTTGGGGGTGGTGAAGATGAGATGCTTGAGGATCGCGTTCCAGACTCGGAACTGGATTATTGTTAGCTTTCGTGCCTCACATTTTATGGATAGATGAAAGGAGAGGAAAAAAAGACAAAATAAAGGAAAGCATACATGCCAAACTCCCGGCAAACTTTTCAAATTGGCTAATACAACCACCGTAGCAGCGATTCTCGAATAGCTCCCTGGACCGGTAAACGTATCGACGAGTAATTTATGTATATTGACATGAGAGACGCCCGCAGCCGCCACTACAGCCGTAGTAAAAATGATAGATTTGAGAGGGAGACGAGTAGCGGAAGCCATTGTTAAGGAGGCGAGTGAGATTTCGAGCTTGCGAGTCTGCGGCTTCACAAACTGGCAAATCTATTTGATGAGATGATCAATTATCCAGATGAGAAAATGAACCCGCACGAATACTGCACAAACAAACACACCACGTGCGGAAAAAGACAGTAAGTAATGAATGAAGTAAATAACAAACTATAAAAGTCCAAATCTGAAATCTGAACAATCTCACTTGTAATAGCAGACTACCAAATAAATTATCGAACATTACATTAACCTACCTACCAGGCGACCAAATCAACCGAGGCACGGAGAAACCATATTTCCGACTCAGCCACCAGTGAACTCACGTAGAAACATCTCAACAAAAATTAAGAGAGAAGAGAAAAAAAAAACAAAAAGAAAAAGAAATATGACATCGTTACCATTCTTCCTTTCGAGAATAATCCCGACGTAATTTCCGATCTTCTATATTTAGGGATTTTCTAGATTTCCCAAAATCTGGCCAAGCTTTTCCGGGTATGCCGGTCCCTTTAGTATGCCCAGCTGAATGGTTAAAGATGTTAGGTCACGGCACCAATACTTTGGTACATCAGCTTGGGTAGGTAGCATCGTACCAAGTCGGTACATTTCCGAAGTTTTTGCTGATCGTCGATTTTAGCACCGGTAGGTAGTAAAATTGCTTCTTCTGATTTACAGGGTCCTCGGTAGATTTGTTCGAGTACAGGAACTTCTAGAATCTAGATATACTAATGTAAGATTATTGTACGTGATGTAGTTGTAGATAGTGTGTTATTTTTAGTTTCTTTTGATATTCACTAAATATTCTACATGTGGCAATTCTATACACATGGAAGTTTTCTTTCCAAGTTCCCTACCAAGTGCTTTGTACCTTAACCTTACTAGTACCTAATTCCCAAGGTTTGAAATCCCACTCCGTTTTATACATCTTTCCCATCCGACCTATATCCCATAGTATACATTGCCCCCTTTTTATACAATGACCGCCGATGCCGATACAAAAATCACTCCGTTACCAAAGGTATCAAATCGTAAAATCATTAGAACTCTCTTCCTTATACCCATTCATCTCGTCCATCCTTCGTGCTCATCACTATCATCCAGGAGAAAATCCCGATGTGGCATGGAACCGAGATCTCCATGAAACATGGTATTCCCGGCAGTCGAATTTCCGGCTGAATCCCCCTCCCTTAGATATGCATTATCAGTCCACTTTTGTTCCAACGCCAATCCGATTTCCAAATCGTTTTGTCTCGCCCACGCTTCCCCTGCATCACGTTCCTCCTTGGGTATCACGGATCGGAATTCGTTTCTAGCTGATGCTGGATGACTGAAATTGAAACTACCGGTTGTGGGACTCAAAGTGCGTGTATGAGTGTGTACTGATGATCCCGGTCTACTTTTCCCAGTTTGCGTCGTGTATGTCGTGTATTGTGTCCCGATAGATGTCCGTTGGTCAAACAACATGCCTCGCGTTTTTGCTTCTACTACTGCTTGTTCTTCCGGCGTGAGCGCGAGGACTTTGGTGGACACGCTAGGTAATCTTTGAAATTCGGTGCCCTGTTCCTCATCTCCGGATGCCATTACACCTCTTCTTTTGCTTTTGGGAAATTTTGTGCGACGACCACATACGCTAACGACTAAATCTTTATATTGTCTGGGGGATTTGTTGGTTCCGAACACGAGAAATACTAAGAATGATGTTGTAACTCCAGGTATAAAGAGGACAATATCAACGATGCAGCTCGAGATGGAGAAGTCGGGAGATGATGATTTCGCAAGTTTTTGGAAGTTTTGTGAGGAGTACAAAGAAAAAATGATTAATACGACTTCAAGGGCCCTTTTAAAGACTTATCAGCTTTCTCTATCACTCAAATATCGAGCTACCAAGAAACTCACAGAAGAATAACGAAACCAATGGTGAACCGGGTGATAAGTGCACGATCGTAAAGAGACCGGCGGCTTACTTTGCAATTATCATTGGCAATGCCACTTCCATTTACAGTGCAGGTACCCGTTGTGTCAGTCGCTGTCGCTGCACCACTCGAGCCCCACCAACCATTACGCTTATCGTGTGCAAATAGAAGTCGCCGTGTTTTGATATATTTGTAGAGAATGAGAATCATGAGGATACTGCCAATCGACAAGCTTACGAGCACTAAATCGCGAAGTCAGCTCAAGTTCCGAACACACGTTTACGATCAACATAAAATGATTGGCTAATAATAACTTACTTGTGAAGTTATTTAGAATAAAAGTTGCCCGGGGGCTTTTCAGCACAGCTGGGGCCTTTCCTAAGCCTACGAGAATGCCCGGCATGATGACTGCGAATATCTTGGAGATGAAGGATATGTTTTCTCGCAGCCAGCTACCAAGGAAGTTGGCGCGGATTTCCCAGGAACCACAGAAGAGTTTAACAGCCCTGATTATTGTTAGATTCCAATAGCTTAATCATTTGAACTCAAACCGACTTACCAAAACAGCACCATCAGAGCCATGACATTATAAGAATAAAATTCTGTGTCAAGAGATTAGCAAGCGTCAAATCGGCAAGATTGGGATGGGAACTTACGAATTGTGAATAGTACAAGATCGACTTGATTCCCTACGCCCGAAAGACCCAAAGCTGGCAAGTCTATAGCTTTTAATGCCGTCTCATAATCATCTTGTTTAACAAGGAGCCAATCACGGTTGTAATGTATCTGTTGTGCGATGGAACCAAGTGTGCTCAATGCAGAGAACTCGGCAAGGAATGTTACATCTGTTCTTGTTAGATACATTAGCGTAAGCTGGAGAAATTAAACTTACATGTCCATCGTTCACCATAGGTCCAAAGCATACATATGAGTAAGGTGATTAAGATGAGGCATAGAGATGAGTATACCAGGACGGCAGCAGAGGCACCTATGGCCTCTTGCGGAATCCCGGTGCCCATTCAGTACTTCTAGAAGGATAGTGATATTACGACTTGCATTTAAGTCAACATGCAGACAAATTCATGCCTATAGAATATCCAGGCAGTAATCTATTGGTGCCGAAAGAAAAAAATAAAAAAAGATCAAACGGAGCAGAAAATATGCCTTACTCGAGAGGTCTGGACCTTAGATATGACCCGCGTAAAATTGTGTAACAGTTGTAGAACAACATCCCCAGACCAAAAGATGAACGAAACTTTATAATCCCTGCGAGTTCACTACTCCAAGAAGAAGACATGGAGTTTATTCGTCCCAATATTCTCCTTTCTTCCGCATCGAAGATCCCGGCTCTTGGAGCCAATACTATTTATTTGTAACTTCTTTATCCTGGTAACCAAGGATCTCATCATCTCGCGGGTCACTAGAGCATCCATCCTATGTTCTATTTAGAAAAACGTGAGGAACAAGGATGGCACGAAGATGGAGTGGGACTTTGGAATACCATGAACATGGAAAGGAAACGAAGGAGACGGGGAATTGGGCTACCAAAGCTTAGAAGAGCTAAGGAGACACCGTAATCTACCAGCCGCAAACTTTACCGAAAGGATGAATGGATCAAGTAGGGTTTCGCGTAAGTACAAGAAAACGAGTCTCGATCACCATCAGAATCTGATGTGTTTGAAAGTTTGCGCTTGCTCTGATGCTTCTTCCAATGACGCCTTGCTTAGTGAGCCATTGACACGAATTCTTCTGTGCGTAAGTTTGAAGAAACTTCGTACAGGTATTTCAGACTTCCACAATAGTTCCTTACTAATGTCGGTAATTGTGATGAAAGATACTATTAGAGTAAAAGGCAGTTGCCAGGCTATAAGTCTGTGTGTCACAAATGGTTGCAACGTTAAAAGTTCTCTTGATACTTCACCAGCCGAAGAGAAAGGATAAGATAGGAAGTAGCTTACGTGCAATATAGATTTTGGGAAAGAAGCTCCGTGTTGCTGGTTTCTTATCAAGCGTAACTTTGTCATCGAACTATAAAACACTGTTCGCAGTGTTATCTTTAGTCATGCATAAAGTGTATTGGATGAGCAATTGGGAACAACCTTCTTGTTAATGCTTGTGAGTTATGCATGCTAGAGGATGTCCACCTTTGTAATTAGCTCAGATAACACTGCGAGACATATTAACTTCTTCTAGCACAGCAACACTTGTAAACTGGCTTAGTCCCCTCTTGTTTGGACTTTCTAGAGATTTGACTGGCCAAGCGTGCCAGGACACATCAATGTCAAGGCCTTGCTCCATTTTGAGAAGCCCAAAATTTGCCTCAATGGAGCTCTTGTGATGAGTACTTATGGCATCTGGCGAAATGCAAGCATCATATTCTGTTGTTTCAATATTGAGTTATAATCCTATCTGGCAAGTGGATATCTTTCCCAAATTATCTTTACGGGCCAAGTTTACCAAGGCCTACTCGTGCTATGAAACTCCGAGGCTAAAAAAAATAGATTATTCCTCTTTTGGTTTACCATCTTATGGAACGTGCTTCTAGCTCCGGAGTTGCATACTTTCTGGCCGCACGAGTGCCATGAATTTTCATGGTGGAGAAGATACGCGAAGAGATCAAGGAAGATCTTTTGTTGGCTCATTGGTACCGGCGAGTAAAGTATATTTACCTAGGAAGTACCTAAAAGTTCAGCTCGGGTTAGAAATGCCTGAACACTAATAAAACAACAACGATTTCGGAAATTTACGTAATGGATGGCACGACTCTTGCGAGCCGCAACACGAATCTCTGAGGTTGGGACGACCCTGTTTGAGCGGGAAGATATCCACAGTGTGCCTGTTCAATAAGCTGAGCCATGGGTTACCGGCCAGTTCCGTTATTCTGTGAACTTACTTGTAGGTTCCGCTTTGCAGCGCCGTGTTGATGTTTCAACTATCTCAATCGGATTGAAGTCGGCTTGAGATGAGCATCAGGTAACAACAGTCTAAAGACAAGAAAAAGGTTGGATTTGAAATGAGGATTTCTTCGGGACCGTAAGATGACCGGTGAGCTACCAATGCGGAGAAACATACTCCGCCACGTCCAAACAGCTCTTCTGGATGTTTTCCCTGCCCATTTTGAGCTTTCTTATCGTGGCTGCATCATCAACCACTACAACACAACTGTATTCCATAAATAAAATCTGAATATGAACACGAACCTCAAGAAAGACGGTCAAACGTTTGGAACGGTGTGTACTACCAGTACAGTAGGTGGGTTAAAACCCAATCGCCCTAATATGTGAAGTATGAGCAAATCCCGTTGCAGATCTCAATACTCAGCCTCGCGCGATGGAAACACAATGTTTGTTCCGCGCTAAACCTTAACGAGTGGTGTGTGAATCGCTTCGAAACGAATTTCGTAGCCTCATTCACAGCCTTCCCGATTATCCCGCTTTCACTTCGACAATTATTAATTGCAGGAGTATTGAAGACCAAATAACGTTCGTTATGCAATCTCTCATTTGGGCCTCTACTATACCATTGCATATTAAACATTCTTCTTCTACAATACCTTACTTGATAAATGTACCTCGAGTCTCCTACTTGGCGCTTCTTTTCCCACGATTAACATCCTTCTTTGGAGAAAATGTTAGCAGTTTCTCCTATGAAGGGATTCTACTGAAGAATCTCCCAGTTGGTTTACTTTGCGATTTATATCAACCGGAATTACCATGGAGGATAGAGTTGGGGGATGGTCCATTATTTGACATCCATGATACCTTTATCAATAGCGTTAAAGAAGTGCCTACCACACCCAAGCTCACAACAGTCTCAGCCTCGTTATACTAACGTTAGAATCTTAGGCCGATTTCGTGCGCAATGGAAATGCAAAGGGAATAATGAGCATGTCAAAAGAACATTCGACACAATTGTGGAACTCGGTGCAAGATAGTATGGTCCCTCACTCATCAATCTTCACGCATAATGACCATGAGCTAATCTTTGACACCTTTAGATGATTTCTCCACCTACCACAAGATCTCCACTATCCTCCTCAATCCTGCTACTCCCCTGAAGCACATCCCGTTACGCATATATCTTCCCTCGTCATCAACCCCATCTTCAACCCCTCATCCGGGTTCCTCGAGTTCATCAAAAGCTCCGGGTACCTCTTCTCCACCTTCACCACTCTTCGCCTTCAAAACAATACAAACTCTCATACAACCGCAAACCACATCCCGAGAACCTCAAACATTAGGAGAGGCTCTTAATAGCGTCCTTCCGACATTATTCCCCAGTAAAAGAGATGCTATTTTAGCAGAGGTAATCTTACACGGGGCAACGGTTCCTTTCAAAGCGGTATTGGAGGATTTAATGAGAGAAGCAAGTTATGCTGATGGATGGTTAAATGTGTGTGTCGTTATGCTTAATTGATAATGAAGGTAAATGATCGTGACGATTGTGATGACTTTATAAGTGGGACAGAATGGCGTTTTTGAGAGTTTAGCATTTCAACCGAGGGTGACCAAGTTTAGCAACCCCAAACACGTCTTGGACAATTGGTGACGACGATATAATCTTTCTGATTGAGACAAGGGTTCTTGGCCAAAGCGACCACATGTTTGATACTATTTGACAATATATGCAGTGCGCAATTCCATAGACTCCCTCGAGCTGGGTCATGGTTCAGACATTGTAGTAATGAGATCATACGAAACATCTCTCTACGCTTTCAATCATTCAGTAATACACGAAGCATGGAGTTCATGTGCTTATATCGACTCAAACATTTGTCCCATTGTATCTTCAAACTTCCATTGTGTTGATAGGTCATTACACTGACAAGCGAGATCTCATAGTCGTTTTACTTTTCTTCCGTGATACGGTCATCTTGAACGTCATAAATGAAAATTCGGATACATATAGAATCAAGCTTGTAGATACATTGATACCGGATATGAGACACTAGCTTCACATGACCAATGATATGTTTGTTCAAAGTAGCATAGAATAGTTTCCGTCAATAGTTCCCGTCGCGTTACCTTTGGCAAGTTACCCCACCACTCGCTGGATCTCTACGTGACGAAAGAACCGTACTTAAAATATATCCACACCACAAACCATCATCATTGTCAATATTATCATATATCATCAATAAAAAGGTAAAATAACATCACTGACGATTAAAATTCAAAAGTATATCCTCAGATCACAGACACAGACCACGGATTATGGCCGGTACCAAAATCAATCACAATTACACCATTACGCCAACAAGTGATCATACCCACACTATTATCTTCCTCCACGGCCGTGATAGCAAAGCGGAGGAGTTTGCCTCTGAATTATTTGAGAGTCAAGCTTCAGACGGTCGCACATTTGCAGAGATACTTCCTAGCTTTAAATGGGTATTTCCTTCATCTAAAATGAGATTGTCTGCTCGATTCGGAACTGAAATGTCTCAATGGTTCGATATGTGGTCTGTCGAAGAACCACAACAACGTAAGGAACTACAAATAAATGGTCTCATTGAAAGCATCGAACAGATTGTCGATGTCATCAAGAACGAAGCTGATCATACTCCTAAGGGGCGCATCTTTTTAGCGGGAATCAGTCAAGGCTGTGTTACGGCCATTCTTACCCTTCTCTTAAACCCTATGCGTCTAGCAGGATTCATAGGCTTGTCAAGCTGGCTACCATTCGAGGAAGAAATTATGTCTCTTGCAGTAAGCTTGAAAATGGGAGATGAGGAAGGTATAAGATCGTTCAAAGCGATTCAAATGAAGTTATCCCCGGACGCTACGTTGAATAGAGAAACTACACCAGTACTTTGCACACCGGTGTTTTTGTCTCATTCAAAGGATGATGACGTGGTTCCTGAATCTAATGGGAATATGCTGTATAGAGGGCTTTGTGAACTTGGAATGAAAGCCACGAGAAAGACTTATGAAGATGGAGGTCATTGGATTAATGAGCCTCAGAGTGTAGATGATATCGTGGCATTCGCTCAAGCGTTGCTCTCATCTAACACCTAGGCAGACATATTTCTGTTGCCTGAACTCATTGCACAGTGGAGTTCTATTCGGGTTTTGGACATTCGAGAAATATACTTTCCATCTGAGAGCATGGGAAAGAGCCAGAGTACAAATTTTGGTAGATTCGAACCAGGCCCTTTCTCGATAGCTCTTGCTATTTCCACGCGCATCTTGTTAATTCTATCCTCATTCTTATTTTTTTTATCTTCAACTCCAACCTCACAACTACCTCTTTATCAACAAAACACCCCTTCTTAAATTTACACATATGCATAACCCCCTCTCGAGATTTTAATACGGTACTATACAGACAACATCGGTAAGATATTGAGCAGTCTGAATCAATCATTGAAGATTAGTCCTAACAGTATGCAGCTTCACTAAATATCCATTCAATGCTCTCTCTACTAGCTCTACCTACATAATATTATTCATCCATATACAAATATCCACTGTATTATGGAGGACTACATAGTTGCTCCCACCATTCCTCATACACATACCGTGATCTTCCTACACGATCGCCACAGGAGAGCTATGGATTGCGCCGCACTTCTCCTGGACGGACGATTTGGGTTCAGACGAATTACAATGCCCCAACTATTCCCTTTTATCAAATGGGTATTTCCAAAGGCGCCAGATCGGTATTCGGAACGGTTTGACTGCGATTTATCTCAGTGGTTTGATATTTGGAGTACAAGTTCTCCATATGATATGGAAGAGATTCAGGAAGAAGGATTGAATGAAAGCTTTGAACAGATACTGGGAATTATAGATAGAGAGGTAGTTCTCTTTCTCTCTTGCATATATTGACACTTCCCAATGTCCAGTTCCAGTTTAAACCTTTATCTTTCTCGTAAGACGAATCCTAACTCTGCAACAGGCGAAACTTGTAGATTCGTATCAACATGTCATTCTTGGTGGGCATGGTATGGGCTGCGCTGTTGGAATATTAGCTTTGCTTCAAGGACTGCATAAACTAGGAGGTTTCATAGGAATATCCGGCTGGCTTCCATTTTGTAATGATCTCATACCAATATGTTCAACAATCAGTGAGCGGAAGGCAACCGCATTGAGTAATTTCAAGCAATACTTCTATTATTCGAAGTGCGAGGATGGCGATGGATCGATGATATTCGACGGATGGCAGACACCAATTTTTTTGGAGCATGCTGCGAATGATAAAGTGGTTCCAATCGCCATCGGAGACGAGATGCGCCAGACTCTTATGAGGATTTTTCAAACGTCGGATTTTCCTTTGATGCATATCCAGTTCAATAGTTGTCCCTTTAAGGCATGGTTGTTTAGTGAGGAATGGGGGTTTATACTTGTGTGGCGGTTTATTAAAGATGTTACGGGGATTAAACAGGAGTTGAGGGAACGGGAAGATGGCGAGGAGTGGAATAATGAGGAGGGGAATAATGAGGTGGGGGATAGTGAGGTGGGGAATAATGAGGAGGGGGATAATGAAGAGGGGGATAATAAGAATGAGGGGCCAGAGGAAGAGGAGAAAAAGGATAAGGAGAAAAAGGATGAGGAGAAAAAATGAGAAAGACGATAAGAATGGATTGAAGACAACAAAACAAGAACCCAAGCATAAAGCATGAAGAGACATAAAGCTATCAGTATTTCTCATGATCCCAATACAGTTTAACAATGCAATGCAACACAACGCAATTCAATATATTCATTTGAAACATTCACACTCACACTCACATTCGCTAATCTAATAAGAATACGTATAGAAAACATCAAATAATTCCAAGTAAAGATTACCTGAATATCTCAGCTATCTTACCTGACCTAGATAAATCCAATCAATTTATAAATAAGTATAATTATAATTTTTTATACTTATAAGATCTTATTAATGATATCATTTGATCTATATTAAAAAATTCGATTATTATTATCGAACTTGTAATCTTATAAGATTATTTAAATACTAAGGTATTAGGAAGATATTTCATTTGGGTGTGTGGATTGGGTTTTGGTAAGTCTTATGTTGGGGAGTGAGAAAAGAGAAGGGAGGATGGGATTGAGATTGAGATGTTAGTAAGATTACCAGTAAGAGATCTTTCTTCCTCTTCCCTTTTTCCTTCGTTTGCTGGGTAATGAGAGGAGATATTGGGTTGTATCTCATTACGAGGATTTGGGTGTGGTTATTTTGAGGGGAGAATTAGTTGGTGGTTCCAGAGGTGGAGTGATGATGAATTAACCGTGTGCCCAAGGGGATGAGGATTCCATATCGATATCGATGTTGGATTAAGATTATCATTATGATCAAGACTAAGATAAGATTTTTTAAGCGCTAGGGAGATAGATAGTCCTTAAAGTTGGGGGATTACCTAGACGTATCTGTACCTCCACTTTTGGGTTAGGGTATGGAGGTGGGTTGTCGAGATGGAATATATCGGATATCTCGTATAGAATCTGCCTAAAGGTGTACAAAGTGTTGCATTGACGACATACATATCCGTTGTGAAAGGAGGCAATGAATGGATTTCCAAGTGTAAGTGGTTATACAAAAGTAGATCTGCAATATCTGCAGTATCATCTCTCATCTCTCATCGTACAATATACAGTACACGAAACAAAGTGACGGAACAATCGAAAAACCCGTCAAGATCTTCAAAGCACAGGTTGATCATTTGATAAGGGAATGTGCCTAATCTGATGTACGGAAGCTTGTGAGAGAATGAATAGAATAATCTTCCAGGAATGGAATCAAAATCAGTGGAATGAACAGAATGAATGGAACAATCGTCATAATACTACGAGTGGCCATTCTAATTCTATATTTGGCATTGATGTGAGAGGTGTAGGATAGAAGATACGAGATTGAGATATATATGCAGAATTATTGTATTTTGCGTATATGCAATGCAGCATCCTTTCTATGTTGTGCAACGTTTCTTTATTGTATTTGCTGTGGTGGGTGTTGTCGCTGTCTATTGGTATCAATTCTGATATCAAAAGATAATGAATATTAATTCGGGTAAATGGTAAATAGTAAATAGTATAATCTGTTAAATCTAATCATATCAATACTTTCTTAAACCTTACAATCAATATCATTATTCCAAAAGTATCATACGTGCAAGCAACATCATGACGAAATATGTAAGACCTGGTGGACTTCCTAGATCCCATTTTCCGAGTCATACTAACGGGTAGAAATGTAACTCTAATGTAGATCTCTAAAAATCATCAGCACATGCCCGTTGATCCAGGGGTCGGAGTGTTAATCAGCCCCATTTCCAGCCACTTTGATATCTTTGCGGGGTAGAGATTTGTGGAAAAATTGAATGTTTCTTTCTATACTACCAGAGTATGACTGGGACAGACTTTTATTTATTATCCTAAATCCTTTTGGAAATATATATCATATACTTTACTATGCGGTACCATACCGAGATAAACTCCCATTGGTCAGATTCCCAAAGAAGGATTGAATACGAAGGATTACAAGGATTTTAACTTTCCCCATAGTATCCTGTACGATGGTCCGTGTTACTTGTATGATGATGAACAAACAAATAAATAAATTGAGATTTGAAGATTTGTCTACCTCATAGGCAAAGAAGTAATGATCAACATGATATGCAAGAATATGCAAGAATATGCAATGCGTACTGGGTAGTAGGTTCACCGCATATGATGATACTTTCCTGGGTATATAGTCAAGTACTTCTTCCTTCCTTTTTCATTTCTAATTATATCATTATTATTATTATTATTATTCGTGCTTCACTCGTATTTCACTTTACACAACCCTCACAGCCCGATCACCTCACCTCACCTCACCTCATCTCAACATATACATAACATCAACCCCCCCATTTCCCATTTCCTTCATATCAACCTCCTCAAATTCATCCTCTCTCTTATTACTTGTACTCATTTTTAAATCTTCAATCTTCAACCTCAACCTCAACCTCAACCTCAACCTCAATCTCGATCCTAAACTCCTAAATTGTCTACACCTCTTGAAGATTTCAATATGAAGTACTTCCTTTCCGCACTCGCTTTCACAGCCGCAACAAATGCTGCCGTGCTCCCAAGACAAGTCATTCCATGTACATTCTACATGGCCGCAGTCGGTGACCCAACTGGTTCAATTGTCGAAACCACCATAGGAGAAAATCGAATCGGTGGATCCTGGCCTCAAGGTGTCTATAGCATTGATGCTAAAGTGCTCACCGATGCTGAAGGCCATAATTGCAGTATTTCCTCTACCACCGCTCAATTTCAATGTATCCAAGGCTCCGCGGTTACATTGTTTACATTGGGAAATAATGGAAATTTACTTTACAACGACACGAATGAAGATTGGCTAGCATGTCCAGCTACGGGTCCGGGTGAAGATGGAAGTTATAATATTTTTACCCAAGCGAAAACCAACACAACAGGATGCGAAACTATTCAAATAGTTACTGGAGGGTTTAGTTGTGCGGCTTTGGGAAGACCAACGAGTACTTCTACCACTTCAATCGCGTCTGCTACTTCGTCTGCTTCATCGACAACTCCTGTGGCTACATCAACCACTTCTGCTGCTGCTTCATGCCCAACCAATATCACCTCGGGACAATTCGAATATCCACATCTTATAGTACCGGTCTCCCCTGAATCTCCAGACCACGCATTCGGTAATCAATTCACCGCCCATATCACCCCTCAAAACAGCACCATCTTTAACTTCGACGTACCATCCAAAGCCCCTTACACTGGTACCTGTGCACTTCTCTTCCTTCTACCCGTCGCATCAGCTACTCAAGCTGGCACGTACAATTTCACCGGCATTGAAGAAGAAACCGAGGAAAATGGAGGTATTAACTTTTCGCTATTGAATGGTATTTCCAATGCCGATACAACTTACAATACTCAGCCAGCAGTCGAGACAGATTTTGGAAAAGTACAAGTTATTCCAGGAAATGGATACACGGTTGCTACATTTGCATGTCCGACTGGGAAGACGGTAAGTTATGCCGCGAAGAGTGTAGGAGGTTTGGGATTGGAGTATTTTGAAAATAGTGCGGCTAGTGCTATTGGTCTTTATATGGTGCCTTGTTCTTAATTGGGGGAAGTGTTTTGGACGACTGGTTTAGTGCTGTGTGAAGATGAGGGTTGTTTGGGTATGAGGGGTATGCAATGGATTATGGATTACGGATTACGGATTATGGACTATGATATTGATGGAATGGAGTATGGAAAAAGTTCATGATAGATTGGGTTTCACATGACTTGCATGGTATGGTACGGTATTGTATTCGCACGGATGAATTGGCTCTTTTGGAAGAGAAGAAGATTACTCTTAATTTTTTAATGAATGCTTTGGCTTGGTTTAGTCGCTCTGACTTTGTTTAGTCGATGGCTTTGTGTAATGAAAGATTTTCATCGCGTGGATTTTGGTCTTGTGGGTGAATGTTGGTTGTATGGAGAATTACATGGAGAATAGAGTAGAGTGACGAGAAAAGCGGGAGGGAAGGAAGGGAAGGGAAAGGAAAGGAAAGGAAAGGAAAGATACATACATGACTATAATGTGGTAGGGCATGATGGATGAGGGATGAGAGATGAAGAATGAGGGAAGGAGAAAAGAGAAGAGATCAAGAGATACATTACCTAATAAGTATTGAGTTTACGATTAAATTTGATTTGGGTTTTGAAATATATAGATTATGAGAAGTGTGAGAGGTGTGAGAATATAAAAGTATAAAAGTATATAGACTTTTATAATTAGATATCTAAATAAGGTTTTATATTAAATTATAAAATACTTGAATAAAATTAAATAATCAGATTGAATAATTGAATAATTGAATAATTGAATAATTGAATAATTGAATAATTGAATAATTGAATAATTAGAGTAATTAGAGTAATTAGAGTAATTAGAGTAATTAAAGTAATGCAAATAGGTGGTTAGATTAGGTTATGCGATACTATACCTAGGTAGGTAGTAGGTACTCTAGGTGTATGTGTAGTGTAGGATTAAGATATACACTCACTCACTCCTACTCCTACTCCTTCCTTCTTGCATGTTTGCATCATTCATTCATCCATCCATTCTTCATCCATCTCAATCCCGAGTCATGAAACTCTAGCTGATCTCTCCATCGACACATATCCATGCATCGATCCATCCACAACCATTAAACCGAACCCAACCGCCTCAGATCTATCGATCGGTCAACAACAGGCAACAGACAACAGACAACAGATCTGATCGTAACCCACAAACCAATCCATAATCCATAAGCCATAGGTATCATCGCAAGTAAGAAAAAGAGAGAGAAAGCAAGCACCATAACATCGAAATCAGCAACCAACCAACAAACCAACGCAATTCGATCCCAGATAATCTATCAGTAATCTGTAATCGGCAATGAGAAACCCTACGATTGAGTTTATTCAAGACCGGTGGTAACCCCAGTATTATGACTCAAATCATTATGATTATGACCCGGAGGAGTTTGAGCTTGAGAATGTGTCGCCGTAGCCTTCTCATCCGTCAAAACACCACCATCATTATCATGACCAAGATCACCAACCTGATCATGACCATCCACCAAATCAACAAAGTGCTTGCTGGGTTTCCAGTGAACTGAATCCTTAGCAGTAGTATTGCTATCATAAAGTTCATCAATTTGTTCAAGTGTCAAGCCTTTAGTTTCATAAATCATGAAATAAACAAAGGCGATGCACACAAAGCAGCAACCGAACCAGATGAAGAAAATCTTCGATTGAAGATTAGCGTTGCCTTTTCCGTAGTTGACGAGATAAGGTGTGGAATATGCAATTGCCCAATTGAGAAGCCAGTTGGTGGCGACAGACATGGAAAGAGCCTTGGCACGGACTTTGAGAGGGAAAATCTCGCCGCAGACAACCCATGCGAGAGGTCCCCAGGTGGAGGCGAAGAAGAAAATGTAGATACAAATGAAAGCGATGGATGCTTTTTGGGCAGCAATGTTTTTCGCGAATACTTCACCTGCTGCTGTTTGTCCAGTGGTGGTCGTACCTAATACGGCGACGATGAGTTGACTAACGCACATTCCGACAGCTCCCCATAATAGAAGTGGACGACGACCAAATTTCTCAATTCCGTATAATCCAGGAAGAGTAGATGAAACATTGACAGCGCTGGTAATCATCTGAATGACAAAAGCATTTGTGATACCAGAATTCTTGAAATATTGAGTACCATAGTCTAGGGATCCAAATTAGTGGTGCTATCTCAAAGGTTTTATGACCGAAATGAAATAGACTTACAAAAGATGAAATTAACACCAGTGAGTTGTTGCAAAGCTTGAAGTAAACATCCCGTTGCGAGTCTTTTAGCCATACCACCTGTGAAACAATCCGCATAAGAAGCTTGGCCAAGTTGGAGTTCGTATTCATGATTAGCTGTAATTTCAGCCAATTCATCACGAATATATGAATCATCAGCAGGAAGACGACGGAGCTTAGAGAGAGATCGGGCAGCCTTCTGGTACTGTCCCCGCTTAATTAAGTAACGAGGTGTTTCAGGCAAGAACAATAATCCGATGACCAAGATGATAGCCTAAACTGTTGTTAATGAAGTACAGTAGAGCTCAAGGTGAAGTGACCAACCCAAAGAAACTGAATTGCAATCGGAATTCTATATGATCCAGTGTCATTTCGGCCTTGTGTAGCATTATCGACAACAGCTGCGAGAAGCAGACCAATTGTGATAGCAAATTGGTAACATCCAACAATAACACCTCGAATCCATTTAGGCGCAGTCTCTGATTGGTAGAGTGGAACTTGGTGAAATCGTGTTAGCTCATTGCTTAACCCGTCCATGAAATAGGCAAAACGTGTTGAATTGAGGCAGAATCACAGAACTTACTTAAAGCAGAGATAAGACCAACTCCAAAACCAGCAAAGAAACGACCAGCAATGAACATTGGCAGAGCAGTAGAGGCAGTTTGTAAGATAACCCCGAAATTAAAAACGATACCCGAGGATATCAACAGAGCAATACGGCGACCAAAAAAGTCCGCAAGAGGAGCTGCAGTGAGTGCGCCGAAGAAGGTACCTGCCGATAGAATAGAGACAACCGCCGCAGATTGGGAGGGAGAAACATCGAGATGATTCTTTGGATTGACGTAGCCAGTAGAGAACTCCTTCTGCCAGTAGCTAGTTTAAGTGTTAGTAAAAAGATGCATTTAAGTGATTTCATGTATTGTTAACTTACTCCATAGCGAGGATACCACCAATAGTACCTGTATCATAACCGAAAAGTAGACCACCAAACGCAACAAAACATCCGATGACGATCTAATTAAGACGTTAATAATGGTTGAAAGTGGTATATAGGTAAACACTTACTGCTGGCCATGATCTACCTGGAACGCCTGTAGGCTTCACGATTGAAATCCCCATCTTATTGATTGATATCCTTATAATAGGTCAAGCAAAAAGAATGGATTAAAGAATGATAAGGTTGCAGTGTATGCCAAAAGGGATTCTGTAGGAGATGTTGAAATAAGAGAAGATATTGTATGGAATTAATGTTGTGTAAGAGTCCAGAATTTGGGAGCTCGAAGGAAGAAGATTATTCTTATGTAGAGAGTTTAAGGCAGGAACGATTCTGTATATGAGCTTATTTGATACGGTG
The DNA here is from genome assembly GCA_025389085.1 of Sclerotinia subarctica. Classification (NCBI taxonomy): domain Eukaryota; kingdom Fungi; phylum Ascomycota; class Leotiomycetes; order Helotiales; family Sclerotiniaceae; genus Sclerotinia; species Sclerotinia subarctica. The sequence goes on from QRFI01000007.1 coordinate 794,142, forward strand.
CGTCTCTAAATAGGAGGAATTGGGTAATATCCGTTGGCAAGTGCCATGGGACGAGCAAGGGGATTCACTCCTTTTGGTAGTTAAAAAAGCTTATTGGATGCATTGAGGAAAAGCTCCAAGGCCTGCATAAGGGAGTACATAAGTACGGTATATGTGATAGAAGAGAAATCATCCAATGAGTGACATCAAAATAAAATGAATCCCAAACTATGAGACCATAACGAATATTCAAATTCTGGTGATCCAAATTTTTGGGGTGATTCCAGGTCTTGGCTCAATTACGTACGGCATAGCAATGTAACATATGAAAATAAGATGACAGTCTGTGTAATGTATTGAAGATTGGGTGATCTTCGTATTGACGACTTACTAGGATTTCCGAATCTGAAAGGCATTTTTGGCTATAAAAAAAAGACTTAAAAATGGAGGTTGAAGCGTCAAAAGGTATCAAAAGTCCCCAACAACCAATTGCGGGGAAGGCGGGATGCCATCTGAAAGTATGGATTATTTTCTGGGGTAGAAATCCAACGCTCAATTATGGCGAATAGTAACTGAATTCCCTATGCAGCTCGAGTCTCTCGAGACCCAGTTCGTTTGAGCTATCCTGTCGTGTGACTTTGTTAATTGATATAAGTTTCCTGGGATTGGTGATATATTGAGTATATCAAATGAGGCGAATGGATCTCATCCCAACAACTTGGATCATCATCTTCATTTTTCCCCGCTGGGCCGTATTTGAAACGGTATTGTTCGCATATAGCTATCAGTATTCGGTCCTTCAGGTGAACGTGATAGTTTAAGATGTAAGAAATTGAGATCAATGGTGTCGTGTGTGTCATGGCCATGCTTATATGTGAAAAGTGGAGGTTTGTGGAGGTTTTTCAGACGAGAGGAGAGAAGAAAAGAGGTTGTCCTCGGTTCAATTGGCGCTAAGAAAACCTAAATTCAACCACGTGTAGCTTAGCCTGTAGTCAATTTTGTGATGGCGACGTCGACAACGATATACCTTAGATCTTCAATTGCAAAAAGTTGCAGCATCGGAACAATTAAAATAAGGTACGTTAATCCTGCATTGTACTCTGTATCTCACATGGATGTTGTGTCCCGAACAAGTGGCGAGTTATTCCTTGGAGTTTCCCAGCCAAAACTTATCCAATACAACGATTGTGTATCGAGTAAGTCTAGTACCCTACTTTTGGGCCTCCCCTAATATAGGCCACTTTTCCCCACCAAAAATAACGAAAATCGATCTTTATAACTTTTTTATTTATAAATTTAATTTAATAAAATTTAAATAAAATGTTTGTTATATATATAATAATGAATTCTGAAAATTTCAAATTTTTTATGATTTTATTAATTGAGATACTAAAGATTGAAATTATGATTTTCAATTTATATAAGATTTATATACAAAATTAAAAATCTTGAAAATCTTAAATAACTTTTTAATAAAAATTATTAAAAATAAATTATAAATCTTTTTCAAATATTTATATTGTATTTAATCGAATAATCTTAATTTTGAATTTTAAATTATATAGAAAAAATTTTATTTATATTTTTAGATTTTACAAATATTAATAATCATTATATTCTTATTAAAAGGATTTCTAAAAATAATTTTTTAAAAAAAATTAATTCATTTGATCAATTATAATATATATATTCGAAAAAAAAAATATATAATTTATTTTAAATTGTTTTCGTTAAAAAGTTATTAAAGATTTTCAAGATTTTATAAATTTATATATAAATTTTATACAAATCAAAAATCGAAAAGTTTAAAGTTATAAATCTCAATGAAATTAATTTTAAAAAATCTGAAATTTTTAAAATAGATTTATAATTATATAATAAATCTATAGTTCAAGTTTTATGAAATTATATTGATTGATTATAAAGTTATTAGTAGTCGAAAATGATGATTTTTGGTGTAAAAGGATGGCCTATATTAGAGGTGGCCCAAAAGTGGGATATTAGACTTATCCCCTAGAATGCCAACAACAGCCGCCATCGCTTAGCAAGGATCATATCAACCAATCAGATTACTAGAATTCCCGACATTTGAAGAGAAATTCATATTTATTTGATGATATAAAATAAAATTAATATTAAAATAATTTTCAAATTTTATCAGTAATCATCTAAATCTATTCTTTTATATTCATCTTCTGGTTATTTTAAAATATACAAAATATTATATTGCACGGACCATCATGGTGGCCGTTGTTGGCATTCTATCTCCTTCGCCGCATATGGCTGACGCCGAGCAGGATATTTATTATGCATTTTTCGAGGCTCGACATACTTGGCACATAACATCGGTCCGAAAATCAACTAATCTTCTCGTTACTTCACTTCATTAGACTTGAATTATTGTAATCTTACAGTACAAAGCAGTGAGTTTCTCGGGGGCCGTTTGAATAATAGTTACTATGTTGTCGTCACACATGGAATCATGTTGTGATCGCTGGGCATGTGAACTTTACTTTTCGAAACTCACTTTGTGGTAGTTTATGCATTTCCTTTTCGTTTGTCTTAATAGAAAAGGAAACTTGAACTTCAGACAAGAATATACTCAGGATGGCTCGGTTCCAGTTGGCGCAGAGCTGAACAATCGCATGGCATTGATCTCTTACAAGACATATTATTGTACTTGGCGTTTCTATCTTTGCAAATATCGCTTTACATTTAGTTTTGTTTAGTTTACACGCCGCATCCATCAATCCCAGATAATACCACTGGCTAATCAAGCCATAGTAGGATCTCAAACTCATATAAGCACACTTCCCTCTTACTGTTTGTTTGTTTATTTACCTGCTTGCTAGAAAGCCCAGTGACATGATGCAAGTACATCATATCATGCTTTTCATACCGCTGCATTATAGTAGGACCGACCGGATCCTTTTACCTTAATGTTACATAGCAGAAGCCACTTTTGGTCTATCGTCTAGTTAGCCAATGACAGCCACTACCACGATTTTCATACATAAGATGCAGGTCGTCTCTTTGGACCAGACCTGAATTAGGACGTGAATATCTCAATGCTTCTTCGTATCATTCTTTTTTTCCTTGGTCTGATTAATTGGATTGACCGAGTAGGAACCGTTGGAAAGTGCAAAGCATCCAGAAGATGAGTTCTTCGAATGGATGTGGACATTAGGAGGTGCGAGTGAGAAAGGGCTTGCTCATCTCTGCATGAAGGTGCTAGGTTGTATCAAAAGCGTGGAGAACACGCCATAAGATGTTGGTGACTTGACGGCGGGGAATATCATCAACTTCTCCGAAATGATCTTGCGACTACATTTGATATGGTTCTATTCGCTCAGAAGAGCCCAAAAGAGGATAAATCCAAAGTTTCATGGTTGAATCTATTGCACAGCGAAGTCTGAAAAGTTGATCGTCTCCCGAGAACATCTGAATAGTGTAGAAGTCCTTAGCTCACAAATCACCTTCTTATTAGAACACATACACAATACCCAGATTGAATTAAGTTATTGTACACTCCATAAATCTCAAAGCCAGCTCCTTTCCTATACTATGTCTCTTCCTCCCCGTGTAGAATTTCGACCACTTACATCTTCCTCTCCTGCTTTTCCCTCTTTCCTTTTCATTAACTATATCATTTTCTGGCTCAACTTCTTCCTCGATTACCGGCCTCTGCATCTCCAACCATGTCACTCTCTCTATTAATCCCCTATTTTCTTCTGATAATCCCTCAGCCATATTTACCAAATTGTTTATATCATTCCTCATAGTATTTACCAGTGCATCGTTCTCCGTATGTCTCCTCCCTAGATTATCAACGTCGTCTAGAAGTCCGGTTATCCTTTGTTCTCTCTCTACATCTCTCGTTCTAAGATCTTGGACTTCACCCATTAACCGCCCTTCCATCTGGACGTTGTCCGCATCCCTCCTCGCTAGTCCTTCCACAACTTCTCTTCTCAATGCTTCAATAGCAGCGGCATCTCTCAGTCTCTCTACGTGTCCTCTCAAAACTTCAGTCCTTAGCCTTGTAGCTCTTCTCCTTATTCCTCTCACCTCCTCCCCTATTTCAGCCCTTAACTCCAGAATCTCTCCTTTTATTGCCCTCACCTCCTCCCCTATTTCAGCCCTTAACTCTAGAATCTCTCCTCTTATTGCCCTCACCTCCTCCCCTATTTCAGCCCTTAACCCCAGAATCTCTCCTCTCATTGCCCTCGCTTCCTCTCCCACTTCACCTCTGAGACCTAAAATCTCTCCTCTCATTCCCCTCATATCCTCCCCCACTTCACCACTTAACCCTAAAACCTCTCCCCTTAACCCCACAATTTCCTGTCTCAAGCCTTGGACATCCTCTCTATTCTGCGTTCCTTCATTTCTCAAAACCAAAATCTCCCCCCTACTTCCCCTCAACTCTTCTCTTGCACCTCTCGTCTCTTCCCTGGCAATCCTTACCTCCTCTCTCACCCCCCTAATTTCATTCCCTAATCCTCTAATCCTCCTCTCCTCCTGCAGCAACTCGGCCCTCACTCCCCTAACTTCCTCTCTCAGCTCTGCAATCTCTACCCTCGCAGCTCTCACATCCAGATGATCATCTTCGACAAGAATCTCATACTCGTATCTCATGTCAAAATCGTGGAAGCGAAACTGTATATTTGCCATTGTTTGAGGTAGATTAGATTTCCAATGGTGAGTGAGGATAAATTGTGGGGCCTAGTGTATTCTCCTTATTCGAGATGCGTATTTCTGAGCAGACTATGTCTAGATGTCTAGCTTTTCGATTGATGTCGAGTTGCAATCTATCGACCACATATCTATCGACCACATCAAATCCCCGTCTTTTCACAATCAAGAAGTGTCAGTAAAGACTCTTGTCATTTTGAAAGAGAAAAACAACTCTTAACATATCAACCTTATACACCAATAACAAAAAAAGATTTATCTGTCGGTATCCTTAACTTCTGCAAGTTAAAAAAGAAACTTGACTCTTACCTATCAAACAATACAAATACAGATACAAATCCAAACCTATAGAATAACCACACAAGATCCACCCAAATCTAAAATCTAACTCTCTCTATCTTCATTCATAATCCGATAAAAATCCTCATTGATACCATTGGATTCCAAAAAAAACCAAAAAAACAACATGTCTCGCCACCATTCTGCAGAAAAATACCCTCTTTATTCAACAGCTCAACCAAATAAATACCGACAACACACTCATGCAAAAATATCAAGGTCCTCGATCTATTCTATTCGCTACATATCTCAATGATTCTTCGAATTCCAAGGCTTTGTTTGTACCTGTGCATATCCGTACATTGTCCAATACTCCAACTTTTCCTCAATGACTAAACCCTGATACCTCGTCCATTGGATCCCTTTATCAAAACTTCAATCCCAGCTCCAAGACCCATCACGATCTCATCACAATTACTTTTATTTCATATCTAAGGTTTTTTTTTCAAACCCACTGCCGATCCCCGCAGCCACCCGAAGCCCCCCCTTTTTTTTCATCCCGAAAGGTTTAACGCTACCAATTCGCGCTTTTGACGAATCCTAAGCTCATCTGCGTTTGCTTTCGTTTTTCTTTCCTACAAGGCTAAACAAATCTATCTGATGAATTATCCGATCAGATCCCCCCTTATAATTTAATAAGTATTTACTCGAAACTTGATACTCACTCTGCATATGTATCTAGCCGTACACCTACAACGATGTGTAACAGTGTGGAACAATGATTTTGTTATCAGGAGAGTTACCAGAGGGTTTGTTTTTAAAGAGATTTTAAGTTTAAATACAAGGTATATAAAAGATTAATAATTAATTATAATTTTAATATTTTTTAAAAATTAAAGAGAATTTTAAAAAGAAAAAAATATATTATTAATATTAAATTCAAATATTCTTTTTTAAAAACTTTTAATTTAAATCTATTTCTAACTTTTTTATTATTCAAAGTCTATAATTAACTCTTTTATTAATTTTCTCATCTATTAGAGCCTCGGCAATAGCGGATTTCGACTTTAGTCTATAAGCTCACGTCATATTTCCCTCGGTCCTGCCCGCTTTAATCTTCATTATTTCCAGATGTGTCGATACCTTCGAAGCCGCAATCTTATTCGCCATCTTCCCGTCGTTTCTTTAATCATGAAGATACTAGACCGACATATCTGATCATTGATATTTCTCATTTCGTCATATCTTCTTGTCACGATAATATCCCGAGTGAGATCATTAAATACTCCAGCGATCTTAAATGCATCCTTGTATGCTGTCACATATTGTCTCCTCTATCATTCTATTTGTGATTTTACATTCGTTTTTAGACGTAATGGGTGATCCAACTATGTAATATCATTCTGGAGCGTGCATATTCATTAATCTGATCAAATTGGATTTAGAGGAAAGAAAGCAGGATACTTATTTATGATTGATGATAGAACAATAAATGATTCTTCACAGTTAACATTACAAACCTAACCATTGAAAATTCATAGTAACTTTTCTGTCACACATAAATATATTAGAACGGCCCAGCAGGACCAAAGCCTTGTCCTGTTAACCACAAGTCATCATACTTGCTCTGTGTCCATAACGGACCTGGACCATGTCCATTTAGACTATGCAAGAACCTCAGATAAGTTGTAGAAATTTCCCCTTATGAATTAAGCACATTTTCCAACCAGGATACGCCATCATTGTCGCTACCATACGACGCCCTATACGAGGAAACAGTAGCTTGATACCAGACATCCGCTCGAGCCTCGATATCATTCAAAACCTTATCAATCCAGTAAACGTAGAGATCACGCAATCCAGCTTCTGGTTGCCCATTTGCACGGTTCGGTCGGTCAATTTCTCCATTGGAGCTCCCCCAAGTATAACTCTGATCAAATTGGCGACAGGCTCTTTCTATGTATTGAGATGAGTCGACAAACTTTGGCCAAATATCAGCGTGTCGCATATATGAAAAGACTCCGGCTACCTATAAATATGTTAGTAGACTACTTACATCACGATGCTCTCTCCGAGATGCGAGACTACTGGCTTTTGGTCTCGAATCAATGGTGCCTCCTTCAAAGAAAGTTTCTTTCCTATTGTTCATAACCTTGTAGGCGAGCATTGGACCCGCTTTGTCATGATTCCCGCCCAAACCCATCTTCATTTCGAAGAACAGACTACCTTGTCTCCATTCAGGGGCTACGTGCCCTCGAGGGAAGCCGATTAAAACTTCTGATACTTACTCATTTGTGGCGGATGTATATCCCGTTGGTAGAGGTACATCAATTAAAAACTTCATGAAACGCTTTAATAGTTGGACCTCGTAGATATTCTCGGCGACATATTGACTAGTATCAGTCTCGAGGGCCTTTAACTTAGTAATAGCGACTACGAGATCGGCGGGCCAGTAATTGTCAACACGAGGGAGGATCCTATAGGAGATTGAGAAAACTGAGAAGCAAAAGGCTGTATCAGGAAAGCACATGGTGAAACAGGAAAATTATGTTTAAGATCGGGAACAGAACTAAGTATCATAAACAAAAAGTTTAGTAAACCGATTGCTTACTGCTACAGCCTCTGGCATTATTGAGACCCTCAGGTCCGTACCACTTCAAAATTGCCGACTGACTCTTGGCAGTACCACAGTGCTGGTAGTTACCACATGGGAGATCGCGGTTCTCATCATTGTAATACCACGTCACTGTCTTCTCAGCTCTTTCTCCCAAAGATGACCTCTCTGTTCTCAAGTCTCTATGAGTGTATTATTCGTCGAGCCTATTGGGTACCATAGCTCAGATCTGCGTACTACAGAAGTGCTGTCAATAGGGCAGGCAGGCTCGGAGCTGGGCTCAAATGGGCAGGATTCGTCTTCACGTTTTACTAGCTTTCCATCATTGACACCACAAAGCGGACAATCTGGAATGTCCTCAAAGTTTACGTTTCCTGGACATTGCAAGCCGTCAACTCGCGGTACCAGGGGACCATATACTTGCACTCGTTTTTCCAATGCACGAAATATATCAGGTGATGATCTTGGACGAAGTTTGTTAGTTCCTGGAGTCCAACAAGCAAGTTTACCATCTGTCGGATATATCTGCACCTTGTCAACAGTAATGATGGGGAAAGGAGACTTGGGAAGGACCCACTGGAAAGCTTTGGGAGCGTCAATAGTAGCCAATAAATCTGCGCCAGCATCAAACCCGTAGCAAAAGGAGCTCTGAGGCTGGTATTCTGCGTGGAAAGTAAGATAGCCATCTGCGACCAAGTTTACAGCGCAGCTTTCGACTGGAAGAAAATCCTGATTGAAGTCGATGCCAAAGGTTATCGTATGTTTGACATGTGCAGTAACGTGACCATTAAGCGTGAATCCCCATTCAAATTCGGGCTTTTCCAAAACCTGTGTACCATCCTTATCCGGCTTGGTGCTTTCAGGATCCCACTCGTCATTGGCAGCTGAATACGTCTGCCGTGTGTCCCATTTGGCGAGTTTAGCTGTACCTTGAAAATTCACGCCTGAATTGGAATTATTAGCATTAAGGTATCCGTCTGGCCTTTTTACGTCTGGCAGGTTCATCGACGACTCTCTCCCAATATTCTGGTTCATTGCTAAAGTCTATGCGCATCTGTGTATTCCCCATGTCCCTTGGAACTCTGCTAAGTTGTAGTCAAATGTGAGATCAAAGACAGTTGAAGTATCAGGAAGATCACGAACAAGCAGATGATGCGGTAGACTTTGGTTTCTATTCGGGATCAAGGACTTGGCCACAGTATACTTGCCAGGTCCACATCCATCAGGCATTTGAATGATAGTACCAGGCGCACCGTGACCCAAGTGGATTTTACCACAGTTGGAATTCTCAGTATCATCAGTACATGTAATGCTTACTATATGTTCTCCCTCGGTTAATGCATCAAAACAGTCAAAGATCTCCCAGTGAGATCCGTCACGACGATCCAGAGATACTTGAATTTTATCAGGACTTGTCATGACAACAAAGCCAAAAGGGGCATTGGCTGTACTTTCTTGAAAAGGAACATCAATGCTACCACCATATGTTGGATCAACTTCAAGATCAAACTTGGTATTTGCAACCTTTTCGTCTGGGGGATGCTTAAACAAATATTCAAGGGGGACCGGTAAAAACGGTGATTGATCCTTGGGAGGGCCACAGCAGAAACTGCGATCTCGGTCCCGGCGCCAAACCCCACAGTCTTCGCCTTCGCCTTGATATGAAGTGGTCATTGCTACTTGTCAGCCAGTATCGCAGTGATTGTCAAAACAACTTCCGGGCTTTCCATGCCAGCCGCAATTAGTCCAGTGCTGTTCTTTTTGACAGCAGAGTCTGTCCTTATCATCATCGTCGCAATCACTATCACGCCATGTCAGGTCATCTTCGTCTGAGTTGCAGCTGTTGCCGCATTCAGACCAGCGACAGTCGGGAATGGCTTCTTCAGCTTTACAACACAAAAATGCTCTTCCATCCAAACACCAAACTGCCACATCGTCGCTGTAGACGGAAGACTACAGGGTCGCCTCACCGGCCTCACAGTAGCCATTGCAGAATCCCAAGTTTGCAAATCCTCCTCAAGTGCTGGAAAGCATAAGTCAGCATTTATTATGCATATTTTTAGAGTAAAACAGACTATAGCAGTCTACCAGGAGACTTTTCAGACAAAACTCTATATTTTGATATCTATGGGATTTGTGGATCTCTCAAATAAGCTGAATCACTTAAATCATTTTAATGATTTGAACCACTTAACCACTACAGTGAGTTCAATCTCTCAAACTTAGTGATCCCATTTCATCCCTCAAATAATTTTAACTTCAAAGTCTTGGGTGGTCTACCATGCATAGTAAGTTTCATTCCAAGTACTTAACATTCGTTTGAATCCGGCGCCGACGATAACGGACAACAAGTTGCGGCAGTAGAATAGCTATCAGTCCAGAAATCATATTCCGAGCATTGTTGGGTGTTGATTAAAATCTCACCAGCACTGCAATGGGGAGAACCACATTCGGTAACACGACAGGCTCCGCCATCTACATCTGCCCATTATCCGGGGCCGTGGATTCCTCCGCACGAACTCCTAGGCTCTCGGGATACACAACAGCTGAAAGAGTTTCTAGCTATTTAGTGTCTAAGTCGACTGCCCAGATGAGAAGCCCACCTAAGCCTAGCGAGTTGGCAAACTCAATTTTCTGTTGAATCGTGTCAAAGTCGTCGTATGAAACCCATTGATTACCACCCCATGTGATCCACTTAACCGCGGCCTCTTTATCATGATAGGGACTGAGCTTGTTCCTGTCAATAATAGCGACAATTTCAGCGTACGAAAGAGTGCCAGAGTTTGCGGTGCAGGGACCCGGAGATGCACCGCCCTTGAATATACATCCGGGTTTGGAACAAGAAGGATCAGCCAACTGAAAGAATCGACCATAGAAACCTATTCCCATGTTTAGCTTGGGTGCCGGAACGTCATTTCTCCAGAATAAAATTGAGGACCAGGTTGATTTCAGTAATGTTACTATGAGCCAGCACGGTTGATCCGATTGGATTATTAGCATCCCAAATTCCGTGGAGGTCATATGCCATGATGTTGACAAAGTCGGCTGCTTCAGGACTAGTTTTAATGTCAAAGTGACGAAGATACTAAATGATGATCGTGAGACTCCATCGTGTACTCAAAAGTTGCGGAAAGAAGACTTACCCAGTAACTAGTCAGAGCGGTGAAGGAGATTTCCTTATGCCTGCCCCTCACTCCATCAAACGCAGTCTGCATTTCTTTTAAAAGTGTGGTGAAATTAATACCATCTTCCGGCTTTCCACCTCAGTCACCCGCGGCTGGGTACTCCCAATCGAGGTCCACGCCATCAAAACCATATCGCGTCATAAATGATTTGACATTCAAAATAAATTTGGCACGGTTGGTCTTTGTTGAAACAACATTGCTAAAAACCGGTTGCCAGACAGTGCCATTGTCATTGAAAGTCCAACCACCTAAAGCGATAAGTACCCTCAGACCTGGATTCTTCCTTTTCATGCCAGCAAATTCAGCTAGTATAGAATCAGGCGGGGGTGACCATCTTCCATGGGAATGATATCAAAATCATCAGGAGTAATGTAGCCAAAAGAGTGATACAAGTGGGTGAGGCTACCCACTGGAATATTCTGGATGCACATTCCAATACACTTTTTCTTGTAATTCTAAGCTTCATAGTAGCCAATGACTTTCCTCTACACATTCCCTCCAGAAGACCCAGAGTCAGGTTGAGCACAATTACTCTGGCAGCCGGTTTCATCGTCATCTGTGACTTTACAGAATTCTTCAGTGGTTCCACAGAAACCGAATTGACTTACAGCAGACATTGAGGGGGCATTTTGTTCCTGGCACCTTGGAATATCTACCACATTCGGCGTGGGCATCACAATTACTCCAACAAATTTCATTAGTGCGAAAGACCGTGAGATCTGGATTTCCGGCATGGTCTTGGAATGCGAAGACGTGTGTTTTCCTAGTTCTAATTCTTGGTATACCTGGCTGGAACCCTGATGCCATTTTGTCTAGCTTCCATGCTTCATGTAACCATGGAAACAATGACCTAGTACGTTTGATGAATTTGAATTTCCGAGCTTTGGTCTCAAGCCGTTTAGCAAAGATTAGGTATTGAAGAGCATTTCCTGCTGACGGCGTTATAAATCGCTGACTTCCGACGTACATTTACTCTCAGGCATACTCCGCTGTTTTATCGCTGAACAGTAAGGACCTAATATAAAGTCTGGTGAGCATGGCCAAACGCCAGGTTTTACCCATCACTGGAAGCTAGAAGCCCACATCAGACTTAAAGAAACGACCTTGAATATCCTTTACACTCATCCCTTCTCACATTCCTCACTGCTACGCGGTTTACTTCGCTATGGGTATTATCACTTAGCACCTTCGTCATCGTATACGATCTGATAGATATCACGAGTATCTAGAGTAAACTAAACACAGGCTTCAGCGAGCATTCATTGCGTCCATACCAATAGTGGACTGCGAGGTGTATAAGGCCGGAATCCCAATCCATAGCAGGGGGATTCGAAAGTCACGGGAATTCATGCTTGCGCTATTCAAAGCTGTGGAATCTATGGCCGCTCTTCTAGTCAATTGTAGATTCGTACTGACATCAGTTTTGTAGGATAATAGTTACGAGTAACTTCGCACTAGAAATCAGCGACTCCGATATCCGCAGCTCGTTCACTAACCTAGGAACTCGTAGCCTTGAGGCTTGACAATTTAGGAGTCTAATCAAATCCATTCACTCCTTCATCTCGTACAATGGTTTGCAGATAAGTCTTCCCAGAGCCCCTCTACCTCTATCCGCAAATATTTCTTGATGCATGCTATAAAGAGCTCACCTAGGTATGCTTCTCATCCAGCCCGGGGTAAATGACCCATCATCGCAAACACCTCTATTTTTGAGCAGTCTCTGCGAAGCAAAAGATCAATCCAAGATAGTGACCTTGTCATGGTAATTATTGGACCAGCAGCTCCATACATAGCTATAGTGCCGGTTTCATGTAGCAGGTCCAGCCAGTTCGAAGAAGTGAGTGTCTAGCAGAGATTAGGTTCTCATCCCGTGCCAGAATTCTCACCATCACCGCCAGATCTCTCACCATATCATAATCGTAGCCGGTGAATACTATAGCACCATATCTACCAGCTCTTAAGTACGGTTTGACGAGGGGAACCAAATAAGTATTGAGTACGTGCCTTTCTCATAAAATACTGGACCACGATAGATTCCAAAAAACTATGGACAGGCAACTCTGAATCTCCTTAATCCAGAATTTCCCTCCACTTTGAAGCATTACAGATGATTGAAGGGCAACGGTGTCTTACTTTATAAGTTCTTTGGCAATAAGGGAATGAAACAATTCACCTGTTTCGAAATTCAATTTGAGACTAAGCCTCAATTCAATACTTTATATCAAGCAAGATATTGAATGTTCATTGATTCCAACCATCACTTGTGGTTGCACTCACCATATTTCATCTCCGAGAAACGAATTCGCAAAGGTCGGTGTGTCCTCCAAAGAGCAATTCAATTGAGTAAGTGAATCTTAAGCAATACAAATTGCTAAAATACTCCCAGATGAGTGTAGTGTTTGTGGTGATGGTGAATTTTTCGCGATGTTGAGTTTTGCTGCTTTGATAGGCCTCAGGTTAGTAAGGTTCGACACGGAAGCTCACCGGGCGAACGAAAAACTTGGATTTTTTACCAATGAGAAATTGTGGAATCTAGAGAGATATACGGGACGATTTTCCAACCTAGGTAACCCACGACTGCATAGCCAATGGCTACTTGATTATTCATTATCATAAATTTTCATATTCACAAGCCAACAACTAACTTCATGAACTTTTGTAACGTAATTTCACCATTATTGCTCAATGCTCTGATCCATGGCCCCGCCTGAAGATAAATGGTTTACTCTAACTTACTAAGCCTCCAAGTCCACTTTTGCCCGGGAGATAAATTGACCCATTCGGGCTTTGAACTTTGAAGGTCTTGAAAAGTTTAAATCGTTCCGGTTCCTGAATTATGCACGGAGCGGTGAATGTTCTATGCTTGTTGCTCTAATCTGTATATTACTAATCTGACAAGTCTTCACTGTTCAGATGATAATAATCCTGAAAGATACAAGGTACCAGGGAAAGAAAGACAAAGCAAGAGAATTGCCCTGATCTCCTCCTTCCTATCTCTCTTCATCTACCGCGTACATGATCAACAAATATTTATTAGTGATATCATAATATCCTCGGGCTGGAAAAATTACAACGGGCTGTCTAGTGAATAGTAAATCATCGCTAAGCTTCAAAAGGCAGGTCGTAATGCAAAATCTAGGCGAGTGGTCAAGCTAAAGGCCCGGAAGCGATATCTTGATATCTCCAAGAGTCCAAGTCTATCAAAAACGGGGAAAAGTAAACTAATGCCTCAATTCACCCACCTCGTACCTTTTTGCACCATGTCTTTTCACGTTGTATCAATTACATGATAGGCTCAGACAGACTGAGCGAGTTTACATAGTCGCAAGGTACGGTGAAAGAACGGGTATCAAGACCCATGAATTCAACTAGGGTACATCGTCATCACCACGGGAACTGAGATGAGAGATCCAATCCAATAGCTCTAGGATTTCGTTACTATGAGAACCTGTTAGAAGATTTAAAAGCTCTCCAAGCCCAGCTCACTGAGATCCTTTTGTTTTTCTACCAACCCACCTGTCATTCTTCATACGATCCGAGTTTTGTTACTTGAGTGATCAGTCAAGATGCGTTTCTTAACCGTGGTTTCGACTCTTGCAATTGCAGGGGGAATTGCAGATGCTACTTTCCCTTCTGGAAGAAGCTTACAGCATGTTGGAAAGAAGGATAAGCATGTGCACAAAGCCAGACAGCCGATTTCAAGGAAACCACAGCAGTATGAGAAAAGGGATGCTAATAAGTTTCCATATTTGACCAATTCTACTGCTAGTAAGTTTGACTTCTGAATTGAGTATGAAGGAAGGTTACTAATTAGTTACTTATAGAATTCAGTGTAAATGGTACCGCAATTCCAGATGTCGATTTCGATGCTGGTGAATCATATGCTGGTTTATTGCCAATTTCAAAAGATGCAGATGAATCTAGACAATTGTACTTTTGGTTCTATCCTTCGACAAATGAATTAGCGTCTGATGAAATTCTCATCTGGCTCAATGGAGGTGTAAGTGACAGTGCCACAACCATCCTCCGCTTAACTTCTAACTAATCATTCAATTAGCCCGGATGCTCATCCCTCGAAGGAATTATTCAAGAAAACGGACCCTGGATCTGGCAATACGGAACCTACAAACCCGTTCCAAACCCCTGGACCTGGGTCAACCTCACCAACGTCGTTTGGGTCGAACAACCCGTCGGTACTGGATTTTCTCAAGGAGTTCCTACTGCTACCAGCGAAGAAGATGTCGCGGCACAGTTCCTCGGATTCTGGGAGAATTTCGTCGATACTTTCGCTTTGCAAGGGCGAAAGGTCTATATCACTGGTGAATCTTATGCGGGTTACTATGTTCCATATATTGCCGATGCCATGTTTAATAAGAATGATACATCTACTGTGAGTTATCGATACATTTGACAGGAGGTATGCATTTGAACTAATGAACGATCAAAGTATTACAACCTCGAGGCAACCATGATTTACGACCCCTCCACCTCCTACAATGCCATCCAAGAACAAATCCCTGCCGTCCAATTCGTCGATTACTGGGGTGGTCTTTTCCCTTTTAACGATACTTTCAAAGAGCAAATCCACAACGTATCAGATTCCTGCGGTTACACTGATTTCCTCTCCAAATACCTCACCTACCCACCTCCGGGACCCCTCCCATCCATCCTCCCCGGCACGAGCGAAGATGGAATTTCCACCACCGACGAATGCGACGTCTTTGACCTCATCTACAACGAAATCTTCAGCTTAAACCCCTGCTGGGACATCTACCAAGTAGCCACCACCTGTCCCCAACTCTGGGACGTTCTCGGGTTTCCCGGCTCCAACCCCTACCTCCCCGAGGGCGCCTCCATCTACTTCAACCGCACCGATGTACAAAAAGCCATTAACGCCCCCGCAATGGAATGGGAATCCTGCTCCAACATCGACGTCTTCGTAAACGGAACCGACAACTCGGACCCCTCAGGACTCTCGGTCCTCCCCTCCGTCATCGAACGCTCAAAACGAACCATCATCGGCCACGGCGCCTTAGACATGGTCCTCATCGCCAACGGCACCTTACTCATGATCCAAAACATGACATGGAACGGCGCCCAAGGTTTCCAAAGCAAACCCACCGAGCCCTTCTACGTACCCTACCACGAAGACCTCTCCGCATCCACGCTCACCGGATCCGGAATCATGGGAACCACACACACGGAGAGAAATCTCACATTTGTGTATGTGGATTTGAGCGGTCACATGGTTCCGCAATATGCGCCTAGTGCTTCGTATCGCACGGTAGAGTATCTGTTGGGAAGAATCGACAGTCTTTCTAGCACGGTGCCATTTACCACGCAAGAATACGTGGCGCAGAGTGATGCGCCGATGGGCAATGGAACTGCGCCACCCATCAAGAGACAAGTTGGGAGTATGGAATTTTAGGGATGAGATAGAGATATAAAGAAAGATAAGTGGACTTTGACTTTCCTCGAGAGGAAGAGAATTGCTAGATGAGGAAAAAAATTAGGTGAGATGATGATAATGATGTGTATGATGATAAAAATGAACATATGATACTATCCAACTACCTAACTACTTGAATTCAAGCGAGTGACTTTCTGTGCTGTGTGAGTTTGTTATGGTTAAAAATTTTAACGCGGAGTTTACTGTAAATTGTAAACGTCAAGGCATTCTTTGAATTGATTCTGGTGGTATTATGTTTAGATATCCCTAATTAGTCTGCCTCCACGGCAGTGGCCTCCCGGGAGGGCCAGCGGAACGTCATTCGCTCAATTGATTCAGCATTGCTTACCTATTTTTTGCAATTCGCCGAGATATTAAAACAATAAACGTTTTATGAACCCAAAGAAGTACAACATTTGGCTGAAAATTGATGAAAACGTTCAATGTATCTATCATGCATATCAAAATCTCTTATCTCGCGCACCAGTATACCAGCATGCGCAAAAGTGATCATACGCATAAATAAACCTGTTCAAGATTTGATACATTACATTTCCATACAATGTGATAAAATCAAATGAGAGTGGACTGCCCCAAGAACGCCAATACTTCATCCCCCAAACTCCTTCGCTCCCGATTGTTTTCATTTGTGCTTTGATACAAAAGCCCGCCACCCAACGAAAGTGTAGGACAATAAGGTACGTGAAAGAGCGTTTCCTCATCACTTATCTCGTCGTTGCTTTCTTGCAGTATCTGGATGCATATTCATCCACCTCCTAATGGTATCCTCATGTGCAGCCATCATTTCTCATATTTAATCTTTCAAAATTCATCGCTCCATACCCGCAAACATCAATTCCCTATCCCTTCTCATCCCATCCAATACTGCCACCAAACCCCCATTCCTCATTCTCTCCAATACAACCATCATCCCCTCCTTACTCTTTCCCAATTGATTTTCTGTCTTCCTACTGGCAATCGCCTCAATACTCCTCTGCACTCCCTTCGTACTCCAATTCGTCAACCACCCTTTCTTCTCCTCCTCCCCCTCCTCCCCCTTCCTCATTGCCCTCAATCGATCCCCAAGCCGGCTTCGGAACATAACTTGGGTCCTCACCCCCGTCATTCCCGGCCCAACACTAAACTCCTCCTCTTTATCTTCCTTCCCAGGTGTCCTCTGAAAACTTTGTTTCTCCACCACACTTAAAATACCCGTCCAATCCAAATTCCTACTCTCCGTCTTCATCCACCCTTCTTTAATATCCACTTCTGATGTCTCCAAAATGTATGACTCGCTTCTATCGCTTCTCACATTACCCAATACACTTTTAGGTAGGAGCTTGAGAACTGCCGATGGTAGACGAGTGGATTTACGATGGATGCGCAGGGTTCGTAGACGACCTGTTTCGGGGCATACGGTGCGCGATATCACATCGGTGGAGAGCACATGTGTGCTATGTGGATTTGGGTAACGAAGAAAGTAGGCGAGGGTAACGGCAGGAAAAGAGTAATCGTAGGAGAAGGAGGATTCGTAGAATTTGACCATGGTGATGAATTTATTTGTAAAATTGATTAGATGTGATGTTTAGTTGTCCTTGGTATACACGTAGTTTCTATGATGGTATAAAAGGTGTAGGGATGAAGGGAATGAAGGGAAGAAAAAGAATGAGGGGGGGAGAAAATCGGATGAGGAATCGACTGCTGGTGGTATGATTGTTGATCTTGGATGATGTGGATTGGAGCTTCTGGAGGGATTTGTTCGCCTGATTGTTTTCCCCGGATTTGCGATTTTTTGGGTTTAGTGTAATGGAGTTGGCCGAATTATTTACTGTGATTTGTTGTACGCAAAAGAGATGATTTGATGGCTTTCAACTTTGAATCAGATGGTATTGAGATTGGAATGAGTATCTTGAGGATATATAATTCGAGAGATGCATAAAAGCTACTACTTAACCCCGCAGCTTCTAATATTCAAGCCCATCGACGTCAGTCGTCAGCTAAAACAAAGCAATCCTAATTGGAGATCTTGTACACGTGACTTTACTCTCAAACTTCACCGCTTTACAAGATTGGATGGGTTATATGGCAATAATATCCCCTCCATGAGTCAATAAAGAACAAATAACCCCTCCTCCGAATCAAAATATTGACTGACTCCCCAATCCTCACCACCATGACCGACGCGGAACCTACTCTCGCCGCCACCTTGGCAACCGATGCTCCTGCCAGCAAACAAACCGTTGATCCCTACAATGTCGCTGGAGAAATTGGCGCAGATGGAATCGCAAAGGCTATCAATTACTTGACTTTGATCGACGAATTTGGTACCAAGAAGATTGAGGAGGCAGATTTAAAAAGATTTGAAGAAGTGACGGGTCATAAACCTCATCGATTCATGAGGAGAGGTATCGTGTTTAGTCATCGCGATTTAAATCTTATGCTGGATCGTCATGAGAGAGGAGAACCGTTTTTCTTGTATACGGGACGGGGTCCAAGTAGTGATAGTATGCATATTGGACATACTGTTCCTTTTGAGTTTACCAAGTAAGTTCTGAAGTCTTGAATAGGTTCAGTTTCGCACAATCTGCGAGTATTGGAAGCATGTCGCAGGCAGAACCTACAATTTCTCCCCATCATACTGATGACTCATTCATAGATGGTTACAAGATGTCTTCGATGTCCCATTGATCATCATGCTTACGGATGATGAGAAGTATATCTTTTCAGAGAAACGTACAATTGAGGAAGTCCAAAGCTATACCAATAGTAATGCGAAGGATATCATTGCCGTTGGATTCGATCCTAAGAAGACATTTATGTTCAGCGATTATGACTACATGGGAGGGGCATTCTACAAAAACGTTACTCGAATCTCCAAGCATGTTACATTGAATGTTGCACGAGCTGTTTTTGGTTTCAATGAAAGGTAAGATATTCTGGTACAAGAGACTACATACTTTATTGACAATACCAGTTCATGCATAGGCAAAATCCATTTCGGAGCCGTCCAAGGTGCAACCTCGTTTGCCAACTCCTTCCCTCATATCTTCGGCACAGACGAATCTAAAACTACTCAAATTCCCTCCCTAATTCCATGCGCCATCGATCAAGATCCATATTTCCGCATGACACGCGACGTAGCCGCACGTCTTCATTTCGCCAAACCAGCTCTTATCCACTCTCGTTTCCTCGATGCTCTTCAAGGCCCTGGTTCTAAAATGAGCGCATCAGTTGATACATCTGCGATTTTCATGTACGATGAACCAAACAAGATTAAGAATAAAATCAACAAATTTGCATTTAGCGGTGGACAAGTTACCGAGCAAGAACAAAGAGAAAAAGGAGGTGATACAGAAAAAGATGTCGCATATCAATATTTAACATTTTTCTTAGAAGACGACGAGGAATTAGAAAGTATTAAGAAGGCATATAGATCTGGAGAATTACTGACAGGAGAATTAAAAGCAAGATGTATTAAAGAATTACAAATATATGTAAAGGAATTTCAAGAGAGAAGAGCAAAGGTTACAGATGAGATTGTAGCAGACTTTTTTGCAAGGAAAGAGTTAATTTGGGGTGGAAATCCAAATGCTAGAATTATTACTCCTGCGGCTGGAACAGCTGCAGAGGGAAGTGGAGAGGGAAGTGGAGAAGGTTCGGGGAAGTTAACGAAGAATCAAGAGAAGAAATTGGCTAAGTTGAAGGCAATTGAGGAGAAGAAAAAGGCGGCTGCTAAAGCTGCTGGTGGTGCATAGGTTGGATATAGATATGGTGGGTGATGGGTGGTAGGATGTGAAGATAAAGTAAAGAAGGAGGAGAGGAGGGACATCAATGGAGATACCATGAAATACCAATTATACATGCGAGCTATATAATGCAATGCAATGCAATGCAATCAACACCCTAATCTAGCTTTTTGCTTTTTACAACGATCTTAGTCAAGATTAAGATTAAGCATACAATATAATACAATCCAATGACAGTAATAAGTGAAACGAAAGACCGAAAAGTTTATAAGAGGCAAAGCTGTGAATATATATACAGTAGATGTTTTAGAAGAATAGAATAATCCTCTGTATCTATATCATACCATATCATATTCTAATATACCGTCCTGATATAGGTCATTACCCCCTTTTATAATAAACTCTACTAAAATATCCTACTATTTTATCCCAACAAATTATATAATATCATATCATATCATCCTACCCTACTTACTATATAAAATCATATCATATCATATCACATCACATCTATAAATAACCCATCTGATCCTATAGATCTCTACTCTATCCCTATATAAAATCTATACACCATACACCATACACCATACACAGTATTCACTTACTCTTCCTCTCCTACTCCTGGTACCATTTCCTAGCAATTCGTTTCACACCGTTCCCTCCTACTACTTCCTCTCCCTCTCCTTCTAACTCTATATCCTCACCCATCCATCCTCAGTCTAGGAACATCTAAAAATAGCAATCATCAACTCAGCTCAAACCTAATCAGTGACTTCCTAACCTATCATTTCTTTTCTTTTCCTATTATCCCCTTTCGTTTCCAATCATATCACTCCCTTGCACTTCACATCAATTCATTCAATTCGTTCAGTTCATCGGTTCATTCACAGTATCATTATTCATTTGCTGCATATCCATATTCATATCCATATTCATATCCATATCCATATCCATATCCTATATAAAACAACGAACGAACTTCCTGAGAGCTGAAACCTTTTATTGTCTATCTATCTAGTCGGATACCTATACTCATACTCATACCAGCGAGCTAGCGATATTGATATTCGTACTTCTTATTATACGGATTATACTACTACTACTATCATAGTTACTACTGCCACATTTACTACTACTACCACCATCAGCAGCACCACCAGCAGGAGCAGCAGCATCGACTAACAATTCAAAGACCATTTCATACATTCATACATTCATTCCTTCATTCCTTCATTCCTTCATTTCTTCACTTGAACTCTAAACTCTAACTCTAAGAACCGTAACTTCAAATATCCTCTTTATTTCCCCCTATTACATCACCCCATTTCTCCCATATACATTCTATATTCTGGATAATATTCCCTCCCTAGGTAGGTAATTACACCTTACTTACCATTCAACCATCCAACTATTCCCAACACTTTACTTATTATCCAACTTCATAGAGAGAGACAGCATCCTCAACCTCCCCTCTTCACCACAACTATCCAAGTAATCTCACATATTCAAATTCGAAATCACAATCACGCCAGTTTTTTTCTTTTCCACCTTTTACACTTTTTAGAATCAGAGAATAGGTAAGCTATAATAATCAAGACAACTTAACAAACAAGACAAGAGCAAGCAAATGACTTTTCCTTGTCCTTATACTCTCACTTATACCCATACCCATACCCATACTTATCTTTATACCTGTATTTTTATATGAGAAAGAAAAATCAAGTCCATAAATCCATGTGTTCATAAATCCAAGAGTATGTGTGAATACTTCAATATTTATATTTACATTTATACCAAAATAAAAATCAAAATCAAAATCAAAATCAAAACCTATATTTAGCATTCAAGATTCAAGACTTAAAAAATTTGACCCCCCTCCCTCGTACGACACGACACGACACGAATGACTCGAAAAGAAAAGAAAAGAGAAGAAAGAAGGGGTATTTATGACTGGATTTGTGACTGGATTTATTTATTTATTTATTTATTTATTATACATTTATTCATTCATATACTCATTCATACATATATAGATACGAACAGAATACAAGCGAGTTAATTACTTAATTACTTAATTACTCACTCACTCACTCACTCACTACAAACATTTCGAATTTCGAATTTCGAATCATCTATTCTATTATTGATAATCTGTTGGAATTATAAACTTTTATCTATTCATCTATCTATTCATTCATCCATCTATTCAACTACTCCTTGTGGGGATCTGACTGGATCTGACCTCGAGTCAACAAAGCTCATCTATCTATTTTTTTCTCAGGACTTCATCACCCGGGCTCGGCTTTGTGAGGCTTGTGAGGTGATAAAGTACAGTACTGCTTTAGTTCATACACTTGTTCTTTGAATACTACTGCATAGGGTAGTGAGGAGCAGTGATCATGGGGAGAACTATCAAAGCAAGGATGGGGCCGAGGCCATGGGTTGCACATATAAAATCAGTGAGCTATGAAAGAAGACCTATGGGCAACAATAAAAACCCTGTTGGCGACAGGAGAATGCCCGTGGGCCACCAAAAGTACCCAAAGGCTTGTTTGAAAATCGATAAGTAAGACTCCACGTTTTATTCTTATTCTTGGTCTTTCTCATTCTTCTGATTGTCCTTGATTACAAGCATGTATCGCTTGATACCTCAGCTCGTGTACAAAGACTAACATATAACAACCAGACGCGATGTAATTCTCCTCATTATCCTCCTCCGTCATCGTTTCACACCTCCAGTACCATACATAATCATTACCGACATCATCCGTAACTTCTCACCGTATTCCTACCAGGATCTGTTCCAGAAGAACTGCCAATGGGAAGGTTTGAATGAAGAAAAACAATATTATTGGTTCACTTGGTGGTGTAAGGAAATTGAGAAGCAAGAAATAATGAAGGGTGGTGGGAGATGGGTAGCTGCTGTTAGTAAGTGCTTATGAGCCTGAAAATTTGTGGTTGTTGTTTATACATTACATAAGCTGAATTTATGGAATTTAGATTGGGAGAGTCAAAGGATTCAAAGACTTCATGATAATCTTCGAGGTCAATTGGAAGGTCGAGGCCTAGTATTCGAAGTTGTAGAGGATGAAGGTGTTGATAGATTGAAATGGCAAGTTGGGCAAAAAAAGGATTTTATCAAGCAGAACAGGGCTTTGAAAGAAAAAGAAGAGTTCATTCGAGAGGAGGAGGATAAAGGTACATTGCAAGAGGACTGGTACCACAAGAACGATTGTAAGTATAACCTCAAGATGATGAAGATTACATGAAAATGTACTGACGGATATAATATAGGGAGGTACGGCAGCGTACCAGATCTTACCATTCTCAAGCCTAAGTCTGTAGTCGGACAAGGATATCCGTTCAATGACTTTCTCAGGCCTTCCTATGAAAATTCATGGAGCTGGAACTTTAACTTTGATACGGCTAGCACGATTTCAGCCAACTCTAATCAATCCTCTTCTTTTACCTGACCGCTTGGTCTAATTCTTCTACGGTCACTTCGTCTACTATGCCACTCTGGAATAGAAACGAGGATGATAAATTTTCAAGACAATCGACGCATAGAATGCAACACAGAAGTTCGAGAAGGTTACCGACTTAAAAAAGGCAATGCACAATAAGCTAAACGAATTGAACTCGGCAGAGAGAGGGTAGGTTAGTCAACGATTGGATGATGACTGATTCTTCGGTGGAGGTATGTTAAGTGGTAGAAAAAAGAGTTTTTGGGGGAAAATGGTTACCATATGGAATCTGTCACGTATTATCGTGACTTTATGATAAATAGGCGTGTATCCTATGCTTGAAGTATGGATGGAGGACTTCCAATGCAATATGTAAATTTAGAACAAATCTAGACTGAAGGGATATTTAAATATACAAGCAAGGAATTCCATACATATTAACGCCATTGGCGTCAGAGAATAGAAGTTTGTGGAGTGTATCCTTTTGTGAGATTTGATTGCAGGTTGTAGAAGTAGTAAAATGGAAAATGATGATATCAAGAAGACCCCATAGAAGAGTTGGACCATGCATCCGGAGAAAGCTTTAAGCCCCGTCTATATGATTTGGGATGATTGGGTAATTGAAACGGACTTTCCATGAAACTGGCTGAATCAGGCGTCAAATCCGATATACGTAGTAAGAAAAAGGCTCTTCCCGCTCGGCTGGTATGCGCTCAAATAGCTTGCTTCAAGCGCCGTAGGAAATGAAGACCATTGAAATGACCAGGTCAAAGAGAGAGATGTAAGACATTTTGTGGCCTGTTGGTTTTATCCAGCCGAGTCTTAACAGTAAGGGAAGCAACATTGAAGTTAGGATATTTGATATCATGATGTTAATTTGATACACCATATCTATCGTATTTGGATGATATTTGGAGATGAAAGATATACTGGTTTAAGAATCGGATGGAGAGAGGAGTTGTACTAAATATGAAACATTCAGCCTTATCCGTATCTATCAATCAAGTAATATCATTGGTCAAATAACCGAGTTTATGCTTACTTAAGCACCCCACCTCCCGCTTTGGTAGTTTTGTTAGTCATTCCCCTCATTGTCTTGGGGAGAGTATGAAAAGATTGAAGCTTGGAAAGAAAGGAAAGGGGAGAGAAGAGAAGAAAAGAAAAAAAAGGACAAAGAGGTGAGAAGTTGACAACCTACCATGATAGTAAAAAAGTTGTAAGGAATAACTCAGGCACTCACATCAGCTTTGTATCATACTTTGTTCTTTCTTTTCTTTCAATTTATAAGAGGATATATATACTCGAGTATTATTAGATTGGATATTTTATACCAAAGTTAACAAAGTCCGTTATCAATTTGTCATTCCTTTTAAATGATAAAAAGCACAAACAAGTTGGAAATACCTTAGTAAATTGGGTAATTGGTCCTATCATCGTTCAAGGATTTGGTATTCAGTATTCAGTTCCTTGTTCTTGGATAAAAGTATCCTTTTCCCTCTTCCCTTCCCTTCTTCTCTCCCCACCTTGGACCCCCAAAATTTCTAAATTGCGAACGAGCTGTGCCTCTTCCGCGAAGCCCCATCCATAACTTTAGAAAGCCAACCTCAACTTCCTTGTCTTCCTTGTCGGCGGCTAGGAAGATCACAAGGAGAGCGCAACTAACATCTTCCGAATCTCCCATACTTATATTCGTTCTCTTATCGTATCATTGATATACATTCATTTCAAAAAGGAAACATCTCATTTCAACCTCAACCTCAACCTCAACCACTTTGAGTTCAATCAGTCTTAGATCTATCTCATCAAGACCTCGAAACTTACCCGTTCCACACATCCGATTCAAACATGGCGGATCTTCAAGGAAGAAAGGTGTTTAAGGTCTTCAATCAAGACTTTATCGTCGATGAGAGATATACAGTAACCAAGGAGCTCGGTCAAGGAGCTTATGGTATCGTCTGGTACGATGTTACTTTCTTTCCGACCCTACCTGCATATGCGCACATCCGTATGATAAACCTCTAGCTAACAATGTTCTTTATCACAGTGCCGCTACCAATTCCCAAACACAAGAAGGTGTCGCAATTAAGAAGGTCACAAATGTCTTTAGTAAGAAGATTTTGGCAAAGCGTGCGCTACGAGAGATAAAGTTGTTACAACATTTCAGAGGTCATCGTAACGTATGCGACTCTTATATTCATGATGGTGGTGGGGTAGTTCTGACCCTAGATAGATTACTTGTCTGTATGATATGGACATTCCTCGACCTGATAACTTCAATGAGACATACCTCTATGAAGGTAAGCTGGACGGTTTCATTCCCATACTCAATTCATACTAATTTCTTCCTCGCAGAGCTTATGGAGTGTGATCTCGCTGCTATCGTACGATCTGGTCAACCACTCACTGATGCACATTTCCAATCTTTCATTTATCAAATCCTTTGTGGTTTAAAATATATTCATTCTGCGAATGTTCTTCATCGTGATTTGAAGCCCGGTAATTTGCTGGTCAATGCCGATTGCGAGTTGAAGATTTGTGATTTTGGTCTTGCAAGAGGTTTCTCTGTTGATCCTGAAGAGAATGCTGGATACATGACGGAATATGTTGCTACAAGATGGTATCGTGCCCCTGAGATTATGTTGAGTTTCCAGAGCTATACGAAAGCTAGTAAGTTATACAATCATGGATCGAATAGTGACAGGCCGCTAACATAAATTAGTTGATGTATGGTCAGTAGGATGTATTCTCGCAGAATTACTTGGCGGTCGTCCTTTCTTCAAGGGTAGAGATTATGTTGATCAACTCAACCAAATTTTGCACATCCTTGGTACACCAAATGAAGAAACATTATCACGAATCGGATCTCCACGAGCACAAGAATACGTCCGAAACTTACCATATATGGCCAAGCGACCTTTCCCAACTTTATTCCCCAACGCCAATCCCGATGCCCTCGACCTCCTTGATCATATGTTAGCATTCGATCCATCCTCCCGTATCGATGTCGAAACCGCTCTTGAACATCCATACCTTCATATCTGGCACGATGCTTCCGATGAGCCTGGATGTCCAACAACATTCAACTTCGATTTTGAAGTTGTAGAAGATGTTGGTGAGATCAGAAAGTTGATTTTAGAAGAAGTTCACCGATTTAGACAACATGTCCGTGTTCAACCTGGTCAACAAGGTCAAAGCAATGGGCCTCAAGTTCCTATACCACAGGATCAAGCAAGCTGGAGGGCTGAGGATCCAAGACCACAAGAAGCTTATGGACAAGGACCAAATGATTTGGAACAAGATTTACAAGGTGGATTGGATGCTATGCGATCATAGAGAGTTTTTGTCGTATCAATACTGATTTGAGGGGTTCGACTTCAAACTTGGATTAAAGAAAAAAAGTTCAATCGGATTGGATTATAAGCGTACTATGCGAGATTCCCGAAAGCAGGCATGACAAATTTCTTGGCGTGTATCGAATTTTTTGTTATCCTTTTATCCTTGAAGATTCAACCTGATTATTGGAAAAATGGAAAGGAGTGGAGTCCGTCTGGTCTGGTCTAATAAATGTATGTAGTTTCTTTGAGGCAGGACCTATAGCAATTCAACAGCAAATATTATTATTTTTGTCAATGTCAAATTGTGTGTTTTCTTGTCCCATCAATTTCTTGGTGTTTCTTGTGCTTTTTATTTTTCTATCTTGTTTTTTTGTGAGATTAAAATATTATAGAGAGATTGAGAGATTGAGAGATCGTAGAAAGATATTATAGCTACCTATGTACCTAGCGATGTAATATAACATAGTGTAATATAATATTATAATGTCGATAATTAGCAACGTAATAAAGAAAAGAACTATATAGATTGAGAATATTAGATTGAGAATATGGCGTACTATGTAGGTAAGATTTATCTAGTTATTTGTAGGTATTTATAGAATGATCTATTTTTTGATGGGTGGATAGATGGATTTTCCATCAAGTCTAGATTTCTAGTTGGTAGGTAGGTAGGTAGGTAGGTAGGTACCTATGCAAATGTCAAAATATCAATCAATTGTCAACAAGATAATATTTTTAGATTTATTATAGATTTTTAATTTATAAATTGAACGACGTTTATTTACAGGTGAGAGTGAATGAATGAGTAAATAAATTCAAGGCAAAAATTTTATCCTTCCAAAAGTAAATCCTCGTACTCCGTTGCTGATCCAGCATTCTTCGTTTTCGGTTAAAGAGGCGACGGGGATGGTGGTTTGGGTGCTGATGCTGGGGTGGGGTTAGATTCTTTACTTTTACTTGTGTGGTTTTGTGGTTGGGATGGGAGATGGGATGGGAAATGGGATTTAAAAAAAGGGTGGGTGAGTGATGTTTTGGGAATGGATATAGTGAAGAGGTGATGTGGTGGAGATGAATAAATTTAGAAAGGAAAGAAAAGAAAAAGAAAACAAAAGAACTCACCCCTTCTCTAATGTCCACCGTCTCGTCGTACCAATTTGACCACCACATCCCTCGGAAGGCGTCACCCATTTTCCATCACGATAGAAGAAGGGGGTTGTGAGGGAACCTTCCATTATTTCTCCGTTGGGAGATACCAGGAGGACTTCCTTTGGTTCGGTAAATGCGTGGATTTGGGCGCGTGATCGAGCGGTGTCGTACATAGTGCGAGAGGTCGTTTTGAAGCTTGTATATGGGGAAGGGGTGGTGAGGGATGGGTCTGGGATGATGGTGTAGGGGGGTGAGGAGTTGAAGGATTTAAGGGGTTCGCTGGGGAGGAAGTCGGTGGTGCCTAGGGTTAGGGCTCCGCCTGTTAGGGGGGATATGGATACTTGGGGTGTTGGATGGGAGGAGGTGGTAGATGGGGGTGGGAGGCGGGTTGGAAAGAGGTTAGGTAGTGAAACTGCGGGCACGGGATTCGATTCCACGGTTAGATTTCCTTTGTGATCGAGAACGATTCGTACTCGTAAGGGGGTGGGAGAGCTGGTATCTATATTTTTGGAGAGGGTGGTGAGGAGGTTTTGGAATCCGTCGGGACCGGATATGGCGTTTATGGCGATGGGCCAGGAAAACTGGGTAGCGGCTTGTTGGAGTCGGTCGCGGTGGTAAGGGAGCATGTAGAAGGGACATGGGGTGGGGGAAGGGAGAGGCCACGATTGGATGTTGAGGGGTGATTGGAGGAGGATGGGATCGTAGCGGAGAGAGGTGAAGAGTTGGAAGGTTGGTTCTGGTTCTGGTTCTTTTGAGGACATGTTGAAGGGAAGAAGACGAAAGGGCGAATTGGAGCTGAGCTGGGGATTTGTTAGATTTGATTCGTACTTTTCATTCCGAGGGATCAATCAAAAGTAGGGCTGAAATAGATAAATTGGTGACTTTAAGATCTTGAAACTTCAAGGTTCATATGTTACTCTGAGTCATAACTTAAATCCAAGTCAAAACGTGGGGTTTCCCGATAGATTGTTCTATATCCATTGAACATCCGATTGATGTTTAATGAAACCTAGCAGAAATTGTGCTTTCCTCAAAATGATATCTTTCGTGAGTCGCCTAGTAACTACTAAGCTCATAAGGCATGACCCTTCCCCGGATTCAGCTTGCTTTGTTTAGATGTGTAAGATTACTAGGTGGTTTTGAAAGCTAGGATTGAGAAATGACACGATAATATCAAAAAGATTTACTTACAATTTGTTTATATGCGATTAAGTTCTTTTATCGAAAATAGCAATTGGAGATCCTCGATAAGTTCTGAGATGAAGCTGTGAACTTAGAGCTGGGCAATGGACGTTGTGTAAAAGGTTATATCACGTGTGTGAAGATGATGTTTCGTGGGGTTTCTCCGGCTATTTCTTTTCACCTCACTCCATTTTGATGTTCTATGTAAACACTCATCTCCATTATTTATCGTACTAATGTTACAATCTATCTTCTCGAGTACCATGATCGTGGTCAGTCTTATGAAGTTTAATTGGCAAGATGATATGAACTTCAAAGATGGGGAGGAGTCTGTATCTGACAGATCAGATAGTATCTGATTTGGGTGGTACCGCATTTTGTTTTATTTTGAGAATGTGTGGTGTAGCATATTCCACCAGGACTTTTCATGAATTACTTGTTCTTTTCAATCATATCATTTATATTGCCTGAGCTATGCTATGGCGAGATTGCTTCAGGCTCAGGGTCGCTCCAATAGATGGTTGCATTTCGTGATTAGTAGATTGTAAGTGGCTATGGTATTTGAATTTCCCTTTTGCATTTATTGGTTCTAGAGGGAGGTCATTATGAGAGGTATCCCGTTCTTAACTTTAGTTTCACTAAAAAGAGCACGCTGGTTTCTATTCAATCCCAGGGCTCTTGATCCTAGATTAACTGAGGTCAGGGGAAAGATATAACAAGCGAAATAAGAAATTTTGTGATTTCAGTCTAGATTCAAACAAACTTCAAACTGATAAACCCCTACTTCAGCGTCAAAGGGTGCGTAAACCGTGTCTTTTTCATTGGACGCATTCGGCATTTGTCAGTGGAATCATTGATCGCATATGTTGCATCCATTTGAAATCTTGATTCACAATTGCAGCTTAGCTTTGATGAAGATATTGCATTCAGATACGAATCACTCCCATGCGGAGGCAGTAATCCATCTATCTAATAGCTCTGGACTTTCCCCATGTAACATCATCAATACTGACCTCTCTACATAACCCTGCCCATTCAGACTTTCCATACGTCCCAGCGGTATCAAATAAATGGATTAATTACCATAAAATCATTTGGCACACTTTATTCATCTTAAATTATTGAACACATTCGATTCATTAGACCGCATCGAAAAAAAAGGGAATCTATTCAACATTAGCTAGCTTCCGGTATGAGACGAAAGAACAAATAACATTACATTCTGCCAGGTATCTCCGGATTGTAGCTAATATTCTACAAGTATATATTTCAAAGAACCTTATTATCTACCTTGACACAAATCTTCTGTGAAACTTCCAGATGGTAAAGCCTCAATAACGACTTGGACTCTCAACAATATATAGCAAATGGGTGAGTGACTATTTCATGACATATTCGTAAGCAATGTTAATCATCAGCTCAAGGTGATGGATTGAAATATCTGGCCTACCTCGAAGGGAATCTCGGAACCAGCAACAAATCACAAAGCCGGGTGACAATCGATCTATTCGGGTCTCAGGACGAACAATTGAGCGGTGTCTTTCCATTCATGGATACTTGTTCTGATGGCGTAACCCCTCCTCACTTAAATCATACGATCAGATCTACTACGAGTTGCGAGACTTGTTTTATGGTGCAGGAGGCAATTAACCTGCCCCAGATTGCACCATTAGAGAGAATGGAAATTCGAAGATATTCATTACGAGTTTACCGTTCGCTGACTGACCCTGGCGAGACAACATTCTTTAGAGTGCCATCTCAGACGTCGACATGCAGCGAAAGTTGCAGCAGCATTGAAGAATTCGAGATTTTCCAGTTGACCCTTGGTACTATCAATAACAACATTAATGTTGGGCCTCTAATCAACGCCCAAAATTCAGCTCGAGAGATTTCTGCACCATTTCGGTAATAGCATCAGCTACAACCGCTCTACAGAACCATACAGCTGACCTCGAACTACAAAATATCCATCACCGAATCTTGGATAGCTGATTAGATTCCGAGAAGGAAATCATGTCGTTGGGACTGCAGTCTATTCCGAATTCCACATACGTGATATACTTTATATCCATGGCTCCGAAGATCCCACAGATCCAATATATAAACCGAATTACAGAAGAAGAGATGCACGATCAAAGCACTCTCATGGTTCGACTGAAGTTTGGATTAATGGCGACTCGGTGCTGGTGCAAATGTATACTTCGTTGTTGGAAAATGAGTTGTGTTGTCACATTTACCCCTCCCCAAAGGCGGCGGGGATTATATAGAATTTCCAAGCGACGATTCGTCTGAGTCCACAATGACGAAAGAACGCCGCTTTAGCCGCACCGCGCTAATGATGACCAATGCCAAAGCTTCTCTTGACGATATCACCAAGATTTTTTGAGCTGTTGATGAATCCACCTTCAATTTGAACATCAAGATTGTCAACACCACCTATCAGCTATACCACCCCTCATCATCTTCCTCAATATCCTATTTTATTTTCTCTAATTACCACTTTTTCCTTTTTTTAAATGTCTGTACCAAACACAATGCCTCCGGGCAAACCCATGCCAAATTTTGCGGCATCGACATCACAATCATCGGTTTGGGATCGCATAACAGCATGGGCTTCCGAGAATAAGGCAGTTGTATATACAATCGCTGGTGTGGCAGTAGTAGTCTCAGGTGCTGGAGTTGCATACTACTTATTAGACTCGGTAAGTCGCATTTGGCCACTTGTTTGCTAATCGTCCCATCATTACAGGTACTAATATCTTATTACAGAACGATTCCACGTCTACCCAAAGCGTATCGAAGAAATCGAAGGAGAAGAGGAGACGGAAGAAGGATGAGAAGAAAGAAGCCGATGTAGAGAAGGGAACCACGACACCAGACACAAAACCTAAAGCAGCAGCAGAGACATTGGATGAGCTTCCTGAAGTTGACGAAACCACTGTTGGAAATTTATCGGAGCAACAACGAAAAGAATATGCCGCAAAGTTGAAGGCAGCCGGTAATACTGCATATGGGTCCAAGGATTACCCTCGAGCCATCGACCTTTACGGTAAAGCCATCCTTTGCAAGCCAGATCCTATCTTCTATTCAAACCGTGCTGCATGTTACAATGCCCTTGGCGAATTCGACAAAGTTATTGAGGATACCACTGCTGCCATCAATCTCGATAGCGAATATGTAAAGGCCTTAAACCGTAGAGCAAACGCATATGAACATACTGAGAAATTCAGTGAAGCTTTACTCGATTTCACTGCCAGCTGTATAATCGATGGCTTCCGAAATGAACAAAGCGCACAGTCCGTCGAAAGACTACTCAAAAAGGTTGCGGAGTCCAAGGCAAAGGTCATTCTCGAGGCCAAGGATAAGAAGCTTCCAAGTCCAACATTTGTCACCAACTACCTCCAAAGTTTCCGATCGAAACCCGCGCCCGCAGGATTAGAAGATAGTGTTGAAATATCAGAGGAAACAGGAAAGGGTCAATTACAACTCGGACTTCGAGCTATGGTAAAGAAGACTAATGAGGGATATGAAGATGCTTCGGCTGCATTTGAGAAGGCCTTGGATTTGGGAGAACTTGGTGAACATGAAGCCTTTGCCTACAACATGCGTGGAACATTCAGATATCTTCGTGGAGTACAATTGGATGCCCTAAGTGACTTGAGCAAGAGTATTGAACTGGAGCCCGATTATACACAAAGTTATATCAAGCGCGCCAGCATGCATTTGGAACTTGGTTGGTATTTTCACATGATAAACCCTTGATTACTTTCTAACATGTCTATAGGTGACAAGGACGCCGCTGCCGCAGATTTTGACAAGGCTATGGAACAACATGATGATGATCCTGATATCTACTACCACCGTGCCCAACTCAATTTCATCCTCGGTGAACTCTCACAAGCAGCAAAGGACTACCAAAAGTCTATCGACCTCGACCGGGACTTCATCTTCTCGCACATTCAACTTGGTGTTACACAATACAAGATGGGCTCCACCGCATCATCTATGGGAACATTCCGACGCACAATCAAGGCATTTGAAGATGTACCTGATGCATACAACTATTACGGAGAGCTTTTGTTAGATCAACAGAAGTATGACGAAGCCATCTCACAATTCGAAAAGGCCGTTGAATTGGAGAAGCAAACTAAACCGTTAGGCATGAGTGTTCTTCCACTCATTAACAAAGCCCTTGCTCTTTTCCAATGGAAGCAAGATTTTGGAGAGGCAGAAAAACTTTGCGAAAAGGCTCTTATAAGTACGTTTTTCTTTCCCCTGTCTTCAAATTCCTTATACTAATAATCCTTAATAGTTGACCCTGAATGTGACATTGCCGTCGCAACCATGGCACAACTTCTCCTTCAACAAGGTAAGGTAACTGAAGCTCTTAAATACTTTGAGAGAGCAGCAGAATTATCTAGAACAGAAGGAGAAATTGTTAATGCGTTGAGTTATGCTGAGGCTACGAGGACACAATTGGAAGTTCAAGAAAAATATCCACAATTGGCCAGTAGATTAGCAGGTATGAGCGGACTTGGAGCTGGTATGCGTTAATTTTCAAGCATTAATGAGAGGGGTGATGTGAAGAGGGGTGAAGTAATGATACGTTGATGTGGTTATCACGAATGGATGTGCGAAAGCAGGGGCTGGGATGAAAGACGGCATAAAAGGATTGAGATTGAATGGCATGCATACATGCGATGAATCCCATGATTTGATCTCAAGTAAAGAAAGGTAAAAAGAAAGCACAATCAAAAATGTAAAATTATGTTTTTTCCTTCACAAACAACTCATGGTTACATGGTTCATCACTTGTGGAAATTGGAAATTGGAATTTAGGGTATAGGAATGAGAGACTCAAAGAGGGGGGGGGGTTTGGTGGAGAGGATGGGAGGGTGATGGAGGGGGAGTGTAGAGTGTAAGGTGTATAGTATAATATGAGGAGTTGATGTATGTATGGGGTTTGAAGGATCTGAGGGGTTTGAATGTGGATTTTTGTGTGTGTGTGAATGTGTATGTGAATTTTTGAAGTTGTGTGTGGTATGTGTGTATTAGATGTCTTGTTGGGGGATTGGTAAGTTGGGAAGTTGGCGAGGGGGGATTTGAGGATGGTAGGTAGGGAGGGAGGCAGATCGAGGTAGAAGGGGTAAAGTGTAAGAGAGGGCGAGAGAGGGGAAGTGGGCAGGAGAATAGTATTATTATAAAAGGTTAGGAGTTGTTGCCAAACTGTATGTATTATCCAGTACATATCATATTCTAATTATATGTTAAGTTTGCTGACTTCATACAATATTACGCTTGTCGAATGATTTGCTCCATTTCAACTCCTGGGTGAAATCTAATTGCTCGGACTTATACGCAGATCTCGAAACTTGGAAATATAGATCATGTTGTGTTGGGAGTTGGTAACCCAATTTAGTAAGGTTACCACTGTCTCGACTGCAGCTCCTCACAATAACATCGACAACGAGTACTCACTCTAGTTACGGCATTCACACAAACTGGTGTAGTATCCTCATGCACTTAATACTACATCACCAGGGCGGGGACTTTGCGACTCGATCACGCATGTATTGGTATCTATTTCGCACAGTTCTATATCTAGCTGTTTGGTCGAATGGTCAAAACCAGTGGGTTGGATTGGTGAAGCATATTACGTTGGCCTGTTGTAAATATGTAGACCATCCAAACACATACTCCCTATTCACATAGAAGAAGACGTGTGGTAAATATCCTCGTCAGCATACCATCGTATGGATGACGAAACTTTTCTATCATCTGGTCTAGGGTCTAGCCTCACATTAGAAACTTTGTAAGTTAATGATTCAATAACAACTTTTGATTGTCATTTGTAATCATCATCGTCATCATCATCATCTTTTTCTTCCTCTTCCCCATTCTTTTCAACCTAATAGTTCTCATAATTAGGATCAATTGCGTATAGAAATGGGATTTCCCCTTTGGAAGGGCCTGGTGGCCCTTCAACGTTGAATCAACAACCTCACCATTAACCACTACTAAAAACAGGTTACTATGATTCTCGCCTTGGGCCTCTGTCCGCGCATTAAAACTTCTAAATCACTTCAGCAAATCTGTTCTCGTGTCACTTCTCAAAGTAAGTGGGTAACAGACTTTTTTTAGCTCGTTCATACTCAGATCCCCCAATCCCTTATCCTTTCTCTGAAAAACTTTTCATCTATTTATCATTTCTCTCGAATCCGCAAAAGCTTGTTGTCAATGCTTCATTATCAATGTATCTAATTCTTTTCTGAAAACTCTCTATTTCAATACAGATGGTTGTGATAATATTGTTGATAAGTTATTGTATCTGCTGTTGTCTATAAGAGGTCAAAAGAACTGTTTATTTTATATTCATTAGCAATGATTCTGGTATAATCAGTATTTTGCTTATATGATTATTGGAAGAGAGAAAGAGCTGTTATATTAGACGATCTGCAATATTGTAGTTGTGCTTGCTATAGGGATGATACAGTTATGAATATATATAGTATTGTACAGGAACTCCAAAAGGTGAAGCGATCAGGGAGAGAATGTCTCTTCGGAGAGATATTTCATCTTGTTACAGTGCTGATAGGGCGGATAGTTGGAGTCGTAATGGGGATAAGCATGTTCTTTGAACTCTTGAGGTTGGAAATTAGCAGTACATTCCTAGATAGGTAACGTTATTGCTTCATTTTTGGAGTAGAAATGTGTGTGGTACAGACTCAAAACCACAGATCTTACAGTTGTATACACTATCGGTAGGATGACTGGTAAATCTGGTACAGTACGGTAGTAAGATAGATGACCTAAGAGAAAGTTTGATTAAATCGAGGGAGCACCACTCATGCATCTGCAAGTGGCCGGGCAGAATATTCAATGTTTATAAGCTGAAAAATCTTTCTTGAAATGACATATTAGCTTTTTATATACGAGCTTTGAGTTCAGCCTCTCAGTGTTTGAAAAATAAGAGGAGCTGCCACTCCCTTTTTTTTGGTGGCACCTCAAAACCTACCTCGCAACTCGTTTTTCAAATTATTTTATTATTTTACTGTAAAAAAATAAATAAATATATAATATTATAGGTCTAAGTATGGCGGTTTGAGCTGCTGCATTTGGCAGGTTTTGTCGCTGTATCAGGCAGCCTCGACCGCTCGCTAAGCCTGTGGCTGATGCAAGGGCTAAGCTATAAATATCAGTCTTTCTTCATTTCTTTACTACCCAGGAGGCAAAATGATGTCGAACGACCTCCAAGAACAACTACGAATAGTTCTTCAAAGTGCTGAAAACGAATGAAGGTATATTGAAAACGAACAAAAGCATACTGAAAAACGAAAGCATACTGATGATAAATATAGGCATATTGATGATGAATATAAGCGTGCTGAAAATAAACGAAAGTATACTGATAATAAATGTAGGCATACTGATGATAAATATAAGTATACTGAAAACAAACAAAAGTATGTTGATGATAAATATAGGCGTACTGATAATAAATATAGACATGGCAAGGAGGTATTACAGCTTATACGCAAAACTATTCTCACCGAATACTTTAATCTCTGCCATACCCATCTCTTCCAAACAATATCGATCGAAACTAATAAATCCCTTATTATTTAAGGGGATATCATATATCCAGGAGGCAAACTTTATCCAAACCATCTTTGTCCATGGAACGATTTCCTTGCCATTCAAAAAGATATACAAAAGCAACTCCAAACAATATATACAGATTATAATAAAGAAAGGATTTTTGAAAATCGTGCTTTTATAGAAGATCTTGGGAGAAGGGTAGTATCAAGGAAACTAGCCAGCGAGGCAGATCTTGCCCATCTCCAAAGAGAGATTATAAAGACACCTATTGCCTCGATCATCAGCCACTTGCAGTCCCTCGATTCTGTGCAAAATGAGTTTGATATAAGAGACAGTATCTTTTTCGATAATCACCCCAACAGATTAAGCGATGCAGAAGAAGAGGTCATTCAACGGCTTCAGAATTTACAACCATTTACGCCCCATCATTTGGCCCCTTTCTTCGGCGGTCTGAAGGTTAATCAAATATATATTTATACAACTATATAGAATGATAATATATTTTGTAAATTCACTTTCGTTGTAGAATACAAAGCTCCTCATAAACTTAGTCTGGCCAATCTTCGTTTTGGTCTTTGGGAAATAGACCTCAAATCAGTTATCAATTGTAATTCGGTGCCTTCAACTAAAATTAAAGAAGTTAAAAACCCTGAACATTTTCAATACCATACAGATCGATTGATGGTATCTATGATCACACAAACCTTCTCATATATGATTCAGAACGGAACACAATATAGGTATATAACGACAAACAAAACTTTCGTTTTTCTCTATATGCGACTCGACAATCCAACAATTATAATATCTGGTATTATTAGCTTTTTAATATAAAATAATAATCTATTTATTAAACTTTATTTATTATTTCTTTTTAATCTAATTATAATTCTTTATTCTTTGATTATTAGGATATCTCGATTTGTTTATAAGATTCCTATTATTAATTCTAATTGAGGGTCGATTTCTTTATATAAAAAAGCTATTAATTCTCTTTATATTCTTGAATTTAGTATTTTAGATTTTAATAAAATATTTATCCAATTTGTCTTTATTTATTCTTTCTGATTCTGTATATTATTATTTCATTATATAAATAATGTGGTTTATCAATACTTAGGCCATATCAGTACTTAGGTCATTTTCACTTTAATTTATAATTTCAAAACTATATTATTCAATAACAACTAAATTAATTAATTAAAATTATTAAGTATCTAATAATCTAAAGTTTATTATGTTATTTGAATAAGTTCTTAAATTATAATCAATCTTTTTATATCTATTATAATATCATGGGGTTACTGGATTATAAAGAATAATGCTTAGTCATTCTTACCATCCTGACCATCCTGATATCACGAATCACGTTCATTTTTATAAAATAAAACTAGTTACTGGTGTTTGAGCTGCTTTCTTTATAAGGATCCTTATCGATAAGGAATCCTAGGACAAATATTGTTTTAGAACAAATGGTATCCTAAAAAGAATAGATTAGGCAATCATAAAGCTTTAGGACAAGTATTCTAGGATATGATTCGTCCCAGAATTATTATCTCAGGATAATATTTATCCCAGGATTATTATCCCAAAACTATTATTCCAAGAACTGTATAATCCTAGAATTGGAATCATCCCAAGATTAATATCCTAAGATTAATAGTAGATTATATAATAAATAAACTGAATAGATCAGTCTATTCTGTTTATCCTATTAAAAAAATAGACTGAATAAATTAGTCTATCCAAGTTATCCAAAGAGAAATCAATAATATATAGTCAAAGTAGTTTTATAATTTAAGAGCTTTATGCTCAACTTAATTATCAATTAGTTTATCTATATTCTACTTGATCTAATAACAACTTCACTTCTAAATGAATCTTATTAATAAAGCCTTAACCTATAATTATCAATCAACAAAACCTCAGATAATCACTGCCTCCAATACAGTATCGTTACATTTTGAATATCGTTTTGGTTAAGCTATATCAGTTACAATAGACTCTATTCAACAACCCACCGAATCAGTTTCCTTCTCCTCTATTAGAGCCTCAGGGCAAGCTGCCGTCAATATAAAGCCAAGACAAACAATCCAAATATCCATCCCTAATCTATTTTATAGAGATTATAGCAAACATCAAGTTTTTGTTATATAAACTGATCTTTACTATATTTTTAATAGATACCTCTTTTTAATATAAATACAGAGGATCTTGTGGCTAATCTCATTCTTCCAAGGAATTACATTTAATTGGATCGAACCTTTCTTCAATAACCTAATAACCAAAACTATCAATAATCAATTCAATGAAAATATGAAATCTGAGATACATTGTCTTTTTGATACTTACAAATCATTTCGATAAGGTTTCAATAGGGCTTTTGGGAAAGTTGATCTTAATCATATAGTTGAAAGAGTATTACAACAATTTAAGCAGACAGGATCAGTTATAATCTATATTGTCAAATTCCAATAATATATTGGATATATTATATAAAATAATGATTATTTTAGATCCTAATTCTATAAGGGATTCAAGGATATCATCAAGGATGAGCTAATAAGAGCTCCAAAACCACCAAATCTTTCTGAATTAATCGAAACCTTCATTCTAATCAACAACTATTTCTACAAAAGACAAATAAAGAAAAAGAGAATCATTCAGGAAAATAGAAAGTTTTCTAAGCCTCAATATCAAAACAGATATTACAATATTAGCAACCTGATGGAATTGGACGGAATCGAATATCGATATAAGTCAAATAGGCTTAATGTTGAAGAAAAGAAAAGATATAGAGAGAATAATCTATACTTCATTTATAGAAAGAATAGATATATATCTCGAGACTGTAATTAAAAAAAGTTATTTATTGTGAAAGGCAAGAAACAAGTAAGATTTAGAAATAGGAGACAGGGACCCCAAGAAATGGATATATTAGAGGATAATTCTTGCAAAATTGAATTGTTAGAAAAAGAGTTACCTTAATTATATTTGGAACAATTTAGGAAATTGAAATTGGTTACTTTATATATAAAGATAGAATTATCCAGAAATATCGATGAGGAAGTCGAACTGATAAATAACTATAAGTCAATCAAATTGCTCGAAAAAGAAGGATTTATTAAAGGATCTAAAGATAATCAGCAAATTAATAAAGTTCATCTAAAACCTCAAGAAAACAAGCTATAATACTTGATCAATTATCTCAATAGGAAATATATATAATACTATCACAAAGAATAAAAACCTGATTTTGTAGAAAAATATCAGACTCATAATTATCCAACCCTATTAATCCTTTATATTATTATATATAACAATCTTTACCAAATAATATTCAAAGAAAATATAAGGGAAAGCAACATTAGGAGATTCATTATAGACTTAAACTCTCCTCAGATTAATGAAGAATAGGAGCATAACAATCATAACCTAGAAATCAGAGATGTATAGGAAATCCTGTTATAAATAGGATATTGCAGGATCTGGTGTAAAATTAATTATTATTATGAACACTAATAAACCAAGGATTACTGCCAAGATTTTCAAATAGAACTAATAGAACTATTAATATCTATACTTTATAGATTATTGAGTATAAGTAAATATCAATATAAATAATTGAATCTCTTCATTAAAGAACAGATTACCAAATTATTATCATTAGAACTCAATAATATAATTAGGATTGGATAATTAATTATAGAAATCAATCTTGGAAAATAGGAAGTTAAAGTTTTGATTAATTTAGGAATTATAAGAATATTTATAAATCTTAATTTCGCTAAAAAAAAACAGAATCCTTATTAAGTTTAAAGAACATTTATATTAACTAATATTATTAGGAGGAAAGAAGGCTGGAGTAGATAGATAGATACAAAGACAAATTAGTGCTTTCAAAATGATTATATTAAGAGGGTATATAGAACAAATCAAATTGAACTTAGTATTATTAGGCAGATATATAATAATTTTGGGAACCCCTTAGATTAGAAAATATAATCCAAATATTAATTAAGTAGAGGATACCCTTATATTCAATTATTGCAGATGCAAAAACGAATGATTATATAGTTTAAAAGAACAGATTTCTGGGGAGATCGGATATTGTATTATAGCAGTTATAGATCCTTTATTGATTGGCGAGATCAATGCAAAAAAGATTCTAGTGCAGTACAGAAAATTCGTCAAACTGTTCGAAGATCTATAGGATTTGAGAGTTTTGCCAGAATATAAGTCTTGGGATTATAAGATCAATTTCAAAGAAGGATTTATATTCCCAATTGAGAGATTAAGATTACATAACCCTAATACCTTAAGAATATAGGAAAAATACTGATCGAAAATTGAAAAGAAAAGATGGATTAGGAAATCCAAGTCTCCTTATATATCTAATATATTATTAATATTCAAAAAAGAAGATCCGAATAATCGATTTTGTGAAAACTACTATCAAATAAACAATAAGATCATTAGGGATATATACTCTATACCTAAAGTCTAGGAGTTAAGGGATAAATTGAGCAAGGCAATGATTTATATTAAGCTAAATTAAAGAAATGCCTTCAATTTTATACAAATTAAGGAAGGATACAAATAAAAGACCGCTTTTATATTATTTTCTGGATTATGAGAATATATTGTTATACTATTTGGATTAACAAATATATCAGTTATATATCAATAATAGAATAACGAAATACTTAAGGAGTTTAGTTTATTTATAATCTGTTATTTAGATAATATCCTAATCTTCTTTTAAAAGAAAAAAGAATATAAGGAATATATCCTTAAAATACTCGAAGTATTTAGAAAGATTGATTTATGATTCAAATTATCGAAATATAAGTTTGGAGTCAAAAAGGTAATCTTCCTGGAATATATGATCGAATCAGATCAAATAAGTATTAATCTAAAGAAAATAAAGAAAATAAAGAATTAAAAACAATCTAAAAACATTAAGGATATACAAACTATATTAGGATTCGCTAACTTTTATTAGGTATTCATCAAAGATTTTTCCAAGATGATAGAATCATTTATAGAAATAACAAAAAAGAGTATAGGATTTATATAAAACAAAAAGATAAAACAAATCTTCTAGAAAATTAAAGAAAGATTTATGTCACGAATCACATTCATTTTTATAAAATAAAACTAGTTACTGGTGTTTGAGCTGCTCTTTTTAGGAGGATCCTTATCGATAAGGAATCCTAGGACAAATATTATCCTAGAACAAATAATATCCTAGAAAGAATAGGCTAGGCAATTATAAAGTTTTAGGATAAGTGTTCTAGGATATAATTTGTCCTAGGATTATTGTCCCAGGATAATATCTATCCCAAAATTATTATCTTAGGATCTCTACAATCCTAGGATTGAAATCGTCCCAGGATTAATATCCTAAGACTAATAACAAATCATATAATAAATAGATTAGATAGCTTGGATAAACTAATCTATCCAGTTTATCCAAAGCTATCCAAATTAGATTTATTAATATATAATCAAAGTAATTTCATAATTTAGAAACTTTATACTTAACTTAATTATTAATTAATTTATCTATATTCTATTTGATCTAATAACAACTTCACTTCCAAATGAACTTAATTAATAAAGCCTTAACCTACAACTACCAACCGACGAAACCTCAGGCAGCCGCTGCCTCCAGTACAATATCGTTACAATTTACTAGGAAACCTATACTCTACAATTATCATAACAATTAAGAAAGCATTATTGAAACAGATATTTCCGATACCTATATAACAGGAGTTCATCTTCAAAAAGATGACAATGGAAAACTATACCTAATTGCTTATTATTCCAACAAAATGAATAAAACAGAACAGAATTACAATATTTATGAGAAGGAACTCATAATTATAATCAAATCATTAAAACATTGGAGAATCTATCTCTAAGAGACTAAATTCCCAATAATCATTTATATTAATTATATAAATCTACAAATCTTCATTATAATTAAGATTCTGAATAATCGAAGATTAGTTCGATGAATTGAAGAATTAGCCAGTTTCGACTTGATAATCAAGTATATCAAAGACAAAGACAATATAAAGGCAGATATACTAAATAGACCATCAAAATATAAGGATAATAAAATTTATCAGAAGATAGCAATTTTGAAATCCCTTTCAAATAAAGATCTTATTCCAAACCTAACAGAAATTGCTGTTTTAGAGAATAAACTAATAGAAATCTGGAAAAACAAATTCACAAATATACAATTAAATAAGGAAAATATCAAATAATCTAAGCCGCTAATAACTATAAATGAATTGATATAAGTTGCAAAGAAAATTTGGTTACCAAGTAATATTATCATCGAATTCATCAAGGAACAATATATATTATCAGTTTATGATCATCAAGAAGTATAAAGGATATATTTGAGAATAAAGAGATAATATTGGAGTCCGGAATTCTGAACCATAATCAAAAAAGTGATCATCAAATGTAATACCTATATCAGAAACAAAGCTTCTCGCCATACCCCTTATAAACAAATGTATACAACTGAAATACTACTAACATTATAGAAATCGATATTATAGGATTTTATAGGATCGTTATCTAAATCCAAGGATCCAACAATAGGAATAGAGTACGATTACCTCCTAATCATTATAAATCGATTGATCAAGTATATAATACTAGTATTATATAAGATTATCTTAATTATAAAAACCCTAATAATTATATTTCTAAAAAAGGTCATTAGAGTACACAAATTATCAAAGGAGATATTGTCTGATAGGGATAAACTCTTCACATCAAAATTCTGGATTGTCTTAATAATATTACTAAATGTGAAAAGGAAAATATCTATAGTATTCTATTTATAAACAAATGAAGAAAACGAACAAATAAACCAGATTATCAAAGCATATCTTCACTATTATATGAATTACCAACAAAATGATTGAATAGGACTATGTTACGAAGGTAACAGCTGACTTGTTTGTATAAGCTAAGGCCATGTGCAAATAAGATACGATTTGACCATATTAGTATGTGATTATGGTCACCTGAGGATCGTAGGTGCACATACCATCAGAATACACAAACAAGAAAGCTTCAGGCATATATAGTATCAAATCACATGATATATCGAAGATCGAAGTCGATAATCGACGGGATCGATCGTCGAAATCGATATTCGACGAGATCGAATATCGAAGTCGATATTCGACCAAGAAACGAAGATCTATATAAGGAATGGGATTTCATTAAATGTAGAGCTTCGTGCTCAAGATCAATCATATAGTATACTCTACTATTAGTTACGAATAGCATATCGTTATTATCATTACTTAAGTCCCTGCTTGACGCCTAGTTATAAACCTACCTCGAGAGCCTAGAGCACTTCCACGTGATCTAGACGGCTACCCTCGTAACAGACTATTACTTTTAGCATAATTTGTATACAATAACTCTACTTTAGAAACTACCCAAGTCTCCCTGAACTATATCAATTTTGGTTACAAATTAATTGTATATTAGGAACCAGATATTCTGGAAATAGAGAACCAATCTGCTATAATATAGATAAAGAAATTCAAGGAAATTTATAAAGAATTAGTAGTGGAATTCAAGTTTGTTACTGAAAGAAACACTCATTATTATAACAAAAAGTATAGTTAAGAGTTAATACTAAAAAAAAGAAATAAAGTCTATCTACTTCAGAAAAACATCGAGATAAAGAAACTAAATATAAAATTAGATTATAAGAAATTGGGATCATTCAAAATCAAGAAAATTAAGGGATCCTTGAATTATAAATTGATATTATCAAGAAATATAAACATCTATTCAATATTCTATATATCCTTGCTTGAACTAATATTACCAAGAGTACCCAAAGCTCTTAAAACCGAAATCATATTCATTAATTAAAACACCAAATATAAAATAAAGAAAATATTAGATTACAAATATATTAGGAATAAAGTCAAATATTTAATGAAATAAAAAAATTATTTGGACTTTGAGAATATATAGGAATTAAAGAAAGATCTTAGGCATCTTAAAAAATTTGAGGAGTTTCATTGACAAAATCCGGATTTACCCAAAAGGAAGAAGAATTCAATATAATTTATATAAATGATAAATCTATCAAATATAAAAAGAAGGATTTGAGGAAGTTGGAATTAATCGTAAAAAGTTCAGAATCAAATTGATCAAAAGGATCGGAAAGAACAACAAACATTGAAATTATAATAATTTCTTTTTCTTTTTCCCTTTCAAATCTTTCTTTCTCC
Organism: Sclerotinia subarctica; assembly: GCA_025389085.1. Classification (NCBI taxonomy): domain Eukaryota; kingdom Fungi; phylum Ascomycota; class Leotiomycetes; order Helotiales; family Sclerotiniaceae; genus Sclerotinia; species Sclerotinia subarctica. The sequence goes on from QRFI01000007.1 coordinate 839,100, forward strand.
TTTAGAACATCAAGCTCATCCAGAGAATTTAAACCGGCCACTATCAATTTTTGCTTTCGCTCATCTAGTAAACGTTGTTGTTTACAAAGACAGGAAATCTTAGCTATAGCTTCTTGTGATATCGCGAAAGCCTTTTCTTCCTCTTCACAAAGCTTCTGTCTTTAATAATCAATAAAAGACCAATCGGAAAGAGACAGCATCTTATTCCTTGACTTTATATTACAAATCTTTCTATAACGACAACATTCAATATATCTACCATTATTAGAACCTGACTCTAAAGCAACATAACGACGATTAGCCTTTTCATATCGAATATAAACAACCATCTCGCTTCCTATTTATTCGATTCGATTTCCAAGTTCTAATTGCTTAATATGCTTTCGAGTATGTTGAGATGGTATAATATAGAAAGAAAGGAAGAAATATGAACAATGAATATCGTGGGTCTTAGACTAAGTTATAAGCGATCGAGGATGACATTTAGCCAAAAAAAGGATAGTATTATGAATCATATTTATTATTATAAAATAAAACTAATTACTAATGTTTAAATCGCTTTCTTTATAAGGATCCTTATCAATAAGGAATCCTAGAACAAATATTATCCTAAGACAAATAGTATCCTAGGAAGAATAGATTAGGCAATTATAAAGCCTTAGAATAAATGTTTTAGGATATAATTTGTCCCAGAATTATTATCCCAGAATAATATTTATCCCAGGATTATTATCCCAAAACTATTATTCCAAGAACTATATAATCCTAGAATTGGAATCATCCCAAGATTAATATTCTAAGACTAATAATAGATTATATAATAAATAAACTGGATAGACCAGTCTATTCTATCTATTCTATTAAAAAAATAGACTGAATAAATTAGTCTATTTAAGTTATTCAAAAAGAAATCAATAATATATAGTCAGAATAGTTTTATAATTTAAGAGTTTTATGCTCAACTTAATTATCAATTAGTTTACCTATATTCTACTTGATTTAATAACGACTTCACTTCCAAGTGAATCCTATTAATAAAGCCTTAACCTACAACTATCAATCAACGAAACCTTAGGCAGCCGCTGCCTCCAGTACAGTATCGTTATAGAAAGCTTGCTTTATTTTTGCTCAACGAAATTATAAGATATTCCAGATCACAATAAAACTAATCAATGATATTATAATCTAAAAAAAAGATTTTGTGTTTTTTGACTTACCAAAAGAATTCCGCAATTGGATTGATATCTTTTCATCTTATACCATTGATCAATTGCCATTGTATTATCCCTATAATCATAATATTTATATAAAGAAAAAAGTAAAGTTATCTTTTAAATCTTTTTATTCTATATTCCAAAAAGAGTTTATTGTATTAAAGAATTAATTAATAAAGAATCTCCAAAAAGAATTTATTCGTTTAAATTCCTTTATTTCTATCTCGCCTATTTTATTTGTCAAAAAACCAGATAGAGGATTACAATTCTATATTGATTATCAAGTATTGAATAATTTGTTTACAAAGAATTATTATTTATTATCTTTAATTAAAGAATCCTTAAACAATCTAAAAAGAATAAAGTACTTTATCAAAATCGATATTATTTTTATATTCAATAATATAAGGATTAAAAAGAAATAAGAATATCTAATAGTTTTTTATATTTGATTCAGTCTATATAAAAGCTTAATTATATCATTTGGATTAATTAAAATACCTATTATTTTTCAATATTTTATCAATAATATATTATAAAAATATCTTGATATATTCTATATTGTATATTTAAATAATATCCTGATCTATAATATAATTTATTCAGAATATATTATTTATATACAAAAAATATTAGAGATTTTATGAAAAATTAGATTATATATTAGTTTAAAGAAATATAAATTCCTAAAATCCAAAACCAAATTTCTTAAACTTATAATAGATTATAAGAATATTAGAATAAATTTAGATAAAATCAAAATTATTTTTAAATAAAAGATTCCTTATAATATAACAAATATATAAATCTTTATAAGATTTGGTAATTTCTATTAATGTTTTATTTAAGGATTCTCTACTATTATTTATTTATTAGTTAATTTAATTCAAAAGGATATATCCTTTAATTAGGATTCTTTTTGTAAGGAAACATTTTTGAATCTGAAAAAAATCTTTATATCAATCTTTATATTAATATCTTTCAATTAAGAAAAGGATATAATTATAAAAATTGATATTTCTGATTATATCTTTATCAGAATTTTGTTTTAATTCAATAAAGAAGAGATATTACAATTTATCACCTTTTTTAAAAAGTATTTAGTTATGAGGTATAATTATAAGATCTATAATAAGGAATTGCTAATTATTATCTATTATTTTGAAGAATAGTATCCTGAATTGAAAAGAACATCTTCTCTTATCCAAATAATCATTAATTATAAGAATTTGGAATACTTTACAATAATTAAGTTATTGAATTATTATCAAACTTATTGATCAGAATTCTTATCTCGCTTTAATTTCAGAATAATATATTGTCCTGAAAAATAAGATGCTAAACCAGATACCCTAATCAGAAGATCAGAAGATTTATCTAAAAAGAGGGATGAACATCTTCTTCACCAAAGCTAAACGATATTAAAAGCTGAAAATTAGGATTTCAATTCATTTCAATTATTTACCATAATCAAAAAGATTTGTTTTATAATCACAATCTATAATCAATCTTATCAGAACCCTATTCCTATCCTGTTTGTCCCTAAAAACCCTATTCTGTCTAAGAATCTTATTCTATTTGTTTCTGAGATTCTTATTCTACTTGTTCCTGAAAACTCTGTTTTATTTGTTTCTGAGAACCTTATCTTGTTTATCCTTAAGATTCCTACCCTATCTATTTCCGAAAACCTTATCCTACTTATTCCTAGTATATTATTCGAATCCTTTGAAGAATTAAAGATATTATTTACAAAAGCTTATAAGTCTAATCTTTTATTAATATCGATTTTGAAAATCTTGGAAAGGAAAGTTTCAAAATACCCTTATATTATCTTTGCTGAATATACAAAGAATAATAAATAGTTATATTATCGAGAAAAACTTTTTGTACCTAATCATAATATCCTGAAAACTGAATTACTTCAATTAATTTATAATTCCTTTATTATTAGATATTTATATTATATATATATATTCGAATTATTAAGTTATAATTATTATTAATCTAAATACTATAATTATATAAATCAATAAATACAAAATTATTATAATTATCATCGAATTACCCTAAATTATAAAAAGCAAAAAGGAGTCTTATATCCTTTTTCAATATTACAACAAATCTGGAAAAATATATCAATCAATTTCATTATCTATCTTCCAAAAAGCTCAGAATATAATACAATATTTGTAATAATCAACAAATTAATTAAAATGAAGTATTTCCTATTCTATTATAGAATTTATAATTCTGAAAAAATGAGTTATTTATTCCTAAAGTATATTTGGAAATTTTATAATCTGCCCTTTTCGATTATATCAGATTGAGAAGCCTAATTCATATTCGATTTTTGGAAATATATTTATAAGCACTTGAAAACTGTTTCCAAATTATTAATAATTTATTATCCTGAAACTAATAAATAAATTAAGAGAACTAATATTATACTTAAATAATATTTATATTTATATATTTTATACTTATAAGATAATTAATCTGAATAATTACCGATTACAGAATTTTCGATAAACTTCACCTAATCTGAAAGTTTCTGTCTATCCCCATTTTTTGTCAATTATAGATTCTACCTATAAATAAGATTCGAGTTTATTACTTTAATCTATTAATCAAGATTTAGGGATATTAAGAAGTTCGTTAAGAAAATGGAGTTAATCTTTGAATATCTACAAATCAAACTGATTATCAATTAAACCTAATATTCAAAGAATATAAATATTTATTATACTCTAAATCGTCAATACCAACCTAAAGATCTTATATAACTGAATATCAAGAATATCCGAATATTATAATCTCAAAAGAAGCTAAATTGGAAAAACTTAGGGTTTTTTAAGATATTACAAATTATCAGTATTTATATTTATTAATTAAAGTTATTGTAACGATACTGTACTGGAGGCAGCGGCTACCTGAGGTTTTGTTGATTGGTAGTTGTAGGTTAAGGCTTTATTAATTGGATTTATTTAGAAGTAAAGTCATTACTAAATCAAATAGAATGTAGGTAATTAATTGATAATTAAGTTGAGCATGAAGCTTTTAAACTACGAAACTATTCTGATTATATACTACTAAATATAATTTGGATAGCTTGGATAGACTGGTCTATCCAGTCTATCCATCCAATTGGATAGATAGGATAAATTGATCTATCCAGTTTATTTATTATATGATCTATCATTAACTTTAGAATACTAATCCTGGAACAATTCCAATTCTAGGATAATAATCCTAGGACAGATATTATTCTAGGACAATTTGTTCTGGGACAAATCTTATTTTGGGATAAATCTTATTCTGGGATAATAGTCCTGGGACAAATCATATCTTAGGACATTTGTTCTAAAACCCAATAGTTATCTAGCCTATTCTTTCTAGAACATTATTTGTTCTAGAACAATATTTGTTCTAGGATTCCTTATCGATAAAGATCCCCTTGAAGAAAACAGCTCAAACATTGGTAACTAGATTTATTTTATAAAAATGAATGTGATTTATGACACTATCTCTTTTCTAGCTAAGCGTTGTCCTTGATCGCTTATAATTAATACAAGATCTATAATATCTATCCTTTATATTCCTTCTTTTCTTTTTGCAATATACCACCTCAATATACTTGAAAACAAACGGAGCAATTGGAACTTGATAATCGAATCGAACAAATAAAAAACGAAATGATTGTTTGTATTCGATATGAAAAGGCCAATTGTTGTTATATCGCTTTGGAGTTGGGCTTTAATAGTAATAGATATACTGAATATTATCGTTATGGAAAAACTTGTGATGTAAGGTTGAAGAATAAAATGCCATCCCTTTCCGATTGATCCTTTATTAATTGTCAAAAACAAAAACTTTGTAAAAAAGAGGAAAAGGCTTTTACAGTATTGTAAGAAGCTATAGCCAAGATTTCTCGCCTTTGTAAACAACAATATTTACTGGATGAATGGGAGCAGAAATTGATAGCGACTGGTTTAAATTCTTTGGATGAATTTAATACTCTAAAAAAGAAGGAAAGACTCGAAAAAGAAAAAGAAAAAGAAATTATTATAACTTCAACATCTATTATTCCTCCTGATCTTTTTGGTTAATTTGATCAATTTGATTCTAAATTTTCTATGACTAATTCTGATTTCTTTGATCCCTTTTTTTTGTATTTGATAAATTCATTGTTTATGTAAACTGTATTGAATTCTCCTTCCTTTTGGGCAAATCCGGATTCTATCGGCGAAAATCCTCAAACTTCTCAAAATACTTGAGATCTTTCTCTAATTCCTATATATTCTCAGAGTCTAGGTAATTTTCTCATTTCATCAAATATTTGACTTTGTTTCTAATATATTTGCAATCTAATATTTTCTTTATTTTGTATTTGGTGTTTTAATTAATAGATATAATTTCGATTTCAGGAGTTTTAGATACTCCTAATAGTACTAGTTCGAACAAGGATATATAGAATATTGAATAGATATTCATACTTTTTGGTAATGTCAATTTATAATTCAAGGGTCCTTTAACTTTCTTGATTTTGAATAATCCCAATTTCTTATAATCCAGTTTTGCACTTGATTTCTTTATCTCGATGTTTTTTCGGAGTAGATAGACTTTATCCCTCTTCTTTAGTATTAACTTTTGACTACATTTTTTGTTATAATAATAAATGTTTCTTTCAACAATGAATTTAAGTTCTATTGCTATTTCTTTGTGAACTTCCTTGAATTTCTTTATTTATATAATAACAGATTGGTTTTCTATTTCTGAAATATCTGATTCCCAATATATAATTAATTCGTATCCAAAGTTGGCATAATTCAATGAGATTTGGATAATTTCCGAAACAAAGCTATTGTATACAAATTGTATTAAGGGTAATAGTTCTATCTAATCATTTTATTGATAATTCATATAACAATGAAGATATATTTCAACAATCTGATTTATCTATTCGTTTCCTTTATTTGTTTGTGAATAAAATACTATAAACATTTTCCTTTTCACACCTAGTAATGTTGTTAAAACAATCCAGAATTTTGATGTAAAGAATTTATCTCTATTAGATAATATCTCTTCTGATAATCTATATATTATAATAACTTCTTTTAGGAATATGACTGTTAGGGTTTCTGTAGTCAAGGCGGTCTTATATAATACTAATATCATATACTTGATCAGTTGATCTATAATGATTAGGAGATAATTGTATTCTACTCCTATTGTTGGATCCTTGGATTTAGGTAATGGTTTTATGAAATCCTATGATATTGATTTCCATAATGTTGGTGGTACTTCAGTTGTGTGTATTTGTCTATAAGGGGTATGGCGAGAAGCCTTATTTCTGATACAGATATCATATTTAATAATCACTTTTTTGATTATAATTCGGAGTCCCAGATTCCAGTATTGTCTTTTAATTCTTAAGTACATCCTTTGTATTTCTTGGTGATTATGAGCTGGCAATATATATTATTCTTTGATGAATTCAATGATAATACTACTTGGTAGCCAAATTTTTCCTGTGATTTATATTAATTCATCTACAGTTATTGATGGTTTAGGTTATTTGATATTTTCTTTATTTAATTGTATATTTATTAGTTTGTTTTTCCAGACTTCTGTTGGTTTATTTTCCAAAATAGTAATTTCTGTTAGATTCGGAATAAGATCTTTATTAAAAAGAGACTTCAAAATTGCTATTTTTTGATAGGTTTTATTATCCTTATATCCTGATAATTTATTTAGTATATTTACCCTTACATTATTTTTATTTTTGATATACTTGATTATCAAATCGAAACCAACTAATTCTTCAGTTTATTAAGCCAATCTTCGATTATCCAGAATCTTAATTGTAATGAAGGTTTATAGATTTATATAATCAATATAAATAATTATTGGGAATTTAGCCTTTTGAAGATAGATTCTCCAATATTTCAATGATTTAATTATAATCATAAATTTCTTCTTATAGATATTATAATTTTGCTTTGTTTTATCTATTTTGCTGAAATAATAAACAACTAGGTGTAATTTCCTATTATCATCTCTTTGAAGATGAACTCCTGTTATACAGGTATCGAAAGCATCTGTTTCAATGATACTTTCTCGATTATCATAATAATTGTAGAGTATAGATTCCTTTATAAATCTGTCCTTGATTTTCTGGAAAACTTACTCTATCTTTTCATTTTATACAAATCCTATACCTTTTTTCGTTATCTCTATAAATGATTCTATTATTTTGGAAAAATCTTTTATAAATACCCAATAAAAGTTGGTGAATTTTAGTATAATCTATATATCTTTAATGTTTCTAGATTATTCCCAATTTTTTATTTTCTTGGTTTTCTTTGAATTGATATTCATTTGACCTGGTTCGATTATATATCTCAGGAAGGTTATCTTCTTAATTTCAAACTTATATTTTGATAATTTAAGTCGTAAATCGATCTTCCTAAATACTTCGAATACTTTGAGGATATGTTCCTTATATTCTTTTTCTTTTTAAAAGAAGATCAGGATATTATCTAAATAATAAATTATAAATGAGTTAAATTCCTTAAGTATTTTGTTGTTTTGTTGTTAATATATAATAAATGTATTAATTAATCTAAATAATATAATAATATATTCCTATAATCTGGAAGGTAATATAAAAGCAGTCTTTTATTCATATCCCTCCTTGATTTGTATAAGATTGAAGGTATTTCTTTGATCTAGTTTAATATAGTGTCACGAATCACATTCATTTTTATAAAATAAATCTAGTTATTGATGTTTGAGCTATTTTCTTTAAGGGGATCCTTATCGATAAGGAATCCTAGGACAAATATTGTCCTAGGACAAATAATGTCCCAAAAAGAATAAGTTAGATAATTATTGGGTCCTAAAATAAATATCTTAGAATATAATTCGTCCTAGGATTATTATCCCAGAATAAGATTTATTTTAGGATAAGATTTGTTCTAAAATAAATTGTTTTAGGATAATATCTATCCCAGGATTATTATTCTAGGATTGGAATCGTTCTAGGATTAGTATCCTGAGGCTAATAATAGATCATATAATAGATAGATTGGATAGACCAATCTATCCTATCTATCCAATTGGATGGATAGACTGGATAGACCAGTCTATCCAAACTATCTAAATTATATTCAATAATATATAGTCAGAATAGTTTTGTAGTTTAGAAGCTTTGTGTTCAACTTAGTTATCAATTAGTTATCTATATTCTACTTGATCTAATAACAACTTTATTTCTAAGTGATTTCAATTAATAAAGCCTTAATTTACAATTATCAATCAATGAAATCTCAGATAGTTATTGTCTCTAATATAATATCGTTACACTTTGAATATTGTTTCGGTTAAGCTTTATCAATTACAATAGATTCTATTCAGCAATCTATCAAACCAGTTTCCTTCTCCTCTATTGGAGCCTTAGAACAGACTACCATCAACATAAAACTACAACAAATAATCCAAATATCTACCCCTGATCTATTTTATAGAGATCATAGCAAACATCAAGCTTTTGTTATATAAGCTGATCTTTACTATATCTTTAATAAATATCTCTTTTTGATATTAATATAGAGGATCTTATAATTAATCTTATTCTTTTGAGGAACTATATTCAATTGGATCAAATCTTTCTTTAATGACCTAATGACCAAAACTACCAATGGTCAGCTCAATGAAAATATGAAATCTGAGATACATTGTCTTTTTGGTATTTATAAATCATTTCAACAAGGTTTCAATAAAGCATTCAGGGAAGTTAACCCTGATTATATAATTGAGAAAGTATTACGACAATTTAAGCAAATAAAGTCAATCATAATTTATACTACTAAATTCCAATAATATACTAGATATATTATATAGAATAATAATTATCTTAGATCCTAATTCTATAAAGGATTTAAGAATATTATCAAGAATAAGCTAACAAGAGCTTCAAAACCACCAAATCTTTCTGAATTAATCAAAATCTTCATTCTAATCGACAATTGTTTCTACAAAAAACGAATAAAGAAAAAGGGAATTATTCAGAAAAACAGAAAATTTTCTAAACCACAATATTAGAACAAACATTATAATATTGGCGATCCAATAGAATTGGATGAAGTTGAACATTATTATAAATCAAACAAACTTAACATTAAAGAAAAGAAAAGATACAGGGAAAATAATCTATGTTTTATTTATGGGAAAGATAAGTATATATCTTGAGATTATAATCAAAAGAAGCCATTTACTACGAAAGACAAGAAACAAATAAGATTTGGAAACAAAAGATAAGGATCCTAAGAAATGAATATATTAAAAGATAACTTTTGCAAGATTGAATTATTAGAAAAAGAATTACCCCAATTATATCCAGAACAATTTAGGGAGTTAAATATAATCATTCTATTTATAAAGATAAAACCAATCGGAAATATTAATAAGGAAGTCGAATTTATAAATAATTATAAATCAATTGAATTACTTAAAAAGAAAGGATCTGAAGATAATCCATAAATTAACAAAGTTTATCTAAAACCTTAAAAAAACAAGTTATAATATTTGATCAATTATCTTGATAGAAAACATATATAATATTATCACAAAGAACAGAAACCTGATTTTGTAGAAAAATATCAGATTCATGATCATCCAACCCTGTTGATCTTACATATCGTTATTTATAGCGACCCTTATCGAATAGTATTCAAGGAGAATATAAGGGAAGACAACATTAAGAGATTTGTTGCAAACCTAGACTTTTTTCATATTAATAAAGAATAGGAGTATAATGATTATAATCTAGAAATCGGAGATATATAGGAAATCTTGTTATAAGTTGAATATCGCAGGATCTGATATAGGATTAATTATTATCATGAATATCAATAGGTCGAAGATTATTGCCAAGACTTTCAGATAAGACCAATTAAACTATCAATAATTATACCTTATAAATTATTGAGTATAAGTGAACATCAATATAAATAATTGAATCTCTTTATCAAAAAACAGATCATTGAATTATTATTGTTAGAACTCAATAATATAATTGAGATTGGATAATTAATTATAGGAATCAGTCTTGGAAAACAAAAAGTTAAAGTTTTGATCGATTCAGAAGTTATAGAAATATTTATAGATCCTAACTTTATAAAAGAAAACAGAATCCTTATTAAATCTAAAGAATATCTATATCAATTGATATTATTAAGAGGAAAGAAAGTTGAAGTAGACGGATAGGTATGAAAACAGATTAATGCTTTAAAAATAGTTATGCTAAAAGGGTATACAGAACAAGTCAAATTGGACTTAATATTATTAAACAGATATATAGTAGTTTTGGGAACCTTTTGGATTAGGAAATATAATCTAAATATTGATTGAATAGAGGATACCCTTATATTCGATTATTACAGATGCAAGAACAAATAATTATATGGTCCAAAGGAATAGATTTCTGAAAAGATCGGATATTATACTATAATAACCACAAATCCTTTATTGGTTAGCGAGACTGATACAAAAGAAATTCCAGTATAATATAGAAAATTCGCTAAATTGTTTGAAGATTTATAGGACTTGAGAGCCCTGCCAGAATATAAGTCTTGAGATTATGAGATCAATTTCAAAGAAGGATTTATACCCCTAATTAAAAGATTGAGATTATATAATCTTAACATTTTAAGAATATAAAAAGAATATTGATCTAAAATTGAAAAAAAAGAATGAATTAGGAAATCCAAGTCCTTTTATATATTTAATATACTATTAGCATTCAAAAAAGGAGATCTGAATAATCGATCTTATAGAGATTACTATCAAATGAATAAAGGGATCATTAGGGATATATACCTTATATCTAAAGTCTAAGAGCTAAGGGATAAGCTAAGTAAAATAATGATCTATACTAAACTAGATCAAAAAAATACCTTCAATTTCATATAAATCAAGGAGGGATATAAATAAAAGATTGCTTTTATATTATCTTCTAGATTATGAGAATATATTGTTATATTATTTAGATTAATTAATATATTTATTATATATTAATAATAAAACAATAAAATATTCAAAAAGTTTAATTTATTTATAATCTGTTATTTGGATGATATCCTAATCTTCTCCTAAAAAGAAAAAGAATATAAGGAATATATTCTCAAAATATTCAAAATATTTAGAAAGATTGATTTATAACTCAAATTATCAAAATATAAGTTTGGAGTCAAAAAGATAATTTTTCTGGGATATATAATCGAATTAGGTCAGATAAATATCAATCCAAAGAAAATTAAGAAAGTAAAAAATTAAGAACAATCTAGAAACATCAAAGATATATAGATTATATTAGGATTCGTTAACTTTTGTTAGATATTTATAAAAGATTTTTCCAAAATAATAGAACTATTTATAAAGATAATAAAAAAAGATATAGGATTTATATAGAACAAAAAGATAAAGTAAGTCTTCCAGGAAATCAAGAACAGATTTATAAGGGAATCTATACTCTATAATTATTATAATAATCGAGAAAACATTATTGAAACAAACATTTCCGATATTTATATAATAGAAGTTTATTTTCAAAGAGATAATAATAAGAAACTACACTCAATTGCTTATTATTCCAACAAAATGAATAAAACAAAACAAAATTATAATATTTATAAAAAGGAATTCATAATTATAATCAAATTGTTGAAATATTGGAGAATCTATCTTCAAAGGACTAAATTCTTAATAATCATTTATATTGATTATATAAATCTACAAATTTTTATTACAATTAAGGTTCTGAATAATCAAAGATTAATTTGATAAACTAAAGAATTAGCTGGTTTCGACTTGATAATCAAGTATATCAAAGGCAAAGATAATGTAAGGGCAGATATACTAAATAGATCATTAGGGTATAAGAATGATAAAACTTATCAAAAAACAGCGATTTTGAAGTCTCTTTTTAATAAAGATCTTATTCCAAATCTAACAGAAATTGCTGTTTTGGAAAATAAATCAATAGAAGTCTGGAAAAACAAATTAACAAATATATAATTGAATAAAGAAAACATCAAATGGCCTAAACCATCAGTAATTGTAGATAGATTGATATGAGTCGCAGAAAAAATTTGGTTATTAAGTAATATTACTATTGAATTTATTGAAGAATAGTATATATTATCAGCTTATAATTATCAAGGAGTATAAAGGATATATTTAAGAATTAAGAGATAATATTGAAGTTTGGGACTCTGAATTATAATTAAAAAAGTGGTTATCAAATATGATATCTATATTAAGAATAAGGCTTCTCATTATGCCTCTTATGAACAGATATATACAACTAAAATACCATCAATATTATAAAAATCAATATTATAGGATTTTATAGGATCATTATCTAAATCCAAGAATCCAATAACAGGAATAGAATATGATTATCTTTTAATCATTATAGATCGATTAATTAAATATATAATATTAATATTATATAAGATTACTTTGATTACAGAAACCCTAACAACCATATTCCTAAAAGAAGTTATTATAATATATAGATTATTAGAAGAGATATTGTCCGATAGAAATAAACTCTTTACATCAAAATTCTGGATTGTTTTAATAATATTACTAAATATGAAAAGGAAAATGTCTATAGTATTCTATCCATAAACAAATGAAAAAAACGAATGGATAAATTAGGTTGTCGAAGTATATCTTTGTTATTATATGAATTATCAATAGAATAATTAAGTAGGATTATTATCCTTAGTATAATTTATATATAATAACTTTACTTCAGAAATTACCTAAGTCTTACCGAATTATATCAATTTCGAATACAAATTAATTGCTTACCAGGAATCAGGTATTCCAGAAATAGAAAACCAATCTGTTATTATACAAATAAAGAAACTCAAGGAAATTCATAAAGAAATAGCAGCAGAATTTAAGTTTATTATTAAAAGAAATATTTATTATTATAACAAGAAATATAATCAAAAATCAATATTAAAAAAGAGGGATAAAGTCTATCTACTCCGAAAAAACATTGAAATAAAGAGATCAAATACAAAACTGGACTATAAGAAATTGGGATCATTCAAAATCAAGAAAATTAAAGGATCCTTGAATTATAAATTGATATTATCAAAGAGTATAAATATCTATTTAGTATTTTATATATCCTTATTCGAATTAATATCATTAGGAGTACCTAAAGCTCCTAAAACTGAAATTATATTTATTGATCAAAATATCGAATATAAGATAAAGAAAATATTAGATTACAAATATATTAAAAACAAAGTCAAATATTTGGTAAAATAGGAAAATTATCCGGACTCCGAGAATATATAAGAATTAAAGAAAGATCTCAAACATCTTGAAAAGTTTAAGGATTTTCGTCGATAGAATCCGGATTTGCCCAAAAGGAAAGAGAATTCAATATAGCTTATATAGACGGCGAATTTATTGAATATAAAAAAGAGGGATCAAAGAAGTCGGAATTAATTGTAGGAAGTTCAGAATCAAATTGATTAAATTAACCAAAAGGGTCAGGAGGAATAATGGGTATTGAAATTATAGCAATTTCTCTTTCTTTTTCTTTTTCGAATCTTTCCTTCTCCTTTAAAGTATCAAATTCATTCAGAGAATTTAAACCAGCCGCTATCAATTTCTGCTCTTATTCATCCAATAAACATTGTTATTTACAAAGGCGAGAAATCTTGACTATAGCTTCTTGCAATACCACAAAAGCCTTTTCCTTCTTTTCACAAAGTTTTTGTCTTTGATAATCAATAAAGGACCAATTGGAAAGGGATGGTATTTTATTCTTCGATCTTATATCACAAGTTTTTCTATAATAATAATATTCAGCACATCTACCATTATTAGAGCCCGACTCTAAAGCGACACAACGACGATTGGCCTTTTCATATCGAATACAAATAATCATTTCGCTTTTTATTTATTCGATTCAATTATCAAGTTCTAATTGCTCTGTTTGTTTTCGAGTATATTGAGGTGATATATTGTAAAAAGAAAGAAAGGAATGTAAGGAATGGATATTATAGATCTTGTATTAATTATAAACGATCAAGGACGATACTTGATTAAAAAGAGGATAATATTATAAATCATATTTATTTTTATAAAATAAATCTAATTATTAATGTTTAAGCCATTTTCTTCAAAGGGATCCTTATTAATAAGGAATCCTAGGACAAATATTGTCCTAGAACAAATAATATCCCAAAAAGAATAGATTAGATAATTATTGGGTTTTAGGATAAATATTCTAGGATATGATTTGTCCCAGGATTATTATCCTAAAATAAAATTTATCCCAAAATAAGATTTATTCTAAAACAAATTGTTTTAGGATAATATCTGTCCCAGGATTATTATTCTAGGATTGGAATCGTTCCAGGATTAATATCTTGAGATTAATAATAAATCATGTAATAGATAGACTGAATAGACCAGTCTATCCTATCTATCCAATTGGATGGATAGACTGGATAGACCAATCTATCCAAGCTATCCAAATTATATTCAGTAGTATATAATCAGAATAATTTTATAGTTTAGGAGCTTTATACTCAACTTAATTATCAATTAATTATCTATATTCTACTTGATCTAATAACGACTTTACTTTCAAATGAACCCAATTGATAAAGCCTTAATTTACAACTATTAATCAACGAAACCTCAGGCAGCCGCTGCCTCCAGTATAGTATCGTTATATATAGATCATTGCCTTGCTCAGTTTATCCCTTAGCTTTTAGACTTTAGGTATAAGATACATATCCCTAATGATCCTATCATTTATTTGATAGTAATCTTTGCAAGATTGATTATTTAGATCTTCCTTTTTGAATGTTAATAGTATATTAGATATACAAAAGGACTTGGATTTCCTAATTTATTCTTTCTTTTCAGTTTTAGATCAATATTCTTTTTATATTCTTAAAGTGCTAGGATTATATAATCTCAATCTCTCAATTAGAGATATGAATCCTTTTTTGAAATTGATCTTATAATCCCAAGGCTTATATTCTGGCAGGGCTCTTAAATCTTATAAATCTTCAAACAGTTTGGCGAATTTTCTATATTATACTGGAATTTCTTTTGTATCGATCTCGCCGATCAATGAAGGATTCGTAACTATTATAGCACAATATCCGATCTCCCCAGAAATCTGTTCCTTTGGATCATATAATCATTCGTTCTTGCATCTGCAACGATCAAATATAAGGGTATCCTCTACTTAATCAATATTTGGATTATATTTTCTAATCCAAGAGATTCCCAAGATTATTGTATATCTGCCTAATAATACTAAGTCCAATTTGATTTGTTCTATATATCCTTTTAGTATAATCATTTTTAAAGTATTAATCTGTTTTCGTATCTATTTGTTTACTCTAATCTTCTTTCCTTTTAACAATATTAATTGGTATAAATATTCTTTAGATTCAATAAGGATTCTGTTTTTTTCTATAAAATTAGGATCTATAAACATTCTTATAGCTCCTAAATCGATCAAAGTTTTAACTTCCTGTTTTCCGAGGCTGATTTCTATGATTAATTATTCAATCCCAATTATATCATTGAGTTTTAATAATAGTAATTTAATGATCTGTTCTTTGATGAAGAGATTCAATTATTTATATTAATGTTTGCTTATACTCAATAATCTATAGGGTATAACTATTAATAGTTTGATTAATCCTGTCTGAAAGTCTCGGTAATAATCTTTGGCCTATTAATATTCATAATAATAATTAATTCTACGCCAGATCCTATAATATTCAATTTATAACAAGATTTTTTATACATCTCCGATTTCTAGGTTATGATCATTATACTCCTATTCTTCATCAATATAAAGAAAGTTTAGGTCTACGATAAATCTTTTAATGTTATCCTCCCTTATATTTTCCTTGAATATTATTTGATAAAGATCATTATAAATAATGATGTATAAGATCAATAGGGTTGGATGATTATGAGTCTGATGTTTTTCTATAAAATCAGGTTTCTGTTCTTTGTGATAATGTTATATATGTTTTCTATTAAGATAATTGATCAGATATTATAATTCGTTTTCTTGAGGTTTTAGATAAACTTTGTTGATTTGTGGATTATCTTCAGATCCTTCCTTTTCGAACAATTCAACTGATTTATGATTATTTGTAAGCTCGATTTCTTTATTGGTATTTTCGATTAATTTTATCTTTGTAGATAAAATGACTATATTTAACTCCCTAAATTGTTTTGGATATAATTGGGGTAACTCTTTTTTTAACAATCTAATCTTACGAGAGTTACTTTTTAATATATCTACTTTTTGGGATCCTTATTTCTTGTTTCCAAATCTTATTTGTTTCTTGCCTTTTATAATAAATAACTTTTTTTGGTTATAGTCTCAAGATATATACCCACTCTTCCTACAGATGAAATATAGATTATTTTTTTTGTATCTTTTCTTTTCTTCAACATTAAGTCTATTTGATTTATAACAGTATTCAGCTTCATCTAATTCCATTAGATCGTTGGTATTATGATGTTTGTTTTAACATTATGATTTAGAAAATTTTCTATTTTTCTGAGTGATTCCCTTTTTTTTTATTTGTCTTTTGTAGAAACAGTTGTCGATTAGAATAAAGGTTTCGATTAATTCAGAAAGGTTTAGTGGTTTTGAAGCTCTTGTTAACTTATCCTTGATAATGTCCTTAAGTTCTTTATAGAATTAGGATCTAAGATAATTATTATCCTATATAATATATCTAGTATATTGTTGGAATTTAGTAATATAAATTATGACTGATCTTGTTTGCTTAAATTGTTGTAATACTTTCTCAATTATATGATCAAGATCAATTTTCTTGAATATTTTATTGAAACCTTATCGAAATAACTTATAAATACCAAAAAGATGATATATCTTAGATTTTATATTTTCATTAAGTTGATCATTAATAGTTTTGGTTATTAGATTATTAAAGAAAGATTCGATCCAATTAAATATAATTCCTCGAAAGAACAAGATTAATTATAAGATTCTCTGTATTGGTATCAAAAAGAGGTGTTCATTAAAAATATAGTAAAGATCAGTTTGTATAACAAAAGCTCGATGCTTATTACAATCTCCATGAAATAGGTCAGGGGTAGATACTTAGATTGCTCATTATAACTTTATATTGACAGCAATCTATCCTAAGGCTCCAATGAAGGAGAAGGAAACTAATTCGGTGGATTGCTGAATAGAATCTATTGTAATTAATAGAGCTTAATCGAAATAATATTTAAAGTATAACGATATTATATTGAAGACAATAATTATTTAAGGTTTCGTTGATTGATAGTTGTAGGTTAAGGCTTTATTAATTGGGTTCATTTAGAAGTGAAGTTATTATTAGATCAAGTAAAATATAGATAATTAATTGATAATTAAGTTGAGTACAAAGCTTCTAAACTATAAAATTATTCTGATTATATACTATTGAATATAATTTGGATAGTTTGGATAGACTGGTTTATCCAGTTTATCTATCCAATTGGATAGATAGAATAGATTAGTCTATCCAATTTATTCATTATATGATCTATTATTAATCTCAAAATATTAATTTTGGAACGATTCTAATCTTAGGATAATAATCTTAGGATAAATATTATCCTAGGATAATTTGTTTTAGGACAAATCTTATTCTAGGATAAATCTTATTCTAGGATAATAATTTTGAGACAAATCATATCCTAGAATATTTATCCTAAAACCTAATAATTGCCTAACCTATTCTTTCTGGGATATCATTTATTCTAAGACAATATTTGTTCTAAGATTCCTTATCAATAAGGATCCCCTTGAAGAAAGTGGCTTAAACATTGATAACTAGATTTATTTTATAAAAATGAATATGATTCATAATATTATTCCCTTTTTAATTAAGTATTATTCTTGATTGTTTATAATTAATATAAGATCTATAATATCCATCCCTTACATTCCTTCTTTTCTTTTTGTAATATACTATCTCAATATACTCGAAAACAAATGGAGCAATTGGAACTTAATAATTAAATTGAACAAATAAGAAGCAAAATGATTATTTGTATTTGATGTGAAAAGGCTAATTATCGTTGTATCGCTTTGAAGTTAGATTTTAATAATGATAGATATATTGAATATTGTTATTATAGAAAAACTTTTAATATAAGGTCAAAAAATAAAATGCTATCTCTTTCTGATTGATCCTTTATTGATTATCAAAAACAAAAACTTCATAAAGAGAAGGAAAAGGCTTTTATAATATTGCAAAAAGTTATGGCCAAGATTTCTTATCTTTGTAAACAATAATGTTTATTAGATAAGTGGAAGTAGAAATTGATAACAATTAATTTAAATTCTTTAGATAAACTTAATGTTCTAAAAAAAAGGAAAGACTCGAAAAAGAAAAAGAAAAAGAAATTATAGCAATTTCAATATCTATTATTCCTTCCGATCTTTTTGGTCAATTTGATCAATTTGATTCTGAACTTCTTATAACTGATTCCGACTCTTTTGATCCCTCTTTTTTGTATTTGATAGATTTATCATTTATATAAGCTATATTGAATTCTCTTTTCTTTTAAAACAAATCCGGATTCTATTAATGAAAATCCTTAAATTTCTCAAAATGCTTAAGATCTTTCTCTAATTCCTATATGTTCTTGGAGTCCAGATAATTTTTCTATTTTATCAAATATTTGATTTTGTTTCTAATATATTTGCAATCTAGTATTTTCTTTATTTTGTACTCAATATTTTGATTAATAAATATAATTTCGGTTTCAGAAACTTTAGATACTCTTAATGGTACTAATTCGAATAAGGATATATAAAATACTGAATAGATATTTATACTTTTTGGTAATATTAATTTATAATTTAAGGGTCCTTTAACTTTCTTGATTTTGAATAATCCCAATTTCTTATGATCCAGTTTTATATTTAGTCTCTTTATCTCGATATTTTTTTGGAGTAGATAGACTTTATCCCCCTTTTTTAATATTAACTTTTGATTATACTTTTTATTATAATAATAAATATTTCTTTTAATAATGAACTTAAGTTCTATTGCTATTTCTTTATGAATTTCCTTGAGTTTCTTTGTTTATACGATAATAGATTGGTTTTCTATTTCTGGAATACCTAGTTCCTGATATACAATTAATTCATATTCAAAGTTGGTATAATTCGGTGAAATTTGGGTAATTTCCAAAGCGAAGTTATTATATATAAATTGTGCTAAAGATAATAATCCTATCCAATCATTCTATTAATAATTTATATAACAACAAAGATATGCTTCAACAACCTAGTTTACCTATTCGTTTTCTCTATTTATTTGTAGATAGAATATTATAAATATTTTCCTTTTCATATTTAGTAATACTATTAAAGCAATCCAGAATTTTGATATAAAGAGTTTATCTCTATTAGACAATATCTCTTCTGGTAATCCATATATTGCAATAACTTTTTTTAGGAATATAATTATTAGGGTTTCTGTAGTCAAGGTAATCTTGTATAATATTAATATTATATACTTAATCAATCGATTTATAATGATTAGGAGATAATCATATTCTATTCCTGTTATTGAATCTTTGGATTTAGATAATGATCTTATGAAATCCTATAATATTAATTTCCATAATATTAATAGTATTTCAATTATATATATCTATTCATAAGGGATATAGCAAGAAATCTTATTTCTGATATAGGTATTATATTCGATAACCACTTTTTTGATTATAGTTCGGAGTCCTGGATTCCAGTATTATCTTTTAATTCTTAAGTATATCCTTTATATTTCTTGGTGATTATGAGCTAACAATATATATTGTTTTTCGATGAATTCAATGGCAATGTTACTTGGTAGCCAAATTTTTCCTGCGACTCATATTAATCCATCTACAATTATTGATGATTCAGGCTATTTGATATTTTCTTTATTCAATTGTGTATCTATTAGTTTGTTTTTCCAGACTTCTATTAGTTTATTTTCTAAAACAATAATTTCTGTTAGATTTGGAATAAGATCTTTATTAGAAAGAGACTTCAAAATTGCTATTTTTTGATAGGTTTTATTATCCTTATACCCTAATAATTTATTTAGTATATCTACCCTTGTATTATTTTTGTTTTTGATATATTTGATTATTAAATCGAAATCAATTAATTCTTCAATCTATCGAGCCAATCTTCGATTATCCAGAATCTTAATTATAATAAAGATTTATAGATTTATATAATCAATATAAATAATTACTAGGAATTTAGCCCCTTGAAAATAGATTCTCCAATATTTTAATAATTTGACTATAATTATAAATTCCTTTTTATAAATATTATAATTTTGCTTTGTTTTATTTATTTTGTTAGAATAATAAGCAATTGGATGTAGTTTCCCATTATTATTTCTTTGAAGATGAATTCTTGTTATATAAGTATCGGAAATATTTGTTTCAATAATACTTTCTCGATTATTATAATAATTGTAAAGTATAGGTTCCCTTATAAATCTGTCCTTGATTTCTTGGAAGACTTGCTTTACCTTTTCGTTTTATATAAATCCTATATCTTTTTTTATTATCTTTATAAATAATTCTATTATTTTAAAAAAATCTTTTATAAATACTTAATAAAAATTAGCGAATCTTAGTATAATCTATATATCTTTGATATTTCTAAATTGTTCCCAATTTTTTATTTTCTTGGTTTTCTTTAGATCAATGTTTATCTAACCTAATTCGATTATATATCCCAAAAAGATTACCTTCTTGATTCCAAACTCACATTTTGATAATTTAAGTTATAAATTAACCTTCCTAAATATTTCGAATATTTTGAGAATATATTCCTTATATTCTTCTTTTTTTTGGGAGAAGATCAGGATATCATCTAAATAACAGATTATAAATAAATTAAACTTTTTAAATATTTTGTTATTTTATTATTAATATATAATAGATATATTAATTAATCCAAATAATATAATAATATATTCCCACAATCTAGAAGGTAATATAAAAGCAGTCTTTTATTTATATCTCTTCTTGATTTATATAAGATTGAAGGCATTTCTTTGATCTAGTTTAGTATAGATCATTATCTTGCTCAGCTTATCCCTTAGCTCCTAAGCTTTGGGTATAAGGTACACATCCCTGATGATCCTATTATTCATTTAGTGGTAATCTTTGTAAAATCAATTATTCGAATCTTCTTTTTTGAATATTAATAATATATTAGATATACAAAAAGACTTGGATTTCCTAATTTATCCTTTTTTTTCAGTTTTAGATCAATATTCTTCTTATATTCTTAAAGTGTTAGGATTATATAATCTCAACCTCTCAGTTAAGAGTATGAATCTTTCTTTGAAATTGATCTTATGATCCCAAGGCTTATATTCTGGCAAGGCTTTCAAGTCCTATAGGTCTTTGAATAACTTGGCGAATTTTCTGTACTATATTGGAATTTCTTTTGTATCGGTTTCATCGATTAATAAAGGATTTATAATTGTTATAACACAATATTCGATTTCCCTGGAAGTCTGTTCCTTTGGACCATATAATCATTCGTTCTTGTATCTATAATAATCGAATATGAGGGTATCCTTTACTTAATTAATATTTGGATTATGTTTTCTAATCCAGAGGGTTCCCAAGATTATTATATGTTTGCCTAATGATACTAAATCCAATTTGACTTGTTCTATATACCCTCCTGATATAATCATTTTTAAAGTATTAATCTGTTTTTGTATTCATTCGTTTATTTTAACCTTTTTTTCTTTTAGTAATATCAATTGGTATAAATGTTCTTTAGGCTCAATAGGGATTCTGTTTTCTTTTGCAAAATTAGAATTTATAAACATTCTTATAATTCCTGAATCGATCAAAACTTTAACTTCTTGTTTTTTAAGGTTGATTCCTATAATTAATTATCCAATCCCAATTGTATTATTGAGTTCTAACAATAATGATTTGGTGATCTGTTTTCCAATAAAGAGATTCAATTATTTATATTGATATTCGCTTATACTTAATAATCTATAAAATATAATTATTAACAGTTTGATTAATCCTATCTGAAAGTCTTGGTAATAATCTTTGGCCTATTAGTATTCACAATAATAATTAATTCTACATCAGATTCTACAATATTCAACTTATAACAGGATTTTCTATATATCTCCGATTTCCAGATTATAATCATTATACTCTTATCCTTCATCAGTATAAAAAAAGTTTAGGTTTGCAACAAATCTTTTAGCATTATCTTCCCTTGTATTCTCCTTGAATATTATTCGATAAAGATTGTTATAAATAACAATATATAAGATCAATAGGATTGGATGATTATGAATCTGATGTTTTTCTATAAAATCAGGTTTCTGTTCTTTATAATAATATTATATACATTTTCCATCAAGGTAACTAATTAAATATTATAGCTTGTTTTCTTAAGGTTTTAGATAGATTTTATTGATTTATAGATTATCTTTAGATCCTTTTTTTTCAAGCAATTCAACTAATTTATAGTTATTTATAAGTTTGACTTCCTTATCAATATTTCCGATTAGTTCTATCTTTATAAATAGAATAACCATATTTAATTCTCTAAATTGTTCTGGATATAATTAAGATAATTCTTTTTCTAACAATCCAATCTTGTAAGAGTTACTTTCTAATATATCCATTTCTTAGGATCCTTATCTTTTGTTTCTAAATTTTATTTGTTTTTTGCCTTTTACAACAAATAGCTTCTTTTGATTATAGTTTCGAGATATATACCCATCCTTTTTATAAATGAAATATAGATTATTTTCTCTGCATCTTTTCTTTTCTTCAATGTTAAGTCTGTTTGATTTATAATAATGTTTAGCTTTATCTAATTCTATTAGGTCGCCAATATTATAATATCTATTCTGATATTATAATTTAGAAAATTTTCTGTTTTCCTGAATGATTCCTTTTTTCTTTATTTGTCTTTTGTAAAAACAGTTATCAATTAAAATAAAGGTTTCAATTAATTTAGAAAGATTTGGTGGTTTTGGAGCTCTTATTAGCTCATCCTTGACGATATCCTTGAATTCCTTATAGAATTAGGATCTAAGGTAATTATTATTCTATATAATATATTCAGTGTATTATTAGAATTTAGTAGTATAGATTATAACTAATCTTGTTTACTTAAATTTTTATAATACTTTCTTAATTATATGATTAAGATCAACTTCCCTGAATACTTTATCGAAACCTTATCGAAATAACTCATAAATACCAAAAAAACGATATGTCTCAGATTTCATATTTTCATTAAGCTAATCATTGATAGTTTTGGTTATTAGATCATTAAAGAAAGGTTCGATTCAATTAAATATAATTCCTTGAAAGAACAAGATTAATTATAAGATCCTTTGTATTAATATCAAGAAGAGATATTTATTAAAGATATAATAAAGATCAGTTTATATAACAAAAGCTCAATGTTTATTATAATCTCTATAAAATAGATTAGGAATAGATACTTGGATTGTTTGTCATAACTCCATATTGATAACAATCTGTCCTGAGACTTTAATAAAGAAGAAGGAAATTGGTTTAGTGGGTTATTGAATAGAATCCATTGTAATTGATAAAGCTTAACCAAAACAATATTCAAAATATAATGATATTATATTGGAGATAACAATTATTTAAAATTTTGTTGATTAATAATTATAAATTAAGGCTTTATTAATTAAATTCACTTAAAAATGAAGTTATTATTAAATTAAGTAGAATATAAATAATTAATTGATAACTAAGTTGAATATAAAGTTTTTAAACTATAAAATTATTTTGATTATATATTATTAAATATAATTTGGATAATTTGGATAGACTGGTTTATCCAGTCTATTTATTTAATTGGATAAATAGGATAGACTGATTTATCCAGTTTATTTATTATATAATCTATTATTAATCTTAGAATACTAATTCTAGAACGATTCTAATTCTAGGATAATAATTTTAAAATAGATATTATCTTAGAACAATTTGTTTTAAAATAAATTTTATTCTAAGATAAATCTTATCTTAAAATAATAATCCTGGGATGAATTATATTCTAGAATATTTATTCTAGGACCCAATAATTGTTTAACCTATTCTTTCTAGGACATCATTTGTCCTAGGACAATATTTGTCCTAGGATTCCTTATCGATAAGGATCTCTCTAAAGAAAATAGTTTAAACATCAGTAATTAGATTTATTTTATAAAAATGAATGTGATTCGTGACAGTTATTTTCTTTTATAAAGAATTATTCTATTTTTTATACAAATTTACTATATCCTATTTATAATAATCCCATTTCTAAACAATACAACCCTTCCCCTTCCCCTATAAAAATCGAAGGACTTAAGTAATTCAAAACAAAAGAAATCCTAGATTTTTATTAAAAACAACAAGATCGAAAAAGACTCTATTTGAAATATATTATCTATTAGATAGACTACGATATATCTATCAAGGAATCTGTTAATTATCTAAAAAACATTCAAAAACTGATCTTGAATTATTATTGTAGATATCCTAAAAAGCCTGGTCCCCAAAGTTATCTTAACAAAACTCGATCTTAAAGATGAAGATATTATTATAGAATCATTAAATTATAAAGAATAATGCTTAATCATCCTTATCATCCTTACCATCCTGATCATCCTGACCATCATATGATCCTATGTTGCAATAAGGTTATACCGCCGAAAGATGAGGATTAAGCCTAAAAGGGATTAGCCCTCACACAAATTATATTTAGAAAGCTCCCTGCTCCCTAAATTCACAACTTTTCAAGCGACATCTTCATCAATGAAGAAAGACCTATTTCCCGCCTGAATCCCTCCTGCCGCATTGTGACATAAAGTTAGTTTTATCGAAATTATAGAAATCATAATTGAGAATACTATATTTCGTTTATATATCGAAATTAGATGAAATAATTTTTCAATAAGTTTAGGATCTTTATAGAGAGCTTTTTGAAAATTATAAATATAATTAAAATGTATCTTTAATACTATATAATATTTTACAAAACGATAAGCTTAGAACTTTCCAACTTTCTTTATATCTCTTAATTTGAGAATATAATTTGTTATATCTTTTATATCTTTAATTTTAAATGAAAACCTTTTATTATTTATATTAAATATATATTAAATAATTATTTCCTTTTTCAATTCTATAAGATTATAATGATTTGGTTAAATTTCGATACAAAAAAATAAATTATTTATTCTATAATAAAATATTATATATAATATACTATATACTGTTGAATAATTAGGATTAAGGCGTTAGGTGATGTAATTGAGAGCCCTCGCTTATTATCGTACTAGAGATTGGAGATCATAAATATCAAATCTCTTGGCTTAATCTTGATTCTAAATAATCAATAATATTACTATTTCTATTTTTATCAAAGGATCCATTTTTTAATATATTATTAGATCAATATCTATTCATATTTATTGAACGGGATGTGAGCTTATGAGCATTACTTGTTTGCTTGTTTGGTTGTATAAAAAGAATAAAGAAATAGGAATAAATTAAAGATTGGTTGATGATAAAGAATATGAAGATGAAGATAAAGATAAAGATAAAGATAGAATTAGTATATTTGTTTATTATAAAATGAATAGATCAATGAAGTGAGTAATTTTATATACTAATATTTTATAATATTTGAAAATAAATATAAAATAATTAATAATATTATTAATAAACAAATTAAAATCTTTTTTTATATTTAATTTATAAAAGATTATATAATTAAATAATCAAAAATCAATTTTTATTTATAATTTTTATAATTTAATTATTTTATAATATATATATTAATGAATCTTTAAAGTTTTTTATTATTAAATTCAAATTAAAAAGATTATAAAAAATTATAAAAGTAATTTTATTATATTATATAATTTTCTATAATATTAAATAAGATCCTGATATAATAATATTTTATTTATTTATTAACATTATAATTTTAGATTTTAAAAATTCAAAAGAGTCATTTTTTTCTAAATAAGTTTTAAATAATATTTAATGGAATCATTTTATTTGTTTTATATTTTTTAAAAAAAAAGAAATTATAAAAATTATAATTATGATTTCAAATAAAAATATTTTATATCTTGAATATAAATAATTATTTATTCTTAAAACTTTCAATCATTTATTAAAATCAATAAATTTCAATAAAATAATCTCATTCAAAAATATTTATAATTTAATAATATATTATTTATAACTTTTCCCCCTCTTGTCTTCACTTCTCTCTCTTATTCACTTCATTATAATTCTTGATCATAAAGCCAGTCATTAAATTATTCTATCTACTAGATAGTCTACTAGATAGATATACTAATCATTATTAGATAATCTTATATGTATATATATATCTAATTTCTAATCTCCCTATTAACTATACCTAACACCATTTCACTATTTTTTTTATAGCCATCAAGTATCTCTTCATCAAGAGTTGAGGATTGATGTTAAGCCTCGGGTGTGAGGGGAATGATAAAGTAGGAAGATTTTGCTATCTAATGATATAGTTAGTATAAGACGGAGGGAATGGAGCTGGTTGGTTTTTGTTATGAGTTTATATACTCCAGTATTGTAATATATATAAGGAGGATGGAATGAAGCACCAAGATTGGCTTGAATACTTTCTACTATACTTCGTTCAATGTCTGAAATCATCCAGAGACACCCGATAAAGAATGGTATAAGGATCAAGTATGTATAGACGTCAATCTAAGTAAACGGATATCATACTATATCATAAAAAATCAGCTATATAGCTGACAGAACCCTAGCTATTGAGATTTTCATTCCCATCCCAATCCACGCCATTCAAGCAAGCCAGTTTGCATCAACATCATATTTTAACCAAACGCCATATCCATAATTGTACAGTTATTCATTTCCATAACATTTTCCCCTTTCTGAACTCAAAGACTTCCACCAGGCATTAACTTTGTTCCACTCTTTTTAATTTCTTCTTTCCTCTGTTGCATCTCTTGCATTAATTTAGCCTGTTCTTCAATCTTTCCACTCCGATTTTTGCGCGCGGCTTCTTCAGCTTCGACCCAGACTGAAAGGAGAAAATTAGCAAATATCCATCACAATATCAAGCATATACCCCATTCACAGCAACACTCTCATATTCCTTCAAAACTACCCGTATTCAACTCTTTTCCCAATCCCAAACATCCTCTCCCAATCCCACTCTCCTCATCCTCCTCCTCCAACTCCACAAAAACCATCAAAACAAAAATATCACTTACTCGGCCTATCACTCTTACTATACTCCTTCAACCTCGCGACAAAATTATCAAAATCCTCCTGTTTCCCCACCCGATTCTCCAAACTACGTTTTTGTAACTCCGGGTTATATTTAAGGAAGAGTTCTTCTTCCGTAGGAGAGATGTAATAAATGAGGGCTGGACCACCAACGCAACATGTTATGCCGCTGAGATGAAGATGTTAGTTTTATTGTGTAAAGGACGTTTGTGGTTTGGGAGGTTGGAAGAGGGGTATTTGAGGGAGGAGACTTACGCCACTGCCATCTTGCTATACATGCGCCAGTTTATGGGTTTAGGTGGCATTCTTGCTGGCTGGGTTGTTGGATAGATGGCTCTTTATGATGTGGAAATTGAAAAAATTGATTTGGTATTGCAATTGTGATGTTCGCTTTGCTTTTGGTGATGGGATGAGATTCAATCGATGACATGATGATTTTCAAGCTGCTGCAAAGCTAGTTGTGGCTGAGTGGGGAATGAATGGATTAGCTGTGGCTGTGGTGGCGTAAGGAGAGACAAATTGTAGAGGAGTGATTTCATAAGCTGATTGATGATGCTGGGATGGAATTGCATAGTATTTTCCGTACCAAAGTCAAGCAAGACATTAAGTTATAACTAACTAGGCAAGTACCGGTTGTCAAATCTGGTTTCAGATAATATAATAATATCTTATTAGTTCTACAAATACCTGATACTGCGTTCTATATCAATTTCAGATGGCCAAGATATCTATATATATATCCGTCGTAATGTTGTTACAGAATCTAAGTACTAGGTATCTGATACATTGCTCTCTTTGCTATCTTCATTAACTTCACTCATCTCGGTATATGATTGATTGATTGATTGATTACGAATAATCAATCTTGCACTCTCAAAATTCCTCAATTCGATGTCATCACTTGTAAACCGAGGTAGATTCCGTCTTTGCAACGCCTTGTTTCCTATATTCTCCTTGATACAGCCAGACAGTGGATTTCGGATCTCATAGAGTAACAATCAATATATTGACGGTAATGCGATAGCCAATCGTTCTTCATTCGGACCTGACTGCAATCATGGCTGCCGATGGGAAAACCCCCCTTGTCATATATATGTAACAGGCGAGGGATTGTTGATAGTAAGGTTAATTACATGCATATACCGTATTATCGTATAGATTTCTAACACTTTAATTTAAATTAACCATCCCTTTCAATGGGTATGTGATTGATGATGCCATAAGATCTGCATCTATCAATAAGGGGAGATGCAGAGTTAGCTAGATCTAGTAGTAACAACTGAAGTGTTGAATAGATAGATGTCAATTCCTCACTCAAGGGGAGGTCGGACTATCGGAATCTTCAAAGCTTTGATGGTGAAATTATTAGACTTTCATCCAAAGCAACCATGAGGTCCATCTATGGCATATGGCATAACCAACCATTCGCGACGGGCGCAGCAATAATGAATATCGGTAGGTACCTAGGTAGGAATAGGAATTAAAATGCCTGCCAGTTTCTGGTATAATTCAATAACATAACCCGACAGATACCTTCCCATGACTTCCCATAACCACCTTAATTAGCGCCCCTGCCCCCACTCCGCATTCTCTGAGACGACCTCCCAAGATTTCCAAGCCGGTCAGCCGTCTTGGATTGGTATTGATTGAATGATCCCTTTTAACCTTCTTGTCGAAATACTTACAACTATCTAATAACCATACGATATCTTCTTCTCTTCAACTTGGAAGATTCAACATCCGCAGAAATTCTCATTCCGTTTCCCTTTTCTACTTCTTCATAGTTTTAAGCGTATTGGTTTTTATGCGAAAAGAAATACCGAGACAATCCTCAAACTTGGGTTGCGAAGTTGATAACAACAAATTCATAATTAGAACAGACTAAAGCCATTCCCGAAACATTGATCATTCAACCATTTACAACAGAGACAAATTCAATTCTTTGATTTTCCCAAAAAAATCCGTTAAGCTTGCCGACTTTCTGAAATAAGAAGATATAGATTTCTCGAGGAATTGGTTTCCATGGATTGATTGCTTGGAGTTGTTACAATTTGTTAAGATTTTGCGCCAAACAATCGGAGGGATAGGAGAGTCGAGGCGATCAAGAAGGGGAGAAAGCAGGAAAAATCATGGCATATGATCAGGGTTATTACGAACAACCACAGAGGCCATATAATGGACGAGCTGCTCAAAGACCGAATCCAACACAAGAATATCAACAAGCGCCTGCACAACAATATTCACAACAACAATATAATGAATTTGGTCAAGATGGCTATGGATATGAGAATTATGATAATGGATATTCACAAGAATATAATGGCGGATATCAGGATATGAATGGTGGAGGTGGAGGTGGAGGTAGAGGAAATGTGAATGGAGGTGGTTATGGAAATATGAATGGAGGGGGTAGAGGTGGTTACCCTCCGAATCCGAATGGACGGGGAAGGGAACATCCTCCAAATCCAAATGCAGGAGGTAGAGGTTATCCACCATCGAATCAAAATTATCCCCCACAACAAGAATATTATGCAAATGGTAGAGGTGAGATGCCACCGAGAGGGGGTGGACCTAATCCAAATGGTAGTGGTGGGCCAATGCAAAGACCTCCTCCAGCTCGCGTTGGACATGAAGGGCCACAAGGAAGAGGATACCCTCCAAATGGTGGCCCCATGAATGGAAATGGCCGACCAATGGATGACCGAATGAGGCCAGCACAAGGACGTGAGTGAAAAAAATATGTATATTGTGAATAGGTATATTGACTATATTTCAGAACAACGACCTCGGAAACCTTTAGTAACACCTCCTAGATCACCAGAAGCTTCCACATCATCTTTCGATAGCCCTTTTCCTACTTTTCCCGGAGCAAGGAAGAAAACTGCATTGTCTGAAGAACAGGAAATTACCCAAAAAATGGGTGCAATAGATATCTCGAGTCCTTCCACTTCTAGGCGACCTGGAACGGCTGGAAGTAAAGGAAGTCGTGATAATTATGGGCCGAGGAAAGGTATGTCAACGGATGATTATGGAAGACCTTCAATGGATAGTCAAAGGAGCGCACCACGAGGAGGGTATCCACAAGGAATGCCAGATCAGCGAAGAGGCCCACCACCAAGGGGAATGACACCGGGTCCTCCTAGGCAAGACTTCCCAGAAAGGAGGGGACCACCCCCAGGACAAGGTTATGGTGGTGCACCAAGACAGAATGGTTATGGAGATCGTGGTTATGATCAGTATGGAAACCCCATGTCGCCAGTTCGAGATGATATGGAGAACTTTGGTCCTCTACAAAGAAGCATGACTATGCCAGATAGTCCTGGACCCATGGGAAATGGTCCACCAGCCTCTTCAATTGATGGACCAGGAATGAGTGCACCATACAATGGTCCTATTGGACGTAGTATCCCTGTTCGACCTGCTACAACTACCGGATCAAGACCGCCGCCACAAAGAACATACCCAAACCAACAGCCTATGCAACAACCACCTCCGCAACAGCAATACAAGCAAGACAATTATGCAGGTAATCCTTATGCCGATAATAATCCAGATGACAGTCTGGGCACATTCTATGATGCATATTATGAATCACCAGCTCCGCTACCCACACATAACCGAAATCTCTCAAATACTTCGGAAATGCCAGATTTTGATGCCGTACCCCAAAGAACCGTACATAGAAGAGGTGCTTCGATTGATGCTCATATTCAACCTGGAGCGGGCTCTGGACCTGGATTTGACCTGATGCATCCTGGTGGCCCTGTGGAAAGAAATGGAAACCTCCGTCAAGTCAAACCTGTCAAATCCCAGCCAGATTTCAGAGCTCAAGCCCAAGCTCAAACTGCAATTTTCGAGATGGCAGGGGATGCGCCACCAATTCCTAACATACCACAGCAAGGTTTTCAAAATGGCTGGGAACAACAAAATGCTCAATATAACCAATATCAAGGCCCGCCACAAGATCAAGTATATGACCAATATCCTAGTCAAGCACCAAAGTTCCAACCACCGCCAAGAAGTATGTCTGCCGCTCCTGGGGCTGGTCGTGGAATGCCACAACCTGGATTTGGAGGAATGTTGAATGGCCCTTCGCCTCAAAATGGTGGTTACCCTAGTCCACAAAATGGAGGATTTCAAGGTGATCGTCAAAATAGTCTTCAAAAGCAAGGTACTCCAGAAGGTGGTCTACCTCCTCATGCTCCACCAGTTCGTGCTGGTTTGATACCCAACTCCTTCGCTCAGCAGCAACAGAATATTAAACCACCACCCATGCGCAATTATGGCGGTTTCAACCCTTCGCCCCAATCAAGTACTCCAGTTCAAACGTCCAATGGTACGTCCCCTGCGGGTCCTACTTCTACAACGGGTGCCGCACAACCAGTAACTCAAGCCGAACTTGATCGTCTGAGGTTGAAGTATAAAAACGGTAATCCAAACGATAACGAGACACCGCTACTCTTTGTTAAGAAATTAGTAGAGGCTTCCGATGTTTTAGTAGCACCTCTTGCTGACCAAAGAGCACGCAATAAGGCAAGAGAAAAGTATGTTTTCGAGGCTACTAAAGTCCTGAAGAAATTGAGAGAGGCTCAACATCCAGATGCAATGTTTTATTTTGCGGATTGTTACGGTCGTGGCGCCCTTGGTCTTGAAGTCAACGAGAAGGAAGCATTTACCCTCTACCAATCTGCCGCAAAACTTGGTCATCCACAAGCCGCATACCGAACTGCAGTATGTTGCGAACTCGGAAACGACGAGGGCGGTGGTACACGTAAAGATCCTCTTAAAGCCATGCAATGGTATAAACGCGCTGCTACTCTTGGGGACACACCTGCCATGTACAAGATGGGTATGATTCAACTAAAGGGACTTTTGGGGCAACCAATCAACGCTCGCGAAGCCGTCGTTTGGCTTAAAAGAGCTGCTGAACGTGCCGATCCTGAAAATCCCCATGCATTACATGAATTAGGTCTTTTATATGAAGCACCACAGGGTCCAGATACATCAGTCGTTCGCGATGAAGCATATGCCTTCCAACTTTTCCAGGAAGCAGCCGATCTCGGCTATAAATTTTCACAATTTCGTCTAGGCCAAGCTTATGAGTATGGTCAATTTAATTGTCCAATTGATGCTAGACAATCTATTTTGTGGTATTCCAAAGCAGCGGTTCAAGAAGAGCATCAAAGTGAATTGGCGCTTAGTGGTTGGTATTTGACGGGTCATGAGAATATTTTGCAACAGAGTGATACGGAGGCTTATTTGTGGGCAAGAAAGGCTGCGATGGCGAAATTGGCAAAGGCTGAGTATGCTATGGGTTATTATAGTGAGGAGGGAATTGGTACACCGAAGAGTTTGGAGGATGCTAAGAGGTGGTATTGGAGGGCTGCTGGTAGGTCATTTTTTTCTTTTTGGTTTATTTTTTTTTCTTTATTTTACATCTCTTATCTCGATTGTTTCTGTTTTTTTTTGTAGGATTCATAGCTAATAAATACATAGCGCAAAATTTCCCCAAGGCTCGCGAAAAGCTCGAGGAACTTAAACGAAATGGCGGAAAACAGAGTAACAAAGGAAGAGAAAGAATCTCAAGATCTAAAGGAGCTAATCAGAAGAATAATGAGGAATGTTCTGTTATGTAAGCAGAAGATTCTTCTCTTCTATTTCATTTGATTGTGGAGACGAGTAAGAGTGTGTAGAAAGGGAGGATGAAAACGGTTAGTGCAGTTGCATGCTATCCTATTTGATGTATGCATTGGACTGGATCAATCTCATAAGAGAGAAGAAATATGAGAATGGATCGGATGAATGGACGGATGGAGTTTTGCAATATCAGGATTTAACATAGCATTTGGAGCGTTTTTGGATGGTTGGATATCTTGATGGACTGGACAGGTCAGGTGCATGGAAATATTCTTTAGGCGTTGACTACAGGGTGGTTGGAATGGTTTGGGTAGAGCAATATGATTCATTGATCTATCGATCGTACTAGATGGATGATGGATGGATATGTATTTGTACATTTGCTGGATCTGGAGAAGATGATGTGCAGAGGAATGGAGATTGATTAAGGGGATGCGAGAATGGGAGTGCAATGCAATGGAATGGAATGGAATGGAAGTTGGGAAGAAAGAGTAATTAGAGTGGAGAAATGAGAGCCTGAATGTGAATGGGAATGGGAATGGAGGGAGGAGGGGAGATTATATGCATATGTTTAGTGTGCAGTGTGTATGTAATAGATATCGTATGCATGTACCCTGTAGCCTGTTGCCTGTACGATGTATTATGTATTATGTATTATGTAGCAGATATAATAAGATCTTCAATTCATATGAATAGGTATTATATAAAATATGATTTCTGCACACTATTTAGCCTAGGTATATATATATCAGAAACCTATAAAGCATATATGCATATACATACATACATACATGCATATAGAGAGACATATATATGAATAAGACAAAAGAGTTTTTCTAGATAAAAATTCCTATTGACATATATAGTAGAACTAGAGTAGATGAATTCATTATAAACCACACTTTCAGAACGATAAATAAATCAATCCAGCTGCTCGGCCTCCCACTCGTGAAATGAAAGTCTCAAACTTCAACATTTAACATTTAACATTTGACATTTGATGGTTGTCTCTTCTATATCGGATATGGGTGGGCATTGATGCATGCTTAATCACGAAAGAAATGATAACTATCAAGAAAAATTAATTCAAAGAATCCAAGATTGAACGCCGGCCGTGAGGCTATATTCCTTCTCCAGCCGTGAGGCAAATACTTCTCCTGTACAATGTGTCCTGTCGGAGCCTGGTTCTCCATTGGTATCCATCCCACGTATAATCGTTCGAGGTTTAAAAAAAAAGATAAAAAAGTAAGAAAGAATCGAATCGCTCTCTCCTCCGCTTCCATTATATTATAATATCGGTCCACTATATCATGATCCCGACCGACACTGAAGTTCTCAATTTTCTTCCATCAAAAGGTGTTATATGCCCAGCAATTTCATCTCCGATGTCTCCTCGAACTACCAGAGCTCTCCTGAGGAACCCTATGCCTGTGTCTACTTCCGCTCATATGCGCACTAGCGCCTCTCTCCACCGCTTGTTCCATTTCCTCCACCCTCTGTCTGTACCCCCTCACAATATCCCTAATATGCCGTATGCGATCGAAATCCAATTCCAGCTCGTCAATCTGCCTGAGAATCTCATGAAACCGCGCAATCTCCGCATCCGCCATCGCAATCGCATTCCCCGCGCTGTCATACTGTTGCTGTGCTACAATCGCTGATTGTTCGGATAGATACTCGAGTCTGGCCGCGATTTGTGAAATGAGATGATCAAAGTGTCGCCCAAGTGCTGCGAGGGAAGTGGTGTCGAGAAGCAGGAGTCCTTGGGATGAGGCTCGCGAGGCTGCGCGAGAAGAACTTGAGCCTGCGGTTGCGGCGGCCTGGGATTGGTGATGTCGGAGGAGAGCAATTTCGTCGGCTGTGAGGCCGAGTTGAGTATCGGGCACAGATGGCGCTGGTGAGGCCATTGGGATTGGTTCTATACCTCTTGTTGGTTCGAAGAATTTTGGTTGATGCCAAGCAATACTTGAAGTGTACTCGATGGTTCTGACACCCTCACAGAGAACTGTGAAGGTGCTGTAAACTTCATGGTCTTTGTGATTGAGGCAAG
Organism: Sclerotinia subarctica; assembly: GCA_025389085.1. Lineage (NCBI taxonomy): Eukaryota > Fungi > Ascomycota > Leotiomycetes > Helotiales > Sclerotiniaceae > Sclerotinia > Sclerotinia subarctica. Next base: position 874,443 of record QRFI01000007.1, read on the forward strand.
ATCATTTCTTAGGAGTCCCTTCCCCCTTAGCTTGGTGATGGTAGCAATTCAAAGTTTGGTTCCGTTATAAGAGATTTGGCGGAGTCTACCAGACAATGTAATGGTAAGATCCACAATCGGCTCCGGTATTTGTGATGCCTTTCCTTCCTTTTTATATATGAGTGAGTGAATCGATCAGCTGAGAACGACAGGTAAGCCTCTCTGTTTACTTTTTCCCTTTCTTCTTTCTTTTTGGATTATTGGATTCGGGGTAATTTCCGCGCAGAAGCGTATATGTAGTAGGAGGAGAGTTTGGTTAGAGAGATGGTCGTCTTTTATTAGAATATAACAAATTAAATAATTATACACGGGAAAGAATGAAAATAATTAAATAAATAGGGATGAGTGGTTGAGAATAGAAGTTTAAATGATGGGCATTCTGTTGTGTTGTGGCCGTTCTATGTGCGACCTTCCCACCGCCAAATTCGAACAATTGAAGAGGTCATTCAGTACTAAGAAAGTATGGTCGTACACGTATATGCATAAATTATTTATGCAGTAACCTTAAATTATGTAATGTAGTTGTGCGAGAACGTATAACTGTTGTTAATTCGCGTTACACGAGTCAAACTCGAGGGCTGCCATCACATACATACATGTATATACATCACATATATCAGATAACATCATCTAACGACATCACATACCTACATCATCTAACAACATCACATACATCACATACCTACATCATCTAACAACATCACATACATACATGTATGTACATCACACACATCATATAACATCATCTAACAACATCAACCCCTTTGTCAGCACATAAAGCTTATATTCTTATATTCTACACTTCTTCCGCCGGCTAAAAAAAACCCTCCGGATAAATAGAAAACAGACTTTCATATGAGGAGATGTTGTTATTTGCATGTATACATCTTCGCGAGTGCGGCTTGATTTTCCGTTGCAGATATCCTCATGTAGTGTATGAGTCCCCGTCTGATTTATAACTGTCAGCGAATGTATGGTTAATCAGTCCCGAGATTTGTTCTCGTTATTGGACATCTTCTTTAAAATAGTCTGGGCACTATGCAGCTACAATCAGCCGCCACGGGAAAACAAAATCCTTACTTTTGCTCAGTGGGGCCCCGCAAATCCATCGTGAATTTGCCGATGTCGCCTCAAGATACCTACCCATAGACTGTAGTCTTATAAATAACAATCTCGCTGCAATCATGCGATGCTTCATGTGTTTCGTTTTGTTCTTGCTGATGCAGCTTTGATTCTCAAGATGAAGTTCTCTATGGTTTCAACTTCGGTTTTATTCATGGCCAGTGTGGTAACTGCAACCATTTGGCAGAATGATCAAGTCCGAATCACGAATTATCCGGATACAAAGATAGATCTTGATAGCTATAACCTCGCTAGCTTTCCTCCTAGCTCACCAGAGCTCTCATACAAAGGACGATGGGATAGTAAATATGTTTCCTGGTGGTCGTAGGTTATCTCTCTCTTGAGTTCCTTCCGTGCGGGCGAGAGAAGACTAAGCAAGCCTAGGGCACCTGGTCTGAAATTCGGATTTACCGGACAAGAAGTCGCAATTACTTTTGGACCTTTGACCTCAGACACGGTATTGATCGGCTATCGAGTAAATGGTCAGGATTGGCAGTTCACCAATATCACTACAAGTGCGACCCATCTACTCGTCAGTCCCGAATCTCCCGCAGTCGATGTCCCCTGGCCCATAAATCCATCGACGTTTGAGCTGCGAGTTACGAACTGGGCCTATGGCGTTCAAATCTCTGCCGTCCATTTGAGTCAAGGCGAAAGTCTGATCAAAATCCCCAATTATTCGAGGTCTATCGAGTTCATTGGAGATTCCCTTTCATCAGGGTACACAGCTACTCTAGAAGGTCTCTCGAGCTTTACGTATGGTATGGGAGCTGGTCTTGGAAATACTGAGTACTCCATTACAGCATATCCGGGCGTTTGTCTCTACGACCAATTATGTTTCGGCAATACTCGAGGGATGTTTCATCAATGGTTTTATACTTCTGATACTAGCCCTCGTGCTGCTCAAATATGGGGTGACGAGCCAGAGCTTTGGGATTTTTCTAAACATGACGATCCAGATTTTGTAGTGATTAACCTGGGTACTAATGATAGCAACGAGGCAAACAATGTTTCTAGTGCTCATTACGTCGCTCAGTATAAATTGCTAATCGAAGGTATCCATGCTGTTTGGCCCAACGCTCAAGTAATTATCATGGTAAGTTTAAGTCTACTTGTGTATGAATATTACTGATAGAACCAGTCTCTCTGGGAAGGCTTCTTTCCCTACGGAAATTCTTACGCTCAAGCTCAAGGATTTACTACCGAGATATACAACATCTATCAATATTTCAACTCCGAAGAGTACTTATCTAATCCTATCCTGTACAATCCGCATACCAATTCCACCTATTCGTCCAATAAAACATCCTCACCATTCGTATCGTATTTCAACACCACAGGTTTGATGCAACACAATGACATTGGACCAGCTTATCACCCAACGGACGTGGGACATGTCAAGATTGCGAGTCACCTCATCCAATACGTGAGATTGAAGTTTGGGTGGGAATTGTATGCAACCGGGCCGGAAGTATTCCATGATACACTTTACGTACGTTCAAATGTGGATGACATTACACTCTGGAGAGACTACTAACTCGTCATCAGTGGAACGACAATCAAAGTTATTAAACGCCCTCCAGATATTTATAGAGTGTGCCACTTTTGATACAAGGAGATTCTTTCATGGAACCGAGGGACTTTTATTGTGCTAGAGTGATAAATTGGCATGAAGTCATGATAACCTTTATTCCTCCCGTCCCGCGTCTTGGACAGACATTACATTACACAGCCTCCTCCACAAACTTACTGTCTATCATTCGGCAAACCATCAATAACATTCCCGTTGTTTTGATCAATTGAGATTTGCACTGCCTCCTCCGCATTTCTTTCATCCCTCCACAGATCAATTATCAACGTTCCGCATAATTGTTTCGTTTTGTTCGTTTGTTTTTGTGATACAAAGTTTTCTTACCATTTCAATTACCTCCGTATTTGATCTTGTTTCAATAGTATTATTACTTTCGGCCCTTTTGAATGTCCTCTTTTTTTTTTCTAAACGCTTCAGTTAATCCGTTAATTATTATTACCTTTAGATCCCGTCTAGGACGATAGTTTCACACTTCACATTTCCTCCTCCCCCATTTCCCCCAAAAATTAAACATCTATCATCCGAAACTACCAAATGAACCCAGCCCGACCCAAATCATGAACGGATAACCCCAAGTAATAATACCCTCACCTCCCTTTCCGCCCATCCCCAAAGTTTCACCTCGTCTCATGTCACACAAGGATATGTAACCCCGTTCGTCCCATTCCTCCTACACACTCGTGTTACATTTCAAACTTCAAACTTCAAATTGGTAATTCTCAAACTGGTAATCCTCAAACAAGTAGTCCTCAAACCCAGAACCCATACTTAAAAAACCAAAAAAAATAACACAAATATTATCTCTGTACTTCTACTTTACAGAGTACATTCTCGTCTAAACTTTATTAGGTTTATATTCTCTTTTTTTTTCATTTTGTTTCTCCATTTCGTCATTTCTTTACAAAAAAATAAAAAGTAATCCTAAAACTAAGACTGAGACTAATTACATTTTCCCAGAATGGGGTTTGAAAGTTCTGTGAAGATTATCTAGATGTAGGAATTTGACCTTGATGATTTTCTTTGGGTATGGAGGATGTAAGTATAGTACTCTGAAATGAGAAGTTTTGGATTTTGTTTGTTTGTCTAGTGGGTGAGATGGGGTTGGCGAGATTATGTGAATGAGATGGAGATGGAGATGTTGATTGATGCTCTTGGATAATGGTGTTGCTTATTGTTGGTATTTGGGAGTTGTGTTATTGTATGTATGATTATGATTATGATTATGATTTACTCGATTACTTGATGATCATGATGTTTGTGGATATTGATGTAATGTAATATGATGTTATATTGGTAGAGTGGGATAAGGTAGGATTGGATGGGGTGAGAGTAGGAGGAGGAGGAGGAGGAGGAGGATGGATGGATAGATGGATATAGATATAGGAATGTGATGAAGATCGGATATATGTTTTAAAATGAGATTGATATTCTTGTTTTTTATTGTGTGTCCTGATAGATAGTCTCAGAAAAGAATAATGTATCTTGGTGCAGATTGTTCTCAGAGATCGATGTATTTATTAATGATGTATACACATACTCTTCTAAGTGATATTGAAATTATCTCAGCCCCAATATCACCTCTATACACTGGGTAGTTACAATATCGCTGCACATACATACACTGATGATATAGCCACTGTATTATATATATAATATGACATAATGTATGTCAAATAACCCGGCGTATATATACATATATCCAATATGAATGAAAAGGATATGATTAACACTAAACATTTATTATAACGTTTTTTTCAAATGACCCGTTGAAGTCAAGAATAGATTCAATCATCAGGACCACGATCTCAATCTCAATCTCAGTCTTAATCTCACTCAGTCAACTAAAATTTGTTAAATATTATCATAATATTCTAAACTCTCAACAACATAACCATTCCACAGGTAAGAATTAAGAATTCAAAACATCGCTACCATACAAATCAAGTAACCGAGGTTTTCAACTAGGGCAGAGCAGTAGTAGGATTTCGGGGCAGAGGAAACAATAGATAAATAGTCAGACAGGGTTATGATGCACACTGGTGATGAAAAATGCAGATTTTGATTCCTAGAGAGCTGCGAACTAAACTCATATAGGGAGGTTCCTACTTCCATGGATCGTGTATGCATTCTTATTTTCGCGAGGCAGAAGTAATATAAAAAAGTATCTAACTGTGACCCGAGTTAGTCGCTGTGACATTTCTTTCTGCAGGTGGCGTTCACGTGAAAATGGGTCTAAATAAGCCCCCCCTCCCCGTTTCAAAGCACCCCTGATGTAAATCAAAAACAATTTCTCCCATCACACTCCTATCATACAGCTATCATACGATAACTCCTATCCGGCGACATAATCCGGGAAAAAAGCCCCCAGGCCTCGACGCCACATAACCCATCCGGAAGCCACTCCGAAGCCACCTTGCGGAGAATGCTCGCATCCCGTCTTGGGTTAATTCTTAATTTCATCTTACGCTTTTCTTACTCCCCGCTCCCCTATTGACCGCAACATGATTCAAGCCAAAACAATTTTTTATTATTATATTACTCCGTCAGGACGCAGCAGCAAGTTCGTACGGAAAATTCTGGCACGCGGAACAACGCGCTCGACGATCCGGGGCAGCTAAGTATGCGGTGTGATGTAAATGTGTGTTTAGGGGGTGATCTGATTTCTCTAGTGAGGATGGTTGATGTTTCGCGAGGTTCGGGAGGTTCGCTTGGATGATTTATCCATGAATTAAAGGATCGCTGTGGAGAGAGTAGTGCAGCTTAGCGACGCTGAGCTATCATAATCGGGCTAGGGCTTGCGGAAGGGGTGAAAGGATGTTTTTAAAGGTGTGTGAAGGAGCGAAACGTGCGGACATGGATTTACTTGAGATGATAATGCAGAGAGACGGCGAAGGAGGTTTTTCAGGGAACGGGGATTGTGGAGGCTTCATTCCGGGTATTTGTATCGCACATAGAGGATAGTCTCATTGTCGCAATGTGTGTGTGATGTTTGGTTGTATTGTACCTAAGGATAAATGTAGGTGAAGATGGAAATCATCTAATTCGAAATGCAGACGCAGGGACGCGCGCTTCGAATTGGTTCTAGATGTTCAGCCTTGCCCGTGAATATTTACTCAATCGACTTATTCAGCTATGTTCCAAGCCTGCCGTGAGAGGGACGATTCAGTTTGGTGGAACCGTTTGTCAGTGCCAAAGCTTGTGCTTACATCTCCCCAGCTTGTTTTGTAGCCCAAACCAAAAATTCGACATTTAAGCTTGTTTCTTAGTCGAAATAGATATCAAAAACCATTTTACTAAACTAAGCCAAACGAGTTATTTTCAGCCCCAAGCCCCGCGTTCATATGCTTGCTATTAAAGAAAAAGAAAATTAGCACCGAAAGTTGTCAACTATCATCCGTCCGAAGATGCCACTAATATTCATCCCGTTCACTGAAGAAGTATCCGAAAAAACATGAAGAAGCCACAACGTTGCAATATTTTAACGTTCTTGTCCGAGGAAGCCTCTGCCGAGATTCGGAAAATTGATTGCCGGGTGACTGTGAAGGCAGGATAATACGTATAGAGATACAGTAAATGCAAGAACCGACTCTTTTTTGATACGATCCTTACAGTTTGCCAGGGAGACAATACCTTCTCAACAAGCATACAGTAATCTAGCGGATATGAAAGCTTGCTTCATAGATACGGGTATCTGCATGTGATTTTGTAAGAATGGGGTGACTTTCGGCTTCAAAAATGAGCAAGCCATTCAGCTCACTTGCAGATCAAAACTTCAGTATAACTGGAGCGCGAAGATAAATGCGTCTATCGTTACAGTGTTTCCAGATTTGTAGAGTACAGTGAACTCGCTGGGCTGGAGCCTAGAAGGTTGATAAGCCTGGCAACGATAAATGCAACACCATACGTGAATAAGGCAGGTAGGCAAAGCTGTGAGACTAAGTGCCGTTGACCCGATGAGGATACTTGAGCGGAGGGTAGATTGACCCCCACTTGCGGATGCATACAGTGCTCAGTCGATCTACTACTCTACCGGCTTGTGGATGGAACTTAAGTCTTTATCTTACGTGCCAAAATGTGTTTTCAAGTTGATGATGTGATTGATGAGATCCTTAGGACTTAGTTTGTTCCTGGGGACGAAAGTCTTTTTAATTAAGAGCTTGAAATAGATTATGCTAGGTCCTGCAAGTGACAATCATTAACCAAAAATAGGAATGTCTACGAAGTGAATGGATCTGCAATAGTCGATCACAGACCTCCAAGTATAAGAATGGTAACTATAGCCCGATGATCCCTTCCAAAGTTCCCAATGTTTGATCCATTAGACCTAAAATCATGTATTCGTCATGGGTTGTTCCGCTACGACCTTCATAAGTATATCGGGAACGGGAAAAAGTTGCGATACAATCGTTGCATCCGATCTTTACCCCGATCCAATCTAGAAGATAGGTGTGTCAAGGTTCTGAAGTTGATCCACCCCTCCAAAAAAATCTCCGAATGGGAGTGCCTCCACGAAAACGGCTATGATCAGTGGCTGGTTCGTCTTACTACTTACCGGAAAATGATGATTATCGTATTTGAAAGATTCAGTATTCGGATCTAAAGTAGAAGTTTAAAGATCCTTGAAAAGGCGTCAAGTTTCATGGTTGGAATGAGCCTAAAGCCTGAAGTCGTGAAGCGATGTATAGTAGGTAATTAGTTTTATACGTGCTTGTAACAAGGTCCAGGGCCCTAACAGAAAAATAAATCATGTGGTACCGCGCGCAAAGAGCGAAGAAAAATACTCTTCATAGCACCTGAACAGAATGGTTTTCCATAGTATCTGCCTTGCGGACCAAATAGGAATACAATGCTCGTTCGGCGGCTGCAGAGACAACTCAAAACAGGCGCTGCGTAATGTGAATCAACTTCCGGGGTATACTTCACTCTTATGTTTCGAGACAAGGAACTTGGGAGCTCCGCATTATAAGACCATAAACTTTGAAGATATGTTTTCTTGTCAATTGGTAGAATTTGTAAAAGTTCGGATGATGGCTGGATCTGGTGGCACTTTCGTCGTAAATCAATCAAATCACAGGTACAATATGATTCCTTAAAGAATCTTCCAGTTCGAATGTGGAAGGATTCTCCACGATTCTAAAACCTCAGAACTACGCCTATGCCCATATGTGAGTTGGCGTAGTGGATGCGTTAAAAGCAGGTTTTGACGGATTTTGACGGATGATCGACCCCCGCCTGTAAATGCTGCCTGTTCTCCGGAGTTTGATCCTAGATGGACATCAAGATCCAATATATGCAAATAATATGCAGCCCGGATCTGTTGAGTGACCCCAATTCTCGCATTTCTTGGTAGCAGGAAAAAGAAAGGGAGTAGAGATAGCCCCATGCGAGAGATTAGACTTTATCAACGATTGTCCAGTCGCCAAACTTCTTGAAGGTGTGACGAAAAGTTAGCATCACGAAAAGTTGATGAGGGCTTTGGAGAACATGCATTACATATTAATCAAGGGGCTAAAAGTGCACCGTGCAAACGCGTATTTGTGGGAAGCCTTACCTATTCCAGATGCATGCATTCATTACTCCATCAGTCGATGATTTGAGGAGTCCCTGACTCAGGAAAGTCTTTGCTCCCGAGTTGAAGTGTTGAATTCGCGAGTCGTAACGTGTAAGTAGTCAGCTTAATAGCCTTTGTTCTTGTTGAAAAATGAACATCTGTCAAAATTTACATGTCGGGGTAGCATTATTTATGGCAGGCTATCCATATACCTATATATGTTTGCGACAATGCTATAGATGGGACGGTTTACTGGAGATGGTTCGTTCTTTGCATGTTACTACTGGATGAGGAAGTGACCGGTTATGCTTATTAGGTCATAGAGTCGAAGATCAACCTAGACAAACGAACCGTACGAGTTCATGAATAGTAGCTTTTGACGACCGCGGGGCAGGCTTAATCCAAAGACCCATGTGGCTACCAGCGATAATCCTTGATTGAAAAGGACCGACCAAAGCTGCCACTTTCCTGGGGTCCTGGTAATGAGTATCGCTGGGATGCGAAGATCATTTATCCTGCAGGAGATAATTTTGACACCAATCATAATCCAATGATTAAACTTAATGCTCGATGACGATATACCCTCCGTTCATTTTCATCAATGGCAAGTTATTATAAAAAGATTTTCCTCTCTACTCGATATACACATGGGGAGTAAGCCTCATGACACCTTCGTTGTTCCAATATAGGTATGGTTTGAGTTATCCAGACATATGATATCTTAGGCTTTGATTCTGGAAAGGAGATAGTTTTGGCGTGAGATTTATTTAGCCTGTCTCGTGTATAGTCCAAGTAGGCAAAAGGGATGAACTTATCTTTTGTGTTTGTTCAGTTGCAGAGCGAAAATCCGTGGAGCCAGTGGAAATTCATGATTGATCAAATTTAATAAATATGCCGGGATAACTGCCTGCAGAATCATCTCCGAAGATTCCCATAGGCACGAACCACGATATCCTTATCACCTCGCATTCGCGCTGCGCCGCAGGGTAAGATGTGCGATGTCCTTTAGCTTCAATGCTACCTGTAGAACAACGAACATACTGTACACTGGACACTGGACACTGTACGCGGTATTGTACACAGCACGGCAAAGGTAGTTGTTGGTGATTATGGCATGAAAGACGGATAGTTACCTCACTGTGACACTTTTTACATTTCAGCCCGTTCATGCTTGTCCACCAGGTGGTCGTTAGTTAAGAGACGGTCTAATACAAAATTTTGTCTGTTCGATTCATTGATGTGGAAGCGAGAAAGCCTCTTCGGGAGATCATCTGCCGCATTTTCGAAAAGGCTTATGGGCATCCGAAACATGACAAATCCGCAAGGCCACGGAGAATTGATCATGTTCTGTTCGACTGTTTGATGCAGTGTAGGTGTAAAGGTAGGTAGTTGAATTAAACGCCAAACGTCGCTGAACCTTGCCGAGTTCTCAATGTAGACTGTGACGTGACTATAACTCTATACAATAATACACGCCATTGTGCGAATTGATTTATTATTTTTAACTACATCCTCTTTTTACTGGTATGAGTATGACAGAACTTGAACTTGAACGAAACTTATTAAAATATGCTTTTTTTCAACCTCCGCACTTGCTAGACTACTCCAGGTTTCTTCTCCGGGAGGGGGTAATGAAGGGGCTTCGCGGCGTTACGGTCGCACTTTAGCGTAGTTGTGTCTTCTGGACGAACATACAAAAACATGTGAAGGAAAAGAAAAATCACTGGCTAATTTCTATTTTCTAGTATCTTAAGATGTCTTATTGTGTTTCCTCAATGGTATTATGCTTATTAGTCTACGGAGTGTGCATGGTAAATAAGATGCGGTCACACTACAGCTGAGCAATTGGATGTAGAAGAATATTTACGGAGTAGAAGGTTGCCATGTATCTTCTGTCTTCTCCAACGGCCCAACCGGTCTGTCAGATATGGAGATACTTTTACCGATGGTGTGCGTGCTAAGATCTGCATTATCCGAGGCAAGAGCGATCACCATGGTCATTGGCATGGTGCTTTTTAGTTTCCTACTGGCCTGCTCACATTAATGGAGAACAGGGGCATACGATGTCAAAGCTAAACCCAGTGTTGGCCATGGATATAACCGAACCTCGTGTTTGGGTAGGTGGGTATAAACTGTACAGAACTGCTTATTAAGAGCTTACAGAGTAGAAGGGTTTGGTGCTGGGCAAGAATGAGCCATCGAGGGATTGACAGCAGCACTGAAGGAGCATTGGCTGGGCTTAAATGTAGTGCCGGAAAATTGTGCACAATGCCACAAGGTTTTCTTGGTGAGTCGGCGTACAGTAAAATAAGTAGTTGAGGATATCCAGTGGATTCTTTTCAGAGAGCCCCTTCATTTTCTTATTACGATATATGTACCACTCTAAAGTCTTATGCTCGAAAACCACAATGAGATTATTGTACCATGTCTTTCATTAGTACCACGGCGTAGCTATACTCTCTGTACTTGTTGGCATGATGAGTAATTAAACAGATCATGACAACCATGGGCGAAAGGTTAAGGATTTCTCAATGATCCTCATGAACCTAGAGTAAACCTACAGTAAACCAACCTACAGTGAACCTAAATTGAACCCAGATCATTCAGCCCCAAAAAATAATATTCAGCCAGCTCCTTGAAACAAATATCTATCTAATTCCTAATGAAGCTTCAAGACCGAAATTTGTTTACATTCATACGAAAGCAAGCATTGTAATAATTAATATAAGTTTTTTAATTATTTGGTCAAAAATGCTTCCCGACCAAAAATTTATCCAAGATTGAGACCAGCCAATAGCAGATCAATTCTCGAACTTCAAGCAACATCCCGTGTCCCTTGGGCCGGGATGATCATGATCCAACGGCACTGTACATCTAGTACACAGAGTAGAGGAAAAAGCATGGTCAACACGGGCCGTGGCAATGAAAAGCGTGGGCAAAGTAGGTAAGTGTGATGATTGATTGTTGATTGACAGGAGCATTTGAAGTCCCACAGAGGGTAGTAGAGACGGCACGGGTAACATTCTAACATTCTAGAATGTCTTTAAGTTGTTAGCTTAGGCTCTTGAATAAAATTAAACAGCAAGCTCCTCGTACCGATAGACAGATAAACACGAGCAACACATCGCTTTCTCCTAGTATGTAATCATATTGATATTGCCATTGAAAAGGTGTTATTGTCTTCATACTATATCAAACCTTCTCTCACTTGTCCCACCTATACGATTCGTGCCTCATGCACACGAAAGGGTGTATCAACAGGCAATGTCTAAAGTAAAATAGTAGCCGTCACATTCTCGGCGGATAAAGAACAATGTTCCCCATTGTTGATAGACATTTATCACAGGGATGAAACTCTATTCCTAAGCCAGACGGCCGTCCATGACATATCATGAGTATTGCAGGAACCACACAGCAGGACAGTAACCTTCAGAATCCCGTAACATTAAAGATCATTTCTCTACCGGCACTTCATCACGCCGTGTAACAAAAGATAATCTCACTGCGCTGGCCACAACATTATATTTCTTCAGGCCTCGACAGGCAACCTCGCTGTTTACTCCGTAGAGGTTCTGCCGTTTCGTTTACCGTGGATATTCATCATTCATCAAATAATTTAGACTTGTCTGTCTCCATTCAAATGAGCGGAGGGGAAACCCTGTATCATATCATTCATCCCAACCTTTACCACGGACCCCTCCATTCTCCAAGCGAGCACCGGCAGAGACAAGCAGCGGGCGATCGCTGGAACAACTGTAAGGGTACTAAAGAGCAAGGAAATGCCTTGAAGCTGCTCTTCCAGAAAACCGTCCAATTTACTCCAAACCGACTTGCACTTTTACTGGTTAGTTGCAACGCTTATTCGTCCCAAGAAAGGCGGTTTGTGTCAGAATATCACCAGTGCACCAGCAAATTCATTTGATCCATAAACTGTAGCAGATTCCGCGAACAGACTCTTGAGTTATAGGTGGCATAATTCTTATATGGTCACGACCGCAACTTCGAGATAGGTTGGGGAACTTGGAGAGCTTGTACGGTATAGATGCTAGATGCAGACTTTTTGAAAGCTAGCATGCATATACATCTAAACTTGCATGGCCTAGGGAAATACAGAACACGATATTCGTCCATCGCCTGAATGATTTCCATGGTAATTGCCAGAATAATAAGAAATGAGTTATATCACAGTGTGTACTGTACACAATTGTTAACAATATTTATACCTAGGTAGGCTCTAGGTATATTGTAGCCAACAGCACACCTAATGTCTACCTGTTAAAACTTTGAAGGCTCAAGTCATACCCTGTACTCCACTATAACTCATCGTCAACCCTTCTAATGTAACTTTTCAAGGCTTAAGAATCTCCAATCTCCAAATGAGCATTGTGCTGCTAATTTGCCGATATGGCACTGAAAGAAGGATTCATACCAGTAGATCCCAACTTGGACTCACGGTTTGCGCGTCACTCGTCTCATGTCCTGTTCTTAGCAAGCTGTCAAAAAGCCCTAATCCCAAACATGGTGAAGTGACAGGCAGGGTCACCCTTCAAAGCCTGAAAATTATGTCGAAAGAAGGATCCACGACATCTGAATTGGGTTATGCTCCGAGGCATGCCTGCTCGCATTAAACAAGCATCTTTACCCTAGCCAATCCGCTCTACTAGCGGGTGCATAAGGAAAGTAACGGTCATTGCAGGCATGCGACCCCCTGGACCCACCCTGGACAATCCTAGAATTCATCCACAGCAGTGCCTGCACGTCCACATCGAGCACGCAGTACCGGTCGAGCAATACCAAAAGGCGGCGAAAACCCCGTAGGCCAATATGAAGCCAGACGGTCGTCCGGATCATCTCATCCATCGAGTATTATTATTTGTGCCAAGTTTGGGGCATCTGAAGTCACAGTCCCGGAAAGTAGACCCACACCAAATTTGTGACAGCAAGTGTTACTCTGGTATCCTACCAGGATCTCTTTGGTGGATTCGCGCTGATCGCCCACACCCACTGTCTTCGGGAGATCTGATATTAATATCTATCGATCCCTCTCGCCCTTCGAAGTTCCTGTATTCGCAGGCGTATCTTGAAAGCAATAGGTTCAGCCAGTTTATATATATACCATCGACCCAGTGGAACACACGGAAGATATCGAAGTAATAATCTAATCAACATCCTACATCTTCTTACTCATCAAACTTCTATTCGACCTTTACAACATCCGACGGTGGACATCTCGGGTCTTGATCTACTTTCTATCGGGTTATGAATCTCTCTAGTCTCTTCCACGAACGAAAGAATCATCAACAACACTTCTCTCATTATAACAACGTACCAGAAGTAATGGCTTCACCATTGGTTTCCAACCCTTACAGTGCCCAGGCTGTGGCTCAACATTCTCCCTATACATACGTTAATGCACCTCAACCACCCCCTTCGCCACCTGTAGACGAAACTTCAAAGTGCTCCCTACCATCCATTTCAAGTCTACTAGGGTTGGCCAATGGATCAAGTCCTACAGAGCAAACTCAGCAGCAGTCATCGCCACAACAAGGTTAGTGCTCTCAGATCCTCCATTGTGTTTCAAATGATTGATTTTCTCCCTCAGCTGCTTTGAAGGAAGAATACAGACCTGAATCTGGACACCAGTACGGTCCTTCCCCATCAATGAGCTCACGAGGTGCTCTCCCACCCACACCTCCAATGCAATCTGACGGCGGCTTTGACGGCAGACAATCTCCATCTCAAGCATCTACTTCATCATATTCAGTAGTCTCAGCACCAAGTTACTACTTCAACCCTTCCCAGATCTCAGCCATCAACAATATGGAGCCTCACGCGCAACGTCAGCCAATCCCCGTTGTTACTAGGAGGGTCTCAATGCCAATGGCTCCAATGCAGTACACTCATTCTCCATTCAACGGCTCGTACACTATGTCTCCAGGAGCCCAGTCTTTAAGCTCCTACTACTCGAGTCCAATACAAACACAGTCTCCCCAAGTTCCTGGGCTATATTATCAAAGGCCACTTCCACAGGTATGTTATATATTTATTATCAAGAGAGTAACAGCGTGACTAATAACCCAATAGCAATTTCCTCCAACAATGATGCCAGTGTCTGTGACTCTGACTCCATCCTCTGGTGCTAATCCATGGCAACATCACCACTACATCTCACCTTCATCTGCTGCCTCATTCCCTCAATCACAAGATAGATACATCTGTCAGACTTGCAACAAAGCTTTCTCGAGACCGTCGAGTCTTCGAATTCACAGCCACTCGCATACTGGCGAGAAACCCTTCAAGTGTCCCCATCAAAATTGCGGGAAGGCCTTCAGTGTTAGGAGCAACATGAAGAGGCATGAGCGAGGGTGCCACAGTTTCGAAAGTGTGTCTATGGTCTGAGCGTTGTCGTCTGATTGGCTCGAATAGTCATGATGGATGATAACCTCGCTCATCAATAATGTATAAGTAGCTGCGTATTGTGTGGGATGGCATTCCTTACTCACGATACCCGTCCTTTGGTCTATAGTTTTTATTCTTGGGAGGATTTGTATATTTATGAGAGGCGTTTAGAAATACTGAAAGGTGGATAATATCTGCGGTCTGCATTTACAGGGGCGTTAATGGCCATTAGTTCCTCGGAGGCTACGAGAGAACGGATTTACTATGTGAAGACAAAGTTGAGACAAAGGGGTCGGAAGGTCGAGAGTTGGCTTTGGGAAAAAAGAAAAGAATGGGATGAAGAATATTATGAAGAGATGCTTGCAGGTCCATCACCATTCTCTAGAGAATAGACAAATGATAGTGTAAAAGTAATGGAATCAATTCGAAAATGACACCCTCAAGGGGCACAGAAACAAACCTCATTCTTCTATCTTGAGCATCCACTGATTTTCAAACAGTTTCATATTTATTCCAAAGTTATCCATAACACCCCATTTTCTAATTTCTTGCAAGGGTCCCAAGGATAGGTTGATGAAGTTCCATGAGATAACTTAACTGCCTTTATATCGTACCATAATTTCTGACTATTTATTTTAATCGCAGCTCCAGGAACATATCACCCACATTCCCATCGACGAGCACTTAAAAAACAATCTATACAAGACACTGTCGCACATTCTACACGCAACATCTGGCGTTCAAACCCATCACAAGTACTTCCTAAAGTGGCCCTCACTGTCTCCACTTCCATTCCCTCCACAAGAGAAAAAAAACTCAGAAAATATGGAGAAGAATCAAAATAGGAGCACCAGACCACCTTCCTCTCCACTCTTCTACCCTTGGGAGCAACGCTGCTATGCAACTCGAACCTGGACTTGTATCCACAATAGACGTCAAGGACCCAGCGTGCAAGAAGATCTCCTGCATCTTGGGACTATCCGCCCATTATCAACGGTGGCTATGGTCACCAATCAACCTGCGTCGTTACGGAAATCACTAAACCGCTTCTGTATACCTTTTTCTGCCGCCACGGTGCCTCCTTTTCCTTTTGTCTCTCTTTATGTCCACGGTAGTATTGAAGGGGTTAGAAAAGCATGGCCAAGTAAAGTTATTTGCGCGGCACAAATTTCGGCACTGTGCCCTCGAGTCATTTGTCGCCGAAGACGTCGCGGCGCCCTCGAGCTAGCACCATGATCAAGATTTACAGATATGTACTCTGGGTGATGATCTACGATTTAGAAGAACTTTAGATTGATAGATTGCCATTAGTGCTTGGCTGTGTAAATCAGAGAGTCCACAGTAGTGCTGTAAAAGAGTTTCGACGCATGTGAGGGGAACCTGGGAAGTAAATAAAGTTCCATCAGTCGCAAAAGCATGGTGATGCAGCTCTAACTTTGTCACTGAGTGTACAGCCGAGCTGTTAGCCCAACTTGGACATGAACTCGATTCTATAATGTCTAGATGGCACGAGAGTGACGAAATCTAAAACCCGAAAAACAGCAGACGCAGACGCAGGATATAAACAATGTGCTCCAGTCTGCGTTCTCGCTCCACAGCCCAGGAAGTAAACAAGCGAGAGTGTACAACAAATTACAGCACTTAGTTACCAAGAAATTGTAGCCTTTTCCGCCGTTTCCGAACACAATATCAATTACGCACCTTTAATCTTTACCACAGCGAAATCAAGCTTTACTTCAACAAGGCCTGTCCTTCCCATTCTAGAGCTCTCAAAGCGCTACAAACACACAACAGCGAAATTTCAAATTATTACACACAACTAACTTCATCACCAACTTTGAATCCACTGGCAACCCTCGCAATTCAAGGAAGCCCCCGCAATCCACTTCTACATAACACTTTGATTTACTTTATCTCCTATCTGCCCAATCCCTTGCCAGGAGCCCTGTCAACCTCTCGGGTATTTCAGTATGGCACATCGCGAAATATCTCCACTGAAGGTCGTGTCAAGTTCGTGTTAAGCGATGGAACCTCTCCAGTGGTTGGCACTGATAATTGACCGTATCCTCATCCCTAGTCACATACCCAAATTTAGATGTCGTATATTCGTATCAGCAATAAAGGCTCAGATATATCCCAATTCACGATTCATTCCCGGATCCAGCATAATATAAATATCGTCGTTCCAGAAGGGGAATGCACCGAACTTCTTCAGTAGCGACATCCATCGGAGATTTGCTATGCCACGTTGTATATTTGCCGAATCCGTCTTTGTACTCTACAAGATGTGTGATCCTTCCATATCTCCTATTTCTGCTGGCAAACTGTATAAAATGCTTAATATATATTGATAGCTGGGTACTGTTGAACGTTATTGAAAGGTACTATGGGTGGGGACTAAGGGGTCCAACCACCGCCAAGCACACTGATATTCATCTAAGCCCTACAACGTGTCTGAAATTATCATTACACGCACGGAATACATGCCTAAAGTTTGATATTGTAAAACTTATATTCTTCTTCCATGACATCGAATATCAGCGTAAATTAAAAGTCTAGGAAACACTTCCCAAAACAATTCGACGTGTTGCAGGCATCATGGAAAGGGAAAGGGAAAGGCTAATTTTACCACGTGGAATTTATGGGTAAGCGATAAGCTTTAGGATTTTTCTTCACTCATTAATATCTCGATATTAATTGATGTTCAGGTACTATCCAACGGAGCATAAAGATGGATCTTAATTGCTGTTGTATAGACAAGTAATGCGGAAATTTGTTAATGGTATATTAGGAGAATTAAGAGAGCAATAACGGCGGCAATTAGACATTTTTAACGTAAATCCAGTCACCGCCATTAGAAAGAATCCACTACACGCCAGTACACGACTACAGGCCCTAACGAACGTTACCTGTCGTAGTGGTATATGTTTCAGAACCCGCGCAAAGGCCTAAGATCAGCACTCTGGGCACTGACTCGTAAGACAAGCGTCCTGCACGCAAAACGGTGAAGAAAATAGACATGACAACATAAAACAACGAGGAGGACCCGGCATCGCTGTCTACTCTGTAGATACTTGATCCTGGTTTTGGTGGGTATATTTGACTTGCAATCGATCTGGGAGGGGCCTTGCTCCATTTATCATCCCCATCCCCCCATCATGCATTGGCAATGAACTGGGATGCTTTGTCGCTACGTGTGCCATCAAATCAAATCTAAATGTGCAAAGCCAAAATAAAAGTCGGGTTAATCGTGGCTCATTGACATTCCGAATTACCTCAATTTACCCGATACTTTAAACTCTCCCGAGATCTTGCCCAATGTGCCAAAACAAAAACCATAGCGATATGCTGAACCCCCACGAATATAATGCTTCGAAAAGCAACATGTCAACGAAGATTGAGATGGCATTCTGGCCGACGTTCTTTCTGAGTCTAGATATTCTTTGTAGATCATCGTACGATGTTTTGACAAGTCTCAGGTACCAAACGTACCAAAGCTTTTTGTTTCGCTTTTCGAGACATAAAAAGCCAGCTACATTATTCCAAATGACGAGATAAATCCCCGGAAGATTTACATGTGTCGAAGAAGATCACGGTAACTTTACCGAGATGATATGGGATGCTTTTTGGGATAATGTCTCGAATGCCCTAGCCTGTCAAGACTCAACGCGGTATGCTCAGTTAAGATTGATTGCCCGATGATTGAATGAATGGGTATTAAGATCGAGTAGGGGTCCTACGTAGACGTCCGTCAGGGGTATACGTCATTATTTGTAATTCTGTCAGTTGCTGCAATGCTTGGTTAGCCAACACAAACCTTTTTCTTTGAGAACCTTCCCTTTTTCCGAAAGAATTTCGGTACCAGGGTGCCATTCACACGCCATGATGAAGCACAGTGCCCTGCCCATGGTGGTGGGCTGATTCGAAAAGTCGGTTGTACTAATGTGCATTCTTTATAGCGTTCCGGTGGAGGTATTGATCGTCCTGTCCAATTTTGTTGCAAGGTATTGTACCTAAATTTACTCAATTTATTTCATATCACCCGGAGTCATCAGTATGGATGGTATTGCGCTGTTCAAGAATGTGAACGAATCTAATCCAAAAATTTATCTGAGCATCAAGAGAAAAGATTTTCCAAAGTTGCATCATGCGCATGTCGATTCGGATTAATAAGAAAGCAGTCACGTTCAACAATCAACAACAATACGTGAAGCAAATAATTCTTTTTTCTTTCAACCACAGGGAATCCCAAGATGTTATTATTATCTGCTGCAGAGATGGATAGGCGTACAATGTTTGAGCTTCACTTATAACTATTATAGTGTACATAGTCATCATTTTATATGTAAATAATGAAGATGTACAAGTAAGGTTTGATGATCGATTATTATTCTCGCTGGAGGACATGAAGTAGTTTAATTCAATACTAGATTAACTCTTACGGTTGTTTTATCAATTCCATCGATCATGAGACTAGAAGTCCTCAAACTTTAGTCAAGATATTTATTTGATCTATGAATCCTTGAGGAACACTGTTCCGAAGCGGCGAAATTTCACTGCAATAAAATAGAGTTTCATGGAAGATAGACTAAACACGACGCGGATGTATGCACAGTTCAAGGTCATCACGATGATTGACAGAGAATCAGAGGTTTTGAAACAAGCAGTTTCTCAATCTACGAGACTAAATGGGCTTAATGCCCAGCGACAATCGCAATAGTTAGCATAAGAACTAGCACATATATGAGGGAAAAATGATGGCAAGAAAAGCTGAAAAGAACTTGGTGGAGACAGTTTCTTCCTGGAAGCAAAATGTTGGAGGCAGCGGTGATGATGTTACTTAAATGGTACAAGTGATATTGCACTCACATAGAGCTTTAATATTTACCAGGCTCAGGAGCATCTCCAAAGAAAAAAATATAGATCGTCGGGGCTTGAAGAAAATTTCATGCTATCAGTCTTGCGGCGCTAAACAATTACAACTTTAGAAACAGAAACACATTACAGAGAGCAAATTTTCTCGCTATTAGATAAATGCAGAGAGGTGCTGTGTAAAGCTGGCAGCTGGCCTATACTACGTTCTTCCCACTCAATATACACAGCAGTTTGACTCCTCGGTTGAACAAGAAACTCTTTTTTCTTGCCAGGCATTCAACCCACCTTCTCCTTCCACCCACCATCTCCCTTTTTGGCTCATTTGATAGCCAATTCCTTTCCATCACCGCTATAATTAGAATCAGGAAGCCGTGAGCCACGGGCTAAGAGGAAAATTCTTCATCTATCCAACCTATATTAGGGATGATGATTTGGACTGCCGTTTGACGATTATAACATATTTGCTTGGGGACACTTTCCTCAATGGATAGATATGGCTCCAATTCTGAAATTTTAGGTATATGTTAACAGTGCTAGTGATTTAACTAAAGAGAACCCATCAATCTTGATGCTTACGCCAAATCTTGACAATGTCTTTAAAGTTTCTTCCACTCTTATGTTCTGTTTGTTCCGACTTCTCCAAGATTTGCATAACGTGTTGCTGAAGATATATGATCGAAGCCTTGTCATAAAACGTTATGACAGGTTATATTCAGTGGCCTGTGATCACAAGGTTCTTAATTTATGGGATGAGTATGTGAGTACATGTATTCCACAGAGTTTGATAAAATGGACATGCCGGGGCACGACAAAAGGACGATCACCGCACTCGTTACGTGCTCTTTGTACTACTACGCCTTCTTGCAGAATGCATGCTTGAATTGTCATCACAAAAACACACCTCAGCGCTTTGATCTGAAGTGCCGAACCATCCATCGTGGAGCAATGAAAGGATCAATGATCAGCCAAGTTATGAACAATGCGATGTAATAGGAGCATTTTGAGGCTGCAATCAACCTAGCCAGATTCATCTTGCTTTCTCGTGGGCAAAGTCTTCCATGACAACTTGAGGCTTCAAGCTTTTGGCGACTTTCGAGTGCTATCATCGTCAACGTGCCCTCCGTAAAGCTCTACCCTTTACTTCAATGCAAGCTTGATATTTCGGCATGTTGTATGTGGATTTGTAGATCTGGTATGATAGGAATTCTGTGATTCATATCCCAATCAAACAACAAAAGTCGATGTAGCTTTGGGCTACAAGAAAGTTCATACCTTGACGAACTGCTTTAAATACTAAGACTGCTTGGACTTTAAGGGTAGAGAAGTGCCGACTGTGGCCCGATGCTAGACAACACTGTTAAGCTCAATGAAATAGAAGAATGCGAAATAAGCGAAAAAGTTCGAGAGAAAAAAAAAGCCACTCATTACTTTGAAAATTACAATTCTCGAATTCGAAATGGTTGCTTGCATTAGACAGAATAGCAGAGGAGTCATCTGCAGTTCAGTCCACAACTCAATAGCCTAGAAACTGAATTTCAAGATGTCCCATTGAACCCCTTTTGATCATGATTTGCTCGGCTAGCAATAACCGTTTCCAACTATGCCCGGATAATACAGTGCTGTATACAATCGATAGAAAAGAATATTACCACACGATGCGACCTGAAAGAAGATGGATATAGAAATCGAAATCCATTGTGAGTGGGGCTTAGTGTCACGTGATATAGAGACAAGGCTGATGAGTCCGGTAAAATGGTGGCCCGAGCTTTCAATCCAGCGTAGCCTTGGATCGCATTTTAGCAGTGTTTCAAGCAATCAGCACTGCTTCCAGAAACTAATAACTACTACGACTCTCAATTTGTGGACGAAATTATTAATTGCAAACTGGAAATATATCAAAGACAGACAATCATGGATTCTATGGATATAGATCCGCCGGTGGGAATATCTCAAACGGATGATAAAGTCGAGGTAAGCTTAAAGGGTCATCTTTGAACAGAGCCTTGCATGGCATTTGAGATATTCAAATTTCCGCCATTGACACATATATAGTTAATCAATGCTGAAGTGCCATCCGAAGCTCCAAATGACGTTCCACTTGAAGAACCGACTGAAGCACCGACTGAGGCACCGATTGAATTCCTATTCGACACCCCAGAACCTCAAAAATCCAAACCTACAGCTTCTAAATCTAAGATATCAAACAATGCGCCTGGTTACAGATACAAGTATCCAGAGGCCAAACCGACACCTCCCGGTGTAGACGATGACAGATGGAATAAGATCTACGTGGCTGCAGATTCTCGATTCTATAACAGAGCCAAAAAGAATGCGTCTGAATCTAGAAAGATCAGACTGACTGGTGAAACTTATCAACTCGCTCTCAGAATCTTGAAGGAGAGGGACGAGAAGGAAGCTGAAGCCGCGGCAGATTTGGCTGCTGGCATCGTACCGGCTCCAAAAAGAACTCCCAAGCCCAAACCTCCACCAAGGCCAAAAGCTCCATCCACAAGCTCCCGGGACGGCACACCGAGTTTTAATGATAGGGTACCATTAAGTATCTCCGAGCAAATCAAGAGTGAAGGCCGTGCTCGAAAGACAGTGCCGTCTTCTAGCCAAGGCTCTCCTGGACCATCTGGTCCTAAGCATAGCAGTCCTGCGCCATCACAAATGAAGTCGGAGAAGGCCGAGAAATCACTACCAAAGAAAAAGAGCACCATTACTTCTACCAAGAAAGCCCGGCCTAAGGGGGCCAAACCCGAAGGTAACATTGCCCTCCACTGCAACGCTAAGCATGGTCCTTTCACAGACTAACACATTTGGACAGGCCCTACAGAAGCTAGATCACAACGGAACAGCGCTACTCCTGGACTAAGAAACCCTTCCGACGATGATGATAGCAACGATGGCGGCGAATACTGTATATGCCGCGGTCCTGATGATCACCGCATGATGATTTTTTGTGAGGGAGGTTGTCAAGACTGGTACCATTGCTCATGTATCGATGTTGATGTCGAGGACGCGAAAGAGCTCCTCGATCGATTTATTTGTCCAAATTGCAGCTCTGAAACCGAATTTACTACCTGGAAACGAATTTGCAGATACCATAATGTTGATGGATGTCGCAAGGCTGCTCGTGTCATGGATGATCCACCTAGCAAGTATTGCAGCGACGAGCACGCAACTGCATTTTGGGAATTTGTTGCTGAAAAATTACGGGCCAATAAAAAGCGAACCATCGGTGGAGCCTTGAGTGGCGAAGAGTTTGGAGCATTATTGAGTTCATGTAAGACAGCAACAGATTTCCACGCTCTTGGTTCGAGACCGAAGTTGCCAATACCTGAAGGCCACGACCCAAGTCAACCACTGGGTCTCAATTATCTACTGCCCGAAGAAGAATCTGCCATAAGCAAGATTAAGGCCAGACGCGCAATCATTGAACAACGTATTGAAAGTTTCAGAACAGCTCAAAAACTTTTGATCATGATGAACCGGCGCGCCAAGATCGCACAAGAACACCCAGATGTTGATGTCAAGGAGATTTGCGGGTATGATAATCGTCTCGCCCTAAACGAGTATGAGTTCGGCGCCTGGTGTGCAAGTGAAGAAGGCAAAGGTTATCTCGCCACTGGGGTTCTTGGTCCTCGTACCGAGGAAACAAAGCATATTGGCGAAACTACTCCATATCCTGGTCAAGTCATTCCCGATACAGGGGATCTACCTGATGAGCTAAAGAATCTGTGTATCAAGCCTCTTAAGAAATGTAAACACAACGGCTGGCGTGGTAACCATGCAGAGCAATACGCGTATGCAACAAAGACTTTGACGGAGGAACTCGCAAAGTTGAGTAAGCAAGAGGCTTCTATAATTGAAGATGCAGAAACCAGAGAAGCAACCAAGGATTACAATGCTGAAAACACGGTGGAGCAACTTTTTTAAACTGCACTGGTTGCTTGCTTTCTTACTCTGCTCCCTTTTGGCTCTGGAGTTCCCTCGAGGCGTTTGGGATACATCAATTACAAGGCCAGAGATTTACACGGTATGGAGAAATTTGGAATATGGAAACGAGGGGGTTGAATTGGCGTTTTGAACTAAGGGCATGATGGTACATATACCCGGGCGGAGTTTCCACGTTAATAAGATCTATCCAATGTATTCATCGTCAACAATTGTAAATATGCATATCAAGATGACTGACTGTATTGTTGATTTAAATGCCCACTCAAACTAAGATACCTCAACCCCAAACTCATCATCCCCCTCATTTCTCACCCACCCACCCAAACACCCCCTCACTTCTTCCTTGACTCTCCTCCTCTCCCCCAATATCTCACTCCCCTTCAACTCCTTATACACCCCCGTCCCCAAGCAGCTCCTCATCCTCTCCACGACCCCATTCCCCACAACCTCCATCGCCGCAACCGCACCCAAAACCTCCAATCCCACCTTCCACGCTCTTCTCCTACAAACCCTACTAGCACCCCTCACATCAAACTGTTTTCGCCCCTGCAACGCACCATTGACCAGTGTCTCGCCGCCTGTTTTCTCATCTCCGCGAATCCAGGATGTGGATATATTGCTACTTACATATTCTAGCGCTTTTGCAGTATCAGTATGCGTTTCGCTGCGGCGGGAATAGGTGAATTCTTTCGTGGTGGTTTGGATACCCAGCTCGTGGTATTCGTAGCCGCTTTTTCTTTTTCGGGTCTCCTCGGTGCTGTTTTTGAGCGTGCATAGTCGTGTCCGGAAACACCGTGTGAAGCCTATGGCGCTGTGTTGGGTGTTTGGGAGGATGAGAGAATGGAGATATATGTTTTGGGGGGAGATGAAGAGGGAGGTGAGAGAGGAGAGGAGCGATGTGTATTGCGTGGATGCTAGTTTGTCGGAGCAGGATTTCGAGAGTGTGGGAGGTGCATCTGGACGCGATGGTTTGCGGCGCACGCGGCCGAGGAGTTGGAAGTTGGCTCGGCCGGGGAGTTGGATTTTTTCTTCTCGGTCTTCGGCCCCGGGGGGAGAAGGTGGTAAGGCCCATGGCGTTGCGTCGTCCTGTGCCGCCATCGTAAGTTCCATACTTGCGTCGCCGCAGGGGGCTTCGGAACAGTACATGAAGAGCTTGATGTGCGGTTTTAATTCGAAGGGTTGGAATGCATCGTGTGTGATGGTTTCGGGGAGACGGTGTTGGAGATATTGTGAGGGGATGGAGGGGGTGGAGAGGAGAGCGAGGATCTCTTGTAGGAGGAAATGGTTGAAAGAGCGGAGACAGAGGATTTCAGCGTGCCAGTCGTGGAGGACATTGCCTTTTGCTTGGGGGAGTTTTGAGTGCGGGAGACATTTCATGCCGGTTCTGAGATGGGGGTTGTGTTAGGGTGTTTACATGGGGAGGGAATGGATATAATGGATGGTAGTTTGTGAAAAGGAAGAGGAAGTAATGGTTACTTGAAACGTGACTTTACGTTCCGCAACCATCATCATCTTCGTATACAATTCGTATACCAGATAACGTAGATCCACCCTTGGAAATAGAAACACAACTCACGCAAGAGAAAGACAAGTCAATCCATTCTCACCTACCTCAAATCAGCCTTTCCATTCAAATAAATGCCAACCTCAAAATCATCATCACAGATGCACAGATGCACAGATGAAACCTTCCCCCCAGAAATAAAAAATAAAAATAAATAAATAAGAAAAAAACCTACCAGAAGCAACAATCCCACTAAGCGGAACCCATTCCCTAACTCCTTCTCCCCTATTCAACGGCTTCCTCTTCGCGGGTAACTCGTCGAATTGTTTTAATACCACATTTGCTATTTCGTCACCTGATGGGACATTGATTTGGGTGGTTTGGTCCATATCTCTTCTTTTTTCTTCTCTTTATTTCGTATCATATCATATTTATCATATTATATCAGATATCATTATCATCAATATAAAATTATCGTCAGGAATAGAACATACAACGGTAACCTTAACCTCAAGGGTTCGAATCAAATTCCTTGCAGTAATTTTCATGTGGGGTTAACGCTAATGGAAAAGAGCTTTCTCTAGCTATCAGGCGTATTTATCATGGAAGTTCCCCGCTCACACTAGGGAATTCAGCTGAGTGGTGTGTGTGGGCATGCGAAGATCTGGATCTGAGGGATGGATGTCCGGTTTTGATTGCCGCGTTGAGGGGTTGAAGGGGTAGGTGGGACGTAGGTGGGACGTAGTGAGTGTTTGTAATTGCTTATGAGGATTTGTTAATATTGATTTTTTTGGAAGTTGTATAGATATAAAGGGAGGGTTTGGGATAGGAGTTAGTCATTATTTCAATATATTTTATTTTATTTATTTCGAGATCTTTAACTTCATTTGAAGCTATCTACCATCTATCATCTACCCCGCATCTCAAGCTTCACATACACACACACAACAGACTCACACACACATACACATACATACATTTTCTCTCCCTCTCTCTCAATCTCATCCCAATTCCATATAACATATACCACCATATAAAACCATCTCACCATGGATCCCACCCAAACCACCATTCCCCCAATGAAAGATCTAACCATCGACAACATTACCGAAAACACCATTCGGATAAACTCCCAAGGAAGCGATGAACGTCTCACATACGTCATGGAAAGACTCGTTGCGCATCTTCACGATTTCGCCCGCGAAACACGTTTAAGTACCAAAGAATGGATGGCGGCTTTAGATTTCTTGGTGAGAGTCGGTCAGATATCGAGTGACGTGAGACATGTACGTATATATACATATTTAACTAAAAATTTCATGTCTATTCCATTTCTACTCTTAACGAAAAGAATAATAATAATACTAAACGAAAAAGGAATTCATCCTCCTATCCGATATCCTCGGCCTCTCCCTCCTAGTCGACGCAATCGACCACCCCAAACCACCCTCCTCAACCGAAGGAAGCGTCCTCGGACCCTTCCACACGCACGATGCAGAAACCATGATGCCAGGCGAAAAAATATCCCACGACCCCCAAGGCGAACCCTGTCTAATTCTCTGCAGCGTCAAAGACGTAAGCGGCCACCCGATCCCAGATGTCAAGATCGACATCTGGGAAACCGATTCCACGGGCCACTATGACGTGCAGCGAGAAAATCGCACCGAGCCCGACGGTCGCTGTATCATGCAGAGTGACGCGCGGGGAGAATTCTGGTTCAGAGCTGTCGTTCCCGTGCCCTATCCAATTCCGCATGATGGGCCTGTGGGCCAGTTGTTGAAGTTGTTGAAGAGACATCCCTGGAGACCGGCGCATATGCATTTTATGTTTCAGAAGACGGGATGGGATCATCTTATCACGTTCGTTTTCCTCCTTCCTCCCTCTCCTTACCTACCTTTCTTCCAAAATCCCATCCTCTACTAATATAATCCCCTCAAAAGCGCATTATATATCCGCGGCGACCCGTACGAATCCTCCGACGCGGTATTCGGAGTCAAGGAATCACTAATTGTGAATTTTGAACCTGCCACTGCGGAAATCGCAGAGAAGTATTCTGTACCCGTCGGATCGAAAGTTTTGAAATATGATTTTGTTTTGGTGAGTGAGAAAGAGACGGAAGAGCTGAGGGATCGGAATGCGTTGAAGGCGTTGGAGGCTTTGGGAATGAAAGTTAAATTGTTGGATCATTTGCCTGTGCCGGATCTTGATTGATTGATTGATTGATCAGTTGGAGCAACATTGAAGTTGATAATGATTATGATTATGGCTGTGGTATATTGCTGATATTTATGACGAGTTTCCAAATAAAAGAAGACCCCATTTCCAAAGACCTCGAGCTCGTTCTCATTCCCATCATAAATATTGCTGAAAAGATACCTAGGTATTTAAATTTAAGAAGCCACCTGTAGAAATCCACCCAGAGACTTATTAACTTAACTATCCTTTCCTTTCCTTCCCATTTATTCACCTAGGTACCTAGATATGTAATTATATCCCAATTGCAACCCGGCGACTAGTTCTAATACAAGAAGAAGCAAAGAAAATCACAACACAAGACGATCGATCGCATACTTATATATATACTTACATATTTACATCCACATCTACATCTACATCTACAAAACAATACCCAGAGTTATTAGTAGGTAGCACCAATACTAATACTACTAATACCGAAAAGAAAAAAGAAGAAGAAGAAGAAGAAGAAGAAGAAGAAGAAGAAGAAGAAGAAGAAGAAGAAGAAGAAGCAAATCTTTCATTCCATTCCAGCAACTCCAAACTCCAAACTGCAAAGCATATATTTATTTAATATACCACACTTTTCCTATACATATGATGGATAACACGAGAAAACACTACAAAACATATAAATCTTATATTTATTAGGTATTTATTGATCGATACCTAATAGATACGATTATTTTAGATGTTTACTTGTATTATGATATATATCTATTATATTATAAGAATTAGATTGCTCTATATCTAGATAGGTAGGTAGGTAATATATACATATATATATATAACTAAAATGAAAATAGTAAAATCATAAAATCGTACTAGCGACCATAGCGTAGGGTATATTGTATTGGCAAAGAAAAGGTTTCAATCGATCGATATATGGTAATGCTAAAAGTACAAGACGAGTGGATACTAGGTAACAAGCGTCCCTTCTCCCAAAATGCCATGTGTACTGTTCTAACCTTTCTATTTTGCGCCTTACTAATACCTCCTTGTACACACAGTAAACACCAAAGCACCGCAACAGTCAAAATAGCCTCCGAAAGAAAAACGCAGTTCCAACAAGAGAAAAAAAGTCTACTCCAATCCTGCGACCCTCCTCGGCCAACTCATCAAGGCTTCCCAGCCTCCTGGTAAAATCCCACTAATCCCCCCAATCTCCCTCCTCACCATATTACCCAACCACCAAAAAGTTTTCCCCAAATCTAAATCCTCTCCATTTTTCATCTCCAGCACGATCCTATCAGTTGGTCCACCTCCCTCTACCAAACACGTCGCCATGGCAAAATAGTACGCGAAAATGACTAAAGCACGTGGCTGTTTCTCTTCTACCAGATCGATGAAGAGTTTAGGGACTTGTAGACCGAAGGCTGTAAAGCGGCGAGCGGTGGCCATGGGGTGTTCTTGTTGGATGATATTGAGGTGGATGGAGGAGAGGTAGGAGAGCGTTTGGATGTAAGCTGCTAGGTGGGAGGGAGGGATGGAGGGATCGGGAGCACCGTCCCCAGGGCAGTAATCTTTAGGGGAGATGGAGATATGCGGGGAGGGATAGGTGAGGATTGTGTTGAGGAGGGGATGGATTTCGGGACGGTTGAGTCGTTCTTCTGGTTTGGTAAGCGCGGGCTTGGTGCGTAGGAGTGCCATTGCTTTGGCATTTGGATCATGTCTTATCATGCCTAGTGCAACGGCAAACACAGATGCGGTTCCCCGAGCCATCTGTAACCAATGCGTAGGTAGTGTGTATGGTTTCATACTACGAACTTGCAGACTGGAAAATGCGTCGTTGAGGATTAAAATCGAAGCAAACATTACTGCGTCAGCCGTACTAGGGTTTAACGAAGCGACTCCTTTTTGATGATGTCTTAATGCTAGGGAAAGATAATGTTGACGTGCATTCTGTATCTCGGTATCGTTAGGGGAGAGTACATGGAGGTGTAGAGAAGCGATGGCAAACATGGCGTAGAGAAGATTGGGAGATGCGAAAGCAAGTTTTGGGACTACGACCGACCAGAGATTCAAAGTTTCTGGATTATGACAACTGGGAAATGTAGGAGAGGTGTGAATGAGATACGTTTGAAGTAGTCTTAGTTCAAGCATTCGGCGAGCACTAGATTCAGGAAGGTCGTCACTGAAACTTTGGTTTGGGGCTGGTGGTATTGAGAGGTCCATCTGCGGAGAAACCGAAGTACTACTGAGGTCTTCAACCAGACCTTGTACACTGATGTGTTCTGGTGTAGAGGGGTTACTAGAGTTGCTTTTGATGGTCTGTGGGGATGATGCTGATGGTGGTGGCGGTGGTGGTTTGGTGTAAACGCATCCTAACCTATGCCTTACACAGTTGTTACAGACAGGTCTTGTCTCATCACACTATACGATGATTAGCAGAATTTTTAAGTCTAATGTTACTTGCACAGAATATTGGAAATCGGAAGACTATTGAAAACATTTGTATACTGAGATGAATAGGATAAAAACGGACATTCATTTACATACATGCAAAAGTAAACCCATAGTTGCAAAACGATGAGAGAAAATTATTTGATCAGAGAACTTTCTCTAGGTGTCCTAATAAATCAGATAATATATCCGTAAGACAACAACTGACATTGAGAAACGTTCAATCCTCCGTCGTACATCTATCGAATCAAGTAATACCCAGGTACAAGCGAAATGTAAGCCTCACAATTTCTTGGCAATATACCAACATTGAAATTTAAATAAATATGTCAAAATTAAATGGTTAAAGAAAAAAAGCTAATCAATGAAAAGATAACAACATACTTTAACACGTCTCGCCTTACATCTCTGACACCCATTCCTCGATTTCTTATGATACAACCTCGGAGCTTTAACTTTCTTCTGTCCCTTTGTCTGATCATTATCACCTCCATCCTCATCCAGATGATTTGCATCGGGACTGAGACTATCATGGGCATTCCGGAACGATTGGAAGGGGGGGTGTTCGTGATTTGGAATTTTTACATCAGGTCCTGGTAAAAGAAAATCGGCATTCTCATCCTCACCCTCATTTACAAAATGCGAATCCGACGCAAAAGCAACAGAAGCCGAGCCGATTCCCGAGTCCGTGGCATTGGAAAGAGATGCAGATGCGAGATTTCCCCTTCTGTGATGATCAGAGCGACGATCTAAACGATATTGCAGATCCGCGTCCGAGGACAAGTCCATGCTTCCCAGCCGTGCCGCGTCTGTTTTGACTGCAGGTTAACAGCCCTAAGAGCGAACGTGGCCCACCGTCCACACAGGATTAGGTCGTATTCTTTCCTGGGCCTAAAGGGTGTCAAAGCCGGTTGGATCTATCTATGCCTGCCTTATTTTAAGTGGTGACAGGTCACGCTATACTTTGTTGATGTATAGTTGCGAATGGGCCTCTTCATGCGATTGCAACTGGGAAATGTGCAATAAAGAGGGTCCGGGAGTTGGTGATTCGTGAATTGCATGTGAGTTGCATGTGGACGCCTGTAAACTCTATCATGAACGTGGGAAATGCTTCATTTGAGGGGGTAAAGAGGAGATGTCGTCGGGTTCGGTATCGTATGTTCAAGGGTGGGTAGGAGGATTTTTGGGGGGTCTAGTGCTGCTTTTGAGGATGATGACGTTTCTTGAGTGGTCTTGGTGGTCTGAGGGGTCAGGATGATAGATAAGCTTTAAGGCGGCGGGGAGTGGGAGTAATTATCCGGGGGCGAAAACTAGCCAATTGGGTTTTGGAGAGCCACATCTTCTGGAAGACAAAACATGTGGTTGACATGTGGTAAACATGTGGTTGTTTGTTCCTACCGACTGGAAGATTTTAATGGTCTATCTCCTAATTGTTTTGCGAAACATCAATTTATTCCATCGGAGGCTGAAACACCATGCATATAGGATTCTAAACAATGCATAACATTCGTCTGAAGTCTAAGATCATCGTCATTATGACATACAACGTTTATACATGGCCCGCACAAACACCCCGAGGGAACTGTTGTGACGGTATATAGTACAATGGAAAATAATATCTTACAAATAAAGCTCTCATTATGTAATACATGGCCAAGGTTCATAAAAGTACAGCTACTTTCAACAACTCCCATCCTTATCTCATAGCAAATATGAAGTAGCAAAACCAGCAGCTCCATCAAATTTTGTACAAGTAATAAGGCAGGCATCTTGTCATCCATATATCATGTTCATCCCAATACCACGCCTGCTTAAAAATACCACGCCATCTTAAATTCATACCTCACTTTACTCTCCCTACTGCTCAGAAAAAGCGACCCCCAGGAACAGCCAAGAAGATGACTGTAAAAACGAGAGCCACACCAAACCCGGTAAGCAAAGACTGCAGGAAGATTATGTCCTGTATCTGTCTCAATGCTGGTTCCTGTACCCAGACCTCTCGATCAAAGATCTTTCTGATAATGAACCTCTTCTCGTATTTCTTGATCCATGGATACTCTTCATTCTTTTCATTCTTTTCACTACTAGATGCGTCTTCCATGTTCATAGAGGATCCCTCGGACTCCCATAACTCCCAAGGTCGAAGATGTCGATGATGAAGCCCGTGTAGTACAACGCACATACCCCTTAATGCTGCATACAATGTGGAAACACCCAGTACCCAGAACATTGCTGAAAATGC
Source organism: Sclerotinia subarctica (assembly GCA_025389085.1). Lineage (NCBI taxonomy): Eukaryota > Fungi > Ascomycota > Leotiomycetes > Helotiales > Sclerotiniaceae > Sclerotinia > Sclerotinia subarctica. The sequence goes on from QRFI01000007.1 coordinate 906,364, forward strand.
ACGCCATCCTCGAGACATCTTACTGAGTGTTGTAAGAGTTGCGTACAAGAAACCGAAAATAATAAGGGCCGCACCAAGACCCTTGGCAAATACCTGACGTGGCTTATTACCATTACAAATACTCCAGCGGATAAAATTGGGGTGTGCTTGGTGTCTCAAGCTATATTCGACGGTTTTAATGATGGGTAGGAAGGCGGTAGGGTGTGTTGTAGTTGAAAGACGTTCGATGAGAGTTTTTCTTTGACGTGAGGCGAGATTGAGTTGACGAGAACCATCATCTGCAATATATATGGCAATTATTCGATCGATTTCGTCACGATATGGGAGATTAGTGTCTGGAAATAGAGTCAGATTCTGTCGCGAAAAGAGGATGATAGAGCAGTTACCTGGGACCTTAACACCAGCATGAACAAATACTTGCTTGGCGGTCTCACGATACGAAGCTTGGACTGACGAGGGAGCTTCCTTCGAGGAACGCTCTACTTTATCAACTTCTGCCTCCCAAGGGACTATAAACTGTGGTTGAGGATTCATAACAGATTTGGTTTGATTTATTGGCTGCTCATCTTCAGCCCCATCATGAAAGCGAACTGCCAAATCGTTTTGGTATTGCGACAATGCAAAAGCCTGGTTTTCCGAAGTAGCTGTTGCAGGAGAAGTAGCTGTTGCAGGAGGAGTTGAAAAGGGATTAGGCGGTTTCGGTCTCTCGAAACGAAGTTTATAATCTCGAAACCAGAGGAAGAACTGAAGGTTTTCCGGAGCGTGTTCAATGAATTCGAGGAAATTCATGAACTCCCTGACAGTCATAGGCTAAGAGAACTGATCAGCAACATGATGAGATACGGGTGTGATCCAGTTTCTTTGATCACTTGTATTCATAGGGTACGCAGCTAGACTTAAGAAACGCCCAAGGCAGAAATTTTCAAGGAAATATAAATGGGATTGTTCTTACAGGACAAGTTCCGCCATTGATAATATTGTCGAATGAAAGAGCATCCGGAATGCCTTGAGAATATTTGCCAGAACCTTTAGACGACGTCTGAGTGAGATCTACGCTGGACTCTGTTGGAGATTCTGTCGAGGATTCTGTCGAGGATTCTGTTGAAGCTGAATGTTTTGTGATATAATCTGGACGACTGTAATTGACGTTTGAAATAACCTCCCAGAGGTAAGGTATAATGCCCGACATGATTGCAATTTGATGAGTGCCAAAAAGATAGCTAACTCGGGTAGTTGAAAATTTGAAACAATGAAACAATAATGTAGAGAAAGAATATATAGAAGAACTAGCGTTTTATAAGTATCGTCAAACCAAGGGAAAGAGAGGGTTGATATGAAAAGAGAAGGCACCGAAGGCTTGAAAGGAAGGTACGCAGATGACTGCCGTGGATGTATTGGAACGATTGAACAACTTCAGACCAATATCTGTGAATCAATAGGTCTTGAAATTGGCGTGAGTGAGAAGAAGCGGTTTATTGTTCTATTATACCCTTTTGAAGGTACTTTTCGCGGCTGAACAGGGCATGCTCACTTGACCACCAGCAGGCCTCTTTGCTGCATACATATGATGGTTAAAATTTGCTTGCCGTCCAATGCTCGAACCCCATATTGGCGTAAAATTTTCTCACTCAAGCTCGATCCAATCGATCTTGTGAGTGGGTGAGGACTAACTCTAAGCAAGCCTTGAGCCCATTGGTAGCCTTGAAGAAAAAAGCCACAGTATTGCGGAAGTGCTGAAACTCTAGCTTTTGTGCCAGGACATGCCCTGAAGAGAAATCGAGTAGCTCTCGTCTCCACTTGCAACTTTCGATGAACAGTATTTAGTTAATATATGCTCAGTTACGTGACTGGCCACTTGGTGGCCCCAGTAGAAGTTTTCTTTGAGCTAGAAGAGATTAATGATACGTTTCAACATTCTCATTGGAGGGACTGATGGGATGGGACTTTGCATACCACGAGGGATACACACAAGATCTGAGGCTAGTTTAGATTCAAAAATCGAAATAGCAAGCCTTGGGTCGGAGAAGGAATCTCAAAAGATCAAGCTATAATCGAGAAGCTTGGGGGTAGTATTGACAATTTGACAGAGGCCCACTTCGAATATCCCTGGACCGGCTGAGCGGGAGCTGACTATTTTAAAAGGTTGAGGCTATGCTAAGAACCATCCAGGAGCTAAATATTGTATAGATTGCCGACTTGATGGTATCCATAGCGTGGGGGGCACTTAATTTTGCGAGTTGCACTAAGGAGGGATAGACCAAGATGCAGAAGCCATGAACTTGGTTACTGTAAAGGCCGTGTGAAAATTGTTACTGGTGTCTTCTCCAAGTCGTTCGACACGAACATATGTTGACCATAACCTTGGGTGGATATGTATAAAAAGACAAGAAACAAAAAGATCCGAGAGAAACAGATGCATCATGTATGATGCATTGAATGTCGATCGATTTGATGTGTGTGATGATGCATGCGGAGTGTGGAGAGACCAATTCTTATTTTGAGTTACATAATCACGACTGACAACAATATCACGGAGTAGACTCAGCACCACATTAATACTTGAAAATTGTCCCTTTCCTCAAAATACATCATCTACATTCACCAATGCTTTTCCGAAATCTCAACTTCATTAACATCTACGCCATCCTTAAACCACCTCTCCTCATCCGCAATCTTAACATCATTCCCACTCATCTGTCTCTTCCTCATCCTCCCATCAGCCGCAAAAGTCCAATCTTCAAGGCCATAACATCTCCACCATTGACCATCTCCATCATGAAATTCGTACCAGAACTGTACTGCTATCTACTCGAGTCATTAGGATTCTCTTTCCAGCCATCACTAGAAAACATACTTTATTCTCCGCAAATGCAAATAATTCCTTTCTCAACCTATACCCATTTTCCTTTGCCCATTTCTTGCTTAGGAACTCGACGATCTCGTCCTGGCCTCGGATGAATGTATCGCGGTTTCTCCAGATGGAATCTTCAGTATATGCATTCTTTACCACTTGAGGATTTCTCCAGTATGTCAATTTATCGTCGGACGATTATCAAGTAAGATGGAGAATCATCACGTACTTTGTATTCCACACATCCTGAGCAGCTTTGACCTTGATCCGAGCAGTCTCTTCGGTGAAAGGTGGAACGGGTGGTTTGGTTGCTGATGCCATGTTGATTTTATAGAGAGAGAAAATATCAGCTTGGTTATTGGGATGATGAAGTACGGATAATATAAGTATCAGAATCAGATGAGGGGAAGTTCTTGGAAGGATGTAGATGCATATGCACACTTGATTACTATTGACCTTGTTCAACAACAACAACAACTTATATGTGTTTCTTTCATCCCATCTTTACCCCTTAGTAACCTTATCACTGCGGACAAACGACAACCACAAATGCTTCCCACATCTTTCCCAGACTCTTCAATTCCTTCTTACCCTCGAGCGAATAGCCTCAAAAATCATAACTAATTTAATATTACCATCGTGAGATATTATTAGAGGCGGCAAGATAATCTTCAATCAGCGAAAGTCCGGTTCCTCTCCCCTAATTTACTCGTGAAGTCCAAACAGCGCAAAAGCTGCCCCCAACTGCGGAAAACGGAAGACGGAAAGCTCAAGTTCCTATTCAGCGCAAGCTCTTCACATTAGAGATTTGTGGCTGTTTGATTCAAATACTTTTCATTCATTTTGCATCTTACTGAATATCGACAAGACCTAGGTGGTATTTTCAGAATGACTCCGTGTCACTGATCAGGCTTTTCAATAGTTTTAGTTTTGCTTTGATCTCAGCCCGCTTAGGAATCACTCAGTCATACACTCATTCCTTGATCTTTCCCGTCTGTCTAGATGCGAGTGATGTTGAAAATAGAAATGAATGACCTCAAGATTCCAAGTTTTTGCTTCAAATCACTTTCTATTCTTGAGGATTTTACACTAATTAACCCGCAATGCCTATTAGTTTCACGAGAATTTCACGAGAATCTAGCCCCTGTTGATAGTGATCTCTCACCTCTCAGCGCTTAAAATCCAGTAGTCACATCCTGAAATACGATCGTACCAACCGTACGGTCCCGTCCAGTGTCAGCATACCGAAGGCCATCCAGCCCATCCATCCAGCCCATCGCCAAAATCTAGAACGTCACGATTATGCAAGCAAGCTGACGTAATCACATCACCTTTGAAATCAACCGTGGTCTAGTTTCAGGAACACAAAATTATACAGATGCATAAAATGATGGAAATTATGGATACTTTTCCAACATCAAGGACGAATCAGAGAGAGGGATTGATGTGTTTGGTGGGGTGCATTACCTAACCAAGGTGAATAAAGTTACCAAATATTTTGGGAAGGAAGCTAGTGGTGGGGTGGAAGGTGCTTGAAGTGCAAAATGTGAGTTAATGGCTCCGAAGACGGGTGCGATATGAGGTAAGGTAAAGTTTGTATATATGTAGGAAACCATCTCGTTCTTATCTTCCTTTTCTATTCTCATTTCCTGCAATTCAGATAATTACTTGCAATAATATCAAGCAATATCAATCACATACACATACACACACCCAAACACACACAAAACCTCACCAAAATCAAAATGTCCGAAGCAACCTTGAAACTCGGTGATTCTCTCCCAGAAGGCGTCAAGTTCGGCTGGATCGCCCCCTCTCCCGAAAATGAAGATATCAAGGCTTGCGGAATCCCAATTTCATACAATGCATCCAAAGGTATGTATCTATCTATCTAGATTTTCCCTTCCCAAATTTCACTCAAACTCAAGCAAGCTCTCACTAACAATCTACAGAATGGGCCAACAAGAAAGTCGTAGTCTTTTCCCTCCCAGGTGCTTTCACCCCTACATGCAGCGCATCCCATTTACCAGGCTACATAGCCAACCTCCCGGCTTTGCGCGCGAAGGGTGTCGATGTTGTGGCTACCATTGCCTATAACGATCCATTCGTAATGAGCGCGTGGGGAAAAGCAAACGGTATTCACAATGAAGATATTGTACGTCTTCTTCTCTCCTCCTACCTATCCCGCTTCTTATAAATCCTCAAGAACCTCACTAATCTTTACATCGCATAGCTCTTCCTCTCCGATGCCGACTGCGCTTTCTCCAAGCTCCTTGGATGGACCGCCGGCGAACGGACCGGTCGTTACGCTCTCATTATTGATAATGGAAAGATTGTATATGCGGAGAAGGAGCCTGGAAGGGAGGTGACGGTTTCTGGTGCCGAGGCTGTGTTGAGCAAGTTGTAGGTTTTGATGGAAGGGAGGGGAGGAATGAAAAATAACGTTGATACGATACCAATACATGTACATGTACATGATAGAAATTTGCGAGCGAGATATTAAGCATGGGATACATGTAGATTAGATGGCTGGGTAGATGGCTGGGTAGATGGCTAGATGGTTATATAGAAACCATAGAGGGAATACCATATTGATCTCTACTCCAAGTATACATGTATTTTTGTTCGCTATTTTCAGACATCTTCTCTGTGAAACAACCCCATCACCAAACCATGAGACACATGCTATTATATTGAGTTCGAAGACACCAAATCCCTTGATCCCCAGTAATCGAAGAGTCAGAACCTATCACACAAATCGTCTCTCATACTCCTTTTCAGCAGCCTCCAACTGCGATATCGGAATTAACAATTGTACATGCATTTCGCACCCAGGAGGAGATCTGATAATCAGATATAGACGCCGATACATATGGAATACTGGTGAAGTCTCAAGGGAAGAAAGGGGGAGTTTGAATGGTGTATTGAGCTGGTGTTTTGTGCAAGTATATGCACGTGGAAACGTGGGTATGTGTAACATGTGGAATATTACGAGGAGTGGTGATATTGTGAGTGGTAGGAGATATATGATATGAGGTTGGGGCATTTAGGGGATATGGCAATGGCAATGGTAATGATTTAGAGTCCTAGTCTTCGTGGATGGAGGGGAAATGGAAAATGGAAAAGGGAAATGATGGGGATATACTTATATCCTATCATCCACAAACGACAGCATACATCTCTGATCTTCCTCCTCAATATAACTTCAAAATAACATCCCAGTCTACATCGGATGAGTTCATAACATGATGCTTATTTAGCACCTCTTTCCGGAGCTCTATCTTCGTCTCATCCGCGGGATATGTACAACGGCTCCGTGCTTCTACTCTCTTTGTCCATTAGAAGACTCTCATTTCATGCTTCCCATTTCATGACTCCATTTACGACTCCCACTTCCGCAACCCTGACCTCGCTAGCAAACTCCTATTTATTGCTTGACTAACCCTGTAACCTTTTCTTCGATTTCTTTATCTGACAGTCCTGTTGGGCTCGGGTTAGTATTTTCCTTTTAGTTGAGCGCGATTAGATGCTGTTCCTCCAGCATTCTTTGCCATCTCAGTCCAATTGATAATTGAAACCTGTAATGGCAATCTGCATCCCAACTCATGGCCATTTCTCTTAGCTCCAGCTTGCACACTCTTTACAACACACAATCTAAATCACCCCTCCTTACTCCATGTCTTCCAGCCTCTCTCACACTCCCACTGCACTTCTAAATTGCGCCCCTTCTCATTATACTCCGAGCAAATACCCAACAAATAGACCAAAGTCCATAAATCAAAGATCAACCTACCAGCTAAATCCTCGCTCACCTCCCTCCCAAACTCATATCGTGCATAAACCCTCGGTTGTGTACCCGCTGCCTCTCTCAACATTATTGGCGTATTTGGATTGTGCTTTTTCAACGTTGGGTATGTTCTTGCGAGGAATGATCTAGAGGGGTTGTTAGATTCGGCATTGCAATATTGTACTTATCTAACTGAGACGAGGGGAAATATGGAAGAGTGTAGGAAGGGAAGGACGAGTCTTCAACCGGAAAGAAGGGCAAGGAGGGGAAATCATACCTAGTGGCATCACTATGCGCACCCGTCTGACAAAATAAAAACCTGACTTCCTTCAAAGTCTGCGAGAATGCGTATTTGGCCGACATGTTGATAAATAACTTTTCTTCCTTTCCCAAAGAATTCCACGTCTATTCTCCTTTTCTCTGTCGCGGTTTTGCAGTATCGTATGTGGAAAGTCAAATGTTCATCGCTGAACTAGCTTCAAGTGAAGCTATCCGGACATTGATAATGCGTTTTAGGTTTTTACTGCCTAACGTAGTTATGCAGAAGTTTGTCAATTAATGAATTCAGCCACAACACAAAACTTCTTTATGCAAGATCAAGCAACATAATTTCACCAGCCACTCCATGCCACCCTCCGACGGACTCCGACATCAAGACACAACAGAAAGTGTTGAACAAAGTCTGATAAGGCAAAAGAGCTGGATATTTTGGTTGATTATTTGAATTTGAATAAATTGACAAATTAAAGTGTAAGTAGTATATTTCTTGTCTTTATTTAATTTCTATTTCAGCTTTGTTATACTCAAGGGAGATTGGGGAGAGGTGAAGTTTGGGAGATATTTTGAACGTGGTGAAATGAATTTATACCAATACTAACTCCGGAGTAGCAACGGTTATTTCAATCCACCTTAAACCTCAAATACATACCAATATACTACCCATCAACATCACCACACTTGACCTCGATTTGCCACCAACCCTCACCACAAGAATGTCACCATCAACTCTCACCCGCGCCCTGCGCTTCAATCCAACTTCCATCAATAAATTCGTCTCCTCCACCCCTTCCTCTACCTCAGCAGCCTCCCGTTTCTTCACCTCTAACTCTTCATCTGCGCGTCAGTACTCAACAATTAGAAATGCATTTGCACGAACTCGTTTTGCGGGAAAGCAGACCAAGAGATTCCAGAGTACAGAGGCAGCAGCTGCGACTGCGGCGCAGGCTAGTTGGTTTAAGAGGATGTGGGACAGTCCGATTGGGTTGAAGACTGTGCATTTTTGGTAGGTTTGGGATTTTTCTTTGGGTGCTTGGTCTGGTTTTAGTCTTGGTTTGTGGAAGAGAGAGAGAGAGAGGTGGTGTAGGGGTGCATGGGGGAAGATAAGGGGGGAAATTCGGTGACAAAGGTGCTCATGTAGAGAAATGCAGACATGCGATCCGGAAGATCAAGGAGAGCATAGCCAAATTTATGAATTTATGCTAACTACCATTTTCTAATATAGGGCTCCTGTCATGAAGGTATATAAATCTCCATTTCACCGCGCTATTCCACCACTATATGCTTAGAATTTGCACAATCTCCAAGCTTCCAAAAAGCCCTTCTCAACCATCCAATGCCACTTTCTTGGGAACACTTTTTTTTAGCAATTGATTAATAGCTAACTTATCATCAGTGGGCGCTTGTCCTAGCTGGTATCTCTGATCTTGCTCGTCCTGCCGAAAAACTTTCTCTTACCCAAAATGCCGCTCTCACTGCTACTGGTATCATCTGGACTCGATGGTGTTTAATCATTAAGCCAAGAAACATTCTGTATGTTCCCTTCTCACTTTGTGCTTTCCCTTGAATATCATCTTCGCTCCACCTTGTACGAAACTAATAAATCAAAAGCCTCGCAACCGTCAACTTTTTCCTGGGCATGGTCGGTGTCGTCCAGGTGACCCGTATCCTCATACATCAACGCAGCGAAAAGGCAAAATCACTCACTGATAAAGCGGCTGAGGTCGGTCATGATGTGAAGGGAAAGGTTGAGGATGCTATTAAATCATAAATATTCACATCCTATAACGAAGATATGATATGGGAGAATAGAAGAAGCTACGGCTCAAGAAACTTCTCATTGAGAACTGGAGGCAGAGTATGGAGAGTTTCCACAGAGAAAGGCGGCAGGTTTGCAAATTTTTTCCTTGCGAATAGATGAAGCAACTTGAATTGAACACGGTACTGAGAATTTTCTTGGTCCGATACGAGCTCTTTTTTATTTGCATTTTGTGCTATGCAGAAGTTCCATGTCTGAGAAAGATATGGAGGATTTGGATGAATGAATTGGAAGCTCAATTCCGATATGATGTGAGCTGGTGATGAAGGGGTTGAGGAGAACCGTAATTGTACACTACTATACCTAAGTTTCACAATTCAAAAATGCCTTCTCGGTTCTATATACAATATTCTTTGTGCTTCCATGTGTGTTAGATGGGTGCGATGGGAAGGAGATATCTGTGTGAATCGGATTTGATTTTTATTTCATACAGTGTTACCTAAGTATACCATTCACATTTCGTTTGTGAAAAAGGGGTGCTGAATATACATAGCATTATTTCTCCAATTCTGATATCATTCGATGATATAATATTTATATTATCTAGGTAGTATAGTAGTGCTAGACCTAGAAACATCTCTTTAAGAATATGAAATTACATCGTGATACTATCTATCTATATCTACCTAGGTATCTAGGTATCTAGCACCCATTCATTCATTCATTCATTTCCTGATTATACCTAGGTATCGGATAATAGAATCGAGAACTCTCCTGTTTGTAGTGCAGCTGCGGAGTGCGGGGTTGGGTTTGAGGTTTGAGGTTTGGGCTGGGTGGGATTGAAGGTTTTGAAGGAGAGGTTGAGTTGGGCTTTTGGGGGGTGGGGGGTGCGGGGGGGTGTTTTAAAAAAGAGAAGAAGAGAAAAGATTGATATTGGATTGATATCAGAGGGGGGATTGTTGGTTTTGTTCTCGTATTTTGTATTTTTGTATTTTGTAATGTTGGGTTTTAGATGGTAGATGGTAGGGTTTGAGGTTTGGAATCTGGAGGTTGGAATTTGAAATTGGAGTTTGAGTTTAACTCTGGACTTGAGTCATAGACTTTTAGTAATTGTATCATGCAATGAAAGTTTTTGAGGTTGTACAAATTCTGGTGTAGGATGGATGATGTATGATACGTAGTATAGAAGTTTGATGTTGATCATTGAGGACTGAGGTTCGATGATTCATGGGAGGAGGGGAGAAGAAGGAGAAGGAGAGGTGTGAGATTTCTGCTTCCAGAAGCAAAAATGTAACGGGGGTATTGTAAAATTTAGAAGATGGTTCTTCGTTTCTTATCTTGATGGAAGGAAAGGAAGATATATGAGCACGGAGGTGATTTTCACTGCAGTAGTTCTATAGTAGTAAGATTATATCATGCTCGAATGCAAGGTAAAACAGTTTCTGGATGAAAATGAAGGGGGATTTTCATTATTTTCTCGGGGGTATATCTACCTATCTAGGTAGGGTGTTAAGGAGAAGTAAGGGCAGTCAATACAAAGTTGGTGTAATGAGAATGGTTCTTAGAGTTCCCTGTTTCAATCCGTCACACTTCATTATACTTAAAACATATTTCCCTCATCGAGCAACCCGCATTACTTCCCCGTCTCTCGCCCTCATCACCCATCACTCATCATTTCCATCACACCCCTCAACTTCTCCAACCCCAACTCTAATCCCATATCCAAGCAAATGTACCTCTCTACCCCCATCTCCCCCCTCCCTCCTGTGACCTCCTCCCACCGACCCCCTTTCCAAAAGCCAAAAAGAGCTCCCACCCCCGTGTTCCTCCCCCTCTCCACAAACACTTACCAAAACCCAATCCCAACCTCCCAGTTCCAAGCCAAAACCCGCAAAAGAAAAAAGCAAAAAAAACATACAACAGTGGGGATTCGCTGGTGGTCACCCACCCAACTACTAATCTACCGATCTGAAGCTTGTGTATGGCAGAGCGGACGGGATGCCCAATTCTCTTCAGTCTATGGTCGTATGTATTAGACACTGAGGTTTGGGGAGTTATATTCTACTCTCTCTAGTACTCTAATCTAATATAATTCAATCTGATCTAACAACAATCTGATCTAACAACAATCTGATCTAACAACAATCTGATCTAACAACAATCTGATCTAACAACAATCTGATCTAACAACAATCTGATCTAACAACAATCTGATCTAAATTATTTCTCTAAGAACCTTGAAAGGGAGGGTACCTAAGTTAGTGAGGGGTGAAAAGAAGAGAAGACAAGAAAAGAGAAATCTCACCGTCTTAAATCTCACCTCCTGAGTAATCGCTCCCTCCAGTTATATACTCACATATATTGTCACAAATGATAAGGAGATTTTCGAGATGCTCATTTTGACTGATTGATGTAACGTGAAGATGAGGGTTAAGTAATTACATGTAGAATGTACTTAATGTTAGATGAATAGCATGGGATCTTAAAGTTCTGTCTAATTAGATGGATTAGCTGGTCTGAGAGGCTGGATTTCATCTCCCTGATGATTCGGAATGAAGGGTCAATTTTTCATAAGTTTGGCGGCGAGTGTTGTATCCCACTTGGAAGGTTGCATGGTGAGATTACAAACAAAGCAAAAAGCTTGCGCAACATAAGAAACTTGAAACTCCAGTGACGATGGGGTGTGACGAAGCCGTTGTAAGGAGTTTATCTAGAGTGGAAAGGCACGGCATCACGCGGAGAAATAAAATTATAAAGACGATTGTACAGTGTAGAAGTCATGATATCATAATTCATAAATGGAGTGAGTCTGCAAGCTCTCAATCTAATGGCACCACAACTCCTTGACAGACTCGTCAATATTCCGCGCCATCATCATCACCCATTCCATTCCGTTCTTCAAATACCATGAAAGGAGATTCTTCATCTCCATCAAAAACTCTTTTCCACTCCTCCTCGACATCCTTCAAGACTAGATCATTGAAGGCGAGGTCTAGTTTATCCTTGGTTCCTTGCTGCTCGTAATATACACTATAAAGAACTTGCCCACCATCACCCTCGTTTGTCCCGAGAAACTTGGAGATGACCTCCTCTAAAAGAAATTTGCCAGTCTGCGTGGTGGAAGATGCGGAAAGGAGAGTAGTAGCGTAGAGGATACCTGAAATCACCATTAGCTATTTGATACCACAAAAGTAAGGTCAAATAATTTGAGAATGATGGTAGCATTATCAGACAGAGTTGTTATCTTCAATTGAATTCAGACAATGTAGATAAGTATTTTAAGTTTGTTCATCATATAATGCGTGATTGAGTAGAAAAGAAGGGATAATACTAACATTGACCCGCAGGGCATTCACCAGTTTCGCTGGAATGAGCCATGATATACACCGGATAATCTTGACTGAAATCTGATGTTGATATAGTTTTCGTTGGGAAAACGATGGCAGATACGGCAGAGGCTGGAGAACCTTCTACTGTACTAGTAAAAAGGTTTTTCAAAGGCGACGACACAATAGCCATAGTTTTGGCAACGTGTATTGCGTTGGGAGGGGCGTCTTTGTTAATTCGAGTAATGTATCTGGTTTTAACCTTCTCATCATTTGACAGCTCGACTTCATGTATTGAGGTGCCATCATCCTCAATACATTTCTCATTGCGGATGCCTGTCCCCAAAACATACACCCCACCACCTACTGCACCAGCTCTACACGCAACTTGCGCAACTTCAGCTCCACCACCCCATTTAGGTACGACAGCTCCAAATCCAGGACCAAAAACACCAATTGATGTCAGATGTCTTTGGATTCTCGGCAGCGCGTATCCCACTTTTGTATCCTCAAGTGTGTCGAGTGACAATGTCAAAGCTCCAATGAGTATCTGCAGATTCTGAGGAAGTTTGAAATCATCCGCGAGAAACTGTGACAATCCCATCTCAGCTTTATCTTGCCAGACGTCAACTTGATTCTCGTAATCCACGACAAATTTCAAGAATTTCATCAGCGATCGCTTTGCGCGATTATCGATACTGTCATCTTGAAAGATATCTTCTCGACCTGATGGCAGACGTTTCAGTGCTGCATCGTTATATAAGAACCAGCTACCGGCAGCTTGAAATTCCAGCTGCTTGTAGACTTTCGAGGACACGAGGGCGGACAGGAGTGGTGATCGCGTGTAAATTATTTGTGGCGAGAGGGTAAGATTGTATGCTCTGGAGAAGCTTAACTTCTCTTTGTGGGCAGAATCGTATGCTGCAGAAGCATTGCTGAAACTTGATGTACTGTTCTGCGAAACCGACTGCTTCACCCATGTGTCTATTTCCTGCAAACTAAAGGCTGCTTCTTCATCTCCATAGTACTCATTACTATCAACATGCAATATTTTCTTGTTCGAACGAGAGAGGGCTCTTCATGCTACTATGTTAGTTAGTTTTCTTCTTCAACTGCCTCGTCTTATGCAACCAGGTCCACGACGGAACTGATAGAATCATTAACTTACAAGGCAAGCAAAGAATGCTTCAATCCAGTGCCCTCAATCACCAAATCCCATTGCGTTTCGCTCAAGGATTCCATTTTACTTCGGTCGCGAAAAGTTTGTGCAATTTATATTGAGGCTTAGTTGAGCTTACTAGCTCAATCGCTAAAACCAACTTTAAGCCAAACTAGGTTTAGCGTCTCAGTCTCTCAAGCTTTGATAAATTTCCCACGAAATCTTTTTTTCTTTCTCTCATCAGTCGTCCGACACAATTCAAATCTTCGCATTCCTCATGAAGATGCGGTCGTAAGGAAAGATCTTTCAGTAGATCTTTCTAGTTGGACGAAAGACCAATTCAGCGTCCTGTATCTACTGCTCTGGAAACTATGTTCTGAAGGAAGCGGTTCGTAATGGTTGCTACATATCAATGGCCGACGGGATATCTCTAAAAGTTGGAATTTAATCCCGCACCTTGAGTTATCATCAGGCAGGCAAAGGGAGATATCTGTGATACGGGATATAAAATTTACAAGGCTAGATATTACGGTGCTCGAATGGCAGATGCAGATGCTGCAGGTTTATCGATACGTAGTATAACGACATACATTGACGTGGTTCGGAGCCTCAGGGAACACAGATGCTGTGCTGGTTCCTGATTGAAATGGCTATATTGCTACAGCGTTTCATCCGCCTGTTGTGTTGTAGTCGGAAATTCTGGCTTAACGGCCGTCCGTGTACCGACGTGTTCTTGTTGTACTGCATTACTATGGCTTCGGTCTTCTCGCAGATATATGCTGCAGCCAGGTAATTTATATACTCGGTAGCCTTCAAATGCAATTGTTTCATTTCAAGAATTTGTCCTGTGATTATTAAATGTTTGAGATTATAACAGTACCGGCTAATGAGCCTATGATGAATTACAAAAAAATAGTTGAGGCGATTACTCCAAATAGAGATGCCCACAATTTCCCGCCTTGATGCCCTTTGGTATAAATTTTTGGGGATTCTGGCTCTCTCCCATTGCCCCGTAACACCGTTAGACTTAAATATTTACTGATTTTTGAAAGTCCAGCTCATAAATAACATACACCCACGAATAAACCCCAATTAAATAGCATAATTTTCAGTATGTAAGAAAATCTCGTCTTTACTGTCATCGCCCCAAATATCCGCTTGCAGCTTCGCCACCGTAGTTGCTACATTGATACGCATTTCAGGAGGACCGCAAACGAAGACGCATGTCCTCCTCCCAAATATACCATGTCCATCAGGCCCCCCAGTGGCCATCTCCTTCAGCATGTATCCTAGATCAGGACGACCATACTCAGTAGTCCACCCCTCCTTTTTCTTGGGCGCAACAAATGCAAAACGCATGAGATTCTTTTGAAACAAAGTAGGTGTTGATGCGAAGCCAAAGTCAAAGGTTGGATCCGGGATGCTTTGTTGGAAATTTGACTGTGGAATCTGGAGCTTTAATTCCTCCGACTTCTGTCTCAAATGAGCGGGTTGCGGGGGTTTCAAAGAAGGCATGGCCTCTATCTCATTTGACGTCTTCGGTGTGTCTTTTGCTGGAGGTGTGGGTGCGGACTCTCGGGGCGCGAATTGTTCTGAGAGCCGACCTTCTTCCGAAGATTTCATATCAGGATTGTATTGCTCTGCAGGCTCGTCAACATGGTCTTGAGGGTTATAGCTATTGCGTGCTGTATCAGGAATAAAGCTAGCTCGATTAGAATTGGCTGAGGGCGGAGCGTATTGGAAATGAGGAGCATCTAGCTTATGTGGGGGTGCTGGAAAGTGGAATGATTCTTTGGAATCACTTTGTACTTTGGTGCCCAAACCTAGAGGCGACAAGAATTTTCGGGTAGCCTCGTGGGAATCTGGGGATAATGCTGCCAACAGAGAACGTGTCTTCTCAGAGTTCTTCGATTTTGACTCTGTCGTTGGTGGTGGAGGAAATGAGGTCTGTACATTAGGGTGTAGTCTTGGCTGTAGATGTTTCGAATGTGGTAAAGATGTTATAGCATCTTCATTCTCCCTTCTCAATTCCCTTTCCCTCTCTTCGTTGCCCTGAGCTTCATCACGAATGAGAGCCGAGTTCCGTTTAGATGCAATACCTGCAACAAAACCGTCCAACTTGTCGTGAAATGCCGTGCTCAACGGTCGTTGGGCTCGTCCAGCAACATTTGCCTTTGCGTATCTCTTTGCTGTCGTCACAAAGAATTGGCAATTAATAGTGTCTGGCGGTGCGTATTCTCTGCAGATCCTAAGCTCTTCCTTAAACCAATCCATGGATTCAAGCCTCTTCAATGCCCATACAACTTCAATCTTCTGAGTGACTGCTTTCCCATCCCTCATTCTCTTAATCAAGTTTAGTAGCTGTGAAACGATGGCTGTGATGCCACTCCCGCCAGCGAAAAGAATAACAGTGTCGAATGCGGCAAGTTCTCGTTGCATACCGCCGTATGGTCCATCCAAATAAGCGCGATATGTTTTGAAGGGCCCGTTGTGAGTAGCAGTCTCAAGTACTTTCTTAGTAAACCCTCCAAATGGTCTGAATACCACGATACAATCCCTATATTCTTCGCCGTACTCGGAC
Source organism: Sclerotinia subarctica (assembly GCA_025389085.1). Lineage (NCBI taxonomy): Eukaryota > Fungi > Ascomycota > Leotiomycetes > Helotiales > Sclerotiniaceae > Sclerotinia > Sclerotinia subarctica. Next base: position 922,103 of record QRFI01000007.1, read on the forward strand.
GGGAAGTCTTCACTGCAGAGAGAAGAGATGGTAAAAGGGTGGTTTTCGAACACGGAGATCCCGGGCATACGGAGGTAGACGTATTGACCAGGCCTCCATGTCATCTGTGTTGGAACAGTTACCTTGATTGCATTCTCTGCCATCAGAGTAATAGCAGCCTCATCACCAACCAAAAAAGAGCTTCTCCATGGCTTTGCCCAATTCAAATTACCGATACGCGTGAGATAAGCTAAAGCCCAGATGGCGACGGTTGCGTAAAGGTAGCTCCAGGAGGTAAGATAATTATTAGTGTGCCAAAATAACATGCCCACATAAACCACGGCTGCTGGGATATGGAGAACGACGAATAGTTCGTATGCAAGTCTTCGAACGATTGGCAATGACCCAACAATGAGCCATCCTAGTGGAACCAGGCAGGCGATTCCAGTCCCATAGATAATGCCACGGCTTGCTGGGAAAAGTTTGCCAAAAACTGTCATTCCTCCATCATCCCATACAGGTTGTACGTAAAAGGGGATTGTGTGCACGAGGGCCAGGAAGAGACACAGGTAGCCTCCCCATCGATGAAAGACACCTAGTCGATCATGACCTATTCCTGTTATCCATGAGATTAGATTGGACTTCATGGCCGTAGCAATTAACCACGGAGTCATCGCCACCGACATCATTCCTGCCCTAATAGCCAGTGGAGGGGATCCATATCGAATGCTTTCCCAATATAGCGGCTGGGGTAAGAAACACTGGAGTGTGACAAAAATTAGGCCGATTATTAGTATTGCAAAGGCCGCCAAAGAGGGAAACGCGGTGATAAGTCTTTTCTTGTATCGAAGCTCTGGAATTGGACGATAGAATACCCATCTAAACAATGCTAATGTATCGTTTATTAATGGTATTGACGACCAATGTGACCCTTTTGTGACAGCAATAAATGGTTTCTCATCAGAAGTCGGTGCAGGAAAGAATTGCTGCTCTGATCCTGCAGTATGGATATTTGACATTGTGTATTCATCTTGCTGTTGCTGATAGTGGCGTACTAATTGATTCTCGACTTCATTTTTGTGGTATGCTTGTCGCAGCTTGTCCGTCCAAAGATGATATGCTCTAGTTATTGCGACTAGGCAAACTAAAATCAGCGGAAAGTAAGTCCATGCCAATGCATATTTCCCTGCATTCTTCCATGGATCCAGAGTATTGGCTGCGACCAGACCAGGAGGGCTAGTCGCCGTGAGTGGGATGTTTATCCGTTTTGCAAAATCCTTAACGGTCTGAGACGCAGCCCCCACAACTGATGTTTCCTGTGACGTTAGATCAACCATCATGGACTCGGAGGCGGATCAAATCTCCAAAAATATTCGATGTCCAAGGTGAAGTTTTATCTGACCAAAATCGAGTCCGAGTTCGATATGTGTCGACCTGCACTTGGGGAGCAGGGTATATCCAAAGGATGCCGGATCGAATTCAAAGTGGTGAAGGTCCCAATAGGATGACTCTAGTATATATGATGAACATCGGGTCTTAAAAATTGTAGCGGCATCTAGTTAATTGTGTCGTAAAGATGTTGAGTCTGTAGGATGTACGGGGATTCCGGATCCCTCAGTCGACACAAAAGACTTGAGCGAGCGGTAATGATGATAAAATATTATAACAGAACTCGACCAAAGCGAGGCACGACAAGTCTATACGGCAAACAGCTTCTCCGGATAAAGTAGGATATATCACAAGAATATCGGTGTGGGGAATGGCCGATGATTAGTACGCAAAGGTCCACAATGTTCCTGCAGGTGGATTAAATCCGTCACTTCGTCACCTGCAACCACTGATTTATTGCATTCGATCACCTCGAGATATGCACATACCCGGAACCGAAAGGCGTCCAAAAAGACAAGGGGTTAGCAGATTCAAGGCGAGAAACTCAACTTTCCCTTATATTCTGGTATGATGGGTGGCAATGTGAAATTGATGGAACGTAGTGTTTATGTTGTTGTATCGTTGGCAAAATTTGTGATTTGTTCTACAATGGTACTGGCCGCCACTCCTAGGATGATAGCGTCGAGTCGAAGATTTGGACCCCGAAGCGGATGTGCCCTGTCTTGATCAAGGAAGATGCCGCGGTTTCCGTTATCGAATACCATGCAAGTGGCTCCCGCCTAGCAAATGATATACAGACTGAAGCATGTGGAGGACGTGCGTAGATGACTCAAGATGAATTAATAACAACGCTGCTCACATGAGGACATTTCAATCTCCCTCACGTTCTTCGGCAGTCCGTGTTATTCAATATGACGGTTGCAATTTTTCTTCATGCCCAACAGAAAAGGAAGGGGAAAAATCTTGCAGCACCATCTCATTGCAAGGAGTGTGATACACATGCATGGCCAAGGATACATACTGAATGGCGTTGTTGAAGTTGAACAAAGTCAAGATCAAGATTTTTCCTATGGCCCGAAAGGAATTGGCCAGTTAAGCTTCAAGGATAGCTTTCTCCATTGAGACAATGAAAAACGTGATTGTGCAATTTTGCAAATTTGTGATGATTTCTCTGGTGGCATCAACCAATCATTGTCTGTGATGGAGGTTTTTGAAGGTTGCAGTGCATAGAAGCGCTAACACACGCACGTTGATTGCCTCGCTTATATTTTAGCTGCTGAAAGGGGCCCTGTAAATTGCAATATCCCCGGCTCGGTAAGTCGTACAGCCATCTGCAGGATAAATTCGATTTCCTGATCGTAAGTAACATTGCCGTCGCCCAATCATCATCTCCAAACGACTCGTAAGATTAAACAATGATCATTGATGAGATCCCGACATTAGGGCCATTGGAGCAAGTTAAGGCACAAGCTGTTGGAACCTCTCACGATTCATTAAAAGCTTCTCCACCTCATCACATTTTCGTAATCACAAAGACGATAATAGTGCAGTCAGTGGCTTTCTAGTTTGGGGCAATATGCGCGTATGATACTCGAATCCCGAAAGAGTAGACTTACATAACCATGAGCTATTTGACATTAGCTCGATATAGCTAGATGCTCCAATAAATTGCCTATAGTTCCAAATGCTATATCTTGAAATGGAATATTCTCCCTCCCCCCATCAACTACCATTGAACAAAGATGGAAAGCGCTTATCAGTAATATCTCCGGACTGGTTGATCGGCAGTTCAATGACAATCGGCTCTCTATCAAAGTCAGAAGCCATGAGACAAACTTTGTGATTGAGAGAAAGTTTGATTGTCCCTCTGCTAAGATTACGGAGTACGTCTGCAAACAGAATTTCAATACGGAGTAGACCCATCAAAACTTCCAGCCCGCGCTCAGTCCTCGACCCTCCATTTCACCTCCACCAAGGTTGGTCTGCGCTGCTCAAGTGGAGAAAATTGAGACAAATGCACACCGTCATTTATTTGTTGCAGCCTGCAGGCACGAAATTCAACAAGGGCTTCTCTTTCCACGGAGTATGAATTGACCCATTAAATGAATAAAATTATGAATGGCAAGGTAAGGAAGGTAAGGAGGGGTGAGTGTCACACTGCGCCCAAGTCCGAGGCGAGGATGGAAGATTTTTCAGCCTTGTCCTCAGCTGTCTTTTAATTGGCTAACATCACACGGCTACACCCGCAACTTAGCATTTTTAGCTCCAAAAAGAAAAAAAAGTTCAGCCGATGATATTCAACTGATAAACTCAAGGTTCCGCCTCGTGATCTTCAACACGAAGCAGGTAAATAATAAAACCCTTCAACAATGACATCTACGGTTCAACCCACACTCTCGTTTCCTCGGGAAACTTTCGCGAAGCTCTCTCCTCATCCATATCTCCTCGCACATCTCCAACCAAGCTCTCCAACTAATTCATCTAAACGCGCAAATGGCCGATCGCCAACTCAATTTCGCGGCCCACACATCAATACCGGCTCACTCACTCATGCTGAGGGTAGTGCAGTCGTACGTATAGGAGATACCGCCGTCGTCTGCGGAGTCCGAGGTGAAATTCTTCTTGCCAGCAATGTTGGAACCTACCGAGTCGACAAATCTACGACCGCTCCCTCGTCGCGACCGGGGTACAATGAAGCCAAAGAATTGGATTTACTGGTTCCAAACATTGAGCTAGCTACAGGATGTTCGCCTGCATTTTTACCTGGTCAGCCACCGACTACATTGGCGCAAAGTTTAAGCACGAGGATATATTCATTATTACACAGTTCGCGCATGGTAGATGATGAGGACTTGAGAATTTGGTATCAGCCACCAGATCTGAACGAACAGGACAGAATGGAAGACGAAGAAGAACCAGAGAGCGTTGAGCCCGAAGTTAAGGCATTTTGGACTTTATACATCGACATTTTGTTCATTTCGCTTGATGGAAACCCATTTGATGCTGCTTGGGCCGCTGTTGTATCCGCTTTAAGGAATGTGAGATTACCAAAGGCACATTGGGACGTAGATCGAGAGATGATACTCTGTGATGATGAGATATCTTTATCCAGGAGACTTAATTTGAGAGGACTGCCAGTTGCTGTCACATGTTTGGTATTCAAGGCAAAAGAGCAAAAGCGCGGAAAGGATAAGAAATATTGGGTCTTGGTGGATCCGGACACATTTGAAGAAGGGTTATGCGATGAGTCTATCACTATGGTCGTTGACTGTGAAGCAGGCAAGCCAAAAATAATGGGGTTGTCGAAAGCTGGCGGCACAACAGTTGGAAGGGACGAGATGAAGCACATTCTGGAGTTAGCCGAGACAAGATGGCATGAATTAAGTCCATTGCTAAGTGGATAATTGTACAAACATTAATTTAAGACGAGATTATATGTATTCGCCATTCTCTTAGTGAAGAATGAGCACAGATTGACCCTAGTTTAGGATGTTGAGATTGTGACGAATTCGATCTCTGCAGTAAAGACCACTTTCTCCTCCTGTTCCCTAGTAAAAGAAACTGATCACCACTCAATTTTGACTCCTGTCATATCACCATGGCTAGGGAGATTGATAGAAAGCTTGCATATGATGCACTTTCGACTCGTGGGAGCTCGGTCATCACAAATACTTTTAGTCATAACCCAAATTTCTATTCTTGTTAGACTCTACCCTGTTGAGTAAATGCGTGAAGCGATCAAATTATACTTTTGAATATCGCTTTGTTCACTGTTTTTTAAGTCTTTGTAAGATCTTGTGATCATAAGGTGGCTTCAATAAGTAGAGCTTGGCCAATATATTGTCAGAATTTTCTTTTTCACATTTTCGAGATTGCTTGAAAACTATTGAAGTTATTCCGAAAGGCGAATAGTGATATGAGACCTCCCAATTCACTCTTTGATTGTGGGTAGATATATTTTGGTATTCTACTTTTTAAGTGTGTGACAATATTGACAATCAGGGGATTTTGCTTTTCTACTTATTTCCAGACATTAAACATAAGGTCCCATTTATGTCGCAGTCACACATTATGCTTTTACAGGCAGTCATCGAAAGGTCATGACACCCACATTTACAGTCATCAGTATGAGTCTTTTTTTCGTATGAGTAACTCTGTACACCGAGAGCTATGAATAACTTATCCATGCCATCAGAGGTATACACACCTCTGCTAATCTTTCATCAGCAGCTCCTTCCTTTCTTCATTGTTTCAAAGACTTTTGGTAAATCATTCTATTACACTGCGAATCTCATACCTTGGAACACACTACAATCAGCGATCAACTAATACAAGTATGCAACAGCACTCACATTCGTACCGCCATAAGCTGAGGGTTTCTGGTCTAGTCCTTTACTTTGTCATCGTGCCATCGTGCCATCTTTCCTCGTCATCTTCATATTTTTGGGACTGTCTGGCCTCTCGGTTCTCAAATTAGAAGATATTATACAGAGCAGCGAAACAAATTCCTTGTTTACATATGGTTATGTAGAATTCTATGATGACCCCTCTGTGTCCACCAAGGACAACGTTTCATGCTCTCTGCAGGCTTCAGGTATGTCAAGCAGAAAAGCTATCTACCTCATTTCAACCAAAACCCACGAAGAGTAAGATGTTAATAGTTCTTGATAGATATTACACTTTGGTCTTTATATCCAGAAATGCAAGATTCGGTTAAGACGATGTTGGGGACAGGGAGGATTTGTTTTATGGCCTTGTTCCTTATAATTGTTTGTATCTATTGCTGCTTTATCATTTATTGTTTTTGTATTCAAGTTACTAAGTATTAGAGATAATTGTGTGGCTTTGTTTGCTTGTAACCTTGTAAGATTCCTAACTTTCTTTTTTCGTTGTTGTTATATCTAAGTTATGTTGATAATCAGATTATCTCTATATTACTTATAATTGGGACAGTCTTTATGATTCAAATACCTTCATATGTTATGGAGGCAATTATTGCTAGCGTGTTATTAGACAAATTTTCGGTGGTAAGAGGAACTGGAATCTTGGCTCTAAGCTATCTGACTACAATAATCAATTGTTTCATTTTACGTATTTTTTTTTTTTGGTTTTTAGCTGGAAGGGTATTTAGATGAAAGAGGATGAGACTTGGATTTAGGATCACGTGAAGGTGTTCTATTGTTGTGGTTGTTGTGATATTACTTGATCTATTACCTGCAGTTCTTTCAAGTCTAGTGCTATAAAATTGTTATTCCATTTAAACTAAAAAATTTAATATATAAATTTCATAACAAAGCTGAGATTGTCTGATTTCTAGCCAAACACTTATCCAGGTTCAATCCCTTTTCGTTATCTGACTTTCCATTGCACATTTGAAATTTACTTGAATATAACTCAAGGGCTAAACATATGGCGATGTGCTTATTCTACAATCCAAATGGTTATATTAAGAATATCATGATTATTCTCTTAGTTTTAAGAACTCCGTATAGGTGCCTTCTTCCCCTTTTCTTATTTGGACGATTCTCATTATCAATATCTTCATCATTAAATTGCATGATCACAGTGACCTCAGCAGTTCACATATCACAGTCTTGGCCAATCATAAGTAAAGTTTATGATGACTTGAGTAAGCTTTATACTCGTTGTATTGTGATTTGATAAATATATCTCCTTCAGTCAATTCAGTCAATTCAGTCAAGTCGGACGACATAAAGATGGGAGATATTGCATTGCAACAATCATTCACACATATCAACAGAGAGGTGGCAACTAGTCACTACACCAACAGTTACCTCAAACTCGATTGTGACCAATTCATTCACCAGATATCGAATCACATCATTGCGAAATATGTCACGCTCTTCCTCCACCTCGTCCTCTAATTGAAAACTCTACATATTTAGTGCGCGTTCGGATCGATTATTTTTTCACATTTAACCACATTTGCACCAATATATTAGGCCTAATATAATCAAACCGAATATAATATTCCAGCGAATATATATTGAATCAAATATCTATGTTTATTGAATACAATATTGGACCCAATAAAAAATATTGAGTTTAATATATATTTGTTCAAATATTTGAACTATTTCTTATACCATAATCAATAATAGCTTCTTGTTATTATTAAAAAGATATCTGGAAAAATTCGATATCTCAAACCCCCCTTATTACTTTTTCTAATATTTCTCAAATATATTAGCCTCACTCAAATAAATCCAAATATATATTAGACCCAATATTTTATTGAGCCCAAAATTTCTAATATTTTTGAAAATCGATCCGAACGGACCCTTAACTCTTCATCCATTCTGATTCACCAACACCAGCGCGCATTTCAATATTCCACTATTACACAGGCTGACAGATTAAATGAAAAGTGAATAACTCAGTGTTAAATTTCCCAACTCGGCATAATGCAGTCTCAAAATGACTCCGTATATCACAATTCAATTGTGAGGATTGTCAAGCTCTGTATCATAGCTCTTTCCAATCTCTCTTCTCCTTAACAAATTTCTTTCATCCCCGCGCGCTAGTTTCGAGCAGTCAAAAGTATAGTGAGTTGCATAATGTCTAACTACTAAAGTTTTCGACTGCATCAAAAAGCCCAAGAAGTTCTAAAGCAAGCAGAGGAGTTCCACACGAGTCTCCAAAAGGAGCAGGAACAAAGGCAAGCCGGAAAAATCGCTCTAAATCCGTCAAAAGATGAATGTGGTACCCCTCAAGTGAGCACCAATCCCAAAGAAGAGCCGAAAGTCAAAGTCATTGCACGAGGAAGAGGTATGTCTCGATTGTGGCATGAAGCCGAAAATTGCGTTTCCTACTTTTCCACCCTCAGCGCTTTGCTCTCACTACTCTTCTTCTGATTCCTGGACTTGTTTTTGCGTGTTATCATCAAGGAGAACTCTAACTCCTTACACTCACCACGGCTTCGGCTACCCCTGGCAAAACTAGTGAAAGTCTGGATGCAATAAATGGAGGTGGGGATGATTTTACCTGCAAGATATATCTATGGTATTATTGTGTTTCGGGTGTTGCAGCCGAAGCTGGCAAACATGTGAATGTAACGGATAGTTGCCATCAAACAAGGTAAGGTATGACTTTTTTGATGTTCAATTAGTTATCATGCAATCGTGTAACTTAGACTTGGTTCTTTACATAGCCTTAACCGAACACATACTCCCTTCCCTCAACTCAACATTTACACCTCCTCTTCCTAGAGCTGATATCCCTGGGCCCATTCAGGAGATACACAATCTCTTTCAACATTATGCATATCCAGCTTTCGCTTCATACATCGTCGCCATCTTTCTCTTGCTCATATTTGGTAATTTATTCATCTGGTGGTTCGGCGCTACCACTACTGCTCACAAGAAAAAACTTATCCTCTTACTCTCCGTCACTTCTTTCCACCCTTTTCCCTTCCACCCTACCAAAATCCAGTTGAACCCTTTGAACCACTAAAAAGCCACATGCTAGGTCTTCACAGCTTGTTTCGCCACCCTTGCAACACTACAAACCTATCTCTGTTACCACACCATCTACATACTCTCTCAAGCAATCAATCTCTCAAAATCCAGTTTAACCATAACCATCACACCCTGATTTCTCTACCTCCTCATCGCGCATCTCTTCCGAATTATCCTTCTTCTTAACATCCTCATTATACCAACAACAAAATGCATCAAACGGCGACGCGCCCGACGGGAGCACCAGGCTCTAGAAGCCCAGGTTTCCGAAGCGGCTGGAAAAGAACCCCTGGATGAAGTTACAAAAGTTTGTAGTACTCCTGCTGGACGTGCCGAGTTCGGCTCTGGTAGCGATAGTGATGAGGAGTTGGAGATCCTTCATCATGGTTATTATGGTTATTCCATACCAGCTCCTGAATAGCAGCGAATTCATCGCAAGCAACTTGAGATTCAGTCTAAAAAAGTAAAGAGAGAACAGGGAAAAGATGAAGAAAGAAAACGACTTAGGGGATGAGAGGTTTGAAATGGTTTATTTGTGATGTTGTGATTCTTTCTCTTTTTTTCCTTTTTGGTCTGACTTTCGAACTCTTAGATTTAGGATAACTTTTGTGAGTCAGACATTTGCTAAATACATTTCATTGATAAATTTTCTTTTTTTGTCTGACTCTAGTTAGACACCTCTCTAGGATGACTCTAGTTGAACTCCTCTCCAAGATGACTCGAAGGAGTCAGATAAAATTTAGAAACAAGTCATACCATTTCATGAATCATAATTTAGAATCCATATTCCAATTATCTTTGAGAAGCCTTGATAAAGTTCTCACTTCATACCCTATCTATTCTACCACTTTACTCTCTACCATTTACATTCCACCAGAAGTCAACAAACCACAAACCACACTCAACCCCAAACCAGCACTTCACCCCGGCCCAAAACAAAATGATACCCACTCTACGCAAAATCCACTTCAACCTCCCATCTCATTCCCACTCCCACTCCCACTCCCACTCCCCCACTTAACACACCCCCCCTAACAAACCTACAAACATAGTCTCTACCTCACCACCAGCACCTCTCTCCTAACCCTAATTCTCATCCTCATATCGCTCTTCTACCAATTTCCAGGACCCGACAATTCTCTACTCGATATCGTGGGCTCAGATATCACATATAAGATTTACATGTTTCAATATTGTGTTTCTGGGGGGGAGAAGGGAGATAGTGGAGTTGATAGGGATTTGTATGCGCCGAATGGGGAGGGATGTCATTTGGATTTTAATCGTAAGATCTTTTCTTTATTTTGTCGAATTTTTGGGATTTTATTATATTATATGTTATTTGTTTTATATTTTTATTTCCAACTCCTTTCTCTTTTCTTTCCTCTTCCTAATCTAAATCGTATCCATCATATCTATAATAAACACAAAACCAGAAAACAAATCTAACTCCTCAACCCCCCATCTAGCAATCGGCTACGTCGTCTCCGCAACCAAGATTCACGCCTCAGATACCGATCTCCATCTTTTCCACCGTTTAACAGCTGCAGCTTTCTCTTTCTACTATATTGGAATCCATATACAAATTCTACTTACGTACCTCTTCATTCGTTCGTTTCTCCGAACGGGCAAAAGTCTTTACGGGAAATTAATGTACTTCCTCGGGGTACGTATGACTACACAACCCATCCTATCCTATCCTACCCGCTCCTCTCCTCCTTCACCATCCCCCCAGCCCCAAAACAAAAATTAATCCAAAACTAACCCTCCCCCTCTTTCCCAACACAGTTCCAAACAACCATCTACCTAATCCCCGCCATCTGTCTAACCTCGCTCACCTATCTCTCACGAAGAATCACCACAACGACCTCTTCATTCTCAGCATCCCCTAACTACAAACACTACTCCAAAATCGGCACACTCTACTCATTACTCCTCCATTCATTTTGGATAACATGGATACTCGCATTAAGTATTCTCGTAACCATAATTTTCTGCACAAAAGGCGTACGTATACGTAGGAATCAACAAGCGAAGCCAAAGAGAGCGGAGAAGAAACAGGAAAAAGCAGTAAGAAATTTAGAACCCATCCAAGAAACCCAACCGACTCAAGAAAACCGGGAAGAAGCACGCGAAGAATGGGACGAGCCGAGTACTCAGAACATAGGAAGATTACACCACGCGCGGCAGGGTGTGCGTAGGACTCTGGATTCGCACCCTTCTATGGTAAACGCAGAAGGAATTCGAAGACAGCGGTCTTTCGCGACGGGATCGGGGGGGAATTCGGAGAATCTGGATCTGGGGAATTTAGAGATGGTTAATCATTGGGGTTGATAATGAAATATATGTAAATAAATAAATAAATATATAAATATACATTTACCAAAAATTCATAAATCCCTCCTCCCTCCTCCCTCCTCCTCCCCCACCATCACCATCACCATAACCACAGAACACCCCCGCCTCCCCCCCAAAAAACACCGAATAAATAAATAAACTCCCAACCCCCTCCCTCTTCTCCTTCTCTCCCCCCAAAACAAAATCATCAAAATCATACCACAACATAACATCTCAAACAATATCCAAATCATCCAAATATCCAAATATCCAAATCACTCAAAAAATCCAATTTTTTTTTTCTCTCCTCAAAACCCATACATATCCCTTCCTTTCCTTTCCTTATTTATTTATTCAACTCATAACCTATCAAACTTAAATAACCTCAAAATAACCTCAAAATATCCCCAATCCCCAATCCCCAACTCCCAACTCCCAACTCCCAACTCCTCAAAGCCCACACATATCCCTTCCTTTCCCTTCCTTTCCTTACCCTTCCTTCCCTTCCCTTATCTAGATATCACAAACTTCCAATCCACCCACCCACTAACCTACTCACTCACTCACTCACTCACTCACTCACTAACTCACCACCCATCAAACTTAAATACCCTCAAAATAACCTCAAAATATCCATCCTCTGCTTGCTCAGACAGCTAATTCCTAAACTCCTACATTCCCGCATCCTAGGTACGTATCTATCAAAACATTTTCTTTGAGATTAGACTTAGATATGGAGATGAGCTAATTATTAACTATTCGCACTTATATCTATTTCACAACAGGAATCTCAATGTAAAACTAATAAATTTCAATAAATTTCATATTCATATTCCATTTCGTAAGATGATATTTGTGATAAAAAAAAGATAGCCACCTGGCAGCAACGCATGCCCAAAATGTTATGCAAAATCCGCCGACCCATCCATCTATCCATCAAGTTTCTACTTCACTTCTTCTCATACCTAGACAACGAGCCATTCATTCATCAATCATCTCATACCAAGTCATACAGCCATTATTCTTCAATTGCCGCCTATTCGGCAATAACACCATACCTACTTCTCAGATCCCCAATATAATCCTGTTGCTTCTCCATTCCTGCCGCCACAAGAGCAATTAATGCGGCACCGACTCCAGATCCATCCTTAGCAATACCAATTCTAATCCTTCTCTCACCAGCAGCTCCAATACCATCCATAGCTCTCAAGGCTTCTCTCATATATTCTTCGAAACCTGGGTAAAATTCTACAAGAGAACCATCTACACCAATATCGATAATATCTTCCTCATTGATTTTCAAGCCTGCTGTATCTGCTAGCTTACTAGCGGTAGCTGATGCTGCGTCGGCAATCTTCAAATCCTTAACATCCTGAACGATAGAGGTTGTTGATTTAGGTTTGTTTGCATCAGATATCTTATCGAGACGGCCAGTCTGTAGGACAACAGCTCCAATTGCGACGGCAGCTAAACGAGCTGCACGTCTACCAATAGCATGGGCAATTTCTTTGACAGTTTGAGCATCTTCTAACGAGGCAGCCGAGACACCAAGCGACTTCTCAAGTTCTTGGCGAAGGGCACGCAGACCAATGCTATTATCAGCTTCAGCAATTGAGAGAATGGAGCTATCGACAGCCCATTGTTTGAAGATGGCGCCATTTTCATCGATGTTAGTAGTCGAGCTGTAGTCGTTATCTGCCGATGACTTATCCTTGAAAAGGGTGCTGATCGGGCTCTTCATCATTTCAATGAGAGTGGTTCTGAGAATTTCACCCAAGAACATACCGGAAACTCTCTTTTCAAACATCTGAATACCAGGGTTGACACTATCCTTATCAAGGATTTGGTCATAAATGGTATTTGGCAATACCTTCAGACCATTATCAAATGAGCCCCATTCTGTGTTGACAACCATTTCACCAGTTGTCTTGTCAAAATCTCCTTCCATGGGCTTGGTCAACTTTTCGAGTTTTTCGACATAGGCGCCATTGGTACCAGTGCCGAAAATGGCTCCAAGTAGAGTCTGAGCCTTGCCAGGAGAGGTGTATGCTCTTGCCATCAAGGTTCCCACCGTATCGTTTACAAGAGCAGCGACCTTCACTGGCAGATGTAATTTATCAATTTCCTTTTGTAACAATTCACATACATCTTGTCCAACCGCATCGGCAATATCAAAACCTTTTGTCCATCTAATCAACGTTCCTCTGTTGATACCGATTTGGTGAACTGGGAAACTGAATGTGAAACCAAGTCTGAAGATGTGCTCATCCCTGAAGCCTTCCGGTGTACTGACGGTATTGCGACGTCTAATGTGGGCCGCGAAATGGTCCTCGTGATGGGTTTTGAGGAAAAGTTCGATTTGTTTTGCTAAAAACGAAAAGAGGTCTGATGCGGTCTTTGCCAACATCAACTCCCTTGGTATCGCAACCTTTGATTGTGTGAGACTGAATGTGGTATCTCCGTGCAACTGAATCGAGCAAACTCTAAAGTTGGTTCCTCCAAGATCAACCGCCAGGTAAAGTCCCTATGATTCATCAGCTCTTGCAAGAAAAAATGCGGGTTTTCTTTTCCGACCTTTTCCGTGCCATTAGGAACTCCGGTAACATATGTAGGAATTTGGCTCATGTTTGTTGCATTCTTTTCCAATCCCTCATCTATGGAAATATTAGTTCCTTGTCATAAGTTGGTCGGCAGACACACATACTCATCTCCGCGATGAACTCCGCAACACCTCTTCGCACATCCTCATCTGAGTATTCAAACTCTGCGGCAACGCGCTTTGATTCTGCTAACAAAGACATTGTGTGTGGTCTTGATATTGGTGCTTCTGTAGGAAATGGATGTGGAGATTCGCAAGTGCCTTGATCTAAGAAGTTGGCTCGAGGAGAGTACGATGTTGGTGAATATGGACGGGGCGCTCTTGAATAAAGAGGGGGGGGATCAGTGAATAAGAATTGAACAATCTAAATATAATAAATTAGTAATAACCAACATGACATTGGGAGCTTGTGATTAATTTACCAAGACAACAACTACAAAAGTAACAGAGGCTAAATGCACGAGGCTGATTTGATCCGATCTCGATACCTTGTGCGATTTAAAAGATTTGGATTCGTTAAAGCTTAGCGTTGGGTAAGTTGATTGGGAAGTTGATTGGGACTGTGTTGGGACTGTTGAAGGAAAGTTCGAAGTGGGAGGAGTAGGAGAAGAAGAAGAAGGAGAAGAAGAATGATGAGAATACCATTCGGAGATTGAAGGAAACTTCTTCTTTGTAGAATTGTAGTTGGCGGGCGGGTCGCCCTTTCCAATTGAGGACGTAATTTTGATTAGGATGGGTGAGTTTCTGGCCAACTTGGCGGGAGGCGGGAGGCGGGGCAATTCTTTTTCTATGAGAAAAGGCTCGTAGCACAAAACAAAGCGCGGGAAACTTGGAGGGGCAGAGTTTGGAGTTGGAGGGGACCCAAGATGACCCACTTATCCTCAAAGAATCCTCTGCTCGGATTGGTTAATGTATTTTAGTCTCTCTCCAAAAAAGGGCCGTCTATGCGGTGCTACTTTAATTCGAACCTCTCTTCCTCCAAGGAACAAAGGAAGAAAAAGGGAAAAATGCAACTTGAAGAAAATGACGATGCAGTTGCTTGTAACTCCGTAAAATAGCCTCAAAGGATTAGTTCGGAATCCAACGGGGGTGAACGTCAGAGTCTCAATTTATGAATGGCCAATGGTAAATTCGTGTAATATCGAGCATAATCGAGGTGAGAGAGACCCTTCATTCGATGTATTGGTATGGGATTGGTAATGAGTAGGAATGCGGATGGGGATATATAGATTGATGTATAAATTGGTATATAGACTGATGTATAGACTGATGTATTAATTTTATCGCGTTATCGTATCGTCGATAGTAGGGTCTCGATAATGTCCAGATAGATAGATATCTGTCAAACCGAAAGAAAACTCCGTATCACAAACAACCTGGAGGACAATTCTGGTATAATAATAAATATCTCGTAATCAAAGCTTTGTTCTCTTATTCCTCTCGTCTGGAGCCCCAAATAATGGTGGAGGTGGTGGATGCGAAACAGTTTGAATGTCCTTCCTTGCTTTAGTGAGACGAGGTGATTGATGGAGTCTCCGAGATTTTGCGGAGAATGGAATCTTGCTTTGATATTCAGGATACTATCTGGTCATGGAGAAGAAAAAAAAAATATATATTGAAAAGTCGTTCAGTTGTATATAAGTATCGTGACGTCGTGATATGCAGTCGGGACTTTAAGAATGGGGACAGAGAATGTTAAGGATCGAATGAGGAAGGTTGATTAACGCAGGGGAGGTGGTTTTCCGTGTTTTGGTTTCTTCGTTTTGGACAACTTGTTGATATCAGAGAAGTTCCAGACTTTCGCATCGACCCCTTCATTACCGTTTGAAAGTATAACTGTCTCTACTATCCCCAGTGTATGGGATATGACTTTTTCTTTGGTTTCCGCCTAAATCATCAGGATTCCTCTTAGATTTGGCTGTCCGATTAATAACACAACTGTCGGGTACGAGAATGACCTCTCAAGTTTCAGCTGTGCTGTAACGTGTACGTGAACATCAACAACCACATTCAGATGAAATGAGAACGTATGCATATACAGAAATATATTTCAGTAATCTCTACACACATTCGAGATGAATAGGGTTGAGAATAGAAAATGAATTATATATAAATAAACTTTTGCTGGGGATGCACAATGCAATCAAGTTATCAAAGATGGGGAAACTTGTTGAGGACGTGCCTCCATTCACACCACACCTGGTCAAAACATCAGTGCTCAGACTTTTATATGTATGAACTCCCGTCGCACCTATCAATTCGTTTGTGAGTATGTACCGGAAATGCATAGGAAACATGATGTAAGTGTATTTCATCAACACATAACATAGTAAGTATCCTGTGATGATCTGGCTAGAAGATGTGTTTCTTTGTAATCTTCCGAGTACATCAATCTTGCTGGACCAAAGCCTTCCAGTACTATTGATATCGGTTTCCTAAGAACAGTTGCAAAACTGCAGCGACATTCTTTCTGACCGTGTCACCACCATAGATCGGCTCTGATCACTACCTTGGAGGCGTGGATTTTATCAAACTTCTATTGATCATCCCGCAGTTTGTGTTACATCAAAATATATGCTGATCATGGCTTTTGAAATCGACAACAAGCAGTCAGCACGTCAGGGCAAGATGTAAGTCATTAGCAAAGAAAGATTAGACATTCGTGAAGCTACAGATTATTGGGATTGTGTTGTTGCCGTATGTAACCTAGATATCGCATTACAGTATTGTATGGGTTCTCTAACCTCACTGAAGTTACGGATGGATTATATTTCCTTTCCGTTCCGTGTCCGTGTCTGATGTGATATTGTACTACGTTACCATGATTCCAAGATGTAGTCAGCCATGACTTTCATTGCTTTGTTGTAGAATAACTTCGATTCCGGACGAACAAGGTTTGCCGAAACCTCGTCTGCAAAACCCCACGGGTTAAGAAATACTGTGCCGTTCCCGATTTCCGAAGGCTGCTTTGATAGGACGCTCCCATACGATACCGACAATGAGGAAAGTCTTGCATGATTACCCCAAGATTCGGTGTCTTTGATGGGTAATTGAAATTACCATTCGGCGTCAGTCAATATAAAAATTTAAATTAACTTATCCTCTTCCCACCTCACACCTCTGTTTAGTGCTTATTTCACATGTTCATGATTCCACTTCCCTATGCTCGCTGGTGATTGTTTGTAGTTCTTGCACACAATGGTGGTTCGTATGATCGCCAATCGCAGACTCGATGTAGAGTGCATGTAAGATTTGGAACGCATTAGAAAGATTCCATGGTGAGTTTCTGGGTCGGGGAATATGCGGAATTTTCTCAAAAATGGCCCTTGATGCTTCAAAACTCTGTTGTTTTGTGTAGGTAATCAATCATCGGAAGGTTTGATATCTTCGGATACAACCAATCACTTTGAATGTGACGGGGGTAAAGCATATATCGAGAGCAGAAAACCAACACCTTGGTTCTCGATGGTCGTAAACTTGGTTACAATGTATCGTATCAAAGCTGAAAGGGCCAAGATGGAAAATTCGAAAACGGTAGGAAAGGCTGAATGAAGGTTTTGAAAAGATTTACTTGTACCTGCTAGGAACTTCAAATCCTCTTCTCCTACAATGTGACCTTGTTTGACGGTTGAGGGAGGGGATTGAATGAAGTCTTGGAATCAATCTTCTCAAGGCAGACTTTCTGAATGATCAAGAGCCCAACCTGCTTCGCCCAATATTAACTTTTACTTTATAAAGGCAAGACTGGTGGTGGATTTAAGGCTGTGCCTCCATGTGCTTAAGTAGGTAGGTAGGTAGGTAGGTAATGAATGATACATAGCCGGGGAGATTTTTCTTTAGGTTTCTTTGAGGCTGAGTATTTTACCTATATTTTATTTCCTCCACAAAACAAAGCCACGGTGTGGATGTTGCAATTGGCTGTTCGACGGAAAAGGAACCCCTCGTTTTGTTAAGATCTTTCAACTTTGGATTCTTCCTGCTTCAGAAAAGGCAGAAAAGGTAATACTGCACACCGTACATCTTCTTCTGCACCCACAATAGGAAAACCAGTCCATCAATCCGTCAATCCAGCATCTGAAATATTTCTTAAAAGGCTTTTGAGTTTGAAGCCTTTTATTTTGAAAGAATAAGAATATTATAAATCCGGACTGACCGACTGTTTTATGTGGCTGCCCCTTTTTCTCCTTCTTGTTGCTTTTATCTTTTCAAAGGTGTCTCTAACATAATTGCGAGACAGGCAATGAATTCATCTCTTTACCTACCTACCTACCTTCCTGCCTGCCTTCCTTATCGTTCCTCCTATCAACTCGTTATAAGAACAAAGCGAGCCTGAACCGGCATAAAACCTTAGTTCGCCAGTTAGCTACCATTCAGCGGAACATTCACTACCCACTACTGACGACTACCCACTACCCACTACCCACTACCCCATCACCCACCACATCACCCACCATTTATCAAATCAACCAAAAGCCCATTAACCGTCCAATTCCATCTGATCCGTCAATCAACAACCAACAACTCAAATTCCAACACAACCATACCCAACCTCACCTTGCCTTGCCTTGCCTTGCCTTACCTACCCTTCCTTCCCTTCCCCTTCCCTTCCCTTCCTTACACTTTATACCCCCAATACTCTACTTCTATACTTTCAATCAACACTTCGTTGTTCACATCTTATCTACCAAAGATCCATTTTATTATCACGGATAAAAAATTAACTCCACCCACTTAATAATTATTAGTCCTCAGTAATCAACCAGTGTTACAATTTGCTTCATAGGACTAATTTTATATCCTGTTCCTGCAGATTCATGTCATCCGTACACTTTGGACGAGAAATCCTTCCGACCAGGTCAAAGAACCTTCATCTACTCAGCCCCCAAGGTCGCTAGGAAGCTAGCGACAAGTCAATAGGTTGGCTGACATCGGCGACTGGATATCCATCCATCGATACCGTACGATACCATCATTCCTCCTTCGTCCTTTGCTTTCCCCCGTTTTTACTTCTTCGAGAAGATTTGAAAATACCACCCTTCGTAGACCTTATGAGTTCTATGAACGCCCGCTTAAAAAGCCTCGGGTTCGGTTACAAACGTAAATCGAGTGCAAACAATATCTCGACTGCCATCCCGCCAAACCCCACTTCTACTACATCCTCACCACAACTCGCGCAATTACCCGGACAACCTGCTCCTCCCACACAGACGGCTTCTTCCTCTACAGCAAGTTTACCTATGAATCATCCGGGAGGTGCTGGCGTGAGACCGCCGAGCTACTCTAATCAATATACACCCGTCGGGCGTACAACGTCTCCGATGGCTCAAGGTACACCACGAACCCCTCCGGCACAGATGATGGGCGGTCCGCCACCGATTAATACTGCAGCTACCGGCGGCTACCCTCCACAACAAGGAGTTATGGGAGGGCCTCCTCCTCCAGCTGGGCCACCACAGTATAATCACCCTCCTCAATATGGTGCCGGAGGGGCACCGATGCAAGGCGGTGCGGGTCCGCAGTATGGAGGCAGGACTAACCCGGTGGAAGTTGAAGGCGCTGGCAAAAGCAAGGCACAACTCATCGTGGGAATAGATTTTGTAAGTATATCATGAAATATCTCGGGCTTCACAGACCTAACTTGTGATTCGCAGGGTACAACTTTCTCTGGTGTAGCCTTTGCTTTTGCGACCAACACCGAGGCGAAAGAGGACATCATTACCGAATGGCCTGGAGCAGGATCATATACAAAACAAAAGGTGAGATATGACATCGGCAGTTGACAATAACATCTGCTAACATGTTCAGATTCCCACCGTCCTTTACTACGATCAATACCAAAAAGTTGTTGGATGGGGTCCTGATATCGCAGATGCCTTGGCACCGACGGGGTATCCAAAGCCAGGTGTTCAGAAGGTAGAATGGTTCAAACTTCAGTTGATGCTTTCCGGAAACACATACATCGATCCTATCAACCTTCCTCCCCTTCCACCAGGAAAGTCAGAGATTGATGTTGCAGCGGATTACCTATTCAAACTCAGACAAGCTATGCGAAACCAATTACAAAAGACTTTGGGAGAGGTTTTCAATCGAGAGGAAAGAAACATCCGTTACTACCTGACAGTTCCTGCTATTTGGAATGATGCTGGGAAGGCTGCGACCAGAGCTGCTGCCATCCAGGCTGGATTCTTGAGGGATGAGAACGACAACCGATTGACTTTGATTACGGAACCCGAAGCTGCTGCACTATTTTGCTCCAAGGCCGGTCTATTGAACCTCAAGATTCACGATGCTGTACTCATCGTCGATTGCGGCGGTGGAACCGTCGATTTAATTGCATATGAGGTCGAAGAAGAGTCCCCATTTACAGTATCCGAGTGTACAGCAGGCTCTGGCGATTCTTGTGGGTCTACTGCATTGAATCGAAACTTTAGTAATATTTTACGAAACAAGATCCGAAAGATGAAATTACCAGAGGGTTCAAAGACAGCCGGGAGAGTGTATGCAAAATGTATCATGGACTTCGAGAACAGAATCAAGGCGGATTTCAGAAACAACAATCAGAAATGGGCGGTCGATGTCGGCATTGAAGCAGAATTCCCCGAAGCAGGAATTGAAGAAGGATATATGACATTCACCAATGAAGAAATTCTACAATGTTTCGAGCCAGTTGTCAACCGAATCTTGGAATTGGTTAGGAACCAAATCATTGCCATCCAGGCACAAAACCGAACACTTCAAAACGTCTTGGTGGTTGGAGGTTTTGGTGCATCGGAATATCTTTTCCAACAAATTAAACTTCACGTACCACCTCAATTCCAGGCCAAGGTAGTTCGTCCTATGGATTCCGTGGCTGCTATTGTTAAGGGTGCTGTTACTGCTGGCATCACCGAAAGAGTCATTACATCCCGTGTAGCTCGTCGTCACTACCTCATGGCAACTCTCCAACCTTTCAAAGAGGGACATCATCCAGAAGCCTACCGTGTTCCATCCTTAGATGGTAAGGATCGATGCAAGTTTACTCGTCAAATTTTTGTGCAGAAAGGACAAAGAGTTAAGATCGGTGAGCCAGTCAAAGTATCATTCTTCAGACAAGTGGCACCAGGAGCCACTTTGATGTATGAGGATATTTTGTACGCTTGTGATGATGATGTTTGCCCCGAATATACCAAGGATCCACGTAAGTTAATTTGTCCTCGGATCTATCATGGTTTTGACTAACATTTTTACAGGTGTCAAGGAAGTTGTCACTCTCACATCTGATCTTTCTCGCAAGAATCTTGAAAAGGATTTTGAAAGAATGGACACCCCTCAAGGCACCTTCTACCGAGTGTACTTTGACATCTACCTCACACTTGATGGATCCGAATTCAATGCCGAACTCGTTTGCCAGGGAGAAGTCATGGGTCGTTGCACTTCCAGATTCAGATAATCGTTCTTCAGCAAGCATAAGAATTAGTACACATTGGATTTGACGAATTTTTACTTTTAGTACTTTAGCGTTCTTCAGATATCAGAGTATTTACAGTGGCATTACAATTTGAGATGCACGGCGCTGGAGTGAAGGGAAGCTCTTTAAGAATTGACAGCGGGAAGTCTTTCTGCAATGATTTTCATGACGGACGAGGAGATGATTGAGCGAGTGAAGAATTGGGTTGATTGATTGATGGAAAGTGATCAGATTCGAAACCGGTGATGTGATTGGCATGATGAATGGAAGAAAAATGGGATCGTTTGGATTACATCAGGTACCTTTTTTTTCCCAGTATATTGATGATAGGATGGATAATATTTTTACATCCTAATGATAGGAATGAATGATTGGATCCATAGTTTAGAGAGTTGATACCTATTTGCTCATTTTTGGGTTTGTAGTTGGTGAAAATGAATTGATTTTTTTAAAAGAAATTGATTGAGATTGAGATTTGAAGAAGGGATTTTGTGATTTTTGTATGTATGTATATGTGTATACATGTATATACCTAATATGATATATACGATATTCACCAACCCAGTACTTACTTCCCTGCAACTACTTTACTTTACTAAACTCTACTATACTCCTCCTTTCCTTGTCTTGTCTCGGCAGCACCCGTTTCCTTCTCTTGTTTTATTTAGTATGGGGGTAGGCAGGTAGGTAGATCACTACTTAAGTTTAAGTTTAGGTTTAGGTTTAGGTTTTAGGTTTTTGGTTTTTTGGCTTTCAAATACTGTGGTTGTATATTGTGATTGTGATTGTGATTGTGATTGTATATTGTATGTTGTATGTTGTATGCTGTATGTTGTATGTTGTATGTTGTATGTTGTATGTTGTATGTTGTATGTTGTATGTTGTATATTGTGATTGTTAAATTGTTAAATTCAATTTTAATTAGTACCTACCTACAATATTCATTCCTTCCGCCTAATCTGAAGTCTTACTCAAGACCCGACAATCAAGTCTCCTAGGTATCTAGAGAAGGGTTCTTTTTCTTTTTCTTTTTCGTATGGTTGTGGTTGTGGTTGGTATGTCCTTCTTAAAGAGGTTTGAGGTTTGAGTTTTTTATATTATAGACAGGTAGGTTCACCGGTTTAGGGAAGGAAGGAAGGGTATTTTTTACTCCGAGTATGTAGATAGATACATAGATACATGACTTTGTTTTTTGGTTCATTTGTTCGTTTGTTCAATTCACGCTCTTTAACACGCTCTTTTATTCTTTCATTCTTTTATTCCTAGGTGGTATTTTTATTTTGACTGATACTGATATTGATACTGAGAGCGCTTACTTGGTGGGCGCTTATGGTATTTACTGTCTTACTTTACTTACTTCCCTAGGTATTCATTCATTCAACTTTACATTCGTTTTTGTTAGAGCTTCAGCTTGAGCTTGAGCTTGAATTAATGGTCTTGATTGATTGGTTCACAGTCCACAGTTCACGATCTGCGATCTGCGATTCGCTTGCTCACGGACTTCTATTGCTGCTTAAGCTCACAGACTCAAGCTTACTCGCTCTACAGCCCGCTGTCATAACCGCTGCGTTAACGATCGCTAGAAGGGAAGGCACTGACGGTATTGGTCGCAGGGCTTAGGGAGAGGGAGAGAGAGGGAGGTTCTGGGGTTTTGGACGGGAAATAAAATAGAAATAGGGCACTGACTGGGTTGGGATAGGATAGGATAGGATAGGAGAGGCACAGAGTGATAGGGATAAAGATCTGAAAGGGCAGAAAATCAAGATTTATATCCCTGTTGCTTTGTTACTTGTTGTCGCCGACGAGAAATTTACGACATATTACGCTGAGCTACAGTACGATACGCTTCTCGCCTTTTCTATTTTTTATAGGATTGGATTGGATTGGGTAGACGATTAGCCGGATTGGGGTTTTGTGGTATTTTGTGGTATTTCGTAGGGAATACGTCATTTTGCTTTTGATGAAGGTGGTGGGATAGAGTAACTGGGATACAATACCTAGGATACACGTTTGGTAGACGGAAAAGTTTTGACGCTCGATATCGCTCTTAGTGCATCGAATTGAACTGTTTTCTAAAAAAAACTTCAAAGGGTTTGAAGGTCGGTCCACTTCTTTGTTTTACCTAAAGGGAACTTTTGCGCAGGGATCATCTACTTGACTGGTCGTCGGCTTTTCTCTATTATTGGGACTCTGATTTGGACTTGGGAGGTTTGATCTTGGTTTGGAGGGGAATGAGTGATTGGTATTGAAGAGATTTGTTTGGGAGGTTTTGGACCAACTAATCATATCACATTCATATCAGATCAGGGAAGATTAACCTATATCAACCACTCCATCCAAACATCTTTTCCACGATATCAAGGAATAAGACGTGGCCATCAGAGATTCTTGTTTTATTCTACCTTTACCTTTCTTTGGTTTATTCCTGTTTGTTTCGATACTTTATTTTCTTCCTACGAACTTTGTTGAAACACGATTTTGCGAACTTGAATACGAGTTACGAATTCACAGTGTCGATATCACCAATCAAACACACATCCCAATTGACGGGTGAGAAATCACAGGACAAAATGACTTCAAAATCTCATCCATCACGGAAATCCTCTTCGATATCACGAAAACTTATAGCTGCTAGTCTCTGTCTTGCTGTACTTCCTATTGCTGAGGCTCATACATACTATCGAAATAGAGCTACCTGGAAACCAAATTGGGACCCTAACAGACCTGTTCGAAAAGGACCTCCTAAAAAGAGAGATGGAGGAGTACCATTGGTGGTCAGCAATATGTGCCCCGAGACAATATGGCCTGGAATCGGTACTCAAGCAGGAACTGGTGCTGGAGTAGGAGGTTTCGCTCTTCAAACGGGAGAGAGTAAATCTTTGACAGTCAGTGCAGATTGGCAAGGAAGAGTCTGGGGACGCACCAATTGTAGTTTCGCCGTTGGAGGAAATGGAGCTAGTAACGCTGCTGGAAATGATGGTTCTGGTGCTGCTTGTACTACTGGTGATTGTGGTGGTTTATTGGATTGTGCTATTACTGTGAGTTTTTACTTTGATAGAAATGAATCATTGCTGACTATTATAGGGCGAAACTCCTGTCACTCTAGCGGAGTTTGATCTAGCAGGAAATGGAGGTGAACAAACTTTTTATGATATCTCTCTAGTAGATGGCTATAACATCCCTTTGGGAATCGTCTATATTCCTGGTGACAATCCTGCACTTCAGGCCATTCCACCAAATCTTGTAAATGCTGCTTGTATTGCTTCGACCGGTTATCTCGCACCCATAGCAAGCACAGGTACAAATGGGAACTCCTCAAATTCCACTTACCCTATTCCTTTGGAGGATACCGTGGACAACACGGCAGCTATGAGTTGGTGTCCATGGAATCTTCAAAAAACACCACCCACCAAACCAGGTGATGGCGTTTACCCATACCCAGACGACAATATTCAACGACCAACATTCGATCCCTGTTTCTCGGCCTGCGCCAAAAACAACGCTGCATCAGATTGCTGCACTGGTGCTTACGATGAACCTAATCTATGTCCTCGCAATGAATTCGCCAACGCGGCAAATAAAATTTGTCCAGATGCATATGGATATCCTTTCGATGATCAAACATCCACATTCATCATTCCCACGGGTGGTGGATGGGAAATTGTCTTTTGTCCCGAAGGGAGAAGTACGAATATTCTCAAGGTGCTAGGGGATGAGATGAGGAAAATTGCTAGTTCTGGGAAGGTTACGAAGGATATTATTGAGTTGGCTACGAATGAGACGTATATTAGTGAGATGGCCGTGAAGAGTTTGGCGGGTGAGAGTTTGGGGGGGAAGGCTAGGTTGGGGAGTTTGGGGGCTATGGTGGGGGTTTTGCTTTGGGGGTTTGGTTGTGGTGATGGGATGGGGTTGATTATGTGTGATGAGATTGGATTGGGGGTTATAGATTGGATTTAATTAGGTTGGATGGGAGTTTAAGAGATTGAAAAGTTTGAAGGAGGAAGTTTGAAAGATGGAAGTTGGAAGATTGATAGAAACATGGTTAAGCGGCGTTAAGATACCCTTATTGTGTAATGAGCTTTAAGCTTTAGGTTTTAGGTTTTAGGCTTTTTGTTTTGCTTTTCTTTTTTCGGCTGCGCCGATAGATAGATAGATAGATAGATGCTCGGATTCATAACCTAATTCCTTTTCTTTCCTTGATCCCTTTACCTGTACATGCCTGTACCTATACCTAAATTAGATACCCAGAACTGCCTATAACTAATATATTACAAAGAATTTATAATTAATTAATTACCTTTGACAATTAAAAATTATAATACATCTCTCTCTCTCTCTCTCTCTCTAGATAGGTAGGTAGATACTCAGGGTGAAAGTAAAATCAATTGGTTAAAGTTGATGAATTTAATATATTGTGAGATTGTTGTTGGTGTTGGTGTTTTTTGCTCTTTTTTTATATGGAGGGGGGAGAGGGAGGGGGAGGGGTAGAGGAGAGAGAGAGAGAGAGAGAGAGTCTGGAGGGAATATACTCGCTCTTAGAGGAGACTTTAGGCTTGAGGTTGTAGGTTGTAGGTTATAGATTAGGGGATGTATGAATGTATAAATGTAATTTTTAGTGGTGGAGTGGTGGTTGGGGTTGATTGGTTATTTGAGGGGATAGAGGGAAGGGGAAGGGGAAGATAGATGGGTAGAGAAGTAGAGAGGTGTTGAGTTTTTTTGGGGGGATTTTTTTTTTTCTCTTTTGGAAAATTATTGTTATTATTATTATTATTATTTATTATTGTTGTTGGGAATAAATATATGGAGATTGATAGGGCGATTAGTATAATATAATATATATATATATTTTTTAAAATTTTAAAATTTAGATTTCAGATTTAAAAGTTTTTGGTTTTATATAAATTATATAAATCCTTTTTTTAAAAAAAAATTAAAATGAAATTTTGAAATAAAGTTTTGAATGAATGAATGAATGAATTAAATTAAATTAAATAAATAAAAATATTAATAATTTTAAAAAAGTATTTTTGATTGATTTTTTGTAAAAAAAATTAATAATAAATTTTAAGATTTATATTATTTAATATTTAGACTTTTATAAAATTTTATAAACTTTAATATTTTATTTTGTTTTTATTTAGATTTTTAATTTTTACTTTTAAATTATGTATACAAAAGTACAAAAGTATAAGAGTATAAGAGTATAAATATACTTATAAGATTTTGTGATAATTCTATAATTAAGAGGAACTATTGTTTAATTTGATGATTGGATCACTAGATGATTAGTTATAGAAACGAAGTATAGGATGAAAAAAGAGAACCAGAAAGCGGGAAAGCGGTTATCGGCAGGTTAAATTGATCATTCGTCGCGTGTAGGGCTTGGTTGGGTAGCTTGTAAGGCTTACAGTAGGGTAGGGTAGCAGTAGGAGTAGGCAGGGCAAGAAAAATTGTTTAATATCATGCAATGGTGTGCTGTGCTGTGCTGTGCTGTGTTGCTAGGTGGGTTGTGCGAATTGGTGGTAGCGAATTAGATGAGCCGAGAGAGTTCCACATTGTGTTTAGACGATTGGAGGGGTGCTAAGCGCTTACTCGTGTCTTTGGCTATGGTTTGATTTGATGAATAGGGATTGGACATATGTAGTATGGATAGATGGAGGGGTGATGAGCTATGGTCATTGGATTGGAAAGATTTTGTGCGTATGAGGGTTGCAGGCTGCATTGAATTCATTGGAATACTTTTCAGCGTATTACGTTACATTTACATTGGGAGTTATTGAAGTTGCTGAGAAATATACATGGCCATGGGTATGCAGGCCCCCCTGTGTTTTCCCTTCCACGAACGAATTCAAAGATAATCTTGGTTTTCCGCATGATACGCTAGGGCCATTGCATACAAATGAGGCTATGAGCCGGGCCATATATGCTCATACATACAGTGTACAGGTGGTGCAGATACCCACCCATGCCTACCATCCAGTGTGGATGCATGGGTAATGCTTCTAATATGTATATGTATCTATCAACGCAGCGGTACGGACCGCGGGTGGAGAATTGTTTATGATACTGGTCCCTGCCTAGAGCGAGTTTTTGATTTTTTGTTTCGCGTTGAGTTGATTTTGAGGCGGCTTCGGAATGCTTTGTGCTTTATGCGGGGTTATTAATGTGACGGATCTTATTGTATTGGCGAGAGCCAACTGGGAAACTCGGGGACAGCATCATGACGCTATACCTCGTCGCTGGAACCATCATTCGAAATACGATGATCTTACCGCAGCTGCCGCAGCCGGCTGCGAGCTGTGTAAAGTATTGGTGCGTGCGTTAGATGGGACTGTGTTGTTAAAAGGAAGAGCGAGCAAGACGTATAAGGCTGAGATGTTGGAGATGGAGGAAGATGGGTCGGGAATGGGTTTGGATGTGGTGATTGAGGCGGAGGGGAGAAAATGGGCGGTATTTGAAGAATCGGAGGGGAAGATTCCTTTTGATAGATTGTCGTTTTATATGAGGGGGAGCCAGGAGAGAGAGAGGTTGATTGTGAACTTTTCGTTGCAGAAGCGTCGAGGTAGTTAATCATTTCATTTTTGTATTCATCTCAAAAACTATCACTGACTTATGGATATGATATGATAGGGCAAGCCAAATCTGTTGATGGCATAGAGATTGGTCATTTTGTCCTCGACCCTAATCTGGGATCAGAAACAAACTTCAACATTGCTCGAGATTGGATACACACTTGCAGTTCAACACATTACGAATGTCCGCTGATAGAAGATGGTCCACTACCCACAAGAGTGATACATGTTGGTTCCGACACCCATGAACCACATCTGGTAAGAACACATAGTATGAAAGGCAAATACATCGCACTGAGCCATTGCTGGGGCGGTAAAATCAGTTATCGCTCCCAACTAAATAAAAAGACGTCCAAGATCTTCAACAAGAGAATTGCACTAGAGAAATTACCGCCTAATTTCCGAGATGCCATCCTCATCACTCGGAAACTGGGATTTCAGTTTCTGTGGATCGATTGTTTATGTATCATGCAAGACTCAACCGAGGACTGGGAGATAGAATCTAAACACATGGGAAATGTATATCGTGGTGCATCGCTAACCATCGCCGCAGCCGCCGCATCTAATTCTACCGATGGGATCCTCAATAAATTTGAGGACTATGATCTCACAGGTATAAGCATCAGTTTGAAGCTAAGCAAAAATAGCCCACCAGACGATCACATCGACGCTGTACTCCGAGATAATAACCGTGAACAATTGGATCGGCTGTTACAAAATGGACCGCTCGCAGATAGAGGCTGGACATTTCAAGAGGAGATTTTGTCGGCCAGGACCCTGTATTATGGACGTATGCAGATTTACTGGCAATGTTTACACGACCACGCATCGGCCGATGGACTGCGCTCACGAGCACCCATTTATCAACGTGCGTTCCGTTACGAGAGGATTAAGGATCAAATACATGAACCGCAAGGACTCAAGAGAGCTGACTCGATCAAAAGTCCCTACATCTTTGTTAATAAGGATCAAACGCGATCTGCAGTACATCAACGCATCAGCACGCAAATAATCATGGAATATCATAAAGAAATGGTAGTAGACTATTGTTCGCGACACCTCTCATTTTCCCGGGATAAATTTCCCGCGTTTTCTGGCATCGTTACTTTGGTTCGTGATATATTGCACACGAATGGGTATCCGGATTCGAGGTATGTGGCGGGGATTTGGACTAGTCATTTTCGGCAGGGATTGGTGTGGTATTATGGGGATGATGCTATTCCTTCTACTGAGAGGGCGCCTAGTTGGTCGTGGGCTACGACGAATGGGGCAGTGGTGTTTCATTCGTCAACTTTCAGTCAAGATGTTTTTCACTCTACACATATTGATCCACAGCTTCTCTCTCATAATGCAGTGCTCATGGGACAGAATCCCTATGGAGAAATCCAACATGCGTCGTTGGAGATCCTAGGTAGTACGATGGGAGCGCGGTGTATGGATGGACTGTCGACGAACGCGAATAATTTAGCGTGTGGATTTGTGCATTGGGATCCACGAGATACGGAAGAAGAACGTCGAACCAACGCGTTGTTTGTTTGTAGGATAGGCAGTTCGGCCATGTTTCTCTTTAGCCCCTTTAGTCCGCAGGATGAGAAAGCGAGCCTGCCAAAAGTAGATACGAATATGGATGAGGAGAATGAAGACAGAGCAGATAATGCGAGGTATAAGGTTATGTTTGTGGCGACACAGAAACGGCAGGCACATGGTTTGGTTTTGAAAGAGTATGAGATGAATCAGGATGAGGAAGCGAAAGATGGAAATGAAACTGGGGATGAAGCAGGTGGAAAGGGAAAATCGAACATCGAACCTCAGACTGGACACAAGAATGCAGCGAAAGATGGACAAAAGCATGAGAGTAACAGAACTCAGACTAAATTTGCACCTAGCATAACCAAGTATCGTCGTGTTGGTTATGTTAGATTATACTCCAAGCATGCAAATGTCACGAAGCTTTGTGACGCATATAGATGGGCGGATCTAAAGGGATGGAAGAGGGAGAAATTTGTACTGATTTGAGGACGGCTAGGAGATCGGTGTTATGTCGTAATCCGTTGGAGGAGTTTTGCATAGTATTTTTGGTTCAGCTGAAGCCTATGTATAGTTCAAATGACATCTTTCATCCCTTCTTTCATTTTACCACTTGGTCGACCTTTTTGAACATAAAGCTAAGCGAAGTAAATGTCTAGCTAGCAAATGAGGACAAAGACGGAACTTTAGAACATGATCTTTCATTTCTATCTATATAGAATAGCCGACTGTGTATAATACAATAACAAAATGCAATACTTTAAAGCTAGCCCGCTCCATACAAATCGAAGCTAAATGTATTTCAATCATCTCATATTCTATGCTCAACACAATCGCACCCTAGCATACCGTGCGTATCCGTACTCCCAGTTCCAAAGTATAAGAGTAAAGAGAAGACATGACAGGAAATTAAAACTAAGCAGATTTTCCTGACTTCTCAGCCGCGCGTCTCTTCCACTCCTCTTCCTCTTCACTATCACTTCCACTATACGCACTCCTAACATCCTCTTCGTCACCATTCGCCAAATCAGGATCAAATCTGTTCTTCTCAGGAGCAGCCTCTTCTCCCTCATCTCCATCCGCCCCGGTATCATAATCGAAATCGGCAAAAACTCTCTTTAATTCGATGTTATCGGGACTGACCAAATCCTCGGCTCTGACGCCATCATTGTTGCGGATTCGAGGGTCGCTGCCATCGCGAAGCATCATCTTGACCATTTCAAGACCATCATCCCAGACATTTCTTCCCATTCTGTTGATTCGGCCTTCTCTGTTGATCCATTTGACAACACAGTGGAGAGGTGTCTCACCATTGCTGTTGATGGGGTCGCATTCAAACCCTTCTTGCTCGAGAAGCTCGTCCATGATCCTGTCTGGATGGGAAATCTAATGTTAGTAAATTTGCATCTTGCTTCCCATCCTGGGATATGGAATCAGAAAGTTGAGAGCAGATGTAAGAAGTATCTTACCTTGTCCAAGTGATGCAGCAACATGAGCAGCTACGTTTTTAGCCTGTACCCTAATTTTTTCTTCCCCATCCCAAAATTCCAAAGGATGTGTGTTCAGATATTCCACGGCAGCTGCTGGACTATCAAACCGTTCCAAGACTTCGTTGAAGGTGCCAATCGAGCCGCGTATTATGGCACGGATGAGTTGGTCGTCGATGTTTGCTTCTTCTTCTTCATACTCAACATCCCTCGGATCAGCCATTTTATCCAATCTCAAACTTTCGTCCCTTCCGTTCTCTTCCGTTCTCTCTCGACTCTTTCGACCTGAGCACCACAACCGAGAACCTCAAACTTCAAACCACAAATCTCACTCCTGACCAAACCCAAACCCAAGCAAACTACCAAAGAGAAGTAGCACAGCTAACGTCTCGAAAACGTAAATAGCACAAGTATACCTCCAACAAAAGCGACCAAAAAAGTGAGTGCACCTTCAAAGTTCAAACCCCGCCCTACGATTCTAACCTTTTCGTCTCGTCGTAATGCGTAACTGTGCAAATTGCTGTGAGAGAATGGTGAAATGCTAGGTAGGAATAGATAGGAACGTTCGTCTGATGTTTTTCTCCTTTCCTCTGAAGATTTTTCAGATGATAGATGTGATGGGTATTTATTTATCTTATCTCGATTTTGGATTTTGGGATGAAGAATGGAAAGATGGGATGAGAGTAGAAAAGACGAGAGGAGAAAGTAACTTCTTAAATCCTTAATCCGGTAATCTTATGTAGGTAGTAAGTAAATAGAAGAGGCAAGGTAAGGTAAGAATGGATAAAGTTCAGCGCTTCTCAAAATACTATTTACTCACCAGGGAAAGGGCACTTTGGCACTCTTGTTCTACTCCACTTCCACCTACCACAAACGAAACGATGCACCTACCCACGCACCGACTTTCTAAAACTCTGGACCAACATTTTACACTTTTCAGCATAATAATAATAATGGAGTGAGAGTATAGCCTATAGGCTACTCATCGTATCTTATCGTGTCTGTCTGCCAATGCGAGTCTGCGGATTCAAAAAGACTTAAAATACATCGATTGGTTCTCATGAGCCTGTTGCGATTTGGTATGATGTGATATATCCGTCTCGCATGGTTTTTTTGGTTTCGATGTAGCATTTGATTGGATGAATGAGATGCGTGGATTATATAAGCGAGCGGGAAAAAAAGTTCCATGGGTTTGGATTGTGATGCTGTAGTCGTGTATGATAAAGTTCATGAGAGATTGAGATGATTTGATTTTGCGCGCTCATATACTTTATACGACGATTTGATTTGATACGAGGGAGCTGTGATTTGTGAGATTTGAGTTAGTTTGACATTGGGATACTTGATAAGAAGAGTGAGAGTGGAAAGAGGAATACTCACCAAGAAAGTAATCAACCCAAACCCCAACCATCAAAATGCTTCTCTGTAAGTCTCCTCCCCTTCTCCCTCTCTCTCCCCAACCCACCACTAACCCCCTCCTCACCAGTCTGCCCCTCATGCAGTAACATCCTCACCGTCTCCGTAACGCCGCATTCCTCCACGCCCACGCCCACCTCAACACAAGATCTCACCGGCGCAAACCGGCTCGAATGTCTCACGTGCCCCTACCAATACATACTCACACGCAGCATCTACGATCGGAAAACATTTGTGCGCGAGGAAAAAGAAGATGTGTTTGGAGGCAAAGATGCCTGGGCGAATGCCGATACGTATCCCAAGCAGTGTGCGAATAGTGAGTGTAATGGGATGGTGGCCGCGGCGAGGTTTGTGCAGATTAGGAGTGCGGATGAGCCGATGACGGGGTTTTATAGGGTGAGTGGTTTTTTTTGGGTTTGTTTTGTTTGGGGCGGGAGAGGGCGGGGTTGTTGGAGGGGTAATGGGGAATGGGGAGGAGCGTATGCAGGAAGGAAGGAGGATAGGGAGGGCTTGTGAATGATTTGCTGAAAAGTGAATGAGACGTGAGAGGATAAAGGCTAACATTTCTACTATAGTGTATGACATGTGCGAACCAATGGAGAGAAAATTAGATGAAAGAAACAAGAACTTACGAAACTGCCACTTGTTACGCGATCGAGGCAGACGGACGTGGAAAGCATTTATATGCATGGTCGCGAAGTATTGTCATGGAAATTACATTAAAACACTTGAGAGAAAAAGTTATGGGTGCACATGGGGTAGGAATTTTGGGCTGGGCTTTTGCAATATGGCGTAATGGCTAATATACCTTGTTCAAAAGGTAATCTGCATATGGATGTAGATGGCATAACACAAAAGGCGTTCAATTCTTTACGGCGTAAATGTTAATAAGAAGCTTTTACTTCTCAACTATACTCCTTCTCCAATGCAACTAATTGCTTCATATCCCAAACCTAGAACTCCCGGTATATCGCTCAATATCTTCCCCCAATACCAATGGAATCGGGCCACTTTGACTTCCGGAGACTCAAATGAACTATCCCTCTTTTATGGGTAGAGCACCTACGATGGCACTCAAAACCCCCCATCGACACAAACGATGTCTGCATCAGTTCCATGCTGAGATCCCAGGAAAGGAGGGCGAAAGCGAAACCTGCTTTGAAACACACGCTGCCACACCTAAATCTGAGGGACCTACCAATTGAACATTCGTGACTTCTTATTTTACCATTTCCTCTCTCCCTCATTCCCTACTCCACCTCTCCACCGCCGCCAAATCCTCATTGGCAAGCATACTCACCACCTCGATACTCAAACAGTCCCTCCTGAAATTCTCATTTTGTAATAATTCCAAATGTTTGAGACTAGGTCCGGGATAGGTGAGGAACTTGAGATATGGAGGTTGTGTGAAATATTGGAGGTATTTGAGGTAGGCAATGAAGGGTGGAGAGCTGAGTAGAGTACCGGAGGACAAGGAGGCTAGGTGCATTAAGTAAAAGGGTGAGGAGATGGCATTTACGAACTATTGGACGATTAGCACATCGAGGTATCAGAATGCTTTAAGTAAAAGAAGTAAAGAAGGAAGAGAGCGTGCGGATTGTGGAAGAGAAAATTAAATGTGAAGGATATTAACATTCATGCCATTCCCATTTCGACGCGAGGGGTATAATCTATGTAGCTTCACCAACCGTTGTCCTCCCCCAACGCACTCAAGAAGACTTTAAACAACCCAAACATACCTCAAGTTCAATTTCAAACCTCGTGAAACCTCCAAACTTTGGTTCCTCATTCTCCCCTAGTACCGAAGGTGTTTGACTATTATTATCCTCCATCTTAACATCCTGCAGAGGAGAATTCATCATCGTCATTTTGATTTCGCGTTGGGTTCTGCGCTTTGTCTGCTAGGTAGTGCGAAGTGTTACCGGTGAAGCAAGGGTTCGCGATTGTTCCTGGGAAAATATGCAGATGTTTCTCGGAACGTTGAGGCGGGCAGCTTGAAAAGGGAAGAACAAAAAGTGCGATGACGTATTTGAAACTTTGAATTAATAAAGTTTTGGAAATTAGAGATTGGAGATTGAGTTCCAGCTTGCAAAGCTTTGATGAGCGGGGATAATTGATGAAAGGAAGGGAGGGGTTTTTGATGCGTTACGATAATTCTTTGCTTGGGATTCAAGAAGATCTGATAAGGTTGATAAGGCCATGATATTCTACAATTTGATGATTAGTCAGCACTTATCCAATTTATCCAATTTATCCAAAGAACAACTATATATTCAAGAGCTGGGATTGGTATTTGGGAGATGGATGAATGAATGCAATTAACGTATTTATGCCGGAAGATATTTCTTTTGCATGAATCTGGGATTTTGAAGACTCCTCTAGATTCTTTATTAATTTCTTGCTGCATGAAATATGAAGCTGTCATACATCATAACCGGTTTCGTTTGTCTTTTGAGATTAGACTTTTGCCTTTCACAGGTTGTTGGTGCTTTGAAGGTTAAAATGAGGAATATAAAGATCAAAAGTAGTAGAGTGGGTAGTTATTCGTTGTCCAAGTGTTTTTCGTACCTGAAGCTATCATAGGTCCCCTATTTATTGACCCCTCTTTACTTTGAGATCTTTCTTTCTATGGAGTAGTGATACTAGCTACCGGCAGTAGATCCACTTGGATGCTGGAAACTCCAGTTCTCGGTATTTCTGTCAAGATGTGGGTAGGCATGGAGTAGCCAGCACAAATTTCGATATTTGAATTGTTGAGAAAAAAGGAAAAAGATCCAAATGTATGGAATCTGGATGTTCTATTCAAGGAATCTAGAATTCGGAATGACATGAATTCTTGGCACTACTAACGAGTACTAGGTACTCTTATACGAATGTTGGGATTTACCAATCGTCCAATCGTCCAATCGTCTAATCGTCCACCTCACTTAAAGAAATCCCTTGAGAAGAGGCGGGCTACTAGTAATTCTAATAGCACATAGTCTCCAGATGCCACTGACCCAATGATCTCAAGTTTGCTACCGGAGACCATATCAGCAGGTTACTTTGGAGTTAAATGACGCCTCGTCAAACCAACTCATCAAGGGAAATCCGTTCCTCCACGGGCTCGGATGGGGTTGACTTTCTATCAAATAGTAGTAGGTAAATAGTGACGGAACAATCGGCTAAAACATAACCAATTCTCCCTTATGGCAATCGATAATTTGAAATAAAACCCAGCTAGATCCATCCAAAGGGTGAGTACAAGTGGCGGATTCCTCGTAACTCTTTTAGGGCTACTCTGCACATTCTGGTCGCACGGGAGGGAGTACAGAGTCGTACCTGCTTTTTAAGAATGAGGCTTTGCATTATTTAGTGAGATTTCGTATTCCGTGAAAATGACCATGTCAAAAGGGTTAACAAGGTTTCTCCGGACTCTCAAGCAGCTTCCTTGTCCGGATCGGGGTCTCTTTTAGAAAATCTCATGACATTGGCATGGCTATGCAAAAGGAAAGAGTACCGAGTTCAGAGTACAGAGTACAACAGAAGGAAAGAAGATGGGAGAAGATGAAAGATTCAGAGTAGGTACCTACCTAGATATACTAGTACCTATAGATTTAATATGTAATAAGAAGGAAGTGTGATGTAAAGGTCAAGAGGTACCTCAGCTGCCCATCTGACATCTTAACCATTCATAATCTACCAAAAAAGGAAGAAACCTTCTTCCCTCCAACATAATATACCTCCTACCTACCACCTAAGAGACTTCATCAATATCCAACTTCTTCGTGACCACTACTTCTACTTCTACTACTACTTCTACAACATACTCAATACAGTTTCTACACTACACAACTTCGTCAACATACCTCATTTACAGCTAGTTTGTGCAATACTCGATAACAGTACAAGATCCCAATATCAATCGTTCTTCATCCACCTATTGTTATTGCAATTCGAGAAGTTCCTTCGTCATACCATAAAACCTTCACCTATTCTGCTCGTTTGGATAATTCGGAATACATAGTCTCCTTACCCCGTAGGTACCTATTTTAAGGTCGATCTGGTTACGACATTCGCAATCATACCTTGCAATCCGATTTCCTATACAGATCAGGCAAAGAACAAAACTAGACCTCAAAGGAAAGGAAAGGAAAGGAAGAGGACGAACATCTACTCCGCGCTCTATATTACACTTTGGATTTCGCATACAACTCCCGATTCTTCCCTCCCTCTTTTCTTTTCGACTCCTTCATTCCATTGGAAGAGGAAACCTTTGAATTTATACATTGGTACAACCTCAACCCAACCTCATCCATACATCCATTCATTCATCACCCAATCAATCAAACATTTCCGAACATCAAACTTCATTTCACCCTTCATTTTCTTTCGATGCAGACCCCCAACTTACGAATCGACACTATCTTCGACTCCTGAACGATTTCACCCTCATTTCCCTACCTGTACTTTGGAAATCGACAAGGAATTTGGAAAGGAACCACAATTACTAAATTTGAAGATCGTCAACGAGTCGAAATCGAATCCACAGCTAATACAAATTCCTCGAATCAAATTCAGTGACAGAGGTATCAAGGGAGACAAACGGGGATATAAGATTACGATTGTGCATCAAGCATTTTCGCATCTCACGTCCCATCCCCTCATCCACATCCCTTCCCCTCCTATCCGTTCCCTACCACCTTTTAAGGTTCCAAAAGGATTAATCGCTTTGATTGCGAACCATCACATCCTGAGACTTGAAGTAGAAGGACCAAAGAAAAACCGACATCACACGTTCCTTTAAGGGGGAAGAGGAATTATCACATTTTGATTATCAACACTGGTATCCAATCAAGCCGACAATTCTCAAACATAAATTTTAGTGCTGGTTCGCTGGTTAGCTGGTTGACTTGGTTGGGCCTCGGTCGCTAAGGAATTCACCGTTTCCTGACACGGACCAAAATCGATCAGTCTGTTCCCCTTCTCTTGATTATTATTTTTATTTTTATTATTTTTATTAATTCCCTTTCATTCAATTTATTCATTCGTGCACGTGGTGGTGGCTTTAGTTAGGAGAGGGAGAGCCGGAAGAAACCACAAGAATCACATCAATCATCAAAATCATCCAATCTCCAGAACTAGAGTCATTACTTCAAGAAACCTCCTAATCTCCTACAAACAAACAGATCAGTCATCTCCTTGTTCTCCCAAGCTAAAAACCTGTCAAACATTTCGAACATCCTTCCAACAAGCAACGAGGAACGAGGATCTTTACCTTTCTATACCAATACGACGAGCTCAAATTCAAAGTAAAACGGATCAAATCCCCTGAATCCTTTTAATCAACCCATCGTCAACTTATTACAGTAATTAATTCTGGAATTTGTGTCGTCATCACAACCACTGTCACCATGTCGTTAAGCTCTATCCAACCAGATTATGATGGTAAGTCCAAATTCATTCTTGTAATATATGCGCCGCGAGGCCTGCGACGACAAAACTGCATCCCCACTTATGAGCGGCTGGCTCGTATCAAGTTGGACATTCAGCGTTTCACTTTTGCTATATCCCCATCATCCACAAGCATGAATCCTAGGACTGACCTTTGAATCTTGTTTTCCAAACAGGGAATCGATCGCCTGGACTCTCAACCAACCTATCATCCAACAACCCCTTTAGAAACCGAGCCGCATCTCCAGCTATGTCCTCTTCTACCCAACGTGCCCACCGAGAACCTCCTCCACGACCTTTATCACGGAATCCATTTCTCGATTCTCCAGTTACAAACCAAACATCATCACCAGACAAAATGGCATTCTCTCGAAGAAGCCCAAGTTCATCAGGCCCAGCTCTGACCGGACACGCTGCGGATTTATTTGTACGTTTACCCAAGAATGTCAACACCCTTCTCCTAATGGCGTTGGATGGGCGTGAAGTCTTGTGAACACAAGCAAGCATGTTCACGAGGGTTCAGCCTACAACAAGCCTCCATAAAAATACATCGCTGACATCAAATGTAGGACGAGCTGACACTTGGAGATAAACCTGTCCCCGACAGAAGTCAAAAACCGGGATTGATGCGCTCAAACACGTCCGCAAATCAACAACAGGCTGAAAACATTCCACCAGGACGACCATCAGGTCATAGACCAATGCGATCCCAAGAAGAGACGATGCGTGCGAGAAGACCAGCCGGGAAACCATCCTCAAGCAAACCCCGCAAAGAAGAAGAGCTAGATATCTTTGCCGATCCCAGCGACAGCCCAAAACGAAGAGCGAGACGTAACTCCGACACATCTATCATGGACCGAAAGCCCAAATTACTTGACCCAGAAGATGAACGCAGACGCTTGGAGAAAGAAAAAAGAAATCGTGATCGTAAGCGTGCACAAGACAAGACCAAGAAGAAGGCCCCTCTAGATGTCATCGATCAATTAGATGCCACGAGCATTTTTGGAATCGGAGGTAGGTTATCATGATCGATCATGGCAACCCTTACTAACAAGCCATGTTTAGCATTCCATCACGATGGACCATTTGATGCTTGCTTGCCAGGCCGTAATCGAACAGGAAGTCGACGTGCACCAATGCAAGCTTTTGCTAAGGATTCAGCCAACAATTCTCTTGGTGGCGGAGGACCTTTGAATCAGAAACCTGATCATGCAACATTTATGGGCAACAACGATGCGGAAGCACATCTCGATTACTCTCGTGGAGTAGATAAAATCGACAATTTCCAACCTTATGGGCATCGCCCTGGTATGCCTAGCCGCACAGAATCTGCCATCGAAAGTGCAACCAGCCGTGTTGAACCAGTCCATGGTGAAGAGTCGATGGGCCTTGGAACCTCTACTTTCCTTGAGGGTGCCCCGGCTTCTCGTGCAGCTGTCCAAAAGAACCAGAGTGAGCAATTTGGTATGGATGGTGGCCTATCTCGAAAGAAGTCATTGGCGCAGAAAATTCGAGGCATCAACAGCCGACGCGACTACGGACCTTCTGGAAGAATGACTAGCCCAGAAGGCACGTACACTTCGATTTCTCCAGATGGATACACCCCTGGTGGAAGTAGAGCAAATGAAGCAAACCCATTCTTCAATGAATACGGCAAGGGGGATGATACTATCAAGGAGGAATTCGTCACATTCGCTGAATTGCCACCGAGACCTGGCCGCTCTCGCGCTCCTTCTAACCCTCCAGGAATCGAAAGACGTGTTACTGGCGATAGTATGGGGGAATCGACCAGAGCGCCAGCATCAAACGGTGGATTCTTGTCCAGAGTCAAGAGTTTAAAGGGAGGGCCACGAAAGCCAAGAGTTGAAAATAGGCCATTGCCAACACAAACATCTCAGCTCCTCTAAGTCTCTGGTCAAGCAAGGACATTACTTTCTCTTGATAACGCTTGGAGAATAAAGATGAGAGCTTTCACGGCTGATTTAATACTTATCAAATACCCGTACTCGACAGTTTTTATTCTCTTTCTCATCCGTCGCTATTCCAAACCGAGTGGTCTATTACTCTTGCTTAACGTACACGAGTTTGGATATGTGACTTTTCACAAGCTTTCGGGGTTGACGTTTTCATTGATATTTTCTCCACTAAAACTTCTACTTTGACTCTACAAAACGAAGAATCTTTCTTTTTGATTTATTTTCGAGTGGTCAAATGGCCCACAAATTGTTATCTGATTTTACAGGCGTATGGGAGTACACATGAACAAACCTGTAACTCGAGGGATGTTGGAAGAGGGCGAAGAAGATGAGAAGCTTTTTTTAATGCCAGTGAGCTTTGCGGGTTGGGACGGGTCTTGGGCAGTGGGGGTTTAGTAGCCGGGCTGGGAGGTTCTGGTCTCAAGAGGGTTGGGTAAAGAATAAACAGCACCAAAGAAAGATTTGAATCGCGTAAAGTCGAGAATAGGAGAAATGTAGACTCGATGGATGAAAGTATAGGGTGAATAAGGGATGAGGGAGTCAAATGGTTATGGAGGAAACCTAGGTAGTAGAAGACAATATGCATACATTCAATGAAATGAATTGGTAATTAGTAATTTCAAAAACAATTCTCGAGTTCAATTCATAG
Source organism: Sclerotinia subarctica (assembly GCA_025389085.1). Lineage (NCBI taxonomy): Eukaryota > Fungi > Ascomycota > Leotiomycetes > Helotiales > Sclerotiniaceae > Sclerotinia > Sclerotinia subarctica. The sequence continues at coordinate 962,389 of QRFI01000007.1, forward strand.
TCGTGAGAGGATGGTGATGGTGATGGTGATGGTGATGGTGAAGCTGAGACTTGAAAATGTACGAAATGTTTTGAGGCTTTTAGTTATCTAGCAAGTGCTATCTTAGCTAGCGAGGCCCGAGGGATAGATATACTATCCTCATGGGTTGAGAACAATATATAGTCATACCGGTATCTTCTTTAGTCCTATTTGTATCATACATTAATAGAAAGAGATGGGTTAGATATTGTGGATGTTTTATATAGAATGGAATTTGTGATAAGATTATCATGTAATCTTGTTCACCGATTTCGGATGACGGGGTTTTTGTTGGTTTATTGATAGTTTTGTTATACATTTTATTTATTTATCTATTGATTTCATTCTTTGTCAATCCACTCCCTCTTGACGCCTCCTCTTCCTCTAGGATCTTCTTTTTACTTTCAAAGTAAGCCATTGAATAGGCTTCACATCCTCATTCACGAGGATATGGGTTTATCCACTGCTAGTCATCTAATGTCGCTCATCTATCCTTATTCAGCTCGAATCACTCTTCATGTCAACGCGATCTCTTTTATCAATATATATTTGATACAGATCATATTTTGTTTATTCTAGGCTTCGTTCACTAGAACTCACGAGTTGCAAGCACCAACTCATTTCTGTTCATTGAAAAATGAGCCCCTTGAAAATACTATGGCATGCCAGCATGCCACCTAATCTTATTATCTAGGCCTAAGCAAAATTGCACTTCCAGACTTTTCAAATCCTTTCTTTACCCTCGGCTTAATTGTAACCCAAATAGGTTCTTTCTGCACCACAACATAATTTTTGAGATCATCCCAGTTGACCAGCTTGTGTCCAACAGCCTCAAGATCAAAATTCCAGACTAAACGAGCCAAAACCACCCTCAATTCTGCCTGCCCAAATGATCTCCCCAAACAACTACGTGCTCCCAATCCCCATGGTTTCAAAATATTGCGGTTGTCGTTTTTAAATTCTGCTGGTCGGAGATTATCAGGAAGATATCGATCAGGTAGGAATTCAAGGCACCGGTGGAAGTTAGCTTCTGAATGAGCCATCACGATGGTATTCATTGCCACGTGTGTCTAGTGTCATATTTCATTAGCATATCTGTGTACAATTTGGAGATTAGCATCACTCACGCCTTCTGGTAGAAAATATCCACAAACGATAGCTCCACCACGAGGTACAATCCGGAGAAGACCTCCTGAAACGGGATTGCACAATCGCAAGCCTTCATTTATCACAGCGTTGAGGAACGGTAATTGTCGAAGAGCACTAAACGTGATATCTTCTTCCTTATCAAAGCAATTCCGAATCTCACATTCCAATTTCGTCAGCTCGACCGGATTTTGAATTAGACAATTGATCGTTCCGCAAATGGTAGTGCCCGTTGTCTCGCTACCTCCTAATAACATAAGAGCAATGGATGACTCTATTTCAGGCATACTCATCTTGGAAAAGTTGGGATTGTTGTTCTGATCAAGCATGACGGTCATGAAATCACCCACCGCTGCTTCCGGACGTTGTAGTCGACGATGAATTTTCTCCGCCGCGTTGGAAAAGTGCTCGGCTTGCATTTTTCGAGTGCGCGCTGGAAGCATTTTAAAAATGAGCGACTCGAGACCGGGAAAATATTGTATTACGCCTGCTAATGCCATCACTGTGATAATTAGCCATGGGGTTTTGGTTCTCAACTGCGGGCTATATCCGAGGATAAACATACTTTTCATAGAATTGTAAATCAAAATTGCCCAGGGGTGATTAGTCGTCTCCTTCAAGCAATCAAAAGATTCTCCCAAAGTAAGCATACCAATTAAATCAAACGTCCACCAATTCATCCAATCCACCACATTAACCACCGCACCCATCTTTCCATTCTCCGACCGCACAATCTCTTCCAAAAGCTTCTCAACCATCAACGTAACATACGACTGCATAATCCCTTCCTGCATCGCCACCGTGCGATCCGTGAACGCCGGCCCAACTACCTGTCGCATCCGCACACTCACATCAGAATGCACCGTCGTGACGAGATTCTCTGCCAGTCCCGGCGGCGATTTGAAGAATACCGGATCCCGCGGAAGCGCTTTTTGCCCGCTACTGTTGTTGAGGAATATATCGTTCCATGCTTGTTCCGCTGCGAAGGATACTTCGTTTGGGGCTGTGCGTACTATGGTGCCGTAGCGTGAGTGGTGTTTGCGTATGTCGGTTACGAGGTTCCCGTGGAGGAGGGAGTGGATGTACGGGATTCGGCTGAGTTTCCAGAGGAGCGGTCCTGGGAGGGGTGAGAGTGGGTCGAGATAGAGGGTTTGGAGGGCGCTTGTGAGGAGGTACTGTAGGAGGGGGGTTTAGGGGATTGGGTTGATTGGTGTTGGGTTGGGGGGGGGGGAGATTTGGAGTTGGAGTTGGGATGCGGTTAGTATGGAGGGAACGAACGTACTAGAAGGAGTAGAAGAATGAGGAAGCTGATGATTGTGTATGTTTGAAAGGAGAGATGATTATAGAAATTGAGGAATGGTTGGCTATCCATTTTTGACAAGTTTTTAGGCAGTTATGAGAATAAGGTAGACGAAGTAGAAGTAGAAGTAGAAGTAGTTAGGTAGTTGATGGTTTTAAAGTCAAAGTCAAAATTAAGTACCTATAGAGGACCTCGGGAGTTTATACGGTTACATGTTTTCTTTCACAAGATCAGATATCAGATACCTACTCAAAACCGTTAAATCTCAGCGATGCGAATCCGAAGCATTAACCATTCACTAAGTAATTAATAGTTCAAAATAGCGGGGTGTTCTGCTATACTGTAGGTAATTTTGGATATCTTGGATATTCTTTACCTCGGACATTGGTTTTGCTGGCGTATAATAACTAATAGATGTATGCAGGATTCACTTTGTTGTTTATCTGTATCTGTGGTCGTCTGGCTACTACCTAGGTATTGATTATTAGTTACCTATTCATCTGAGGTTTTAGATGTAGGAATTCTTCGGGTGAATATATTCTTTGGTGAAGTATTATATTAGTAGGTAGTTTTGATTTTGTATTGTTGTTATTATTATTGTTTTTTTACTTGAATATATATATATGTATTAGTTGAGAGTATTTAATAAAGATAATATTATTTAATTAATTATTTTTTAATTTTTCTTTTTCTTTTCTTTTAACTTTATTTTTATTTTTATATAATTATATATTTTAATACTAGATAAAGAATCTTTATTATTATATCAAATCTTTAATAATAATATCAATATTAAAAATAAACAGATTATTTAATATGAAGTATATAATATAATAACTCATGATAAAAATACTATCAAATATTAAAAAAACTTGATATATGAGAAATCTTTAAATTAAATATAGAAATATAATAAATTTGAAGCCCTTGCGATTGATAATTGATTAGTATAAATTTCAATGATGGTTTATACTGATGAATTAGTTTTTTTGGTGGGGATTAAAAGTGCGAGCTCTAATAACTATTAGCTCTTAAGAGATGAAGATTTTTTTACGGTGTCTAAAGTGACGTTTTGTGTGGATTAGATGTTATATTTTTGATGTCAGTGTAGATACGCATAGTTGCTATTCATTAATTGAAAAATACCCCATGCCTCTGCCAGAAGAAATTCTATTTATACTATCGGCTAGATTGGTCTTCTGGCTCCTCTTTGTTAATCACAGGAATTATTTTTACAACGAGTACCTACGTTGTGATAAAGACACGTTCAAGAACATAATGTTTGTTCCTATTACCAACTACTCTTCAGACTCTCGGTATCAAGCCCTGATCGGACAACTAATTAGCCCCTCGGGTAGAAAACTATGAAGCCATTTGCTCTTTCTGCCACTAGGTCTACGATACAGTATGACTAGCTTTGCGCACTGAGATGGACAGCGGCGGTACACTACTTTTTCGATATCTAGTCGAAACGCAAACTTCTGATGGAGGTCGGCAAGTTAATGTCTCCATGACTGATGAGTTTCTGATACTATAACGGCCATTCTAATACTGAAATTATACCGCAGCCATCTAGAAATCCATGCTCATTATTTTCTCGGACGACGTGACTTTGAGCGTCACGAAAGCGGAGATTATTTTAAGAATTGAGATGTGTCCATATTGGGTTTGAAATTTTCATTCTTTCCGGTTTCTTAGGAACTTAGAAGAGCACATCATGGAACTTAAATTTCCTACGCAAGATGTATGTTGCTAGCTTTTGCTGGCAAAGTCGCTGTTGATAAGGTGGTCATCATTTGGATGACTATGGATCGATGCTAGTTGCAGGATAGAAATGCAGAAATATATCTTCGGAAAGTGATTAGGTTTGCTAGTGAGAAAAGTAATGGTGGAGTTTCTGGTGTGTCTCTCTCTGCGACTTCGAGATACATGAGTATGTAACTAAGCACCCACCTCGCCTAGTTCTATATAAAATCGCCGAATGATCCGTTGAAAAGATCACTTCTACTTTCCTTGAACAAAAATTGGATTAACTCCCGACGCTTCTGATGTCAAACAGACGGAAAGAATGAGCTCATTTCTACAGTCAATTGGAATGTCATAAGCGCACAATAAAGTAGATTTAGGCTACTAGGTGTAAGTATCGTAAAGAGACTATGCAATTTTAAAAGCATCGAAGAGTTCAAAGGCAATGAGGACTAGACTCTTATCCATAGCAATGGTACAGCCAACCGCAATATTGGCGCCGATAACGAGGCGTCTAGTAACAGCTTAGTCCTGCCAAGATGGCGCCGATGACGACCTCGATAGTGTCATCGGATACAGTAAGGACTATGATTTCTCTCGAGATATGGAAGCTGTCTTGGTACATTCTACATATCCTCTTTTTCATCCTAAAATCATTCAGTCTCCCGTCCAAGTTCGTGACTTTCATTTTGAGGCTGAGGCTATGCCAAAGCACGTGTCCAGCACACATAAGACCATCTTCTCTTTGCAGTTCATTGATGCCCACGGCTAGGATCACATTATACCACATGATCCTTCTAACAAAATCGATATCACCACCTTGCCTTTTTAATCCGCTCAAGGCACATATTATTCTTGGGTATTACTCATTTCCGCCGACGACACGCCTAGTCTTTTGACATTCAACTTCCTTATGTGTATTGTAGCACCAATTACCGGTGCTAGCAAAAACAAAAAGCAACGTGATGATGGACTCGGGCATACAGGAGAATTGCTAATGTGTCTTAGTTTGCTAAGAGCTCAAAAATAACTAGTGAAACATGCTTTAAGCCTCTAAACCGACCTTGAAAACGAAACAACGCCAAGTGATCGTCAAAATCTATCTACATCATCTATATCATCATATCACATATTTCCTTTCCATTATCATAAACTCAATCAATCATCCATATGCTGTCTAGCAAACAAACTCCTTGCCCTAAGTCTGGGACCATATCTCTCTAATATAAAAGGAATAGGAACAAGCAATACTGCTAAACATGCTAATATTGTTCCTGCCCAATTATATCCCACATTTATAAACATTTGTTTCCCAAACAGAGGAAATCCCGCTCCCGCCAAATTTCGTATCAAGCCTACGCCAGCCAAGGCACTAGCCGAAAATACCATATAGCTATCCTCGACATACAGATACGACATCAAAATAAGTGTGTAAAACGAATACCCCCATAGAGTCGTAGCAAGTATGGGCACAATCCAATGAATATGATATTGAGGTGGCGAGGTCCATGCGAACCAGAAGAGACTGATAGGTAGCAGAATAGCCGCAATTTTGCCCAACTGGACTCGTGCTTCTGGTATATTTTTGAATCTCTCAGGGTCAAGCGTATCTTCAGATTGCACTTCCCTTATTCCAGCTTCACGAATTCGTTTTTGATAATGATTTTCCTGCCATAAATTGATAAATGGACCCAAACTGATACCAATCATAATTCCAAGGAAACAAAGACCGACGCCAACTGTCTCGAAGCCATAACCCATCTTGCCAAATACCAGATTGAAAGCACTATTGAAGAGAAACGAAAGACCGTAGAGAAAACCGTTGTAAAGTGCTGCAAAAATGATAACGGGTTCGGTTCCAAGAAAACGAAATGGTCGAGAGAGCGTATCTTTGAATAGGTGTCCCAGCGATTTACTTCGCATTTCCGCAGGAACTGTGGCGACTGTCCTTCCAGCAGCTTTATTGACCCGGTTTGCACGTCTCCGCAATATCACTGAACGTCTCGTTTCATTCTTAAAGACCAAAAGTACCACTACAAGTATCGACCAGAATCCACCACAGATGCCAAGTAGAGCCCAGAATACTTCACGCCAACCATATGCTTCTGCAACGAACGACATCAAGAAATATCCAGAAGGGCTTCCACAAACAGCGGCCCAGAGAAATATGCTCATCGCGGGTCCTATTTGATCCCTCGGCCAGAGATCGGCTATCGTTCCACCAAAATTGGCAATCGTTACACTAGCGAAGAGACCCGAGAAGAACCTTAAAACTAGAAATCCTTCAATATTCTGTACAAGAGCTGTCCCGAGCAGAAATAGTAGGAATGTTCCATAAGGAATTATGTATAGGTAAGTCCTTCCATAATATTCAGATAAAGGTGCCAATGTCATCGGTCCCAATGCTAAACCGAGAATGTAAAGTGAGAGACCCAGTACCCCAACTTCAGAACTGACATTGAATGACTCGATCAATTTTTCCTGGGCGGGTGAGTATCCTGATGCTCCCCAAGATACTGTCAAATCGATAAGTGTGATGACACCCACAATACTCCATTTTCTCCAGAAAGAAAAATTTCGTGGGTCAGAAGGGTCATCGGGTTGAAAGTTGAGGACTTGCAATTCGGTATCTGTTGTCCTTGTAGATTGATCGGACTGCGATGGCCATTCCCCTTCACTCATGATTGCGCGGATATGTACCAAAAAGCAGCTTCTTGAATATTAAATTATTAAATCACAAAGACAATAAATCTTGGAGGGATTGGTTGCAACTGAATCCTATTCAGATTGTAAATCTTTGATCAAAGAAAGCTTTCATTTTGTTTTATATGAAGTCGACGTTGCTCAATGATGACGAAAATGGAGGGCTTGCCGGAAAATCATATACCGAATGGGTGAGGGGTAGGTGCACACGTACCGGTCGGTACCTTACTCCTGTAGGATAAATATCGCATTTGAAGATTGTGTTTATGGAGAAATGATCAATGTCACTGAGACATTGAAAACAACAATAGATCCATCAGTCCGTGAAAAATGTCTCAAGAATTCTAGAGGCTGGAGCGGAACAACGTGGGGTTACGCAGACTCATCCGAGGTGATTGCTCGAATTTCGAGTTTAAAAAGAGCGATCTATTATGTCTAATAACTTCATTTTCAAGTGTTCTATATTTTATGGTATTGTTGATCCTTTGTTGATGTTGTTGCAGACGGTCGCTTCGTTAATGATCAATGCTTTTGATGAAGGGGTAAAAATCTTCCATCTCATGCATCCATCCTCAATATTATGAGAGCTAGGCAACTTAGATATTGATATTGAATTGACTAGCTAAAGATGATTTGTCAAATTCAAAAGAAACATAAGTAGCCGGGGAACTAAACACGGCACAGGAGCATGCCAAGGATTCGAGTGCACGAAAGCACACTTGCTTTTCTATAAAAATGTAGTTTTTCTTAAACTTTTTCTTTCCTTTTCCTAGCTCTGCCGAAGCTAATAAAAAGTATTCGTCAGAAGCCATTATTGACAAGTCCTGGCTAGATATAGAATATAAACTTCTAATGCAAGCTCCCAATGTTGCTTTTGACTATTGTAATATTTCTTGAAGTACTACATTGATACCATGGTATTTGCATATAACCATCAGTCAAGAAAGCTTCCTCTATCGCGAGTGTTCCTTTTACCGGCTCATAGAGGTTACATTCGGTACTTATCAACTCAACACATAGCAGCAATAAAACCCCTGAAGCGATATCAATAGTGTGACTAAGTCTCCGAACTGTGGAGTGCGCCTACCGTTTATTTTTTATGTGATCTGTACCAACGGAAATTGGACCGGACTTGATGATTATCCGCTTGATCGCCAAGTTGATCCACAAACTATCTCTTTAAATAATTAAAACAAGCCATGACCCAGTTCTCTGGTAGCATTCTAATCAAACCGAAATCAAGATTGGGTTCACAGTATGAATGAAGGAAGCCAACAACAACAACAAGGTCGGTCTGAGGCTTACGGGTATTCTTCCATCCCCGCCCCCGCTTCTGCTGTCACCGCCTCAGAACTTCAAGGCCCGACCCAACAAGATATCATTAACACGACTGAGCAATGGACCTTCGATGATGGGTACAACGATCCTAACTTCGGGTATATGGCTCCATTACCGGAGGAGAACTTGGGATATCAGTATGGATCCGATACATCCAGAGCATCTCGTGATCCGAATAGTTTAGAACGATCCTCCGTGACAGAAGAATCTCTACTCGATCTATTGGATGGTCCACATGCACTTGACCAAGGTGCTCACATAAGTAAAAAGGCGAATCCCAAACAGCTACCAGAAGCTCTTAAATACTTAGCCCCGGTACCTGCACAGGCACATGTTTCTCATCAATCTCATAATACACAATCGACGCTCGCTCAGCAATCCCCGCCTTATGATGTGTTACCTCTTCGACAAGGTCCCCAAGATTACCACTATACTCATCAACAAATTCAACATGCACAGTCAGTATCTTCTTATACAAGTAGATAGATGCTGGCTAACATCCTTATGAAGACCAATTCCTTATCAACCTCCTGCCAAACCCACTACTACCGCAGATGTGAAGAACCCATTTCTTTATGGAAATGTTGATGTATTTTCTGAACCATTAGAAATTGCAATAGGTCCTGTGCCACTTGTCTCTTCCTCCAAAGGAAAACGGAGACAGGCTTTCAGCCCTTCCCCATCTCCTGAGCCTCATCTATCACGCCCTAGAAGGACTGCCAAAGCCAAACGTCGACGTCAACAAACCCCTGCTTCTCTCTCACACGCCTCATTTAACTCCGAATGGTGGGAAAGTGATGCTTCACTTTGCTGGAGATGCCGTAAACACAACTCTAATGTATGTTGTATCTCTTTTGCAGTTCCCTATTTATCGATAGAAAAAGAATCCGCATTATGAACCGACAACTGACTTTACCACACAATAGCACTTGATATCAGGATTCTGTGATTCTTGTATTCGGATATCAAACTTCAATGTTGCTCCAAGTACCCAAGGGACGAGAACGGAAAACTTAGAAAGCTTGGTCTTATATCTTCTACCATGTTTGGCTCTCCTTTCATTCGTTTTTGATATATGCAGAACCTAATCATGCCTTAGCACATATGGAAGAAAACCTCCGCGCTATTCCTCGGGATACACTGAAGACCAAAACATGGCGCATGTTCTCGGCTGAGCGGGCCGAAAAGGCCTTCGATCACGATTTTGATAATGCTGTCTTTAGAGATCATTTCGTGTTGGCACAAGAACAGGCTCGTTCAACTGGTGTTTTCGACGAAAAATACTCAGATCTAATGGCCATCGCTCAAACATACCAAGAATCTATTCTCCAACCCGTGAGTTCTTTTGTTCATCATACGCAAATTGTTTGTAGTAAGCTACCAAAAGCGTCATTTCTGATACAACTAAACACAGAACAAATCTCTCGAGGCCTCTTGCAGAATTTTAATCGAATGCTGCGAATTATACAAATGTTTTATCACAACTACTGTGCCCGCACCACCTATTCCAGTTCTCAGCCTCCTCGAAAAAATTCGCACTACGCGAAGTACGATGCGTAGAGCCTTTAAAGAATATCAGGCACTCGCGCTCGCTCCCTCGGACTTTCGATCTCGCCGCGATTGGCTACCTTCATTCCTCTCCGCATGTTCACTTGCAATATCAGCAGTCGTGTTTATAGATATGATGGTAGCCATTCCATCACCCCACAAAGAGAGAATATGGGGTACATCATGGCAACAGAGGATAACTGAGATAAGGCATGGAGGATATGGGATGATGTTGGAGGTTTTGAAAGCGAATACGAAGAATGTCAACCCGCTGGAATTAAGCTGTTGGAATCTAGATACCGGAATCGACACGAGCTTCCAGACACTAAACAACAATACATATGATCCTTTTGGTGGGAATCAACACATAAACGCACAATACAGCACCGGATACGCTTTGGATCCTTCCTCCCACAACCAATTTTCCTATGGACTCGCTACACCCACACCACAAGACTTTGCTCCAGACATTTTATACGCCAATGTCAATTATGATCAGACATACTATGATAGCTGGCAACAAATGCAAATGCAAATGCAACAACAAGCAAAAGCGGAAGAGGAAAGGAGAATTTTGCTAGGGGATAATTCACCAGAAGCATTGCAGGGCATGATGGCAGTAAAGTCGTGGCAAATCAAAAATTTTCAACATCTGAAGTTGGGAGAGGATATTTTTAAGAAGGATTTATATCGACAGGCGACTATTAATCCAATTGCTGGTTTGTGGAGGATTTTTGATATGAAGTGAGGGTTGGGATGAGGTGCGACTTGGAGTGAGAGAATAAAGAAGGGGGAGGAGGAGAATTTATTATTTATTGATTTTAATTGCAAGTTGATTGGTCGGGGGAAATCCAGAGCGTTTGAAGTGGATTCGGCCTCAGCGTTTACTCATTCGTTTCTCTCAGGTTCAGCGGAATATCCATTATTATTTTAATTAGTAAATATGCTAATCAAGCTTTCATATTACATCTGTTCCTCCCGAATATGTTGAGTGATGATATGAATCTTTCAAGCTTCAATATAATCTTACATTGCGGTGGATATATATCGCGGGGAAACTAAAATGAAGGTCGTAGATACGTGGGTCGAATTCGAAATAGAAGTTATACATATAGCAGCAACAGCAACAGCAACAGCAACAGCAACAGCAACAGCAACAGCAACAGCAATAACATCTGCATCCACATGGTAAAGCCAAAAAAAAACCACATCCGAGCCTATCATAATGTTTTGACCCTTCACTTTGAGAACTATCGATCGCTAGCTACCATTGGCGAGTTCTATCAAGATCTCTTCGTTCAAGTCACTGGTCTGGATGTCCTTGCTGGGACTAACTTCTATTTGTAAGATTGCTAAATTTGTAAGTGTATTATATATGGAGGTATTTAGGTATTTAGGTATTTAGGTATTTAGGTGAAGGGGGTATATGAGGAAAGTATTTTGTTATATTGGGGATTTGTAATTTTATTTTAATAATGGTAATATGTTGTGATTTTATATATGTAGTATAGTGCTTGTATAACGTGTAGGAGGATAATTAGTCATCTGTTGAGAGGTGATTTGGATTGGGTTGGGTTGGGTTGGGTTGGGGAATAGATGAATGAGAAAAGGGGAGAAGGGGAAGTTGATATTGATATCTGTTGAGAAACTTGTGCTGAGATACTAGGGCCAGTCTTCTTGTTTTCTATTAGAGCATAGGAGAGGAGGACAGCTATAGTTTTTGTCGTGGATTAGTGTGGATATCACTTGTTCGTCTGTTCTGATCTTGCTGGACTTTGTTGTTATATCTTGATTTTAAGTTTCTGATATTACACCATTTGCCATTTATTCAATGAGTTTCTATGATCCAATGCATACTCTAGATTAAAGATTATGTTTAACTGGAGAACTTGAAATGAGTGAGTGGTAAAGTGTTCTTAAGGCTGTTTCTTGCTAACTATTAGTGAAGCATGGTAATAGGAGTTCATACACTCTAGTTTGCTAGATGTAACTCGGATTCTTTTTTGAATGTTCTGTAGATTACAAGATTTATGGAGAGGGTGGTAGATGATTTGACATTGGATTTTTTTTGGTTTCAGTCTACTTTCAGTTTAGTTGCGCATGCTCCAATATATAAAATGCTCTGGTATATACTCAACCAGCTGCAGTTCCCCATCTCTCCACTACTGCTCATCTTCTCAACTAACAAAGTGATCACAAAAGCAAGTAAAGATGAGAAAATAAAAGCTGTCTATACAACCCCAATCATTAAAAGCAACCTAGGGTCAACACAACCGACTCGACTATAGCCGAGCCGGTTGTGTAGCTACATAATCACCAGCACTGCGGAAAACCGAACCTAGTTGAGACTACCGACATAAAGTGTACAGAGTATCATCGAGGGGCTGGCTTGATGTAGTACGGCATCGCATTCGGTTACAGCTTCACTTGTGGAAAGATCGCTGCGGTATGAAGGAATGCTGCAGAGGTTCTATCGGAAGCTCGCATGCATGTGGCAGCGTGTATCTGTAGGATTCCGTTGTATTTGCATGGGTTTTCAATGGAATTATGGATGTTCATGTTGCTCTTGAGGCTTGATAGATGTGTGTTGTGTCATGAGGATTTATTTTGAGTGTAAGGAGGTGAGATCCTGAAGGAGCTCAGGTGGATTGAGTTTGAGCAGAGGTAGATTGTGATGGTGTGATGGAAGGAATCATGGATTGAGTAAATATAGTGTCGTACACATCAAAGCTGTACAAGAGATCAAACTGCTGTCGAGTGGATAGAGACGTCATAGGGGACCTGCTTGGGCTTGTGTTTGCTTGTAGATATATTTGGTATGACAGAGTATCCTCCTCACGTTTTGTAGCACCATCATGAAGATGAAAGCAGGGAATAAAGAAGTTAAAGAGGTAAGAAGAGTATCCATCAATCTAGCAAGTCTCTCATCTGCATAATCGAAAGGTCTGGTCCCCATTCAAATATAATCATGTGATCTACACGTGATAGTGACTTTTCATGCATCCTTGACTTTCAGGTAGCATATATTTCCTTTTCATCATTTCGGCCCCCAAAAAGACATACATGGATAAAAATGAAAGGCAAAAAAGGTTATGCATGAAGATTTCAAGTGATAGGTAAGCAAATTATGTTAATCGTTCACCATACCTATCTATTACAACCTCGTGATCATTATATACATATGAACGGGGCGTAAAAAGAATCAAGAGAGACAGACAGACAGACAGACAGACAGACATCAGAAGTATGAAATCAATGATAAATGGCTAGACCAGCTGCTGCCTATTTTATCTTTTTTTCGGTTGCTCGCCTCACTTCTTTTGTCATCTGCAGCCGCAGCCTCACTTATTATTCCTCTCATTACTCTCATTACTCTCATTACTCTGTTCACACATACATTTTGCCTTTTTCATTTCACTCCTTATTATTACTATACATACTGACTGTAGTATGAAGATGAAGATGATTTGATGAAATATCTTTTATATCTGATCTACATAAAGTTAATGTCTTATAATTAATTCCCCATTGTTTATTTGTTTGTTTCCCAAAGACGCTTTCTTAATTGCTTGTCGTACTTTTCTTCGCGCGCCCGGAATCTGATCTGTGTCAATGCCCGATTCTCTCACCGAAATCAATATCCCTCATGATCATCGCCAAAGAACATAGTACGCGCACCACCTTGTAAGCACTTTACCCTGCATACATACATTTTTTTTTATATTCGCCTTGTTACGCTTTTTCTTCTCTTCGCGAACCATCCTAGGTATTCTTTTTCACTTCCATAGTCATAATCATGATTTCATGATTCATGATTCATGATTCATGATTACCTCTAACCGTTCGGGACATTGGCCCTGCATGTGTGAATGTTATCTTTGCTTCTCGCTCAGTGCCTGCAGCTTTTCTCATATCGAAGATAGTTTTGGTATACCTCTTCAACTCTGAGAGTCGAAAAATCCAGAGCTCTTCCTCCATATTTTTGGTTATTTTCTGTTGGTTTGTTATATTGATTTGAATGGATACTTGTCAAACTATTGACTGACAGCTAATAGCAATGTCGATGCATCCGAACTATTCCCGTAATGGGAATCTTCCACCCCTAGTACGATTCACTTCTTTTACCCTTCAATTCTCTCATGAGCTTCAATCTGATGGGAAATCTAGTATTATCCTTCACCTCCCTCCATGCATACTTCAGACTCCGGATATGGTTCCACACGTGGAGAGATGGGTCCACCATCATTGGATCTCCCACCTCAACCTATTGAGATTGATCTGAGTCTAAGGACCCTTCCACATCCGGCTTTCCCTTTAACAATACCTTGGGAGCCAACATTATTTCCTTCCCACGGATTTTCTGATTGGAACTCCCCATGTGAACCAATTCCCAAGATTCAACAACTGCCAGTGGATCGGACGACAGGCCAGGCTCCATTACTCCAATGGTATGCTGATAATGATGGGCCTTGGTACCCTAAGACGATTTCAGATCCCGTCTCGGACGAGAGAGCAAGTATCAAGGTTCGTTCAAATAATCGAGCACCCGTTGCTTTTGCCGAGCCATATCGTGAACAAGATTACTTGGGAAATGGATCCTTTCATTTTGGTGCTCCACCACATTCAGATTCCGGATATGGAACCAGAAGGAGTGTCGGAAATGGTTCAATCTTTAGCACCGATGTGAGTGATCGCGATCAAGAGTGCCAAAGCTTAGCAGGTCATGTTGCAGATTATCAACCATTTTCAGGGTTAAATGAAGCATTGCAATCTCGTGAGAATAGGACAAGCGAACCATGGCCATTACATCTACCGGCATCAATAAACTCTCCAGGTCTATTTTGTTCAACATGTCAAAAATTCGTCAAAACGAAATCAGAGTTAAAGTACGTATTACGGCAATATGGGTTGAGGAAGTATGCTAATTTTTTATAGGAAGCATGATTTACGACATAAAAAGCCTTTTGTCTGCAAGTATCCACATTGCACAAGGTCCGAAGGATTTAGCACAACCAACGATCTAGATCGACACACCAAGAGCAAACACCCTTTAGCTACGACATTGAGGGCGGAATCAATGAAGAAATACCACTGTGTCGTATCCGGATGTAAGTCCAAGGAGAAAGTTTGGCCCCGACTCGACAACTTTCGGAGTCATTTAAAACGAGTTCATTCCAATTGCGTTAATTCGGAAGAGATTTTTGAGAGGATTATACAAGAGTAGGTCTGAAGATTTTGGTAATACTTGGAGCGACTAACCTATCTTAGGGGAGAATTTTGCGAACAGTCGGGTTTGACTCAAGATGCCCCGCTTCTCGCAGAAGTGTCTACCCAAAGTACCTCGCACAATAGGGAAGTTAATGAAAGTTTACCCAAAGCCCAAGATATGAAATCCAATTGGAAGCCCGTATATCCAGAATTGATCCAGGATCTGGTGACCCCAATGGATACCACAATTGAGAAACCTTTCGTCCCGGATGCCAATGACAGGGGCACTACTATACTTGGACCAAACAATCCTACCTCGGATTCACATACCAGAGATACCATTCAACCATCGGAATTACATCGGGATACAATTGGAGTTATCAGCAAGATCTCAGTGGAAAGTGTTCTATCAACCCCAGTGGGTACGAAGAGTGCATTAGATGTTAACCTTGATCATATAAGCCGTCTATCGGTGGAGAGAAATCCACTACCACCTGCAGCTAAGGTGTCTCAGCTTAGTAGCGTCTCAGCCACAGATGCAGCTATTACCGAAGTAATCAGAACTGCGTTGGCTGAGACGAAAAATGTATCTAATGTTGGTGCATTATCGATGGGACGGAAAGTCTTGCCTAATGGAAAACCTTCTTCCGATGATTCCTCGGGATCCACAACAGATAAAGCTACATGCTCATTAGATGAACTTAACAAGTTCATATCTTCCACAAAATATGATTCTCTGGACCAGGAAAAAGCCGTCGAAGTTTTCAAAACCCTCCAGAAGTTTGGTTACGTTATTCAAAAGGATCCAAATCATACTCGAAAACAAAACATTGGATCCATTGCCAGTAATAAGAGTGACAAACAAGTTGTCTGTCAGGTTTGTGAAAAGTTCAAAGGACGACCTTGCGAGTTAAAGTAAGATCAAATTTATCTCTTGCATGACTGTTGCTGATAACTAGACAGAAAACATATGAAACGGCACGAGAGGCCGTATGGCTGCACTTTCTTAACCTGCAACAAAACTTTTGGAAGTAAAAATGATTGGAAACGACACGAGAACTCACAACACTTCCAACTGGAGAGTTGGCGCTGTGACAAGGAGAAACCCGAAGGAGGCACATGTGCCAAAGTCTCTTATCGCCGTCAAACGTTCCAAGATCATTTGAAAAAAGATCATGGTATGGTTGATCAAGACGCTGTCAGGATAAAGGTCGAAGCTTGTCGTATCGGTCGGAACTGCCAGTCTCGTTTCTGGTGCGGTTTTTGTCGGAAGCTCATTAATCTTAAGAGGAAAGGTCTTGATGCCTGGACAGAAAGGTTTGATCATATAGATGACCACTTCGTGGGACGCGGGAATATCCAAAAACAAGGCATTCGCGATTGGATCCCAGTTGATGGCGATAAACCTAAAGGTGACGTTGCCAGTCCAAATTCTTTAGGTAGATCCTCACCAAAAGACGGGCTTGAGGAATCTTCCCCCGAATCTACCAACGATTCTGGTAGAAGTTCACCTGAGCCTGTGGATAGCAACAGAGCTTCATCCGCTTTGGTAGGACAAGAATCTACGCTCTCGAGGAAACGGGAATGCGGCGATGATGAAAATGATAGGCCTACAAAATATACCAAGATAACGGAGATTGTTTACTGTGTAAGCATCATCACTTATTGTGCCGCATGCAATGCTAACAAAATTATAGTGTCAATGTATGGATGATCCAGGACGTACTCTTACTCTCAGCCCAAAATGTACCTCCTGCAATCATCATTTCTGTAATGATTGCGAACGAGATTCAATTCGCAACTGAACGAGATGAAATATTTTGACATGTTCAAGGATATTTTTGAAGTTTCAGCAAATAGTTTAAAGCTGGTAATCAATTGGAGAAGAATAAACGTGTAAAAGTATATATGGTTTACTATGATGATGGTATTGGGTGGGAATTTGAAAACAACAGGGAGGGGATATATCCAAGGATTTTTTCCTTTGGCGTTTACATATTTAACCTTGCGGAAGAAGAAAATCCAAACTTTTCTCTCATTTTCTATGGAATGTAAAGCTTAGCGAGGGGCACAGTAACTCGTAAAACGACTCTTTTGATAAAGTATGTTGGATGGATGGAGTAGATGGCGGTTAATTGATACTTTGGTTACATCTTACTTTTTACTGACCGTGTTGAATGAATACTCCAATGATTGATTGATTGATTGACTGAGATTAAAAAAAGTAATAAAAAAAATTAGATTCTCAGCCGCACCTGCACTGGATATTTTCTACTATTGGTCTACCTACCTATCTATTCCAACCCTTCGAGTTCTCCATGATTACATACCCAGGGAGGGGCCCACCACCGAGTAGCTTTCACACTGCAGTTTATATGCAGTTTACATGCCGTTTACATGCATGCAGTTCATGTTGTATTTAGATTGTTTGCTTACTTGCTTGATTGCTTAGAGTACTTACTTACTTACTTATTTACTTGCCAGTTTACGAAGTAAGTTGAGATGTGGAGAAGTTGGGAAGTTGGGAAGGAGACAAGATCTTGGGCTTTTTGAATTGTCGTTGATTTGATTTGATATGATATATATTTAGGTGTGTACTTGTATTCTTGTATGCTTGTATGCTTGTTAAAATATTCTACTTATTAGTTATGCTCTTTTTTATTTGCTACCCTTCCCCTCTCTTCCCTGCCTCTATAACTTCTCGGTGAACTAGTTTGGTTTAGTTTGGTTTGGTTTGATTTGATTTGGTTGATTTGGTTTGGTTTAGTTTGGGTTGGTTTAGTTTAGTCTGGTTTGATTTGGTTTGATTTTTTATTTTACAAGATGAATTTTTATATTATATTATTCTAATAGATTTAAACAATTTTTATTATTTTATAAAGTGTATATATGATTTATATACTATACTAGGCTATGATATATTATTATATTATACTATTAGTTAGTTAGTGTATAAGCTACGTATGAACTAAGGTTAAGCGAGGTTGGGGTGGTTTAAGAGGAAGTAGAGAGGTTAGATTGAGATGGAGATGGAGATGGAAATAGAAATGGAAATATTATACTTTTGTTTGTTTGTTGGAGGCGATGATAATTATGAGAATATTTCTGGGTTCTGGGGTAGGATGGAATAGGTAAAATGAGAAACGTGTGAATTTGAAGAAATGCCAACGAGAGAGCGACCGACCGACCGACCGACCTACCGAACGAACGAATGAAAAAATTAATGATTACAATTTACAACAAGTATTAAACGCTCTCTCCCGTCCAAAATAAGAATTGGATCCCTGGCTTAAACGAATTAGATGAAGTGGTGTGTGTGGTGAGTTGTTATCTCACTGTCCAAACAAATCATCTCTGAAAATTTTGGGGCCAGTTTTCCATTTCTGATGATTAGAAATTTTAGGGGCTGAGAATGCTGACGCCCGAAAGTAAGTAAATTTGATGGATGGGTGGGTGAAAAAGAGGAAATTGAAGGAAATGAGGAAGGATTCGAGAATATTCTTGGCTGTGTAATTGTGTAATGAAGATGATGTATGTGCTTTGGACAGAAACGAATGCGAATTTGGTGTTACATGCATCGGGTTTTACAGTCAGTAGATTTATGCTCTACTTGAGAATAAAAGGCGAAGCAAACGAAGAGAGGAAGCGGAAGAAAAGTAATGTTTCTCTCTCATGTGAGAAGTTTCCTGATGACCGAGTGGCTTTCATATCACACATCGAATCACATTCAAAAGAATGGACAACAAATTCTGAAGAATTGACGTCGAGGTCTGCCTAGCGGTCGCCCTATCCGCCTTACGCCATGTACAAGGGTAAATTCTCTTCCTCATTGGGTATGATGTAGAATGCGCGTTCGAGGTTGTAGAAAAAGGAAAAGGATCCAAGAGAGCAGATGAAATGTATGGAGCACCCGACCCGTGGAGAAGTCAATCTGCACAATTAACTGGTTCGGTCAGGTATCCACTCACATTATCGATATTCGACATGGGGAAAGTCTCTTGAGTCTTGAGGTGGTCTGCAGTGCCCCGCATAGGTGCTTCAACCCTTAAAAGAATGAGAGGCGCAGCTTTCGGGGGGGTCATAGATCTCCAATCCATTTCTGTAGACTCAGGGGTATGCGTTAACTTTGACTTGTGGAAACTTTCGAATGTGTGAGAGAGATCCTTCACGGGGTCATCTGTGGGACTGGTGCATCGATGTTTTTTTCCAAGATGGATGCGGCTCTTTGGCAATGCGCAAAATATGTCAGTTCTAGACGATGCATACATGAACGTTTGTGGGGGATATTCACATACATTAGAGATTTGATGTGCCGATTCTCATTTCTTTGTTTCTGGTGTCATGTTCATACATCATACATCATCTTCATACATCATATTTGCTACACACAATAAACTGCGCCCATCTCATCTTCGTTGCTTCGCCTCAGACTTTTTCCAAGTCTCAATACCTACCTACCTACCTATCTACATGATTGAAATTCTACCAGTGAATTTTCATAAAGTAAATTTTCATGAACTGATATCTTCAAATCAATATCTTGGTTGCATAAATAAATCAAAGGTTGTGTACGAAAAAAGATTGTTTGCTTTTTATTTCAAAGGATCTGTTGTAGTCGCGCCGCATCAAAGTGGAGATACTCGAATTCAGGTGAGTCTGTTTGTTCTATTTGTTGTCTCTTTTGTCCTGCCGCTCCCAATTCACATGCTCCATTCGGATACACAAGAAGCTCATACCCGTCGTAGGATCAATAAGAAAACAAACACACATCAGCTTTATTCCTTCCAAGCCTATTTACTTTGTGTATCTTTCTCTTCTGGAAGCTTAGCTTCGCCCTATTTCTCCCAATTCAGATTCGTGGGGGCCAAATACCAAAAAAAAAACAAATTCGAAGACACATTTATCTGGACTATTATCCACTTTCAAAGTCTGGATATCATGTCATACGATAATTTATCATACTCGACCATGGAGTCACCTTTCTTTCAAGAGAATAGATCAAACCCTCAATCTTTCCGTCATGAGGATTTGATGGATATTGAAAATTCTTGGATGGAGAATATTGATCCACTTCTTCGTCAAGCTCAAATTGTCTCTTCAGATTTCGATTATCAACAAGATCTACCACAACAACCTTTACAAAGATTTATCACAGAGCCAGGGAGAGCTCTCTTCACTACTGATGCAACAATGACTCACTTCAATAACTTTTGCCGACCAATACCTAGAGCATTCGAACCCGTTGGTGTATTCCCTCAAGATTCTCGAACAAGAATGATATCACCTTCTCCATCCCAAGAACTATCTTCGAACTGCAGTAGTGCACGAAGTCCAGGTACCGAAATAGATTGGTATCATGATGGACTCTATTCCTCCCAAGGTCAAGATGATTATAATCTACCCATCACAACTCACACCACACCTACTCAAAGATTCACCGATATATGGACGCAATCACACACTCAACTACTGCAGCCCGCTGGACTTCCTTGTGTTAACCTTAGCGATGTTCAAGCATTTGCAGATCCGCAAGAAGTCAAATTCGAAGTCGATGAATCATATCCCAATATGGATATGCATACCGATTATATTCAAACCTCTGACTCGGGTAGTCATGAATTAGCTTCTCATATATTACATTATAGAGATGAGGGATTGGGAGCTTCGATTCGAGATGCTGCATCTCCTCGAGCAGTTTCTACTAAGGCTTCTAATAATGATAATACGTCTACAACTTCTGATGTTGATGTTGATGTTGATACCAATGTGGAAGTGAATAATGAAGCAGAAATTGATCCGGAAATACTCCCCGACATGGAAGATGAAGAAGAAGAACCATACGATACAGAGTACACACCACATCCCTCAACTCGAAACCCACGTAAACGCAGCAGTGCCACCAAATCCATCTCACCCCCCAACACAAAACGCAACCGCATCTCCAAACCCTCCTCTACCTCCAAATCATCCAAAATCTCTCTCGGCAACCTATCCTGTAAACAATGTGCTCAAACCGGATTCAAAGACCAAAGCACCCTCCAACGCCACATCGCCTCATCACACACGCGCGCCTTCATCTGCGTTTTCGATTTTGCCGGCTGCACGAGTACTTTTGCGTCGAAAAACGAATGGAAGCGCCACGTCTCATCTCAGCATCTCAATTTACAAGCATGGGTATGCACGCTCGGATCATGCGGGAAAGTATCACTATCATCGCATTCGAGCTCGATGAGAAAAGCTACGGGGGGAGATATGCATGGAGGGAAGATGGCGATGGCACAACAGAGAGGATATGAGGTTAGAGGAGCGGAGTTTAATCGCAAGGATTTATTTACCCAGCATTTGCGCAGAATGCATGCGCCGTTTGAGGTGAAGAGGAAGGGGAAGATTAATAGGGAGTGGGAGGATAGAGTGAGGGGTTTGCAGAGGAGTTGTGAGAGGGTGAGGAGGGAACCGCCCAGTCGGTTAGGGTGTCCGGTTACGGGGTGTGCGACGGGGAGGTTTTTTGAGGGGAAAACGTGTTGGGATGAGAGGATGGAACATTTGGGGAAACATTTGGAGAGGTTGGGAGGGGGTGGGAATTTAAGAGGAGGTTCCAAAATGGGTAGTGGTGAGCGAATGATAATAGGAGTCAATACCACCCGTACAGAAACACTCAATCACTCAACTTCATCCCCTAGCAAAACCTCCATTTGCAATGAACCCGAACCCGAACCCAAACCCAAACCCCAAAAAATAAACCACCAAAATGATCCCCTCTTCCTTGAATGGGCTGTGCAGCAAAAAATCATCGAGAGGAATCATAGTCATAGTCATAGTCAAAGTTATAGTCAAAAGGGGGAATGGAACCTCTGTGCCGGGGTTACAGGGGGTGGGAGTAGAAGTGAGAGTGGGAGTAGATGGGGCAAAAAGAGGTGTATTGTTAGTGCTGGGGATGCTGATGAGTTGAAGGAGGATGTGAGAGTACAGGTTAAGGGACCCCCGGGTTATGAGGGTGTGTTTGGGGAGCTTGCAATTGGTGGGGAGGATGAGGATGGAGATGGAGATGGAGATGAAGATGCGGAGGGAGAGGATGAGGATGGGTGATGATTTATGAGTTATGAATCTGATAATTATGTGGAATGTTGCGGAATACTTACATAGGCCGATCGATAGGGTATCCCAGTTATTTTATAAATTTTGTAAATGTTAATAAATTTCCGATTTTTATTTTTTTATTTTTAAAAAGATGATGTATAGATATTTGTGGATATTCTTTACAAGCAAGGAGTAGATAAACATTAATTTATATTATTCTCAATCCCAATATGGATGGGATATATAAGTGTAACATCTTAAAATCAAACCTTGAGCATATAAGATTTTGTAGTTTTGTTCGCGGGGAGAAGAAGAGTTGAATTTAAATTTGTATACACAGGATTTACTGGTTTTGTAATGCTGTATATATCCATTTAAGCATTGAAGATACGGTCAAGTTAAGTCTGTAAACAAAGGAACAAGACTTTTACTACCCCTCAAACACTTCATGCAACGCAAACCTTAAACCATTTATCCTTTATTAATAATCTCCGAGCTTCCAATAATCCTTGCCAGGCTCTCTTCACTCTGTGCTTCACCCTCCTTAAATCCCATCGCACTCGCTAAACTTCTCGCTTCTTCATATCTTCTCCTAGCTTCCTGTATATTTCCATCCATTTCGGCGAATTCTCCTAGATTATGTGTTGCCACTGCACAACCTATATCACACTCCTCAGTTCTTTCTGGTGGTGATATTTTGGCGCATATCTCTAAAGATTTAGTGGCCCATGCGCGGGCATTTTTGATTTGTTGAGAGCGGGATATTATGGGTTGACCTGGTTCTGGTGGGGGATTTTGTTGGGCTAATGATATGGAGAGATTGTTCACTATGAAAAGTAGTTAGTCAGTGGTCTTTTGAAAATTGAAAGAGATGACAAACTTAATACCGCTGTGTGACAGGTAGCGGGAGTAGATAGTGCTATAGCTTGGAGGAATAATGGTGCAGCAAGATGGTGTTTATCTGTTGCTTCGTAATGATGTGCCAGAGCTAGAAAGACAATTAGCTTAATTCAACTTGATGACCCTGATGGAAAAACATACTTTCAAAAGTCCCACCCATTTCTTCATCCGATAACCAAACTTCTTCTCCAGGTCTAACTCCTTCTTTTTGCCTTCTCATCTGTTCTTTCAATATAGTCTCCACTGCATATACCAAGCTTTCTTCTGCTTTATCCGGCTGTAAAACATATTCCCCATTGTATAAATCAGCAATTTTAACACTGATCTCAATCATCCTCCTAAGAATCCTTGTCCTCTTTCCAATATTCCTTTCTAAATCTCCCAATTGCTCCATCCATTTCCCACAATCATCCCTCATAATTTCGTATACACCAATGGCCTTATCATAAGCTTGTACCTTTTCCAATAAAACACAAACCGAGATCTTGATTCCAAGATACTCATCAGAGAATGGATCCATACCCATCTCATCGGCAACTCGTAGTGCTTCCTTGTAGTATTTTATAGCGTTCTTAGGTTCAAGAGACATGTTGGTGTAGTAAAGCGCTTTCCGCAATTGCTTTGCGACAGGTTCGGGAAAGGCTTTGAAGCCATCGATTATGTATTTTTTATACCACCAATTGATATATCCTACAAAAAAAACTCCAAAACCTATGCTGAATTTACATATGCTGAATTAGCGTTGTCCTTCAAATAGCAAAAAATAATGAATATGAGGGGTAAAATACGCTATGGTAGCTCCAGTCATGCTATATGGATGTGCTTTGAAGAGTATTTTGACATTCCTCGAGAAGGAACCTTTAGAAGGGTTGACCTTAGGCTGTGATCGTGTCGATTGCCATCTCTGCTGTTGTGTTCGACATGATATAGGGTTTCTTGTAGCAGGTTTACTTGGTCGTGTAGCTTGGACTCGTTGTTGACGAAGACATTGTGATGCGCGATTTGAAGGCGCAGCAGACCCAAATGAGGTTGCGAACCGTGATGTAAACATCTCAGAAACTGCTTCTATAGATAACGCACGATTGGTGATGAAAATCAAAGAACAATTGATGTTGGCACAATTCTGAAGCTTTGATCGTCTGGAGCTTCATGAATTTCATATTTTCCTCCCTGCAAGACATTTCGCTTGAACCACCGTGAACTAATTAAAATACCCCCCGTCTCCCGCAATGCGCTAACTAATGCTTGACACTACCCCACATCCTCGGCGACATCATCATCCTTTTGAATTTCACTCGCATCGAAATATTTGTCTTTAACAAAACTTTCCTTCTCACAGCTTTATTTTCAAAATGGCTGGTAAATTCGAACCCAAAACTCCTGTTACTCTCAACCCACCGAAATACGATCCCATTTCAGTGGAAGAACTTGCAAAATGCAATGGTATTTGTTACCGCTCTATGATTTCCGAGGATGAAGTACTAACAAACATGTGTAAGGTGCTGATAGCGAGAAGTGTTATGTTGCAATTAAGGTACAACCTCGAGTCTGCATGTTTTCCAATGCAATGCAGAATACTTATGGGACTTAGGGCAAAGTCTACGATGTAACTGGAAACAAGGCATATCTGCCAGGTGGTGCTTATAATGGTACTTCGTCTCGCTTCTCATTCCTTTGGTACCGCATATTCTTTTCACTAATCTTTCATTTTCGCCTCCAGTGTTTGCCGGCCACGATGCCTCCCGCGCTTTAGCTAAAACTTCTACTTCCGCTGACGATGTATCACCCAATTGGTTCGATCTTGATGACAAAGAAAAGGGTGTACTTAATGATTGGAATACATTTTTTTCGAAACGATACAATATCGTGGGGCTAGTTGAAGGAGCAGAGAATCTGGATCCAGAGGATAAGATAGAGGGTGCCTCGAGTTGAAAGGGGGCGGATGCATCGTGGAAGTTATGAAGGTAGAACAGGCTGTGGTGGAATGGGATAAAGAATTTGATTTTACGAATTATGATCAGAGGATGGAGTACGATCGGCAGATGAAATAGTTTTTGATTCAATCGTGCGGGCGTTGGGCTGAAAAGTTAGCTTGTCACTTGGTGCTTGATATATGTTTCTACCGGGCAGTTGGACTAAGAGTCAATATCTGGTTGGGTCATATAATGCAGGTACTGTAAGCCATTGTCACTTCAACTCGATATTCACCTTAAAAATCGGACGATATAAATCAACAACCTCGTTTACCATGTATCCACCTTCCTCTATCCCAAATCCCCCCTCAAAAGAAAACAACCAACCGCGCTTCTTAATCGTCATTTTTTTCCATTCAGAAAGAAGATCAGAAGACATGAAAACCTTGGCCCCCTAATGTGAGGCCGGGAGAGCAACGCACAGGAGGGGTGTTTAATGAAATAACCTGATGTAATACCCTTTTAATCGCTACGTCATGAGAGGCGCCGGTATGCTCCAATGTTCGATCTGGCGTGTTTATCTACGAAGAGCTTGCCGTAAAAGAGTTTAGTTGATATATTGCATCCGTCCGTATCTCTCAAGACCATGAGCTCTCAAAGCCACCAACAGCAATAACAGATGTGGTGTAAAAAAGAACCAATTTTTATTTCTACATTTATTCATCCATCCATCCACCCCACAAACTTCCTTCCCAACCAACCAACCAACCAACCAACTAGCCCAAGAACCACCTTCACAAAATAAAAACCATCAGGAATCGAGCGAAGCGAAGCAAAGTCAAGTCAAGTGAAATGAAACGGGTAGAAATTCAATATCATCTATACCGACCTAACCACCACTACAACCCGAAAGGACAAATCAAAGTCTGTAGAGAAGTAGACATGATATCGCTTTTTACATCAATTTCACTTTAAGCTTGCTAGGTAGGTGAGACTTACGATGCTATGGGTCTATGGCATTGGACGAGGAGAGATTCGCGGTGCTTGTGCATTTATTTGATGCGGATTTGAAGTGGGATTTCCAAGGGGAATGTTATGAAACTTACATGTAAAATATATCGTTACATGACGAATGGTACCTAGTTTTATATTTATATTTAAAATACTTATCAATGATTTAGATAGAATAACTTCTTGTACCGAATTCCATCAGCAAAAACGGTGATCCGTCAAAATTATCGAAAATCAAGCAAAAATTTGAAGCAATTTTATATCTCCTAAAACATTTCCCGAAACTAATAGCCAGAAAGTAGGCTATCCATCAACCCATCATCACCAAATTCCTTTACGCCTTCCTGACTCCTCAGACAGTAAATAAAAAACAGAGCCTAAATAAAAAATTATCCCGAGTTAACCACGCCTCAAACACCTTCCAAATGCATCTCGAACTAGAGAAGATCATGTTGGCACAATTGAGGATAGACGAAATCAAGGAAGCGAGTGAAAATTAATGCAAACCTCCAACTCGCATGGCCAAGTAAATGACACCCAGTCCCACAAACGATTCGCTCAAAAACCACGTACCGCTGAAAAGTAATATCCAAAGGCGACGACCAAAAATAGACTTTTCATTTGTGCTATGCAAGCATCTTCATATCTTGCGGAGAGAGAGAGAGCCCATGACCTCAGAAATAATCATTTTTTCAAAACGGCATCGTACATTGTGAACAGGATTCCGATGCCGGTTCCAACAAGTATGCTCTGGTAACCTCCATAAAGTGCCGAATTGATTCTAGCCACTTGCTCAAGATCTACGAGCCCACCAAAATTTGCATCTTGGCCGTAGACTATGAATGTCACGAGTCCTTTTACGATATTGAATGTTAATGGATCAAACGAATATCGCTTGGATCGCGTGCTAGGTTTGCTTGTCAAGTTGAAAAAGTATGCTCCAAATAATGGCAGCAAGAGACTTGTGGATAACCACAAGGCAAAAGGACTCCAAAACGATGTGGTCAATAAGAGGAACAAATCCGGAATTTTTACCGCGTATTCGGAGGTAGTAAGGAAATTAATCGGAGGAATTGTGAATGCGTATTTGTTCTCCAAAAGCTCTGGCTGAAGTTGTAAGGCCTCTGATAGTAGCATAATGAACTCAAGGGCCACAACATTTGATATAGTTTCACGGGCAGTCTCCACAGCTTCGACGACACCCAAGTCCTTGTAGTATTCATTTGCTTTTGCGCGTAAAACTGCTGTGCGGCGATCAATAACATCTGCAACAACGGCTGGAGATGGTGGAATAGGAACACTTGAGGTAAGCCCAAGAGCGCTAGCTTGAGGAGTTCGTGTAAGAGCCATAGTAGAGCGCGCAATCGCTCGTTCGGGATCCGAATCGTCACTTAAAAAGTGTTAGTGATTTTGAACAGAAGAACGGGCTGGGGCGTATCGCAACACTTACGTAGTTTGATTCCCGACCTCGGAAATTTCAGACGCAAGTCTAGTTCTGCGTCTCAGCGATCTTTTTGTATCCATCTCGTCGTGGGTAGAAGGTTCCTTTTTTACAGGTGATGCACCGGATCTTCTGTTATAATATGGTATGAGTCGTGTTTCGTTGGCTAGTTGCGATTCGTTCTCAACAAGGTAATCCTCGAGCGCAAGCTCAAGCTCTGTCTTCTTAATACCATCAATACTGAAAGAATTGTTAGCGGTCTCATTGAAAAGTTATTGAGATGTGTGGTGTCTCATACTACTTAAGTCCAATCGAATCAGCAAGCTCCATCAAATCCCCCTTTCGTTGCGCCTTGATCCAATTTGCTACCCCGGACATGGTGATATATGTTGTCTACTGAATGCGATCGCGATTACTATGTTTTGATAAGGCGTCTGGAGGGAGAGTGCGGGGATTTAGATTTAAGTGTGCCTTTTGCGGTTCTCGTGCGAAGTTTGAGTAAATAGTGTGGGGTGCTCAATGAGGAAGAATCGCGTAGCATGTCAACAAAACATGCGCTAGAGATCCACGTGACTGTTCTGAATTGACAAGAGCTAATCCAAGACTAGAGTTGTTGATGCCGTCGTAGGTTGATGACTCTGTATAGCGTGACAGTAATTTTTCTCAAAAGTGGTTTAAAATATTTGTACTTTTTGAGGAAATCATCTTTATGCAAGGCTGTCTTTGCCGTTGTCATGGGAGATTCAAGTATAAATACTCAAGTCCGGGGGAAGGAATGTGCGTACTAGGGATTCTAGAACCTGCTGGGAACAGGTATGAACCATAGGACTAAGTAACCTAGTAATGCAAACGTCATTCTCAGTCATCTCTTTATTTACAACACAGCCTACGATACAATGAAATTGATGCCATATGGCAATGAATGATAAAAAGATGACGTTTTAACACAATCTTGGATTAAGAATTGACATTGAGATCTTTTTATTTTCATCCTTGACCGTTGTCTCAAACAATAACCATCAAGCCTTCTGGTATTATGTAGGTAAATCACTAATCCACAATATTTACGAAGCGCTCCTCTCCTTTCTTCATTAATCGCACCGGGATGAAACCTGGGTGGAGCTTCAGAGTGAGGATTGTCGTAGCCCCTCTAATTGTCTCTCTTGCTTTCCTTTGCGCCTTACTGTACAATTTTTTTTTCTCTTCGATGGACATGGCCAAAACTTCTTCATCTGTAGCCCATTCATCAACAGCAAGCTCTATCGAGTACTGTTGGAAAATTACAGCAAGTACAGCCATAATTTCGACCTGAGCCAATCTTCGTCCTAAGCAAGATCGAGCGCCATCAGAGAATGGAATATATGAACCTCTTGCTGGGCGAAATAACGATGCGGATGCGTTTTTCCCCGTAAAGCTACCAAAATCATCCTCCTCAGAGGATTCGGCTGCGCTGTCATCTTTTCCTACTTGCTTAATGAGCCATCTCTCAGGCTTAAAATCATTGAGATCATCGTCCCTTGATGTGATCTTCGAGGGCTCGTTAGGCCAATATCTAGGATTTCGATGGAGAGCAACAGTATTGAGATTGATATGAGCTCCAGCGGGAAGAATTATCTTCTTCCCATCAATAAATATTGTTTGATCATGGCCTTGACCAACTGATTTAGGAATATTGACCACGGGAGGCATGAGTCGAAGTTGTTCATTGAGCGTGGCTCCGAGCGTACCGCCCAAGAGGGTGTTTATATTTGTATCATAATCCCAAGTCTCAGGGGGGCTATCGCCAAATGTTTTCTGGACCTCTTCTTGTATTTGTCGTTGAGATCTAGGGTTGATGGCCAATTCCATGAGGGAGAAGTGAATCGAGTTTGCGGTCGTCTCATGACCAGCGACAATTATGACGAACGCATTACCGAGGATTTCGGAATCCGAAAGGACCACTCGTTTAGCTTGACCTTTTTCAACTCGGCTGGGTGATGTTTTAGAAGACACTTGTGCACTCGTGGACCCATATGAACTCTTTACTAAAGAGCCCATTATATCCATACCCTCGATTTCTTTTCCTTCTGTAGCCTCTTGAGCCTTCTGGGCAAATAACTCATTCATGTATTGACCCCAATTCTCGAAAGATTCAAATGCCTTTTGAGCGGAATGGAAAGGCATTAATTCTGAAAAAGTTAGTTATGATCAACATCGGACTGTTCCCTGTACTTACTCAGAAGCCATTTTGGAAGGAAAAGAACCCAGACTACAGTCTCTAAAAGTGTACTCAAAGATCTCTCAAAGCTCATAGTATGACCTTCAGGTGCTTCGTTGCTGCTGTAAACAGATTCCTGTTCCTTAGTCTTCGCTTTTTCCCCTGGCCATAATAAACGGACTCCAAATCCAATCTTACTTATTATATGCAATGTGACTCGCATTGTATCGGTGGGCACTTCTTTCAAAGTCAAATCTCCTCTCCCGTCAGGGCCCAGCCATTTTTTTAACATCCCCTGTGCTTGCATACAAGATTCGGCAAACACCAGCGCATTATTCTTTTCCGTAAAACTGGGTGCAGAGATCTTTCTGTGCTCCCTCCACTCAATTCCTTCGGTTGTTACAAGGTTCCGACCAAAGATCTCGAGAATACGGTATGATTCGAGAGGTTTGGGAAAGGCATCCCTACGACTTGTGATCTGATGAATTGCTTCTGCATTTGAAACAAATACGAGAATCGATTCAGGAGAAACGATCAGAAAAGTATCCCCTGTTTTAGCAAATGGCTCATGAAGTAACTGCCAGCACCAGTCTGGTGACGTATAACTAAACTTAGTTAGAACACCCTCGACAGTAAACCTTATCATCACTCACTCAATCCAACTTTGTGTCCATGACTTTGGCAGTCTTTTAAGGATTGGTAGCCATATACGATGAGATATCAACCATATTGGGTTATAAAGATGAATCGCTGGACATGATTAGAAAATGAAAGCCAGGAATTTTGAGTAACCCACGCGTTATCACATATGGCAAACCTGAGCGTCTGGCAGCTCTGATATTTTTATGCCATCCCACTATAATCGTGTACACCCAATAAATCGGGAGTGTAGTTAAAACAAGAGTGAACAATGAAATCATTTCAAAAATGTACACGGGCCACTGTCACTTATCGAATATGTACCGAGCAGTAAGATACAAGAAAATCACAAATCAGGAATTAATTGTTGAAAACATTGAAAATTCAAGGGAAAGCAAACCCATTATGAGGTAGAAGTAATTCTCCATTATAATGATAATTTGAGACAGCTAGCCACGACTAATAAAGTGTCATTGAAATACTTGGGACTAACCTCTCGGACGATTGCTTTGCCGCTCAGGAAACTGGAAGGACAAGCCGCTTTCGTGCATTTTAGCCAATTAGCGTTTCTAGAATGTATGCTATCGTTTGAAGAAGTACAAACGAACGTGACCCTTTTTCAATCCATGATTCTAAATGGATTGGATCTTATCCGGTCCAAAAGCATTCCGGGACGTGTGTCAAATTAGTTTTGAACTATGCAGCTATGAATGCAGATTAATCCAAAAGAGTTGGAATTGATTCAATTGGAGTATGGACATTAAAACCCTTCAAGCTGGTCGGGATTTAAGTTGCACTGTTTGTCACCACGAAATTGCGATCCTCATGAAGATTTTGGCAGGATGAGCCGGACGTTATTTCAAAGAGGTCCTTGATATGGAAGAAAGTCCGGCAAGGTTGGCTTTGCCACAAGCAATAAAAATCATGACGTCCATGGGGTAACAAAACGCCTTGTTTTCGAATTCGTTTTCGTGTTGTAATCGCACCGCCGATTGGCAAAAAATGCATGAGCTGTTCACATTATTTCTCGTAGACCTTTGGGCCCCTCGCGTGGTAGTGTGCTTCGGATGTTGAGCAGCCGTGCGCTTTGCTCGTCTTGTGTGATCCTTCAGCTTAGCTTACTGAAAATTTGAAGCTACGAGTAGACTCGGATCAAATCATCGAATGATGTGTGACCACTTGATTCACTTGCACTTGAACTATCTCTTGCAAATCTTTGCATGTAGGCGAGGCATAGAAGTGGTTAAGGAACGAGATATTTCGACTGAAAATCGACATGTCAAACAAAAGATAGGTTGAGGGGTGATTTGAATGTCGAATTGGATGGATTGGTGATTGATAATCTACACAAATCCATGAGAAGGGAACGCCAATGTTTGCGCTCTTCTGCGACTAAACGGATAAAAACCTGATGACTTTGACTTTAGGCTTTGCGAATGAGTTCGATTTTGATCATTTTTATTCGAAAACTCCAAACCACCCTCACAAGTATGAGCAAGACAACACTGACGGTTGTTTGAAGCCTAGACTTCCTGATCATTAAATTCGCACGTGACCTTTTATAAACACGTGATAACAAACCTCAAAGCGGCATGGCCCTAGTTCCAAGCGAGCTTCCCACACTTGAGTTTCCCAAATTTCAAAATTCTTATCAACGACGATACTAACAACAATCAATCCCAGCGACCACCAGATAAATCGCCAAGATGGTACGTTTGATCTCATTCTGTTGTTGAATTGTTGAGGGCGCTTCAAGTTCGATGGGGAGACCTTGCTTGGGATTGTTGGAAAGGGAAGAACGAGGATTTGGAATTTCGAGAGAAAATTTGCGACAATCCGATGGGAAATGATGATTGATGAAGAGAAACATGGCTTCCGGCGCATATTGAACTATCCTCGAGCTGCCGAATGAACCTATCGTTAATATCATTTCTGCGACAAGACGACTTTGCAGGCAATTTCTAACACCTCGAATGATTGTCAATCTTGTGGAGTTGGAGCGTGGAAGCGGAGCTATATGGAGAAGCGCTTTAGCAGAATGATTTAACGGGCTTAATCGAGGCTGACATTTCTCCTTTCTCGCAGGTCAACGTCCCAAAGACCAGACGCACTTACTGCAAAGGCAAGGATTGCCGAAAGCACACTCAACACAAGGTCACTCAATACAAGGCTGGAAAGGTACAATACTCGATCAGCATCTCGAAGATTTATCAAAATTAATATGTTGGATTAGGCTTCGTTGTTCGCTCAAGGAAAGCGTCGTTATGATCGAAAACAATCCGGTTATGGTGGTCAGACAAAACCCGTTTTCCACAAGAAGGCAAAGACCACAAAGAAGGTTGTGTTGAGATTGGAATGCACATCCTGCAAGACGAAGGCACAGTTGGCATTGAAGCGTTGCAAGCACTTCGAGCTTGGGTATGAATTCCCAATACTTAATCTCGTGCAACAAGTGCGCAGTACATCTGAACACGGAGCTAACAATTTAATAGTGGTGACAAGAAGACCAAGGGTGCTGCATTGGTATTCTAGATTTGTGCATGCTATGGCAATTCTGTTTTCATCGGGGACAAATGGATGGGTCGACGGATTTTGCGAGGAACATACACAAATACTCAAATGGTCGAGTGATGGGGCGTGGGAGAAAACGATGTGGTTGTACTCCTTGTACCTCATCCTAAGTTACCAAATGAAACATAGCAAAGTCTGCTGATGATATACCATATTGGAGGTTTTTTATGTGATAATGCTTGAAGATATCTGCAGTAGCCTACATATTCGTGATTGGGATATGGTGTGGAAGTGGACAATGAGAAATGTATCACAATTAATTTTCTTTTCCATGTATCATGGTGATGATTGATGATTTGGTTCGCCACTAAGTATGTACGCGTCAAGTTGCGAACTAGTGCTACACGCAAAATTGATCCATTACGGTGAAGTCGGTTTTCAAGCGTGGTCTACACAAGTTGTTGCATTGCCATCTTGAATATTTTAGCTAACAGTCAAAATGCGCGAGGCCCCTATCCAATAAGTTCAAAGAGGTGTAGTGACTGGGCCCCAATCATTTCCTAAACGGCCTTTCATAGGAATCCTTATGTTTCTACGCCAATCGATAAATTATGACGGTATTATGCTTAGGGCACCCTATCACGCTATGTCCATGAGGCAAATGATGGCTGATGCTACCCTTTCATCGTTCTGCTCGAAATGAGGATTTAATGTAGTTGAATTTGATTTGTTTGAGGATTGTGAAGAGACTTGTATGTCTCTAGTATGAAGAATTGATTTCTCGGGGAGGGGGGGTTAATAAAGTTTAAAGACTATTCGTGGACTCATGACCAAACAGACACTAAGATGCCACTTTTTGCCTAATTTTCCATTAATAGATGTTGATCCCTTTGAATTGCTTTTACTTAATACCGTGATACTTTCACCAGGTCTTACAGTAACATACGCTCACTATTCTTGAATACAAGGAAACAAAACTTACAAGACCGAGTGTTGAGAGTATACTACTGTATTCTTGGGGCTATACTTAGAACCCCTTTCCTAACATAACTGTCTCACCCCCTCCATACCACAGCTGACCCCTCCTACAATCCAAACCCTTCTCCTGTCCTACAACCCACTCTCCATCCTCATTCCTTCCTTCTCCCTCCCGAGGCCAGTACTCCTCTTTAAGCCACACATTGATTTCCTCAATCAAGTCTATCCAAGCTTGTCGTTTCTCAGGCGTATCGTGATCTTCCTGCGTGAGAAATCGTCCAACTGTGATATGTGAACTGGGAACTACATAACGGGAGTCAACAGAAATACCCGTAGATCGGGCAAGCGTGAATAGAGATTGGCGAAGATGATGGTAGGTGAAAACATCATCTTGGGCCGTTCTGGGATTGCGGGATGATGAATCTGGAGTTGAGGTGAGTGATTCTCCGGCGGCAGGAAGAAAAGAAAGTGCAACTGCGGCGGCATCATAGGACAGTGTAGGTTTAATGAGACGAGCGCGGTGTTGAAGGGGATAATCTGTCATGATTGATATGGTAGATGTACCGAGCTGATTGATGATGGAGGTTATTTCTGGGGAGGTCAGAGAATGGGTGATTTCAAGCGCAGTGAGGTGCAACTTGAGCACGGGCATAAGCCAGAGCTCTGAGGTTTATGTCAGTGGTGAGAAATAAGACGAGTATCAGAAAGGCATTAGGCTAAGCGATGGGTGCATCTTCACATACTCGGAGCCAAAGTAAGCAGTTTCTGTTGGATGTTCCCCACTAGAGTTTTGATATGCTGAGGAGGGCGCGCCCAGAACACCAAGCAATGTCGTGGATCCTCAAACCCAGGCTCAATATTGGGATCCTCCAGTTTTTGAAGAACAGTATCCATTATCATTTCTTGAAAATCAGAGGCCAGTATCTTCGCTTTCTGTTGAGCATTTCGAGTTTCTCGGTGAGTTGCATACTTAGCTTGTATTTCGACCTGAGGAGACTATCAGTCCAAAGTATGTAATCAAACAAACCACTATTATTTCAAACACACATATGTTATGTGATCAATTTGTGAAAACACAAAATGTAAGTAGAACTGTTGGTTTGACGGGATAGATGGTGTCAACAGTGAAAACTAAATACCGGATCATCGTGACATGCTTCGATCAAAGCATCATAGGGGTTGGCATATTTCGCAGTATCAATACCGGATAAGTCCTCGAACTTGTTCTTCGAGTCCGCCGAACCAGCCAAAGTTATAGGAGCCATTTCTCAACCTCCAGAAAAGTAAATATCTTTTTGAGTGGGGACGAAGAGTGGAAAGAGGGGGTATCAAGCAAAACAGTACTCTATTCCCGAAAAGTGATTGTCCCTTGAGGATATGTACAAGAAAGGATTTTTTTTCTCAGGTGAATAAATAAACGGAGTATATACATCAGTGGGATATGTCTTGGTTGTATAGTGGGGGAGGGTTGGCTTCGGAAAGTTCCGAAGAAGTCGGAGAGCTCGGACCTTCATCTGATTTTGTTGAACCTTCTCCTACACCCACAAGCAAAACTCATATACTTCAAATAACAATCAACGTACTCTAGATACTCTATTGTTGTCTCGCCGTCAATGGCAGTTGTCTGACACCGAAATGACACCAAAAAGCCTCTCACCATCAATCATCTGTCTGGGGTCGATCTTTGTCTTTGAGGTCAAAGATACCACTTGTGAAAGAGACTGAAGACTGAAGACTGGAGGTCTGTCAAGCTTTTGACATATTTCCATGATGAGTAGAATTATTGAGGACTGTCCATTTTCAGTACATCTTCTGATGGTTCTCTTTTTTTGAGGATCATTCCTTTGAGATGTGAATGAATGTGAATGAGAATTCACTTACCATCGGTGTTCTGGACTTTTCACCTCTGACAGGGCCAGACCACCTCGAGGTTACGACCTTGGCCTATTAATAAAGAATTAACTCTTTTAGTCATTTTTTAGGAGGCCTTTGATTGCAGTATATCCCCTCGATCGTGTGGTTTTCGAAAGTTTTATCTCCTTCCGGAGTCATTGTATTGCGTATACCTAACCGATGATCCACACGATTTGTTTCTGAAAAGGCAGTATATAATCTTGGAATGCTTGACCCCAATGACAGTATCGTTGGACAGGTTGGCCAATCGCTTTCCGGTCAATCGTCATTCTTTCTGTTTGCTTTCGTCTCGGCTGTTAGAGGCATACTTCCATGTGCGGCGCGCATTTCTCTGCGGGACTTCATCTTATGTGTTGAGCATCACGATGCTCGCTTATTTAAGCATGGAGGAATCATTCAATTTCTTGCTATAGTTTTTAGGCATGGCTGAATGTTCTCCAGGGGTTAAGAAGTCAAATTCTGCCATATTGGGACTGCTTCTTTAGACCTTTGACCAGATGCTTTTTCTATCGACGTGGAATGAATGATCTTAGATGATGAGTTCGTCGATATCTCCGTTAACACTGGATTCCCCTCTCCCGGGGCCATTACTCGTGCAATTCATCACAATTCATCAATTCGACATCTGGTTTGTGCCGGCGCCTACGTCTTCATTGCCGATACACGAAGGATTGCAAGAATTCTTGTCCTTTTCACATTACGGAACCTCACATGAACCACATGAGTTTGATACATTAGGCCATCCATACAACCATTCGCTTATTAAAGGTACGGGACTGCTTTACCTTAGCTTTCGAACCACCTGCAAGTATTAAAATTGAGGGAAGTACTACCATTGAGGTTGAGACTGCGCATGGGAAACTGGTCAACAAACGTCAGCAGCCTATGTGAGAGGACCTCGATTGACGGGATCTTAATTGGAAGGACAGGTTGGGTGCCTCAACCACGCTGTCTCTCCTATAGAAGGGTGACGAATTAAAATTTCAAATCTGCCATCTTTCATCCCTATCGACGAAAACCTTAGCATTGGTAAGTATATCGGAATACTGTAACACAGTTGGTACTAATACCACGTCGTCAAACTGGCGGTTGCTTACACAACAGAAGGAAGTGTAATGCAAGCAACTTTATCGCACCTCTCCTTTTATATCACAATCAGTGTTACCAACCAAGTGAAAAATCTTCCTGGTGATGTAACAGAAGAGTAGTACCATACTGTCTATCACAATAGTATATTTCTCCAGAGCCGCCACTCGACGATATTGCTCTTGCCGAATGTCAGCAAAAAGAGAAATAGGGGAATACCTTGAATGAAGTCTGGGGGAGGGGTTCTTCAATTGCCACGGCTCGGTCAAATTTTTACGTTGCCATTTCTGACCAAGTCTAATTAAAAAAACTAAAATATAGAGCATGAGATAATGAAGCGTGAAGCTCGCTCTTGGATATCCAAATAAAAATTGCTGACCAAGTAAAGAGGAGCTCAGTAGCTTTGTTGTTTGTTGTTTGTTCAATTCTTTCAGAAATCATGCATTCAGCCTTTTTTTACTATTTCAAAGAAACCAGCTCGATCGAATAATAAACTTGAGAAGTATCACTAAGAGGGACATTCCCAGGATCACTTGGATTACCCCTTACCCCTTACCCCTTCGGCTCGAGAGTAGCTGAGAATAACCGATGAAGCTCGGACCAACCACCACACAAATATTATCTTGAAGTCAAGGGGTATTAGAACTCAAGTGATTGGCATTCAAAGAAAATATGTCGAAGATATCATGCAACTTAATCAACCGAACAGACTGCTTTGATAGAACACCCTAGATAGTTGGTGTTGGCCATCCACGCTTGCCTACTAACGTCGGTGGGAAGGCTGCAAAGGAGTTCAGTATTGATGACCATGTAGTTTCTTGTTCAAAAAGCGATACAGTAATCACCCTGCAGCAAAACTGTAAGGGTTTTCTGCAAGTATCCCGTCATATATTCAACAGGCGCGCCATACCAGGCGAGAAATTCCAGAGGCTTCCAGAAGGATCGAGCCACCCTCTTGCGTAAACATGGCATAGAATGATAGAGAGGCTTTGTGTATAGCTGGTGTAATCTCGAGGCCGGTAAAACCTACATGAAATCATACCTGCAACGGAGGATGCTGTTTTCATTTTGGAGTTGGTAAAGACATGCTCTGACCATATTACCTTCGAAGATCGCTGTTGAATTCTCAGTGTTAGTAGACCTTCACGCAGATTTAGTTCATATCAAATGCTGTAGGAGAGGCAGAAGGCTAACAACTCGAAGAGCTCGCGGAGAATAAAATGGCCCGCTGGCGGATACAAAAGTTGTCGAACCATTCCTTCCTCACCCGTACTTGCTTCTATTGTACACTTACATGTAGTAACAGAGTATTTCCAACCAATGCTCTGCTGCCTCAAACTCTGATTCACCTCGGATCACTCTCCAATATCAAGCGGCTGGGCCTCGGAGGAAGCTAAGGAAGAGGAGTAAGAGCAAGAGCAGGTCCAAGTGCAGAGTAACACTTTCAAAGTGATTGATAGGTCCTCAAAGCTTGTTCTGACGAGGACAAGGCTCTCTAGCTGGTATTGGTTAGTGCTGGTCGTACTTGAGTGGGTGCGATCAGAAAAGTGGCTAGGTCGCTTCAGTTGCTGCAAATTTCTCCATTAGCCATATAAACACGCAAACACAAACAAATTTGCACCTTCAACTTTGAAGCAAAACAACTTTACAAAATTCAAAATCATCACACCATCATCACTCTTACTCTTAAAACAACTACAAAGTTACGAGAGACGCTGAAGTAAGTTCTCCTTCGGTTACAAGTTCCTGCGACTTCCTCAAATATCGCATCTTCCTCCCCTCTTCCAATCTCTAAAATTAAACATCGTTGACCGAGCTTCAACAACGGTGTCACAATAAGATTTATTTAAAAAGAAGTTCCATACTATCAAGGCAGGCTTGGTTCCTTGCTACACTAACGACTGAAATGTAATTCTGGTTAAGGAATTTCCGTCTTGACAATTCTCTTTCCTGCCGCGTTTACTTTCTTCGCAGCCTCCTACTCCATTAACATTAAGAAAAAATTCACTCAAGCGATTTATTCTTCCCCGGTTGACTCTTTTCTTGTCGATTGTGGTACCCTATCTCTACTTTCTCACGAAAAGACTATGTACATAGCTGTCCAACTTCTTATCAGCACTCGATCAACATGGCGGAGAAGCGGAAAAAACAGCTCGGTCATCGAGAAAATTTCATAGAGATCAGACGATTGATGATTTCTCTGAGGAAGAAGGCGGTGACTGCGGAATTAATGATTCTGAAATGAGTGTTCGATCTGACAACTGGAAAGCTCAATGCCTGGTCGGTGAACGATTCCCCGATCTCGATGCTACTCTCGATATCATCCAAGTTATCAACTCCGTCGGAGAATCAGATCCCATG
The DNA here is from genome assembly GCA_025389085.1 of Sclerotinia subarctica. NCBI lineage: Eukaryota > Fungi > Ascomycota > Leotiomycetes > Helotiales > Sclerotiniaceae > Sclerotinia > Sclerotinia subarctica. The sequence continues at coordinate 1,001,424 of QRFI01000007.1, forward strand.
ACCAAAGATGAGCTTTTCTTTAAGGTTCCTTATGCTCCTCACGGTCGTCTTGCATTGCCCTCTTCAACCCAGATCGTCATGTATTGTGGTAAAAAGATGCTTGGTCTTCTCGCTGAGTGCAGAAGGGCAATCGTCTAATTGCACAAAACTTCTATAGAGCTTTTACAGGGCTAGCAAGAATATCGTTACTACCGAGCTGTCTTGAAAGGAAATCAACCAAGCTGGCAGCTCATCACCTACAGGAGATCTCACTTGTAAGTGTTGCAACAATAGTTCATCTTTAAGCGAAGCAGTTGTTCAGGGTAATTGTGTCTATACTTTTATGCGCACCTTATAACGTAAAGGCAAACTAACTACAGACAAAGTGACTCAAGGCAAAGCTGTTAAACAAAAAGCGATTAAACTTGAATCATCCCATTCTAGACCACTCCCTCTTGCACCACGCATTGAAGTTGCTCCAGTCTCTCGAAATCCTCGGAAAGGAAAGCGAGAAGATTCCGAAGAACATTGGTCCCGCTTTCTTCCGAAATAATCTAGCTTGATTATTCTGGAATCTGCTATTTCTCTATGGTTGGCTCCCAAATCATTCTAACTTACAAATTTACTGTACGGTACCGGTTAGTGCACGCTGCAATGTGTGTGTTTGCACGCTTTCCACCCAATCCGTAAATTCACACACCACGTTCTCTTGCTCACTCGCTTCTTTTAGTAATGCTGCATGAGAAAGATGTGTAGCTTACATCGAATACTTCAATAAAATTGCCAAGGCAGTTTTTCCTATGGAGTGGCTACTTCTAAGGTTTTCATTCCTTTTGTTTTAATGATGGGTGGATGGATGGTTTTACGAATGACGATGGTGGCCATTCAGTGGCTATGAGGAATATGGTTATTCGATAGTTGTGGTGGATATGGAATGGTTTCAATTCTAGGAGGGATGATCGCAATGGAAGTGGATGATTACTTGACCGGTCGTCAAGAATGGGGTTGGTTTTAGAAATCATTAGATAGCGATTGAATTCCAACGAAGAACACTAATCTTAGCTCGTAAGTGCCTTTCCTTCGGCAATTATCTCTTATTATATCGCAAGAGACGTACAAATTATTAAATGAATAATGAAAGTTAGCAGTGATACAAATATGGCTGAAATAGAAGGAAAGCGGGGGCCATATGCATGACTGCGGGGTAACTTCTGCCCCGCTCCGCTCACACTTCAACCTCACAAGCAATCTACAACACCTATCATCCAACATCCATCACCCATCATTCGAAACCCTTAAGATGGCACCTTTAACTCACTCTTCTGTAGTTCTCATTACCGCCTCATCAGCAGGGCTGGGCGCCGCTACAGCTCGACACTTTGCTTCTCACGGTATTCGCGTCATCATCAACTATTATTCCAGCCATGCAAAGGCGCAAAGCCTTGTTGATGAATTGGAAGATCTTGAACAGAGCAAGACGTCAAATGATAATGAAAAAGGAAAGAGAATTACAGCCATAAAGGCTGATATGTCGAAGAAAGATGAGGTAGAGAGATTGGTCAAGGAGAGCATAGAGCAATGGGGACGATTAGATGTTGGTAGGTTTATATCTCTAACTCTCCTATTTTTTTGGGGATTTATATCCCAGTTGTAAATCAAAGGATCTGACATAGATAACAGTCGTATCAAATCATGGCTGGACTCAAATTCGCAACTTTCAAGACCTAGATGATAACGTCGTCGAAGAAGATTGGGATCGCTGTTTCAATATGAATGTAAAGTCACATTTATGGCTTTTTCATGCTGTGAAACCATTCTTAGAGAAGACTGATGGAAGTTTTATATCCACTGCTAGTATTGCGTAAGTCTTCTTCTATTTTCCCTTCTTTTATCATTGTAGGTAGAAAGAAAGGCATACGATGACTAACGAAATAATTTTTAGGGGGGTAAAACCTGGTGGGAGTTCTATGGTATGTTTTCTCTTGAAAATTGATGGACTTGGATGTAGATAGAGTGAAGATAAGAGCTAATTTGATGGACACAAGGCATATTCTGTAACGAAAGCTGCTCAGATACATCTCATTAAGACATTAGCTATCACATCAACAATACGTGTGAATTCCGTTTCACCGGGATTAATGCTTACGGTATGTCCAACATCCTTTCCTTCTGTTGTCATTAACTCTATATACCACACAATACCACTGTTACTCGATGAACATCGTATACCTAATCAGATAAATGCAATGAACTAATATCAACCGTCACAGGACTGGGGACTCCAATTTCCCGAATCAAAAGTAGAAGCAGTGAAAAAGAAGAGTCCAGTAGGAAGACTCGCCACCGTCGAAGAAGTTGCTAAACAAATATACTGTTTAGCCGAGAGTGAGAGTACTACTGGTACGAATTCTATTATTGATGGTGGTATTCATCTGGGGAAGTAGAATAGAAGGATTTGAAGAATGTCTCACATTAAATAACACGTGCATACAAGTTTTGATATCAGTCGTTCTTGACAAATCAACCTTGTCCTTCATTACACTCATAAAGACCTCTCATGATATCGGCACAAATATAACAGTAAATAAATCAACCTTCTTCCAAGCATCCTCCCCCGGGTCCTCTTTTCCCTTCTTCTATAACCAAAGCTACTCCGTAGCCGAATGGTCCACACCTCTGCTTACTCTATTTACACCACACAATCAAGAGCAGTTAGCATATAATCTTACATCAACCTAAATCCACCCGAGTACGACACTATGAATAAAATCAAGACAAGTAAACCTTCCCACTTATCACAACTCCGTAATCCCACACACAAAACACCAAACATGATATCTACCAAGTCCACTCCACTCCTCTAGTGCTCTCTTTGCGAGCAGAGATAAATAACGGGAAACCCTCACATACTAGGTAAGTTGATCATGCTAAGCCCGCGGCTATGTATGCTATGCGGGACCATGTCTAAGGAATGCAAACTACGATATGAGTATGTTAGACTGCAAGTTTTTTGGGGAAGGAGGGAGGCGTTGGGTATACTGGTATACTCCATTTGTGAATTTCTGGTATAATATATTATATTTCCAATGAGTTTATTTTGGGAAAATAATTTGGATGTTAAAGTCCCCGGCGAGGTCCGAGGTTGGCTACTTTTGAGAATAATGTGCAGTCTTCCTTGAGTTAGAGACTACCGTGGATTCCAGCTTGACTACCTGCCTGAAGGAAGATGGTCAGCCCTCCGTATATAAATAATTTCGACGAACTATAATTTGAAGTGAAATTTGTAAGTCATTAAGCCTTTATGGTGGATTTGATTGGCAATATCGCAGCTCAAGTCAGTGTAATATTGAGTACGGAGTAACAGAGAATACATCTGTTTAGAAGAGTTTAAATTATATAAAACCCTTAACCAAAACTTATTTTCTGTCTCGTCGAATCTCTAAAAACATCATCCAGAACATTTCTCTTCCTCTTGCCCCCTTCATCTCCATCCGGAGTCTCACCTCCCTCCTCTTCCTCACGATCTAACTCTACATCTTCTTCAGTTCTAGGTATCCAAGCTCTAATCTGTCCATCAGAATGAGCGGAGTATATACCATCTACTGGTTCTCTCCAAGCCAATGCTATAATACGATTTCTGATATTTCTTTCACCAGTTCGAGATCGTACTGCTGCTACAGTGGGACCAGGAACTTTCAACCGTTTAAGAAGGCGGCCTTCGTGGAGTTCGAAAACAAGAATTTCTTTCCCATTGGGGAAGAATAGGAGTTCTTTCATAGAAGGTGTTAATGCCGTAGGAGATACTACTAGAGGTAGACTTGAAAGATGTCCATTCTTTATTGTTGGCCCGAAGCTTGCAAGGGTATTCCCACCCGTAGCTGCATCCCAGACGCGAATTCTTCCTTCATGCGCTGCAGATATAATATAATTTCCATTATCCGTCCAGGTTAGACCATTAACAGCGCCCGAATGTGCTTTAGCTGAAGCTCTTGATCGACCACCTGCCATGCCATGTGTAATCGTAATCCCAATCGCATCTTCCAAGTCCAACAAACCCACTGCTCCAGAACTCCTACGTATATCCCAAAGACGAATCGTACCATCGACACACCCACTAGCTAATATATGATCAATAATGGGATGCCAAGCGACAGAGAGTATAGCCCTATGATGCCCAGCTAATGAATGTGTACTTGCGCCTGATCGAAGATCAACGAGTCTGACAGCTGGGTGTTGAGTTGCGCAAGCCACCAGAAGATGTTGTGCAATGGGAGATACGGCATGCGAATAGACGATAGAGTTTAAATCGAAGTTTGCAGAGAGTTGGAGAGACTCTGTGGAGTATAGTTTGACATGATGATCGTATGATGAAGAGAGAAAAGCGGCAGAATCGAAAGGATAGAAACTAAGATGTGTAATGCCATACTTGTGCGCGGGAGCATTCCTGCAGACCCGAGTTAGTGGATGCTTTCAAACTGTTTGGCACAATGATAGGAATCTGTGAAATACCTAGGGACTATTCCGGTTGGTCGGAATGTGTATTCTGAAGCCCCGGTGGGGATTTGATCAAGATCCCAAATTTTAATCGATGCATCTGCTCCTCCAGAAAGAAGACTATATCCTCTTGTTAGCCCAGTCATTTAACAACTTCAAACATTCATTTCACTCTCACGTCTTTCCTTCAAATCTATCTATCGATAGTGCGTTCACTCCAGTTTGGTGCGCCCATAACTTCACTGCCTCATAATCTCGAGCTTCTGCATCTGCGGATATAGATGGACGTTTTTCGCCACCATTGAATTGTAGCTTCGGGGCTGGTGAAATCGCATGAATTAATCGGTTGGTTTGGATGCGCGCGAAGGCATTTGGGCCTAGGTTGCCCGTTGATCGATCATAGATCAATTGATTCATACATTTGATGTCGCGTATATGTACGAAAAGATCAAACAAGTACCAGGTAAATGGTGATGATTTACTTTGATGCTAGTAGATCATTGGGAAGTGATGCTTGTTCTGGAGTGAAGCCTGAAAGAACGACACAACAGTATCAATTACGCGGGGTTGTTGGTCATTGTCACACTTAAGCTAAATTTCTCGAACGCTCCAGCCCGACTCAACTTTCACGATTGTTATTTTCTTTTACATTCCAGACAACAATCTTTGAAGATTGACGGAGACTATGACATCCAAAGCATTTTCACAGAACACATTTATCAACCCAGATATCGAAGAAAAATCAATAGAGGGAGACAAGGTTTCACGATCAAGAAAACCTTCAGTTTACGATGCTGTTGCAGGTAACATCCACATGCACAGCATTCCTCGGGAGATAAAAAAGTTACGTTACTGACATGCTGCTCAGGTCGGATTTCCGCAGCAGGTTTCATTCCCAGGAGCGTGATTGTTTCTACAAATCGGGATACCACATCATCCTCTTTAAGTGCTGTGCCTCCCGAAGCTGTATTGTTTCGGAGCAAGAATGCACCAACCAGATATGCCGAATCGGACATCTACTTTGCAAATGAACGCGACTCACTCAAGGGATTGCCCGACTCCGATCTATTAAAATCACTTCACACCTATGCTTCAGATTTCTATTTTCGTGCAACTGCAGAAGGGGGCTCTATAGATTGGCGCAGTATGGACGAGACGGCATTAATAGGACTGGGTATTTTGATGGAAGAAGCATCCCGGGAAATCCTGGGGGAAACGGGCGACTTAACATTTACGGAAGGGGAAGAAACCAATATCAATATTCCTGGGCGTCGTCGACGTACTCGAAGAAGCAACGTTGAGGCCAGCAGACACACCAAAAGAAGACGCATCCATGACGATCATGTCAATGGAACAGGTTGAAATAGGACATACGTAGGTTTTAAGACAGCCACGATCATTGCGTTAGACCATGATTTGGGCCGAGTAGAGGTTACGGTTACATCGGGATTAGACGAGCTATTCCGAAACGCCATCAACACGTCAAGGGTTCAAGGAGTAACTTGACCAGTCAGGATATTACAACAGAGAACGAGTTCGTTATCACGCAGCCCAAATAGACGATTAAGGAGATATACGAGTAAGATTGAGACAGACAAGGGCGGTGGCGTTATCAATCTTTCATATAATCGAGGTAGTGGACCAGCCGAATATACATGTATATCGGTATCTTCGGCACCCAATGGAGATGATGTTTCGCCGTCGCTTCCCGAATCATTGGAACGTTCAAAGCTGATGGTGTACACCGAATCAAACTTGTGCGACATGGTCAAATATCAAAATTGACCTCACGTTCTCATTTGACACATCTGAGTAAGCTCGCATGCTTTGTGTTACACCGACATTTGCGCTTACTCTGATAACTCAGGATAGCTAAGGATAACTATCCTTCTCAAGATAAATGAATATCATTAATCCTAGAGAATTAGCTCGGTTACCGATAGAAAGCACATCCACGCTATCAAGCTGTGAATGGAAGATTAGGTGAACAGGATGAGTAGGGCCAAGCAGATAATGCCGCTGACACGTGAAAAAGGATCCGTACAGAGTACAAAGTACAAGGTGGACCTGGTTAATCTTGGCCTTAAGATTTATCGTTTCATGAATGATTACTGTGTATTTTCGCAACGGCACGTGCGGATATGGTTTCTTGTTTTGGAGGGGTTGAAGGTTCATCAGTTTCCTTATCTATCAAAATATCGTATGCGTATTCGGTACATTATCCGAGCAATTTTGCGTCTATTACATTACGGAGTACGGAGGCATATTTCGGATGTTTTTCGGATGTCACTGGTTACCTACATGCGATAGCATCAACCAACAGTTTGTCTAAATGTAAGGTTATACCGGTATGTATCGAAGATTCGTTTCTGTGAAACAATCGAAATGATGCAGATCTAGCTTGAGATTATTGCAACGAATAAGAAGATTTGTGCATATTGCGTATTAACCTCCGAAAGCTTCCATTGGTCACATCGGAAGATTTATCGTCTGCCATGGAAAAGTGAGTGCCGGTTCTGGAAGCAAGTCACCAACCCGCCTGCAACAGCAACATGAACTACTCGGTACATTGAACATTGTCAACAAATCAGGACACAAATCACATTACATGGACCTCTTTTCAAATTAATCTTTAGCCGTCTTGTCATTTTTCTTTCGGCCAGCCTCCTTAATGATTAATCGTATTTCTATCAGCGTATCTGATCTTATAGCTCGGAAGAAGCGGTGAGGTTACCAGTCCCGTTTGAAAGCCCAGGAACGTCAGATGACCCGCATCCAGTCGCATCATTTTTGCCTCGTCCCCGTAGTCTCAAAAGTAAAAGTATCTCATACTGCATGCTCTGCAAGCTATGCAAGCTATGTTTTTGATACGTTATCCTGCGAAGCGAGGACAGATCTTGCCGGTTTTTGACAGGAGGGAAAGTTTATTTTGATGTATCCTTGTTTGCCGCGTATTTTTCGGGCATCAATCTATGGAGCCATCGCATCGGATACCAGACTTTTTGTTGGTCGGCAGACTGCAAGGGATGGTTCTTATTATTGATGATCTCTTCAGCCTTCTTTTCGTGAAGTTGATCGCCGACGACGTACATCTAGTACATCTACTCCTTTAGATCTTAAAGCGAGTAGCATGAGTAGATACCTTGAAATTCCCGAACCCAAGTTATCGTCACGATTCATGATCATCGCAATCGCGTCGTTTTCGTTGCGGTGAGCACATGTAGGTACTTTTCAACGCCGGCAATGCCGTTTCCACATGGTTTGCAGGTTTATTGCCCGACTACTTGGTAACTCTTACCTTGCATTTGAGTAGTTTGTGAACTTTGATTGGAGAATCCCTCGGGCTTTTCCGACATTTATTTCCTTCTAGTATTGAATGGTGTGAATCTTCTTTACAAATTACGCAGCAGAAGATTCCTTTTCCCTCGAGATTTGAGACACTCGATGGCGAATAAATCTTTTGGTGCTACTTACTGTGTTATGGCCACATTACAAACGCCTGGTTGACCATATTTCGTTTTTCTGGATATCATGGAAGGCGCAGGTGAAAATTTTTGTAAAACTTGACTCGAGTTTGTAAATAGCCGAGCTACCTCTCCGCTTCTGGAGCAACAAAGTTTCTTGGTTTTGGGTTTGCTCGAAGGGAGCTAGAAGGTAAAGCTACGGAGTAGAGCTGGAGCTAGAGCTAGAGCGAGCTTCCTCGTTCCTTGCATCACGCCCGTTCCGCCGAACTTAACTTCAATCCTTTTTGCTTGCTGCTTATAATAAGCGGTAACTTGTAAGGTGTAGTTGTCTAATAAGGTTGTGTGGAATAAAGTTGTAACTGCGCGTATATCAATACCCGTGCCAGTAACTTGTCAATATTGCTTTCAGGAACGAGGGAGGAAGGCTCTACCCGAGGGCCGTTGAATCATTTATTTATGGTCCCCGCGGTTCCCCATGCTGATCATGTTATTGTCTATTTACTGGGAGCATTATTGGGGATCTTGTAGAATCTTATGATTCGTGTGATGATGATGATGATGATGATTAGGTATGATTGATCGATATTGGGCTGTGACAGTGACACAGAGCTGGGTAGCTAGATGAAAATATGGTGGAGAGACATGTGAAATCATTAGTATCGGATTTGAGGCAAAAAGAGGCAAAAGCATCGCGTGATTGGGAGTTTTGACTTTATTTTTTTTGGTTGGTTTGATAGATCATCAATCCTGGGCATCAATCATTATGATTGTTGTTGTTTTTGTTGTTGTATATGGTGATTACGGAGTATTGCACATCCATCATATTTATTAAAAACACGCTTTGACAATTTCCAGCTGGGCAAGGGATGTATGGAGTAGGTTGAAAAGGAAAAAGGAAAGAAGAAGAAGATGATGATGAAGAAAAAAGAAAAGAATTCTTCCAGAAAATGAAATGATGGGTCCGATATCCACATTTCTTTTTACATTACAGATTTACAGAGGGGGGGATTGACAATTTGAGATTATTCGGTTTAAGGGGAGACAGAACATTAGTCCATTACCGATTAATCGCCTTGGAGGCGAAAGGATTCTTTTGATGCAGGAAGAATGGTGCACAGAGGATATGGGCGCTGGATGCTGGCGTCTCCCATGTCCGAGGTGTCGGTATGTACCTTGACCAGGAGGCCTGTTGTTCATCATAAGTTTGTTGGAAATCTTGGGAATAATGGGAATTATTATTAATGAATATCATGGGATTGGGAATTATTTGGATGATGGGGTGAAGGGAAAGGCTTTTTCATGTTTGCGATTTTGTGCGCTGGGGGATGGATGGATGGATGTATGTATGTACGTCGTATGCATGGAGATATGGAGATAGAGATAGAGATAGAGATAGAGATAGAGATGGAGATGGAGATGGAGATGGAGATGGAGATGGAGTATGTATGAATCTGTACTGTACTCCTTCCTGGATGGATATGCATAGAGTAGAAACATACATTTCAATTATTTATCACAAAAAGTAATACATACTCGAGTCCGTTTGAATAATAGATACCTATGTAGGAGGAGCAGGTCATACGACATTCGAGGCTGACAAGCCTTCAGCTTGGCAAGTACGAAGGGAAACCCACATGAAAGGTGACTGACGCCTCCGCATCCTTCCTTCCTAGTCGGGGTTATTTATTCCAAGCTTGGAATAGTAATGAAATTATTATTAGTATTATTATTATTATTATTATTATTATTATTATTATTATTATTATTATTATTATTATTATTATTATTATTATTATTATTATTATTATTATTATTATGAGAAGAGTAGGTAGTGATAGTAGTAGTAATAATAATAATGGTTGATTGATTCATTATTTGACTGGCTGACGGTTGTTTGTTTCTGCACTGGCTAATAAAATTGGTAAAATGTGTTGGATATTGGATGAATGGGTGGATGAATGGATTGTCCTGGTTACTACGGATAAGGCCAGACGAGACTACCAATCCCTCCACATTTATCATTGGTTGGTTTTCAGAAGACGGTGCGACATCCCGGCTCTGCTTACTGGCTCGCATTCTTGGGATGCGACGTGTGTACGGAGTACGCAGATCCGGATATAATCTTGAGAAAGTGATGAGGTGGTTGGGCTGCTGATTGGATAAAGGACGAAGGAAGGGATAACTGCCAGGAAAGCTTTGGTTGGTACATTTTAAGTTGAAGTCTGTTGTGTGGGAAGTGGAAGTTTTGGAAGTAAAAGTTGAGATGGATGCCATGTGGTGCTTGGTTCTTCCATCGGTACCCATTAATGAGTACATTCATACGGCTTGTCTTTTCTTTCTCATCGGCGCTGACATGTTTTCACTTCCTTTATCAAATCTTGTACTCGAACTTTCCATAGCGAAATGAATCCCTTACTGGCTTGTCCCACTTGGATGACATTCAATGGCTAGACCTTTTTATCTATCACTTCCAAGTTCCCTCTTTAACCCCTTCATCAGTCATAGAAATATCGTATATAGTCCAACTCAACAAAATAAAATAAATCGTTACCTTTATGGGTAAGGTCTACCTCTTGGTAAGGGTAGCATTATTTGTTACCAGCAGTAGTGGGATGCAGAGGTGGATGAAAGCAGATACAGCAAATGTGAGGTTCATTGTAGATATCAAGAATTGGATAAATCAGCCCTTCACGATAGTATTTTCCAATAGTATGAAGGAGGTTATTATTTTCATCCTGCCAACCTATTACCTACGACCACCTTTTATAGAATTAACCTAACCAACACACAATCCAGCGTCCATCTCGCCTTCGCACACCTTTTTCAAAGTTTTCATCCTTTTACTTCTTACCACGCCTCATTCGCCCCTCCTCCCCCCATTCAAAGCTCCAGACTTGGGTATTACATTCATCCGAGTTTCGACTCGTCAAGCATTCTCACACTATTACCATCATCCCACCTTACATTATACCTGCCCCTTGTCAATCTAAACTTCCCAACTTTCCAAATCACCTTAGCTATCCACAAAAAAGTATTATATCGCCTGTTCTCGGGTGGTTTGGCACCGGGTAACTGGGCACGAAGGCTCTCATGAACACAGATTAGTGAGCACAGCACCGACATTGAACAACTTGAATCGCCAAAGTGCGCCGCGCCGAAAGATAGACAAATCCATACCGACAAGACTTTACACTGCGGAGGGACGAACCAGACAGTGCAGATCTTGGGAGGGTATACGACAGTCAACCAACGTTCAACAACAAGCATAACAGCAGAATAGCATACCGCATACCAGCATACCAGCATACCAGCATAACGAGCCATCCACCTCGATCGCATCTTCTTCATCTTCAACGGCTTTCGACGGCGCCGTATCAAGTAACACAGGAACCATACTCTTCCATACATTCTAGGTCACGAAGACACGGGTTGGTACGTCAATTTTTGGATACCTACTTGCATGATCCTTCTCTTTACCTTAATCTTCACCTATCACCCCCAATCCTTATCGTATCCCATCCCATCGACTTTGACCAAAAGTTTCAAAAGTTTTGCGAAGCTTGCCTTGTTATTATTGTATTTCCCATAGTATCATATTCAACTATCGAAGCGTTTTCTTTTCAACGTTTCGGAAGATTGGAAGAATGAAGCTACCGGCAATCCAAGAGTTTCAAAGCAAGCTGGCATAAAATTTTAGGTTAGAGGAGAGAGGTAGTTGTTTAGTACTTGAAATTGAAAAGGAGATGAAAGAGAGAGGATGAGGGGGGGAAAACCAGTTTGAAGTGGATTTTTTTTGTTTCTTTTTTTTTAAAAAATTATTTTTCTTTCCTTTCTTTGCTTGGGGTTATGAATATTGTGAAGGGTTCAAGGTTGAGTGAGGACTGAGGAACCTTCTTAAAACCCGCAAATTTTCTAGCATTAAGCATTCTATTCTACTATCCGATTGCCATCTTTACGATATCCCATTCACAATTCAAGGACAAGCAAGCAAGCAAGCATCTATCCATCTCTCCATCTATCCATCCATCCACCTTTCCACCTTTCCACCTTTTTTTTCTGCACAAAACCTCACACACCACACCTCGGTCATTAAACGACTGGTTCTGAATTACTGCTGCATATTCTCTTTTCCAAATCAATCTCTCTCTTATTTTCCTCTTCCACTACCGTCTAGTATTTACTGTATTGATTGCATTGTACTATCGTGTATTTATTTTCTACTTTGTTTTTGGTTTCAGCTTGATCAGTAATCAATCAGTGTTTTGATTTTGATTGTTCTCCTCTCCTTTCCATTTCTAACAAATCAATCAATATAGCACCAGTAAGACCAATTATCAACAAGGCCAATAACACCAATTATCAATAACACCAATAACACCAATAACACCAATAGCACCAGAAAAGGAAACGCCCAAGAGATCCTGGAAATACATACTATGCAACGCCAAAAAACCCACCAAAAATCCCAGTCCCAAGTTTAACAAAACAGAATTTCGACTATTTTTACTATTTTTGACAGATTCACACTACTTTTTTTTATTTTCCCTTGCCTTGCTTTACTCATCTCATTAGGTACTCACTACTCGGGCACTACCAACACTCGATGTACCGTGCCTACTCCCGCTTTTAGAGCCAAAACTAAAGCCAAAATTAAAGCTAAAATCAGATTCAAAAATCAAAATCAAAATCAAAAATCCAAACTCAAAAACCAAAGACCAAAAACCCAAAGATATTATCATCCCACCTTCGTCGCAAGAGAAAGAGGAAAATTAAGAAGAACGAGAAGCGAGAAACGAGATACATACATACCTACATACATCCCTTGAATCCCAGCTTCCGTCTCAGCTATCACAGATTACAACCTACCCAAACCAAAAAAAAAAATTTATATTCCCCAGATATTATTTATTACCTATTTATACTTTTTTTTTTCCCCCCAACCTAAACCCCCTCAGATCAAGGTCTTCATAAATATTTCCAAATCAACTTGGAAAGTGACCCAAAAAATACCATTGCAGATCCTTTACTCTACTTGAAAGGGTTAATCAAATTTCTAAAAGGTAATGTTCTAAAATTTCCCTTGGTCATCCATCGCTTCTATCATTGCGCCTCACTCCCGCGCAAACTATATTCGATGGACCTGGTGGACCACTTACTTGGTATCAGGGTCGCTTTTTGATAGCTTACCACTACTTTACTACTCTACCCTCGGGAGGCAATATGGCTGATCTTGGAAAACCTTGTTCCAGCAGACTTTACGATACCATTCTTATTACCTTCATAATTCAGTTGCGCGGCATTCTGTTACATCACACACATGATTACCTACACGTCAGTCCGTAATACATACCTGCGCAGATGATTCTCCACTGAGCTCTATTACGCCCTCTGTGTTCTCCTCGAACCTGTAAGAAGCCGCCGCGCTCGACCGCAGTCCATGGCCCTAGCTGTTGTGGCCACTTAACTTTTGTATGAACCGCAATGATGGACAATGGTCAACCAGATCCAAAGCGACCAAGGTTAGGACCTGGTCCTGCTTGGCCGATCGAACAGCCCAATCAACCCAACCCTTCCAGGGCCCTTCCTCCCTTACAACCTCCGTATAATAGCAGTCCATTCTCTCGTCCCGAGTCTCACGCCCACCCTCTCGATAGACGAGCTCCCCACCCGAACTTCCAGGAACATCAAGACCCTCATCGCCCCAATTCAGGACATTCGCATGTCTACCACATACATAATACGCACCAACCTCCTCCTGTCCCTCAATACAATGGGCATAACGGACACAATGGTCCTCGAGAGCCCGTCGTGAAACCAGATCCTTCGGAAGAACCTCCACAACATAGACCACTCCCTACAACAAATGGTACAGACCATCATGTGAATCCACCCTACCCTGAAGAGAGAGGAAGGTCTTTCCCCCCGAGATTCGATCAACATCAACCTCCACCTCCGCAGCATACTCAACACACGCCGCAGATGTATAATAATAACCCCGCTCCTCCCATGTATCAACCTCAACCCCCGCCTCCCTCCACAAGTCCGATGACTACACCAACGTTTGACGGGTCCATGTCAATGTATGGTCCACCACAAAACCATGCCCATCCTCCATCCCGAGAACAATATTCAGTGACGCCTTATACTCAACCCCCGAAACCTCGGAAGGCGCAACGCGCCGCTCAGGCATGCGATAGCTGTCGCAATTTAAAGGCGAAATGTGATGAAGGGCGACCGGCTTGCGGCAGTTGTAAAGAGAAGAACTTTGAATGCCGTTATCGAGATCCACCACCCAAACCGTAGGTCTTGAGAAAAGAATTGGGGTGATATGCTGCTGACTGGTTTAGAATCGACAAAGCTTCCACGGACATCATCGAGGCCTTATTGCGACTGGAAAATCGTAACACGGAACTATTCGATTTCTTGAAGTCAGGTTTGGAGTTATTGAACAAACGAGTGGACGATTTACAGGAGAGAGTGGGCGCTGGTCGACCTTTATCGAGCATTGAGCTCATGAAAGTGGAAGGGAGAGACGATGTTCAATTACCTGATAATTTTAGATCATTTCATGACTCGGATATGAATACTCTTCATAATGCCACGCCGATAGAAACGCCAACTACCGTAGTTCCCGTACAACCACTCGAAGGGTCCACTCCTGGTGCAATTGAAGAAGAAGAGGAAGGCGAACCTGTGCCTCCAGGACAACCTTTAATACCAGTCAATCATACGACGGGCGCTGCTAGGCTTTTACTGGTTCCTTCTGTAAAACAGATGGTTGAGGGTGGCGGTGGTCTACCAAAGAATGTGAAAGACGAGAAATATCCCATGCTGCAAGAAGAGCGACGTGGACTGCTAAGATTATTTGGAAGGGGGGAAGGAACCGATTTAGCTCAAGGTTACGACCGGGATCCTATGACAGACCATGCCGATTCTATAGTCGATACGAGTTCTGACATCTCCTCTCCTGCAGGTGAAGAATGGGGTCAATTAGGTGGTATGACTCCGCCATCTAGTGCGCCAGATTATCCTCCACCAGTCGTTGGCAGTATTATGTCGGATGGTATGCCAGATTTTCGAAAAAGTGTAGTTTTGGACTTGGTCAAAAGCTACAAGGAACACATAAATATCATGCATCCGATTTTGATACCGAGGCGACTGGATGCTCTGGTTGAGTCATTTCTCAAATCTATTCCGGCGGATTCCGCGAAACCAAAACAAGTCCAGACCCTGGCATCACAACATGCAGGTTTTGTAAGTATGAAACCACCAGAGAGCCCAGGAAGCAAGCGAAAAAGATCGCCGGGAGTTGGAGAACCACCAGAAATCTCAGTTGTCGGTGGTTACGGGTTTATCAAACCAGGTCATCCGAGTCGATCGATTAGTACAGCTTTAGTCTTGGTGGTATTAGCCCTAGGGAAGATTTGTCAAGAGAGAGGGAAAATTCCCGAACTTCCTTCCGACAAAGATATCGAAAACCCTTGGGGTCACATCAATTCCCCAATGGTACGAAATGGACATCCATCCCCTATACAAAGTTCTCCAACACAATCTTCAGAACTACCATCACCCAAGGACAATATTGATCGATTTTATCCCCGTAGTCGAAGAACTTCGATTGAAGGTGATTCATATTTAGCAAGAAGTGGCTTTAGACCTAGGAATGTGGATGTGATTCCGGGTTTGGCATATTTCGCACTTGCTACGGATATTATTGGAAATCAACTTGGAGGAAATAGCCTACAGCATGTTCATGTGAATATTTTAGCCGGTCTTTATCACGGACAACTTGGAAGGGTTTTGGAAAGTCATTCATACATCCATCAAGCCTGTAGAGCTTTACAGGTTATTTTGAGACCGTAAGTCATATCCAATTCCTGATTTGAATACGACTAACATGAATGATAGGAAGCTGGATCGTTTCAAAAAGTTGAAGCAAGATGGATTTCCGGTATTGGCGAAAGATAACCCATTGATTTTCGCATTTTGGACGTGCTTACAGCTCGAAAGGTATGTTTCTTTCATCAAATTGATAAATTTACATTCTAACATCAGTTGTTAGTGACATCGTAGCAGAGTTGCCCTGTCCACACTCTGGTATTTTAACGTACGAAGAAAACATGCCAAGTCCAAATATTGTCGAAGCTGTGAAAGAAGGTTTTGATGAAAAGGTTTTGTTAAGTTATCAAGGTCAACTTTATCTCCGCAAACATCTTAATCAATTACACAATATGTTTTACAAGCCTGATAATGGTATGTTCTTTAACAATCTTTTTATCTGAGAAAAGCTACTAACCTTCTACGGAAGACTCCCAATTTCCTTCTGTTTATAAACGTCAAGATCCCAACCATTACGAATCGATAGCTACGGCTGAGGACTTTTTATTCCGGTGGAAAGAAGCCGGAGGAACAATTGCTTGGCGTGAAAATGACCCTCCTGCGACCGATATCCTCACAGCACGAATGAGAGCCAAGTACTACGGTGCGCAAGTTATCACATATAGGAATTTCGTCTTGAAGATTTTGGAACATTCACATGCGGTATCATGCTCAAACACGGTAGAACGCGGTGTGGATGATTTCCGAAATGGTATCGAGGTGCCAAGCATCAATAAACATGCTACATCAGCAGATGAAATTGATAAGACAGCTCTAGATTATGCAAGAAATGGTCTTCAGGCACTTGTTAATAGTACTAGAGCATTTCATGGTTTAGGAGATGGTAGACTTTTTGTTACGAATCCTTGGGGAACTGCACATGCGTAAGTTTAAACTGAAGTACATTGGATAAAAATATTTATTAACATGGCAAATTAGGCAATGGGGTAATGTCCTCACCCTCCAAGCAGCATGGAACGACAACATTCTTCGACCATTATTTAAGGATATACTTGATAAGGAAGGTCTCAGTGACCTTCTCAAGAGAACTCTCAGTTTCCTTGGAATCGTCGCAACGCGATCCTCGGCCCTCTATACCGATATGAAAATTTTGATTAATGCGGGAAAATACACAGGTCTCCTGGAGAGAGACTATCAGGCACGTCAAGTTACTACTTTCTCGGCAGGGTTTACTACTTTTTCTAGTCCCTTCTTGAGTTAACTTTTCGCACCTTTGAGAGTGATGTGGTAAATCTACTGCTGAGATTGGAATGGTATTTTGATTTGGCATGATTGGATATTTACCTCGAGTGTTAACTACTAATTCTCTCTCTCTTGGTATAGCTTCCGAAAAGTTTACGTAGGAAAAAGCCAAAGTGGAAGCATGAGAACTCAACCTCGGATGCTTCAAATTGATTTTTTATCAACCTGAAGAGTCTGGGAGGGCGAGTGCATATACAATATATTTACCATGTCGTTCTTTTGGAAGGGAATGATATCTACTCGCATACTCATCAATTTCATACATACGTCTTTATACATCTATCATCTATATTACATCATCCATCATCTATATTACATCACCTACCTCTCTAATATACCTCATATACCTCATCACACCCATGGTCGTCGGAATACATTTTTTTGTTCATTGGTTTTTTTTTGGATTGGGAAGTTGGTCATGTCATATATCATGTGTATGGGATTGACATTTGACATTTGGCATTTGCTTTTGGCTTTTGGCTTTGGTCTTTGGCTTCAGCGTCGGCACTATTTGTGGGTGGTTATATCATGTCATTGCATTTACAGATATACGGTTGCGTTTTACGTTGACGTTACGTTGTGTTACGTTGTGTTAAGTGCGATTGATGGGTGAGTGTTCTCTGGATCGCTTTCTCTTGTTATGTTGTATGTTCATATTCATTCTTATCATGGTGCACGTGGATGGAATTGGAAAGGGGGTGGTGGAGGGAATGGTGAAGGAAATGGAGGGATGGAGAGGTCTTTTGCGTTGTTTTGTTGTTGCATTGATGGTTCGATGAATTGACTGATGGATGGATGGATGGATTCATGGATTGAGTTGTTATAGTATATTATTCTACAAGTAGTATTATATATTTTTTATATCTATATTGAAATATACATATTCGTCTTGAACTATTAATCACCTATAGAAATAGATGGGAAGTGGTAATTAATTAGTGTATTATTTGCAGATATTATATATTATATATTATATTTTTTGATACAACACTCGGATTTCTTTGGGGATATATATATATTGTTTTATTAAGAGCATATATTTCCCATTAGGTATGTATCTAGATACTAGATACATACCTTGAAGTTTCCTGAATAGATCGTGATGTTGATGTTCATGTGATGTTATGGCATCATTATTATCACATGTAATAATTAGTTAATCGTATATGAATACTCCATACAGAGTACAAAGTACAGAGTACAGAGCACAGAGTACAGAGTACAGAGCACAGAGTACAGAGTACATCATTCCCGATGAAGATCTTTTCTTGGCAGCGGGGTGAATAGATCCTCCCCAGCGGGTTATGTATGGTGTGTTCTTGGATGGTGTATAAATGGTAGGATAGTTAGTAAGATAGATGTATTGATTTATTTGTTGAGAGATGGGTTTGATTTTGGTCGGAGTGTGCTACGTGCATGCATGCATGTATTTGTCCTTCCTTACTTGATGTATATGTATGGAGGTGTGTATCGTATATGTATGATGGATGTTTGTTGTTATGCGATCTTTATTTAATAGGTATTCATGGTAAAAGTGTTGAGGTCGAATGTTTATTCGATGTGTATGATGTGTATGTGGTATGTGTGTATGTGTGTATATCTGCTGTGATGTTTAAATTTGAATTGATTTTGTTATTGGGTATTGAGTATTGGATAGTGAGTATTGGATGTTGGATATTGGATATTGGATATTGAGTTTCTGGTTTATAGTGTGCTGTGGTATTTTGTAGTCTCTTGGCTATATATATATATATATACTGTGCTAGATATTTATCTAGTAGGTACTAGATTGGTAGGTAATTTCTAATACAGTTATGGATTACAGGTAGGTAATCAATGGTTATAGAGTATGGAATATGAGTATGAGTATGAATGAGTATGAGAGGGAGGGGTAAATAGCTAGAGGATAGAAAGTAGAGGCAGGTAATAGCACGGAAAAGCGCACAAGGAAGAATCGATCCGGAAAAATCGGCAAACCCACTTTCCTTCCCCTTTCGGCAGGAAGTTGAAAAGGTGAAAAATGCTTGGTTGGTCGATTTACGGAGGATTTGTCAGAGCTTAGTTGTTTTATGTGGGTGTGTGGGTGTGGGTTGGAACTTGGCTTTTGTTAAGCTTTTTTCGTTGGGTCCCTCCTTGTGGGGTTTGTCGTGAAGTGTGAAGTGTGAAGTCTTTTGCTAACTAGCTAGGTAATGTGTGGAAAGCACGCGAGTATATGGATTGTTTGTGTGCCTGTCGAGTATACGGGGTAGTGATGATTTTGATCAGATATATATGGCAAAAGATGGGCTGGTGCTGAAGATACTTGCGGGGTTTTATTGGTTGCTTGGTCTACAGAGAGTGCGGTATCTGCTTGCTTGCTTGCTTTCTTGCTTTCTTGCTTTTTGCTTTCTTGCTTGCTTGCTTGCTTGCTTGGTGATAAGTACCGGTACTCGTGCGGATGTGGATTTGCATGTGGGTGTGGATATGGATATGGATATGGATATGCGTGGGAATATGCATTTGCAGTGCCGATTCTCGGCCGATGATAGTAAGTATACGTACTATGTATGTACTAGGCAGTCTAAAATAGGATATGATTGTTTAGTAGCTTTACTTATCGTTCGTGGGATGAAGAGGTTAGTTTTTCTTTTCCGTTTTCCTTTCTGTTCCTATTCCTCTACTGCTTCTGTACATTGACTCCTTTTTGTTTTGTTTTTCTACATCAATTGCAGATTTGGATATCGAGGCGATTGAAAGTTATCCAGAGATTAATTGCCTTTCATGATCCACGAGGGAGTATTCACTTGCTTTTTGCGGATGACTCACATTTGGACAAGTCTTCCATCTTTCCTTAACATCAAGTTCAAGTCATGGCTTCAAGTCTAGATCATCATGATTTGCCAAGGAGCGAACATGGACTCGCATCACAGAGTCAAATATCTCCTCGTCAAAAAGATGATCCCATCACTTCTCATGAGGATTCCGACTCCTATTCTATCCACAGTACAGGTAGTTCCATCTCACACTTACCACCTTCGAATCTCGCTCCAATTGCCTCGCATATCTCCAATACACAAGATGCACCAATTCAACAAACGCACTCGAATATATCCATCCCTGATTCTATCTATGATCGCATTCCTCCCAATCGCAAAATGGTCATTGTGGCTTTGCTTTCTTTTTGTAGTTTTTTGGCTCCCATTAGTAGTACCACCGTATTGGCGGCAGTGCCAGAGGTGGCCGCTACCTATGGAACTACCGGTACTATCATCAATTTAAGTAATGCGTTGTATATGTTGTTTATGGGGATTAGTCCATTGGTATGGGGACCATTGAGTCAGGTTTATGGAAGGAAATGGGTAAGTTTCGAATTTTGGTTCTTAGGCATATGCATCTTTGAGGATACTAAACCATTCTAGATTTCCCTCGTCACATCCGTTCTCTTTACAGCATGCTCAATTGGCACCGCTCTCGCTCCTAATCTCCCCGCCTTCTTTATCTTCCGTATCTTGACGGCCTTTCAAGGAACTTCTTTCTTAACTATTGGAGCTGCATGTATTGGGGATATCTATCGCCCAACGGAACGTGCAACGGCCATGGGATGGTTTCTTTCGGGTACACTTATTGGTCCTGCACTTGGTCCTTTCATCGGTGGTATAATCGTAACATTCAAATCCTGGCGTGTGATTTTTTGGCTTCAAACTGCATTGGCGGCATGTGCTGTACTCGGAGCGTACTTCCTGCTCCCAGAAACCATTCATCGAATGAAGAAAGATGAATTGGTGGGGATGAGTTGGAAGAGGAAAGCTAGTGTATTATGGGGAATGTTGCATCCATGGAGAGTCATCAGACTTTATAAGTATCCGAATTTGATCATGGTGGCGTTGGCCAGTAGTAGTTTGGTTTGGAATATGTATTCACTTTTGACTCCTGTATGTTTTCATATTTCTTATATTTATTCATCTGTCTATTTATCTATCTACCTACACGGTACGATAATATATGACAAGATATTATTTTACCCATTTCCCCAGAGTAATCAAACGCAGGAAGAGGCAAACTAACAACACCACCAGATCCGCTACATCCTCAACCCTCGCTTCAACCTCACCACCCCCATCCAATCCGGACTTTTCTACCTCGCCCCAGGCTTCGGCTACATCGTCGGAACCTTCTTCGGCGGACGCTACTCGGACCACATAACGAACAAATACATGCAAATCCGGGGAACCCGCATCCCAGAAGATCGACTACGATCCGCGCTTCCCTTCATGGGCATCGTCATCCCAGCCTGCATGCTCCTCTACGGCTGGTCAGTAGAAAAAGATTTCGGAGGCATCCCCCTCCCCGTCATCATGATGTTCATCCAAGGCGTGGCACAACTCTTCTGTTTCCCCAGTCTGAACACGTATTGTTTGGATGTGATGCAGCGGAGTGGTGCCGAGGTTATTGCGGGAAATTATATGATTCGGTATTTTTTTGCAGCCGTGGGGACGGCGACGGTTTTGCCGGCCGTGGAGAGGATGGGGGTTGGGTGGTTTTCGACCATTAGTGCGGGGTTTCTTGTTGCGAGTAGTTTGGCGACTTGGGCGGCGGTTAGGTGGGGGAAGAGGTGGAGAGAGAGGGTTGATGGGAGGGGTGGGAAGGGGGGGAAGGATGGGGGTAAGGGGGAGAAACAAATGGATGTGGAGATGGGTAACGGTGGAAAGGAAAAGCAGATGGAGAAGGAGGAGGTGGTGTTGGGGCGTGAGGATGATTTGGTGTGAAAAATTGCATGATTGGTAGGAGGGTGTGTATTCTAAGAAAGAGGCATAAACAAGGTGCTTCTAGATACTCGACTCGCGTATAATTACCTCGGAAACTGGATATGAAATGATTAAGAGGGTAATAGAAATGAGGAAATGAAGCAATGAAGAAATGAAATAACAAATTGGATAGGAATAGGAATAGGAATAGGAATATAGACGAAATTGAACTGAACTGAACTGAGTAATTTAACGTGAATATATTTATAAAATGGTATCTCGCAGAATCTATCCATCCATGACAAATTCATCTAAACTCTACTCTACTCTACTCTACACTACCCTACACAGCAAAACAACACAGCAAAACAACACAGATCATATCAATGATATCAAACAACCACAAATCTAAACACCCTCTTCTACTCCCTCTTCCCAAACCTCATTTCCAACCCCCAATCCATTTCCCACCCCCAACCTCTCCTCCCCTCCCTTCCCATTCCCATCCCCATTCCCCTTACCATACTCCTCCCACCCCGCCGCAGCCTGCACCCCCACCATCAAAAATGCCACCACCGCAGCACCACCCCACAACGCTCTAAACCCATCCCCATAAGCACGCATGGCAACATCCCTCTCCACTCCACCCAGCGTACTCACCAACGCGGGACTACCTAGTAATTTCCTCACGAGTTCTTCTCTTCCGTCCAATCCCCCATTTCTCTTAAACCCATCTTCGAGCCCTGTTTTCAAAACTCGAATAAAAGCGCCGCCGCCAATGGCAGAACCGAATGAGCCGGCGAAACCGCGGAAAGTGGTTATTAAAGAGGTGGAGATGAAGTGGGTGGAGGGGTGTGTGAGGTGTAGGAGGTGGGCGAGGGTGTAGTTTACGGCGGCGCCGATGCAGAGGCCGTTTGTGAAGGCGAGGAGGATGAAGATGGGGATGGGGGTGCCGGGGAGGGAGAATTGAGAGAAGAGGATTAGGGTTGTGGAGAAGAGGGTTAGGGATGTTATGCAGGGTCTGTGAGGTTGTTAGATATTTGATAGTCGGTTTCTTTTTTTAGTGGGGGTTGGGAATATGATTGGATGGATGGGGTAGAACGTACAGCCAGAAACTTCCTGCTCTTTTGATATGGAATGCACCGGCTATGATACCACCTAGAGCAAATCCCACATTTGTAGGTATGAGAATTGAACCTGCGGATGCGGGGGACCAGCCGCGAAGAGAGATTGCGTAGACGGGTGCGTAGAATAAGATACTCCATCTCGCAGACATGATCCCTAGTTGGGAAATACAAGAGAGGAGGGCTCCACGAGATTTCAATACGCTGATTGGTATAATTGGATCGCTGGAAATTTTAAGCTCAGTGTAGAGGAAGAGTAAAAGGGTAAGAACTGAGCAGAGAATAGGTAGCCATTCAATTTTTGGCGATGAAAGTCCGTAAAGGAAGAGGATGATGGTTGTGATCTGGAGAATTTAGTTAGAGTTCATGTTTATAGGTGTAGCGGAGTTAATAATTGATAGTGAGGTATTACGTACCAAAAAAAGAGATCCGAGATAGTCGATTTTTGCAAGTTTAGAAGTAATAGATTCCCCATCCGTACTCTTTTGACCAGAAGTAAAACTCTTGGGAATACTCAAATAAATACCAATTCCAGAAAGGACAGCCAGAGGTGACTGAAACAAAAACAAAGCTCTCCAACCGACAACTGGTAATAAAGCTCCCCAGACAACAGCGCCTAGAGAGACACCCAGCGTAAATCCGGAATTAGCTAATCCGATGAAGATCCCTCGACGTTTTTTACTGGTGAGTTCTAATATTAATATGAGACTGATGGTCATGATACCAGCACCTCCAATACCACTAATAGCTCTTCCCACGAGGAAAGTTTTGAGATCTGGGGCTTGTGATGTAACAGTTCCTCCGATTGAGAAGAGTATTGCTGCTGTTAAGATGAGATTTCTAGGGGAGAAAATTTGAGCTAATCTTGCTGCTACTGGTGATATGGATGACATTGCAATCTGATTTGATGTAAGTATGTGATCAGATGATAATGAAGGATATCTTACGAGATAGGTAGATGTAAACCAACTTGCTTCAGTAAATGAATCAAGATCTTCGGCAATTTTGGATTGTGTGGTTGAAATTCCGGACATGTTTGTTGCTAGCATTAAAATCCTCATTAGAAAACTAAATCCGGCCCAGGTCTTCATCTCCAATATTAGGTATTAAACTCCCGAGAACATACCTTGCAAGAATATCAAACCGAATACACTGATACTTATCAATATAGCTCTCCATTTTCCAACCTGTTGATTTGCTTTATCCTCAATATCATCATCATTGCTAATATCATCCTCACCCCCACTTTGGCCCGTCGATACATCATCATCATCTCCATCAACACAATCCCTTGATCTCCCATCCCCAAGCAAAGAACTTTGTTCATCAATCAATCCGTTCCCAGTCCGTTTCTTAATCACTCCACTTCCCATATCGTCGGTTCTTACCTCCAACGTCACCTAGGTTCCTTTAGATAGGAGTCCCAACAGACTGGTTACGTGATGAGTCAGCTTGATACACTACGTCAATATTCGTCAATGTTCGTGTATTTCCAACAGTTACAAATGAGCTCTTCCTTGCGGGTTTTTGATTTAATATTTGGATTTGAAGAAGTTATAAATAGTCATCAATACATGGAATTGCGAATATTAATGGAATATGAGGAGTGAAGAGGTTTAGGTTGATTGGTAAGATTATGAATTACGGTAGCCGGAAACTTATGGTTTATCTTTCAGGGGCTCGAATTTCTAAGCCGGAAATCAGGTTTTTTCCTTGTCCGGTTTTCATCATCAATAGCATCGACAAAACATTGTATATATATAGTTTTATACTGGATGAATCGTTTTCGGTGTGTTAAATATATGTCGTCGGTGTCTGATGATTATTACTTCCCCAAAGTAACGGAAATCGGTTTAAAAAAGAAATCTTTACGATAATAAACAACATTCGCTTTCACAGCATCATGACTTTCATGAAGATATCATCTTGCAGTACTGGAAAGTTAATCCACCAGTTTCTTTCTCTTTAAATTCCTTGCAGCTAGTGCCATGGAAAACGAGAAAGCTTTTTTGTCATCATTTTCAGCATTAGAAATACTGTCTAGTAGGGAGTTACCGGCGTGGTGCTGGGTATGTGAGGTCGCTTCACAGCTCTCTTGTCGAACTCTACTGGTTGGAAGATTTGTGGCTTATAATTACGGCGATAGTATCAATGATGTTGAGCACTACTATAGTATCAAATCAGGTTGATACCAACATTACGCAACTAAGCTCGACGCAGGGTTATGTTTACGCTGTCAGTGCATACCTATGCCTCATAACATGATGGCAAAACTACAAGAAATATCGCCATAATAGAGATAACTCTAGAATTGCAAGGAATAGTCCAGATCCTAAAACGATAGAATCATTCCCAAGCCCTTCAACAAATGTCAGTGTGCATCACGGCTTTGGTATCAAGTCCAATACAAACATTGAGAGTGATACTCACTGAGTACTCATTATATATGCGATGCATTTACTTTTCCGAGTGAAGAAATGCATCCAGATCGAGGTTACCAGTGTCCTTGTACATAGCAAAGTTCTGACCTCTCGTATTTATTCCATTCAATTGAATGTCAAGATTGAAGGATGTGCTTCCTGAAATAAAACATTCACCACAATTTCATTATTTTTTGGGCATATGATGAAATTCATCCCCCTTATATCCAAGGTATACTTAATAATTATGAGAATAATTTTGAAATCTATATATTTATCCCAATTGACATCACATCTATCTTCTCATTTCATTCTCTATTATCATAGAAGTATTATCACCGAAATGAGGATTCATTTCAAGGTATGTTACACTAAATCATAAGTTTTATCATGTTATATACTAGTAGTAAAGTTTCTGCCTGGTACTGCAAAGGGATATGTTTTCATTGAAAACTTCGTTCTATCTGGTCAAGGTTATAGGAATATATTTTTATCATGCCTCATTTCTTCCTCAATCTACACAAGTAAACTGCCAGATAACTCACATTTACCAAAAACTACATACGGAGAAGGTGAATGAGTATCTTGCGAAACATCTGGAATCTCCAGCTAGATACTCTGCCAAATTTGGGAATTCACGCTTTTTCTACGATACATTGCGATGACCGTGAATACATACATCAACCACATCAAAAGTATTAAATACATCGCCAATAGGGGTATATAAGCGATCGGTACAAAATACATAATGAAAGAACAGCTCATTGATGATGAAGGCGAAGAATGAGAGCGAGCGGGCGCTAAAATGTGCAGTGGGAGAATTAGTGCGACGCTAAAGTGAACAGGCCAATCAAATGAACAGAAATTAGCTGTGGGAGAATTAGTACACCTGAAAAGGATAAGTGGGAATAATTAGTGCGTACTAATTCTCTCATGGAACAATTAGTACACCGGAAGTGGATAGATGCGGCACTAATTCTCCCATGGGAAAATTAGTCACCTCAAAATGGATAAGCGGAGAGAATTAGTGCGCACTAAAATGCACATGGGAGAAATAGCGCGACGCTAGAGCGAATGAATGCTAGAGAGTATTTCATGAGGGAGAATTCAATTATTGCTGTTGCTCCAGATATGTATTATTGGAATAGCTAGCGCAGTTGAAGTTGTAGATCTTTTACAGTTACATTGTGAAATAATTCAGCGCAATTGTTGAATGCGATGTTGGGAAGAGATGTTGAGGTAAACGGGGCAATTGAATTGGCAAATGTTGTTTGGAGATACATGGCGACATAGGATGGCGACGGGTGAAAAATTTGAAATCTTCATTCAATATTTCCATCTCTAGTGAGATGATCAGAGGAAAATATGTTCTTTTGAGTCCGAAGATAAATTCTGTTGTTGGTTTACTCGTATGTTTTGTGATTATGAATTTTGAGTTGATAAGGTCGTTGAATGGTATGACCAAAGTTGGCATTGTAATTATGGGGGATCCTCTTAGAGATGAATTGGAGAGTGAGTGAAATTTAAAGGGGATGAAGTGGAGAATAGTGACGGGTATCTGAGCGCGAAGCAGCAAAGAAAAGGTCAGCCGAGGGTTGACTGAAGGCAGTAGATGCCCGGGAAAAAGCAGCTGAGGACAGAGCAACGGTGAGCAAGGCACACTTGGCAGGCCTCGATTTTAAACATGGAAGATAGAGAAACGTTGAGAAGCAGAATCTAGTTAGCGTCATAATTAATCATTCAACCATGATTATCTACCACAACAAGATCCTTTCTCTTTTTCTCTCACCATAATTTCATAGCAAAGTTTCCACTGATAGTCTTGACTCACTACTGCACCACCCTTCTGGAATGCAATGCATATACCCTTACTCATATCTTCCCGCACCGGGCACACTTTCACACCATCATCATCATCATCAAGCACCATCTAAACCCACCCAAAAAGATTCTCAATATGCACCAGCACACACTTTATCCACGACACTCAATCAGCCCCCAGAGTCCAAGAAGCAGAAGCAGATGCAAACCTTTCTAATTCCCCCTGTAATTCACCAGTGCAACCTCGTTACTCGCCCTACTTGCCCTAAAAGTCACGATTCGATAGGTTATCGCCGGTGGGAATTAATCCATATCGAATACTTTGAGTTGCAATTGTAGCTTTTTGGGATATACATACAGCGAGAAAAGGAAACAGAGCTTAATCAAAGCTTCCACCGCTCACAAAATGACGAATAAATTAGTGAAGCTTTGAGCTTTGTAGAGAGATTGAGTCAAAAAATTTGGAGAGAAGGTGAGTGCTAGGAAAGCTGTGCATAATCCACAGAAATATGGTTATTTGGCTCCCGGAGAATAATTCAAAATACTACGATACGATATTTAGTCCTCATTTCTATAGTATTACCTCTTTAATTCTTAACATGGTTTCGGGAATAAAATCTCGGTGATTGAGATTGCACCTCTCCCTTCCCCTTCCCCTTCCCCTTCCCCTTCCCCCTTTCTCCTCTTAATTAATAAAACACTGCCAACCCACAACCACAAACCCCCACATCAAATTATCCAAGACATAATAAATTCTACAGATAAAATTTATACCTGTCTGTCTGTACACTACTAAATGTATTTTATGATATGATCTGATATGATATAATTTATTAACTTTTCAACTTTAGAGTTTGGGATGAATGGATTTATCAGATTGGATGTGCAGTTGAATGAATGTAAGATGATTTATTTTATTTTTTGATTTTTGATTTTAAATATAATTATAATCATAAATCATATATATATATAAACATGAAAAAATTCATTAACTTTCATTATCCCCGAGCTACTATATATATAATATACAAGAAATTTCTTTTCAGAACTCAATATCAGCGAGACCAAGTTCATTCATAACCATCCAAGTCATAAAAAAATTACTAAACATAAATCATCAAACCCCCAGATACCTTTTCATCACTTCATCTTCTCATCCAAAAATTTGACATCCAACATCCCAACCCTCAACCTTAAACCTCAAAACTTCCCTCAACTCTCAAATCTCTACTCGAAAAACCAACCTTTACCCCAAATTCTCCCTCCGGAATTCTCCACTCTTGTAATTGCACATCCCAAATACTAATATCCCTCCTCATCAACTCAAACCTAACATTCTTGCTTTCACCTGCATTCAACCCAATCTTTTCGAATCCTCTCAATTGTTTCACTGGAGTCTCTCCATCCGTTTCCGGAATCGTGATATAAAGTTGAGGAACGGCGGCACCGGAAAAGTTTCCTGTGTTGGTTACTGAAGCGGTGACTGTGTAGACTGGGGTCCAGAGATCGGGGTTTCCGCCAGGAATACTAGTATTTGGTTCCATGATAGCGGGAGTAGATGAGAGGGTACCGTTGGAAATAGGGGAGATGTTTAATGAGGAGAGGTTAAATGTTGTGTAGCTGAGACCGAAACCGAATTCGTAAAGAACGGATTTGTTGTGATAATCAAAGTAACGGTAATCGATGAGAAGACGTTCGGTGAAATCAGATTGCCATGCATTTGGTGCAGATGAGGATACGTTGGTGGTGACGGGGGCAAAAGAGTAGTCTGATACATTGTAGGCGATAGTATAGGGGAGATGTCCGGAAGGATTATAGGCACCGTAGAGAATGTCAACTAAACTATTTCCGATTTGATCGCCGGAGAGATGAGTGGCGAGGATAGCGGTAACGTTAGGGTGGTTAGCCCATGGCATGAGGTTAATACCAGTGGATTGGGAGACAACGATTGTGTTGCTGCAATTTGTGGCAACTTGTTCAACAACTGAATCTCCATCCCAATCAAATGATAAGGTTGTTCGGTCATCACCCTCCTTTGCGTATGTTTTAATGAAGACTAAGCATACGTCTGGGATGGGGTATATCATATTCTTGAAACCTCCTGTGGTGGTTAATTGGGTATTGTTTAAGATGTATTGTACCATTGAGCCATCCTTAGCAGCACGAGCCTTGATAGCTTCCAGAGGAGAAATGAGTTGAGAAAGTCTTCCAGATCCAGAACCACCACCCATTGGTAGACATCCAAATTCATAGTTTTTGTCATGAGGATAAGGACCATTTGTTAAATCTCCGGCAGCATTTCCGAAAACTCCAATACGTTTGGGAGCCTTAAGAGGGAGTGCATTGTTGGCATTCTTGAGAAGCACAGTTCCAGCAGCACCGAGTTCACGAACCAACCAGCTGTGATTTCCACGAACATCGACATCGGCAGGACCCATTGCAGTGACCCAGTCTGATTCGAAAGTAACTGGGTTATTAAAATCATTCATTACTGGATGAACACCGGTAGAGCCATCGATAAGAGGGAAATCTTGATCCTGTCCAAGGAAAAAGTATGGAGTCATGACTCGAAGGGCCATATCGTTAAGGCGGTCAAGAGTAACGGAACCGTTATTCACAGCAGTAGTAAGGTTGGCACCGAAGTATGATGCTACTCCAGGGGCCATTGCATTCCAAGTTTGAGCTCCTGGCATGGTCATATCCAAACCAGCATTGGCAGCGTCAACACCAGCATGTGTTCCCATCCAATCAGACACAACAAATCCTTGAAAACCAAGCTCAGTTTTGAGCAATCCATTCAAGAGTTTAGAGTTTTGACAGGAGTAGGACGAATTAACTCTGTTGTAAGAGCACATGACATTTGCGACACCAGAGCGAACGGCATTGTAAAATGGCCACAAGTACAACTCATGAGTAGTCCTATCCTCAACGTTTGAAGAGACAGACATTTGTTGGGTGTCATTTGGATACCAGGTTGGAGTGAAAATATCTGCAGTATTTCGTTGGGTCTCTTGTTCATTGAAGAGGAAATGTTTAGCACTGGCTTGAACACCTTGAGACTGAACACCAATGATTGTCTCTTCCATAGCAACACCAGTCAGATAGGGATCTGGAGAAAATCCTTCCCAGTTTCTTCCTGCCATGGCACTTCTACCAAGTGGGCCAGCTACAGGTCCCAAGTAGACATGTGCACCCTTACCACGAAACTCAGCACCAAGGTACTCTCCTCGTGTGTGCATAAGACTCCGATCCCAGGATGCAGCGGCAGTGAGACCAGCAGGGAATACGGTGACATAATCAGCCTCTCTCAAGGAAAGTGGACCATCTTGAAGACAGAGTCCCTTGAATCCAACACGTGGGATTGGTGCAATGTTACTTGTAATGGTATCAGCAGGAGAAGATCTATGACGAAATGATGGAATTTCTTACCCAACACAAGGTCCATCTGCACCAGTCAATAGTGAAACTCTTTCTTCTAATGTGAGGTTACCGATGAAGGCTTTAGCTTTTACGAGAGCCTCCTCCCATCCTGTGCCTTTTGATTCAGCTAGATGAGATGTTAGTATTGCTCAATATGAAATAAGCTGAAGAACCCAAGTGCTATGTCCCTAAAGGACTGTGAGGTCCTTGGAGCCAAACAGACATGGGATATGAGAAGAGTAAGGAAGTAACATACGAGAAGGGTAGACTGGAGGAGATGTCGCGAACAAAGAAGAGTCCCAAGCTTGAGCATTGACAGTAGCAATGCAAACAGCGATGACGGAGAGAATATCAAGTAAGGGAGACATTGTAACTTGTCAACTTGAGCTGGTGGTTTCTTTTCCTTGGACAGTCTCCCCTACTTATAAACTTGATGATGGCAAATCTTCGGGAGTTCATTTTCACTTGCAGCGGAAAGTATTCCAGAAGATAGTAGCTGAAAGAATAACCGAGACGGTGAAAATGTCATCACATATTCCTAATGGTACTTGATTACGACGGGAACGTTGTTGTGACTCTGGAAGATCTTCGGCCTTGGTATTGGGACAATCCCTGAGCGGGAAGAATATTGAGTTTGTTTTTTCTAGAATTCCTAGTGGAAAGTAATAGTAAGCCTTACCATACCGGTAGACTATAGTTTGTTTGTCGCTTCTTGGAAACTTGGTATACTCTCCAAGACTCCAACCAATAATCTGTCATCCTGCAAGATCCGCGCTCTTGGCATCTGATCCGAGCCAATAATAGCTTGTCTTTGTAGTATTGATGACTGATGGTTGATAACGATACAATAATATATAACTAGGTAGGTGGTAGTTGTTCAACTTCCAGAATCAAAGATTCCACGAAAGGCGGAGAGGGCTAATTGATTCCCCATAATAAAAATTAGCCAACATAATACCATAAAACTATGAGGAAAAGAATCCGGAGTTGATCCGTGATTTATCTCATCCCACTTTTACCAACCTCTGGGAAAATCGCGGGGAAACACGAGTGTACACTGTACGGAGTGTGTTTGTTGATGTGGGGAATTTGGGGAACTCGTGATAATAGCCAACTTTAAACTTGTGGAGATTCTCCATGCTTGGTAAAAATGCGAATACGATACCGGTACCTAGTGTGCTATGTATTCATGCAGCAAGCATCTTGCCTTGAAATATGAAAAGGCCGTTGAGTCTTGACAAAGATTCTGGTATTATCGTTTGTCTCCTGGCGCTCCCTTTACGTCGATTACCTAATTAACACCCAGCATAAATACGATAACTTTGGAAATTCCTAGGAAACAGCTATCCGCCGCCAAGCCATGACGCTCACAGCCTCACACCTCACACAAGATGGGATGAGAAACGGAAGGAATAATAATGGGTCGGAAGAACCTCCCCGAGTCCCAGCTTCATCCCCATTCCGAGCGGACCCACTTGGTTTCCTCCCGCTATTATGGTTGGGTGTCGGTCATGTCTCCACTGAAAAGAAAATTGCAAAAGGAGGAGCTTCGAGAAGATATTTACTATTGTGTCATCCAAAGCTCTAACAAATATTGCCATAACAGAAAGTCATGTCAATTTCTACTCTGACCGACTAATTCCCCATTCTTTTCAAGCAGTTTGCTTGTCTAAAATTGGGTCCGCCGCCAACAACTACCATTACCGACCCGATTACTCCTTCAGGCAACTCCGCCCTTTGGCTTTTACTTCCTCAATGTAACATATGTTGTAGGGCCACTCTGAATGTAAACTTTAAAGGTCCTAGCCTTTGTGTCAAATAGAGTATATGACCACGACCGTACGGAGTACCGAGTGCAATAATGACTTGAAAAGTGGTTCAGATGATGCCAGAAAATTCCCATTTGAACTTCCTTTTCATAGATATCTAATCTCATCTAAGGACAACTGTTTCAATTCACCTCTATCATTCATTCATACATGCCTGTTCCACTCCTTTCATCTCTTTCTTGTGATATAGTCCATGGAAGCATTGATCATTGATCATCATAAAGCCTCAAGCATGGTCATGAAAACATCTAGAGAATACTAGACACTGAATATAATCCCATCCAAGTAACCCACCCATATCTTTTGTATCTTTTGTATCTTTTGTTATGTATAGCATTTATAATCTCGCATCCATTACACAACGAGGCCCATCCCTTCGCTTTCTTCTTTTTCTGTAGTGCCAGCCAAAGCACCATATACTCTAATTGGAACAGCAACCTCGAAGCTTTCACATTCGAGTCCTTGAACTGCTGCATAGACCACCCCACGTTCATCCTTCGTATATTCTTCCAACAATGCCGGGGATAAATCAATAACCTCATTATCAATGGTTGCCAGTCTAGGTGTAACAAATTCAATGCGAATACGCCAATCGAGTGACACACCACTAGTGATGAACTCGGGAGTTGCCGTGACAGGAATTGTAGGAGAAAAAACTATGCGGCGAGCAAAGAGAGTAGATTCAGAATGCGAGACGTGAACACGGCGAGTGACACGAAATATGCTTGCTTCGGAACGTAGTGCAATAGATTGATCAACCTTCTCGGATGTCTCTAGGGCACAGTGGATTGCATAACAGGGAATTCCAGCATCAGTAAACTCGATAGCTACAGTGATGGTTTCGCCTAGGCGATATGCTGGCCTAGCTAACATGACTACCGCAACTCGCTTTCCACCACGGGCGATTTCGAATCGATTCGCACTTTGTCGGGATTCTGTGGCGATGTTACTGCGAAGGATGGCCATATCAATAGCTTCTTTTGCAGTTGCAGGTTCCTCAATGATAGACTGATGCCTGGACCCTATACTTTCTGTGGGTGATAATAGACCAAAGCTAGAATTTCTTCGTGGTTTCGAAATTAATTCATCAACATATGCAAGGAAATCGCCTAGATTCGAATCGTTTGGTTTTTGCAATTTATGAGTATTAATCGAAAGCGTTTTTGGTGATATATTCAAGCCCTCGTCGGATGGTATATTGATGGTTTGAATTCGGGCTTGGTCTCGAAGTAGTATATAAGGTAACATGAGATCATGACCAAGTAGCTCTCCATGAGAATTCACACTCCCTAGGAGTCTAAATGGAATTTCAACAGACTTGACTTGTTGCTCTTTGGCACCTCCTGGTCTTTGAGTGCCGATGACTAGTTTGTAAGATATCTTTATAGCCTTCCCTCGATGGCTAGGGGGTAAGCCTCTCGGTAATTTGAAAGAGTATTTGTAGCTCCGACTTTCCCCAGGAACCAACTTTAAATCCACAAACAAAATTGATTGCGGAGTCGAAAGTAAAGGTATGGAACGAGAATTTACCATACCTCGCATATCTTTAATGCTACTTAATTCGCCACTTCCTAATAGACCGCCTATAGATTCGCCTATGCTCCCCCAACCAAAGGTTCGCAAGAGGCCACTGTCCCTCTTATTGGTTTCGACTCCAATCACACCACCACCTTGCCCACCGACTGCACCCTTTCGTTTCACTTCTTCAAATGGTGCTTGACTAATTAAGGCTGGATCTAGCATAAAAGACCCATGTATTTGAGCGTAACCCATCATCAAAGTTTCTGGTGCCTTGTGATTGCTACTTGGAGCTAGGTTCGAAGATCGTTTTATATGGTGCCCACTGTACGGAGGCATTCGGCTTGATGGTTGTGGCAAGTATTCGGAGACGAGAGTTTCCGTTGAGTTATTGCTTAGAGTGTAGAATTCCCCGCTACTTCGTGGTGTTCCCCCCATACTAGAGGGTGAGAGTATTCTTGCTATAGGTGCCGGGGTTATCTGGTCCGGTATACTAAGAGTAGTATCTCTTGACCTTGGCGAGAGCAATCGATTATTATCATGAGATTTGTAGCTCGCGCTATCATCTTCAACATGTGAGTTTCGTCGGCTATGGGTCGGCGAAGAGGTACTTGCTGGAAATTTAAAAGCCGGAGCAAGTGGAATAGATTCTTTACGTCTTGCAAGATGTGCTCCAAGTCCTGTTGTACCTGGCACAGTACTTGTACCTGTATGTCGTCGCTGGGCATTCGGTGCGGATAAATTCGGTGGGAAAGAGGAGCCCATCACTGGAGAAGAATGCGGCGGTATTCGGGAGTTTAGTGGTGCTAAAAGATATTAATGACCATTCTTTCCTTGAATCTCAAAAGTATTTACCTGTCATAGGTCCTCCATTAAGTCCGTTCCTTCGCGGAACGATTTGCAAGCTTGCAGACCGGCCATGACCTCTTTCACCTCTATCAGACCTCTCCGCCAAGCTTCCGTGACTGGCGGCTTCATCGACAGCACTCTCACTAGCTCCCATTGATATGATAGACAGGGACCGCTTGTGCCCTTCCCCTCCTCTTCCATGCCTCGATATTCCACGACCCCATTGTTCCGATTGTTTTGAATGTACTGATTCGGGTGGTACCGTCAAGGAAAGAGATGATCGATGATCACCTCTGTTTGGAATACCAGATCGTGGACTCAAGGAGGAATTCTTAATCTGCGACGGAGGTCTTCTGTGCCTTTCGGGTGACTGCAGGAACGCATTGGATCCCGATGAATGTAATGATGATTTTGATGATGGTGGAGTCGTCGCAACATTTTTGAAAGTAATTTGACACTCTATATCTTCGCCAGCGAATACAGTTTGTTCCTTCCACTGTATAAAAACACGAATATTACTTTGAAGAGCTGACATTTCGCTCTACTGGCGATTGATACTCCTCCTCTTCGAAGGAGATCTAATCTACCAGTCATGAATGCAGTCGCAATAATTTCGATTCACATGAATCCACCCGCATAGTGAAACAATGAAAAAGTTCAATTGAGTACCGTATCTTGACTAGTATTTATGAAGCTTTATCGAGTTATAAAGTAAGAACTGTGTTCTCATTACTAGTTATTTAAGCTTTTGACACCGAAGAACATTAGGTACGGTAGGTGTTTGTTCGTTGGTGCCAGGCTATCGGTTACTGTAGTCTATTCTATGCGAAGGCTAGATCACAAGAAGCGGGAGGAAAGTGCGGCGAGATTGCGATTGGATTCATTTGGCGATTTAATTGTAAGGGTAACTTAGCCAACCAAAGTCAACCCGGCGAGTGTAAACAATCACTACTCTCCCGCAACGATAACGCTGCATTACATCTAATCATCTAATGTTCTCTTTGTCTTTGGGCGCAACTACAACGTCTCTTGTAATTAAAATTTACAACTCGTTCACTTTGAACAGCAGAAACAGCAACTGCACAGGATTGTAAAAGACTGCAGGTGAGTACAATTCCCCTTTCCACCATTGTCTTGTAGCACCCAGCTAACCTGTGGAATGTAGAAGACGCCCCTCATTTAAAGCAAGATGACTTCCTTCATCACTACTGTGTTTGTGATCCTTATCCCTATATAATTATGACTTCCTTTCTCGCATATTGGAGCCCTCGAACGAAGCAATCGCCACCAATATGTGGACTCACAAGGTCTGATTCTGCAGCAACAGTTTCAGTGAAATTGGAACCTGTGGAGGAAGTGGATGATCCGTTCTTTATAGAAATACCTGAACCTGCTCATGTACCATCTTACTCACAACGAGGAAACAATAGTAACCAACGTACGCGAAACCAATTTCGACCACGAAATGCTCACAAAGGCACAACGAGTTATCAATTGAGGCAATATGCTGAAGCAACGCTTGGGGGAGGTAGCTTGAGAAAGGTCGTTAAATTACCTGAGGGTGAAGATGAGAATGAGTGGCTTGCAGTCAACAGTAAGGAAATTATATGGTATAAATCGTAGGCATGAGCTTATGATGCAAACAGTGGTGGATTTCTACAACCATATAAATCTACTTTATGGTTCGATCACAGAATTCTGCTCACCACAATCTTGTCCAGAAATGAAGGCTACGGATGAGTATGATACAACATATGAATTATGGAAATCAGTACTAATATTCTACAGGTTCGAATATCTCTGGCAAGATAACGAGAATTTCAAACGACCGACTAAGATGCCTGCACCAACTTATATTGAACATCTAATGGCCTGGGTTCAAGCTAGTATTGACAATGAAACTGTTTTTCCAAGCAGAATTGGTATGCATTTTAAAACTACTTCTAACTCCATAATATCAGTTCCTAATGTCAGATAGGTGTCCCTTTCCCAAAAGGATTCTCAACTATGATTAAACAAGTCTTCAAGAGGATGTATCGAGTCTATGCTCATATCTACTGCCATCATTACCCTGTTATTCGTGAGCTTGGGTTAGAAGCTCATCTTAACACAAGCTTCAAGCATTATGTGCTCTTCATTGATGAACATGATCTTGCAAGCGGTAAAGACTTTTGGGGACCTCTAGGTGATCTGGTCGACAGTATGCTTAGGACTGATTAGAGGAATTGATTAATGATGAGGCGATGATACATGTATTCATTCTATTGGCGTTTGGGCATACCTAGGTAATTCTGGAGTCATGGAATGGGGAAGGACTTCTAGGGCGGTCGGTAGGTGGGCTGGGCCGAAAAGGCAGGGCATTGGGGATGGAGTGTACTTATAGGTTACCAGCGAGCAATCGTCAAACATTTAATTTCAATGATTTCCGTCATTGAGAAACAGTGTCCCATTGAAGTGTTTCCTACTCTCTCTTTCGTGATTTGAATTCAAGTACGAACACAAGACGCAAGTTGATTTCGCCGGAGTATCGGAAGGCACATCTAGACGTAAATCCAGGTATCAAACAGATACTCAAGTATATCAAGAATTAAAGTTTCACTGATATCGTCTAAACAATAAAAATAATCATTTCAACTACGCTCATCCCACCCAAAACTGCATAATCCCAAAACCTCGGGCAAAATCGCTCCAACGAAATCCATGCACGTGACCTTCGATCGGCTCGAAAATCCAAACTTCCGGCACCTCTGCACAATCCTGTCATCAAGCTCTCTCACCACCTACCATCTCCCCTCTACAAAAGGACCAATTGAGACGATAAAATCCGCCAATATGATTTCGAGTCGAACTCTTCTCCGGGTTCCTAGGGTCGCCACCCCAAGGGTCTTTACCCAAGCGGTCCGAAACTATGCGGCTCCTGCTGCCGTGGATAGCAAACCTCCAGTGGCTTTGTATGGTGTTGATGGTACTTATGCTAGTGCTTTGGTATGTGTGCTTTTTCTTGGGTCGAGTGGGAAAGGATTGCGGAGTTGGGGCAGAAGAGTTGGAAGGTTGGGGGGGAAAGCAAGTGGAAGCAAATGGAGGGGAAGGAGGATGGGCACAGAGGAGGGGAGAATAATTGATGGAGGGGATTCTATCTACATCGGGATTGTCACCCACAGCTGAAAACGAAGCTAATCATTCACTTTCTATAGTACACCGCAGCAGCAAAAACCTCAACCCTCGACAGCGTAGCCCGCTCCCTCCAATCCCTCCACGCCGTCTTCCAAAAAGATGCCAAGCTCGCAACTATCATGCAAGCACCCACTCTCTCCGTAGAGGACAAATCACAAATTATCCAGGAGCTCCAGAAACATACTGGTGGTCCGGATAAAGGTGATACCGTTAAGAACTTCTTGGAGACACTTGCCGAAAACAATAGATTGTCGCTTTTGAAGGGTGTTTGTGAGAAGTTTGGGGAGTTGATGGGCGCTGCTAGAGGAGAAATTGAGTTGGTTGTTACTAGTGCTTCGGTGGGTCTATGTTCTTTTTTTGGTTGGGGGATTGAGGGGTTGCGTTTTTTTTTTTTTGGAAGAAGAACATAGTGGTGTTGTTTGAAGAGATATGATATTTTTGTGGAAAGAAACAAGCTAACATAACATCCAACAAACAGCAATTAGATTCCAAAACCCTCAACCGTCTCGAATCCGCTGTCTCTAAATCCCAATACGTCGGTCAAGGCAAAAAGCTTAAGGTTACCAACAAGGTTCGTTACACCCGTTAATCCGATGTCTAATCTCATTTCCAATCCATTCATATGCACTCTTGACATATCCCTTCCACATACTTCCTCCTCACCACAAAACTACCAGCAATATCACTAACACCTTAAAAGGTCAGTCCAGACGTCCTCGGCGGACTCATCGTCGAAATCGGTGACCGAACCATCGATCTCAGCGTCTCCAGCCGTATCGCCAAGATGAACAAGTTACTCACTGATACTTTGTAAATAATTCATTACACACAATCTGTTCTCACGACAATCGATTTTCAAAAGTTTAGGGAAACGAGATGTTTTCTTTGAGCTATTTTCAGCTGTGAGGGAGGAGAGGAGAGTGACGTGGGAGGATGAGAGCAGGGGGATGAGTGGGAGAAACGAGTCGACATTCACCTAATCTATCTACCTTTACCTACCTACCTACATGAGTAAGAGTAGAAATGGAATGAAGTGCAATAAATGGAACGTTTCCTCAAATGATTTCAGGAAAATCTACAATAGTAGCCGAACATAATATTTAGTGACATGATGACTGATACATGAAGGTGTAAGTTAATACTCGGCAAAAACGGTAAAGTACATATACATAAGATTACATACCTAGTAAATAAACCCAGTTCCTCAAAATATATATATACACACATACACATTTGCATAATATTGTTTGAATTTTCACATCCTAGGTGTAATGGAAGGAAGACCAAGAAAAATGAGTAAGATCTGATATGTTAATTCATTACATTCATTCATTCTTCATTCATTCGCTTTATCAAAATCAACATGCATCAACATAACTCAAAATCGCTGAATATGAATACCATGCATACATGCAAGCAAGCATGCAAGCATCTATCTAAAATCTATCTACCTGAAATTTTTTGTCTCTTCTAAGCTCTACTCTAGCTCTAGCTCTTATCTATCTGTATCTCGTGTACCTCCCCACGCCTGCACCTGAACTTATATATATCCTCCGCTGTATCTTATGTACTCCCTACAGCATATCCATCATCATCTATCTATCATTTCTCTCTTCATAACCATCACTCAAGTTCCAGCTCTAATTCTCATCCAATTGCGCCTCAAACTCATCCCCTACCCTATCCTCCCATGCACTGTCATGACTTCTCACGCGATGTAACTGCTCACTAATATAATTGGCCACATGTCTATCAGCTTCTTCTCTTTCTCTCAATCTCTGTTCATCCATTGGTGCTACACTTCCTTCGTGATCACGTTGTTCTTCATCATCATACTCATGATCATGATCACCGAAATCTGAGCGGGCACCAATAGATCGAGCAGTTGAGGTACGACGGAGATGATATGGTCTAGGGGATTTTTGAGATTTGCCATTTGCGCCGGCGATGTGACGTGTGAAGATGTCGTCGAAGTAGTGATTCATTCCTGTAGAGGGGGTACGAGGGGTTTGTGGGAGACGGCAGGAGATTCTAGGTTATGTTAGTAAGTACTTATCTATAAGTGGACGTAATTTTGGATGTTAAAGTGCTTACCCGGTATCGTGAATCATCCTAGCGATTAAACCAGTCCAACCACATTGATGCGTAGCACCCAAACCACGACCACTATCTCCATCAAAGAATTCATAGAACCACAAGTTGTCCTTCCAGTTAGGATCAAAGTCCAAAATATCATTACCATCATTAATAGCACGACGTCCATCATCACCACGTGCCATAAGATGTTGGAGTCGATGTTGGATCTCTTCAGAAACATGACCAAGATGCATCATATCTCCTGATCCAGTTGGACATTCGACTTGCAATGATGGTCCATAGAACATGTAGAAACGTTGTAGAGACTCGACAAGTAAAAAGTTGACACAAAGCCAAATTGGACCTCTCCAATTACTATTGCCACCGAACATGCCACTGTCTGAATCACCAGGTACATATTGAACCTTGAATTCTTGTCCATTTACATCCATGGAGACTGGGTTCTTCTCGTGGAATTTTGACAATGATCGAATACCATGTTCACTGAGGAACTCATCTTCATCCAACATGCGTTTTAGAATTTTCTCGAGACGATCTTTGCTGACAAGTGATAACAAGATTCTGTTACCCTTTCCTCTCTTCTGAATACTGGCCATATTACGTTCAGCAACGTCATGTCGATTCTCAACAAACCAATCAACTCTCTTTTTGAAGTTTGGTAATTTGTTGATGAGCTCTGGCTCCAAGGTAAGGGTAGCGTATAATGGAATTAATCCTACCAAAGATCTGACAGGTAGTTGCTGAGTCCATGGTCCACCATACGAGATAGCATCATAGTAAAAGCCATCGTCGTCGTTCCATAGAGATTTCTCTCCCGAACCAGACTTGTAAGTCATGGCATCACTAATTAGCATGAAATGCTCGAAGAATTTAGAGGCGATATCTTCGTAGATCCGACGATGCTTAGCCAATTCCAATGAGATGTTCAACATACACAGGCAGTAGAAGGCCATCCAACCAGTACTATCTGCTTGTTCCAAAGTACCTCCAGTTGGCAATGGCTCAGAACGATTGAAAAGACCAATGTTATCCAAGCCAAGGAAACCAC
Source organism: Sclerotinia subarctica (assembly GCA_025389085.1). Classification (NCBI taxonomy): domain Eukaryota; kingdom Fungi; phylum Ascomycota; class Leotiomycetes; order Helotiales; family Sclerotiniaceae; genus Sclerotinia; species Sclerotinia subarctica. The sequence continues at coordinate 1,042,526 of QRFI01000007.1, forward strand.
CTTCAAATACATTCTTTCCATCAAAATCCTTGCGGTTAACCCACCAAGTAAAATTGAGAAGTAATTTTTGGAAAACTCGTTCAAGGAAATCGAGATCTTGACGTCCATATAATTTTCTCTCAATCTTGAATGTACGGAAAGTAGCCCAAGCATGAACAGGTGGATTGACATCTCCAAAATTCCATTCATAGGCAGGAAGTTGTCCATTAGGATGCATGTACCATTCTCTTGTGAAAAGATCCAACTGCTTCTTGGCGAAATCTGGATCAATCATGGCGAGTGGAATACAGTGAAAAGCCGAATCCCATGCTGCGAAGAAAGGATACTCCCAGGAATCTGGCATGGATAAAATATCATCCAGATACATATGTTTCCAATTTAAGTTTCGAACAGCTTTACGATCTGGTGGAGGTGGAGGTTGAGCTGGATCACCGTTCGCCCACTGCTCCCAAATGAAGTGGTAGAATTGTTTACACCACATCATACCAGCAAAAGCCTGTCTTTGAATGTTTCGAAGATCATCAGCCATTGGTAAAGGACTGATTCGGTAAAAGAACTCGTCAGCTTCATCTTTTCGTTTGTCCATAGTATTATCGAATTCTTCTTCATCCAAGTAGTCAGAGTACTTTTGGGACATTCTGAATCTAACCACGGCACACTCTCCTGGTGCCACTCCGCCACCTTCATTGAAACTGTACCAAGCTGCAGATTTGGTTCCATTTTCCTTGGGATTAACTGCCTTCTTCTCTCGGTCTACGATGTAACGATGGAATGCGTCCTTGACATATGGTTGAGCATTCTTCCCTTTGTAAAGAAGAGCATTGTTTGTGTCGTTCTCGGTGAAGATCAATTCAGGTTGAACATCAACACCACTGGGTCCAACACCAGGGGAAGGAGACAAGATCATGTATCGTTCGCCGAGCTTATGATGACGAGCGTGGGCAACATTCTCTCCAACCTTGTTGATTTTTGGCTTCTTGTCCTCGGCTTCATGACCCCAAGCCCAAGTATTTCTAAACCAGAGATGAGGAATTATATGTAGTGGCGCTGGCTCAGGGCCTCGATTCCATGCGGTGACTCGGAAAAGAAGCTCATCTGGATCATCCTCATCTTTCGCAGTCTCAATATAGATATCCCAGTATCGGTCGTCATCGAAAATGCCGGTATCGAGAATTTGATATTCTTTATCCTCCTTGCCTCTTCTGGCGTTCTCTTTGATCAAATCTTCGTATGGAAATTTCTTTTGGGGGTATTTGTACAAATATTTCATGTAGGAATGCTAAATAACTTTGTGAGTTTTCTCTTCGTGTACAGTGTTGAGTATTCGACTAACCGTTGGAGTATTATCAACGTGGAAGTGTGCCTCCTTAATACTCTCTCCATGGTTTCCTTGTGGGTTCGACAATCCGAAGAGACGTTCCTTTAAAAAGTCACTGTATACAAGTCAGCTCCTGAGCAATATGTTCTCAAATAGCAATGCAACATACTCCTCCTCGTTCCAGAAAGCAAAAGCAACGTTCTGAAAACCATGTGTATCCGAGACTCCTGCAATACCATCTTCTCCCCATCTGAAAGCTCTGGATCTCGCATGTTCATGAGGGAAATCTGCCAATCGTTAGAAGAGTATAAAGTGCTATCTAAAAGTAAAACTCACGACTCCACGCATCACCATCGGCACTGTAATCCTCTCGCACTGTTGGTCAATATTAGCATTGATAAGCTCACAAACAACTTGGTGAAAACAAGTACCTGTAGCCCATTGTCTCTCAGCAACATAAGGACCCCATTTCTTCCAATACTTCTTTCTCTCACGATCTTCCTTCAAACGTTTCTCTTCTTCAGACAGATATTCATGGGAATCAATTTGTACCATTGTGAAATTGTGGTGGGGTAAATTGTTGACAACGTCGATCACTGATATGGTTTCACTCGACGGACAAAGAGCGCAATCCCTATCAACCAGTTTGCGAAGACTGTTGTTGATTTGATATTGAGTAAGGCAAGTCCTTCTTATGGGAAGATGTCAAGAAAAGTTAAATAATTAGTGTGGGCTCATATGGGAAAAGTCAAGGGACGGAGAGGGTTGAAGAAGCTAAAGAATGAAATGGATGTTAAGCTTCTCGGCTGGGAGCGAAAGGTTGTGCGTGCTACTCAAATAGCTAGGTAGGTATGATAATGCAAACTAGATGGGAAAATTCGACTCGATCTTTTCTTCCTTTACACGAGTAAGTATGTAGGGTAAAACCAAGGTTATTATTATTCTGCAGGCCATCGACGATGTGAGAGGCTATTATTAACTATCATTAATATACTAGAAGTTTTTCTAGGTTTCCTTCGTTCTAGACGTGTTGGTCTTTGGTGGGTGAGGATTAAAATAAACAAGGGTGGAGGGGGATAAATGATAAATAGCTTGGATTGTTGCAGCGGAGCAGCAATCTAGAGTGACGTATCTGTTGAAAATACATGGAGTGGTGGGATGGGATGGGATGGGATGGGATAAGATGGGGATAGGATAGGATCCGTCTCAGAGTTGGCGTCGTCCGTTCGTCTTCCTAGTACTCCGTACTTATGACTGTGTGAGCGCCAACAACTTGGAAGCCTCGAGGTTATCGTGTTCGTGTTGGATGAGCGGTTCGAGAAATAATGATAAATCTTATTTTCCTACATATAGATTCGACACGACAACCCTTCAAAAACCTATCAGTCAGTGCCTTGTCACATTTATTGGGTAGTATGAGATGAGATGTAAGAGCGAGTAGGACTGAGTTCATGCGGGACGGACCCCTCCAAGCGTTATCAAAAGCTACTCCACCCATTCCAGTTTTTTTAAGAATCGGAGAGTTGGAGGAGTTGGAGGAGTTGGAGGAGTTGCAGAAGTTGCATGAGTTGCAGGACTTGCAGGAATCAGAGACGAGACTCATGAGAGAAAGTGGAGTGAACAAGGTTTATGAGGGGTTTTTGACCTACTCAGTATTAGTTTGGGGGGGTAGATGTTTGCGATGCCCCACTAGATCTGTTGAATAATTGGATTTCAAAAAGTCTCAAGAACAACAACACAAGCGCTAAAGATGAACAATTCATCGTGTATAGTAAATGATCCAAAAGTCTGTACACTATATCAATAATCATCATGTCTCTAGATCAAAAGGTTTCATGTTGGGCTTCACTGCATTTCAAATACGGCAAAGGACTTTCTGTCACTTTTTGTACCCCTTCATGTTCCGTCGAAGCTTGACCAGGGGGGAGAAAGACTTTTCCGTCCTGACTTTGACAAACACCATCTCTTGTCAGGAACACGTGCATCAACAATAACCAGCGGATTTAGGTCTTACTCTTGATGAAGTCAACAATAAAGATTTGTATAGTATATTAAATATTTCATTCAAATTTCCTAGTGGTCTTCGACAATACCTCTCACATGCTCCGTCAGATAAAAGGGTATCTATCTGTTCTCATCTAGAATCAGGATTGCATCATAAAAAGAAGCGAGGTCAGGAAGTACTTCATGCAAAGGCTACTTGTAGTGAAGAGCCCTTCTTTTCATTCCGCTCTGGTTTGATCATATAAATGCAATCATTGGATTGCACGTGAATTCTAGATTAGTCCAAGTTGTTCCGACATGAAAATGAGCCGGAAAAGCGATCCAAAAAATCGCCTCTCTCCTGTAATAACTTTCTACTCTTGAGGTTACTATATATGAGGTTGAACCATTCGGAATCTTCAAAATGTCCGAGAATGCCAGACTTTCTCAATCAATTGGTTGCTCACTCACTTGCGTACTGTCCAGATCATTACGTCTATAACTAACAGCCGACGAGGAAAACATTGTAACTGTCAAGATGAGTGATGTAAAACTGAATCCGGGAATCAGCGTGCATCAAAAAGATGCGAGAAGAGGTCTTATCCTTAGTATGTAATACTGATATGATTTCTGAGTACATAAATGTCGAGTCGTTCAAAGGTTACACATACACAGCATGTGAGGTTATTCCTATAGCGAATCCCTTATTCAGCTGAATCTCTGTTCCTGCATCGCCACTCTCATCGGGAGTCACAAGTACGACGTCACAAGAACGACATCACAAGAACGACATCTCTCCTTCATTAACTCCTAGTACCTCGAAGTTTGATCGGATTTGTCAAATTTTCAAAGTCAACATTCAATATTGAAGAAAAATATAGTATTGTTTGATATTCTATTACCAAACACCTCACTATGCCTATCAAAATCTTGATCATAGGCGCCGGCATCGGTGGTTTAACTGCTGCGATTGCTCTGAGAGAACAAGGTCATGAAATAACTGTGTGTTTTGTCCTATGCCCGCTATCTATACTTTCTTCCAGCTTTTATTGGAGAGCAAACTTGGCTGCAGATTCCCAAGCTCACGAGGATGTAGATATTTGAACAATCTCAATTTTCTTCGGAATATGGCGCTGCAATACATATTCAACCGAATGCTAACGGAATCCTGAGACGATTGAACATTTTCCTGGAGGAGAGTGACGCGAATCCATTCAATTGGGTATGTATATGAGGAAGTGCCACTTATTCGATGCTCTGATTCATCTCTCCCGTTTTGATTCCAAGGCTTGCATATATCTACAGGCAAATCACTAACAGCGACTGTTCCAACCAGATGACAGAATATACATCGACCGGTTCGCTGAACCGGAGTATGGATCAAGTCAAGATGGATAAAAAATGGCACCATGTACTTTCTCCTTCCCTTCAACCTATCACAGCCAAACTAAACCACTTAGCCTTGGCTCTTAGCTCACCGCGTGCAACTTCATTCTCATCTCAAATCCAAAGCCCTCGCACCATCTCCCCCAAACCCTCCCATCACCCTCCTCATATCCCATAAAGTTACTACCCTCGACCCCGTCACCTCTACCGTCTATTTCTCAAACGGCACATCTCGCACCGGGGATCTAATAGTCGGCGCAGACGGCGTCCACAGTCTAACTCGATCCTTCGTCCAAACCCCCTCTTCAATAAAACCATTCCCAAGCGGTAAAAGCGCCTACCGGTTCCTCCTCACCCGAGCATCCATCCTCTCCAATCCCAAAACCGCAAAATACATGCAAAAGGAAGGTGAACTGATCATGTGGTTCGGTACCGATCGTCGTGTAATCGTATATCCGACATCTTCCAACTCTTTGCTTAATTTCGTATGTATACATCCAGACGCATTATCTGAATCTGAGAAAAACGGGGAGGGATGGGGTAAAGGTGGTAATATAGAGAATCTATTGAAGATTTATGAAGGTTGGGATGAAGATATGTTAGAGATGTTAAAAATGGCACGTTCGCCTACCTCTTCCGATACAAACACTACAGGCACTCTTAAAGTTTGGCGTCTCCTTGATATGCATCCCCTACCTAATTTTACCAAGGAAAACCTCGTTCTCCTAGGAGATGCAGCTCATCCATATTTACCGCATCAGGGCCAAGGCGCTGGTAGTGCTATCGAAGATGCGGCTGCTTTGGCTGTTGTTTTTCCGGGGCATGTAAAGGAAGAGGAGATCCAAGAGAGGTTGAAATTGTATGAAAAGATTAGAATGGGAAGGGCACATCGAATTCAGGAATTTTCAAGGGTACTAGGAAGGGATCCTGGGGAGGGTAGTGATGTTGTTGTTGATAGTGAGATTTATTCCTTTTCATCTTCTCATCGCTTCATCGTTTCTCGCTTCATCCTTATATCCAAATGGAAGAATATAGATACTACACTTAGTACTCGAGTATACTAACGATCACCTTAATCTAGTGCTTCAGTTCGTAAACCATAACCTGCAACACGATGAATGGGATAATTCGACCCACGAACTGAGGAAATGGATGTGGAAACGTAATCCTCAACTTTCTACTTACTATTTGATACCGGCTAGTTTTGGTGCGTTCTCCTATCATTACCAGTTCCGTCTTTCACGAACCCCTCATATTAACCACACATTGCAATAGGGCCTTTACCCATCCTCAAGCCCCCTCATAATTACACATCCTCATTACCCAACTCTCAAACAATACCTAAAATCAACCCAAATCTCACCTTCACCCCCATAATCACAAAAACATCAGCAACACTAACATTCACCACCTCCCGCACTCTCCTCCAAAACTTTTTCCCAATCGACTCTGATTCTTTCCGCTTTACCAATCCAGGAATTATTTCCACCGCTTCTTGGAGATATATATGCTGGGAATACGAGAAAGTGACTGGAGATGAGGAGCTCAATGGACATCACAATGGGAAAAAGTATGAACAACTATTATTCTGTATCGAAGGCGTAGAATACATCCGGAACGATGGCGAGGATGGAGGAAAGGAAGAGGTAGTAAAAGGAACATATATACCGATTACTTTTGGCAATTGTTCTTTGCAGGAAGAGTGGAAGAATCATGATGATGATGAGAAGGCAGAAACAAAATTCGAAATTAATCATACGACTTCGGAAGATGGGACGCGTACATATGAAATCAATAGCTCGATAGAAGATACTGGTAAGGAATGGGGAAATTTGAAGCTAGGGGATCTTAAGGAAGTAGTGGAAGAGAAGGTTGAGGATTCAGGAGGGAAAGAGAAAGATGGAGGTGAAGGAAAGGAGGAAGCGTTCCTGTTGTGGAGATATAACACACCACTTTCTCCATCCCTCGATGTCAACCCGCCAGACACAAACGCAAATACAAATACAAACACAAACTCACAATCCCCACCAGGCCACCTGCACTATATCCCCTCCTCAAGCAGCTCCTCCCCTCACACTCCGTACACCAAAAAATACACCTCCACCATCGGCTCCTTTACAACCAAAGAGTGTACACCCACATCTCCATCTCCCTCATCCTCATCCTCAACACAACCCCAATCCCCAACCTCCCAAAACACTCCAAACCCAACAAAACCCATCACTCAAATACTACCCCGCATATCCGAAATCCCCTATTACGAGATTTTAAACACAGAGGTAGAAATTGTAAGATTTTGACGATTTACCACGTGCACCAACCATCGATCGATCGATCGATTATCAATTCCTACCTACTTATTACTAGCTAGATAATGAAATGGTAAATATAAGAATTCTGAAATAAGTATATGTAACATTTCCCGATAATTATAAATTATCAGATGAGAGGAGTGTTAATGGTGGATAGTCATTCCTAGAAAAAGAAGAAGTTTAAGAAAAGGAGCAGAGAAACTTGCTGGAGATACTAGATAGGGAGGGAGGTTGACTTGACTTGACTCGACATGACATGACTTAACTTTCCTGGAGAAAATAGAATACCCAGTAATTATAGGATAAAAACAAAAGTCCGGATGGAATTTATAATTACAGAACACTTCACTTCACGGCACGGTATAATATAATTAAGTGGATGAGTGGTAGACAGGATAGGATACTGTCATCGATTAACCACGAGGAATGAATGAAGCTCGAAGGGAAGCCAAATTATTCTCTCGGACGAGACGAGCAATTTATCGCGTATCTATCAATCTCTCAATCCAAGATTCAAGATCCAAGATCCCATCCAGCTTGTGCAAAGCTGATGAAAGTCAAAGGTGCAATAAGAAACACTGTCCTGTGTATACTATACCTAAAAGAATTACAAGATAGACACTCTTCAGAACATAATAAACAATTTTTTTTATTACTATCTTACATTCATTACCTCCTAAAGCCATCCTCCATTCCACCACTCCATTCCGTCCATGGATTTTTTAGTATCTCCACCATCCACCCAACACATAAAACCATCCACATCCGTCGCGCGCAAGTAAGAAAAAAAGAAAAAGAAACTCGATTAAATATTCGAGCAAGCAAGCAATAGCAAAAGCTAAAATTCAAATTACCCAGCAAAGCAAGTAAATCATCAGTTGCATTCAAATCATGCATGCAGGCAGCACCACATTGAAATATGTCCAGACCAAATCATGCTCACCAACCAAACCAAATTTGTTCTCGTGTGAGCATCACATCTTGTCAGGAATTGAACATCGAAATTCCATTGAAAAGTCTGTGATTATGCTGACCGGAGCATTAATGGATGATAAGAGCCATTGAAGAGACGTTCATGCATGAATATCAGTATTGCAAGCAGATCAAATCCAGTACCGAAAGCCCAAATCATGGGTGTCAAGCAGAAGTAGATTGTCAGGTCAATTGCAATGCACAAATCAAAGTAGATAATAGGCAAAGGTGGTCATCATCTACTAATAGATAAGATCTGGTTCGTCGATATTATCTCTTTTTAGTTTTCTGCTCCGGAATGGTTTGATAAAAAGCATGTTCAAGAATCGTAAAAATAGTAATGCATACTAATATCGTGTATCCATAGGTTAGATTATCCTGGGCTGCGTGATCAACTCAGTGAAGATTGTATACCAATGTCAGGCCAGTAATGAAAAAGTACGAATGTTTTCGGTCATCGTCATCATGTGCAATGCAGGCATACTATATCGACGAAAAATGAATCGAAAGTCATGGTCTCAGCGTAGGTCATGCAAGTCATGCGAATCATGCAAAATCAAATGTCGGAGTCATCCTACGGCTGGTAATCACTGTCGTAAAGTTACGAAGTTCCTGGCGGTTTGGTTGTATCACTTTGACCTTGCGCGGCCAATGCCTGGTACCAAAGTGTGGCATAATTGGCATATCCACCATCTAAAATTAATCAGTAAAATTCAAAACTAACCAGAAATGAAACTTACAAGCTGCATAAGGGTCTTCAGCACCGACTGGAGGTGCTTGTTGTCCTTGTTGTCCTGGTGGCTGGGAGTATGATTGTTGGGAATAGCCACGGTCTCCATAATCATTCTGTTGATTCTGGTGTCCACGATTGTTTCGATGACCACCACCGCCACCACCACCACCACCACCATTATTTTTCTGTTGCTACTTGATGTTAGAAATGTTATGATAATAGAGCATGATTTACTTACCACAGCCTCAACTTTATCCTCGATGGCTCGTTTGGCAGCAGCTATAGCTTGTTGGGAACCTACAAGACCGATTTCACGTTCAACCTCACCTGGTCCTGAAGACTGGGTAACATTGATCTTGCAACCAGTCGTATTTTGCATGTCTTTAATCGTCTCTCCACCTTTTCCGATAATCATGCCTACAGCCTCGGAAGGTACGAAGATAGAATCATTAATCTTATCTCCTTGACCACCACTGCCGCTGCCATAACCACCACCGTAGCCCGTGTCACGATTGTTCTCTCTTGGAGCGGGTGCGCGTTCTTTTGGCGCACTCTTACTATCGCTCTCCACAATTTCCATGATTAGGTCTTTGGCCATGGCGGCAGCCTCCCGAGTACCTATGAGGTTGACAGGTCGGAGTCCATTAACACTCTTCTGCTCCCCAACGATATTGACATGGCAGCCACTTCGCTCTTGAAGATCCCTGATCGTCTCTCCACCACGACCGATGATAAGACCAACTGTTCTATCCGGAACCATAATTTGCATACTATCTTCGCCATCTCTCAATGCTGGTTGGTGCGATGAATCTCTAGTGTTATTGTCTTGTCTTGGGGCTCGGTCTGAAAGTGGGCCCAGACCACTATCATCGATGATGCGAGTAATCTCAGCCTTAGCATCGGCTCTACGGGCACGAGGACCAGTGATTTTGCAAGTTCTGAAAGGACCTGTTTCATCAGGACCAGTAATGAATTGTACTCTGCAGCCGGTCTCTGACTCCACTCTTCTCAAGTTCTCGCCCTGTCTGCCAATGATCAATCCTACAAGATTCGATTCAATTGAGATTGATTCGACGTTATCCTCTCCACCGCGTATTGGAGAACGCTCACGAACATAGCCACTTGAGCCCCCATGCGCAGGTGGGAAAGCATCAGAAGGACCTCTACCTCGTACGCCGGGAGAAAATGAACGTTCGCGATAATCTCTTCCAGGTGGGCCTCGTCTTTCATCGCGATATGGGTTGAAATTATCACGGAATGCATCGCGACGTGTTGGCTGTGGAGACCTGGACCTTGATCGTGGACTGTATGGTCTACCGGAAGGCATGGGCTGGTGCTGTCCACCATAAGATGGAGCTCTGTCGTAGGAGACGCCCTTCTCAGCAGCAATCACCTTTGCTTTTGCGATAGCATCTTGAATACTAACAGTTCCAGAGCTTACGGGCTTGATACCGCTGAGATCGACACTGCCTGAGTTTGTAGGTTGAGGTAAAGAGTATCCGCCAGGTTGTCCATAAGGGTTTGACTGTTGTTGAGGGGGAGGCTGGTATGCAGGCTGCTGATTTTGCGGAGGGGTCGCATTAGGTCGCTGCGCTGCTGAAAGGAAGTTAGTTTCAGGTTTCCATCATCAATAGTAGGGGGAAAGAAATACCTAAAGCAGCCAGGATGGATGTGATACTAGGTTGCGGATCGGCCATTGTTGCTTTGATTCCCAGGGTTTAGGAATGAGGAAATGTGGTGATAATTTCAATGATCAGAATATGTTGCAGAGAAAGATTTCTATATTGATGAAATGCACAAAAGCAAATCAAAAGAAAATAAAGTTTGTGTCTTTGAGAACTCTTATTATAATCGATGAATAGCTTGTTGAATTTTTGGGAAATTGAGGAACAAACAAAATCAATCATGCAGGATAGAATAATGCACCTGCTAATTATAAAAAAAGAATTGGGGATCTGCATTTAGCCTAGCGTGCAAGACTAACATCAAAATCGATTGTGAATCACATGATTGCTTATGTAAAAGTTTATTTGGGATTTGGGGAAGGTTCGAACATCACTTCACTCCATCGGATGTTTCACGCCATATCAGAACCATGCAACCAACTTACGCATTCTATCAATCATTGTTTCGAATGAAGCCAACTATGGGGACATGAAGGGTTACCTTCATGAGCACCTTAACTCAATTTATTAAACCTTTTTGGAGATTATGCTACGCAGGCTCTCGAAGCCACTGCCATCGAGCAGATAATCCCGTACATCTTCAACCATTTCGAGCGCGTTGAGTAATAAGGACTCGGAGGCTTGAGGTTTGATTGCACTCGCCTTCATATAATATAATGGACGATGGTGGAATATACATGTACACATCACAAACACAAGGGATACAATCTTTTTGGCCAAGGGATACGGAGTAGGAAGAAGGTGACAAAAACTTGGATCTGTATTGACAGTAGATGGTAACTCATTGAAGCGGAATCATAACCATCTGAGGAATAGTATCAGGTCATTAGAATGCGGTAATTGCTCTATATTCTATACCCAATTCCCATTCCGTATGCATTTCACCATGGGTAAAGCTTCATGACCTTCATGATAGACGGAGGCCGCGGTATCTGTTTGCTCCACAACTGCTTGCTGTAAAGATTATGGTATGTGTATTTTGTGAAGATATCTAGGTGAGTACTAGAAAACTTTTTAATTCCGAAATAATATGAGTTTTGTTACGTCTTCCCCGATTCATATTTATTTCCTCCAAAATCACTACTTCTCCTACTTAATCAGGGGCAATGGGCTAGCTTGATTCGCAAGCTTTATTGGCAGTTGCCATAGATTGGTATAATGCATAGAGTTTCTTATTGTCAACATCAGCCAAATATGATTGAGTATGAGTCCTCAATAGTGATCTTGATATCAGACTTCATATTCAAAAGTTAACATATGAAGAGAATTGATATCAGAATGATTGTGTTATCACTCCACACTGCTTTTTGTTAGTATTTAAAATTGATACAACTAGAATCTGCCTCCCCTATCCTGCCTTAGAAGTCAAGAATATCAAAATAGTGCTTGTTACATAAAGGAGGAAATGCAGTATAAACACTTGTCACTTTATAAAGTACCATAAAGGTAGCTGGGTGAAGGGAACTAAAGTCTGTGAATGAGTACAAGAAGCATGCAAAGAATGTAACATTGATTCGGCTTCTTCTTTAACTACCTACCTATCTACCTATTAAAGTGTGTGTGTGTTTATAGGTTTCAAAAGCGGTAATGTAGTGAATAGTATTATATAAAAACTGTATTATGCCTCTTCGGACCGGAAAGACTATTGTTCCAGTACAGCCAAATTATTTCGAAGCGAGGGTATTGATATTCATATGTTCTATCTATCTTCCTTCTACATCATATTTTTTGTCCCTCTCCCATAAATGTTCAAACTCCACCTACAGATATGAAATTTCCACAACTTAGATCTCCAGTCTCAGTGAGTGAATCATTGATAGATCTAGATATGATGGTAAGATTGTTTGCTTTCCTTCTTTATACTGGTTTGAACAAACTAAAAGATATCCTTGGTTCAATAAATTGAAAGATATCTTGCTTAGTCTGCGATCCCCTTCCCGGAGATTATTTCCACCCCATCTTAATCCGATGCCTTACGTATCCTCATCATTATCCTCATCTTCTAACAAGTCAGTAGTGCACTAATTTATCAACACCAGAAGAGGCCGGTATCGAGTTTCCTAAAACCAATAGCCTTTCGAACAATTTAATTGTACCACGGAACGAATTGGTCAATTCTAACTTCACAGATTTTCCAAATCTAACTTCAAGTCCTTTGACCGCCAAAAATCTCGAAATCTTGAGCAATTCGAATGATTCCAGTACTTCCAAGCATAGAAGCAAATCTTCAAAAACCTCAACTGATTATTCTGGTTCAGTTGAAGAGATCGTAAAGCACTCAAAAGAGTTAGTCAAGATCACCTTCATCACCTTCATCCCCTTTTTTCAATTCTTTCAAACTCGTTCTTTTCCAAGCTATAGGATTCGCTCTCGCCAACGAAGGCTAACTTATTTCCTCAGCGGAGATCGGCAGGAGATTTCATCCACTGATAATACCACGACAGCAGCAAAAATAGCCAGCATATTCCACCTAGCCAATACTCCTGGTACCTTCCAGCTAATCAATCTTCGAAATATTGATAATATAGATCTAGTAGGAGATTTAGTAGGACGACTTATTCATTTCGATCCCAACGAACGCATTCTTCAAAAATATCATAATTTTGGGCCACCTCCGGTAGCAGGAAAGGACGGTCTCCTTTCGTGGCTCACTTCGCAGGAAAAAATGGCTGAAGATATAATCAAATCAGGAAGTTGTGAATATTTTCATTGGGTATGCCATGAACATGTCTCTCAAAGGCCCAATCTTTCCGCTAATAGTTGACAAGGGTTGGAATCCAGCGATATTCTCTCGGGCAATTAGATTGGGCGTACGTACCCCTCTTCAAGTTCCATACCAGATCAGCGCACAGTCAGGAAACTGGTATAAGCCATCGAACAAAGAAACCAGAGATAGAGTGGCTTGGGAAATCTTGAATGGTGAGTCTGAACCCTTTTTAACTGTTTATGTATTAACAACGATCAGAAAATATTTTTACCAAGAGCGGAATCAAGCCAAATTCATACGAGTTCCGGGCTCTAGCAGATGACTTTTACTCCGGTAGGAAGGTTCAAGATGCGGAATATTACGCCCATATTACGGAGCCAGATACACTGGCAGGTGGAAAAGGCTTCGCATCGAGTTCCTTCCACATCACACCCATTGATATGGATACAGATGGACCAAATCTCAACCGCAACCTGTATGGAGAACCCAAGGAGTCAGATAAGCTTGATGATCTCAAAGCAAGAGCAATTCTGAATTTGTTCTTGGTGGAAGTCATAAAAATAAACGAGATAGAAGACGCGCTAGTTCGTGTAGAGAAGGACAAACACCTCGAAAAGTCGAGCTTCACAATTGCCACAGTTCATGGTACAGATGTTCGACGTTCCCAAAAATATCATGAATACATCGATAAACTCAATACCTTGGAAAGGAATAAAGAGCAAGCAGGACAAGCTGCGGAGAGATTTGCTTTAGAGGATTTTTTTCACAATATCAACATCCACGGACTAGATTCGATAATGGGGTCACAAACCTGGTCAATTACACATATTCGTACGATTCCAACCCTAGATGAGCCTGTCCAGGAAGATACCATCGTTGAAAGCATGACCTCTAATGAAAGACTTCGTGAGACTACCGATGAGACCGTCGTCCCTGAAACAATTACCCCTGATATTGAACCTCGTTCAATTTCACCGCTATCGATTCCAAAAGATTTGGTACCAAGCAATGAGACAGCTTCGAAAAAGAAGAAGAAGAAGACGAGGGGGAAAAGAAACTCAAAGAAGGTTGCTAGGAAAGAAGAAGACCTCGAGTCTACAGCACCAGAAACTACGCAACCAACTGCTAAGATTACGGAAAAGTCCTCTCATTCTATTGCACATGATCACTTAAATTACCATTTCGACGACTTTACAAATCCAGTGGTTGACGATAACACCAGCTGGGAAGTCGTGAAACCCAGGCCTATTAAGAAGGGACCACGAGCTGCCCATCAGTCTTGGCCAGTTCATTCTCCTAAGCCAGATAAGAAGAATACTTCTATTGCTGTCAAAGCTCGACTAAATCAGAACATTGAAAAAAGAAAGGAAGGAATGCCCACTAAAGCATCAGGTCAAATTCCTACTACTACAGAACTTGGCGAAAAGTTTGAGATCAAGAGCTTCGAACATTTCCCAGCAATCTCTTCTCCTCTGAAAAAAACTACACAACAAAAGTTTGCTACGATTAAGGTAAAACATACAACAATGATGGAACGGCGGGCTATAATACCAAAAGCGGGCCCCGAGGTTTGGGCAAAGCTAGAGCCTACAGACGTAGTTGAACAACACATTGTATCAAAGACGGACCTTTCGGCTGATATCGGAGCTAACGTTGACCATAATATAACAAAATCAGAGGTTCAGAATGCAGCGGTTGTATCACTCCCCATACCTTCGACAGAACACGCTTTCCTATCTATGGAAGTTAATGCTGAGGACACCTCTAACGCTACTGGTACCAATCCTCCCGAAAATGTTGATGTCAGTCGGACTTTAGCCGACGAAATCACAGTAACAAAGGTTATCAATGAAAGTGCCAAGGATAATGATTTATCTAGCACAATTAGTACTGAATACAAAGCCGAAGATATTGCAACAAGCCTTCCTGAAAAGTCTCCACCTCAACGTGGAATGACTTTGAAGTATGACGCACCTATCTATCTCGGGGATTTCCTTGATGCTCCTAGCCGGCGAAGACAATATCGAAGCTCTTCTGCTAGCCCAACAATGTTCGCTGTTTTCACTCCAATCAGCGATGATGAACTAGAGCCACCAAACTCCAGTTCTGCTCCATTCATTGAGAGGCGCACGTCTGTTACTGAGATATCTCTTGATAGGGCGCCTGTTGATAAAATATTTGTTGCTAGTATGAAGTCTGAGGCATTAATGGTTGGCAATGCTATTGCAGCTCGTCATTTATCCCCTGCTGAAAGTACGTCCATGGATTCTGCCGTTGGAAACACCATTCCAGTTGACGCGTTATCTGCCATTGACAGGACTGTTTTCAATATTTCTGCAGTCACTACCACACCGGTTTCTGACGTTGCATCACTGGATACAATTGTTAACAATGTCCAAGTTTCAGATTCATGCTCTTTAGAGGTTGGTACTGGTATTGCAGAATCTCCGCCACCTAAGGAAGCTACCTTAACTTCTATCAGTAAACCCAGTTCAAATGTTAGTTCACCTATGACTATTCATGGTCCTCAGCCTCGTGGCTTCCATCCTTCTTTCATGAATTTGAATTCTCCGAATCTGGATTTTGCGGCATCTACTCCTGCAGGAAATCAGAGACACACTCAGAAAGCAAGTGTAGGTAGTTTTGATCTCGCGCAATATAGTCTTTTCGAATTTTCTAATGGTTGGAGTCGTCAAAAACTATCAACTAGTAGCATTCTCCATGTAGGTCCCAATAGACATGTGGATCCAAGTTTAGTTCAGATCCCATTCGATTGCACTTATTGCACCAGGAAATATTATGCAACTGCAGACAGCCCTATGGTTCTTTGTAATGGTTGCGGTCCCAATAGTGGTATCACGTATTGCTCGGTTGCGTGTCTCCTAGCGGGAAGTCTTGCCCATGCTGAAGTCTGCCAGGAGTGTGTGGATGATTCAGAGACACCTACTGTTAATTACCCTACTGCGTATCAAATATACTACGACGGCACTCTCAATATTCTTCCTTCAATTGCGGCTACATTAAAGAGGTCACCTTACGCCTATCGCCAAAGGATTTTCGCGATGTACTGTTGCAGCGGACCATTTCCACAACTTCTTACAGCATGGGCTCGGCAAAACAACCTTCTACATACTCTTGAAGGACAAGATGCATCTGAAGCTACCAAAAAAACCGGTAGTTATTTTATCTTCAAGTCTGCCTTGACTAGTAATGGAAATCGCACCAACCCGGACAGCACAGTTATTTGCACCATCAAATTCTGTCCCAACGACCATATGTTGCAAGCTGTTGATCGATGCCTTCAGGCTTGTTTCACAATAAATCACGAGTACGAACGTGCTATTAAGGAATTCTTGTTTAGACTTATCAAGGATTTACTTTCCGATGATGATTCATTTGACTGTTTTCCCCACACTGAAGATCGCACAACAGTATTTTATGAATTCCAGCATCAATTCAACCTTGAATTTGAATTTCATGCTGATATGCAGAGAAATCCCATGGGGAAGTTTGATTTTCAAGTGGAGTGGCCAGAAATTGAGCATCTCTTGTGTCAACTTGAGACTGGAGAATCCATCTAGAGATCAAATGCTACGACGTTGGATATCCCAAACAGCAGCATGTTGGCTATTGGAGACTCTATTCAATGAAATCAAAAGCTATGGAACAATACTTCCTCACTAAACCTTCTACGTATACTTCACCGTTACAGCATTAAGATTTAAGGCATAATCAAATACATTTTCGTTCAGTTTGGGTTGGGGGAGGGTTTTGATACATCGGAGAAAAGGTTGGCGTTTTTACGTTCACAGAGCACACACATGCAAAATAATCATGGTCGATACCTCGATGTAAGCAAACATGATGAATTCTGAGGCTTTATTTTCACATTCGGCACATAGAGTAGTCACACACGGAAAGAGCTTCCGTTTTCACTGGTCATGAATGATGCTCATGTGATATGGATATGATACAGCGGAAAAGAAAGGGATTTTACTTGCATTTATCTACATGGGTCACCGCTGGTGTAGTTTAGGCTTTCATCTGTACTGAGTTCATGGAGCTGAGCGGAGCTACTTTTTAAACAGTCGCTTTCTGTATGCACTGGTAGGTCTGATTTTAGCAGATAGAAGAATTATGATTTTTCTATCAATTCTGTGGGTTTATTGCCTTGTGATTTGTGATACGTGAAATGTTAGTGAAGTTGTGCTGCAGATATTATTTGAAAAAATGAATATAAGATATGGTATTTCAATAGGTAGAATAGGTGCTAAGTTTTAAAAATTAAATAATACTTATTATTGTAATTTTAGCATTATAATAATAAGATCTTACGATAGGTATTGGGGAGGATAATATCGAGCTATTACTAAATTATCAGTGGATTTTAGAATACTATTATCTCTTTTTCTTACTGATGACGGGTTGTAGATATATGAAAGGAAGAAATGAAGGAAGAAAACCTAATTAATTTCTTATTTTGGGATTTTTGTTATGCAGTGGATGTCTACATTATATCAACTAGGTTCAACAAAACAGAACAGGTTTTCTTCCACAGAACCATAAATCATATCATATCAAATCTACTCCTAGTATTATCTACTTCTTCTTTATGTACATCTTGATTTCCTTTTATGTAGTGAAGTAATTTCTTCCTGTATTTCTTTCTTTCTTTCTTCTACCTATCCTGCGATCATTAAACTCGGGGGGTAATGAAGCTTGGGAGATAGCTGTACCATACCTTGGTCTACTTTTTCTTGCCTATTTTATCTTGTCTTATCTGATTTGTTCTGATCTTGTCTATTTATCATGCGGAAACACAGTTTTATGTAGGATGTAGGACGTAGAATGCAAGAAGAATAAAAGGTAAAAAAAAGAGAGCCCCCCCCTATAAAAAGCTAAAGACTGCATAAAAAGGAAAAGAATAGAAGAGTAGAAGAATATCCACCTGATTTTATTCAGCACCTGCAAATTTGCACGATTCAAATAAACAAACTAAGTAGATTATCGATAGGAATAGACAGCTCCAAACCAAATCCATCGACACATTCAAGACCTGAGACGAATGCTGGCCATTACTCCTGCTTTGTTGTGATGGAATTGTGATGGTTGGGTAGACGCTGAGATGATGTAATGGAAGTGTAAACGCGAATGTACGTAACGCTGGGGTATATTGCTGAAATATGTGCTGTAGTTGCGAAAGAAGGTCGTAAGTCGTGAAGTAATAAAAAATAGTTGATGAGGCGTCGATATGTGATCAGTTGACGCAGTATGAATGGTCCGATTAATCAGGTCTATCTTCGCCATCGATATCCTTCTAGTATCTTATCGTTGTGGAGACGAAGTAACAGCATCACCAGCATCAGCATCATCGGCACCGGGAACTTCAGGCTTGACTTTCTTGTGCTCAAGCTCGTTATCTGCGGGACCATTAGCTTTTCTCTTGCCAATTTCGAGCTCGGAGCCATCACTGCTATAGACAAGATCCGGTGTGGTTTCGCGGCTAGCAGCTGGAGATGTAAGAGGTGAGTGAATAGGGGCGCTGTATAACCATTCCACTAAGTGATCGTGTTAGTGTAAGCATTCTATATATGTAGAGGGAAGAATAGGAAGCGAGATAATGCAGCTAAGTATGTAAAGACGGGGATGAAGGGAAGGGGGAACTAACGAGTTACTGGTTGATTTTGTGATGGAACCACAGATGGAATAGGCAAACCAGCGCCCTGGCTTTGCCGAGGGTAGACCCCCATTGATTGTTCAGCAGAAGCAGGTGGGTTTCCGTTGTTTGAAGCATATGGATTACTTATCCAGCCGGAATATGAGGGGGGCGCGCTACGTACTCCTGAAGATCTAATGGTTTGAACCATGCTGGAAAGTCGGGGGGATGCTGGCGTAGCTGGTCCGTTAGAATATGGCAGAACGTTGATAGTAACACGCTCATTAACTTGGCTTCGGGGAGTTGCACTTTGCTGTCCACTGAGAGTCATCGCAGAATTGCCGACGCCTGCAGGCTCAGGATCTACTGTAGTTGGGTCATCATGGGCTTGGCTGGCTTGCTTTCCATCGGAATGAAGGATACCAGAAGTAGCGGCGATATTGACGGTAGAAGTCGAACCCAAAATTGGGTGTGTCGTTTCTGCCGGCGTAGCAGAATCAGGTGGTGTTCGAGATGGCGCTGGAGAAAGAGTTGGTGAGTTTTTAAAGCTTTCCGTTGTAATAGTCAATGTTGGCGTGACGAGATTGATCTTGCGCTCAGAAGTGCGACGCTTCAAGAAAATAACTGAATCGCGTCTGATATTTTTGTTTTCTTCTTGAATGATCTTGCTTTCTTCTTGCTCTACCAATTTGCGGTTGTTGATTTCCACAGGACTGATTGTTCAGGTTAGCTATGCTCGATAACTGATAGTGTATTGGAGAAAATAGCAAGTAATGGTAGCTATGGAGAAGAACCAGGTGTGATAAACAGCACATAAAGTGCAATTATTGATGGAAAACCATCACCTGGAATGACCACGAGTAGAAACAAGCAAAATACTCTGCCAAAACACAAAACCTTGGGTCAATAAATGGCACAAACATTTGGTAATCCGTAATCAAGCGGATAATTAAAAAAAATGGAGGATAAATGCATCACCACTTGGATAGCTCGCGCATAATAAAATAGAGATTGAGACAGATAAAGAGGCGGGAATGCAGAGAGATGAGACTTACTCAGGCAATATAGGTACTAGGTTATGGAGATGATTTTTCGCTTCCTCAAGAGAACTATTGTCAACTTTCTGAGAAAATGCTTTGAACTCCTGTCTGGTCATAGATGGAGGGAGTGAAACCTTTGCTCGAGTGGATGATTGACGCTTGAAAAGAAGTTAGCAACAGAACAATAGGAAGGAATGGAGTAGTGAGGACTGAGCAGATTACCACTGCTACAGAGCGCGAAGTGGTGAAGATGGACACAGACACAGACAAGCTTGGAAGTGTGCAGATTGAAAATACAAAGTTTGAGATCTGGAAGAATGAAGAACTGGAATGGAAGAAGAATGATATACCAATAAGTTGAGCAAGGCAGTGAAGTGTGAATAAAATAATACTTACAGTCAATTTAACAACAGGAGCTTCTTTTGGAGAACTGGGAGAGGTTGTATTTGCGGGAGTGGGAGTACAAGTCTGACTTCCATCTAGAAAGAAAAAGGTCAGTGAAAATTCAAAAGACTCCACGCGGGACAGTAGAATGCTCGAGGGTCTGTATTTGTCTCAATTTTAATTTGACTCTATTGATGAACATCCGGAGCCCTTCAATCTTGTTGCTCCACGTGGAAAGGTGATGAGTTTATTTCAAATCGAATGACATACATGATGATACATTTTCTTGTGATTCCATCTTTACACTTATTGCAGAATTTTTACAGGAAATAGTAAATGTTGGTATTCAAAGAAGTGAAGTTGATTTGGATTGAAAGATGGGAAACGTTTGAGGTTGAAATTGGTCAGTCTAAGTATAGAATTGAGATTTGATTAACCGAGAGGGTGAATAGAAGGTTGATGAAGAAGGATATAACCAATTTGATGAAGGACGGTGATAAAGACAGAAGTATTCATGTTTCCAGAAATATATCCTGGTCGAAAGAGTTGTTTGGAGTTTATATATGTTGCTTGATTGAGTGCAATCGGGGCGAAGCAATCACTTGAAGTATTCTTGGTGTGATAGTTCTTCACCAAATCTAAGAATTATACTGTCAATACTACAATTCTTATTCAAATACCTACTCACATGATCTATTCAAATTGAATGTATATCTGATTTTCCCGCTTTGACAACTCCTTATCCTAACACATCCGCGGGAGAGTAGCTTGGCACGTGATCATATGAATATGAATATGAAGAGGAAGAGGAAGAGGAAGACTTCAACAATACAGGATTGTCTTGCAAGCAGGTTCCATACAAATGAAATAGAGAAAACGTGTTCGAGAATGGGTCTGAATGGAAGTGTTGTGTAGAGATAAGAAGTAGACTTTGGTTGTGTGAAGAAGACAAGCATAGTTTCTGCAGAAAATGTTTCAGTGAGTGCCAATAATCAAGAAGTCCATGCTTCACATCTTGACAACAGGAACACTCAAAGTACCCCTATGGAGATATGACTTTATAAATATACATTGCAATCACTAGATAGAGGAGAGCTGGAGTTTAAGATTGCACATCGACTGTTACCACGATTGTTACCACCCTTGTTATCACCCTTGTTACCCTACAACACTGCACATTGTTCAGCATATGCACCGAGTATATCCCTTCATTCTTCATCTTCTCATGAGGTTCCAACTTTGTCTTCATGTCTTCAATGGAGATGGAGTGAGGTCTGGAAACTGAAAGAAGTATGTCGTCAGCGAAAATGACATTACTGCCACTCTAGACCGCCTTAAATCATACTAAAAATTTCCATCCCGAAGTCACCCATAACTCAAAAAATTTGGCCCTCACTTGATCATTTTGCCTTCATACCAGACCTCACAACAACGAAACCATGAACTCAAGAACATTACTCCGTCAATCATCTCGAGCTCTAAGCTCTACTATTCGCAGCTCAGCTGCAAGACAGCCATTGCGATCGCAATTCCACAATAATACTCCGCTGACAGCGCAAGTTGTGTCGAGGCAATTCCAAGGAAGAAGATTTTATGCTACAGAACCAGAGGCCAAGAAGGATGAGCCTGAAGCAGAGAAGAAGGAGGCAGATGTAGAGGACCCAACAAAGAAGGCCTTGGAGGCGAAAGATAAGGAGGTTATTGATTTAAAGGTTTGTGTCTCCCTCCATCATCATTCTGCTTCTACACTACCGCTTCACATTTCTTCCAGTGAATACTGGGGCAACGATACTTCTGGGACATAAGCTTGCGAAAATCTCAGTTGCTGGCAAAGACTTTTACATACACTCGAGATCATTTGGCTAACCCCACATTACAGGACAAGCTCCTTCGCTCTATTGCTGATTTCCGCAACCTTCAAGAGCGAACAAAACGAGATATGCAAGCTGCTAAGGACTTTGCCATTCAAAAATTTGCCAAAGATCTCGTCGACAGTGTCGATAACTTAGATCGAGCCCTTACCACCGTCCCTGCAGAGAAGCTCTCCATTTCTGCGGAACAGCGTAATGAGCATCAACAAGACTTAATTACATTACACGAGGGTTTGAAGATGACCGAGGATATTCTTATGTCAACATTGAAGAAGCACGGTTTAGAGAGATTCGATCCTTCAGTTGAGGGCGAGAAATTTAACCCAAATGAACATGAGGCTACCTTCATGACTCCTATGGCAGGGAAGGAGGATGGAACAGTTTTCCACACCCAACAAAAGGGATTCAAGCTCAATGGAAGAATTTTGAGAGCTGCTAAGGTTGGAGTTGTCAAGAACCCTTGAACTCTTTAAATCAAACTATACATTATACGGAACGCAAACTTAGCATGCTTCGGCGCAGGGAGCGAGAGACACTTAATCCGTACATACCGGAGATCAACGGATGAAAAATACAGTGGAGGAATCATGATGTACAAAGTGTATAATTAGGAATGGGACTACGGTCATGTCTACTTGAGCATCCGGACTCGAGCAGGACACAAAATAACGGCGTTGGAATGTATAATGACTGTAAGCTGTATGACGAAAAAATCAGCTCACTCCTCTCTATAAAGATATGACAGGTGTTGAGGTAAAATATGTAAGGGGGCTGGCCTGGCTTTTGCAGGATTTCTCTGCATCATCTTGTATATGTCACTCACGATTTTATCTTCTTTTTCACATATAGGAAAAGAATGAATATACCTAATGAAACCATGCATGCAACGTTTTACGGTTCTGGTGTTTAATGCCGTATCTTCCTTGAGATCTCCTTTGCGACTTTCTCCACCGTGAATCCATACACCGAATTACTCAAATGCATTGTATTGTATTATATCATATTATATGATCATTCACTCATTCATTACTGCAACACCATCCACCCCCATCCTCATCATCCTCGGGTTCTGTCATCACAACATATAATGGTTATATTATCGAAATGTTATAAAATTCATGATTCATTTTTCATCATTCATTGTCAAATATTAAATACTGCAAGTATCACCCTATTCACACGTGATGGATATCCTTTTAATCTAAGAAAGAAATGAGAAATGAGAAATGAGATATGGGAAGTGGGAAGTGGGAAATGAAAAACAAGGAATAAGAAGTGAGAGAAGATCACGTTAAAAAAAGAAAAAGAGAAAAAAAGGAACATCTTGGATCTGTAAAGGAGCTGTCCAATTAATTCATCCATCCACCCAATCTATGAAATATCCCGGGTATCATGAATGCAAGAGAAGCGAGAGCGAGAGCGATGCAGACACAAATGCAATTGAATCCGTGACGCGACAAACATGTAGCTCTAGGATAGACGAAGGAATGCATGCGCCGTGTTGTAGGTTGAGACAAGATACACTAGTAGCCATCGTAGAGTCCATTTGTCGTCAAAGCCATAAAGCAGTGGAACTCAGTTGATCCGTAATAAGAGAAGTGTGTATGTCATTCTGCGGAAGTAAAAACAATAGAGAAATGCCAGAAGCCCGAATGTTTAAGTCCCTTGAAGGTACACATTGAAGACTGAGCCGTTGCTTAAAAATAGAGACGAGGCCAGGCACGTAAAAATCGAAAGTCGAATGCAAAATTCCATCCAAGATAGCGAAATTGACTTGTAGTGAGAGAGCACAACGAGCAATGAAGTTATAATTGAGCCAAGGGGAGCCTAAAAGTTGATTCGAGGAGTTCGAGGAGCACTGACAGGGATGAGATTTTGAATAAAATCGTTACTCATACCAGAAACCGCCATAATTCTCTCCCGCAAGCCAAAGTATTCACCAATCTTTACCTCGATCTCAGCTTTGGTAGTACCCCAGACCATAGCCTGATCCTGAAGATGTAGAGTAAGATTGTTGGTATCTTGGTAGATGTCATTGATCAAACGCATATAGGTACGGTCTTGATTACTGAGTCCGAGGTATGGATCAGTCGTAGCGACTGGAGCAGGATCATTATTGCTGATCATGGTGCGTTCAGTGCGTTTGAATGGTGCCTCCAAAGAAATAGAATCAACCAATCTGCGGGCTTCATCGTTAGCTTTGGAAGGATTATTGTTCAACCACTGCTTGATGAAGAAAAGCTCCTTCATACAACCTGCCAATCCACCAAAAGCAATCATCTTATCTGATTTAAGCTCGTCTCTGTTTTTGGCCATCACTTGGCTATGTTGAAAATGTGCCTCTCCTCTCGACGTAATATATGCTAAGCCCGCCTCGCGTTGTTCATCAGTAAGATTGGGTAAATCCCAAGTGATAGCTTTAGCAGCTGCTTTCTATTTGATTGTCAATTCCACAAGAGTAAAAGGGTAGGATGAAGTAGATTCAAACTCACCGTATTGAAAACAGGAAGGATCATTGTATCAGACCAACCACTGTCATCTTTAAAAGCATTGGGACTACCATATGCTTCAGCGAGCATGTTCATATCAGTTTGAGGGTCCATGCGATTGAAGTGTTCAGGTCTTTGAAGGATATCAACACCTGTAAAGATAATGTTAGATGCTAGAAATAATCACAGGAATGAAAAGATACTAACCTGCTGCGGAAAGCAGAATGCTGGCCGTGTCAGAATTGTCACCTCCATATCCCGAGTAATAACTGCCAGTATCTTTATCTATTTGTGGTGGCAACATGTCAGTTTGTGTTTTAGGATTTCGTGGCTCTCTAGGTCTCTCTGTATATTTCTCCTAGTTCAAGAAATATTAGCTACCTGAAATCTGAAGGCAACTAGATCCCTTACTTGTGGAGCGACGACTGCTTTAGCCCACGTATCACCTTTACCTTCACTGGCTGTGCCACGGACCATATTCTGAAACTCCTTCAGCGACAAGCGATTGTTTCGAGGATCTCCTTCATCATCGGAGACATACTCATTAAAGAAGTCATAAAATTCCTTCATTTGAGCTGGACTCATGATTCGCGGATCCTTGGCCCTAACGCCTTCGAGTTCGTCAAGCGGGAGCACCGGATAGCCTTTGAATGCATGCGCCAAATCCTTCTCACTATCAGGATCTACCCAGGTTCCATTAACAAAGAGGTAACCAAAATTTCCCCAAACCTGTTCTCCCTTGTAGTGATTGTTCGTTTCTCCTTCGTCACCTTTTTGGTCAAAAACAATTTCACACCTCGGACACTCCTCAATACCCAGTTGATAGACTCCTTCTGCAAGCTCTTGAGCGGCTGCAGCGTTTTTAAAATCGGATTTCGGTGCGACTTTATAGTACTTGACGCCAGATTGTAGATTACTAGTGAATGAGGGTTAGGATTAGCAACAAGTAATTGAATGGATGACCTACTCCTCAAGATGCTCAATCGGTCTGTAATCCTCCTCATCTTGAGTAGAAGCTCGTGGTGGTGGAAATACAGGCTGGGCACCAAGACCCTTACCACGCATCATATTGTATGCAAATTCTTGAGTTGGTTGCATTTTGAAAACCCGTCCTTGAGCGACCAATTCAAAAAATTCTGACAATGGGTTAATTACAATAAGATTTGATTCAATCAGAGGTAAAACAAACCTTTGTGCTCTTCTTCAACTTTGGTTCGAATATCAGATAATCCTTCTTGTTGTTAGAAGAAAAACAAAATTGGCTCAAGGTCAAACGAGGTGACAAAAGTTTACGACACACCAGTAGCCAAATTGAGTTTTAGTACGCCGATACTTCGGTCTTCCGAATTGTTTGCTGCTCGATTGGACAAAATTAGGAATTTTTATAAGGCATATTTCTATCGACAGATTTCACTCACAAACCTGCAAACCTTCTTGGCTTCCATTGGTCTGAGTTACTGAGTTGTCCCAAAGGACTACTTTTATTGGGCAGTATTAGTTAGTACTTTCATCAAAACGATAGATATAATATAGATGTGTGGGAGGAACTTACACTCCGAGTCAGTCCCATTATGTCTGATATCTTTGGGTAAATGATCCATCTTTTCAGCAGTTTTGTGGTTGTGAAGAGAGGAAAAATATATTTTATTGGAGAGTTGAAACTTATTTTTGATATATTATCAAAATCTCGCTTCGAAATCCATGGCCTGATCCCTGATTGGGAATTGTTCATACACAGACTCTTAATCATAATTTGTGAACTGAAGGTGAATATCTGTTGACAAGCTGTACAAAGTGGTTCATCGTTGGTATCAAAATAAAAGCACCAAAGATTCCCTGGCAAGGCTGCAGAGATAAGTGTCTAGTGAAATAGATTGCTGTACACAAAATTTGATGACATACGGAAAGGCAGAAAGTTGCAGATCTTTTTACATATTTCGTGGTGTTTTATGAATTATCAATAAAGCTATCGTGGTATTCATTAGCAATTTTTGAAAATTGACCTATATTTAAAAAGAGATTCACAGCTAGTGCAGTACTCTACATACTTCATCTCACTATGAAGAACAAGGGCAGGGTTTGGCATTGATGCTGATATGTATATGAAATTTCAAGGAATACCTTCCTTCTGCCAGAAAGTACAGTACAAGAAGAAATCGATTTTAAAATGTGCGTGAGAATCGATAGACCAGACTTTGCCTTGATTAGTGTAGTATCCAAATTCTGGCAATCTTTACAAGTTGCGGATAAGGATGTTCATAATTCCAACAGATACTATTCATCCAAGTGGTTGAAGTTCACTTACTTTAGTAACCATTATGTACTGGTGAGGTCGAGCTGAGCACTGAGAGGAACATGTTGAAATAAAGCAATGTTGGGTAGGGTAATAGACCGGCAATTTGCTATAAGGCATACCCCATCATAATCCAGTAACAGATCTGGCAGTTAGGACCAGCCATATGCAGTTCGTGGGACTAGCTCACAGTGTCATAATGTAATAATGTCATAATGTCAGGATATCCACTTGGTGCTCTGGCTGCAATCGCTTAGGAGATGGGTATGGTAACTACTGCTAAGGCTCACATGTGAGACTGGAAGTACCGAGCCTGGCAAGGAAAAGAATGCCACGAAGCATCGAGTACTTTTATCATGGCATATGTTTCGTGCTTTTTCCAACCACCTCCTTGCCGACAGTAGACAAGTAGAACAAACGGAAAGAAAAAATTGCCCAAACGGAGCAGTTCAAACAGAAAACATGTAAAAACCATACACAAGAGCCGTGCAGGCCAGGGCAGAAGTTTCGATCAAGTAACAAGTAGTCCTGCATCTGCCATATTCTTCAAACCCTGAAGCCCCGAAAATACACTAAAATTCAGTTCATATATAATCTTTATATCTTCGAAAGCAGTCCACATCTCTCTGACTTCAAAATGAAAACTTTCTAGCCCTGGCCGTCAAAAAGATAATGAACATCACTGTCGCACAATGAGATGTCGTCTGATTACGGTCGACAGTAAAGCGCTAATATGACAGAAGAAGCTTAGTGATTGAGGCGCCTTACCTACCATAGTCTAGCGCATAGACGCTGTCAATTTTACCCCACCTGGTCCTCCCCAACATCATCAGATCAAGTCTTATTAACCTTATAATTTTCCAAAGAACTCTAATTATATACTTCATAAATAGCACTCTGCACCCTCAATAATATTCTCCCACCACATTTACATTCACATTCACATCCACATCATTATATGTAATCCATACCATTAATCACCAATTTACGCGCGACCACTATGAATTCCACCTCTGCCAACAATACTCCTTCTCGACCCGCACCCTCCTCCAAACCCAACAGCAATAAAAAAGCCTCTTGGACTTCTGCTTCTGCTTCTAGTTCTAAAACCTCTAGTTTCGCCCGTCTGAAACAAGATCAGCAGGCAAGGAATAAGGAACCTGATGATATTGATTACGAAGAATCACCGTCGGATGATGAGTTGTCGGGAAGGAGTTATGATTTGTATGTTTCTTTTTTATCTTCGTTTTTTGAACAGAGATATGCTTGATGGTTCGGTGTAGACTTAGTGTTGGAGTAAGGAGCATCTTGATGGTTTGAGGATGGAACGGGCAATAAATAGGATATGAATGAGGAGATGAGGAGATATGTTCCAAGCTAATACATCTGACCGAACCCCAGATTTGGAAATGAATCTTATACCAACGTCATCATACGGAGAGAAGCCATAGCCGTACTCGATAACCCAGAATTATTAATGATGCACGCACAAGCTAGAAATGACGTGCGTCTTCCTCCTTCCCATCTTCAATAAATCTAACTCCTCACAGTCTATCCCCCAAACCCGTCTCCACTTCATCCAACTTCTATCCGGAAACCCACCCACTCCAGCTCAAGAAAAAGAAGATGCTGAACGCCGCCTAGATCAGCTGAAAAAGCTCGCCAAAAAGCGTGAGTTGGCTGATGCTGGCATGATTGAAACGGATCCGGGCACGAGTTCGAGAAGTGGTGCTGCTACTGCTAGTTAATCTATTCAGTTTCGAGATAATCCCTTCACATCTCTGGAAGCTATAAATAAAGGGGGTGAAACGGACTCCATATAGTTCAGGACAAATAAAGTGTATGTATGCGAATATGGGCTGATGATTTATCTATGATTTAACAGAATCCATGGAATCGGATAAATCAAAAGCCAAGGCGGAACAAGCTGGAGCCGGAGTCGATGATATCTGGCGAAGATTTGACCTCAGATTCGGAAATGGTATTCCTCCTAGTGAGGCTGCGACAGAGTAGGATAGGATAAGACGGAACAGGGTAGAAGTGTACATAAGTTTCAATTCTTCCAAGCATTAATATTCCGTTCAGGAGTTTGATGCACAGCATGGGTTAAGGTAGTAAGGATAGGATATGAAAAGAAGGATTGCAGGTGTGAGTGTTTAACCCTGGTTGAGGGCATAGAAGCAAAAATACAATCTCATTTGAGTAATTGGCTCCCTCTAGATGTGATGCTGTTCTGACTGCTATTGACGTTGCCCCGGATTCATACCTTCTTCATATCCCTTGAACGCCATCTTCATGGTGTAAGGAACTGGGACCATGATGAATAGAAGATATTATAATTATTGAAGCTCCATATTTTTTGGGCACCTTGTGAGATCCACATCGATACGATAGTTACTCTCAATATTTTTGAAACAATTCTAGAGTTCCGATCGCTTTCCTTTTTAATATATTTTATTCGACATACTTTGTAAATGAACATCTACAGCTTCCATGAATCGGCAGAACTCATTGATCGAAGCAGAACAAGAGAGAAACTTTCAACATCATTCATTATGTATCTATCGAGTCTAGGATCTATTGTAAGATCTAATCTATCAGGAATCATGTATCTAATCTATCCAATCCAATCTATAAAGTAGTTTATGCGCACCGCATAATTATCCACCAACGCCGAAGATTCCATGAATTTTTGCCTAGGTGGTTATATGTACCGGATAAGGAGAAGATATGTAGGTTCGTAGGGTATGTAGGTTTTGCAGAGGGTATAAAAGTGTGTCAATTTAGGGATTTCGTAATACGTGGCCGTCTGGTTTGATTTTGGCCTAAGCCGAACTTTCAAAAGTAGTTGGCTTTGGTGCTACACCCATATAAAATTCAGAAGTTGAAAAGCGCTTGTTAATTGCTGCATGGAAGGAAAATATACATCCGAAATCAGACTAGGTAAGTGTGTGACTGTCTGTTGGGAGAGAGAAATTTCGAGGAATTCGCTCAGACGACTGTAGCTTCGGGTTCTTTGAATCCTTTTAGAGATCGGTACATTTTCTTATGTTGTTCGAGAAAGAGAAATGTTGCGATTGTTTGAGGTCCTATGATTTCTTCATTAGCGTTCCCACCTCCTTCATGCTCCTCATGCCTCTCATATTTTGAATTACGTCGTAAAGGAGAGTAGTAATTAAAACTCACCCAAGCGAATAAAACTGGGTACCCAGCCCCTAAACATCCACCCGACACCCTCTACTTTATACACATCCGTCAAAAGTCTCGCCAATCCCTTACTTTCATGGCTACTCATAATTCTTGTTTTGATAACATCTACCGGACTGCAAACTGTGGTAGCCACGAATCCCGCCATGAAAGAAGCAGTGAAATGTGTCAAGAGCCCATCTTTCATTGGTGTTTGCCCGAGAAGTAGTTGCTTGAAGCCATCGTATGTAGCCAATTGGGAAGCAGTCATCAAAACAGCTCTCATACTATTCGGCCAAACCCCGCGGTACAAACTTTTCCACCCTTCTTCTTTCGTCATTCGTATCAATCCATCCACAGCATTTTTATAGTTTCTTCTCTGTTCGACCGGTAGAGCAGCATCGTGCTGCATGCGTACATTCAGTACATCGGCAGGATTTCCCACGATACCGCCAAGGAAACCAGAAGTGGAGGCTATGGCGATGAGAATTGGAAAGGAGGGCGGTTTGTTTCCTGATGTGAAATTTGTCTTGAGTTTTTCGTAGATGCCGAATCGGGTGGTACTGTATGTTATTTGACGGAGGAGAGAAGCGCTGAGTCCAGAATATAACCCGAAAACCCCATTGTGCTTGAAGACGTGCACGAATGTGCCAACCATAGTTTTTGGCGCATTGCCGGATCGAGTTTGTAATCGAACCTGGCGATGTAATTTGTTTAGTATTAGGCAATGGACATAAATTGGTGTTTGCGCATTCATGCGAAAGGGGTTATACCTTGACTACAGCATAATTAGTATACGTTCGTACATAGAGTTAAATTCCCGTATCAAGAGGATAACTTCACATACCAAGATCCAATGGATGAGTAACACAAGCCGCGAAACAACTTGCGCTACCTCCAAACCAAAACGGATACTTCACAACGTCTGTCTTGACCTTCGCCTTCACCCTTCCCACAGTTTGTTTCCCACTCGACATTGTTCCACTTGCTCTGAATGTTTCTTCTCGAGGTTCATTCCGAATTCTCAGAGGTAAACACAGGAATTGGAGAACGAGGGGCGGGATGGAAGAAAAGATAAACAATTGGCGGAGTAATTCAGGGAAGAGATAATGGAAAAAGTGGATAGACCCAAAAAAGTAACAGAAAGAAAAAATGGAGAAGGTTACTCAAGTAGGGCTGATTGCTAATGTTATTATTAGTGTTATTAGTGTGAAATAGTAAAAGAGAGAAAAAGGGTTTTAGCTTGTGATTATGCCTAGTACTTGAGGCACCTGGTGATTCTCACATTAATGATGATAATTGAAGAGATGTTATGTGTTTCTTGTAATTCTGTATGTACAAATTGATATAGATAGGAGACAAAGGGGTATCTGAAGGTGTCCAAATAATGTAGTTCCAAGATTCTCCAAATTAATCTAGAACGGATGGAGAATGGTCGTGTGCATATATATAATGTAGTCTTTCGTCATTAATCGGGATCGGGACGAGGCGGCCGCCATCAGGAACCAGGGATTTTCCGGAAGTTTGGCATTTCATAGCTATTTTCCCCATCGGGAAATTTCTTGGAGTCGAAGATCATAATCATGCGGCTCCTCAATGCGAACAGGTCCTCATTCCCAAAGGGCAATGAAGTATTGAAAGCATTTATTGGTTTGAGGAATGGTGCCTCAAGAACCTTGGGAGTCTGTGGGCAATGTCGATATATTTCTTCACTGACGGGTTTGTTACATTCAAAACGACCCCTCGATTACTGAAGCACGACTGACACATTTCCGATAGATCTTCCATTTAAACCTTCAGACCCAATTTCTACCAAAGGATATAAGAAAGATGAATGGTACAATGTTCCACAATCAATTACTGATTCCCTCTCCCGAAGTCTACACACAACTATAGATCATCCGATTTCCATTACTCGTTCGATAATCGAATCAAGATTTCCATCACCTACCTACAAGTACCACAACACTTTCTTTCCTATAGTATCTACGCATCAAAACTTCGATTCTCTAGGATTCCCTTTGGATCATCCTGGGAGAAGCAAGACGGATACATACTATATTAATAAGGAAACGGTATTGCGAACACATACAAGTGCTCATCAAGCCGATGTATTCCGTAGTAATGAAAGCGAAGGGTTCCTAATCAGCGCAGATGTATATCGCAGAGATGCAATCGATCGAAGCCATTATCCTATTTTCCACCAAATGGAAGGTGCAAGAATATGGGATAGAAAGAAGGTTCCAAATGGGGATATCGTAACAGCTGTTTGGAAGGATTTCGAAGCACTACCTAATCATAATGTGAAAGTTGAAGATTTGAATCCCACTTTCCATCCGGAGAGGAATCCATTACAAGGAGAACATACCGAGGCGGAAGCTGAAGCTATTGCGGCACATCTCAAGAAGAGTTTGGGGTTAATGGTGGTGGAGATATTCTCGCGAGCAAGACGAGCAGCCATAAAATCGGATCCCACGTTCGTCGATGAACCATTGAAAGTAAGATGGATAGAAGCTTATTTCCCATTCACAAGCCCATCCTGGGAGCTAGAGATATTTTGGCAAGGGGATTGGTTAGAAGTGCTTGGATGTGGTGTTGTTAAACAGGATATCATGCAGAATGCAGGTGTGCCAGATCAACTCGGATGGGCTTTCGGAATAGGTCTGGAAAGGATTGCCATGTTACTTTTTGAAATCCCAGATATCCGATTGTTCTGGTCAAAGGATGAAAGATTTCTGAGTCAATTTAGAGGGGTCTCTGGGAATCTGGAGAATTTGAAGAGATTTATTCCATTTTCAAAACATCCGGCATGTTACAAGGATGTTTCCTTCTGGTTACGGTCATCATCTTCAGCTGGAGGTGGTAATTCGGCCAATGCACACGATTTCCATGAAAATGACATTATGGAGATAGTAAGAGATATAGGAGGAGATAGAGTGGAGGATGTGAGGAAGGTAGATGAATTTACACATCCGAAGTCAGGGAGGAAGAGTATGTGTTACAGGATTAATTATAGGAGTCTATTGAGAACTTTAACGAATGAAGAGGCAAATGAAATGCATGAAGAGGTTAAAAAGGAATTGGAAGGGAAACTGGGTGTGGAGTTGAGATGATTGAGGATATAGAAAGAGAGTCGAAGAATGTATATAGTTGTTGCTTGTATATCACGATACCCAAAGAAAACCTCCCACCTTGCATTTGAATTATCTACTGCAGTAATAAAAGAAACACAAATTTACTTATCATTAGAACTGTACTCGTCGCGGAGCTGCGGCATGATATTTCAGCCACGGTACCTCCCTCACCGGTGGGTTTCCTATATCCGAGGTAATGATGAAGTTTAGCCATAGGCTTATGGGAAGACCTACTAGCTAGGTAGCCGGAAACCAAACTTCAGAGTGAGCTCACCGGGAATGGTCAAAAAATCCTAAATAAAATTGTAGATGATGTTCGCCTTGGCGTTAATGTAGGTACATGCCTCGTATTGTCGAGGAGAGATCTAACCTTACCCCCGCATACGTCATTACTATTGATCTGCATCAATTTAGTTGATATATAGTGAGCAGTAAACAAGTAAATAGGTACTAGATACTACCTCGGTAGGTACTAGGCAAACAAGTTTTATGCATTCCAATTGAATCAATCTATCGAATCGATTGAGATTATTTGGAAGCTGATATTTTGAGAATATAACGAGAAAGATACCTACGAAAAGATTAGGGAAGAAGAGAAAAGAAAAGAAAGACGGAAGAAGGAATAAACAAGTAGGGAGACGGGTAAAAATGACGGAAGCGACGAACACAAAAATGATGGATACAGAGAGGGGAGGGGAGAATACACAGTGAGTTGTCTCTCTTATATATATCTAAATTGATCGGTAAAAATCTCGAGAATATGAAAATACTGATGAAATGATCCTAGATATGAATCCCAGAATACGTTCACACAATCTCATGCTAAAGATCAGGGGACTTTTGGAGGTAGGTAATCTTTTATCAATTCTTCTGTTGATTTTTATTTTTTGCTTTTATTTGCCCTTTCATTCTCCCTCTCATTCTGTATTCAAATCATTTCTAACAAGAAGAACACAGACTCAACAGGACCCACGGAAGCGACGCTCCAGAAAAACGCAGAACATAAAGCGCGCGGTGAGCAAACGGCGGAGAATATTAGATTTGGTGAGGCGATTAGTGAGCATGGGTTTGGAGGGGAGACGGTAGGGAATTCGAGGGGTGTAGGGGGTGCAGAGAAGAAGGAGGAGACGGACGATACGAGAAGAAAGATGGGATATGGAGAGGGTGGTGGAATTGGTGCTTGAGATGGGGGATGATTGTATACTAGAGGGGGGAATTTCTATTTGAGGCTTTAGTACGGAGTAGTGTTTTGACTTCAAGGGATGGAGATAACAATCATGATTTATTTCTATTTCTTAGAAGATGTAATCTGTAATAAAAAAGTATCAAGTACCATCCATACCTACTCTCCTTGCAGAAACCAAATACCAGCTCTCCGAATCTCCATCAGGAACCCTAGACTCCGTCACTCACAGAAGAAATAGGCAATCTTATCTGACAAGCGGCCAAACAAACCCATGAAATAAAAAACTAGAGCTCGCTGACGCCGAAGGATTCAAAATATATATCTTCAACCATGTACGATTAGGTAGGTAGGTAGGTAGATATCGATAGAAGGAGCGGCCACAAATATCAGATACAGTAGTGAATCTCGCTCAAAGCCGAAAGATACGCAGGTACCGTTTGGATAATATCGTTGATAGGTAATCTTACCATGTTGTGGGATATGGATTGGATGTCCCGGATGCCCACGACTCCACGTGGTGTGCTGCTAGACTAGATGAAGGACTAGGGGCCCATGTCGTGTAACGTGGAAGGAAGAGGGGTGGTTTACTATGCGTGTTATTGGTTTGGATTAGATACCTGGTATATGAGTGAATCGGTGAATTACTAGTCGAGTTGTTGATTGCAAATGCGTGTGATGATTGATGTGTGATGATTGATGTGTGATGATTGATGTGTGATGATACCTTGGGAGCTTTGAGAATGTTCTTGGAGACTCTTGGGATAACGTCAGATTTCTCATTCTGGCGTTCTAATGTCTGTGGAACTATCCGTCGGTGGATGACGGCATTGTAGAATAGGTAAATCATATGTTATTGCCGTCGTAATTCATTCTTGTGTCAGGGCATGATTAGATTATCATCATAATGGTGGAAATATAATTTTTACACCCGGTTATCATAGAACCATATTTGATCAAGCAAGTTCATTCTGGATTGAGGAGCTGTCATGTAGCACGGTAGGGGATTATGCTCGAGGTTCCTAATGGGGAAGTGCAGCATTGGCTCTGGAACCAGCTTCTTAGTAAGATTGGTGGATTTGGTCAATTGGCGTACCAAACTCTTGGTCCAAACACTTGGTAACTCGTGATATATCCATGCCACAATACTACAGTAGACGGATAGTATAGTGAGGTAGTATTGGTTGTAATCCTTGGGCCCGAATCAAAAGGCTGAACTGACGAGGAAGTACCAATTAGCCCCTTGTCCGAGCACATCCACAATCCGTATAGCCTTGGTAATGCGAATTTCATGAGGGGACCATTTACATAGAATGAACGATGCACCATTCCTATTCTCGCAATAGCTGCCACTTATTTCCAATCAGTACATGCTACATGACAATTTGAGGTACTGTACTCGAGAGCCTATGCTGGATAAGTTCGGTTATGAGGTCTCATGGAACACCACCACACTCACACTCCACTCTGTTACTCTACCGAAGCCGAAGCCGACACGCCGGCATCGCAGATCAGATTCTCAAGGAACCGAGGGAAGATCTTTCTCAACATTGTTCCACCTATTCCCACTCTTTCCACTCCACAATAAAGCTTGAGAGCTTCCAGTTGGAGATGTCTGGGACCTTCCTCTTTACTAAGCTGGTGATAAAGTGGAAATTCCTTTCTGTTGGGTTTCAACACATTATGATTGGACATGTGAGATTTGAGATTTGAGACAGACCTGAGTAAGAAGGATTATGTGGGGGTACGATTCGAAGACACCAGGAACAATTGGAGAGTTCTAAATTCTAAAAGAGATGGCCGGAGTGAAAGACGACGAGATCTCTGGCGGTTTAGATAGGAGAAGAGGAACCAAATGAAAATATATTGCCTGTTGTGTCTGTTGTGTAGGAAGAACTCTAGATGCATTGCATCAACATTCTCTCGTTTTCTTAATCATTTCCACCCTTTTCCTAATCATTTCCACCCTTTTCCCTACCACCAAACGCAAAGCTTATGCACTTGACCCCACACATCCCTAGTCTACTAAGCCACGCCTTGCTAAGGGGAGGGAATTCCGAAATGTGAAATCTAAATTAGTTCGAAATTGGTAAAATTGATAAAATCGGTATTAGGAGCCGCCGGAGTGTAGTCGCTTCCACCTAGTAAGTAGCTTAGCGATTCGGTGGAAAGGGAGTCAATAAATCATAACGCCTATGTGTATCGTACTAAGCAGTAATACAAAACAAAAGAAGCCAATCAAGAAGAAGGGAAAAGGTATACAGCAAATCAATAACCGGGGTAAATTACACAAACTCCCTTGGGTGTTGTAGCTACACAAGTCCATTGCCCCGAAGTCAACTTACAGCTAATGACCTAGCTGATTCCCGTTCAAATATCTTTCATTCCCATTCTTCTTCCACCACTTCTTCCCTCTTCTTCTTCATCCTCTTCTCCCAAGACTGTGATCACTTGATTCAATCTCCTCATTCCTCACCATTCACTCCTCTGAACGATACCCCTTCCGATATAACATACTGAATTTCGTCACCGATCATTGGGCTCACAAAGAAAGAAGACACCACCACCTTTCTACGACCCCGCACTGCGGTAACACTTTTAAGCAAATACCAAGCACGCGGCGTTAGACCTTCACACTTCAACTTTTTACATATCAATCAATTTGCGATACAACAACTTCCACACCATAGCAATGTCTGAAGGAAAAGTAAAACCATCTACTCCAGTAGTAGCAGAAGCTCATGATGTCGACACTTTCCGTACGTCAAGATTCCAAGATGTCCGTGCCAAATGTACATTTACTGACCGTCATGCGCCTATAGATCCTCCGCAAAAGATGTTTGCCAGTAAGCTTTAAATTCTGAATTCCACGAGAGGTTGCATACCAATTGATGAGTGCAAAATACTAATGATTCTCTACAGAGCATCCAAGCAAACCTCACATAAATGGTACAGTTCCCCTTTTCTCTTGGCGGTAAAATTAGAAACTAATAGTAATAGGACTCGATGAATACAAGAAACTCTACGATGAATCGATCAAGGAGCCCAACAAGTTTTGGGGAAGAATGGCCCGTGAGCTTTTAACCTGGCAAAAGGATTTTGAGACCGTTCACAGTGGATCGTTCGCAGGCGGCGACAATGCTTGGTTCTTGGAGGGCCAATTAAATGCTTCTTACAATTGTGTTGATCGTCATGCAATTAAGAATCCAGACAAACCAGCCATCATCTACGAAGCCGACGAGACTACTGATGGTCGTACTCTTACATATGCGGAGCTCCTCCGAGAAGTCTGCAAAACAGCATATGTTCTCAAACAAATGGGTGTCAAGAAGGGAGATACTGTTGCGATATACTTGCCCATGATTCCAGAAGCTGTTATTGCGTTCTTGGCTTGTTCGCGTATTGGTGCAGTTCACTCTGTTGTCTTTGCTGGTTTCTCCTCCGACTCCCTCAGAGACAGAGTTATTGATGCTCAATCGAAAGTTGTTATTACCTCGGATGAGGGTAAGCGTGGTGGAAAATTGATCGGCACAAAAAAGATTGTGGATGATGCGCTGAAACAATGTCCTGATGTCACACACTGCTTGGTTTACAGACGTACCGGTGCCGATGTTCCAATGACCAAGGGTCGTGATTGGTGGTGGCATGAGGAGGTCGAGAAATGGCCATCTTATATTGCTCCAGAGCCAATGAATTCCGAGGATCCATTATTCTTACTCTACACCTCCGGATCAACTGGCAAACCAAAGGGTGTTATGCACTCAACCGCCGGTTATCTTCTAGGTGCCGCAGCTACCGGAAAGTATGTATTCGATATTCATGACTCCGATAAATTTTTCTGTGGTGGTGATGTCGGATGGATTACTGGTCACACCTATGTTGTTTACGCTCCTCTCCTTTTGGGCGTTGCAACTGTAGTATTCGAAGGAACTCCAGCATACCCAAATTTCTCCAGATATTGGGATGTCATTGAGAAGCATGAGGTTACACAATTCTATGTTGCGCCTACTGCACTTAGATTGTTGAAGCGTGCCGGTGATGAACATGTCAAGGCACAAATGAAGCATTTGAGAGTATTGGGATCAGTTGGTGAGCCAATTGCTGCCGAGGTTTGGAAGTGGTATTTTGAGACTGTTGGAAAGGAGGAAGCTCAAGTTATTGATGTAAGAGCATTTTGATCTGACTATCAAAATTAATACTGACCTAAGTGTAGACTTACTGGCAAACCGAGACCGGTTCCCATGTCATTGCTCCTCTCGCAGGCGTTACCCCTACAAAGCCCGGTAGCGCATCTCTTCCATTTTTTGGTATTGAGCCTGCGATCATCGATCCTGTTTCCGGAGAAGAAATTCATGGAAATGATGTAGAGGGTGTATTAGCTTTCAAACAGCCATGGCCCAGTATGGCTCGTACCGTTTGGGGTGCACACAAGAGATATATGGACACATATTTAAATGTCTACAAGGGATACTACGTAAGATTTACTACCCACTTCTCATTGCGGATTACTAACATGATATAGTTCACTGGTGACGGAGCGGGACGTGATCACGAAGGTTACTACTGGATCCGAGGCCGTGTTGACGATGTTGTCAATGTCAGCGGTCATCGTCTCTCTACTGCCGAAATCGAAGCCGCTTTGATTGAGCACCATGCTGTTGCCGAAGCCGCGGTTGTTGGTATTAACGATGAGCTCACCGGACAGGCCGTCAATGCTTTCGTTGCCCTCAAGGATAGTAACGACATCAGCGATGCATTGAAGAAAGATCTGATCTTACAAGTCCGAAAGAGTATTGGTCCGTTTGCTGCACCAAAAGCAATATTTGTTGTTCCAGATTTGCCAAAGACTAGAAGTGGTAAGATTATGCGTCGAATCTTGAGAAAGGTTCTGGCTGGCGAAGAGGATCAATTGGGTGATATTTCTGCAGTACGTTTTATGCATCATCATTCTTCAAATATTTGGTTACTAACATTCATATTAGCTCTCTGATCCAAGTGTAGTCGAGAAGATCATTGATATAGTTCACAGCGCAAGAAAGAATTAGACAATGAGAGAGTGATGAAAGGAATATTTCAAAGGTGCAGGAGTTTTATAGGGTTTATGGTTTATGATACATGGCATGCTAGTTTCTATTTCCTTGTAGTCACTGGACTCAACTTGTAGAATTGGTTAGAAGTTTGTTAGCGATGCTGGGATGAAATTTGGTTCGGGTTGGTCTCGTGGGATATCAGGGGTTAGGGGAATTTACTATTGATGGCTATTTATTGAAGTATGATGAAATTTAAGATGATATCTTCTTTATTGTAAAAACCCGACTCGGCTTTTACAGATCTACAACAAGATGAGATGGATTGGTAATTGTTATGAATATGAACACAGCTACGAGTAGTAAATCTTGTACGCCGAGATCCCCCCTTGGCACGTCGAGCTTGGCTCTCCATAGTAATGGGCTTGGCTGCTTGTGATTTGATGGTTTGAAATGGAATGAATGGAATTAATGGTGTGGATGATGCGGTGATGTGGTGATGTGATGATGTGGATTTCAAATGGTGTGGTGTAGTGTTGCATAGCCTCTTTTTGGAAGCTGAAGATGAGGATGAGGATGAGGATTAAGATGGAAGATGGTGGTGCTTAATGGTTGATGCTTGATGGGGAAAAAGTTTTTCAAGAGGTGCTTTGGAGTTTATGGCTTTCATGGGTTGAGGGGTTAGAGTTATGGGTTGTACTAGGTACTTCTTGAGGAGAAGTGGTGTTTGGCTCTGGGTATTGGGTATTGGGTAGAGGATATTGGATATAGGATTTAAGATTTATAGTTTATAGCAGAGGAGTCGTCATCTGTGTGAAGATTGTGATATCATGTGTGAATTTGATGTACATCCGTACCTCCTGATGGGATGGGATGGGATGGGATAAGATATTCGGGTTTAGGTTTTAGGAGGTACGGTATAGTAGTATACATCTGATGTGTGTAGTATGGAGATCCATGTGCATGAGCATAGCCTTGAATTCTGTGCGTGTGTTTAGACTTGGTAGCTGAGGACTTTTTGGTGTGGTATATGGTTTGTGGTATGTGGTATGTGGTTGGGCTGGGCTGGGCTGGGTTTGGTTGACGCGTATGCTTTTCTTGGTTTTTTGGGGGGTTTGGAATTTTTTGAGGATGGTATGACGGTTTGGTTGGAGGGGAAGGAGGTTTCTTGACTCGAGAGTTGGGTTTCGGGGTTGGAAATTTAAGGCGCGGATGGGTGGGAGAGAGGAGGGGGAGGAGGTGGAGGAGGTGGTGTTAATATTTAGATGGAGGGATGAATGGTGAGGAGGAGGAGGAGGAAGAGGATGAAATTTGGGTATGGATATATTTCTGATACTATGATTATTGATTCTAGTACACTTTACGTCATCATTCATCTGAGATTTCGAGATTATATCCCCAAATGCACTTACTAGTCCGTCGAAGGTTAAAATATCTAACGGGAAATGCCTACCCAAATATTCGGACACCCCTCTTCGGCCGAAGTGACACGTGATTTATAATCACGGGGTATGAGAGATGATTTTGAGTTTGGATATGGCTTGGGGGACTAGGTAGATAGATATATATAGATTTGATTATGGTAAGCTGCTGTTTTAGAAATTGTCATTGATTATGTATGGTGTGGTGTAGTATGTGTAATGTAATTCGATGCAACTGATATAAAAGTAGGAAGATATATCAATGGTTGGATACTTGATATGCACCGATATAGAAATGATGTTGATACCCTGAGCCCATGTGTCCAGCATCCCATATCAAGATAAGTCTGTTTTGTTTCATCTCGTCTCATCTTCTTTTCAGTTTCACCTTGTATAAATGTGCAAAGACTTTATTGGTCAAGAAGAAGATGCAGATGGGGATGGATGGATATGGATGAAGGGTCGCAATACTAGTAATGGAGCGATGTTACCCCCCAGCTTTTGCCCTCTGATAAGGAAGTGCACCAGTGTATGTAGGAGGGGCAACGCCTTCGATTGAGGTCAGAGGTCAGAAATCCATTGCTCCGCCACATAGTGTCGCCACCATCTAGATTCCAGAAGAGTTTCCCCAGAAGAGGAGGAAAAGGTTGAATGTTTCGGAAAGTGGGAGAATAACGCTCATGAATTAAATTTTGGATTGATTCTTCTCTTCTTCCTTCTTTCGGAGCAGATAAATTAGGTTATGAATGAGTTGATGGATTGATAATAAGCCAAGATATTTAGTTCCATGGCATGTTGCATCTCCAAATTTCGTTGGGTCTCCTTCGTATTATCCTGCCCGTCTTCCAGCACATACAATACTTATTAAACAAAGCTCAGCCACTCGCTGTACGGACTCGGGAGTATAAAGATGATCAGATTCTGAAAATATAATATCGAAATAAAAGATATCTGATCGACCCTTGGAATCGATCAATCAATTAAATAAATTGCGCTAGAAGGACTTGCATCAATTCATTAGACGGTCTCAAAGCTTTTCAATCAGATTCCTCAAACATTCACAACCCTTACGAACCTTCATACCACAAACACAAACACAAACACTTACCGTCGCTTTTTAAAATTATACGATAATATTCGAGTCGCTCCTTTTCTGTTAAAACCTGGTCGAGGAGGATAATACTATAATTAATTTGGACTTTCCGAAGACTTTTTCAATCGCGCGTGGGATATATAAACAAGGGTACAACATTCTTTTACTCTTGATACAACAGGAGCGGGTGCTCTCATCAGGCTGTGCCCCAGCCCATTCGACGAAAGATTGTGAGGACAACAGGACAACAAGACAACAACTGTACACAATTATAGATCATGTACATATTGAGGGGTATAGTCGTACTCACGACTTTATTCGCAGATTTAATAAATGGTATGTTCTTCACATTCTGAAATGTTCTTGGTTTTTAAAAGAAGGAAGAAAACACATGCCAACTTCTCCCCATGAGCCAACAGCCTTAAATATGGAGATCATCAGAAGCTAATCCATTAACCTTAAAGCACACTCTAACGAAAGAAACCCTTTAACATATATTTCATTGGTCGATACTCCGGATATCAGAACACCATCACATCGAGTACATGCTTTGTCAAGTTTTGATGTCGAGTTCGGATTACATGAGGGTAAACAACGGGTGAAGTTGACGTTGAAGCCTAATCATGATGTTATTGCGAATGGAGCAACCATACAATATTTGGCACCGGATGGATCAGTGAGGACTTCGGAAACTATCGATAGGTCGGCCCATCGTGTATTTAAGGGTTCGACATGGCTACAGCATTATGAAGGTGCGGAATGGACGAATGTTGGATGGGCTAGGATAATTGTGAAAAAGGATGGGGATGAACCTCTATTTGAAGGTGCATTTCGGGTAGATGGTGACCATCATCATATTCAAACGAAGACGAGTTTTATTTCTACGAGACATGAATTAGATCCATCGTTACCGGATGAAGAAAAGGAATATATGGTT
Source organism: Sclerotinia subarctica (assembly GCA_025389085.1). Lineage (NCBI taxonomy): Eukaryota > Fungi > Ascomycota > Leotiomycetes > Helotiales > Sclerotiniaceae > Sclerotinia > Sclerotinia subarctica. The sequence continues at coordinate 1,085,336 of QRFI01000007.1, forward strand.
GTGTGGAGGGATTCGGATATTGGGAGTGGTTATACAGAAGATTTTGATGGACTCATGCACCCGGATTTGAGAAGAAGCGCACGGGAGGATCCTTCATGTTCAGCGGATGGACTAAATTTCAACTCGATGAATAATCCCATCAATAACTTTGAGCCAATGGCTAAACGAGGAGAGGGGTTCTGGGGTTCAATTTCAACACGAGCGATATTCGGACGACAAATTGATACGCAATCGGGTGGTAACTCTGCAGGAATTAATCTTACCACAACTATCGGATCCTCAGCTGGATGTCCTTCTACACGAAAAGTAGCTCTTGTGGGAATAGCAACCGATTGCACATATACGGCTGCTTTTAACTCAACCGAAACGGCTCGAGAGAACGTTATTCAAATTATTAACGCGGCCTCTGCGCAATATGAGGATAGTTTTAACATTACACTGGGCTTGCAAAACCTTACCGTCAGCGACGCCGCGTGTCCTGCTACTGCAGCCGCTTCAGCTCCCTGGAATGTGGGATGTAGTGATGGTGTTACGATTCAGGATCGTTTGAACCTATTTTCTGCATGGAGGGGTGAAAGAGCCGACAATAATGCTTATTGGACCTTGCTTAGTACTTGTCGTACTGACAGTGTAAGTTTTTTTTTTTCCTTTCTCTCAAAATTGTGTCACGTTAAAGACGAAATGTCTACGTAAAAGACTTCCGGACAATCATTTTATCACTCCCTTTACTAATCTTCATCTAGGCTGTTGGATTAGCTTGGCTTGGTCAAGCCTGTGTCAGGGACGCACAAGTAGCCTCAACATCAAGTGGTAATGAAACAGTTAGTGGTGCCAATGTTGTTGTTAGAACGAGTACCGAATGGCAGGTTCTTGCCCACGAGACCGGACATACATTTGGAGCCGTTCATGATTGTACATCAGACACTTGTAGTGATGGTCAAACGGTCGCAGCACAACAATGCTGTCCACTTAATGCACAAACATGTGATGCTGGCGAAGCATATATCATGAATCCAAGTACTCGTAGTGGCATCACGAAATTCTCACCTTGTACCATCGGAAATATCTGTTCAGCTATTGGAAGAAACAGCGTTAAGACCAATTGTTTGACAGCCAACAAAGATATTACCACGATTACTGGTAGTCAATGCGGCAATGGAATTGTGGAATCAGGTGAAGATTGTGATTGCGGTGGAGAAAGTGGCTGTGGAAGCAATAGTTGTTGTGATCCAACTACTTGCAAATTTACGACAAACTCGGTTTGTGATCCAAGTAATGAAGATTGCTGTACGTCGACTTGTCAGTTTGCATCGAGTGGTACAGTATGTCGTGCTAGTACTGGTACCTGCGATCCTCAAGAAGTATGTAGTGGAACTGCTGCTACTTGTCCTGGGGATGCTACTGCTCCTGATGGTAAGATTTCTCACTCATCTTCCTACTTTGAATCTATTCTAACTCATGATAGGAACTTCTTGTGGTAGTTCATCCTCATTGGCTTGCGCTTCAGGCCAATGTACTTCTCGTGATCTCCAATGCAAAAGTATTATGGGGTCCTACACCGCAGGGAACGATACATATGCCTGTTCATCCTCCGGTTGTCAAATCTCTTGTGCTTCTCCCGAATTTGGCCCAAATGTTTGTTACTCTATGCAACAAAACTTCCTTGATGGTACACCTTGTCAAGGTGGTGGCAGATGTTCAAATGGTGGCTGCGAAGGGGCATCCGTCGGTAAAGAAATCACCTCCTGGATTGAAGAACATAAAAATCTCGTTATCGGTGTCGCTTGTGCGGTTGGCGCGCTTATCATCTTTGCATTACTCAGTTGTATTGTGGGTAGCATAAGAAGGAGAAGAGCAATTAGATTAGCCAAGGAAAGAGCAATGAATCAACAAGGTTGGACTCAGGGTCCAAACATGTGGCAAGCTCCTCCTATGACTGGTGGAAGAAGAGGAATGGGTGCACCAGGTCCCAATGGAGGGAATTGGGTCGATGGTAGGTGGAGACAAGAGCCGCCGGGGGGATGGCAACCTAGTGTTAGGTATGCTTAATTTGAGTTAAGTTTGAGTAAACTTAAGTTTAAGTCGTGTCGGGGTTTTAAAATGGGTGTAGGTGGTTTACTTTGTGCATTATTCATTACATGGTGTTTTTGGATTCCATGGGGTTTTGGTATAGGATGGTGTATGCATGGGTTCCCATTGGATTTTGATTGGGTATGGTGTTTAGAATGTTGAGAAGCGGGATGTCTACGCTACTCCACTGGTATATAGTAATTATTACATTATTTTATTTTCATCTCACTTTTATCTTGGTTTATTTTACTTTGATATTATGATATTTTGTTAGTGTATGTGTATAAATATAAGTATAAATATTGAATAACTTGATAATTTCAATTTCAATTTATTTATTTATTTATCAAAATTCTATTTCTATATCTATTTCTTAATCTTGAACATCTATTTCCTAATCTTGAATCTCTAATCTCTAATCTCTAATACTGAAAACATAAATTAAAGAAGTGAGTTAGAAAGAGGGGGAAGGAGAGAGAAATCAAAAGAAGTAACAACAAGGGTTTCAGAATTTAAAGAGAGAGGGAGGGTTCGATTTGTGAGGAGGGATGAATAGGTATCTAATAGGTATCTACTGATTGTATCTAGATAAATAGTTTTATCTAATTTGGTTTTGTTTTTAAAGTTTTATTTTATTTATTCTTTCATTCATTCTTTCATTCATTCATACCTAAGATAAGATGAATTTAAAGATTTGAGTAGTGTAATCATATTCCTACTTTCATACTTTCATACTTTCGTTTCATATGGTTAACGTGACTGTATAATTCCTATCAACGTCTTATCCACTTCCTATCCACTTCCTATAACGCCAGTCCTATCCATATGATGCCGGTCATCCCCATTGTATGCAATTATGCAATTATTGATTGTACATTTTATTTATGTAGATAGATTACTGGATTTCTTTTGCTTTTGTTTTTGGGGTGTCCGTCCGTCTAATGACTGCGAGAAACGGATTGCTCGATCTGTGTGTATGCAGCTGCCGGATAGGAGGAAAATTCATGCTTCTGCAATATCGCGCTTTTTCGAGATCGAGGCATGTTGGTCCAAAAGTTAAGAGATGTATAAAAAATGCAAAACATCTGAATAAATCCGGTATTATAAGACCAAACCAAGGATTCGGTACTTCATCACAGATTCCCTCAACCTCAAAATGGTAATTTCTACCACCCATTTTGACCATTTTGACCATAAGGAGTTGCACCATATGGAGTAGCTGCACCACCTGCACCACCCCAAGCATTACCACCCCCATATGGTGTAGCATAACCTGCGTCCTGCCAACCTTGGCCATTCACACCGACATCCGGACTTTGAGGTGCATCATATCCACCATTAGCTTGTCCATCACCCTCGGTAAGGTCCTGAAGAACCGCAGCCAATTTTTGTTGCATGACTTTAATGCCCTGTTGGATAATGGCATCAGGCTCTAGGTTACCGATAGATTCGACTTCAAAATAAAAGTTATTTGGTACGGCGTCGTAATCAAATGGGGCGCCTTCTTGAGGTGGTTCTTCCCAATCCGCATATTTACTTTTAGGCCTGTAGTGGCTAAGTAAGCATAATTCATCGTTTCCACCAAAGGATCATTTACGTACCATTCCTTTGCAGCATCATGTTCATACCACAAATCGATATGCTTCAATTTGTTATGTGGATCATATTCAAAGCCGACAGCAGCTGTAGGTGCCCATTTAGCGTGTTCCTTTGCGATACCCTTCAAGGCTATGCACTTCATGCGTAGCTCCTGTCCCTTTCTTAATTTGGCAATGACGGGTCCAAGTCCATCGGGATCAGTGATGACAGGATTTCCAACCCATTTATTAGCACGTTGAGGATCTACCACCAAATCGCGAGCATAAACTTTCATAATTTCATCTCCCGTACATCTCGCGTGAAGAGTAAGTGTAATACTGCAAAGTTCACAGTTTCCATCGCAATCGCAATCTCTCGTGTAAATAACATCATCACAGTTTTTGGAGTTCAGTGGGATGAGACCGAGTCGATGGGCGATAAATTCATCTGCTAGAACTGACGTATTGGCTTCTATTTGTACTCGATCGATAGCGATGGTTGGAACTTCTGAGAGAATTGTTCGACGGAGGGAGTTTGCAAAGGAGAGGTCTACATTGGATAATTCAAAGTCGACGTGATGTGAACCAGCCTATGACATAATGCGCGTGAGCTTCCGAATCATTCAAGTCACGTATAACAAAATGGGATTATACCTCTGTGATCTTGACTTGAGGTCCCAAGGACTCCTGGTCCATTACCATAGGGTCGTAATCCATCTCGGCGGAGTTAACAAAGAAATTTGCTGCTGGGCGAATTGCGCTGCGCGTGCGGTGGAATTGACTCTCGAAAATTCGAGGATAGACGTACAAATCCTTAGGCTGAACTCAATTGGAACACTGAGTATTTCCTAAACAGGCTGAGTCGCAAATGGATCCAAAAGGTAAGACTGTAGGCGGTCTGCAAGGCTGAGGTGTTGGGTGTTGGGATTTAGGTTTGCAATACGTAGAAATTCAGAAGATACTGCGGTTGATAGAACATTCCTTGTTCATTGTCTCGGAGGATCGGTAAAAAGGTTTACCCGATCCTTATTTTTAATGTTGCTTACATAATACGCACCAAGACCGAGCTACGGTAAACCACAGTACATCAAAATGTGGATAGGAGGCTGTGTTTTGGCCTAGAACATGAGATCAACTCGGACAAGACCTCGTGGCAAGAATACGAATAAGAAAATTTATGAGAAGGGAGAAGGTTCAAGAGTGTATAAACTACGCCTCCAGAGACCTGCTGAAATATTGAAAAAGGTCCTTGCGGTCTCGAATATTCGAATGTGAAAGTTTGTCATGTGCATGTTGACCTCGTTTCTCCTTACTATTTAGCAAGGGGAAGTGTAAAAGAAGGCTGAGTATTAGGGGTGATGTTGTTGCACAAGGGGCTACCGGTATAGCTACATGATTTCTAACATTCCTTTGGTGCTTGATTGGAGTAGACAAGTGAAACCTTTGGGGATTTGTAACATTATTATTGATTCATGACGCGCCATACTCGCTTCTTCAGGATTCAAAGCCAGCCATTGATTATCATGACGACGAGTGGACCAATAACCAAAAGCTTATACCATGAGGAATTAATTACCCGCTGCGCCCTCAACAAGAGAATATGGAGACGAAGCTTCGGACTGTCAGACAGGATAAAATACTGGGCAGCTGGGGTCCAATCTCTTACTTTCGTACATGCATCTATCTAACCCCGCCGCCAACCGGGCCATGTGCAAGATAATGAATTTGATATTGGTACTTATGTTTGGGCGATCAAGTGAAACACGCAAGAACCAGCCTGCAGATATTGCGATAGCAATGCTTCGATGCTTTGCAGATTTTGGAGCGTTTCCAGGAAGCTCCAAGGTCCTAAAGGACACGAGGTGTGAAACCCCACAATATAGAAATCAAAACAATCTTAAAGACATGGACAACAAGTAGATCTAAGCTTTCAATTGTTCAATGGTGTTTCTTGCTTGGGGCTTGGGGTTCTCTGGCATTGCCAATGGCACTGTGGAAGTCAAGGATTACCTCTCCTAGTAATCATTTCAATCTCCATTCTCACATTATTTGCCTTTTCGTAATCTTGGGGCTCAGCATTTAAGCATTTTTACGGCGAATAGGTGGATGGGTGAGTAGGAGGGAGTTGAGTGATACTGTGATTGTAGGCGTTCTAGCAAAGGTAGATCAATAGGCACTCCTACAGTTAGAACTGGAGACAGAATCTCAATTTGCTGTATGATCGTTCGAATCAAGCGCTGCATGTGAATTCTGAATCACTATCATATGAGATATAGGATAACAGAACATATCTAACCTAGTTAGTGCAAGTCAGCCGTGATATCCAGTGGCCCAGGTACTTCGTGTATATATCCGGGATATGAATATGTACACAAGAATGAATTCAGCAAAATATAAGATTATTATTGACAATTTCCCATCGGATACTCCGCTTCCTCCAGGGTCTATGATGAAAAAAACAAAGGAAGAAACACGGATAAAAGAAAGAAAACACTTGGCTTCTTGGTGGTGATGTTGTCGTAGTTTCGTAGTCGTATCGGAAAAGAGGACGCCCAGATAGATGAAAGCGGCTAATGAGTAGGAGATGTGAAATCTGATTTGTGATTTAGTGGCTTGGGACTTGAGGTTCTTTTGCTAACAGGACAGTTTTCACATTATTGGTTAGATTGATCTATCGCTTTCCATTTTCCCCTACTACCTACACTACCTACTACAACAAAAAGGTGGAAAAAGATAGACAAGGTTTATTAAATGTCATTGCTTGCTTTGCGTGCCAAACTCCACCCGTTGCTGCGCCATAGAACTAATAATTCGCCTCCATGCAAACAGTAAAGAAGGACCCTGGTAGACCGCGGCCACCACTTTGAAATGTCCGGAAACTACTAGATACAAGCTCCAATTTTTTGAGAGGTACAAAGATAATTGTTTTGCCCTCCTCTTTTTTATATCAATACTTCTCTCTATCAATCAATAAACGAAACACATCTATCGAGATATCCTATCTACAAGAAAAGATAACACATTTCGAATAACCCTTTCTGAAAGTCAAAGTCAAAGTATAAAGACAAATACACTTCACTACACCGCACATCATCTACATACATACTACAGTTACAATCAAACCACTACACACAGCAAAATATCACAATGTCAACCCCAACTTCCCCAACAGGAAGCACCCTCTCCTCCCGTCGCGGATCCCATAAATCTCTCTCCCTCGACCTCTCCAATCTCCCTCCACTCACACAACCCACACCCCCATCCAACACCCTCCTCATTACCAACCTCAAAGACGCCGAGATCTTCCGCCCCGATAACCTCCAATCCATCAAAGAACTAATCAACACCTCCGCACCCATCCATACCTGGGCACCTCTAAAATCCTTCTCCCGCATAATCGTCTCCTTCTTCTCCGAAGAATCCGCCATCCGCATCCGTCAAATCCTCGACGGCGAAGAAATCATGGGCGAACAAGTGCGCGTATATTTCGGACAACCTACATCCATCTCCCCCAAAGACACACATCTCAATCTTCCCGACGCCGGAAAACTCTTCTTCATTTCTCCACCGCCTTCTCCTCCTCATGGCTGGGAAATGAAAATGGAAGATGCGCCCAATAAGCAAGTTCACGCCGAGGATTTGGCAGAAGCATTGGCCAAATTACATCATCGTCCCAATACCGAGTTACCCGCTAGCCCTATGAGTGATAATGGATCGACTGCGTCGTCAAAATACGGGAGAGGAAGAAGCGCGAGTATGACGACCATCTATGATCCTCAGGCTCATGGGTTCAGTCCCAATTTACCGGCGATAGCGGTGGAGGATACGACGGGGGATGATTGGGGTATGAGTCCCTTGGAGACGGAAAAGCCTATCTTGGCACATACCGCGAGACCACCCGTGGAATTGATGGAGTGTTAGATACTTGCGACGCTTGGAGATGGAGGGGAGAGGGATGTGTATATGACATGATGGAAGACGGATACGGTATAATTTGGAGGTGCATTTACTTTTGGATTTTTGGGGGCATTTCATTGGTGTTGGTTTGGGTTCGAAGCAGAAGAGATATTCCCTGCCGTTTTTTTGTTTTTAAGTAAGAGGTGCATTGCGAGGAGTTGAGAAGTTGGGCGTTTACCACGAAAAAGCGAATGCGGATGCGATGGCATGCGGTGCGGTTGCATGATACATGAGATAGCGAGGATAGAATGTAGCTAGGATACCTATGACGAGTAGTCATGCAAAATATAGAATTTTCACTAATATTCCTAAATTTTATTTTAAATTGTGCGGTATTGCGCTATTGTATGTAGTTGAGTTCTTTTGCCAAAATATACATGGCTACCTACTCATATACAACCAATCTACAAATATAAAACCACGAACCTCTTATTCCTCATCCCTCATCCCCACAACCAAACCACACCCCTCCCTACAGCTAACAAACCCCTCACGGCACCCCTCACCCCTTTCCAAAAAAGCCAACCGCCGATTCCCATTCCTGCCAGCGCCCAAATCAAGGCCTTTAAATACCTCCTCTCAACACCACCCTTCTGCTTCATCCCCACCACATACTCCCCAAGTTCCGTCTTCGTGTCCAATTCCGGAACATACTGCAGCGCGAAATCTGTTTGGGTTGCTAATCCAATTGTCGGGCTATGTATCACCATTGGCAAGACTCTTCTTAGGAAATTGATCTGTTTGCGATCGAGATAACCGATGCTTCTATATACGTAACTTATTGTTATGTATAGGATACATTGGCCTGCTACGAGTGACCAGTAGTAAAGAGATGGGTTGCCGAGTCCGAGGGCGTTGGATAGTTCGGTGCCATTAAGCCAACGGGCGTTGGCTTCTAGGAGGGAGCGGGAGGGATAGGCGGGAGGTTGGTTTTGGAGGGAGAGGATTATGTTGTTAGCGAGGATTATGGAGGTTGGGGAGGGTGATATTTCGGTTAGGAGGATAGATTCCATGATTTTTTTTGCGGAGGTGGGGGAGGAGAAATGAGTTGTTGGGGTGCCGAGGTAGTGAGCAACGAGACGCCAGAGAGCGATATAGTCGGTAATTTCTTGGGGGCGGAGGAAGATCCCTTGTCGGGGAAGGGAGAGCCATATCAGGGTTGTGGAGAAGGTGCCGATGGTTGCTATACTGTCCAGATCATTGATTGGAATACCATATTCTTCTATGGAATAATAGGAGGGTTTTTCTTTGGCTAGGGCAAGAATGCGACGACGGACAGCGGCGTGGAGGAGGCGGACTTTTATGGAGGATATGTGGCCGGTACCACCGGGTTTGATGGCTTCAATGGATTCCGTTACCTGGAGAATGTGCTGAGTTGTTTCAAACATTCTTCTCCTCGCTGACTATTGATTGATCAGATGACTATCAGGAATAGAGGATGTGCGTTTTCTGAGAGATTCAGAATTGAGGCTGCTTTCCGTGAATGTATTCTTGTGAACATCATTTCCAACAGAAGGAAGAAACTTCTAAGAGGTAATATGCGGATTCAAGCCGTACTTCTCACGACAACGATCTTACCTTTGTAGAAAAGCCTCCAGTCCTAGCTAGAACCTCTGTAACTCTAGCTGCACCCATTCCCCCTAGCAGCGATTGATATGCAAGCTGTTTGCCATATCAGTATCTCACATAGAATTGTGTGATATAGATGACATACACCAGTCAACGCAGCCCCTCCGTATCTGTAAAAAACTTCTTGCCCTCTTCCAATCTGATCCCAGTCCTAAACATAGTTTAAGCAAAAGTACCAATGTCAAGGTCACTGGACCACTCACAACCCAATCCGGTATTGTATTAACCTCTTTCCATAATTCTCCTAGTTTTTCATCCTCAGAAGAATGATCTCTCAGCAAAGCGTACAAGTCTCTTTTGGGCTTCTCCTTGCCTTCCGTTTGATCAGGACGGATACTTTGATTTCTGGGTAATTCTCCAGACGTGGGTGGCGATATGTTATCTAGACGAGTTAGACATTCTTCAGCCAGAACATCATATGAAAACTTCATGGGATGCATTTGTTCTTCTGTAAGATGCTCAGGAGTCCATTGAAAGGTGTACCCCCAAGCCTTACGAGTATTTTCATCATTTCGACGAAAAGGATTTGGCCAAGCCATAGGAATAATGGCGAAACTTGACGGAAAGTCTATAGATCGTTTGATGAAAAGAAACAAAGCGAGAATTGGTCAATATAAACTTATGAAGAAGTGGAAGTTTAGGTTTGAAGATAGACGCCTCCTGCCACTCAACCTACGTATAGAGGCATCATAGACTAACAACTACCTGGTACGCTATGTAGATACTGGGTAGTATTTCGGCATTGGAGTTTTTCAGAATGAGAAATTACATTCACGTCCATTCTCACATGAGGCCAAGGATAAAAAAGAGAGTGTTCGACAAAGTTTGGACTGGTGGGCCAGGTCACTGGTGGGTGAAGAAGTGGTGAAGGTCCATTGCATTGCTACAACCCTGATAAGCATCTTGACCGATAAGAACCAACCCCGGTCAAATTCTTAGGCGAAGATTTTCTTTTCCGTCAAATCCCAATGTTTCCCAGAGCGCGTAAACCTATTTTTCATCCAAGAATGTGAATAGCCATGTCTTGTTCTTGCACGAAAAGAACTCTTCAATTGTTTATACGAAATGTAGCCCAAGTTGAGTTAGCTGCTTCAAGCACATCCACTTACCGACCACAAAGAGCCAATTTTCAAAGGTTCAATGTTCCCTCACTTCCATCTCTCCATCCTTCGCACTCGAGAGCGTACTGGTCGGCTTATTCATCTGAACCCATAAGAGATACTGTCGAAGATGCGCCTATCGAAAGTCAAGAAGGAACTCCTTCTGCGACGGAAGGGCACATAAATACTACACCCGACAAGATTGATGATATGGACGACTTGTTTATGGAGATCACACCCGAGTCTTTAGATGCGCTTGTAGCGGAGACAAGATCCGAGCTAGCAAATTCGCAGTCAAGGGAATCAAAGGAATTGAAACAGCCATGGCAAGCAGAGAAATCGAGGAAATCCATTGACCCGAAAGATACAACGGAAGAGACATGGATCCAAAGAGAACCGATAGACATATTTTCAAAACCGATGAAAAAGCCAAGATGGGATAAACCCGTGGATTCAATGAGGTTCAGAAGCATCAAAATTGACAACGCAGTGTCGTATTCCCCACAAGCCAACACATCGAAGAGAAACATGGTGCGTGGTGATTGGACGCCACCCAATCGTAAAACTTGGATGGAGCAAAAAGCAGCACTGAAGGAAAAATTCCCTGAGGGTTGGAAGCCGATGAAGAAATTATCACCAGAAGCGCAGGCAGGTATCCGAGCACTACATGCTCAATATCCAGAGCAATATTCTACGCCTGCACTGGCCGATCGCTTTCAAGTATCTCCTGAAGCGATTCGGAGAATCTTGAGAACAAAATGGGTACCAAGTCCAGAAGAAGAGGCAGACCGGGAGAGAAGATGGTTTCAAAGAGGAAAGAACGTATGGGGTAGATATGCTGAATTGGGAGTAAAGCCTCCCAAGAGATGGCGAGAGGAAGGTATAGGTAGGGGCAAACCGGAGTGGAAGAAGAGAGCCGCTCCTGTCCTTACGACTAGTCGACCTGGAACTTCCGAACCTCAAAGGCCAGAGACGATTAGTCTCGACGATGAGATGGAAGAGAGGATTTTTTGAGCATGAATTGTCCTCGAATGTGTATAATGTTAATGTAAGACTATGGGATTACCCCATGTACAGGAACAGGATTATGTATTGATCGGCGAATTTTTAATTGGTCTGCTGCCATCCTATTGATGTTGTATTCGATATATCTGGGGATGTCTTACCCAATCTTAAAGGTCGAGGGTCGTAGGAGGATTTATATCCATCGAATAGAATGGGTGGTACTTGGATATGACTACTCTTTCTACCTGCATTACTCCGTAAGCAGATCACGTATGTTTCCATTGTAAGAGTACGACTGGAAGTATAATCAACCGTACTAAACATATGTACGGAGGATAAATGACATTGTTGATTGATCTCTGCATATAAAGTCTGATTCGAAAACGAAAATCTGGAGAGCTGCCAACATGAGCAACAACAACAACGTTCATTTCCCTTTTCAAACATTACAACACCAAATCTGGAAGATTAATTTGTTGGCAATTAAACCTAAAATCTTCCAATAACGTTCTGGAAAAGGATCAATTTGTTGTGGATTAGCTCCCATTCCCGAGCCTTCCCCTGATTAAGATCCCCTGGTAAATCAAGACAAGAGCAAGGTTAGCCACAGACCTTTCTCTCACATTTTTAATTGAATCCCACCGAACATTGAACATCCCTAGCATTTTACTATTCTTTGTATATCACGATAGGATAGGACAAAACAAAACGATAGAGGAGAAGGTGGTTTTGTCTGCCACTTTTATTTTTGATATTCTTGATTTCTGGTTTGTAGTTAGTTTCTGGTTTGTTACCTTCATCACTTCATTCATCGTCATCGTCATCAATAATTGGGTCACCAATGTTTTGAGCGTCTTTCTCGTCTTTTTTCCTTTCTTCCCCTCCTTTCCCCCCTCCCCTCCACTCCCATTCCTTTTCTATGTATAATCGGTGAGTAACGAAAATCACGATAGGAAAAACTCATCAAGCTAACTAACGTCATGATAGTTTTTGATTTTCCCATGTTCATTATACCCTACTTTTCTCCCGAAGCGAATCAAAGTCAAATCTAACTCTTTTCCTAAATTATAAAATATTTAAAGCACCAATCAACATCGTCAGGTAATAGTTGAAGAGTACTCGAGTAGAGCTTCGACCCCTCCATTCAGGTTATCCTGTGTTGTTTCATGGATAGTCGATAATAATGGCTTCAACACCCAGCAATTCAAGGACCTTCGCTGCGAACACAAGCCTCGGCGGCTTGAAAGCTAGTCCTTCTCCATTTCCACGAACCCCGCGACCCTCGAATAAGAACCGAAATCCCTACGAGTTGGGATTATCGTTGAAGAAAATAATTGGAACTACAGTATCCTCTCCACCATGCTTTGATTGCCTTCCGACATCTCGGATATTTGCCTATACAGCTGGAGCCGCAGTAGTGGTGGTTGATATTGATGATGAGGGAAAACACTCGCAACGTTTCTTCCGGGCTTCTCCAACTGCGGTTGCCGCCAATGCAGGTAATGCAGGTTTGGGTGGACCCTCAACGCCAGCCAGCAATGCCAACGATAGCAAAAACGGAAAAGGATTTCGAGATGCTGCAATTCCATATGCACCATCCACCGCACATACAAGTTTAGAGTCAGGTGACTCGTCATCAAAGACATGGTCGAGCAGGGAAAGAATAAAAGCGGCTACTTGTGTATCTATGAGTTCAGATGGTCGCTTCTTAGCTGTGGGCGAGGTAAGCAGGTCTGCATCGAGGTATGTATAATGGCTGATGAAGACACAGACAGGGTACGCCCCTAGAGTTCTTATATTCTCTTTGCAGGACAGTTCTTCAGATACACCTCTTGCCATCCTCACCGAGCATACCTTTGGCGTAGCCGCTATATCTTTCAGTCCAGATGGCAAATATTTGGCCAGCTTGGGTAATGTAAATGACGGATTTCTTCATGTATGGTCCATCAATCAAAAAGCTGGAACTGTAAAACTACACTCAAGCAACAAATGTACTAGTTTCATCAAACAAATGCTGTGGCTTGGAGGGAATGTAGTAACGGTGGGGACTCGTCATATAAAGGTTTGGAGGGTTGAAGATGGCCGATGTCCTTCACCGAAACAAAAATTCGCCCTCGACGGCACTCCCTTACCAATGCCAGTACAGCCAGCACTTAAAACTCTTACCGGTCGGAACTGTTTACTTGGACCACTAGTAGATGCGACCTTCACCTGTGTGGCTTCTTTCTCTGACCACAGGGCGATTGTCTGTTCAGAAAAGGGAGATGTTTGCCTCCTGGATAGCACGGAAGGCCAAAAGCTAATAAAAGTTTTGAGCACCGGATTTCCCGTCACATGTGTTGCTATTGACATGGAAACGCGACAAGTAAGGATAGGGGGCCGTAATGGTAAAGTCAAAACGGCATCCTTAGACACCCTTCTGGCTCCCAGCACTCCTCCACTATCACCCATTTCAATAGATAGTTCTAACGACGAAGTTGACGCTGGCCATCTATGTGCAATGGGGTACGCCGGAGGCAATTTTGTTACGGTTGATTCTAGGCATACGATTGAGATCTGGGGCAAATACGACGATGACGCGGACCACGGGTTTCAAAATACACTCCAACCTGCGCATGGCGATGCGGTGATGGGTGTCCAACTCCTACCCGAAAACAACCAAATGGGCGCTTCATTTCTCACTTGGTCTGTTAATGGCAGCCTTGCCTTCTGGGACTTGCATGGAAACAGCAGAGGGTCGATTACAATTGGCATCGATCAAGTATCCATGGACGAAGAGGCCTCCAATTCATGCCAGGTCGTACGAGTATCGAAGCATGCTTCATTCTTGGTTTCTGGAGACAAGTATGGGATATTAAAGATCCTAAACCCATCCACTGGTGCATGTACTTTTGAGACTCGTGCTCATTCTACCGAGATCCAAGATATCGCTATCTACGAGGACGATACATCAACTATGATAGCTTCCTCTAGTCGGGATCGCACCATTCAATTATTTCGTCAAGTGTTCAATAAGTGGGAGTTAGTACAAACCTTAGACGAACACACTGCTGGCGTGTGTGGTTTATTTTTCGCCGAGAATGGCGAGAAGCTCATATCTTGCGGTATGGACAGGACAATTCATATCAGGCAAATCGTAAAAAAAGAAGCAGCAGGAGGCGACGCGCTGGCTGCTGTACCAGTCCGTATCATTACCTTGAAAGCTGCTCCTGTTTCGATGACGCCTTGTCTCGGTTCTCAAGTAGGTAATCTTGTGGTGTCTTTATTGGATCGTACTGTGGCTACTTATGAGATAGCTAGTGGCCGTCTTGTAAACTCATTTCGGGCCACGGACTATGATGGAGCAGATGCCGTCGCTCTAGACTCTCTTGCCATGGGTACACCTGGTACTCTCTCTGGACGACCTAGTACGATTCTTGCAGGTGTCTCCACTACCGACAAGTCTGTTCGTATTTATGACTGGAGTACTGGATCTTTCCTTGATCGAGAGTGGGGTCACAGTACTACCGTGTCAGGCGTGGCGCTCCTAGAGAACACCGATTCATCATCTAGAATATTAATAAGCACAGGTCTAGATGGCACAATTATGATGTGGGACATTGCTTCCAACACGATGGATCTTCATCCTCATCCCCAACCCGAATCAAATGATGGCACTCGTGATGAAACACCACCAAAGGAATCAACAACGTCACGACAACCATTGAGAAAAGTCTTGCCGAAAGCTGAGCTTGCCGAGTTTCAACGGGTTTCACCAATGACCGCACCTGCTGGACGGTCTTCCCCCCCTAGAGTAGTTCGACGTAAGACTTCAAAGCACAGTTTAGCAAATCAAAATCCCACCTTGTCAATTCCACCTGTACCGGCTATGTCATCCAAACATTTTGCATCCGCTTCAGATGATTCAGGTCGTAGAACTTCTCCAAGAAACAGATCCCGCAGTCCAAGCAGTCCTCAAACGAGAGAGGTAAGGCGTCCATCGACAGCATCTGTGGATGTACGCGGTCGCGGCAAAAGTTCTAGCAGTGGCATAAGTGAATTCGGATCACTTAGCATGGCGACGGAACAAGCCTGTCGAACACTTCGCGCGTACCGGAAAAAGCTCTTATCTACCGAAACTTTCGATGAAGAAAGCCTAAAGGAGTTAGATCAAGAATTACGGCTCACTTCAGTAGCCCTAGGCGACAGAAGCCAAAAGTCCAAATCCATTAGTGAGACAGTTTTAGCAGGACTACTTGACCAATACTCAGACAGACTCGTTTCCATGTTTGATGAGAAGTTGAGATTGAGCCAACTAGGGGCGGCCAGAATGGTCGAATCTCCCACTGAGTTGGTCGAACGCCCAAGGACAGCTGATAGATCCAGCGAAGATGGAGAGTTCCTTGATTGTCATTGATTATATATTTCGTTTGTTTTGTTGTGTGGATTTTACTGGTGTCTGGGATACCATACTCTCTTTAAAAATTGGCAGGTCGTTTGAAGACAATTCCATTTGTACAGGACTGGTCGTTTACATTTTATAAGATTCCAGTTTACTTTACGGCGTTTGTTTGCATAAGCTCGGAGGAAGGGCAAATATCAGCATCATACATCGTTAAGGAGTTTATTTCTAAAAAAGAAGGACTGGGATGGATATGAGAGTTGGGGAGGTATTAGGAGGCCGAAGCCTGGAAATTTGGTCGTTTGGAGCAATTAAATGTCGTTAGAAGAGATATAACACAGAATACAAACCAGTATTCTGTATATTTTGCACCTCTCCCTCGTCGAGATCTAAATGATCAATGCAAATGTATACTGCAAGCTTGACCGATTACCAAAAACTACCAACCAGATACAACACTAACGGATGGCCTCATATTCATGCTGCAAACAGCCGTAGTTCACAAACACCTACAGACTTAATAAAACTCTAATAGAAACTGCAGGATGATCAGGGATCTCAGCCTTATGCATACCACGTGATCATGATCTACGCTTAATTTTCCGTCGCGTTTACATGTGCAGCCTTCCGCGAAATTATTCTCAGGTTGGCATAACTTCATTTTCAAGATTTAAGAATAATTGACTTTGCCCAATTACAATCAATCTCTTTCCTTAGTACGTGATACTTGAGAATATTTTTAATCTACGTATCCGATAACATATTTGAAGATTTGATAAGAAGATTACTCTCTTTTTTGACCACATATAAATCACCAATATGGTAAACCTCAGCGATGTTAAGGGTAACACCCGCGACAATCGAACATCTGCACATACGCATATCAAAGGTCTCGGACTTCGAAATGATGGGACTGCTGAGAGACAAGCTGGCGGGTTTGTTGGGCAAGCATCAGCTCGAGAGGTGAGTTGGCGTGGCGCAGTGGATGGCAAGGCTTTTACTGATACATTTTAATTACAGGCTTGTGGTGTGGTCGTCGACTTAATTCGTTCACAAAAAATGGCCGGCCGAGCTATTTTACTCGCAGGAGGACCTGGAACTGGAAAGACAGCTCTTGCCCTAGCTATCAGTCAAGAACTCGGAACAAAAGTGCCATTCTGCCCCATCGTCGCAAGCGAAATATACTCGACGGAAGTAAAGAAAACAGAAGCGCTGATGGAAAATTTTCGACGAGCCATTGGTTTGAAGGTTCGCGAGACGAAGGAGGTTTACGAAGGAGAAGTTACAGAATTAACACCTGAAGAAGCCGAAAATCCACTGGGAAGCTATGGCAAGACTATCAGCACATTATTAATCGGGTTGAAGAGCGCAAAGGGCCAAAAGAAATTACGATTGGATCCAAGCATTTACGAGGCTATACAAAAGGAAAGAGTCACAGTAGGAGATGTCATCTATATCGAGGCAAATACTGGAGCTTGTAAACGCGTTGGCAGATCGGATGCATATGCGACCGAATTCGACTTGGAGGCGGAAGAATACGTACCAATACCAAAAGGAGAGGTTCACAAGAAAAAGGAGATAGTGCAGGACGTTACTTTACATGACCTGGATATCGCAAACGCCAGACCTCAAGGAGGACAAGACATAATGAGTATGATGGGCCAATTGATGAAACCAAAGATGACTGAGATCACTGAGAAATTACGAGCCGAGATTAATAAGGTGGTTAATAAATACATTGACCAAGGAGTGGCAGAGCTTGTTCCAGGAGTGCTTTTTATTGATGAGGTATGTATCAAGCCTTCAATACGCCTTCCGCTTCTCAATCATTAATAAATTGCAGGTTCACATGCTCGATATTGAATGCTTCACATATCTGAACCGTGCTCTCGAATCAACGATTTCCCCCATCGTGATTCTCGCTTCCAATCGTGGCATGTGCACCATCCGTGGCACCGAAGATTTGATTTCGGCACATGGAATTCCTTCTGATCTTTTGGCTCGCCTTTTGATTATTCCCACAAATGCTTACGAGGCGGATGAGATTAAGAGAATTCTCCGAATTCGAGTTACAGTTGAAGGTCTAGCCATAACTGAAGCTGCATTGGACAAACTCACAGAACATGGTTCAAGAATTAGTTTGAGGTATGCATTGCAGCTGTTAACGCCATCTAGCATATTAGCGCGAGTAAGTGGGCGCAATCAGATTGATGTGATGGATGTAGGAGAGTGCGAAGATTTGTTCATTGATGCACGGAGGAGTGCCGCTATTATGAACGGTGAAGCTGGTAATGGGTTCATTTCATAGACAGCATCCGCTGCGGCTGATGCAGTTCATTGGCATGGTTACACCCACTGGGACAGGGGTTTATCAAAAAGCTACTCGCTTCGTTTGGCGTCTAAAGGGGGTTTTTTCTGTTTGCAGTTATTCATGGATTAAGTAGCTAAAGACTAATTGGGAATAAAATCCCTCCCAAATTGGAAGTAAACATTCCGGTTACGACTTTATTTAGTAAGCAGGGTTATTTAACCAATGTTATTTAACCAATGTTACCAAAGCGTTTTCTTCCTTTTGATTTTTCACTTCATGGGAATTAAGGAATGACTGGGATTGAATATTGGCAACGGAGTTCACTCAAGACAAAGAAAAACGCATGCGAAACTGTAGCTGTGCAGTCTTCCCGAGACAACAAAGACACCAACATTTGCCATAATGCCTAGAATGCCTAGAATGGACAGAATGACACAACCAGTTTTTGAGTATGGATGAATTGAGATATTATAGAATTGTCCTTTTCTTTATTCAGTGGCAATGCATACAAAGCATTTCGTCACTGTCAAGAAGGCCATTCTACACTTCTTTTCTCTCTTCTTTATTTTTCTTTCTATCTATTATACTCTGGAACTCCCACTTGATATTTGTGATATTCACATCAAAATCTCCAATTTTTAATTTCACATTGAAGCGGCATAATGTCAATTATTTCAGAAGCACGCAGAACTAACGGTAACTTTGGTAGAGATGCTCCTCGATCACCTGTTAGTATCTCAACAGATTCTAGTAGGAGGAATTCGTTGAGGCCAATTCTCCCAGACAAGCACTCAGAGCCTCAAACTCCAGTTTCACCTCCAACTTTTGACCGTTTGTCGAGAAAACGAGCGGCATCACTCGATACTGAGAGTGCAAATCAACCACGAATCGGAGATCTCGCATTGAACAGTGCGAGCACAAGCAATAGTACCATCGGAGGACCTTCGCCAATTTCTGATACGGCCGTCACAGAACAAGTGTGCCTTTGTCAACCTGACCCAAAGATACCACGACCTCGAAACGGTGCGTGACTTAAAACGTTTCTTTGACAATTATGATTGACAATGATTGTATGATTGGTTATTGAAAAGGACTCCAGAAACCCTATGTTCATCCTAATCTTTGTTTATTGAGACGGCATCCTTTGTGTTTACTACAGAAGCTAACATCGTCTCTTTATAGCATTTATCCTTTACCGTCAACATTATCAGGCACAAGTCGTCGCCCAGCATCCCGGTCTTGCAAATCCCGAAATATCAAAGATCATTGGCGAACAGTGGCGAGAGCAGGCTCCAAACGTAAAAGAGGAATGGAAAAGACTCGCTGAAGTAAATAACATAGTAATGGCCCGTGATTTTTGACCATGCTGATTTTATGATACCTAGGAAGAAAAACAACGTCATCAAAGACAATACCCCAATTATCGTTACCAGCCACGAAGAGCTGGAAAAGCGGTCGGTAATCGTCCACCAACTTCAACATCGGACGATCCCATCCGGTGTCCGAGATGCAACGGACGCTACATCTCAACGCCAAGTACACCGCTGACACCATTTACGCCGGCATTTGGGGCTGCCGTTCCTCGTAACGATAGACTTCTCCCGTCCTTCAGCGCGAATAACCAGTCCCAGCAGCAGCATCAGCCCCAGCCCCAACAGTCACAGTACCATTCCCAGCCCGGCGAGCTGGAGAGACAACGCTATTTCGCTCAAATGCCCGGAAACGGTAGAGTAGATTCGCCACGTATAGGTCCACCTCCCCAACAAATGGTCAGGCGACACCCATACCCTCAACCCCTCCATACCCATCATGAACACGATCAAGATATCGAGATGCAATCTCCCTCCCCAGATATCAAACGCCGACGCTTCACAAATGATCCGAGGGTCTACCCACAAGCATCTCCTATGACCTATTCTAACCATCAAAGCTTTGCTCGCACTCAACAAATCCCAATGTCCGCAGGTCCGTTCAGGAATCCTCCTCAACCTCTTCCATCTACAAGGCCTGGTGTAATGGGTCCGCCTCAATCAGCACCTATGCGAAGCACTCATATGCAACAGACCATGACACCCATCTACCGCAACCGCACACCCACGTTCGACGAATCCTTACGACTGCCTCCTCTACAAACCCAACTTCCTACTACATCCTCCGCCTCCACCTCTACCCACCGTCCCACCGATCGAGATATCCGTCACGAAAGCCGGGAATCCCAAGCTCGCAGCATTGAAGCTATGGTGATGACAATTCCGTATATGAATAAATTGACGGTGCTTTCGAAAATTTCCCCACCGTTGGCAACACTGGGCCCGACAAGCCCGGCACAAGATATTAGAGGTGCGGTGATTGCCGTAGAGGGCGTTGAAAAAGGATTGATCAAGGAGGTAGGAGATTTTATTAGGGGACATTTAGAAAAGGATGCTAGTTGTGTGGTCCGGACATGGATTACAGAGTCAAGTGCTGCTCGAGGTACAAGGGAAATAGTGGCAGATGGTGAAATTGATTCTGAGATGCGGGACGTCTCGGCTGCTAAAGACAGTCGGTGGGAAGAAGTAAGGGAGAAGGGAAAAGAAAAAGATCCAGAGAGAATTGAGCATAGACATGAGATGATGATGGATTTAAAAGATTTCAAACACAAAGAAGAATCTTCCGATCCGTTTGTCGATTACTTATCGACTATCTCTCAATGGCATCGCAATTCCTCTCAAATCACAAAGTTTATCACTACTATCCCTCCTTCATCTCCTCGCAAAGACATTCCGAACACTTCCTCAACACCTCAATCTTCAGAAGCGTCTCAATCATCTACTCCTCACAAAAAAACACCTATCGCCCTCATACCACATGGCTATTCTCTCACATTGTCAGATTCGTTTTCGCTAAGATTACCGATCGATGATTCCTATGCACCGGTGGATCATTGGCAGTGGATGGCTACGCTGTGGCGAGGTATTATAGGTGCGGATCTTACGGTTTTTGTAAAGGGGGTAGGGAGGGAGGAGATGGATCGGTGTGGCGGTGTAGAGTGGAGTGTTGGTGGCGGGGGGAGGGGAATCGTGGTTAGAGTTCTGGTTTCGGAGAAAGGGGGGAGGGAGGGTAGTTTGGGGAGTTTAGGGGATAGTGTGGGCTTGAGGAAGGGGAGTGTGGGTACGGTTGAGAGTGGTGGTGGGGAGAGGGAAAGAGAAAGAGAAAAGGAGATAGCTGGTGGGACTGGTGGAACTGGAAGGGAGAGAGAAAAAATCAAGGGCAAAATGGATGAGAAGACTAGGAGGAGATTAGGTTTTGAAGTTGGTGAATGGGTTAGGGGGATTGATGGGAGTTGGGGGCGTTGCTGAGATATTTACACTGTGCGCCTAAATGGGGTTTTATACATATTGATGTTGAGTTAATTCATAAAGGAGATTTAGCAGCGAGCACTCATGAGTATACTGTATTGTAAGATCTTACTATACTTTACGAGGTCCTCTATGTGTGTAGCCGGGCTATAGTATGGATGGATGGATGGATGTACAATTCCATTGGGGTTTATTTTTATTTCTATTTTACTATTATTTTTTTAGGCACCGATGGATATCGATTAGTTTTTTTCTTCTTCTACTTCTATTGTATGTTTTCTTTTTACACTGGAGGTGGGTTTTGCTTTGAAAGATTACTTGAGGTTACAATGCATGTTGGTATGGACCTATGTATCTATTGGTTCTTTTTTGTATGGCTTAGATGTTCCCGGCGTAGCAAGAATTTGGGATAGCCTCGAATGGTAGTGGGTAGCCGATAGGGCGTAGGGCGTAGGGAGTAGGGCGTAGGTGTAGATAGATCTCAATAGTTTACTTGAATGAAGAACGCCATTGTTGATTTTTGATTTTATCTTTTTGATCTTTTTCTTATGTAGTAGGGGGAAGTAATGTAGTGTTTTGGAATGTTCTTTGTTGTATGTATTATTAGGTATTTTTTTCATTAGAGTCTGGAAATGTGGAATTTTAGAGGCTTGGATGTGCTTCACCTAATTTACAAATCTTCTGGATCTTTGAAAGAATGAAGGAGTGAATAGATTGATAGATATATTTTTATTTATCCTCGTAAGCATCTCGCTGCTGTATTTTTGATATCGTTTCGAGTTTTCTATATAGGGCGTAGTTTTACAGTACTAGAGCACTGATAATTAGCCGAGGGCCTTTTTACACCAAAACTCAATTATTTTATTTATATATTTTGATAATGAAGAAAATTATATTATTGAGTTTATATTATTTTTATAATAGAATTTCAATAAAATAATCCAAAAATGAGAATTTGAAATTCCCCAAAAAATCAAACAAAGAATAAAATAATTTTAAAAATAATATTATTAATTTTGATCAATTTTACCGCAAAAATAAAGAGAATATTTAATCAATCAAAATCTGATCTAATATTTGAATATAGAAAATTTCAAAAAGTAAATTAAGAGTTTTCATATATTATTCGATATCGAAATTCTTGAGAATTTTAAATTTTCAATAGAAATTTTTAATAATTGAAATTATTTTAATTCAGTGAAATAGATGAGTTTTGGTGTAAAATGACCCTCGGCTAATTATCAGTGCCCGGTCACTGTAGTGCGTGTCTAATCGAGTTAATATAGTGTTGATGAGGTCATGCTACTACTATAATATAATAGTTGTCACTTCTTCATTGTACTTCTTTTTTACTTGTTCTCCGTTCATTTCTTAACTTTGGGCTCGGGGGAAATATGATGGGTATGGGGAAGCCCTCTTGTGTATTTATTCTGTGTATCCGATTTTCTCATCGATGTTTTTGGATGTCTTCAGTCTTCCCCTTCCTTCCCTTTTCTTTCAATATGGGTTTGCTATTGGCAGTGCTTCCTTTTCCCTCGTTGATGTTTATCCTTACCAGAAGAACTTCCCCAAGGTCGTGCTTGCATTTGTTCTGTAGTATTTGATTTAAGTTACACAGTCAGTAGCGACTTCCCACTCGTGATGAACCAACAGTTGAACTTAGATGAAGGAGGTTCAATTCCCTCAACCTCAAGTCCTTCACAAAATTCAACAAAATACATGCATTGAATAATTCCATTTAATGCTTATAAAATTATTCCGCTATCATCGAATATAAATTTGTGTCTCGTCCAGCACTTCCAATCATCGTCTCTATTTTAATTCATCTTTTACCCATCCATATTTATCCCAAGACTCAAACGCAGCATCGCTCAAAAATGTTCCCTTCTTCCTCCTCTTCTCGCTGGTTTGAAGGCAATCACAGCACCTCGATTCCAACCAATGATGATGCCATCCCAAGTTCAATTTCTCCTCTTTGCCTTTCCTTTCCCGACACACCTCCAAGCGCTCCTTGTCGGAAATCTAAACTAGTCTCAGAGGTCAAGAAAGGAAATCGTGCATATGAAAATCAATATAGCAAACAACAAATGGTTTATCGAGCTATTGATGAGAAAATCGATTTGGTTAGGTTTTTGCAGGCATATGAGAGTGTGCTTGCTTCTTTTGGGGTGGAGAGTGAGAAAAATGAGGAATGGGAGGGAGAGGAAGAGGAAAGTCTGGAAACGGGAAGAGAAAAGTTGGAGGTAGCGGAAAGGATCGTTTATAGGTTGTTTTGTAAGTGTTTTTGGGACAGAACTTATCTCGGAAATTTTTCCATAGTGAGATGAGAGTATGATTGCTAATTTGATGAGTTTGATAGGGAATGATAAGAGCTGTGCGGGAGGATCGGGAAGTAAAAGTGTGCCTTTAGCTCGAACCAAAGAGGATAACCCCGTGCCGAATAAGAATACCTCGCGAGCACTAGAGGTTACGGCCTCTGAGATGGATGCTATCAGTACGATTGTGGATGAAGCATGGGAAGGTCTCCGCATTTCTGTAGAACCCGCCATCGATAATATTCTCGAAAAAGATGAGTTAAGTTCAACAGTTACGGAGGTGAAGGAATCAGATGAGGTTGATGAATTGATAACCGGAAATCTTACAAATGATATTGTTGAGGAAGACGTTTGTGTCGCTGCAGAACCAGACATCAATTTGAGTACCAAGAAAAATGAGATCATCTCTACAGTCACAGAAGTGGTTGGAGCCCCGGATGATATTAATACATCGCTGGTAGGAATGGTTACAAGTGGAAGTTTGAATGGAGGTCCTTCTTTTACCACAGGCCGTGTAGCCAGCACCATTGATGAGAAGGATCAAATATTCTCTACCATTTCGAATGTGGCGGAGGTACCGAGAAGTTTTCGTCTAGCAATAAGATCTAAGTCTAGCAGTGAAGCTACCAATGGAGATTCTTCTATCGCTGCCCCCGTCGAGTCAGAAGTAGGTACCGCTACAGAGACCCTGTACGAAGAGATTATGAAAAATCCAAAGATCTCAATGCTCAGACGATGGGGACGCCACAGGTATACTCAATGGGTACAAGAAAATGACAAAGCAAAAGATTCCCAAGACGATGTAAAAAAAGAAATCTTTCGTCTCATAGAATTAAAACACAAGCTATTGCCTCTCGAATGGGGAAGACTACCATATACCTATTCCATAGCATCATCGACTCGAAATCATGGCGACTCTTATACTATAATGCTGTGGGGATTTGATCCCATTCAAAGAACGGAAGAACTTCTCAATGTCAGATTTCAATGGACAGTTGAAGAAGGAATTCTCAAAGCTATCACAGTAGAGCCAATGGATCTTGATGAATTTGCTGCGGACAAAATCAAAGGTCATCAGACACTTAAAAATGCATTTGCATTTCTTGGATTCTGGGACTGGGCGGTTCGGCAAAATATATGCTCTCCCAATGGAAAAGTTAAACCTATGCACCAGCTCTGTTTACAATGGATTGATCCAAATAATGTTTTTCGCAAAGCATATTTACTGAAAACTGAGAAAAGACCGGATTCGAATTCTTCGGAAAGGGTTAAGAGGGAGCGTGAAGCTAATATTGGAAGGAATTGTGGGAGCTGGAGAGAGAAACACATGGTTAGCGGTGCGAGTTATGTTGGAGGAAAGAAACGTAGTGGGAGTAGTGGTTGGAGTAGAGGGAAAAAAAGAACGGCTAGTGGAAATAGCTGTAAGGAGGGGAAGGAAAGAAATGATGTAAAAGAAGATAATTTGAATAAGGAACTGAGAAAGGTTAAACGGAGAACCGCGACTGAGATGATGGATGCTTAGGAAATGGTAAAGTGGTGTAGGAAATAGGTTTAGATGTCGTGTGGTATTCTGGAAGAGGTGCAGCTGGAAAGGAATTTGCGTTATGAGATCGTTAGACGGTCGTTATAGGTATAATTATGGTTATGGTAGTATGGGTTTTAGATTACATTGACTTTCATTATTATGATTTGGTGCATGCAAACTGGTGTATATATTTTAAATGTGATTTATGTGAAGATGTTTTAATAGCAAGAAACTTGAATCATATCTACTCCAATAGTTTGTAGTTCTCTATCAAAAGGGGTAATATTGAAAGCAGCAATCTTCAATAATCTCTACACCCTTCCGAGGGACAGTGGAGATAGGGTGTGATTTCTCAGAATGATGGATAATTATGGTATATACTTTGATGCTTTGATGAACTATAGATGTGTCTATATAGATCTTACGAAAATCGATATATTAGATATTTCAGGATCATATGGTGAGAACGCCGAGAACTGTTGAAATAGTAGATATGGGTAGTGTAGCAGTTTTGTGGGATTGGGATTGGGGTTGGGATTGGGATTAAGAGGATCAATTAGGAAAGGGGAGGTTGGTGGATGAGATAGATGAAGGGTTGGTGGAGAATTAGTATATGAGAAGATAGAGGTGGGAAGTGTTGGAGGAGATTGGCGGAAGAGGAATGGATGAGATAGGGGAGGTTGGGAAGGTAGGGGAGTGAGTAAGGTGTTGGAGTATGTATGTATGTATGTATGTATGTATGTATTTTTAAAAATAATTATAAATCTTAATTATAACTATATTTAAGAATTATGATTTATATTTGAATGGAATTTATAATATAATACAAAGTTAAAGGAAGTGGAATTTCTTTAATGATATAATGTATAATATTTATTCGTTCATTTACTTATCTACCTACTCCTCTCTATCTACAGAAAGATCACACGAATGACCAGTATGATAAGAATGGCGGTGTATATATAACTATACTTGAGACCTAATATAGACTAATTTGAAGATATGGAGATATAAAGACGGGGGATGAAGTCTGCAGTATACAAGTCAGGGGTTGGAGGTTAGGGGTTGGAGGTTGGAGATGGAGAGAGGTGTGTAGAGTTTGGAGGATGTAATTTTGATAATTTTGATGAGTTTAGAAGTTGTGAGTTGTGAGTTGTAAGATGTAAGATGTAAGATGTAAGACAAAAGATACAGAGGATAGAGGGAGCTTCGGGTGGGTGGGGATGCAGGCTCTGGGTTCTGGGTTCTGGATTCTTGATTCTTGATGGTGCTAGGTGAAGGAGTGGGTTATGGCTTGAGGGTACGGTGATATCAATTTAGAGGGTCTGGTTTAGGGTAGGGGTATTTTTGAATATATGTGAAGAAGAGTGAGTGGTTGAATGGAGAGTGAGTGAAGAGTGAGTGAGTGAAGAGTGAGTGAGTGAACAAAAGGTAAGTGAACGAGGACCAAGTGAATAAGAAACCACAAGAGCAACAATATCCAAGAATCAAAAAGTAAGTGAAGCTAAGCAACAAGGGAGAAATACTCGACAACTACAGTTTAGATGGAAAATAAAATCAACGGATCTCCTAAAATATTACATACTCATACATACATTACTAACTAATAGCAGGCCGGAAAAGAGTAACCTAACTCTTAATTAATAACATTAAAATACCTTGCAGATATAAATAATTACATTCAGGAAATTCATATCTATATCCATATCCATACCCAACACCGACAACGACTATTCACATTCACATTTACATTCATTCACATGTTCCATACTCTCTCTCTAATACACACAATAAAATAACTCGGCAAAAAGGGAACCTGTTACCGACTGACCCACGCCGCTTGAATGGAGAATGGATAATACCTAGGTACCTTAGTTCAAGAGAATGGACAAAAGAATACCTACTCGTGCTATCAAAAGATACCTACCAATCACGCGCCACTCATTTCCAACATTTCCAAGACACATGTGTATATATACTACCCAGGTATATAGTATAGTACATGAAAGTGGATATCAAAACTAAGTACGTGAGGACTCTGTAAGATTTAAGAACTGGCATTCTAAAGATAGAATTTACTGCAGATGGATGAATGAATGAATGAATGAATGAGTGAGTGAGTGAGATGGATAAATTATCCGAACTGAATACTGCTTGATTCAAGTGCATTGATTGGTGATGGTTATTATCACCTATCAGGACTCACTCAGGGGGGGAGGAGATTTTTTTGATTTTTTTTAAATTTCTCAACTGGGATGATGGTTAGATGGTATGATATGATTTGATATGATATGACATGGAATGCATAAGGTTTGGTTGGGATTGGATAATAGGGAAGGAAAAGGAAGCGAGCGGTATGTGATAAATAGATTGATTTATAGAGAGATAGATAGGTAGGTAGGTAGATAGTCTTACCGACTTATCAACTATTAGATACCTAGATAGGTAGAAATATGAGAAAGTTGCTATGTAGCGAAATAGTAGATGGATGCGCAAGCTAGATTAGTACCTATGTATATCATGAACATGGATCCGCGGAGTAATAAGTATCATCTGATGACAATCGGATACTCGAAATAGAAACAAAACATGATGATGGGAAAATGTTCGTTGAGTGTTTAGTGTTTAGTTTAGATAAAAGCTGCATACATAACCAATCGCGATGGGGAGATGATGGATAGCGAGGCTTTCGATAGCGAGGGATGTATATATTGGGCTTAGAGTGAAGTCTTGGAATGTGGGATGTCATCATCTGAAGCTTGTTCTTGTCGGTATAGTGTGTAATGGTGAGTATGTACTATAGAGGTGGAAACAGGGAGAAGTCTTCGGTTAAGAGAGATGGTATTTGAATTCCCCCCTGGCCTCGAACTTTCGAGTTTAGTCTTTTCGTGCCGAGGAGGAAAATACTAGTTTTTCTGCACGGTGAACGGTGAACCTGGCTTTTTCGGCCGAATTCTTCATAGTGATGGTAGCATGGTGTGCATGTAGGATTATGATGCATCTGCGCCATTATTCTCGTCTTGTCTTGTCTCGTCTTGTCTTGTCTTGTCTTGTCTTCTCTTCTCCCGTCTTGCCTTGCCTTGTCTTGTCTTTTATCTTGTGGTAGTCGATATTCTCATTTTGGATTGACTCATAATGCAACTACAATACACGAGGAGTTTGAATAATCCATCCCACCCACAAGAAGCATTGCATTGCATAACCAAAGAATCGGAAGATGAGTCAAGTGGAGCCCGCGTGGGCCACAGTAGACGATGAGGAGAAGTTTATAAATAGTCTGATAGTGGATCCCCGCAACTACATACCTTGCCTGTTGATCTTTTTGTGGATCCAAACTAACTATCTATCAAGCGCTCGGGGACGAACGGAAAGCTGGGTAATTAATTGCCAGCCGAGAGAAGTGAGATCATGCGCGCCTAGTTAGTTAGTTATAAGTTGGTGAATGATGATGAGTGGCTAAATACATTTCAACAACTCTTGTCGACCGGTCGTAAGCGACAGATGGTACTATGGACAATCCACTTCTGACAGCGGCTCATTTGCTTGCTGTGTGCCAATCGAATGGTAATATCAAAGTTTGAAATTTGTGGATAAGGTTACAGATGGTAGAGCGGGCACGAGTCTATCATAAGCGTTAGTATTTTCTTGTTCTAACTAAAAGTGTATAATATCTACTTTGAATCTTTCGAATCTAAACAATAAAGATGATGGGTGTCTCTTTGATGCTGCAACTTTTTATCAATATTGAATGATAGCAATCTTGTAAATATGTAATGCGATGTATTTGACGATTGTGAGGGGCCATGTGAAAAGAACGAAATACTTAATTTTTTTGGTAGATTTTAAGACGACCCATTTTTTTAATGCTGAAGATTAGACTGCATCAATGATGGGTTTGGCGACCACTTGGACGAATAACATGACTCAAATACCACCTAGTCGATAAACCGGAATCCGGCAGGAACATGAAGAAGATTCGAGTGGCAGGATTAAACGGGCGACAAGGAAAACAATGAATGAATGGACAGCAAGACGGTATGAAGTATGAACCCAAGATTAAACGTCTACGACGTCGTTGAATGAGGTTCGGAGAAACTTCTTCATCTTAGATTCCTAGTGAAAACCTAAACGTACATGTCACATGCAGATAATTGAAATGTAACGCAGCCATTTATTTGAGCAAATTGTACCGAAAATAGCAAATCAATCGGCGGAGATGCACAAAAGCTTCTATTTCGAGAACAATTAGCTGGACTACCCGGTTGTATTACGGTGACTGAGTTCTGATCAGTTTGATTGGATAAAGCTGCATCAATTAGTGACAATTCTTACTTATTGAGACAAGAGTAAAAGTCAGGGGTAGGTGAGGAGGTTGGTAAAAGAGCCGAATCAGATACTTTTAGATCTCCAAAGGAGGTATCATTCCATAATTCCACATGTCGGGAAAATAGTGGGAAAAGCATTGGGTAGTTAAAAGTTACTAATTGTCATGGGAGTGGAGCTAGATGCGGGATGTTTTTGTTTTTGGCGTCGCTACATCAAACATGAGGCAACTTTTGCACCACTTGGCGATAGATTAAGGTACCACATGCACACAAATTGGTAAGCAATTATTGAACCGTTCTTCCTCCCAGCTTATAGGTATCGATCAAGAAACCCTTAATCCATAGCAATTCTGCCACGAAGGAGGTAGGAAAACAGTTCCTGTCAAACCGGTAGTGATCAATGCCATGCCAGTAAACTTTTCACACTTGCAGGGCTACCCAGTAGGATATGTAGATACTTGTAACTTTCCCTACAGGCCCAATGAAGATGGTCCGAACATTAATGAATGTGGATTGAGCGATTATCCCCAAGTATGAAGCATTATTATGGAGTGTTGAAAGCAAGTACGTATAATAATAGCTCGTTTAAGGATAAATGAATTAACCGCTCGGGTATTTTTGTTGGTGAAAATTGGGCAAGGGATGAAGCTACTTCAAGTAAACGGCGAAACAGTGCGCGAATAAGAGGATGCGAGAAGATGGAGTACCGATATATATGCTTGCAACGTACTCGAGTGCACGTAGATTTGTGAATTTCAACGTTGGATTAAAGATTGTTTTGAGAACAGGTATAGTGAGCACTTGGATGTCGCATGATGACTGGCTGATCAGGTAATGTAGGAGGGTAGTAGACGGTAGGAGGGTAGTAGACGGTAGGAGTAGGAGGGTAGTAGACGGTAGGAGTAGGAGGGTAGTAGACGGTAGGAGTAGGAGTAGGGTAGTAGAGTAGCAGTGTAGCAATCAAATAAATGAGGTTATTTCCTTTTGTACCATCTTACCATGGTACAACAAAAAGGTACATTGAATATTTCATCTCTTGCATATGATGGTGATGAGGACAGGCCAAGGAAAATAGAGAGATGATGAAAATTAAATGGACAACCGAAAAAGGTATGCGGCACAAACAACACATTGGTAACATCTTACAATCCCAATCCAGCTATTGAGGTTAGAGTATGAAGAGCAGTCTTGTAAATATTTGGTAAAAATTCAAAGTTTATTAGATGAAGATACTCTGTATGGAGTACTCTGTATGTACATATCAAATCATCAAGGCTTGTGTAAATGGGTCAAGAAATGGGTCAAGGCCGGGTCATGATCAAGCATTAGATATTTTGGTCAGTTGTGCCTGGTGCGCTAAGTGGTTAGATTGGTCTAATTGGCTGGATTCCTCTAGTGCACGTCCGCTATTCGGCAACACTAAGCCAGATTCCCATTAGCTTCATCTCATTTCATCTTGGATCATTTCTATTCTTGACCTCTTTCTTTTCTTTTCTTCCTTCCTTTCTTGACCTCTTTTCGTGACCTCTTTCTTTTCTTCCCTTTCTTTCCTTCTTTCCTTCTTTCCTTCCACCTTCACTTTGATCAACATATTGTACCAAGTCCACCTTCACTCCCACACCAACAACAATCCTACTACTTTTTGGATCTGTAAGCAAAAAGAGGATAAGATATACAAGATGATCGAAGATAGAGGATTCAATCCTGGTCTCACAGAAATCAGGAACAGCAGCCCTGGTCTGCAATGCAAGCCCAAATGAAAAAGGTACAGTATCCACAACGAAGAGATCCACATTATTTACCATCATCGTATCATTCTACAAGGTTTATTATACTTTATTTTTCCGTTTCGTTTGATAATTTTACCTCCGCATTGTGCTAGTTTCTTCAGCGTCTGAATTCATTGACCAGGCCCTTGCTTATTTTATTTTATTTTATTTTATTCTATTGTTTCTATTCTTATTTCATCTGATGCTCAATAGAGTCCATTGACTCGGTTTTCTATAAGATGACTTCACTCTCCTCTCAGTTGTGGTAAATTATCAAACCTTCAGTCCCATCTCATCTTCATCTCTAAAAACATTACTTCATCTTCAACCTCATACGTGAACATCAATTCACTGCCTCCTCACACGCCATCAGTTTCAAAAACTTGATATTTTAACAGAGGCTTCCCAGTGTTGGACTATTTACTTCTCCATCCTTTCAACAACTCATATATATATCCCTCCACCTCAATTTGTGTCGACCACATTTCCAACCAGAACAATATCCACTTTACAACATAATTCTACACATCAGCAACATCATGCATTCCATCAGCAGTATCGTTCTTCTTTTGGCCTCGGCCGTTGCCGCTGTTCCAGTCAACACTGTATCAGCTGTCTCTTCAACTGATTATAGGTGTGGAACACCAACACTACCTGCCAATGGAGGTGCGTTTTTACCCTACAAGTTTTGCTCAGTCTTGTTTCAAGAATTACAACTAACATCTCTACTTCCAGGTGTTTCTGAGCTTCCATCACCAATTGGTACTTTCGCCTATGCTGCTCTCGGCCGTGGTATCCAAAACTACACCTGTTCCGCCGTTGGTGCTACTCCAGTAGCTATTGGTGCCGTCGCAAGTCTCTACGACGCTTCCCAATACGCCAGCTGCAACGGCGGCGCCGCTTTCAATCGTTTGACTGATATAGCTGCCTGGGTCGATCTCCCCTCAACTACCAGTGCTCAGTTCCTGAATCTCAATACTCTTGGCAAGCACTTCTTTGATGCTAGTGGCACTCCAACCTTCGACCTCTACACTGTCAACAAGATCTTGTACAGTGCCAAAATCGGTGATGTTCCCGCACCAGAGGACGCCTACTCAGGACCAGCTAATACTGGTGCCGTTGATTGGTTGTCATTAACTGCCAAGGCCACTTACACATCTGTTGGTCTTAAAGAAGTCTTCCGTGTTGAGACTAATGGTGGTAATTCGAAAAATCCTTGCACAAAAGTTGGTGTAGAGAGTGTTCCATACGCCGCCCAATACTGGTTCTACAGCTGACTCCCTGAGGCCGCTGATCCTTCTGACGATGATGACGTATGCGATAATTCGGAAGAGTAATGGATCGAGGTTCAGGAAGAGATGTCATTTCTCATGACTTTTAATGATACAGAATGGATGAAAGCAAGGATGAATGGCTTGGGCGAACACAGAAGAATGCATATGTAGAATATGCTTCTAGATGAGCAGGACAGCAGGAAAATTGGTCAAGCAAAAGCAATACCTCAGAAGGACATGCATTATTTGTACATATATTCATTTCTCTGTGATAGCTGGACTGCTACAGTTTTTTGCTTTCTCATGAGACTTTTTTTCAAGCATAATAAAATTTATATTATATCAAATTATCTTTCTGATCAATATCGTTTTCCTTTCCTTCTCCCTCTATTACTTGGAATATTAATTAGTACATGTTAACGTGTTATAAACCAAAGGAATCTCTAAATTTCACAATCCAAAGAATGCGAGCGAAAGGGAGTAACTTTCCATTTCTGTATGTAACAAAACGGAAGTTGAAATTTGAAACTTGAAACTTGTATTGCGAAGAAAGAAGAAAGAAGAAATCGAGATAATGCTCTCAACAACAAAAAAACAAACAAACAAACAAACAAACCCCAATACCGCCCCAAACAAACCCCCCCAACAACATCAATAATTCAACTGCTGATCCTCAAACAATTTCCTAAACAAAGAAGGCCGCGCGAGTAAATCCCCCGGAGCATCACATTCCATTAATTGACCATGATCGAATAGGGCTACGCGGTCGAAATCGAGGATGGTATTTAGACGGTGTGCGATGGCTATGATGGTGCAGTTGCTAAAGACTTCTCGGATGATTTTTTGCATTAGGGCGTCGGTTTCTTGGTCTACGCT
Source organism: Sclerotinia subarctica (assembly GCA_025389085.1). Lineage (NCBI taxonomy): Eukaryota > Fungi > Ascomycota > Leotiomycetes > Helotiales > Sclerotiniaceae > Sclerotinia > Sclerotinia subarctica. The sequence goes on from QRFI01000007.1 coordinate 1,118,788, forward strand.
GTTTTTGGGGGAGGAGGAGGGTGTTAGTTATGATTTGGGATTTGTTGAGGATGGGGAGTGATTGGGAGCGGGTTGGGTATTTGTGAATATGTGAATACGTAAAGATATAAAGAAAGATACAACATACTTGCTCGTCGCCTCATCCATAATCAAAATTTTCGCCGGCCTCACAATGGCACGCGCAAGACAAAAAAGCTGTCGTTGTCCATGACTTAGAATCTCGGCGTCCATCTCAGTATCCAAGTTACCAGTTCGTGGTATGATGGATTCTAACGATACCATTTTTAATGCTTTCATTAGAGATGCGTCGTTGGACACCTGGTGAGGATCGAGATTCTCCCTGAATGTCCCCTTGAGGAAAAATGGCTCTTGTGGTATTGCGTTTAGATGAACGCGGACTTTTTCTCGGGGGAGAAGACTGATGTCGATATTGTCGATGGTGATGCTGCCCTGTGATAGATCGAGCATGCGGAATAAGGTTAGGGTGAGGGAACTTTTGCCACTGGGGTTTTGTAGGTTAGGATGTATATGTATATGTATAAATATATTAGGTGGAATGTTTTCATACCTGCCACTTTTTCCACAGATTCCAATTTTTTCTCCGGGCTTGATGGAGAGTTCTACATTTTTTAATACTGGGTTGCTATTTGGGCTACAGGTTGTTAGTTTGATATCAACTCTATTGGCACCATCGCCACGGAAGAGGTTAACTGACTTGTAAGTAGCGAAAGCATTTTTAAACTCAACACTGCCATTTTGTGGCCAATCCTCACTCGGTATTATCATTTCTTGAGACGAAGTTTCGCTTTCCGACTCTGTCGTTTCACCAAACGTTTTAATTCTCGAGACGCTACCGATAGAAGTTTCCAGCGTGGTCCAAAGTATCACGATCTGTTTTAGAATAGTATTGAACGACATCAAGTTTACAAGCGCGAGACCAATATAACTGTGATGAGAGCGAGTGACGGTTGCAACACCGACCAAAATTATTACGATGGCTGTAGTCACCAGGTTTAAAATGACGGCCAGCCATTGTTGAACCATGAAGAGAAGGTATACCGGGCTTTGAGATGTATCTAGAAGCTTGGAATTGAGTTCCTGGTTGATTGCCGTCCAGTTAAAAGCTCTTATTGTTCGAAGTCCACGGAGAGTTTCGAGGAAATGTGTACTATAATCATTCGTCGTTAATGTTTGACCTTGGGAACATCAAGTGACAGTATCAAGGCGTCGTTTGAAAACAGACTGGGAAGACTTACTACAATGGCGACTTTGCGTCTAATTCCAGTAAACGGAGTTGACGGGAAGTTCTGAGGTAAAATTTCTGGATATAGTACAGAACTGCAAATAACACGGGATACGAAATTGCTAGGTATGGCGATGCAACAGCAATGATTATTGCCTGTCCAATCATCATAAAAATCAAAGCAGCTATATTCATTAGCGCGTTTGGAAGCTCTGTATCGATCAGCAAAATATCTTGTGAGAATCTATTAGTAATAGATCCCGAATCGGTCGTATGAAAGAAACTCAAAGGTGCAAATATTGCAGTTTTAAGAAGTCTAAAGTGTAAGTTCTTGCCCGACTTCTTGGCCATTGAATTGAGTCCATGTTGCGCGAGAAGTGTGACAGAAAGTAATCCAAGTAATTGGAAAATACTGTATACTGTGAGATACATTTTGTTATTGTCGTTTGCTTCTGACCACCAGCTTAGCCAGACAAGTGGGAAGTTGTAGAAAAAGCCAAAGGACGCTGCAAAAAGCAGATAAGGGATCATGTTGAGAAGCCCGATAGATGTAAAATAATACCAATAGACCGAAAAATCGGTATTATTGTTTCCTTCAGTAGTGGCAGCTGAAGCATCAACTGCCTGCTCATTCGACTCAATAATTGCATCTGGAGCTTCAGCATTTGCTTTCAAATTGCTTTCCAGGACCTTCAAGTTGGATGTTACCAAGCGCTGAGTGTATCCTTGTTTACTAAGAAGCAACTGTGGACTTCCTTGCTCAATAACGGTTCCATTAGTTCCAAGAGCGACAACGTGGTCAGCAAATTGTATGAGATCGACATCATTTGTAAAAAGCACTACGGTGGTGTGTTTCCGGCAAAGCAGTCCTTTAGAGCCAAAAACACCGTTGAAAACGCGCTGTTTGGTAGTTGCATCAAGGCCGTTGAAAACATCGTCAAAAATAGCGATATCATTTCTTGCATAAACTGCTCTTGCAATTGATACTCTTTGTTTCTGGCCTCCACTTAAGCCCAGTCCATTAGCGCCGACTAGGGTTTGGTCTCCGGATGGTAAGATGTCAAGATCGTGGGTCAGCGAAACAGCATTTATGACACTATCGTACCATAAATTGTCAAAAACTGAAGATCCAATGATATTTTCTCGTAGTGTGGCGTTGGTCAAAAATGGAGTCTGGTCGCAGAGTGCAATTTGAGACGACGAGAGTTGTACGATGCCTTCGGAAAATGGAATTTCTCCCAGAATGGCATTGCATAGAGTTGACTTTCCAGAAGCTACAGGTCCAATCACCATAGTAAGTTGTGATTTTGGGAATTCGATGTCTATGTTATGAAGGGTGTGGCAGTTTTCTATCCAACCAAATGCGCCTCCTTGAATTTTAATGCTGACTTTATTGGGTAATGACATGGTAGTAAGGCTCAAAAAATTAGATGATTTTGTTTCTCGGGAGAGTTCCAAATCGTCTAGTGGAATATCGCCCGTGTTTGCCGTGAAAGTATCACTCCTCGCCGAGACATTAGAGCCAAAGTTTTCCCGCTTGTCTATTAAAGATGGGCGCTCTAAGAATTGAGATATACGGCCGAAGGAACTAATGGCTGCTGCAAGTTGAGGGATGACTTGAAATAGTTGTGTCAATGGCTGTGTTTCGAGCAAAAGTGTTGATATAGATGTATAAACTACTGTTGAGGCGAATGCTCCACTACCATGATTGGCTACATTAATGAATATAGCGAAAGTAACGACTGGAGATATCATTTCAGGTAAGAAAGCTAAATCTTTTGTTAGTCATCTTTACAGTAGTTAATTTCGGATTGTGTGGTCACCGAAGAAAGCGGTAATAACTTCTACTTGTCGAAACGCTTTCGCTGATTTGAGTTCGGTGAGTCTCAACGTGTGAATTGTTTTGAAAAGTTTTTCCGTTAGACCCAACATTTTGACCCCTTTTATTGCTGAGAATGTGGCCGCTGTCGTAGCTAATTTTATGTAAGCTGATTTGTCTCCTGCGGAAGTATTAAGTTACTGACCCACTCGCTGTTGTATAACAGACATCCACTCGCGTTGGTGGATATTTGCTCGAGAACTGAGCCAGAATGAAGCAGTACCGCAACCTACATCAAATTGTGAGTCATGCATGTGTTAGAGTTGAGTTCAAGCATACCTGCAGCGATGACCAAAGGAGCAAAGCAAGCAAAACCGACTTGTGTGTATAAGAGCCAGCTTGCTAAGCCTACTTCGATGATGTTGGCCCATACTTCATGCATCTGTCTTAGTGCATACATAATACGTTCAGTATCTGCACTCATTAGAGTGACTGCTGCAGCATTGTCAAATTCTCCAATGCCGATCTGGGTTGTTTTATGATATATTGCAGATACTAAGACACCACGTATCATGATCAATGATCGATAAGTCAAACGATAATAGATGGCAGTGGAGATCTATGGCCTGGTAAGTATTCGATTCATAAGATTGAGAGTATGCAAGGACCCTACCGTTATTCCTAGATAAACGATACCTTGATGTAGTTGTCAGCTCAATAAGTTATACGGAGGAATAAAGCATTACCGTAAGCTCCGACAAGACCATAACCTTGGTTTGTTGTATTTTCGGTAACAGGTTGTTGTAGGTAGTTAGTAAATCGACGTATTAGAAGTGGTTGACAAAAGTTGAAGCCAATTAGACAGACTCGTGGAATCATTGCAACGAGTATTGAACCTATAAGGGCCCTGAATGTCGCATAAAGAGCGCGATAGCTACCGGCCTTCTCTCCTGCTACTGAAATTAGATGACGAAAGGCATTAAAATTAAAGAAAATCTGATTCCAACCCACCTCGTTCCCAAGCAATTTGGAATTTAGGCAATAGGTTTCCAGTTGAAAGTTCCTCAATGAGTGGATAAAGATCTCCAAGTGCTAAAATGTTCTTTCGTCCTCGAATCAAAAGATCTTTCAGCCACCAGAATACTGCCTTGTTAAAAACACCGCTCTTTTCTTCAGGGCCATATTTCTTATAATCATGATATAGTAATTTGTCTTTTCCCCCAGCTTCGAGCAGGAACATGCATAATTTCAGAGCTAGTGAAGCAGAGAAGACTCCTGCGATAGCTATGTCGTTATCAATCAACCAAATTGTCCTGAGTTGAACAGCATCGAAAATTAATGTGCACAGCAGATACACATTCAGTATAGTCGATGGACGGATTGATTTAATGTGCTCCTGATACGACAAGATACAAAGAAATACTACCACTACATTGTATAATACAATTGAAGGAATGGCGGTTCGTGTATTTTGTGTGTTGCGGATAGAATATAGAACAAGAAGGACAATCTGAAGTAGACCATATAGAATAATGAATAGCTATGAATTGTAAGTCTTTGTTTGTATTCTTGCGATGCAAATGGGATGCAAATAATCATTCTCACCAATTTTAATAGTTGGGCACCGGAGCCTGATACTCTTCTAGGTTGTCTATGCAAGGAGTAGATCTTTTGTGATGAAATTAGGATGAAAAGAGTAGAAGGGAGTATAGAAAAGAAGCTTTGTTCAAAGAGTAGGGTGAAATCAAAATCCTCTCGGCATCCTCCTCGAATGGTAGGACCAAAACTATCATCAGTACAAATGCTTGATTGATTCATGATTATCTTGGATTGTATCAATTGACAGATGTTGATAAGCAGCCAGCTGTCTTGCTAGCGGATGATAAGTGGTAAAAAAAATACTTTTGGAGATTAAATCCGAATCATACTCATACTCTTGTATTAAAAGCTAAGATTTCTACTTGGAAAATCAAAGCAAAATGATTATTGATTAATCCGCCATTGAATTCGAATTTCTTTCTATGGTTGTAGGTGAGTAGTGTTTGGCAATGTTCTTCCGATTCATCCTCATCAGCCTCTAAAAGATAAACTTCTTATCATCATCTCCAATATTCCTGACTTGCTTCTAGATTTCATTGGTCGATGAGTATAGGATCGTGATGGTATCTTTCAAGCATCATCCGAATTAGGTAGGTGCGGAAGTAGAATAGGAGATTGCTGGGAATTGATGACAAGTATAAGTTGTGGAGCTTCGTCTTCGTTTACAACCATTCAGCCAATCAAATATCATGAATCGAACAAGTCGCTAATGTTTGAAAAGCAGGGGAAGAAGATGTCGCTCCCGTCTGAGATACCTAGCTAGCTAGCTAGCTAGTACCTATTACCCATCATCATGTCAAATTCTCCTTCACTCTTCTCAGCTCCAACATCCCTTCTCTCCCTGCATTCGAATTGCCCAGTATTCTCGCTCGACATAACCGATCGATGACTGCATCACTCAGAAACCTTAAGCTTCACCATGGCAACTCTTAATCCATCAGCCGGCGAAGAGACACCTCTCTTGCCTGCGCCACCGCAGATTTCCATCGTCTCTTCGTCTTCGTCTTCGAGATGGTCTCGATGGATTTCTGATCGACCATATGCATCCTCTTGCATCCGCCGGGCACGTTCACCTCACGTGATAACGGCTATCGTGCTTGCATCTTTACTTTGGCTCCAGTTTGGGGGGTATTTGATGGCAGTACCAGTATTGAGAGTTTACGAGGATATCATCTGCCATCACTACTATGATCGTCTGCAGGGTGCCGGTAAAACAGTGCTGCTGGGAAACATCGATGAGAGCATGTGTAAAAAAGATGATATTCAGAATGAATTGAGTATCGTGGTCGCAGGATCTCACTTTCTTGGGGCAATAACAGGTAAGTAGTGACGGAAAAATCCAATTGTTGAAAAAAGAACTAATTCAGCACAAGGTCTTATTGCGACAATACCGTATGGTATGCTTATGGACAGGTATGTACCAATTTCGATGGACTATTATTCTAAATTTCTACATGTATTCACAAATAGAAGAACATCCCTAAGCTATCTTTTCGAAAGAAGCCAACTGTTCATTGCTTTTTAAGACGATGCCAACAAATATTAATACTAATACCTAATAGAATTGGACGAAAGCCAATTTTCATGTTAGCAATGATAGGTATAGTCCTTGAAGCTCTGTGGGGATTGGTGGCCATGTGGTTTTGGCGTACGCTTCCCCTCCGCCTCGTTTGGCTCAGTCCCGTTTTTACCTTGATCGGGGGTGGAACAAGTGTAGGAAGCATGGTATTTTTTGCTATCATAAGCGACATCACTCCGGAAGCAAAGAGGTAGGCTTATTTTCTGACTTTCAGATATCAGAGCAAACACTAACGAGTACAGAACGGATGTATTCTTTCTGGCCGCCGCTACGGATCTTGTTGCTCAGCTAATTGGCCCGTCTATGGCTGCTATCTTGATGGCCAAGTCTCCGTGGATTCCTCTTACTTTGGGGTTATTCGCTATTATCCTCGGAAGTCTCCTCCTAATATTCATTCCAGAAACACTACACATAAATCAGATTTCTGATCCACCGCATCACTCCTCTCATTCCAACAATGACTTCTCCAATATCCCAAAATCGCAAAAGTCCCTTTTACCCACAATCAAACATCAGATTTCAGCTAGGCTCCAATCTCTGAAATCCTCAATCTCAATCCTCAACTCTGCGCCTCTAATCCTGCTTCTCGTCACCTTCGTCATCAAACATTTCAGCGGTCAATCTGTCGATATCTCCCTCCGCTATATTAGTAATCGCTTCCACTTCCCTCTCCGCTACAGCTCCTTCCTCTGGTCCCTCCGCGCTGGAGTAGAAATCATCCTATTTTTACTCGTCCTCCCCACCCTGTCACGCATTATGACTACCCGTCTCCAAATGCCCCCTGCAAAGAAAGACCTCTACCTAGCACGGGCCTCAATCCTATTCCTCACCCTTGGATCCATCTTGATCGCCGCATCTCCAACACTACCGTTGGCAATTCTCGGGATGGCAGTATTTACTCTAGGCGCAGGGTATATGTCCATAACGCGCTCCCTGGTAACGACGCTGGTCGATCAACATCACAAAGGACAATTGTATGCTGCGGTGGCGGTGGTTGAGACGATCGGAAGACTAATAGCAGGACCAGCATTTGCACAGCTTTATATTGTAGGATTGAGGTTGAAAGGCGCTTGGGTTGGGTTACCGTTCTTCGGACTAGGTATCATATGTGGTTTGTCAGGGATAGCGGTCTGGAGTGCCGGCTGGGTGATGAGTAGGAGAAATTGGGATTGGGAGAATGGTAGTAATAAGAGTGTGGGAGATTCGGCAAATGAAGAGGAGGATGAAATTGCAGTGTTAGATGAGGAAGAGGTAGTGCGATAACCAGAGGAGTCATGGTGATTTAGTATATTAGATTTGGAAATGATCAAGACAGATATAAGAAGGTGGTTTTCATATTATACATATATAGACTGTTTAGATTCAATTTAATATGGTTATGAATTTTACACAAGTAGAATATTGACCAACAGTGCTTAGCAAATTACTTAAGCTTCCGCAAGTGTGGAAATACACAGGTAATCTTAGATATATGCGGGAAATGATGCAAGAGTCATCAGTAACAGCTCATTCCAAATCATCATTATCATCTTCCCACGGATTAATGGTTCTCTTTATACATCATATCTTATCTTATTTCCCATTGCCCAATATCTATATATAAAACTACATACATAATCACAATCAAATCACAACCACACGATTATTCGAACCATCTCATATCTCACAATTTACATTTACAACCAGAAACCCCCATATATTTAGATACTCACACAACACAACACAAGATAAAATAACATGACAGAAAATTCACAACAAAATCAAATAGGAAAAACAACACATATTTCTCATCTCATTCATTCTAACCAACTACCTCCTACTAACAATCCTCATACCTATATCCATCTCCAAACCTCCAAACCTCAAAAAAACTAACATCATAACTCATGAAAGTAATCCAACCAATCAACAAACTACCAAATACATCAAACCTAAAATCCCAACCTCAAGAACAACAAGAAAAAGCAAAGAATAAGAATAAGAATAAAACAGAAGAGCAGGGAAATTTCCCATAACCCTACTCTACTCGACTCTACTCTACTCTACTCTTACGACTTGAAAGTCTCTTATCTGCAGTGTGTGCAATCTTTGCTTGTAGGCTTGAGAGGAAGGAAGGAGGTGATGTATCTAGGTTGAGGTGGTGGCCTCTGCCTCTTCGGAGTAGTCTGCGTACTGGATTACGCTGGGAACGAAACGTTTGTCTTTGGCTGAGGCCTCTTCGGAGTAATCTGCATACTGGATTACGCTGGGGACGAAACGCTTGTTTTTGTTTTCGGTTGGGGCTTCTTCGGAGTAGTCTGCGTACTGGATTACGCTGGGGACGAAGCGCTTGTCTTTGGCTGAGGCCTCTTCGGAGTAATCTGCATACTGGATTACGCTGGGGACGAAACGCTTGTTTTTGTTTTCGGTCGGGGCTTCTTCGGAGTAGTCTGCGTACTGGATTACGCTGGGGACGAAGCGTTTGTCTTTGGCTGAGGCCTCTTCGGAGTAATCTGCATACTGGATTACGCTGGGGACGAAACGCTTGTTTTTGTTTTCGGTTGGGGCTTCTTCGGCGTAGTCTGCGTACTGGATTATGGTGGGGACGAAGCGTTTGGTGTTCTCCTCATCCTCAGCGTAATCGGCATAAGGAATAATAGTGGGAACGAATCTCTTGGCCTTGCCCTCGGAAGAGTCCTCAGAGTAGTCGGCGTAAGGAATGATAGTGGGAACGAATCTCTTGGCCTTGCCCTCGGAAGAGTCCTCAGAGTAATCGGCGTAAGGAATGATTGTTGGGACAAATCTCTTGGCAGCACCTGGAACTAGTCTCTGTGAGTCTTGTGTTCGTAGAATGCTGTGTTTCATGGACTTACTAGCTTTGGGAGCAGGAAGAGCTGCAACCAACGTGCTAAGCACGGAAAGTGAAAAGACAACTGAGCCGGTCTTCATTGTGTTGTTTTTGATGTTTGAGGAATGGTACTTGGGTAGGTAATGCTTGGAGATTTGTGATGCTGTTGAAGGAGATGAGATGAGTGATGGTTTTCTTCTTGGTCAAGAGAATGCCTTTGCTTTATACTTTCGAATGTCTGGATGTCGGCTGGAAACATATCACTTTGCGTAAGCTTAATCTTTGAATTCAATGCGTGGGTAGCACCATCTGCCGATCAAAGTAGCTTTACCTTCCTCATGGAGTTGTGGATTGTCATGAGACTCAATCTCGATGGTACATCAGATAAAGTCTTACGAATCAGTTGTCGTGAGATAAGGAATGGAAATAAGAATCTCGGGGAATGATTCCCTAATCCATTATCCTATCATCACAGATTACCTGGATGCGTTGTTAGAATCATATGTTCTCACATGCAAGACAATATGCAAAAGCGAAAATGCCATCTTTGAAGATATTTCGTGCTGTAGGAGCAGTTTGCTTGACGATGTATCATCAGATCTTTTCCTATTTCAAAGCCCAGTACAGCAACACTACAGCCTAGCTTGTAGATAGCTATAGATCGCCTCCTCTTCCTTGCTGGAGGATGTTTCAATTGCTCGATATTTCCCACAAAACAAAGATAAGTGGCGTGACTGGCCTATTTACTCGTCTTATCAGGAGCCAGGTTCTCCTTATGGCAGATAGAACCTCTAGACAACATATGGAGAAAGGCTGTAATGGCGCAACATGAAGCAACCATAATAGTAGAAATCAATACGTCCTCTCTTGGCATCGAGGTATGATGATATGGGATATGGTAAGAACTCAGAACATTGACGAAAATGTCTGGGATGTAAACGACATGGCCATTAAACACTAGTCGGCAATGACGGAAAATTAAGAAATCGTCACGGGTAACGAGCCATCGTTCAGTTAAGCTTATGCTAGTTTTCTCCACGTACGTCCTCGCGTATGTGAAATGAAGATTGCGGATACCAGGAACGATGATGATGTCGAGATACCACATACACTAGCATATAGTTCTTTTCCAACAACAACTTCTAATTGATGGGGAATATCCGAGCAGGTTGATTTGGAATCCTTCAATCTAAGATCGGCAGATGCTGGGGACGGTATTGAGCAGTAGTAAGCTTTACACAAGCATTCTCCAAGCCGTTCGTTCCCGTCTACGCAAGCTTGGTCTAAGCTAGCGACATGACCTTTTAACGCGTGCGTAAGAGATACCGTGGGTTATAGGACGAGATTGGTGAATGATAATGAGTGCTCGCAGCATGTAGCAACTAGCTTCTACTCGTCACAGGATAAGCCACCACAGGAGAGAGAGATCGTTCACTTGATAGGCAGATAAGAAAGAACCCTAATGTCCTAGCACCAGCTTCCCCTCCCATACTCCCACAGAAAGGCAAACAACTAACAACGCCAAGAATATTTTATGGAGGAATGCCATCCGAGCCCCTCACCCGAAGTTAAAACATGTGCAAGGTTGAAGTGCTTGGTCATAGGCCACTTTGTACTCAACTTTCAAGTTAAAGAGATATCTAGAGCCCCGGCATTAGCGATCTACTAGTTAATGCAGGGTGTCAGATTTAAACTCAATCTATGAAATAATTCCCCGCTATATTTGTTGATCAACACCGAATCAGAATAACACCGTATAGCTATTCATTTGGATGATGTCCGTACTTCGATCAAGTTAGAGATATCAAGAAATCTCAATATCAAGTTTTCGCTTGATTGCTTGCCACAATATTGAGTTCTTTTCTCGAAAGCTTGTCCATTGCGTTCATATTTTCTATACTCTCTGACGCGGGATTCATTGATTCAATTCTTGCACTGCTAAACTTTTCCTTAATCTTCATCATGTCAGACAAACATTCAATTCACTCGGAAGATGAACCTTCTTGGAGTCCAAAAGATGTCGAGGAAAGTCTTCTTCCCGAAGAAATCAACGGGCTAAACAAAGGCAATAAAAAGTGCCATCGCTCTTACCTCCGGTGTTATACGGGTCAAATCATATCTTTTTGCTTGGGTGCTCTTTTTGCATTCATCACGCTTAGTCTGGCTTGGAGCAGACCAAGATTTGATTCCAAATTAGAAAATAATCAATGGAGTATATCTACTCTTCCCTCATATTCGCTGGTTCATGCTAACACAATCGTCTAGTCCAGAACACAGAACTCCGAGGTCTTGTATCAGCGCCTACAAAAAAAGTGAGATTCGATGGGACATTTAATCGTTCATCTCCTTACAAAGGCCCGCCATCGCCTGAAGTTGATGCATTATGGGATGAGGTAACAGAATGTAAGTGTTATTGTTCCTTTATAGACATTCACTAAAAAATCTGAAGTGGGAGTCATGAGTATTTCTGAGGATGTCTTCCAACACCTGAACGCCTCCAAACACGCAGTTAAACTGCCAAGTAGCCTTGGAGGTGGCCGACTCGCAGTTTTTGAGACAATCCATCAAATACATTGCGTGGTAGGTGGTCCAAAACTCGATTCAAAATATTGTCGTTAACATTATCGAAGCAAACGTTATGGCAAGCAGCATATCCTGAGCATTATACCAAACAAACAGAATTCAAGATCAGTGACCCAAAAGACTGGTATGATCACCTAGGTGAGTCACGTTTAAACTAAGAGCTCTGCAACTTTGCTAATTTAAAAACTTAGACCATTGTGCGGATATGCTCCGACAGAAACTGATGTGCGACGCTGATACTGGTATCGTCACTTACAATTGGATGAAGGGACATACAAATCCCCATCCGAATTTCAATGTCCAGCATGATTGTCGCGATTTCAATGCTATTTTAGAGTATGCTCGTGATAATCAAGTGGATAAGGAGAACAGTGTACGGATAGATGTCAATCGGTTGAAGCCAGACGATGGACTGATAATGGAATTTGAGGGGGAGCCTCCATTTGACCCTGATGCAGTGCCATCCATACATCAGCAATAAGAGTTGTAAATTAGTATACCTTAAGGAAATTAGCCTGCATTTTTAGCAGAATTCGTAGCGATAAGAATGTGCATTTGAATTAGCTCGATTGGAACGAAAGAGCCCAATGGTCTATCTTATGTGACAATAATCAAACTGATGCATTTTTGGATGCATTGAAGTGTGTTTGCCATGCTTAGACCCTTACTCCACTAGGTATGATGTGGGGGAGCTAGCAGTGTTATCATCCTCTCACTCGACTTTACTTTGACCGGACTGCATTAGTTGGCGCTTAATTCCCAGTATATCTCTTCAATGTCAACCTGACAGATGTCATTAACAGGCAATAGCTGAGTCTTTGGCAAGATCCACGGTTACAGTTGCTTAAAACTACCGGCTTGATAAAGATGAGAGCAGGTTAAATCTGACAGTGGCGAGGGAAAGTGATTGTGATTAGTGGACGACTAGTCACTATGAGGCAAGCCTTAGTCTATATTTAGCATGGCTTCCGGAAGTGTAATTCCGCCATAACAGCAAAGTAGCACGGCATTACAGTACAGGAGACCTTCCTCGAATAAAAGGCACTTGCTTAATCTTTCAATCTTAGAAATCCCCGAAAGATAAATTCCTTTTTAACTTTTGCTCGTCGTTTTGTTTCTCTGCCCCAACTTGTAGTGGCGAAAACTTGGAAATCACCGACGACTTCCCTGAGTTCCTCTCAGATCCCAAAGTAAGTTCATTCTAATGCAAAATTATCCACCGACATCTCTTATCATGAACTACCCCGCACCCGCTCCCACTCAGCCATCGCGCAATCTTGGTCACTCTCCCCACTCTGTTCTTTCGCTACGCCACTGAAGCACCAGATGCTAATCTCAGATCCGGATCTTTCTTCAGTGGATTATACGGATACTACCTTCTATTTGGGAGATGACGTCAAAAGACAGATTAATCAGAACAGGGAGATAAGGAACGCATTTTAGACGAACATGCTTTAACCTTAAATAGGAGAAGATCTAAGTTCTGAGTGCTGTAAACAAACCAATCCAGATTTAAGTACGCGTTTCCAGAATGGTGGAGCCCTCGTAAAAGTAGAAGCCAATCGGAGTACCTAGACGTGCGCCAAGCCAAGATCAAGAAAAGGTGGACCATCTTAATAGATAACAACCTTTAGTCTAGAGCAACAAGGTTTAGAATACCCGCACATCCGCCATACTTCTGTTTGACGTCAATGCACTATATGGATAAGCATGTTTGTGATGAACATACGCAGCGCAGGCGGATCTTGAAGTGCCAGGACGCAGGAGTAGTGAAGATCACCATATCTTCTGCGATGCTTACATTAAGCTCTTTCGTATATCCCTATCGCTTTGATAGATACCAGTATGTCAAAGCTGAAGAGGCTTACAGTAACCGTACACTGTAAGCTCATTTTTGTCACTTCTCCTTGCAAAAGTCCAGAGTTACTTTTCAGTCCTCTCGTCGAGAGTGATTAACACCATGAGCCACATTCAAACCACATCTCAATTTTTGTCCTCGCGAAGAGGTTACCAACTCCCTTCTTTGGAAAATGATCAGTTACCTTCTCGAAAAGGCTGCAATTCTTGTCATCCGATTTTCAACCGTCAAGCAGTGCTCATCTTCTTCCTCTTTGCGTTTGGAATAAGTGTTAGTTTTGTAACTGGGCGTTACTACATACCATATCAAGATGCTGCCAGTAGATGTCAGCCAAACATAGAACGTAACTTGACCCTTCTCAGTGTATACTGAATTCGATGCATCAATGGCATGTAAGCTGATTATTTTTTCAGTACCTTTACAGGAACATAAGTTTGTTTACAACCAGACATTCGTCGAAGCTGGTCCAACCGCAGACAAGGCATGGGAGTCACTGTTTCCAGTCCAAGGAGGATATTTCCGTCACCCAACAGTCTCTCCAGCGCGTGCCAATTTCGCAGTCTTTCATCAGTTGCACTGCCTGGACAAGATGAGGCTAGCATATTGGGCATTATACGATGGCAGTCTGGCAGTACATAATGGAGCGCCGGGGGCTGATTTTGATCCGAACAGCCTATCCGATCATTTTGCTCCCCTCCACATTACTCATTGCTTCGAGCTGATAAGAAACGCTTTGGTATGTAGACCTGACACAACAGTCGAAGTCAAAGACTTGAAAGTCAACGGAGTCACAGGCTTTGAGGCTGAACATTTCTGTGTTGATTGGAATCAATTAGTCAATTGGGTTTCGAAGTGGGAGAATTATGGCAAGCCGGTTACTAAGTAAAAGAATATCAGTACTCCATGTATAAAATTTTGCTGTCCACCTCACAGTCTCTCGTTGCCATCTATAGCAAACGTAATAACGAAGTCTGCCTCAAAACCTAGCCCAATGTAAGAATGTAGGCAATATATGACACAATATGACTAGCCTGGCAATACTTCTAGTCTCTGAGCCAGTGCAAAGGATGTTCAATGAAGCTTAAAATCAAATCCGACGGGACTTTCTAACGACCTGACTCATTTGGTGCTTGAGATATGACCTTGTTCAAGCTACTGCTTACGAGGCATCTATGTTCTTCAACCTTCAAGTTTCAACCGTAACAAAAATTGCTATACGTTGATATCTATTGAGCCAATGTTACTGCTCAACCTATCGGGTTGAATGTTCTTCAAGACTCTTCATCCGGGCCGACACGCTCAGGTGTTATAAACAAGCCCGGGACAGGGACGACGTCGCTTTCGTTCCATTCTGATCCTTCCATGAGCACATAAATTATTTGATACACAGCTGCCCATCTTCACCAAGGCCACTGTCCCAAGCACGGGGAATGTGTATCAGAACCTGCGGTGCCGTGTGATTTTGCTCTTGCGCTTCATCGCCTTTTTCGCTCCAGGCAGGCAGCCAGGTTGCGTCCGATACAAAATTCCATCAGCCGATCCCCTTGCGTGCGTGGTGTGTGTAGAGACGATGAATTGATGACTACAGCCGTTTCAAGACACATGAATACGGCATTAGTAAGACACATAGCGAAAAGAAATGTCGCACTGCGTGAGCGTGAAAATCTAGGCGACGGCTGGCACCGAGTGTGTGTAAACGGGAATTAAGTTCAACTATAAACTACCAGTACTTCATCCCGTTCCTTCACGGTTTATTCGGGACGCGGAACTGCTAAGGCCTTGGTCGTTCCGGCAAAAAAGGGTACCGTGTTGTTTAGGAAGCACGTCTCCCTCGAGGCCTACTGTGTCTAGGGTTTTAAGTTGTTGAACAGGTTGAATTGATGACATAGCTACTGATGGTCATGCTCTTAAAGATGCGCTGTTGGCCACCTGGTTTGTAAATATATGGGAGAGATATCCCACAAGAAACTCCATATTCGAAATCTGAGATGAGCAATAATTTATGCGTGAGTGAGTTCATACACTTTGGTTGATCTTTAGTCTTCTGCCTATACCGCTGGCCACTCTGTTTCCTTCTTGAAGTAAGGATGAAACTTTTCTTCTATGGTTTTTTGAACATAAAAGTGTAATTGGCGAGAAGGGATGACGGGTTCCAGAATCGAAGCGTAAGGTTGCCAATCGAGGATAACTAAGGGCCTTAGACTCAATTGTTGAATAGGGCGAATGAAAATCACGCCAGTGGATTGTTCCAGAAAAATAATCAATCCAATAACTGTATTCAAAGTTGAATGAGCTTAAAATGAAGCTTTTAGTTGATGAATATGAGCATTTAATTTCGTGCTGATCGTATAAAAAAGTAATGATCATTATCATCAAGGCCAGAGAATCAACCTTTTTGGCCGAGCTCGGAGAGGATAAGACACTTTTATACAGCTGGTATGCTCTAGCACACCATCTATTCTGTGTTCCTGGAAGATTCCTCATCAGCAAGTAACCCCAAGATTTCCTGCTCTGAAAACCAAGCCTTGACACTATCAATGACCTTCTCCAGTTCATCGCCTCCTTCCATAACATCATCCAAATTATGCACACTCAATCCACTTCTATGATCTGTGACTCTCTGCTGTCCCCAATTATACGTCCTAATCTTATCGCCTCTCCCCATTTTCGCAACTCCAATCACACTTCTCCTCAAATTAATCAATTGCTCTTCTCTAGCTTCCCGTTTTGCAGCCGCTAGTCTGGACCGCAATACTTGCCACGCTTTTTGTCGATTTTGAAGTTGACTCCGCCCTTCTTGCATACTGACTACTGTATTGGTAGGTACATGCGTTAAACGAACCGCCGAATCAGTCGTATTAACGTGTTGACCACCTGCTCCCCTCGCTCTCATAACATCTGTCCTTACATCCGCCGGATTGACATAATAATCACTATTCGGATCATTTAAATCTGCCTCCCAATATTCCTGCCCCTCCTGTCCCGTCGTGGGGAAGCTAGGTAATACCATCACACTCACCGCACTAGTATGTGTTCTTCCTTGTTTTTCTGTCGCAGGAACTCGTTGAACTCGATGGACGCCCGCTTCGCCGCGTAAAGAATCGTAGGATCCGGGTGTTTCGATTTCGAGTACGACTTCGGAGATTGGCGCATCGGAGCCAGCACCCTCACCATCAGTGGTTTCATATTTGATGATTGTGGAGCGAAATCGTTTGCGCGCACAATATGCTCTATACATGCGTAAGAGATCCGCGGCAAAAATGGCGGCTTCACCCCCTCCAGCTCCAGGTCGAATTTCAACGAGGCATGGTAGTTCCGCGAAAGGATGTTTGGGGGTAAGACTGGTCGTGAGGTTTCGAGATAATTCTTCGAGATGTGCGCTCGTGGTAGTGAGATCTTCGACTGCTAATTCTCGTAGTTCTTCATCTGTGGATGAATCCTGCAATAATGCATCAAGCTCTGATAGTGACTCTTTTGTTTCTTCCCATTTCTTTAACGCTGTCGCTACGTCTTGTAATTCTCCAATCCGTTTTGCAATCTTGGCGTTGAATGACTCGGAAGTTTCGCTGCTCAATCGCTCATGTTCTGCTGCCAAGTTACGAGCTCGCGCAAGTAATGCTGGGGAAAATGTACTACCACTGTTTGCTGTTCTTCGTGTAAGAGAATGTGAATGGAGGAGTAAGTTTGAAGACTAACAGATGGTGCTGGAGAAGCGTGTGAAAGCCGTTGATCGCCTTTTACCAGGCTTCAGTGATGAATCTATACATCGTCGGCATATCCAAGGAGCCCTAAACATTCTCGTTGGACTGACTTCTTTTCAATTATTTCTCTGATTATTCCGTTACATGCTTCTTCTTTTTTGGAGGCTGAAGCACAGACCATTTCTTGGAAAAAGTGGCTTCAAGCGGCCGCTCTTACAGAGTGGCGCTCAGAGTGGCGTTCAGAGTGATGTCTTACCCGCTCTATATTTGTGACCCCACGTTTATGTTTCGTGCTATGATTGCCGAAATCGGGATTATTCTTCCTATATTGGCATTTAAATAAGCGGAGTGTGAATGGAAACTTTAGGAGTTCATTTCTAGTTCTTTTACTTTTGTACATTTATTTCTTCCTTCCTTTGTGTATAGTATCTCCAGCTAGATTCAGATATACATACATTTCCTATCAAGAACATAGCCGAAGACTGGTAGATTCAAGACTTTCACCTGCTTACAATAAAATAACATTTTCAGAATGCCACTCAATCTGAGTTCGGTCTTTCCCGCCGCGGACCCTGAGTTTGTAACATTCCCGAGTAGGAGAAGTGTTGTTCATGGCACTGAGGGTATGATCGCTTGTACTCAGCCATTGGCTGCTAATTGTGGTCTCAAAGTTTTGAATGCAGGTGGAAACGCTGCCGTAAGTTGGCATTAATCTAAAAGCTTCACAAGCTAATACGCTCAAGGATGCAGCAGTTGCAGTTGGTATGTTAGGCAGTTTTACTATAACATCTAGTCTAACAAGTTTTCAGCTGCCGGTCTTAACCTAACAGAACCGACATCCACGGGTATTGGCGGTGATATGTTTTGTCTCTTCTACGATGCCAAAACGAAAAAGGTTAGTTCTTTAAATGGTTCTGGTCGCGCAGGCATGAAATGCTCTCTCGAGAATATCCGACAAGGTCTCGGATTTAAGGATGACGAACCTGCAAGAATCCCATTAAAAAGTCCACATGCTGTTACTGTACCGGGTGCAGCTGCAGGATGGGTTGATACTGTGGAGAAATTCGGCAGTGGTAATCTTACTCTGGAGCAAATTTTGGCCCCTGCTATTGAGTTGGGTGAAAAGGGGTTTCCGGTCTCTGAATTAGCCTCAACTATGGTATGTTAAATCAACATCTTTCTGATTATCTTGGCAAAAGCTAACCAGATTGATAGTGGCGAAACGGCGAGGGTCTACTTCAGAAAGCATCTCCTAACTTCTCTGAAATGCTAAAAGAGGATTCAAGTGCTCCGAATGGCTGGCGTGCACCCAGACCAGGAGAGATCTTTAAGAATCCAAATCTTGCCAAGACTTTCAGAACACTTGCAACCAAGGGTAAGACAGGATTTTACACTGGAAAAATCGCCGAAGAAATCATCAGAGTTACTCGAAATCTAGGTGGATTTCTCGAATTAGACGATTTGAAAAACCACATGGAGATCGGCAGTGAGGAATCTACACCCATCTCAAAAGTTTTCAAAGGTCAAGGATATAACAAAACCCGTCATTTCGTTGATGGAATTTCCGGCCAAGGCATTAGCGAAGACAACCATGGCGTCAGAGTTTGGGAACATCCACCCAACGGCCAAGGACTCGTCGCACTCATGACCCTCGGTATCCTCGAAGAACTCGAAAACATGGGTAAAATCCCGCATTTCACAGAAAAGGACCACAATTCATCTGAATACCTCCACGCCGTTATCGAATCCCTACGCATCTCCTTCGCAGATGCTAGTTGGTTTAATGCCGATCCAGCATTTACCAAAGTCCCCGTCGAAGAACTAATCTCCCAGTCTTATCTTGCCGAACGCGCCAAACTCTTCGATCCCCAGCGCTCTAATCCTGAAATCTATGACCATGGATCCCCTGCCCATAACCATAGTGATACGGTCTACTTTGCTGTAACCGACAAATGGGGCAACGGAATATCCTTCATAAACTCCAACTTTGAAGGATTTGGCAGCGGTATCATCCCCAAAGGCTGTGGATTTGTTCTCCAAAACCGAGGTGGCAATTTCTCGCTTCAAAAGGGTCATGCTAATGTCATCGCTCCTGGTAAAAGACCTTATCATACCATCATTCCAGCGATGATTACCAACGTCCACGATGATTCGCTACATAGCGTATACGGCGTAATGGGAGGATTCATGCAACCCCAAGGACATGTTCAAGTATTGCTTAATATGTTGGCATTTAAGTTGAATCCACAAGCGGCAATTGATGCCCCCAGGTTTTGTATAAGTGCAGATGGAATTCCAGGAGAATCACACAAAGAGAAAAACGTATTTTTAGAGGAGGGGATCAGCAAAGATGTGTTTGAGAAGTTGAAGGCGTTGGGCCATCAGGTGCAAATGGTTGAAGGATATCAGAGAGGTGTTTTCGGGAGGGGACAATTAATTAGAGTTCATGGGGACGAAGATGGGGTTTTGGTTTTTAGTGGTGGTAGTGATCCCAGAGGAGATGGGGCAGTTTATCCAGGTTAGATGGACGGTCATCGAGACGGAAGATCAAAGTTGGAAAAGCTTGAATGGTAGAGTAGGGAAAGGGCTTTTGAATAGGAAGAAAGAGGAGAGATCCCGATCTTGGATTACAGAATGGATAAGTATTTATATCATTAACTACCTTCTACAAATATGATACAAAAAGCTTTGCATAAGTACCTAAATCATTCATTGTATTTAATCTCGTTGACTAAACCGCCCACCTCGAAAAAAACATAGTAATGATGCTAATTTAATTTCACACATTCTGTATCTCCGAATTCAAACAACAAGAACAAAAAATTACATGATAACGACTATGGAGTTCATTTTGATTTTATCGCTGGCAAGTATCCCGACTCAGTTGTCCATATCCATAACAGCATTTTGATATTCAACTCGAGGTTGCAAATCGGGAAGATTTCACTACCACAGTATCAGGTAACAATTTTTTGATATTCCCACTAAGGGGGTAATGTTGTGTTGAGAATATTTCAGGGTTAAGGTTATATTAGTAGAAAATGATTTATTGATGAATCATCAAGATGATTTAATAAGAAGATTTTACTGTCAAGTTATCAAATAACCCGCCCGTTACATCTCGCCTTTTTGGATCGTTGGAACATTTTCATGTGAATACATTACATATTAGTGGAATATACTCGTACAGTAGTTATTAACTAGTAATTTACGAGCTTTCAACTGCGATTAAAATCCATCATGTCACACCTTATTCATCATACACATTATATCTAGCAAGTAATAAACATGGAGGATAAATATAATCGATTCTAACCAGAAAGAATTATCATAAAGTCCAACAAAACCCACGCATTCAAAAACATGTGCCTCTGCAACCCATAATCCAGACATTCCTAATCCAACCATAACTCACAATCCCTCCAAACCAACCCGCGACAAAACCATACTCCGTGTCAGAAGATAAGATCATCTAAGAAGGAGGAGCAGATGTATTCTGTGTAGGCTCGTTTCTTTGAACGGCTCCAAATCGGGTGTTACCTTGGTCAAAGATCTAGGCAAAATGTTAGTGGTTGATATAATATAAACCTGAGAGAGGACTTACGGCATAGATTCCTTTGAGGAAAGTATCACCGAGGATATCAAAGGTCATCGAACCGCGAGATTGGATACCGCCGTAAACCATACCATTACCCGCATCGGCAAATCCCAAATCTTCCTTTTGGACAGCAAATTGTTTGCCGCCGACAGCAAACGTGACGACGGGGAGATTATCGGCGCTGGTGTTGCTTGGGAAAGTGTAGCCTTGTTGCTCCTGGTCATAGGTAGAGCCTGGGATAGCATCATAGATAGCCTGGCAAGTTTCGTCGGAAACGAGAGCAAGAGTAGTTCCGGTATCAGCAATAGCTTGGTTGTTACTCTGTGTGATGGTCTTGCCATTTACGGTAGCGGATGTAGAATCGAACATCCAGAATCCTTGAGAATTGTCAACGGGGGTGTAGGAGATCTCTTGGCTGCCAACAATATCTTGATCGATATAGCCAAATGTGTAGAAACTCTCTCCCTTGTCGGGATCTTCGGCATCGCGCCAGCTACCGAGGTTGACGGTAAAAAGTTCCGCGTTGGATGGAATGTCTTCTTGGGTAATCATGTTGATGACGGGTGTAGCAACTGGCTCAGGAGTGACAGTGTTGATGCTGCCCCAGGCGAGACCGAGCAATCCATCACCTGTGCCATCCTCAAATTGGGCAGACAACTTAGTCGCAAGCTCAACTGCCTGGTTCTTGATCGCAAGTCCACCAATAGTTACAGTATCCGTTCCAACGGTACCGGAAGCAGAGGAGGAATCACCATACGAAATTTGCCATTTGGATGATTTGGAAGCTTTGAAGGTGGATGACTTTGTTGGGTCGAAAATTGTATGCCCAGTTGCCTTGGAGGTTATGGATTTTGGAAGTTCCGTAGACCAGACCTATTCCGCCACGTTAGCTCCGGCCATGAGAAAGAAACTTTCGTATACTTACCCATAGATCGGACGATCCAGTATCGAAATCAAGCAATAGAGTTTGTGCTGGTGTACCAATCTGCACAGGACAGAGATACTCGGAGTCGTTTTGTTGGTCTTGAGCTGAAACTTCCCCAGTTTCTCCAGTAGGAGTCTTTTTTGCCAAGTGGCGTTTATGGTGGTGTGATTTGTGTCCAAACTTGTGGTAGGTAGCTTCCCTCTCGGTAGCCTTGTTCATCTGAAAGTATGGACCAGGTAGAGTGGGCTCGAAGCCCCATTTGTTGAGGAGGTAAACATAGGATTTGATGCCAGATCTCTTGTAGTTCTTGTTGGGAACAAGTCTAACCCTCGACAAGCCTTGAAGAGCAGCCATATTGAGTAGTTTGATAAAGGATAATGAATTGAGTTGATAAAAATTCTGTTGTAGGTAATAGTGGGTGAAGATGAATGATATGAGAAGGAGAGAATTTTGTGAAGGGGAAGGCTGCCTTTAAATGCTGCTGAGCATCGTAACTTTTACATCTGTAGAGCTTCTTTCTTCATCTAACCTCCAGGTGATCTAGCCAAGGCGTCATCAATTTTGGTCTCAGGGCAGCTACCATGCTATGCACGACCGGGGAAGGTGCATAGCGGGTACGATAAGGAATCATTTGGTGTGGAATGCCCCTCCAAGTGCGCAGCTGTTGGAAAATCATATGATGCGAGTATCACAAATTCGGGGTTATTTTCTTCAAGCTTTGCGTGTACACTTGCAGATGAGTGAGGCTTTCAATTTGACCGAAACATTTACATACTGTATCTCGTGAACATATGGAAATGAAGGTATCTCAAAAGTTAAATGTCGGCTCCTAGTCACGATAGTGACACGCATTGCGGAAGGGGCAGTGAAGATGATGTTTTCCAAGGGTAACACAAGGTTTATTTTCCGGTACTTTCTTTAAAGCGGATCAGTTCGAGACAAGAGCCCTCGTCGTACAGAATTCGAAGATCTAACAGTCCAAAGAAAGGAGAGGCTGTGCCAATAAACATACGCTGCCGCGCGTACGCCAACTACTCCACAAAAAACAAGAATATAAGCATTTTAGTACATCACTAGGAACTACCCGTGCTATTAGTCTATTGTTGTCAAGCTCATGCCATCCAAACATTGGCTCCAAGGCCACATCATCTGGAACACTAGAAGAGGTCAGTGAGTGTTATGCTAAAAATGTGTTGATTTGGGTTTATAGCTTCTCAAGGATCCAACAAAAAATGAGTGGTGTTTGACGTCATTAAAATCAATAATAGATAACTTTAATACTTCATGGGATAGTATCGAATGGTTATCAAATGCTTCAAACAAGCTGAGTCGTACATTGAGTGCCAACGAGATGTATTTCCAATGCGAGATATGGTGATGGCACGAATAGACTTTCGGACACACATAGCACGACAAGTAAGCTGATGAAGGTAGTATTCCCATTGTGAAGCCGACAGTATAAAATCGATAGATTGTTTGGTTGAATTCGAGGTGTACGTACGGACGGAGGGATGCCTATCATGCCGATATGGTGGAGGTACACAGGGAATATAGCTTCATGACCTTCCTTATCAGGAGAAGCTAAAACAAAAGCTGGAATCCATTTAATACCAATGCACCACTCTTGGTGGCGGATATCGGGCATCCCCACCAAACCTAGTGCTTGTTTCTTTACCACGGGAGATCCGCATTGATTCGTGATCATCTTACCTTGAGATCAAGAGTTGATTTTTTATTTTTGGCTTCTCGCCATCTTCACCCTCTACTTTCGAGACCTTTTCCTACGGATGACGTCTCTATCTGGCTTCCATGTTGATTTTATTGATATGATAAATAAACCCCCACGAATTATGCGAGACATGCATCGTTTGCGAAACATCTGCCGGTCCCATGCTGGTGCGCGGCTGACAGATGTGGCTATGATGCTTGAGAAGGGCCCGCATCTAGAAGCTTGCCTGTGGTCTGCTTTCTGCTATTATTTCGTGGCGAAGCATAGCATTGTGGCAAACGATACGATCTATAGATTGTTCAAATCAAGGGTTGTTGATTCATTCACTCTCTCTGAGAGTCACAAACGGCTCCTGCGTCAAGTGCGGAAAGTTCAGGGCGGGTATAAGGTTCTCTTTGAATCAAAAAAGTGGCGAGCTGAATTCATGAGATTGAAGAACCAGATTAACTTCAACAATCGAATGGCGAGTGTCAGAGTCATTGAAATCGATTTGGTTGGTGAGTGGGTGATCTTTGCGAGAACGATTACTACGTACCTACCGAAGTGTACATACTGTTGCTACCCTACGGACAAGACCGAGCTTCAAAAAAGAGGATGACATTAAGAGTGTTTTTGTTTTGTCACTAGTGAGGTTGATGTTCGGCATTTATTACAGGGTTATGGGCGTTTGTTATGCTGTGCTTACAGCTTACATCTCCATGCAACACAAAGCTGGAAACAAGCTTCTCGCAAATGCACGATTTTGCTGGGATCAATGAGACATCTGGAAGACAACAAACAGTCTACAATATTCTGTCAAGGAGCATGACATAATCTTACAAGAAATTCTGCTATATCGGAGATATTCCTAAATTTCTGGGACATAAGTCACGCACTAGTATATTTCGCTATATAATATCACTCTTAAGGAATTCATTCCTTCATCTTGAGATTTCTCTACCTGGCCGACGAATTCGTCGAGTCGAGAGAGCAAAGTCGAAGGTACAGGTGAGAATGGACAGGGTGTAGTCAAAAAAGTGTAGCCAAGAATACGCACGAGAAGAGATCCAGCAGGTTTGAGTGACATCTAAACTATGCTTGATCATCTATTAAGGATAATAGGGAGGAGAAAGGGGTGGTGAGAATTGTGAGGGAGAGGGTTTGATGGGTTGTTAGTTTTGGTTGCGTTAGGTTTTCTGTGTAGTGTCTGTGGAAAATGAGCATCGAGCCTTCGACATAAAGGAGGCAGGGGAAGAGTATGTGCACATGAGGAGGTTTATGACCTTACTGTATTACGAAGGGATGATTATACCTCTTTGGTTTTCTAGTGGTCTGTGGTGAATCCCTGTTGTGTTTTTAGGATTAGTTGAGCGAAAAATGGGTAATTTCCGAATAGATTCATTGACGAGGAAGAAGTTGACTCCGACGTTGATTCTGATCACTATTCATCTTGCGTGAATGGTCTGATTTTTGAAAAATAAAAGTACATAATACATATGCTTTTCGATATGATTAGGGAAGTTATAATCAACTATCCATGAGTAATTTCACCAAAGATGGCGCCATTCAATATCCTCAAAAACTCTCAAAATCAATAAAAAGCTGAATTTGAGAGTACTTTATTATTCTCAAGAAGAGGCATTGCTATAAAAACCAAGCATTTCATATATAAGCTGGTATAGCTGCATATTTCTTCACAATGTGTTCCTAACGGAGATACGTAAATTCGCCATATGCTGATAGATTTCGGAATACAAAAGTAAAAATTGCAAGCAATTCAAGTATCGCAGTCAGCGGAAGCAATAAACCGCAATCTCAATAGACAAACTTGTCATTAAGGATCAAGCAGGCTAGGATTGATGATTTTGTTTTCAACCAAGCAAATAATTCTGCCTGGTATCCTCCTCTCGACATTAAATAATATTCCCATTGATGAAAAGCCCATCATGCAAGCGCTTTAAAAGCCTTTTTTAAAAGCATTAGTGAAGAGCAGTCAAAAAAGAAATGTGTGACAAGAATGGTATCATAATATTACCATGGGCTAGAGGATCTAAGGAATGGTAGTTTAGAATGTTTAATTTCTGATGATGCAATGAAGGAGGGGAAATTCATTTCTTTCTCATCACTCTTAAACAGTTCAAGAAATCCAGTTGTTGTAAGCCTTGTGGCTGAAAAGTGTCAGGAGCCCGAAACAATCTCGCAAGTGCTAGAAGCTAGAAGGCGGCGATGTGATTTGCGCAGAGAGCCTGAACGCCACAGTTAGTTGGTGATTTTATGAATGTTGATTGCCGTCAAATGAGCAAATGTACCACCAGCAGTGTTTTGTTTGTCTTGAGCAAACAAAAGTCCGCGTTCCGAATATTTTGGACACTGTTGTTGTTCTGTACGTAATCATGCTCGTCCAACGCTACATGTAAGATTGCATTCGTCATAGCAAACATCTGCGTTTGCTGCAGTCAAATATAGAGCTTCTTCTCCCTCCCAGTCATTCCTCCCAAAATAAATATTACGGACGGGAATCGTATGACTGCAGTATCGAGCCGAGTAAGATGTCCACAAATTAATTTTAGATTCGCCTTCCAAGATTGAAAGGAGCATGACCGGCCGTTGTGACTAAACTCCAAATTGAACCAGCTTCCTACTCTCGAATCCATGAAAAGTGGCTCCGTCAATCTAGAGAGGTACTCAACCCAGCCCGAAAGATTGGTATGTTATAGTCCTGCTCAGGAACGTAAGGTCGCACAGGCCGTTGTGCCGGCAGACTAAACTCATTTTATCCTATGCAAGAAGAATCATTTTATCGGGCCAATCTCCCAAAATCACTTGGATATGGACGGGCAATGGTTTCTCCTGTGAAGAATGCCATGTGGCAAATGCAGAAAAAAGGCTTCTGTTTATGCTATGCCACCAAGAGAAAGTTTCTGTTGACTAGAACGCTCCGTATTGCTACAGTACTGAGGTGTTATAATCCTTCCAAGAATGGAAACTAGTGACGGTTTTCCGAGTTTTGCATGAAAATGAGGACTCTTTCAAGGCTTCCTTGGCCAGTCTATAGCAATGCGGGTCTCTACATCATCGGCGACATTGCAAGACTATTGCCTTTTCCAATTAGAGTGGTATTGTTGCTTGCTCAGATCAAAGCTATAGATTGAATGAAGTTTTTTTGGCTGGATTCAAGGCATTGGCCTCGCCATGGTCCTGGAGACACTACAGGGCTACCTTCCTTCGTAGAAAAAGGTGAACTGATATTTCCCCCAGTCAAACAGACTAATCGAACAAGGATTTTTTGGCGTGGTCTCAAAAACAATAAATCCATGCTACAGATGTTGACCATCAATGGAAGACGTACCAGAAATTAGCTTCACTGGAAAGATGAAAGCTTTTGCCCTTTCAGAATAGTGTGGTAGATTGGTCCAAGTTTTCCATCCAACGGCTTTCCCAGGGCATTCCCAAAAACAGAAATGCTTGACGCTGTCCAGAAATTCCAATCCGACTTAACCTCTTAAGACTACAACAATTTTTTGCATAAAAGAACTGGAAACATTGGCAACCATGCATTCTCGGCCACAGTTTCAATGTTTTGATCTCCGTGAAACACGCCCTGTGCACATCGTGTTTTCGACGGACGCGGCGATGAATGGCAGTCCAACTTCTCAAAAGACATGATTGCCATTCCATATCTTCGAGATTCCATTCTTCGTGGAATATTCGGAGATCAGCTTCAAGTGAGACTCATGGAGTCCAGAGGTCTAGATCATATGCATATTTGTACAGGCTTCGGGCTTAGATAGAAAGCCATCCAACTGGATCACGAAGGGGAGCTCAAAATCCGGCTACTCATCATTTTCGAAATCAATCGAATCATCTCCGAAAGTCACTTGCCATTTCGAACCGAAACCTGAAAATTTGTCCGTGTTGGCAGTCACGTGCTTGCTAGAAACCAATGTTTACATAGCCGTGCACAGGCCACAGGTGCTTGTTTCCCAGCATCGACATGTTACGAGGGTAGCCGTCTAGATCACGTGGAAGTGTTCTAGACTCTCGAGGTGGGTTTATAACTAGGTGTCAAGCAGGGACTTAAGTAATGACAATAATGAATATGTTATTCGTAACTAATAGTAGAGTATACTAAATGATTGATCTTAAGTATAAAACTCTATACAAAGGAAATCCATCTTGATTATATAGACCTTTATGCTTATAGCTGATCAGCAGGATTAGTATAGATCAGTGCTAAGTTCATTGATCCTTATTGAACCAGTTATATAATATAGATAGTATATAAGAGTTCTCTTGTTACCCAATGTAATATTATCCCCCTTCTAGATTAGTGCTTATCCCAAGCTTCCTTATAAGGTGGGATAGTTACTTAAGTTTCAAAATACATATAATTGAGATTCCTTTTCTTTTTAATATACCTATCATTGCTTCTTCATATACTACTTTGTTACGAGGTTTGCCGTCTAGATCACGTGGAAGTGCTCTAGGCTCTCGAAGTAGGTTTATAACTAGGCATCAAGCAGGGACTTTAAAGTAATGATAATAAGATGATGCAATTCGTAACTAATAGTATGGTATACTAAATGATTGATCTTGAGCACGAAGCTCTACATTTAATGAAATCCTATTCCTTATATAGATCTTCGTTTCTTGGTCGAATATCGACTTCGATATTCGATCTCGTCGAATATCGATTTCGACGATCGATCCCGTCGATTATCGACTTCGATCTTCGATATATCATGTGATTTGATACTATATATGCCTGAAGCTTTCTTGTTTGTGTATTCTGATGGTATGTGCACCTACGATCCTCAGGTGACCATAATCATATACTAATATGGACAAATCGTATCTTATTTGCACATGGCCTTAGCTTATACAAACAAGTCAGCTGTTACCTTCGTAACATACTTTAAATCGTCATCGTTTAAATCAAAAGATAAAGAACAAAGGAAATATTATAATTCCTTATTCTCGATGTAAATAGAATGGTTTAGAGTGCCGGACTTTGTCTGAATCGAAGTGTTATGGGGAGTGTGTACATTTGGGCTCTTCTAAATATGATGTTTCTGGCCTTTCTCCATCCGAATAGGATATTCTTTCTAGAGAGAAGGCTCGTTTAGAGGCTGAAGAGGAAGTGGCTGCATTGGCTGAACAGAAGGCTTTTAGTTGCAGGATGCTTATTCATAAGAAGCAGAAGCAATTGCGCGAACATGGTTCCGAGATGCTTTGTCGGGGCATTCGTTCTCTGGACGAGTTGGATGAATTGTTGGAGAATGAGTGTGTGGAGAAAGAGAAAGAGCAAGCAGATATTAGTTCGTCGGCGTCTGTCGAGACTAGCTCGAGTGTATTGAACGACTTTGACCCTTCTTTCTTTTTGAGTCCTTCAGATCCTTTTTGGGAAGGTCTGGATAGTATTGATGAAATTCCTTCAACAGATCAAGAGTACCAAGGTTCTTCTTAGATTCCCAAATGTTTTCTGAATATGGGTAATCTTGCTATTTGATTAAATATTTGACTTTCCTGTTAACATATTTGCAGTCTAGTATTTCTTCGATATAATATTCTCTCTTTAAGTTAATTAGTTTGATTTCTGGGTCTGGTACTTTTGGCGTTCCAGGTGGTGCTTTCTCAAAAAGTGAGATATAGAATATTGGGTGGATATTCATTATGTATGGTAACTTAAATTTGTAATTGATTGGTCCTACCATCTTGTCGATTTTGAATAATCCTAGTTTTTTGTGGTCTAATTTATCGCTAGGTTGTTTAGTCTATATGTTTCTTCGAATAAGATAAACTTTATCCCCCTCTTTAAAAATAGATCTTATACTTCTTGATTTATTGTAGTACGATACTATTCTTAAAGTGATAAACTGTAAATCCAAGAAGAATTGTTCTTGAAGCTCCTTGATTTCCATGATATCTTTTATGGCTTCATCTGCATTCGCATCTTGTGGCAATGGTGATTTATAAACCAATGGGTTGAATCCGAAGTTAGTATATGCTGGCATTACTTTTATAATTTTTGTCTCTAATGTATTATATATGAATTGTGTTAAGGGTAATAGTTTAACCCAATTATCTTGTCTGTAATTGATATAGCAGCGGAGATAGGCTTCCATTGTTTGGTTTAGTTGTTCTGTTTGGCCATCTATTTGTGGATGGAAAGCTATCGAGAGCTTTCTTTTGATTCCAAGTAATGTTATAAGGGTAAATCAAAACTTCGATATAAATAGTTTGTCCCTATCCGAGATAATCTCATCTGGTACATTATAAATACTAATTATATTCTGTATAAATATATAAGCAAGATTATCTGCTGTCCAAGTTTTATAGAATAATATTATATAAGCGAATTTGGTTAATCTGTCTGTTACTATTAATATAGAGTCGTACTCCTTTTAGGTAACCAGATCCTTGGATAATAATAATTTCATTACAAAATCCCAAACAATGGACTTCCAAGATTGAATAGATAGTTCAAGGGTTTTGAATTGATTATAAAGGGCATACCAAGCAGCTTTATTTCTTATACAAATATCATAATTCCCAACTATATTCTCAACTATAATCCTCATCTTTGGAAAATAGACTTCTCTCCTTATTTTAGCAAAGGTTCTTGCAATACCTTGATGTCCGTGAGCTGGTAGCTCATATTGTTCTGTGACATAATCCTTAGCTAGATTGAAGGGTATGTAAAGCTTATTGTAAAAGTGGATGAACTCATCTTTTATAGTAAATCCTCTTTTTAGATTATCTGATTTAGCTAGGATTTTTTTGGTTATAGCGTCTATTGTGTATTCCGTTTTTACAATATCCTTGATAGTATCATAATTTGTTTCTGAAGTGGCAATGAATTATGATTTATTATAAACTAAACCATCGTTATCTTATCTTAATATTGTATATGATTTATGTATCTTATTTTGTAAGTATTCTGGTTTTCAGCTTAGAGTATCTGCCCTAGTATTTTTGTTTCCTTTGACATATGAAATTCTGAAGTTGTAGATAATCATAATTTCCGATTATCTGATCTACCATTGATTTAATTCCTTTGTTATAATGAAGTAAACCAAGTTCTTATAATCTATATACACCTACACCATATATTTCAATCCTTTTAAATATATTCTCCATTCCCTAAAAGTATTTATTATCGCTAATAATTCTTTATTGTATATCTTATAGTTTAATTCAACTGATGATAATTTGTATGAATAATAAGCGACTGGTTGTTATTTCTTGTTCAAACCTGGTTGATTGAGTATTGTGTCTATTATGTAGTCTGAGAAGTCTGTCTCCATAATTATTGGTAATTCTGGATCAAAAGTCCTGAGAATTGGTTCTCCTACGAATGCTTTTTTGAGGTATTCAAATACTGTTTATGCTGCTTTCGTCTATTGGAATTCTCCCTGATTCTTTTTAATGATTTCAATTATTAGAAAGGTTATCTTCGAGTAGTTTTTGATAAATTGTCGGTAAAAATTGGCGAATCCTAAAAAGGATTATACTTTTTTTACACTAATTGGTGATTCTCATTCTTTGACTATTTTTACCTTATCAGAGCTCATCTTAAAACCTTCTGAGAATATAATGTAACCTAAGAATTCTGTTTCCGTAACATAAAATTCGTATTTACTAGATTTGTATTGGAGATCTGCTTCCTCCAAAAGTTATAGAATATTATAAACATCCTGAATATATTGTTTCTTTGTTTTTGAAAATACTAGTATATTATCTAGATAACATATACAGTATATATCTAGATATTTTCTTAATATATTGTTGACCAAATGTATACATATTATTGATATATTTATCAATCCGAATAATATAACCTAATACTCATATAATCTATATTGAGTTCTGAATATTATCTTCCATTCTTCACCTTCCTTCATTCTGATTAGGTAGAATCTGTTTCGTAGATCAAACTTGGAGAAAATCTTGGCTTTTCCCAATCGATCCCTTAATTCTATAGTTAATAGAAATAGATACCGATCCTTGATTATTATATCGTTAAGTTTGTAGTAATCCATATAAAGCCTCCTTATACTATCCTTTTTTAATACAAATAATATAGGGCTAACTGTCTATAAAATGGATTCTTTAATCCATCCCTTTTTTAATGCATCACCAATATAATCCCTAAGCATCTCTAAATTAAAAGCTGATATCAGATAGATTAGGCTGAATAGAGGTATTTTGCCTTTCTTCAATATTATCTTGTGATCCTATGGTTTATGCTTTGGTAAAGCGTCTTGGCCTTTTCTTTCTTCGAATAATTTCTTGTACTTTTGGTACTGTATTGGTATTGGCATCTCTTCCTATTTTGTTATAAGGATGTTTTCAAGTAACTTCTTTTGCTTATTCTTTATTTGTATAGAAGGTTCACCTTCCTTTATTATTAATAAAGGATCCTGAACTTGGTGTTCTATATCAATAATATTGTTCATTTTCAATTCTCTATTATATATGTTCAGCCTTGTTGGCTTTAATGTATCTCATTGATTACTCTTCTTCGGAAATGATATAGTTTCCGATAATCAATCAATCTGGGGGTTATATACCTTCAACCATAGCATTCCCAGAATAATCTATTGATTCCCTAATAGAATAATATCGAACTGAATAACCTCTTTATATTAGGTTATACTCATCTGTAAAGGGCAAGTCTTCTACAAAATCTTTCCGTCCAATCCGGCTAATTGTCCATCAACTAATTGCAATTGATATAGTGCTTATTTCGCTTAGAGTTATACTCCCAAATACTTTACAATTCTTAATGCAATAAAATTTCCTGTGGCTTCTAAATCAATTATAGCCTGGATTGCTCGTCCATTTATTTTCGTATTATAATAGATTTGTCCTGTCTGTCCTATAATATTCAATTGGCCTTGGCCTTTTTCATAGATCTTAACTAACCTTCCCTTCTTATAGAATCTCCTTACCTTCCTTTATAAAAACTATCCTGTAGCTTCTTTATCTGATAAATAAATCCTACAGGTTTTATTATAACAAACAGTCCAATTTATAGCAATATATTCAGTTGTCTGTCCTTCCTTCATTTCCGTTTTGAACAAAGATAGGAAAGAAGTTTGTAAATACTTTTGTTCTTATAGATCTATTGTATTGAGACCTTCTTTATTCTTTGGTAATTCATTTAGCAATTTCTTGAACTCTTTATAGCTTATATACTGAATCTCTTTAGGTTCTATAGAGTTTGTTGTATATAGTTGAGGTGTGAAGGTCATATTAAATTGGCTTTTGCTGAACTTCTTATGATAACCTCCTCTTGATAACTTTTTGCTTCGACAATCTCTGGCTCTATGACCTGGCTTGCCACATTCGAAACAAAGCTTGTCTTTACATCTTTGTTCTACCTCTTCTTTAGATAATTTGTTTCTAAAGATTGCATCCAATTACATTGGGTCTCTATAAAGTTGTCTGTTCTCTCAAGGTCTTCCTTCATTCTTATAGTACTTACTACAATCTTGGTTTCTATAGAAATTGGAAGATCAATGTTCCTTCTAATACTCGTAAAATATTTCATCTGTCTTAATAGATTCCTCGATTAATTCGTTTAGATCTTCCCAAATATAATTGCGATCTAGTTTTAGTCTAATTTCAGGTTTGAGCCCTTTCCGATAGTAGCTTATTATTGTGTTTTTTTCCTATTCAGTGGTACCTATATACCTCCTGAATTCTATAATATACTTGATTGCTGACCCTATCTATTTAAGGTCATAGATCTTGGATTCAGTATCATATAATTCATTAACATTTCTGAATATTTGTCGTATTTTTTTCTTAAACCCTTCGAATTTCCTAAAGATAGTTTGAGTTGGGTATAATCGCTTCTTTAACTTACTCAAATTGGTAAAGTAGTCCTTGAGATATAATTGGATTTATTTAGCGGCTTCTTCTTTGAGGTAGGAGATGGCCCAGATGCTTCTATCAGCATCATAATTGAACTTGTCCTGGTTAAATTGGAAGTAAATCTCAAGTTGAAGCAAGAAGGTTTCTAGCTTTTGTCGATTACCTGTAAATCGATCTAGTAAAGCAACCTTGAGGGTTTCGGTAACAATAATTTCCTTAAGGTCTTCGATATCTCTTATAGCGATATCTCTATCCTTATTGGTACCTCCAAGAGTGCCTTGATCAGTTATAGCAGGGTTACTAGGCTGTAGTATCTTAGAAAACATATTGTCGTTATTAATCGAGTCAGTACTTGAAGCAGTAATGATGCTCAAAGTATTACAAGAGTAGCCGTCTAGATCATATAAAAGTGTTCTAAACTCTCGAGATAGGTTTATAACTAGATGTTAAACAAGGACTTAAATAATAACAATAATGAATATACTATTCGTAACTAATAATAGAGTATACTAAATGATTGATCTTGAGCACAAAGCTCTATACAAAGGAAATCCATCTTGATTATATAGACCTTCATACTTATGGCTGATCAGCAGGATCAGTATGGATCAATGCTGAGTTCATTGATCCTTACTGAGCCAGTCACATGATATAGATAGCACGTGAGAGTTCTCTTGTTACCCAGCGTAACACGACATAGGTAAGACTTACATGCAAAACAAAATATCCTTTGAGAGTGTTCAATATGTACTATTACGCAGTATTATAGTTCTCTTACTCATTCCCATTCTTATTCAGATGTGTGTGTATCTAGATGTTGGGAAGATCATGCCTTGAAAGTTGAAACCCATTTTTCCAGAATTTCGCACTAACAACACGCACGAGGAATTTATCCTCGTACTACTGCGATGCAAGAACAACCGATGTTCATTGACGATGAATATGTCATGTTAGAAACACATACTAGCCCTCTAGTATAGCTTATACACTAATACATATGCCTCTCTACTTAGCTTTGCCCTTCTATAATCTACTACCTACACGTAACAATACCATACATACATACATTCCGTTTACCTCTAACAAGACGACAATGATGGAATGGCTGCACTGCCTCTTAAACGGTATATCCTCAAACCTATGCCTATTGGGAAAGGATAACTCAATTGTCAATTTATGAGAACCGCAAAGATCTTTCAGGACAGGTTCTTAATGGGACAGATCCCGCGTCAATAGGCGATGGAAACCTCCAATTTTATATGACCAGACGTTCGAATATGCTTATCCCGTGTTTTCGCATTGGCACGTCGCTTGAATACAGCCGGCCATGAATGCCCAGCATAGCATCATTATTGAATCATACGTGAATCCCCGCCCGGGCCCGCCAGTTTTTAGCAATCATTGAAAGTTTGACAGCGATAACAGGTCAACGAACCATTAAACTGGAGATTTTCTCCTTTCTTGCGTTTTGAGTGTGTTTCGAAACGATTCCCCAACTCCGTTGAAACTGTCAGATAACCTTTGAAGTGCAGGGACCTCCCTATATTCCTTGGCAACAGTCAATCTACAACGACCTCGACAAGTGTGGGACGTCTGTCATCGTACGTACATATGCCAGCCATGTAGAATTATCGACCAGTAATGAACTTGGCATCGTTCTTGCGATCATTTTGCATATTCCAAGCCCTCTATTTTTTGAACCTCGCTAGACATATTCAGTAGGAAGAATATGATTTATGAAAGTGATGCCCATCATGCTTGGGCCTCGACTTTGCTTCCGCACTCTCTGGTAGAAAGCTCCTCTTCACATTCTCCTTCTTCTTCAGTCAATAATTAATTCTAATCTACTTATCCAGCCTGGTTGCTGCGGAATTTCAATGCCAATTCATATGTTATATATTTAATAAAGCTATTCATTACACAACTTCGTTGCTCAAACACCTTCAACATGCAGCCACTAACTCTCATGGTCCTGTTTCTTGCAAGCACATCTTTTGCAGTAATCACCCCCACCCCAGCAGGAAAAGTGGCAGTTGCCAGAATTGCTTCACCCAAACGCCTCACTCCTGCAAACCCACCCACAGCAAAAGATGTCAAAAACTCGCTAGACAACTGGGCCACCTCTGTAAATACCGTCAACGCATATCGTATGTTTCCCCTCCTATTCTAAAATTCAAATTCTATATTCTAACCTCACTCAAAGTCGACGACCCAAACAACTCGACTAAACTCAAAACCGCCATCGCCTTTGCAAGAGACGAACCCATACAACTCGCCACTCTCATGAAAACCCCTAACCTCTCCCCAGCCGGCATCAAATCAGCGAAAGTCCTCATGGCCAACTTCCCTTCTATCGTCTCCAATCTCCAAAATGTGTACACCGGCGTCATGACAACCCAAGATGCGACTATGGCCGTAAATTTCAATAGATGCTGTACTGTACTCCCAAACATCGGAAGTCTCTGGGCCGCAGCTACGAATGCGACGAGGGTGAAAGATACTCCACCTCCAAATCTCGAAGCGCAGTGTGGGATGATGAGCTGTAACGTTGGAGTTAGTGGAGTTCAGGCTCAGGCTCAGGCGGCGTCAAATGTAACGGGTTCAGCCATGGCATCAGGAGTGGCCCGCGCGAAGATGAGATGAAGTCTGAGACATGTAATGGGGAGAAGAACGGGGTTCGATTCCTATAGTGGAGATGTGCTTTTGTTGCCGTGACTTGTGCACAGTTCGACTTTCAAGACAGTACATAAAGTCGTTTGCGAGGCCGCGATAAAATCAAAATATCAAAGAAGTAAAACGTTTTCTAATGTTCAGAAAAATTCAATTTTTTATCCCGCCTCATATATCTTATCCATCAAGATCTTCTGTGAACATTATTAATACATATCCATGAGCTAGACCGAGACTGCGTTGCTCCTCAAAGAAGCTCAAATGTGAAAATCGCAGGATTTTAGCTGAAGGCTACTTAGCGAACGTGAGGGAAAATGACAATGACGATAGATGTTACTAGCGAATCTAAACCCACACATTATGCATTCCCTTTTCGACAACCGTCTCGACCTTGACAATTGAAAGTTGCAAATGTGCTAATCCCGAGTTATATTATTCTAGAATCCTATTCGTATAGCAGGGAAGTGACCCTCAATCTACCTAGTCTTTCTCAATACTATAATCTCCCAGTCTTGTGACATATAATAGCTTTGGATGATAGCTTGTGATATATGACCACGGAGCAAGCATTCTATATTACAGTGACGGCGGCCTATAATCCACCAGATTTTAGCCTTAAACAATATGCTGCCTTTTTGGAACAGACCAAATACAATATGACGCTTGCCCTGTCTTATCCATTGCTGATATAACACAATTTGCAACAAAATGATGGCCGGATCATGATTTCTTCGCCTCGGTAGCCAGTTCTTTTGGTTGAGATTCCGAACTGCTGTTGGATGGTGGCTGAGGGCTTGACCAAAATCTAGCAGACTGCCACCAAGAACTTGCAGTGCTGGACGAATTCAATAAGGCATCTGTACTAGCAGCTCGACTTGCTTCTACTTCTGCTATCCTTGCCGTCTCGCTTTCTTGAGTTTGAATGGGATGTTCAAGGGCTGCCCTAAATTGGTTCAGTCAATCACAACGCGAACATAAAGCAGCAGATCTATTCCTCTGGCCCACTTACTTTTCCTGTAAATTGTTCTCTTGTTGCTCTTTTAACGCCGGTCCAAAAACCCAGATACCTGAAGTTTTTTCTCATTAAATGTTACCAGCAGTTTAATGTAATATGACATACCATTACCAATGCCAAAGGCTGTGGCTAAGAACAAAGGGAAGATTCCCTTAACTTTACTCATATTTTTCTTCAAGTCTGTACTGCTGTGCTCCAAGGAGCTGGGAGAATGGTCTCACATGAGGAGATTGGAGGCGATAGAAGCTGACTAATAATTGCATTAGTAGAACATTCGACCACCGTAAAATTTGGTCGCGTAAAGTGGTCCAGTCGCGTCAACCTCAAAAGCAATAATAATCCCTTTAAAACTGCGCTGAGAAGAGGAATAGAATTTCTTACCTTTCGGGTATAACATGTTATTTAGCATAAATGGCAAATTGGAAGGAGAAAGGAGTGGTTCCGGATTCCGATGATGAGGAAGAATTCGATTCCCAAAGTACTACTGATCATGAGAAACGAGTTAATGCCGCCGACGATGAATTTCACGATATCGACGATGTCTTGGAAAGAATTAATGATAGCAGGTGTGAGGAGGAAAGGCCTTGTTCAAATTCGAGGGATATGGCTGAGGAGATGAGAATGTCTCAAGCTTCATCCGTCGATATGATTCAATCCTTCGATGTGGTAAATGACGTATCTGTTGGTATCCCGAAAGAACAAACCATGAGAGACTCTCTGGATGTGGTAAAGCAGGATCAAAAAAAAAATATTGGAGATGGAGAGACTACCTGTTTGGGAGAGCCAGCCCCGCTCGCAGAGGCTGATGAGATTTCTACGAGCTGGATTAGAGCTCTGTCCCCGGCATCCAGTATTCTATCATCGCCTCCCGCAAGTCCAATCCGTTCCTCTCCTGTGGTGCAGCCCCTCTCCCCTTTGCAACAATCCAAACTTTCGACGCATCCGGATCGGATACGCGAAGAAACCCCAGAACAATTGCATCCAGGTTTTGGCCATTCCAACAACCTGCCGAAAAGGCAATTCAGGGAAAGAAAGCCTGTGCAAATACATCCATTTCTGTTAGAGCAACAACGGTACGAGCAAAGGATGAAAGCCTCGCACATCAAGCCCGTACGTATTGGACCAAGCCAAGAGGAAAATAATCGAAGGAGGCGAGTCACACATGGTCAGGAATTGTGGGATAAAGATTTTCAAGACCCAGAAGAGGCAGAAGAAGCAGAAACGGGTGTTATGGAAGAAAGCCAGCCCATGAGCTCGAACGCAGGTTCTCCATCACAGTCGACATTAGCAGATAGCGTACGGGAAACTATATTCGACCCAGAATTTTCTACACTGAGGGAAAATGAAGATGATAGTGAACAGGAATTTCCTGACCTCCCTGAGCTCTTTAAACAGGATTCAAATCTATTAAAGGCCAACCAGAAGAAACGACCAAAGAAGTACTCGACTAAAAACCGACTGAAATTGACATCTGAAACTCAACATCTGAACAAAGAGCCGACCTTTGACATATATGATTTTCCTGGCTCATCCCCCACTGGTTCTCCTATAGGTTCAGGGAATGAACGGAGAACTATTTCTCATGTAGTCTCTCTTCCTTCTTCGGCTATTTCAACCCCTGTTTGGCAAGACCAGAGCTCTCCACATTTTCGGCGTTCAACGGAAGTGCATACGCCAATTACGAGTGCTATCAAGGCATCTTCATATGCATCACCTACAAAGATAATATTTGATGAGGATGATCCGTTTGCCGATCCAATAGTGATTCCTTCCTCACCATCTGCCTCTTCGTCGTTATCATCGTCATCGGAAGAGGAGGATGAAATGGTATTCTTGAAGAAAAGAATGAAACATGTACTGCCAGCGTCTCACTTAAGGCTTGATCAAAAAAGAAAAGAGATACGAGGTCATAAATCCCAAGCTAAGAAGAAGCCGAAGCCTAACGAGAAACGCGCTGGTGTTGCTCTCCCCCTGGTGCGAGGGACCAACCTAACCCCTCCCCCACGGACTGTGAACCGACTTGCATTCTTAGAATCTGACGAAAGTGATGGGCCTGATGAGATCAGTTTTACTGGGTTTCCTATGGGTGCTGGTAAACAAGCCGGAGCTCCTAGTCTATTTCAAGAATCAGATTTGGCATTTGCTATCGAAGATGACCGCCTTGATGGTATGCTGCCAACCCCAAGTCGCAAGCGCAGAGCCAAGAATTCATTCAACCAGCCAAATGCTAAGCGCTTAATGACATCTTCGTATTCTGGTGGGAAACAACAACCACATTCACACCAGCCGAGGATCACTTCACACCTTACATCTACAGCTACAACTGTCCGCAAATCCACTAAACCCAAACAAAAGCGGCAGAAGCGGCAGCCTCCCAAGCTTAGTATAATAGACACCGCTCAAGATTCCGGCTATTTTGAGCTAAATGCCCCGGCATTTCTTAAGGTTGCTGCTCGTAGCGCAAGATCCCGAAAGGAACTTGGGCGTCAAAGTCCCACCCGGAAGTTTATCAGGCTTGCCACTCGCGAAGACACTGCTGATGCCCAATCAGTCCTGCAAGATTGGCGGAACCGCAAAATTCAGCCCAGGAATGTTTCATATGTATCAAGGTCTGAAAATGCTGGCAATGCGTATCCGCTCAGCCAAATCTCTGTTAATCAGCAAACAAAGTTTCCTCCACCAATCACGAAACTCAAGACGAGCCTACACAAGGCTCAGCCAAATGCTGCGTATATTAATACAAAGATTCGCGTACCCAGAGTAAATCAGCTTTCGATAAATGACTTTGTGGAGAATAGACATGACGAACTAGAAGAGCCTCCATCAAAAAATGTGGGAACAGTCAATACCAAAAGCAAATCGAGGGCACGAACGGATCCTTACTTTAAAGCCCCGATTGCACGATCGGCACAACTTGAAGCAAACCAATTTCCTATCAACACTTTAGAACCGAGGAAGAAAACTCTTGATGCTCTTTTCCGCATGGGTCGCCGTCAGCCTTTACAGAGGGGAAACCTTCAACTGACCCGCTTCTTGGCAGATGAAGATATCGTATATCCTTCAATAGAGTCAAATCTCTCTAATGGGAACAATGATTTGATGCCAAATAGTGCTGCACAGAAAGTTGGCAATCAACATCGATGTCGGAAGCGGATGCCTAAACGTGTAGACGCAGGTGCAGCTGTCTACCGTCAGCCTAGTGAGCCACTCATTTTGGATTTCTCGACACCCTCGCTGGGTGAAGTAGGCATAGATCATGGGAAGCTTTTTGGCCTTGGGAAATTTGGCACAAGGTATCCTCATCACTTTGACATTTTACCACTTCAGACAGGGATATATTTCCATGAGACGACCTTTATTGGCAGTGGGCGCCTTGCAAATGTGTTGAGTCATTCAGAACTCATCTCTATTGATGATAACCGGCCTGCGACCTCACTTGAGTTAGGAGACAGAGTCTTCGTGTGGGAGACCTGGAATGAGATTGTCTCCGAGCAAATGGGTGTTTGCGTTGACTGGCTAACAGAACAATTGACTGATAAATCCGAGATATCGGATAAGCCTGATTTGGTCGCGACTACAAATCTTATTTTAGATTATGTACAGCATAGTATAACCTTCTCAAGTTCCAAGTTAAGGGGCGACTTTTTACTTCGAATGTTGGAGATACTAGAGGATTTCTCGTCTCGTCTTAGTGTTTGTCGAGGATCTATAGATTACGTTTACAACCGACAAACGACTGAAGTCACAACTAGGTTTTTGGTGCTCTCGCTTCGATTGCTTTGTATGTCTCGGATTGCTGCACATGTTTCGACTCTTCGCCTAGAAGACGTTCTGCAGAAATTGGCAGGCTCTTGCATCAGCCTCTTGATATCGGAAGGCTTAGAGAAGGTGAGAAAAATGTACGATGACTTACAATACCTGTCAGTAAGAGAGAATGGTATAAGAAGTGATCGTTATCTTGCTGAATCCTGGGTCATCATCATTCATGTTTTAGGGGCTGCAAAGATTCCTCGCACTTCGTTTTGGGATGTAGTAAACATACAATTAGGTACGAAAAGCATAGGTTCGTCACAGGATGCTAATGAGATGGAAAAGCTATGGTTCTTCATGTTCTCTCTCCTACCACTTTTTGAGTTTGATGAACATGGCCATATTTCATCAGTTTCACGGCAGGAACTTGGGTTTGAAAATTGGTCACTTACACAACAACTGATCAAAAGGGTGTTTGCACTTTATGCGACGAATTCCAGACAATCACCAAGCTTCAATGATTACTGCAGAGCAATTGTAAGTCGATGCCATTATCTAATGTCAAAGTGGGGCTGGTGGAGGTGCAGTGGGATAGTTGGAGCTCTGTTTGATTGCTTTGCCTTACAAAAGCTCGCAAATTTGCGAAATGAAGAAGTCCACAAATCACCTCAATTCTTAGAGGATTTGAACACAGAGTCTCCATTAGATGTTGAACCCGAAGATCGGTGCTTTCATATTTTCCTCAAAATTGTGGCCATCGCCATTAGGCATCAGCGTGCAGTGGGCAATACCAAAGTCATTCGAAATTTGGTTGCTCGAATTTTACCAAATCATGATCGACAATTTCCAAAGGAGGAGGCTATCTTTCATCGTGATCTTGCCTCCCTGCGCAATCATCATGATCTTCTATGCACAGTATACTGGGCTGCTCCAGCAGGTTACGGCCCGCCCATCACTTTATTGCAGAAGCTTGTTTCGGCTGCTCGGTCACATAACGAAGCCTTTTTGATCAATCTGAGGGCTTGGGAACGGCTTGCTCGGTTTACCTTGTCTAGCATTCCTTCCAGTTTCTCTGTCGATTCATATAAACCATTTATGACTTGGCAGGATTCTTTTTTTAATAGTCTGCTTGGAGAATACGTGGAACTAACTCAAGTACGGCGGCAACTGCAAATTCAATCTGACGGAGCTTTCCAAACAGACGTTGACTGTAATC
This sequence comes from Sclerotinia subarctica, assembly GCA_025389085.1. Classification (NCBI taxonomy): domain Eukaryota; kingdom Fungi; phylum Ascomycota; class Leotiomycetes; order Helotiales; family Sclerotiniaceae; genus Sclerotinia; species Sclerotinia subarctica. The sequence goes on from QRFI01000007.1 coordinate 1,160,761, forward strand.
GAAGGAGCACCATGTCCTGTATTCAAGCCGTGGCGAGATCGACGATGGAAACATTGAGATGTTCAAATCCAACAACTTTGAAGCATGCCATAAATCTAGGTAAGTCATGTATATCAGTGATAGATTTATTCGCTGATTGATATTAGACATGCTTGTAAAGATGTTTTCTACAGGCTCTTCAAATGACAAAATTGACCAAGAATTAACATCATCTGCAATTGAGATTCTTACTTGCTACTTGCACCAACTTTATGACGCAGAACCAGAGAGCAAGCTGGAAGCAAGCCCAGATGAAGATGAATTTGACAGCCAGGGCTTAGAGTGTGATCCCGATTGGGCGAAAGAAATGCAGTTTAGGGACGATTATATCAATGTATGTTTATTCCTTTCACATCAACTACTTCGCAAGGCTAACCTTCTGAGCCACTCGATCGTGCAATCACGCCTATCTTTCAAGAGTCAGTTCGGAGAATATTGCATGACGGGCCGTTCCCACTACGTACTACAACGAACTACTTCTTTTTAGAGCGATTAACCAAGGGCTGGGCGCAGCTCATCTCCGTTTTCATGAGGTTTGGCCTTTATGTATGCATTGCCAAAGCTCTCACCTTCCGTGTTTTCTGCTAATATCGTATTAGCCCCCGAAGGTCTTTCTCACCGCAGGCGTCATCGCTGTTTTTACGCATCGGGAGCAATCCCATTGCAAACTTGTAGCCTGGCCACTGTTTCTCAGTGAACTACTTGAGCACACACAATCATTACTGTCTGATGTAAAAACTCCGATTTTTCGATTAAACTCTGAATTCGACTAATGTTTGGTAGTGTCCTGATTTCGATATTGGATCAGAATGGATGATAGCTATTTCCAAGCCACAACATGAGCTTCGTTGGGAAAATGCCTTGACTTATCAATTACTCAAAAAAGGGCATTTTCTCCTTGCCGGCGAAATCATGAAAGATTCATGCCTAGAGTCCTTCCCGCAAGAAGCACCTTCAATTATAAAGAATCAACAACTCATCAAAAGTAAGCTCCCGAAATATATGACTAGATTGCGTTAACCAGATTAGATGGTATCATTAGGATGCAAAGGATTTTTTCTGACAAAGCACTGCTGGCCTCCACATTTGGTAATGTGAGCAGCGAGGCGATCAGGACCAAATTCTCGGGCATTTTAAATTCTACTATGCTTTCAATGCAGCATCATCTGCAAAATTTTCAAAATACCAACACTGTTGCCCATAAAGCCTATGTGAGCTTTGTGCAGGAAATCGTTTCGCAGATACGCTCTCATTGCAGCGATATTTGTCCACCACCAGAGTTCTTCTTCCGCCGTTCCGTTGCGTACTGGCCCCCGGAGACGGACCCTACGCTTTACCTGGCAGGTTTGATATCATATACGTTGCAATTGTCTTCACAACAGGAAAAAGCACGGAACGGATTGATCTATTATCTTTGGAATGGATTGAGAAGTTCTTTGTCAGGTACTCATGCTCTCCATAGCTACATCAAACGGATTTCGAAGGGTGCACGGCAAATTCACCTGTTGAAATTTTTATTGACTGACATTATACCTTCCACACTAGAAGTCGCATTTGTCAAAGAAGTTGGTTCACTCGCATGCGAAGTCTACCTGGTAGCAGTGTCTAAAGCCTTCGAAAGTCTCGTATTGAGTGGACAGCCAGTCGAGGAGCTCGTGGTTCATATGAAAGTTCTGTTACAACATATGTTCAACAACCTTGGTAGTCATTATGGTAGATTCGGACACAGTATCGAAGCTGTACACCCGGGTCACCAAGGCATCATTACTGTCATCTTTCGCTTTTGGAGTGCCTGCAGGCCACACTTATACAATCTAAACACTGGCCCTGGAAGTGGCCTTGGTGAGATATTTCAATGTTTCGATGGTTTTGTCGAGGCGGCAATAGTGTGTTTCAAAAACGATCAAGATATCAACTTTCAATTCACACACTTTGACATTGGGAAGGTAGGCAACGACGTTGCTATGGAAGAGATGGCTCGTGAGGTGCAAAATAACTGGAGGATTAACAAGGCGGATGGAGGAGTAGATGTGAGAATGAATGATGGTATGATGGTTAATCATTGCTTTACCAATGGACCTCGAGATCTACGTGAGGTTCTTGAAGGTATATTTCCTTCAGAAAATCTTGATATCAGAAAGATTGGAGCTTCATTGGATTGCTACTTTTGAATAGCTACATAAACCGATAGACAAATGAAATATCATTATCGTAGATTTGTGTTTTATCTCATTTGAAACTACCTCCCTAGTAAATGAAATTCTTTGGGGAAGATTTCTTCTAAGCTGGACTATACACTGGAGTCTTTTCATGGATGTCTCAAAAGATACTATCGATATATCTATCTATTGAACATATGGATATCAAATCTTAAATTCATTACCAGTGTCAAATACATCGACGTCAGATATATCAGGCACATGATTTTAACGGAATGAACTCTTTTTATAAAGATAATTGTTCAGCATGATATCATTTTGTAAGAATTTAGCACACCTTTTTTGTTGTCTCATGGCAGTGAGCACTTGATGCCTGAATATTTTTGTTCATGCCTTACTAACAAGGTACATTGGTAAATTGGCACAACTCCAAAGGGATATTTCAAACACTTTCACGACCACATTCACATTTTCCTACACGAAATATTCGCTCGAAAGAGAGCGCGAAAGTCTACCGAATGCATGCCGTAGCATTGCGAGCCCTTCGCACAAGTAGGAATCCTCTTTCGAGGCAGACATGTCGGATTATTGCGGGCTGTAGATACCCCTCTCCTCGGCGCACGTTTCACCGTTCAGCAATTTGCTTCAATACACCCGAAGGCGCAGCGAATCCAGGTGATAATAAAGAGGAGAGATCAGGCATAGAGGATGCCCCGCAAATACCCGAAGACGTAGAGCTAGGAAATCCGGTGGATGTTCCTCAGGTATCTGCGGAAGTCGAGTTGGGCAATCCAGTGGCAGAAGATTCAATACAGCCAGTCGAGAGTGTAGATCACGAGCAAAGGTCTCGAGGAAGACTTTCGGGGCGAGCCTTAAGAGCAAATCGACAAAAACAGCCAGAAGGTCTACCACCGATAGTACTGCCGGATTGGTTCTGGGACAATGTTAAACTGGCTGAGGAACTGCCGCAGACCGGCTCGCTCGCAGTTTACTATGGTAGTAACGTCATGGAATCGAATACCAATCCGACGGACCCCGAAGCAACCGAGAGGATGAGCCATGCAATCAAATCTATTATCGAATGCGACCTGCCTTCCACCGAGAAAGCAAAATATAGCATGCATGTTAATGTTTACAAAGAAATATTGGCATCCATCACAGCAGGGTTGAAACTGCGCCCCTCACAAGCTGTTATGGACGGTAAAAATGTCATGAGACCCATTCTCCACTTGCAATGCCCTAAAGACGGAGGAATATTGTACCTAGACTCTGTGGTGGAGACAATTTCGACCAAATTAGGGGCTGACCTCATACGTCTTGACCCGGTCGACATAGCTCAAATTTTGGGGCCATATATCGATGAGAATTTAGCCTGGACGGGGGCGAAGGCATCCCTCTTAGGCTACGAAACTTCGCGAATGGCGGGCAGGCTAGAGGATTACGAAAAAGACTCGAGTGCGGCACCTGAAGATATGGAAGGAGCTGAGGAGGAAGACATGACGGGCATGAGCAGAAAACCTGGTCCCGCAATCGCCTTTACAGCATCAAATTCGTCTGAAGCACAGAAAAAGCTCTCGGCGATTTTTAGCCGATTGAAGGGAGCACTCAATCCGGCGACTGATAACAATAGGCGTTCATCAGATGTTGTGATGCCATTTGCTACTTTCGCTGACCCGAATTTTTCGGCTTCTAGCAACGGCAACTCATCCTTCAGTAATGTGAAATCTAATGCTGAACAGTGGAATGATTTGAAGACGACGGCTTTACTTGAGGCACTAGTCACTGGTGCCGATTCAAAACGTGCATCGGGGTCTTCGGGTACTGATGCAGCCAACGCGAAGGACCTCATCATACAAGTTCGTGATTACAAGGATTTGACTAGAACATACGATGGATATAACATCATCGATAAAATGCGGACATTGGTCACCAAGCGCTGGCAGTCCGGGCGGAATATAATTATGGTCGGAACAAGTTCTTTGGAGCAAGGAGAATCCGAGCTCTCATCAGCAGGTATTCAGCATATCCAATCTGATATAGTCGAAGGCGAGAAAAGAACAATATTTGTCCCTCCGGATCGAAGGCCAGAGCAAGATGCGGTATTCGAATCCGATGACAAGCTACGCATTCGGACCTTAAACATACGACACGTCGAGGATATGATCACGAAACTCGCGGGTGATGCACCTATTACTGTGGATATAGAAAAAGATCTCGACGGCGGTTGGGTACAATCCGCTGGGTTAGATGAGGCAGTTTGGCATTACGCCCGCGTACAAAGGCTCGCAACAACTATTCTAGGATTGGAAAATAACCCGGAGATTATAGATGGACCAACGTTTTGGAAAGCTCAACAACTACTCTCCGAAAGTGACAGTGCTAAATTCTCTTGGGGCGCAGCAGAGTTGAAGGAGGAAGATAATGACGTGAACAAGATGCTTGATGAGATCAACACTTCCCCGAGAAACACAAACATTAAGGACAAGCTGAAGCAAATTCGGAAAACGTGCACTCCTCACGAGAAAAAGCTCCTGGGAGGTGTGGTCATACCTTCGGATATTCACACAAAGTTCGAAGATGTCCATGCTCCGAAGGAAACCGTGGAGGCACTAAAGACTTTGACAAGCTTGTCGTTGATACGGCCAGAAGCTTTCACTTATGGTGTGCTTGCTACTGATAAGATGCCTGGTTTGCTCCTGTATGGACCTCCTGGAACCGGTAAGACTCTTTTGGCCAAAGCAGTCGCGAAGGAAAGTGGCGCCACCGTTCTCGAAATTAGTGGCGCTGAAGTAAACGACATGTACGTTGGCGAGGGCGAAAAGAACGTCCGAGCAATTTTCTCCCTAGCTAAGAAGCTTTCACCTTGTGTGGTATTCATTGACGAGGCAGATGCTATATTTGCTGCTCGTGGTGATACTAAGCGCTCGACCGCTCACAGAGAGATGATCAACCAATTTTTACGAGAATGGGATGGCATGAACGACTTATCTGCATTCATTATGGTCGCTACCAATCGACCGTTCGATCTTGACGAGGCTGTACTGCGCCGATTGCCGCGAAGACTTTTAGTGGATTTACCTGTTGAAAATGATCGCGAGTCTATACTCAAGATCCATCTCAAAGAGGAGATCCTTGACTCATCAGTCTCTCTTACCGAACTTGCCAAAAACACACCCTACTACTCTGGGTCAGATCTCAAAAACCTGTCGGTTGCAGCTGCATTGGCATGCATCCGTGAAGAAAACGAGCTTGCCGCCAAACACGAAGGCGATATTCCTTACACATATCCCAAGAAACGTATCCTCACGAAAGCTCATTTCGACAAGGCAATGGAGGAAATTAGTGCTAGTATCAGTGAGGATATGAGTACACTCTCTGCTATTCGTAAATTCGACGAGAAATACGGTGATAGGAAAGGAAGGAGAAAGAAGAGCGCAGGATTGGGTTTTGGGGGTACGACCATTCCAGAGAATGACTCTGAAGCGGGAAGAGTAAGGAAATCACCGTTGGCGGCGTAGATAAAATGGATTTCATTTACATAAGTGTTCATTAGAGATATTTATAGCTTGAATTTGGGGCTTGCGTTTGCAGCGTGCATATCACATTCACGATCGCGTGAATGGGCGTCACGGTCATTGTATATATATTCCCGGGAAGGGAGTGTCTTGTTACATATCAATTTTGTAGCAATAAAAATAGATTATGACATTGCTGCTCTCCTTGGCCTCAAAGCTTTTTTGAGATACTTAAGTTATCTTAGTTTCACAGCCAGTATAAGGTTTTCAAGGGAAGTCTCATGGACCGACTACCACAGACATTCCTTCAGCTCATTTCAACATCGCCATTGCTATCATATGGGGCCCCACCAAGCGCACCGGCAGAATTCTCCCCAGTAAGTCTTATCTGCTCGCCCAGGAATCATTTGCTCTTCACTTGTCAAGGCAGTACCCCCACCACTCTCCCTTCATAACCCGACTCTATAAATTTTGCCCTCTCCTCGTCATATGCATCAGTATCAATTTCTTAAAATCGTGTACTCAATGCTAATGGAGAAAACACTAGCTGAATAAATAACACTGAAGTCACGTGAATATGTAGTTTAACCTCACGCGTTTTATGATAAGATAAGAGTCCCTAACCTATGTCGTCATCGGCTTCAGTCGACCGCCGTCCTAGCTGCTCAGCGACAAGAACACGAAATTGCATCGATGTTTAGTAAACAAATACGAAAGTATTCTCTCCTTGCCTCCTACAAACATCAAAGATATGGCTCCTTGGACATCTAAACCTGCGACGGCTCAAGACCATGAGCATGATCTTAGTTCAATGTTGGAGATTGAGGAACGTGTTGACCTGACGCTCCTCATTGCTGACATCACAGAGGTCATGCAAAAGCAAATCTGCGACAACTTTGATGCTTCTACTACCATAGGAAAAGCTCCCGATAGATCCTCGAAAGTTGGTGATAAGAATGCAAATGCAAGTGTTAGTCAGCCTAAGGAGGAATCGGAAGAAGAGGAGAAGGCTCGGAAACTACGGGAAAAGAGGGAGAATGAATTATCGGTGCCCAAAATGCTAGAGCTTAAACATGATGCTCTGAAGTTCTTTCAAGAATGGCAAGAAACTGTAATTTCGAGAATTGGGACGGTTGTCAATAACCCAAAGGAAGTTACAGAAGATCAGAAGAAAAAAGCCAGCGCGAAATCTACCCCTGACGCACCGTCGAAAACCAAGGTCGTTAGTATGTAGTATCATCTATTACTTTCAGCTTTCACCTGCTTTTCGGTAATTCAGTGATTAACTTTCACAGGACAAACTACAAACGTTGTAGAAGCAGATGCAGCTTTGATTGAGCTTTACCCACCAACATCCACACCTCTTTACTCTTTACCAGAAGAGAAACGAGTGATGCTCTTACACGCCATGCTACTGCTTCTTCTCTCTCTGGAACATTACACTGCCCATTCACGTATCCTTTTGCTTCACATAGCATCATCACTGCACCTTCCTCTTCATATTCTTGCGGAGACAGAGGTGAAGGTTGCACAAGGACTGCTGGAAGCCGCCAAAAAGATGTCTGGTAACGAGGAGACACAGAAACGGAGTGAAGAGAACAAAATAGCTCGACGATGGAAGGTAGGACTCGCTGGTGTTGCAGGCGCTGCGATAGTTGGTGTCACAGGTGGTCTTGCAGCTCCATTGGTTGCGGGAGCTCTAGGTACCGTAATGGGCGGGCTTGGCCTTGGTGCGACTACGGCCGCAGGCTTGTTGGGGGCTCTGGCCGAAAGTGGAATTATTGTTGGAAGTCTCTTCGGTGCTTATGGTGCTAGTATGACGGGCAAGATGATGGATGCTTACGCAAAAGAGGTTTCTGACTTTGCATTTCTTCCTCTCAAAGGATCGCAACATCAAAAGCCCTTAAAGGAAATAGCAGCAAAGGATCGGAGGTTGAGGGTCACAATAGGTGTTAGTGGATGGCTGACCCAGAAAGAGGATGTTGTCACACCATGGCGAGTTCTTGGGCATCAAAGTGAAGTCTTCGCTCTGCGATATGAACTCGAGGCACTTTCCAAACTCGGCATGTCGTTGGAATCCATGGTAAAAAGTGCAGCTTGGTCTATTGCCAAGAAAGAGATTATTTCTAGAACGATATTCGCCAGCTTAATGACTGCCCTCTGGCCGCTTGGACTTTTGAAAATCTCAAAGATTGTAGACAATCCATTCTCGGTCGCCAAGAATCGAGCAGACAAAGCGGGTTTAGTCCTTGCAGATGCGCTTATCAATAAGGCGCAGGGGGAAAGACCAGTTACTTTGATTGGATACAGTCTAGGAGCTAGGTTGATCTACTCGTGTTTGATGAGCCTTGCAGAACGCCGTGCCTTTGGTTTGGTAGAGTCAGTACAATCTCCTACTTTGATTCATCGTTGAGTTTTACTCTTGTGATAATTCGCAGCGTACTTAAATTCCGCGGCTACAGACTATGCTAACATTCTGATTCCAGATCAGCAGTCTTAATTGGAGCGCCTGCTCCGTCAGATGCAGCTGCATGGCGATCTATGCGCAGTGTTGTCTCCGGACGACTCGTAAACGTATATTCCGAGAATGATTACATCCTCGCTTTCCTGTACCGTACCAGCAGCATACAATTTGGTGTAGCTGGTCTCCAAGAAGCCCAAGATGTCAAGGGGATTGAAAACGTCAATGTAAGCGAAATGGTCAATGGACACTTACGTTATCAATATCTCGTGGGTACAATTTTGGAAAAGATAGGATTTGAGGATATTGATATGGAAGAGGTTGCGAAAGAAGAAGAGACTTTGGAGCTATTAGAGAGGCAGGAGAGAAAAGAGGAGGAGGAGAAAGAAAATGCCGATGATGTGGATCCTGAAGTTGAGGGTAGGAAAATGGAGAAGGATGTCGAGCGGAAAACTGCTGAGACCATGATGCAACAAGGGGCGGAAAAGTTGCATATCAATTAAGTATGAAGTATTTTTGCTTAGTTCATATTTAGATACACATACTGGGAGTGAGTGGGCAAGAAGGTCTTGGACATTTATTAATGGGATTAAATGAGCTATACTCTATCTTTAGATAACTGCGTTCTAGAGTGCTATACCTTCGATATCCTGATCCTTTGATATTCTGATAACGTTTTATTGTTAATATCAAAATAGAATCGAAGAATGGAGGAGTATTCTTCAATATTCAGACGATTCCGAGGTTCGCGGTAACAGGGAATATGGGGATTAGAAGGACAAGGTCTGATATTCATTGGGTACGGGGTTTTGATATATGAACTGAAATCGAATATTTAAACGTATCATTTGTATCACGAACGTGAGTTTTTAATGTAGGAGGGTATGTTAGAAGTGGGAATGATGGGGTGTGAAGGGTGGAAACTGATAGAGGGAAGAGTATGTCTATGTCGTATCTTTTGAATGATGTTAAACACCGAGAAAAAGTAGAACTATTTGATCGAGTCTGATAATATAGCTGAAGTCGAGCGAGAACCGGAAAAGGGTGGCAGAAGGACTTATGTTGAGGAGGAAGGCCATGAAATGTCACTTGAGAGCCGAATATTCGCGGAGCATGCTACCGATGAATGAGGAGTAGCCCATCATTATGGCGAGGGAAATACCTACATCCGCCAAGGGATTAGAGTATATCTTTCCTAAACGGCGTTGGGGTATCATTTTAAAGTTATCATCAATATATCTCCATCAGTTCACACCCAGGGTCTCAAGTCTCTCTGTTTCTGTATGCGAGAGATCCTCCCCTGTCAAACCCGTTTGATTCTCCTCCACTTTCTCTTTCCCACTCCTCACGACAAAATATTTCCCGCCTCCAAACTCGACAGTCTCGGTGGCAGTCCCTGTCACATTCCAATCCTCTACACCTTTTGTGTCAATGGCATAATCCGTCCGCCTCCTAGGTCTCTTGTTCCTGCCTTCATATTCCTCCTTTTTCAACGCGGCCTTAATTTCTTCAGTCTCTAAACCAATTGTCTCAGACGCCTCTGCCTCTAACGTCTCATCCCTAATACTCCTTAGTGGTTCTATACCATCTGTATCAACCTTCTGAATATCCCTCAGAAAATGCAATTGTAAATGCAGTGTATCTAGTAATTTCTTCTCTTCTATCGGTGTTTTGGGGAGAGGAAGTGCGGAAAGTCGACATAAATGATGGAGCTGTTTTACGGTAATTTCTTCGGCGGGTTTCTCGTCAGGAGAAGGTAAGAGGGATCGAACGGACCAAGTGGGCTTTGAAAGAAGCTCACCAATGTCCGTGTTCTGGTGAGAATAGTTCACATTTAATCGAGCGAATACTCGGCGGACTGGGAGTTTTTGATCTTCCGGCTTGGGGCTGAGAGGAGTTGTTATTCTAGTTCCATAAAGCTTTACACTTCGCGGTATAAAACGGTCTGAACTACCTTCTGTTGGTGGTATTGACGTCCTACCCACCGCAGAAGCTTCTGGAGGCGTTTCTTGACGGGCTTCTGAAGTACTGAATGTTCGAGAAAGAGAAATTGGGGTGCGCATGGTTTTTCTGGTACGGAGGGAATGCCTGGCTAATGCGCGACAATGCGAACAAATTGATGCTGACATTTTTGTGAACAGTTGAGCTTTCGAGGAGTGTTGGATGAATGTATATAGAGTAGTAAGCATTGCGAAGTTGAATGTATAAAAATAATATTGTCATGTCCCTCCCCGGAAATACACTAGTGTGTGATTCGCAGGCGGGGCTAGGCTATGCTATGTCAGAGCTTCAAGAACCAGAAACAAGGTCGTCTTCTAAACCCACGAACACATGTCAAGTCAACTCTTACACCTCAATAAATAATTAATACTGTCAACTCTACAATACATATATTGTCTCAACTACAAGTAGTAATACTTCACACTAAATCGAAGTCATGGCACAAGATCCTTACGCTCTTTTGCAGAAGGTGAATACCCCACCATCTGCTGCCCGATAAGCTTCATATTGACCGTTTTCAACAGGCAGACAAAGCAGCTGCGGGAGCTTCGGGGGGATTCAGTCTTTTCGGTGGACGACAGGAGAAGTGGGAGAATGCAGCCGAATTGTATAACCAAGCTGCGAATGCGTTTCGCATGCAAAAGCAAAGTAACACTTTCCCAAGTCTTCTTCGTACCTCTACATCTTGACTAACATGACATGTCTTTTTCCTTAGACAAGGAGGCCGGGCAAGCATTTGAGCGCGCTGCCGACATTCAAACTAACAAGCTCAACGAGCCTGACGATGCTGCGAATACGCTTACAGAAGCTTTCAAAGTATACAAGAAGTTAGATCCACTCGATGCGGTTAGATGCTTGGACGTTGCAATCAATCATTATACATCGAAAGGAAACTTCAGGAGGGCTGCCACACACAAGCAAAATTTGGCAGAGGTTTATGAAATGGAGATTGGGGACATGAAGAAAGCAATCGAAAGTTATGAATTGGCTGCTAGCTGGTTTGAGGCCGACAATGCTGAAGCGTGAGCTTTGACTCCTATGTTTCGCACATAGGTGCTGGGTTTTTGACGAGCATTTGCTGATATATTTATAGACTGGCCAATAAGCTCTTCCTCAAGGTCGCCGATATTGCCGCTCTCGACGGTGACTATTACAAAGCCATCGAGCATTTTGAAAAGGTAGCCGCATCCTCCGTCTCGAATAACCTTATGAAGTGGTCGGTGAAAGATTATTTCCTCAAGGCTGGTCTGTGTCATCTAGCTATCGGCGATACAGTGGCCACCGGGCGAGCTTTCGAAAAATACAGAGATATGGATCCAACATTCCCAAGCACAAGGGAGCATCAATTATTAGTCGACCTCGCAGAGGCGGTTGATCAAGGCGATCAGGAACAATTCGCGGACAAGTTATTCCAATATGATCAAATGAGCAAGTTGGACAAGTGGAAGACGACCATTCTGTTGAAAATTAAGAGTGCAATTGAGGAGAAGGGTGATGACTTCTCATGATTAAGCTTTAGACCAAGTAGAACTACCTCGGTGGGTTGGCGTTTGGGTATTTTGGTTGGTAACTTTGAGGAGGATTCGGAGAAACATGTCATTATATTTTAAGCAATCTTTTTTTTTTTTTTTTGGAGAAAATATAAGTACGAAATTGATCAGTTCGAATGCCTTTTTTTTAAAGAAAAGTGGTGGGTTTTAGGTCAGTGCTTGAAGAATGAACTTGGGGTCGAGGTGGTCTATGTTTGTTTGTGGATGCCATTGGTGAGATTCACAGAAATCCAGACTACCACGTGCGTGCAATATTTCAACAGGATCTTAGTAAACATTAGAGGATGAGCTTTCGATAGACGCGATCATAGTGATAATAGCTTGGAAGTCCAAGCGGAGTCGCACAGAGAGAGAAGATGGTTCAAGAAATCATCATTGAAGAAACGCACGTCCGTAAGCGTGGGGACTCAAGAGTTTAGCAGAGGGTGGATTTGAGTTTTGTCTACAAGGTACAATGTATAAATGGTATAGATGGTTTGGATGATATGATCGGATTTGCTCCAAGTAACAACTCCTGATCTCCTGTGAGATGAGATGTTGGTGCAAATGCACAACTCCACTCGTGTGTGCTTGGAGCCTCGAGGTGGTTAGTTGTTAGCTATGAATAGAATTCGTTTTGAGTATAAGGAAAGAATATCAATCATGGATGTCCATGTCTAGTAACTTTTAAAAGGTTTTCTGATTGGTCAGTATGATCATATGTATAATGCTAAAGTATAATCTAATAAAAGACTTTATATTATACTTTATTCTAATCTAGCTCTGCTTTATATAAAGCGCCCAACCCTAGTTTCTAGGTATACTCAGTGACTAAAAGAATTTGGCCGTCTGACATATTAACTCTACATATATTGACGCATTTTATGATGACCTGGTGGACCAATTGCAGAACGCGTCTGTTCAGGTGGATGAATTGGTATCAACACTCTGTATGAAGCAGCTATCCTACCTGTAAAAGACAGCAACCTCCTCTAAATATTTCAAATTCCTTTATACAAACCCGCGTTACCATCTCAATCACAATGTCGTCAAGTCTATGGTAATGAATGCAATTGGAAGTGTATGCCTACATTCAATCAATAAAGAACCCTCAACCGTTATGAACCGCTTTGGCGACCTAGTACATACCTATGAACTTGGTTCCCACTCTATCGTCATTAACAAGAACCTCCGCGATATCCGCTCCATGAAGCGTTCTAATTGCCACGTGATCATTTGACCTTGACCCCTGTGAGTACTAATCACCTACTTTACGAAAGATGTGAACAGCAGATGATAAAGACGATCTATTTACTGGATGATGCTGGTTCCGCACGAATAATCAATTGTCGCTGCAAATGGCAGCGACCTGGGCTTTGATTGATTGGTGGGATAGTAAAAACATGGTGGTCGGGTGTTTAGCGGAAAGCTAAAGGGGGGACCGAAAGCTTGCGATCGGTTTGATTTAACAAATTAATGAGAGGTTCGTGAGAATGGCATGATTACTGGTGATAATATCACATGGTATTCTGTGTTATTGTCACTTGAAAAGCTGGAAATAGGAGATATAGAGTTGAATTGATTAAAGAGGTGAAGATTGTGGAGAGCTTGGATGAAGCTCTTCTAGCTTTTGATGCGATCTAGTACAGAATTTTGTGATTGAAATATGATCAACATCCCAGGATGAGTCAATCCGGCTTGACTCTTTTCTCTTTACTGCAGGAAGGAGACTGACATTCCTACCTAGGCTCGCTATTCCTCACTTTCTTTCACACCACTGACTCTATTTGCTTACTATTAAGTCCAGGCATAAGACGCTTTAGCCCCATCCAAGGAGTATTGATGGGGCTCTCACCAGTGAAAAGGAAGACATCTATTTGGTTTATCAGCTCTTCTTTCTCGAACACCACATCGGGTATGGAAAAGTGATGAGCACATACCATATAACCAACCACCGAACAAACATCCAAAAAATGGTGCTACCATGGGCACCCAAAAATAATAATTCCCAGCACTCCAAACCTCGTAGCCATAGCCCAGGAAGTAGGTCATCAATCTTGGACCAAAGTCTCTGGCCAAATTAATGGCATATCCGGTTTCCCCTATCGAGAACTCAAATTAATGGTTCGGCTATTTAAAGTGTTCAGAAACTTCACTTACACCCAAAGCAAGCTCCAATGCCAAAGATCACGAAGAAAAGTCCGAGTGGAGTAAGGTTACCAGCTCCCAAATTACCATTATCTTGTAAAGAATAGATGCAAAACATAAGGATGGTACTTGCAATAAACTCGGAAAAGAACTGTCCAGTCTTTGTCATGAATGGGGCGGGATAGGTACAGAATATGCCTGCAGATGATGTATTTAGGCCCACAGTTCGAATGTTGTGGCCACCTTCAAACACGTCGATGGCGGATTTATAATTGGCTGCCAGGATTGAAACATTAGATTGCCATTTTCATATCAATTGGGAACAGACAGACCATAGACTACACCGGCGCCACACATTGCACCCAATACTTGTGCCAGCATGTAAGTAGGGAATTTGCGCCAGGGGAATTTGCGAAAGACGCAATTCGCGAAAGTTACTGCGGGGTTTATATGAGCACCACTGACGCCTGATGCATAGACTCCAAGCATAACTCCAATACTGCAAGGTCGTGAGCCAATGTACCGTTTAGATCCAAACGGAAAAGTACCCCCATCCCCAAGATATTGATTGATAAGAGCCTTTCTCGCCGGAGCTAAGGACTACTTGCGCAACAACGCCATCTCCGAACAAGATCCTGTTCAAGCGTCAATGGTTATGGAACAAACAAGAGAATGATTGCCATGCTGCGAAGGCTAAAGGCTTGTGACGATACTAACAAAATGAATACGCCGAAGAATTCCGAAAACGGCTCTCGCATAGCACGTCGAATTCGACTCCACAACAGATCTGGCTTGGCTTGTTTTTCAAGCACTTGTGGGATCTTATGGTCAATTCCAGGTCCATGTTCCGCGTATCCACCGCTACCTATGCTCCGGATGTTGTGTCCATTCAATGTGGATTCTTGCAATGAGAGGCTTGGTGAAGAGTGTTTAGAGCCCGAGACTTCCATATCCTCGTCATGGCCGACGGTAGGCATCGGCGACACTTGCTTTTCAAGATTCATTGTGACAAATTAGAAGTAGGACTTTGAAAAACTATTCTCTGTATGCAATTCTCAATGTATGATATGATTCCGGACGTTAACCTATCAACATGTAGCATGAAATTCTGGTCAATGCCTTTATATATATGATCTGAGCGCGCGGAGTGGAGCTAGTTTGTACCTTAAGTTGTCATACTAGCAGAATGAACATGTGAACAAAATTGGGATGTTTGGGCTATTACAGCGCTGTCTGTGATGTAGTAGCATACCGAGGAAATGATCTGGCTAGTGGCCTTGAGAAGAGCCTAGTTTGGCACTTTCAAGCCACTTCATAAACTCAAGTCTCCCTATCTGGTCTGGCAATCTTATCAAATTCCAAAGTTGGCCATCGTAAATGCCGAAGTGATGAGAAGACACGAAAGCACTGATATGCTGTGGAATTATCTTCCTTGTAAGTGCGGAAAGCATCTTGAATGGGATGATTAGATAGGTTGCGTAAGCCTAGAGACTACCAAAAGCTGTGAAGCTTCGTTGCATCGGAGTATTCCTACTACGGGAAGGATCAAGCAATTTCAAGTTCGTGAACATACCAGCGACATGTAAAGACGTTTTTGTGATAGCTAATAGGGAGGGGCAACACCACAGTATGCGGTGCTGAGCTTCGGGTGACCTGAGGATGCATGCTCATCAATAACTTCAGTCTACTCTTGCTGGTGGTTGACGGCGCAGTCTTGGTTGTCCAACCCCGCATCAACAATTCCAATAGAACTTTGAGGACAAACACATGATGAACGAGATTAGGTCTTCAGTCTACAGTAAGTCGAATGAAGGTTTGATAGTTATTAATAAATCTAGCTATAATGGCTAAACTAAAAATATCTTCATCACTTTGACAGAACCCTCGGAGCTATGATATAATGGTATTTCGGAGAGGATGGAAGAGTTGGGAGTTATGGGGAGGTTCTCTTAATCTGACACATCACACTATCGACTCTGAAAACCTTGCAAGTGAGTGCTTTACTCGTACAAGAATTAGCCTAGTCTCGGATGGAGCGATCCTTTGCATTTCCTCTCGATTCAATCAATAGCGTAGCAGAGCATGGCGGTCATAACCAAAACACAGGTAATAATTGTTAAGATGGAGCTACCAATCAAAACTCATCCCCTAGGTTAATGTGGTTGATTCGACTGCCTGCAGGGTAGACTTTTTTCTACCCCAGTCTCCACTGTTTAACCTTATATTACTTCAACCCCATCCATATCTTTCTCAGCATGGTAAGGGTTCAATTATAGTGCAGTAGATAGAGATAACGCTAGGGCAGGCGCGTTTGATATCTATGCTGGCTGGCTGGCTGCATGAATGGCGGTTGTACGAAAGATGAGTGATTGAATGCATGAAGTTCTATTCCACCGAGGCCAAGCAGATGGCTCGTGGATTCCCGAGCTGTTTGGCGAAAGGCTTGAACGGTTATTTACCATTTAATTCACCACTAGAGGCCTCATTCAGAAGCGATGCATCAATTGCCTCCTTGTATTTTCTGTGCAAAATATTATCTTCGGGTTGGTTTCGAATCATCATGCGATCCCCATGACAGATGAAAAAGCTGCGATTAGCTTTATCATAATGATGTGAGCTTTCTGCGCTGGTCCAGGCATTCAAGGGTCTTGGCATTGGAATGTTATAGTGGGGTACCATGTGCATAAACTTTGAAATACCCCTAATGCAGATCTAATCTAAGTGAGGATGCTGACCATTTTGTTCTGTTGGCGTTGGTAGTTCCAATCATGGTCAGTTGGCAATAAAGTTTGTGTACATGCTCTGGAATGCGGCGCGATGCGGGGTAGTGGAGACCAATGCAGCGCCGTCTCATGAACCGAAATCTTCGCTGGCTCTCATGATTCTAGAATCCTTCCGAAAACGCAAATTGATTTTCCTCTCCATCTTCTGTAAAAATGACCTTTGCTTTGGTGATGAGACTCCTATGAGCGCAACAATCGCAAAGAATACCAAATCACGGCATTGGTTCTTGTTAGTTCGACTTCGTTTCTATGAAGATCTGGCTTGTATCATCTGGTGATGGTGTTCCCAAATGTGATGTGCCGATACCTACCGAGGTGGGACAGAAATCAAGTATGGCTCTGGAAACTGATTTGATCAGAAATTTCAATGGAGAAAATCCTCCGGGTGCTTTCCAACCTGCATCTGCTGTGCTATGTAAGCATCGCTGTTCATTTAAGATTTGAGTTCAACTGTGTCTTCGGATTTCCGAGCAAGGGTCCTAGCCTTTGCCCGCAATCGCACGTACCTTGTAGCGATCTGGGCTAGTCATCCCGCTGGCTAAGAAGTCAAGTCAGCTTGTTTCTGCTCCCTGTCGAATTCGACGGCAGAAATCGAATGATACAAAACTATCAGATAGTCCGTCCGGCGAGTGAATTGACCATTCAGTATACATCTTATAATACCTGCGATGGCGTAACGTTACGCTCACTAGCCACTCTATGGGTCGATACCAAGGTAAGAAAACGGTTTTATTTTCTAGCAGACCAAGTTGACGGAATTGACCCGCTCCTTCTATGCAAGCCATTCACATTAATTAGCCTTCCTGGACGAGCCGGGCATGCTTTGTGAGATCACATGCTTTAGTTATTGAGAAAATTCGTCCGGATGAGGGGTTCCAGACTTCTTTCCCCATGGCGATCTCTTTCCCGATGGCTACAAGAACCAGAGGTTTAGGCACATCTTTTTGCAAATAAGAAAACCAATATGAGTGATCAAAATTCAGTATCCAGCCATGAATCTTTCATAGGTTCCATCGACCAAGGGACCACAAGTACAAGGTTTTTGATCTTCAATAGAGACGGCGAGCCTGTTGCTTCGCATCAAGTTGAGTTTTCTCAGATATATCCACAGTCGGGGTCTGTACTCTTGTCTATTCTGATAATAATGTATGCTAACCAGAAAAGGTGGCACGAGCATAATCCTCTTGAGATTATTGACTCAATAGAAGCCTGCATCGAAGGCGCTGTCAAACAGTTCGAAGAAAAAGGCCACTCGGCGAGGCAGATCAAAGCCGTGGGACTCACGAATCAACGAGAAACAACGGTTGTCTGGGACCACGTAACAGGAGAACCCCTTGCAAATGCCATTGTTTGGACAGATACCAGAAACCAAGCCTTGGTCAGGAAATTAAAAACCCGACTTGGATATGATCAATTACAGCGCCTTTGTGGTCTTCCATTATCGACGTATCCTTCTGTTGGCAAGCTTTTGTGGTTGATTGAAAACAATGGTAAAGTTGCAGATGCATATGCTCGTGGTCGTTTGGCGTTTGGAACTATAGATTCTTGGGCCGTTTACAAGCTTAATGGCGGACCAAAGAAGAACGTATTCGTCACTGATCCCACGAACGCATCTCGTTCAATGTTCATGAACTTACATACTCTCCAGTATGATGAGCAGCTTCTGAATTTCTTCCGATTTGATATGGATAGACTTCAGTACGTTCCTTACATAGTTCGATCGGGAGAACGCACTAACTTAGTAGTCTTCCTAAGATTGTCCGCTCATCGGACCGCGAATCCTTTGGCACTCTTACAACGGGAATTTTAAAAG
Source organism: Sclerotinia subarctica (assembly GCA_025389085.1). Classification (NCBI taxonomy): domain Eukaryota; kingdom Fungi; phylum Ascomycota; class Leotiomycetes; order Helotiales; family Sclerotiniaceae; genus Sclerotinia; species Sclerotinia subarctica. Next base: position 1,179,209 of record QRFI01000007.1, read on the forward strand.
GAGTTCCAATCACGGGTGTATTAGGCGATCAAAGTGCAGCACTTGTGGGGCAGAAAGGTTTCACTCCAGGCAGAGCGAAAAACACGTACGGAACAGGCTGCTTCCTACTCTACCATGTTGGTGATAAGCCTGTAATCTCTAGACATGGGCTTTTGAGTACGGTCGCTTACGACTTTGATGGTAAACCACAGTATGCTTTGGAAGGAAGTATCGCGGTCGCAGGCTCCAGTATCAAATTCCTTCAAAACAACCTTGGCTTCATAGATTCTTCAACTAAGGTCAGTCAGCTTGCCGAGACGGTAAAGGATAACGGTGGTGTCACTTTCGTGACAGCATTCAGTGGGTTATTCGCTCCATACTGGTACGACGACGCTCGTGGTACAATTTGTAAGATACATTTTCGATATCTAATAAACCACAGTACTGACAGGTTGACAGTCGGTATTACAGCGTATACGCAAAAAGGTCATATAGCTCGCGCAACCTTGGAGGCGACGTGCTTCCAAACGAAAGCCATCTTGGACGCAATGGAAAAGGATAGTGGAAAGAAACTTGCTGAGCTCGCCGTCGACGGTGGCATGAGCAACTCTGATCTCTGTATGCAAGTAAGCTCCACCGCCAAACACCTTTCATCTTGGATAATGTCTAAAATGCTTCAGACTCAAGCCGATCTTATTTCGATTCCGGTTGAACGACCAAGAATGTTGGAGACAACAGCATTAGGTGCCGCTATCGCTGCAGGATTCGCCGTTGGAGTCTGGGAAACTTTCAACGAATTAAAAAATATTAATACTGTAGGTAAAACTGTATTCCATCCCAAAATCACCCCGGAGGAGAGCAAGGAGAAGTTTTCGCGATGGTCAAAAGCAGTCGAAATGTGTAAGGGTTGGCTATAAAAGAATCGCTGTGAAAGATTTGAAGAGAGTAAAGGCGAGAAGTTGCAGATGTTTGATGTTGTACCTAAGTAGTTCATATAGCGGTACCTTCGTACCTTAGGTATCAGATGTAGTCATGACGGACTTTTTACTTGTTCGCAAGAATTACCACCAATTGGCTTCTATTACAAATGTTATCACATGATCTCATCATATCTCCCAGTCTCGTCACGTGATAATGACTCAAATGACTCGGATGACCCTTGTTCCGCACACCTGACATGCGAGAACGTTGAGGTTGAGGTTGAGGTACCTGCATCTCCTTGAATCTAAACTTTGTCCTAACTATAACATTGTTCGTTGATCGGTAAGTACCGTCCGATGCAAGTCTTGTCGTCTGATGTAGACACAGGATGAAGTAGTCTTAGTTTCATGTTAACCGCTGATCTGAAACTGTCTTATAGGGGTAATCAGCAATAAGATAAGATGCATATGGCAGAATTGCTACTATTCTATCATTAGCTTTCACGCAAATTCTTCACCACTATGAACTTTAAAAATTGGACTTTATTTCTATGTAAATTGCGAATGTACCAATATATGTGTGGGAATTTCTAATTCAACAACTTCAACAGCAAACAAGCTCAACATTAATGTCTGCAGGATGATTTGATAGATTTAATCTTTTTTAGAACTTCGGGATTATCTCTGCAACAGCTCACCGCTGCAGAAGCGATGTTTTCATCTCTTGCAACAGCCGTGTCATATGTTAGTACTTGAGACACGTTCATCCCAAGCTACCTATGACAAACTAGAAGGTTCTTCATCATGAAGCTCTTTCATCCCAATTCTCCTATCCGTTGCATCTTTACCAAGGGTCGTGCTAACGTTGTCGTCCTTGCAATTTATTTTCATCCCATGAGATCATCAGGCTCGGCTACAGTGACCTTGAATTGCTTTGCTTTCTTAAAAATACGGTACGAAACTGTAGTACAGCCTGTCCGGTTCTCCTGGAAACCGAAACCATCAATTGGGATGAACAAATCAAACAGGCTGATACAGCTTCAATTGATGAGCTGCAACTATTGCCTGCAAGTGAGATCTTCGAATCTGGTCAAGACTAAGTTGGGCTTACCATCCATTGTCGGCTCACGGCACAGATATGCAGTTGTGGTTCAGAAAGAAAATGTATATGAATGATGGTGTTGCCACCAAGTATAACGTCTATTTCTCTCATCAATCCCAATCGTGACTTGTTCAAACTACACTCCTTTCGTGCGCATTCATTCTTTCTACTTTTACATTCTCTTTATGCTTTGATAGCAGTTTTTTCCAGTCTTTCCATCTGAACTTATTCGACTGTGTCGCTTTTAAATACATCAATCTTTTTAACTTTCTATTACGAACCTACTTAATCACATAAAAAGACATCACTCCATAGTCAAAATGTTGTTTCAATCAATTACTCTCGCATTTCTTGCTTCGACTAGCATGGTTCAGGCTCGCGGTGCGTGGAGACACATAGATATTCACAAGCGCGCCACAGCAACAATTTCCGATGATACTAGTCTTACTCTGGCCCAGGAGGCTATTTCAAGCGGATCATTTAGTGATGGGCTCCAAGAAATCGGTGGTAATGAGGCATCTGAAGCTGCGTCTGCCACTTCTCAAAACAACTTCATCAACTTTTGTGCAGGAGACACTCTTACAGACGGCCTTCAAATTGTAACAGGGTCTTGCAACGGAATCCGTAAGTATCTATCTCAGTCTGGTTGATCGTCTTCTCATATTATTAGCAATGGGTCAAATTCCCGCGAAAACCAAAATGATGTCATCAATAATCACATTCCCTTTGGCTGGTAGCGCAACGATAAAATCCGATACAACATTCAATATCACTGTTCAAATGTCCAACATTGCTCCAGGTTCCTTCTCTAATGCTGCTTCTACCTACTTCTCCGCTCCACAGCAGCTTGACGCATCTGGAGTAAGTTTTCTCATCCCGAACCACCCAATGTCCCACTTTCTACGTGGCCGGCGTCACTTTTCATATTCTCCATTTTCCGCCGAGACCTATCCCTGCTTGATAATCACTGACATCTGATGTTGTATCGTAGGTAGTAATTGGGCATACACACGTCACCGTACAAGACATGGGTTCCAGTCTCAACCCAACTGGAGCTTTAGATCCTACTCAATTCGCGTTCTTTAAGGGTATCAATGATGTTGGTAATGGCCAGGGACTTCTTTCGGCTACTGTCAAAGGTGGCTTGCCGGCTGGAAACTATCGTGTATGCACGTTAGCTTCATCAACTAATCATCAGCCTGTAATCATGCCTGTTGCCCAACGAGGCACTGCTGACGATTGTACTAAATTCACCGTCATCGGATCCGGTACCACTGCAAATGCTGCATCTGACAATGGTAGTTCCAACCTTTTTGCCCTCCATGAATGAAACACCATGCTAACATTTACCAATGTGAAGGTTCCGGTGGTCAAGCAGCAGCAGCTTTAGCAGCCAGCGCAGTTGCAGCTGGTCCAGACAACACAGACCCAACTGCGAGCACTTCGTCAAGTTCTACGGTCATATCTGCTTCATCTGCTTCTGAGTGTGCACCACAAGCAACAAAATTCACGACAGTTTTTGCTGATCCCGGTGTGGCAACGAGTACATTCTCAGCGGTAGCTTTCTCAAGTAGTACAGCAACTGCTGTTTCCTCTTCTACAGCCTCTTCCGTCTCCGCACTAGGCGGTATAACCGCGCCAGCTGTAACCAATAGTGGAGATTCAAAGCGTCCGTTCTCAGTAAATGGCAACACCTTTGTAAATGAAGCTGGGGCTCTACAGAGAAGTTGCGATATACAATTTAATGCATGTGCAGATGCAGTCAATGGGGGAACTGCCGACGGGTTTGATCTCAGTGATTGTCAGACGCAGGAGAATACCTGTCAAGCTGGGTAATGGGTTGAGATCGGATAGCTTTGTTGTTAAGGATCATGATTTCACATGTATGATTATTATATGACGAAGATGGCGTTACTAGATGATATCAGTTGAATGAGATGAATTGTGTTTTGAATTTGTTTATGAAGCAAGTATAGAACAATTATGTTATGTCTTTGTTTTGACATTGATATTAGAGTATTCCAACAAATTTCTACACATTCCCACCTCCACACAATCAAAACAACACATAACCAACCCAAATATTTCCCCCTTCATCCTCTGCCAAGTTCCAGCCCTTCTCAAAATTACCAAAAAAATCACAAAAAAAGCCTGCATGAACTCAGATCTCGTAGGCCGGAAGGGGTTCCTTCAGAACCTCTTGCCGGCCGACCTCTTTATAATACCTTTACTCAAGTAGGGATTTGAGGGTTTATCTTTATAATAGTAGATCTGTTCCTTGCGTATTGCCAGATGAATGACAAGCGGAAATTAATACTATTACATTATCAAAGAAAGATATTTGGTTTAAAGATATTTAATTATAAGAGTTAGTGTTTTTTAAATCTATAATTATCTTTATTTCCAAACCGCTTCACTCGGATTTATTTATCACTTTATATATTGTTTACTATTAGAAGTATTTTCTTATTTTATTAATCTTTTTTTTTTAAAAATATTTTGATTTGATCTCCTTGTCACGAATCATATTCATTATAATACAATAAAAGCAAGTACAGCGGTTTGGGCCGCTGTTTTCAGAAAGATCCTTATCGATAAGGAATCCTAGGATAAATGTCCTAAGATTCAATTAATCCTAAAATTGTATGTATTCTAAGATTAATCAATTAAACAATTATAATAGTTTAGGGCAAGTTATTTTAAGATCTTATTAATTCTAGGATAAAAAGTCCTAGAATAAAATTGATCTCAGGATTATTATTCTAGAAAGTATATTATCTTAAGAAATAAATTATTTTAAGATTAATATCCTAAGGTTATTGAAAGGATTATATAATAGATAAACTAGATAATCTAGTTTATCTAATCTAAGGGATAGTCTGGATAGATCAGTTTATTCAAATTATCTAATAATATTTAAAAGTATATAATTAGAATAATTTTATAATTTAAAAGTTTTATATTCAACTTAATTATCAATTAGTTTATTTATATTTTATTTGATTTAATAACAATTTCACTTCTAAATGAACCTTAATAATAAAGCCTTAACCTATAACTATCAATCAAACAAACCTTAGATAATCACTACTTTTAATATAGAATCATTATACTTTGAATACTGTTATAATTAAACTATATCAATTACAATAGATTCCAGTCAACGATTTACCAAATCAGTTTCCTTCTTCTCCATCAGGGCCTCAAAATAGACCATTATCACTATAAAGCCAAAACGAACAATCCAAGTATCCACCCCTAATCTATTTTATAAAGATTATAATAAATATCAATTTTTTGTTATATAAACTAATCTTTATTATATTTTTAATAAATATCTCTTTTTAATCTAGATATAAAGGATTTTGTAATTAATATTATTTTTCCAAGGAATTATATTTAATTGAATCAAACCTTTTTTTAATAATCTAATAACTAAAACTATTAATAATTAACTCAATAAAAATATCATTTCTTTGATCTAGTTGTCACGAATCACGTTCATTTTTATAAAATAAATCTAGTTACCGATGTTTGAACCGCTTTCTTCGGGGGGATCCTTATCGATAAGGAATCCTAGGACAAATATTGTCCTAGGATAAATGATGTCCCAGGAAGAATGGGCTAGGCAACCATTGGATCCTAGGACAAGTGTTCTAGGATATGATTCGTCCCAGGATTATTATCCTAGGATTGGAATTGTCCCAGGATTAGTGTCCTGGGGCTAATGGTAGATCACGTGATGGATAGACTGGATAGCTTGGATAGACTGGTCTATCCAGTCTATCCAAAGCTATCCAAATTATATTCATTAGTATATAGTCAGAATAGTTTCATAGTTTAGAAGCTTCGTGCTCAACTTAGTTATCAATTAGTTTACCTATATTCTACTTGATCTAGTAACGACTTCACTTCCAAGTGAACCCAATTGATAAAGCCTTAACCTACAACTACCAACCGACGAAACCTCAGGCAGCCGCTGCCTCCAGTACAGTATCGTTACAACTGGTTTGATAGATTGTTGAATAGAGTCCATTGTAATTGATATAGCTTAACCAAAACAATACTCAAAGTATAATGATTCTATATTGAAGATAATAGTTGTTTAAGGTTTCGTTGATTGATAATTGTAAATTAAAGCTTTATCACTAAAATTTACTTGAAAATAAAGTCGTTATTAGATCAAGTAGAATATAGATAAATTAATTGATAATTAAGTTGAATATAAAGTTCTTAAATTATAAAACTATTTTAGTTATATATTTAGGATTTTCTTTGAATAATTTGGATAGATTGATCTATCCAGACTATCCCTTAAATTGAATAGATTAGGTTATTCAGTTTATCTATTATATAATCTATTATTACAAACCTCAGAACATTAATCCTAAGGTGATTCCAATCTTGGGATTGTAGAGTTTCTAGGATAATAATTTTGGGATAAATATTATCCTAGAATACTTTATTTTAGAATAAATCATATCCTAAAACATTTGTTTTAGGACTAAATAGTTGCCTAACCCTTTCTTTCTAGGATACTAGTTATCCTAGGATCCTATTTATCCTAGGATTCCTTATTGATAAGGGTTCCTACAAAAACAACGGCTCAAATCTATGTACTTAGTTTTATTTTATAATAATGAGCATGATTCGTGACAATTTATTATTATTGGAATCCGATTCCAAAATAATACAACAACAATTGGCCTTTTTATATTAAATACAAACAACCATCTTGCTTTCTACTTGTTTGATATAATTTCCAAGTTCTAATTGCTTTATTTATTTTTTGATATATTAAAGTAGTATATTATAAAAAAAGAAATAAAGAATAAGAATATTAAATATTACAAATATCAGATAATTATAGACGATCAAGGATGATATTTAGTTAGGAAGGGGATAGTATTATAAATCACATTCATTATAACATAATAAAAGCAAGTATAATGATTTAGACCATTGTTTTCAGAAAGATCCTTATCGATAAAGAATCCTAGGTGTTACAACGGCTAACATAAACCCCGGGTCACATGACCACTCAGGTGACCGGCTCTAATCAATCTAGCTAGAGCCTCTAGAGCCACAGCTCTAAAGAATCTAATTAGAGCCAACAAAGCCCGAACACGAAGGGTCTATATAATCAAGATGGATTTCCTTTGTATAAAGCTTCGTACTCAAGATCAATTATTTAGTATACTCTATTATTAGTTATAAATAATATATTCATTATTGTCATTACTTAAATCCTTATTTGACATCTAATTATAAACCTACTTCGAGAGTCTAGAACATTTCTATGTGATCTAGATAACTACCCTTGTAATATTTTGAGCATCATTATTGCTTCAAATACCGACTCGATAAATAACAACATCATATTTTCCAAAACACCACAACTTAGCAATCCTGTTACAATCAATCAGGTCACTCCTGAAAGTATCGACAAGGATGGAGATATCGTTATAGGAGATATCGAAGACCTCAAGGAAATCATTGTCATTGAAACTCTTAAAGTCGCTTTATCAGATCGATTTATAAGCAATCGATAAGAACTAGAAACCTTCTTACTTCAACTTAAGATCTACTTCCAATTTAACCAGGACAAATTTAATCATAACACCGATAAAAACATCTGGGCCACCTCCTATCTCAAAGGAAAAGTCACTAAATGGATCCAATTATATCTCAAGGATTATTTCATCAATTTAAATAAGCCAAAAAAGCGATTATACCTAATTCAAATTATCTTTAGGAAATTCGAAGGATTTAAAAAAGAAATACAACGAATATTCAGGAACGTTAATAAATTATATGATGCTGAGTCTAAGATCTATAACCTTAAACAAACAGGGTCAGCAGTCAAGTACATTGTGGAATTCAGAAGGTATATAGGTACTATTAGATGAGAAAAGAATATAATAATGAGCCATTATCGGAAAGGGCTTAAACCTAAAGTTAGGCTAGAATTAGATCGCAATTATATTTGGGAGGATTTAAACGAGTTGATTGAGGAGTTTATTAAAACAAATGAGATACTTTACAAATATCAGAAAGAACATTATTCTTCCAACTTCCATAAAAACCGAGATTGTAGTAAATACTACAAGAATAAAGGAAGATCTCGAGAGAACAGACAACCTTATAAAGACCCAATACAATTGGATATAATCTTTAGAAACAAATTATCTAAAGAAGAGGTAGAACGAAGATATAAGGACAAGCTTTATTTCGAATACAACAAGCTAGGTTATAAAGCTAGAGATTATCGAAGCAAAAAGCTATTAGGAGGAGGTTATCACAAGAAATTCGGCAAAGGCCAACTTAATACAACCTTCATACCTCAATTATATATAATAACCTCTACAGAACCTAAAGAGATCCAATATATAGATTATAAGGAGTTCAAGAAATTGCTAAACGAATTATCAAAGAATAAAGAAGACCTCAATATAATAGATCTATAGGAACAAGAGTATCTACAAACTCCCTCCTTATCCTTGTTTAGAACAGAAACGAAGGAGGAATAGATAGCTGAGTATACTGTTATAAACTGGATTGCTTATTATAATAAAACCTGTAGGATTCATTTATTGGATAAAGAAGTTATAGGATAATTTCCATAAAGGAAGACAAGGAGATCCTGCAAGAAAGAAAGGTCAGCTAAAACCTATGAAAAAGACTAAGGCCAATTGAATATTGCAGGACAGGCAGGACAAATCTATTATAATACGAAAATAAATGGATAAGCAATCCAGGTTATAATTGATTCAGAAGCTACAGGAAATTTTATTGTATCAGGAACTATAAAGTATTTAGGAGTATAACTCCAAGCGAAATAAGCATTATATCAATTGCAATTAGTTGACAGACAATTAGCTGGATTGGACAGAAAGATTTCATAGGAGACTTGCTTTTTATAGATAAGTATAACCTAGTATAAAGAGGTTATCTAGTTCGATATTATTCCATTAAGGAATCAATAGGTTATTCTGGGAATGCTATAATTGAAAGCATATAATCCCCAGATTGATTGATTATTGGAAACTATATCATTTCTGAAGAAAAACGATCGACGAGATATGCTAAAATCAGCAAGGCTGAATATATACAATAGAGAACTGAAGGTGAACAGTATTACTAATATAGGATACTAAATCTAGGGTCCTTTATTAATAACAAAGGAAGGTGAACCTTCTGTATAAATGAAGAATAAGCAAAAGAAGTTGCTTGAAAACACTCTTATAACGAAACAGGACAAAGCACTAATACCGATACAATACTAGAAGTACAAGAAATTATTTGAAGAAAGAAAAGGTTATAAAGCTTTACCAGAATATAAGCTATAAGATCATAAGATAGTATTGGAGAAAGGCAAGATATCTTCATTCGGCCCAATCTATCCAATATCAATCTTTGATCTAAGGATGCTTAGGGATTATATTAGCAATATATTAAAAAAGGGATAAATTAAAGAATCTACCTTATAAACAATTAGCCCTATATTATTTGTACCAAAGAAAGACAGTATAAGAAGACTTTGTATAAACTATCACAAACTCAATAATATAACGATCAAAGATCGGTACCTATTTTCATTAACTATAGAATTGAGAGATCAATTGGGAAAAGCCAAGATTTTCTCCAAATTTGATCTTCGAAATAGATTCCACTTAATCAGGATGAAGAAAGGTGAGGAATGGAAGACAGTATTTAGAACTTGCTATAGATTATATAAGTATCAAATAATATTATTCGGTTTGACAAATATATTAGCAATATATATATATTTGATCAACAATATATTAAGGAAATATCTAGATATATATTGTATATATTATCTAGATGATATATTAGTATTTTTAGAAATAGAAGAACAATATATCCAGGATATTCATAATATTCTACAATTTTTGAAAGAAACAGATCTTCAATGCAAACCCAGCAAATACAAATTTCATATCACAGAGACAAAATTCCTAGATTACATTATATTCTCAGAAGGTCTCAAGATGAGCTCCAACAAGGTAAAAACAATCAAAGAATAGGAGTCATCAACTAATATAAAAGAAATACAATCCTTTTTAGGATTTGTCAATTTTTATCGACAATTTATTAAGAATTACTCGAAGATAGCTTCATTAATGATTGAAATCACTAAGAAGAATCAGAGAGAATTCTAATAGATAGAAATAGTACAAATAATATTCGAATACCTTAAAAAAGCATTCGTAGAAGAGCTAATCCTTAAGGTTTTTGATTCAGAACTACTAATAATTATGAAGACAAACTCCTCAGACTACACAATAAACACAATACTCAGTCAGCCAAACTTAAACAAGAAATAGCAATTAGTCGCTTATCATTTATATAAACTATCGTTAGCCAAACTGAACTACAAAATATATAATAAGGAATTATTAGCGATAATAAATGCTTTTAAGGAATGGAGAATATATTTGAAAAAATCGAAATATATGGTGTAGATATATATAGATTATAAGAACTTAATTTACTTTATTACAACGAAGGAATTGAACAGATGATAGGTCCGATGATCAGAAATCATAACTATATACAACTTCAGAATTTCATATATCAAAGGAAACGAAAATACTAGGGCAGATACTCTCAGTCGAAAACCAGAATACTTACAAAACAAAATATACGAATTATATATAATACTAAGATAGAAAAGCAATGCTTTAATTCACAATAAATTACAATTCGTTGTCACTTTAGGAATAAATTATGATACTATCAAGAATATTATAAAAACAGAATACATAACAAATACTATAATCAAAAAAATCCTAGCTAAACCAGATAATCTAGAAAAAGGATTCATTATAGAAGATGGATTTATCTATTTTCATAATAAGCTTTATATACTCTTCAATCTAGTTAAGGATTATATTACAGAACAATATAAGCTATCAGCTTATAGGCATCAAGATATTACAAGAACCTTTATCAGAATAAAGAAAGAAGTGTACTTTCCAAAGATAAGGATTATAGTTGAAAATATAGTTGGGAACTATAACATTTGTATAAGGAATAAAGCCACTTAATATACCCTTTATGATCAGCTCAAAACCCCCAAACTATTTATTCAACCTTGAAAGTCCATTATTTAGGATTTTGTAATGAAACTACTATTATCCAAGGATCCGGTTATCCAAAAGAAATACAACTTTATATTAATGATAATAAACAGATTAATCAAGTTTGTTCATATAATATCATTCTGTGAAACTTGGATAGCAGATAATCTTGCTTATATATTCATAAGGAATATAATCAGTATTTATAATATACCAAATGAGATTATCTCAGATAAGGACAAATTATTTATATCAAAGTTTTGGTCTATCTTTATAATATTACTTGGAATCAAAAGAAAGCTTTCAACAGCTTTCCATCTACAAACAGATGGCCAAACAGAACGATTAAATCAAACGATGGAAGCCTATCTCTACTACTATATCAATTACAGATAAGATAATTAGGTTAAACTATTATCCTTGATATAATTCGTATATAATATATTAGAGATAGAAACCACAAAAGTAATGCCAGTATATACTAACTTTGGATTCAACCCATTAGCTTACAAATCATTATTACTATAAAATGCAAATGTAGATAAAGCTATAAAAGATATTACAGAAATCAAGGAGCTTTAAAAACAACTCTCCTTGAATTTATAGTTCATCACTTTAAGAACAGCATTATATTACAACGAATCAAAAAGTATAGGATCTACTTTTAAAAAGAGGGATAAAGTTTATTTTATTCAAAGAAATATATAAACAAAACAATCAAGCGATAAATTAGACTACAAGAAACTAGGATTATTCAAAATCGATAAGGTAATAGGATCAGTCAACTACAAATTGAAACTACTATATACAATAAATATCCATTTGGTATTCTATATCTTATTCTTTAAGAAAGTATCATCTAAAACGCCGAAAGCATCAGATCCAGAAATCGACCCAGTCAATTTAAAGGAAGAATATTATATCAAAGAAATATTAGATTGCAAATATATTAATAGGAAAGTCAAATATTTAATCAAATAGCAAGATTACTTATATTCGGAAAACATTTGGGAATTTAAGAAGAACCTTGATACCCTTGATCTGTTGAAGGAATTTCACCAATGTTATCCAGACCTTCCCAAAAAGGATTCAAAGGATTCAAAAAGAAGGAAGGGTCAAAGTCGTTCAATATGTTCGAACTAGTCTCAGCAGGTGCCAACGAACCAACATCTATTTGCTTCTTCTCCTTCTCTACACACTCATTTTCTAATCTTTCCTTCTCCTTTGCCTCGTCCAACTTGTCTAAAGTCTTCAAATCACATCGCAACATCTCATCAGTCCTAAAACGAAGGGTTCGTTGCTGAGTCAATAAATGAAGCTGTTTCGATAACACTTCACAAAGCTTTTGTTCTATCCTTCGCTCTTCCTTTTCCAAAGCTTCCCAATCAGAAGCGGAAGGACCAAAAACATCACATTTGCCACTACTATTTGTACGAATGCATTCACTACAATGCCGAGAATCCTCGGAAACCTGATATTCGAGATTGCGAGCAGTATAATGTGAATAGGGCAATATGATTAAACTATTCTCCTTAATCCATTGATAAAGTAACTTATAATTATTTGTTGATTTGGAAGAACAAACTGGAGGCATTATGAAAATCAGGAAATTATGAAGTTCCATTAGTAATCTATAAAAAAGAACTATATAAACGCTCAGGATAAGTATTAATCTAAAAAGGGGATAGTGTTACAACAGCTAATATAAACCCCGGGTCACATGACTATTCAGGTGACCGGCTCTAATCAATCTAATTAGAGCCTCTAAAGCCATAGTTCTAGAGAATCTAATTAGAGCCAACAAAGCCCGAATACGAAGGGTCTATATAATCAAGATGGATTTCCTTTGTATAGAGCTTTGTGCTCAAGATCAATTATTTAGTATACTCTATTATTAGTTACGAATAGCATATTTATTATTGTCATTACTTAAGTCCCTGTTTGACATCTAGTTATAAACCCACCTCGAGAGCCTAGAACACTTCCACGTGATCTAGACGGCTACCCTCGTAACACTAGGATAAGTATCCTAGAATTCAATTAATCCTAAGATTATATATATCCTAGGATTAATTAATTAGATAATTATAATAATTTAGGGTAAGTTATTTTAGAATCTTATTAGTTCTAGAATAAAAAGTTCTAAGATAAAATTGATCTTAGGATTATTATTTTAAAAAGTATATTATTCTAGAAAACAAATTATTTTAAGATTAGTGTCCTAAAACTATTAAGAGAATCATATAATGAATAAATTGAATAATCTAATCTATTTAATTTAGAAGATAGCCTAGTGTTACGAGGTTTGCCGTCTAGATCACGTGGAAGTGCTCTAGGCTCTCGAAGTAGGTTTATAACTAGGCATCAAGCAGGGACTTTAAAGTAATGATAATAAGATGATGCAATTCGTAACTAATAGTATGGTATACTAAATGATTGATCTTGAGCACAAAGCTCTACATTTAATGAAATCCCATTCCCTTATATAGACCTTCGTCTCCTTTGGACAGCTGGGACAGCCGAGCGCTCCTGGAGCGCTGTCGTTCTAGAGCTGTCCATCACGTGATGCTCAATCTCGTGATTGATGCTGTATACGCCTGAAGCTTTCCTGTTTGTATATTCTGATGGTATGTGCACATATGATCCTCGGGTGACCATAATCACATACTAATATGGTCGAATCGTATCTTGCTCGCACATGGCCCAAGCTCATACAAACAAGTCAGCTGTTACCTTCGTAACACCTAGATAGATCAATCTATTCAAATTATCTAATGATATTCAGCAGTATATAATTAAGATAGTTTCATAATTTAGGAACTTTATGCTCAATTTAATTATCAATTAGTTTATCTATATTCTACTTGATCTAATGACAACTTCATTTTCAAATAAACCTTAATGATAAAGCCTTAACCCATAACTATTAATCAGACGAACCTTAAACAGCCACTGCCTCCAGTACAGAATCGTTACACTCCTCTATTTTTTCATTCTTTTTGTTTATTAATTTCTTATTATTTTTAAATAATTATTAAATTATATATTAAGATTTAATATATTGATAAAAAATAAATCCCAAATCAGTAAACTCCAAATCACCAAATTGAACCACAACCTTCTCAAATCAGAACCCTTTAAGCCAAATCACAGGCCCAAAATCTAATATTCCAATTCAGATCCAAATCCCAACTCAGCCAAAAAAAATCCAAACAAGCAACAAGCAAAAAAACCCTACAAATCCTATCTCATCTCATCCCCATCAATACCCAATCATTAGTATCCTCGACTAAAAAACTCCCGATCAAATTCTCACATCAAATCCTCCCCCAAGCATCCCCTAACCCAATCAATCCCTAGTGGATACATCCCCAGACATGCAACAAAATTCTTTAAAATTCCATCATGATAGGTTTCTAATAATAGGAATCCAATTAAACAACTCGAGCTCAAGTTCCCAGGTAGTTTTCCCAGCTCAACCCCCCCCCCCCCCCTGAACATCCCACCCACTTCCACACATACCCCAACCCAATGAATCACAAGTGGATACATCCTCCAGACAAGCAACAAAACACCACAAACCCCATCCCATCCCAATCAATATCCAGTAATTAACCACCCCAATCAGACAATTCCATCTCAAAACCCCCCCTCAGTCAGCATCCCACCCACCTCCGCATCCCCTAATCCAATGAATCCCAAGTGGATACATCTTCAGACAAGCAACAAAACTCTTCAAAAACCCTACAAATCCCAGCCCCATCCAATCGTTTTTCCAACCACAGGTCTCCTGCATGAAACAACTGCAGCTCGAGTTCCCCCCTCAACATCCCAGCTCAAACCCCCTCCCCTCCCCCTTTAAGCATCCCCTAACCCAATGAATCCCAAGTGGATACATCTCCAGACATGCAAAAAAAAAACCCCAACAACCCTTCTTCAACTAATCACCTCCTCGCCTCCTCACCCACCTACTCACCCACCAATCGAAACCCACAAGAACATAAGCATCCAAAGTAGTAAGCATACCTATAGACTTATACATGCAATCCCAATCCCAATCCCAATCCCATTCAACTAGACTCGACTCCACTGTAATCCACCCTCCGCATTTAGACTCCTATGCATAGCATAGCATAATCTTGGCCTGAAAAGTTGGCATTGCATATCCTGGCACGGGAGAAGGAAGAAATCGGCGAGATTGTATGCAATTTCCCATTCGTCGATTGTTTGCTCCACTTCAAGCAAGCAAGGTCTTCCGATACAGATAAAGATATACACGAAGTGGGAGATTAAAGATTGTAGACTGAAGATTTGTCTAGGGAACCAGGGTTGTGATTTCGGGTGTTGTTATAGGGTGGTCCTGTTCTATTTCATCTGTTTCGTATCATATATCACAACATATCATATCATATCATACCGCGATCGCGATCGCAATCGCACTCCCAGTCCATCACAGCCTTACCATGCAGCTCAACATACTTTTCCAAGCATTCCCATGAAACAACATCCTCAAATACCTTTATCCGATTCGCCCCAGCAAAAGACGAAGAAGTAAACCCGCACCTCTCAACCTCACCATCTAACCGCAAATATTCTTTTGTTGCAAATCTCATCTCTGACACCAATCTCAAAGAAGTAATTTACGACTCTTCGGATGTTGATCATGCTCCGCTTTCTTATCCATGTTTTGGTCCCCGAAATGGTGCCCGCTGACTGGATACCCGGCTGCGGAGTGGCTTCCGGTATTGGTTTTGAGGTCAGCCGGTTGGCAATTAAAACCAGGTCCTGGAAACAAATAATCGACACGAATCTTCTTGGCAGATTAGAGCCATAGGGTTTTGAAGAAAGTTGAGGCGAGAAGAGCCGAGCATGATCATTGGGTGTTGAAGTTGCTTGCTTTCTTCTGTTCACTAGAAGCTTCAAATTTTCTTTAAATTCCTGATGATCATGCACTTTAAGGATCATCAGAAATGAATTCAAAAACTCCAATTAAGTTATAAACATTCAAACTGTTCTCATCAGAAACTTGGAATGGTGAAGAAGTGACTTAATACTAAAGTTACGCCAAACACTGAGGGTACTCTTTTAAAGTTGTTGAAAGGATAATCACATGTTTGTTATACTATCGAAGATATCAATACTAAGATGGCGTGAGGAATATTTCGTACAATGGATGAAACGACCCGTGCAAACCATAGCAAGAAATATTATCGCGGGTGGAACTCAGTTCCAATACAAGAGCACATCTTGTATATATAGCTCTTTATGTAATGCTGTTGTTCTGAGCATCATTTGATCCGTTTAATATCCAGATCACAAAGGAACATACACTGATGGAATTGAGGAAGTGCAGCAATTATCGATGTATGCGTCAAATTCCATATTGTATATCAAATTATCGAGATATCAATGCTTAAGTGTAAGGAGAGAATCTTCAGATGACGAAAACAAAATTTGGTCCAGTTCATAGACTGGACGAAGTGCATGTTCCATTACCTTCCAAAGATAGTCTCGCAAGACAAGCAAAACTCATCGATTGAAGAGAGAACAGAAGTTGAAACAAGAGAATATGAAAACACGCGCATGAAACAGATGGTTGGTCCAGTCAAGAAGCCAGTGAGAGCAAACGAGCTCTTGAATTATGTCCACCAATCATATCACCACAACCGTTGCTTCCAATAGAGAGATTTGCTCAACCATCCAGTAAAACAATGATGTTTAGTTTCTCTGCGAGCAAAATTGTTTAAGAGAAGCTCCGAAAGCTGAATGTATCACTCATCATGATATAAGGAAAGCCGTGCTAGTGAAGGACTGAGATTTCCAGGAAATAAAAACAGTATTCACAATAGGTCGTACTCAGGAAGCTTTCCCATTTCCCTGAAATAGAAGCTCACTTTACTACAAGTCACGTGAGATAACTGCTAGAGGTATTGACAGCGCATTTTTTGTAAAAGCAAATGGAATGATTTGATGAAGAATTTTTGGCCCCCAATGTTTGAATTTGCAGGGATGGATTGAGTGAAGTGCATTAGAATATTGGATATGTTTTATTTGATGTACTGAATGCTTCTGGCAGATTGGAGATACGTGGAATATTATGATTAAACCACGATCAAAAACCATTGTTACTCAAATACTGAACAGCCGGATGCGGACTGCAATCTCTGTTTCAAAAATCAGGAGGAAGTAGTGGTAGTAACCTTCATCATCGCGTAGAAGGATACAGGAGTCTTACAATACGCACAAAATTCAAGCAGATCTTAATGATGCATTTAACACAGGTAAATGTGCATGATGAAGAATTGCCCAACATATTGTTTCGACATACCCAAAAGCAAGCCAAACCCAAAAATGAGCTTAAGCATTAAGATGACTTATTCTCTCAAGTCATCAATACTTGCCTCGAATGCCCAGCTTTTACTTGAACATGCGAATTAAGGATGTGGTGCCTAACACGTGATCATAGAAGCAATGCAGCAAAATGTGAGTCCCGATTATCCTCTCTAATATTTGTATACCAATCTGGAGTCCAACGTAATTATTTCAGCACTAACAACTGGCAAGACGTTGATTCGGACAAAGATAGAAATGTGTGTGTGGGGAAATAATGCAAACAGCCTCTTGGGTTACTTGACCTGTGAGACATGTTTATCAAAAGTATGAGGATAACGAACCTCTCCACTCACCAAATCATGACAAATGTACGAAACCTAAACAATCGGATGGGTCGAGTTGTTTTGTATTGCAACCCACCCACGCATAACCGATCACCGGTGATCATTATCACCTCTGCTGCAAAGTGAGTTGCCGATAATATCATCTCTGCTGCAAAATGACTTGCCCATCAGGTCGCGTGCTTATTTTCCGTTTTTGCCGATGGTCTTAAGTCAGATATCTCCGTCCGAAGCATCGGGCTTAGCTATGAAGTACAATTTCTGGATCAAGAAGATGATTTGATAACGGAAGCACGGCTGAAATGCATGACTACTGAAAGAAAATTGAAGATTGAAGAAGTTATGGAGTGGTTCAATGCAAACAAAAGCCTGCCGATATCCCGGTGCCTGTAAGACACCTTGCTGACTATCCCTGGAATATGTATGGCGATAAGATAGTCAAGACTCAAAGCCTATCAGTCCAGCATATCATGACACGAGAACGAGGTAGATTAGTGAATGGGGAGTTCAATGTTTATGTTTCACCATGAGTGTGACTTTGCGCGTGATATATGTAGGATTAGCTTAGTATGTAAGACAGACTTACATAGCAAGATTACACCCAAAACAGTGAAAAGTAACCTTACCCCGAGTTCAGATGAATCTTTGGGTTACCATGATGAAGATACCGATGATTTACCCCAGAGGTTATAGCCTTATACCCACCTACCTAATCTGCCAAAAAATTCAAGGTTCATGCAAGAAGAAAAAAGAAATGGGACTTGATAGCTAGCTAACCTAGTATCTGGTTCCTGCTTTGTTGTCAGTGACCATCCATTCACTACGGAGGACATGTTACTCTTGGGCCGCTATCCGCTGTGATATGAAGAGGCAGGTAGGTAGATTATTAATGGTGGGAAGGATATCTAATCATGAACAGAAAGTACAATAGATAATACCTGACCATGATGAGCATTATGCGAAGTACTACAAAAGGCAATGCCGGCTTTTGAGATATCTTCGGCAGCTGGCACGCATTAGGAAAAAGCTTGTTCATTGGTTCATTGACATTGGTTAGTCAGCAGCATCTGTTGTGCCCTGCCTTGACACATGCATACTTACCTACCACCATACTGACCCAACATTCTAATTCTAGACAAACCAACAAAACTATTACCAATCCTTCCTCTTCCTAAGGACCACACCACCATTCTTTACTCTTTGACTTTCACTCATTTGTTTTATCACCGAGTATATACACTATTGTCGACCCACAATATTACAATCAAGTTTACAATCAAGTTTTTTCATTTATGCGGAGTCGAAGCATCCTACCACCCCTTCACCGTACTCCATACTCCATCACAATCGATAAGCGCCTTATTAAACTTCGATCCCCTCCTGTGAACTCCTACTCTAAGTTAGCTCGGCTTCTTCGGAGAGGGTTAGAGAATGTTAGTCAACACAGGACTTGTATTTGATTGAATAACTTAAGTAGGTGTATGCATGACAAAAGGTATTGTTCTTCTTCTTTATGCCCTATTTCCGAATCATTACTTTCACATATCTCCAATCTACTTTCTATTTCCAGATTCATCAACAAAGAACCTGAACCATCCTCTACTTTACATCAGACTCCCGTGCATTTCTAATCGCCAAACAGATTCGCTGGTCGTTTTTGAAGCCTCAATGCTTTAGCTCATTTGTTCCAATTCTTCATTTCCTTAAGTTTAAGATACCCTTCTTTGTTCAATGCCGTATACGAAGCGTAACAAGATGATTTCCTTACGACGATTTATCCTGTCAATCGCCCTGGTTTGGGCGACTTGGTTCGGAGCCACCTCACTGCATCAATACCTCGATCCGAATACACATATATCAGAGGAAATGAGGGAGGATGCTCGCTGGATTGCAACATCAAAGCACTTTTTGGATAGGCAGTCATGTAAATGGCTTGGCCTTTGTGGCCTTGCTCACTACCATTCCGATCCTGCCTGGAAACGAAGATTGAATAAGGACACGAGGGATCAGAAAGTCATGGCAGATGATGAATTCGATGCGAGCTGGGTAGAATGGGACAATGCCTACAAGAATGCGCCAAAAATGCGTCCAGATGATTGGTATGGCGATGATAGAGTGTTGAGAGAAGTTCCACAATACGTCCTCGACCACGCCCCTCTGGTACATCTATATTCGGGTGAAAAGTTCTGGCCTGCGGACATCAAGGACCATTTGCAACATGTTACTCCTTACGAAAACCATACTTCATTGCATATGAATAGCTCACAATATACATTACACAATTTACATTTGTTAAATGAAGGACGCAGAGGCCAAGTCTTATTTATGCAAAGCAAAGACGATGTTGAAGATAGACCAAGGTGGCTTGGAAGTGCTTATAATAAGCCTATACCATATGAAGATGAAATCAAACATGAAGAGGATTGGGAAACAGTAGAAGAGGAAGAAGAGAAGGAGTTTATTGAAACCAAAGAAGATGGTCAGGAAGCCTGGGATGATGCGAGTGATGAGAATAGAATGAAGATTGCTGCACCACTAGAACCATCCTTCAGCGCACAACCTCAAATCACAGGACAAGGTCGGCGCGAATTAAAGAAACGTGGGGATTCCTCGGGTAAACCAAATCAATCAGGATATTCCCCAGCTCCAGCGACATTAATCATTGTGGATAAAGGACATGGTATCGTTGATGCATTTTGGTTCTACTTTTATTCATACAATCTTGGTACAACTGTCATGAAGATGCGATTTGGAAATCACGTTGGTGATTGGGAACATTCGCTTATTCGCTTTCACAATGGTGTACCAAAAGCCGTCTTTTTTTCGGCGCATTTCGGTGGGTTAGGATATCATTACAAAGCAGTTGAGAAGGGACAAGGCCCAGGAAGAGAAGGAAGACCTGTGATCTATAGCGCAGTTGGGTCTCACGCCATGTATGCGACACCGGGTACTCACCCATACGTTCTACCATTCAAACTCTTGGCGGATGTCACCGATAAGGGACCAATTTGGGACCCCGTCCTCAACTACCGAGCTTATTTCTATAACACATCTCTCACTCACAATGTCGATGCACGATTCGCAACTTCCAACTTTCCTGTCCAAACCATGGCTGATTCTTTTCAACCCGCGGCGCAAAATCCCGATGCACCCACTGGCTGGTTTTGGTTTAATGGACATTGGGGTGATAAATTTTATGAATTATCAGATTGGAGACAGTGGAGATTTGTGGGTCAATATCATTATGTTAATGGACCTTTAGGACCTAAGTTTAAAAATTTGGGTAGAAGTAGGGTTTGTCAGTCAGGGTTGAAGTGTATATTGGTGGATAGTTTGGAGAAGGGAAAACATAGGAGTTGGGTTGGGTAGAAATGAGATGAGATAAAGTAGATTTGGAGTTTATTATTCTTTGTCGCTTGCGAAATTGAGCAAGATATGCAGACTTAGATTGGTTGGGTATAGAGGATAAATCGTTTGAATCCTTTTTGTTTTTTTGTAGGGAATTGAATGGATTGATGGATCGGTGAAGGAGGTGTTTTTTATTTGGATTGAATTTAAATCCAATTGGAGTAGAGGATGAAGATGATAATGATGATGATGATAGAGAAGACAGAAGATGAGATGAGAAAGAGGGGATGCGAATATTTTAATGAATGAATGATACGACTTGGATTGATGGATGGATGGATCACCAGATGGATGGCAGGGATATGTATATATATATAAATATATTTATATAAGTTGATTGATTGCTTCAAGAAGTGACAGGGGAGGAGAGACGCTCAGGAGATTAAAAGAATTGATCGATGGATTGTGATGAGATGTGATGTGATGTGATGTGATCTATTGGTTAGTTGTATCTTTGGAGGTTGTTGGGGCAGGGTGGTGGGAGTGGTGGGGGGTCGGTGTTTATATATATAATATAGATGAGTTGGGTTGAGATGAGATGAGATGAGATGAGATGAGAGATAGATATTTCTACTTTATAAGACTTAAGTTTTATTTAAGGATAATTTATATTTTTCACTTTTTATTTTGGTAAAAAGGAACTTGGATATAAATGACTACTCTACTCTACTATAGATATTATAATTAGGGAATATTTTATAGCATACCGTGTATTATAAGTTGTTGGTTGGGTTTTATAGTGTGTATGAATGGATGGATGGATGGATGGTAGGAAGGTTTTTAAAAAGGAGGTGATTAAAATGGGTTTGGGTTTGGGTTTGTGTATGAGATGTAGATTATTAGAGCAGATGATGAGGTGAAGGGAGGTGAGGATAAATAATGATTTATTGATTGGTTGGTTGGTTGGAGGATAGTTGAGGGGTGTTTGAATTTGTGGATTTGGGAATGTTAGTATGTAAGGGAGTGGTGGTATAGGTACCCAGTCTCTTTTGGGTATCTTTGTTCGTTTGGGGGAATGGGTGCTGGTGGTAGGATGGTGTATGGAGTATGGAGTGTGGAGTATAGAGTATAGAGTATAGAGTATGAGTAAGAGATAAGAGGAGGATGATCCTTTGGAGATTGCTGTAGAAGTAAGTTGTGAGTTGGGTGGGATTGGAGGTGTGGTGTTGGTTATATATTGGTTAGGGGTTGAGAGATCGAGGAGGGGAGTGAAGGGGATGAGAAATGTGAAGACGTGTGACAGTGGGAGAGATACGAGGGTTGTGGGTGAGTATGAGTGAGTGAATGGGATAGGATATTGATGGGATGTATAAGATTGGATTTAAATATAAGGGCTGGATGAAAATTTCTAAAGTTAAAAATAAGAACCAGGGCGTGGGAAGTAGGAAGTAGGAAGAAGAGCACAAAATAGGTGTGATGGATGGTAAATGATTGGTGTGAGAGAGTATGAATGTTTGAAGCTATTGTTATATCAATGGATAACCAATGTCAAGTTAATGACCCTTCCGTACATATAATATTCGTAGTGTAACAATCCTACAATGTTCAAACAATATCAGTCTGTCAAATTCTTGGATATCGGGAACTGACAATTCTCGGAAACGAAAAAAGCATTCAAGTGAAAATATGCCCAGCCATTTTGTGGCGGGGTAGAGCTAGTGTGGCACAGAATACGCCTCGTCATCCACCACCTCCCTTTTCTTCTTTCCTTGATGAAATCTAACACAAGAAAAAGATATCCATCGGTCGCACCCGATGTAAAGTTACTCCTTCAAATCTACATGGTATCGAACATACCTAGCAGTTTCTTCACGTCTCATCTCACCCCCAACACCGCTGTCCCGAAACACTACCTTGGAGAATATCTAACAAGTAACCAACATTTTCAGCAGTTCCCTCAAGGCGCTGTGATTGATGGCCAATTGGAATAGTGAACACAGGATTCTCATTGCGGCACGGATTGATCCTGGAGTATAGTATTGTTTGTTTGTGAATATGATTTCTCACATAGGAGAAGTTTCTTCATCTGTTTGTTTGTCACACAGCGCAAATAAAAAATACAATATTTGTTGTAAATTGTTTTGCGATTAATCACTCTCCTCCTGCCTTTACATAATATCTTTTTCTGTAGATCAGCACGGAAGCCCGCATTCCATACCAGATATGTACTTATATAATTGGCTTTGTTAAACTTATAGGCTTTAAAATTCTATCAAGTGTTAAGGCAGCATCGGGCCCTAGGCTTATACCGCATCTCATTGATCAAGGGTTCGGCACCATGCATACAATGCATGAATCAGCCTATCCATCGCAGGGTTAAGGATGGCCGTCTTTAAGACCTTGTTAGAGAGAATGAGAAGGAGATGGAAGGCTAGAAGTGGTGGATGAAAGTATAAATACCTTCATCTTTCCTCGGGCTGTTGAACAATCGATGTTCTACATGAGTCTTATCCCTTCTGACAGTATATTTCACAAGCATATTCAAGCAATACAGCACCCAACCATTCACATTCAAAAGAGCACTCCTTTCACACTCGAGCAATATGTCCTCGTCTCGTGGATCATCGATCGATCGAGAGGATGAGAGCTTTCACGACAGCCCTGTCACTCCTCAAAGCCCAGTTCCAAGAGAAATTAAAAACACATCTTCTCTCGAAGGTCTACAAACGGAGGAACAGCAAAGCGTTCTTGATACCGTTGCACATTTGAGAAAATGCGGCCTTGAAAGTATTTTGCCACTTCCACAACTTGTGGTTTGTGGTGATCAGTCCGCCGGCAAAAGTGAGTAACCAATTTCCTTTTAGTCACTTGGTAACCAGCGGATTCGTTATGCACTGGTTGAAAAAGAAGCTTAAACCTTTTGCCAAAGAGTGTGGGCTAAATTCACACTTACAGGCTCGGTTCTCGAAGCGTTAACCGAGATTCCTTTCCCGAGAAACGACAATCTTTGCACTCGTTTTGCAACTGAGATTAGTCTCCGTAACGTTGAAACGGAATCTTTGACTATAAAAATTATCCCGGACAATGAGCGTCCATCCACGGAGCAGGCTACGATTCGAAAGTTTATTCAAAGCATCACAGACTTTGATGACCTCCCTCGGATTATGGATCTTGCAATGGAAGCTATGGGCATAAGTAGTGATCTTGACCCAAATCTTCCGCCACGAGCATTTGCAAGGGACGTCCTTAGCATTGAAATTTGTGGCCCTCACCGTCCCCAGCTTACCTTGGTCGATCTACCGGGCTTGATTGCATCCGAAACTGTAGAGGCAACAGCAGCCGATGTTGATATGGTCGCGGCCATAACAGAGCACTACATAAAGCAACCTCGCACAATTTGCCTTGCAGTTGTATCTGCAAAGAATGATATCGCCAATCAGCAGATCCTCAAGCGAGTAAGGGTCCATGACCCTCATGGTGATCGTACTCTTGGTATCATCACGAAGCCAGACACTCTTGATAAAGGCTCTGGAAATGAGAAAGCCTTCATCGGCTTGGCGAAAAACGAGAATGTCAGGTTTAGACTTGGTTGGCACGTGGTAAAGAATCGGAGATATGAAGAACGAGAGTTTTCATTGATGGAGCGTAACATGGCAGAAGTTTCTTGGTTTCGTTCTTCTAACTTCAAAACGTTGCCGAGGAATCACATCGGCATTGAGCAACTCCGTATTCGCTTGGCCGATCTACTGTTTCAGCACATTAAGAAAGAACTCCCGCAGCTCCGCCGTGAACTCGAAACTCAACTATCCAGTGCACGAGAACAGCTTGATTTGCTCGGCGAGCCCAGATCTGCCGCCTCTGACTGTCGATCCTATCTAGTACAGCTAAGCACTGACGTACAGAAAATCTGTGCTGCTGCCGTTGACGGATACTATGAGGGGCGATACTTCCAATGTGAAGTCAATTCCGAATTTAAACTCGACCCAAAAGCCACCCTTCGTCGAATGCGAGCCTGCGTTCAAATGATGAACACTCAATTTACGGAAACAATGCGCACCAAAGGTCATAAATATCAGATTGACAAGTCTGTAGGGGCAGTTTCAATCAGAGGAACAGTGGAAGCAGAGAATGCACGTGAAAAGGGTGAACCAGAAAAACTTACGAAGAAGGAGGGTTTGGATTGGGTGAGACAAGCACTCGCTAGAACTCGTGGGAAAGAACTCATTGGAAATTACAATCCTCTACTGATTTCAGAATTATTTTGGGAACAGTCTATTAAATGGGAAAGGCTCGCAGCAGAACACATCGAACAAGTATCTGATGTGTGCACTAGATTTCTCAAGGACTTGCTTCTTGAAATGACCCCTAAAGACGTTGAGTCACGCTTGTGGTCATCACGAATTGAGGATGAGTTAAGAGATCGCAATTCCGCGGCAGCTCGAGAGTTGGGTTACTTGATCGAAGACAATGTGAATCACCCAATTAATTACAATCACTACTATACCGATACCATCAAAAACCGCCAACAAGAAAGAGACAACGCGGATCTCGAAAAATGTTGTCAGGATGCTGCGGAAGGAGTTGAGACATCTGAAGGAGTGCAGGTCAGTCTGGTGGTGCAAAAATTAAAGGAAAACCTCATAAAGAGCACGGAAAAAGACATGGAAGTCGTCACAAGCGAAGCCGCTTTGGATTGCGTTTTAGCTATTTATAAGGTTTGTTACCTTCTATCCATTTTGGATTAGCGAATATTGACACTAATGACTTCTTCAGGTCCTTCAGAAAGTTTTCATCGCAAATGTGACCACCCAGGTAGTTGAGCGTCACATTGTTGGCGGTTTGGAACGTATTTTCGACCCTATCGCTGTAAACAAGATGTCCGATAAAGAGGTGGAGGCAATTGCTAGCGAGCCACCCCAAGCCAGACAGGAGAGAGCATATTTGGAGGATCAGATCAAGAAGCTTGGAGAAGGCAAACAGATCTTCCGAATGATCATGGGTGGTGCTACTACGCTTTAGAATATGCCGGTCTCTTGAGAGAAATGCTAGATGCGGCAGGTGCCTAATTTTTTCTCTGGTTTTGTGAAATTGGCATCGATGACTCAAATACGGGTGTTTTGGGGATAGTGGAAGGATGGTGCCAACGGAGCGCTGTAATGGTGGAATAGATTTTCTTTTCTGCTTTATTTTATCTACAATATTATTTCCAACTCTACAGCTCTTCATATCGTATTGGTTTTTGCACATCAATGGGTTCATCATTTTCACCATAGTACATTCGATGGACAGAAATAACAGCAATCGAAAATGTGCTTATAGCATCTAGACCTATAGAGCGTCTCCAAAGCATCATTTCATTTGTAAATCCGAATTAGGATATTGAGAGGTGATAGATTAATAGCTTCCTGCTTAAATAGTCCTTTATTCGTCCTTGGAGCAATCCGATTCGTCACAATGTGTTAGCTTTATCACAGAGGATCTCAAATCTATCAATCTTCACATGTTAGGAAAGAATCGACAAACCCCAAATAGCCTAGTAGTACAGATAACGTTTCCTTTCAAAGCAGACTACATACGGTGTGCATATGTAAGCTTCGAAGCTTGTTTCTTCAAGAAGCTCCCAATATTTTTCACCCCGGCGCTTAGATTCCTCGGACCCATTCTTCCGTCGGATATATATATCCGTCTTTGATTTCCGCGCTGTTTCGGTCAAGATATCAGTTTTGGTATTGTTTATTGGTTGGATCTTTCTTAGATCCGCGGCTTAAGAATGATTAGATAAGATCTTTTTGGCTACATTTAGATTAGTCATCTAAAATCCTGGTGGTTGAGCTGCTCTTTTTCCTCTTTGGGGTAGGGTTTTTTACCATTCTTTTTTTTTTTATCCGGCTTTGTGGTGGGCATGCAGGATGAAGGTTACACGAATGGGTAAGCGTATATTCGTCATGGGGAGGGATCTTTTGGGGTGATTCCGTAAGTGGAGTTTTGGTCTTTTAGCTAGGTAAGTGGATGGATGGATTATGCCGTTGGTTCCTTTTTCCACCTTGAAGATGTATTTTCGATTTCCTTGTATATATTTTTTCTTCGGGTTGGATTTCGGTGATTGCGGTTTTGTGATATTTCGGGATTACAGAGAGTCTCTTAGTAGCAAAAAAAGTGCAGTGTCGAGGCAGAAAGAAAGATATGATGCACAATTCGGATTCGGGGACGGAGATTGAGGGAGATACATCGTCGCGGAGTTTAGAAAAGGAGGAGAGGCCGAGTGGAAATTTAAACGCCACTTTAATGCAGGATCGCGATGGAGACACTACGGATGTTGAGACACCAGAACGAAGGCCAAGCTCACGGGCGTCCAAACCACATTCACAGTCGAATATACCCTCAAATCCTGATTCCGACCAAGAGAAACCTTCGGTCCCGAATGAGACAGAAGATGACCGAATCTTAGTTAATTGGGATGGAGAGAACGACCAAGCGAATCCACGGAATTGGTCGACGTTATATAAGAGTTGGATTACCTTTCTGTTGGGTATGTTGGCGCTGAGTGCGAGTTTGGGAAGTAGTATTATCAGTCCAGCCGAAAAGACAATTGCGACGTATGTGGGTGTAAGCTCGGAAGTCAGCGTGTTGAGTATTAGTTTGTATATGTGAGTTTGAAGCTTTCAATTTCTTGGGGATAATGAATGTACTAATCTATCTTCCATCTAGATTAGGTTTTGCATTTGGACCACTTTGCTGGGCACCGATCTCTGAGCTTTGGGGAAGAAGATGGAGTATGTTACCTGCAGTGTTTTGTCTGGGACTTTTCTCCATCGGAACGGCTACAAGTAAGAATGCGGCGTCCATTTTTATAACGAGATTTTTTGGAGGATTATTTGGTTCGGCACCTGTTTCGAACGTTTCTGCCGCGTTGGGAGATATGTGGAGTCCCAAAGCTCGAGGGACGGCTGTCACATTTTATGCAGTTGCAGTCGTAGGCGGACCGACATTGGGGCCTTTGATAGGGAGCGCTTTGCTTGTAAATCCACACTTGGGATGGAGATGGACGGAGTATCTGGAGGCCATTTGGGTGTTCGGTGTTTTTGCAGTGGCCATGATTTTTCTACCCGAAGTCTACACTCCCGTCCTACTCAAAAACAAAGCCGCTCGTCTCCGCAAAGAAACTGGTAATAACGCTTACTATCATCCACACGAAGATATCAAATTAGATGCCAAGACAATCATCACGAAACATTTCTCACGTCCTCTGCTAATGCTTACCACGGAACCAATGGTCACCTGTATAGCCTTCTACGCCTCCTTCGTCTACGCCATCCTCTACCTCACCCTCGAAGTATTCCCCATCGTCTTCTCCGAAAACCGCGGCTGGTCCCCCGTTATCTCCTCCCTCCCTTTCCTCGGCCTCTTCGTAGGCGTCAATCTTGCCGCCGTAGTCAACCTCGGCAATCAACCCCGCTACGCGCGCATCGTCGACGCAGCAGGTGGACGTCCCGTCCCCGAAGCCCGACTCGCTCCCATGGCACTCGGAGGTATAATATTCGCCATTGGTCTTTTCTGGTTTGGATGGACGGCTGCCCCAAATATTCATTGGATTCTTCCGGTTATCGCTTCGGTGTTTATCGGTGCTGGCTTTAATATTATTTTTCAACAGTGTATTAATTTCTTGGTTGATACGTATGCCTTGTATGCCGCGAGCGCGGTTAGTGCTAATACTTTCTTGAGAAGTATTTTGGCGAGTGGATTTCCGCTGGTGGCGGGACCTATGTTTAGAGGGATGGGTGTTGGGCCTGCCATGAGTGTTTTGGGTGGTGTGGCTACGGTGGCGATACCGGTGCCGTTTTTGTTTATGAAGTATGGGGTTGCGTTGAGGAGGAAAAGTAAATTTGCTCCGTTTAAGGGGTAGGTGGTCGGGAATAAGTAAAAAGTTTGAGATGAATGATGTATATAAATGGTATAATTCTGGGGTACATAAATGTATATAATATAGATCTGGAGATAACGTACATATAACATTAGATTAACTCTTTTTATCCGATGGGCAAGGGCATGAATAACAAAGACAATTCCAAAGTTGGAATGACTCACTCAAAAGCAGAGCCAAGTCTTAGGGATGAATTTGCCATGCCTCTATCTGGTGGAGATGCTGATACGCTTAAACCCAAGGAGAAATCCTGCTGCTGAAGCTAAAAGCAATCAAATGTGGGTATGAGGGTAATATGGCAACTGACAAAAGAAAACCAGATAAAAGAATTCCAGTATATACATATATCTATCCCTCAAAGAATCCAAACTCAACATGCGAAGTCGCAGACGAGTACTAAAGAATTTTCCTCCACCCTGTGGAAATTCTTCAAGCAACATTAAAAACGCTCTCGATATCTAAACCACTTCAGTTCAGTACAGTACAAAAGAAGAACATTGATCCTTGCGCTTTGCGTGTTCAACTTCTGGGTTATGGGGTTAAGCGTTGTATTTACGTTATGATGAGTATAAGCAGTCAGATCCGTAGCTGTGCCTTCCTCAACTTCTAAAGGGTTTCGTTGGGGATTGGATTGAAGAGCCAATAATAGGGCGTGTGGTAATTGAGGGAAATGGATAATGAAGGTTTCCATTCCATGTTGAAGCTGGGTTATATAACGAAATCTAAGTGTTTGGAAATGGGTTGGACAGCGAAGCATCAAAGCTTGAGACGGAATTAGAAAAGGAAGTTTGGATGCATGGATTTGGTTTGATTTGAACCACGAGACATGAATGTTCGAGATTGGGCTAGATATTGAAGCGTGTATGTTCTAGACCGAGCGGGAACATTAGGGAGTACATCCATGCATCTTCGCTTTCTGCTATGGTCTAAAAATATCCAATTTCTGGAAGTATATAAGATTATACTTGGATTACCTCGAAAGTTAAACCTTTCCAAATCTTTGTGTAGTGCAAATAGCGGG
This sequence comes from Sclerotinia subarctica, assembly GCA_025389085.1. Taxonomy (NCBI): domain Eukaryota; kingdom Fungi; phylum Ascomycota; class Leotiomycetes; order Helotiales; family Sclerotiniaceae; genus Sclerotinia; species Sclerotinia subarctica. The sequence continues at coordinate 1,209,278 of QRFI01000007.1, forward strand.
GTACCCCTGGATTGAAAGCAAGTCACCCGACCACCACTACTCAGTCGCTCGCTTCACCTTCCTCAACTTTTACCCCACGTTGTACACCTCAGACCGGCATATACCCGAAATTGAACATATACACATATACTCCTTTACGAATGTCGAATGTTGAATGTCCAGAATGTTTCTCAAGACTTTTTTCAGCCTTTAAATATATATCAAAAGTTAAAGCTCTCGAGAGGAAATTATATCTTCAAACAACAATCATGGCATCAGAAAACTTGTTACAGCTGTTGCGGTCGAGGACTGTGGTTGATTGTGACACGATGGAGTTTGAGGGTGGGATGCCTTCACAATCAGAATCATATTTATCTTCTGACAATGTATCATAGTTGCGAAATCTTTGGGCCCTTTCACAGATTGTACCTCCAATCAAGCGATTGCATTTTTCGAGCTCCAGAAACCAGAGAACAGAGGCCTTCTTCAAGAGACAGTCGAAACGACGAAGAAGCTCTTCGATACTGAGGGATTTTCAAATATACAGTACTCTGAACTAGCAGTCGAGATTGCGGTACGTGATTTTATACCCAAAAGCCGATGAGTATGAAAAACTAATTAAAATGTTAGATGGTAAAACTACAACTTGCAATTGCAGGCGTCGTCACGGGATTCGTCCATGTTCAGACAAATCCCTATCATTCGTATGATTACCAAAAAATGGCCAACGATGCGCATAGTAGCTTCTTCTCTTCCTCCGAAAGCATACGATCAGGGTCTAAAAGATTTAGGAATAATATCCATATTCAAGCATCTCGATCCGGAATTTAACACGAAGCGGATTTGTCTGAAAATTCCAAGTACATGGGAGGGACTCCGAGCATGCAAGGCTTTAGAGGAAAAAGGAATAACGACATTGGCGACTACACTTTTTACGATTGAGCAAGCCGCGTTAGCTGGAGAAGTAAAGTGTACTTATATCGCGCCTTATGTCAATGAACTGCGAGTTCATTTTGACGCTGAGTATGTCCCTCCATACCTCTTCACCAAGTCTCATCACGATTGTAAGTTGATGTTTTAATTATGAACAGATTCACGGACACAAACAAAGCTCATAAGCTCTGTCACGAAATCCAACAATTCTACCGCAAAAATAACCTCAAAACGAAAGTCCTCCCAGCTAGTCTTACGAACATCGACGAAATTATGATGTTGGCTGGTGTAGATCATATCACGATTGCGCCGGCGCTATTGAGAGAATTGGCTGCTACATCGGTGGAAGGCTACACAGTGGGATCTTTGTTTGATGAGGTTAAGAAAGAGGAGCTTCAGTATGAATTGCGGGAATATATGGAATCTGAGAGCGAATGGAGGATTGCTTTTACGAGGAGTGGAAAAGGAGAGGGAGAGAGAAAACTGAGTCAGGTGAGTTGTTATTGGCAGGATACTTTTTGAGTCAAATGTGATGTATTTATTAGGCTTTACTGACTTTTGATTCTGTGTAGGCTATTAATATCTTTTGTGATATGCAAACGAAGCTGGAAGCGATGTTTGAGGAGTTGAAAATTTGAGTAAGTGTACTTTTAGGACCGAAATTAGAGATTGGTTACGTAAGTGTATAAAAATCTAAACTCACATCTAATGTCATATGAGATTAGATGATGAGAGGCAGGTCAACATTACTGAAGCCATCCCCCCAGAATAAAGATAAGCAAAAATGATAAATGAAAGACTCCCTGCATGAAAAATGAAGTACAGCAATTTACTCTAATTATAAGAAGCCAAGTCGACCAATTTTTTGATTTCGTCACAAGAAGATTTTCATACAGGAATGAATGGAGCAGACACTCTCATTCGTGACAAATAAAACGTTATGCTGCGGCACGTGTCTTGCATCTTTTGCTCTCACATCCGAATATCCCTCTATCTCTGGGATGAATGGGATGAATGGGTATTTTAGGTTGACTGCTGCGAGGTTGGAAGCAAGGAGTTTTGTTGCTGTTAAATTAAGGGTTTCACTGAGCATTTAAGGTTATGATTTCTCAAATGGAATGACGATGGGGAAGTAGAATGATGATGAGCTATAGAGAAGATGCCATTTTTTAGAGTAATGAAAACACATGGTTAGAAAATGATAGTATTAAATAATTACCACAACATGTAGCTCCGAGCTCCTTCAATCCATGATTCCATGTATACAGATCAAGATGGATTTGAGTATATCAATTACTGTCCACTAATTGTTTATGGACATACACATGCCATACTAAACTTTCGCATATTGTATTTCACATTATTTGTTTTCGGATGATGGTTTAGTTTGAACTCTGTGTCCTTTATAGAGGTTCCCTACAAGCCTACATCCGACCATCCGCGAGCGCATTGCCTACCCCGCTTTTCTCTTGTAAATGTAAGGTTCGGCGATTTTGAAAGGAATCTGGTACCAGATTGTGTCTGCATTTCTTTTCCCTTTTCAGATTTTCCTGTATTCTTCCAGTACCTAGGTTATATCAGATTCTGAGTGTCAGAGCTGGTCTATTCAGCATTGTAATCAAGTCAACGAAAAGCATAGATGGAGCTTTAGGGAGTGCGAGTTCAGTATTGGTCAATTTTGACTCGTAACTGCAATTAATAACTCGATTTAAAATAGTCATAGGTGAGGGTAGATGTTAAATCATCTATATCTAATGATTTCTCACTGATAAATCATTTCTATTCAAAGATATGGCAAAGGAGACGAAGTATTGACAGTAAACGAGAGAGAAAGTAACAATACAATTTTGTAATGTCGATGAGATCTCTACAATGTCGATTTGTTTCTCTGCAAAGTGAGCGCCACTAACAGAGTGTGATTGATAACCCGCCCTCCCCACCGTGATATGATATTGCTTTCTGATATAAAAAGAGACATTGAAAATCCAAATAGAGATCTTTGATCTTCTTGCCTTTAGCCTTGTTAGACCAGAATAGAGAAAATACTGCTCTTATATAGACCGTATCCTACGCATCGACACTAAGGCCATTTCATTGGACGAAGTGAATAGGAAAATAGGAACTACATACCACTCATGGTTCTTCCTTCCCATGGAACTATATAAAGCATCTCCAGCCAGCTAATTATCAGAGCAAAAAAAGAATAGCAGTCCGAACAAACTGTCAATGGAATCATATAGCCTTTCAGCACGAGCAAAATACTTCGAGATATGACTGATGAGCCGCAAGATGGTATAAGCTGAGATGCTATGCTCGTAAGGTGGATGTGGTTGGAATACCTAGTATTGTATTGTTTTGAAAGTTTTTGAGCGAGAGATAATACATAGCATAAACGACATTTTATAAATATCGACAATGATGAACTTTGAAGATTTGAAGTTCAAAACATATCCTTGGGACGGTAGTGGTGATGACAGCTAATTAGCAGCAACAATCTCTTCATTGATGAATTCTTCACATTCAATTAACAAACCATAGTTACGTTCTGCGATATCTTTGGTTCCAATTTTTGGAAATCATCTCTAACATCGTCAGAATGCAATTGACGGGTCCGTAACTTCCCGAAAACAAAGGGCTGGTGATACCTCATCTCCTGGTAGTTACCATCTGGTAACCTATAGTTAAAAGAGTATATGCGTATCCCACCACACAAGCCCAAGAAAAAGGTCAGATTTAGCTGACAGTAAATTGGTTGGTGAGAATAGACTTTATTAAAATCGGGAGGATAGTAGAACAGTGGACGTGACAGCAATACTTTTATTTTTTTAGAAGGCGTGGATTTCTCAAACTTTGGGATTTATAAGTAGCAGGAGAATACCGCTCAACACTTCCTCGAATCCCTCACTCACACGGCGGAAACTCGCTCACCGAGCTCTGTATCATTTATATCTACAACCGGTATGATGGATGAAACTCAAAAACCTACCAATCTGCGCGGTGTGTGAAAGGTGATACTCATATTCGGTTTATGCTGACGTTATATTAAGGCTGATGTGTGCTGGCACGTGTCTGTTAGATATACAATCCTTCTGTGACACAAAAGTGATAGACTATCGGAAAGAGATGGGAAAAGAAGTGTTGGAGTAGAGGATATTCCCAGGCCAGCAACGGGACTGCGGGACTGCGATTCGAGTTACTGGTATGTAATATTGTAGCCAGTAGGTCAGATCGATTATGAATTCACTACTACTATGGTCGTGAAGATTAAGAGTTCTCCTCCCAGTGGACTAAGGTATCATCAAAATTGAATTCTTTTTCATTCTTACCTCTTAGGGCGAAAATCCCTTGACTCTTGTATGAGGGGTTGCAAAAGTTCTTTTAGAACCTTGTGACTGTCTCTTGGTTGGTAGTCTGAGATTTTATCCCATCTCATCAGCAAGATGACTTCACCCAGAGTAGCTTTCATCTGATGAATGTGCTCTTCTCTCTCAATATTCACAAAGTTTCTCGATGATGAGAATATATCTTTGGTGGCTTCAACGAGCGATCGATTGGTTCAAATAAAGTGAATTATAAAAAGTATGATAGGATCGGCTGAATTATAGGTACATTTCTCATCATTAATGTCTCGATGTCTCGATGCCTCGATGCCTCGGTGCCTCAAGACCTCAACCTCGAGAATCAGAGTGGGTGCTTTCCACTAGTGAAATTCCGGACAGGATACTAAGCTAATAGCCTCTTCTTCAGCTTTCTGTTCTTCAAAATATTTTCCTTTTCACAAACAAATCAACAACCAAGATGTTTCCCATCATGGTCTCCCCTCTTATCTTAGATCCCAAGGTGGCCAGCGAGAATAAACCTACAGGAGCTTGGAGACGAATGTCCAGTGAATCTCAAACAGCAAATTCGAAGCTGTCTAACGAGAAAATTTCAAATGATTTGAGACGCGCTTCTACAATCAATATTGGTGGAAAGAAGACCTCTCTGCAGCATCAAAGACGCGCCAGTACACAGCGGGAGCCAACTGTTGAGAATATGGATACTGTTGGAGAGGAAAGCCCCGGAGAGCTTGGTGGCTTTGGTGGACTTGGAATCAATTTCTATGACCATCTTGGTAATAAGATCTTGCCACAGGTAGTGGAGTCGCCCCGAGCACCGGGCACTCAATCTCCTCGAGCACTTGGTACTCAGAAGCCTACCTCGCCGCTTCCCAGGGGTGTGTATCGTCCTCACTTCCATGCACTTTTACCTCTTCATTCTACCCCGGAAAAGATTTCTTGACAGGCGATTTCTAACTTGCTGATCCTGCAGACCCGCCTGTTACCGCAAGAGCACCTTTGATAATTCGAGAATCATTCACGAGAGACTTTAGCTTTCCGGGAACTCCAGACCCAGAAGCAATTGTCGACAGCGACCATTTACTTGGCACCCTTCTCGCGAAAACTCTTCGCGAACAATCGGACGCTCTTTGCCCAAGCCCAACGAGTAGCAGGAAGACCTCTACTCATACCCATTCACCAAAGAGTATCCGTCAAGTATCTGCCGCCAAGCCGATTGTTACTGCGGGTGCTTTTGGTTTCAGAAACCATACGGCACCACCGGGAATGCCTTCTTCTTCACCTACGCTCTCATACACCCCAACCAGAGGCCCAAAGTTGGGCATTACGACAACCATACCACATTCACGAGTTACGAGTTTGCGAACACCCAATAACACCGAGTTAGAGGGTGGTGATTATTTCAATTTTAAAATCAAAGAAGAAAATAGCGGTTTCACCCCCGAGGCACTAAAAGAGACCCAGTTTGCACTAAACTCAAAGATTTACCGAATTCCATCATCCCCTACAATCGCCAAGCGCACTTCCCGAACTAAGCCATCTAAGCCACAACGTGGTGAACTCTACTTCTTCGAACACGAGCGACAAAAGATTGAACAACTCGTTGCGCAGAGTAAAAACAGAAGTTGTACGAATCATCAAAATTGTACCGATTGTATCGAAAAGGAATACGCGTACTACGAGAACAGAATCATGTCTACTTCCATGCCACCAGAGCGTCGCCAACAGATCATGAAGGCTAATCGATCGATTCGCAACATCAAGAATGTAAGGTACACCCTTCATCTTGGGGCCTAATCTATGCTGATGATAATTTGCAGGAACTCGAAAATCTTCTCGAAGATGAACTCATTACTTACGAGGTGTATGAGCTTATGATCAGTAGACTTCCCTCCGAAACCAGTTTGAACTCGACATCCTCCCCCGCTCCTCGTGCCAATGCCGTTTCCCCAGCACCCGTTGTTCCAGTTGCCGCATTCTCGCAGTTGAACGTCAATAGCGACAATCCGCCGCCATCATATCAATCAACTCCAAATCTTCCTCCTCGCGGACCAACTCAACCACCTGCTCGACCAGAAATCGGACGTGCGACCGCTCTTTACCGTTACACTGAACCCGAAGACTGCAACTTCGACGTTGGAGACATCATTATTATTTATGAATATATGAATGACGACTGGTGGATGGGCAAGAATGAAAAGACCGGAAAGGAGGGTGTATTCCCGTCCAACTACGTTCAAAAGCATGCCAACCAACAGCCTGCCTATTATGGTAACGAGAAGGCTACTTACTCCCCCTACGCTCCCCAACAACAAGGACCTCAACCACCTGGACCAAGCAACCCTTACAACAGCTCTGTTCCTCCCATGGCCGTGGCAGAACAACCTACCGACGACAAGCTTAGCAAGGGAGGAGAGATGGGAAAGAAATTTGGCAAGAAATTGGGTAACGCTGCTATCTTTGGTGCTGGAGCAACAATTGGTGGCAACATCGTCAACTCGATTTTCTAATCTTGAAATTTTCGCATCCACAACAACCAGGTTATAATTTCTCTTGAATTACATTTCCTTTGGCGTCTCCAACAATCCCGATGATTACTCTTTAAGGTTTCTCATACTTGACCACAAGGATCACCATTTTCGATTTTGGGAGTTTTCTTACACACGGCGGCCCATGACCATACAGTGCTTGGTCTTTTTGGTCTTCATATACTCGGAGTTCTGGCAAGGGTTGAATAATTTTTTGTATTTGCGGTTTTTGCGATGGATGGCTTTGGGGCTTTCTCAAAATTGTATTAGGGATTCACATCCAGATCACTGTGCGATTTGTACCTAGAGATACCTGATCATTACTGGCTGGATATTAAATAATTTGAAGCTTTCTTATTACTGAAAATATACTCTTCCGTATGTTATGACATGCTCATCTTCATAACTTCTGTTGAATGGCAATTTGAGCCACATCACGTGTAGATAGTAGGTAGATATCGGCATTACCAAGTCGATATTGTGTTATCGACGTCACTGTCGCCATCGCCCCGCATTGCATGGACGCCCACCTTTGCCCACATCTTCTACACTGAACAGCGATTGTAAACGACACACAAATACTACACCAAAACAATTTTTCAGTGAAATTTTATAATGGAAGCTCAACATGGACACAGCGCAGCTTGCTGCAATATCCCACCTATTATATCCAAGGGATATGAACACAAGGGAAAATATGAGACTATTGGTGGTCTAAACACTTGTAAGTATTCCCCTCGATCGGATCTCCAAACATATCTACTTCTCTACATTTGAACACCCTCTCCAAGAAATTTTTCCTATCTCATTCCTCCTTCATATTTCAACTCCAGCTAACCCCCCACCCAAAGATGTCACCGGTCCCGCAGACGCAACAAAAGCCATCTTCATGATCTTCGACATCTTCGGCTTCTATCCCCAGACCCTCCAAGGTGCCGATATCCTCGCCAACTCCGATAAACACAATAAATATCTCGTTTTTATGCCAGATATTACAGAGGGGAACCCCGCTGATATTAGTTGGTATCCACCTGATAATGAAGAGAAGCAGAAGAAATTGGGAAACTTCTTTCAGACGACGGGATTGCCTCCAAAGTGTGCGGAAAGTGTCCCGGGTTTGGTGAAGGCGATCGGGGAGAAGTATCCTTCGATTGAGAAGTGGGGTATGCTTGGGGTGAGTTGTTTTTTTACTTGTTAGAAATTGAATTGCTCGTGAATCGGAATGGAGATGGAAGTCTGTGGTTCGAGAATATGGGCTAATACTTGTGATGAATAGTTCTGTTGGGGAGGTAAAATCGTCTCCCTCACTATCTCTGCTCCTTCCAACCCTTTCGTTGTGGCTGCCGAGTGTCATCCAGCTATGGTCGATTCAAAAGATGCGGCGCACATTAAAATTCCGCTTATTTTGCTAGCATCAAAGGATGAAGATGCAGAGGAAGTGAAGAAATTTGAGGCGAATCTTACGGGAGAGAAGTACATTGAGACTTTTAACGACCAGATTCATGGGTATGTTTCTACTGATATCTTCTGTGAAACCTTGAGAGGTGTGTAGGAAGTGCATTTTACTGATTTTCAAATATAGATTCATGGCTGCACGATCGAATCTCGAAGATGAGAGGGTTAAGAGCGAGTATGAGAGGGGCTATAAGACGCTTATTGAGTTCTTTGGAAAACATTTCAAGTAGGAGCTTTCTTTTTGTTTCTTCTCTGGGTGGTTGAATGGATGAATCAAGAAAGTTCGCTGAGGTGTGTAGTGTCTATAAAAGTGGCGGGGCAAGACTGTAACAGGAGTTCGGTCAACATTCATTTTTTATAATGCATTTTGCCGTTTGCAATACACGAGCATCTTGTAACTGTCATATTATCTAGAGACTTTTGCTTCACGCCAGTCAAGTTTCGCTGCTAGAATACCTGAATGGAGAACTCATGCAGATTTGTTCATTGTATTCATCTAAAACGTTAGATAGTGTCGAAAAGCTGCCGTTATATGCATTGTTCCCGCGAGTATCTTTGATACTATTTTAGCACCATTAATATAAATCATAACCCTTCCCCTTCCCTTTCCTTTCCTTTCACACCAACTCTCAACCGCATAATCCCTCAAACCCACACCTCTTCCCCTTTCTCCCTCCATCCTCCACCCATCACCCATCACCTAACACCACAACCACAACCACCCTAAGCAACAACACTCGGCTCATAAAAAACACAACACACCCCCTCCACGCCCAGTGTCTTCACCTCCCCCTTAAACCATCGATGCGCCTCACAGGAATCCTCATAATATTTCATATCCTCCAGATCTCTAAATTCGGTTTTCGCTACGATGGAGTAGCCTTGGGTGCGGGGGTCGTTGGGTTGGGATTCCCCGGCTTGCAGGGAGAGGATGTAGGGGGTTGAGTTCTGAGGGGGGGGGTTAGTTGGGGTGGGATGGAGAGGAGAGGAGGGTAGAGGTACTTACCTTAACGGCGGTTTTGGATAGCGTTTCGTAGTTTTTGAGGAGGGCGTCTCGGGAAGCTTGCGTGGGTGCTTTGAACATGGTTATGCGGATTATGCCTGCCATTTTTTTGCTGTTGGGGGTATGTGGGAAGATTGAGATGTGTAATCTTGGAGCTTTTTGATTTCGGCTGTGGCGGTTTCTCAAGGTGGTTAATTGTTGATTGATTGGTTAAGTTTAAGATTATTCTTCAATTGATTGGTGAAGGGAAAGAATGAAGAAAGGAAGAAGGAGAGAAGAAGAGATTCCAAACAGAGCTTGATCTGGGATACTTTTATATAATTACTTACCTAGCTAGTATCTAAATAAACTATATCCAGATCGGACTAGCAAGCTATGTCATTCAAATACCTAGGAAGTGCTCTGACTCCAATTGATAAAGTATTATGCATACCTCCCTGCTTCGGTTGACGAGTACTCCATACGAATATATCCTCGGAATTATCTTTGCAGAGTGCTCAGATTGGATAGAAATCAGATCTCAATGGGAATAACTCGAGTTCTCGACTCATCAATTCGTTCGAGAGAAGAGTATCGGCAGCGAATTAGAGATTTGAGCGGGGCATGGGGCACTGATGGGATTGTTTGTGGTGGTGGGTCGGAATAGACCGAGATGTGGAGGGGTTTGTGGAGGCGGAAATGTTTCCGCCGAGATGGGGATGTGATGAGGAATTGAGAGTTGGAGGATTTATTGACTTTTCGAGACGTTTTTTTTTACAGTGTAGTGATTTTTACCAGTTCGTTCGTCACGGTCGAAGAATGGGGTGCAACTCTGGTAAAGGTGGCATCCAAGGATGACACCTTACTTGGACCATCGTGTTTCGACGGAAAAGACCAGTTAAATAATACAACTCTGCACTGCCCCTTCTCATCCATACGAAAGCGTGGTACTTCAGGATTATTGGTGAGATGGATGCATCGCACAGGCATGTTGGCGTGAATTGAGGCTGCCTGCAGGACAGTCAGAGTCGCATTGTTTGCCAACCAATTGGCTCAGGGATTTGTTAGAGGGTAAGGTGTGCAGGCCTACCCCGCAATGAGGTCTGAATTGTTGCTGTATATACATTTGGCACTCGATAGTATCAAACTTCTCATTCCCTCAACATCACTCCCGATTCACCAAACAGTACCACCTTTATCCCTAAATTGTACCTCACAGAAGTTTTAACTTACATCATGTCGGACGCTCTCGATGCGATTCGAGCCCTGTACGACACGGGTAAATATTCGGATATGAAAATCCGTTGCGAGGGTAAAGTGTTCGATGTTCATCGTGCAGTGATCTGTATGCGATCACCAGTGATTGCGGCAGCTATGGATGATGATCGCTGGGTAGGTGACGTCCAAAATCGAGGATAATGTGCACCCTCTGATGAAGCATCAGGAAGAAGCTGCAAAGGGCGAATACCATATGAGTGATGATGAGCTGCCAGTCGTGGAAGCCATGATCCGTTATTTGTACCTTAGAACGTATGATGATCAGGTAGTAGCGCCTGTGCCTGAAGCTTCGGGCAGTCATTCACAGTTTGGAATTGGGACAAACGTGTTGCCACCGAGTCCCCCCACACCGATATCTGATTTCGAATCCATTCCCGAATTCGAATCAGATACATGGGGCGCAAGAGCCAATCTTCCTTGGAATAATCGATTATCCAATCACCCACGAGGCATAATTCCCGAAGTGACACCAGTCTCGCCACCTTCGTCACTACTCTTCAACGCTAAAGTCTACATCATCGCCGATAAATACATGATCTCAGCACTCAAGAGTCTAGCATGTGAGAAGTGTTCAAAAGGCCTAGAAAAACATTGGAACACGCGAGAGTTTTCTGCTACTGCGGAACTACTCTGGGAAAACACCCTAAGCTCTGATGAGCAGCTTAGGGACTCTGTGCTTTCAACTGCTGCGACTAAAATTGACGTGTTACTTGATAGGGAGGAGTTTGTGGAATTCATGTCCGCTCATGGCGATTTTTCTGTAGAGGTTTTGAAGAGAGTGACCGGAAAAGGCTACTCGGACGATGCTTCGCTAGATTATAGTCGCTACTTTATGAGAAAGAACAACTTTCTGGAATTTGATTGCTAACTCTTGGTTATTACGCGAAGTCATGGTCATGTTTCCTTGGAGTCGGTCATAGATATTATAGGTTCGTTTGAGATATTCATATTATTCGTGGTTTTCGACAATCGTCATGAGACTTCCGCGAAACGGGAGTGGTCGAGCGGAATCCCTCAGTGGTGGAAACAGGACAAGTTAAAACAATCAGGAATCAAAATGTTTAGAACCAATAAACAGTATTTTCTCACAAGAAGCATGATAGTCTGTGGTCCTACATTTGAATTCTTACTCAATTCACTTTGGGAATTAGTTCCCATCTCTGTAATCTTACACTGTCGACAGGTTCACTATCTTCTTCCCACCCACTCCACCAAATAATGCGCTGTTGATATTAGTAAAACTTAGAAAATGAACTTCGGGACCAAAGGGTTCAAACCTCTTGACGAGTAAGATCAAATATCTATAGTACCTGATCATCTCTATCGAGCTTCGGTGAGTGTAAGATCTTACTTCCTGCGTGAAACTGATGTCGACTACATATCTATTTCGGAGACTTAGAATTCGGATGGCTGGAAAATGATATACGAAGGAGGGGGATAACTTTCATCATATACGGTTTGATATTCAGATGCTGAGGCTGTGTACCATTGCCCTAGGACGACAGGCGGAGATTCTAATTACTTTAAAGTCGCCGTCGCCATCTTCATTCCCGCAAGTTTTGCGCCAGTAAAAATAAACATCAAGATTGTAACTTTTACTTACGTCTATACTGAGACCTTGCTGAATTCACTTTCCTCGGGTCGCAGTCGGGGGGTATAATGCTTACATTGAAAGTGTATTTGAGCTCACGATCTAGAACCGGATTTTGATGCTCGTCGGTATACCAGACAAGGCCAGATGTCTGAATTTTACCAATCCAAGAGAAAGATCGATTTTGGCCAATTATCTTGATTGCGCACATACTGCGAGTGACGATTGCCAGCTTATATGTGCATGCAACTTCCTGCTCTGTGATTGGGATCGAGACGAGGTACATATGCCACGAGGCGGCTCACGCCCGCAATGTCTGGGAATGTCATGGGCTCTGTGATATCAACATCTTCTTTATCCATACTATCCATTCTTGGAACTAAATTTGGTATCAATAATCAGCTATAAAACCCCTCACAAATTTTCCTTGGTTAGTTCATATACCGACACAAAGTTTGGATTCCCATGGTTGCACTTAGCGTCCAACTCGCCACTGCCAATAAGCGTTGATATTTGGACTTTCTGTGCAGAGTGGAAGAAACTGGGCTTGGCATATATACAATATCTGCGCGCCCATTCAAGAGCCGCACTTGGTGGCTCATCATGAGTCTATGAGCCTAAAGAATTTGGCGCGCTGCATGTTCTTAGCTTTCTTCATTTTGCGTACCATTTTCCGAGAAGAATTGCTTTTGGGATTCGCTTCTGGTCAACTTCTGATTGAGCTCTCCTTCAAATCCAAGAGGTGTGCGTGAGCCTTCGTGAAATCTGATATCATTCTCCACCGTGAGAGTTGTGATCTAATCTTGCCAGGCAGGGAAATGTGTGACCCTCGGCGGCCTCTAGCATCACGTTTTCCTCACTCGAGTCTATATTAGAAAAGATATAATTTTAACAAAAATCTCCGAAAAAACTACAAATAAAATCGGAGCGCATTTATCACATACAGAGTTCTTCTGATCTTCTGGATTTACCCCGAATCTATACCTGGACTGTAATAGAGTCTGAAAGTACGCATACAAGTGTCATATGTCCGCTATTCTTTCAACACGCAGAGAAGAATCATCCCGTTTACTATCCATATATCTCTCCAATCCCCATTACCATCAACGGTCAAAGCGGTGACACTAATTCCTTTTCTTCTTCCCGCCAGCAAGCCATCGGCCCTTTCGACTCGTGATAATTTCTCCCTCCTCTCCCACTTATTCCGCTTCAACACTCAATTGATCTCTTCCCTCCTCTGTCCATACGACGAATTTCCTAGACTTCCGCACTGTGTATAGAATACTCCGGACTATGCGAAGGAGGAATTCACCTAAGATTGCTTGGAAATTGTGATGAAGTCGGCCGAAATGTAAGATTATGGATGGGAGAATTTTGGAATACCGCATGGAAGTCAAGTATGTAGGGCCATGAACCCTGGGATCGTAACGAGGAATGATGGTTGGTAAGATTAAACATACAGGAGAGTCTGGCTGCTGGGGAGATTATCGGGAAGTGTGATAAAGTGTTGGAATTGTGGGCAGTAAGAATCTGCGATCTCGGAGACCATGTACAAAGTGATTTCAAACTGGTTTAATCACGTGACCTCTCGTAGTTGGATGCAAAAGAAGGCTCTCGCTCCTTCTTTCTTATAAGAATCAGTCTTTTACACATATTCTTTTTACACCCATATAGCTCCAACCTCAGACCACAGGAATCCAGTAACGTATGAAGAAGATCAGATAGAGGCTGTTAGTCATGCGTTTAGTGCGGATTTCCTCGGTCGTGTTTGGAATTACGGATTACAGCCAAAGATTTGACTAGAATCCTCATTTGATTGTTGTAGTAAGGGAGCCTGTAGAATACCACTGGACAGGAGGCCTTCGAAGAGAGACGCCATGAGCGTGATGGAGACGAGTGAAACAAGGCCAGAGATTCGTAGCGCTCGGTTCTTTGAGGACCACTCGGAACCACTCGGAACCACTCGGAATTACCTGGAACCACTCAAGTCTGGATTCATGAGGAATCGCCTGGCACTTTTCAGAGAACTCTTTGTACCAAGAATCTGGTCTAGGGGAGGAGGGGGGAATAAACAGAGCATGTATAAAGAGATGATGATTTGGCCGAAGTTGAGGTGATCATCAATTCCATCTTCGGTGTCATCGTTGTTCATCATTCTTCTAGCAGTCAAAGTCTTGGCGTATTTCTACAGAATATACGCATTCATCATGCCACGCAGAGTTGAATTTCGGAAACATGGCCTGATACTCGATAAAGCTTCGGAGGCCCTTTATAAGGCAGCACACATCGCGGTTCAAAAAGACCTAGAGCTGAACCCAAAGGAGCACGAAACAACTGCCTTAATATTTCACCTTCTCGAGATGGGGGTTTTCGCCGCGTTAGACAGCAGATACACAGGAACTGCTGAGTATTATTTAGATACTACGAAGGGAGAGCAAGCCGATATCGTTGTCAGATACAGCCAAGGTCCTGGCGAATCACCGCCGCAAAAAATTCTGATGGTCGGAGAGTGTAAGAGGACTTTGCGGACTACAGGTTCTCATCTAAAGAAACTGGAGTGGCAAGCCTATCGATACTGTCAGATGTATTTCCAATCTGTAGAGGGAAGAAAAGTACCTCACATCTTCGCGGCCACGATGGTAGGAGCTCACATGAGGATATGGGAGTGTTAAAAGGACCCCACCTTTGTTCCACAGAGAGAAGTAGAACCCGGAATGTTTCGAGCTTATTGGGGCGAGATCGCAACAGGGAATGTATATGTCAAACCGGATGCTAATTGGAGCAGATATCAAGACGTCGGACTGGACAGAAACAACGACTATTTCCTGCGCAGTTTCGAAATTATCAAAGATAAAACCCCGGAGCCCATGACTACCGACGATCAATTCGGCGAGAACAGAATGAAGAAGCATTTTGGGGACAAATACGGGAACCCAGGTTGCCTCACATCCGAATCAGGCGAAGTAAGAGATTTGACTGAGAACATGGGATCTCTGGGCGTAAGCTCTGGAGCGAATTTTAGGCTAAATAGCAATGCCCAATCTTCTTCATATACACGTTTGACGAATAATCCTAGCCGTGTGCAAATGGAGACAACCAGAAACGCACCATATCTATCACTTTATAATCGACCATCCGAATCATCAGGAGCAACAAGCTCCAGCCGGATACAAGAGCCAATTCGTGAGAATGGATTACCGCGGCGAGAACCAATTCGTGTTGCAGTCGAGGTTAGTAGAGATCACGTTTATTTCCACGATGGGATCAAAGAGCGCTGTACGGATCGCGACAACTGGTTGCAAAATGTTCTTAATGGTAGACGTATTCGAATGTTTGAAAATCGCTTTACCGGCCAGAAGTTTTATTATCTACCAGGTGATGAGAGGAGAAGATGAGCAATTTTGGGAAGTGGTGTATTTAGTCATATCTGTTTTCTTGGATAGTTAGTGCTGGTAATGAACTTGTAAAGGTTTTTGATTCT
Source organism: Sclerotinia subarctica (assembly GCA_025389085.1). Lineage (NCBI taxonomy): Eukaryota > Fungi > Ascomycota > Leotiomycetes > Helotiales > Sclerotiniaceae > Sclerotinia > Sclerotinia subarctica. Next base: position 1,224,843 of record QRFI01000007.1, read on the forward strand.
AGTTTTGTATTGATGGATTAGGTCTTGAATTATGTACTATTGTTTTTGAAGTTCAATCGAAGTTTTGCACTAATGCTAACTTTGTCGGGATGCTAGACGGCGTGCCATGTCCGTCTTCCCACAATGAGATGGAATCATTTATCGTGTTGAACCACCAAACAAGGCGCTGCGAAACTTGTAAGTCAACTATCATTACTGGAAATGGATCAACTTACAGTTCCGATTTTATACACTTGAACTTTGATGTCCAAAGTTAATTCTTCAAGTTCAGGCGCATCATGGTTGCAAATCAGGATATCTCGCACAGCGCTCTCCGATTCCGATATTTTGAAAGCAATTACAGTCGATGTAACTTTATTGTAGTCATATATGCATGTATGGTCTGACTCCTTTGAGCCATACCACTGTCCTAAGACTGCTGGAGGTACCTTTGGATCAGAGTATTTTATGAAGATACCTACGCAACGCGTGCCAACTCGACACACATTTACCGTTTCCATAGCGCAAATCTTTGCATCATTCACAAATTGGGGATTTCCGAGAGTTGGTGCTGGCATGCTAGGATAATATCGAGGAAGACGGATCTGCGCCTTTGGCATTTCCTTGTTGTCGCCAGTAATCCCTATTCTCCTGATTTTGGGAGCATTTTCGTAATAAAAACCATTCACACAGCCGGTATGTTTCAGCATGACCCATCTATAGCGGCGATGGTTGTCTGGGGGTATATCTGGACCGAAGGTGTATTCCCTTCCAAACGTTGTTTGTATCTAGAGATGATAAGTAAATGCCAGCCAGAGTTGGGAAATTCACAAACCAATACAGAGGGGGGTTGGAGAGGCACGTTCGAGAATAAACGTAACCAAACGTCCTCAATGATTTCACCTAGGGCTAGTGACACATGCACAGCCACTTCACCATGACTACCTACAAAGTGTGACGTTGTTGAGAAATGCGATTCGACACCCACTATATTTTCATCCAAGAAATACATCGTGAGGCCGGAGATGTATTCTCCATGGTCAATCAGTGAAACAAATCTAAAGAATCTCAGTTCTGGGAGTAGTTTTGGATACAACTCTTAAGGATCAAAGAACGAGAACAACGCCGAATTGGCATCAAATGTCGCCGGAGGATGGTGTGGTCGATCCCACATCACCTGAAGCCTGCTTGTTTTATATGCGTCGGTCAAATTTGCTATACATAAACCCTGAAGTTGTTAGCCTTTTACTACAAAAATAACAAGCAAGAAAACTTACATTGTGGAAGCAGAGCAATCTATCGCTAGTGAGCTGAATCGTCCCATACCAGATATGGCCTATTTGAGGAGTTGTTCCAAGCCATTCAGACGTCCAACCAGAGCCAAAAAAACCTGATGGAGCAAATGCCATGCACACTAGAAACAACTTCAATTTCGGTGACTGTTCGTAAGATTTTGATCCCGTTGCCAGTTTCCTTTTTTTTTGTCAAGTCCCTAATGTATCCTGTGCCGTATATATCAATTGAGCCTGCTTCAATGTAACAGTCTGGTTCGATAATGAGATCTTGCACACTTTGCTGTGAAATCTGCTGCGCCAAACGCGTCGTCTCTCCGGCCACCAACATAAACGCAGAATAGGCTGTCTTGGACCCTACATAATTCCATATTCGATATCGTACTTCAGAGGGAAGTTTTGAAAGGAATTGAGGTTGAAGTCTAGCTGAGATATCTTCAACTGTCGAGAGTAAAGGGGCAAAATTGATTTGTGGATAGAGAGGATCATTTGATTCCGCAGGATTTTCCCAAGCTGGGGAAATTTTTAGGCTTGTGGCGAGCTTATACAAAAACTCTGCGCTCTTATGCTTTGTTCTCCAACTAAAAATTGAATAACACCAATCGTGAAAACAATGAGCATAGGTGTCCATATGATCTAGGCCTGGGCGAGAATGCAAAACAATTTCGCCAGATTCCGGCCGGCCAACCAAAGATGCTTCAACTTGTAGGGATTTAAATACAACGACGTCTGTCATGACAGGCTTTTCAACGTCATCCGCGCGGAGACTCATGACTAAATTAAAGTCAGTAGGTGGGAGAGGGCATTCTGGCCAGAGACATACCTGCACGAGTTTCTAACTGCCATTGCTCCGCTGGGTTTTCAGAAAGCCATTCATGATACCGTGGAACATCCGGCTCATTTATGAAATAGAAAGGGAAAAGTCGAGCTCGACAGAGGATGCAAGTGGCACAAATACTTCATCGTCATCCTCCAACTCTTCACTCTCCGACTCTTCACTAATGCTTTCTTCACGTTCCCTCTCTAGATCTTCTGACAATTTTTCTCTTTCACCAATAGCGTCCTCAGCGGTGACAGTACTCTCGTCGCTCAGATTGACAGCGCGAGAATTCGCACTCCCAACATGATGGTGTAATTCTTCGGCCATAGCAGTTGAACTTTGCGCAATCTTGCTGTCAAGTGTGAAGTGAATATTCTCTTCCTGTATTGCCAAATTTCTGACAAACTCTGTGATTTTAATCTCCTCCTTCGACACGGTATTGGATAAATCCATAGAATTGTTGTCTGCATGCTCTTTGTTGACCTTTCGATGGAATTTAATAAAAATATGTCGTGTAGCTGAACTTCTTTCAAATGGTGATGGATAATAGCTCCTGCATTAGCGCCATTTGGGGAAACTTGTGCTCCGTAATCTTACCTTACCATAAACGGCACTAAATATAATCTTTTCGGAAACAAAACACCTAGGTTTCACACTGAACAGCTTCAATCATGTGACGAACACGATAAGTTGTTCTCTGCGAACTTCCGCTTCGAAAAGTTTCTTTTATATTCTCGAGACTCAAATAATCAAGATGGTTGGAAGGGAAGGGAATTTGAAGCCTTACCAATTCAAGAAAGGTTGACAGAAAAAGAGGTCGAAGAACATGTATCAAATCCAAAGTTCTGTCACGGTGTCACAGGAATCTCACATGTGATATATAGAAAAAGGCCTAACCCCTTCCGGCAGGGGATTGAAGGGTGAAAGAATCTTTGTCTACAAGATAATAATCTATATAGGGATCTTTTTACCCTTTATTATAAAAAGATAAGGTTTAGTTCTACATATAATATAATCCTATGATTATCGATTCTACATATCAAAAACCTGACACATGGAATGCAATTTACTAATTTGATTGTCACGAATCACATTCATTTTTATAAAATAAATCTAAGTATCAGTATTTGAGCCGCTTTCTTTGGGGGGATCCTTATCGATAAGGAATCCTAGGACAAATATTATCCTAGGACAAATAATATCCCAGAAAGAATAGATTAGACAATTATTGGATTTTAGAATAAGTATCTTAGGATATGATTCGTCCCAGGATTATTATCCCAGGATAATATCTATCCCAGGATTATTATCCTAAAACCTTTACAATCCCAGGATTGGAATCATCCTAGAATTAGTGTTCTGAGGTTAATAGCAAATCATATGATGGATAAACTGGATAGCTTGAATAAACTGATCTATCCAGTCTATCCAAAACTATCCAAATTAGATTTGTTAGTATATAGTCAGAATAGTTTTATAATTTAGGAACTTCATATTTAACTTAATTATCAATTAGTTAACCTACATTTTACTTGATTTAGTAACGACTTCACTTTTAAGTGAACCCAATTGATAAAGCCTTAACCTACAACTATTAACCAACGAAACCTCAGGTAGCCGCTGCCTCCAGTACAGTATCGTTACATTGATAACCTGTATTAATATTAAAATAAAGATTTCAAATGTTGTTATATAATGATCATTTCTCAATTTATATTAAAATATTATTAGATTTACTTTTAAATTATAATATTAAAAAAATTAATCTTTTAATCTTTTAATCTTTATAAACTCATCATTATTTGAATAATTATTGATTTATTATAAAGAGTTTTAATAAATTTTAATTTTAATTTTAAATATAAAAAAGTAATTCAAAAAAGAAAAAGTTTAAAGAAGGGAGAGTTCAAAAAAGAGGTGGTTCAAAACGGGGTAATTAGACTTAGTTCTTTTAGGATTAACAGTTTTGCTTGGGCTTTCCAGAAAAAAATAATCAGTTAACCATTCTTCGACTACACTGATGGTAGTGTGGTGCAATTAATTGGCTAATATACGGCGTTTGCAAACAAATGAAAGCTCACTATCGGGCAATCCAGCCCAATGAGTCCCTGATCTAAATTGGTGCCTGTAAACGGCGCGGGGATATAGTGCCCATTTTCTCTCTCTTGATATTTGAACTTTACAGCTTTGTAAGGTTATCACTTATCATGAGCGACGACGTATATCCACGTTTATTCCGGCCATACCGGAAGCCCTTTGCGGTCCCCGAAAAATCAGATCATCATTTGATGGCAAAAATCATTCTTTGGGAGCCCTGAAAAGGATCTGGTCATATCCATTTTCAATGGAGCCTTTTCCTGGCCTTAAAAGAACCAGGGCGATGCTTTTCGAGTGCTGCGAAAGCCATCGTGAATGCCGAATCTCCGATGAGTCCTGTATTGATTTGAAGCTCATTGATTGTATAAACCGACACATTGTAAGCAAGCCATCTTCTTCTAAATACGCAGCCCTTAGTTATGTCTGGGGCGGCACAGAGGCTGCCATTCCCGAGGATGGACCCGACGGGCCAAGGCTTGCAAGCCGAGTCTCCCTTGTCATCGAAGACGCCATCATCGCAGCACTGTACCTGGACTTACAGTATTTGTGGGTTGATCAGTACTGTGTTGAACAGATAGACAAAGATTTACAGGCGCGACAGATTCATCAGATGCACCAGGTCTACAATAGTGCCGAAGTTACACTAGTGGCAGCTGTCGGTGGTGATGCGAACTCGGGGTTGGCGGCTGTTTGCTCGTCCTCTGAGATAGTCACAGAATATTTCCGCAATCAAAGGGTCAGTTCGTATGAAGGTACGAGGGTCCCAAGTGGACTTCAAAGATCTCTCAAATACGTTAGAGAGTCAGTCTGGAACACGCGCGGCTGGACCTACCAGGAGAGTTATGTTTCACGTCGGGTGATCACTTTCCACGGATATGGGATTTACTTTGAATGCTTTGATGCAAAGTCAGTTTCGACCCAGTTCCGTTCTTCTGGTATGGCGCCGGATGATCAGGGCATTGAAAATGGACCTAGAATGCGCTATATCGCAAAGCATCCTCTGGCGGACGCGATGTCCCTGTTGACGACGCATTCCATCGCTAAATACTCACAAAAAACGCTCAAATACCAGAATGATACCATCAGAGCTTTCTCGGCTATTCTACAGGACTTTGAAGGAGAACAGTCTGTGCCTTTTCACGAGGAAGATTATAGTTGTGGTTACTGGATGAGTTTCAACTATGAGAGTCCTTAGCGGATGGCAACAGTACAAGGAATTCCATTTTATGAGAGGGCGCTGCGCTACCCAATATATTCATATAATTTTCCTTCCTATATGCTACCAGGTGATCGACTGAACACGACAGGACTTTGTTGGCACTACGATACTTGCGCCGGCGGTAATAATACAAGTTCGCGCAAACCAGATTTTCCATCCTGGTCATGGGCGGGATGGACCGGTCCAATCAAATGGAGAATTCCAGATTTAGTTCCTCCAGAGGAAGTTCGAGGAATGAAGATGGGCACAATCTTTCACCTTAAGGATATAGGGTTCATCGAGAATTTGGAGAATTCCCAGGAACTGAACTTTCATGAGGCAAAGCAAGCACAACGACCGTTGCTGTATTTTTCTTCTCTTGCCTTCCCCGCCGAAGCTTTCTTTGTGTATGACCCAGTAAAGCAAGCAGATCATATAATCTGCCTATATCAATACATAATAGGATGGCCCAAGGAGGGTTACCTCTGCTATTCCGAAAGCAGCTCAGCCCTCCTCGAGGGGTTGCAGCAGGGCACACATAGACTGGTGCTGCTTAATGCCCACATGACATATGAGGAAAGAATAGAGTTTCAGGCATGGATACTACGTAAGTGCGAAACAGTAAAGTCGTGTTATGAACGCATTGGAAGTGGCTATCATGAAATGAAACGTGATACAAGATTGGGGAAATACTTGGAAGACTTAGTTGAAAACGCGGAATTGGAGAGGTTTAATATATGCTAAGTTTGCAGGCGTATGTTAAGTTGAGGTATTCTTAACAATCGAGCATTACTAAATCAGTTTCCTACCTAATATAAGTACGAAAAAATCATGTGTAGTAAAGTGGCAGGTTTGATATCTTGTGAGAATAAAAAAGCGCGGGATATCAACATTGTGTAACCCTTGAGAACGGAAAGAAACTCCACGATGCTTCGGGGATTTAAGGGTTATGTTTAGACTTACTTTGCTTCCGCAGTGTGAGATCGGAACGCTGTCGATTGTGAATTTGTGGGATTTGTGGGACGCCGTTTATAGGGATGTTCTTTGAGTATGAGCTGGATGGAGAGAGTGTGTCTAATAGTCCGGGCTGCGGGATAAACTAAGTGTTTCGAGTCCAATAGCCTAGTCTTAATATTGAATCTTCTCACCAAGCTGGATTACAATCTAAACGAGCTAGACTTTAAGTAGACTTTCGAACTAAATAATGAGATCATACAATATTTATAGAAAAATTACTCTTATATAATAAAAGTTAAAATCAATTTACTTTTATACTATTCGGATTTTGATTTTAAATTGATTAATTTTTTTACAGATTCAAATCAATAAAAAAGCAATTCTATTTTATTATTTTATTATTTTATTATTTTATTATTTTATTATTTTATTATTTTATTATTTTATTATTTTATTATTTTATTATTTTATTATTTTATTATTTTATTATTTTATTATTTTATTATTTTATTATTTTATTATTTTATTATTTTATAATATTACAATATATCAAAAAAAAAAATTATTTTAAATTAGATTTTATTTTAAATTATAATCATTTAAAAAATGATATTATATTATTATAATAAAAAATTATTTTATTTTTTAAAATAAAAATTTCAATTTATAATAGAATTTAAAATTTAAAATCTAATAAAATAAAAATAAATTTTATATTACTTTTAGATTATAAAAGTTAACTTCATTTTGGAATATAATAAAACTGTTTATTTTCACTTTTTTTAATATAAGAATAAATTGTCACGGTGCGGCAGGAGGGATTCAGGAAGGGAAACAGGTCTCTCTTTATTGATAGGACATCGCTTGAAGAGTTACGAGTTCTAGGAGGGGAGAAGCTTTCTAAATACAATTTGTGCGTGGGCTAATCCCTTTTGGGCTTAGTCCTCGCCTCTGGGCGGTATAACCTCCTAGCTATTCCTGGGCGGCACTATACTCTGTGGTATAGTGACCCCGTGACATAAATTATTAATTAAACTATCTTATCTAGACTTTTTATAATTGAAAATCTCTTAATAATATATATAATTTAATTAAATCGCAGACTAGCCGCTCAGAAAACTATTCAAACTATCTGAACGGGGTATGGGAAGACTATTGGATATAATGATTAGATATATAAGGATTTAAAACTTTTATAAGACAACCTTGAGATCGAAATCTTTATAGGTTTTAGTATATTTGATCAGGTTGAATTATGTATATTCTCCACTTAGAGTTGGATATTAATATTGTAAAAGAGGTCGAGATATGTGCATCCCGATAGCACGTTGTGAAGGGGGGGATTAGGAATAAAAGGCTGATTAGACTACATCGAAGTATATCACTTAAAGATAAAATAGGTTTCACAATAGGTTTTGGGGTTATGACAAATGGGTTGTGGAAAAGTATGTAAGAAAAGAGTTGATTGATTTCAAAGGGGAGAGTGAAGGCCTCTCCTTATAACTAGCTATTGAGGATCACATGACAAAACAACTAGGGTTCCTCCTATGGGAACAATACGAAATCCTGACTTTCTCACAATATCTTTGATGTGAAATTATTCTTATATCTTCGGAGGGTTAATTATATAATAGTCTTATTATGAATCTAGGTTCTGGGGCTCTTTCGCATTCTGATTATAGATGTACTGCAAAGGGCAATTGTCTCACACCAAGCTTTGCGGTGCAATATAAATTTTAGTGAGAAATCTTGTATTTTTTATACAAGAAATTCTTAGATAAATATTAAATCTTACAAAACTCATTCTATCCTTCCTAAAAAAAAAGTCGCTAATAGCCCAACATCAAAACAACCGTTTTGCACTCATATGCAAGTCATCAACTACCAACATACACATAACTAAAAACATCACACACAAATCAACCCCCAAACCTCTACGTAAGAGCAATCGGACAACCCAAATTCCCAAACAAAGGATTCAACTTCTTCAGAACAAACGCAAGAGCACCAACAGTCGGAGTAAGAATACTATTCAACGAGGAGGGAATACTCTGCGTAGCAAGCTGATAGAGAAAGCAAGAAGTCTGCGCAGCTTCCGGTGGCGCAATCAATGTTCCATTTTTAATAAAACCGAAATTGAGGACGTCGAATCCGCCATTTCCGGTGGCACCACCGAAGAGAACGGGGTATTGGAGATATTGGGCAAGAATCTCTACAGCGACGTCGACGGTGTTATATGGCGTTACGCGATTGGTCCAATTAGCCGGGATCTTTTCCTCGCCGTTGAAGGAATAGGAACCATCTGCATTTTTTACGGCTCCGAAGAATGAGGAAATGGTTTCGTAGTCTGGGACGTAGTTTTTGGTTCCAGATGGCATTAACTCGTATAAGAAAGAGGAAGCACCGAAGAGGAGGAGGGTGAGAGGACCAAAATAGAAGTTTGGGTTATCTTGGAGGGATTGTTGGTAACGCTGGCTCCGGTATAGAGCCAATCCGTCACGATCATAATTTCCACCGGTAGTCTCGGTCATCATTCCAAAAAGTGTTCCGTTGAATGAGTAATTATCGCCATCGCCAAGAAAAAAATCATTACGCGTGAGGGATGTATCAGACTCGAATTTGTTGTGTCCATCCAAGCCTGGTTCTGATCCAGTCAAAACTGGCGAATAAGATGTCCGTGAGGTAGCATCGCATCCAATGGACAGTTTCTCAGTAACAATGTCACCATCTGATAATGTAAGGCCGAGAACGGCAAGAAGATTTGCCAAGTCGTAACCGACGTTGTACAAATTTTGTTGAGCATCAACAAGCTCATTATATGTGGTAACGCCATCTCGAGCAAGGAAATTGTGATTGGCAGCAGCGTTTAAACCGGGACATGGTCCACGAATATCCGTAGATTTCGGTGCGATAAATTGGTGATCAGTGTCCCCTGGTGCTGGAACTTGATAGCCACCAATCCCTTTACCTGGAAGACCGTTCTTGGCGCCGTTGTATGGGTAAGAGGCTGAGATGCCTGGAGCGGCGACGTGATTTGCGTTGAATGGACAGGAACTGGGGCTTGGTTGCTGACGTTTGTTTGCGCGCAGCAGGCTAGAATCGACACCAGGCAGATTGGCAACGAATGGGAAAGCTGTAACAGCCTCAGCCATGAGGGTAATTGCGACTAAAGAGTATTGCATTTTGAGACAGATCTGGAGTATGAATGCAAAGGTTGTTTGATTTCCTGAAGAATGAATGCAATGAGGAAAGAATGATGAGGGAGAATTGAGCTGTATATATCCAAAACTTTTCTAATGTATCCATGGGATCTCGAAAAGGAAGATTGTCCCCCTTCACGCCAGGCCATGATCAGCTACAATCCTGCGGCATAGAAGCAAATGAAAATATTTTCCTTGACAGGCCCCCTCGCACCAGCTTTAGTTAGTGAGCTTCTCTAAATGTCTCTTATGCCGGGAAGCAGAAGATCATCCGCGACGGCAGAATCCTTATAGCCACAAGAACCTGGCTGGCTGAACGTCAATTGAATGATCCGCAGCAGGATCTCGAAGCACGAAAGTGATCAGCGATTGCGGCATTGATGTGGGCCAATTGACCACGATGGCAAACGTGGGGAAGATGTGCTAAAGAAAAACTCAACCAACTACACTCGCATACCGAGGTACCCACTTCGATTACTTTCAAGGGCGTGGGCGTACAAATAGATGCAATTCTAATTTCGATCCATCGATATGTGACACGCACTGCATGCCATCATTAGGATCGACACTGATGAAATATCCGAATTTTCTCTCACTCAGCTTCTCTCCATTCAACACTTTACCCTGCAGTCGGTTCGATCTTGCAGCTGGTCAAGGAATACCATGCTCATGCAAGGGGATCCAGATCTGGCATCAGCCCCGTCCCGCATATTCCCATGATAGTTACCCACAAAATCCTATATGCGATTCAAGACCATAAAACTGCATAAGAGGCGTCCGGACAGCTGAGCTCGATTCATCCAGTCATTGGATGCGTGGCATGGCACTAGCAAAGACTTCACTTGCAGCGTTCAAAACTTCTCCATCCACAATCAATCTACTCAAAATTTATGATATGAGATGGACGGAAACCCGAATATCCGGATTGGCTTTTCAGCTTTCTATGATTTCAAGCTTATGATAATCAAGCTTCTGCTGTCAGCGGCTAGAAATCGATAAATTAGCGAATGGTCGGGGATTTGATTTAACAGGACCCATAACTTTAACCCTAATACTCCCCTCTTTTTTCTTTTGACATGATGAAATTAGAGTTAGTTTAGATCAAAACCTTGTTGAAAACTTAATCCTTTATGAAAAAGATCTTCATTATCTAGCTCAGACGTCAATATCATGGTGAACGGCTGGGCGTCCCGTGTACTTGCTTATTTACTACTTAATTGAGAAGGTATTTAATAATCAATTTGAAGAATGAATCCGAAAGCAGGTCTAGATCTTGTATTTACATTCGTACAATGACGAATTGCTTTATTTATGGGAAAATGTTCGGGTTTTCGGATATACCTTTCACAGCCAAAGGTATGTTCTTGAATCAGTTCAAATGTTAATAGATTGGAAATAAATGAAGTATCAGAAAGAGGAAGCATACCTTTGATTATTCTCCCGATTCTATCAGGGCCAGTTCATACCAGTATGCAAGAGAATTGTCGATGATTCTGTTGTTGTATATTGCTCAGAATTCAGCCACTGGCAACATGCTTCTTCTGCTTGATTTTGATTGGAAAACAATCGACTAGAATTTATGAACATGCCATTTTGCCACAGATAATGAAGGGACGTAATGATGCAGGCTGAAATACAAGTATATCAGCATATACTGTCTATGAACTTAATCTAACAAATCAGACTCAACCCTAGTATCCGACTGTTTCATGCGTTGTTCTTAATGTCAGGTTCTGTTCCTATAACAGTCCCGTACCAATCTTTCTCTTTACTATATACCGCCTAAAACAGTTTCTTAGGCAAAATAACAATGGGTTCGCCCGAAACGCGGCGATGGAGCATCCGGAATCTCCATTAGGTCTTTCCCATGCACACGAGTTGCCCGTGTACGATGCCCGACCATACTAACTCATAACACTGGCCCGGAATTCTCGTGAAAAGCTTAAGAACACTACTCAATGTATGGAAAATGAGGGAGAGAGATTGAAACCTGCTGCAAGGTTGAGAAATTCATGGGACCCGGTCATGAAGAATTGCTACAGAACAAATGTGTACAGGTGTAACTTGGTAATACTCCACGGCCTTGGAAATTAGTTGACCCAAATCTAGCGGGTTCAAAGAAGGTATATACCTACGTTTGAGAATTCAAAGCGCTGAGCATCTTGGCTCTCTATCCGCGATTCCCCATCATTGAAATTTCACCACTCACTTTCCCCCCTGTACCAACCCCAGGTATACATTCCACCCAATTCCCGCCAAACTCCCCAAAAGAGCCCGTCCCTGTACACTCTTGATGACGGCGAAATTGCTTAGACTAACAAATGGCCATAATTTCCAACCGGCTTTCATCATATCCCAGTATTCTTCTTGAGAACTTTGTATAGCTTGTGGGAGAGTGGATCCGCGGAGCAGCGAAAAGGTTATGAGAAAAAGCATTACGTTCAAGATTGCGAGGAGAGTCTGGTCGAGTAGGACTTTGAGGATGGTGTTTGTGAGTGAGAGGGATTGGACTGGCTTTGGGGATTTGGAGGATGAAGACTTCTCCGAGACATTTTGTGAAGGAGATTGTTTCTTGGAGGGCAGGAGGTATTCGAGGAGCGATTGTCTGATTGCATATTGTTAATTTCTTTCGAGATATGAGGCACTGTCTGGTCGCAGATTGGAGTTTTGTTTTCCTTGCGATAACCAAGTATCACAAAGAACAGAACTCACAAATAGAAATTTGGCGGTGCGCTCAGCGCGCTGTACAGGATGAAGTGAGAAACTGGTGTCCAATCTATCGTGAATGCAGTCTATATTTCTGTCAGTCTGAGTATTAATAGCAATATGGAGGGGCAGAGGTCCATGCATTATTCTGGTGCGCGGAAATAAATTGTGCGATAATGTTGCTTGCTCCAGATAAGATGCACGATTGAATCGTTGTATTTATTACGGCAGAAGACATCTTAACTGTTGCTTTGCTGTTGCTTTGAGCTCAATTTGAATTAGTTGAGAAGGAAGAGAAATGTAGAAGTATGTGTCTTTTATGTGGTTGCCTTGTATGACGTTCGGCTCGAGTAATTGTAACATGTCGAGGTTGTAGTTGTACACTCTTTGGTGGGGGAGCATTTCCTTGTTTCTTATCTCACAGCAAAATGCTATCCAGATTTCGAAAGATTCCAAGCTCGACTCTATCTCCATCTCACTTCATCAATTACCTTGCTGTATATTAACGACGACTCGATTCCTAAGCTTCCTTGCTGGCAGAGTTGATCAGTCGCCGAGAACCCATATATCCTACCCTCTATCATTTCGAGAGACTTCGATAGCGACAGCGAGCTTGACATGCTAATGGTAGCACGTCAAGTCATGGATCGTATGCCAAGGGGTTACAACGTACATCGCAAGATTTCATGTAGAGCTTTCCAAGGAACTGTGTATGGAGTCAAGATGAATAAGTTATGATTGTGGGAGGATATTTTATGCAACAAGCACAATCGTGCATAACATTATGCATAGTTTCGGATGCACATATCAACTTGGCCAAAGCCACTGCAAGTGCAGTCCTCTTGCTTCTGCACATTTGGGGAAAAGGCTTGAAAGGTTCATTCAGCCGTTGGAGACGAGCACGGAGGTTCTAAAATCTATGTATACTGGTATCACCGCGTATTCCGATCAATCTTTCCTCATCGTCGGTCTCGACAGCGACACACGAAAGTTTCTTAAGCCTCTTTTCTTGAAGTTTCTTGATGTTGGGACATTGAGTAAAGCACTTTCAAGCGACCAAGTGCCTTTTGAATAACATCATGTCCCAATGGACTGAAATGCTATCATGCCCCAGCAGATTGCATAAACCGGTCACCCAACCTCAAAAAGAAAAGCTCTCACACGCCGACTTTAATGGCAAACCGGAACCCCAATAGAATAAATACCTATACTTACATCAAAATTTTCGCAAACGACTGGGCCCAGAAGATCCTGAATCTGATCCTCGCCCAATACATTAGCCGTTTGGTTCCAAAATTCCAATATGGCAGGCATCAACTGATTGCATCTTATGAGATTGACTGACGCAATCTGATTCTCCAAAATATCATTTTGGAAGCTATGATCGTCATTGAAAATATCATTGTTGCTGAAAAGTGTTGTGTTGACGATTTCAGTGAACTGTTGGATAACTGCCAGGCTAGCTTGTAGTGGGAATATGTCATGACCGTTACTGCTTACAAGGTCTGTCAACGCTTCGCGCTGTGTCATTTCGATGTTAATTCCGTCGATGAAGATTGTATTTGGTAATATTGTGCTCTTGAAAAATTCGACGAGGTCTTCGTTCAGGAAGCGGGAGTCATCGGTGGCGTCATTGAGGAGATTGTTCAGACTCTAGGGAAGAAGTGATAGTTAGAATGCGAGTGAATGGTGTAACAATGTTCGAGGTCGGGGTATAAAGTACAATGGATGCTTCTCGCCACTGGTTGATGACGTCGAATAGTTGATCCGCAGATGGAAGAGTTGCTAGGAGAACCAAACGAATGACAAGTGTGTCGAATTTCATATTGATGACTGTAGTAGTCTTGGGTCACAATATATGGTTCGTTTTGTCGACTGCCATACCTTAAAGCAAGGAAGAGCACTATACAAGGAAGATTGAACTTGGAATGAAGTTTGAGAAGCGGTTCCCGGATGATATTGAATTAGAAGATTAGAAGTACGGTTAGATAATGAACCGTGAATTTTGGGGTCTCCGGTCTTTTCTTATACAGAACTAAAAGGCACTATTTTCGGAGTCATCACCACGCAAGCGCAAAGTCTCTCCTCGAAATGCCATCTCGAGTATGTTTTAGTGAGCATATATTTCAAAGTTTGAGGTGTGCAATCAAACTCCTGATATTTCTGGAAGATTGTGAGCTGGCATCAACTTACTGCAATGCAAGTAAGCTGACGAAGCGCAGTACTGCCAATCACATAATCTCGGCATTTCGATCCCTCGTTCTATAGTATTCAGATTGTCTAGCAATGTTGTTTCCGGTAAATATGTGTCTATTCTTATGCTCAATCTACTTGTATCCTCTTATATTCCATTAACGTTCATGTAAAGGCAGAGGATATCATTTTGGCCGAATTTAAGCTTTGTACGCCTAACCTTATCGAGTCTAAACTTTATCTCTAGACAGTACTGCATGGCTGAAAGTTTATTTCAGCCCTATCGCTATGATGTGCAACTAACAGACACGTGTGACGTATGTGACGAGGAGTATTTTAGTTGAATCTTCTATTGTATTTTTGTTGAATTAAATTCGATTGTACTTTTCTGTGTCAAGCTATTTGCCTTGCATTATTAGTCGTTTTCGATAGTAGTTAACTACTCTATAACTAACAATCATCCTTGAGATGACTTCATAACCGCATCCTATAATCAGCAGGGATGAAGAGGACAGTTATCTTTTATATGAAGAGGGTGATGAAACCAGCAGAGGCTTTCCCTATATAGCTCACCGAAATCCTAAGGTCACTTGCACGCAAATATCGTCGGATCAGAATTATATTTGTGCATGATTCCAGAAAATCTATTTTCGAAGACTGCGACTAAAAGCTTAGAGTGACGATCAAATAGACCAAAACTCCAAATCTTCTTTCCTGGCTGAATTACCATCAATCTAAGAAATGAAGTAAGATGAAACCTCTCCGACAATGCAAAAGCTTCTTGACAGTGACTAGAAAATCGTATGATAATCCTCACTACTACACTTAAATCCCCACTCAGATCTTTGACACCAATGTTATACACCAAGATAAACATCCCCACTCCAAAGTTTCCCACTCCATAACCCCCACAATCAAGACCCACCACTCCCACTCCGTCAGATTGAGCAAAGTTATCGAAATTTAAATACTAAATATCAGGTGTAGTAAACTTTTTTCTCTAGGGGAGTCTGAATCTGCGGAAATAGAAAAGACACCCGGTGAAAACAATAGCACTAAGAAAGCTGACCTTTGAGTAAAAGTATCTGTAGCGATAGGTTCTGATAGGTTGAGCAAGGGAAAATGATAATATAGATACCCCTTATATTAAAAATCCCCGAATAGACAATAATATATCAGGCCTTGAAATATCTAGCCGAACATTCAGCAAAGTCACGACCAACCACGGTGTATTCAAAAAATAATTCCATGTAAGCCTGTCCCTAAGGTAAAACTTAATATTCTTAACGATTATTCCAACCCACGCACATAAACAATGTGTCTTGTTACTTTATGACTTTGCACTTTCAATGTTGGAAGGAACTATCCTCACCAATCTGAGATTCCTGTGTCGCATATAAGGTTAAGCCACTCCTTTATTTAGAATATCCCATCCACTTTTCCACCTTTTACTATGATTCGATTTAAGATATGCTTAAAACCTAAAATAGGACCTGTTTGCGTAAAATTGCAGAACATTCTAAGATTCACAATTCTCTTCATTCCCTCGGAAAATAACTTTTATCTCCTTCAATCACGAGCTATGTCTTAATCATAGAAGAGGGAGTATCGGAGTATCTGATTGAAATGAGAAGTGAGAAGGAGAGCTGGCAGATAATGGTAGTATCCAGTAATGAAGGAGCTGCGCTTGCAGACGGCAGTAGAAGCAATGGGTGTCATTGGTGCCTCTCATACTAATTTTTCTCTCCTAGGCGAACCATAGGGAGTCTCGACGAAATTGCTGGAGAGACACTACAGCATTGAGAAATGTATTTATCACGATTCAAGCTGCGTAGTACATCTAACACAGCATCATCTTGAAGACGTTGTGCATGGCAGTGTATACGCATGTCTATTCAACTATTAATCTACCGGGATATTCTCCCATCCAACCCCTGACCTGAAAGCTCGCTGGACGGTTCCTGGGTAGCATAGAGATTTTCTGTTATATTATCGGCTTCTAGAAAAATACAAAGAAGACCCTTCAAGGGCTGAAGTGGTTTGCATTATCAAATTTTATGTAGTATTCCTGAATATTCTAACAGTAAGATTTTTCTACTATCACCCACTTAGGTTCTGATGCGTCTGTTATTGTTTGGTAGAAATTCAGAACGACCAGACGATACAAGTGTCAAACACCACCCAACTAAACCACCCCCTTACACGTCCAAACCAACAAAACAACTACCAAAGCCCGAAAATACTCACCAAAAGAACACGATCAAATTCACAGCATATAAAATTGAGTGAAAATTACACCAACTATCCCAACAATCATAAATTTCCGTGCCTCATACGCCACACCTCGCCAAAAAGCACGCGCCGATATTGTAGTCCTCGTCAAAGATATCATTATGAGGTGCACGAGACGGCGGATACAAGCTGTTAATCCTTGTACCAAGTACAGACAGTTGTGCCGCAATGGGACATAACTAACCTTCTGTTAAAATGTATTTATTTCAAACCAGCAAGGGTATAGGAATATTGGACATATGGGGTGTGCTAATCAAGCATAGTCTACATCATCCTTTTGTGATTTATTGGACAGTAATGATATAACAAGAGTTTGGGGGTAGTTGTAGTTGTTCGTTGGCCTCTCTTTTGGCCATATATTTTAATGATCAGTGATATATAAACTTTACCATTTTGCTTCCAAGATATACAAATAAGATTTTAAGTACTTCTCCACAATTGACTTCGTCTTGATCAAGAAATCTCTCTGTTGTTCGACTTTTATTTTTGTTTGATTTATTTCCAGTCTTCCCCAAGTTCTTTGTTGAAGGTAAATCAACTTTTGTACCGTCGGATCTTATTCTTGGGTCTCTCCTCGCCTGATATATCAAGTTCAATTGAACAATCAAGCCCTTGGTTTTCGTTTTTTGAAAGTGAGATTCAGCATGCCCTTAACCCCGCGTTTATCACTCCTATCTCCGCTTTTGTAGTTTTAGCAAGGGACGAATTAGTATCAAGTACAGAACCACTTCAAGATATCGGCAAAAGGTCCCTTGCATAAATGACATTGACTTCGGTGGGTACGTGGCCAAGCTTTACTTTCAACGCCACCAGAACACTTGCGGCGATAGCTAACTGCGTTTATCACAGAACGAATAGTTCTGGAAGTAATTCCCCATCGTTTTACCGGCATGCTTCGTTTGCAACATTCACCGTTGACATTTAGAATTATTCTCCTCGAACCTTGTCATCTCAAATGTAGGATATGCTGTGTTCAGTTTGGATCTAACACAGTTTGGATCTGTACAAAACACACATACTTCAAGCCTGAAATTATAGAAGCAATGTTTAAATTTTACTAAAAACTGGAACAACTTCTTTCGTTATTTGGATTAATGCAGTACTATTTAGAACGTAACCACTCGATGATTGAAAATCATCCAAAGGCAACATTTCCCACATGGTATATCTAATAAGCGCAACCTTGACAATGTTTCGTCAACTCGTCAGTTGTCGCGTTTTACACAAGGTAGCATATCAAGATTCTCCATGAGATGATATAGATAAGTCTGATTGACATAAGAACCTCACCAATAAAGTGCATCGGATATCTTATCTATCATCACGCAGCCCATGCATATAGCACGTCATGAGGGGTGCATTGAAGTTTTACCCGCAACTGCGATATCTACCATTACAGAAAAACTTTTGAAGAAATACTTGGCAATATACATGTTGAAAATACCAGCCAGCGTGGAAACAATCGATGGTGTCAAAGGCAAGGATCATATCGAAACGTCGGTAGCTCGAGCTTTCGAGTTTTTTTCCACACATCTTCAACAAGATAAATCATTTAAATCAACCAAATTTTCATGTTGAACAAATATTCATTGGTACTCAATTGGTACTCAAATCGATTCTTTCCAGATTGAAGATGAGTTCCAAGAATAGCTTGGTTGTACACAACCACGTGATCGACAATCCCAGCTCGGAAGCAGTCTCGAACTCTGTCATCCAGGAGAATACTCAGAAAACATGGACTAGTTATATATGGGATACGTTGGATAAATCACCTCAAGAAAGAGCATTTTTATTCAAGCTTGACTTGGCTGTTTTGACGTTTGCTTCTCTGGGTAAGTCTTCATTGTCAATATTCGAGGCACCCCACACCCTCATACGACGACAAGTCTTCTAAATTTTAATGATTTAGGATACTTTATAAAGTATTTGGATCAACAAAACATCAACAATGCATTTGTCTCGGGGATGAAAGAGGACCTAGGATTGTACGGAAACCAACTCAATTACATGGTGGCCACATGGACAGCGGGCTATGTAATTGGTGGGATTCCTAGCAACATCATACTCACTCGAGTACGACCTTCTATATGGATCCCCTCGATTGAGGTGTGTGACAGACTTCCAAAATCTATTATTTGAGTATGGAGCTGATGGTGGTACAGATAGTCTGGACAATCTTGACCATGTGTATGTCTCGCTGCAATAATGTGTCGCAGATATATGCATTGCGGTTCCTAATTGGTTTGGCTGAAAGCGGTTTCTATCCTGGAATGCAGTATATCATCGGATCGTGGTACAGGAGAGATGAGTTGGCGAAAAGATCATGCATATTTCATGCTACAGGTGCTCTTGGGTCAATGTTTTCCGGATATTTGATGGCTTCTGTGTACCACCTCGATGGCAAAGGCAGTCTGAAAGGTTGGCAATGGTATGAACCTCGAAATAAGTTATTCATAACAGTTGAAAAGATGACTCACGGCTGCGTAGGCTTTTCATAATCGACGGCGTGATTTCACTTCCCATCGCCATAGCGGGCTATTTCGTGCTTCCAGATGTCCCAGAAATCGCTAAGGCGTGGTACTTTTCCGAAGAGGTTTGTGTTTGACCAGCTTGTTATTTTCCTGCTAATAAGATAACAGGAACTGGAGTACGGTAAAAAACGCATGGAATTAGAAGGTCGGGAGCAGAGGAAGCCATATACAAGAGCAAAGATAACGAAGATACTTTCATCATGGCACATATATGCTCTAACACTTTTATATGTGTATGCCTTTTTTGTCCCAAACAACGTAGATTCTGCTGACAAGCATTCAGAGCTTTCAACAATGGAGCGAGTGGGGCGGCGCCAGTTTTTGCCCAATTTCTGAAAGACTCAAAAAACCCCAAGTACACCGTGGGACAAATAAATACATATCCGACGGGTACTTCGGCAGTACAAATTGTAACAACGCTTGCCTATGCCTGGACTTCAGACACTATCTTAAATGGTAAACGGTGGCCACCAATTATCTTTGGGGGTGCTGTGAACATCATGTGTTATGTTTCTCTCGCAATATGGGACATACCAATTGGGTGGAAATGGGCCTGTTATTTTATTATGGGCTCTGGGTATGGCCTTTCTGGTATTTGCATGGCGTAAGAGTTCATGGACCTCATAGACAATTAAAATACTGACAATGTACCAGATGGGCGCATGAGATCTGCAATAAAGACAATGAAGAAAGGGCGATAGTGATTGGAACCATGAATGAGATGGCATACGTTGTTCAAGCTTGGTTGCCATTAATTGTTTGGCAACAAGTTGATGCGCCACAGTACCGAAAAGGATTCATCACTATTAGTGTACTTTCTTTCGTCCTCATCCTGACGACTTTTTTGATCAGATTTTTGTGGAAACGGGAGAAACTTCAGTGAGTGAAAATTGATAACTCCAATGGTCAACCTTGTTGATGCTGATTCGGATTTAGGGAGGCCGAGCGAAAACGTGAATTGGAACAATGAGAGTTTGTGTATTGTAATAGAACATTGACAGATGGTTGTTCTTTCGAGTTAGATATCGGCGGCTAGTTGTTGATTTGAATTGGGGCATTAACTTTGTTGTCTACATCGAATCGAACATGAATTCTTATGTTCATTTTGAATCGGGGCAAGAAAAGCGTGTTGTATAGGGTTAAATCAAACTATAACATTAATGACTTTTAGTGCAACTAGACAAGATCTAATGATACAAACTTGAAGCCAATCCTGATTGATGTAATCTTACCATATGCTGATGAGGTCAAGTAAGAAACTTTCAAAGGAAATGCTCGTTGAAGAGATTGGAATTAGAGACGAATCTGAATACTCGAGCAATTCGATAAGTATACGAATGCATTTGTTCATTCGAAGATTGCTGTAGTTGAATTCCTTCACTTCACAGCTATATCGATATCGGGCAAACTAGATATTTTACTAGAACTCTGTGATGGTCGACTCCATGAATCGTATTGTTTGATGTTGAGCCCTCGGCGGGGTTTCAGAAACGGCCATGAGGAGAAAGGAAAGACTCAAGAATCACCAAAAAGGATTTCGATAGAGAGAAACGATGATAAATGGTCGTAAAGAAGTGTTTGAGTAAATTCAACCAATTACCGTATTGCATCGTTTTCCCCATCTCCGGATGGTGGACTTTGTTTGAGGAGTACTCCGTACAGTCTTCAATGTCAAATGTTCTGCCAGTTATCTAATTACATAATCATTCACCGCCTGCTTTAAGCGAGGAACCGGCTTTGGTCTGGGTAAAACCTTATCAAGGTGGGATGGATGTCGGAGAAAAAAATCCTAAAACCTTCAAAATGTCGTCAAAGTTATCTTCAGTTTGCAGTTATCTGCTCGATTTTCGACCATTCATTCGCATTCAATTCAATTTTGATTGATTCTTTATTTTTCTGTGTCCATTCACTTTCGATATAATTTTCTCATTCTTCAGACTTCGCTCAAGGAGTCGATTTCGAAGAGTTCTGAAATAAATTTGTTCCTGTCCAATTCGAAACACTGTAAGTTACTTCTTACCAATTTTACATCACAATGTATTCCTTGGATTATGTCTTAACAACAGGAAATGCCAAACTGTCACACTCACCAGTACCGTTCTGCGGATGCAATCTTTCATTGCCTTTCTTATCATCGAGTGCATTCCGGCGTAGCGGGGCTAACGAAATCGCGATAGTATTTCAGATAGTTACTTGATAACGATTCTACAAGATGTGCGGAATTCTCGGCTTGATATTGGCCGCATTTGACGACCCTTCTTCCACCGCTGCGGCATCGGAAATACACGAAGCTCTTTACTATTTGCAACACAGAGGACAAGATGCCTGTGGAATCGCTACATGTGCTGCCGGAGGTCGGATCTATCAATGCAAGGGTAATGGCATGGCTGCAAGAGTGTTCCAGGATGGATCTCGTGTGCAAGATCTTCCCGGGTTCATGGGCTTAGGTCACTTGAGATACCCTACAGCTGGAAGCAGTGCTAGTGCCGAGGCTCAACCTTTCTATGTCAACAGTCCTTACGGAATTACCTTCGCGCATAATGGAAACTTAATCAACGCTCCAGAGCTCAAGCGCTTTCTTGATTTCGAAGCTCATAGACATATCAATACAGACAGTGACAGTGAGCTTATGCTCAATATCTTCGCTAACGAGCTCAATGAGACCGGAAAGGCCCGTGTTAACGAGGAAGATATCTTCAAGAGCTTGGAGAGAATGTATGGCAGATGCGTTGGAGGTTGGGCTTGTACAGCAATGTTGGCTGGATTCGGCATTCTCGGTTTCCGCGATCCACACGGCATCCGTCCCCTTATCCTGGGCTCTCGACCATCCTCCACTGTGGCTGGAGCCACAGATTATATGATGGCTTCTGAATCTATCGCTTTGACCCAACTCCAATTCTCGAATCTGGTTGATATTCTTCCCGGACAAGCCGTCATCATTAGAAAGGGCTCGAAACCGCTCTTCAGACAAATTGTTCCTCAAAAGAACTACGCTCCAGACATTTTCGAATATGTTTACTTCGCTAGACCTGACTCGATTATTGATGGCATCAGTGTTCATCGAAGTCGACAGGCAATGGGATATAAGCTCGCCGATACCATCAGCAGAGTTCTTGGCCCAGAAGCAATTAAAGAGATTGATGTTGTCATCCCAATCCCGGAAACCTCCAATACATCAGCTCAGAGTGTTTCAGAGCGTCTCAACATCCCTTACTGCCAAGGTTTTGTCAAGAACCGTTATGTATTCCGCACTTTCATCATGCCCGGACAAGGTGCTCGTCAAAAGTCTGTCCGCCGTAAGTTGAGTGCAATGGAGTCTGAATTTGCCGGACGCACAGTGCTTTTGGTTGATGACAGCATCGTTCGTGGTACGACGAGTAGGGAGATCGTACTGATGGCCCGTGAGGCAGGCGCAAAAAAGGTCATTTTCGCTTCCTCTGCCCCACCGATCACCCACGCGCACATCTACGGTATTGATCTTGCTTCGCCTCAAGAGCTTGTCGCACATAACCGTGATAGACATGCAATTGCAAAACACATTGGTGCGGAAGAAGTTATCTACCAATCGTTGGAGGATTTGAAGGCATCCTGTGCAGAGCTTTCTCCTCGCGACCCAAAGACTCAAGAGTTCGAAGTTGGTGTTTTCTGTGGTACTTATGTAACACCTGTTCAGGATGGCTATTTTGAGCATTTGGAGAAGATTCGAGGTGAAACACGTAAGATGAAGGTTTTGGAAAGTGCGAAGGAAGCTGTCCTTCATGGTGTAGCAGGGGACAAGGAATTTAGTCTCATCACTCAGGGAGCAGTAGTGGACTCTAATGGTCAAGTAGTCCCCGAAGGCCAGCAAGATAAGGTCGTCAATGGAACTGCGAATGGCAGTCCCAGACCCAAACTAGAGGCCTCTGAATCCAGCACGCCTTCAGTAAGAGATCGTCAAGATATCAGGTATGTTTTCTCGCTTTTAATGACTGATCATAGAGGACATGCTGACTCTCATAGCTTACATAATTTCGCTGATTCTAACAGAGGTTATAATTGAAATCTTCGAAATTTGGAAATATACTCAAACTTGTGCAAACTTTTAGACATGGTGTAAATATGGCGTGGCTGTTTGAATTTAAGATTTGAACCAGTATAGAGGTCTCCACAGATACCATGGTCCAGCTCACTGACTGGTTGTTGGAAGAGATTGGCCAACGGATCAACAAATAGAAAAAAGAATTTCATGAAACCTACAATCATACTCATGTTTTCTCCATCAATGTGATGTTGGTGAAGACTAGGAATGTAAGTGTTGTGCTGTATAAAGTATGGCAATGAATTCAACGCCTGTCTACTACAGTTTTTCACGATATAATACTTCGACAAGCGAAGTCTGTAGGCCACAGGTAGCAATCGAGCGGAGATCTTGAGAGACCTTTTCAATTTTGGTTACTTAATGTCTGTTCGACCCAAGGGTCCTTATCATTCGAAGCATAGAAATAATTCTTTATTTGGCTGGTAATGTTGAAGATATTCACTATGGAGTGGTTTATGTTGTGGTTGTTGAATTGTTGCATACTTCTTTTTCAGATGGTTTCTGAACAGAACTTTGTCTGTGGCAGTGGCAAATTCGATAGAATCTAGTGTCAGCCTTAGGTGCTTCGAATAGTTGCATCTAAAAGCCCTGGTTCATATTGGGAATCATCGATCCCCAGAAAGAAGACTTTGCGTGCAATCATGGAGACACAGCGTTTATTTGAAGAGGGGCTTGCCTCCCCCAATGACATTGATTTCCGCGAAAGAATATCATTACTTCATGTTGGGAATGCTTCAGATTACCATTGTGCAAGCGTTTTTGACGATTCTTGGTTCTTGATAACTCTGGTAGACTTGGACTTGCAAGTTTCTTTTGGATATGGCATGCTTTTGAGATTGGGGATACATCTAATGGCAAAAGCGCAAAAATTCACAAACAGGGCGATCTTGGAAACGAATCGGATGGAGATAGCAACTCAACAGATGAGGATGTTGAGGATGATGTTGAGTCTCAAAAGGAACGTGCCGGTTTGTGATTGTATGATTTTTGTCCCTGAATGTATCAACGGAATTGAGATAATCTTGGATTTGTTGGGACATTAGCATAGAGGTTGTTTCCAAAACATATTCGTTTTCATATCTATGAGATGTATTTAAGGTTCTTGGTTTCACACTATGGACTAAATTTAACGATTTTGTCTTATATTTACTATTCGTTTGAACAATTGTCAGATAGTTTCTATTTTTTTTAATTATGCTAGTCCTTCACTTGCAATGGCTTCACATTTGCACGTAACACTGACACCAGGCGAGACCACTGTAATTTTGAACAGCACCGAACGTTTCACTCAGCTATATGGAAGTTCCCAAATTGGCTTTTTTTCAACATAAACTTCAATTAAACTGAGCTACAGTACATGCGGTAACTCTTGATTTCCCAACAGTTTGTTTTGCTTACAATGCTGATAAAACTAACAGCTGCAAACACTTTTGTCGAAAGCTCCGCACTCGCTAGCACTCAGCCTCATTTCTTTAAAATTTTCTGGTGGCGAGATATGATGACTTCCAATTAAGTCACTGGTGGAAGCATGTTGGTGGCACATGTGAATTTATAGATTCACGGTCGTTATCATGTTCTCTTGCTATTGTAGCTCGTTAAGCGCATAACTGCCTACTGCTGCGGACCTGCGGTTGGTTGGGTGAGATTTTGTTGGTGTGGCAGCTTGGGTGTGGGATTTAATGTTTATAGTTTTTTGTGTATTTCGACATAGTTTTTGTTTGTAAGAATTCAAAAGCTTTCGTCGGTGGAATCTAAATGGTAGTCCGGATGGTTGAAGACAGTGCCCACTACTTTGGTACTTGTTTTCGTCTATTACCTGTGGGAGATGTTATTAATCAATGTTGAAAATATGTGGATAATTATGCTATACTTCTCGGTCTTATGTTTAAATAATTGGATGATAACCAGAATTTTGTCTAATAAGTTCATCCAAGTCCTTATGTGCGAAGGGGTTCTCTCCTCCCTCCTGCACACCCAATTTTGAGCGCAGTTCCTTCCTTCTGTTCTCCGCTCGTCCGTAAAATTGCCTCTATTTCTGCGTTCTTCATCTTTCATCATTTCCTTTCTCAACCACAAACATACATTCGTTACAATCATACTTACGTTGCTCTCTTTTGATTATCAGAAACCATAATTTCGTGCTTGTTATTTTGAATTCAGCTATACATTCATAATCATGGCATCAGCCGAACCAACAGCACCCGAACCAGCACTTGCGCGACGGCGAACCCTCCCACCAATCCCTCTCAGAACCTTGGTTACCCTCATCAACTACCAATTTTCAGTCGATAGCGAGCGATATTCAGCCCACAGCCTTTATGATCGGCAAGCTCGCCGTCATGTATCACTGAGGCGCAACACGTTCCATTACGACTTATCACTTCCACAATCTGATTATCCTCCAGCTACCTGTAGCGTACACCCCAACCGAAAATCAGGACCGGATGACTTGTCGTCGGCACAACTTGAGCGCATATTTTATCAATCTAGATGGCAAAACCGGAGCATAGTTTTTGCAAAAATGTTTCAACAATTCCTTCTAAAATGTGCAGAAAACCAAGTGGTGATAGTTCAAATCAGAAACGAACAACCGAAGTTAGTTAAAGCCCGTGATGTGATGTTGTCACACGTTTATGTGAGTGATCTGAGGCAGAAAGATATCGAAAACAAAGTACAAAGAATGCCGGGATCGGATACTTACGATAGCTACTTTACAGGGAATGGAGAAAAATCCCCAAAGACTGTTCTGCTATTTCCTCCACCATATACGAGTGTGGGTCCTGTTGGTACACCATACAATGACGATATATTTGTGGTTGGGGTGGCGCATATAGAGTATGGTGAGATGGGACTCCTTGAGGAGCCTTACTTTATTGGGAATGGTAGACAGTGGCAACGATCTATGATGGCCAAAGTCTGTAAGAAAGTTTTTGAGTCGAATAGAGAAATGCTTGATACGAGAAACGTCTCGGACGAAGATTTCGTAGAGGAGACTCGGGAATGCGCTGACGAGATTTTGCAGAGATGGATCAATAAAGAAGTCCCAACTTCCCAGTGGTGCGAGTATTGCGGACGCGGAGGAGGGAATTTCCTTATCTGCGTAGAATGCGAGAGGGGAGGGAAAATAATCAGGTATTGTGGTGTCGAGCATCAAGATAAAGCGTGGGAAGTGCATAAGTTTACCTGCGAAGTTAGTAAAGCCAGGGGCTTATGGACTGCGGGCCAATGTTGCGAGTATTGTGGAGCTGGAGGGCGTTTAATTACTTGTAGGAAGTGTGAGAAGAGAGGGAAATTTGTCAAGTATTGTAGTGCCAAGCACAGAAAGAAAGACTGGAAGCTACACCAGTTTACTTGTGAACTCGGTTTGTGGGATTCAGTAAAGAGACGGGGAAGGTCTCTTATACCGTGTATAGCTAGCTGATTAGGATAACCACCACTCGGCCAGCGTCGTATCACTTCTAAATGAATCAAGCATTTTCACCTTTGTCTTGTTAGGAACCTATTTTGACGTTCAGGATATTGATCTAAACTGTGATTTGGAGACGCAAGATGCATAGTATGCCATCTCATCCTAGCGTTCTATACAAGACTTACAAATGATGATTCGGAAGTGCATGTGTATTATATATACGTATATCGTAAGATTTTCCAATTATAACATATAGTATATAACTCCAACAACAAAACAAAACACCCTTCAATACTTCATAGGATGGATGGATGATGGATCGGACATTGTAATGCTTGGATACTTAACAAACATTGCCGACGGCAAGAAATATAGAATTAGAGACTTGTAAGATCCCAACTATACAAATAGGCACTTAACATTAGGTAAATTTTGAATATTCTATAAGCCTGCATAGAACTGATTTGAAGATTTAGCTTCTTGCAAGATCTTACAATTATCATTCTCTGTTCTTGCGACAACACTTGCTGGTTAGAACTCTGAATATATATGATGAGGTTGAGCCTTTCGCCATTTGCCATAACATGACATTCATTCCCATACTTACTACAGTACACAATTATTACTTAAGGCACTACCCAATTCAGCAACACGAGGCTCTTCGGTCCGTGAGGTGTACTGGATTTAGGCTGAACTACTGCAGTTCAGACTCTGTAGGATTATGATTTCTCGGGGTTGATGATGGAAAGTTCCGTGTCCAAATTAACAAGGATGAAGCTCTCCCCAGAAATTTGTTTGACTGTGCAACCATACAACCGCATAACTTCTTTCTTTTCTTCACAGAGTTGTTGTTCTCTGAAAAGATGTTTTGACTGAGTTCATCTGACAATTGAGTAATATGATCTAGTCTTTCGAATCCTCTCTGGTGAATGGGTTGAGTGCTGGATATCTTCTTCTGGGAAATAGGTATTCTTTTAGCACCACCATCTTTGGTGCCTCGTTGAAGACAGAACCATATCAAAACCTGCCAATTTCTGCCTGAAGTGCAGTGAAAGTAATGGAAGGGGAACACATTCTCCCGGATGGACCGTTTGAAGGTTGGACGCATAGAGATGTGTGAGTTTGGCTTTCGATTTGTTCGGAAATCTTGGGTGTCATTGCTAACATTCATTTGACATCTTTGTAGTGAAAAGCTTATGTTCACTTTAGCCATTGGAGCTACAGCATTTGTCGCATGCCTTCTATATGGGACAATTCGATTCATTGAATGGTATAATGCGGAGCCGGTCCTACACTATTCAATTGTTGAACTCAAGGCACCGGAGGAGAAAAAGATATTGGAGAATCCGAGCATCAAGGTTGGTGGATACACAATAGAGTATGAAAGAGTCATACTGATAGTGTATAGTCCTCCGGAACTTCAGATATTCAATGTTATGCTCCGGCGACGGGACAGTTCTTAGGATACGTTACTTCTTCCACGGCTGGCGATATTGACAGGGTGATTGAAAAGGCACATGTCGCACAGAAAAAATGGGCACGAACTACATTTACTCAGAGACGACAAGTTCTACGTTCTATGATGGCATACATAATGGATCACCAGGAAGAGATTTGCACTGTTGCATGTTTAGACTCGGGCAAAACTATGATTGATGCTGCATTGGGAGAAATCTTAGTGACTGTCGAAAAGCTAAGTTGGACTTTGAAGCATGGTGAGAAGGCTTTGAGTCCTTCTAGAAGGCCTACGAACTTGCTCATGATGTACAAAAAGAACACGGTACAATACGAACCGCTAGGAGTTGTTGCTGCTTTGGTGTCATGGAATTACCCTCTCCATAATTTGCTTGGTCCAATAATTTCCGCAATCTTTTCTGGAAATGGTATAGTGGTTAAGGCATCCGAGAATACTGCCTGGAGCGCCCAGCATTTCTCTCTTATTGCTAAAGGAGCACTATACGCATGTGGCCATGATTCCAATCTGATTCAAGTTGTTACATGTTGGCCAGATACTGCAAATCATCTCACATCTCATCCTAGAATCTCCCATATCACTTTCATTGGTAGTCGACCTGTCGCCAAATTGGTAGCAGCAGCAGCATCCGGACCTTTAATCCCAGTTGTCGCCGAGCTTGGAGGAAAGGATGCAGCAATTGTCATGAATTCCGCAGTCAAAGACCTCCCACGTATTACCGAGATTCTCCTTCGTGGGACGTTCCAAGCAGCTGGGCAAAACTGTATTGGCATCGAACGAATTATTGGTCTTCCGGATGTTTATGACAAAATCGTTGCCGCACTTGAGCCACGAATCCGAGCGCTTCGAGTTGGCTCTACCCTCGATTCTACAGCTGACTCGCCAGTTGATATCGGTGCCGTTATTTCTGATGCTTCATTTGACAGACTCGAGAAATTGATCGCAGCAGCTGTCAACGATGGAGCTCGTCTTCTCGTTGGTGGAAAAAGATTCAACCATCCCATCCATCGCTCAGGTCATTACTTTAGCCCAACTCTCATCGTTGACGTCACACCCGAAATGGCCATTGCCAATGAAGAATGTTTCGGACCAATTTGCGTTGTCATGAGAGCCAAGAACCCCGAAGATGCCTGCAATATCGCAAATCACCCCAACTTCGGTCTCGGTGCCTCAGTGTTTGGTTCTAAAGATTGGGAGCTCAATGCTATTGTCAAGAATATCAAATCGGGTATGGTAGCTATCAATGACTTTGCTGCATACTATGCAGTTCAGTTACCATTTGGTGGTGTGGCTGGTAGTGGATATGGAAGATTTGCTGGTGAGGAGGGATTAAGGGGCCTTTGTAATATCAAAGCTATTTGTGAGGATCGTTGGCCCTGGTCTCCAGCTTGTACGTCTATTCCTCCACCGCTTAGATATCCGATTCCGGACACAACAAAAGGCTTTGCGTTTACGACGGCCGTGGTAGATATTGGGTATGGGCCTGGGATAAAAGGTAAATGGAGGGGGGTCAAAGGAATGTTGGGAATGAGTTAATTTGGGTGGAGCAGTTATAAACACGGTGGATGGCATTGATGGCGACAGGTATTGGAGGATATTCTTATATATGGTGACAATTTTGAAGTCTATTTTATTTGCAAGATACCTTTTGGGGGAAATAGTCAAGTTAAATGCGCTTGTTTATAGGCCTTGAGCGGCCACTGAACGAGCAAAGTACTGTCTTTAATTCTCTTTCAACTGCTTGCTCGTGTTGTTTGCCTCAAGTTTTCCACCAAGTGGCCTCTTCATGAGCCAGAAAGTAAAAGGGCCTACTTTCTGTTCGATCTCCTTCCACTTTTCGTCCGGAGTGTCGGTTTGCGGCTGGTTGACGAACTCTTCAACGTAGACAAAACCATTCGCCTCATACAGTGGTCGTCCATGGGGCGTTGCTTCCAAAAAGAATTCATATTCCAATTCGTCCGCTTTCTTCATACCCCAGTCCATAAATTGCTGGCCAACACCCTTGCGTCGATATTCTGGATGGGTAAAGATGATGAAGAGATCTTGCAATCTTGTCAGCAATTGAGCAGCGAAATTGACAATTTTACTTACAGATATGAGGTTTCGGCGCCGCTCTAGACCGAGGTCCAGAGTGTGTTTGTACCGCCTCCGCAGCAAATTTGCGGGTGCTGTCGTCGGGAAACCAGGTCACTGTGGCAGGAGGCGGGTTTGCAAATGGATTTTCTTTATGAATTTTCCACAAGGCTCCACCCGCAATTTTCCCAGTTTCAGTATCAACGACCTTTTGCCAGTGGCTGGATGGATCGTGCGTATGCCAGAGCTTCAGCCTAGTTGCTGCTTCGTCGATTGCATTTTCCCGGGCTTCTTCGCTCGTTCCATGGATGGGGAAAAACACGTGGAAAAACTTTTGTGAAGGGTTTTCATAAGAGTCAAACATGCCCCGTGCAATGGCAGGGAAATCCACCTCAGGATCAACCGTTTGAAGCTCTAGAGTCATTGTTAGAATTGTGCAAATGGATTTTGTTAAAATCTTGACATGAATATCAGTGAGGTTGTATTGGGGGGGGGGTTTCTGGGGTTCAGAGAAGGGGTCAAGATCCTGTATTAGCTGCACGCATCTACTTGCAGATTAAACCTGGTTAGTCATTGGTGTAGAAATTTTACTCGGGGCGCGCATTCTTTGAAAAGTCAAGCTTTCTACTCAGGACACGGGAACTAGGGTTCGGAACGACTTCCGTATGGTCTGACCGGGCCCGGTAAGCACTAGCTGGGGCGTTCCAAACTAGTGGTACAATTCCCGTTAGGAGCAGTGGGGAACTAGACCTAATAAGGATCGGGTAAAAACTCAATTTTGGGCGATACCACTAGCTAAAAGTCCAAGGCCGTATAGTGATAAGAATCGGAGTTCAATGAATACTTTGGGGGTTGCCGGGCTTAGCTTTAGTCTATGCCACCTTAAATTTATTCAGTTAATGCAAAATTGAATGACTCTTGTCAAGCGGAAATGTTTGCATCTATCTTACAGCATACCATAGACTCACGTTGTTCATTCAAATTGTTCCTTTCGCAAGTACCCAGTATGTCCTTAAAAGATGGGTCTAGCGGATCATCATAGGCCACAATTAATACTCCGTGGGTCCCGGAAAATTCCAATGAAACAGTTCTTCGGTGTGAGAACTCGAATCAATCATACTTTCGCTATTCAAATCCTATTTAGCGTTTCTGCATCAAGTGATTCCGCTGAGTAGGACCCACTCCAAAACGATTGTGCCGGCAGATATGGTTGCAAGGGGATCAGCGCTCAACATTGGCATGCCTCTCATCAGCTCTAGCTTTCGAGACGAAGGCAGGTAAACTAATTATGAAGGGACGATCGGAATCCACTGGGAGAACGCCGATTCAGGGGAGTATGTGGCCGCTGCCATTTGGGGAACTGGCACGCGGGTCTGGGTTCTAGTTGCGCAATTTATGTGGGAACGAGCGAGTGTTTTCCTGATTTAGACTACACACCACCAAAAGTCTCACGAGTAATCGCAACTTTCTAGCCGTAACTTGTATAAGAGAGCTGAACGGGTTCAGAGGGGGCGGGACATCATAGGACCGACTGACAAGGATTGAATTTCCTATCTTCTAGCGAGGTCCTCTTCCTTTTGGAAAAGTGTGGTGATAACACCATTGCTACCAATAATAGGCCCTTGCATATCAGTACTAAAACAAACTTTTTTCAATAGGGAATTGATCTTGCTGGTAATCTTAAAGTTATGCAGTACAGACTTCAGCATATCGCAGTTGAGATTCTCAATACCACCTATACTATGCTGGAAAACGCAATTTTTTTTCAAGTGTGTGCAGGAATGTCAGCGCTCCGTCTCACCTTGACGTTCACGGTTATGAAACCTTAATGTCAACGTTCAATAATTGGTACGCTTTTTTCCACTTAGATCAACGTCCAGATAGCACGGCGAGCATCATAAAAAGAGCCATATAGCTCGTATGCGCCTCCACTTCCTCTGGCAAGCATAACCATGACTGCTAACATTTCGTAGCCTCTTTTTCCTCATCTTCACTTTCCTTCCTCCCCCTCTTTAAGCCGTCAACATGAATCAGACGCAGGCTCTAATAACGGATACCAATAAGACTCCTCTAGTGCAGATTTTTGTATGGCTTCCGCTTGCTACCTCCTTTATGGGGGTATGTGCACGCCTGGGCACGAAGTTGGCTATCTTCAAAAAGCTTGAGTGGCAAGATCATTTGATAACGATATCGCTGGTATGTCAGGCAATTGTTTATTATGGCTAAATGTGTTTTTAACAGTCGATTTTTAGTTGTTTTCGATCGGTCAGTCGGTGGCTGTGGTGATTGCTTGTGCAAATGGCTTTGGCCAATTACTTGGGACAATGAGTGATGGCCAACTAGAGGCCCTTCAAAAAGTAACTAATCGCATTCTAACACCGTATGGATACACAATACTCACTGATAGCTTTATAGGCGGAATACTCGGCGAGTTTGCTTTATATTACTAGTTTGTATTTTGCAAAAATGTCTATAGTGCTGTTCATCGATGACTTTACACCTATTCCCGCTGAAAGAATGACGACGAAGATTCTCGGACTTGTGATATCTCTGTGGGCTATTAGTTCAATTTTTGCCATTGGCTTTCAATGTCGGCTTCCGAGAGTGTGGGATAGCATCTATGGTGATTGTTTTGACCAAGTCAGTATCTTCTGCATTCGCATTTTAGCCCTTGCTGACATTTCTTCCGGGAAGACAGCTTTTTGGAATTACAATGCTATCGTTAATATTGTAACGGATGCCAGTTTGGTCTCGCTTATAACTTTTATAGCATTACATATTCGCACCATCTGGAGTAGAAAACTCACATTGATCTGTATTTTCGGTAGTCGTATCTGGTCAGCAGCATAAATACCAATCCCCGATTGAATGTTCAGCTAACTAACCGGATTTAGTGTTGTTGCCGCAGTGTCTTGTCAGCTATATTATTCGAACGAGGAGATGCATGATCCGACGTTCGATCCGTGGACCACAACAATCTGTAACCAGATTGTTCAGTGCCTCAGTATTGTCACAGCTTGCATTCCGTATCTGAAACCTTTCCTCGATAGTCTGGAGTCGGGTATGCTACGGACGGACGACCTGCGTCGACGAGGTGGCACAACTGTGGAAGGGTATCGCGACGTCAATGTCAATTCATCGGAAGGGAGCAAACGAGCAAAGATTGGAAAGATGATCAGTCAGAAATTGAGCCTGACAAGTCGAGACGACGAGGACGATCAGGAATTAGCGGATTTTGTGCCACCTCAACCAGCTGGTCAATCGGATGCAGTAATCGCGGTTGATGAAGGATTTTTGTGGGATGGACAAAGCCAGACGAGTCAATCTAGAATCATAAAAAAGACACGAACTTGGAAAGTCGATGTAAATTAGCTGAAATGATGAGGAGGGGGTTCCCGCCACCAATATCGTATTACTGTAATCCATAGTAAGCCACTATCACTGCATGAATAATGAGGTTCCCGAGAAAGCAGCTCGACTCCATAGAACAAGGTAAGTTTACCAGGTAATGCATGCCCCCACACCGAACGGCAATATGCACCAGGGGTGTGAATCCTGGCCTAGAACAGGTAAAACCGGTCGGTCTATCTGTAAACGTCCACTACTTCGGTAAAATGCAAGCGGCTATCCCGCATATTGAGTTTTTCTCCAACCCCTGCGCGAACCCACCAGCAGTCCAATTAAAATAATATATGCATCCCCTCCTCCCCTTTGACCACTCCCCCTTTAGCTTCTCGACTCACCAGCACTTTGTTTGCACTGAACGCAAACGCAAACTCGTTATTTCAACCTGGGCCTTTTACACATTGAAGCAAAAGCAGCGCAAAGCGCACCAAGGCTTCCATCACAAATATGAATATGAAGCCCTCAAAATACGATCCGGAAATCGAATCCGTCGAGCTGGGCGGCATGCAGAATCGAGCTGCGGCGCACCGCTCCAATAGCAACAGCGAAAATAAAGACCGGGATGACCTGATACGACTGGGCAAGAAACCAGTGCTTAAAGTTCGTTGTTTTCGTGTTTCATGAATATACTGAATATACTCCGTATACCTACATATATGGCTGTGGCTTGGCAAACACAAGCCAGCTGTAGGTCACGAGAGTTTTCCTTCGAATATGTACTGACGTTTTTCGCAGCGGAATTTTGCTTTTATGTCCATTCTCGGATTTAGCTGTACCATTCTGATTACCTGGGAAGGAAGCTTAACGGTGTTCATAAGTGGACTTGAGAATGGTGGGCCGGCGGGAATTATTTATGGGTTTCTCTTGATCTGGGCTGGAAATCTGTCGGTTTTTTCTACCCTGTCCGAGCTGGTTTCCATGGCTCCTACTTCCGGCGGCCAGTATCATTGGGTATCTATGCTTGCTCCTCCGTGGTGCTGTAAATTTCTGAGTTATCTCACCGGCTGGTTGACCGTCACCGGTTGGCAAGGTGTGGTTGCTTCGGGGGGTTATCTTACTGGTACTCTGATTCAGGGATTGATTGTGTTGACTGTGCCTTCATACGCTGCATCCGAGACGGCATGGCAGGGTACGTTGTTATACTGGGCGGCGATTTTCTTTGCCGTCTTCATCAATACGGTTGTTAGTAGCTCACTGCCGAAGTTTGAAGGCTTGATCCTTGTGTTGCACATTTTGGGATTTTTTGGTATCTTGGTCCCATTGGTTATACTCGCACCACATGATACTGCAAGTAATGTGTTTAATGGTTGGCTTAATGGAGGTGGTTGGCCCACCCAGGGAGTGTCATTCTTTGTTGGAATCATTGGGAATGTCTTTGCATTTGTTGGTAAGTTTTTCAAATCCCCCAAATTTTCCATGTGAATCGCTAATTTATATTGTAGGTGCCGATGGAGCATTCCATGTAAGATTTTCATTAAAATAAGCATAACATAGTGCTCCGCAAGATCATAAAACTAACAAGCCCCCCAGATGTCGGAAGAAATCCGCAATCCCTCTCTGGTAGTCCCAAGATCCATCATCCTGAGCGTCATCTTGAATGGAAGTCTGGGATTCGCAATGATAATCGCACTTTTGTTCTGTCTTGGAGATATCAACAATGCTCTATCCACCGACACCGGATATCCATTTATTGAGATTTTTCTCCAAGCGACAAGATCCATCAGCGGAACAGCAGCTATGGCTTCAATAGTTACCATTTTGACTCTTTGCGCTACGGTCGGTAGTCTGGCTTCGACTTCCCGTATGCTTTGGTCTTTTGCTAGAGATCACGGTGTACCTGGTTGGAGAACCCTCCAAAAGGTGCGTGTGCTCCTTCCTTATCTGTATTAAATATCAGACTAACACGGTCATTTCCATTGATAGGTCGATAGCCGTACAACCATTCCTCTTTGGTCTATTGCAGTCACTACCGTTATCTCATGTCTACTTGCACTGATCAATATTGGATCCGCAACCGTGTTCAATGACGTAGTATCTTTATCAGTAGCGGGACTCTACAGCTCGTACCTAATCTGCGCTGTTCTTCTATTATACCGACGACTTACAGGAGGCTTCCAAAAGCTTGACGAGAATTCCGAAGAGCCCGTTTTGGTAAATACAGCTGGTGCCCAATTAATCTGGGGTACGTCGTATCTCCTAACTCATCTCTTCTGGATTTCTAAAACTAACTTAACCGAACTAATAGGACCATGGCACATACCCGGCTTATTCGGCATCATCAATAATTCCTTCGCAGTTATCTATTTGATAACCATTCTTTTCTTTAGCTTTTGGCCCCCGGCTTTACCGGTTACGCCGGCAAACATGAACTACAGCTCTCTTGTTACGGGAGCCGTTATGATCTTTTGCATATTATATTATGTTACGTTTGGGAAAGTGGAATGGAAGGGACCGGTTATTGAGGTGCAGTTGTAATTTGCTGGATCAAGTATTTTGGCACGATTTATCTTTTCGCCGTTTAGCTCGGGCTTGAGAAGTTTGATGTAATTATGAACTTATAATAGGTTAGATGAATAGATATTTTGTAACCTACTTGATTTTTATAAAAAAACTTTTGAATAGAGTAAATACCTGAGGTGCTAAACAAATTGGTGTCGAAAGATGTAATTCGCCAAAATTCAACTGATAGAAAACCTCGTTGAACCTCTCTCAATCAGGACTCGTTGACTCTGGGAAGAAGTTAAATTATCACACTAGGAAAATATGGAATTTACCATGATATCTTTGATGATTACAGTACTCAGCGGATTTCTACCAAATTATTCCCAGAACCATCAAGGTAACAATGAGAATTTTTGGTTCGAAAGGAATATCGATAAATATTTGATTTGACCCTAACGATTCAGAACACTGCGAAAAACAATCTATCCAGAGTACATTTCTCTGGTCATTCCACAGCTAATACTTTGTACTTGGGAGGATGTAAACTTTTCTGATGTTTCAATTGCTCGCTTTGGGGTCTTTCTGCTTAAAATGAGTTTGGACTGGATGCGGAAGTATACCATCTTCAGGTTCCGGTCTAAAATAGAGTTCTTATCACAGAAATCCAGTAGGCCTTTAAGTAAAGGTGGAAACAATTTATAAGGAGAACCTTTTCATTTCCATATTCATCTTCGTTGTCGGCAGTGGGATTTGCCAGTTGGTCCGTCCGGCTTCTTCTGCCTTGGGTTGTACCAAACAGTTTGCTTGCAATTGGAAAGCATAAACAGAGCGGATGAAGCCAATGTCATAGCGGAACGGATTGGGTTGTAATAAAATAACCAAAACATCTTTGCGTAATCTTGACTCTCTCTTCCAGCCACTGTACCCTCGATTCCACAAGTGGTAGGATAACTCATTTCCAGATCTTACATTTGGCACATGAATCAGCCGTGCTGAGGAAATGCAAGTAAACCTGGAAATAGGTATGGGGTAAGAAACCACTATCACCTCCTCCCCTCCTGGAAGGATATCCTCTGGCAAGGCAATCAGCTATCTTGAAATGAAGGTAGATGAATATCAGGAAACAGAACCTGTTTACCTCTTCCCCTCTTTGCCAAAAGTTGGGTAAATAGTTTCGATGGTTGAGTTCTCTACTATTTGACAATGGGTCAGCTGTATGTACTGTATTAAAATGTATACAGATGAGTAACAGGAGAGGAAGTATTCCCATCTTTCTATCTTTGATCATTCAACCAGCCGTATTGGGATGAATGTTAGATCTTAGGTAAATATCAGAAAAGAATCCATTTTTCGCTTGATTGAAAAAACGGGTGAATATTTTGATATGCTCCATTCCATTTCAATACCCGCTGTATTCATAATGCAAACCCGATTTAGGTGAATGAGAACTTCCAATGTTCCTTTCTTCCTTTTGAAGTTCTTTAACATATTTCCAAAATCTTGAGAAGTTAGCCCGAAGATACCCCACGTGGAATTACCCCGCACTAGTACCTGGTGCTTACCTCTTTAGACATTAAGATCCATCAAAAAACTACTTTGTTTGTGTTAGTGGCTGTATTAGTGGTTGTATTAATCCTCGCTTCTACTCATCATAGAGTATCATAGCTCCATTTGTCATGGCATATTGACTTTTATTTAACTTACACATTGTGTCTTCTATCTTACAATCACAACAGTTACAACATTTGCCTCTTTTGTTTTCTTTTCTTCACACCAGTCTATCAACTGATTTGAACCTAATTATTTTATTATTTATCCTCT
The DNA here is from genome assembly GCA_025389085.1 of Sclerotinia subarctica. NCBI lineage: Eukaryota > Fungi > Ascomycota > Leotiomycetes > Helotiales > Sclerotiniaceae > Sclerotinia > Sclerotinia subarctica. The sequence goes on from QRFI01000007.1 coordinate 1,262,810, forward strand.
TCCCTGAGCCGTTTTCCACGTTTCATTGCCCCGCCTCTTAACTTGCATTGGATTCAGTCAAATCCTGTGAGCAATACTATCAAATTCAAAATGCCTACTCGTGCAGCCACCAGGGCCGCGGAAGCAGCAGCAAATCAAAATACTGCTGCTGCCACTCTCTCTTCTCCACCAGCTACACCCGCTAACGCCAAGAAAATTTCTAAAAATGTCGCCACCGGTTCTCCAACTAAACCTCAAAAGCGTGCACCACCAAAAAAGAAACCAAAGTCGGCACCGGAACCAATGATGGGTGGTTGGGATGTCCTTCCTCATGGAATGGGCAAGAAAGGTGACCTTTTGGATGATAACTTTGGCAATACTGGCACGGAGCTCACAACTACTGCTCCTAAGAAGGCTATACAAGCCAGAGCAGCTAAGGCTGCTGTTGAAACTCCGCTCATCAAGGATGAGGATGAGGAGAAGCTACTTGATCTTGGCAATTCAGTTGCAGCTGATCTCCTTGAAGACGTCAAGGAAGTGAAGCCCAAGAAGAAGAGATTGCCGCGCAAGAAGAAGGTAGCCGACACATCCAACGAGGGTGAGGTATCCACAACAAACGCTCCCAAGACAAACAAAAAGAATTATGGCCTCGTCTTTGGTCAAACACCTTTCCCCGATCATGTTTCGCCCACCATTCTAGAGGCCGAGACGGTAAACGGCTTATTGACTGCCTTACATGGTGAAGTCAAGCCACCCGATACAGTCCCATCTCCATCAGAAACTATCACTGGATGTGGAGAGGTTCCAGATGCTCTTGACGCAACTTTGAGAACTCTTCTCAGCGCTGCAACCGCTGCCGGAAACGCTAACAAATCTATGGCAGGCCTGAAGGAGAGATTTGGATTGAGAACATCTGGAAAGGGTGCAGGCAGTGTATCATGGGAGGCCGTATTTGCTGCACCGGAAGAAGACGTCGTTGAGGCCATAAGGTCAGGTGGTCTTGCCAACGTGAAGGGTAGCAACATCAAGAAAATCCTCAAGAAAGTTTACGATCAAAATACCGAGCTTCTAGAAATTTTATTGAAGGAAGTCGATACTGATGTTTCAGTCCCATTCATTGGAAAGTTCTTGGGAACTAAGGAGCAAAAGGAAGCTGAGATCAAGAGCTTGCAGGAGAACATGCTCTCAATTGACTATATTCACGCATTGGATAAACCAGCTGCTATGGATGCGTTGATGGATTTACCTGGCATTGGCGTCAAGACTGCAGCCTGTGTTGCCCTGTTCTGCTTGGGAAGACCAAGTTTTGCTGTTGATACGCACGTTTGGCGTCATTGCAAGTGGCTTGGCTGGGTTCCTGAGGGAGCAACTCGCGACCAAACTTTCAGTCATTGTGAAGTTCGAATACCAGATCACTTGAAGTACTCTCTTCATCAATTGTTCCTCCGACATGGAAAGACATGTGGTCGCTGCAGAGCTGTCACATCCGAGGGTTCTGCCGATTGGGAGAGCACTATTTGCCCTATTGAACATTTGGTAAACAGAACTGGAGACAAGAAACAATTAGGTTATGGTGCTGCCAAGAAGGTTACTGTCAAGAAGGCTGTAAAGAAGCTTGCAAAGGGTTCGAAGAAGAGAAAGAGAAGTGTCGAGGATAGTGACGAAGAACCAGAGGTTGACATGGATACCGAGAATGATATGGAGTTAGGAGATGATGGGGAAGCAGTTGATGGACTTGTGTTGGAAGACGAAGGCGAGGCCGACATTTAGATTGTGGACACTAAAACCTCCGTCAACATTCAAACCACTGAAAAATTCTCATCATAAACGGAAGAAATATGTACTTACGGCACATATGAAAAAACATATAGCGGTACATATTAGGAACGAGCATGCACGAACATACAATGAAGGAAGAATCTGCATTTTCAGTGTTATTTCGCTATTCATTTGCTAATTTCGGAGTTGGGTATGAGGGTGCTGTATTTTACATTTTCGCTGAGATACCCATTTGCATTTATTGGCTTGATAGTTCATTTATTAGCATGATACATCGGAAACATAGGGCACTGGGACATATGAGGGAAGTGGGATACATGAGAACATACATTGTAAATAGACCATGCATTGATTGCATTTAAATAAGAATTTCTGTTATCTAAACACGTCGTCATTTCATTCATGATCGAACTCTTTTTCCACCTTAAACCCATCCACCTTAATGGATGAGCCTATGTAGGAAGTTTCTACTGTGGATGATTTTGAACTGAGATCGAGTTCGTTGAACTGAGGTTTATGGAGGAAGTTGAGTGGGTAGTCATTTGCAGATATCAGAAGTAAACGTAATCCTCTTATTAATATATCAACAGTTTCTAAAATCTATCTACTCGACTTCACTATCCTTAGCTCAGCATTGTTTTTATGACCCACAAATACTCAGCACAGTCACAGCAAACCTCCAGCATTTGATATAATCATCAAAACCGATGCATCACACAGGTTAATAAACTATTATCCTAAGATTACAAATCCCCGGCTAACCTCCTATCACTCACACAAAACCACACCCATAATTTATCCCTCATCCCTCATCTCACACCTAAATCAACTTATCATACCCCTTCAAACCTCCCTGCAGCATCTCCCGAACCGTCTCTTCCATTTCCTTCGGCTTAACCCCCACGCTGTCCAAAAGCTCCTCACAAGTCGCATCATCAATCACAGCACCCCCTTCCCTCACCGCCGTAAAACTACTTACCCACCACTCCAACATATCCTTCTCGAACCCCTTTTCCGCATAATAATTTACATATTCCTCATTATTCACAATTTTTATTTTCACCTCTCTTTCCTTCACCTTGGATACTATATTCAAAATCTCTGAAATCTTGACCGATTTCTTCAGCGAGAGAAAAAAGAATTTCCCCTCGTATTTCCCACTCCCATCACCCAAAACCAGCGCAGTCGCTACCCCAAGATCCGGAAGCGATATCATGCTCAATCCCCCATCGCCCGCAACCACAATCTCATCTCTATCATCCGACGTCGTGTTGAAAAACCCAGCGTAGATAGGCCAACTCTCCTGGTACAATCCCTCCCTCACAATCGTCCACTTAATATCCTTCAACCCCTTAAGATACTCCTCCGTTCGTTCATGCGCACGCATCACACCGGGATGACTCTCGATCCCAAATGCTAAACTGGCATAAACGACATGCTTTACGCCTGCTTCCCGGGCCGCATTAATAGCTGCGAAATGACGAGACTCACGTCCGTGTCCGTAGGGCGCATTGTTGAAATCGAGATCGTTTTGAGGAGTGGAGATTAGGAAGAGTTTGGTGGCGCCGCGGAAAGCGCCCGCCATGCTGGATGCATCGTTGTAGTCGAATTTTCGGACTTGGATGCCCTGGGCTTTGTAGGTGTCGAATCTAGGGGAGGAGGGGTCGGAGGAAGTGCAGATTATTAGGGAGGTGAGGGGGATCACTTTGAGGTCGAGGATGGCTTTAAGGACTGCGCTGCCTATGTTGCCGGTGGTTGCTGTGAGGGCGAGCATTTTTTTGGATGTTTTTTTTTGGTTCTGTGTGAAAGAGATGGAAGTTTGAAGCTTTTGGGTATGTTATATATTGAAGGGGGTTATAACTGAAGAAGCTGCTGTGAAGTGATTAATAAATCGTTCATCATCATGTTCCTACTCAAGTATTTATATCTTGATGAAGTCACCATCATTAATAATCACAAATATCATAACACGCTCTTGTGGAGATTTTGACATCGGGGATAGATCAGAGATGATAAATCATCAAGTATATTTGCTTGCACATCGAACCATAAGAGGGTTCTTGAATCTTGAGAAATCATGCATGAGTAGGTAGGGTCCCATTAGTAATGGGACCGTCGAATATCTAGATGTTTGCTTAGTAAAAGATCTTTGAAATTTTTTTCATTCAAAACGTCACACGCATGCGCTTGTTGGAAATTGTCTTGAATAAAAGTTATTGGATAAGATGTTGAGGTATTAGCTTTACCCAAGATGAGATCAGGAAGGTAGTTGGTAAGCAATTGGGAACATCTTCGGAAGCGAATATTGGATCTAGTGGTAAGGCACGTGATCTCGGTCCCGAAGCAGATCAAAATCCATTGAAAAATCTGCAAGCAACTTTAGCTGCATGGTGGCATTACATAGTCGTAATGAAAGAGATTTTGCTTATAAATACCCATCGGACATACTGTATACCTCCTACGCATAACGCGAGTATCGTGTTCTTGCTCAGTATGATAAGTTCCACCTTCATTTGCCTTGAAACAAAGTGTCTGTCCAGCCTATTACCTCCGCCATTGGACACTATAAAAACTCATTGCAAAAGTATCCAATGCTTGACCAATTTCCCGACTTGATTGAGGGGCGATATTTTCGTCTTTGTCTCGATAAAGCTCTAATTCCCCCTCGAGATCATTCGCCTTGCTCGTCGTTCCACACATCCACTCACCAACACCAGATAACTCATCAGGATCCAAAGCTTCGAAATAGTCGCCTGGATAGACTGTGAGGAGGGAAATCATGGATTCATCCTTCATATTCCAAGAGCTAGTAGGAGAGTTTGGAGGAGGCAAGCAGAAACTCCCTTGAGCCAAGCTCATTTCAGAACTTCTTGGTGTATCAAATGTTTCAGAGCTCTTGTAATCATCAAGGCCGGCCACATTTGGTCTGTCAATTGATGTGGATGGGCCAATCCAGACATCGTGATAACTTTCGCATTCCTCGAACTGGGGATCGTAAAGCTCAAAATCCCTGTACTTTAGTCCAATATCGAGATTGATCGACATTCTAGTAATTTCTGGGAATGGTAAAGATGGTAATTGGACCTTTTCGACGCGATATTCATCTATTGATCCATAAAAATTAGTATTACCGGCACATCAATGTGAGGTATGGCTTCATACCATGCTCCCTCATGTCTTCATTGTCATTCCCGCACGTACAACGTTGTTGTGTAAAGCAGCCAGTAAAATCAAGAGCTTGCGCTAATTCATTGTGGTAAGAGAACCTGCTTTTGCAGATGGGTGAGTCAGGGATGCAGTGTGATGATGAGTCTTCAGTAATGGTGGCCTGTCGACTTTCGGGATATTCAGAGTACAGAGACGTTTGTTGAAGCTGCGGCAGGAGTTTATCATACTTGCAACAAGTACAAGAAAGTCTATTGGCTTGCAACATGTTGACTGGAAGCTGCATTACTTAAGAGAACTTCATTCGACGTTTGTAAAGAAGAAATACAAATGAAAAAGTAGTATGCGCGAGGGGTTACTTTAATAGCCATCTTACCTCTCGCAATGACACGAATTGTGAACGGTACACTTGCGGTGGTCCTCACGAGAAAATACATATCTGGAAGCGGTCTCAATCGCTGACCTATAACTTCCAGGTTTCAGGATATACCGATACCAGATGCGGGATACAGGAAGTTCAGGGCTGTCATCATGGCGGTCTCGTTTCTGCAGTGAAAGAAGGGATGTGTGTGGAGTGATGCTGCTACCAAAGCCACTACTCTCCATATACTAAAGTCACACCTTTTGTTACTCAATAGCGTGTCATTACTATTTTATAAGGTGAGTTTATCATTACTATCAGCAGCTGCCGTCTTTTTTAGATGGAGCCTTTTTTGGACAGAATCTCTCTTGGACAGAATCTCTCTTGGACAGAATCTCTCTTAGATAGAATTTCTTTTGGATGGAGCTTTTTATGATAAAGCTTCTTTTGGATGGACGGCGTCCATTTACGGTCTAGCGCATAGGGATAACTCTGAAGACCGCCTTCGCTTCCTGCCATACCTGCATCGACACGATGACATGACAATCCACAGAAAAGAAAATGTTTTTTGCGAAAGAGCTCGATCTGTTTGTGATTATACAAGTTCACTGACGCACAAAGCTTATTTTGCTATCTGTACAGAATATCGTTTCCATTGCTAAGCTGCCTGCTTGAGACGGTCGGTCAATCCCAAGTCAAACAGCCAGAGGGAGGAATCATCGCAGCCTTCTGATGACATAAGATCAGAAGCTCAGTTAGCCTTGCTGTTTCCATGTCAGTGATGCTTTTCAATATCAGTGATCGAGTTCCATTTATTGTTATTTACTCAATATATTTAGAAAGAATCCTTCGTCTCACATCGCATGAAGAGCTGTTTCACTCACGTGATCGGCCTCCGCGGGGCACTAGTTGTTTCCTCTATCAATCACTCTTGATCATGGATGACTTCCTAGATACTTCCGGAATTGGTAAATCTACCAGAGCGACCACTTCCATATGCTAATTATCATAGATATGAATAACAATTCAAATCTTTCCATTTATATCCAATTGATTACCTTCAGAAAAGGTTCAGCGGATGAGATATCTATTGATGTACCAGAAGACTGTCAGGTTAAGACGGCTCGATGTCTTGCGGAACGTTTGAATTTTCGGTTTCGGTTTCTATATGATACTCGCAAAGTTATCATTACCCGGGACGCGTCACTTCAAAGCCTGGAGCTACCAGACCTGAATTATTTCGAGGCTGGCATACAAGGATCGTTCTATCATGATAACATTGATACTAGAGATACGAACATGGATGTGGAAATCTCTACATACCAAGATTTCTCAATACCTCTATATGAAATCCCTAGTGGTTTTGAGGCAGCCGTGCAAAACATTGGTTTCTCAGATGAGCTATTCTCCGACATACCAGTGAATCTGGACGACGCTACATTTAATAATCTTGCAAACGACCTTTCGAGTGAGCATATTGGTGATGAGACATTCTCAGACTGGGAAGATCTAGTGAATATTGTGGACCAGCATGACCTTGACCTGGATACCGAGATGCTGGATAACACTCAGCTCGACAACAGTACTTTTGATAATGCACTTGAATCATGTCAAGCTTCTCAGTTGGAGATAAACACTCCAGCTGCTACTACTATCCAAAATCCTATAACCGATATTCCAGCATGGAGAGAGACACATCTAGCCCCTGCTGCAGTATTAGATGTGCCAACACCTCGACCTCTTAGTCGCGCAGAATCAATCCAGAATTTGCGGTCTAAGAAATCGCAGTCACAAGGAATTGATATCGTGATGAAATCTAGCTTGGATCGAAGCGATTCTAGCCTCGGCAATACGCCATCGAGCTATCAAGAGGGGGTTTTTAGTTCGACGCCGGGTTTTTCGAGTCTGCCAACAACCTATGGATCTTCACCTCGTCGAATGGGTCCTCTAGACTCTGCCACTCGTGCTAAGGCAAATGCGGTCAAAGCTTTGGGGGCGTGTTGGAGGTGTCGGTTCTTACGAAAACCAGTAAGTCCATTGGTATACTATCCCGTATTCATTCTGGAGAAATGATGCTCGGTGGTCAAGTCCTGTGTTTCTCCCTTTCCATTTTAAAAGACTTCTTGCAGGGTTTAGGCAGGAGTTCTTGTCAGTTAGTGCTTTAATTATTGTTTCGGGAAAGATGTGCATTGCAACGCGTGCAAGATGTGAAGAAGATTGCTCTCTTTATTGGTTCAGTGTTACCTTATATGGCTTCACCATTCATCTCCATTTGTCTATGCAAGACATGTAGAACAAATAGCTAACTATTAATAGTGTGATGCACAAACGTGTTGCAGTCAATGTAAAGGCAAACAGGGTGGGCCATGGCATAGTATTGGCTGCAAGCGGGGCGATATCAAGAACAAAATGCTTCCGATATCATTATGTCCTAGAAAGACCATTGGATCTTTACACTCACCTGCAATATCAGATGATATGAACAGACCTTGGCTACACGCAAATCATTGCAGTTGGGGAATTTTTGAGCAGCGCGAGAAAGATTTACTTCCCGGTATTATGAGGGTTTCGAGCCTCCCGAAAATCCACCGATTTCTTCAGAATTTGGAAACCGGCGAGTCACTGCTTTGTGCGGGTCTAAAACGAACTCGGATGCCCTTGATATAGAAGTTGAATGAGACGGCGTCAGCTGTTTTGAAACCGCTTGATTACTGCATTATGACTATCCTTTGGGGACTTCTTGAATGTGAAAAGGCCCAAAAGGCAATTCATCCTTGGATGGCCTTACACGATGGTGCCCTAGAAGATTTCATAATGCTTCTAAATGCTGCAGCTGTATATCAAGCAAGTGTTGGGAGTGTAAGTGACACAAGCCTCGTCGATTAAAATCTAAGCTCATATAAATCTGCAGAATCAGTTGATTGCTTACTCGCTCACATGCCTTCGCACTTGTGTCGAAGCTCTGCACGTCAAAGCATTAGGAGGCTTCGAAGGATCGCATGAAGCATGCAACTTCTCCATTTGTAAAGTCGATTGCATACGGGATATCGAATTGCAGATGGAGCAGTACCTTGATGAACTATCCAGAGTCGTTTTCATGAAAGAAAACATGCGGAGTCGAATCTGGTGGCTTTCAGCTTTTTATAGCCTTTGCATCCAAGGGGTCATTCGACAGTTCTTGATACTATTATCCTCCACGGGCCAGAATCGGGTATCCGAAAGTGAGGATTTAAGTTCCGCACAATATTTACATATCGCCATTCGGTTGTTCACTGTGAGTTCTGGTAACCATGATCCATTAATTAAAGATTGGCCCTCGGAGTTTCCTTTTCCATCTACGGATGGTGGAGCGCCGAGTATTGAAGATTATCAAAATGCTCAGTTAGCGATTAAGCAACCGGATTGGAGACTTAGAGGTATCAAGAAGTCAGGGAACTATCTGAAGAGATTGTTTGAAGACAATGGAGGTACTCTTACAGAACCAGATGATGGATCCAAATTTCGTAACTTTACCTGAACTATATATATTATCAGAATCTTTTACATTGGAGAACTGTCGGCAACTTTTGTTGATTGGAATTTCGTTCAATGAAACTGCTCTGAGGATGTAGTAGAAATTATCAAGCATTCTGAACATGGATTGGAAGCGTATACTGACGCTGAAGAGAAATGTGCATTGGTGGAGGTTGAATGGATTGGAGAAGTTTCAGTGCTAAGGCAGGCTATTGAAAACATCGTTATGCCTATGAAACACTTCGAAACTTTTCTGAACAATATTCGAATCTTGAGTAAGTTGAATCCTATAGATATATGTCAGTGATTCATTCGTTAAGATGTTGAAGTAAACTACTCAGTCTGTATCGACTATCGATCTAGATATAGAGATTGGTAAATATGCATATGAAAATATATTAGACATAGATAAATAACCCTACAAAACAAAACGAAAATACTTCCAAGGGAGTTAGAACTAGAGGCCATGATAGAGTTACTAGGTAGAGTAGATAGCTATATATTTTATATACATTAAAAAAAAGACTTCACAAAAGTATATATATAATCTTCCACGCAATTTTCGATTTTGATTCTAACTAATAAGTTCTCCAGATGGGTAAGTTTTTTATATTTCATTCCTTGTTTAACATGAACGCTCATCTAATCACATGTCTTCTCTTCTCATATCCTCTCACATCATATATCATCTCATCTCATTACATCAAATTGACTTCATCAAATCTCATCCATATCTATCCAGCCATCGCATAATTAAGTCATTATACAACTAACGAAAAAGAGAAAAAAATGAAGTAACTATTCATCTGGAAAGAAGTGAAGTGAAGTGAAGTATGTCATTATTATCATATCAAAAGAATATCTGAGAGAGGAGTCCCATCATATATCCATCATATATCCATCACCCTACTAATCTAAATCCGCCGGGGTCATTTTCAAAAAAAAAAGTCCCACCTCGTTTTTATAAGACTTTTGATCAAAACGCCCAACTCCTTTATTCTTATACATATACTCATACACACATATCCAGAACGCCAATCAACATTCACCACCAGCCGACCTTGTTATCTAAGCGAGCCCCTACCTCTAGGTATCAGTCGCGGTATCTAACCCTCTTTTCATATGTGCATGCCCATGCCCATGTCCATGCCCCGCAATCCTAGACGCCATAGCCGCAGCCTTTTTTTCCGCATGAGTACCGGCGACAGCCTCATGAATTGATTTTCTCTGCTCCAACACCTTTGCCCTAACCTCCTCCATAGCACTTCCTCTCTCCTCTTTTAATCTTCGTCCTCTATCTCTCCTCCCCTTATCCATCTCTACTGCTTTCGCTTCATCTTCCGCCACTCTCCAGTTGCGACCCCGCATACCACTTTCTCCCCACATACTAACTCGTTGAACCTTTTTAAGTTTGGAGATTCCATAGAACCATACAATTGCTGCGAAAATCCCGCACCAGCCCGATACGCCTAGGAATCCGAGGTCGGATTCTTCGATGTGATTCTTCAAATTCATGCCATAGAGGGCAGCAATGAACGCGCCGGAACCCATACCTAGCGTCCCAATGGAAATTTTGAGTTCAAGAAGCATAAGTGAGTTGCGATTGGCATCGAGTATGGCTTTGACTCTGTTGATTTCTAGATTAGTGCATATGAACAGGAGCAGAGGGAAAGGCTGTAAACATACATTTCTTCTGTGTTCCTAATGTTGGAAACTAAATTCCCGGACTCTTGAACAATTTCGTCGCAAAGTTTGTGATAGGATTCTAACAACATTTCGACCTCTGTGTGATCGTCTTCTCCTCTCTTTAAATCATGATCCTTCTCAGTAAGATACATAGCAGCCAAATCATCATCCGCCTCCAATAACTCATCAATCGAATCTCTGACCAATTTTGCCTTTTGTTCGAATGTGCCGAGTTTCTTGGAGTAAATGAGAAGGTAGCGAAGCTTGTCTCGATCAATGTCCTCTTCCAACTCTTTCAAGACTCTGACAACTGGTTCCCGCACTGTTTCGAATTCCTTCTCCAGGCCAGATGTAACCGATATCAGGACAGCTTCGAGGGCACGAAATTCGTACGGAAGGCCGCCTGCTGACGGAGAGGTTTGTTTTTGGCGAAGCTTCCCTTCTAAATCATACATGAAGAGTGATTGTGTATAGGAATCGGTGGAGCCATAAGCGTCGAAAATCAAAACTCTATTAGACTTTATAAGGACTCGAAGGTGGAGAAGATTGATGAGAATAGCAGAAGGGCGGACAAGGATATGCGGAAGGGTACTTGAATCAATTTTTCGGAGATCTCGAGGAAGCAATCCATACTACACGCGATCAGTATTGGCACGCCCCAAAAGTCTATAAGAGTAGATATCCTGCCACACCTTAGCAATAAGCTCGCTTTTCTTAAACTCTCCATTTACAAGAACTACATTCCCGTTCTCATCCAACTCTGTACATCGTAACCGAGGCTCACTGGCAGCCTTCACAGATACTGAACGCCCTAGACTAAACACATCTATATCTCTTCCATCCTCAGTGCGACTTGGCAGGTCGTCAGGTTGTAATGGTTTTCCGCCCCTCTTCGAAGACCAAAGTTTGAATGGCCATTTCCTTGTACCTGTAGATATTCCGCGACTTGCCTGCGAGCGATTCTGAGCCGCAGATTTCTTGCTCGGTAGTGTTGTCCGTTTGGGCTGGATAGCTTTTGAGATCGAATTCGAGCTGCCCAATCCCGGTCTCAAGGAATCAATATTTGGGAATCCAGCCTCGCCATTTGCTCTGCGAGGTAATGAAGTTGAAAGGAGTCTCCGACATGGCCTTGAATGATAGATATATCCCACACCAGAGGCTGTGACATTGGGTACATGGTCGAAAAAATAACCTGGCCGAGGGTTGGAATTGAAGAAACAAATGCCTTCGGATTGTGCCCGCAGAAATCTCAGTAAAGATGCTGATGGTACAGTATTATGTAGAGGAGACCGCATAGCAGCTGAAAAGAGCTAATATAAGCGTCTACGAATCATTTGCTGCTCATGAGCCTTATTTTGGATCGTTTGTCGCAAATATATTTCTATCAAAAAAGCTTGGACATCAAATTTTGAGCGTAATCTGTGGTCACGTGAACTCTAGCTTTGGGCAATGAATGAAGTAGGAAGTAAGAGTTTAGGGAAATATCACGGAGGTACAATAAATGGTACTACCTAGCATTAACTATTGACTTAATATACGAAGAATAATCAAAATACCGTCGTCCATCTTATCATCATACAAAAACACACAAATATGCCTGGAACTCCCATACCTTTATTCAAGCCAGGCAAGTAATTCCTCAATCAGCATAAGCTTTTCAAAGTCATTCTCATGTTCATGACTATTTTTGAAGAGGAGCATCTCGTCCAACAAAAGTGACAGCAAACTACGCTCCGAGGACATCATCATCAGTATGGTGGTAAAACATCGGTTCGCTTCCGCATTTTCGAGTACATATTGGATGATATCACCATCAAGCTTATCCCCTATACCAGCAAGCAATAGGAGGTAGATTACCTCGATCCTGGACTCCCGAACAGCTCTCTTATATCCAATTATAGCTGCCTAAGTTCTTATTAGCTGGCTGCCTAACACACAAGTGATTCATTAAGAATAATACCTCTCCACTCGTCGATGTGAGCCAATCAATACGTGCTCCTCCCATAACTAACCAATATAAGAACTTGATAGCCTCCTCATCCCATGGGCCGATTAACAGCGTATTAGGTATCTCTGTACCTGTGGCCATGTTCACATAATCATGCAGCATGGCACCTGAAAGATGCTGGATTTTCTTGCTGAAATCTGACGTTTGCTCCGCCTGTCGGAAGATATAACAAAATTTTGCAAAATCATTGTCGAATAAGCGAACTGCCGAAGCAGTCTTAGGATCAACATCTTTAATGCCACTTCCACGGATGTCAGTTCCAAATGGCCCATTCCACAGACGCTGTATAAAAGTGGTCGGGAACGGACGTTCTTGTGCGTATTTTCGAAGCCATAAATCTTGACTTCGGATAAGTACAGGTAATCTTGCCCAACGACGTTTCAAAATTGCAGACTAAATGCATACTGTCAGTCAAACTTCACTTAGTCATAGAGTTCGAGCTTACCTGTAGGTTGCCATCACCAGTATGACCCATTTCTAAATTCGAATTAGGAAGAATCGATTGTCCATACCACCCATCCCAGATTGGATCAAAAGCAGCAATAATGATCTTGCTGTAGACAGACTCCCCGCTTAGCTTTCCCCCTATAATTGGACTGCATACCGGCAAATTGAGGTTTAAGCAGTAGAAGAATATCGACTCGAGAAGTTCCGTTGGCAATTTCTCGAGTTGCGACATGTTGCGCCTCGACTTGATATTCCTTATAGTGCGGACTTTTGATTCTCGAGCGGTAGAAGACAAAGATTGTGAAATGTGCGATGCGAGCTTTGAGGATTGTTGTTTGAGGGGTCTGCCACGAGGTCGTTTCTATGCTTTGAGGTTAACAAAATCCATTCACATTCAGTATTTGCTTTTAATATGAAAACCCATACCAGAATCTTTCTCGCTAGGACGGCAGATTTACTGGAATCTCGAGTATATTTTCCTGGTATCTTAATTGGTGTTCCAGCCATTGTGCAACGTTTGTGATCTTGCTGTGCATGGTGGCCGAGATTATTTTGTCCCACCTTTCTTATCATCTGGATCGGTGGATGTGACCTGCATTAGTAAGAATTTGAACCAATGATATTAGATTATTGAAGTCACCCTGCCCCAAACTAATCCCCATTAATCTTATCTAAGGCGGTGAAAATTAACTGCCGTATTCGAGCAAGTACCCCTCTACCCCTCACTCTCTTCTCAAGTGCCAGTCTAGTAAGTAAGTTTTACATAAAACTCATTACAACTTGGTTCTACTCGAGTAAGTAATGTCATTTCTCTCCCCACACCTTTCATTCCTCACATCTAATAAAAATATAGCAACAATGGCAGCAATGACAGCAATAACAGCTCAGTGTGCATCTGAGGCTTCAACCTTGAGCCATGGTGTTCTATCTACAATGAAGCAAAGCTGTCGTTCTACAAGCTTTCCTTTGATGAGTCTACCTTCCGAAATCCGCACAAGTATCTATTCATATCTTTGCCTGAGTATTCATAGAGACAGCTGCGCCAAGTCCAAGTCCGAAGTCTTCGAGCCGAATTGCAGATGCTGTGTACAATTGCTATGCCTCAGTAAACAAGTTCACTTGGAAATTCTACCTTTCGTCCTCAACACGAAATATTTGCCTTTCCCATCTTTTCGTGGAAGATCGGATCAATCTATGGATACTATTCAACTCATTCATGATCTGGGGTCTGAGAAAGTTAAACATATCAAACGTCTCACTTTGGAAATGGAGCAGGAATACTCACCATCTCACATCGAGGAGCTGTTTAAGCAATTAAGCATTGCCGGTGCGCAAATTGAGGAGATCTGTATTCGTGCCGCCAGGCGGCCTATGCAGGGATCTGCGGAGCTCCTGGTTCTTCCATGCCACCCCCTACCTTCGTTACGCCTTCTCACTGTTATAGACGTTTTTCCGTTTCTGAATTTTTCACAACCTGACCTTAATTCACTGAATAGTGCACTTGAGAAGAGAGCGATGTACGAAAAGCGAGACTTGACGTATTCTATCTCATGTTTGCTGGATTCTGCAAGGATTATAGATAAATGGGAGTTTGACGATAGAAGATTAGATGGAACAACATCGGTCATCACCACCGCAGATCCATTGCCTTTCTATCTCGATGCGATATTCCGGATGCCAATATCTTTCACTACCTGAAGTTGAACAAGCACGAGCCACCGACGCAATATCTCTAGCCCCAATATCTCTGGGGAGTGATTTTATCTCCCTGAGGAAGATTGACTGGACAGAAGCCTCATCGTTTCAGATCGGATTTTTTGTGACTGGATGGAAGAGATAAATTGCAATTGAGCACGCATAATTAAGCTCGTCATTACCACCAGCAATAATTTGGACATTAAAGGATGTATACCCACGAAGCTGTCTTTAAGCAAGGAAGGACACGAATATCTGTGACATGTGTTGGATACAAGGCGGAATTGGATTTGTTTCAAATATGGGAGGCCCAATGGATTGGATGTGTTTTGAATTTCCTCCCATCTCGGGCATATCATAACAGTTATGGGAACTTATAACACCAATCTATCTACAATTCAGAAATGCAAGAAATATTCCACATATTTGCTGCAACTGTGCAAAGAGAAGTAGCATGGTGGATTTACCCCGCGTCAGAAAAGGGACACCAAAGCCCCTGCATAAAAAAGTACCCGAGAGACTCACAGAACGCAATCAAGCCTGGTTTACTTTTCGATGCCCTACAAGTTATTTATCTACCGGAAAAACACTGGTGAATGGACAGGCGCCATTTTGTCAAACTATGTGCTTATAGGATGAATTATCACGTAAAAAATGCCTCTAACAGTTCTTCCGTCTAAATCTGCAATAATTACCCTTGAATTTTTAGTACAACAGAGGTCTAAAATCCATCAACTATCATCTCATTCTATATCAAAGATTCCTTCCACTTCAAATCTATTACTCTCTACACAATACTTGAAGCTCACCAACCCTACAACTCAAACCATATTACATCCACTATGTCTACCAACCTCAACCCCTACACCAACTCTTTAATCCTCACCCATCCTCCTCCTCTACACCCAACATGGGTATCTCACATCCCAAGCCTTCCGCCCCCTAGTACCTCTCCTTCCCCACACATCCGCAAATCCACATACAGCCAAAACTGCACGAATCAAAACACGCTCCTCCTCCGCACCTCTCTGACACACCTCACAAAAAACCTCCTCATAACATCATCATGCATTCCCTGCATCACTCACGAGATACCCACTCGTCTCTACACACCACGTGCTCTCCACGGGTCCGATTCCGACCCCCTAATCGTCTATTTCCACGGCGGAGGTCTATACGTAGGTGATCTCGACTCGGAAGATCTAACATGTCGCCAACTCAGTATTTCCCTCTCCCTCCCCCTCCTCTCAATATCCTACCGTCTGCTACCAGAATTCCGCGCCGACGACGCTGTATCCGATGCTCTGAGTTCTTTTTCACACCTCTCTTCTCTCTATCCCAGTCGAAAATTCATACTAGTAGGAAGTTCCAGCGGAGGACAATTAGCTGCTACTATTGCATTGACTGCTTTACGGGAAGGAGAAGGAAAGAGGATCTTGGGTGTTATATTAAGATGTCCCGTAACATGTGATGCGACGGAGAATGGGATGAGTATCCCGGAAGAATGGAGACATATGCACACGAGTATGAAGGAGGAGTTTAATACGGGGATATTGGATAAAGCGGCTGTGACCAAGGAGAATAGAGTTGGGGAATATAAGATGCCTTTGGAGATGTTGGCTGAGATGTCGAAGCTTAAGACATCGAAATCTGTGGAAGCATCTAAACCCGAAAATGCAGAATCAGAAAATGTCAAAATGAAATGGTTCTTTCAGCTCTGCACAAACGATATTTATTATTCCGATGGGATATGTCTAGGACTTGGACTGAGAGAAAGAGGATACGAAGTGAAGATTCGAGTCGAAGTAGGATGGCCGCATACGTTTTGGTTGAAAGGTATGGTACTGGATGCAGCTCAGCAGGCTGAGATGGAATTAGTTAAAGGGGAAAAGTGGGTTTTGGATGATGCGGATGAAGGTGATGATGGAGCGAGTCGGGCGAAGGGAGAAATGAATTGGGTGGAGTGGAGTGAGGAGATTAGGTTGTGAGATATGAGTCAAATAAAGTAATTAAAACTAACTTCTCCTTTCTGGTGTAGAGCCAAATATTTTTAAAGTATGTGCAATGGAGATCCAAAGCTCCAGTACGTTTTTATACGGAAGCGAGACTCAATGTTTGAATGTGATTTATATAGTAGAGGCTGAATGTTTGAACTGGGATTACAACATAGATTCTAGAAAGCTGCGAGTATAAGAGCAACGGCAACAAATGTGAATAAATTGTGGAAAGGTCTTTAAGGGTTCTATGACGTGAATGTAAGTAGAACCCTGTTTCCGCAAAATGGCTCCTCATGGCATAGAAGTGGCGTAGAACATGAATCTACAAGTTTGAAGCGATCATTGAGTGTCCATACTTTTCGGCGGTGTTTTCAGCTCAATTTGAAGATCCTGGATTGAAAGTAGGTGGATATCTTAGTATTTGTGGCTAGTTTGACTCGCTTGTAGATGGTGCTTTGCTTTTCCAAATTCATTTCTCATGACTCCAAGAGTGATTAATATCGTCTACATGCATTCCCAGCATCTCAGAGGTTTAATTTGATGGTCTTTGTGACAGCATTCAATCAAAACAACAAATATCATCAGTAGTTCAATAAGTTGAGAAAACAATATCATGATTAGCCAACTTGGCTTTTAAACATTCAACCACCATGATGTTGATTCTTCCACCATCGGTCCTTATCTACAACAGTGCAGGTAACAAAGAAAAGGGGAGCTCAAATTTATTCCATCTAAAGCATAGAAAGATCGCCGAATTTCTCCTATAAACATATTAGAAGCTGTATCATCCCAAACAAGAAAAATATATAACTTCAAACGTACCTTGTAACCTGGAACACCCCAGCGACCCTTGGAAACGAGTTGAGCAGTCTTCTCATCAATATCTGGGCGAGCAGCTGCAACTTCATCCTATTGACACACATAACATATTAGCCAACCCCATTTCTCTCCTTTGCCTTTCCCCATTCTCTTCTAGAGTCACTACATACCACAGTCAAATCCTCGAATGGTCTAGCCTCCTCGATATTCTTTAATGTCTTCTGCAAGTCCTTCAATTCCAAGTCCACTCTGCCCTTTGTCTCTTCTGCGTTCTTGATAGCTTGTGCCTCAAAAGTCTCGATCGCCTTGATCTGTCTAGCTACATCATATGTTGCTGGCTTGAATGTGGAGAAATGCTTCTCGATTTCGTCGACGACAGCGCTGTTCTTGAGAATCGATCTGTAGTGTGCGAAGTCTACTTTGGTAGGTTGCTCAGAAAGAGCTTGCACGCGGCGACGGGCATCTTCGTTGCGCTTCTTGAAAGCTTGGAGGGAGGACGCGGTGGCTCCCTTGAGTCCGAGGGATTGGGAAACTTTGGCCCAGTCGAGTTTGAGGGCTGCGCTGCGCTGTAGGAGTAGATTGGTTAGTAATAATATCACACTCAATGAGGTCGAGGGGAGTGAAGGTCCGGCTAGAATTCCTCGGAATTCTTCGGAGGGGGTGCAAAGTCTGCAGGACGGCGAGGTTTCGCGGTAAAGTTCGATTAATAGCATTAGGGCTTCAATTAAGAGATTTAACTTACTCCGGCTGCCATTGTGAAGGTGTTGGTATGATTAGGGAGTGGAGAACTGAGATGTTGTTGGTTTCGTCGTCAAAAGCTGCAAGTCTCGGTTCGAACAAGAAATTAGAGAGTCACGTGACTTCCACAGTGTTCAGCCTGATGGAGGATCTCGAATTGATCAGAGCGAACAGAATTAAGTTTTGGAAAACGAAGTGGCATATTTTCATAATTCACGTAATTATAAGATAGCCATTCATACGGGATACCCTTGACAAATTTGCATTGTCCCGGAGTCACATTTGAAAATGATTGAGTGTGGAGATGATGCACATGAAGGTGGCATAGAATTGAATTGCAATCGTACTATATAGTACTCCTGAAATTCATTCAGGTATATATGTCGTTCTATGTCCACGTAGTACCATTGCCATCCATTCATAGAATATCAACCTAGAACAGCAATCCATAAAGATCCAGCTAAGCTAGCTTAGAACTATATGCTTAGAGCCATGATAGAATTGACTATATCATTGTCATTCTCTTTCAATGCCTTCACAGCCTTGTTGCGCGAGACACTGGCTTGGGTCATGACCAACTCGATATCCTTATCTTCAAGTCCAGTAGCATCGACCTCCTCTGTGTCATCTTCTTCCTCTTCCTTCTTCTCATCACCGGTATCAACAGCCTTGCCCTTTCCGTGTTCGAGGGGGTGGTCGTGGCCAGAGTGATCGTGACCGGCGTGGTCGTGGGACTCTTGAGCAGCCAATTGTGCGGCAGCAGAAGCTTGAGCTTGAGAGTTAAGATCCTCAATCTTAGCTTCACCAAAGACGCTGAGGTAATTTATTAGACTAAAATGTAATTTTAAAGTGCGGGGTAAAAGTTGCATACATGTAGGTGTTGCTGGTTGGGGACTTGTAAACCTCTGGGTTGTTGATGACAAAGAGGATCTATAAGAGAATATATGATCAGTAGAGAGTAATAAATTTATGCTGAAGTTCTATTAAAGCTACCCCGCGGTTATGAAACTGTTGCACAGCTCCACGTCTTGATCGCAAGAACTTCCTTAATGAATCGCAAACCAACTAAAAATTTCTTACGTTCTTTGGTCGTCTCAAAGTGACTCTGGTGATACCAGGAACTCTTGTAAGACCGAGTTTAGCAATTGACTTGCGTGCCTTCTTCTCGTTTCGGGAGTGAACGACTGCTCCAGCACCTGCTGGAATACCAGACTCTACCTCTCCCTCTCCCTCGGAGTCAGAGCTATCAGATCCCTCATCTTCTGCAGTAACTTGTTGCTTGGTTGGCTCCTCGTTATCTGGGAGTTCCTCAATACGTGGGTTCGACATTTTGAGTGGTGGTTTCGGCTGTATGAAAGTTGTTAGAAATTTGATGTTATTGTCGTTGTTTTGGTTTTCCAAAATTTTGTGCGTGCGCTAAAGAAATTGGGGGCCAGTTTCCTTGTACGGCGGAAAACTCCACAACCACAAGGCTGATGAACATTGTGAACATAATGGTTTCACTAACCTGAGTTTACAAGAAGGCAATGATATGATATAGGAACTTATAGAATCAATTATTGAAGTTGTCACCGTTGCAGTTTATTAGGGTTGTGACAGTTTCGCTAAGATTAGTTAATCAAAACATTGGCCTACATGTATCATGTATGTATTCTAGTTGAGGTTGGGGCTGGGCATTTCTGGGGGTACAATTTCTTAACGACGTCAGACTGGGTCAAAGTGCATTTAACATCATATCATGGTTGTTAAATTATTAGTATCACTTTACGGATATGCCCGATAAAGCAGTACAATGGCTCCTAGTTCATTGTGCAGGAATATATTCCGCATCTCTCATGTCGAGGATATTTCAAAGTTCCAGAACCAAATCACACTCAAAATAACGCCCAGTATTCAGATCTAGAGAGAATTGGTTTGGAGGTATTTTTGAAGTCCATATGCTCATTACGCCGGTCAAATTGACGTAGGATACAAAGCTCAGTTAAGAGCAAAGGAACCCATCAACCCTTGAGTAGTTTTGCTTGCGCTCCCAAATATCCCATTCCCAAATCTATGCCGCGGCAAGCTTGGCCCGGGCGACCTTAACTTGGAATCCAGCCCGCTTCCTCAATCTCATAACCTTGAATCGCTCGAAATCTGTCAAAGCAGCTCTCTTGGCTTGCTTCTCACGCTTTTGTGCCCATGGGCTTTGTTGCCACAGCTTCTCGATACCAGCCTTCTCCCACTCCTTTTGGACAACACCGGTGCGACCGGCTCTTGGAAGACCCTTAAGGACGAGAGGTGTGAGAACGACATTGGCGAGAGAGATTGCTTGTCTTGGAACAGCGGCGAGTTTGTCGGTTGCTGGGCCATCGATAAGAGCCTATTTTTGGTGTTAGATTTCTACCTCTTTTCCCAAGCCTTCACCATTTGTACATACGCGCTTGTGGTCGATGATCTCAACGATCGCGGCAAGCTTGCCATCGTGTGGTCCTCCAGTTACGAGGACGACACGGCCGACCTCAACCAGTCTCCATGAAGATGCTTTGATATCTGCGTCACCCATTGTGAAATCTTCTGAAAAGAGTGTATTAGTTGATAAATTCTAGAAGTTCAATCAATCGAGTGTAGAATTGAATATAACCTACGGGGCGTCGTTGGTCGAGGATTTGTCGATGTTTAGTTGTCGATTACTTTCAAAATGCGAAAATCAAAAATGTCACCGTGGGAATAAAATCTAAGCGAAATGGCCCTAGAGATTTAGAAGTTATTCCTTAGGCATCATTTAGTATTCGGGCCAGCAACTCAATGGAGCACGTGTTGAAGGAAGCTAGAGCCAGATCGACTTAGCGTTTTTTTGGGTAGTTCAAAGCTTTCGCATAGAATTTTGAAATCCTATAAAAAATTTCTTCCTATCAATTTCTTCATCTTTTTTCAACCTCACAAACAACGACGAAAATATCAAGAACTGATTGCTTGAATTGATTTATTCTCGCAGAATGTGTATCACTGAGCGTATCTCTGTGTCAACACAGGTATAAGGTTCGTTCAAATCTCCTCTTCCAACCCCTCTTCTATATTTAAATGATGAGATAATTTGCGATTGACCTCACTTTGATGGCACCCTCGCCGGGGTCGCTATATCTTGCGAGTGGATGAAATTCATTCTTACATATTCTGATTTCTTTTACACAACAATTATTTATGTCTTGGTACAACCTCGATTGAACCTTTTATTAACAGTTCGAAGTATTAGGATCTCTCAGCCCTGCCATCTCCTACCGAACAACAACTTGCTACACATTTCATTCGACAACTAACATAGATGACCCACGGTCTCAATGTTTATCTTGTAAGGTATGTTACATTTATTCATTGCGCAGCATCTTATCCTACTTCCTACTATGATTAAGAAAAATGCACTGAAAATACTGAACTCTCCGGAGTCATGAAAATTCAACTTAACCAAGATCTATGAGCACGATAATATTCAATTTTCTCTCTTTATTGGCATACTTCTAGAAGCTTTTGCTAACTGGCTGAAAGCTTAGAGGCACTAATGCCATATACTACAATGAACGATGAGAAATTTCCACCATGGCTATCTGCGGGGTAGCGTTGAGGGGTTTTGCTGTGATTAAGTTTATGTCACAAGTAATGGCTGGTTAGGAGTATGGCATCCGTAAGGAAGTTGCTTGGGCTGTCGAGGTGGACACCTTGTAATTTGCGCTTTTGGTAGCTTTGATACAATCAAACCATATATCATATACCGTATTTGACTGAACGTGATATCGTCTCTATTCGTTTGTACCTTTGCAATTCGCTAATGCTTGGAGCATTAGTTGCTTCCATGCATAAGAGCCATCGTGTGTGTCCTTATCAATGTGTTCTTCTCAACTCATGAAGATAATACAGAGAGAATCTCGATCGGTAATACAGATGCGCAACCAATATACCGATTTTCACATCGGGGTTTCGAAGTCGATGATTGCTTACGTCGGTACTGAAGCCAAATTCTTCTTTCTTTTATGCCCTGAAATTATGTCTGAGAAGTTAGTGTCCTTTCGTATTGCATTTTGAATGTGGTATAGCCATCATTACAGGTGACCAGTAGATTATTAGTCCACGAACGAATATATATCCAGATGCACTGGAGCAAGTAACCTATAGTACTAGGTATATACAATTACTACTACGCTTGGGACATCGGACTGGTATCTACATACTCCAAACCTTCACTTTCACTTAACTATATGATACCTAGGTATCTGAAACCTATCTTTAACCTCTGAAAACAGGATTGGAATACTAGGTAGGTACCTAGGTACCTAAGTAGGGTTAGATGAAATATAGTATTTGAAATGTTTGTCCATGAGTATATATATTTATAAAATTCTATATAGGGATTTACACATTTCTCTCTCTCACACACACACACACACACACACACATATATATATATATACCAAACTAGAGCGGCTAATATCCGATATCCACATCCTTCATATCCATCCAACCACAATCACAACCACGCACAAGAATTCTGCACCCAAAACCAAACATCACAACCTCGCCTTCCCAAGTTCCAAATCCGTCCAATGATCCCGATGAAATTCAACATATGTATTCCCCTTCCCCCTTTCTTCTATCCACAACAACTTATCCTCCTCCTTAACCTTATCATGCTCAACACCCTGTTCACGCAGCGGCGTTTTATTCTGTTTATTATTATGGATGGGAACCATTTCTTTGACGATGCGGAGGAAGATCGGAACGGCGTACTTGGGTAGGTGTTTGCGTGTATGTCTTGGATTTGTTAGTATTGAATTTTATAGAATGGGATGAGGGGAAGGATGGAAAACTGGAAATCGTGAAATACTTACTTGAGAAGACCGGCAAAATCGAAATTGGTAATGCTTGGATCGATGAATACTGCTGCGCACCCGGCTCGACCATCGTGAGATGGTAATTGAACACCATAAACGATAGCTTCCACAACTCCATCGTACTTTCCTAAAACCTCTGCAACCTCGGCCGTACTGACATTCTCTCCCTTCCAACGGAATGTATCTCCTAATCGATCCAAGAAATACCATCTCCCATCTTTATCCCTTCTTAAAGCATCACCAGTTCTGTAATAAAGATCTCCTTTTTTAAACACGTCCCTCTCATATTTTTTATCCGTCGCTTCGGGATTGTTGAAATAGCCTGCAAATACATTGGTATCAGGAACCGCAACGATGATCTCACCACCTTTCTCAAATGGTTCCCGAATAGCAAACCCAGTCTTTGGATCTCGAGCAATGGCACCAGTAACATCGTCCACCTTGACGGGAATATAAAGATCGCGAAACTGCCATCTGGAGACAAGCCCATGGTGTCCCACAGCGGTGGCTAAATAGTCTCCACGCGCGTGATTTGTGAGAGTGAATACCCCTTCGGTACTGTTGAAAAATTCTATAACTTCCGGTACCCCAAATCGATTCTTGAATTTATACCATACATCAGGACGCATACCATTTCCATACATAACACGTACGCAATGATCTTTATCCTGAGGAGAAGGGGGTGCGGCGAGTAGGTATCGAGCCGTCTCTCCGACGTATGTGAACCATGTAGCTCTTGAATCTCTTATATCTCCCCAGAATCTGGAGGTGCTGAATTTCTTGCCGATACAATTCGTTACGCCACTCATTATGTTGGATACGGCTGTAATACCGCCGGTTCCGTGATACAGAGGCATACAATTGTACCATCGATCGTCGCCTCTTACTGGGGAGAGACCAGCTGCTCTCTAAAAAAAATTATCAGCAACCCTCGCAATGCTCATCTTTAAATCTCAAACTCACCGAAATACCAGCCATATAGCCTCTTGCCACATGAAAAGTACATCCTTTCGGTAATCCTGTGGTTCCACTTGAGATAGATTAGCTATCAGATTTTCCGAGGCTGCGCAAAATACCAACCTAGTATATAACAATCCCAAAGGTGACTTTGGTTTAACTTCTTCTCTATAAACATCTTCAGGTCTATCGGTCTTTGTACTTCGAATTTCCGAACGCACAGAAGAATCGAGAACCAGAATCTTAATCCCCAGCTCTCCCTCCAACGTCTCTTTCTCTTCTTCAATCCTAGCTTTCAATTCCTCATCATCATCGACCAAAATGAGTTTTGAGTTCGGAACCTTGATGCAATGAATCAAAGCTTTCCCAGCCAAATTGTGATTGATCATAGCCGGAGCAGCTCCAATCGACCATAATCCCAGCCATGCAAACAAAAAGTCTGGAGAATTCTGTAGATAAAATGCCACTAGATCACCGGGCTTCACACCTTGAGAAAGATACCATTGTCCATATTGGTTTACTCGATCGTAGGATTCTGCCCAGGTGTAGCATCCTTCACGAGACCATATACATTCTGCATTTGGATGGGCTTTGACGCTGTCCTCGAAAAGATAATATAGACATAATCTTTTGTTCTTCTCTACGCGGATATGTTTAGAGGCGAAGAATGTGATTTAGGGTTTAGACTTACCAGCTTCTGCGAGTAACTTCGTCGCCCTTCTCATTTTTAACTTATCGTTTAAATCTTTTGTTATAGAATATCTGCCATCGAGATACATCGCCGCAGCGGTTGTACCTGCCGCGACTGCCGTTGCTATTTATCATTAGTATTTGTTTGAGCATTAAAAGACCCCGTTTCTGCAGTCATGAATGGTAGAGGCTGATTTGTTGGAGAACTTGGAGAAATGGGAAATAGGGTGTACACCGTCGTGGCTGTAGAAATGTGAAGACGGATAACATTGTGCTAATGAAAAAACATACCGAGCGCCATAATGTTGGATTCCAAACTGTACCACTATACTTATACACTTGGTATATATCTAAAGAACATCTACCAACAGCTGCCAAAACAAACGCCCAAAGGTTACAAATATCTGAAAAGCTTCAATGGAAAGGATAAAAAGGAAAATAGAAGCATTGTCCAAGAACAAGTACTGTACTCGAGTAAAGTAATATCTTCACCGGGGAAAGCTGCCGAGATAATTGTCGATCACCGAGGTAGACTACCCCAGATTTCGGATCCATTATTGAACTTTGATTGGCTACATTTGAGACAGAATCCGGGTTTAACTTTTGCCGTTCGCTTCCTATCCGCTCCACCTCCGCTCTTAAACATATCCACAAGATTACCATTTTAAAGCGGGTTATGAGTGATGATTAGCCAAACAAAGTGCGGAATTTAGGAGGAGCTTGCTTCGACGCGTGTGCTAGATATACTACATCGGTATGTTTATGAATGCATGAGTGAGTGGGTGAGTGAGTGAGTGCATGAGTGCATGAGTGCATTCAGAGTAAGTGTTTAATCCATACTCCGTATACTGTTTTGTTCACCACAGATACCCGACTGACTATTTGGATTTAGATCTTAAGTCCTCCTTACTTTTGTTCTCCTGACTCGTCGACTGCTGATATGAGAGTGATGACAGGAGGTTGGGATTCAACACACAAGAACGAAATGATATCCCACTTTTGGGATGTGGACCCCTTTGAGAGTTTCAGTATCTGCAAGCATAAGGGTAAACAAACCTCAGCGTACTACTCTACTCCGTACATTTGTTGAACAATTCATCCCTCGTTTGATTAGTGTAACTGCTTTTGGTTTTGGGCGAGCACGGACTATTCAAGAGGAGACGATGACGATTAAGGGGATATGCACAAATAGATTCGTAACCTATAAGCCGAGGAATTGAGACTATCTAACTGTACCGACGTTCATTGATACATTGGTTACTCATTCTTATACCAACTCATTGGAATATCGAAGGTTTTATTCTAACGGACAATGAACCACACTTCTGTACGGAGTATCTTTCTACATATTTAGATCGAGATACTCCGACATTCTCTCCAAATAGTATCGAGATATCTCAGCCGACTAGCTCTAATCAATCATCTCTACATCTAGATGTATAGTATCACAAAGTCTAGGTTCAATATGAATATTGATAAATTCTTATCTCCTAATACTTATCCACAGTCGTATTCGCAATTCATCAAATGCAACGCTCTCGTCTATGCGTTCGGGCTCTTCCTTTCCCCCGTGTACCTTAACTTCCTGCCCTTGGGTATCTCTTATGCTTATTTTATTACTTGCTTTAAAAAATTTAATGATCGCGACGCCAATTACTTGTAAGATCCCTCTGCTTCGCGGATTTCCGATGCTCCTTGTTACTTGTTAATACCTACCTACCTACCAACCAACCTGAGTTTATACAAAATTTCACTTACATTTCTTTGATTTGAACCCCCTTGGGCTGGACCATAAGATATTGACTCGTCGCGCCTCGAAGGCCTATCCTGCTCTTGATAGCTTTTTTGTCCTGCATTATTCTCTGGCATATCTGACTTCCTGTTTTTTGAGGATGACCCAGCTCCAAAGGTTGGCATGGGGGGTGAGAGGGAAGAATGCTCATACATTCCCAATGGTGGAATCCCGTTGTTGTCTTGATATATCGAATCTAGAGCTTGGTTCTGCAAATAACTCCATGGCCATCGAGATGAATCACAATTATGGTTTGGCATACGCGGATGCTGACCGAAAGGACCGATAGTCTCTTCTGTACTTGCTTGTCCATGTCCCCATCTTTCGCCTACTGTTTGTACATTTCCTTGCAGGTGAACTGGTAGTTGTGTGTTTCTCTGTTGGTCAGGCTGTCTTCTTTTGCTTAGTTAATACTTCGATTCATCACAACATATGCTTAGTAACTTACAAATAGACAGCATGTTGTCGATTGTGTTCAGGACAATATCCTGCTACAACGACAAGGTTAGTCTTAATCGGATTATCGCAATGCTGCCCGGTACGTTCGAATTCCGGACATATCATTCCAGTGGTAGGATTTTCCTCTGAAGTCTTCCGTATCGAGTAGTCTGGGAGACAATAGACGTGTGCGTGTTTAAATTCCCAGCACATGTTTGGATGGGATAGAAAGCTCTGTTTGGGCAATTTTCGTAGGTATGATTTCGGGATGGAAAATAAGTTGGGTGAGACTCACCTTTTATATTTGTAGCCAAGATATGAAGACGCCGTTGTGAAAGGATGAACATGGGAATTTCTCGAAGAGTTTAGATTTCTGGCATGAGAATTTTGATTCAATATTCTGAAAGGATGGACAAAGAAATATACCAGAATATACTCTTGAAAGCAAGAGAAGCAGGAAGAACTTACCTCCTTTTTCTTCTGTGTTCTTAACCGAGAAGCAGGATTCTTAGATGGAAGAGTAACATAACAGTTTTGAAACTAATCGATGTAAAAACCTACCAGTCAACTCAGTATTCTGTAGGTGTTTTGGTACAAACCATGATGAAATCAATAAATGGTTACTATCCTATCAACATTTTGGATTATATTGTCATGCCCAGGGCACTTCGATATCATTCTGGAGTTATAATCGGGCTCTTTTAGTCATCTCTTACCATGACTTACATATGAAGCTCTCCAGATAGTCATTTTAAACATATTTTCCGCCCTGCGTATTTCCCAACTGATGTTCACGATATCGAAGTCCATGCTAAATCTAATGAGACCACCTGCACCCAAATGCTCCTCATAATCAGTCCTTCCGCATTATTATAAACATCACCACTTTCGAAACATAACCAAGCTCTGGAAAATAGCCTTCCCAGACTTATTAACCTTCCGCGAAATACCTTCCCGTCCTGTGTCAAACAAAACCGGGTGCTCTCTTAGTGAAAAACATAAGCTTCACCAACCTACCAATAACGTATACCCTGATATTGCTACGCTTGACTGCATGGGCTTTTATAACTTCAACCTTCATCTTGTGGATGATGGCGTTATCAATATTGGGTTAACTTTGATTCCCATCATTTAGACCACCAGCATCACATTACCCGCAGAATTCGAATAAGCGTAGGGAAACGTAAGCAATTATACCAAACTCCCCGACGATGAAGGGCCGTAATTGGCAAGATTGTATTATTTGGCAACCTTTAAAGCCTAATTCCTGTTCAAACGTCAGAAGACTACAAATGAATCTCTTCTTAATGTTTCAATGGATTTATTTTGACACCGGATGTAAAGAAAGTAATAATATAAAGGTTAAATCGGCAACCAAAAAATATATCACACACTGCGACTATATATATATATACATATGTTCTAAACTATGTCAGGGTAAGAGACACCAAAAATTAGCCCAATCAAAGCAATTTAGAGGAACAACCTGAAAATCTTTCCCTGAATAATCTCTTCTGGAATCATCTACGGCTAGATTCATCACCAGGAGTAAGGCATTATACTCTCTTATTTAGAGATTTTATGACTGTAGGACTCTCAAGCCTTCAGGTCAGCGCGCCACTATATAATAGAGATGGTTGGAGAATATTTGATATTCAATCAGGTTTTTGACATGTTCTCGTGATCACTTCGTTGTATGTCAGTCCCCCCCTTTTTTTTAAATCACTGCAACACATGTTCTTAGCGAAATTCCATACACCAGGTCTGTTTTTTTGGGGATTTTCATGTAACTCCATCATACAAATTTTAAATTTCTACCTTCCTACCACCACAGATGCTCCTTTTAAAAGTCTAAATCATAAAGGTCATATTTTGGACAGAATTGTGGGTAGTACAACAACGGATACACCTCCTATTAAACCAGCGTACTGAGCTGAGACCACTCTAGCATAGCCTCACATAGCATCATGCACGTTACCAAGAAGCCTGCACTTTGCGGATATCAGCACAGTGTCTGGCCGTGTCTGTGGCACGGCGTATAGTTTACATTTGACATCATGATGTTGTGCTCAGACTCAGCCCTGTTTGCAGGTCTTGGTGATACCAGGAGTTATACTCCACTGTATTCCACAAGGCAAATTCGCTGATGTTGACTTTAATAATAACATTAATGGTAGTGCTGTGTTCTAATGGTAAGACGAAAATCCTGCAGCTTTCCGAAGCTTCAAAATAAGCTTGCAAATTCCTGGTTCGGGCTATGGAATACAACGGGCCTCTAATTGGGAGTAGGCTCTATCTATCACCCTTCACATATTAAAGATTTGAATTCCTCGAGGGCTTTTCGGCTCGTGAGTACTTGAATTATAAAGTACAGCAGCCTTGTGAACTCGCTTTTCAAATATAGTATCTCACAACGGGTAATTCATAAATTCTAACTAATAAACTTTGTTTTATGCACCGATCCCGGAAATGTCCTGTTTGCTTTGATCTCAACCCTTACTCGAGGAGTTTGAGAACAAAGTGGCGTCTTTATTTTGATGTTGACTCTGCAGAGGGACAGCATCTCCAACTCAATTCCTCGCAAATCAATCATGGAATGAAATTATCTTGTCCCAATTGTTGCAAAATCAAAGAAGGCCTAGATATCATGAGCCAAAAGCTGACAACCTTCGACTCGTCCAAGGAGTTTGGGATTGACATATACAAACGTCAAGACTGTCCACTACGAGTAGAGGTGACTTCATTTGAGCAAGGGGGAGAAATTCCAAATCGCGAACAACCCAAGCCACTGAGATCCTTCACAAATTGGAGTGCTCTGATAAGGCTTGCCAAACGGCCAAAGCAACAACTTCGTCCGTTGGTACCGCGAGGACGTCTATTCGAGTTCGAGTTTTATACCTTACCAGGTCAGTTCTGGAAATATTCAAGTTAAGCTAAAATTTACACTAAACACAAAAGATCAAACGCCTATTGCAAACTCCAACTCAAGGCCGAGCCACTTTGGCGTGGGGAAAGAAGTTCATCCTCAGATCTCAGTCGAAAGTTACGCAGAGATTATCCAACGATGGGTCAAAGATTGTTGCGAAAACCATGCAATCTGCTCTTTGCAAGATGATGGTGTACCATTTGTACCCAGCCGATTATTAGATTTGAGTGGTGAACAAGGGGGATTGATTCGGCTGGTTGAAACCATGCATTTTGTTGATGCTAGCGAGTCATACGCAACTCTAAGCCATTGTTGGGGAGATGCTCATTTCATTCAAACTAACAGACAAACTCTCCAGAAACATAAGACAGGTATCGAAATATGCAATCTCCCAAAGACATTTGCAGATGTTGTCACAATACTCCGAACGCTTCGTATTCGCTATGTATGGGTTGACAGTTTATGTATCATCCAGAAGGATGACGTAGACTGGAAAGAACAAGCGACGCAGATGGCCAGGATATACTCTAAAAGTTGTTTGAATATTGCTGCAACAGCGGCATCGGACAGTACAGAAGGCTGTCTCAATACTCGGAGCTTGCGGCACGGAATAATATCAGATCTTAGGGCATTACCTATTGATGCGAGTAATGTGTCCCATGAAAGTGGGGTAGTCTACATCCGGCCTTCATTTTATGCAGTACATCAACGTTTCAACATCCGCAAGAGAAATCGCGAAACTGATCCTGCAGACCACGAAATCACATCGCTACTATCAAGAGCGTGGATATTTCAAGAGCGACAGTTGGCACCACGTACTATTCATTTCCACCCAACAGAACTAATCATGGAATGTAAATCTGGTCTTCGCTGTGAATGTACCGGCCTTGAAAATATGTACAAAAGCTCCAGATCAAAGCTAGCCGATATCAATTCGCTAGATAGACGTCATATTCTAGATCGGTGGCTTGGTTTGATCAACGAGTATTCGAAACTACTCATCAAATATGATACGGACAGATTGGTAGCTCTTATTGGAATAGCGAAAATCTTTCAGGACCGCCTTGAATCCCATTATCTCGCCGGGATATGGCTAAGTGATCTCGCTAGAGGCCTTCTATGGAATGTTGCAAAGCCATTGCCATTTGAAAGTGACAACAATCTAAATATATACCGATACACCTCCGAATCGAAATTTGCCCCCAGTTGGTCGTGGGCATCTCTCATATCCGATCGAAAGGACACACCAATCAGCTTCCTACTTCTTTATGAAGATTCTTTTGAGGCGCATTGCCGTTTTGCATACGTTCAGACGAATATTCCCATGCTAGTCATAGATTCTTTGAAGAATCCGGAACCCGCGTATCTAATTGTTCGAGGATTGACCATCAGCGCTAGACTATTTCACGGCTACCATAAGCAAGATCGCACCTTGAATGATACTACACTCAAGTTCTCACAAGTTCATCACAAAAATTCTCTTGGCTTTGCTTTGGATTGTACGCTTTCCCAGTCCGGGGCCACGGATGGTGATGAAGTATGTTGCTTAATTGTCGGAACCTCCAGCCAATACGGAGTTAGCTTTGG
This sequence comes from Sclerotinia subarctica, assembly GCA_025389085.1. Classification (NCBI taxonomy): domain Eukaryota; kingdom Fungi; phylum Ascomycota; class Leotiomycetes; order Helotiales; family Sclerotiniaceae; genus Sclerotinia; species Sclerotinia subarctica. Next base: position 1,294,252 of record QRFI01000007.1, read on the forward strand.
GTGGCGAAATAATTGGTTACACATTCTTGTCTGTAAACTTTATCAGGATTCCGGGGCTTATGAACGTTTGGGGATTTGTGCAGCTCATTCAAATAGTGGAATATTTCGAACGGCGCAGGAAAACACTTTGAAACTTATCTAGATATTTGTCGATGCGTTATATAGTTTGGGATGTAAATAGTTAAAACAAGGAAACTCATCAAGTTCTTTTGTATTCCGAAATGTACAGATAGTCTCAAATTCTCATCTGTTTGACCATTGAGAATCACGAACAAAGGATTAAATATGCGAGTGACTAAACTGCATGATATTCTTATAAAGAAGCAGGGAGAAGCTTTGATATGCGTAAGCCCGATAGCTACAATGATGTCATATTGAGAAAAGAATCTGTCTCATTTTGCTTAATACACGATGCAAACACTAATGCCTCCAATCTTTGACCGGAAATTTCGCTTAAAACCCCTTTGGTACGAAGTCTCAGAGCAATACCAATGCACGTCTAATTTGCTTTATGAGATCATTGTGCTCAGAGTGAAATAATAAATATAAGCTTTGAGAGATTTTTATAATAAATGCTAGCACAGAGCTATATTGAGAACAATGATGAAATTCCATAATGACAAATAAAGCATAGACATTGCTGGTAGATTCTCTGCAAACAAATGAGAATTTCCCCTGAAAGACCTCACTTTACATGAGCTTTAATCCGAATCAAAAGGAAGCCGAATGTGATCGAATTTTCTTCACACACAGATCTCCAGCTTGTTCCAAAGAATGAAACTAACTAATGCCATAAAGTTCCCTTGTTCGTTCTTTAAGATATCTTCTCAATGCTAATCATTGCTCTCTGCTGAAGACATATCTTTGACTTCTTTGACCAGGAATCGTTCATTGTAGAGCATGGAAGATATAATAATAAAAATAAGTCTCATAAACCATGGTATCAATGCAAGGAATCCCTCTGGATCAGCAGCAAAATCGCAATATCGGATTTGCGGAGTTGGGAAAATAGTCTAGTTGCTTTTACAAGGAAGGGATGTGTACAGTCGTAACGATAACTTTCCTTTGCGGTCACCAGTAGAGTCATAGGGTATGGTGCTGCCGTGAACGGCTGTTCGCTTCTAGATCCTGGCGCATAATGGCCGGCCATATACCATCGATAGTTGTGCACAACGCACAAACTATCTGTGGGCAATGTTACGGGGTATGCTTATTTCTTTACAAAGCATCCATACTCAAGCCTAGTCCAAAGCCTTAATCTAATTGACCCAGGCAGTACAGGCAGTACAGGCAGCTCCAGCAGCACAGGCAACTCCAGCAGCCCAGGCAGCCCAAGCCTCGAACACGGGCGGATAAATCGGACGTCCATCACCCAGCCAGAGATAAGCTACCAGCAGTACTCATGAATCATCATTGCGAAGGAGAGGTAAGAAAAGGGTGACGATGAATAGATGACATGGAATGACAGAGGCAAGATAGTATGTAGTAACTTGCTACGACTTCGTTTCTTACACAAAGCTTCCCAAAAACTAGTTTGTGTTGCATGCAAAAGCTTTCCCAGTGTATTGATTTATTTGGTGCGGAATTGTGACCAATGCTCCTTAACTACAGGAACTGAGTCACAACCTGCTGCTTCTGCTCTCTAGCTTAAATATCTGATACGTTAAAATACATAAGCATGATTCTGGGCGTCAAAACAATATGAAGATCATATCAAAAAATCAAATCTCAAATCCCCAAAAAATTAATAGAACAATAAGATATCTATTCCAATTGTCCTATATAAATCCATAATACACTCCCTCCTTCCACTAAATTACGCACAAAACCCCCCGTCAAAATTACCCCAAACCCATCAATCCCCCAGGGATCAAAGAATCACAAATTCGAAAATCTAAACCACCAACACTAAAGCCATAACACCCAAAGCAACCACCAAATTTCCTCTTGCACTAACTTTGGAAACTCCAGAATCCGAAAAAGAATAAGCGGTAACGGCACTGGAATCGCTTGTTCCAGTCGGGCTATAGATGCTTGGCAAGGCGAATGTGAAGGTTTCGGTGCTACCAAGGGTAGCAGTGTCAATAAGGATACCAGTACCAGTTAGCGATACGCTACTTGGGGTGATAGTTGGGAAAGAGGTAGCGTTGAAGATGGGTGCGGAAGTTGGTTTTGTGAGGAAGGAGGTCGTGGCGTAGGTTGGAATGAAGATTGTTGGGCTGGTTGTTGTTACGGGTTGTGCGAGTGCGCTGGGAGATTGAGAAGTGCTAATATCTTCGGCCGCTGGAGTAGATTGAACGGGGGTATCTGTTACAAATGTGGTGGGTGGTTGAGCGAAAATAGGGGCACTGGAAGTTACTGCTTTAATTGGGGTTTCTGGACAAGCTGTTTCACCGGATAGGAGGGCGCCAGAAGCTACACATGCAACGGGAGATGTACTGGTAGTTTCACCGGAGATTGAGACACTAGAAACGGCTGGAGAAATAACTGTAGTAGTCGGTACAGCAGCCTCAGTCTCGCTGGAAACTGCAACAGTAGAGATAGCAGCCGATGGAACCATGCCGGTAGTTTCACCAGATAGCGCATCAGTCGAGCTATTGGGTGTACCGGGGCAAGCTGTTTGGCCAGATAAAAGAACACCGCCAGAAGGTATGCATGCTGCAGAAGATACACTAGCAGAGACACTTGGGTTTGAGCCAAAAGCGATCACAGTGCTTGTTCCTTCGGTAGTCACAGTGCTCCAAGCGTATGCGGTCTCAGATACTTGTGTTGTGTAGGCTTCTGGTAGAACGGTAGCTGTTTGAATAATAACAACAGTACTGCTAGTATTTCCTGCAACTGAATTTATGGCCGAAAGACTTGCAACGAGACTCAATGTTGAAGAAGCGGCAGCAAGTGGACTGCTGACGGCAACTCCTTCAGCAGAAGTCGAGCTAATAGGACTAGCTGCCAATTTGGTGCTTGTAATAGTACTTTGAATGGCTGTAATCGAATCGATACTTATGCTGGATGGTGACGGAGTGGCTTCTCCTTCGGTAGCAGTGATAGGGCATATAGTAGTTGAAAGAATAACAGTTTCGGTAACAACAGATCCAAGCTCGTCAATTCGAGTGTTTATTCCATAAATAGTTGATGTGGAATGAGGATATGGAACTGTAGTTGTGGTAGATACCCCAGCGACTGAAGATATCTCTACCGGGTATGTTGTGGGAATGATGGTGGCGACAGAAGACGTTGAAGAAATGTTGCTGATTGTAGAAGACGCATCTACGGAAGATGCTGGGCAAGCGGTCTGGCCAGAAAGGATGACACCAGTTGAGACACATGCTGCGGAGGACGTTGATGAGGTACTTGTAATCATCAGTATATTTTACTTCATCCAATAATCATCCACTAACGTATATGTGTTTATCGCAGAAACTTTACCAATGAATGGAAGCGCCAAAATGGCGATGGAAATGATTCGCTGAATCATGATTAATGAATTAAATGAAGAAGAAAAACAATGAGTGACTAGACGTAACAATAACGTCACGGAAGTGAAAAGAAAAGAAAGAAAGAAAGATCGACTTTCTCTCAGAAAGAATGATGAGAGTATGTCTTTAGCAATGGATAGAAGAGAAGAATGCAATATTGTGGGTGATGATAATCTTTTGAACAAGGCGCTACGAATTCCTTTTTGCAAAGCCACACTACATATCATCCAGTCCCTACAGAGTAGAGTACTTTACTTTCTTGATGACTGGGGCCTCCAAACAACATTTTTGAGATGCTGAACAGTTGAAGACATTTCCCCATATGAGGGAGGGAGAGAGGGCCTGTTCTTAAAAGTGGAGATTGCAATCAATGATCTCTAAGCCCACCAGCCCGATCTGATGAATTGAAACAAAGCGAAATGATTAAGGCGAAAGATTCGAGATGACTCTATCTTTTCATCCCAGGTACCGGTACACACCTACCTAGGTATTAATGGTATTAAGGGTATATGACGCCGGGTCTTCTGGATGATTTGGTTACATGGAGATGAGAATTGTTGTAAATATATTGAAAATATGGAGCTTTATAGCCCTTGGCCTGGTATATCCATGTTGAGAGAGGTGATACGCGCCGTTGCTATGTCGTGGTCGATTGGTTGAATATTTTGAAATGTTTTTTTGACGCTCTGGAGCTCGAATATCCACCGGCCTAGAAAAGCTCCATTGATTCCTCCGGTTCTTGGTGAATCAATCGAATTGTCTGTGATGCTGCGCTAGTCGTCAGTATTGGTTCATACTGCTCTTATTTTGACGCCTTACCTACCTTGTTCACTGTCAACGCTTGGATATATGCATGTCATGCCGACAACCTCTCAGCAACAACCGTATCGTGAATTTGTGATTGGTTACCAGACTTTGTGGAAAACGAAGATGATCAAGACGTTATGTTAGATGAAACTTGTATATCGTGCTCGTGCTCGTGCTGACGCGGTAGGTAAAATTTCAGGGTGAACAGAACGCGGGGGTTCTCATGACTGTCACGTGATATGAAGGAAAAGTAAATTTACCTCCACTGCTTGTGAGGGTGTTAACTCTCAATGCTTCTAATTCTAAGAGTTTAGGTATTCTCCTTGGGTAGTCTATAAAGACCGTCAGAAAGCCTCCGATAGTAAAGGCTACATGAATATCCAATATTTCCCTTGAAAGGAGATATTGGGATGAACAAAGTAAGATTTCCGACCAGCATCAATCACTCTTACTCTAGACACCAGCCCATAGACGCTTCAACGTTACAGTTTCCATCAGGGACATCAATCCAGCAAAACCAAACACAAAGCCATCAATCGAAGTTATAGCTCCGCATAAGAATTCCGCAGAATCAGAGTACAAGTTATGAATTCGTCGAGCATGCTCCTTCATCATGTCGCGACTGTAGAAATTCTTGTTGCGTCAGGTTGCTGGGCACGATTCAATGCTTCCTATTTCTTCATGTGATTGCCTCGTACCGCAGTCTCCTCGGCTGTGAAGGTCATTCTATAACCAATGGAGCTTCAAGCAAAATTAGGAACGAAGACGACATGTTTGGCGAAGTATCCAGCTAGGGCAGTTGGTGGAATAACTATTCATCCAACATGGGCGATATTGGTACCAATGTCTGTATGTGTCAATTCTTGTTCTGTTAATTTAAACATCACCCCCCTCAGAATGCTAAATCAAGAAGCTTCAGATATCACTGATACTGATAAATCTCATTGCACATAGCCGCATCGAACGATAGTTTGGAAACCAGTAAGTTCCATCTCATCAAAAAGACTTAGGCAGAATGAGGGAAATGTGTCTGGAAGATCTGAATTTCATGATGACGATGCGAAGGGTGATGTATTCATGTCTTCATGAGCTCTCAGATACCGACTTGAGTTTAAGTGGCCGGTTTGATAATGACGAAGTTCACGGACGGTGGGAAGCATGTGGGGATGGATATCAACATCTCGTAAACGAAATGCCCAGAGCACAGGCACAAGCAAGTTCGAAGGACGTTTGTTCTAATTTGGGGCTTCTACTTGGACAGAACAATCAAAAATCAGGCAAATTGATCCAACCTACACAAGGATAGAAATTCAAATCCCAGAAGTTGTCAAGAAAGGGGTCAAACAATCATTGATATGCTCAGTCGAGCTGGGCAGTCTACCCGAAGAAGGAAGCATTTGATATATTATTAGGAATGAGATATTTTCCTTTCCATCAGTACATACCCAGACCACGCCCATATGGTCTGAATGCTTTTGCATTAATGTCCGTCTGGCCCAGCAACATTATCAAGTGTCTTTGCATCTCTCCATAGCTAGGCTTTAATTACCTAATATCCATCATTAGCAAATTTATAACAAAGCACCAGCCATGATTGAAAAGCCTCATAAACTACTATTCAAAAACAAACCAATCACTTGTTTTTCAGTTAGATATGAATGGTTAATGATGCTATACTGATTAATGTTGTAGATTAGAGTTATCAATAATCATAAGACATTTGAGAAAAGCTGAACTAACACCACCTAAGACTTCTATAAGTCTTACCCAAACACACATTTACAATTCTTCACGTGAAGTATCTAAATATGAGGTAGGGAAATAATCGATTGTGATCTTAAGCTCTGGAGTAGATAAACGATTCATCAAATAGAAAAGTCTATTACAACTACTTATCCTACCTAAGTTGTCTGAGTAAGGACACGTGAAAGTTGCCGAAGAGAATGTACATCCCAATTGAGTTGAAACATCTATATTCCTTGTTCAGATAAAATCAAGACATCAACACAGTTCAATCATCACCCATTCCCACTGTTTGTTGTCATTCTAATTCTTTGACCACTTAAACTTAACTCTTCCAAATTCCAGCCCGGCATACTCCAACTCCATTCCACAATCTTCCAAACACTCAAAGCATCCTTTCATCATCTTCTTTCAACTCAAACAAGAAATCGATTTATTCACCCATGCTTCTTCTACATCCCAGTTACACCAATGCTTTGATGGCGGTGGCACTTCATTTCGCATTTTTCTTTGTTCCTTGAATTTTGTCCCAGTTAGGATTGGCTAGTCATGACTACACATGTTATGTATTCACATCGAAATACAACAATTATATTGCATGGATGAAAGTTGCCACACTTGATGAAGTTTGAAGCCGGCCATTTAACATAAATCCAGCCTGTGATTGCCAAGCTCGAGATTTTTTGTTTGGCTATTTCCCTTTGTCAAGGGTTTGGAGAGACAAAGAGGATCTTGGGTAAAGTTTGAAAGGGTGATGGTGTACAGTGCTTTGATGGACGATTCAATGGTTCATGGGTATGATTCACTTCTGTTTATTTCAAGCATATAAAATGAATCTATTCTTCAAGGAGTCGGGTCCCAACCTAAATAAGTAACATTAGGTATAGTAATATCATTCGAAACTGACACTAACTCTTTTCAGACAGAAGATGGAGCCCCGAAACGCAAAACCGGAGTGTTCTAGCAAAACCGCAATATACACCATTCCAGGGCTTTTAGAGCCTCTAGAGCTTCCACAGCTTCCACAGCTTTCAGAAATAACCCACGAATACAGCAGCACCCATCACCAAACAAATCCCACACCCGCTGAACATCCAAAAGAGACAACTAAGATGATCAATCGTGCTTTTAAACAGTACGTCAATCTCCAACTCATCAAATCATGTGCACTCCTCGAAATTTCCGAGCTCGATCAAGCTCTAGAACACTTGGAGGAAGCTCTATGTATTGCAGAAGATAAGAACCTTTTCTATGAAATTAGTAAATGTCATTTGTATCGAGGATTGTGTTTCATGGGGATGGAGAGGTGGAGAGAGGCAAAGATCGCGTTGGTAAGGGGCGTGAATGTTAGGGGGTGGGAGGGAAAAGTGGAGGGGTTGATGAGGGAGGTTCAGATGCATATTGATGAGGATAAAAGGGGACGAAATCAGGGGGCTTAGGCTTCATGATGCTGATTGTTTATGGGCAGAGTTGGAGTTATGGTACCATTTTTTTTAGTTGATCTTTATTTTTTGGCGTGAAATGATAGTGTGCAATTTTAATTTTATTGTAATCATCTAGATTTAATTTGGCATTAAAACTAGAGATAGGGATTACAACGTGAATTTCAAGCCAGGCTCAAAGCAGGGTATAGTTGAAGCTCAGCTACAAGTCCCATAGGCGCTTCAAATCGTTTTCTTTCAATAAACCTAAGGTATGTTGAGGGATTAGTGAGTTCTCTTTGTGATTGACACTGCAAGAAAGAGCTATATGAGCCGGATGCATCAACAACAAAAAACCAAGCCGCCCACAAAGAATTCTTCCTATATTGACCTGCAGACTTGCTTCTGTGTCAAAATTCATCTTCAGGTTTGGACAAACTGGCCCTCGGAAGGCTTAGCCGCGTCAAATTTACTGATTCAAAGACGTAGCTGCTGAACTCAGTCACAATGGCGGCGGCTCCACCACCAGGCGGCGTAAGTATCACTCTGTACAAATAACCACTGCTTTTAGATGCCCAACTAATTAATCCCCTTAGGATGAGGGGGGTGACGATTCATGGGCTCCAGGTTTCGAGAGGCCGTATGAATTCGAAGAAGCGCGGAAGAAGAAAGACAAAGATAAGAAAAAGGTGAAGCCAGAGTATGAGGAAGGGGAAGAGGAAAAGGAAGAGGGGACCGGGGGGGATGACATTGCACCCGACTCCGGAGATACCGACGCAAAAACACCACCGAAAAAGGCAGAGACCATACGAGGTACACCCACTGTTACTCAACCTGGTTTGAACTTGGCTGAGAGAACCGTACAAGAAACTACGGCCGAATTCTTCTCGCAATGGGCGAAGGCGGAACAAATGATGAGGGATGATTTGGAGGCCGGAAAATACACCAAGGAGCAAATCGAAGAAATCAAGACCTTGATGGCTGCTAGTGTGAGTCTGACTCTTAAATCTGTCGTAAGCGCAATCTTAGTAGTGTGACCGAATGTTCAGGCGGATACTGATTATATGGATAGAAAAAAAAGATGGGTATGTCAGACATAGACGGAAAGGAGGAGGCAATGACGGTGGAACAATTGAAAGAGAGGATCGCCAAGCTTGAGAAGGATTTGAAGGAGAAGGGAATGTACGGCGATAAAATCATAGCTCAATTACTGGAACTCCAAGATCAAATGAAACAGGTGGAGATAGCACGCCTTGAGGCAGAAAAGCGCGAAGCGAAATACAAAGAACACTACACAGAAGCCATGGCTAAAGTAGATGCCGCCACAAAAGAGCAGCGTGAGAGAAAAGAGCGAACTGATAAAGAAAGGGAGGAAGAAATCAGGCAGGCGGAAGCTCGGATACTCGAGGATGCACTGCGTGATAAAGAGATTGCGGTAAATTTGCTACAACGAAGGTTGACGGCCAAGGAGGAAGAATTAGATCGTGTAAATGCAAAGATACAAGAAGAAAAGGAATCATCGGATAGGGAAGCAGCAATAAGAAAAGAGGTGGAGATAAAAAAGGAGGCAGAAATTATAGAACTTCAAAAACAAGCTTTTCAAAAGAATAAGAAAGTTGAGGAGCTTATCCAGGAGCTAAAAGTACTGCATGAAAAAGATAATACGGTGGTTCTTCAACAAGAATTGGATGCCAAACAAAAGGAATTGGATCGTATTGAGGCAGAGAGACAAAAAGAAAAGGAATCATTGAATAAGGAAGCGGAAAAAAGGGGGGAGACAGAGATAAAGAAGGAGGCAGAAATTACAGAACTCCAAAGGGAAGCTCTCCAAAAGGACGAGAAAGTCAAGGAGCTGACCAAGGAGCTGGGAGCACTACATGAAAAAGATGATACAATAATTCTTCTACAACAACAAGTGGAGGCCAAACAAAAAGAATTGGATCGTATTGAGGCAGAGAGACAAGATGGAAAACTGCCATCGGACAAGGAAGCCGATATCAGAAGGGAGGCAGAGTTAAAGAAGGAGGCAGAAATTACAGAACTCCAAAGGGTCGCTCTTCAAAAGGACGAGAAGATCAATGAGCTGACTAAGAAGTTGGAAGATGCACTCCTCCCAAAAGATACAGAGAGAGCGCTATATCATACAGGAGAAAAGTACGTAGACGCAGTTAAGCGCCTAGAGCGTGAGAATTTGGAATTCAGAAAGCAAATATCCAAATTGGAGAAATTGCAGGGAGAGTTGGAAAGCAAGAATGCAGAACTGGAGGTATCAGCAATCAGAAACATCGATGAGAAGATAATGTTAGAGATTCGAGCCGCAGATGGTGATGCGGCAATCGAAAAGTTGAAGGTATGGCAGGCCGAAGAAGAACTGCAAGTCGCAAGAATGGACGGTCTACTTTTAGAGAGGAGAAACCTGGCCATCCAAGTCACTCGTCAAGAAGATCAAGTGATTGCACAGGGCGAGCAAATTAAGTCTCTGACTGTGACAGTTGAACAGCTGCAAGCCGTAATTAGTGCGGGGCCGGATGGGGCGGGCGCTGACAATATTCTCTTACGAAAACAATTGGAAGAACTTGGAACAGAAGTAGCCGAACTAAAGCAGCAGCTAGAGTCTAGCAAACAGGTAGCTATCGAGCAGGAATTAGTATTTACTATAAAGCACACGAAGGTAGTGGATGAATACGAAAATTTGAAAAAACGATTGGAAGAACTTTCAAATCAAAAAGAAGAAGCACTTCTGGCGGTTGCCAAAAACAAAAAGGAGATGAAAGACTTCGAACATAATAAAAACTATTACATAAATTGTGCGGTAGAAAAGGCTGAAGAGATACTCAAAAAAGATTTCCAAAAACAAATAGAAGAATATCAACTTCAAGAGGCTAAAACCAAACAAGAACTAGAAGCTACCACGGAGGAACTAGAAGATATCAAGGAGGACCTAGCTGCTGCCGAAAAAGGTCAACCAACAAACACAACAAAAATTAATGAACTCAAAAAGGATTTCCAAAAACAAATGGAAGGATTTCAACTTCAAGAGGCTAAAACCAAACAAGAACTAGAAGCTATCAAGGAGGATCGGGAAGCTATCAAGGAGGAACTAGCTATTGCCCGACAAGGTCAAGCAAAAATTCTTGAACTCCAGCAAGAAATTGCTGCTTTGAAAAGTCAATTGCAGGAAGCTCGAAGAGGTTTAGGAGTAGTTAGACTCAGGGGGCAGTTACAAAAGTACAAAGAGGAACTTGCCGAAGCTAAGGAATCCATAGAAGATTTAAAGCAGCAACTCACAGCCAAAGAACAACAGCCCGGAGGAGATGATGGAGCAAAGGAGAGTGAGATTAGTCTTCTAAAGCAAGAAGTAGAGAAATTGGAGAGCGAGATTGCTCGTCTGAAGCAAATCGGGGAAGAAGGACCACAAGGCGCCGAATTATCAAATTTAAGACGTGAAGTTGCTCAACTTAGGGAGCAGGAAGAGAATTGGAAAACCGAATCCAACCTGTTGATTTTAGACATGCAACAAAGTGTAGATGTGATCAATGAACTATCAGCCGAGCAAAAAAGACTTAATGGAGTTGTGGTGGTTCTCAAAGGCAAATTGGCAGAGTCAGTGACAAATTATGAGACTGCGAAAAATGCTTGGAGAATGTTGGAGGCTAAGGTTTTGGCAAGTGCGACGACCGGTGGTGCAAGCGGTGCTGGTCAAAATCAACAAGCGCAGGCTAAGAGAATTCAGCAACTCATCGATGAGAACAAGAAACTACGGGAACTCGCTGAACCGGGTACTGGTACGCGTACAGGCACGGAGGTCTTTGCTCAGTTTAGCAAACGCAAGGCACAAACCCGTCTTGAGAATATTCAGATGTTGATGGGTTTCATGGTTCTCCAGCGAGCCTTACACGGGTTTGTTTCTGGCGACATGGATAGTGTGTTAGCAGCAGTAGATCAAGCTACAATCGAGGCATCGTTAGTTGGTGATCAAAGATTAATCGTAGAAGTCGCGTTTTGGGCTACGATTGTAGAATATTATTTAGACAACTTAGCCGGTGCTCTTCTCGGTTTCGGAGCCCTCAAAGACTCTGAACAATGGAGAGATGAAGAAAGAGACTTGGTGAATCAATGGATCCAGGAATGTGAGAAGGGGTCAGGTTGTCCGAAGGAAAAGCTGGGTTATAAGGAAGCTATACAAATCGGACCTTTGTCTGATGCTCTGAAACGTCCCCCGAGACGTCCATCGGATAAAGCTCGTAGGGAGGCGAAGAAAGCTAAAAAGGCAGCGAAGAAAGCAGCGAAGAAAGACAAGAAAGCCCAACGTAAATCAAAAAGAGCTCCAGCCCCTAAACGTATACCCAGACGTGAATTATACGTCGGTATATTATCGGAGGGTCAACAGAAGATCTGGGACACAATTGACTTTGGTGATTTCGATTATGAAAAATTGACTACTCAGCAACAATCTCTATTTTCATTCGAACCTATCGAATATGAGCCTGATAGCCCTCAAGCACTACCACCCCCTCCACCAGATGATATTGCGTTCTACAAGCTCCCACCATTACCACCTAGCAGGCCTGACTCTGAAACATCAGCTGGCCGCCCCCCACGAGATGAAGAAGGGGAAGGACGTCCTTCTCGTATGGTCAATGTAACTGCAAATGCAGCTTTGCATATTCAATTCCTCACTGCTCGCCTCGCCAACAGAGAAGCACGTATCCAGGAGCTCGAGAATATGCATGCCGATATACTGACCATTACAGCTCAGCTTGATGACAGAAACGCGCAGATTCAAGAATTGAGACGGCATAACCAGGTCATGATTGCTGAATTGACAATCTGGAGGCAAATAGCCCAGGAACAGGAGGGGCAGGATGGGACTTGGTGGGCTCGTATACGGATTTGATTTGCTTCTGCTTCTCTTGTAAACACTACACCGTCGTGGGAAGTGTGGATCGTGTTAATCTTACACACGTGACGTTATATATATACAATAATTTAGATGTTTATACTTCAACCACGCTTGTGGATATCTGATTGTACAAGTTGCCGCGAAGTGTGAAAAACTTTACATAATCATGTGTTAAGGAGCTATGTATACTACTATGTTACTAAGAGCTGAGTACAATCATAAATCGTGAAAGACCACGCCTTAAAAGGTATAGATGCTTGAAAATGGAATATTCCATACCCAACTTGCAATACCCATTGCTCCTAAGCTCATGGTTAACGCCATGAGAAGATTCACCTCGTTATTATCAAGGATGTTTAGATATCCATTCTCAATAATTCGGCTAGGGTGATCATGCTTAAGACTTGATTTGAGTGACTCTTTAGAGGCATCCGAGGAAGCGCTCTTCTCGTGATGCATACCCGTTGGATCACCCGCATCAATTAGTACCCTCTTTCCACCTTCTCCTTCCACAATACGTCCAGTCCTTGTGTCCACAACGCTCATCTGGAACCATCCACCTAAAAAGCTATCCAGCACACTGCCTAGAGCTCCCCATATAGTTAAAGCATACGTAAAACGTTGTCGCCGTAGAAAGGACCATCCATTCTCCGCAGATTCTTTAGGATCACAAAATGGCACCAGGGCCATTGAAACGGTAACAATTATGAGAGAACCTAGCAGGCCTGCCACGAGACCCCAAACCGTAACACCTCCATTTGTGCCCGGTGGGACCTTTCGCAGACTTGGGGATGTAATGAGCCGTGGTTGGGTTGAGGATAGAATCCCAAGCTCTGAACTGAAGGTATCCGCCGCTACAGCTGCATAGTTTGCTATTATCCCCACCACAAGAAGGTCACCAGCCCAAGTGTAACATGCCTGTTTAGACGAATCTGGCTCATTTTCTCGTTTGTGTAGTTGATAGGCGTGAATGAGTGTAAGAACGGAGGCGACGACAGAGTTCGCGAGGACTACAGAAATTAGTTCTGGCATTCAAATAAGGAAATAATATCCTACCTTGCATATGAGTACGAGCGCCTTCCCCTCCAGCACTACCGGTAGATTGCATCGTCAGCTTGGCCTTGGCATCGTGTTTAACCTGTATTCGTCAGAACAGCAAACGATGGTACTGGAAGTCGAACAAACCTTGGTAACTCTTGTACCAATGAGATAGAAGATTATCAGAAGGGCAAACGGTAGATTCCATGGATGTAAAGCATGTGCGGCTGCTGTAATTACGGCTGCAACGATACCTCCAGGAGTTAAACTCTTGTGCGATCCAGCTCGATACACCATAGCCAGGGTGACAGGAATGGCGATAGCGGCCTTCATATTGGCTTATAATATGGATTGATGGTTACTGGAGATTGTTTCGAGGAATTGGTTAGTTCCCGACGGGTGGCCTATCGAAGTTGTGTAAGAACAATGGGATGTAGTGAACTATTGTCTTTCCATTGAGCGAAGCAACAAAGCACGCATCACTAAGCAAGGAAGGGAAAATATTAAGTAAGAAAAAATTGTAGATTTAATTCGTAGATTTCCGGATTTTACCCAAAATGCATTTTCGCTGTTGAATCTCAATCTCAATCTCAATCCAGCATACCTACCTACTTATTGTTATTATATAACATAGAGAGGTACCTATTGACAATAAACATATTCTGAGGGGAATTCTAGTGCACAAATCCGGTAGAAGGTTTTTCCGTGAGGTTAGCAAAACCATCAATAACAAAGCTTAGAAAGCCAAACCTTACTAGAAAAATATCTAATATCCTTCCACTTCCACAATTTCTTATCTTCTTCCCACTTTTACCGTTGAGGAATTGACTTTACACCGATGTGCTAAATATGATATGAATCGGTAAGCTCCGACCACTTCACCGGTAAAGTAGTGAAGAATATATGATGAATCTTTGATATCGATCCCACCGGCAGAAAGGATTTAGGATTACCATCAATCCCTTGGCTTGCATTATCATGAGCGCTGACAGGTAGGCGTGCATATGTAACTGCACCTTCTAAGGTGGGTGACGTTGAGGAAAGCATACCCATACCTCATCGGTCCAAGTGATTAGTGTCAGTATATAATGTGCTTCATTCCCTAAGTTTGTTTCCTTTCTTCGTCCATTTATGCTTCCCAAATTCCATTAGCACAATGGTGCTCATCAAATTATTGGTCACAGTGACTACGTTGATTGTTTCGACAATTGGGAGTCCAAATCCGAAGTACGCAAAGCCTCATTTTAACGCCACAGACTTTGTAGAAAACCAGCTATTGGAGGATCCTTCTCCATACGACTTTCCTATTCTTCAAAATGGCAGTTTGGCAGACAGTGGCCAATTCCCTATGCCACTATGCAATGGTTTTAAGTTGGAAGAAGCTTCAATTGACCAATTACAAGCGGCTTTGTCAAGGGGGAGATTGACTTCGGTGCAGATTGTTATGTGTTATCTGGAGAGGATTTACCAGACAGACGAATATCTCAGGTAAGCTAAATGTGCTTCACTTTGTCGCACCTTGGACCCATCGGCTAAAATTTTTTGATAGGGCTATAATGCAAATAAATCCTGAGTTTATCCAGATAGCTTCTGCACTCGACCATGAACGCAAACTAGGTAACCTCCGTGGACCATTACACGGCATACCATTTCTAGTGAAAGATGTGAGCTTCAAAGAATTCATTCTCTCATGACCCCACTAACAGGTGCCAGAATATTGCTACCAAGGACAAATTAGAAACCACTGCCGGCTCTTGGATGTTGCTTGGTTCTATTGTCCCTCGTGATGCTCACGTCGTGAAACGGCTTCGTGAATCTGGAGCTATTCTGATGGGGCATAGCACTCTCAGTGAATGGGCTGACATGCGGTCAAACTCATATTCTGAAGGCTATTCAGCCAGGGGTGGACAGTGTCGATCGCCATATAATTTAACTACAACGCCTGGAGGAAGCTCGTCCGGAAGTGCATCGGCTGTTGCTGCTAATCTCATCACTTTTACTCTAGGCACTGAGACTGATGGGAGCGTTATCAATCCCGCCGAGAGAAATGGTGTTGTCGGTATCAAGCCGACTGTTGGCCTAACTTCACGTGACGGGTAAGTTATCCGGAATATTCAAAGTGTCCAATGGTCCAGACTGCAGTCCAACAATGAGATTCTTCTCGCTTTTGAATTAGTTTGAAACATGCAAACTATTCGAAATCATGAAGTCATTTGAAAGATCAAATTCATACCTCTTGAGCACCGAAAAGTCTCAAATGGGGCTGCAGTTCAGAGTGTTGGATTACGTATGTCTTTCGATAACCATGTATGTCATGCTAACATTTCCTCAGAGTCATTCCTGAATCCCATAACCAAGACACCGTCGGATGTATCGCTAAAACTGTCCGAGACGCTACCTACTGCCTGGACGGAATTTACGGTCCTGATGCCCGTGACAACTATACTCTTGTGCAAGACGCCCCACCTGGTGGTTACTCCCAATACCTTACCAACAAAACCGCTCTTCAAGGCGCGATTTTCGGACTTCCCTGGCTCAGCTTTTGGAGATTTGCCGATTCGAACCAACAATCCCAATTGCTCAATCTCATTTCTGAGATAGAAGCCGCTGGAGCCACGATCGTAAATGGTACTGAACTTCCATACTGGCAAACCATCATTTCTCAAGATGGCTGGGATTGGGATTATGGCACTACTCGCGGATATTCCAACGAATCTGAATACACTTATGTCGCGGTCGATTTCTACAACGACATAGTTAAATATCTTTCAGAGCTAAATAACACAGATATCCGCACCGTTGAAGATATCGTTCAGTACAATATCGACAATGTTGGATCCGAAGGTGGTCTTCCTGGTGTCCATCCCGCCTTTAAATCAGGACAAGACGGGTTCCTAGCTTCTCTCGCTACAGGCGGTATCATGAATGAAACATACTGGGAAGCCCTCAATTTCTGTCATCGAACAACCCGCGAAGATGGAATAGATGCCGCTCTGTACAATAATGGAACTCAGCTTACTGCGCTATTGGTACCGCCCGATGTTGCCCAAACTTATCAAATTGCGGCACAAGCGGGGTACCCAATGATTACCTTGCCCGCGGGCGTAAGTCCAGTCGACGGAATGCCGTTTGGATTGGCGCTGATGGGAACTGCTTGGAGTGAGGCAACTTTAATCAGGTATGCTAGTGCAATTGAGGACTTGCAGCAGAGTTTGGTGGGCTTGCAACAGAAGAGGACGAGTCCATTGTGGTATGATTACCGGGCCAAAAATATTCCTATCATATAGAGATTTTCGATAGCTATATAAGACGCAAAGTGTCCAAAGACATAATATGAATTTATGATATTAATTTGCTATGTCGACACTTTTCTTGTTTCAAATGTTTTCGATTTCACTTTAATATCTCCACTTTCTTCACACAACTTTCTATTAATTGTTGTTTCAAGTGTCACTTCCAGATCATATCAAAGGGCCTCCTCCACAAATACATCATTATTCTTCGCAGTCCGATGTCAAAATTGAAACTTGGAAGAAAAACTTGATTGCCTTGAACGGTATAAAAAACATTCTCTGGTTTGCGATTAGAATTATTTCTGCAATTATCACTGATCCAGAACCTTTCTATAAGAGTGAAAACAACATTCTACGCCTATAAAAACCAAAGCAAGCCTACACCCATCGCCGTTTCAAAAGTCCCATCCCATCTGCTATTAATGAAATCTTCGCTATTAAGCAGAACTGACTAATAGATTATGAGAAGTCTGTTTGAATAGATAGCCAGCACAGCTCTGAGTCAATTGAAAGAACTCACTCGACTAATTAGTGAAGGATAGATAGGGCAAGACTGGCTTCTTGAAGACTTATGATATGATATCATGGGGTCTGTCGCATGTTAATTTTTTTTTAGGATATTTGTGAATAATTGCTTTTATTTTAAAACTTTAGGTAGAAATATAGTGGAGATATCGTAGGTAAGATTGCTGAATTTGTTGTTTATATACTTGGGTTGTAGATTAGTTATTTATTTAACCAGCCGATAATGCTATAATTAAGGTTAGATGATGTCGCTCGCTATCGCTAAACTTAGTGCAAGTTTAGAAGAATATCATCACAGATCTAACTGAATCGGGCACAAAGTTCCTACTCCTTCTATTCACCTGTATTCTGGAATCATCAATTTCACAATGCCTTGATGCTTCTACATCCATCAGAATGAATCCTCGGCGTCATGATCCTCAGCGCCAGCAGCCTGGGAGTAGGAATCCTAAGCCTACGGACAAATTTTCACCGTTTCCTCACATTCTTCGTATCAAAACATTATCAAAACCACTATCGATGCACTTAAACTTTTGATCATTATGCCTCGTAAGCTGGCATTTAGAATTTGACGATCTTGTTGCATATCTGAATAGGTGGAAGAAAAGAACTATATATACCATGGGTTCCTCCCCACTCCAGATCCGCCCTCAGCTCTTCCACCCTGAGGATCGTCTCGCCCAGCCCTGCCCGCTCAACTACTCGAGTGACCAAATCAAGAAAGCTCCGGAGCTGCATGGTATTAGCATCGTATAGCCATATCATAATACATGGGAAAGGAAGTACTACATATAGCCTTTCCCCAGGTCAAAGGTAGCAAACAGAGGAAGCGAAAGATCTGTAATCTAAAGCTGTCACCTGGCAAAATGCTGAAGTCATGAGAGAGATATGATATTTTGAAGCTGAAGTACTAATTCTCTTCTTTCGTCTTCACTTGCTTTGATACTTGTAGACGTGTAAGTATTTGAAACAGGAAGAATAAACGGTGCTTGCATCTGCTGTATATCCGTGACGGACAAATCTATAAATTCCTAATTTTCCTAATTTCCTCTGACACCTATGTCTTGTTTGGGATAGTTACTAATATTTTGCAGAATAGCATTTCTTCTCATATGTTCAGAGTTTGCATCAAAGGTATTAGCAGTGGTCGTGGATAGGCTTGTGGCACTTTGAATGTATTAAACATTGGGATCTTGGAAGGAGTTTGAACCAGTATGCTTTCAATGAGGACTGCAGTGGGTTGAATTAATGCTTGTTTTGTGGAGAGACCGCCAAGTGGGTGCATTTTGATCGTGAAGTGATCTTTTGAAATTTGAGATTGGCCGTAGTTTTCTGGAATACCTTATATCGTTCTGTGCGAGTTCCGGGATGGAATTGGTTAATCAGCTGAGTCATCGTCGTAGTCGTATTCCTGTTCCTCCTTTCCTTGGTTCCTTCTCTTACTTATATCCGAAGTTTTGGGGAAGGTGTTAAAGACTCAATCCTGGTAACCACACGATGGTTGCTGCAGCTAGATTGGCTGGGAAAAGACGTCCTCGAAACCGCAACTTAGGGAATTGTCGGCTCTTAAACCGTGAATCTTGTCTTGTTCGTCTTCCTCTTGCACTTCTACGTCGACAATGCTTTGCCTGTCTTTCTTCCTTCTTCTGCTCTACATTTTTAAACTCTGCAACCACACTCAACATATAAATTTTTCTGGTCCACAGTCTTTAACCCTTTTCAATTCAGTTTTGAGAAAATTGAGATATCGATCCTCACAATCATTATCCGAGAGGTTATCCACTGATAGTTCCCCTTTATCCCTAAGCGCCCAACACTCGCCGTCTCTCCCGAGCTTCCCCGAGCACACAGGCGCATATCAGTTTTCCTGAGGTCTGGCAGTTAAGTTTATGATCACAGCCACCGACGATTCCAAGCTTGACCGTCCAGTTTGCTTAAATAATGCTCTTATCACTCGCATAATAAGAAACACATCGCTCTAATAAAACTAAGTCGTCTTCAACCGCGCCTTTCAACTTCTTACACCACTAGAATCGATACAAAGCCGAGAAGCTGCGAGACCAACTCAAACTGACCACAGCCCATATAACAATATGTAGACGATCAATTGTATAGCATATAACCTGTAAGACAAAATGTTGAATAATGCTTGCTTTGAAATTTGATTGGACAGTCCTCGGGTATTAGTTTCTTGCGGAATTTACATTGAGGTTCGCTGTAACAATTGATTCACAATAAAAAAAATGGATTCGTGATCGGTTCGATTGCTCCGATGGTCACGACATGTAATTTTGTGAAAAACGTAGAGTGAGAAAATTATGTGCCTTTAATTAGAGCCCCCAGCATGTATGATGTATGCTTCAATGGATGCTAGCGGCTAAACGACCAAGGTCTAACCATATCTCGTACCAACATGAGAATGGTCAAACTTGTGTATGATTATAGGTAGTATTGGGCAACACTACTCGCATTGGCCTGGCTCTAACATCCCAGCCTGGAAGAGTTTACGAGCGGGTGATGACACAAAGATACGCGGCCTGCTAGGTTCCAAATCCCAAATTCGTCCTAAAGGGTGCCTTTCACATCTTTCTGAATTCTGTAATGAATCCTTTGAACGGTGTAGAATTTCATTCATAAATAAAAGAGATGCACATCTTTGATACCGAAATTCAAATCAAAACGGACCCAGAAAAGGCTAAAAAACGTTCTCTGATTGATGAGGCCAAGAGCACCCATTAAAACTTTGTTTAATTTTGCCGATTCTGAATTTGAGAATTATCAGAGTTGACTCATGGAGTTTGGGAGAGCATAATTTGCTCACAAAACATTTGGTGGCCGGCGATTCAAGATGACTTTTCGGATTACTGTAGACAATATCGAAAGGTTTATAGAAAATGGAACACTAAGAGTTCTAGCCTCAAAATGAGTATCGAAGTTGATGCTTTAGTGTTCAAGATGAATACAAGCATCGTACTGTATTGTAATGACACCAGCCATAACATAAAGACGCAAGGAAAGAGAAAGTCTCGCAAACGACTCTTTTATCGTAATTATTTCGCAGTCGCGTCGAGATATATCCCTGTTAAGGTCGAGGCGCAACGCCAGCATCCAATGTGGCCGAGTCTTGAAGACCAACCCGCGCGTTTTTAGTCTAGCATAGGATGAAAGGGCGCAACTGTGAAGCATTCAAGGTAAGATTTCTTCCAGCGAACAGATTTTAATCCACTGCAAACTAAGGCATTCATGACTGGAGTTTGCTAGCTTGAGCTTCTTGGTTGGATCTTCGCGGTCTCCTCGGCTGCCTGTCTGTTTCCAACGGGAATCTTTTCTCTAGTCCACAAGTATTACACTTTCGAACCAGCACATCAGCCCAGGGTTTCTTTCCACCCTTACTTTGATTCTCTATTTGAGCAGTACACGTTTTTCCTTCCATCAACAAAGTTTGACAATTCTTACAAATAGAGTGCTTCATGTCAGGCGACATCCGCATTAATCCTTTCAGAGATACTGAGCGGAGATCTGTAATCAACCGACGAGAGAGAGGGTGATATAATCCCCTATTGATATTTGCTTCGAACTTTGGCTCAACCTCCATGACATCCTCGACTGGCGAACCCAATGTGTTTTCGACGGTTGGTCGTTTTTGGCTTTCATCATCTTGCAAAGCCAGATAAGTCGCTGCTTGGTAGAGATATGATATTCTGCTATACAAGACTTTGTTTGGTATTTTAGATACTCCTTTTGTAGGTTGTGACTTGGCCATTGTGGTTTAAACCAAAGATTGAATTATGAACAGTTTAAATAAAGGCTCAAAGGTCAAGAAAGATACAGCAACGAATCTTTTGTGAATTAAGGAAGATTTGATAGGTGCAGTATAACTGGTAATATATTGCATTAGGTAAGCTCATGAAAAATAATTAGCGTGAAATTGAAACTAAGCTATCTTTACACGTGATATAATCTTTAGCGGAAATTGGAGCCGCGCCGACAAAGCAAAGCAATCCCTTTAGTCGCGCACTCACCCATCTTTCTTTCAACACCTTGACCTCCATCCATCTCAATTCTTCTCACCACGTCTTAGATCATCACGATCTAACTCTTAATTCATTTATTTCTTCTCTATTCTTCAATCACTCCTAACAATTTTCAGCAAGAATAACGACGACCAAGATACGCGATCAACTTTACCTTTCAACAGAAACAACAAACCGAGCTTCTAACTAATAAAATCGTCAAAATGTCTGCCGCCGAAGAAGATTTGATCGATTATTCCGATGAAGAGCTCGCAACAACAGAGGCACCGGCACCAGCTGCTGGCGCAAATGGAGGTGTCAAGGGTGACTCGGGAAATTTGACGGTGTCTGGAAATGCGGCTGCGGCCAAGAAGGGCAGTTATGTTGGTATCCATTCGACTGGTTTCCGCGAATTTTTATTGAAGCCGGAGCTTCTACGAGCCATTTCCTGGTGCGGATTCGAACATCCTTCGGAGGGTTAGTCATAACTTTCATCCCTAAGCTCCATCATTGTCCTTCTCGCAGCGCGTCCGTCCATCTCGCAAGCAAGAATGAATACTCTCTGGTCAAAGCTTCAGCCAGTTACGAGCGATCCTGGAATGTCTCTACCGGTCCGATACAAGACTCGGAGTGATGGCAAACAAATGCGTTAGGCGAGAATCTCGAGAGAAAGCGGCGATATTATTGCTGGCAAGATTGTAGGAGATACGTTTAAAGTGCATGCCGAGAGACTTCCAGGATCGACTCGGAATCGACGCCTTCCTTATTGTGTTTGTGTAAGGTTGACGATCTGCGCCTTCAAAGGCAAATATCGGTCTTATACTTCGATCTGTGAAATCTCGGTGTTGCGTTGTGGATGTATTTGCGTAGATGGACGGACTTGCAATTTCTTGCACCTGATTATACATTTGGTCACTTAATCTAACTTCGGACCGATCACTACAGTTCAGCAAGTCTGTATTCCCCAAGCGATTCTTGGAACAGACGTCCTCTGCCAGGCCAAATCTGGTCTCGGTAAAACCGCCGTTTTCGTCCTCACAACTTTACAACAAGTCGAGGTAGTCGCCGGTGAAACATCCGTACTCGTGATGTGCCACACTCGTGAATTGGCCTACCAAATTCGAAATGAATATCAACGCTTCTGTCATTTCATGCCTGATGTCAAGATTGGTGTTTTCTATGGTGGAGTTCCTATTAGCAAGGATGTCGAGGTATTGAAGAATCCAGAAACACATCCGCACATCATCGTCGGTACTCCAGGTCGATTGAACGCTCTTGTTCGGGACAAATACTTGCGCCTCAACAGCGTCAAGGTTTTTGTTCTCGATGAGTGTGACAAGATGTTGGATCAAATTGGTAAGTCTGAGTACAAAGTCTCCAGATGCACAATGTTGATTTCGTTATAGATATGCGTCGCGATGTTCAGGAAATCTTCAGAGCCACACCACCACAAAAACAAGTCATGATGTTTAGTGCCACTCTTTCTCAAGAGGTTCGACCTATCTGCAAGAAGTTCATGCAGAACCCTCTCGAAATCTACATTGATAATGAGACGAAGCTTACCCTTTATGGTCTTCAACAATATTACATCAAGTTAGAGGAAAGAGAGAAGAATAGACGTCTTAATGAATTGCTAGATGAGCTTTCCTTCAACCAAGTTATCATTTTCGTCAAGAGCACTGTCAGAGCCACTGAACTTGACAAGCTCTTGCGCGAATGTAACTTCCCATCTGTTGCTATCCACTCAGGTGTCAGCCAAGAGGAACGGTATGTTTTATAATATCATGAAGAATTGTGCATTGCTGACACATGAGTAGTATCAAGCGTTTCAATGACTTCAAGGATTTCAACAAGCGCATCTGTGTTGCTACCGATGTGTTTGGTCGTGGTATTGATGTCAACAAGATTAACTTGGCCATCAACTACGATCTTCCACCTGATGCAGATTCGTACCTTCATCGTGTTGGTCGTGCTGGTCGTTTCGGAACCAAGGGTTTAGCCATCTCATTCGTCAGCAATGAGGCAGACCAAGAGGTTCTGAAGGCTGTTGAGAAAAGATTCGAGGTTGCACTTCCGTAAGTTAACCCCTGCGCCTCCTCATCCGCTACTCGGGCCTTATCACATTACATTACCAATGCTGACAAATTATAACAGAGAGTACCCTGAGGGAGGTGTAGATTCCGCCGCGTACACCAAGACTGACTAGGTGCTTGGTACCTTTGCGCCGGCCAAAAGATATTCTCTACACTTTTTTTCATATTTCGGCTAGCAGCGCCGATTGTTTGTTTGGGTTGTGTTATTTTAAGAAGTCATTGCAATACGAGAAAAATCATGATTTTTTTTACGAAATTCCTTTTTCGCCATTTGTTTATTTGGAGGAATTGACCTCTAGTCATGGAAATTATGAGATAAATTGTGCCTGGAGGTTCATAGCTAGAGAGGTTGGGCAATGATATGATGGGTTGTGGCTAAAGCAACGCAATGGGAAAGAAAGCAAGTTAGCGCGAATATTAGGTGCAATAGAAAAGTTTCTTTGATGTGTGTTTATGCTTTTCGTCTTATATACTCTGAGGGCCCTGTAGTGAAATAGATAGCCTTGATACCAACGTTGTGATGCATCATTTATCCATCATCTCATACATGGTGCTTGATCATTTGAACTCCCATGATTATCCGAGCTGGATTAACTATCTTGACCAGAATGGGTCTATGAGCTTATTCGAATGTATGCACTCATTCCTTAACCAATCTTCCTATCATCACTTAAAACTTCACCATCCTAAACCTCTCTCCTCAAGTCCTCACTACAATTCCCTCTAACCCAAACCGACCGATTATCAGACATTTCAGCGTCCCCAAGTATCTCTCTTTCACCCGGCCATCCAACCTCTTCCTTTCCTTGCAATAGCCTCTCTACATCCCTAGGACATCGATTTATCTTCTGTCGAAATCGTGGATTCCGGGTGGTATTATCATAGTATAACTAGAGACTTCACATATAATCTATGACTCGTGTGGGCTTGTGCACTCGCAACTTACATTTGACAGTTGCTAGGTAGAAACGTTAATTTTCATCTCGGTATCATTATCAAACATAATATCAAGATTAGCCCGGAAGATCGCGGTAGGATTATCTTGTAGTTAAATGAATTGATAGCTGCATTTGCCAATTGGCGAGCTGGTTTATATATTTGGGGGAGAGCGACTGCGACTACCTAGTGTCTTACCCAATACCATCTACTATTATTAGACGAGCCGTGGATTAGACGAGCCGTGGAAACGAGCGAATTGAAAAGAATAGATATAGGTATACTCGTGAGCAAATTAGACAGAATATAGATTCATATAGAGGTCCTTCTCTAATTTGTTGTCTTGAAAGGTAATACTGCAGAGATTGACCATGTTCGTGTCAGATATGATGAGGTTGATGTGTTTTGATTGGGAACATCCATATCATGTATAAAATATTACACCTGAATGAGGTACATACTGGTAAGGATCTGTTTCTAGGCGCTATTTACCGATATTCTGTGAACTCATGAATCTGTAAGCCAGATTTGAATGATGCCTACAAGAAGTCCAGAGATTTTGGACGCCGTTGCTCGTCAGTCGAAACTCAAAAGACTGAGAGTTCTCTTATCTTCTTGATCCAATATTTATTAACCAGTGCTTGCTACACTATCGATATCATATCTAGCAATTCAAATTGCCTGTTGAAGCTACCTGGTAAACGCTCAGTCACTTTTTACTCTCCAATCAATGCAGTGTCCAGAATGTCCCTCGGAACTTCTGAACATCGTTGAACCACAGGCTTTCTTTCATGCACCCCGGTCATACCATACTTCAAAGCAACGGCAAGAAAAAGGTAGAAATTTGCAATTGCATCTGCGAATCGGAGCTCACATTAAGAGCCTTTAATTATTCGCACAGACATATCACGATTCATCGTACCCGAGTCAACGATCTCTCCAGCCCCATCCTCTTTGACACCTTTAAACCCGTCATAATTCACTATTCCAGAAACGGCTATCACACGTAGCTTTTCAAGAATGCCCACCAAGAAGTTATCTTTACTATTTTTCAAGCCTATACTGAATATGCAACCCATTTATTGTCTTGAATGAGATTGGCTTTGGCGTTGTGGTTGCTCTTACTCCATACTACGCGGCAATTACACGTATTTCTTCACAGACGAAAAGTAAACCATCAATCGCTTACATGGGAACGTTCTCTGTCAGCCCAACATCAAGTTGATGCGGCTCTTCGCTGTGAAAGTGATACACTCCGATGTCGATTTTCTCCACAGCATAGCAGAACTCTCCCATGATCTTGATTCTTGGGCGTGTTGCAGAGTATGCTTGAATTCCTACAGTGGCTCACTGTCGTGTCGATTGATTTGCGTAGGGCTCGAAGAATCCGTTAAGAAGTGCGAAATCTATCTCAAACTTAATGAGGAATCTTGAACTGTCGTTTCCTCCAATCTCTGGTAAAATTTGTTAAAGGTGACGAGGAAACTGCAAGTAGGAACTGTCTTCTCCATCGGTAGCTATGGAATACATTACAGATGTGTGACCGGGAGTAAAGCTGCACAGCAGTAATGAGTTCCCATCAGGATGAACTGACAACCGCATGGGTCTTGCAGATTCACATTTTGGGGCAGCCTCAATGGGAATAACCGTACCAGATTGATTGATTCAATAAATACTTATCCCAGTAGCTACAATCAATATCTTTGCCGAACGAGACAGTGACAAATTTTGGGTGTAGCAGTTTTGAAAAATTCGTCCATCCAAACTGGATAAATTTGAAGTCGAGGTTCTCTAGAAGGAATTTGTTCAACTTTCCCACTGAGGGAGGTAAGTTCTCTAATTCTGACATCTTGATTATATATTTGTAAATTAGAACTTGAGATTCTGGGCATGGCTACCAATTGCACACCTACTTATCTACAAAAGCAAGATGAACATGCCAGGAATTCCAAAAATGCCTAGTGTGTCAGTCTATTTAGATAGTATGTAAGGCTACAGGACTTTGAACCAGTTAAGGAGTCTGATAAAGTTACCGTTTTCATCACTTCAGAAGCACATTATGAATCCATAGAAGCTCAGAATATCTGGGCATTTGGGATGAAACTACGTAGTATTACAATTCATTCAATGCATATTAATATTGCATATATCGCACGGGGTATGTAGCACATAATCATTGTAATTTTCCAGCCGAACTATAAATCTATATTGTATCGTATCAAGCAAAATGAAGCGGAAGTTCTCCAACTTATATCAGAAAGCATCTTCAAGACGCCGCGATACTCACCGATCGTCGGAAAGGAACTCTCTCAAGAAGCGTGCGAGAAGCGTCTTCAAGTGATCGGAAGCTTTGCACCAAGAGCCAATGAGATACGAATCAGAGACGAGCGAATAGGCTTTGAGTGGGTGCTGAGCTTTTGTTATGCGAGAGAAATTCAGGAATTGCACAGTTTGGAGATGAGCTTAAATATGATACGCGAGTCAACAAAAGACTTGCAATGGCCATAATCTGGAACTTGAATCTTGATGTGAAGAATCGTCCGAAAACCCAATACCTCTAATACCTAGGTAATATATAATCTGTAACGTCAATTGGCTAGTAGTACTTGATCTACACTTACAACCTTATATAAATTTATTCTCGCAATTCAATAAAACTGTCATCCTCGGGAAGATTCCATAGATACTATCCTGGCTATAAACACTTGATACTCTACTCCTTCGTAGACATCACTCCAGGCTCGTAGCGGTACGAACTTCCTACTATTCTCGCTCTCATTCATTCATCAAACAAAGCAATAGCACAATATATCACATACAACTACAGGCTAGAGCCACAACATTCTACATTGGTTTGATAGAAACGAAGGTCCACACCCGAGATAATAAGATAATAAAGCTTCATAAATTCATATCCATCCAGACGATGTCGCGATCCTTAAAGATGAAATATCCCCCTCCTCCCCCCATTTAAATCCAAATCCCTTGCTCACAATAATAAAATCACCGAGCTCATACATCCAGCCTGATACTATAATATAGCCAGATTATCTATCTACTATCTACAAAATATATATAATAAAAAAGATCCCAAGCCTCATCCAAGATTTAATTACTCAGGATTTATTTATTTATTTATTTAAAAATTATTCTAGTTCTTATACAAGTCCAAACACAACAGAAGATAAATTTTCAAACCAAGAGACATATTAAATAAACTAGAAGAATAATATATAAAGTATACTCGAGTGAGTATATAATACAAACACAATTCTATTACTTTATCTTTCCAATTTAAATTCTACTTAGATAGATAGGTAGATACCCCACTATCAAGATTCGATCACCTTAGACACGCGTAGACTTCAACATGTACACACACCTGAAAAATCTGAAGTCTACAGTCTAATACTACGCAGTTTTATCCTAGCCCTGGATCGAAAATAGCCAAATACAGATCCCCGCCTCTCAAAAAAACCCCCCCCCCCAAAAAACCAAGAACAAGCACAACCCAATCCCACCGAGCAACTCGCGCTCACCCAGACTTCACATCTATTTCTTAACCTAACAAGTTTATTCTACTCTGAAGAAGAAGAAGGATATCCTCGACATCGCAACAGAGCAACTGAACAACTGAAAAGACAGCCAGAAATCACAGTATACATAACCTACAAATTTCCAGAATCCTACTGCGAATCAATCACCTTTCGCAAAATGAGTACAATTGTACCTATTAAGTAATCTCACAAATCAAATTCTCAAGGAATCATAGCCACAGCTCACTTGAGCCTGGCGGATACTTGCCGTGATTCCATGCAGTTCGTGTGGTAACCTATAAACTAGACGAGGAAAGCCGCATCGAAGATATACGTAATGGAACAAGTTCAATTTTCCTCACGTCAGATTAGATTCTCGTCTTAAGTCTTAGTGGAACGAGTTTTGATCTCAGATTTGGTCGAAATTGTCCAGTTTAATTAAGCACCACAGACATCCCATCCCCAATGCCCATTTAAGCACAACAACAAACGCGTCAAAGTTTCAATAGCAGAGCTCCAACGAGCATCCAAATCAAATCAAACCATGCGATCCAATACCGAAAGATGGAGTATCCTCCTCCCCCAGGATGGATATTATACTTTTGACAATCCCGCGGTCCTTTCGACAATTCATGCATGTCATCATTCATGTCATTGGGCAATAGCCGATTGAATCAAAAGTAATAAAAACAATAAAAGTAATAAATAGATATACAGAGAACTCTATCTCTCTATACATATTACATATTACATAATACATATCAACCATTCATTATAATTTATTCTGCGTTGAAGATAATCGTTAAGTATCGATTCGGTTAGAATAGGGTAATACAATCAAACTATCACGTAACAGGAGTGTTGGTCTTTGTTGTGATTAGGGATGATGATTGATTATGTATAGTACTATACTTCACATACTATTCACATAGTACCACCAAGGATTTTGGAACTCCAAAGTTATTTCCATTCTCTGCTTTACCTATTCCCCTCTTCCTCACTCTACTCTCACCGAAGCCAATTCTTCATCGTAGGGGTCATATCTCCTTCTCGCACCTCTATCATTCTCTATCTACTTTATCCTCCATTCTTCATTTTCTTTCACCTTTTGTTTGACTCCTATGTCACTTACACTAATAAACTACGCCTACTTTCGGTTTTCAACCGCTATTCTGAGAGTGACTTGAATAAAACAAGCGAATGCTAATATTGTGTATTTGCAGAAAAGAGTAGAGGAGAAAGAGGTATGCGAGGAATACCGCAAGAGGAGTGAATCCAAGTGAATCCGCAAAACAAATAAGCACGCCGTAGCCAAACCAATACAAAGCAGGTCAAATTTCGATATAGCGGGGCGCGAACAAGCGTAAATCAATATAGGATAAGATGCTCTAATTCTGCCGTATGATCTTGAAAATGGAAGATATACATGTAAGATCATCCATTTCTCACACTATTCAAATTTGAATCAAGGAATGAAATTCCTTGCCGATAGATCAATTGAGCAGCATGAACATAGACCTCTTCTCGCATCCTACGACCAATAAAATCATTTCCCCATCCGCGCCACAGGCGAACAAAAGAGGAGGTGGCTTTCCTGCCTACAACGTGCATACCACCTAACGTTACATTGATCCACCCCGTCAAACGATGACAACTAGGCATTCCTGCCTGCCCTTCACCTTCTAACGTTCCGACGGCAGTGGAAAATGTTTTTTCTTATAACATGATGACCCGGTCGGAGATTGGATCAACTCGTGAGCAAGGGGTTTAAAATACGGACATCTCTGAGATGCCTCTGTTTGTTAAAGGATTTTGTAATTCGTACTATCCTTGGCATTTGTTTTCGTAAACAACGAAATGCTACTATTGTGCCACACGTAGGCTGAGAAGGGGCGCGTAGTTGAAAACGCTGAAACGAAGAGATACTACATATACACGGTGAATGTGAATGCATGCACGTGAAGTTGTACTAATATGTCATTGCTACTGCCACTTTCAGAGCAGGAAAAGTGTTTGCAATATAGTATACTTTGCCTTGCAAGTTGTGTACGAGTTTGCTTTAACATTGAGATTGAAAATTCTTGGTATCGAGAGAATGAGAAACCTTGTTTCTATATTTCCTCCCTGTATATACTGCACTACAGTAAGAAGGGTATTTCGGTGAGTAGATGATGCCAGCATGAAGATAAGATAAGCATGAGATTGCGAGCTGCATGGTAATTTTGCAAGTAAGCCAGAACATATGACGGTACCTAAATTTCTTGCTGTACGGAATCTACGGATGTATCTAAAACGTCCGAGCCCAAGTCGTGAGAGTGACAGTAATTTCGGAAGATATGTTCTTGATCTCCAATGGGATCCTTGGGTATGAATTTCTCCCTGCTCTTAAACATCTTGGCGAACTTGCCTTGGCAGATAGATTGGATTTTTATTTTCTTCCATCATAACCTTCGGTTGCACCTGAAGAGCATTCAAATCCTTAAGCGTGACTTGACTGATTAGTAAAGGAAAAATAGTAATCATGGTTGCTCGGACGCAACAGTGTGAAGTCCTGCTTCGTATGAACCTTGAAATATCGGTCGTTATGTCGTATGGATCGTGTTGCGGTATTTGAATGGTTGGGTATAACAAGAACTTGAGGCATTCAAGATCGTTAGGCCTGGAAGATTGTGGTGATGAGATATGTTTATTAATCTGCAAGGTGGAAACAATGGCACACATCTCTTTGAATTGGAACCCAATTGAGAAGAAATTCCGAGGATGAGACCAATAGGAAAAAGCTCCAGCAGTAGATGTGGTGTATATTTCTCGTTGCCTAATTTCAATTTCCTATATTGACTTGCGAGCCTTAATGTTGCATACGAAGCGACAGCAGCATCAATGACACACTGTACTGTAGATCTGTCTGATTCATTGGGTTGACTCAAAATAGAAACTCGAATATCCAATATCCAATATCTTTTACATCAAAAACTGTGCAATGTGCATCCGCAGCCCTAGGCCAGCCAGTGGTCGGTCAGATCGACATGTTTTATCCACAATGATACATGCGCACCCAAAGAAAATTGAGAGCAGGATGGTCTTCCTTGGTCAGCCCATGATATGAATTCCACTTTTTATCTCAGAAGTTTATTCATAGTGGCTCAGTTGCTTTAGAATGCGTCAAATATATGGAGAAAAAGGTTCTAGAGATGCAAATGCTTCTGATCTCCTTCTCCTTTTCCCGAACTATGAAAATATGGAGCCTTCTATTTCATAAATCGATCGATTTTTTTTAGCTGGCTGAATTAAATGGAGTGTCGTGCACCGCAATTAATTCTTGTTCTGGAAAACTGTTGTCGTGGAGCATGCGAGGACCATTCGATTGATTCTTCTAAGACAAGATGTTGGTTCTACAGCCGACTTGTATACATATCTGTCTCATCGTTATGGTACCATTGGATATGTATCAAGGCAGAACTTTAAATTGCAGAGATTTGACCAAACCAAGCATCCGGACCTTCCGCTCTTCTCTGATAGAAGATACGCCTGTTAAACCAGTGTGGACATTATTATCAACGAGAATACCGGCTTTCTATAGATCCCTGTTGTGCTCTATGATACCTGCATGTTGTATTTCAGGTCGACCAGGGTTTTGATAGTCCTTGTCTCTCCCTTTGCAAGCTCGCACAGACGATCATCTCATCATCAATACCCCCTTGTCCTCAAATATAGATTATTGACCCAAAGATTCGAACTTTTGATTAATTGCTGTCGACTGAGCCTTGCCCATAATCCAAGACATAGTGATTATCGCAAGGTAGGAATATCTCTCTGGAAGTATGGGAATCAGAGCGTGAAATTCGCAAGGACGAACTTTGGCACGATCGGCCATTGATATCAACGGATGTGGACGTCGCGAGGTTTGTAGGTCGAGTTCGCAGTTAAGGCACAGTGCCAGTGAGTGCTAAGGAAAGCAACGCATCGCGGACGCTATCGATTTGACGGCCATCAAAGGAAAGGGTTTGACAAGGAACGTGTTGCGAGCCGCGGGCCACGGACCGCTGGCATCCAAGAAAGATTATTGTCGTGACATCAATTGTGATTATCGTCGGAGTTCCGTTGGGCCTTGATAGTTGAGAAATAGGTAGCCTATCTTCAAGTCGGTTTAAAAGTTCGTACTTCGTACTGTAATTGACGAGTGGGAGACCGAAGCCTCGAGAATTTTTTGGCTATTCGGTGTGGTAGAGAACCCTGTAATCGTAATCTTGTATCTGCACAGCCTTTCGGTGGTGGAAGCCTCTCTCCCTGGTCCTGCAGTCACTCCAGATTTGTCGATTGCCATCTCATCCAGAAGAGTATCTCTTTCTGACATCGAGCCTCCTCCTAAATGAACTGGATGTAAACGAGTAAACAGCCAGAACTCTAGCACAGCCTATGTTTCGAATAAAGGGGCTGCTGCAATCCATACAAGCGCTTACAAAACAACATGACCCTCTCTGATCAGGTCAACTTTAGGGATTTTTTAAAGTTTGATGTGAAGTTCTGGAATCATTCCATTCACACTTTGAGTGAAACTCACTCCCATCAGATAACAACCTGACGCTAAAAATTGGAGAGGAACCAAAATATAATTGTGATGAAGCTTTCCGGCTTGAAGTTCCCGTTATATTCGTGGAGATCTCGCTGGTAGATGGATACTTTTGAACTACTGACTGTACCAAACTACCGAGTAGTTAGCCTTCCCAATTTTGGCCGTTTCTTTCAGACTCGGCTTCCGTAGTTGATATTTAGGGGAATCTTAGAACAAACCCGACTCTACAAGGTTACCTTTCACTCTACTCCGTACGAGCCTCTAGATACCTTGGTACATCTTCATGATTGTCTATGGAAAATGAAGATGTCACTGATTGTCAACACAGATCTCAAATCAATGGATGGTCTATTATTCCAATTGAATCGTTATCGCTATCTACAATGCCAATTCTTGGCGAGAGGTAGGTAGGTAGGTACCTTGGGTACTTCTCTCGAGCTCCTCCACATCATTCATTCATTAGACTGACCGACGGACTTTGACTGACCTGGTCTGAATCCATCCTCACCCGCCAAAGTCGTTACTTCCCGCAATAACATTGTTAGCCTCTGCGGGAACAAGAGCAGTGGCGCAAGGCGTCTGTTGTATCAACTCTCAGGCGGCATTCACTGTAGCGTAGAGGTGAAAAACTCGGACTTTTCGAAGTGTGTTTATATATATATATATATATATGGGTATATAGGTATATAGGTATACTAGGTATGTGTATGTAGTGTAAATGCTACCATCACCGTCCCATCGCTTTCCTCCTCCCCCAAGACATTCACGGCCTTGATCTTGTAATTTTAACAACACGAAATGCTTAGATATTTATGCCATTTTCCTTTCATTTTGTTGACCGGGGGGAGGGGATGTAAATACTGGTGTCTTGTATTAGAGTTTTCATATCAAAATTATCATTTTTGCTGGGAATTATAGTTCGTCTGTTTTGCTGGGTATCGTCGGGTCCCTCATATGCTTTCTGTAGCTGCAATAGTAATCATAATTATAGAGTTTCCTTTTCTAGCCTCCTCAGCAGCGAGCATGTAACTGCAGTGACCAAGCAACCTTAAATTGATAAATTAGTATTATAGTCCGGAATTGTTGCTAAGTTCAGT
This sequence comes from Sclerotinia subarctica, assembly GCA_025389085.1. Lineage (NCBI taxonomy): Eukaryota > Fungi > Ascomycota > Leotiomycetes > Helotiales > Sclerotiniaceae > Sclerotinia > Sclerotinia subarctica. Next base: position 1,327,706 of record QRFI01000007.1, read on the forward strand.
AGGTACCTAGCAGCTGCTTAGCACCTACTTACGACCCTACCTTACGACCTTACGACCATCGACAGGTAGGGGGAACCATATTTACATGGCATTGAGAAAATAAACAGCCTCTCTCTCTATCTCTCACAAGTCAACAACCACATCTTGGCACCAGCAGAGATTCATCCTTTTTTTTTTATCAAGGGAGAAAAAATCTTGGAGAAAGGGAACAAACAAACCGGTAGGAAGCAAAAGTTTCAGGTTTCAGCGAGGGAAGGAAAAATAAGCGGAGAAAAATAACAAACTCAACTCGACCGCATTCGTTCCCAGTTCTCCATCATCTCTTCTGTCAGCGCGATCCAAAACAGCATCGGAAAAGCTTCACTTCAACTTCACTCCAACTTCACTTCAACTTCACTTCAACTTCACTTCAACTCCACTTTATTATTCTTGATTTTTTCTTTCCCTCACTCACTCCATTCTTGTCAACCTCACACACAGCCTTCTTCTCTCCTCTCTTCGCACACACAACCCCTCTCTGGCTTTCTCTCTCTCACGATTTCTGATGCTCCATGATCCACGACCCACGTATTCCAGGGATTATTCAGTTCAAGGAACACACTGGGTCCACCAATCCACCTACCAACTCTACAGCACGTTCCGTAGACTGTTGACCAATCCGACACGTTTTTTATATGTGTAGCATATGAAAGTACACGAATTAGACCTTTACGAAGAGCAGATTAGACCACAAACCACGCCAACGTCTGCTACGCCTACCTTCTATGCTACTACGGAGTACGCCTTTTTTTTTATCCTCGCAAAGTTCGTTTCCTCCGAACCCCCCATCCGCAATCCCCAACACCAAGACCAATACCAATACCAATACCAATTCAAAATTCAAAATTCAAACCCACCTTAATAAATAATCTACACTCTTTTTCCCCCTCTACTGTTTTAGCAGATCCAGTTATTCACGGTCCTAATTTCACCCAATCCAGGTCTATCGAAAAAGAAAAGACTCAGTTGAAGAATTCGGTCTCTTCAGGCCCTTACGCTCGTTTTAAGCAACAAAACTAGGTTTCTCGAAAATAAACCTCAAATCCCCACCTACGCCGCCTGCCTCAATTTGGCACCGAGACAGGGGAAATAACAAGACTGCTGGGAAAGCAACATACAATTTCACCATTAGTTTTGGGTTTAGGAGTGACTCGGTATCTCAAAAACGAACCAGGGGTCGGCAGAGTGAGCTGCTTAATCTCAAACTTCGTTCAATACTAGACCACCCTTGGCCAAAGATGGCTCCCACTCCTCCCCGTCTAAGAATTCTATCAGGTTTGTCTAATGCAAATGTCCTTTATTTCCTACTCCACTTTATATCGCGCTAGTTGAACGCCCATCTCCCGTCAATATCTTCATTTTTCTTGTTGTCGTGGTTCAGCGTGTGCGATTTCGTGCATTTTCTACATCGTCGCCGTCAAAATGGGAGGCAATGAACTAATCAGTGTGTGTACAGTCGGTGGGAATGCTGTTTCGGCTTTCTTGTCCTGGAGGCTTCAAGCCACCAACGCTTGCGATGTGACATTGGTGTGGAAATCTGGGTTTGATGCCGTCTATCAATACGGGATATCATTCAAGTATGCCACCGCATCAAATGCATCTAGAGCAATCAACTGACCATTCCCCAGGTCTACTTCTTTTGGCAACGAACGATTCAAACCACGGCATGGTATGCTATTCATTACCCACTCCAAAAAAAAAAAGCGAATGCTGATTTGTCACATCTAGTTGTCCGCACTCCCGAAGAAGCCGCCAGTAATAAAGATGGTCCTTTCGACTACGTTTTGCTTTGCGTAAAAGCCCTACCAGATGTATACGATCTCGCCGCGGTCATTGAATCGGTCGTCACACCACAGCATACATGCATATTAGTCAATACGACACATACGCTGGGTGTCGAGGCTCATCTCGAAGCGAGGTTTCCAAGTAATGTTGTATTATCACTTGTCTCCGGAGCTGAGATAGTGCAATTGGGAGCGAGCGAATTTGAGCATAAAGGTTCCACCGAGATATGGGTTGGACCAGCGACGAAGAACCCTTCGATGCCTAGCACTATACAAGGAGATATGGCTGAGGCGCTGGCGATGACTTTGAGTGGTGGACAAGTAGACTGTCATGTTTCTTCAAACATCATGCAACAACAGTATGAGAGGATGATTGGGTAAATTTTCATGGAGATCCTTCCAGGCTGAAATCCTTGCTAATATTCATTCGCAGACCTATAGCTTTTCATCCACTGAGCGTAATATTCGAGACGCCATCCCACGCTGCGTTACTCGAGAAAGTTGGCGTGAGGTCCATGATTTCAGAGTTATTTGACGAGTTGGTCAATCTTGCCCAAGCACAAGATTGTTCATTCCCCCCAAACTTCAAAGAAAAGATTATGGAGGATATGACAAAACCTTCCGAGGCTAACAGTATCATGTACCAAGACTATGCTGCTAAGCGACCCATGGAGGTTGAGACTTATCTTGGATCTCCCATAAAACTTGCCCAGCTTGTTGGTGTCAAGGTCCCTCGCATAGAGACTCTCTACCCAATACTCCACAATCTCAACATTGTCAACCAACAAAGGAAAGAGACCGGCCTCGCCCCGCAACCTTCTCCTCTAGCTCCACCCATGAGAATGTCATCCGCACCCCCTCCTAGACCTATGATGAATGGAGGTCCACCGGGAAGCGCTGGTAGAGGTAGAGGACGTGCACCATCTATGGGCCCTCCACCGGGTATGCGACGTGGACCAGGTGGTCCGCCAAACGGTTTCGGCCGACCTCCAAATGGAATCCCCCAATCGCGAAATCAGTCGAGGCGAGGTTCTCTAGAAGGTAATGATCTCGAAGAGTTTAGTCACTTGGTCTTGTACGATGATATTCCCGAAGGTGGAGAATCGCCTTATCCTGCTGAAGCTGGCGGTGGTGAAATTGCTCTCAGAGAGCGCGAATTAATGCTTAGACAACGGGAGCTTGCTCTTCGGGAGCAGGAGATGCGCATGCGTCAGGGTGGAGGTGGAGGTGGAGGTGGAGCCCCACCTAGATCCCGTCGAGGCCCATCCACACCTTCGGTGCGAAATGGGGGATTCGACGACGACGATGATGATGATTACTACGTTGACCCTGCAGACGCTCCTCCGGTCCCTCTCATCGATCCTGACAATTTTGACATGATGAGCGTTACATCACGACGAAATCGCGCGAAACCTGGGCCGAGTAAACAACAAATCCGTGCTAACCCCGAATACGATAATGGTCCTCCTCCCCGTCGAGGCGGCGGATTTTTGCGTGGTAACCTCCCTCGAAATCGTTCCAGCGCGAGAATAATAAGCCAAGTGCCTGGCTTACACGACAACATAATGGATGATCCCTTGATGGCATATTCATCCGATCGATATGGTACGGTAGATCGACGAGCAATGGGCATGGATTCCAGAGCAAGTTCTTTGACAGCTGCTCGACTGGACGAGTTACAGTATGGATCATCTGGCCCACCTATCCATGGGCAAGGTGGTCCATATCCAACGGCAAGGCGAGCAAGTCAATCACCGGGAAATCCATATAGTCCGCAAGCACAGAGAGCGAATGGCAGACCTTCGCCGCCGAACGGGCATATGGGAGGGCCTATGAATGGCAGACCATCACCTCCAGGAGCTATGAGGCAGCCCGCACCTCGGCACCCACCGGGTCAGGGAAATATGGTTGCGCCGCAACAGGTTGAGCAATATGCTGGGGTGAGCGCCCTCCATCCACCAAAAGGCCCTATAAACGTACGAAGTCTGACCGGAAGTGCTAGCGCTAGCGCAGGTAGTGGTGACAGCGGCGCAAGCGCCATTCTCGACTCCGAACCATCTGCAAACAGCAGTCAAAGTAGCCTCGGGCCACGTCCGCCCATGGAGGTGAGGTAAATTCAAAGATGCAACTAAAAAATTGCTCGTTATTTGTCATTTTTCTCTTTAGATGAAAGTGACATGAGCTCAGTTTATTTGAATCAGCAACGAATTTCTTCTGACCAATGGTCTTCTTTACCTCCTCCATCTGCATATACACCTTATACCTTCTTCCGAACTTCACTTTAATGGCTTCGACTACTTTCAGACGTCACAAAAATCGCAAACGGCTGCTTTTCGTGGGGGAAATAATGATGAGATACACAATTAGATTTTGGCGGGATTTGAATGAGGAAGCATCGTTGTTTCTACTTTTTTCCGGTTGAGGGACGAGTACATATGCATGTGCATGGCGACACTCATCGCACACAAGTTTTGTTTTTCTTTTCTGGTAATATTGCATTTGGGGTGGCGTCTTGATGTCTGCATATAATTTCTATTCTCAATTTTCCACAATTGCATTGGGATAGCTCATACGAGTGAGTGACTGAACAGTATATTATCTCGTCTGTCCTTCTTGATAAGTGGATTTGTTGGTGGGAGCAATGGATGGGGATCTTCTTTAGTATATGACAGATAAAGGTTTTTTCCTTATTTTACTACTTCACTTACTGGCTGGCTTTGACGGAGGAAGGATTGTGTTCGGCAATGTGTATCAGTCAAATCTTAAAATGGTGGAATGGATGTGGAAGCTGGAAAGGTTCTCATCCCACGGCAAGTGAGGATGGAGAAGAGAAGTGGAGATGATGGTTATGAGATATCTATTTTGTTGGTTGATTGCTAGATGGATGGGATGGGTATAGGAAGGGATGGGCGGTGTTGTATAGATGGATGGATATGGAGGATGGCTTAGGCGAATTTTCACAAGGAGAGTTGGAAGGTCCGATGGAATGCAAGGCTCACTTTGGGATGGAACACGTTACTATCTAGATAAATAGGGATGGAAGGGTGAGGAGAGATAAGATGGGAAGTCCGGAAGAGCAGAGCTAGTTAGTAGTCAGTCAATCATTTCTGGGAAATAAATACGAGAGATAATTTGGAATTTTTTAGGGTGTGTAATATGTATATGTTTCTTGATTGTGTTTTGTGTTTGTGTTTGTGTGTAGGCTTTGTTTTGTTTTGTTCATGTAGGTTTTGATACTTTGAAAAGTAATGTGTTTTTGTTTTTTTTTATATTAAAATTTATAATATATTAATACAAGTGTATTGTACATATATTTAGAATATAGAATATAATATAGATATATTAAGATGAATACCTATATACATACCTATTTATATATAATATAACAAAATATAATATAATATAATATAATGTAATATAATATAATATAATATAATATAATATAATATAATATAATATAATATAATATAATATAATATAATATAATATAATATAATATAATATAATATAATATAATATAATATAATATAATATAATATAATATAATATAATATAATATAATATAATATAATATAATATAATATAATATAATATAATATTCTCTTTATAATCAGTAGTTGATAACTTATTTATTGTTCTGATATGGGTTGAGTCTTTAATTATTTGGTCTTTTATCTTTTGGTTTTTGGTTTTTGTTTTTGTCCTGGGATTTGTAGATGGGTGGATGGGTGGATGGGTGGATGGGTGCGTGGTAAGATCTTGTTTAATTTTTGGGATGTGGGAGAGAAAGGGGGAGAAAGGGGATGGTGGGATGGTGGGATTAGAGAGAGGAGGAGGGGGAGGGGGAGATATTCATCGTAACGGGAAGCTTATGCTGATCTTTAGGTGAGTGGATGCGTGTGGGTTTGGGTTGTTTTGTGTTTATATACTTGTAGATAAATATAGATGGATAGAAAGATAGAAAGATAGAGAGGTAGGTAGATGTTAAATATATATTTATTCACTGTTTATTATCTTTTTGATTATTTATATACATATACACACACATCTATACATATATATTTTTCTCAAAGCAGGAGGAATCAGAGGAAACATGAGTGAACGTGGGAGAAGGATAAACGGGGAAAAGAGGATATGATATGAGGAAGGGTTGAGAATGTGGAGATGGGTGATATATAGATAAGGTTTTGTATATTGGGGGTGAAGTATTGGGATTTAGGAAGCGAGGTTTTAGAGTGAGGTTGTAGGTTTTGTTTTATGTTATGCTATGCTATGTTATGTTATGTTATGTATGATGGAGAAGTAGGCTGGGAACACGGTATTTTGTTCTGGGTCGGTCTGGATGAGCGTTTGTAGGGGGTGTGAGGGTTGATGAGGATGTTTGAAGTGAGGTTGTTTATATATATAAACTCGAGTAGAAGAGATCTAATTAAGATATTTTTGGAATAATATGAGGAACTTTTGAGTATGAATGTGGATATGGATATGGATATGGATATAAATAATAAGATAATAAAAACGTGCTCGCTAAGAATAGAGGATAATAATACTTTGATAAATCATGAGATGGAGTTGAATGTGAAATAGACTTAAAATACGAGAATTATTATCGAAGAAGAAGAGAGGAAAAATCAAGTCGACGGGAAGGATCCTACGAAGCTGAAAGAGAATATATCACCTGTGCAGCATTTGAAAAAAGAGCAATCATGAAGAATTATCTTCTAATTACTGCTTTTCATCCTGACTACTTCGGATACTTTGGGATTTTGGTACTTTGGTGTCTTGAACTGCTTCCTTTCGCGAATTAGGTGTTATACTTACTCACTTACTCACTTACTCACTTACTCACTTACTCACTTACTCACTTACTCACTTACTCACTTACTCACTTACTCACTTACTCACTTACTCACTTACTCACTTATACATATAGCTTCCCTCTAAATCCTAACGATTGAAATCATGATGATTTCGATTTTGGGATGTTAGAGCTAAATTATGCAGAAGGGCGCAGTATTTGTATTTGTACTTGTGCTGGTGCTGGTGCTCAGTAGTCCGATGAAGATTTAATAAGTTTGTTCTCCTCTAGGCTTAGTATTAGGATTTGGGTGGGAGGGGGGTGAAAGGATGATAATGCGGGAGTTTGCTCGTGTCTTTTGGCTGACAGGGGAGGAACTATGTATACTAGATAATGGCACGCCTCGCCTAGATATACTTGTGAGTTATGTTGAGATGTTCTGCGAGGTAAAGACGGATAAAGGAAGAATTGTGAGATTGTCAATGAGATTGAGTAGGAAATCTAGTGAGACTTCTCAATAATACCGAGCCTTGAAAGGCAGGCGATTAAACATACGGCTCGGGTAATAACAAGAACTATTTATCTATATTGGAAACTATGTATAGAAGTGCTTCGTGGAGGTGAGTAAATAGCGTACTCGGATATACATAAACCTGCATTATGAGAAAATAAAAGACAAACGAAAGCAAACGGCAAGTGGAAGCGAGCGAGGAAGCGAGGAGGATGCCAATGATCTTGATTTCATATCTGGTATATACTCAAGTTACCTAGGTAAGCTAGGTAGTTATTTTATTAGAAATACTCGTTAACAAGCGCAAAAAAAGCAGAGGTCAGATGAAGGAATCCATCATCTTCATTTCATCTTATATCTCTCCAGCCTTCACTTTTATTCTCTTTCATCAAGTGAGCCGAAAAAGCATGAAACAAGTATACAGGTAGAATATACCATTTATGTCTAGAAGATTCCGATAAAGCAAAGTACCGCCCGAAATCATGTGGCTACTTAATTCTATCAAGTCCAGCCACTGTTGACAGAAATCAAATCTCAGACATTGCTTGCTTAGAGTTCCGAGGATGGTAAATCGGTATCAACTGTATCTCTTGACCGCAATGATCTTCCCGACATCCTCCGGTTATTTCGATCCAGCAGGTAACTTGTCCAGACCACCTCCCATAATTTCTTAAAGTCAATAAGCAGTTTCTCTTGATCTTCATTTGAAATTTCCATCCTCACAATTCCACGCACGTGATTGTTCAATCTTTGAACCAGTTCCGCCGCCCAATCTTTCACCGCTTCAAGGCCTTCCGTATTCAGTTCAAACCCCATTGAAGATATCAAGATCTCTCTTGCTAGACATTCTACACGACTCTTCCATCCCATAATCTCATTGCTGATCACTTCCAGCCGGTTATTGTCAACCGTCCTGGCGACATAGTTAATCATCAAGCTCTTGAGCCGATTTCTCAAGAGATACGTTTGCTCCACAAACACGAGTAGGTCGTGCGGTGGCTCAGAAAAAACGTTGGTGTTGTGAAAATATGATGTGAAGCCATACTTGTGTCCCTTGCACCGAGGACAAGGAGGAGCTATCGTTCGTCGAAATAGATGTGATGGTTGAAAAGCTGATGAGGGTTGAAGAGAAGACGACGAGCCATTGACTTGTTGTATTCCGGGCATTGGAGGGGTTGAAGCGTTTGTTGATGTTCCATCTGGCTCATATAAGGAATTTGCAGGAGAGTAGAAAGATGTAATCTCGGCCTGAGAAACTCGTGTTCCTTCTTTAAGATATTGACAAGGATCATAGACCTTCGTCAGGGAAGAAAGTTCGTGTCTATGAGGAGGCGAAGGTGGAAATTTAAGAGATCCGAGACTTGAAGCCGTGGCGTGTTCGGATAATGGAATGTTCATGGTAAAAGCGTAGCCGATGTAAATAAGAGAAGTTAAGTTAGTTTACTTGATTGAGTCCTCGTTGTTCGAAATATCGGTTCGTAGTTGTGACAAAGCCTTATTAATTCAGAGGAATGATTCTGTTAAATCTTTTTTGATATCAATTCAACAACGTATGAAGAGCCAGAAAAGAAAGGGAAAAGAAGGTGTAAGTTTTGAACGAATGAGAAGGAGAAGAGTGACATGAGAGCAAAGGAAAAAAAACCTGCTACTGCTCTAATTGGCGAATTCAACCTACTTCATGAATTAATTGTGAAAAGGTAAAGAAGCTTGATCAAGGTTGTCTTTCAAGACAACATTATAATATTGATTATACTCTTCTAAAAGAGTTTGTTATGTAGGTATGTATGTTTATTAGGAAATCGAATATAACGACGTCTTTAATTCTAATCATCCAGCGAATGATATTGGTGTCGCGTGGTGTCGTGTTTCGTTTGAGGAATCTTCATTTTGAACGAAACAAGAAGGCGGTATGTCAAAATATGTGGCAGAATTATATCACTTTTTTGATTTCAAGACCTCCACCAATATATCAATCATACCACAGCCCATTGCTATCCAAGTTAAGATGGCGCCCGAGATGGCTTCAAGAGCTGGTGCTCCGAATAAGCGCAAACAACCTCCGCAGACATCATCTAACGGCAGGAATGATTCAGGAAGAGGTCGAGCTATGAAGCGCAATAAAACACTAGATGCGCGATCAATAATGACTCAAACAGCCGACGCTGCTCTCAAAAATGGAGACCTGGACCTACAGTCGTTTTTGAATGCCCGGGAGTATGAAATAAAGGCATTGGAAGATGGCATGCAAAGATCAAAGGGTGCCTTATCCACCAGAGCATTTCAACAAGTACCGAGGGACATGAGAAGAAGAACAGCAAGTCACAATGTGAAGAGGGTACCAAAACGATTACAAAAGAGAGGTGCAAGGGAGATGAAAGAGGATAATACACCGACTGTCAATGCAAACAAGAGAAAGCCGGGAAGTTCAAGGGGTCGCATTCGTGCAGAAACGGCTAAGAAGTTAGGAATTTTGGCAGGCAAGAAAAGAATTGCTAAAGGTACAACTAATGCTGCAGGAATCATAACAAGAGCTGCAAGACCGAAAATACGGAAAAATGCATTGAACAATCCTCCAAACCCATCATCGAAGTTTCGAAAGCGACAAATCCACAAAACATGGTTACCTACTCATTTATGGCATGCAAAGCGAGCGAAGATGACAGAACCCAAGGAACCGCTTTGGAGAATGGCTATACCACTCACTTGCACAGAAAAATCATACAGGCCGACACATAGAGCAGGGGGAATTAGAGGGGCTGTAGCTTGGGATATGAGTTATACAAGTACTATTGGTCTCAAGGGTTCAATTGAGTCTCTTGGAAAGGTTCTCTTAGCCATAGGGATACCGGAGATTGATATAAATGCAGCAAAGGGTTCAAAGTGGAGAGCAGGCAGAAGAAGCTGGAGCGGGTGGCTAAGCAGAGAAGTGAAAGAACAAAAACTACAGATTGGCCCTGCCGTCGCGTTTTGGGATATTCCTGAAGATGTCACAGATAGCAATGCCCCCAATGTATCGAAGAAGTCAATTAGACAAGTCTTGATCAGAACACATCCTTCTGCATTCCTTGAGACATGGGCTGAGCTTCTGCGCCTATCAAAATTGCAACATCCTGCCATCCAGCTTGAAGACCTCCGTTTTGAGATCGGAAGTATCGAAATAACTGGTCCTGGTTCAACAGAAGCTTTAATTGGTATACTTCATCCATATAACCAATCTGAAGATGATCAAGAACCACATGCACAAACATTTACTTCATTAGCTGGTGTTACCAACCCTGCCTCTTTACCTGCAAATACTATATTATCATTCTCAATCATGGATCCTAGACTTCGTTATCCACCTCGCAAAATCGAACGTCCAGATCCTACTGATGAGGAAGCTAATTTTAATCTAGCGGAAATTTTATCTACTTGGCCGGCAGATAAGTCACCCGCTTCATCACCTCTCTTTGATCGAGACATACGATACAAAGCTACTCGTCTTCCTTCGCAGAAAGCCTTGAATCGTCGCAAAGCCTTAGCACCGCCGGGCACTTTTCCTTCCGTTTCAGAACGTGATCCTTCCATACCAATCATGCTTCTCACATCAAGAATGTCACAATCCTCAACAGCACAAGGTAGCTGGACTCTTCTCGCTCCATGGAAGTGTATACTGCCAATTTGGTATGGTCTGATGCATTTTCCTCTTTCGTCTGGCGCCAACCCTCGTTTTGGAGGTCTCCAAGAGTTGAGACAATCACATTTTGAGCATGGAGTTCCATGGTTTCCGGCTGATTATCCTGGAACCAATGCTGGCTATGCTTGGGAAGCCGAGCAAAGAGAGAAGAGGAAACGAGATTGGGATAAGCGACCAAAGGGGAAGAGAGTCGAATGGAAATCTCTTGATCTCGGGGGTGGAAGAAAAGGAGAACTTGGATTGGGCTGGTCATGTGACTTTGAGAAAGTGGCTGGGCTGTCTACACCATCGGATCCTGAACAGGGCGATTCCAATACAGGGTTGGAGCCAGAAACTACCGCCGAGCCCAAGGATAAAGTCGTTGAGAATCCTTTCAATCAAGTCTCCAGCAAGAAACTCTCTTCTCTGCTTTCATCCCCCAAAGCGGATCTTCCAGCACCAACAGAACTTACCACTATCCGTCTCACATTTTTAACCCGTGGTGTTGCCACTCCCACCGCTCGTATCTACCGTCTTCCAACCGAGCCAACCGCGAGCGAAGATTCCATAAACTCCACTTCTACCGACCCCCCCACCCTCCGTCAAGAATGGCTTTCCCTCATCCCTGCACCCATAACCAAGAAACCACCACCCAACCCCAAAGCCAAAGATCTCCGAAACATTAGTAAAATACCATTAAACACAGCCCTTCCACAACGCGTCCAACTACTCGCAAAATCTCTACTGCAAAACCCACCATTGAAATACCCGAAAGAGAAAAATGATTCGGATAATCATCCTATGGTTCCTAATGAGGAGAATCTTATTGGTTTTGTTACTACAGGGGAGTATAATTTGGCAGAGGGAAAAGGTGTTGCTATAGGAGCCGTTTCTGCGAAGCAGATTCTTGAGGGTGTCAGGAGTAATGGGTTGAGGGTGGGTATGTTGTGTATTGTGAGGAATGCAGGGGAGACGGTAGGTAGATTGGCGAGGTGGAATGTGGTTTGATTGGTGTGGTGTGGTGTTGTATGTGATGGTGTTTGTTGTATTCTTGAAGCGAGGAGGAGTTAAGAGTACTAGGTATACTTATACTCCTGGCTACGAAGTGTATGCCTTGAGTATTGAGTATCAAAATATTATTTGCTTTGTGAGCTTTTGATGTAAGATAAATCCTTCATTCTTATAATGTGGGAAAGCTGGTATGCCATTCAATCAATCAGCAATCAATCAAAAAATCAATCCATTATTAAAATCCTACACCCTCAATTCCTCCCTATTGCGAGGCTGCCATCCCGTATGGAAAGTTTATGTTATACCAATGTGATCCCTCGAGCTCTCGTAAGATTTTAGCTTTAGTTGACTCGGTATCAGAGTCGATATATATTATAGTTTTATTTTGCTTCTTTGATGGAGAGCTCCTTGGGGTTTATTATATTGTACAGAGTATGTGAATTTAGAGAGATTTTTGTATTCTCTTTTAATAGGGATTCCACGCTAACACTAGTTAGTCAATTAATGGTGATGGTTATGATGCTGGTGTATGATTGATAATGACTTCCTAGGTATCCGAAGCAGAAGATTCCGGATCAGTCTGATGATAAAACCCTGTGGTTTTGGGATATGGAAAGTTTGTAATCGAATGCAGTCTAGATTGATGGAGTACTCTGGAGTCCGACTGTTGAATGTTGGAGATGTTTGAGGAAAGAAATGTTGGGAATGGAGTAGATGAGCAGATTGCTTTATTTTACGGATACTAAGAAGTATGGTGATTATTCCTTCCTTTCTGGATTGTCTAATATTCTGCATACTTGAGGAATGAGATATAGGCTAACCCGTATAAGTTCATATCTCCTTCCTTCTCTAATTGTATAATGTTTGACGGCTGCTGTTTGGGAATTGAAATACAAACAATTTTGTGTCCCAACTTTCCGTTTTGAATCCGTCAACATTCAACATTTCTCCCAGTTTTTGAGTATTCAATACCATTAATATGTCCATAGCATCAACCCCAAAAGTCAAAATTGCTCTCAACAATTTCCTCTCCAACCCTGATTTTCCGACAGAATTAAAATTCAACATATTGGGTTTCGTCCCTCTTATAATAACGATCTTTGGAGATTTGCCACCTCTTTTGCTCGCCTTACATGGCACACAATGTTATAGATTCGTGCAAGCAAGGTGCAGAAGATTTAACTTCTTCCTTACGGATAGGATAATTGAAAGGTTTCTAAGAACTAATAATTCAAATGGTTTGAGGGATATCCAATATCTGTATATTAGCAGCACTGAAGCTTCGTGAGTAATACAATCCGAAAGGTATGCCTAGCTGAACCATATTAATATCTTCACGGGAAAGGATGTCGGGTCCACAGCTTCGCAGCCCACTCCGAGCACATGTGAGCATGCTCGCGAATAATTTCGTCGAAATCAATGTCGTGTTGAAGACTTCGTTCACCGATACCAAACCCTACCACAATCGGACTAATCTATTGTTCATAATTGATCATGTCATTCAAATGGCGACAAGAAGCACAGCAGAGAAGACTGTGGTGCGGTTCAGGATTTTACCAGCGCCGAAAGCCATGAAGCTGTCTCTTGAGTCTCAAGTTGATAATATAATGGTCGAGAGCTGTGGGGCCCAAGAACGCTACACAACTGGGAAGAGCTGGTCGGTGGGGAGAAGGGAATTCATAGGGGTGAATCCGGAGCAGAGGGTTTGGGTTTGCGAGGTGGTGAAAGATTCAGTATGATGATGTACATATAACAAACATATTATTTTTTTCTCGACCACTTATTTCCTATAGGTCCATCAAAGATACATGCTTTTAATGATCTTCGGTCACAGAGCAATGGGCTGGGAATGAGCCGGGAAAATAATGGGGACAAACTTTGCTTTAAATGTATGAGATTCAATCGAGGATGAGAAAAAACGGCTTTTGGGAGACCTAGACTGCGGTTTAGTGCAGTTGTAAGGCGCCGGGTGTGTACGCGCTGAGTGGCTTAGCCAGCAGTCAAGACTGTGTAAAACAGTGACCAAATATGGCTGAATTCAGTAGCCCAAACCGCCGTATTTAGACGTAAAGTATAGTTGAAGTGCAATTGGAGAAATAAACAAATGGACCAAAATACGACAAAACGATCTGGGTCAGCCTGGTCCAGATGACACTAGCGCGGTAAGAGAACTGTCTGATGTGTCATACTCTAGCACTCTTGGAGTCCAGTGGCCTTATAGATATGCGCGTTGTCCTGAACTGAGGAAGGATTGAAGTCAAATTAATCAATAAATTATTAATTCATTCGAGCTTTACGTTGCACCTTTCAACCCTTCTTCAATCCATCGTAAATCTAAAGGTCGCAGTTGTGTCGTCTGCTTGGCCAATATGTGCAACAGCCTATTACATGGTTAGTGAATATTGTTGCAGCAGGGAGATGTAAGAAGATAACCTTAAGTGTTTTCCCATCGAGATCAATCCATGCATTCTGGGTTTCTGCATCGTAGAGATCATTCAGAGTGTCTTTGTCGATTCTAGACTCCTCGTAGGATAACTTCAAATATGCCCAGTTGGACCGTAAACTCATATACGGGTTGCTACCAAGAAGCACAGCATGAACTGTATTCTCCCTGCCAACAATAGTAAATCCGATGATTCCTAGAGAGCCAGTAAATGGCGAGTGGGAGGAAATGAGGTGTCCGACATCTTTATCCGTCCAAGGGGCAACCTATTCGCAGAATAATCAGTATTGAAAGCTACAGAGTATTCCAAGGAATGCTCACAGTTGATGGGCCTTCATCGAAATCGCCCCAATAAGCGTAAGTATTATTTCTTGGGGTCAAAGTGTAGCCAGTATTGTTGTCAACTTTAAAATGGATTTGGTTTTTGCTATAGGCTTTAAAATCTCCATCAGAGCCATCACACTTTGAACAGTACTCGGCTTTGAATGTTTTAAGATCGGTTCGGATAGTTGTTTTTTCCATGATTCAAATTTAGGTATGAGAAAGATGGTCGGGCGTTGAATAAAAGTCAGAGAGATATTGTTTAAATATTTAGAATAACAATTCCTCAATGTTGAAGTTAGATGGAAGACAATATGATTCCAAACTATCTCTATATATAGAGTTTTGAATGCTAGAACGAAGCGAAGACAAAACAGAACCTCTTTACTTATCTAAGTCGATACTCAATTTTATCCCAAAAACAATTTAAATGTATAGTTTGTATTTAAATATTGAAGAAATTCTAGAATTTATTCATTGTACATCAATTGAATTTATAATAAAATCTTAAAAAAAAACATTTTATTTTCTTATATAAAATTAAGTATTATATGACGGGGCCGGCGGAGCTAGCCGATTGTGTGGCCTCAGGGCCCACAGGTCGGGTAATGCACTAGAGCTACCGCTCTAGTGTATATTAGATATTTAATAAAGTTTATTTTTATAAAATTATATCTGTTATTTTATCTACTGCCCCCGTGATATATCATACTCTTTAAACTCTGATTGAAATTCACTAGATTTTAATATTATTATAATTAAAAAATATTTAAAAAATACTTAATATATTTTATAAATATATATTTAATTTTGATATTTTATTTATTAACTAATAAGTTTTTTGATATATTCAGAAATAAATTTCTATAATTATTAAATAATCTTATATTTATCTTTTATTAGTCTTTATTAATAAAATATAATGTTATTCTTTAACATTTTAATATAATAATAATAGTAACTTTTTATAAAAATTGAATTTTGATTTATTTATTTTATATCATAATTATATAATCTAGAAAAATTATTAAAACCAATTTAAAAATTCAATTTTTTTTTATAATCTAAAAAAATAAATCACTTTATAAGATATATTAAAACTCGATATTATTTATAGAAACCGGTGTTATAATTCTTTATCTGAGTATTAGTTTATACAGCCGAGCTGTAGTTGAGTATATGTCATGATTATACCCGGGTATCCCCACACACTCGGATGCAGGATACACCCTATACAGAAACATATCCTAGCTTGAGAATGATAATTCCCGCTTGACGGGCAAGTGGAGTCTTGGTTTTTTACAAGCTACTTATCGGATGAGGAATTAACTTCCATGAGAGAATTGATTTCCCACCAATGGAAAAAATAAATTGTCCTAAAGATCATCAAGTCTATATCTATTTCATATTTATCTTTCACATCTAAGACTGATGTACTTTACTCTATCTAGACTTATCTAAAGTAGGGCAGTATTATCTTAAACCACCTCAAATTTTCAATTGGTATGCGCGAAACCATGATTAGATTTTCAAATACAGAATGTTGATCTTTTAGTAAAATGCGTTGCTACCCGAGATTCTATAAGCTCCTCAATTGATGTATAGCGACTAATAACATTCAACTGCCGAGTGGTATTATCTCTAACAAATGTTGTCATTTTTTATTGTTGTTGACTCCAGGGGAGGAGCTTCTGGAATTGACTTCGACATGCTTAGACCCTACTCAATCAAACAACTTCTGATTTTCCGGTCTTCCTCAGATATTAATCCATGTCAATATCAAGGCTTTAGAATCTGTTTCTTCTATCTATAATATATAACTCTAGTACTTTTGGATCATCTCTCTTTTAGATCATTTTTTTATATCAAAATTAAAGATTTTTATTTATTAATAACTTTAAAATAAATAATTGAAATCAATTGAAATTTTAATATCAAAAATAAAAATTAATTGTATAGATTCTGCAAACATTTTAAAATCTTAAATAAAATATATAAAAAAATTTATATGAGATTTTATTAAATTAAATTTTTTAATCTTTTATAATTATATTTTGTTATAATTTTTTTAAAATCAATATTAATTTTCTATGCTAATATTATTTTTTGAAATTTGAATATTAAAATTCCTTAACTTTAAATATAAAATTTAGTTTTAAGATTTCGTTGTTTTAATCAATTTTATATATAGTTCTTTTTGTTTCAGAGAGACTTCTTCTGAGCTGAGGCTCTTTTGTTTACATGACGCAATGTAATATTCGGCTCAAGTTATCCTCGGTGGGACGCTAGTATCATACATATAGTACCATACAGATTCGGGAAAATCTTCTGCCACAAAATTAATGTTGATCGTTGATCGTAAAGACATCATACCGCATTCCTACAGGTGCTTTACTACCCCCTTAAGAATATGTTTACTGAGGTCTGTATTCTACATAACTGTTTAATTGCGACCAAATAACACAATATATAGTTAGTAATAATCTCTATTTGCTCAGTTCATATGAGGCGATCAGTTGAATAATATGTTCTTAAGGGGTTAGATGAATAAAGTCCCTGCCATTACGCCATTAAAGAAACTAATAAGTACTCGTGCGACTAGAGAGCATTTGACACATCACAAGATGGTACACTACAAGGAGAATAGTGGCCCGTATTTAGCTGGAGTTTGACACACTTTCTCGCAGCACGAGTAAGGTTGTCGAGATTATTGGTCCTTTCACCAGATAGAATCAAAATGCGAACTTCAAATGCTTCGTGGGAAGGATCCAACAGATACCCCGCAGCCTAGTCCATAGAGAGCGCAAGACCCACAGCTCACCCCTCGGGCGCAGCTTATCTGGTAACTAATTCACCAACTATTTGCTGCGCTAAGCATGGGCAAGTGATTTAAAATAGTTCTTGTGGTTGGCAATCACATTCATAGGAATGCATACCTCTAATTAAGGTGGATTCAAAGCGTGGTGATGCGTTGCCATCAAGTGCTAGCTAGAGTAGCTAGATCATTGCCGAAAGTTAAAAGTGGGCGGTAGCGTGGTTCGCGGGGAAGCCGCAAACCCTCCCCCTCCATAAAACTTACCGAATGTCACAAATAAATGTCACGTTGGCTTACTTATATGATGAAATTCTACTGGGCGAGTGTCATCCTCCCACCTCGATTATCAATTCAGAATGATAAGGAAATCCATGATACTACATGCCCTATCACAAAAATAGAAATTGGACCCAATGCATGAAGTTAGACACAGTGCCGATCAAGGTTCGATAACTAAACTACTCCGACTAAACTGGGCTGGTGGAAATGACTGGCTGTTGTCTACACTGGTCTCGATGAATATCCATCGTGACTCAAAATAGCAGGTAACAAATAGAATAAGAATAAGAATCACTGATGGTTCTTGTAAGCCTCCAAGACATCCGCTACCATGACCTTAATAGTACTTTCGATTGCCTCCTGTTCGGCTTTCGACGGACTTAGAGAAATGTAATTTTCTGGGGATAGTAGCTCTTCAGAGTTTTCAAGTGATGTTACTATGGCAACCTAATTTTGATTAGACGCGAAATTCATAATAGATTCTTCAAAACATACTGGTTTGTTTTGTTCAAACTTGCTGTACACATCTGTATATTCGGCGCTATCGCTGTCTCGAATGGCCGAATCATCGATTGAGTCTGGGTCCAAACTTCCGGGCTGCAGAGATCTGTTAATTTTTATCAGATACCGATGAGGACAAACTTACAATGCTTTCAAGATTCGACTTTTCAAGTTCGGACATTGTAATCTTGCTCGTTGAGTCATTTAGGACCAACTCGGTCAATTTTTCATTCTGTGACAATTAGCTAGGACTTCAAATGTCGCATTCAAAGGGCATGAACGAACATCAACTATGTTACGTGAAGATTCATTACTGAAGCGCTCGAGATGAGTAACATCTTTGCTGATGACTTGGAACAATTTCCCGTCAGCCATTGGAAGACTTCCTGAACAATACAGTATTCCATTAGTTCTAATATGCTCAAATTCATGTGCATCTTTCTGCTCACTCGTTAGTCAAAATATAGGCAAATAATAACGCGGGTTAGATGAGGCCTCTCACTTTTCCAGCTCCCTTGAAAAGAATTTTTTGACCCCTCCATCTTGCAAAAGGCCAACTCTTTTCCTTGCAAGTGAAACCACTTTTGATGATGCTATATACAGCCATCGCAAACCAATAACAGTGTCTATTTTTGAAAAGGCTGTATTTGCCACCAGCGGTTGTAGTCAATTTCAGAATCTGGGCCAGGTCAATAACTTTGAGTTTATCGGACTCGAGCGTGAGTGTAAGTAGTGGCAATGGAAGTTCTCCTTCATACACGCTACTCATGGGAGAATCTGCACTGGAAAGAGAGGACGAAGACGAAGACGAAGACGGTCTCCTTGGTCTCCATAAACCAATAACGACCTGATCTTGTTCCAGGTGGCGCTCAGCAATGATACGAGTACGGAACTGGGTATCAGTTCGTTCAATGACTATCTGGAGATATTCGTGATCCACCCATGAATTGAGGTCCTTGACAATGGTGAGTGATCTAACAACACAGTTCTCGTAGCTCCCGGCATTTTTGGAAAGGTGGGAGAACCAGGTCTCAGTGTCTATGACCTCCCTTTCGTTGACAAAAAGATGAGGAATGTCCGACATGGTAGCAGGACTTGTGGAATATGGAATAAAACTCAGTCAGAGCACGATATTTTCTGATTTATGATGTCTTTGGATTAAGATAAGCAGTCGGATTAATGTTCTATGAAGAAGTGGAGTGTAGCATTTACTTCTCAAAGACCGTGGCTATCAAATAAATATACAGAAATGTTGATTTCAGGCATGTATTAGCTATTTTCTAGGTCCCACTTACTGTTGAAGGTGCTCTCCATGAGATCAGGGAGGGCTTGTATGATTGTGCCACGTTGAGTTCAAAATCATGACATGTGTATTCGGTTGATCATACGTATAGAAAACCCTGTCTTTTACCCTTTCAGGAATGCTCCTTAGAGCTCGTACTGTCAGAAAGTCTATAACAACTCTACTTATATGTGGGCCAATATTCTCTTTGTAGTTTAAGGAGGTAGTCTACGAGGAAATTGAAAATGGAGATCGTCAAGTCACTGCTGTGTTGCAGGAATCTACAGGGAAATCTGAAAGGATGTCTGCGAGAAAGCAGGTCTCTGTACCGACAGGACCATCAAGTATTACAGGTTTTTCAGCCGCACGAGTATAAGTCAGATTTGATTCAGCTACCCCACTTTCTAACCCCGCCCCCCCCCTTTTGAACCACTCTTTTAAGAGTTTCTGAACTTTACTCATTGCACACTATTCGAATTCGTAATAGGTAAAAGGGTGATCCAAAAGTGGGGTCCTAGACTTATGTATAACTAGCTGCCGAATATCAGTCAGTATGATTAGTTGCCGTCAACATGCATATATGCATAGGCGAGGGGATAACATTTTCAGCCGAGCTTGAATAAGTCCACTAGCATACAGATTTTTCCCCATCTTCATGACTCTTATCTCAAGCCAATCATGCCTTCCACATATTCATGACTGAACCCAGATATCATGACCCAGGTCTAAAAGTTCGCGCCGAGTGGATTACGGTGGAGTGTTTGCCTCGTACTGAAGTTCAACTAAATCAAGCAGAAAATTTGGCGAGAAATGAGATAGGCAAACGTTAGCTTCAGTGTCTCTCATGTTTTCTATTTCTACAAAGATTTTCAAGCTAATCTCGAACGTGAAACACTAAGCTTTCATAAGTTTCCCCATGGGGAAAGTACTTTTCGTATCAGGTTCTTATTATCTGTACTTTGGCCATTGATCTTCGCTCAATAGTGCATCTGTGTATGGGCTGACGCGGGGCTTTCACATGTCAACGTCTCATTGACGTCGAAGTAAACCTAGCTGTCTCGGAATTCACCTGTTTCGATATTCTTGTCGTACTATTCCCGTCGGTACCATATTTTAGACTGAGCGTCGCGGATATACTGGGCTGTGTGAAAACTGCGTTGGTGGTTAAAGGGACCGGATACTGATATCAGACGTTGGAAGTTGCATTTAGAGTTTTACTTCACATTTCTATTCTTAAACAAGAGCAAAAATGGACAGGAAAACTAAATGCTCTGTCGAGGCCACTGGGCCTTTCATTCAAGCATTGACATGTTTTCAGAACTCCGATGTTAGATTCGAACGTTTGAGTGACAGAAATCCTACGGATTTGAAAATCCTTTTTGGTCGCAATAGAACTTTCGACATCATTCCATCAGGCTCCGATGGCCAATCATATTTTGTGCTACAATCTTGTCTTAACAAGGCGTATTTGGGCTTTAGTTCGGACCATCGACGACTCTTGACGCGAAAAATGCAATATCCTCCACCTAGTTCTTTTCGTTTTGTCTTTCTATCAAACAGCCAAAGCAACAATGATGATGATGGTATTCCTGCTCGCTTCCAAGCCGCAGACAGGGAGCCTGTCAACGACCCTATAGAAGCTGGCAGGCAGGTTCAATTATTTGTTCGCCCCCTCCAGCAGGCGACTCCTTCAAGAACCATTGATCAGTCTTGGAAGCAACAACTCGCTCTAATCAGTGTTTTGGGGGAAGAGGAGACATCCGATGAACCAGCCGCACATTCTGGAACGAGAGGACTAGGTGCGGGCGAACCGAATCTCGACAACCAATCTGAGCTTGCCATGGTTTCCGAAATGCGTAAAACAGGAGACTTAAATCATGCCATTGACGCCCTTGCAGAGCAAAAATACGACGGTCAGCACCCTTATTTCTTCCTTCTCGATTATAAGAGCTGTTGTTGATGACTAATTACCCTAGATGCTTCCAATGAAGCTATATCGCCAAAAACCGTTCTCAAAGTGGCCCAGCTCCTATGCGTAATGAATAAGTGTCTCTATATGAGGTTTGTGCCTAGATTACAAGAGAATATCGCCAAAAAATAGTACTAACATGGCACGTTTATGGCAGAGACTTTGAAGCTGAGAAAATCATACATTCAAAGATGCAACAATACGAAGAGGAGATCAAAACAGCAAAGCAGAATTCCAGACCCATCAGCCAAGCTGCTTTTAACAAGATAGAGGAAATACAAAAACAGGGAGACAGAGCCACGGAGAAGATAGGACAGGTGGTATGTCGCGTATCAAGAATTTCCATACTCAGGTAAAGTCTCTAATTTAATTCTAGGCAGAAACGATGGGGTTATTTTATCGGCCCCTTTGCAGTAAGTGATCTGGCTCTATAAAATGTGAGATAAATTCATGGCTGAATATACTCATAGACTTTTCTTCTGAGGGAAAGCTTCTTCGCAATGGTCCATATTGTGGCGCGTTCTATAGCCTCGACAAACCTTTTATCGTCGTAGCATTTAAGGTAATCATTCCATTTTTACCTCTTGTGTCTGACTAATAGGAACGTAAAGGGAACTGGAACGCGCGGTGAATGGATTACGGATTTAAAATTTAAGATGAAGGACGCAGAAAATTCGAGCCCCTTGCGAGGCAAATGTCACCTTGGATTCTTCGACGGGATCTTCGATGACTTCCCTTGTGAATTATCTACAAATAAGTCAATCCGAATAGCATTGCCATTTCGTAAGCACCAACATCCATTTAACTGCCTATCTTGTATAAACTAATATTTCGGAGAAATGATAAGACTCCAGCTCTGGAAGCTTGAGAAAGAGATCCTCCGCGGTACATTTCCTACCGGACTGAGGATTCAATTGTGAACGACCGTAAGTTCAAAGGATAAGCTTTAGAGATGTGCAAGTTTGTATTTTAACTGGTACACCAGGGTCATTCTCTCGGTGGAGCATATGCCACGAACCTCTGGACAGGCTTACTGGGAGACATGCAATTTTCGCACACAACAGTTCGCGATCTGTTAACATTTGGAAGCCCCCGAGTAGGTAATAAAACTTATGCTACCAATGTGAAAAATCTCAAGAAATTTCGGAAATCATGGCGGTTTGTAAACGGTAATGATAGCGTTCCAGCTATACTTTGTGTAGACTTTTTTTCGGGAGAGACATACTATCATGTGGACTCTCTCGTAAGAATTTCCCCGATCCTAATCTCATTAGGGAATTCGGAACTGCCAGAGGGAGCACAACTTGCAGTCCCTCAGGACCAACTTGGCACAAAAGGTACAATAGACTTGGGATTTTCCAGCCATAGTGAGCCTTTTTCTATATTCCTTCTTCAATAGCAAAGCAACCATTAACTGTTACACCTAGAACTGGATAATTATTGGAAGTCGCTAAGGAATGGGGTTCTTGCTGGACCAGATGCATGGCCATGAATTTTGAAATTGGCATAGGGTTTGCCAGGGCGGAAGGTCCATTGGACGCCTTATGTTAACGAATACAATTGACCAAGGTCGAATCGTATTACATTCAATACTATGAAATGAGGAGGACAGAAGGTCGGGGACATCATGTTTATTTACAAGAACGGAGCCGGGAAGAAGGGGTGAAGTGCTAGAATCATAACATCTTGGCTCGATACTACTCTCATTATAAATAGGCAGAGAGTTGTTTCAATTAATTCAGACCTGAATTTTCTCAATAACTAGCCATTACAATCATATATATCTTGATGAAGATAGAGGGAAAAGATATGTTCCGGGCCATCACACAATATTCTCATTCCGAATAAAACAAACTATAATATAGATCCTGAAGGTGCCTTAGAAAAAGAATTCGAGGAGCCGAGCAAGAGGAATTATTTTTCCGGCATCGAGGGGCGCAAGACAAAGCTCGTTCATATATCAGACAAGACATCCTTCAAAACCATTGCAAAAAATTGAGGGGCATCCTCTTCCCTCCATGAAGTGTGATGCTGATAATTTCCTGGTCGGATACTAGACTACGTCGGAGCGGGGACTTCAGCCGAACAACAAACTGAGAAAAAAAAACACAAGGAAAAAAGACATTAAAGGTCGAACATTTACTAAAATGATGCCGCTAAAAAGAACCAACATCATGGCAATATCTATACTTCTATGAAATCCCACACAGTTCCCTCTCCATCCGTCTCCACCAACTCTGTATCATCATTTCCAATTTTCATCTGTCGAAATTTATCCCCATGCAACATCAGCAAGAGATGTCCACCAGAAGGGTGAGCTCTCGTGCAAAACCATTCGTTGGATTGGTGGTGAGAAACCTTGCAATGGAATTTCCATTTACCGTCATGACCAAAAAATTGTCCCGAGACACAATTACGAAAGCCGAACCACCCGTCGCGCTCTACGCATGTCCAATGACATCCACCCGATTGGGGAATAGTGGGAGATAGTTGGAAATTTCCCTGCTTGAGCGTGATTACTCCACCACGGTTGCGATCTCGTATTATGAATGTCTTGCCAGCGTGGGGAACTGTATCGAGGGAACGAGTGTGGGAAAAGAAATCTTCGGTCATGGCCGTGTGAGTGGGCGTATTAGAGCCAGTTGTGAAAGAAGCTGTTTCTGGATTCGCGGTAGCATTATTTTCTTCATACCCTACTTCCACTTCGGAGATGTTTTTAAGGAGACTGGGAATATCGAGTAAGGTGAGATGTGGTTGCGTCGGACCTTCGATCTCAACCCTCAATACATCTTTCCAGGGTGTCTTATCTGGCAGACCCTTCGAGTCGAGAGTCATGTAAATTTCTTTATTGGCCAGATACACAGCATTTGGCAGCTCACCAATATGAGCGAGAGATCTCTGAAATGTTTTGATGCTGGATTTTTGCGAAGCGGGCCGTGAAAAATCAGGGATCAATCTGACTGTGAAAGAGGTAGCTTCGCTATGTCGCAGAGTGATCTCTGTGGAAAATGGAGTACGTAACTTCCAATCTTCTCCTGATAAGATATCACCACTAGAGAGGTTGCCGGATATAATGAGATGCGGGAGAGATTCCTCTCGATCAAGACCATGTTTGCGAAGTTTGGCGATAAGCTCCTTCACGTGCGGATCCATGGGAGAGGAATTCATGTTGATAAGAGTCGTTTGTAGTGTGGGAGAAAGTCCAGCACGTTGAAAGGGTTGAGTGTGAACGTCGAGTTTAAATACTTAAACAAACAGCTGCGGAACTCGGAAGAATCACTTCGTTCACTATGGCTTCTGAGTGTTTGTTCTTCTTTGAACATTGTGATATGATAATAGTTTGGATAAGGCTTTGTTTGCCTTGCCACGTGTGGCTGTGCCTCACGCACACTTGTGAAGGTTGCATCACTCCATCACTCCAATGAGAAGACTGATATTTTTTATTCATATCCCATTGTGAAGTGATTGGTTAGCGGTTGTTTAGATTTGAAAAATACCTGCAAGTAATGCCAGCCTGTATCGCTCGCTTAATGATCCAATCGCTATCATTATTTTCGGATGATCTTCGGCAGCTTTCTAGAAGTACTTACTTTCCTTGCAGTATACTTGTATGAATATACAGTTTTCCTTTTTAAATATCTCTTTAAACCAGTCTCATGTTCATTGTTCATAAGGTTGCTCAGCGGCAGTCACTATCTATTAGACACGAGTATCGAGGCAGTGAAGGACGAACCTTTTTCTTACTGCATCAAATGAGCCCGAGGTAGCTTGTTTGAATCGTACAGCATGTAAAGTCTATCCACATGCGTGATCGAAGCCATTGCCTCTTGGCTGGAGTAGAATTAGGACGCTTTTCTCTTCAATACAATTATACAGCCTTCCACCATACTAGGAAGTCCCGTTCAACCGTTTCATTTCGATGTATTGTTCTTTCTCACAAATCCTCAAGCTTTCCCAGATATAATTCACAATCAGCCTATGCGCAATCTTCAGAGGATTCAAATCACTTTTGGTCTCCTAATAAGATACGCATATATTTTACGACCATGTGCATTGAGCTGGTTTGACCGCGGGGTACACTTGTTGTAATTGGTAAAGGCCTAATTCAGTGTGAATCCAAAATCATTGTGCATCTCATGCTTATACACAGCTTCTGATCGATTGTTCTATGCATGCTTATATATCTTTTTCAAGCTGTTCAACCTACAAAGATCCTTTAAATCGAGACAAGTCAAGTTGTGTGTCTCATCTAATATTGCTGGTAATCTTTCTCTCTCAACTCCACAAACTCAAATATACGGGAACAGACCTTCTCATACCGTTTTCAACTTTTGATCTTTGTCAGTCCAGATTGTTTCTCGGATCGACAGATCCTGTTCAGTTTATAATACCTGGTTTCCAAAATAGCCCTTACACTTTTACGAATTCAAGTGCCAAAAAAAACCCGGAAATCTACCACCACCATGTCTCCACTCCACCACTTATTTACTTTCTAGTCAAAATTCACCGTTGAGCTTAGCTTGATAGTGTGGAATCATTCCATATTTATTAGAATCATAGACGTGCAGTACAGCGATATGCAAACCTCTTCCATCTCAAGGATATCCCTCTCTATTCCTCGTCTCGCGGAAAGCTCGAGCTGAAGCTCTTCGAAGATATGGACTAAGTTTTGGAATTCGTACGAGTATCAAGTCTTCCATATATTTGACTACGATCTTGACAACTCTAACCTTCAGTTAAAGATTCTTTCGAGATAACTACGCGAGCAATTGCATGCCTTCCGAAGAATGCCGTTGAATCAAGCGCATCCGTATCTTGGATAAGACTCAACATGCCCTAGCAAACAAGCACGCAAGACGGGATTTGTCTGCATTTACAGTGCTGGAGAAAGTCCCCATCCTGGGATTCCTTAGGTATGTCAACTCGGGGTCTCCAGAAGACACTAGATCTCTAGTACGCACACATGTTAAAGTTAAGCGAATCGTTGGAGTATCATGATGTTGACCTGACGAATGACTAATTGGTTCCGAAATCTGCTTGTCCGAGATATGCTTGGTTTTGAGAGTGGAATGAGTGGGCTGGGACTCTGGCTGGACCAAGGAGGTTACTGAAGGCTGATTGAACGAGCATCTTCACAGAAATGTCCAGAGAACTTTTCTTGTTTTGGATGAAGATATAAGACCTAGGCCTAGGTAGCCCAAGTATGCCGAAACATTGGTATTGATAGATTATATTGAGGAATTGAATTGAGCTATCTGATATGCTATGCCATCTTACCTTTTCCTTGCGGATATTGGGATGAATATGGACCGATGATGAATACGTCATGGTGACCAATCCGATGAATAAATGAAGTTGATGGATGAACTTAATAGCGAGACGTGAATAAAAACTCCAAATTCTTGGCCTCTAACCCACGCGTCCAGTCTCAAAGCTTTTAATCCATCTTATGCTAAGAGAAATGGTTGTCTATGAACAGCTTTTAATATCTGCAACAGAAATTGATGTTTGTGAGTGCTCACCGCCTTTTGGCAGAATAGAGTACGCGACATCGACATCTCTGACACCTTGAAAACCACATTCCTCAGCGCAATTCTCGAAACACACTCTCATAATTTCTTACAATTTATCCTGGCTTCTCTAAAAATCATATCACCACACCCATAATGCCTAAAGAAAAGTCCGTCAATCCCGCACAAGCCCAGCGCAAAGCTGAAAAGGCAAAGGCTATCAAAAAAGGTACGTATGCAATCATTCAATGCAGATGTTAGCCTATGCAGAATACTAATATATATCAAGGCAAGGCCTCTTTACAAGCTCAAAAAAATGAACGACTCGCCAAAAAGAATCCACAACGTCTACAAGCCCAACTCGATGACCTCAAAAAGATAGAAAGTTCTGGTGGAAAACTTACAAGTCATGAACGGTCATTGATAGACGGTTTAGAGAAGGAAATAAAAGCTGTAAATAAAGCGCGTGAAGCTTTGGGTGATGCAGCTCCCCAGTTCTCACATTCGAGTGGTGGATTTGGTGGGGATAGGGGAGGAAGAGGAGGTTTTGGTGGAAGAGGTGGTGGCGGTGTTTTGGGGAAGAGGAGAAGGGATGGGGGAATGGAGGAGGAGAATAGTGACTCGGATGTGGATGAGGAGGTTAAGAGGATACCGATGCCGAGAGATACACCACCTCCTTTCCCGAAAGAAGTGCTGGATAAATGGTATGCGGCGCGACGAGCACGGTATCAGGCACAAAATCAAAATCAAAATGACGAGAGTGGAGGCACAAATGCAAATTCTACACCATTGGGAGGAAAGGATCGTGGAGAATTTGGTGGTCAGGATTCTGGAAGTGGTAAGAAGGTGCAGCAGGAAGTCAAGACGGTATATGAAGCGAAGCCACAAATACGAGATTTAAGGAAGGAGGCTGTGGCTTTTGTTCCAGCAGCTGTGAGGGCAAAGATGCAGAAAGGGAAAGGAGAAGGTGGATTAATGGAACCGGAAGAGGTGGAAAGGTTAGAGAAAGAAGGTTATATTGCTGGAAGTGGTGGGCAAAGGGAAGATTCTGGGGATGGTGGACAAATGAATGTAGAGATGGAGGAAGTGGAGGATGAGGATTATGCTTAGATTGCATTGACAGGCATGAAGATTATATATGTACGATATGTGATAGATGATACCCCCGCGAGATTGAACGAAAAATCAAATTCTTCGCACTTCTTTGAAAATTGAATCTCAATTATAAATATCGCGTTCAAATCCCACGAACTTGAAGAAATTGCAAAGTGGTATACTAGTGTATGCAATATTAAGTCGAAAAAGACTTGCCGTGGCAATCAAATTCCGGTGCCCAAAATATTTGAACATCCAATGAAAATGCAATGACTGCCAAAGTTCGGCGTTGTCGGTCCAGCGATATTGAGTCATTGGTTTCATGGCAGAGCCACTTTCCAATGCCAACAGGCTTGTTATGGCCCAAGCTGCTTGATCGGCTCAACGTTAGTACTAAGCCCAAAGCCGTACAGAGTCTTCTCGATCTGTATTGAAGCTCCTTTCTTATACATCAGGTGAGGAGAACTGGAAAAAGTACATTGTTGACATGCAGTTGGAGGGTATCAAGGCTACCAACTCTCATATAATCCTTATTAGAAATCCCGTCTTAATACGCAATGTAGCATATCGTGTCCCTTTTCTGAAAGCTCATCTGACAGGATTAAAAAGGAATATTTAAATCAGCAAGTGCTTGCTTGGATTAAAATTGCTTTTTTATCACCAGAGAGGTTTAGTGCCTAACCGCTCGCCGCCACCCCCTCTATTACATCAAGCGAAAGAGAAGATCTTCACGTGTACCCCTCTGCCATTTTCATCCCTCTCTACTATCTCGAATATCATTGTAATTACTGTACATCTAATTCCAACACTTGAAAGATACATGGACGTTTATTTGCAGTATGATCGTTAAATAAAAATATGATAGGTAGGGCTGAGTTATGCCATAACTTTTTTATTCCACTCTTATGATAGATTCTTTGACTGTAAATGATATAGTATTCTCTATGATCATATTAAATACTGGCAACCAACCCCAAATTTGTCTTTTGGAAAATCTTGTTGGAATAAGATTCATGGGCCAATAAGTCAAGTCAAGACATTACATTTAATTCTGTACGAGTCCACTAGCATGGCTAATTCTGATAATTATTGCGCATCTCGGGATCCAGAAAGCTCTAGTCATCAATCAACACGTTAATGTTTGAGACATGAAATTTATTGTAAGGAGGAATCTTTGTGGATACCCCTTTGACTATTTATTATTGGACTATCTATATTCCCATTCACCTCGTGCTTCATGGTTCGTGGTTCTTCCTGTCTATGTTTTCCTGTATCATATTCACAATATCATAGTTCCCCAAATTGTCAGTATTGAATCACTGATCAAAAGTATACGGGTGAATCAATGTGTCCAAATATCAGCGTTATTAGGCTCGATGTGAAAGCTTTTGGTGTCTGAACTATTATTAGTCTTTGGGATTTTGTTCATTTATGTGAAAGGAAAGTTTAAATGTCTCGAGTGTTTTAAATGGTCTGAATGTTTACAAAAGAAATGGACTAGACTCTGCAAGTAATGTGACAGCCAGGACGGAATAACTTAACAATACTACTGCTTGACACTTCACCCAGCCTTCATTACTTACCTCTCTTTCTTCAAATATTATTGACTTTCCGAGTGGAATGAGGTCAGTTGAATATCACGTGCAAGTTATCCTGAAATGTTCTGTGAACTAGGTAATTGCCTGCACGATCTGCTAATATCCCACCCAATGTCATCTTCAACTATCACCTGTTCAGATTGCAGTTTTATACCGAGGGATTTAGCCCTGAATGCAGAAGTGACGTCCAGAGTATCGAATGGCGACTACCGTAAAAGCTATCAGTCCTTGGAGACACCACTTCCAGATCATTTGAGACGGACAATGGCTAATTACGCCAAAAAGTCTCGACGACCAAAAGCAGTTTAAATACCTAGTACTCTTTGCCAAAGAATTCAGCATTAAAACATACAAGTAAAACAGATGAAGAACTCCCTGCCAAAGCCAAGTATCATGATCTTCGCAATATACCCTTTACTTCGACTCTGCGTGTTTTATATAGAATCACTGTTGCTGTATTATATCCAATATATATGACTTCCGGTTACTCCCTGATCATGATTAGCTGGGATAGCATTGCCTCCGTCATGTTTGCATTATATGAATTGAAATTTATAATCTATGTATGTAATGAATAAACTTACATCCAAGCATTATGCTCGACGACTTTTGACATATTCTTTGATGTCCCGATGAAGGTCTTATTCTTGTACGTACGAAGAGGGCTCTCTTATTATTGGTGCTACGACTTATGATTATGTAGTAGGCCCACAATCATATCATCGTACTTGCCATATTAGGCCTAACACCGACATCGATTCCTAACTTAGAGTCGTATCTGAGAACATGTAATTAGGCCAGTCTTGGGCTCATATTCAAGCTACCCTAAAATCGACGACAAAAACAGATAGTCCGGTATATTTATTGTATAAGTGTTAAAACTGGTTGCGTGTTTTTGAGAATTTATCAATGCTTGTTCCTGGATATCTTATTATGCAGTTTTTGAAGGATTATTCCACCGCTCGCTCTGTCCTCATTGACTTGTTCGTTGAGAGTACAGATTTCTTGGGACATAATAGTTACCATACGCATAATCTAGAACAAGAAATAAAGAAAACAAAGCCAAACAAATATTGTAATGAGATAACAGTAGCAAAAGTCTAGATAAAGTCCGAGCATAAATTCATACTCGTAGTTGACTGTACCTAGAAATTGTAGACTCGGTTTAAGCTCAACAGAGGAAAGATGCAATAATTTCTATTTCTTACTTAAAAAATTATTGATTTAAGTAGTCTTACACAGCGGGTATCTTAATTTTGAGTCCACCAGCGGTCTTGGATCTCTAGTCAAGATCTGGATAGGAGAGGTTGAGACTTTATGAATGCATTAACTTTGCGCGCTTTGCATTCACCACATTTTATGGAAAATCTTTCTTCAATATAGTGTGGAAAGTATCTCATTTCATTCTGGCTTTTGGATTTATATCTTTATTTTAACCTGCTTTTATTCCCTTTCCTTCTCTTTCCTCTTTTCCCTTCCCTATCCCAATCCAACCCATCAATTCACCCAGGAAAACCCCCGATATAGAAATACAAAAACCTACCTTACCTATCTTTTTTCGTCTTCTCGGGAAGACAGACTCGACATCAATATCTCCCTTAGCATTTCCGTATAACGCCATATCATGCGTATATCAGGAACCCTGAATAGGTATTTCAATGTCATCATCCCGTATCATTTTCATTTTCATCATCATCATCATCAAACATATAATA
The DNA here is from genome assembly GCA_025389085.1 of Sclerotinia subarctica. Taxonomy (NCBI): domain Eukaryota; kingdom Fungi; phylum Ascomycota; class Leotiomycetes; order Helotiales; family Sclerotiniaceae; genus Sclerotinia; species Sclerotinia subarctica. The sequence goes on from QRFI01000007.1 coordinate 1,359,032, forward strand.
AACTTCTAGAATTCTAGAATCTAGATTTAAATAAATAAATAAATAACTAAATAACTAAATAGATAACTAAATAAGTAAATAAATAAATGAGGTGCATTTTATATACACACATACACATAATATAGATAGACATACAATCTAATAAACTCATTCAATAACTTACCTTCATACCTTCCTACCTTCCTACCTTTATATTTCCGCAAGCCAGCAAGTACATCCGAAGATCATATAATCATCGCACTCCAAATCGCACTCCAAATCCAATCCTCACCCAATCCTCACCCAATCCTACAACCAAAAAAGAAAGAAAAAAGAAAAGAAGAAAAATCAAATAACCAAACACCAAACACCAAACACCAAACCAACCCCCCCCCCCCCCAAAAAAAACTCCTACTCACTACAATCTCCCACCAATTAATTCCTTCCTACCTTTTTAATAATAATTACCACCATAACTTCTTACCTCTCCTCCCCTCCTTCCCTCCTCCCCTCCTTCCCTCCTCCCCTCCTCTTTCAAATTTAATCCCTCTATTTCGATCTTAATGGTTATGATTCGGATTTATATCGCTCATGACTTACTTTATATATATATATATATATACTACCCAAGCATCCATCTATCTATCAATTATATATAATATATAATCAATCATCTCATCACCTCACCTCACCTCATCATATATCAACTCCACACAACTTTAACTTCAGGCACACACACACTCACTCCAGAGATAAGTAGGTAGATTAGGTAGATAGATAAAGTAGAAAGATAAATAAACACGTCAAGATCCCACGATCAAGCATATTCAATTATTTAATACCATGTGAACATTTGCCTATGACCTGACAAATGCCCAACATCTTCATCCACATCCACATTCACATCCCACATCCAAATTCACATCCACGTCCCACCATTTCAACTTCAGCACTATCACCATCACCATACATCACCACCACTTCAACACACCCTACTCATTCAAACTCAAATCCATCCATACCATATTTGTAATGACTCAATAAAAAGTTAAAAGTAAAAAAACTCCGCCGATTCCATATCCACGCCATCCCACTTCCCCTTACCTGCATTTCACAATGTTGATATAAATTCCCATCGCGTAGCATATATTCCCCCCTTTATTCTTCCATCCCTAATAAAACAAAGCCAGCATTCGCCAACCATCGTACAAGCATCCCCAAAAACCTGTCGATATATGCCCCCAATTTCCTTCCCCTTATTCCCCATCTCCATGAAAATTAGCTAGGTACCATTGATGTGAATTCCAGCTTTGCAATAAAATGATCAACGGTAATGCAACCCCGCCATCTAAAATCCAACTCCCATGGTATGTGATGATGTGTAAAGGGCTGAAGATGTGATAATTGCACTGTCTCTTTTGCAAACCAGCTAAAAAGACAAACGAAAAAGAAAATCTGTTATGACAAGTGTGTTTGTAGTGTATGTATAAGTCGGTAAGGTGTATTAATTTAGTATTCCATCCCACATTCCCGGGCGATTGAAAACTGGGTAGAGATTTGATTGAGCAAGTCCTCGAGCAGCTTCTGTCGCACAACAAAGTCTCTTCCTTCCAGATGAACCTGTCGGCATGATTTGCGCACCAATCTTTCCATCTGACTTGACAAAGCCGGCTAGACATTCCGAGTCGCGGACCACGCTTTCAGCCAACAATTCCCGTACATTTTCATGAAGAGAAACATCAAGTGAATGAGTCCTACTTCTTTTAGCACCAGCTCTGTTGGGCGAATCTGTGGATCTTGGTTGACTGTGCAATTCTTGTAAAGCACGCGCAGCTTCTGCAGCTTTCTCGGCCGCATCGGCCACAACTTCATCGTACGTTCCACAAATTTCTTTTACGGTCACAATAACATTTCTGTTCTGCTTCTTACTACACAGCTTCGCATATCGACAACGCGCCAGGACATCCAGCTTTGCTGGAACCGGCGCACTCGTCAATGACGATGCAGATGAGATTGAAGATGAACGAGATGATCTTGATGAAGTATCTGAAACCATTGATTCTGGTGAAGACATTGACGAGACGGAATTGGCCAAAGATGATCGACGGTTACAAGAATATCCTTGTGGAGATGAGGTCAGTTGAGTTGCCCACTTTTCAGTCGCTTGAGGACCACAAAAGCTTGTCTGTGTCATGGCGAGACTCATCGAGGATTTGCCGAGCATATAAGACGCAGCACTCACAGCAGGAGTGTTGTATCCAGAACTCTGGGGAGTCAATCGTGGTGTGGGGAGAAGACCAAGCGCGGGTGCAGGTCTACTAGTGGGACAAGCAACTGAAGGTGATGGCTCCATGACGTTAGGAGAATATTGTTTCGGGGTCGAAGTAGCTTCATTGGAACCAGGGAAATGATAGGCAGACAATGGCGTGAAAGGTCTTAGCGGAAGACCACAAACTTCTTTTTGAGGTCCTGTGATCTCCTTCATGTTATCCAATTCTGGGCTGAGCTGTAAAACAATCCTTTTCCATTCGACAGATTGTTCTGCAATACTTAAAGAAGCGCCTGAGGATGGAGGTTGCGACGACGGTGTGTAGTTGAGAACAATGTCAGTCCAACGTTGAAAGACTTTTTCTGTTATGTGCAACTCCCAATTCACGGCGAGGAGAAAGGCTATTTCGTTTTGGTTAATTTCTAAAGTTGGTAATCCAGAAATCTTACTCCAGGCGCGCGACGAGTAGTTTCTATCTTGCAAATATTTCGAAGCGAGAATAAGCGCAGACAAAAACATTCTTCGACCACATTGTAAAGCTCTGAATGATTGCGTATCATCCGGTTGCTCCATGGTGAAGTCGGTCTTCGGTACAAAAGGTTTGATCAAAATCAGGTAGTACAAGGCGACTTGAAGAGTCGAGTAACTCGTCCTTGATCGTCTCAAAGTTTCCTGTATGAAGATACGCAAAGGAAGGACACCTTTACCCATTTCGCTTCTACAAGCGACGGTTGAAAGGGGCCATATCGCTTCGACAATCAAAGCTGAGGAATCTGGAGGGAATGGTTGAGCGCATAGACTTGGGGATCATCAGGAATTCATAGTAAGCTTACCGACGAGGCTATCGACGAAATTGACCTTTCGATCAGCTTGACGTATCAAAGTTGGAGGACGTCCGGTGCGGGTGGTGGATCCGACACTGGTCCTCCTTGGGTTTTGCCTTTCTTCCGGGGCGACTTCCGCCGGTAACCTTTGTTGTGGCCAAAATTTTATAGTGGGATTTTTTTCGCAGATGTTGATTGTTGTAATAGGACGAGGTAGTTGATTTGCGCAGAAATATGGTGGTTCGGAATCGGAGGATGCGCTTGTAATAGAAGAGCTGTCGGATGACTGCGAGGCTGCATCCGACCAAACTGAAGAAGTAGAGGAAGAAGCCGATGAGGCTATAGAAGAACTGTAAGGACCGTTATGGAACGAGGTGTAAGGCGACGAATCATCTTCGCCGCAATGCATCTTCGGTGTATTTTGTAAATCGGAAAGGAAAAAAGTTCTATTGGGAATAAAACTCCAGTCGCCGTCTGTACAAAGCCAAAATCAAGATTATACCGTTATAGACTGTCCCGAAGAAACCTTCCGACTAGATACAGGCTCGCGCAAGAACACTATCGTTATTGCAGAGCTAGATGATCGAGGTAGGAGGAGGGCAAGGCTAGATTGAAGAAGAGATGGTGATGATTACTTCAGGAACGATAAAACCGGTAGATTTGGACAATGTAAGACTGGCGACTGGGGAAAAAGTTGTGGAAGCTAAGAGCATGTTGACCTTTCCGACGAGTGAAATGGTAACTGTTATGATAAATGGTGGGCTAGTTTATCGAGTAAACCAGCGTCCCATCGAAGGCGGCTACTTTGGACGAGAGGGCAGGAAGGCGTAGTTGATGTGGAACTATGCTTTTATAAAATGGTGAAGGGACGCATTCGAAATATGGTTGTACTGTAGGGGTGTGATTGTATTCGTGATTGTATTAAAGGAAAGTCGAGGGTTATAAACCGATGGTTGTCATTGAACAAAGGAATTGAGTGGAGTGAGTAATGTGTTTGTAATGATACGTTGACTTGATTTGGAGAGGCGAAGATTGCGAAGGCGACCGAGACACTAATAGAACGTTCAAGGTCGAAGTATGAGTCTGTTCTTTTCTTTTCTTTTCTCTTTTCTTTTTTTCTCTTGTTAAATCCTTTCCGACTCAAGAGTCACGACGGGTATTTAAGTAAGAGAGAGAAGATGGAAGATGGAAGATGGAAGATGGGAGATAGACAGATAAAGCCTTTCTTTTAAGATGAAGTTAACATTTGACTCTTATTTGGGTAGACTTGGGAAAAAAGGTGTGAGGTGAGGCTGTGAGTCTTAGAGTCTCAGAGTCTTAGGTATGGGTGGGTGGGTGACGGTACCTTTTTGGGATTAAAATTGATGGGGTATGTGACTGGTTGCTAAGTGGCGAGACTGAACTTCCGATCCACTAAAGCCGGTGTCGTAGCGTGCGGGCGTGTAGGGGTTTTGTCTTGGGTAAAATAGTGTAATAGGGTAATAGTGTAATAATGGACAGGCGGAGTAGTGGTGAATCGGTGGTGTGTCTGTGGTGAATCTTTGAAGCTCTAACCAACACTGTACGAGGCCAGCAAGTTCGCCCCAGCGAGAACCAAATCAGGCTACCTTTTCTTTTGGAGGGATGGCTGACGGATTGATTGACGGTTTGTTTTGCTTTGCTTTGGTAAAGAGGGAGGATCAAGTTGATTTTCGATCTCCAGAGGATATTTGATAACGAATAAAAAACACGATGAATAAATCAATAAAGAAGTCGCATGAGTAGTTTCCTCTTTCGATTCCTTTTTAGGAAGTATACGCGTGAAGAAGTGAAGAAAAAATAAATAAATAAATAAAATAAATAAAAAAGATCAGGTAGCAAAGGGAGAATGGATTGAGTGTAAGGTAGAAAGGTAAAAAGTCAAAGGCGGAAGGTGAAAGGACTTGAGTTTAGGTAGAAATGATGAAAATGGTACAAAAGAGCTCGTAAGTCGTGGGGAAATTTGGATTGACGCCTGTTTAGTTGGATTTAGATTGATTTGGCTTGTTGGATTGGATTGGATTTGTATGAGATTATGAGTCGAAGAATGCTCGGACTGAAGTGATGTGGTACTCAGTTTTAGGAGGCGGCCAGGCGAAAATGATGGTCAGTCAACCACGGATTCTTTTGGTCGCAATGCAGGTAGGCTGTCTTGGGGTTGGGCGGGTAGGAATATTGATGAGGGCAGGAGAATTGTATGATGTGAATGATATGATATGAGTTCGAGTTGAGCCGTGAATCCGTGAATCCGTGAATCCGTGAAACCGTGGAATAAGAGATGGTATCAATAGCAAGAATAATAAGAAGCCAGATGAAGAACTCCCAAGGGCCCAATGTCAAGGTTCAAAATACTCCGTAGAATAAATAGATAGAAATGAAGAATGAGTAATCGAGGAATAATAATTCCCGTAAAGACAAACAAATAACCTTTTTCCTTTTTCCTTTTTCGCTTTATTTTATTTTGAACAAGAGAATAACAGATTCGAAGAAATTGATGATTGAGTTGAGCTTGAGTTGAGTTTGTTTATAATGTTTTTGGATAATTATTTGCAGACTTCAAGGAGCCGCCGAGTTAAATCTTTCTGGAATCATACATGTTGACGATGAAGACAGAAGAAATATTTCAATGCCACGGCGGGCATGGCTCTGTTTTGTTACAATTCCTATCGGTCGGCATGATTATGTTTAGCTAATGAGATGCGCTTCAAATCTATTCCTTCTGAATGGTCACAATCTTTTTTCATTGCACAGAGAAAATGATTACGGTGAAGCAAAGGAACCAGATTATTTTTCAATCCATCGTCAACAGACAGAAGGATGTGACTGGGGGAACGGAAGAGAGAAAGGCAAAAAAACCCATTTGGCGTCGCTTTGGAAGGACAAGGATAATTAATCATCTAATCCCGACCAAAAAATATGCGTGCGGTGCGGGTAGGAGAGATGTAAATAGCAAGCAATGTGCATCGATGAGTCTTTTCTGACAAATTCCTACAAATCATGTTGAATCATTCATGGCCAAATTCCAAGCCACTCAAGCCAACTTCCAAGCCAACCGAGAAATAACAAGAACAGAAGGAGAAATCCGAACAGAAGGCAAGAAAGAAGAGAATGTGGTCATAGTTATTTTATTACGGGAAGCTCATGGAAAAACTGTCAGTTGACGGTTTAACAAAGGAAAAACAAATAAAAACGTTGAAATGCTTCAAAGTGAGATGAGGATAATATTTCATTTCGTTGCATCGCTGTATCGCATTATCTTTCTTCCTCCGCCACTCAAAGAATGATGCGGAGAGAATTACAGTATTCCAAGGACAGAACATGCAATTTCGAGCCTTCCATATGATTTATGCTTCATGCCTCATTATTTATGTCGTGCAGAATGTGTCGTGTTCTCCTCGATTTATATCTTCTGTGTTACTTGATCCATAGATGTGGTATGATTCAAGGGAATCATCTCAACCTCAACAGAGAGAGATGGCAGGTGTGGCAGGTGTGCCTGGTTGATTTGGTTGTGTGGCCCTTGACGATCCGTTCCACCAAGCATTTCCCCATTCATCGGCTACATCAAAGCCTTGCGCAGGAGAGGGAGGAGATATCACTCAGCCCAGCTTGTCTTTGCTGTCGCAATGAAGCGGTGATGAATATTGAGCCATAGGAGCCATAGCCTTGCGATCAATCCAAGGACTTTCTTCTCACGACGGATTTCCGAGGCTTCACACTCACGGAAATAATAAGCAGCTCAAAAACAGAGTGTATCGGCATTTGAGATCTAGATGAGTGTGGGGTGCAAATCTCTTGAAACGCATGGGCATACGAATAATAACTTTCTTCCTGTTCTATTTTCAATCCCTCCTCCCCTCCTTCATGTAATTCAATTGACCTGAGATTTCTAATCATTACAGGACTATCGGATGCATAGACCAGGAATTGTGCTGTGCGGGAATGGCTTTGATACAACGAGTCCGAGAGACGCGAATGACTTCCTCAGCCTCTTCTCCATTGCGCATCTCATTCGGTACATCCGTTTTGGCCAATGACAAATGTGAATAGGAGTTCTCGAGTTTGATTCATCCAAGTCGAATTTAATGCCGATGAACGATGAACGATGTTTTGCCACCATTATTACGTTCAACATTCGTATTCATTCAATCATTTGTCGGTAAACGGCGGTTATGGCAAGAACACGACTCCGTAACTTTTGTCGGAGGTATCCAGGTACAGATTCACATTCTTGCATCGGGCCTCAGAGAAATTACTCATCAATTGTTTGCCTTCCTACCCTCACCCCTCACTCAAAGTCTCACCCGCCTTTTCTGCCAAGCGGGGGTTCAAATCATAGATGCAACACCAAGACGAGGCAAAATAAATTAAGAGGCAAGAGAAAGTTGCCGGATACGGATTCAACCTCTCACTAGCCGTATGCTTCCATGCTTCCCGTATCATCACCAGTTTCAGGATCTTATTGTAACACCATCCAAACATCACTCAGCCAAATTCATCAGCCCTCTCTAAATCTGGAGGCAAGGAAAGGAATAGGAAACATCTACAGGGTTTTTTATTCAGCCTTTCAAAACCAGTCATAGTCATATCTTGATATCAAAATCCTAAAGATTCATCAGCGTAAGCATTACCTTCGATGAGATTGAGTTTATAGCTCTGTCACCGGCCGAGTGATCTTGAATAGCAAACGCCTTCTCGATAGAGTTGATAGCAAATAGGAGAATATTCTCCTGCTCCGTACAAACAGTAATAATATCTATCCATGAAGCACACAGCCAATAACCTTATCGAAAGCATCCCCCGCTTCTTCCAAATGCTACATACTGATTGGTTGGGCGACGATAAGTATCAGCATCATGCTGCAGCTGGCTTTGATGGCGTCTTTTTCATGCTCGTTCCCGGCGTCGTGATACGGCCTGCAGTATTCCAGATGTGAAGGGAAGTGAGTATCCGCTTTCCCCTCAAGGGAATCGAGAGTGGAAGATTGGAGATACTTCTCTTCCGCTCGAGCGTTCAGTATGTGCCGAAAGTATCTTCGAGAAATTTCGATACTGTATCGTCAAAATTCAAAGTCCGGATCCAAAAATAATCACAATAATACTAATAATAATCCCACTTCTCATTTTCCTAACGCCGACAACTTAAAAAAATGAAGTGTCCTTTGTCGATTTTGGGTATCGTCAATTTCGTGTGTCCGAAAATCCATCATCGATGAGTCAATCTCATCCACCCCCAGGCTGCAAAACGCAAGCGTCAGTCAGACAGAAAAAAAAAGCCCGAGCTTTCAAGTCAGTCAGTCACCAGCATGAAATCAAATCCTTTTCTTCCTCTTCCTTTCCAATAATACGCTTATCCTCGTCAGTATCATGGTCATACCATAGGTACCATACCATGCGAGGAGGATACATTTTTGACTAGGTAGGTAGGTAGGTAGGTAGGTAGGTGAGTACGGCTAGAATACACAATAATCACGAGAGCTTCATTTTCCCCCCAAGATCAATCCAGTCGAGATGAGACAACTCAGCGCGAGAATAGGAATTCCGAGATCCCTCCCTTGGGCTTGACCGTAACAACAACTTACTTACCACTTGTTCCTAGATGGGTAACTAACAACAAATCGAAGCAGCATACTACGGAGTAAGTCATTCATCAGGTGACAAGGACAAAGTTAAACACATCATCAAAATGTAAAACATCCATTCATCGTAATGAAATGAGAGTGGCCGATGGATGGAATCATGGATGGATGGATGGATGATGGATAGGCATGGGTGGATTATAAAATAAAAACTTGTGCAATTGAAAATCCTGACGATGAGGATTTTTTTCCTCTTTGAGTCGTGTCCCCCGCGTTCGTCGTGTTGTTGGCACTGATTTATTACGGAGTAGGTACTTAATGTATGTATGCGATTATCACAGGAACAGGAGACCTCCCCCCATTCCGTTATTGGGGGGTGCGATGTTCCTAGCTAGCCACTAACCACTGTACTAGGTATTAGGTGTTAGCGAGGTATTCATCAGTCAGTCATAGGTCACGCCTCCATTGCCCAGACAGATAGACAGACCGACAGCTGAGTGACGCGATCGATTAATTACCACGTTGTCAATCAATCCGTCAGTTAGTGAGTGAGTGTCATGTCGGTCAGGAAAAAAAAAAGCCATCTCATTTTCATGATGGGTGGTCTTGCTGGGTTTTTCCTTGTTCATTATCTTCGTGTACGTGTGTATGTATGTATGTATGTATGTATGTATGTATGTACTTTGTAAGTGGAGGATGGGAACTCGGAAGAACTGTAGTATGATGGAGTATGTACGAGATTGGTTTGTGAGATTATCTATCTATCTAGGTATCTATTCATCTATATAATTGAGATAACTAATAACTGTAAGGTTATAATATACAATACACAGCGAGTATGATATACTTAATACTGTATCTGAATCATCTAGATTATCTTTCTATTTACAGAGTATACGGAGTTCGTATAGTATCTTAGATTACATCACATCTAATCAAATCATATCTACTAATCAAATCAAATCAAATCGAAAATCCTATATAGATAGATAGATATTAGACATCAGATACTCTGTAACAATGAATTGACTCATAATTTTCACACTTGTATTTACAGAGTATATCTTATCAGCAGACTTTCCGATCTTTTATCGTGGCGAGGAATGACTCGTTATCTGGATATGTACGTATATGTACCTTGAGGACCTCGGTAGGTACAGACAGGTAGATAGAAGATGCGAGCCTGGCAACCACTCATTTCTCCATCGGTATTATTGTTGTATACCATACCTTAGGTATACAGAGTATAAATGTAGGTGTGGATATATCTAAATCGAGCTTCTGAAGGGGGTTCTGTATCTGTTCAATGAATGACTGACTGGACTAGGTAGATGGTCAATGCCTGCCTGCCTGCCTTGAGAGATTAAATAGGAAATTTTCTAGAAGGACTAGGAAGGATTTTTGAATTGACGAGATGATGATTAATAAATACAGGAGTCGAGTTGAAAAAAAAACAAAGAAATCAAATGTTTTCTTTTTTTATTAAATTAAAATATCAAAATAATAATAAATTTATTTTAAATGTTATTTTTATTATATAATATATTATAATTAATATATTATTATATAAATACTATAATGAAATACTTTTTAATAATTTATAAACTTGATTAAGTTGATTAAATCTATCAAATAAACTAGACAGGATTCAATCCTTCTCGAAGCATGGAATGTTTTCCTACCTAAACTCGCTTCCTTTTCCCGGAATGGTTGCCTGCTGCCTATATGTACAACTGCTGAATGAGCGGTAGCCCAGCTCCAGCCTAATCCAATCTCACCAGTAGTATGATGATTCAGTACATACCTCGTCCTTAATCGAACCAACCAGTCGATCGCTTTATTCATTTTATTTAGCTATTATTACATGATTTTACTCGACTCTACCAAATGAGTCTAGACAATTCACCAGCTGCATATCAAACTAGCAAGGTGGATGACCGTCTCACCATCCCACTCACCATCCCACTCACCTGAGCCAGCCGTGTCGATAATAAGTATCGGTGCATTGCATTGCATTGCACAGAGATAGAATGGAGATGGATGATGTGGATGTGGATATCCATAACGAGATGAGTTCAATGACAAGCGAATTCGAACATGCATCGCTTTCTTTCTAGAAGCTGTACATACATGTTGGGAATACTGTACGGAGTAACAACATGTGCTGAGCACGCGGCTCGCAGTTCGCACGCGGTGAGCTGTGGGCGGTGGATGCGTGCGTTGGATGGGTGAGTGCATGTATTTGGTTAGACTGATGAAGTCGTGCATTTAAGATTTTGTTTTTTTGTTTTGCCTTTTCGGATAGTGGATCGGATAGATAGTCTTGATGTTTGAAGTTTGATGTTGAAGAAGCCTTGGTTTTGCAGACTCGGTCTGTAGCAAGGCAAATCAAGCCAAGACAAGGCTATGTATGATATGCCTACACAAGTCTTCACACCGATCCATGCATATCCTCATTCCTTCTATTCCTTCCTTCACTTCACCGTCTATCCTGCAAGACTTCCAGAGACCGTTTACCGTTCCAGCTCATACATACATACATACATACATGACCACATACCAAGCCCTCGAATCCTATACCGCACATGACCCTAATCTCGATCTGATCCGATCTAATTATTTGCCTACGTACTTAATTTCTCATTGGATACCCATGTTGGAAGAGGGCTCACATAACTCCAAGATCCCCCCCCCCTGTCCGTCTGTTTATCCTTATTCATTCCATTTCAAATGTCTCATCTATACTAAAAGTAGGTATCTTACTTGAGCAATTTATAACCCAGTACCTAATTAAACATCACATGTTTTCGCGCCCGGAGGATCGCCCAAAACATGTGAGCGTGTCGTGTTATGGAGTTGAGTCATAGTGAGCAGACGCGCCGAGTGAGAGCAGGTAGATCATCTATTGTTAGTGGTTGGTTGTTTTGGTAGCTGGAGGAGATTTTTGCCATGGTGGGTTCGGTGCCGCTTTCGTGCCTAAATGTTTAAATTGAATGATGATGCGAATCATAGGCTGTGATTAGATTATGGAATTTGGGGGAGGAATTCATGGCATAGGTAGGATGGGATTGGGTAGGATGGGATTGGGTAGGGTAGGATAGGATTGGATGGGATCGGCTTTAAGGGCGCTGAATGGATATTTCGATGATTATTCGTAATGTAATCGCTAATGACGTTGGCAGTTGAAGAGTCGGGCTGGTAGTCATCTGTCAGCTGTGATTCTTATGACCGACCGATTGATCGGTAGGTAAAGATTCATTCAATCCATATTACATATTCCATCCACTCGATTTATCTCCTTTACCTCGCGGTGTTAAATCTAGTCAAGTGATTGGATTTGTCACACTTTTTTACGTGTAGTTCATTCTCGCCTTGATTTCATATACAAATCGGAGAGAAGACAAATCCATGCAAATCTGCACAGCATACTCCGGACTCCATTTGGTGATGGATATCCGTGGCGTTGTGGAGATGATGTAGATCATGTATCTATGTATGTCATATTTGATTATCAAATGATGTGTATGGTATGGAGACTTGGATCGTGATGCGAATATTTGTTTCTTGAGAAGGGGGAGGCTTAAGTGAGATGGTTGCAGATTATTTGCCACGCTGGTTATGGATTGAGTGGTGGGTTCTGTCTCCTAAGTTCTGAGCCTTTTTTAAATTCTGAGATGATGATTTTGATGTTGAGATGGAGGATAATTAAATTCATGTACTGGTTTTGATTTGTATGGTAGTTATCTTATTGTAGATTTGGAGAGTGATGGAAGGCTCGTGAATAATGGAAGATGAGGAAGAGAGAAGGAAATGAAGAAGTCAATTTTTATTTTTATCACGCATCTTTGTGTTGTAAGGTTATGATTCGTGATTCTAAAAACTCCGGATGTGAATCATCTACTTTGTTCTTTTCTTCTTCTTTTCACACATCTACTAAAATATTGATATTCTTCTCACATACATATCCAATGCATTTCTACCTGAAGATCTTCAAAATCTGAATATGCATCTCTCTGGAGTTTAAATTGATATCTGATATCTCCTAACCAGAAAGCCAGCTAATTGATAACTCTGTCGATATTTTTATATATTTTATGCAGGATGGAGGAGGAGAATTGGTGGTGATTGTGATTGTATGAAAGGGGTGAGTGAGATAGCCAAAGTCATTACATGAAGTAAAACTAGTAACTCGAAGCTATTATATATAATATTTCGAGAGAATAGCTTCCCCTTTATCTCTTTCTTCAAGGTCAAAGTATCAAATCTAGCGACGATACTGCTACAAGACTTAGTGTATAACAGGAAAGAACTTCTAAGGGGACAAGTTTTGAGATATGAGAACAAGTTACATAGAAAAAAAACTGGAGGAGATGATGTAAAGAAGATTAGGGATTCTGGAGATATGTATTTATACTGGTGATAATCTAGAGTTTGTGTAAACTTGTTCATATAGTTAATGAATATCAATATATCCCATAGTCTGGACAGTAAGACGGACCAGATAATTGAAGTTAAACAATCGCCATAATATTACATATCCCAATAATTTACTCATAGACTGCACTTCGAGTGATTTGAATTTTTGGATCAGAGAATCTTATTCTCTGTACACCTTTATCACGATATATTTCATCTACTTTCCCGCTCGAGCAGAAATCTTAGTGATATCTTGAATGATTCAAAGCTTCAAATCTTCAATACACCATAATTATATAATAAAGAATATCTAATCTAAAACCTCAGATGACATACTGCACTTTTTAATAATAGACTACCTGTCTAACTCAAAAGTTTTATAATAAACCTTCCCAAAGTCCATCAAGTCACGTCAAATCACGGAATAATTAGCCATGCACACGAAATACAGCAAGACTGTTGAACACACTTATTGATAACTATAGAAGAGAAAATGGAATGATAGTCTATAAACGAAGAGATGAAAAAATATTTATACCTAAACACTGCACTAGCGTACTTAAATCAATCATCTGGAGGTTTGGAGGTAGGTATTGTGGTCAGATAGACAGGTGGTTATTTAGATTAAGTAAAATCTGAGATTGAAATATACTCCAGTGGGTGTATTTAGAGAGAGGCTGTCTAATGACATATTCATAACTTAACTCCCAGAAGTAGACTCCTAGTAACAAGTCCGGCGGATCATCTGGGGAATGACTTTATAGATACAGATACAAATATATATATACACATCTACATAATGCACAACACCACCAGAAATACAGCGCGTAAGCAATCAAATTTCCGCATTAAATCACGGGTATAAATGATCAAGGTAAAGAAAGCATAGATACAAATCGATCCAAGGTCAAGTTCGTAGAGAGAGTGTGTGTATATGAGAGCGATTGAAAATTTCTACATAATTACATAATTATCGCACCGGGCACAAATATCAGACACGCAACCAAAAACCCCAAATTTTCAGTAGTAAACCACGAGGTATGATGATATGATGATATGATGAAGTGAAGAATCTAGATCATTTATTTGGAATAATAGAAATGGTGTTGTTTTCAGAGCTTTAGGATCAAACTGTAGGTACTTTGAGATAAAACTACCAAAGTTAAATTATCAGAATACCCAATGGGGTTATTGGATTTGTTGGATTTGTTGAAAATAGGGAGCTAGTGATGGACCGGTAGATGGCGGATGATAATTAAGATTTAATCTTAGCGTGGAGATGAGGCTCTGAGGTTTGACGTGTGGATCGGAGGGGGAAGGAATGGTCAACTATTCGTTTGATGAGGATATTGGGGAAGTATGTATGTATCTGCTTGGTTGGCTGTGGAAGAAATGGTGAGAGATTGGGGATATTTCTTTGCTAATTTGAATAAGATTTATATGATTCTATATCGATGATCGGTAGGTGACTTTTCTACTCGTCTCGTACATTTTCACTAAAGGAAGGCGCTTGGAAAGAGGGAGTTGGTAAAGCTAGAGAACTAGTTCATTAATTCATTGGCTAGAACATCGAAAAACTTGAACACTATTTCATTTAAACTTGCATCTTCATGACAGATATTCTATGATGTGCTTTTTTCGAAGCCGGGAATGATCATATTGATCTTGAATACTCACATATTTTGGCACAGGAAAACGCAGTTTTCCTCAGGATCCAATATGAATTGGCTTTCTTGACCAAAACTATCCGATTAGAAGAGCCACTAGAGTTAAATCGTAACTATACCCTTTTAGAGACTTGAAAGTATTTCTAACGAAACACTTACAGCATAGCTCCAATGAAGCAGATGTATCACCTAACTCACCAAAGCAACCGGTTCCATTAGTCTCTAATAGTTCATAAATATCGGCCACCTATCCCTCCACTTCTCCAATCCCCGATCTCGAAATACTTGATCACCGAGTCGTCTTTCACTAAAGATATGAACATGTGTTAGCACCTCTTTAGTATCCCTCTTACAGACTAGATACGGATGAATCTTGACCAAACTTAGCTAGATTATATCCGGTAGTTCCAAAAAAGAGAAAGTACCTCTTCAAAAGGACTCGATCGCGTCATTTGTAGCTTTGAAGGACTAAAAAACTTTCTTATGGAATCTTATAAAGTCTTTGAATATCCCCTGCTTTTGAAATTTTCTTCATCCCCCAGAAATTATCGACAGAAAACATCGTTGTCATCATTATGTATTTCTCAAAGGCCATTGCCGCTGCCATTATGGCCTTCACCTTAGTACAAGGTATTCCAATTGTAAGTTAATGTTCCGTGTGTATCAACTAAACACAGCTAACAATTCCTAGCAACCTCGCTGTAATGAATGCGGCGGTAAAGGCAAATTAAATAGCGACGAACGAACCGTCTACATGGGACCCCCTGGTGACCCCAAAAGGGTTTTCGTATGTTCCATTCTACTTCAATTTGTCTTGATCATGGCCAGAAGACACACATTAAGTCATCTGCTAACTCATCACTAGATTTTTCCCTCTCACGAAGCTTGTACACAGGGTAAACTCGGTAAACGCTTCCACAGACTCAAAATCCCTGAATATATGCTCGAGGACCGATGCAAGCCTATCAAGGAGTTTTGTAATAAATGCCCTACAAATGAGAAATTTCAACCTGGAGGAGTCTTATTTGGCAAGAACCCTCATGCGATGATAGGAGAGGAAATTGTTCGCGCCTGCGGAGATCACTGTGGAATCACCTACCCTGAAGATAATGAAAATATGAACGTGGAAGGGGCAAAGGAGGTTGTGGAGGAGACAGAAGAAGAGAACACAGTTGGGGAGGAGCCTGTCGAATATCCTGAGTCTGACAATAGTGGTGAAGTCGAGTCTGAAGATCCATAAAGGGAAATGGGGAAACGGTCGCAAAGTTGGAGCTGAGAAATGTACATGGTTTCAAACCCGTAAGCGCGCGCAAGGCTCACTCGAACTTCAACGAGAATGATACAACGCATGAAGCGAAAGGTCCAGTTTTAGGCCGTTGAAATAAGTGTGTAATTTGAGTAAGTAGTCGACAGATTCAATTGGCTTCGAATTTGAGAAAACGAAAGGTAAGAATTAATCGTTATCCGTACAAAACCTGCCGTCTCAATATGCAATCACACGAAGAAGTAATTTATTGGTTGAGGATGTGCATCAAATATCCAAGTTGGAATGAAGCGAGGCTCTGTGCAGGGCTTTTGGGGCAACATCCATCCAACTTTAAGGTAGTATTGCATATTTCTCACATGACATGTAAAGCGAAGTCGCCTAGATAGTATTTCAGCAATTCATTTCCAATCCTTTTAAACCTTGATTATCGTAAGGAAATATTCATGAAGGCATGAGAGTTATATGTTGATATGTTGTGTTGTCAACATGGTTTCTCTTGAAGTATTTCAGGAGCAGTTCTACAAGTTAAAAAAAGTCGAAGAGGGGAAGGATCAACTTGTTGAGGTTAATAAACTGTTTTCATACCCCGCTGAAATTGCTAACCGGTGATTACTATTGGTAGAAATTGTTTATCCGTATCAAGGAGTTGGAAAGTAATCTTACGGAGACGAGGTTACATCTTGAGCGTGAACAGGACACTGCGAAATTATACCAGTCGAAGCTCTTTGATGTGCAGGCGAATCTTGGAAGAATCGAGAAAAGAATAGTATGGTTGCCAAGAAACTGCTTTATTGAACATGTTTATTGACTGCATCTGAAGGATTCCAATAGTTTCGTGTCGGTTTTGATTGACGGTGACTGCATAACGGTATGTATGAATTCATTTCTTTTGAGTCATAAATCCGTGTGATCGCCGCGAATTCTGTTCCCTGCTAAGTATAGGAAGTTCTGTGATGATCTTGTCAAATCATCTCAGCAAGGAGGGCTGGAAGCAGTCCAGCGTTTAAGGGCCAAAGTGAGTGAGTACGTTTCGAAGGAGCTTGAGTTACCAATCCAGACTTCAATCCGCATTCGGATCTATGCAAATAGGAAAGGCTTGGCATCGGCATACGTCCACAACAAAATTTTGAATAGTGTAGATGGGCTTGATATGTTTGTTCGTGGTTTTAATATGGGACATCCCACGTGCGATTTCGTGGATGCGGGCGACGGAAAAGAATGTGCGGATTCGAAAGTTAAAGGTAGTTTCTACAAATTCCCTAACTATGCAAATTCTTCATAACTAGAAGACATTCATTGACATTCGGTGTAGAATGTTTCAATCACGATATGGCCGATGTTCAGTGTCGAGCAGTCATATTCGGTGGGTCTGCGGATAATGGGTATGCGCGGCTTCTCCAGCCTTACGTGGGTGATGGTGCGAAGAGTGGTCGAATCGTTTTGCTTGAAGGACCGCCATTTGCTAAGGAGTTAGCAATACTGAAAGAGAAATTCTTTGTTGCTAGCCTGCCTGGTGTGTTCAGAAACACAAAGCTATCAACCAAGCGAGTATCAATCTTGACGGCGCCTCCTCGAAGCGCCACCCCAACTACCCCTAGCTATGCTGCAACAGTGGTGAGCCCCGACGGTTCGGATGTGCTCAGTATCGATGGAGCTAGTGATTCTTTGGTAGCTGCTCCCATACGTAGAAACTATCCAGTACTGCGAAACAGTAAGGGCCAGCGTCTCGATTCCATCATTACCCCGCCCCAATCACTCTTGAATGTGATGAGAAGCAAGAAACACTGCAACATGTTTCACATTCTGGGAGAATGCTCATATGATCAATGCAGTTTTCTGCATGGGACAAGACTTGACAAGAAAGGGATTGATGCTCGCCGGTTCATCTCACGCTATAAACCATGTCCATCCAAGTTGAAGTGCCAAGATGAAAAATGTTTGTTGGGCCATCAGTGTCCTGAAAAAGCGTGTGCGAAAATTGGAAAGGGTTGTCGGTTTACCAAAGAGATGCATAATGTTGATAGGTCTTGAGATTGACTATCGTGATGTGTTGGTTCGTTAGGATCTGGGAGACGAGACATTTCCTCAGATACTAGCGTTTCGCAGAGTGTTCCGTATTGGAGAGATTAGAATTTCTGGAGGATACATGTAAAATCCGGTGGGATTTGAAAGCGATAATCGTGGTTTTTTGGTTTATTTGGTCTTCGAGTACGGATGGGTTTATCAATGCTTGTGCATCAAAAATTACCGCAAGCACTGAGCATGTTTGGCGACACGGTTGTGCAGGAGATGTAGAAAGTTGTGGTTGACAGCTTATCTTGCTAGATGAGTTCTAGTATTCCACATCATTGCACCTGTATAACCAAAGAACCATTCACGGAGGCCTTCCCGAATCGCATAAATTGTTGATGGTGGCCATAATGTTATATAGGGCTTTGATCTTGGTTAATGCGGCAGCATGTGATTCCTCTTCAGCTCGTACTGTACCTGTTTACTCTCGCCTTCATACTTCTCAGGTCCGGCTGCAATACCCAAGGGTTTGATTGAATGGTATTTCAGATGTTTTCAGTGCCTTCAGCCATTCGAAAATCAAACAATAGTGCACGTGACCAATGACCAAAACTTGAAGAACAATCCCTCGGTTAGCGGTTATATCTCCACTTGGCCATCCATCCTCGTCCCCGCTCCGCCTTTATCCAAACAGTGCCACGAAAAGGAAAAAAATATGATAAGTCTTATAAAAGGAAAGCAAAAAGATCAATTCTCTCAGGCGTGAGTCGAACACGCGACATCCAGATTACAATGAACAATTACAGTCTGACGTCATAAACCAACTAGACGACCGAGAGTGATAATCGAGTGAGCTCGATCTGGTCATTTTACCATTAAGGCAAGTTGTTGAAGTAACCGGATGACAGTTAAATATATATAGCATAAGCTGAGGAACTGACTAGCGAAAGAAATGACTTGAGGGTCAGGTGAAGAATTACATAAGCCGAGATGTGGCGATTTTGGCGAATTACCCAAGCCACACCATCAGATTTAGATTTAGAAAACAGCTCTCTTGGACATATTACAATCTTTCATCAAAACGAGAGATACCTACGAACTAGAAATCGACAGGACAAGAATTACGCATAAATCGCAATTACCCTCAGCTCATATTCGAAATGAAATTCAAAAATCCAAGGTCTCCCTCCTAGACTCAAAGTTTCTTGGTATTTTTCAATATGCCATTTATTTATTGTAGACAGTCAAAAACAATCAATTCACGTCTATGGCCTCTATCTTATTTGGGCATGCGATTTATTTCATACCATTGCGGAATGCTCAAGTGGTCAAGCGCTCAAGTTAATCTTACAAGTGTATAATCAAACTGAGTACGTTTAGATGAGTACATTATATTTAAGACAATGTCCGCCGTCCACAGTAGCAGGTTATGTGCCAGGCTTTCAACATCTGAAAGTTAGGAATCCGAGGCAGTGGGTCATCTATGTCATAGTTGAATGAATTGGTCAAATCAAACGGGTTGAAAGGTTCATGTACATGTTTCCAATGATTGAAATTTAATAAAATTCTGCTCTGTTGCAGTACAATGCTATTCACTGCATTCATTGTACAAAGTCTCCATTTCAAAGCGGGGCCAACCTGTCAACAAAATCCGCACCATATACCCTCCTCAAGTAGGAGCTCTGAGACTCCATTTGATGGTTGTCGACCGGTGCTGCAGCCGTTGAACACATTCTTGTCTTGGGTACTTTCCACCCTAACATACGCTTGCCTTCGAACTTTCTCAATTCCGGTACGATCTTGTTTCGGTCAACCTCGCTCTCATCATCTACTAACGCAATCAATCTCATTTCAGCCCTCAAGTGATTCATCTCGTTGATTAGGACCAGTTCCTCCAAGTCTTTGAACTCCGAGAGAGCTGGTGGTTTCCCAAAGACATTGATAGCGTCAGTCGCTTCAGGATTATAAATGTCCCATAGAATAAAGTCACGAAGAGTTGTGACCAGCTCTGAAGTGATACACACCGCTATTCTTCGTACTAATTGTTTGTCTCTATGAAAGTCTTGGAATAATCGCTGTACAAAAGAGAAGTACTGTACTTTTTCGCCAGTACTCCAAATTGTGTCGAAGTATAAAGTATCCACCGCGAAATTGACCAACGGTGGTTTCTCATGCAGGTCGACCGAGGCTGAATCTGCATCGGAAATAAGATTGAGTTCCACGTCTGAGCTAAGCCGAGTATAGAATGGGAGTAATTCTTTTCGAGCTTCACGATTGATTTGCAGGAGAATGAGAGGTGCTGTCGCTCTGACATGATGTTTGGTGGTAAGGGGATCCCACGCTTTAGTCGGAGTTAGGCGGGATCTGATTTCAATGATTCGAGGGAATAGATGAGGAGTGCAACGCCAAATTTTAAGTCGCATTTCGAGGGGTAGCTCGGGAAACATGTCGAAGGTTTGTGTTTTTTCGTTGAGGACGTTCATTGTATGCTAATGTCTTTGGGAATGATATATTGTGTGGTTGGTGTCAATGAATGTTACGACCTATGTCAAGCTTGATTTCATGAGGGAAGGAACGAATTAATATTAGTACGTGTATTGTAAATTCCAACGAGGAAATTTCCGCTAATGTAATTTTCTTGAAATTAAAGTCTTTACATTTTTGGCCCGACCACTCAATCCATTTCCTTTGTTCGATCTCATCCATATTTTTCAAACGTCACTGAACTATACCTGCTAAGTCACAGGTTAGAAAGTTAGGTAGCTCAAACACCTCATCATTCTTATCACCCCAAATTACCCCAACTTCCCACATAGCAATTTCCCCCAACCCCCTCATCTCAGAATAAGATTACATCTCCTCCAACAACAAAAAAGAACAAAAAGTAAATATCCAAAATCATATGCCCAACCTATTTCACAAACTTTTTAAATTGTTGCATATCTGAAAATTCAATCGTTTTTTATTTAGACATGCTTCTAGGATTTATTTCTGGTGGGTTTGCTGTATTTTGGCAAGTCATGGCACGATATTTTGAGGTGGATTGGGCTGGGATGATATCGATCGAGGATGTTTAGTTTTGCGTTTGATCGCTGCAGAATTTTATTTATTTGTGGGAAATGATTGTTATCGTTTGATGGTGCTTGATTGTACGTTGTCAAGTTTCAATTGTTGCAACTCCTTGGACGGTGCAAGACGCATGGGCTTTTCACACACTTAAGATTTCCATTCTTTGCATACCAAAGCGGGGTAGAGAATTGGGATATTATAGAGAGTGATGGAAACTTCTGCTGATTTGCGTTGTTCGAATTCGTCTCTGTTTCGCGTCGTCACCAGTTTCTTCACTTGAGTATACCTAATGGTAAGTCTACAGAAATAAAAAAAGGACTACTGGATTAGCCGCATGCAAGTTTATACTAAAATCCTAATCCATCAATGAGATCACACGCACACGCTTATAGAAGATATGATGAGCGATGCCCAATGTTCCTTCCATTCGATTATGGAGATCTCTCCTGATACCTCCGTAAACTATATATATTACCTTTTTAAACTCAGGATGGTGCTTTCCTGTTGGTTAGGTTAGATCTTTTTACCAAGAGGATTACAGAGGAAATGACAACCATATCTATCTATATATATAATTTTCTCCGTCCCAAGCTCTCTTCTTCCTCAAACACAGCATCACAATTATTCATTCTAAGATTACAAGCGACTTGCGCGTATCATAATATCCAATATTTTCTACCGGAAATCCTCAGAGTCACATCTCCACCATCAAACTTGCACCTTCATTACATATCCGCCAGTATTTCCCTGATTTGATCCTTCAACTTTGGACAACAACCTGTTATTTGGATGCCAGGGTTTGATTCCTTAATTATAGCTTTGGCTTAACGGTATATTGAATAATCGAATCCTTCGACACCAACGCTCTTTGCAATTATGAAGTTCACTCCATCTGAAGACTTCGATCTCATTCCACCTGGAGGCTTAGAGGTAAGCTAAGCTGTATTTAATTAAAGAAATCTTACCCTAACACAAAACATAGGACGAAGAAACTAAGCCCTCTGATGAAGTCTTTCCCATTGCTACCCAAACACTCTCAGATGAGGAAGAGGTATATCAAGTCTAAAGCCGCTACTAGATGAACATAATTCTCTGACGCAAAGAGTAGGACTATGGAGAATTTAGCTCTAGCGCTCCAGAGCCCTCACCTCCAATAGAAAATCCTGATAATTTGATTTTCAAGAGGTTTAAATTAAAGAAAGAAATTTCTCGACTTAATTACATAACGGGAGTACTCGAGAGGAAACTCGAAGCACTCATAGCAACGCCTGGAAATACAGAAGCCATGAATGATAACAAGGACGACGGATATGGGACCGATATCGACTTTACGGACGAAATTGCTGATTATAGGTCGGTTGCTATAGAGAGTTTACGGGAAGAATACCACAACAGACTCGAAAAGGTATTTCGGGAAGACGAAACCAGTGGAGAAATCCCATGGATAGATACAGTACCCCCATTGAAAAAGCTGAATGAAAGTTTAGCCGAGTACATGATGAGCATGTCAGCAAGAGACCTGCTAGATCTTCGAAGATGGCTCAACCGGGTTCTCGACCAGGGTATGAGAAATTGTCTACCGTGTGGCCCTACTTCCGCAAGCAGGTTTCAATGGAAAAAGAAGTACAACGAGAATGGTCTGAATGACATTTTTCGTTTAATTCTAAGAAATCATGAATCGCTTGAAGATCTAGAGAAGCTTCGTAGCCATTATGATCGGATCCTTGGCAAGGGGATGGTGCTCTCGTACTCGAAACGCCGAAAAAGCGGAGACTCTAAAATAAGGGAGAGTGTAGACTCCAATGCGGAGGACAGCGATGCAGCTTAAGATATGGAATGATCATTGGGAAATCCATGGGTTATGAAAAACCCTTCCTCAATCTTCCAGAGATTACAAGACTATTAGTTATACTTCCAATTGATCCTTCACAGGATATACAGCCTCGTTTCGAATTAGTTTTAAATCATCCCATCATTATTTAAAGTACCAAAAAAAAATAAAAGAGCTAGTTTTTTACATTATCCCATGAACTCGTACAAGACTGGATCACTAGATACGGAGTATGGCATGCTTGCTTTAATGCCGGTGCCCTGGGAAAATCCACTATTTGAGATTATTTCGAGAATCTATACACACTCGCAATATCTCTAAATGCTGAAAATAGACCAACTAGGTATCAATAAGACGTGTAAAGTGTAAACGCAGATATGAACTTCGAACCGAGGGAAGAAGTGTGTTGAGAATATTTCGACGAATAGACCCTGAAGCGAAAATTGAGGTAGAATAATAAGCGGACGTTGTCTCGGGGAGAAGTCAGTTACAGTAGTATCTTTCGTTTGGAGATGATATACGTAACTGGAAATTTGATAGTCGTTGAAATATCTTAATTGGTGATTTGAAATACATTACGAGGACTAGACTAGATTACATAATTGAACAATCCATAAAGGCACAAGTGGAATGAGAATTTACATTGCGGTAAATGTAAACTTGGATGGTTTTGTCATCAACCAAAATCCGTGCGAGAATGATCCATCCATAGACAAAATGCCTTCCTTGTCCCACGGGTATCATAACATCAAAAGGCACAATAGGATGTAGCGAAGATCCTCTCGATACACCAGCACACCATAACACCGCCCCTACCAACGGCTCCTATCCATAACTCCAATTCTATATGTGAATGTCTACGCAGCAGCAATACCCCTCATACGTCTCCTGGTCTCTAGCGTACCTTTTACGCTGAAATTCGTATGATCATGTGGCATATGTTCACCACTCACAATAACCAGAACCTTCATTCTTGGATGGTATTTCAAATCATGAAGTAATTTTGGCGTGATGAGGAAATATTGGCTATCATGTTCCTGACATGCGATCTCGACCATACGCCCGTGAACCATTCGTTCATTACGGGGATCCATTCCTTGATTAATCTCATCAACAACGCGAAAAGGGGAGCGAGCAAGTGATTGTAAAGACATGAGGTAGAAAATCGTGGAGACGGAACGTTCACCTCCGGATTGACGATGCTTGTCAAGAAGCTGAAGGGTCTCATTTTCTCTGGTTTGATGTTAGTTGAATGGACTTGCTGTGAGAATCAAGGCAATGGAACTATACCTGAACTTGACCTTTATCTCAATCGCCCATTTTTCGAAATCGTCTTCTTTATACACACCAACTTCACCAGCACAACCAATTTGCTCAAAATTATGCGAGAATGCCTGACTAATTTGCTCAATAAGTGCATCAAATTTTGGCTCCCATTTCCTCATGATCTGAGTAACCTTCTGCGCAATGTCCCCTAGTTCACTCTCGGTACTAGTGATCCTGGTGTTTAATCGGCTGATGTCAGCCTGGCGTTTCTCATACTCTCGAATTGCATTCGGATTGTTAGCTTGAATATAATTGAGTTTATGTTCCTCGCTGTTTATTTCCTGCTGTAGAATTTCCACGGTTCTATCCTCGGAGATATTGCTGAAGTAATCTAAAGACTCGGTGTCATTTCTCTCCTGAGCTTCAACTCTGATCTTTGTGCAGCGTTCGAGCGCATCTAGTGCCGTTTTAGTTGCCCCATCTGTTTGTGCTTTAATTTTCTGTAAACGTGTACGTTCTGCGTCAAGGTTTGCGACTATATCACGATTGCGCTCTCGTAGAGCGTGGGTATCCGAATCCGCTTCAATACGTCGAGCTTCGGCTTCATCAAGTTCTTCAGAACAAGCCATGATCTGATTGATTTGCTCGACATGTTCCATCACATGCCCCCCTTTCTCGAGGCCAGCAATGTCTTGAGTTTTTAGGATTATTTGAATCTTTGCCCTAGATTCAGAGCTAGATGATTCCAATCTCTCCAAAGACTCCTTCTCTCGAGCTGCAACTATGTCAATACATGCTCAAGTATATTCGTATATCTACCACTCACCAAGCAGACCAGGAAGAGCTCTTTGTTCACCATAAGCCTTTTGCTTTTGTTGTTTCTCGGCTATAATTGCATCCTGTTTTGGGAGTCTTGTTAGTAATGTCCCCTGAGATCAGAACAGTTGCTGGCATACCTTTTCACAATTTTTCGGGGTTATAGTGATCAAATACTGTTCGATCTTATCAGTTATGACCTTAATCTCCTCCTTCAGGGTCTTGAGTTTTCGGCCAAGTTCTTCGTGGTTTTCTTCGATCATACGCCGCCCCGCAGTGTCTACAACACCATCAATGAAAAATCTGGCTCGATTGATTCCGGAAGTTTGGGTTGATGATGCGTTATATTCTCTTCGCGTCGTGATCTTGTAGGAGGTGGTTCTCGTCACGAGAGACGTGATCCCAGCGCGGATAATCCTTTCATGCTGTTCCTCGGTGACATCTTGGAGGGTGACGGCCGTCCTATGAGCTTTAATATCATTGCACAACATGGCAAGGACTGGCTCCGGGGCATCAATGAAATCAATAGCCCAACCATCAAGACCTATACTATTCAATTCGGCAATAGTAGCTGACGGTCGTCCAATAGTCTCAGCCAGGGTCTGGGTACTCATCTGGGTTCTGACTTCGGCTAACCTCATTTCTGCAGAATGGAATTGATCATTTAATAGCTTGTAATCAGCTTGAGTTTGTGCGGTGATAGTTAGCATATTGCTTTGACGGAACAATGATTCAACAGCATCGGTATATCTTGGGTCCTTCACAGAACATGTAATCAAAGGGGGGCCGTATACCTCCTTCTCAAACTTATTCGGGTTGTCCTGAACCCACTTCCAAGCTATAGCAGTATCTTTGGAATGCTGGGCAATCTTGTTAATTTGTCTTCCAGCTTGACTGTCGAAATCGGCAAGGTCCCGCCTCGCCCTGTATTGTTCGGCTCGCAGTTCTAGATATTTGGCTTTGAGTGCTCCTTGGCTGTCTCGAAGCTCTTGAGTCCTGTCTTCGATGGCTTTGATATCCTGCTCAATTGCTCTCTAAGGGGAAAATCAATAATTGCTATATAGGAATCAATGGGTCGGATACTCACAATGCGCTGATTGTACTCAGCAGCATTGAACTCTATTTTAGGTTCTCGAAGTCGGGCTTCGAGGTCGATTATGGCCCTTCTAACCATCGCTAAATCCTTCTTGCGTTTATCCTCTGCCCCCTGAACAACTTTTACTCTCCGGTCGCAATCACCGATTTTCTCATCCCACTCCTCGACTTTCTTCAAAAGCTCATCTGCAGCTGCTTCCGCAAGTTGAAGGTCCTTCTTGCGGTTGGAAACGACCTTGGCTAAATTCTTTTCCAGCGAATCCTTCTCGTTAACTAGCCGCAAAGTCGGTTCGACCTGGCTCTCCAAAGTACGCAATCGGTTTTTTGCTGCTTTCCACTCATTCTTACATTCCTTATGTCGAAGCCGTGCCTGTCTGTACTCTACAAAGGGAATACTATTCTTCAGCTTCTCTAAGTTCTTCTCGATCTGAATTCGCTCTTCGAGACGTTCCATTTCCGGACGCAGCCCTGCCTGTCGTTTTTCTAGACTGGTCAATTGTTCCTTGTCTAGGTCGAGCTGCATTTGCCTTGATTTCTCCTCTTTTCTCAAATTCTTGAGCTCATCATGCCAGTCCAACATCTCTTGTGCAGCAACTGCCCTTTGTGTATGATGGAGGAGTTCGACAGGTGTCAATGCTGCAAACTCGGACACTTTGTCCTGTGGTAAGAACTGACAAAGATTATCGATCTGAATGCTGAATCCTTTGACCAAAGCTAGAACATTTTTATGGCTTGCTCTTTTGTTGTTTAACCAAAATTCGCAATTATTCCCATCTTTAAGGATTCGAGTTTCGATGATATGATTCTCACGCTCGTTGCTTCTTTTTTGGAGCTCGATTTCGATGAAAGCATCCTTTGAACCATGTTTGACAAATTCCCCGACTTTATCTGCCCGACCGAGGTTTTTTGGTGAAGAACCCAAGCCCAAGCAGAGGGCACAAACCAAGGAACTCTTACCCGTACCATTTGGACCAATCACCATATTCAAATTTGGACCTGGGAAAAACTCAGCACTCTCGTAAGTAACAAAATTTTTGAGCTTAACCCGAACTATAGCTCCTGGAGCGAATTTGCCGCGTCCCGATGCGATTGTGGGAGAGTCGGAAATGCTTCCGACCTTCCGTCTGTCATCTCCGTCTCTAGAGGAGGGCGAAGTATCTGGTCTAGAGGTTCCTTCCTCAGATTCGTAATTTAATGCGCGAGATCTTTTCGCAGACTGCGCTCGTGTAGGATTTTCCGAACTGTCGCCATCGTCGACTTCGGCCCTTGAACGACGCCTTCGAGATGACATTGTTTCGCTGTCACGTAGATAACTAAAGGGTGAAACAATTATTTTGATTTTGAAGTTGAATGAACTAATAAGACAATGACTCCGCCATTCTTGAGTTTAATACCATTTTTCGAAGAGTCGATAATGCCCTTGATACTATCAAAGAAAGAAAATTGGGTTGCGCAAGACGCGTTAAACTTTAGGAACCGCGTGTAACCACGACCCTATGATTGAAGCACCCCCACCATTGATTACTGATCAGGTCAGCTGATTTCGCAATTTTCCAACTTCACCTCAAATTCACTTACATTTCTCATTTCTCATTTCACTTTGCCGCTGCTTCTCATTTAAAAGCCATACCGGATTTGATGTATGGCCATATTGGATGAGAATCACATGACACAAAGCTATCTGTCCAACTGCGCGGAACATGTAGTGCTAAAAATCACAATCCTCTAGCCTCGGCGTGAGTAAATGTGCGGTACGCAGGAGGAAGAGGAGGGAGGTAAGCTTGATGAGCATGGGTTATTTCTCTATTCATTGACCCAGGTAGTAAATCACATACAGGCTGGCTACCCATGGCCAATTGTCTGGAATAGATGGTTTTAATACTTATGATCTTCCGGCCTCAGTGAAGTAACTGGGAGAAACACGGGGGGAGGTATGCTGGAGGAACTCTCTCTTTAATTTCTCTATAAATATAGAGCTAGAGAGAGAAAGGGAGAGATTGCAAAGATTGCAAGACAGGCTCGTGCCAAGTTTCAAGTGATTAATAAAGTCTTTTCACATTTCACAGTATAGAGAATCTGGACTAGGTGCTTGCTCACCATACATATAAGCAATATCAATCATCAAGCACACACGATAGCAGTATTTATACCACGTAAAGTTGCCCCAAAGATTAAGCGTTTCTTGTTTCTTTATAGTCCGAGGCCACACTTTATGTCGTGTTCATGAGTGGGCTATGAACTATATATAATGAGCTTGACGGTACAGATTGCTGGATGCATGCTCTGCTCTATCGCAGATTTCACAGAGTGAGGAAGGTAAATGGCATGGAATTCAAAGAATCTCGGAAGTACTACCATAATCCGGACATAACCGAACCAATAGAGATTTTTTTCAAGATCAAGTTGTGATTTTACATTCCTTTCTAAATTGGTCCTGCATGCTTTCACTTGTGGGGAATCTTGTATATCAACAAAACATCAACACAAGCAAAACTTCACCACAGTAACTGCAATCTTACAATTCCAATATCTCTCGAGCGCCATTTTTCGCCTGGAAACTTCTTTGATGAGTTTCCTTTTTACTCTCTCTTCAATAAAATATTAATTCGAGCTTTCTTTCCAATTCGCTCTTTCTTTGCCCACCTACCGATACGTATCAATTTGACTTTTCCACGATAAGCTGCCAAAAACAAACATACCTTTTCTAGTAGCTCAAATTTTTCACCTTGGTGGGTTTATTCCTCATAGTCAAAGATATGCCATCTTGATCTAACCACTATGAATGGCTAACTGAGAATTTCCAGGGCTTTCGAACGCTTCATTTTTGGCACACTCGCTACCTGCGACACAGCTTTCTTCACATTACTATGTCCTTCTAAGCTCACCACAGTCAAGTATCGTACTTGAATTCCACGACTTTATACCTTTTGGTACATCAAAAGGACTGATCGCTCCACATAAGAGTTGGGATCTAGTTTATGTTCAAAGACTTCGGTTGAATACAGCAGCTTATCATAAAAATGAGTGCACAACACGCGCGCCCACCGACCCGACGACCTCCTCTTGGAGAAGCAACTCGGCGAGTCAACAACAATCAATCGGGTAGCAAAAACTTACAATCAAAATCTATATCAACAAATCATGATAGCTTACGACAAGACGGTTTACTACAAGTTCACAACCAGGCTTCTCCTTCTCCAAGCGAACAGCACTCATACCGTGATGATCCACGAATGGGCTCTCCTGTGTCCAATGTCGTCAATCCTAGGCTGTCTGCTATATCGAAAGAGGCTGCGACGGATTCCAAACGAAGTTCTCAAATTTCGACCGCATCCTCCGCTGCTTCCGATGGTAAGAACATCAAGAAGTTTATTGGTCCTTGGAAGCTGGGTAAAACCTTAGGGGAGGGTGCAACGGCACGGGTACGTCTTGCAAAGAACAAAAATACACATCAAATGGCAGCTATCAAGATCGTCCAAAAGAAGAATGCCCAGTTGTCTCAGGCGGGAAGTCTTGCAAACCTGGAACATTCGGAACAGCTACGTGATGAAGGCGATGGAGTGCGGAGGATGCCTGTAGGCATTGAGCGCGAGGTAGCAATCATGAAGCTTATCCAACACCCGAATATCATGAAGATTTATGACATTTGGGAGAATCGTACCGAAATGTAAGCTCCATTTTCAATTTGAGTAAATATAGCCTCTAACAATGGGCAGATATCTAGTTCTTGAATATGTTGACAATGGCGAGCTTTTCGCTCAAATCGCAAACAATGGAAGACTGTCCGAAGAGGTCGCAATGAAGTATTTCCGACAACTTTTGAGTGCTCTGGGATACTGTCACTCATACAATATCTGCCATCGAGACCTAAAACCCGAAAACATCTTGGTTACGTCGACTGGAGACGTTAAAATCGCGGACTTTGGAATGGCTGCGCTACATCAAGGGCCAGATCATAAATTAAGAACTTCTTGTGGAAGCCCACATTATGCTGCACCGGAATTAGTTGGCGGACAAAAATACCGTGGAGACAAGGTTGATATATGGAGCCTGGGCGTAATTCTCTATGCTAGCTTATGTGGACGACTGCCATTCGACGTCGAGGGTGTTGGCAATGATAGAGATCGTCTTAATCCATTACTCAGCAAAATTCGAAAAGGAACTTATGAAATGGCCCCAGAGTTCACCAAAGAGGCTGCAAATCTAATTTGGAGAATATTGCAAATCAACCCAAAGGAGAGAATTGAGCTCAAACAAATCTGGAAGCACCCTGTGGTTAGAAAGTATGATTATTTGGATAACCTTGGTGGCGGTGAAAGCCTCCCATCTCTTAACCTGAATGATTGCGGACAGCCAGTGCTACGCCGAAGCGATGTTGATAAGGATTTGTTGAGGCAACTGTGGTCCATGTGGCACGCATACTCCGAAGATCAACTTATTGATGCACTTTTGAGTCAAAAGTGGGTTACCTCTGCTACTTTGGTTTCTATGATGCATATGCTAATCAAGACATTAGACCGAACGAGCAAAAGCTCTTCTACACCTTATTGTTAAGATATAGAGATGCCCAGCTTGAAAACTATGAACCAGAGCTGAATTATTCCAACAGTGACTATCATCACATCAGACCACCCACATTGACAAAAACATATTCTACCTGCCACTTCCCACCACAGACAGGAAAGGGTCATCGCCGCCAACAGCCTTCCAGGTTTACTGTTGTTAGTAATAGATCCGAGAACACTTACGATCCTTTCAATGCTTCTCGGCCACAGCACCTTGATTCATGCCGATCTGATGATCAGATCAAGGTAACTGTTCATGCCCCTCAGAATGACGAACATAGCCGGTGCAGACCAACCTCTCGAATGACAACTTCCAGGTCCGTCAGCGATCGGGGTAGACTACAAAAGCCTGTGTCTCGGGTATATGCGTCCCGCAGTTCACTTGCTAGCTCTACACGAAGTCGAGGAAGTGCTCCTTTCCGAGCTACGGTAGGGCATAAACGTGGTGTGGATTTCTCACACATCAGGAAACGATCATTGAGCAGTCAAAATATCATATCTGGGGATAGTCCGTTGGGTTCTACGGGAGGAAGGGCTGTAGGAGCTGACGATGGAGCCCCCCCACGACCTGATTTTGAGCACTCTGCCTCAACCCGTTACATCCGGTCGAGAAAGCCGCAATCAACTAGTACAAAGATTACTACTACTACCATACAAAAATCAGGACGGGGCAGTATATTATGGAAAGAAGATGTTCGTCAATTGAGCAGCAGCTTGGCCAAAGACTGCGATGAAGCATTCAATAGATCTACTGTCGTCCCCTCAACTGGCTCCCAGAACAAGTCACGATTTTCTGTGACCCCAAGCGTGGCTACTCGTACTCCGTCGCCCATAATCAATGTGTCAGAGACAGGTCGAAAGGCCAAACACGATTCTTTAGACTTACGGCCGCTACCCCCACCACCTGCTCGATCAGATTCTGTCAAGAGGGAACTCTTAGAAGCGCGCAAGCAAGCTACACTTCGCCTGGCTTCCGGAGAAGATTCGCCTGGATACATAGATCGCATGGTATCACATATTGATCGTCTAATATTACCCCCATCTCAATCCCCTTTGCAAACACGCCAAGATCGTCGAATAGTGTCTGCACCCGCGGATACTAAACAGAGGAATCCTACACGACCATTACCTGCGATCAACGAGGCATATGCAGAAGAGCTATCTCCCCGAAAGGTCGAATCTGATCGCATTGCATCAGCTCCCGAACCCCGCACATTGAAGAAAAGTTTAAACTATTTTAATGAGAGAGAAACAATCCGAGTAGTCAATGCCTCTGCTGCATCTTTTAGTCCTGTCAAAGCTCCAGCGCCGCTCACGATTCGAAAGAAAAGCTCGCAAGGTGGTCAAACGAAGACCAAAATGGGACAATTAGGACCAGAGCCTCTCGACAACTCTGTCAGGAACCAATCATCTGGTTTGGGATTGCGACAACAATATTCTGCTGGCTCGAAGGTGGATGTTGGTCCAGAACTATCTCGTATTGATGAGGACTCCAATATGGACGATTCATTTGCTCAAGACAGTAACGCGGGCACCATAGTAAAGAAGCGTTCAGGTTGGTTTAGACGCAACTCCAAAGCTAGCGATGAGGGCGAATCTAGAAGTTCCTCGATTGTAGGAAATGACACGATGCTATCCCAGTCATCAAGCAAGAGTGGTTGCCGGAGGTCAGAGCCAGAGGAGCTTCCACCAATGCCACCACCAAAGAAAAAAGGGTTCAATCTTGGCAGGCTCTTTAAGAAAAAACAACCAAAAACCGGCATGACTGTTGCTAGTAAGTATAAGTTGAATTGTTTGGCATTGATAGTACTGACAGGATGATAGCAAACGATATGTTCGACGAGGATATGAGTATTCAAGATTCTATTGCAGATCCTCGACAATATCGCCTGAACCGTACACAACAGAACACGAGAGCACGCCAGATTGAGCCTCAACAGAACTGGCTAGCCAAGTTATTCCATGTGAAACCTGCTTCAAAATTTATTTGTTTCTCCGTTTCGAAACGTGTGGCAAGATTAGAGATTGCCAAGGTACTCAAAGACTGGAAAAGATATGGCATTAAAGATGTTCAGGTCGATAAACAAAGGAACATAGTCTTTGGCAAAGTTGGCGCAGACAACTGTAAGTTCCTACTTCTGAATCATATGGAATATTCACTCACATCGTATAGTCCTGAATTTGAAAGAGGTCTCATTCGCTGCTGAGATACTGACTGTTTTCGAGCATTTGGATCGTGGCAAAAAGACCAACCTCGCTGTAGCACGAATTACACAGGAAAGAGGTGCAGCAAGCAGCTTTCATAAGGTTGTGGAAACTCTAGATTCTGTCCTACAAGTTCGTGGAGTTCTCGTCATGGATGAAGAAAAGAAGAGAATGATGGTGAGGACAGTTAACTCCATGATAACAGACACCGTTATTTCTTAGTCTCCAACCACATGGAGTCTACCAATTTTCGATATTCGGTATCGTTAATACCCCGATTTGGACATTTTGCGTATGGGGATATATATCTCTACGCTCGCTTGACTTTGGACATTCTCGAATCCAAGTTTAGCATACAGCAGTATTTGGATGATACCTGCTTCTTTTTTGTAGATATACCGTGTTCAGTATAGTGAGTTTCTTTGGCATTTTCATGGAGCGGTGGATTTTTTGACTTGCTTTGCTTTGATGGAGTTGTAAAAAGTAACTTAATATTCATCGTAGCGAAAATGGGGGTAGGGATAATGATAGATGGAGGCTCCAAGGCGGTCAGACTTAATTAAGAGAAGCAGAGAAAGCGTTTAGAGTCGTTGATTCTTTACTTTGAAATAGGGTAAAATGGGTTCTTTTCGCTTCTGTACTTAGGGAATAAGAATTTCTTTGATTTCATATTGATGATAATTATATTGGGTTTTGTAAATTTGACGATCTTGATGTGCTGAAGAAGAGGAACGAGAGAGACTTCAGATGTTGCTGACTGCCAGAGTCAATCAATCAACCTTACTCAACGTTATAACTTTTTAAAGTCGAGGGGGAATACTTGACAAATTTTTTAATTACTTCATTCACATCTACTGGGTGCTGAGAGATGCATAGCACTTCCGAACCCCTTCCTTACTTCCTTTTGGTTCAGACACAGAAACTAGGTAGACTTAAAGTAAAATTTATTAGACCTTGATTAATAACCATGCCGATGACTTTAATTCAATTCAATACAAACATTCAATAAGTTTCTTCTCAATTACTAAAACCTTTGTAAGATCTCAAGATCTCAAGAGTAAGATTACAATCCCCCGCATCCACTCGCTAGTTTTTCCTTCGACTCCCAAAACATGCTGTATTTTTGGGCTTATATTGATACACTATATAAATAAATTAACCACCAACCTATCATCATATTATAAATTTATTAATCCATAACAATAAAAGAAACAAACCATCTATAACTCCCTATCCCTCACTAATCATTACATACACAGCCCATCATCACACCCAAACCCAAAAATTAAAATCAAATAGTCCCAGCAATCCGGTTAGTGGCGTGCGTGCGTGCATGCACCATGTATACCAATCCACCAACGCTAGATCTCACCGCTATAGATTCTAGATCCAGCAACTAAAATCTCTACTATAATCCGAGGAATTCGCTTCTCCCCGCTCTGCTCTGCTTTGTTCCCCACAAGTCATCCTATCATTTGCTCTTCCTAAATTCCAAATTCCAAATTCCAAATTCCATAGCGTCGGTAAGGCTAGCTTAACTAGATGGTAGATCCTACCCATGCGTATAGCACAGCCATCCAGACTAAAATTATCCCTCATCCCTCATTCCGCTCCCTCATCCCAACCGCGGAACTAGTTTAACCCATACGTGATTCTAGTTACTAGTCACTAGTGCTCGTACTCGTACCAACTAAACTGGCCTGGAGCTAAGATCGATGCTAATCCTTAGTATTCTGTTAAAGAACGGACTAAACAGGGCACCAAATCAGACACTAACCCACACACCATATCGCAAAAATCAAATACCCGCGTGCCGCATCGCAAGTACAACGATACCAGCGAATTCCCCTTACGCGCGATCTTCCTTTCTTTACCTAGGTAGTGTCATTTCAATAAGGTGTGGATGCTATGCTATGATCGTGGGCCAAAAAGCCTAATGCACGGGCGTACGTTCGCATGCATGCAAGCTTGCAATTGGTTGGGATTGGGATTGAAATTGAGATCTATTTTCTATGTATTTGAAGGAAGCGAGGTTTACACTAGTATACCCCCTGTTCTCCTGGTTCTCTGTATTGGGATATGGAATTTTGGGGAGTTTATTGCTTGCTTAATTCGTACGTATATATTACATGTACTATGTAATGCCAATTTCATCACGGGTGCTGTGCAGGGACAAATATTGAATCCAGATGTTAAGTACTGAAGAATGTGCACGTACACTCGTACTCTAGTTCTATGCAGAATATGGGGTCATGAAAAGACAACTTGAAGCACTTGTCTAGA
The DNA here is from genome assembly GCA_025389085.1 of Sclerotinia subarctica. Taxonomy (NCBI): domain Eukaryota; kingdom Fungi; phylum Ascomycota; class Leotiomycetes; order Helotiales; family Sclerotiniaceae; genus Sclerotinia; species Sclerotinia subarctica. Next base: position 1,394,190 of record QRFI01000007.1, read on the forward strand.
TTTTCCCTAGCCGGTGGCCACGCTCAAAGCTTCCTATTGCCAAAATGGCCATGTGCCGGTTAATAGGCTTTTTTATGCCCATGTCTGTGCATGTGCTTGTGCGTGTGCCGCATCTTGTTTGCACGTTAGTACGTATACTAAGTAGTATGTGTACCGGACTGATGGGATTCCGCAGATGCAAGGCGAGCTCGAGCTACTTAGCGGGAGTGGACCGGAGGGGAAATTTTACAATTGAGAGATAGTATGTGGGTATCTGGTCTAGGAGCTTCCACGTTTTCCAGAAACGATTCGGGGGTTTGTCGCTTTGTGGTTTAGTTTTGTTCTTGGTGATGAGTTCTTGGTATATTGACAGACGTTGGCGGTGTGACAGGAGTTGAGGTCAGAGGTAGACGGAATTCTCCTATATCTTTCTCGTGAGCTTGATACAAGCTACAAGCTATTTTGACTTATTAGAAAGGGCTAAATACAAACTAATGTATTTAGCTATGGTGAAATGAGTCGATGTGTAATTCCCTGATTGTCGCTCCTAGAATCCAATCACTGTCCAGAGATCTTCTCACACGTCTCGCTGGTTTGTAAAGAGGAGTAATTTTGGTCCTCATTCCAAGCCTTATTTGGTGTCCTCGTCAAATGTAGATGTGTGAGCCCCAACGGGAATCTCTTGTCCATGTAGGGGGAATATAGTCTGAGAAATAAACTGTGATTGATAGCAGGCATTGAATAGTTGGAGCAATATTGAAAATTCTTGTAACTATTCTCCCTTTGTACAACCAAGAGAACATGTATTAACATCTTCTGTTATAACCTTGAATACTCAAATTTGTATCAAACTCAACTTCTAATCTTAAAATATTGAGGCAAACTTACCTATTAGCAATACCAGAAGCACTTAAACGAGACTCGCAACTTGCCATAGAGTTTCCCTCGTTCATTTCCCCTGAGCACATTACATTTCTATCTCCCTACACTCCCCCTCAAAAGCAACCAGCAAATCCCCAATCCGATGAGAGGCAGCCGCAAGTGCAAACAAACATTTGTTGCATCACTCATCACAATCTATTCTTAGTTCCCGGTTCCGTAACATGAATAATCCTTCGTAATATCAACAATGGAACTCTAGATATTCTCTGCAGGTAGAGTATCAATCTTAATTTCAGCACAATACCAAGAACAATGCCAGATAAAATTTTACATCACGAGGATTTTTACCGAAGGATTCTCTATTCATTTGAAGATTATCTCACCCGCTAAATTCAGGGGAGCTCGTCAAGTGATCATACCTCACGAATTCCCGTTTCGGAAGCCAAATTTCTTCAGTCGGCACCATTTTCATTCCCATTTCCATTCCCACTTCTGATACTGCATACTGCAACACAATATAATTCCTATTTGAACAAAAACCCCCAAAAGTAAATAACCAAGATGACAAATATCCAAACACCATTAATATTCCCCCCATCCACCTCCATAACATGACATAACAACCCACCACAATCATCAACCAACTCCTTCACAGAACAAGTAGCAAGCAAGTACCCCATTCATTACACACACCCCCAAATCACTTTAAAACACCACGCCCAATCCGCCGTTATCAGCCTATCATTCCACTCCTGTCATGTGTCGCGGAAGGCTTAGCTTTGCAGTGCTCTCTCTATCTATCTATATACAGTAAGTATACATAGTATATGCGGCTGATTTATATTTATCGGATCCGATAGCGTGCGTTACCTACTTCCCCTTGGAGAATAAATCGACCTTGGGCTGGTAGCATCGGGTTTGAGACCGGTATTTTCCTTTGCATAAATAGAGGCGTGATTTGTTAGCATGTCTAGGTTGATGTCGGCATAGTGCTATAGGATAGATTTCAGAATATTTGATATTATTTGTCGGTTGCGAGATGGTTTAGTGTGGGATATGTTTGAGGTATAGTATTTAGAAACGGGATATTTTTTCTTTTGTCCCCTCTCAAAAAGACATAGAATACAAGAACGCTGAACCATGAAGTATCACACGAGCTTCCGTCAGTTTCGATCAGTTTGCTCATCCTTTCAGCTCTTGTACATTTCTGTTCCGCAATCAAGCGGTCAAATCAATGAACAGAGAGAATATCTATCTATCTATCTCATGGTTTCTCTTCATCACCACAACCATCAACGCGGTTTCCTATTTTGACATAGATGAATAATATGTATGGTCTTACTTCACGCTTTTCCATATTTCCTTCACAGATATCGACGAATACATAATCTTACAAAAATATCCTGACAAATTCGAAGAAAACCTTGCGAAAGGGAAGAGTGTGACAGTAACAACGGAATATTAATTGTAAATGTATACATAACTATACTATTGACACAATTAATGCGGGACTCTGAGTGATACCAGTTCACTACCATTTGCAGCCGCAAATGTCATTTCGTAGGTGTCAGATACGTAAGACTACTTTTGTAACGTTAACGCTGCGGCTATATTCTGTGTTCTTTGTACTTGGGTGTTTAGACACTTAGGTAGCATATATCCATTTGTAGGCACATCTTCTATTAATCCCTGATGTATCTATCGACGCCTACTTAGGTACGTACGCAGATAAATTACAATGCTCAAGTATACGTAAAAATGAGAATATAATTATATTGCGAATTCGAGCATGACCGATTCGAAAAAGCTATCTTCAGAGAGGCAAAAGAAAAGCGGTATGTATAATTATAATTATAATTATAATTATAATATATTACTGAAACATAACCGTTGCACAAAAATATCCCGATTCGGCTACTGTATGATGATCTATCGAGGTGAGAAAAAAGAAAGATAATTCTTAACCTTAATTAATCATCCATCTGCATATTGGTTTCTCCGTCTGCAGCTCCAAGGAAATCTTATTTTCCCACACTCAAAAGCTAGCTAGCCAGCAGTACACCCTATATCCACCCCAAATTGCAGCCTAAAAGCCGTGCATGTACAATACACATGGCATCCAGGATGTCTTCATGATCAATAACCACCATCAACAAATCAATTCTGCAGTGGAAAGAAAAAAAAAAAGGCTCGAATCTGGTGTCACGGTCGTATGAATCCTGACCCTTTCTTGTGGCTATCATTGGATCCAACGCCAAGATATGTTGTTGCTTATTATTGATCTGCGCTGCGTGCAGGAGGGGAATATGTTATGTACGCGGCTCCTGATGTAATTGATGTCACTCTTTTGCTCGCTCGGAGTCTTCGCACTAGCAGGGAACCCCGTAAGCGATTTTCATGTAAGTCTTCGGAGCTCAAATTGGGGAGTGTAAGCAGAGCGAGGACACAGGCAAGCAGACAAGGCTTGCGCGCGAGCGATACATATCCTGTAGGAGGGAGGATAATGTAATGGTAGAGTGGTAGTCGTAACTCCAGGAGAAAGATTCCGAAATGCTGTGATACATACATACATTCAAGGAATATTTTTATTTTTTTTAAAAAAAATTCCATGTCACAGTTCTGGGTTCTGGAAGTCCCATGGAGGATCGATATCAAGCCATTGATGGAAAGCACATCCGCTTTGCTGGGAAAGGCTGGCGAGAAATATAAGGCAAAATGGACGGATAGGTATGGCTTATGGCTCCACCAAACCCTTCTATCTACCATACATATATACGGTAGGTATGTAAAGCATGCATTGAGTAAACTGCAATGCGGAAGCCGGTTACCGAATGGGTAGAGGGAGAAGCGTGTTTGCAGTTACGAGGGGAAGCTGAAAAGCTTTAGAGTATGTCAATCTATCTATCTATCTATACATGTTGTTATTACTTGTATGATTTAGCGATTTTCTACAATTAAGATTCCCGGTGAGGTATGCTTGAAGGATTTTATTAGATTGGAGTAGGATTTTCACATTGGCTATGTGTTTATGTATTTATGTCCGGTAATCAAAACATGAATATTGGTAATCATCCTCCTCGTAGCATCCTACCATTATTAGTTAGTTGAATTACTAAGAATTTCATTCCTTGCCATCTACGTATTCATATCTATCTTTCCCTCTAATGAATGATTTAATTGGTGTATTGAGGAAAAAATAAAGAAAGGGAGAAATGAAGAAATCAAGCAATCGCAAGCAAAGTGATCAATCGGATCAATCCAGAAAACCAAAAGTTGGTGATACAAAAAGGCGGGAAGTTTTTTGGAGGGAAGGGAGGGGTTTCCCCTTCCTTTATTGTTTACATTAGGCACCAGTCTTTCCAAGGTATTAAATACCGTTTTGATGGAATGGAAAGATGCCAACCCCGTCTTACTATTTCTTGACACCAACACATACCGAAAAAAACCAAAAAGGAGAAGGAAAATAATATCCGTATGATGCAACGGTCAGAAATCGAAGATTCCCCGTTTTTTCATGTCCCTAGATCTATCCAGCAAAATCTAATACGCTTGTTCGTACTCAGCAAAGATGGGGAAGAATTAAGGTAAGCTGATCAATACTTGATATGACTGGGTTTTTCTCATTTATAATTTACCCCTTCATTCACCCCGGAATTTAGCGATTATTTTTTCCTCGACCGTTCATGTTGGTATGTTATTATTGTGGGTAATGGGTTATAGGTTTAGATTTGTAGGGGTAATGATAGAGAAAAGGGATGAGCCACAAGCCGCAATGTGTAGCGACTGACTGTACCCCAAATTAAATCTGAAGCCCGCATATATGCCATCGATCGTCCATCACCTCTATCGTATCGTTAACTGATGATGGTGGAAACTGATAGCCAGCTTCTTAGGTTCTTCTGTGCCACGTTTCAAAGGTACACTCGGTACCTGATTTCTACATCACCGGTACGTTATGTACCTTGTATTCTTTTATCATTGATATGTGAAGGTAGGTAGGTAGGTAGTATTCTCTGGGGAACTCCACAAATTTATCTACCTATCGTCCGTAGATTATTGAGAAGATGCTTATTGGGATTTTGTGATTTTTGGTTGCTGCAGTACGAGTACCCACCTTCCTTGTATGGGTTTTTGCTGCGAGTGGGTGTGTACGGGGGTACCATTTCAGTCGAGGTTGGTTGGTACTAGGATACTCTGGGTTTTCCCCATCCCATCCTCTCAATTGCCCAAACATCGAACATCTAACGCAAGTAAATACCTCATACTTACTACCTACCTACAACCATCCAAAGCATACATCTCCTCTATACTATCAACGCAATATCAAAAACCAAGAAGTCGTAGAAGATTCAAAGCAGCGGTCTAGACCCCCCTCCATCTCACCAGACGACCCACCAACCCCCAATCAGGTAAAATAAACGAATCAGCCAATTGCGCGCCCCAGAGGTCACCGAGCGAACATGACTGAACACCGATACTGTACATCAAATTATTTGTACATGCTTGGGCCTTGCTCTCTCGTACAGCATGCTATGCTATGCTTCCTCTCGCCAAATGAAGATTTCGAACCTGGGAGTGCAATGACCATGTTTTAGCGGGGTGAGCTGAGGTTCATCTATACTAGGTACTAGGTAGTCATGTATTAGGTTATTGGGAGGATAATAATAGGTTCAGGGTTACCGGTAGACATTTGATTTACTTTGTGTCTACGCCAAGATCTTTCCAGAGAATGATAATGAAGGGATGCATTCGCTTGATGGATATGGATACATAGATGGATAGATGGGATGTTCGACAAAAGACCAGCTGAAAGGTATTTCAGGTCATTGAACGCTGCCTGATCATAGCGAGGTCATCTGAATATTTTAAGAGGGGAGAAGTAGAGAAGGTTGTTTCATTCATTTGTTGAGATGAAGGATATTCCTCGCTGTTAAGTTTGATGAGGTGAAATGTGAAATCTAAAATATCAAGGAAGTGAGATGAGAGATAGGAAAAGCATGCTGCGATGATCAACATTTTTAAGGATTATTCAAAACTTCCTCAAACAGATGACTAACTCTAGAGTCTATGGCCATATAATAGTAAATTCTTTCAACCATCCACTCCCATTCTCTCCCTACACTCATAAATCCCAGCAACGAGTAAAAGCCATGAGAACCTTACATGGAACCAGCCTTAATGTGGATGGTCCCCGAAGCTTGAAGACGCCAATGAAATAAGACCCCTGGTCAGTGCGTGCGTCCCTACAGAGTAAACATTCCAGATCGGCCTTTTCCCTTTTCTTTCTTTTCTTATCCTGAGAAATGATACCACTGAGACTTTTCGACCACTCCACCAGTCGTTTTACCGAGATAAGTTTTGGCTTCTAAATATTTTCTAAACCGGAACATACTTTTCAATCCTAAAGAGAAGAGAGAAGAGAGAAGTAGTAATGCAATGAATGGGAATTTGAGAATTTAGTCATGAATAATAATGACACGAACACGAAGCCACTACCGTGATGAAGGACACATTACTACACACATACATGTCTTTGACAACTCCCTAGATTGTCTTAGCCGATAATTCCTGGGGTTATCTATCCCTAAAAACCAAAGAACCATTCGAGAGCGCCACGTATGGATCTCATTCGTTCAAAGAAGCGCTTGGGAAATGATAGAATCTCAAGCATACTTCGGGAGTGTTTAGCCAAAAAACGACTGGATTTTTTTTTTTTTTTTTTTCAAGATTATCGCAAATTCAAGGGCCTTCATGCTCGCACACAGAGTACGTGCATGATGTCGCTAAACTGGCCCCGGTCTTGTACATACATACGGTACATACCTGCAAGCTGCAGATTTTCTCGAGTCCGATGCTCATGTCCAGATCTTTTCGCATTCTCCGAATGCTGTACCGACTGGATAAAGCAAGCAAGCAGCAGCACGGAGGGAAAATTGTGTACCACGTGAACGATACATGGGAGAATAAATATTACGATGTGAAGGGTCCGGTCTATGGAGTTGGTCGTGCACCCAATTGATTCATGATCCTGGGATATATTATTGACTAGATAAATAAATGATTGTTAGATAGATAGATTAATGACTAGATATATATAGTAATGATTTCAACCAAAAATAAGACCCATATGATTGATACGCATCGCAAAAAAAGAAGCTACAGCCATCAAATCTCACACGCAGCCAGAACACTGGGAAACCTTAACTCTTCGCATCAAGACAAAAGCGCAGTCGACCCAGACGTTTTCCCGCATCTTCTCCAAAGGTTAGCCTTTTCTCCCTCTTCCACTCTTCTTATTCACGTCTTGGCTTCAAGCCGCCCGAGCTAAATTGTTCAGCCAGAACGCCTTTGGGACACTCGCATACGCCGAAAAGATTTTCTTGGGGTAGCATCCTGGCAATGTGAACATGGGAATGGCGTGCGCGAGCCAGCTCGATGAGATTTATCCTGCCTTAATAGTATTATCCTTTTGATGCGAAACCTTTTTTCGGGGATTGCGTACGTATGTTATTTGGATGGGGATATTATTAAGCTGCCGATGTGAACGAATGCAAGTGAACAATACGAACGATACGATACCGTAGCATACATTACCATCAATATAACATCACCCAACTCTTTCCACGGAGAAGTCCCAGTATCTATCCCGTCTTTCCATCAGATGATATAAAGTCAAGCTTTTCATTAAATACTCTCGTAACATTGATTTAGACGTGAAGTAGGAGAAGAAGGAGAATCGATTAAAAGCAATGCGATGCACAGGCAGGTAGGTATAATCAATCACCAGTGACCAAGTGAAATCCTTGTTAATCGTATATTAATCCAAAGAGAGAAAAGCAAAGGAAGAGGGAGGAAAACATAAGATTTAAAACGAATAGTAAATGTCTACTTGGATGATATTCAGACAGTTATAGGTACGAATGATACTTTTTCTCCGGTACGGTGTGATGGGTGACACAAGTTCAATTTTTACAAATAGAACCCTGCTATTACTGAAGTTCACCCTCTCTTCTCGACAATTTGGTAGAGTGTAAGCACTTGAATTTTATTCAGCAGTAATCCTGATCATGGTAAGATACACACCAAATTCCCCCAAGTAATATAAGAAGAACCCCTTCATTCGATCTCATCTTGAATCCAGCTTGCCTACTCGTCCGATCTACCTGCAACTCTACATATCCAGATCACATACACAGAGCTGGACATCGCATCGCATACAGGATTCGGATATCCCCTACAGGATGAATCACCAATCCAAGACCTAACGTGTACGTATACGTTCATACATATTACATATTCATATAAGAAAAAGCATTCTATCAAGATCATATCAAGCAGTTGTTCCAGTATTAGCCAATCGAATCGTCTCATGAGGTTCCTGACAAAACACTCCAAAGCAATATCACACTACTGGAACGGAATGAATCTATCACTTTGATTATTGTCGGCGCTATTCCGTATTGAGAAACAATAAGGTTAAACCTTCAAGCATCGCCCAATGCCCCCAAGACTAATCATTCGAAAACCACACACGCTACTCTGTACTTGGGTACTTGACAATTACTCAAATCAACAGCCCCCTAGGAACACAACTACCATCAACCTAAACTTCCCTACCCCAGAACCCTACCGCTTCCCTCGCTCCCAGAATTTAATCCATCTACGCTCCGTCCTAGCACCTCGTCCATCCATCCACCCATGCATGCACCGTCCTGGACTCCTAGTCCATCCATCCATACCTAAGTTCCCAACTAATCTAGCTTCGGAGTTACCCATTCCCATGCAAAACCAAACCCACGCTCAATTAACCCCATCGCCAACCCAAGCTCCAAACTCTCTTTTATTATTTGGGATTTGTGCGCAGCACAGCACAGCACAGCTGGGAGCTAGCCTTACACTAGTCCCCCTTGACGACTTGAGCAGCTCGGCATCTCGCCTCGTTGAGCTAAATTTATTAAAGTTATTATTATTATTACTATACACACTTGTTCATTTCTCCATCTCATTTCACATTTATTATTTGTTTACGTTGATTTGCATTCATCCATCCGTCTATTTTCGAGAATCCTCCATGGGATTTATTCCTTTGATTAAATCGATTACCTAGTTTTTCTAAAGGTTATTTATTTACCACATTCAAGTGCTTTCTTTACCCGTACTGGATTTATTACATTTACTGGATTTATTACATTTACTGGATTTATTACATTTACTGGATTTATTACATTTACTGGATTTATTCCATCTACTCCATTTATTCCATCTACTCATCTGCCACGAGGTCGCCCAAAAGCCTAGAAGCCCAGAAAACCCAAATCCCAAATCATATTAAAGCCCTCACCCCTCCAGCTCCGACCAAAAAATAAAGACCCAGCCAGACGCATCTGCACCCAGCATCCACCATCATCATCCAGCATCCACCCACCATCCACCATCCACCATCCACCATCCACCATCTACAACCTACTTAACCCTACACCCTACACAACTACGCTCCTTCCACAAGCACAGACCATCTTTCCCAGACCCAATAACCTACATAAATCAAGCAGACGCCTCCCCCGGCCGCCATCCAGGTGATCGACACTCCACATTCTCCATTCCAGTAACTATCCTCTATCAATCCCATCTGCAGGTTCATTGAACTCTTGATCCATCAAAATATCCCATCGTCTTTTTGCTCCATCTACTCAACATCCAAGGGTTTCTGAAAGATATCAACGAGAGAGATTGGACTTTTTTCATTTCAAAATAATTATTTGCTCCTTATTTACCCTACCATTTTATCTGATCTCCGTCACAATCTCCATCACAATCACAAGCAAAGAAAAGTTCGACCAAAGGAAATATCCCCACTCCCCGTTTTGACTTCTATCGTTCCCTCGTTCCCTCACCTCGGTTGTGCATCTACCCGCCGCATCTCCCATCTCAATCCGAAGCATACATTTTCCACGCGACAACCACGAAATCTTGGAATCCTTTGAAGCTGTAAAAAAAGAAAGGATTCTCATCATTTAATTCCTCCATTGGGTATTCTCTCAATAATCTTTCTAAATTATTATGGAGACCGCCAGCTTCACAGCTCGCCGGCCAGCTGCATCCAACCTCCCCAGCTTCCAGCTTCCCCCTCCAGAACCCCTTGGAATGCACAACCACAAATATCAACAAACTAACAACTATATTCACGGAACTACACGCAGCTCTTCCCAACCAGTTCCCGCTGTCGCCAACAATATATTAACACCTCCGGCTGGAGTTTCGCATGACGGTTTAAGTCCTCTCGCATCCAGCGTCAACAGTGGTAGTTCTGGTAGTTCAGCCGCCGGTGTACCTCCTTATCAATCCTCGGCTTTTTGGTCAAATTCTCAGTCCGGAAACAATTTCGCGTTTACTTCTGCGCCACCAATGAATTCGCCTTATGCTCAACAACAGCAACAAGGTTACATGAATAGACCACTATATTCACCCTCCATGAGCAACTATCCAGGGTCACGAAATCCCAATTCTCCCACCTCATCTGAAGGCCTCCCACCACCGTCATTTGAAAGTCTTCCTCCCTTCACCACCAATCTCCCAATGTCCGGCTCAGGTGGACAACAACAAAATCTTCCCACACTCGCACCGCAGAATTCTCAGCAGCAACAGCAGCAACAGCAGCAACAAATGAATAATCAAAACCTCATGAACCTTCATCAATCTTCCTCTCAAGCATCCCAACAAGGTAGCGCACAAGCTCCCGATAACTATGGCGGACGAGCACCTCCAACTCCAAGTTACTACCCCCAATCTTCTACCCCTCAACAATCGTCTTTCCCTGCCTATGCCCAACAATCACCTACACAACAATCACCAAATACCTCCTCGGCTCCATCAAATCGCATCTCCCCCATCCAAACTCACCACTCACATTCTTCCATGGGTGCACCCCACCAAGGCTATTCTTCCCGCTCTACCTTCCCACATTACAATCTTCCCACCTTAACCGCACCCATCTTGTCCAATGTCCACCAACCCGGTAGTCAAATGGCTCTTCTCGGTGGAATGGGCAACATGGCTTATCCTCAACAAATGCCCGGACCAATGTATGGCGGACATCATCCACAACAAATGCCCCAAAGTGATAAGCAATTCAAGTGCGATCAGTGTCCACAATCTTTCAGCCGCAACCATGATTTAAAACGCCATAAACGTATTCATTTAGCCGTCAAGCCATTCCCTTGTGGTCATTGCGAAAAAAGTTTCTCAAGAAAAGATGCATTAAAGGTTCGTATCCCACCTTATTTTATGCCTTGTGTCTTTAACTAACCTCAAACTCAGAGACATATACTCGTCAAGGGCTGTGGAACAAAACCTACAAACGCCACTACGAACCCTAATGGAGATTCTCAATCTCCCCTTGATAAATCGGAAGTCTTGAGTGATTCTACCAATGATGATAGTCCCGAGATGGTAAAGAAAGAATTGTCATAACGACAGTCCACCTACATCTGTTGACGAATTTCTTTTCTTTCCTTCTCATTCGTTGATCAAAGTTCAAAGAGATAGCAAGTACAAAATACAAATACAACACGATGTATGAACTTTGATAAGCAGTGGGGTTTTCATTCGGGGCCTTGATTAAAGGATACGGGCGTACGGAATATGTCTATCTGGATGTGTTGGAATGGGATTGGGTGGGATAATGACTTACACGTATGGATGGGTGGACATCTTCCTGTGGATAAGACAGCACAGAACTCAAGAAAGATGAGATGGGGTGGGTGGCGTTGGTATGTGGTCAATTTGACAGATATTTCTGTCCCTTTTTTTTTTCAAGGAAAAAAAGAAATCAAAACTTTCAATATGGGAAGGATGTGGAATATATTATCGTACTGGAGCGGGATTTTTTGGAGTTGGGGAGTTCATCTGTATATCGATGTGTGTCTTAAGACATTTCGATTTGGCCGGGCTGGAAATGAATCGTCTGTCTATACGTCTCAGATGGATGGGATATCGGGATGTGAATGAAACTGGGAATTGGGTGGAGCTTTGGCGTGGAAATATCTGAATTCAGTGAAATACTGAATATGTTTTTAAATGCATTCGCTTGTTTCGACTCTTTTCTGTACTTGAGTGCGGATGGATTGATGGATGGGGATCGATGGAGTGAAATAACTACCACTTTTTATTCTGTCTCTACTTATTTTTTTTCTTCAACTTTTCCTCCTTCCTATGTCGCCATGTCGCTGTGTCGGGCGATAGGATTGTTGGGAACAGCGCGAGGTGATTGCTTGATTGATTGCTTGATTCCCGGAGTTTGTATCGCATCGATATCTTGCTTGCTTGGGTGCTTGGGTGCGCATATCTATATGTAGCTTTGATTTAATTCCATGTCAGTTGATTTGATTTGGTTTGATTTGATTTGATTTGATATAATCTCATCGATTCGTTTTCCTTGTATAAAGATGAAGATGAAGATGAAGATGAAGTGAAACTGTGATGATGATGCGTTATATTATATTGTGTTGTGTTGTGGTATGATGTGATCAGCCTGTCTGTTAATAGAATGAAATGAAATGTCGAAGAGTGTGTGTGAATGATTTTTTAGGTGGTTGGGGGCTAGTTTGGTTAGTTTGGTTAGGTAGTTTTAGTAGGCAGTTCTGGGGATAGTGGATTATGAATGCAATCAAAAAGCATTGCTTTTTTTCCGGGGGGGGGGGGGGGGGGGGTGGCAGGGTAACCTTAATTAGATAAGCTGTTCATGATGATCTTCTTCTTCTTCTTCTTCTTCGGTGGGTAGATGTTGCGGGCGGGAAAGGGAATTAGTTCTTGGGAATATAAAGTATATAAAGTAGTTTTGGGGATAGGGGGGATGGGGGGAAAGGGGGGATGTTGCAGTGGATTCTGTATTATTGACGATCTTTTTTGGGGGTATTGGGTTGTGGGTCACGGGATGAAGAATGAAGGATGAAGGAAAGATGGAAAGGATTAATCTAGGAGTAAATGTGATATATATGCTGCTGCTGCTGTGATGAAGATTTTTTTTTTGGTTGGGTGGTCTGTCTTTAGACGGAAATGGCTTTCGATGGCGTATTAATGGCTCGATGGGAATAAATTTAAGACGGGCTATGGACTAGGTATTTATTCAATATTATGAAAAGTATCTGATCTGGTAGGTATACTTTATTTTCTATCCCACACTTTTGGTTATGCTGTGAATGTCCTGCTAATATACCTACCTACCTACCTACCTACCTACCTACCTAAGTATCAAAAGTATCACTGCATCCGAGTTTTCCCAATCGATTTATCAGGATGCTATTATGACTTTTTTAGTTGGGTTCTTTTATATATGTTTATTTATTAGATTAGATAATTATAAGTGTAATATAATAATAGATGGTAAAAAGTGACAACACCCTGTCTTGTAATATGCAACGCGGTCATTAATGCGACAAGTATAGCAGATGCTTGATTAGTAATTTGGTGTATTAGAGAACCGAAAAAGAATGGAGTGGAAAAGCTAGAAGTGTTTTCGAAATACCTATATTCGGAGGTGAAGAATCGATGAATGGTGTAGGGTTAAAGAGGTTTGGATAGAAGAGATGGAAGGATATATATATATATATGTGAAAATCAATGAGAAGTGAATGATTAGAGTAATGATTAAATCCAATCTGAACAATGACTAAAGGATAAATCAACATTGAACTTTTGAAATCATATATCTATCTTATCCTATTCTGTTTTAATATCAAATATATATTTCATATATCAAACTAAATATATAATACAACTTCTTCGCTTCATTCAAACTAACCGTGCACTGCTGTTTGCCGAAACATATAAAACATATTATTTTTTCGATAATCCTTCTTATTCTTTATTTTATTATTTATATTATATTATTATAATATACTTTTTTAAAACTAATTAAAGATTGTAATATTCTTTATATTTATCTTAATCTATATATATATATAATAAAATTATTAGAAAAGTTAAAGAGAATATATAATCTTTTATAATTTTAAAAGAGTTTAAAATCTCTTTAATAATTATTTTTTATATTATTAAAATGAATATATTATATAATAAAGATATTATTTTATTTAAAACTATTTAGAATAAATATTGTATAAAAAATATAAATAATTAATAATATAATATATATATTTATAATTTAAAGTTATTTATTAAAAGACTTTTTAAGATTTATAAAATAACTAAATAGAAAACTAAAAAGAGATCTGAACTTATATTAGAATATATATTTAAACAATTTGTATAATTGTCGGTACATCATGTGATTACCGTACTGGAAAGGGGAGCCGTACCCACTAGCGAGTACTAGCGCTTACCTCTTCTATTATAAATAGGACCCTCTTCTTATAGTGTAAAAGTAAGAGGTCGAGATACATGCATCCCGATAACACATTGTGAAGAGGGGGATTAAGAATAGAAAGCTGATTAGACTACATCGAAATATATCACTTGAAGATAAAATAGATTTCACAGTAAGTTTTGGGATTATAACAATATGTTCTGGAAAAGTATGTACGAAAAGAGTTGATTGTTTTCGAGGGGAGAGTAAAGACCTCTCCTTATAACTAGCTACTGATGATCATATGATAAAACAACTAAGATTCCCTTAACAGAAACAGCACGGAATCCTGACTTTCTTACAATAGATAATAATGACAAGTAAGAATTACATACCAAACACATGATACCTTCACTAGTAGGCATCGTATCACCGGAGTGATACCAACAGTAATATAATTAAATAATTCCGGGTGAAATCCGGCCGACGGATAGCTGTGGGCAAGTACTGTATATACTTACACAGCGTTCTCATCTCTGCGAAGCTTTTTCATAAGTCAATTTCGAGATGTGTAAGTGAGTTCACCACCACCTACCTAAGTAGTGTTGTAGTATCCTCGAAAGTTCACGGTGAGTTATCTAGTCAGCTAATAGAGCTAAGATGACATAATTATAAGATCTTACAATCCTTTCCTTCCTCTCTAACTCATATCAATACTCTGGAAAGAGTACTAGTAGCTTCGAGTTCATGAGCATACTTTTGAGTGTAAGGATTCTATTCTATGCATTTACAGTCCTGTAAAGACTTTTCTCCTCGCAAATCCCTACATCGCAGAATGGAAGTATCCCAACATTGGAGGTCTTGCTGGACCATATAAAAACTCCCCAATGAGGCTCTTTTTTTTTGGCATAATGAGACATATAGCCATCAGCTGATCTGTATCCAACTAAACTATCTCGTTGGTCTATGCAGTAACGATCAATCTAGATGCATGGCATCCCGTGTCTTCTGAATCTAGTCCTTAGTATTATTGAACTCTTCCCATGTATACCCACAGCGGTGTAATCAGTGGTTCCCAAACCCCCCTCCCTAAGGATTTTGAAGAAATCGATATCGATAACTTTTTCTCTTGGATGAGAATTTGGTACCACAGGTATATGAGGAACAGCAGTTACCTAAGGCCTCTTGGACTCGGTGTCATGTAACTCACTACAAGTTTTCATCTATATTTTTAGCAAATCAAAGTTGTTTCTCAAAGTAATTTTCTAATAGTCATTCAGCAATAGTCCAGCAGGATCCACAAAGCCTAGTAATGATAGTGGAATACCACTCTCACAAAAATCCCTTCTAACCTTTCCGAAGAATCCTTCTTTGGAATATATATAGTTGGATATCCAATCTCGTGGTTACCAAATCTCTGTATGGCTTGAAGGCTTTATTGTTGAAGTCATTTGAAGGATACTTTCGAGGGCCAGTGAACAAAGGGGGGGGGCAGCAGGGGGTATTTGAGCATGGAACATAATGTTAGTTTGATTTGTCTATTGCTGATTGATTTGATCCAAGCTGCACTGATTTACAAGAAACAATCACGAAGCTTTGCAAGAGCTGGAGTATATCAAATGTTCTAATTTCTACCAGTGAATATTGTTATGGGGCGAAGGATCTAAATCCCTTGCGCATCATTCAGAAGTAAAGTTAGAAGACACAGGAGTAGATATTTAAACATAGATTCATTGAATCTTCTCTCAAAAAAACCCCAAAAAGGAAAACACTTCATAAAATTATATCCATCGATCCCACATGATGCGATTCTCCAACATCATTTAAAGGTCAGCCCAATAAGCTAGTAAGTATCTATTATTTCATCCATCTCATTATAATTATCCTGCATACACTATCACATTCTGAAATCTCCGCTCTTCGCAAACATGTCTAAGATATTCGATCTGTGGTAGCTAACCTATATTCCGGACACCATTCATCCAAACTCACTAGATGTTTCTGGATGTATCTTGTAGGTTGATGGAGACCTGTTAATTTCAGGGTTAGTTTTTGTATTTATATCTTCGCGTATTGGGGTATAGTGGGACGGAGGTCAAAAGAAGGAAAATCTACCCAAAGGATGAGGATGATCAATCGTCTCCACAGCAAACGTCCTCGCAATCTCCATACTCGGCAAATTAATCCCATCCTCAATACCCTCCTCAATCTCCCTATCTTGCAAATCTTTAAACCTAAACCATAAAAAAGTCATCAGCCACATAACCTTCCCCGTCCGAAACTCACAAAAACTCACCTAGCATAAAACCACTGATCCTCAGCTGGATGCGGATTATCACTATACTTCCACTCATCCAAAACCCTCAAGATAGTTTTCCGACTCCGCATACTCAAACCCCCATTATAGCCCTGACCAAACTTCGACTCGATAGGCGCACCAATCAAATCATATTCCAAGAAATCATCCACGCTCCTCGCCGCATTCGCACATAACATGCTGTCAGTCTGGAATAGCAATATATGTTCAGCAGGCGCCAGATCTTCCCATAACCATCGCGTCGTCAAAAACGCGGATACGGAATCCCAGTTGTAGAACCAGGTGCCTGGGGCCAGAGATCGCACAATGATGCGCCCTGAGGCTTGATGTCGTAGGAGTGCCGCGGATGTAGAGAAGGATCCGAAGTTTTCGGCCGATGTGTAGATTATGAGAGGCCAGGTGGGTCCTAACACAGCGCTGAAATGGAGAATTAAGGGAATGATGTTTCCTGAGCGTCGGGTCTCGATTATTACAGCTACTTTGTTGCTGGTTGATATGTTTGCTGTTTGGGGTTGAGGTTTTGCTTGGACAGAAATGAAGGAGGATGTTGATGAAATATCATTGTTGGTTAGATGAGTTGAGTTCTCATCTTGAGAAATGATACTCCACGCATTCCCAGTATTTCTCGAGTGAGAAACAGCAGTACGAACAAATAGAATAAATATCGCAAGATAGATGAAGGGAAACAACAATTTTCGAGGTTTGGCCTTGAGAAAGTTTTCCTTGGCCGTGCTGATGTTGTAATTACCCAACATAGCTATTTCGAAATATGAAAAAAAAAACAATGATACAAGCAGTTATCGAGAATGGGAAATGTATATATTGAAGTCGTATTTCTCCCTACTTTAGGGATGAGTAGTTGAGGATCCGAAAAATACGCTATGCCGCTTTCGGAATTTTGAGGCAAAAGCAAACTCTTAAATATGCATCTGAGACAACTTCATGCGAGGTGGGTGGGATTATTTGAGAATATGATAATGATAAGAAAATTAAAGATATTCGCTCTCCTTGCTTTTCGCTGGAAAATGAGTAATACTTGTCGATCTGGAGTGAAGAGGTCTCCTATTTTCTCTCCTCGATGCTTATCCTCCCTTCTCTCTGTCTTCTCTTCCTATACCTTTGCATTTCAAACACGCCAGAAAGAAGGATTCTAAAGTTTTGCTCTGTATGATTTCCAAAATATTATGCTGGTAGGTATTTTCTCTCGTTTCTGATTTATTTTTGTATTTGTGTTTGAAATAATTCCTCTCTTTAATAACCGTTTTCATCAATTCCACACCTCGCAATGATTTTTCCGAAAACAGAATCCATAATATCCAAACAACCTTCCCACAAAACTACAAGGTAGGAACTTATATTACATCACACAGACGGACCAATTTCGCTCGCATTCATCCAATTCCCCTCTCTCTACTCAGTACTAGTCCTCAACAACGTGCCGCATTTATCAATTCCACAACTCACCATGAATTTATTCCGCGAACATCGCATTATAGCTTTCATTCCAGCAAGGCGTGGAAAGATTCCATTATGTTTTATATGCGAGAGCAAGAAGTTTCGTTTTTGCATTGATTGATACCTTTCTCTTTCTCTGTGATCGCCATCTTTCACTTAGATACACGTATTGATTGTGATCTTGATATTATTTTTACATCGGTAATTATGGTGACTCGATATCATAGTTTCGTCATTGCCTTTTTGTTGTTTGTTTGGGTGCTCTTTTATACGCATTCGATATCTGGGGATGTGAGGTTAGATGATAAGAAGGGTAATGGGAATGGAAATGGGAATGGGAATGGGAATGATAGAGAAAATTTGATATCTCCGCCATCGAAGTTCGGGGGTGAGGATAAAAAGGATATTGAGAAGGTGACTGGAAATAGACATGTTGGAAGTGAAAGTGCTGGAGTGAGGGATAAAGAGTGGAAGGGCTCGAGACTGGAAAAGTTAGTGGAGATGGGAATGGGGAGGGGATTAAGTGTACCTGGTGATGCCAGCCCGCATGAGCAGAAAGTGTTGAAGGAGAAGGAGGAGAAAAAAAGATTGAGGAAGGAGAAAGAAGAAGAGGAGAGAAAAGCACAAGAAGAGAAGGAGGAGCAGGAGAGAAAGGCGGAACAGGAGGAGGAAGAAAGAAAAGAAAACGAAGAAGACGCAGAGGAAGAATTGGATGAGGAGGAAGGAGCTGAAAATGAAGAATCTGAAGAGGGCACAACGAATGAGAAAGTGGAGGACGAATACAACTCCCTCACCTTACGATCTTTATGCGAAACCACTACCTTCCAACCGGGCCTCTATCTACAATGCCATTCCTGGTGCGGCCCCGAATCAACCTCCATCTGTGGCGGCCTAAACAACGCACGCAACCGCGTACAAACCTGTCTCCGACTAGCTCTCGATCTCGGCTCCAACATAATCCTCCCCACCGTATCCACCGGACGACACCGCGAGAATCCCTCTCTATTCAGCAGCGATAGCGTATGTCCAGATGTATACTTCGATATCTCATATTTGATACAAGAAATGAGTTCTGTATGTCCTGAATTAGAAATGCGTCGATGCGGGGATACATCAGGAATAGCCGAGGAGCGAATAGTACAAATGGGACGGAGACAATACATGGAAGGAAATTATCAAATTGGGATGTTTAAAGCCGCTGTCGATGCGCACTTAGAATCTCTTTCGCTTTCCGAAATCTCATCCGAGAATCCAGTGGCGGTAGGCTTTGGTGATACGATGTTTGCATATAACTACACATATGCCTCAGAGCAAGCACTACAACAACAGCTCTTCCGAACCATCAAATACAACCCGGAACTTCTGCAGCTCGGGTCGCAAATTCGAGACACGCCTCAATTGCGCGATGGATACATTGCCGTGCATCTCCGGGGCGAAGCAGACTGGCCTCCACATTTCGGTTCTCGCGACCAGCAGATGGATTTCTACACGGAGGAAATCGAGAATGCATCTGCTGCCGACGGTATTGCAGAGGGTATCAAAACCATATATGTGAGTTGTGGAGATAGTGACGCAATTTCTCTATTTCGTGAGCGACTCTCCCCACTGGGTTTCCAAGTCTACGATAAATGGGAATTGGTATCCGCGCTTCCGGATTTTCTTAAGAAATTGCAAGATATGGAATTTGACGCCGCGGCTATTGTTGAATATCCGGTCTTGGTGGAAGCAGGGTTATTTCTAGGCGTGTGGATGTCGACGTTTTCGCAGACTATTGCTTATGCGCGGGCAGCAGAGGATGAGGATGATTTCTGGGAAACGTATATTACACCGGGGAGTAGCCGCAATGATATAGGAGGAAGGGATTGGGATAATGTGCCTGCTCTGAAAGGGGATGAAAAGACTAAGTTGTTGGTGGTTAATACCGGTGATATTAGTGATATGGATGCTTATCCTTGAGGGCTGAAAGATAAGCCCTTGGTTTTGGAGTTGTGGAATTATAATTAAAAGTTAGGTCATTATATTTTATATAAAATTTAATTTATAATATTTAATTTAAGACATTCACTATTCAATCTTCGATATTATAATGTACAATATTCGAAATCATATTAAACAATTAAAAATCATGATTTAAGATTACATTATAAGTTGAGAATTTTATTCTAGATTATCTCAAAATAGACATCATAAATTACCCATGGACTTGGATCTTGCAAGTCTCAACCGAGTGCATGTCTATACACAACGTTAACATATATCCACAACCGTGATGTTGTGCTTTGGTACGACCAGACCAGCACTCAGCCCACCACCGGCCATTGTGTTACCACACCCCAAACGAGTTGAATAGACTCACCTCCCTGCGAAATCTACAACGTTGATAGCATTTAATCTAGCTTTTAGAGCTCGATATATGCCCAAAAATGCCTTGCAACACTTGTTTCGACCTTATCATCACGGGACACGAAGTTCATAGGCGACACTGGAATGTCTATTTCGCTCCCGATCAAGTTCACGAAGACCGTCTGGAATTCACTTCATCAGATATTGGAATAACGGCAGTTCAGGCTGCCCCTTTATTGCTACATTATTCATCGCGGTGTGAATTTGATAGACAGAACCAAATCCTTGATTGATGTATCAAGACTATATACAGGTTCCTTCATCCTCTGAGAAGATTGTCCCCTCGAACTTGGAGATGGATCAGAAGCCGCTTGGAATTGTTCGGTTTCAATTTTACACTATAGGAGGTTAGTGTCTACACCATTATGGGTCTGTCTATGTGTACGAATAACTCGCTCTCCAGGAATGGAATTACCTCAGTTATCTTTGTTGGCATAGCTCACGACGCTGTATCTCGGATTTCAGTAAATGACTGTGTCTCTATCGTAAAAAATTGGATTCGTCTTTTTTTTTTAAAAAAAAAACGCACACAAATCATGCCTGGCGACACGGAATGACCCAGCTTTCTTTCCCAAAAGATTGATCGATGTTTGGGCCACATTCACTGATCATGTTACGCTCATAAATGTGAATGAAGCTCCGGATGTATTGGGCACAGGAAGACATTATGCAATCCTGAGTGATTGCTGCGGGAAGTTAGATGTTATCAGGAAACTCAGATCAATCGAAACGCAACATAGAAGTGGGATACGCTTGAAAGAGTTATCTAAGACTTTCCATGGCCAGGACGCAGTAATGATTGTGCGGGCACTCAAAACTCAATACCTATGGATTGACACCCTTCGTGTCATATAGGATGATGAAGACGATTGGAATAGGGAGTCAATATGTATGGCTAGGATATATTCGAACAGTTATGTGAACCTTACTACTACAGCGGCAGCAGATAGTCGGAGGCGTTGTCTCATTCCAAGAATTGTCAAAATTCCTTTCGATAAAGCAGTCGACACAAAATCATTCCTCGGGTATGAAAATATACATGACAGCGGTGCATGTATATTTATTCGTCCGCCATTTGAATCTGTACATCATCGTTATAGCATCAGAAATGCTTTAATTGGAGGGCTATCAGAGGATCAAATAGCTCCATTATTGACCATAGCCTGGTTCCAAGAACGTCAGCTAGCTCCGAGGACAATCCATTTTCATTCATCGGAGTTGACAATGGAGTGCAAATCCGGTCTATGGTGCGAGTGCACAGGTCTTGAAAGAAGATATGAAAGATCATCGAAGAACTTTGCAACATCATCAAAGACCAATCAGGAGAAGCTTCTAATGCTTTGGTACGAAGTCATCGAGGAATACTCCCAGTTGCGCCTCACACAAGACACCGATAGACCCATGGTATAGTGTCTTTTTAGGATAATCTAGAACAAAATTCCCTATTTCTATTGTATGATTGTATATTGTAGTATTATATATCGATTCATTATATAATATAAACTGTTGTATTTAATTTGAAAAATAAATTTTGAAAATATCTAATTTTCGATGTTATAATTATTGGAATAGAAAAAGAAGTTTGTTACTAGCATACTGCTTAGTATCATATATATGATTTCCAACAATAATATTCAAATTTTAATAGATCGATATTCAACTTCCAATATATTGTAGTAGTTGATCTTTGAACTTTCGATATTTAATCTTTGATTATAATAGAAAATTATGATATATAGTAAAAATGAGGAACTATTTCCTAAATTAACCCCAAAAGACGCCATACATGGCGTTGCTAGGAGTTGCGGAAACATATCATAAAAAATTAAAGAACGGATATTTAGTAGGCTTATAGATCTTCGATATCGCTCAAAGTATATTATAAAGTGTAATGAGCTTGAAGTATAGGAAAAAAGCGGACAACAAATTACTGGCTCCTACTATCTTTCGCGTCCACTTGGTTAAAGCAATCTTTACTATTGGATTGCGAAGATAGAGTTAAGGCCATCACATTTCCTACAACGATCGGCAACACTTTCAGAGTGCATGAACAAGTTTTATTCTAGGCTGCGAGATCGAAAGAGCAGCGCTGGATGCTCTCAAAGTTCCAAGAATATGTGCTCTCCATGCAAAAGACACAGTAAAACCAGCAAGAGTGGTGTACGAATGTGTTAAAGGCTTGGATAGGGAGACAATAATCGAATTCAATAAGAAGGAAACCCAGAGTACAATCTGCTTTGGATTTGATCCAGATGTCTTACAAGAGACTCTTGGAGATCTGGTAAATCATGGTGAGATAGTCTATTGCCTGCTGGTTGGAACCATGAGTAAGAACAATTCTATCGATGAGGTACCCATCACCTTCCTATGTATTCTTGTCTGCAGGAGAGTGGTGATTGGCACATATGAACGAATTGGTGTTGTAAATATTGAATCAGACACAACTGTTCTCGACGAGGGCAACAAGGATGCATATGAGATTGATATGGGACATTATTGAAGAACATGAAATCTACCTCTCTCATCAGCCCTTGCTGTAGCCTTGACCATGCCATTGTCTGGATTCTCAGCTCAGTACTCATGTGCTTCGTAGAAGATTGCCGCATTTTTTCACTCGAAAGAACCATCAAAAATATATACTCACGTCTCCCAGAGTAGACACCGTGGGATAGTGGAAAAAAACATACGAGACTTCTGTGAAAACTTCCGGAATAGAGCAGACGATGAGTCCTTTCAAGGCTTGCGGCAAATTGTCCGGCTTCGCTATGTATCAGCTCACTTCCGTTTTTCAGAACTTAAGAGACGGAAGTTGCGAATGATAAGTGTATTGCTGGAAGCAGCATAGGCTGCGTATTCGGTGGGCATCGTGGCCTTAGCATCGCCTAACCCTTTTTGTCATGTTGGGAAAAGTGCAATCAATTACCAAACAAAGCACCGAATGGAAGGCAATTCAAGGCCTCAACTCCTTATATCATCATGATGAGAACCTTGGAAGTCAACATCCCAGGGTACATCGGCATAAGAAGACTGTTGTCCATTTTCAGCTTCCCGACATTATTGGAACTTTGAATTGTAGACGATTAATTAGAATTATCAAAAGTGTGACGCTAATTCTGCATTCTGATTATTCTTGTGGCTCTTCCCTCTGCAACTGCTATGTATTCGTTAGATAGATACTTAGATTGAGTTGGATCATACGGAGATCTACATACATCCTCCCAATGTGAATATCTATGGGCCAGTTGGTTAACTACATCACGAAGGCCCTGCATCCCTTGATTTTGTATTCATTCCCACCCTGTCTAGCCTTTGAAGACTTTGTTTTTCTCTTCATTTTGATGGGAGGATATGGTAGATAACTTATAATGACTAGAAAAGAAAAGAGTTTGGGAAATCAACAACTATATTCACAGCAAGATTCTATGTATGCATTTTACATGGTAAAATGTAAAGAGCTTGCTATCACTGTAGTTAAACTCCCAAGGTAATTGAATCTTTTGCGCGCACGGAAGCAACTCATTCTGATGTAGCCCCGTACTATCTTGATGTTCCTAGCTTCTTAATAAATTCATGTAGGTCGAGTCTCAACATGTGTGTGTAAAAATTCATCAAGTTCAAGTGTGGTTGTCTACTTTAGAGCCTCCTCTGGAGCCTTCTTTTGGACACTACATCTCTGTAATACTTTATCTATGAAATGCAGCAAAACTAGGATGATTTCCCTTCTCTCAACCCACGAGGAACATATCTCAATTACCGCATCTAGCAAGAAAGAATTCACTGGTAAAAAGAAGAGTAAATTCAACATTATATCATTATACCATGAGTAGCTAACCACCATCCAGACTTTTGCCATCCTATGATGTATTTAAAGTACCCCCACATATTTATATATACTTCATATATACACGCCGCTCCATTGTTAGAATGTTACATCGGAAATGCCAACTTTGGCAATAGATTGAAGCTCATCCCATCGTGATATTGTACCATGATGCGCTTTTGTGCTCTGATCTGTACATATAAAAAGCGCCGAAAGTATGCTGAAAACGTAACAGAGTAAGAAGGAATTTTGGTTGGGACTCCTCGTTTCCTTTCTCTCTACATCTGACCTTGGCTGTAGAACTTTGTGGGAACCACGTGAATTTCCAAGCTGCTAGCTTGGTCTACCACTCCGTGATCTATAATATCTTCGAAAGTACGCCATTTGTCCAGCAGCAACTCTAGGAAGCCTTTTTACATTTGAACTTCTTTTGAATATCTTCCTCGGTAAATTTACGGGTCTTCGTCCTCAACATGTCCGCCAGCTCCTTTTTACTCTTTCCAATATTCTCCCCTGTCGGAACCAAACATCCAGCAAGGTGCTCGTAATCCTTCTGCATGAGTTTGACGAACATCATAATGTAATCGATATTTTGGAAGACAAGAGCTTTGCCGGAATCGTAGTTATGTTTTCCCTTGAGGTAACTGAGTGGCTGATCTCGCCAATGTCGAAGTGGGTTGAGATGATGAGCCGTATGCCAACCGTCGTTGAAGCAGTTTCGGTTGCTCTAGAAGTACCAAGACGATAAATTAGTTGAGAATCTTCAAAGTTTCATGTAGGGTGATTCCTTACCGCCACATCAATCAGAACAATGGAAGATCTATAATCCGAATCTGGATCAATTTCATCAACCAATGCATGCTGACCCCAGTTTCCTACCATCAAACCGATTCGCATTTGCATAAATGGTATCAACAATACAAAAAGGGTTGGCCAAAAATTCAGTCTAGCCATCACATACATGCCTACATATGAGCCGACCTCCCAGAAGAGCACCTCGCATGCCAATCTAATCTTGTTGGTCCGAAAAAAGTACAATGGGAGCTCAAGCCAGATGAAGAACATAAAGCGACCCCAGTACTTTAAGAAATCAACTATATCATCCCGTTGATACCGCAGAGTCGAAGAAAGATCGTCCGGCCCATTACCCTCAACATGATGACACTTGATATGGTGGTAATAGTATGAATGTAATGTGTGGCCCATGAGTGGTTCGAGAAGGTATGGGAAGGTTTTGTCGAGCCATGCGTATTTCTTTACTAAAACTCCGTTGTTATGAATATGGTTGTGAAGCATAAGTGTGAACGGCCCGCAGTAGAGAGCCTGCATGATCCAATGGCAGAATCCGTGTATTAACGAGAACCGATTGTACAAAATTATAGCACTCGGGACCGACGTGGCGAGGTAAAGGATGATATGTGTGAGGAAGACAACGTCTGTTGGTCGACGTACCACTCCTTTCCCCCATTGTATGTATGGCTCAAGTATATATTGGTATAAAGGGCCGGGGAGGCGTTCAAGGTCTTCTTGATCCCAACTTGTAAACACTGTAGGTTGGAATTTCTCGTTGTTCTCGTCATTGAGTGCTTCGAGAATGGAAATTTGTTCGTCGATTTGAGATTGGCTATCTTGACTGGCAGATGTGTCGGACGAGTCGCTTATACTCCTTTTCTGTACATCTTTTAGTAGTAGCTCGAGTACTCTTCGATCAGGTTGAGTTAAATTGGGATTCATGGCTTGAAGATCCATGATTGTAGAAAGAATTGGATGTTAACCAAAAAGATTTGATGTCGTGGAAGACATCAATGGATGAAGCGTATTTGTATTGAAACGGATCTTTTTGGGACCATAATTTTGCGATTGAACTAGCAGATTCACCTACCTGGTATCGTGCAATACCCTGATTCTCCATAAAGACCCACTGTGAGAGAGGATCAGGGTCTAACCTGTGTTATTATCATCCATATCGCGCGGTTTCTATTATCGCTTCATCTAGGCCTGAAGCCCCTTTATATGCGTAATACGCCTGAATTTGATGCTTTCGCGGAGTTTATGGCCGGGGAACGGATGTGAAAGGATTCTAGAAGGTTATAAACCTGTAAATCATCATAAGCTCTAGGGCTTGGAAGTTGTCATCCTTATGTTTGCAGGTGGTATTGGGCTCAATGTTATTGCTTATCATTACCTGGTAAATCATTGTTCCACAATATCATCTTGGTGAGTTGCTGTTAAATGTGTTGAGGTGTGCAGTGGGTATCATCACAAGAATGTAACCACTAAATACCTAGGTAGAACCATGCGATGACAACTCTGTATGGGAATTATTCGAAGAAGTAGATGCCATATCCAAAACTTGGGTACAGTTTGTTGCTAAATATAAAGGGTTAGAGAATGTGATTCTTTTAGAAAGATTGCCGAGCTGCCGTACCTGACAATGGAAGCTTCGAAGCGTGGCCTAGCTTAGTAAGGCACTTGAGAAAACTCCGGTGCTAATGAAGATCTAGTGGGGAAAGGGGGATAAATGTTGAGATGTCAAAATATAAAGGGTTTTGACTTTATACAAATAGCACTTAGGTATCATTGATATTTCTGATTCCGAGGGACTCCGATGATCAGTTGTCTGGAAAAATCATACTTATTTGACACTTCTAATCAATCGCAAAGGGTTATCTAGTGCATGGCTGTTGACGATATTTATTTTTATGTTCATTCCGCACTTCTATCTCACTAGCTTTCCAAGCAAAATTCTATGCACATATCCTATCTTTAGCATGATAACGGCTGTTACTTGCTCAACCTTCTCGACCCACCTATGAATGTCCCGCCACACCCAAAAAAACAACAATGTCTAACCATAAATAACGCTCATGTATGGTATCAGTACACCCCTCATCCGATTTCCTACAACTTTTCCCTTTATCTCTTGCTTATTTCTTGTAATCCTCTGGTCCAACCATCAATTCTGGTCTAACCAACTTATCAAAATCCTCTTCACTGAGAGCCTTCAACTCCATCGCCGATTCCTTCAAAGTCAATCCCTTCTTGTGCGCGTTCTTGGCTACCTTACTAGCCATGTCATAACCAATCTTTGGGTTCAGGCAGGTGACTAACATGAGACTGTTGACATTTGTTAGTACTTGGTATCTTCGGGCTTTAGGGGGGATAAAGGTTGCACTAATGAGTAGGAGGGTGTACGCACGATTCTTTCAAGATACTTTGGATCTTCTCCTCATTGGCTTGTAACCCAACTACCAAGTTCTTCTCAAAGCTTCTCATCCCATCACTCAAGATTCTAATACTGTGTAACAAATTTCTGATAACCAATGGCTTGAAGACGTTCAACTCGAACTGTCCGTTCATACCACCAATAGTTGTAGCAGTACCGTTTCCAATTACTTGGGCACATACCATGGTAATGGCTTCGCATTGAGTTGGGTTAACTTTACCAGGCATGATGGAGCTTCCAGGTTCGTTTTCAGGGAGTGCAAGCTCGCCGAGACCGCATCGAGGACCGGATCCCAGGTATCGTATATCTTGGGCAATCTTGAAGAGGGATGATGCAAGGGTAGTGAGGGAGCCGGATGCTTGAACGATGGCATCATGAGCGGCAAGAGCTTCAAATTTGTTAGGTGCAGTGGTGAATTGTGTTCCGGTCATCTTGGTAACTTCCTCGGCGATAGCCTCGGCAAATCCCTTGAAAGTATTAATACCAGTACCTACAGCAGTTCCTCCTTGTGCTAAAAGTCTAAGGTGGGGCAGAGACGACTCGACCCGCTCGATACCATAATCAAGTTGTGCGACATATCCGGAAAACTCCTGGGCGAGGGTAAGGGGTGTTGCGTCTTGCAAATGGGTTCTTCCAATCTTAATGATGTTCTTTGCTTGAAATTCATCCACTTTAGCTTGGAGAGCATCTCGTAGTGACTTGGTTGCGGGAAGGAGTTCGTTTTCGATTTCGAGGACCGCAGCAATGTGCATAACAGTAGGGAAGGTATCGTTTGAAGAAGCTGACATGTTAACATGATCGTTGGGATGAACTGGCTTTTTGGTTCCCATGGTTCCGCCCAAGATTTCAATAGCCCGGTTCGAGATAACCTCATTAGCATTCATGTTCGACTGGGTACCGGAGCCGGTTTGCCAAACGACAAGTGGAAAATGATCGAGCAACTTCAGATCTGCGACTTCTTTAGCGGCTTGTTGGATAGCTTTTCCGAGCTTTGGGTCTGTCGGTATCTCGTCAGTTCATGCCCTAACGTGTATTTCTTCTTTCATCTCCGCGTACCAAGTCCAAATTGCATATTGACAGTTGCAGCTGCGCCCTTCAAGATACCAAAAGCTTTGATAATCGGAGGAGGCATGCGATCTTGAGGCTGGTTGATCTTGAAGTTCTCCAACGAACGCTCAGTTTGAGCTCCCCAGTATTTGTCCGAAGGGACCTCTACATTGCCGAAAGCATCTGACTCGGTTCTTGTTTGTGCCATATTGTATGCGGTTGCATGAAAATTTCTTTGCAGACGGGGAGACGAAGATTGGAAGCTTTTAAGCTTATATGATGAGGAAGTACGGTTGAGGACCCGAGTCGTGGATTTGCTTGTGATGTTGATGGCATTCGCGGGGAAGGTGGTGGCAGTGGTGAATGTACGAGCTATTGCCCGAGGCAACGGAGCTCGAAATGTGGATGTTCGGAGCATTTTTAATTGGAGGGCACTTTCAAGACACTACAAAATCGTCAAATGGTGATCAATTCACTCAATTGAAGTTTTGAGGATACTCGTACTGAAGCCAACTGCAGTTAAGTATTGCTGAGAGTCAATAGTGGGCACGGTGGGTATAGCAAGTCGAAAAATTTATGGACTCTAAAAGTTTCACCCGCCATGAAAATCCTCTTGGCGGGAATTATCGGCATCGGGTCATCCCGGTGATCCCGCAATGAAAATTGGTCTTACGTAATCACTTATTATTTACCTCAACAAAGTCAAAATAACCGTACTGGGGAATGAGAATGAAGATGTCAAGAAATTCCTACAGTTAGGATCGCTACAGCATTTCATAGGATCTAAATATCATTCTTACTTATTATTCTTATTATTCTCTGGATAACGAGAAACTTGACTTTATTCAACATCAATATCCATTCTCCACTTCTCTACTTCCCCATTAGCGAAGCATCCGATATCACTACCCACTCACTACCTAATATCTCATCCCTCATCTTCATACATTCTCAATCTCGCATCAAACATCGCCTCTCAGTCCCATCTCATCTTTCTCCCACTAGAAACGCTATTCTTCCTTGTTCCACGTTTTGAAAAACGGAAACTAATCCACAAGTGTTTCTTGGACTGCTATTACTGCTATTAAAGCTTCGGGGCATTTGGAAGAAGATTTTGGAGAAAATTTGTTTACTTTTTTATTTCTTGGGATCAAGCCGAGATAGCCTTGTATGTATGAGATCAGAATGATGAGATGAGGGATGGGGAAGTGAATGGGGAAGTAAATGTGGAAGTAAACATGGATGCTGTGATGATGTAAGTTTGATATCCTAGGGACCTTGTCTCTGCGAACAATTAGTATCTTGTCATCTGGCTGGTTGAAGTGATGGTGGATATATCCACATTCAGAGTTGAATATACTTTCAACAGCTTTGTAAAGATTACCATTGCCTGAGTATCGAGTTGAGACTAGAGACTCAAGAAATTGGGGGAAGTGACGGGAGGGAAGTAAAGCCAGGATGGTGTATATAGGTTGCGAATTGATGATATGTTTTGTTGCACATCTCGCCCAATCTTCTGAGGGGTATGATGAATACCATGGGCAATCTAAGTTCTGGTGTAGTCACCTTTTGCCTCTCGCTCTTCTTTTTTGCTGAGATATTCATTGTTTGCATGTCAGATCGTGTTCTTAATCATTATTTCAACTCTAATAATACACATCCAACATTGCCTCGTCGCATCTTGAATATATCATCACAACTAGCTTCCCACCAATTCCAAAAGCCTGTCTAGCTTTCCCTTCATTTTTGACATATTAGTAAAATTTTGATCAGTTTCAAGGTTTGAGAATTATACATTTGCGCGGAGTCTCTCCAAGCAGTTGCAGGCTGTCAAAATGTAACATGAGCAGCTGACATGATACAATGATTGGAATATAGTATTGTAATGTTTGAATACTGAATTTGATAATCTATTACTTTCTTCTTTATATTCTTTTTTATGATTATATAGAATTTTATTTAACTTTGTATTTTCTATATTAGATTATTGATATTAAATCTCAAATAATAAAAGAACAATTAGAAATATTTTAATTATTTAATAAATAATTAAATATAATATATATATATATATAAATTTCATCTTTATTCTTTTTGATCTATATTTAAAATTTCTGATTATTATATTATTATTTAAATCTCGAAACTAGTTTTTATATTTATATAAATCCAAAAAACAGGGGGGAAAAAATAACTATTAGCATTGGAGTCCTGTTCATGAAAGTATACTATGGATGAATTGATCCCTGAGGAAGTCCTTCGCACTCAAAACACCCAATTGTGCGGATTCTATTGTGAGATTTAACTCCGGTATTAGTACGAAAGACAGTATTCTTCGATGTCGTGTAATTCCTGCCATTGCCTGAATTTCATAATGATCATGAGGCTTAAATAGGCTTGTGCCTAATAAAGTGAACGTTATACAATGGTGTAGCATTCGTATCTGCTTGAGGGGGTCTTCGTAGTCTAAACATAGCGAACGGCTCTTGTGTTCTGTAGAGAAAACGGGGCTCTCTGTTGAAAACGAATACGTTGGTGTCTTTCTCAGATACAAATAGACTCTCTTCTGTATCAATAAATCAGGCCAACTTTCTAAGTTAACACAAACGCATGCCAATAGTTCCAGTCACTGCGATAGCATGATGGCAAGCTCATTGTCTAGTTGTATCTGGCTTTTAAGACATGTTCGATTATACTTATAATATAAATACTCAAGAGCCCGAACATACTATAATTCCATCTGACGGTCAATTTTGGTATTGACCCTTGATTAGGGATTTTTTAAAAGTTTGAGAGTTCGGGTTATATGCCGCACCGCAGTGCATGTGGAAAGATGTAATCATCACTAGGGTTTTTGTACCAAGCTGAACATTCAGAGGTATACGTACGATAAAGTATGATTTATATAATAAAGCTTTGATACTTGAAAATTATCTTAGTAAAGATTGAATTGTTAATAGTGATTTGTAAGCTTATAATAAGGATTCAATGTTCGGAACGAATATATACAATGAGCATTCCATATTCAAGAAAGATTTAAACAATAAATCTTGAATATCAAAAAAGGTTGAGATAATAATCTTCAATATCTACAAAATGTTTGTATAATTGAAAACATTAATTTATGGGGTTAATGATATAATGAAAGATTTTGAGGTTCATGTGATGGCTAAGCAGGTAGTTCCTAGAAAGCCTTGGTGTAATCAACTGAACTAAAGTTAAATGCAGTTCAAGGCCGAGGTCACCTCCTTTCAGTGATGAGATGAGACTGTTTGTTTGATTGGTCACATTGTATTGAGGGTGAATGCTATAGTATGGATGCAGTCTTACACTCTAATTATTGGCTTCTTTCATCTCTCGAATGCTAATAATAAGTGGCCTACCGAGCCAATTCATGGGTATCATCCTGTGCAGAATTTCCCCTATACCCAACCGTACGTAAAGCGCCCCTCACGTTACCCTCCCTTTTATGATCTCTTTTATACAATATTCTGATACATAGATACACCCAATACCCGTTGCGCCAATGCTAAACCGCTGCCGCCAAATGGGCTAATGACGCCTCTCAAGACCCAGATATAAAACTCCGTACCCAGCCGTAAATATCATTCATGAATCAAGCTCCAATAGCTAGACATGAATCTAGCACCATATCCAACGCAGCTCGATCTTGGTATTCAGCCCCCTCCCATCCCCAATCTTCGATATCGCTCATTGTTTCGTCTATCGCGTGTCCGTTAACACCATTAGTTAAACCGTTAACCTCAAGACCACCCATCTCAACGTCGCCATCTTCATCCTCAGTGATGATCCTTCCTTGGGGTCCAAGTCGAGTAAATGCAGTCCAATCTTCTAGTTCGCCCTCTTGATATCCGAACATGATTTGCTGCACAACGACTGGCACTTGTCCTAAACCACAATCGGCAATTTCAAGTGCAGTACGTACATCAGCCATGCCTAGAGGGCCTCGTTCACTTGCTGCACGGGCTTCAATGGGCAATAAGCCATTTTTGTCTCGAGGGACTTCGTTGCGCATCGAGGACTCTTCTTCCCTTTCTAGCTGCCTGCGATACTTGTGTGTTTGAACCCAGGAAGAACCACCACCAGTTCCGGCGCTACCCATAGATCCGGGCCCATTGCTTCTCGTTTTGCTAAATATCGATGACAAGACCTCTTTAATGAACGTTTCTGTCGCCACGGACATGAACTGAGCTGCATCTTGGACATGGCCATTGACCAATCCTGTTTCGTAGCATATTGGAAGCATTCGTGACTCGATGGTTGTCATATCAGGAAATTCACCAGATTCCGAGGCCAAAGGCAAAGTGTATCTCTTACGAATTTCCAGATCCCAATCTTGAACAACATGTAAGTATCACTAAACTTCCTAGGCTTGGAAATTATATTTGACTCACTTGTTTTGTTCAGACCACCAGCACTGGCAGGTACAGTCTCTGGCTGTCTTGCAGGCTTCGGTCGGCGATGCTCTGTAAGCATTGTCGCAAATGCGTCGAATGGGTCGAACTGCAAAGCAATTTAGCAAGAATCCAGTATAATTTTGCATGCGCAACATATTGGAAATATCTCACATCATTTTGAGAAAGATCCTTCAGTCTTCTCCTATCACGACTCGGCAATTGCATAACTTCTGTTTTGAGTCTTTGTTCCGCCGCGTCACCGCTAACCGGCTTGCTCCCAGCTCCTGTTGTAGGCTTATCATTTGCACTGACCCAGCTCGCCACGCCCTGATCAGGCATTTCACGAGTGGTATTCGCATAGATGGCAGATATAAGCTGATTGTGAAGATGCTCGATTTCACCAGTATTTGTTATGAGAAAATGATCGATTCGGGACGAGAGTTCCGTTTGGTTCATTTGCCCTGAGAAACAAAGAATTAACATTAATTTTCACACGCGTGTTTATCGCTCCATTCCGGGGACAATGGCTTTCATCACATACCCATAAGAAATAAACCAATTGATTCTTTGTATGTCCCCCAGTTATCGCCAATGGCAGACTTGACTGCCGTGTATAACGGTTCAAGGTCGATGCGGGGCGGAACATGATTGAATTTTGCTGATTTTTGAACTGGAGTCGTCGCTGTAAGTGACTTTGTAGGTAAAACAGGAGTTGGGCTCTTGTTCGTCACACTAGTGCGACTCAAGGCCGCTGGATCGATGTCGGGCATGATGATTGTAAGAGTTATCCAGGCTCGCGCGAGCACGCTCTCAAGGCGCGAGAACCCCGAATTTTCTATAGCCCATAAATAGAGCAATAGCAGAGGAATCCAGCGACACAAATATAGGATGCCAATTGTTAATTTGATGCCGTGGCTGATGAATGAATGATGGCCGTTTCGCGCATAAGATAGAGGTGACGTTGTGAGAGTCGGGGGTTGGCCTTGTAGCCTTATGTAAGAAATCTGGAGTTTTAGCCTTGTACTGTCACTAATAAACTCCCCTCAAAATTGAAGTAAATAAATCATCGCGTATGGCATTTTTCAACGCGTCCACTCATTTATTTAGTTCTTATGATAGCTAATGAACTTTTTATGTTTTTCTGAGAAAGAAGGAGGAGTCGCAGATATTCAATTATCGCAACGATGCAATTATGTCCTCACGAAGTACTCGTATCTCCACTGCTATTGATAGCTTAGTGCGCCGATTTCAAGTAGATATACCTGGAGAAGATCCTGCAGATGCGGAGGAAAGAGAAAGCAATGCTGCTGACTTTGTACGGGAAGTTCTGGGAAGGTATTGGCTTTAAAGACTATGCGCGGTTTAATGGCATGCTGATTTGGCAATTTATGTAGCTCAAAAACTCCTGCTGTTGTCGCAGATGTAAACCAAGCTTCGGATTTGATAAAGAAACGATTAATACAAACAAACCCAAGTCCGAATGAAGCCCTACGATTTACAAACCTTTATAGTCGGCTCCTTTCTATACCGGTCATTACACAAAAATGGGCAGTGCTTTATTTTCTATATCAGCTAGGAGATCAAGAGCAACTTAGGCCTTCGGGATTGACGAGCCCGTTTATGAGTCCAATAAGAAAGAAGAAATCAAAGAGAGCACTCGAGGTTCCAGATACTGCAAGTGCCGCTCCTCTCAGAGACACACGTCGAAATTTTCAAACCGATAACACCTTTGATTCCCAAAGTCACACGTCGCGAGAGGAAAGGGAATTCGACGATGCTTTTGCGCCTGCCGGGTTGAAGAAATTACCGGAACGAGAAGGAGGTCAGAGAGATAGAAAGGAAGAAGAGCAGGCATTTGTGAAGACGCCAGTCAGCCAGCGTGAGAGTGTCGCATTGAAGACGGCTCTACTAGCGGAAAACTATGTCGAAATTGATCCACCGGAGACTGCATTACTTAGGGATTTGCCATTCACATTACAAGGTCTATCTTCGTCGAATTTACCCTTTGATTCCCAATCAAGCCTAAGGCTGCCAGATACTTTGCCCGTACCGATAATCTCAATCCTCCATACTCTAGCTGAGCCATCGCTACTGTACAGAAGTCTGTCCAGTTTTGTGCAGACGAGTGATGGTGGTTTACTTGGCCAGAGTTTAAGAGCTGCTATTGCTGGCGAGCTTAGGTCATATCTTGGACTCGTAGCGACATTAGAAGGTCAAATTAGACGAGCACTTTCATCATTAGATGAGAATGAACCGAGAGGAGGCATTGGAAAGGCAGGAGTCACTCTTAAAAGATGCGTAGTATGGACCCGAGAAGCTACGATGGGCTTGAGATTGATGAGTTTAATAAGTGAAGATTCGAAAAGCAAAAAGGGTGGCCAGCTCATTACCTTGATCCATGGATTTTCGTCATCACATGGGGACCCAATGGTAGGAGCTTTTGCCGAACGCTTGTTGATTCATGTCACTCGGCCATTTTATGATATGCTTCGACATTGGATTTATGATGGAGAATTATCTGATCCATATCATGAATTTTTCGTCTCGGAGCAAGATCCCAATGCGATTCAAGAAGCCCAAGATGGCAGAAGTCGAGGAGGTGCCAGTAGTGTATGGGAGGACAAATACAAACTTAATGAAGATATGGTACCAAGTATCATTACACAGGATTTTGCTCAAAAGGTGTTTCTGATCGGAAAATCCTTGAACTTCATCCGTTATGGCTGTGGAGATTCTCAATGGGTGGAGGCATATTCAAAAGATGCTTCGAAAGAACTACGATATGGTGATACCGCAACGTTAGAAACATGGATTGATGAAGCTTACAAGACAACCATGGCTCGGCTAATTCACCTAATGTCGGAGAAGTTTCACCTTTTCGAGCATCTTAAGGCTCTTAAGAACTATATCCTTCTAGGGCAGGGAGATTTTATTGCTCTGCTCATGGAATCCCTCGCATCAAATCTTGATCGTCCCGCAGGTGCCCAATACCGACATACCCTGACAGCTCAACTTGAACACGCTATTCGTGGCTCTAATGCGCAATACGATTCACCCGAGGTTCTCCGACGTCTCGACGCTCGCATGTTGCAACTGTCTCATGGTGATATAGGTTGGGATTGTTTCACACTTGAATACAAAATCGATGCCCCTGCCGATGTTGTAGTAACCGAATGGGGTAACCGACAATACCTCAAAGTTTTTAACTTCTTGTGGCGTATTAAACGCGTTGAATTTGCCCTCTCTACCACCTGGCGTAAATGTATGACCGGCGCCCGCGGTGTCCTACTCGGGTCTCCTGATCCCGCCTTCCATCAATCTTGGAAAAAAACTCGTGGTGTCCTTGCAGAAATGATTCACTTCATCGCGCAACTCCAATACTACATTCTTTTTGAAGTCATCGAGTCTTCTTGGGATGAACTCCAATCTGCAATTCACAAAGATGGTTGCACACTTGACGATCTTATCAAAGCGCATACTAAGTACCTCAATGCAATCACACATAAAGGTCTTCTAGGCGCCAAGAAAAAACATTCTAATGACCTTGATGATAATACTTTTATGGTTCAATTAGGCGAAATCCTTAGACTAATGTTATCATACCGCGACGCAGTTGACGGGCTTTATTCCTTCAGCGTAACGGAATACTCCAAACGTCAGAACGCCAATTCTCCCTCCGTCCCCCCGACAGGTACCACCTCCTCTCGACCCGGAACTCGGTTCGATGATTATCCTCCCTCTCGATCTCCTTTTGAGAATCCTAATCCTGCACTTTTAAATCTCAATCTTTCAAATATTCAGGGTGAAGAAGAAGAATTCCCTCTGTTGGCAGAAAGATTGAGTGGGTTAGGAACGCAATTCAAAACAAGGATTTCTCTGTTACTAGGGGATTTGGCTTATCAACCGGACACGGATATGAGATTTTTAGGTGTAGTAATGAATTTTAATGACGTATATACAGGGGTTAGGCGGAAGAGTAACCGAGAAAGGGAAAGAGAAAGAGAGAAGGGGAAGGGGAAAGCTAGAGAAGGAAGATCTGGTGAATCAAGTGTTAAGGAAAGATAATTGTGATGATTGATACGAGAATAGATTCGAGATGGGTCAAGACAAAGCGGCGTATTGTATTTCCATAGTCTTTACTTGTGGCATGGTATGGCATAGTAGGATGGTTTGATAAGGATACCAATGATGGATGGATGGCTGGAAAGCAGATAGGCTGCTTGTGGCGTTGGTGTGTTGATATATGATGATGAATATACATTTTTAAGCAATCTTGCTAGTAACAGTTTATTGCCCCCTGGTTGATCCCATCCCATCTTATTTTCAATATAAATATATATCTTTATACAGTACTCTAATAATCGCCCTTTAGCTATAATCCATCACCGCCTTGTATAGATAATCTCACCCCATCTCCACATTTTATCTGTGCTACCTATCCCATCCCATCCCATCCCATCCTGTTTAATTCATCATATTTAAATCAAATATCTCTCATAGACTTTTTAAAGACATTTAATCTACTCTATAGAATTAAATAATTACTATATAGCTCTTTTTTATAATTTTATTTATTAAGATATTAAAAGTTTGATCTTTAATTTTCAGTTTTTTTTATTTAATAGAGTAGATGAATGTGTATTTATGAATTGGATCATGATGAAAAGAGCAGATGAAAAAAAAAATTAAATTATAGTAATAAATTTATCATCAAATGTATCTTAAAAAGTAAAAACAAAAGCCCAGTGCAAATCATGCTGGTATCATATTCATAAATCCCATCCTTTATTCATCCATCCATCCATCCATCCATTAATAACGCCACGTCATATCATATTATGCCAAAACCATTGCTTTACTCATCATGTCCCTTTATCCCCTTGCGTCTTCAAGTTACCTCAAACGATATGAGCAGCATCACCATTATAATGACCCGCACCTGTTCCTATAGGTTTACGTCCTATGCCTGTAGTTGTGGTACCAGTTCCATGAGAGTATTCCTTATTCCTAGTATCACCACCGTGAACCATCCCCTCATTCATAGCATCATGATGACCATATCCATGACCATATCCATGATTATGACCGCCAAAACCACTCGCACCATAACCATCACTTCCCCACCCCACCTGTCTCGTAAAAGTTGCATTCTCAAGCTCCGCACCGGCACCAGTACCCGGGAAAGGAGTCGCACGATTCAATGGAATGTGATTAGTTCTCCAGTCCCAAATAGATGCATATACCATTCTATAAGCGGAAAATGCCATAACGGTTCCAATGATCGCTCCAGCTAGACAATCATACCAATTGTGATATTCGTCAATGGTAAGCGCGCCTGCGATAAGTGTAGCGCCGAGGATAGGTGCGTATGTTACGATGAGTTTCCACATAGCGGGATGATAGTTTGACCAGACCTTAAGCTTGGCATTGAGATACAAGGACAAGAAAACGAAACCGGCAAATGCAGCGGTGGAGTGACCGGATGGGAAAGATTCGAGAGAATCATCAATTTCATCCTCATCACCTGTACAGATTGTTCGATCGTACATGATGTAGTTGAGACCATTTCCTGTTTCTTGTTGTGTGGTAACTGGAATGTTTGGTTTGCAGACGGTGAGGAAATGAGGGCGGAGACCACCGATGAGCCATTTGAGAAAAACTTGGAAGACTGCAGCGGTGATAAGAGAATAGAGGAGACCGATCACGGCATTATTCATATCCCAGAAAGATCGGACACGGATCTGAACAATGAGGAAGGCGGCGATGGGAACGAGGGAGGCAAGAAGTGCTGCCTCCCAAATAGGAACGATCTCATTGCGGAGAGGCTGGTGAATGTATGTTAGAACAGTTTCGCTTTTCTAGTTAGACGGTAAGTGGAATGAATGATATACTCACGTATGCAAATTGAGGGTAAACAATCTCTCCATCTTGAAAATAGACGGGGAAAGATCGAGAAGGAGCTGGATGAGCTTCATAAACACCAAGTCCAACAGCACCCATCGCAGCCATAGTAAGAATATCGAGCCAAGTAACTTTAAGCCATTGACCGAAACTTGGACGTTTGCTCATGGAAAGGACCAGTGGTCCTTTACCTTGATGTTTTGGATCATGAGCAGCTACATTAGCTCCAGGATCTGTATTCGCTGGCGCCTGCTGTTTGCGTGAGAACATGCCCATCTTGAATTAAGTACTTCGTAGATAGGTGTATGATGAGATCGATCTATGGTTGAAGCAACAGACGGAGAGATGAGGTGGAGGAAGTTGAGAAAGTGGCTCAACGACTTGAAAAGCGACGAATACTCTGGTGAGGTGAGATGCAAAGGGAATTTGAACGAGGATGGTATCACAACAGCTCCAAGACTTTTTAGTAGAGGAAGGTCAACTTTAATAACCTTTTCCTTTCCCTTGACTTACTTTTTGGTGAAACTGTTCTAGATTCCACCTTGATTTTTTCATGATATCAATAAAGGGATAGCCACAAACTCCATTCACCCAATCCACGAATTTTCCAGTGTTTACAAAATCGCACGCCTGCAGTCACCAGCATGAGCCCCTAGCTTCCCTAGCTTCCCTAGCTTCCTTCCACTAGTGGAAATAAACATGGAGAGAAAGCTCCGTTGGTGGTTCCACTCATTTAATTGGTCAATTTAATCAAACGGATGATGACGTCAGCGCGTAACTAGCCACACATCCGGTCGTCAAAAAGCTGGAAATGAACGGCTTAAGTCCACTGGTGGTCCTACATTTGAGCCACTTTTCACTTTCATATAAAATAAATTCCGCCATATTACATACGCCAAGATGGTTTAAGGGGGATCCAATTTCCAATTTGCATGTTTTTCTTGTATTTCCATCATATTTTAGATTTTATCCGTCTTTTCTGTCTACCCTGCTTGCTTGTGTGCGACGATAGACTCTTGTTTGAGCCCTGGTGTGATTAATCTTAACTTCTTGGCTGCGACGGGAGCTGGATTGTGTTGGCAAAGCTTGTCATGTTTGCACGACCCCGTTTGAACTTCACATAACCTCATGGCTAGGAAATGCTGTGACCAATTTCCACGTCACTGAAAACATTGACTTCTTCGAGATCCTTCGAAATTATCGCACACTCTTACTTCCAATGTCGTTCCATTCACGATTGAGATCATTTTCCATTTCTTCAATTTCTTAACGAAATGCATGAATGAATCTATATTTATTTTAGCCCTTAATAAATGCTTTTCACTTGATATCTTACTGCGCTAAAATCTGCAACATCGCGAGGGGAAATGATATGCATAGGCACATCGCACGCCTTCTAAAGACATATTTCGCTTCAGGATAATCCGCCGACATCCCAAACCTTCAAAGAAGCATCCCCACCAACGGAAGCGACCTTCTTCCCACCATCGACCCAACGGACACCAGTAACCCCGTCCTTGTGCGCATTGGAAGCTTTGACTCTCTTTCCTGGTGAGGCAAGACTCCAAACGAAGATGTTGGTATCGAGACTACCACTCACGGCGTGGGTTCCTGCTTGATTCCAATCTGCAGAGAAAACATTAGTTATGCGGCTTGGAAATCGAAAAAGACGTCAAGGGCATTTCAGCTTTGGGCAAGACATCCCAAAAAAAAAAGAAATAAAACTTACCAATGCTGGTTATTCTTGCCGTATGACCGCCCCATCTATCCGTCTTAATTTCCCAACTTGTTGTATCATAGACATGAATTTTTCCTGACGAGTTTCCTGCTGCGAGGAGATCTCCACTAGGCGAGAATTCCAATGCGGAGATTTGGGCTAGAGATTTTGTAAGTTTTGTTTTGGCAGACAAATTGTTTCCATCAACCGTGTAGACGTGTACTACATTGCCCTCATCTCCCACCGCTACATTGTTCCCGTTTGCTGTAATAGATGTTGGAGTAAAATCCTTGGTTGCCACTGTATTTACGAGGGTACCTTGAGAGAAGATATCGATACCGTTGGTGGTAGCAACATATAATCTATCATCACCCCCAGTTGCGACTCCTTTGGGCTGTCCGTTTAATTTAGCTGCCTCCCCGATGAAAGTGTTTCCTGGGACATCGATAGTTCGTAAAGTATCATCCCAGGCAACACTATAGGATTTATCTCCAGCGCTAGCCCAGCTCGATACTTGATTGGTATGTGAGGAGCCTTCCGTAGCAGAGCCAATACCAGTACCGACATCCCAAGAACAGACTCGACCATCAAAACTACCTGTCCATAATGTTTGACCCTTCTCCGTATGGCTTGAGCCGATAGCTGTAATAGCTTTACCGTGTCCTTGGACAATTTTGGTTGGTCTATCCGTCCCTTCAGCCAGATAGTTTAGGTCTCCAGCTAAATTCAAACTGATAATCATTCCATCACTGCGAGAAGGCCATACGACACCAACCTGGTGATCTGGAATACTAACATTTCCTTCTCCACCGAATCTCCAAGTTTGAACCGCCTTACCAGCTTCGACATCCCATAGTTTGACTGTTTGATCAGCGCTCGCTGTGACTAGTCTCTTTGAGTCTTTCGCCCACGAAACACTGAATATGCTCCCCTTATGTTCTCCCTCTCCAAAGTTTGCTTTTGCATCACCAGTTTTTCCGTCATATAATTGAATTTTGCGATCCGCTCCAACACTTACCAAATGATTTCCGTCCGGCGAAAATCCTACCCCGTAAATGTAGCCTTTATGGAGCTCTCCCAGCTTAGCATTGAATTTAAAAGGTGCCCCGTGAAGGAACACCATGCTAAGATCATCGGAACCAGTAGCAGCTCTGAGGGGTCTTTGTTGGCGAATTGCGACCGAGTTGATAACCGCCGTATGCCCAACAATCTCTCCTACAGTATTTCCACTATCTGCAGTTATGCAAGCTCCATATCGCTCTCGCCCATCTCCTACCGCAATTATACGTTGAGAATCCCCATCCCATGCAATATCATTAATTCTGCCATTTATAATATGATAATCCCCCTTGGTGTTAACACCTTCTATAGAGTCCCAGACTTTAACAGTTCCAGAGACATCACCACTGGCTATGTAGTAACCGGAAGGAGAAAATCGAGCAACGGTAGTTTGGGTTGTGTGAGATGTGTACTGTTTACTTAACGAAGGATCATCGATATTACGAACGAAGACAGATTTGCCAGACTATATACAGAAAGTCAGCAGCTGCATATTATGAACTCTAAAATATATACGCACAGCATAAGCAATACGCTCCCCCTTTGGATCACAACTGAGCTGTGAGGGACGACCACGTTGAGTGTCTGGGGAAGCAGCAAGGATCTTGTCAATAACGATAGACATATTTCCTTGAGTCAAGTCAATACCAAGAATTGAAAAATTTGGGAGCTGTGAGAAGTGCTTTAAGAATCAACGTAGTTCACAAAGGAGACTCTGTTTTATTTACTATTAATGACTTCGAGATACTTGGGGGAAGACCAGCGATGAAACAAGGCTGCGGGGCAGAAATTAGTGGGGTTGGCCTTGCCATTTTAGCTAAATTTCAGCCACAATTAAAGCTGGTATGCGTCAGCCTTATACCGTCCTCTCATGTAAGGCGATCAATGACTTGTCAAATATCAGGCAGCAGGGAAAGATACATCTATAAAATGAATCATGCTTTTCAATATCTCATCACAGATGGATATTTATCTCGCATTACTGAGCTTGTTGAGAAATAACCAAATCTCCAAACTCATTGGGATGAACTTCTTAGATTCAACATACAAGAACAGCAACTAAGACTCAACATTCAAAAGGGACTCAGCAAGATGGTTGTTACATATGATCCCGATGGAGATTTAGTCCTAGTCCTCACAAAAGAAGCAGTGTGGGAAGACACAGACGAAGAAGAAAATTCAAAGGAATCAACAGAGCCAGGACCAGAACCACGAAATTGCCTGGAAAAGAATGTTCTACCGAACGAGGCTACCGCTGTCAGGGAAGATGTACATATGTTAGTATCATCCAAACACATGAGCCTTGCTTCTCCTGTATTCAAAGCCATGCTTCGAGCCAACCATTTCAAAGAAGGTCGAGAACTAGCTTCTGCTGGCAAGGTTGAAATTTCCCTTCCGGATGACGACCCTGATGCTTTTGCTATTTTGATGTGCATTATTCATGGTCGGACAAGGAGTGTTCCCCATGAAATTGATTTAGATCTCCTATCGAGGATTTCTACTCTTGTTGATAAGTATCAATTACATGAGGTGGTTGAAATTATGTCTGATAGATGGATATCCCAGCTTGAATCTGAATTGCCGGAGGAAATTACAGATGATTTACTCCCGTGGCTTAGCATTGCTTGGGTATTTGAAAAATCGAGTATCTTCAAGGAGATCACTCGGACTGCAGAACGACAAAGTAAGGGTAGGATTGGTGAAGATAGAGATGACATTCCGATTCCAAATCGAATTCTTGGTAAGCAAGTACCCGTCTCTTCAAGTGTCAAGCACATAACTAACACTAGTGAAGATGCAATCCAAGAACGAAGATTAGCCGCGATAACCGACGCCTACTCCATAGTCGAAACTATCCTGCATACTGGCAGACACCACTGCACCGCTCCCCGCAAATCTTCATTTGAATGCAGTGGCATGGTACTGGGAACCCTTCTCCAGAGTTCCACAAAATTAGGCATATTTCCCGTACCAGATCTTACAAACACAGATCTCACATTCAATTATGTAGCCAACCAGATCCGAAAAGTTACAGTTGTCGCTCTTTGTGACAGTTTATCACCATTCAAGGGGTTTGAGTATCATCATTGGTCTACGCATGGTGTCAAACAGGCGATTGATACTGAGCTGGTGAATCTTGAAAAGAGATTGTGTGGATTGGAGATGGAGGATTTTAAGAAGGGAAAGAGAGCACAGGCGAAGCTTAATCTCCCGGTGAGAGTGAAAACGAAATCGAATAATTTAGATATGACACAATTGTTGTCTCTTATGCCTTCTTGAGACAATAGTTTTCCCGAAGTAGTCTTCTAGGCAGCAAATAAATTCCTTATATGATGATATCCACCTATAAATTACTACTGCTATTCCTTTCACATTGACTCTCATTCTTTCATACTTATCCTAAGACCCCGAACAGTCAGCTAGCAACGTCAAGTGAAACTCTCCTTCTAAATGGGCTAACGATTTAACGAGCGCGACTCGGTTTATTTCTCACCTTTAGAATCAATTCCCTCTCTACCACCTACAACCGCACAACTACCAATACCATATTACATTTTGTCGCAAATCAATCTTCTTCAAGCACTACAACGTCTCCATCGTCCCGTTGAGTTATCT
This sequence comes from Sclerotinia subarctica, assembly GCA_025389085.1. Lineage (NCBI taxonomy): Eukaryota > Fungi > Ascomycota > Leotiomycetes > Helotiales > Sclerotiniaceae > Sclerotinia > Sclerotinia subarctica. The sequence continues at coordinate 1,438,333 of QRFI01000007.1, forward strand.
ACCTACAACCCTCAATTCCACCGTAATGGCATCCAAAGATCCCGACGCTCTAGAGAAACTCATCTTCGACACCAAAGGCGATGTTCTCCTTATCTTCACTCGTCGTCCCGAGGGCAAAAACGCACCAGGAAAACCGGCATCCTTAAAGAGGAAAGCGTAAGCGTCTCATCAAACACTTTTAAGGTAGTTCAAAGCTGATTTTGATGTTAGCCCTAATAATTCCCCTCAGATCGTTACTATGCTGGTATCTTCGAAGCATATGATACTTGTATCGCCTGTCTTTGACGCAATGCTTAGTGATGGTAAATTCAGGGAAGGAGCTGAATTGCTCGCTAAGGGCAAAGCTGAAATCGAGCTGCCTGATGACAACCCCGATGCCTTTTCGATAATTGCCCAGATCATCCACCAACGGAACAAGACCGTGCTAGAGCAGGTCTCCTTCAAGCTACTACTTGAATTGGCAATCCTTACAGAGAAGTACCAAATACATGAGATTCTAGGTTGCATTTCAGACCACTGGGTTCATAACCTTTTTGGAACCACTTCTTTTGGCTTCAAAAATCCGCCCAAAACTCCAATGATTCCAGTCCAAATATTCCTTTTCACATTTTTGGTATTCGGTTGTGCTACATATTTTAAAAGACTTACAAAAATGGCAATTTTATGGAGCGACGAGACCTTCGGAAGTGATCCGAACAGTCGCTTTTATATTCCATCATCAGTCATCGGTATGGCCAGCAAAATCATCAGACCCATCTCATACTAATCAAATCCTAGAAGCTATAAAATTCAAACGTGCAGAAGCCTTTGCCAGTGTATTTGCCGCTATCAAAAGCTTTTCCCAGCAGGATTCGAGCCTAAATCATACTGCAAAGATGCTTTTGACATCTGTGACCTCATATACGGCGGATTTTTTTGAAGAACGCTTCGCTCAATGGTTGCTGGCCAATACCTGAAACACCATATCCCGACATGACACTTGATGCCCTCTTTCGAAAAGTCTTGAAAATCAAAGCTCGAGGCTGGTGCGACACAAACATGGACGACCAGGGGGTTCGCACCTCCGGACCTCCTGCTTTTAATTGTATCAACCATAAGATGTTTGTTCAGATGAAAGAGGTTCAAATCAAGACAATTAAAGAGAGCATTGTTGGTTTGGAAATCGAGCAGTTTCAGCATAAACTGAAGGAGAAAAGGATATCTTTACCAAGCTCTCAAGCAGACTCTGCTATTAGCATTGATTGAGGACTTGATATCTGGGTGGATACTAGGTAACAATTTGCATTTTGGGAGTCTACGGCGCTAGTTTATTATATTACACACAAATCACATTTTATAGAGGTACTGAAAGGGTGGAAAGGTCCAACCAGGTGATTTGCACCACATTTCAAGAAACAGGATGGATGAATACTGCAGTGCATACGGAAATATGCGGTCATTATCAGGGTTCTTAAATTAAGCTGAACCAATAAAGATATTATTGGTATCACTCTGGTGATACTATTTGTATAGTACTATTATAGTATGTTGATTATTCTTGGTTGTAATTATTATCTATGAGAAGGAGGTCTTATTTATGTTTATATTAAAAGAGTTTTAATAATAAATTTTACATTATTTGAGAAAGATTTTGATAATATATATTCAATATCTATGAAAAATTTAACTAATTAAATGTGAATATTAAAATGATTTAAATAATAACTCTTAATATCTATAAAGGATCTACATAATTAAAAGATTAAAAATTGAGTTTTTATAGGTATAAAACAGAGCCAGAAGATCGAAAGACCGTAAGTCTACAAGGTCACATCGTAGTTGATTATCCACTAATGAATACGGCAGGCCTTGGAGTTCGGGGTTGATGTAGGGCGTGGATCAACATTTGTAACGTTAGGTATGTGTACTGCGTACGCATAGGATTCAAGATCTAGAGTACGATGTTGTGTTTGTTAATTCATCGCAGAGGTGAGGTTAAGATGGGATGGAAAGAAAATATGAAACTGGTGATAGGTTTTGTTTGCCGAAGATGGAGGTGGGCTGTAGAATTTTCATAGACATTTTTTAATAGCCACCTACCCCAAAAAATCTACAACAACTACACGAGAAATAAATTAAAAATTTATCAAGAGGGCAGAATGCCATACATCAATTGTAGGATATTTTAAGGAAGGCTGCAAGGATGGCTACCTGGTTTATGTTCCAGGGCTTCGCTCTTGTCCGTATCAAAATGTGATTATTGCAACGATGTTAGATAAAGGTGAGATGAGCCCTGGTGCCAAAATGACCCGCGGTGTAGTTGAGAGACAAGTACAAGACAGAGGGGTGCTCCTTTAACTTCAAGGTAGCACTTACTGTATTATTGCTGTGTTTTGCAAGAAAGGATCAATTATTCGTAAGCTGCCGGGGCTCTCGTTGGTTCCTAGCCTGTAGCTTACCCAATGTTGATCTCTTTTCATAATGCAACATTCTGATAGCTAATTGAGAAATATCGACATGTTTATTTTCTATCTATTTGGATGGATCATTATGTTCGCAACTGCTGGTCGTCAATATCCACTTGGACATTGAATACGCATTAAGCAGGTGGTCTTCGAACTTTTGATAGGTCCAACACATTTTCCAATCCCGCTCCAAGATTTCTCTCAAGTACTACCCCGTTTTGAAGAATCTCAAGGCTATTCTGCCCTCGAATCGCACACAAAATGGCCGAACATCAGGCATGGCATCTCGTTAGGGAGAATGACCGCATGCTTGAAGCTCAGAATGGGTAAATGCTCGAGTACTTCGAAAGGACGGAATGTTCTAGGCGATTGATGTGCTGCTAGGAAGTGGTTAATATGTGAATCGATTGCTAGAGCAGAATCTTCATGTGCAAATTATTCATGGTGAAAATCGAGGTATGTATGATGTCAAGTACTGTAGCACTGGGCATTAAAGATTTTGAGGTTCCAATGTTGATTGGGAGAGCTCACGTGCCAGCTGGCCCATGAACTTTTTCAATCTAAATATTTCCCCACAAAACTTTGCGCAAATTATTATAACAGATAGGGAACGCCATACCAATAATAAGTACAAACTGGTCGTTTGGCCGAGTGGTCTAAGGCGATGGTTTTAAGAAGCTTCATCTGAAGCAGAAATCACCATTATCGAGAGATGCGAGGGTTCGAACCCCTCAGCGACCAACCTTTCTTTTGGCTTTTTTTTCTGTCGGCTTGTCTTTCTTTTTCCTAGAGGTAATTAGAGTAGTAAGATAGATGAAGTAGGAAAAGTAGGCTTTGAAAGTCTGCTTTTGTAATTACTTAGATAAATTAGATATTAGATATCTATTTAATAAAACAGAAGTGATTGATATAATTAAAATAGTAGGTAATACATATAGAGGATATTTTATCATTCTTTATTTACTTTATTTACATGAATAGATAATACTTTATATTCATTCCGAATTGCTTCCCCCGATATGGACGGTAGCTACCTATTTCTTCTTTTAACCCCTCTTGACATCACTAACTGCTAGTGCTGTAGATTTTATAGGGACATGCCGCGCCTAAAGTTTATTCCGCAATTAGCTCCATGACTTAATTCAAACTTGCAAATCAAATTCTATGGCTTAACTAGACGTTCGGACAATCCCGACGTAGTTCGGCTTGAATATGTACTAGGTAGGTAAGCTTATCGATGAGGGGTCATCCGATAAGGAAATCCATATATTTCAACTTCATTTCTCCCCTTGCTACCAAACCTCCATTCTCACAACAATAGCAACTCCCTCAAATATAAACAAAAATGTCATCTTCACCCACAGCCCTTGGTCCTGCGGCTTCCAAGGGTCTCACAAAAGAACAACTCGATACCTTTAACAAAGATGGTTATTTAATAATTCCAGGCGCTCTCTCTCCAGTTACAGTTTCTTCCCTTCTCTCTGAAACGCATTCTATGTTGAACAATTTCTCATTGGAAGATCATCCTATGACGAAATTTAGTACTGGAGAGGGTGATGAAGTCGAACATGTAGGGGATAGCTATTTTTTGGAGAGTGGTGATAAAATACGATTTTTCTTTGAAGAAGGTATGTTTTCCAAGGCTTTTACATTCAGTTTCGAGTCTCCATATCCATTTACCCAATGTTACATTTTCATTCTTTCTTACTAACCCTAAAATTAGACGCCCTCTCCCCAAAAGGCGAACTTCTAAAACCCAAACACCTCTCCATAAATAAAATTGGACACGCCCTACACACTCTCTCACCCCCCTTCGCCGCACTCCTCTCACCCCAATCAACACACTCCCCCTCCCTGATTGCCAAATCACTCGGATTCCAACAACCCCAATGTCTTCAATCAATGATAATCTGCAAGAACCCTGAAATCGGGGGTGCGGTCCCAGCACATCAAGACAGCACATTTTTATACACCGATCCACCCAGCGCAGTAGGTTTCTGGTACGCGCTCGAAGATGCCACGAGGGAAAATGGATGTTTGAGTTTTTGGCCTGGGAGTCATAGGTGGGAGGGGGTGGGGAAGAGATTTGTGAGGAGGAGTGGGGGAGGGGGAACGGAGTTTGTAGGGAATGAGGGGGAGAGGTTTCCGAGGGGGTTGGAGAGGAGGGAGAAGGAAGACCAGGAGGAGAATTACGTTTTGGGTGAAGTTAAGGCGGGGGATTTGGTACTTATTCATGGGAATTTGTTGCATAAGAGTGAGAGGAATACGAGTCAGAAGGGCAGGATTATTTACACGTTTCATGTTATTGAGGGGGAGGCGGTGTATGACGAGAGGAATTGGTTGCAGCCTCCTGAGGGGGGATTTACTAGGTTGTAGATTTGGAATACATATAAAATATTGTGAAGTGCCGTCCCAAAGTGTGAATTTTTTGAAGTTGAGTTTATGGTCTAATCTACCTCTTAAAACATTCCTAGTCAAAGGTCAATACCGAGCTTGGCTGGGAGACAGAATTATAATATGTTTAGATCCTTGAACTTTTATTTTATAGGTATAATCGAATATATTATAACATATTAGAGGTACTGAATCGTAGTTAGATGGTATCCATATACATATGTTGGATATGTAGGGAGCCTAAGTATTATATACACGTTTAGCTTTTGTTTGCTGCGAGTTTATCCTTGAGAGGGATGGTGGGACTAATAGGCGATCCTATCAGATCATGTCGGATTCATAATATGTGAAACTCAACTATTGAAGGAGAGCTAATAAACATCCATAATAATATCACAACAATACCTGTAGAAGGGAGAGGGAAGTAAGAAGATGAATCAGCATATACTTATTTTAGCCATATATAAACATAGAGCACATGAAACTTTTTTATCCTCCAAACGAACATACGTAGAGCTTTTCTCTCCAAGGAAATGCCCCCAAAATTAGAACTTCCATTATCCATCTTCCTCATTCAATCAAGCGAGCCTACGTATAAATCCGAGTCTGCCTACAAATACTGTTCTCCCAATAGGATCCGCATGGTTCAGTGTAGACCAAGAAACTCATATACGATCAAAATCAAAATCGCATTTGATGGGTGTTTACCAGGACGCCTTCGTCTGATGAGCTTTTATAAGCTTTTATAGGGTAAGTTTGGAAAAGAGACTATTTTTTCAAATGGGAAAAATGGCAAGGTGGAATGTGGCTGATGAATTGAAAGAACCCGCTGGTGAAGGAAATGGCATTTAAGGAAACAGTGCGGTTGAAGGAACCGTGTTGTCAATGAAACTGCAAAGAAGTATTGGTCCCATAAAGAATATGGTCGGTATAGTGGAGTATTCTGCTACTTGTAAAGGCTGACAGTGCACTACAAAGTGGAAGTTGCTGAGGATAAGACTGGCGCGGTAGGAATGAAGCCATTGCCTAAGTCTCTCAGTCGATGTGTGTATATTTAATAATCTTCAAGCGCCCATTGACTATTGCGGTATTATTCAACGTCTCAAATCAGTGCAACAAAATAAGAAAGAGTGATGAAATACCTATCGAGATGATGAATAAGAAAATTATCATGATCGGGATGATGCTCAAAAGGGCTGAATGCCTTATTAGAGTCCACGTCTTGTATCGATTCATTCGTGCGGATTTCCCATCCATGATTCTTCATTTCCTCTCGTATGTAAGATGGGCCCCCCTCGTATACGTTGATAATGATCTTTCGCATGCGGGGATGGCTCTGAAGCGAGCATCGACCAAAGCCAACGCCTCGACAACAATTTCGAAATTATCAAGCCTGTCGAGTTAAACTTCTTCGTCATCGGTACTGACTCCATCTGTTTCAAGCGTAGTCAAACTAACGCAATTATTCTGGATTTCCGCTAGCATGCGAGGGCTCGCATCTTCAAGAGTAATATGATGAAGCTCCAGATAATCGAAGGGTGGGAGAGAGATGTGAATGTGCAGGATGGAGCTTACATTTTTACAGCCAATCCGGTGAAGAAAGGACTCAGCGGCCCACGTTAAATCGAAGACATTCTGTGCGTAAAGCACAGAGCTGGCTTCGTCATGGATAGTCTTCCATGTGAGAAGGGGCGCCGGAGTAAGGCCTTCGTGTCTAAAAGGACTATTTGGGACAATTTCTCCAACCACCAAGAGGTGCTCACAGATACTGTTGCGAAATTCGCTAGGAAGGCCAAGGAAGCTAGTAGACATGTCGACGGTGGACTGTTGTTGATGGGACCTCCGTCTTGCTGTGAAATACAAACGTCACTTCCTTCTTCACACATTCTACGCGGTGACAATGGATGCAGAATTCTGATAGATGTGAGATATATTGTTGAGAAGGATGAATGGTAATAGAAATGACAAGGTTCTGAAAACATATCAAGAAAATAAGTATATCAATCAGGTCGTGATTTAACCTGTAGCGAAAAAGCAAAACAGCAGCTAGTTACCCCATCAGCCTCAAGCCTCAAACCTCAAACTCCAAGCCTCACTTCCAGCCTCATCCCGTACAATCTACTTCGAACCGCATGAGGTACTCAAGTGACACAGTAACAAATGCCAACCTCCATGCATGAACCCGTACACCTCGGGACCCCCCTCCTTTCTCTATCTTCGCCATTGTCGTGACCTAAAGCCATCAAGCGAACAAGCCAGAGAATATAAAATTATATTACGCTCCATAGCCATGTGTACTACTCCTCAAACATTTCAGCTATATTGAAAGTGAGTGCCGAGGAGTATACAATACTATTGTTTTGAAACCAAAGTAATGAAAATGCAAGTACTGTATTCCAGGAAGGGCCGAGGCTATCTGCTTCATTCATGGATTGCACTTATTATCCTGACATTCTCAGCATGGTAACGTTGTATGATGATCGATGGGAAGCTGCATATGTTGGTAAGATTTTCAGATGAGCCTCGGCGCTATCGTAAATTTGATGCAAAACGCAGTGCAGGAGACTAAGTATAACCAAGATGAGAAGCATGCTTTCATTAGCCTAACTCCTAAGTTCTAACCATTAATTCAAGTTAATTAAATCCAAAACAGTCCATCAGTCGTATACGCGTAGATTCATACAGCCGCCTAAAAAATGCTCCAAATGCAGAAGAACAACCACCCGTTGCAAAGCGTCTTGTAAAATCTTGCCAAAAGAACAATCAGTGTGTTACCAGAAATATAGATACCGCGGAGAAGTAAAACCGAAACGTCGTGACCATATTAATTTGTTATGACTTTGTGTGTGTTGACCGAAAAAAGATCAACCGGGAAGACCTCCGTAACGTTCGCTTGGTATAAGTTCGTAGCCATCTTCAGGAGAGAATGCAAATGCAGAGATCGCAATACATCCAGCTGACACAATCGAGATACACCAACTAACAGTGCAGAAGATCCATCCCTTATCCAGCCTCCAGCCCGGGAAGAATTGTTCATCATGGTCATAAAGATATGCCTATCAATTGTCAGTATCATCTCGCCCCTCGCCCTTCGCCCTATTCATCCCCAAGGTAATCACAACATACCACAATACTCATGCTAGCAGCCTGAACTACACCCACTAGCACCAGCATGAAAACTAGTATCTTCCAACCCGTTTCTCTCTTCTGTTTGCCACCAAGTAGCACAACCACATATGCAACCAACGTAACCAATTCTACCACAGCTGCGAAAGACATGAGAAATCCCACCGATCGCCACATGGAACAGAATCCCCGATCTGGCCCTGCACAATCTTCCGATGTAGGGAAATGAGAAGAGTGGCCTGTCAGGGAACTATAGCTGCGATGAAGTCCTATGGTTTTCGTTATATGATTTCCGTTCGGCGTCGTCACGTCCCATGTAATCCAATCGGGTATGAAGATTGATACGAAGGTCAATACCGTCGCTATATATATGAAGTAATCAGCTTTTATCCCAGACTATTTTCGCTATAAATATGGGTGAAGCTCAAGGACAAGAATCCAAAAAAAAATAATTGATATAGAGAATAACAAACATACCAGCGACAAAAGCCGCGAGACCGATGCCATAAACAAAAACTCTCGTCATTGTGCTGTGAATGTACCCAAGATTACTTTCGCAACCCTCCTGAATTCCACCTCTCCTCTGACCCTAGTTTATTTTCCAGTCTCGTCTTCCGGTATTTGGAATATCGTCTGGTTTTGGGGAGAAGAGGAATAAAGACAAAAGACAGCGAAAATCTGTAGAGAAACTTGGAATGAGGGGTACGAGACGTTGAAATTGAATCAGATGGGTCTTAGAAGGTTATGCAGTAGGTGGGTGCAGTATGTATGTAGTATGTTCAATATACCTATCTATGCGTGCCCAGACGCAATGCACAAACGGTGGCCTGCCTGCTTTATCGTGATTCGTCAATATTAAAAGTCCACCAGTCTTGCAATTATCGTTCACAAATGGCGGTGAAAATTTATATCGGAAAAATATCCGATTCTTTCAATTGTATTTATCGAGTCTCACAATGTTAAGAAGATGGTGTTGTGCATGTTTGAAGTGATGGGATTCTTTTGATTTTAGGGAAGGTGGTGTTGGTGGCAGATAATGAGGGAAATGTCTAAATTTGACACGATGATTGGTTGCTTTCATAAGTGGAGGGTCAGGATGACGTTGACGGCTCGCGAGTAAACGAAAGACATCAGAATATACACTAGTAATAATAAATACATACACATCATCACGAGGACCGATTTTGATATGATTGCATATACCTACCTAAGTATGTAAACGAGGCGTGTAGAAAGCGGTACAGTTTCACAAAGTTACTGATAAGAAGTAGTTACTAGGTATTGCATGAGAAATGATATTTTATTGGTGAAAGAGCAATCATGTTTTGTTGTCATTGACTTTCATCTGGGGTATCATAGTTAATAATGTCGTGGATGATTTGCTTATCGGATGATCCAACCACAACCATCAATTAGCCACAAACATGTATTAGTCCCTTCAGCCATACATTTTAGGCCATCCAAAAGGAAAAACATTATGCACTTCCATTCCGTCCCACTGGCTGGTGCATTGTCCAGTAACTGTTGGTAGCATGGGAACATTGAAATTGTTCCAACGTCGCCAATTGCAACAGCCCTTAATCCCTGCCGTTGACCGACCAATAAGTACCTAAGTAATGAGAGGTAACACGTGACGAGTAGTCCTCGTTCACTGTTGAATGCCGTCCTCGCTGTCCCCACTTTCACTGCTGCTCGACCCGTCTTCGCTAGATGAATCATCATCGCTACCCGAACCAGATGAACTGCTTGATGAACTACTTGATGATTCGTCCGTGTCGTCACCATTTGCCATCGATTCATCTTCGGAGCTGCTGTCATCCGAGTCACTACTTGAGTCCGAGTCAGAAGAGCTCGAATCATCCGCGGCAAGTGTCCGTTGCTTTCTTTTTCTTCCGAGCTTTTGAGTGATACCGTCGTTCAATCGCAACCGCTTTTCTCCGTCCGGGGCCACAGGTTCTGTTTCTGTAGTTTGCGTATCTGTTGTTTCTTCCGAGGATGTGCCTAATTCAGCAAGCGTTTGCTCAGCTCTCATTCTTTTGGCCATTCTCGGAGCCATTGCTACGTCCGATAGCCCCATGAGTACCCCCTCTTCGTATCCCATTTGGGAAGATGCGCCAGCAGCAGTCATTGACGCAACATACTCGTTCATAGCGAGATCGTACTCTCTTTGTCTTTTGTTACTGTCTGCCATTGTCGCTGGAAAACCAGAAGCGTCTGATTCTCGATCTTTCACCTTGATAGCTAATGCCTCGTCTCGAAGTCGTTTTCTGACCCCTCCCTGCAAGCCTCTGACGTACTCGTAGAGGAGATGAACGTGGTCGGAAGGAACGACCTCAACGTCGAAAGCGTGTTTCAGTAGATGATTTTGATGGTTCTTATTAAACTTCCACGTCTCCCTCGATTCGTGATACTGTCTTAGATACGCTAAGAACGGACGTGGCGCGGCGGTAGGTTTCGAGACCTTCGACTTCTTTACTGACTTTGGAGGCTTCAAATCCTTCTCGTCTGTACCACTTTGTGGTTTGTCTTCGGATTTTGGCTTCTTCACTCTTTTCACCCTTCGTTCCTTTTCTGGAAGTGTGGTATCAAACTGTTCTTCGACTATAGGTGGTGCGGGAGTTTCAAAAGCTTGGCTAGTGGAAGGACCGTAGAAAAAGTCGTCTTGAGCTTTCTGGTCGGCTACCCAACCTAAGTATAACTGTTTTATACTATCGCCATCTTGTGATTTCGTCTCTGGAGTGAATGTGACTGACTTCTTTAGCGCAGACTTTTTGGGTGTAGTAATTGAATCGGGAGCGGATGGTCGTAGTAGTTCAGAAGTAGGATGAGAGTTGAGATTTTTCGTCTTTTTCGAAGATGTTTCGTGCTCGGACTCGGTGTCTCTTGGTCTTTTCCTATTTGCTATTTCGATTTCTTTAAGAGGTTGGGTAATTGAGGCTTGAGAATTGATATCTAAGGAATCTTGGGCCGACTTTAACTTTAAGCCTAATCGTTTCCATGAGGGGATTCGTGGCGCACCTCCACTCGCGGAAGAAGGTATCATGGCGAAGGATCCGAGGAATTGGAGAGACTGTCAGCCTACAAATGCATGAACTGAAGTTTACACTCCGTGTACGCCTTGTTATTATATAAAAAACCAAAAAATGATGTTCAGGTTGATGTTGATGTGAGGGTCCGCAAAGTAACTTTTTTTCTTGATAAGATTTCCCGCCGCTTTAACTTCCGGCGCTAAACCATTTTGAACTAACATCTTAGTCCAGGCTTCAAGCTTCCGCGTGTAAAGGTTGATAGCTACTTGTCTGTACATAACAACTTTGAAGCTTCATAACCCCTTCAACATCCTGATTCCTTAAACAAAAATCACGATACCTTTTGAATCAGCTCTACCGTCAATCACACTTACGAGGTGCCCCATCCTTCAAATACAGCTACACAGTCAACTTCTTCAAAATGTCGGGTACGTTTGTTCTGGCGCGCCCGCTTCCAGACAAGCTTCTGGGGAAGCTCAAGTAGATTAAGCTAACAGTTCTAAATAGGTAGCGCAGGTTATGATAGACATATCACAATCTTTTCTGATCAAGGAAGATTATATCAAGTCGGTACGTAGACACAAAGGCAAATAGAACTCTTAGAGCCACGGGATTCGTAGGATCTTCAGCTTCATTGACCTATCGAGACCCCAATCCGACGCAAACATGCCATGATATTTAACTAACTATTCTTATGAGAATAGAATATGCTTTCAAAGCCATCACCGCTGCGAACATTATGTCCGTAGGCATTCGAGGAAAAGATTGTGCCGTTGTCTTGTCTCAAAAGAAGGTCCCCGTACGACACATTGTTCTAGATTCTATTTCTGATTCAATACTAATATATTGGTGGTCCATGTAGGATAAGCTCATCGATCCATCATCCGTCTCCCACATCTTTCAATTGTCACCATCTGTAGGATGCGTCATGACAGGTTCTATCGCAGATGCAAGAGCGTTCGTCCAGAGAGCTATTGGCGAGGCTGCAGAATTCAGATACAAGTTTGGATACGAGATGCCGTGTGATGCCCTGGCAAAGAGGATTGCCAATATCAGCCAAGTCTATACCCAAAGAGTAAGCTTACTTAATGAAACCTCCGTCCGGAATCTTGGATGGTATTGTATCCCTTTTCATCTTGCTAACCTAATGATTTTTTAGGCATACATGAGACCATACGGTGTTGCAACCACCTTGATATCGTTGGATTCTGAGTTTGGTCCTCAACTGTACAAATGTGACCCAGCTGGTTACTATACTGGCTACAAAGGAACGGCTTCGGGCCCGAAACAGCAGGAGGCGTTTAACCATCTGGAGAAGAAACTCAAGAACAAGGATTGTGCAGAAGGAAGCTGGGAAGATGTAGTGGAACTAGGCATCACAACTTTGAGCACAGTTCTCAGCGTCGATTTTAAGAAAGGAGAATTGGAGATTGGTATTGTTGGAGGCCCAAGAAAAGACGGAAAGGAGGGTACAGATCCGGGGTTCAGGGCTTTAACAGAAGAGGAGATTGACGAGAGGTTACAGGCAATTGCAGAGAAGGACTAGTTGTCGATCATGAGTACATAGATGAGGCAAGATATCCAGAAGAGGCAATCATGAATTACGTTCGGTGATACCAGCGAATGATTGGTCAAGAAATACTATTGCTGTGAAATTACATTTATGATGATAATTGCATTCGATACCGAGAAAGCATGAAGGAGAAAGCCACATCCTTTGTGTCATCTCATCAATAAGGCGCAACAATTTGTACTCTGCTCGGATGGAAAAAGGAAACGAAACGGAAACATAGCCTCATTGTGGCTTGACTATTGATGTACTGAAAATATAGACGATCCATATCTAGTTCTACGACAGTGTGTGTGCAGTTTTAATCTTAGATGATCCGAATAAATTCAAGACAAGATTTCTTTACTACAGACAGGACTAATGATCTATCATTACGCAGCCCTACCAGGAGATAAAGTTTTGGTGGTCAATGCCATTTTTTGATCGAATCAGCAATCATCTCACATCTCAAACCAAAATATAGGACAGGGAATAGACAATATTGAGAATTGAGGATCGCAGAAGGGTAACAGGGTGGAGACCTAAATAGGATTATTGTGTTTACCGAAGTTACGGATATGGAAATATTTGACGTGCGGTGATGAGAATAATCCCTGAAGAAACCATATCTTGGTAGTGGGCAAAAGATGGTATGTCTTATGTCCGTAAATGATGTACCCCGTCGTTTGTATCAGGACTCAGGAGCTTTCTCCATGTACAGGATAGCTATAGGATAGGATGGTATGGTACGCAGTATAGCACACAGTGCGGTATGTAATGATACATATGCGTCGATAGGGTTGGTACCTGGCGCAGTCACCGCTTGTCCAATGCGAGTGAGATGCTATCTACACCTTCAGCTATAATGATGATATAGTCTGGATCCGAGGTTTCCTATTGGTACCAAGATCAGATGGCAATACATCTTTGAGCCTTCAACTCGCATGGTTTTCACTCTCATGGCGTTTTTGCGAGATTATTATTGGATTAGATAAATTGACTGGTCAACTAGGGTTTACTAGGTTTTGAAGGCTGAATATCTTATCCTTGCTGCCACGCGAGTGAGCAGCTACCGAGGTGAACATCATTACTTTTTAGCTCTTTTTTTACTCTACCTCATTGACCAAGAAAACTAAAAAGAAATCCAATCCATTATCCATTATCCACATTTCACGCTCCACGCATACGGAGTACACATACATAGATTTGATTGTACATCATGCAGGGGACCCATATCCATTATCCACAACCTATCTTTCATGTAATCCTCTCATCATCCTCTACCATTCCTTCCCACCTTCCAATGCCTACGTTCCGTTACTCTGTACTTCTCATCTTCCTCTCCTTAAACCTATCTCGGGCCATCCAATCTGAACCCTTGAACATGTAGCAAATCACTGCCGTCATACATATCCCGGAAAGTACTTCAATTGCTTAGTACTCTTACATCCTTACATCCTTACAGCTCGGTAGGGTTTATACTAGCTTTGAGCTCGTCACTCCCGTATCTTTAGTATCCGTATCATTAGCATCGGACTTCATTGTGGGGCACAAATGGCTTTCTATACCATGAGAGTCACTCAATGGTATCTAATAATTCCAATGGAATCAAAGAATTGGCTACGCATCAGGCTGAGGTATCCTCCCGTTAGCCAGCCACGTCGAGACTCAAAGTGGATGATCAATGTCCAGAGTGAACGTTTGCTCTAGTTAGCCATGATCTGAAAAGCTTCATAAACGGTCGGGATGGCTTCATCTCTCCAAGACATCAACGGCACAGTCTTTCATTCAGTTTCTCATTGTCACGTCTCCACTTCCTTCGCATTAGCAAGTCGTCCTAGTGTTCACTTTCCCGTTTTTTGGCGTCACATACTCTCAAACATACCAAACTACATACACAATGGCGGACGGATGTAAGTTGATTGATGTTCCTACTATTCCAGACTAATATTTGTCCTCGTCCCTACAGTGCATTCGGGACGGATGATACTCTAACTAACACAACGTCTAGTAAATGATCAAAGAACTGCTCGGGTAGCAGATCTTCTCTCCGATTTCCGCAATCTTCAATACTACATCGCTGCTGTTCCTACCGAACCGTTAAACATGGATGACTACTACACTGAAGGGTATGCCGCCCTTCGTCAATGCTCCCTTGATGGTCAGCATATCCTAAACTGTGCCGCCGAAACCCGAGTTCCGCGAGTTCGAGGTGGTGCAGATGAGCAAGCCAAAGCGGAATTGCAACAGTACGTCTCTCCTTACCCACAAATTCATTCCACGAGACCTGCAATTGGATCTTGGGTGATTTTCTATGCTAATATTAAGAAGGGTACACCTTGACGCTTTTTCTCGCCGTCACGAAGCCCAGAAGATCTACCTCCGCCAAGGTGCAGCACAGCGCTGGATCACTTACAGAGATCAAGTATTGCAGGGCCAGAGACCTCATACCGGGCACACGGATCAATTGAACGCATGCGATGCGCAACTCCGAGCTGTAAGTCAAAGGTCTTTTATTATTCCCTCCGAGCCTCCGAACCGCTACCCAATTCCGGATCTTGTGCGCGCGAGCAAGGATCCTGCCAACTTTTGATCTTTCAATACTATCAATTTTAAACGTACTGATTTGGGAAATAGGAATTGGTATCTATCACGGATGAGGCCATATACACGGATCTGAGATCGTCTGATTACGGAATGGGGCGCTGGACGCAAGAAGATCCGAGCTTGAGACACGTTCAGAGATGGGTTCGGGCTAGACGTTAAGCTGTCAGTGTCAGTGTTCGGGATTGGAGCACGTGAATGCGGATATGTGACTACCGAGGCTCAGTCTGGTGTGTAGGAGGGGCTGACGGGGTGGATAAAAATGAAAGGAGGGCTGTAACACTATTGTATGGATGTTTTGAACGTGGTCGATTGGGAGATGGGATGGGATGGGTAATGTTTGATGACTCGATCAAACTAGGATTGTTTGGGACGATTGGACTTGGCATGTCATGGGCTGGAATTTCCTTACACATAAAATGGGCTGGCGGTTGGCATGGGGTGGCGCACCATTGGTTTTTCTCCCGGCCCTGGTGGTTACGGTTTGTTTGATTAGGTACTTTCTTCTTTACTTATTACACGGGGTTAGACGAGCGATAGTTCGGTTAGAGCATAGAGCTGCGCTAATGTGTCTAATGTTAATCTTTAAATCAAACTTATTGGGACTTGTTACCGAGCTTCTATGTGATATTATTGGCATTGACCTTTCCAACTTCAAATATCCAACATCGTGAATCCTGTCATGCTCCCTACATCATCTGTAAGTAGAAAATAGATACTACAGCCTCCTATGGCGGCTGACCAAAAAACCATATGTGTACAATTTGCCTGGACCCCACATGATCAATTCTTCTTTCAACCAATCATTCTATAGAATATCGAATCCCCCACTCCCGAAAACGTTCAAAAATAACTCATGGAGACTCATCCTGTCTTACTATGGACACAGAGCGCGATACCACATAATGACAATATCATACCAATCCAGGTATCTATCGTTAAATCAGCTCTCGTGCTCGTACCCGGGAACAAAGCACTTTCGAATATTTTGTTCTGATCAACAGTGTTGATGCGAAGTGGAGTGGGGGTAAAGAAGAGGGGGAGAGATGTTAGAACTTACCCCGACTGATCACTTTTCTTTCTACCCACCATTCTCCTAGTACGGTGAAGAGAAAAGCGAGGGAGTTTGTAATGGGGACTGTCAATGAGAGTTCTATACACAAACTTAGCATCATCTACGTCATCAAATCCACGACTCCATCTTTCTTCAAACCATAACACCAAAAAGAACACTTACCAACTTGACCGATCAACAGGAAAAACCAAATACTCCCCGTCAAATTGACTACCAGGGGAATTGCATATCTAGGATTTCTCAAAAGATCCACAACTCCGAAAAACGCGCCGTACAGCTTCGATTTGAGAAAAGAGTTCGTGACTGAAGGGGATGAGAGAATGGGGTGAGAGGGTGGTTGATGGGTTCGTGCGGCGGCTCGGATAAAGGGAGTTGTGAATCCCCAGGCAATACCGATGAGGAGGAAACCGACAATATAGCGGAGGATTGAAGGAGCTGAGGTGTCGGGCGGGGTGGAGGTCACTGGGTCGGATAGGAGGATGGGGGTGGGGGAGGGCGCAATGGTATACATGATTCTGAAGGGTTAATGTATGGGGGGGGATAGGTGAGTGGAGAGCTTGGTTAGGAAATGTTAGGTTGCAGGTTGGTTGGGAGGTTGGAGGGTGTGATGAAAGGGAGTTGTGCATTTCTTGATGATGTAAGGCGGAGACGAGATAAGGTTTCAACACACCGGTCGCTGTTCGGGAATATCCGAAGAACAAGCAAAAGCGGCGCGTACGGGGGATGTACAGAGTATAGCTTTTTTCCATTCAACAACAACAAACAACCTTGAAATGATCAAAACTCTCGATCCCGGTCAACCTCAAGAATTTTTGGTAGTTGGTAGTTGGTAGCTGGTAGCTGGTAGCTGGTAGCTGGTAGCTGGTAGTTAAAACGAAACAGCCGCTGATCTTCCATAGATCTTTGATAAATGAAGCTAGAATCTTGGAAGCTACGGAGTACCTGCAGCAAATAGACTCCACCAATGGGTATCGATGATTTTCCGATCGATAACATTTACAATTTTTGATTGGAGGCCTGGCTTATTCATCATGCCTGGGAAGAATGGAAGAATGCCTTACTTCAGCCACTCCAGCCACTCCAGCCACTTAAAATCATGGTAACCGCCGTAACCACATCAATTTTTTGGGTTTCTATTTTCATTGTTTATCCTCCCTTATGGATTTATCCCTGGATAGGCAAGCGGTGTAAACAAGGATTATTTTTATACCGCGATTCGAGACAAGGATTAAATTATGTACATACACAGACCCAAGCCCCGATTTTCGTCATCAGTTGTAAATCTACGATATCTCTGAATTTGATGGGAAAGGAAGTGAGGGAAATATTACCAAAAGTTAAATCTACCGAATGTAAATAAAAACAATGGTAATTCAATTTACCTATAAATGAAAAGCTTCAATACGTGTAGTTCAATTACAACATTCACACAATCCTATAAATGATTTGAATCCATTTCTTTGTTTCTCATTAACAATTGTCCCAAGGTCAAATTCCGACAAGGATAACACCAGCCTTCGCCATTCTTTCTCCACGATTTCAGCCACTCCCTTTACGACTTTCTCACAACTTGCATACAGAGGAGAGGGAACACTTTGAACAACCTTTGAGTCAATCCACCGTAGACCCGCTTCATCGCAAGTAAAACGGGCACCATTTCTCTTCTCTCAAATCAATTGTTCGAAATTTCTGGACCGTCAGCCTTTTTTGGATTTATCCTGCATAGAACGGTCTGAGATGCAAGGGTCCTAACGCGAAGAAGTACCTACTCGGCGTCGACTTGGGGATTATCAGTCGACTAATTCCCAGGGACAATGCCCAGCTAGAGCTGGCGAGGGAAGAAAGAAAGAAGGGAGAAAGAAGCTCTTTACTACACAACATTCGAGACCCAGATCAACTTTACGAGTTGGAATACGACCTCGACCACGACCACGACCACGACCTCGACCTCGACCTCGACCTTGTGATTTATTATTTACGACCATTGGATTATACATACTGATCTTCCTTTCTTTTAACCTGCATACCTACACATACGCACTACCTTCCTTACGTTTTCATCATGGCGACGAAACCTAAAATGGCCGGCATGCATACTGCTGGAATCTTTTCAGATATGACGGTTGATGGCCCAGAAATTGGTACTCTGATTGTTATTGTTGATCGAGCAAAGAATCTCCCGAATCGGAAGACAATTGGAAAGCAGGATCCCTATTGTGCAGCACGACTGGGCAAAGAAGCCAAAAAAACAGAGACGGACAAGAGGGGTGGACAAACTCCTCGATGGTGAGTACTCAATTGGAAATAATTATTAGGTTCGTTACTGACAAGGCTATGTAGGGATCAAGAGCTACGATTCACAGTCCACGATTCGCCCGATTATTATCAATTGAAGGTCTCAGTTTTTAATGACGACAAGAGAACGGATCTGATAGGAGAGACTTGGATTAATTTGCAAGAAGTTATCGTTGCAGGAGGTGGACAAAGTGATGTGTGGCATAATTTAAATTTCAAAGGAAAATATGCCGGAGAGATCAGGGTCGAGATCACATATTACGATAAAAGGCCTAAACCAGATAAATTAGAGAGACCAGAAAGAAAAGAACTCAAACAGAACCAATCGACCATTACACCATCTACATCTGCGCAATCGATAACGGACTTCGGAAGTGTGAGTGGAAATGGGAGTACGAGAGAAGGAGTGAGTGGACCAAGACAATTGGGAGCGAAATCCGTGGTTAAGAGACGACCTTTGCCATCTGATCCCATCACTGGAGCTCCAGCTCAACCGCCTATCGCAGCACCTACATCGGCTTCGATTCCTGTTGCGGCACCACCGCCTGCCGAGCTTGTTCATACTCCTTCGCGAGGGTATCAAGCACAGTCTGTAGCTGATCATGTGCAAATGACGCCTACTCGTGGATATAGAGAACCCCACTCTGCGATACCTGATCATGTTCAAACGCCACCTCGCGGATATCAAAACCCACCAGATCATATCCAGACATCACCGCAAGGGTATCAGATGTCCTCGAATGGTATGCCAGATCACGTTCCTCGAGGATACGCAAATTCGCATGTAATTCAGGACCAACCTTCGCCCCGCGGATATTCAGGTCCTGCCAATATTTTTGAGCCTATCCAATCGCAGCGTGGATACCATAGCCTTATGATTGCTCAGGAGCACACACAAGCGCCACCCCGTGGATACCAAAACGGATTCGCTCCGGATCAGTCGCTTCTCCAAAGAGTAGAATTCAATGCACCTCAAGCCCGATATAATCAAGCTCAAGGATATGATGTAAGTCCAGGATCAACACCATATGGAGCACCTGAGGATATGATAGCCGCGGCACGACCAAATTCACAACCAATGCGAAATAATGATAGATATGAAACTTACGACCCATTGTCCCGGAACGATTACGAACACGGTCATGATATGAATCAATACTCAAACCAGGAAGAGGATCCTCGCGATAGATACAATGGATCTCGTATGATCAATTATGAGGCCCAACAGCCAGGCCCATATGAGCTTCCGACGAGCCCCGGTCCTCCACCACCTCCTCCACCAGCTCACGCAAGCAAAAATGTGAGCCCGGCACCACCCCTTGCCCAACCTAGGGCAGTTCATGGCCGTCCAGTTAGCCGGGGAGATTCGAACCCTTACAATACTTCAATGGATGATATGCACCGTCATTCAAACCCTACATATACACAACCTGCTCCAGCTTATCAAGCCTACAGTCCGTCAAAGATTGATGACCAGTCTCGAAGGTCAGGAAATGGAAATACTCATCATCCTCGACATAACTCTTATGATTCGAGAGATTTAAGATATAATGCTGGTCATGAGGACATGCAGCCAACCGTTGAGGACGCTCCACCCACTCCAGCACCAGGTCCAGGGCCAAACAGCTATCAGCCAATTATTCCACACAGAGGCAGCGCGCCAAGTGCCATGCAACAGCAAGCTAATGAGATGTATGATCAAGTACCAGCACCGTTGAATTTAAGGCATCGACCTAGTGGAAATAGTGTCGCAACAACTGCTCCTAGTCATCAACCTTCGAATAGCTCGGGTGGTTATGCGGCCTCTAGTTCTATGTCTTCTATCAGCCATGGCGCTTCTGTATCCTCGAGACATTCTTATGGACAACTTCCTTCATCCCGTCAAGATAGGAGTCATTCTTTGGGTATGCAAAGTACTAATGGAGATTATGGCCTACCGGAGATGCCACCAACCTTGGTACCAGGGATGGATCCAATCATTGCTAAAGAAATATCGGATCGAATTTATCAGGAAAAGCGAGCCAGTTATAGCCAGAATACTAGCAGCTCGCAACGAGGAAGATATCAAGAAAGTTCAAGGCATCAGCCACAGCAGATTCAACAACCTATACCTCTTCCCTATCATGATAATTCTGCTGTTGTACCATACTCGCCACAAGCAGGGTACGATGATCGCCAGGGTCGATATACTTCTAATGCTATGGTGCCTGTGAAGCCTAGGGGTGCCTCTCCTAATCCTGCTATGGATAGAAGAGGTGTATCTCCTAATCCCATGGATAGAAGAGGTACTTCACCCAATCCCATGGCTAGAAGAGGGACTTCACCCAATCCCATGGATAGAAGAGGTGTATCTCCTAATCCCATGGATAGAAGAGGTGTATCTCCTAACCCCATGGATAGACGAGGCGTATCTCCTAATCCTATGGATAGAAGAGGTACTTCGCCCAATCCTATGAGTAGAAGAGGAACTTCACCCAATCCCATGGCTAGAAGAGGAACTTCTCCTAACCCATCAGTCATGCGAAAACCAGTCAGTCCTGCTCCTGAACCTAGGAGGTTGTCCGGTATTGCATTTGGACCGGATTCGTATGATGTTTTCAACCCCATTCTAGCAGGATCGAAATCTGCAACATCTCTAAGTGCTGCTTATGATTCCAAAGACGACCCGGATGCCAAAATCATTACTTATGATGGTAGAGAAATTGATCCAAGTGATCATATTCCCGAATCCAATTACGCACCACTTCTGGAACAGAAAGGACCAAAATACGCACCACAAGTGCCAGATCGCAATTACCGAGCTCCGCCAGCAGCACAGCCAATGCCATCAACTGGTCGCAAGCAATTACGTCAAGCAGGAAGACCTCAATCAATGGTCGTTTCTTCCCCAATTTATTTCAGCGGTGGTACCCCTGACCACCCTCAAGCTACAACTCATAGAAAACTTCAAAAGAAATCTAACCGCATGTCCGCACAACCGGCATACCATTCATCCCCAAATGTACCAATCTACAAAGATCAAAATTACGCATCTAGTAGAACATCAATGCATAGACCTTCCACGGCAGAATATGGTAATGAAAATTATTCGCCAAATGGTTATCAATATGGAATTAATCCTGGTAGTGGAGGATTTGGGAACGGATATAGAGGCTCGGGTTTACCAGTCGTCCCGGCGAAAATTCCAATGGCGTTACCGGCCCCAGTCAGTGGTGGTACGGGAAGAGGTGGAGCTGGAGATGCGTGGGCGTTGTTGGAGGAAATGAAGAATATTGATTTGGGAGCCCCAAGTTCGAGAAGGAGAAGGTATTGAGGTGAAACTTTAGATTAAGAATCATAGCGGGGGGGATTGAGTGGGCGATGATGTGTTAGATATTTTTGTATGATTTGAGATGGTTATTTTTGGTTGGTCGCTTGGTTTCTTTATACCTTTTTGCGGGACTTTTACGTCCTTTTTACTTCCATGTACGTTAAGTTAGATTGGGGACGGGGATGGGAGGGTCTCGTTTCGTCGAATTTTTATAGGGGATGGCATGCATGTATGGCGTTTTTTTTTGGTTTTGGGGCGTGGTCAGTGGTCAGTGGGTAGCGGAGAGAGGACGGTGGATTGAAGATGGGTGGGATAGGGATGGTTAGGATGGATATTGGGATGCTGAGACGAATGAAGTCTGTTTGGCTAGGGTGGGTTGGATTGGGATGGAAGGGAGGGGAAGAATGGAAAGGAAGGGAAAATGGGAGGGAAGATCAAAAATGGGCAGGAAGCTGGATTATGAAGGACATGTGTAGAGGGATGACGAGAAGGTGGGATTGTGAGAAAAGAATAAAAGAATAAAATAAAGACAATTGAACACAATATCAAATACATAAATGCAAGTCCTACTTATAAATATCTATGTACCTGTGTATAAATAAGCGAGAGATTAAGTGGGTAAGTAGATAAGTAAAGTCAAAGAGTTAAACCCAATCACATCGACTCGTTTAATTAAGGGGTAAAGAACTTTGCTCGGATTTTAATTAATATGATATAATTTGATTAATATAAAGAGTAACTTATAATATAATACAACTTATAATAATCAGTACAAAAACTAAAGAGTTTAATGATCCCCCCACTAGTCTTCTCTTTTCCTGGTAATTTCAATTTTTCTAGATGGATACATTTTATGTCTTATAATTGGTGAATTAGATTGTGAATGGTATAAAGGGGGAGAGGGGGGGAGATAGATTTTGATTTGAGGGGTGTGAATTTGAAGGAATGAAGTGGTGGGATTTGGTGGGATTTTGTGAGATTTGAGGATGGAGAGAGGAGTGGGGAGTGGGAGAGGAGTGGGAGAGGAGTGAGGAGTGAGAATACAGAAAGGGAATATGGATTTATATTGTAGGGGTAGTGAGGATGGTGGAGTAAGTAGTTACGGGGATGGGCTAATGGGTAGTGGGTAGTAGATAGTGAATAATAGGTTGATTTTGTTTGTGTGAGTGATATGGTGGTGGTGGAAGGGTGGAATGATAGAAGGGCATATAGACTACTAGATGGTGGGTGGAGGGGGGTTTGAGTGAAGTGAATAGTAATTGGATGTCTGAGTGAACAGGAGAAGGAAAGTGAATAAGCGAGGTATACCATCAAAAATAACTAGAGCAATCTGGAATAATAAATAAAGAACGACGAATAACTATCAGACAATTTGGAATCTAATCCCAAATAGCTGAATTCTATATCGTAGATTCTACTTTAAAAACCTAGATTCTGGTTTTATTTTGATGTATTCTTGAGGTAAGAAGAGGGGTAGAGTTTATAATAGAGATTAGAAAAAATAATAGTATTTATTATAAAAACAGTATAACCCCTAACATAATTTCAAAAAGAAGGATGAAATCTATAATGAGATAGTAGAGTCTATAGTATAGATTATAAGTAGTATAAAAGTATAGTAGCTTAAGTGAAGATCTTGGAGATGGGATTGAGTAAGGGTAAGAATTGAATGATTAAATGAGAATGAATGATGGTAATCGTTGAATGAAAAAAGTACATCAATTTAATTCCTCCGAATCATTAGATTCTTGAGAGATGGAAAACTTTGAGTCCCAGTAAGAATTGGATCCTTAAATCTATAAGAGTTTTTCTAGAAAAGAATGGAACTAGCTAATAAACCAAAGAATCTCTGTAGGCTATTATTCTTTAGAAGGAAGTTCTTTATCGAGAATTGATGAATTCTAAGTCTCCCAAATGTATTAAGATCGCTCATTAATTAGAAAGGCTTCAGATTATGATCAATGTATCAACTATTTCGCGTGCTTGATAACAATATTATCATGCCTCTTAAAGCATCAGAACAAGCCACCGACACCGCGATCGGGTTAGACCCCGGTATCCCCCAAATATCGGACACAAATCTCCCGGGGATCATTGAGGGCTGAATCAAAACTCGCATCGCTCAAGGAAACATCGAAGATACTGCAACTCGGGACTATAAACTCAAGTTGGTCGAGCTCGTTCGTCCACGAGTTGAATTAAAGCTAGCTCAGGACGCTCAAAGCTCTTTGAGAAGAGGGTATATGAGGAGAGTGTAGTCAGAATCAGGCTATATATACGCCTTCTTGTGTACTCTTAAAGCTGCTAATGCACGAAGAGATTATGTGTTGGGCTAGGCCTTTAAAGCTAGCAGGATTTTCTAATTATACTATGATATGGATTTTTGTATCCAGATCTGTCGGATTGAGTGATGATGGAAATACACACACGCGCATACACATAGTATCACATATAAATTGATGAAAAAAAGGTGAGTAAGTTGTATTCATAATTTTACCTTGATTGTTTGTAGGCTTTTGGTAATTATGAATAAGACAATAAAACCAATGAACGAAATTTAGTGAGAAATAAAAGAGCAGCGAACAGTTAATAGTTGATAAATTTAATAAATTGCGTGTCTGTATTTCCATGCTTGTACTTTCCTGTAGGGCCCACTACTGAAACCTCAAATCTCAGTTATCATCAGCCGTCGTCTTCCTCGTCTTCCTCCTCGTCTTCCTCCTCGTCTTCCTCATCCTCATTATCATCACTACTGCCACATTCTTTTGAATCGGCTATATTGCCACTAACAGTATTTCTCGTAATCTCATTCCCTGAAATGCTCTCTTCCTCTTCACTTTCCTCATCAGGACTCTCATGTTCACTTTCGGCAACAGTTGAGTTGTCATCATGGTCATAAGTCTTTTCTTTGATGTCAGGTGGTGGTTCAAGCTCCAATACATATTCTGTGCCACATTCTTCGAATGGACAATCCGGGTGCAAGGTATCTCTCGAACGATAGCACTTAAAACACAGCGCAAAGTCCCAGCAAGTCTGACAATCAAACCATATTCCCACAATTTTCTGGCATCGTAGCGTTAGCGAATAAAACCAAATTACTAGTTGAGCACAGATGAGCAAATATTAACTTACCATCAGACATCCGTCACAAATTGCAGTGGAGAACACGGAAGCCTTCTTTGAAGTATGAGATCTACGGTCCCACTTCTCACCATTCGAAGATTGGGCATCAGACTCCGGTGTCAAAAGTTTTATGACTTTCTTGGGGGCCCCATAATATCTAGCGATTCTTAGTGGTGACCAAGTTCTGTCTAGGCCCTCTCCTTTCGCCCAAATACTTGCACCCTTCAATAATAAAAGCTTGATGATTGCAAACTGCACATCCGTTGTTGGCCCCCACACCCCACAAGCTCGTGCTGCCCACATTATTGGAGTCCAATTGTCACAGTCAGGGTAATTGATTACCTCTGTGCCCAGAACTGCTATTGAGTGCTCTAGCACCGCTTCGACCAGGTCAGTTTTCCCACTAACTACAGCATAGTGTAGTGGTATTCTTTTTAATTGATCCTCCGCCCTGAGAAAATTATCCTCAGCCATCAAGTTCCAGTGTTCGATAGTGCGAAAAGCTGCGAGGTGGATTGGCTTTCGCCCCATCCGCTGCAAAATCGCAAGAATCAGCAAGGTCTATCAGAGAAAGACGTGGAAGAAAATGAACAATTAAAGCTATGTTTGAATTCAAAAGGAGTGCTGCATATGAAGAAACAGAAAAATGGAGATTGAGATTGGTACCAGATTTAGACAGTAAGAACAGAAGAGTTAATAAACTGATTAAGCTTACATCTGCAACATCGGATTTGGCACCCTTATCCAGAAAAAACTTAACAAGTGTTGAATCACCTTTGATGCAAGCCATACTTAGTGCATATCCCATGTATCCGCCAGATGCATTAATATCAGCCTTGGCATCATCTAGGAGGTACGATAGCATAGGTAATTTATCATCGGCGCGCTCAGTGCTGCGAGCGCAGACAGCCTGTAAAGCTGTGCCACACCAGTGGGAATCCGTCAAGTTCACGTCGATTCCTGAGCTTTTCTCTACCAAGAGTTTCAAGAGTGGTAAGTCACCAAAAATACACGCAATAAGAAGCGGTCCGCCCATTCTTCCACCAGTGAGATTGACTTGCGCTTTCTTCGAGAGGAGGTATCTAACAGCATCAAGGTTTCGGCATTTAATTGCAATGCCCAAGGGTGTCATGAGATCTTTGTTGCGGATTTCTATATCAGCTCCCGCATTCACCAGGAGTTTAATCCGAGACAATGGTGTCTTTTCACTCAGATAATGTAGAGCAGTGTCTCCATCACTGTCAACTAGATTTATATCAGGCCGATATTCAAGTATAGCCCGCAAAGGCTCGTCGGAAAGAGCCTTAGTTATGCATCCATCGTGCAATGGGGAGCTGTTATTGCGGCCTCGTTGATTGATATTTGCACCAGCCTCAAGCAAAAGCCTAACAATTTCAGTATTTCCTAGGTACATCGCAACACTTAATGCTGTATCTTCTTCGTAGTCCCCGGCTTCAGCATAGTGATGTTTAAACTCCAAATCCGGCTTATATTCTAGACAAACCTTGACTACTTCAATATAGTTGTGCTTACTGGCAAGAAAGAGAATGCTTCCCTCCGAGCAAGTTCGATTAATGTCGGCTCCATTTCTTAGAAGGATGCGTACAACTTCAGGAAAGTGAAACCCAACGAGTAAAGGACCCCACCCGTTATTCAAATTCTCATTCATTTCAATATCTGCTTTTGAATCCACAAGTACTTGGATAATTTCAGGGTGATTACCTCGAGCTGCGAAGAAAATTGGTGTAATGCCTTCCGAACTTGAGAAATTAACGTCTGCATTCCTTTCAACAAGGTATTTTACGATCTCGGTATGACCAGCCTCTGCAGCTGCCGAGATTACTGGAACCTCTATTGCGCAAGACTCGTCTGCTGCGTTGATATCAGCACCCTTATCCAATAGCAATTTCACCAACTCGATACTACCACCGAGGAAAACGACATGGGGCAGAATCGGTGAAAAGTCCGGCCCATCTTTCCAGTTAGGATCTGCTCCGTATTCGAGTAAGAGTTCACACATCTCTGTGTTTAATTGGACAACTGCCCACCATAATGGCGGAGGAGAGTTATCTGAAACTGTGGTAGGAGCCCCAGCTTCTAACAGAACACGGCAGCAATTTGGGAAACCATTTCTCACGGCTGTGATTAAAGACTGTGATTCATCACCAGGGTAGCTTTCATCAGCACCCGTATTCAGAAGTCTGAATTTGGTATCAGCAATGGTGCTTCCCCTCAGAAGTATTTTACCACCTACGTTTTAAGTATTCTGTGTTGACCACAAGCAGCTGCCACTTTAAGCAAGGTCCAGGCATCTCCATCTTTACAATCGATGTTGGCTTTCGCATCCAAAAGGAGTTTCACAGACTCCAGGCCTCCATAAGCACACGCTGCATGTAACAGAGTACGTTCTTGTTGCTCTCGCCAATTGATGTCTGCTTTTGCTGATATCAGCATCTTCGCAATTTGTTTATAATTCAGTTGTATAGCAAGGCCAAGAGGTGACCTCCTCGGCAGTTGCTCGAAATCAACTGCAACACCCTACACGAAGAATTGGGAATTAGCATCGCCTGGAAATATTTCGGAGCAAAAGGAGAAACAAAGGTTGAAATGGAAAATAGCCAGGCTATTTCTGAGGAAGGGGGAAAGGGGAGTTGTAGATCAAAGAACAAATTTGTCGCGACAGCAGCATGAAATTGTGGACCTATTACGAACCTGTTTGATAAGATATTCAACAGCATCGTCTAATCCCAGCCAAGCTACCCTGCATAAAAGCTCAGTGCAATACTCGTATTGCTCCGACAATCTGGAAGTGCATTTGAGAAGAGTTGATAAGACACGGTAGTCAGCTGATCGGATTGAGAGTTCTAGCGTAGCCTTGGTAGGCTCAAAACATTGAAGGAGAATATCTACCGTTGCCTGGTGCCCACCCCGCGCTGCTTCGACCAGGGCAGCAGAATGTTCATTATAAAATTCTTGTGAGAATGCGCTTTTTCCGATCTTTTGAGTAACGAGGGTTTGGAATCCGAGTGAGCTGAGAATGACAAATTTCGACGATAAAGGGGCTTCGGGCCTAATCATGGGATGCGACAGAATATGGTAGATCTTTGCCCAAATAGCCACGGTCTCTGGCTGCCCCAAAAACTTATCGACTTCAGCTATTGTATCACTGGGCTGCAATTCTTCTAGAAGAGCAATCCTGTAATGGATTGGCCATTGCATCACAGCGTACGATGTAACATCATACCTAAAATTGGAGATCGGACACATCTGCGAATCGTCATCTATGCCAACAAGATAGAATTTCGCTGCTTGCTCTTGTATCTCGGGTAAGGATAAATACTTAAGGCAGAAATCTGCGATGTTCTTGTGGGAATCCCCTCGGCTTCCACTGTAAAACCACGCATCTGAGGGCGCCAAGATCGTGAAAAAGTCTCGTAGGAACGAGTGAGAAAAGAATACTTCATTATTTTTCACAACTAATATGCCACCAAAGGTTTCATAAAGCTTTTCCACAAGTTCGTGGGCCGTGAGTTCTTCTCGATCCGAAATTTCCGCATCAATATCAGTATTGACTCCTCGAAGTTCCCAGATTGTCAAAGGATAGGTAGAGTAGGCAACCCACTCAATGATCCTATGGGCCCAGGGTCGTCTTTCTGTATGTATTGAAGCCATGATTGTTGTGATGACATGCTCCGTAGTGACAGGCGACAAGCTTTGCAGTATTCTATTTATAGATGATTTTGTCGTTGGATGAGGCCTGAATTCGAGCCATTTCAAAATTAAAAGACATATGTAGTCTTCATTGGATCGATTGAGTATTTTTCTTAGCGGAGCCTCAAAGTCACAATATTGCGGGCGCTCTTGAAGCAATTGTGCTAATGCATATAATACCGCTGCAGAATTTGACTTTAACTGAGGGGTTTTATAAGACTGATGTTGGTCCAAGTCTATAGTTGAACAGTCAGAGAGGAGATTTTGACGACCAGTGCTTGTGACAATAATCTTGAAAGGAAATTCGCAGTTCTTGGAAATGCATGCCAGATCGGCCAAAAACCATTCGCAATCCTCCTCGCACAGGTCTATCCCGTTAATCACGAACATTGTAAGGCCGTTAAGATATAAGGGAAGGAAATGTATTAATTTGTGCAGATGCTGGCTGGTCCAGCTCTGGTATTCCATTAAGTCTTCGACGCCACGGATAACCTCGGAGCATATCCCGTCGTAGTGGCTGATCACCTGCGCCAAGAACGTGTAGAACATAGACTTCAAATTGTTAAACCGCGAGTCATGCTTCTTGAACTCGAAATAAAGTACAGAGGCGCTAGTGGGCGCTTCTTTCCGAGAATCAATATACTGGAAGAGGAATTTGGTCGACCTAGACACATCGGAAGTGCCATGAATATGGAGAATGTTTGTATTTTTGGCGGTCAGCCACTTTTGAAAATTCGCATTTTCACCAATCCAGGCTAAGTCGGCCTCTGAGCCAATAATTCCATCGTTTACTTCAAGCGGGTATATAGGAGATGCTTGTGATAGCATAATTCTTAGGTAACGAGAAATAGGAGAGGTGATGTCCGAAGAATAGGAAATGGGATCAAGAACGCTCCCACTAATTGATTCGTAGTCTTCCAAGAAACAAGGAAGCTCGTTTTGGGGGCGGTTGATTCCTACGCGTTTTTCGAAAGGAACGTTCATCGTTGACATGAACTCATCAAACACCTTCTCAGCCACAGCCAACTGATCAGCCTTTGTTCATCGAGTGAGATTCTACAAGAAGAAAGATGTCATAAATCTTGACTTACTTGCAAGATAGGCTCCCCCGACGTCGAAAAAATGTTTATCATTCGCACTTGAACAAGTATTTTAGAATAAATAAACAAGCTGTTGATATCGACAATTGCTTGAGAGAGTCCATTCACAGTGGTCATGAAATTTGGTAGATTGGATCTGCCATTTGAAAAGAGCAGCTTGGCAACCGATTTTCCCATATCCTCGAATGTTCGATGTCGATGCGGTGAACCAAAAGAGATCTAACATTAATCAGCATTTCCGTCCGCCACTGGTAAGAAGCTATAGGTTAATTCACATACCATGGCTACAGTCGACGATCTAATACCTTCATCATTCGAGAGATCACAGCCGGCAAGAAGTAGTGCCTGATAATAATGTTAGAGCGGCATCAAGGAACTTGTGGGTAGTGTACCCGTAACACCCACCAGAAATCAAGTGGAGAAGGAAAACAATGAGCCTCACCTGTTTGATGATCACGAATCCTAAATCATGCCCGAGGAAAACAAGGGGACGTCTCTTGTCTGGTGATTCGAGGCCGTTGTCCGATTTAGCTTCAATAACAACCTAGATGTGTAAGTAAGGGCTTTTGTGCACATCAACTTTCTAAAGACAAACATTTCCCGACGCAACTGGTTCTCTGCACTTCAAAAGATCCTTCAAAAGTTTTGACGCCTCATCAATAATTCCTTTCCTGGTGTAAATAGTTCCTAGAGTAGCTTCTAGGTCATAGTTATAGGTCATGATCCGCACGTTTGTGTTTGGAAACAATGCCTCTTTGAGCCATGTGCCCTCCCCAAGGGGCTTTCCCCATGTACGTTTAGAATTGCCACCAAGACCGTGGATGGCGACAATACTTGTGTGAGATATGCTTAGCAAATGGCGATGACCATTAGAGATCTGTGGGAACGCACTCATATTCCGCCGCAGTACTAGAAGAGGCTTCATCGACCATCAAGCCAAACTGCTTTTGCAACTCGGCTACACCTATCTCAGCTCCATTTTCGCCTGAACCGTGGACCGTAAAATCTGGCTCTGACATGGCTAAAATTTGTAGTAACCTCTTCAACTTTTCAACGTAAATTTGAATGAAATCAAGTATGAATCCGGCGAGAAAGTTCTTCGAGAATGAGAGGTGCGGCTAGAGCTATTATCAGAGACTTGCCTATCTGGAAGACGTGGGGCATCGAAGCTCGCGCAACTAATGGCAAGGGTCTGTAACATAACTGAGGGGCATTGAAGGCCACTCGTGCAGCACAATTTACAAGAAAAATGAAGGCTAATTCGTTTCCTCTTTGCCTCGAAGTATTCCAGCTTTCATCTTAGACAATTCAATACAACTGTCTCAAAGTGGTCATTTCTAATAAAAATCTCGAACTCACAGAATGGCATCAGAAATTGAAAGTTTCAGTCTTGGAGAGCCCGAGCTGCCATTTTTCGACATTGAAATGTTTCCGACAGGCGACAAGGAAAGCGGATTACACACCATGAATGATCCTTCATATCCATTTCAAAGACAGAATATCGTCAACAGGAAGGGAGCTATTGATATCAAATGCACATTGGTTGACGTGGTTCACGGGATATTCGAGCAGAATAACAATACGCGTGGTACACTTCTCGTTCTCCTCTTACGAATCGATCCTCGAAAGCTTTCACGTCGCGTGGCTAGCGCCGATATCTTCTTCAAGTTTGCAAGCATGAAGTCGGGTGGAGTTCGGCCAGAGGTGGTGCGAATATCTCTTGATGGACGATTCGGAATGGTGGAAACGACCCAAAATGAAGAAACCAGTAAAGGAGGCAATGCGAGTTTAGGAGGGAGCGCGATAGGCTTGGAAGCAAATGCGGGACTTACGTGGGAGAGAAAAACTGTTGCTGATGTAACTGATTATACAACTGTTGTTGGCTCTATTGATCTGATGGGCTTTCGTTATGGGCCCGAAAATTGCGCTTCTTGGGGCTTGAAAGAGAACAGGACCCGAAAAACAGGTGTGCCTTCGGCAATGCGGGTAGGAATTTTACTGAAGCGGGAGAATGATGATTGTTTCAAATGTATTGTGGAGGTTAAGGCTAAGGTGGACTTTTGGAGTGGCTTAGAAGAAGTCTTTGGCACAAAGGCAAAGGACGATCCTGTGTTATTCGACCCTAAATTGGGGCCCACGAATAGATTGATGGATTATGAGACAGCGGCAAGGAATCTTTGCAATTTTGACCTGGACCTGGTCACTGACATCACTTTTTTTACTAGAATGGGAGGGGTGATTAAAGAGAAATGAATGATGTTGGGTCGAATTGTACTATGTAAGCATCTTTCAATGAAGATTCAATTTTACAAATTGACAAACTACCTAGGTACATATGGTTATGAAGTGTAGATTGTGTACAGTATCAAGTATGATGGGATCTCCATTACTCCAGAACAGTCATTTTGTTGTGTTGTACATCAAATATCAAATCTTTCCGCCAAGTTTATATTTCACTATTCGATAACGACCTTTTTCTTTATATATTGTTTTTTTCTCCTCATCTTCATTACTCCATTCAAAGACATTGAGAAAGTGTTACAGCTTCCAGACATATAAATCCCATTTATGGAGATATCTTCTTCAAATAGCCTGAAGTATCTTACTCAGTACATTTATCGCTTTTCTTTTTTCAATGATGGGTTTCAATTGGTATGGCTCACTGCCAGCTCACCACATCCCCGCTTTTGATATCTTGCCGATAATTATAATGCTACGCTGTGTCGGGGGTATGTCGTTTGAAATGCTTAAGTGGCTCTTGATATGAAAAAAGAAGATCAACCCAGTTATTTTCTTCAGCTTTTATCTAGGATTTTCGCATTTGGGTTGGGAAGCTGCATGAAGATTGTCATTCGTGACTTTTTATGCTCGATATCGGATAATTCGGCATTGCTTCATGCGGCCCAGAATGACCCTTGCACAGGAGCGACGTATCTGGGAGCGGAAAGATGAGACTACGTGATTTCGGTTTTTAACTGTACCTTCTCGACTTACTCTTGAAAGATATATCTGGAGATTCAATATTTTGAACTCCACGAGAACTCCACAATGCTATCACTCTACCATACGACTGTAGAATTTGAGCCGGCGGAAACAAATCACCCATTCAAGCGGACGCCGACCGGCGGTATTGAAATTGATGTAAATGCTAACCATTCAGCCGAGTCCGAGGATGAGGATGAAGATGATGAGGACGACGAAAATTTTGATGTGCAAGCTCCAAGTCCTGTGGAGACCGCCTTCAATGAGATAAAAGAGCTTATAAAGGAGGGGAAACTCAAATTACACAAGAAGGAAGAGCGCAAGAAGTTTTTTAGCGACTACGAAGAGTACTTATTAGAGGGACGAGTCGAAAAGAACAAGAACCTCCTACATGTTTTAGCAGACTGGAATCAACCTTTTAACTCTTCCATGGGATCGCTCGTCTCGAAGCTGACTACTAAATACCCAAAGCTTCTAGTACAAAAGGATGATACAGTACGCAATCCATTGTACGTAGCTATCTCGGATGGGAGAGCTAAACTCGTGTCATATTTGTGCGAAAACAAAAAAAGCACGACCGAAGTCACGGATGCTCTTGTAACAGCCCTAAGTATGAAATGCAGCGACAGCTCAGAAAACTGTTTGCATGCGGCCCTTCGAAGCAAATTACCAGTGCATGTTATCTTGAAGTTGATCGAGCAAACTCCAGATTCCCTAAAAGCGCAGGACTCTAAGGGATTTACACCCCTGCATTATGCGGTTGAGTATGGGCGATGCACACAGTCCCAATTCGAGATCGTCACTAAGCTGATCGAGTGCGGCGATTCTGCCTTGGATATGTTGGGAGGTAAACCCGACTGTTTCTCGGTTTATAGGTACCATCTGGATACACGGCCAAAAAACATCAACAAAAATGGCGATAAAAGTACTGGCAAGCGACAAGCGGAGAAAGCCCTACCAATTAAAGGGACCACCTTGCCGAGGATGATAGAGTTTCATAGAAGCCCAAAACAAATGGCCCAGATGCCAAAGGAGATGCAAAAGAGAGAGGATATTACCCCAAAAGGGCATAGCATGCATATAAATGCCGATCCAAGTGGAAAATCGATTCCTATGCAGAACAAGCCCTTGCAATCAGGTCAAGTTCCCGATATAATTCCAACGCCCGATGCAGAAGGCACCTCACACATATCCGCACATCCTTCAAAAACCAAAATATTCGGGCAAACGGAAACGAAATCAAAACGTGTAGAAGAGGAAAAAGTCACTGACGAAAGTGCCGAAAAGATTCGAGAATTTTTGCAGTTGCACTACTTGCGCACAAGAAGGCCAGAAATTGCAGCGAGACTTCTCTACGGAAAAAACCCCGAGGGTATGTTATTGAATTTCTTATCCGACAGATATTTTAAGATAATCTGTCCGTCACTTCAGGTTACAAGCTAAAAATGGGAGCTTTTCACCTCTTGGACTCGGTTGAAAGATTGAAATTATCCTCATAGGTTTATGACTTTTCGAATATTGAAAACTTGACTTTGGTCGGCTATAGTAGTCTAGAATACTGAATATTCTGCACATATATGAATTGAGATACTTTAGGCTAACATAAATTATAGGAAAGCAAACTTGTTTCGACCTCCTTGGTGGCTCCTTGGAAGTTGATCCCGAACAGTTCAAAGTCAGTTTTCAGAATATAAAATTGGATTCGGTATTACAATATGTTGCTTTTCCCAGTGTTCGGGTGCATCCGGCACCAGCTCTCCCATATGCGTTGGATAGGTCTGATGGGGCAGGCAAGGGGCGCTGTGACCTGATGTTTTTTTTCCAGTGGTTGAGGCAGGACAAAGGTGTGAAACGCATCCTCAAAGTCATAGTCGAGGACTCGGTGGTGCCTGCCCATAGTGATGAAGCGATCGAGAGCGCTCTTCACGGATTTGGTGTCGAAATTTTAGATTGGCGAAAGATAGACCTCTGCTCAGAGACAATATGGAAGTCGAGCGCCAAAATAAGGGAGGTGTATCTCCGATGGAGTGGGAACAATGCTGTTCTTCGAGGTTGGAGCGAGGCTGAAGGGTTGAGAAGGTTCGAGGACTTGACAAAAGTTCATCTCCACGTCCAACAGGTTAACCCTCCCTTCTTTAATATCTTGACTTGAGAAATATTAACCCTTTTTGATATAGGATCTAGAAAGCCGCAATCGCATGCAAATTAATATTGAAAACTTCCGCAGTCGACTTAATCCGACAACGAATATTGAAAACCCAGAATCTGTCTCCTCAGACGCCAAGGATCCAGCTAAAACTCCTGTGCAGGCTAGAATTATCCAGGTAAGACAGAGTGATGAAGGCGGCCAAGCTGAACGATCTGTTACCATGCATAGCGCAGCTTCTGAGATGAAGCGAGAGCACAGATTACAAACCCATAGGTGGCTCAGTTGCATGGATTCATTTCAAGATTTGTTCCAAAATGTTTGGAACTGGACAGAGAAACAACAAGGGCAGACTTTGATGGAGCCTGTAGAAATCGCGCTTATAGATGACGGGGTGAATTACCTCGAGCCAAGTCTCCTTGACAAAATGTCTGGGGGTCTAACCTTTGATTATGGGAACGAGGACACAAATCTCGGAAGACAGTATTATGTCTCAGCAACAGGCCATGGCACTGTGATGGCGAAGAACATTATTCGCATATGCCCGATGGCCAAAATTTATGTTATTAAACTTGAAACATACTTTGATCACAAAGAGCAGAAGGCTAGAATTGGAACAAGGTGCGCAGCAGATGTAAGATACGACAATTTTGTTCCCCATTACACTGGAATCTGGGTACTAATCCTTTTGGCATTAACACAGGCAATAAATGCCGCTGTAGATAGAAAGGTGCAGATAATTTCGATGTCGTGGACTGTCCAGCAACCCAATAGCAATAGTGGGGAGAAAGAGAAGTTCGACTCAGCTGTGCGCCGTGCTGTCAACGCAGGGATCCTTCTATTTTGCTCTGCAGCCGACAAAGGATTACACCAAGACAACTATTATCCTGCGGCATCGGACTTCAACAATATAATCAAAATCGGCGCTGCAAAAACTAACGGAGATGTCTGGGAATGGGTTCCCAGTACCAAAAACCTCGATTTTATTATCCCCGGAGATAAGGTCATGGACAACGCCTTGCTCGATGATGATATCGACAAAGAATTCCAGCCTCAGACTGGCTCCTCCGTTGCAACTGCTTTAGGTGTTGGCCTTGCCGCTCTTGTGATTTGCTGTGTACAACTAGCTGCAATCCATACGGAAATGACCCAGCAAGACAACAAGTTGAATGCACCAATTGCTTTGACCTTGAATGACCTTCAAAATGTTAAAAAACATGAGAATATGAAGGCTGCCCTTCAAAATATTGGGACTAGTGTGGAAAGCAAACATAAGTTCATTGAAGTCTGGAGGCTGTTTGATACGGCAATTAAAGATTTGGAGGGCACTTCCGGAAAGATGGAACGGTTAAGAATGATAGCGTCGTTGGCCTTGAACTTCAGAGTTTATGGATGAGATGAACAGCGCTGGTGATAGAAAATTCACCTTTTGTACGCGAAAATGTAATTCATGATCAGACCCTCAATATCACTTTCAATATTTCCTATTTAGGAGATTCAAACTTAGGAATTTGTCATTTCTGTATCCTTAATTATAAAATATTATTGGAGGTTTACCCTCCTTGAAATCCTTGCTGTATGTACCCGCAGAGCGGTGGTCTGTGCTGTATATACTAATTTATGTTAAAAAGTTATGGGTATGGTGCATGGAATAGTAGTAGTGTTGGAAATCATATATATGATACTAAGCAGTATGCTAGCAACAAACTTCTTTTTCTATTCCAATAAGTATATTGACTATATAGGTTGAACTAATTAATAGGAAGCTTGGTGGAGGAAACCTGGTTTTATTACCTATACTGCCTTTCCTCACCACCTTCCTATTTCGGTATTGGATAGCCTCAATTTCAACATATTCTTTTATTTGTTAAAATAATTTAATTATTATTATTTTATTAATTATTATAAGATTATAAAAACTTATAATTTCTGAATTTCAATTTTGATTAATTACAAAAATCTTTAATTGGATCTTATTTTAAATCTCTAATTATATCAAAATAAAAAATATTTTGATCTTTTTAGTTATATTTTTATAATGATAATGATTATTGAATAAATTTATTATAATAATATTAAATAATTTTAATTGAATTTTTTATTATATTCAAAATATAAATCGATAATTTTTTATATTTAGTTTTTATATTTTTTGAAAATAAGTTTATCAAAAATGAATAAAATAATTGTTATTATTTTATTAATATAATAATAGTAATCTTTTTAAATAATTAATAATTTATGATTTCTTTATTAAAAGATAATTATAATTGAAAATTAATAAAATTATAAATAATATATTGATTAATTTTATAAATATATAAGATTAAAATAATTTTGATATTTTATATATTTTTTATTTATTTAATATTTTAGATTTTCATTTTGATTTATTGATTATAATAAAAATAATATAATTAAAATAATACAAAAGAAGTTTGGTTTATTTTGAAAAATAATTGAAAGTATAATAACAAAACGAATTAAGTAAGAAAAGATTTAATTCTGAAATTATTATATAGAAAATCAAAATATTTCGAATTGGGATATATATTATATATTTCTAATAATATAAAATCTTAATATAGCTTTAGTCTGTTTAAGAAAACTTTATTACTAGATTTCAAGTTATTTAATCTAACAAATACTCTGATATAATAGAAAATTCTAAATAAATAAAATATTTGATATATATATTAATATATTCTGAAATAAAATATATAATTATAGAATAATGATTTTCTTATATCAATTTAAAATAATATAATTATATATTTTAATTGTTTATAGATTTTTATTAAATTAAAATTCGATAGAAATCTTCTAGTAAATATTTATTATATAAATTTCTGATTATATTTGATATCTTAATAACATATTCTTAAATTAATAAGAAATAAAATATCGTCAGTATTCAAAATTCGATTATTATTGGCTAATAATGTAGCCTGCTTTTTACTAAGACTATATAGTATATGCCAGGGGCTTCTTATCATGAATCATTATCATTAGGATAGTTGTGTAACGATACTGTACTGGAGGCAGCGGCTGCCTGAGGTTTCGTTGGTTGGTAATTGTAGATTAAGGCTTTATTATTAAAGTTTATTTGAAAGTGAAGTTGTTATTAGATCAAATAGAATATAAATAAACTAATTGATAATTAAATTGAATATAAAGCTTCTAAATTATGAAATTATTTTAATTATATATTGATCCTTTTTTGGAGTCCTAAGAAGTTTATGTATCTATAATGATGCTGTACTGGAGGCAGCGGCTGCCTGAGGTTTCGTTGGTTGGTAGTTGTAGATTAAGGCTTTATTATTAAAGTTTATTTGAAAGTGAAGTTGTTATTAGATCAAATAGAATATAAATAAACTAATTGATAATTAAATTGAATATAAAGCTCCTAAATTATGAAATTATTCTAATTATATATTGATCTCTTTCTGGAGCCCTGAGGAGCCTGCGCTCTTAGAGGCTCTTAGGAGCCTTGAGGAGCCTATGCTCCTGAAGGCTCTATCATATAATCTATTATTAGCCTCAGGACATTAATCCTGGGATGATTCCAATCCTGGGATTGTAGAGTTCTTGGGATAATAGTTTTGGGACAAATATTATCCTAGGATAATAGTTCTAGGACAAATCATATTCTAAAACATTTATTTTAGGATTCTATAATTATCTAATTTATTTTTTTTAGGATATTATTAATCCTAGAACAATATTTGTTCTAGGATTCCTTATCAATAAAGATCCTTATAGAAAAAGTAATTTAAACATTAATACCTAGTTTTATTTTATAATAATAAATGTGGTTTGTAACACTATCCCTTTCCCAATCAAGCGTTATCCTCGATCGCTTATAATTAGTGGGTGTCCCATCTATTCTATCTCTATATCTTCTGACTTTCTCTTTATCATTGTCAGAATTCCTAATAAGTTATTAAATCACTTAATAATAATAACCAAACCAATGATTATATGATCACGTGATATATTAGTAATATCATTATATATTACATAATTTTATTATTATATAAAATCTCGATCATATATTATATTAGAATGATTTGTAACGAAATAGAATGTGATGGAAACATATAGAATCATATGGAATTGTTACGAAGGTAACAGCTGACTTGTTTGTATGAGCTTGGGCCATGTGCGAGCAAGATACGATTCGACCATATTAGTATGTGATTACGGTCACCCGAGGATCATATGTGCACATACCATCAGAATATACAAACAGGAAAGCTTCAGGCGTATACAGCATCAATCACGAGATTGAGCATCACGTGATGGACAGCTCTAGAACGACAGCGCTCCAGGAGCGCTCGGCTGTCCCAGCTGTCCGAAGGAGACGAAGGTCTATATAAGGGAATGGGATATCATTAAATATAGAGCTTCGTGCTCAAGATCAATCATTTAGTATACCATACTATTAGTTACGAATTGCATCATCTTATTATCATTACTTTAAAGTCCCTGCTTGATGCCTAGTTATAAACCTACTTCGAGAGCCTAGAGCACTTCCACGTGATCTAGACGGCAAACCTCGTAACAGGAATTTTCTTATTTCTCAAGTCAAATATTATTGGTTATTACTCATTTCTACTATATGAAATGATTCTATAAGATTCGATTTAAATCGATCTTATTTATAAGCATAGAATATACTAGAATAAGAATGTAGATTATAAATACGAAGATTTTCTTCAAAGAATTCTTCGAAAAAGTAAGCAGATAAAATTCAATATTTATTATATATATTGTTCTGACTTCAAAATTTTCCACCTCTATATTCGATTTACCTCAAAGCTAAATATAACTAAGTCTTCCATTATTATAATAGATAATAATAATATTATTATTATTATTTATCATTATCCAATCGACAACCCTTCCAAGATTTTGTTAAAATAATAAATAATTAGATATAGTTTCTTATTATTATTTCTTTAAAAATGAATTTCTATTATAAAAATATCAGAAATATCTGTTTCAATAATATTTTTCTGATTATTATAATAATTGTATAATATAGATTCTTTAATGAATTTATTCTTGATTTTTTGGAAGATTTGCTTTATCTTTTTATTTTATATAAATTCTATATCTTTTTTTGTTATTTTTATAAATAGCTCTATTATCTTGGAAAAGTCTTTGATAAATATTTGATAGAAATGAATAAATTTTAGTATAATTTGTATATCTTTGATATTTTTAGATTGTTTCTCAATTTTTGATTTTCTTGATTTTCTTTAAATTAATGTTTATTTATTCTGATTTTATAATATATTCCAAAAAATTACCTTTTTGACTTTAAACTTATATTTTGATAATTTGAATTATAAATCAATCTTTCTAAATATTTCAAATACTTTAAGAATATGTTCTTTATATTTTTTTATCTTTTAGGAAAAGATAAGGATATTATTTAAATAACAGATTATAAATAAACTAAATTCTTTAAATATTTTATTGTTTTATTATTAATAAATAATAGATATATTTATTAATCTAAAAAATATAATAATATATTCTTATAATTTGGAAGATAATATAAAAATGATCTTTTATTTATGTTCTTTTTTGATTTGTATCAAATTAAAAGCATTTCTTTGATTTAATTTGATATAAATTATTGTCTTACTTAATTTGTTTTTTAACTTTTAGATTTTAGATTTTAGATATATATCCCTAATGATTCTATTATTTATTCAATAATAATCTTTATAAGATTGATTATTCGAATCTTTTTTTTTGAATATTAATAATATATTAATTATATAAAAGGATTTGGACTTTTTAATCTATCCTTTCTTTTTAGTTTTAAATTTAACTTCTTTTATATCTGTGACCAAAAAGGTGTTTATTAACCAGCAATTGTATTTAACTTAGAATCTACAGGTGAAGAGCACCTGTAGATGGGGATAGCTACTCTATATATACACAAATGAATGGTCTAGCCACAATGGCTAGGCAAAAAGAAGTCATATTTATCCCTCCAATGATCTTACTTCACCGATAACCATTGGTACATAGTGCTTGTTCGGATCTGTTCCTCAGACCACCTAAATCGTATACTAATCCCGAGTAATCATATCATGTGTGAACATGGTTAATGTACCTGAGGTTTCTTATATAATAAGGGTGGGAGGAAAGCAGGGATTTCCGTCACAATATCCTTAAAATATTAAAATTATATAATCTCAATTTTTTAGTTAAAGATATAAATCCTTTCTTGAAGTTGATTTTATAATTCTAAGACTTATATTTTAGTAGGGCTGATATAATTAAGGAGGGCAAATTATGGAATTTTCAAATATATTTTAGGAATAAGCAGCTGACTTCTTCAA
The DNA here is from genome assembly GCA_025389085.1 of Sclerotinia subarctica. Taxonomy (NCBI): domain Eukaryota; kingdom Fungi; phylum Ascomycota; class Leotiomycetes; order Helotiales; family Sclerotiniaceae; genus Sclerotinia; species Sclerotinia subarctica. The sequence goes on from QRFI01000007.1 coordinate 1,479,583, forward strand.
AATTACAAGTTCTATAACAAAGTAGGAAATACTTCATTTTAATTAATCGATCGATTATTACAAAGATTATATTATATCCTAAACTCTTTGGAAAATAGATAATAAAATCAATTAATATATCTCTTCAAATTTATTATAATATAAAAAGAAATTATAGAATTCCTTTCTATTTTTTATAATTTGAGATTGTTTAATAACAATTATAACAATTCTATATTTATTGATTCATATAATTATAATATTTAGGTCAATAATAATTATAACTTAATAATTCAAATATATAAGTATAGTACAGATATTCTGCAATAAGAGAATTATAAATTAATCAGAGTAGCTTAGTTTTCAGAGTATTATGATTAAGTATAAAGAGTTTCCCTTAATAATATAATTATTTATTATTCTTTATATATTTATATAATAATATCATTTGTTATAACAATAACTAATTCTTCAGATGAATTAAACTAATTAGAAGATTGTAGATGATTCGATGTTATAGAAAGATCAATATAATAAAGAAACTATATAATATTAATATGACAATCAATAAAATAATAATATAAATAATAGATCTTTTTTTATTGATAATATATAATTCGAAAAATTACATTTCAGAAATCTATGATACAAAGTTATACAAATTGTTTAATAAGTTAAGCTTTATCTAGGTCTTAGTTTACTCTTAAACAAATCAATTATAGCTTCCTAATCATCCTGATTATCCTGGTCAGGATTACTATGTGATGTATTTCTTAAGCGGATCAATTATAACTCCCTTATTGCCCTTACCACCCTTATCATCCTTACCACCCAGACAAATCCTCCAACAGGTTGTTGTAGCGGAGTGGTTAGATAGAACGCTTCAACATGCCTCTTTCTCACTTCGCATTTAACCCTTCGCCACATTTTTCGATCGATTTAATTCGTCAATATATTCCCGATATCAGACTTAATCCGGACGTCGAGACGTGAAGACTACTCGCTCACTATCCGCGTTCCCTTACTGAGCTAGGCTGTCCCTGGATTAGGGGTTAAGGGGAGGAATTTGATTGAAGGATTGGATTGTGGCACGAATCTACAATTGGTATTGGAACTGAGACACCGCGGGATCAGGGACCCGGGCTAATGGAAAAAACTAGACTTTATCATTCAATTGAGATATACTCTCTTTACGAAGGCAATCATGTAAACCCTGCCCTAGTACCTGTACTTAACTCCACTAGCTTAGCTAGATAACAACCCGGGGGTCTCCCCTGGGCGTCATTTGTCCAAATCTGGAATGTATGGCAACAGGTAACACGTGCAAGCACGTGAGGCCTGCGGCCTATGACGATAAATATCATCATCATCATCATCCTTACCACCCTTACCGGTGAGGGTAGTCCTGTGACAAATAATACTAACATGGTTTATTAGCGAGTGGGCCATATCATTGAGTAAGCCACCCCTTTTTATATACAAATTTCGTCCGTATATAACCATACACTTTCTTTATTTATCAATAGAATTTTTTCAAAATTAAAAATATAATATTTAAATATATCTATATTGTGAATTTCTAATTATTTATTAAGAATTTGAATTGATATAATAGTTATTATAAAAATAGTTATTTTTATAACGAAAATCATAATAATTTTGAAATATTTTGAATTTAAATAGAGATATTTATATAAGAATTATATTTTCAAATATCTAATTTTTAGTTATTATTAATTTAACTTTTCTTTTTGGAAAAATATTGATTAATTATTAAAATCTAAATATTAAGAAAAGACTAATTTTGATGTGTTTTGAAGTGGCCCACTTGGTGATATGGCCCACTCGCTGATAGAACACGTTATATAAATTATTGATCTTTAATATTCTACTTTGTTTCAAACGAATAAGAGAATTTGTAGATCTAAATCTCATATGATAGACCTATTGTCAAATCACATGGCTGCCATACGTTATTGAACCAACATTGATTTTGGTATTGATACTATGATTACCTTCAGAACTACTCTCGAAAAAGCTGAATCTTGTCAAGCGATTACTCATTGTCCATGTTTTCATAGACCAAAATGCCTATCATACCCAGACCTGGCAGTCGAAAATTCAGATTCGCATCATTCACGTTCTGGCTTCCTCGAGATGCAGATAGCAGCTTTTGGTCGATCCAAATATGACTGCCAGTACTCCTTGCCCTTCAATTCATTTATTAGCCAAAAGAACATTTTATCAAAAAGTAAGCTTATCAGTTTTTCCACTTGTTCTTCCCCTGGTAATACCACATTCCATTCGAGCTCACCCATTCCTGCTCCAAGTGCTGCTTTGGAGTACACATCCTCCCGCAAGAAATAGAATTCCCACTTGATCTCTGGCTCAGTGAAAGCATGACAACAAGTTCTATACCCATCATCAACTTTCCCAAGAACCTCATAGACAGTACCGAGATGTTTCTCGTTCTCATTGAGCGGATCGTCCGGTTGAAACTTATCAATGATTGCCGCGTGAACAGTGAGTCCGACAAATTTTCCTCCAGGCTTTAAGGCGGCATAAATATTTTCAAACATTCGTTGCATCTCTGCCCCCGAAGGTGCATAATTCAACAGCCATGCCGCAACAACCAAATCAAAAGTTCCTCTTTGATCTTTGAGTTCGGCACTATCCCAAATATCTGGCCGAGCACAATCCCCAACACAGAAAGTAACATGATCTTTCATCCCGGTCGGAAGAGACTTTTGGGCAGTGGATATCATAGCCGGAGAGATATCCAACGCCGTTACGTAAGAAGCGCCCCAGGATACCATCTGGCGTGTATAGAAGCCGGTACCGCATGCAAGCTCGAGGACTCTTTTGGGAGAATCGAAAGTGCCAACAAGTCTTTTCATATCTACATGTTGTATCTGTTGAATTGGCATGATATTGAGAGTGTCATATTTGGCACCGATTGAATCATATTGTGTCGACATTTTTGCATGAAGTTTTGACGGGGTGTGTAAAGTTTGCTAGAAACAGAGATAGAGGTGCTCGATGATATACAGGAGTTCCATCCGATTTTATTCTGAAAGCGAGATGGGTGCACGTAGATTTTCGTACTTCCATGCAAGCTAAGGTATAACACGACGTCGTGCTTTCCGTCAGAGGCCAAAATCACATGCTGATTGGAGTACTAGCAATCATCTGCTACGTAGTGGCTCGCATTCTGTATAATACAACGAAAACCAAGGAGAAATGTGTAGATGGAAGTATGGTGATGGAATTGTGCGGTCGGGAGGTATGCAACACATTCCTATACAGGCTTAAATTTTGCGGGTAAGGCTATTTGAGGGATAAAAGAAATATACCTCCTCCAGATCTATATTAGATATAATAAAGTTTTTGAAGGGGATTGAATATAAGTGAGTAATCTACTTGGTTTTTATAAAAATCTCCAATTATTAAAGTGAAACTCTAAGAAATTATCGATTCCATTTACTCTTTTAAGGGTTTTCCCCGCCAAATTCAAGCCTATCTAGGAAGGTTTATAGTTTCCGGTATGAACATGTGATTTTTATAACTTCAGCTGTACCCAGCTGTAATCCGTAAATAAATGACTTCAAAAGTTTTTCTAGTAGGTTCCAGACTCTTGAATAAGTTTCATGATTTTTCCTTCAAAGAACCTCCTCTACAGCGAAGGCTAAGGCCCTGATCCTACTAAAGTAGCTTGAAATTGTTATTGAAATCCCATGAATTAGAACACTTCAATGATACTATTTAGATACTCTGCTTCTTAACAACACGCGTATGTTAAAATTGCCCTACAAAAGCATGATGATTTTACCAAGGTAGTGGAAGCCGTGTTTTGCTATGAGAGAAGAAAAGCCGGCTTGGCCCATCGAGTAAATGTGCATCTGACAAACCGTAATTTGATCTTGCATCTCAAGAAGCGAGAAGAAATAAAGGAGATGCTATTGCAAAAATTAGAGCTGCAAACCTTGTCTGACGATGCTCGTTCTGGAGTAAACTCTCCGGGGCCACTTTCCCCACAATATTTGAAGGCTTTTCAGCCTGTAAGAGACTCCATTTACTTCATCCTATGCGTTTGAATGTGTCAGGATTATTACCAGAAGCCCATGTCCGGCGGGCGCACAACTGCTCACTCGTCATCTTCAGTAGTTGGTGGAATGATACTTTATTCGTAAATAGAGAGACGATCGTCAGTCCCCTTCTCATTGAAAGATTCGTGAAGCAAGACGGAAACTAGAAGCCATTGGATTCCATCCTGCCTTAGTACTTCGGAGCCCACGGGACTAATATGCATCAAGTTTGGTTGTAACCAAGCGGGGTTTCCCAGAAAAGGATGGCACGACCTAATCATCCTGGGACACAACATCACTTTTTCTGTAACTTCAGAGGAGTGCATAGGACACCTAATTTGAAGGCAAACCAAGGACCCCCAATGAGATATGTGCGTCTTCGCGATATCCATAAATAAAGGTGTTCACTAATAAACCTTGTAGCGACCAACGTCGAAAGTATCCCGGATTGGAAAACAGGGTTTTGATCTCAAGGCTGACATATGGCCCTCGTGTTTGATCGACTTGGTGGTTCGTTCATACGATAAACCGACACCCCCGGTGGCCAGATATAGATACAGCATTCCCGTACGAGTAGGTGGATATCCTTAGGGAATTTGTTGAACTGAGGGAACGCCGCAGGCTGGGTTTTCATCCCTAAAGGAAGAGGTTTTTTTGATCCGATGCGATTTGTACATCAGCCGAGGGAGCTTAATTCTTACTCGGCATGTACACCCGACCTAATGACGTCCTTCCAAGAGCTCTTCTCGCAAAATACCTAAATATTCAAATTCTACAATTCAATTTATAATAATTATATCAAATCAAAATCTAATTCAAATTTAAGCTAAATTATTGAATATGTCAAATTATAATCAATTCTCAAAGGTCATTATCAAGTAGGTATGATTATGAAACATCACAATTACTCTTCCTTCCGCGCAAAATTCATCCGATATTTGGGGCTGCCAATCAAATTATTCATTCATCTTTTTTGCTCTTTCACAGCTTTGAAGTGATGAAGAAATAAGGAGAGAACCTTGAATTTGGTATTACACCTCTCTTATTTTCCCTCATTCTACTCCTCCTCCCCCTCCTCATCCTCCTCATCCTCCTCGTCCCCGTCTTCATCCCCATCCTCATCCTCACCCTCTTTCCTCCCCAAAAGAAACTTCCCGGTTGGTGATTGATGGCCTGCATAGCTCATCATGGCTGCTATCATTTCTTCTCTCAAATAACGTCCAGACTTGCCCCAATATTGGTTAAACCTTGACTTTTCTTCCTCCATCCTTGCCAGATTCCTCTTTTTCTGTGATGCTACAGTGACACATACCAGCCAATGGTAATAAAGGTATCGTTTCCTTGGACGATTTGCATTCAAAAATTCCAATTTTCGGCCATGAAGAGATTTAAAATCCCCGCACGTGAGATAATGTCGTTGATTGAGCAGGTGTTTATCCATCACTCTCAACTCCCACGCATTTTCATCGGACAAACACGGAACAATTGCCAGCTGGAAATTGTCGAAATGTGTTTCAATTTGCTTTTCTAAAATCAATCCGTTTTTAACGGAAAATAACTCTTCAGCCACCTCCTCTCCAAAAATGTGCTTCATTGGCAATTGTCTTAATCTGACAGGCATGATATGCGCGGCAGTACGTAACTTTGGAACACCCCCAGGAGTGGCTAACAACGCACCAGCACTCTTTGATACCATCTCTGGTACGTGACACTCCATAATAGTTCATCAGGTTGTCTCTAAACATAGATTGCTCTGTGGTAGATCCCTGTTCATTGGCGTAAAGATGTAACTTCAGCTCAAAATTGGCTTTCCCCGCTAGCTCTAACACAATTTCGTTCTCGCGGTTGGTAGGGTTGGTAGGGTTGGTAGGATTGGCTTGTCGATGGTGTTTCGAGAACGCTTCGGCGATCAGATCCAAGTATAGAGTCTTTCTTCTGTGCCATGCTCGTTTACGAGCATATATTTCGGATATCAGGGTATCTGGGGGTGTATCTAACGCTATCTCCTTTTCCTCCTCATTCATCCCCTTTAGAGCATTCCGCAAAATATCCACATCATTGGGCCATTTAAGGCTGGAGCCTGATGTATTATCCTTTCTCTTTTTCTTTTTCTTGTTCTCTGCTTCTTTTGTTCGATTTGGTACTGTATTTAGGTGGGAGGTAGTCATGATTTCAACCATTATAGTATTTTAGTTGTTCGTCAATAAAAGAGTACGTAAGAGAGAACTTGTAAGAGGGAATAGGTATGAGAGGATATGTAAGAGAGAATATGCAAGAGAGAATAAAGAAGAAGAAAAATGTAGAAAAGAATCTGCGAGGAAGAATATCCCTCATATATACTCCCAGAAAAGAAAAATTGCGTCCGTCAATTCACTAATTGGCACTAAACTATCCTAATCTGTAATCTAGTTCACACCATATGAGCATTCTTTCCTAATTAGGGGGGACGACTCAGGTAATTCTCTGCCTACCAAGGTAGCTACGGTTTTAAAAGAGATCGAAAGATTGCTATAGTAATAAATATACTGTCTATCTAATTTAGTCTAGTTATCACCAAGGCAATCTTGGAATAATCGAATTTATGATTTTAAATGGCTTGCCCTTAAACCCTCTTTGATACCCAAACCGGTAAGAATTTGATTTTAGCAGAACACCGACCAAGGCATATCGTAAATCTTCTTCCTATGATCGGTGTACAATCACAGGAAGAATATTTAACCAATTGAAATAGTATAATGGCACAAGATTCATTAAGAGATAGATCTCCTATAGATTATCTTCTAATCAAACACAAACATGAGATGCCGGCTTTGGTTTATGAGACTCACAGGGCACAACCGAGAATCAATCCAGACGGAGAAGAGAAGGTTAAGAAGATCACATCTATTTACGGGTTAGACATCATGTAGTAACCATTTTCAATTCCCATTAAAGCGATTTGCCTATTTTTAATATACAAGTACGTAGAGTTCATGTCGGAATACTAGTCCCACCTCAATTTTTTTCAATGCTAATGGTTTTGCAAATGAAATGATTACCGGAATCTGAAATCTCCATGGATCGTTTCGCAATTTAACACCGCAGCTCCAATTGACAAAAGAAAAACCAAAAGAGAAATTTAAATGAGATAGCAGTCGCCGAAAGTAGTGAGAGGGCTATGCGAATTTATGGTTCTGAATAATAGAAAGGATGCGACTGCATCGACGGGTCCCAGCTCATCTGTGAAGGTGACTCAAGTATAAATTGAATGATTTTCCCCCGGAAACACCGCTGACCAGCCACATTCGAAGGAACAAGGAAAAAAACCATTGTTTATCCTCTAGCATAAGGATGGAAACCTCTGCTACCACCCCTTCCACCTCCTCTATAGTTCGCACCAGGCTTCCCGGCATTCTTTGGACCCGTTGGCGCACCAGCAGGTGCATTTGGTGCAACCGCTGGTGGAGCAGAGCCTCTATCACTTCCTCCAGCCCCGCCTCCACGACCTCCTCTCCCACCACCAAATCCACCACGCCCGCCACCGCCGCCACCACTGCTAGTACCTGGCTGAGGAACATCATCGTACATACCCTCCCAAGATGTCGGTCCGCCTCCACCTCCACCCATTCCATATCCGCCGCCACCAGCGCCGTATTGCGATTGCTCGCGCTGAGCTCGTCTCATCTGCTGTTGTTCATACTTTTGTTGCTCGAAAATTCCCTGTTCATATGCATTGTAACCGGGTGTACCCATTCGACCACCGGGGTTACTACCACTACCAGTCGCGTAATTACCTGCTTGCCCACCCATTGCCTGCTGCATTTGCATTTGTTGCATTTGCTGCATCTGTTGCATCATAGCTGGATTCATTCCGGCCATTGCTGCCATTCCAGCCGATGGACTTTGAGGGCTTTGACTACGTGCATCGGCTCCCCCTCCACCTTGCATTTGCTGCTGCATTTGTTGCATTTGCTGCATCTGAGCCATTTGGGCCATCATAGCAGGATTCATACCACCGGGCATTCCGCCTGGCATTTGTCCTCGGCCTCCACCCATGGCCATTTGTTGCTGCATTAGTGCAAAATACTGCTGCATGCGTTGCCAGTACTGGGCCATTAACTGAGGAGTCATACCGCCTGGAGCATTCATTTGACCACCTTGTTGCTGTTGATTAGAATTTTGAAAGTCATCACCGGCGTTTCCCCCTTTCTTAAATCGACTGCCTCGTGGACCTCTGACTTCTTCCTCCTCCCGTATGTTGCCTCGGGGTTGTGCCTTTTTGACCTCGATAGGCTTCCCATGAATTTCGAGTGGGCCTTCCAGGCATGCTTCGACAGCGGCTTCACTATCAAATGTGACGAATCCAAATCCCCGCGGCCTACCGGTATCTTTGTCCATCATCAGGGTGGCATCGACAACCCGTCCGAATTGCATGAAGTACTCTTTGAAATCTTGCTCGGAAGCATCTTGACTGACACCACCTACGAATATCTTGCTTGTACGTTCTTGCTCGTCTCTTGGAATAGCGCGTTTGGGATCGATCTTGAAAGTTGAATGTGAGCTTGTGTTTTTTGAGGCTAAATAGTGAAATTTGGAAGGGTAAGAGCGTAAAGAATTATTGAAAGTTTTGAGATCGGGTCTTACTATTTTGCCGTCAAGGTAATGTTCCTTAACCATGACAATATTGACAGTCCGGGCATCTTTGAATGTCAAGAATCCAAATCCTCTAGATCGACCAGATACACCATCTCTCATAACAGTACATTCAAGTACCTCACCGAATTGTGAAAAATACTCTTTCAACGATTCTAGAATTTGAGAGTTAGTGGCCATACAGGGTTTGAGCCTAACATTGGTTTTCAGCCATCTTACGATCTGTAGTCTCCCAATTCAATCCACCAATGAACATTTTACTGCGCAAGAAGAATTAGCATGTTGCCCATTTTTATCAATTACTATCGTGACAAGAGAACAGGCAATGAAGTCATCCCGTGTTGGAAATTCTCAAAAATTGCATCAATGCTTTTTCCCAGGGTCCGTTTTTATGTCTGGAGTAGTGAGATGATGTCCATTCCTCCATTTCGTTGAAGATATAATCTAACTGGGCTGCGAGCGAAAGAGCAAAAGTGGGTTGGGATTCTAAATGGGCCACATTTGGCATTTGATGAAGCTTTCGGTAAATCCAGCAGTATGTCAATGCCAGGCACACGCCCAAGCAAATTACCATCGAAGCAATTGCCTGCGAATCATGCAATAACGATAGAACAGATGGCACCATAAGATATCCAAAAACAATCGTGTCTTTTGCTATCGTGATGCTAGGTACTGGCGTCGAAGCTATGGGCTATGGCCTATCTGTGTCTGTGGCTCTATGAAGATTATCTCGACAATAGGCTATGTAGTAGTAGTAGTAGTAGTAGCAGCAGGTTTGACTATTGCAGTTGTGGGTGGCGAATGCATGAGGTTTATACCCCATTATCTCAAATCAAATGACTCTGAGCTTGTTCCATCGCCATTCCATATCCACGTTCCCGTAGTCGGAAACCAAGCCCAAAGTATATGCCCAGTTCCAAAGCAGGATATAACATTGGATCGTGCGCTCAATACCCATAACATAACCACCCTACCCCTCCCCCCCCCCAAAGCTCTCATTTTTATTTCGCCCATATCAGCTCATTTGTTCCCATGCCTGAGCCCAACTCCATTATTGTTGCCTTTACCTCCTGTTTCCATCCATAAAGGCCCAGTTTTATCATATCCATAGTCTCCATATCTCATGCCTTGATGTGAATTGAGCCCAAAGCTCAATGGTAACTACAGTCATGTTGCAGGTTTGAAATATAGTAAATGGTGAGGTGCTAAAGAAAAATTCTGCAATCTTACCCATCTTCCTTGATACCTGGTCCCTGTGCTTCATCTCTAGTTGAAGGAGCATCATAACCAGTGCCATTTCCATTATCATTCCCGCCTCCCAAATTGAAATCTATTTCATCATCCATGTCTTGTTCACCGTTATACATCCGTTGATCTCCATCTCCATCCCCATTTTCTGGATTTTGCTCAATATCTTGTTCGGCTTTCACTTCAGCTTTTATTTCTGCAGGGGCTGAAGGTTGGGCAATAGGTTCGGGTACTGCCTCTGCTGGATTTGCGGCGTTGTCATCTTCAGTATACCTTAAAGCAATGTATCAGCTGGAGGTTTTGCGACGTGTTGATAAATGTGCGACCGCCAAGTAATAATGGGAAGCAACGCGACTGGAAGATGGATGGTACATACAAATCAGCGAAGAGATCTTCCTCGAAGTTTTCGGCTTCAGCCATGATGAATCGATCTATATTCTGTGAGTATCTTGATTAGATTCAGCCCAACGTCAATCTGTAGACGGATGAGCAGCTTCGTGCACTTCTCGTTAAAGAAGCTTCGTGAAAAGGTTGCAGTTGTCTTTGATCGCAAGCACCGGAAATATTTAGAAAGGTTAAGAGACAAGTTGATGGAGTTTTTGTCTTGGGATGGAAATTGAAGTAGGAGTAGCAGTAGATTGAGAAAGAAATTGATATAGAAAATCCAAGTGAGAGTGAATGGATGATTCAAGGTCTTCCTCTTTCCCCAATCACATTTGAATTGCGCGCCCTGGTCCGTTCCGCCTTAGCATATTTTTAGCGTATCGAAATCCAAGGCTAGCGGGGATTTCCCCGCCTGAAGCCCGCGCAACACAACACCAAACATTGCTACAGTATTGCATTTTGGATGGCAGAAGAGAACTTCAATGCTCTAAGGAATGAAAACGAAGTACTAAAATCTAATTATTCTATGAGGGGCCGTGAAGATGTTCTCTTCTTCGAATGGCAACAAAAAACCAGTCCAACAGGTATGCGACAACTCCATTCCAACTCCCTGGTTTACATAGCTGACTCGAGCCACCATTGTAGGAGATGGTTCAGGTTGGTCAGTTTGATCCCCCCCACACCTTTCTATTTCGAAGCATGCGCAAAGTTCTGCATCTTCAATTATCCGTTTTCTACCTTTTTAACTTGACTGATATCTAACCCTGCATTACAGAGCGTGCTGAGTACGTTCCCAATCGAGATCTCTTTGCGCCACGCCTAGCAGAAGCTTCAATTTGTGGTGTCGGATTATAAATACCAAGGACTGACATGAACAGATCATCATCTCCTTTCTGGCGTGCTCGAACAGCAAGTGGACGTGCTGATGCATCCCCAAAGAAACAAAGTAGCGAGTCGGGATCTGGACTTGTTGTGGGAGCTGGATACTCTCATGCTGACATACTGAAGTTTGACAACTTGCACGTCTCATAATGCCTTCACCGTGGGAAACGCTAGCTAACGTATGTTTAGATCATTATCCAACACTTCGCGCCCCAGGACACCTCCATCAATTCCCTCGCATAAACATCGAAGCGATACTCCTCCGCAACGAGGCCCGGCAACGTTGTCCCCCCCACCTCGTAGATCCTATACAGATTTCATATCACATACGAATAACGATTGGGCCGCAGACGACGAAGAAGAAGAAGAGGATGAATATGGCTACGAGGATGACGATGGGGACGATTTTGGCCTTCCGAGTATATCTAGCAAGAAGCGCAAAAATCAGAGCCGACTGAAGAGTGCGTCGGCTGGTACAGCGCTTGATGAAGGCAATATTTCTCCATGGCGCTCTAGCTTTGGTGCGAATGCAATGGGGTTAGGATCGCGAAGAATGTCGAACAGTGCAGACATCGCTATCGAAAGGCCTGCGCCAAGTTACCCGGTTGCGAAAAAGAGCGAAGGCAAGATACTCCGGCCTCAATACAAAGAAATACTTCGAGATCCCGCCAATTCTCTACACCTGATAGATCACCCCCCAGTAACACCCAATGCTACTCCGAAAGAAGTCGAAGCACACGGTGCTCGGATAACAAGAATAAATAAATTTAAGAAGATATTACAAGCTACCTCCATTCCTTTAACCGAACTTAGAGATGCCTCTTGGAACGGAATCCCAGAAGAAGTTCGCGCAATGTCATGGCAACTGCTACTTGGGTATCTTCCTACTAGCAGCGAAAGACGTGTGGGCACATTGGAACGGAAACGAAAAGAATATCTTGACGGGGTACGACAAGCTTTCGAGAAAGGTGGCACTAGTTCTGCCTCGACTGGTAAAGCTAGAGGACTCGACGAAGCAATTTGGCACCAGATCAGTATTGATGTACCAAGAACTAATCCACATTTAGAGCTTTACAGTTATGAAGCGACGCAACGATCCTTGGAACGAATACTTTACGTATGGGCAATACGTCATCCTGCTAGTGGTTATGTGCAAGGCATCAACGATCTTGTGACTCCATTCTGGCAAGTCTTCCTAGCTACCTATATCGCAGATTCGGACGTAGAGAGTGGTATGGACCCAGGGCAGCTTCCCAAACCAGTATTAGATGCAGTTGAAGCAGATTCCTTTTGGTGTTTGACGAAGCTTTTGGATGGCATTCAGGACAATTATATTTTTGCGCAACCAGGGATTCAACGTCAGGTGGCGTCGCTCCGGGATTTAACCGCAAGGATCGATGAGCCTCTGGCTAAGCATCTGCAAGCAGAAGGTGTTGAGTTTATACAATTTAGCTTTCGGTGGATGAATTGTCTCTTGATGCGAGAGATCAGTGTTCAGAATACTATTAGGATGTGGGACACTTATCTGGTCAGTAGAAAACACACTCTTTCTTTCCACTACTAACGCACATTTTTAGGCCGAAGAGCAAGGGTTTTCAGAATTTCATTTATATGTGTGCCTCGCCTTTCTCGTGAAATGGTCCTCTAAATTATTGAAAATGGACTTCCAAGAAATCATGATGTTTCTCCAGGCGCTACCGACTCGAAATTGGACGGAAACTGATATAAACATGCTTCTGGGAGAAGCATTCGTATGGCAATCACTTTTCAAAGGCTCTTCATCACATTTACGTGGCAGCAGTAGTACTACACCATCAAGTGCTGCTCTTTAAAGACTCTTTATTATGAATATCTATACTATTCGATACCACGAACAGATGATTGGGATTCAGGCTACAGGATATGGCGTCATTGGCGAATGGGACATTAAAGATTCAACAGTCGAGCTTATATAACGACCACACAACTTTGGGAATTTGTGGAGGGATGAACATGCCTGTTGAGCCTTTGATATTCAGGATATCTAAGGCTGAGCTCAGTCAGTCATGCGGCCATCGTAGAGCTTCGGGATCGCAAGTACGTGTCGCCTATGCTAGTGGCTATTATCTGTACGTAAGCTATTGAACTCGGTAGGCAAAAGACAGAGACTGGGAAATAAAATATATGCATTCACGTGCATGTCTTATATATAAATATCTTCCATTATGTGGATCAGATGACAATGCTAGGGAGGATAGTATTATAATTGTTGGCTACATCTGGTCGGTATGACGTGGGATGGAAAATGACAATTTGATAAGATTCAACAATATAGGTAATGATATTCTAACGGGTTTTATATGTCGCAGTAAAACTACAATGTTTTTATTTACTATCATATTTGGTCATATGGATCTATCCTTAACATTGCTCATGAGTTTATAATGGTACTCTTTGATCCCGTTCCTGTCGCATCTAACTCCCAACTCCGATTTTTGACGACTTAGGGATCGTCTATCTCATCCCTCAGTCACCCAGACGATGAGGCTTTCACACAATGTGACCTGTGGCGATGCGTGAAGGAAGATAAAAAAGAAAACGAGTACTTGAAACCCAAGTCCCATTTGAGACCGAACTATTCAGTTTTCCGCAAAAAATAAACCTGAAATGCCTAAAACCCCACCTCCCTAACTTTTCCCATCCGTCCCCAAACATCATACTCGACCCACCTCGCCATGCCCCTCCTCCCCCTCGCCACCACACTCCCAGGATTCATAACATGGCATCCTTCATACGTCAAGCAAAAGGCTGGACTATCTACATCACATAGGATAATGGCTGTAGGTAACGGGTAGATACTCAACGCGTTTGAAAAATCCCAATGTTGGGGTGCGATGTTGAGGGGAAAGGGTGAGAGATGTCCTTGATCGAGGAGGGTTTTGGTGAGACGACGCGCGGCATGGATATCGGGGTCGATTTCTGGAGGAGGAGTGGAGGAGGGAGGAGAAGAAGGGGGTGGTGACATGTCTATATCTTCGTCTCCGTCGTTTTCGGTTGTGGGCTTTTTGGATGAGTTGAGGGTGACTGCTGTTCGTCGGAGACGTCCGCTGATGTCATCTCGGAATACTACTAATTCACAGCTCATACCGAATAGACTGACTCTTGCGGGATTACTTGTCCAGATGGCTTCTCCATCACCTTTTTTCCCTTTTTCTTTCTCCATTTCCGTATTGGCGGTCGCAAACGCGCGTTTTATGCGGGAAGTGAACATTTCTGGCACGGGCTTTCTGGGTAAAGGGACAGAGGAGCCGGATGAGAATGCCGAAACCCATGCGTCATTGGGACCGGGTATGAATATGAATGTTGCGGTACTAAGGAGAGTAGGATATTCTGAGAGAACGGCGGCAAGTGAGTCGAAATATTCTTTATATTCTATAGAACCTCCCGATCCACCGCGCGAGAGTACAGCATGGGAGACAAAGGAGCCGAGTAGGATAAAAGTCATAGGTGTGCACCCTTCTGGTTCAGATGAGTAAAGGGAGAGAATTTTCTTCAAGGCTTGAAGAGTTTGGGGGATATCAAGGTGGACCTCGCCGAGAATAACCACACGACCTTTAGATGGAAGCGGGGGGTCGTTTGTATCTGGAGAGCGGGGAGGAGGTCGAAGAAAATTCTGTTCGAGTCGTTGCATTTTGGTACCCAGGGCCCGAGAACTTCCTACACCAAGAAAATCCACCCAACCGAAACCACCGCCGGCAGTAGTATCTCCTTCACCGGCTGTGCCTAAAGTGACGTGACGACGTTCGGGAGGAGGATGACCAATTGTGAAGCCGATAAATTTACCGGAAATCGTACCGCCTACCCCTCCATTTCCACCAAGGCGAGACGATGATCCAGTTTCATCCTCCTCATATGTACCGTCTACTAGTACGACCATCCCAGGTACGAACCAGGCGCCATCTTGAGGGATCGCTTTCGCGTGTGTGAGATCAAGGGCAATAGTGCCCGTTAGGTCATTGATTGCAAGGGTACCAGTCGGAGAAATACTAAGGAGACCGAGAAGCATGTGGTTACTGCGGTTGCGGCCGAGAAGGTTGGCTATCGGCGTTAATTTATATGATTGCTGTGGAGTGGCAATAGCAGAGGTGCTGCGTTGAAGAGAGGCTTTTCCGCCTTGAAAAGCGGGCGTTTGGAAGGATTCATTCCGTAGGAGACGTTGATGGATTATATTGTAACGGTTTTGGAAGAGGAGTGTTTTATGGGACGCAGGAGGGAATAAGGAGGGCTTGGAGGTATCCCTTTATCGAATTAGTGAAATTTTCAGAGATCCCATTATTGAAACATACCTATCAAAGTGCTTCTTAGCAACATTGTATATCAATCGAGGTTGCTCAAAAGCATCAATAACCTTCAGCCACCTCCTTGGATCCCTCAGACCATCTTCATCTTCCTCGTCATCCACCTCCAACATTGACATTCCCAGACTCGATTGACTATCCTCTCTTTGTATATTCCCTGGCCGTAATCCAAGTCTAGTATGACTAACCTCTCCATGCTGTGATGATCCCAGAACCAGACTGTTCTGCCGGCTTAATTCTCTTCCTACGACTATCCTTCCACCACTCATATTTCCCTCCAAGGCTTTCAAAATCTCTTTCAATTCTGTCCCTTCTCCATCGACAATAACACCACCACTCCTATTCTTCCAACTTTTTGCAACCTCTTCCAAGACCCTCTCTGCCAAACCTTCTTCCCTCCATCCTGTCCCACAATGCTTCCCAATGAAAGTAGCTAATACTTGCAAAGCGGACGACGTCAAAGTCAAACTATGCTTTTTTGTGAAAGTCCGAAAAGCCAAAGGTCTTAATGTTGCGGGTGGTAGGAGAATTGGGAGAATACTCGCTTTCGGCAAGGGAACTGCAGCGGCATTGAATGGTCGTATAGGGTGTAATGGAGTTGCAAATGCGGGTGACGAGGAGGGAATAGGATTTAAATTGGTAGTGGGGGTAGCAGGAGGTCTGAAAATTGAAGCAGCATTTGATTTCGGTATAGGATTTAGGCGACTCATATTTTCAATTCAAGATTTAAAGTTTCCATTGATATTAGTTGTTAATCGTCCTCGATCATTTATTTCATGAACTCATGAATTCATATACTCGAGTAAACTTTCTACATTTGTCGATATTTTGGTCAAGGCTTGTGAGACGCGTTTTGACGCGTAAAGTGGTTTCTGTGTTCGCGTAAAGCTCTCGTAATCCCTGCAACTTTCATTGCTTCAATGTCTTTCGACTTTTCGAAGCTTCATAAACAAACTATCAACCTATTTATCTGTCGCAAATACAATTTTGAGATCTCATCATAATTCCATCTTGGACTGTTGAGGAATTGCATTTTCTATTTAATTGATATATCCTCCTTCTACAAAGCTCTATCAATTTCTCCATCGCACCTTCCAGATACTTGGTCAATTACCTCAGACACAATGGCGGAACCAATTGAACCACCCATCACCGTCTCTCAACAAGCAGTCGCGGATCTTGAAGCCTATAATTCTGCCAAAGTATCTCTTGCCGAATATTGCGCTAAAGGAACCGCCGAGTATGCACAAAAGCGATACGAGGATGCCGTAGATCACTATGCGCAGGCCTCGGAATTGCAAGCTGAAATCAATGGAGAAATGGCGCCAGAGAATGGGGAAATTCTGTTCTTATACGGAAGAGCACTATTCAAGGTCGCGCAACAACAAAGTGATGTTTTAGGTGGTAGGGCTGGTGGTGAGAAACAAAAACCGAAGAAGAAGAATGGTGGAAAGAAAGTAGATACTATCGAGGAAGAAGATGAAATTGTGAAGACGGAAGTAGAGAAAAAGGATGAGAACGTGAAGACAGAAGCGGAAGAAAAGGCCGACGAAGTGGCAGAGGAAGCGGTCTCGATAATCGCAAATGGAGGCGCAGCTAAGAAAGAGGACAGTGCTAGTACAGATCCAAAGAAGCCTTTATTTACCTTTACGGGAGATGAAAATTTTGAAGACTCAGATGAAGAGGAAGAGGCGGAAGGAGAAGAGGATGACGAGGAGGATGACCCTCTTAATCTTGCTTTCGATATTTTGGATTTGGCGCGTGTATTATTTGAGAAAAGGTTGCAAGCGGATGAGGGCGAGGGCAAAGGAAAGGGAACCGGTGATACAGCTATGACTACTCATATAAAAGAGAGGCTTGCGGATACACGCGATCTTTTAGGGGAGATATCCCTCGAAAATGAAAGGTCAGAAAGTCACTGCTATGAAGTCCGATCAATTGCTAATATTCTTATAGGTTCCCAGCTGCGGTATCAGACTTCAGAGAATCCCTAGCTCTAAAAGAAAGTCTATTCCCAGAAGAAGATGAACAAATCGCCGAAGCTCATTACAAACTTTCTCTCGCGCTCGAATTTGCATCTATTACACAAACAGAAACCGACGAGAAGAAGCCAAATGCAGGAACCGAAAACATTGATGAAGAAATGAGAGCGGAAGCCGTTAAAGAACTAGAACTCGCAATCAAGAGCACAAAACTTAAGTTACATAACCAGGAAGTTGAATTGGCAGAAACAGCTGTCGCAGAAGACAACGATGTTACGAGACACAGAATTGCCGACGTTAAGAGTATTGTTGCGGATATGGAGCTTCGTGTACGCTGTCCCCTTCCCCTCGTACACTTTGACTCCTTGACTCTTACTGCGCGATATCCGCTAACACTACAATTCCACAGCTAAAAGAGCTCCGCGCTCCACCAGTCGACATCAATCAAGCCGTTGCTGCAGCCCTGGCTCCAGCTGGCGCATCTCAATCCAATGCCATGAGTGGCATTTTAGGAAACATCCTCGGCGAATCTGCCTCGGAAACCGCAGCACGCGTTGAGGAAGCCAAAAAGACAGCCACGGATCTAACAGGTTTAGTTAGACATAAGAAAAAGGAAACCAAAGATTTACCAATTTCTTCAGGTTCGAAGAGGAAAGCAGAAGAAGAGCCAGAAGCGGAGGGTGAAAGTAGTGATGGAGGAAAGGAGAAAAAGGCCAAGGTGGCTAGTGCAGAGGACAATGGCGAGGAAGCTACTTAGGTTTTCTAGTTCGTTACGAGAAAGATGCGAGAAAAGATACGACACCGATACTTATGAAATTGAAGCAGATGAAATGAAGAGCGGATGAAGGCAAGGTACCGAGGGGTGGATGTAATAAAAATTGGAAGCGGTAGATAGGCGTCTATATAATATCAAGATTATATAGGATACCTACTATAAGTTATCTCCAATGATAATTCGAATTACTATGTAGATGTATGTACGATGAATGAATAAGTTCAATACGTTTTTCAATACTTTATATAATTGAGCTTGGGAATTAAAATTTAAATCCAAAATTTTTGTTTCTAATTTTCCATCCAAGTACACAACCTTAGAAGCTCATCGGTGATGGTTAATAAAATAATATAAGTTCCATCTAGTATGTAAGATTATATAAAACTCCTGGTGAGCTTTTGATGGTTATAACTCTCAATCTTACAAATCTCCAATATCTAGCCAATATCGAATTCTAATATCTATAACAACAAACTTCTTTCTACTACACTTCAGAAACTAATGAATTAAAAAGTGAGAAATTATAAAATAAAATTTTAAAGTCTCTCTTTTTTTAGGTGACAATTTTATAATTTTTATATTTAAGAATAAAAAAAAAATTTAAAAAAAAAGACGAGAGGAAATTTATAAAGAAAAATAAATAAATATTTTCATACTTTTAATTATAAATCTAATAATATTTTTTCTTCGACTCCCTGAGTGTTTACCTATTTACCTATCTATTTACTGTGAATAATAAAAAATCATCTTTTAGTTCACGAATTCTCATTCTTATACTTTGTAATTTGTAAATTCTAATCCTATTACCTATGTTTATTCCATTCCTTGATATTTTATCCCATTTCATCCCATTTCCTTCCCGTCCATTGTGATTCCTTTAACCTTTTGAAAAAATTATCGCCAAACTCCGTGCTAGACTGACTAATTAATATTACTAGGTACTAGGAGGAAAACCTAGAAACTCAAAAAAAAACACCACCCAATGCAGAAGTTCATTTGTTCGATTCTGTTCCCCTGAATGAATGCGCATCTTCTCATCTTTTGTCGAAGCTCTTCTTCTTTTCCCGTATTCTGACTAGAATCTTTTGCCAGAAGACATCCCATCTCAATCCACCCACCCCGTTCCTCCCCCCTCCCTTCCCCTATCTTAACTCCAACACCCTCTCATCCAACACTCCAAACAACAACTCAACTTCTCTCTGCACTTTTCCAATTTCTTCCGCCAATTGTCTCGTCACCAAAATGAAAGCATATAAGATTTCATAATCTAAATCTTTCACCGTGATTTCTTGATCAAGTCTTTCTTGCAACCCATTTCCTTGCAATCCCAACCCAACAGATATCGGCAACTCTTCTTCATCATCATCTTGTGTGGGTACATCATCCTCATTACTGCGACGATTACTAATTGACATTTGTCTTCTAAATTGAAAGATTTTTGCTAAGAGGCGATCGCGGGAGTTGGCCGTGCTGGGAAGATTATCCGCTAAGAGAGGGTATTCAAGCTTCATTGAGGAAGCCATAACTATTTATTATTAGCATTCTGCGAGGTAATTAATGAACATTCAACGACAAACCTTGAAACAAATGGCTAATTCTTGCACAAAGTTGTGCTCTCTCCTCTTCTGTGTACTTCAATAATAAAGCTTCACCCTCGCTAGCTTCGGCATTCTTTTGGATAACTACATTCATAGCATGAAATGCATCCAGCATTTTAGTCGTAGATTCAACTATTCGCCCATAAGTCGCGGATGGGAATGGGCCTCGAAGCTCAAATTCGCTGGTGGCTGCGCTTCGAAGTTTATCCAGTACAAACACATATCTTTGAAATTCGAACTCTTCTCTCAAATTCATATACGAATATTGAGGTTCGCCTTCTACAATCGTCGATAGAGGGTCTCTCTTCCAAACAAGCCCCATCCGTAACCACAGAAGAGATAGACCTTCTTTGAACTTTTGTCTTGCTGAAATTGGCCATACCACCCTTGTGATAATCAAACCCCAGATACAACCTGCAAGAACCGCAACGACTCTGTGAAAGGCAATCTCGGTGATGATGGGTCTGACACCACCTTCGTCATCGTCGTGGTCGGAGTCCTTAACTGATAAAGAATATGCGTATAAACAAGATAAATTGTAGGTAAGCATGATAAAGCGACCAAATGGACCATTACCTTTTGCAATGATGATGTAGAAACATGGTAAACTGACCACCCATCCACAAAAAGCTAGGGCGTAAGGATTACCGACACAAATGACCCATATAACACATGCGATTACAGCGCCAATAAAAGTACCAATAAAACGAGCCCAACCAGTCGTATTAGATGCTCCAATTGTCATGCTGCACACCAACATGTAAGACAAAAGTCCCCACTCTCCTCGGTAATGCTGATATGTTGGTCTTGTCCCGGGAATGAAAGCAAAAAGAGCATAAAGAGCTGCTCCGAGGCCAACCTTTACAGCAAATCGAACTAGAAATTGGTGAGTAGGAATTTACAAACTTAATTTGGACAAAACTTACTATCATCACGATCCAGGAACCGTACCACAAGCATTGCCTTTCGTCGTATGACGCCTCCCTTGGTTCCCGGGTTGATCTTAGCGGCGATTTCTACCTTGCTATATCCAAGTCTAGTACGTAAAGGATCAGGAATTTCTTTCGGCAATTCAGTCCCTACATCCCTCGCGATAAGGTGTTCCTGTTCTTCATTGTCGATAGCATCTGATTTCGATTGACGCTTGGATTTTCGCCAAAACATCAACCATCTCCACGAGCGATGCTTTGGTCGTTCCACTTCTTCCTTCAACTCTTCTAAAATTGCCAAATAGTTCTGCATTTCGCTTGCAAAATCTTGTAAATTGAAACTAAAATGGCCACAACTTGCAGCCACCTCTTCGAAATCAGCTTCAATGCTCTCCGGGCGTGTCTTATCGAGCTCCTTTGATTTATAAAGTTCTTGAAGTGCCTCGGCTCTTGCGTTGCTGTAAAGTTTTCTACAAAGAATGGTCAGTGGCTATACCAAAATAGAAATCTAGGTATCATACAGTGCTTCGGTCAAACTCGATCTGAAATGTTCATTTATAGTGATGCGGTAGTCAGGACCTTCGGCAAATGGCAGCTCTTCTAGTATCTGCGACAGAGTATATGCGAGCGACTTCATCGACGGGCCAAGATGAAGGATAAATCTTCCAAAGATTTCCGAAGGTGTTCGAACTGTAGGCATAGCGATACTGGATAGTGTGGTCTCCGTACCTTGCCGAGTAAGAAACTTGGGTCTTTCTGAAACGGCGTCAAGATCACTGCCTTCTTCTGATGCTTCCTCAATAGCTCCAAGAACCGCAAATCGATCTGATTTGCTACTGATAGGTCGACTAACGGGATATATTTGAGACGATGGGAACCCTTGTGAGCCTGTGGGTGTTGCGCTACTTACTGGGGGTTCCTGAAGCAATGAAAATTGTGTCAAAGCAGCACTTCGTAGACCTCCAATGGATTGAGCAAGTGTTTGCATGCAACAAACAAGCCTTGCCTCAATTGCATATTGCTTTTCTGTGCCTAGAACATAATGTTCCAGCTTTGCCTCTTTTAAGTTGTTTGTGAGCTGGGTAGATACTGATTTATATTGCTTCTGAGCCCGGTCGAAGGTAGTTGAGCTCAAATCAGTTTCCGCACCACTCAGGAATCCTCGAGTAATCATAGTAAGCATATCTCCAAACGAATCAGTAGTTTTGATCATGCTCTCTCGAAGCTCTGTTCGTGCGGATATTGGCCATATCTTTAACGAGTCAATAATTGGTTGAAGAGGATGTTTGATGGGTATCAACTTACTAATAAACTAACAATTGACGTCGAAACCATTCCCATGATAACCATTTTCATCACTTGAACAATTTTATCGTCCGAAAAAACACCTACTTGCACCGCATTCTCTTTTGTGAGAACCGTAATGATTGCCAAACTTGCCAGACTACAAGCAACACTGACCAATGGAGCATTGTAGGCCTGCTTGAACCAACCAATGAATCCTAAGCCTCCTCCACAAAACACTATAAGTATGAGGGCATAACCAAGCTCTATTAGACCCAATTGCGTTTCGCAGTACACCGAGACCGCCATACTCGACACAGATATGAAGACTGCGTATAGGAATGCCGAGATACCTAGTATAGCCGCTTCAATCATAGATCCCGATGATCTCGCAGGATGGAAATAGACCGTGATTGTAGCCACCATATGTTTTCCATCTTGGTGCCCTAGGAAATTCGCCAGGTATGGTGAGAAAGTCGCCAAACTTCCAAATGTGTACGCCAACGAGCATTTCAATATTCCCTTCCCAACAGGTGATTGTATCCATTTTAAAAATTCCTTTGAGGATTCAGCACAACAGGTCCAACTCTTTTGAAATATGTTTGTATCTTCTCTCCTCAAGTTCAGGCCCAAACCCAACCCTTCATCGTATGAGTATTGTCGCGCCGGCCCGTCAAATCCTGATGGACCTCGTAGCGTGATTTGTCTGCGAACCCGTTCCCCAGTACTAGGTAACACAAAAGTTCCGTTCCTTAATTTCTATTGTGATGCGACATGAATTAGTTCCTAAGCTAGTCTGTTGCGCAAGACCTGTAGCAACATACCCCTCGCTTTGCTCCATGTTTTCCAAATCTCCTATCTCGTTGACCATCTCTAATCACAGGCGATGTGCTGGATGCGTCTGTAGCCGACGGCAAGGAATTCATTATAAAAATATCCGTTCTTTCATAGCTTGTTGTAAGTATCAATCTTTGGATTTCATTCGGTACTTGAAGTTGGAAGTCGGTGACTTGATATTCTTGGTGGCGCAGGTTCCGGCGCTAAATTAAAGTTACCCCAGATTCTTTGTTAGGCGGTAGGTGGGCCCGTCGAGGCCTTGGCTTTAAAAGAAAATGCCTATTGTCAAAAGAGGGAGAGTGTAAAGGCGAAAGAAATAAACAATTATTTCATTATTCAATATCATATCAAGATAATGAACATCTTCGTATCAATCAGGAATTATATTATATCTTGTGCTTTCCATCACTTCCAAGTATAACCTTTGAGCTATCCCGAATAGCAGATCGCGACATACATCCCACTTTAATCATCTAGTCGCGTGGTTATCGACGGGAATCTGGTGTAATAAGATATCAAGATTTGAATAGCATCAGCATTCATGCTATTCATGCTATTCACCCCGCGCTGCATAAGTAAGTGCACATGGACAATTTAGCAGTTTCAAGTTATAGAGACTTAATCTCACATGATTCATTCTCACGTCAAATAACCCCCCACAGGGTCACACTTGTGATCGACATTTCACCGAACACCTTATGTTACACATCAAGAACATCTTCCATCTCCAGCATCTCCAGCTTGTGGAGCAAATTCTGGACTTGCCCGATCCATCTTTTTGAAACAACAGATCGGCGTCAAGGTCATCATGCCACATCCAATTCCAATCTTCTCAAACCATCTACCTTTGCATCTTCAATATAAAGTCGCATTTTCCCGATTTTCAGCACAATAGTCTTCAGTTGGCGTTTACGATCGAGAGCCTTCTGAATATCAACCTCAAGCATTGCTCGTTTAGTAGCACCTCCCGGAAGGACTGAGAAACACTGCTTGCCATGGTGGACTGAAATCCCATCAAAAGCTGCGTTCAATTAGACCATCCTTTGGATAGACTTAGATTTTCTCTTGAAGCCGTCTAGTAACATCTCTCGCGACATGCTTGTTGCACTACCATGGGCTGGATTTAGATAATACGATTATGGTTGACATAGCAAGTGCCAAGTCTACTTTGTATTACCATCGTTTTGGTTACCAGCAATCATGTCAATGTGAAAAGACAAGTCTGCTTGTAAACCCTACGTCGTTGCAATGTCCCTGGGATCTAGACTTGATGGTAAACCTGCAGTCTCCTATATTTTAATCTGCTCTTAACAGTTTTTTAATCCTTCAGTATTGCATATATTCACCGTTATCACGAAACAAATTGCGGCTAGAACAATATCATGGCTAATAAGATCTTGCGAGGTCGAAGGCCGTTGATAGTCCATCTGATAGACCTAAAGGAACTCTTGCTATAGCGTCATTGAATTGGGTCAAGAGACCCATTCCCGACCGGTGATTGAGTTGGTTTTTCCTGGTGATATTAATTTTTTTCAAAAGAAAGAGATGTGTTATTTTGCAAATATTGACGTTGTTCCTTTTGATTTTATTTTCGTGACGATACAATTCATTGACTTATTCGTATTCGAAAAACGGAAAGTGGCTATTTGGAAAGGTATTCCGCGGCTAGAGGATTCGTTGTCCCTAAAGTCACCTCACATATCGTGATGATCAACATGTTGGCTTGCTAGACGGATTTAAAGCTGATGAACAGGTTTAAGTTGGATATATCCTTTACTTCTGCTCAGGAACAAACATTCACATCTAGTTCCCATCGGCAGATTCAGCACACATAATTAAACTGCAGCGCATCGACCATGCAAAAAAATGAGAATAAGAATATCCCCAGAGACCAAGTGGCTCGAGTGCTCACAAAAATACTCAAAGCGACCCAGCGGACACGACAAAGAAGATGGCGAAGAGGGCGGGAAAGAAGGTCATCTCAAAAGAGGAAAAAATCACTCGGTGGTCGCCACTGCTCTATCCAAGTTGAAATCGAAATTGAGGAAATGATAACGTGAGGAAGAAGGTCCAATTTTAACCTGACTGCAGGATTTTGGATATGCAACTATAGGTTAGAATATGTTGTTTCATGTGGATTATTCTGCGAAAAGCCCTTGAGATCAGCGGACGGAAAGAAGTAAGATCTTACATAACAGTGCACCTTTCCAACCTGAGAAATCAGTCTCTTTGATGGCTCTTTTTGCTGTCAAAGTCCCGTCGAGAAGACAGTAATGAAGATCTACGCGATTGTCTCTCTAAAAACATGATATTTCCACATTAAATAATCGTTTCTCATTCACTCAAGTATTCCTCTAGCTTTTGATAACACCAACTTAGACTTAAAGGTTTAAATCTACTACAATGAACGAGTTGAAAAACGGAATCTTCTGGAACGATTCAGTGATGGAAAGAACGAAATTAGAAACGCACTTTTGATTCATTTTACCAACACAAGAAAATGAGGGAGATTTTGAGGGAGGGATTGTGATTGTTTGTTCACAAGTCCGTGGATATTTTTACGGAATCTATTAGATGAGGATTAACAATCCAAAATTTCCAAAATACAAAGAAATACAAAGTGACGACCTTATTATAAATTCTCTGGCAATTACTCTCATTTTCCCCATTGAATATAATAGCGTGATTCCCTAAAAATGCCAAGGGAAATAGCGTGACACTCAATTTCATTACGATGACTACTCGATCTATTCATAAGGTTACTTGATATCGTTAAATCCAATAATTATTATTAGTCAAGCACAAAAGATCTTTATTTCAATGTTCATAACATTCATGTATATTACTTCTTTCTCGGTATACTCCACGGAAGAAGTGTATGCTGATGCCAAACTGTAGAGATTTATCAACGGTATTCATACTGGATTATGAGGAAAAGGGAAACTAAGAGCGACCATTACTTTTCGAGTATTTATATATAGCAATATAGCTGATACAGCGCTTTTTTTCTTCTTGACTCTCTCATTTCAACCAATGCATAATTGTTCGGTCTAGATTACATCATCCTCTCAGTTAGCCTGGGAATATTGGACATATCGAGGATAGAACAAGGCATTGATTAGTTAAAGTTTCTCCATAGAATGACAGTATATAGGTTGCACAGACAGAAGTATCCAACAGCAGGACATAACTTGGAGAGAATATGAATAACGAGACGAAAGGAAAATTGTCTCAATAAATTTAGTGCTGATCTAAAATTACTTGAATATTTTGTGCTAGTGTCAGTATCTCCAATCTTTTCTGAACCTCCGCGGCAGACTTTCCCAGACCTCATGCTCAGCTATACAATCCCAACATGTAATGCTTTTTAGATCACTAATTCATAAAGCCCCTCCAGTATAAAACTATCACACTATCAAGCGCCATATCCAAAAATTCCCAAAGCCTATTTCAATCATAGATATCTCAATTGCAACATTCAAACCGAGCCTCTATTATCACCCGGTCTAGATCCTCCACAAGACCCAGTCTGCGGACACAACAACCCAACCCAAAAGATTTCCGTAGGCGCTTAAAGATACCGCCAAATCAACAACAAAGTAATACTTGTTGTATCTTTATTACTTTATCATCTGTCTGAAATTATACATAAATTGGTAAACTATTTGTAGAGATTAGTTACTTTAATAGATCTAATATAACAACATTATCTTATTATTCACTAGAAAGTAGATATATAACTTTTAGTTTTAATATTCAAGAGTTCATTATATTTTATTAATATAATTTTCAAACTGTTTATTTAGCCTTAAGCGAAGATCTTATACTGTGTTTTTTAAAATATTATAATTTTATCATAATAAACCTCAATACAATAAATAAACTCATCAAAATATTCTCAACATACAAGAGAAATAAAAATGAAACTAGAAAAGTGAAGAGAAAAAAACAATCGTCCCATCAACTTCTAACTAGTTGCACCGTATTAGCCGCACAAAGACCATGACATGAGACTCTAGTTGGTGGCCCTCCCTTACCTATGTAAGCAGACCATTGATCTCACCTCACCTCATCTGCCTCCAACAAATTGAAGACCAGGAGACCAGGTAGGGTACCTTTCTTATGATGTTCAATGTTGGAGATTAGGTCAGATATGCTGCGATCTGCTGGGCGTTTATTACTATTATGTTTATTTATGATTTCGCGAATACCTCTCCCTCCCGCACCCCCTTTCTTTCTGTATGAAAAATCTATATCCATATAACACTGATATAGAGGTTGAAGGTTACGAGAGTAAGATATTATTTCTATGCTCGATTATCGTTCTGGATCTTAAAATATTTTTAATTTCAATATCAAAGCCTAAGTTAACCCTAGCCCTAAATTTAGAAACCTATAATACGGGATCAAATTATAAAGATCATCACTGTCTATCTATATCGATTTATATATCGATCTATTTATCTATCTCTCCCCCAAAAAGATTTCTTGTCAAAAAGACCAGTAATCTTATAATAAGCCCATCCACTCCACTTCATCAACAATCCTCTCTTTCTCTATGTATATATACATCCACCTCCCCCTCCCAAAAAATAACTAAATAAAAAGCAACAACAAAATAAAACACAAACACAAACACAAACACAAGCAAACAAACAAACAAACAAACAAACAAACAAACAAACAAACAAACAAACAAACAAACAAAAAAACAAAAAAACAAATACCAGTTAACTCCATCAACACAAACACAACATTCCAACAAGATTATGACCCTGCCTCACCACTCTAAACCTGTCTATAAGCTTAAGCCTACACCATGGAACACCAACACCAACACTAAAAACGCACTATCCCTTTTGACAGGCAACTAGTGGACGTAAAAGGTGAATGATAAAGAAAATGTCATGCAACCTTATCTCTCTCTCTATTTTTATACTGCACACTGCGGTTGGAATTTGACATAAGGGGACTAGGTCAGCCAGGTCAGCCGGGTTAGACGGGTCACGTAGTTAGTGGTTTTAGCTACGATATGCATTTACTTGTATATATCTTGAACGATATCTCGAGTGTACGAATATCGAACATTTTATATTGCATTTTCTGCTCATTATTTATTTAATCAGAAATTCATTTTACTGAAAAGAAGAAAAAAAGAAAACAAACCTAAACTAATTAGAAAAAAGATCCATCAAACCATAATAAGAATCCCGCCGAAAACACCAAAAACCCAAAAATTATCTCATCTCCCCAAATCCATCTAATAATATAACATAACAAAATAATACAAAAACATGCCCACCACCCCCGCAAGCGGAGGGGGAAAATTCTCGCTAGGAGGAACCCTCGATGTAAAACCACCCTTGGATCCAGAAAGAAAAAAACGCGAGGCACTAGCACAAGCACAAGCCGAACAACTCGAACGGGAGAAAAAAGCCAAAGAATCCCAAGCGAGCGGTGCTCGGAAACCTGAGAAATTCTCCCTTGGGGGCAGGCTTGATATTAAACCGCCTCTCAACCCGGAGGAAAAGAGACGAGAGGCGCAGAGAGCTGCTGAGGAGAAGGAAAAGGAAAAAGGAAAAGAAAAACAACGTGCTAAAGATTCCGAGGCAAATGTGAAACAGAAACCGAAAGCTACATCTACATCTACATCTACATCTACATCTAAATCGAAAATCAAAGCAGTAGATATACGAGAATTGCGACATCCCGAGAAACAAAATTCAGATGAGTATAAACAGTGGTACTGGGATCCTGACCGTGAAGAAGTGTGGGCGCAGATATTAGATGCGGAAGCTCCGGGTGGAGAGAGGACTATTTATTTATCGTCGTGGAAGAGATGGGTGAGGATTCAGAAGGAGGAATCGAGTGGGAGGGGAAGGAGTAGAAGGTCGCCTTCTCCTATTGAGCGGACGAGGCGTTCGAGTAGGAGGCCGAGGGATCGTTCTGTAGATCAGAGTGTGCCGAAGCCGGAGAAGAAAACTGTACGGCCGTCACGGGATTATGAAGATTAGAGGGAAAGTCGAGGAGCTGGTGAAAAACCTCGAGTGAGAGCTAGAAGTACTAAACCGAGCTCAAATAGTAAAGCGAGACCTACATATGACTCATCGGGTCAGAAAGGTGATCCTGAAATCCCTTATCGTTATCGACGAGGTGATGGCAGAAAAATCTCAAGAGAGGAAGTCGAAGTGGATAAAAAGAGAGATCCAGAACGAAGAAAACGAAAAGAAGGTCATGAAGAAAGACGTCGCAAGGAAGAGCGAGAAGAAGACTCAGATGAAGAAGGACGTCGTATGAGAGACCATCTTCGAAGAAAAGAGGAAGATCGCTTACGAGCGGAAAAAGATGCCCGAAGAGAAGCACGACGGAAAGAAGCACAACTCAAAGAAGAGAAGCCCCGAAGGCAAAAAAAAGATCGTAAACGAGAAGAATATAGAGAAGATGAATATTCACAGAATGAAGAAATTCAACATGAACGACGGAGAAAAGATGATCGGGTTGAAGGTAGAAATCGTAGACGGGATGGAGAAGATGAGAGTGAAAGAGAAAAAGAGCGTCTCAAGCAGGGGGGTTTGAGGGGGAGGGGTGGGCGGGGGGGAAGAGATTTAGACGAGAAGGAACGATTGAAGCTCCAGGAGGGAGAGGAGTACATTCGATACAAAGAGAACAAAAAGGTTCAGGATGAACGTATTCAAGCTCAGCAGAAATATACGCAGGGAGTTAGGAATTCGGATGGAGAGACTAGAGGCGGAGGCAGGGAAAGAGATAGGGATAGGGATACAGACAGGGATAGAAGAGAAAGATATCGTGTCAGTGAACGACAAAGTGGATACGAGGAAAATCCTTTTGCACAAAATTACGGTTCTGGAAATAGTGGTGATCAATATCGCCAGCATCGATCGAATACTCTCAACCCTAATATATATCACTCAAATCCAGATCCGCGTTTTGATCCACATCTAAATCCACGTCTAGATCCCCGTCTAGACCCCCGTTCAGACCAAAGTGGTTATTATAATCCCAGACGACAGAACCAGTACTGAGGAGTGTAATTACTAGTATCATGGCCCATTAGCGTTACTGATATAAAAAATAAATACAAAATTGTCGACTATCATCTTTATAAGTTGAAACATATAAGTTTTGAACTATTTTTCTTATCTGTAGAATTTCAGCTTGGTATAACAAATATTTCACTCAACATGAAGATCTAGTCCCTACCTATCATTGTTTCTTCAAAAGTATATAACCAATTCTCATCCAAGGGCCACCAAAATCTTTCTCGCGTTCATTCTCTCCCAAACCTCTTCTGGTATCTCCGCATTGTTAACTCTATACATTATTCCATGCTCTTTCCAAACCTGCAATACAATCTTTGACGGTTTAGATTCTGGATCTGGGGGTTCATTGTTGGCAAGTAAAATAAAATCGAAGATGCTACTACGCGAATGAGGCTCCTTTCGTTCTGAAATTTTATCTGCCTGGCTGCATATCATCTGCGAAACCACATTTCCGTTCATATCACTAATGTTACGGGCATAAAAGGTGTATTCAGGCTCCCATGGAGTGTTTCTTAAACCCTCGCGTTTTGTTATTATAAGTTCCGACGAAACCTCGAACTGAGCGACCTCCGTTCGGAAGAATATGAGTTGATCATCTGGAGTATCGTTGAGTTTGTCAATGCTCAGTTCTGGACAGTGTACCGGTATGTCCTGCAATTTAATAAAATTTGGGCTCATTCGTTGTGCTTGTGATGGATGAATATTCGTTTGTACTCCTGGAATATCCGAGGAAAGTCTTGGGACTCGAACTAGTCGAAGTGGTGAATTTCGGAGTACATAACATACAATTTCGGGATTCATCCTGCATGGATCAATATATGAATGGTGCTATTCTCTCTTCCGGCAACGTCGTTCGGGTGCAGGATAGGGAAACTTACCCTAAGTCTCTATATCTCGCCTCCACTCGTATATCAATTGCATCATGCCAACCCAACCAAGACCACGACGGAAATGACACTTTCCTCTTTAAAGATGTCGTTTCTAAAGTAGTCAAATCTTTCCTTCTCCTAACCCCGCGTAGTGAACCAGGTTCCCAGCAAAGTCCCAACTCAAAGCGTCTCGTGGGTATCCCCCATAGGAAGCTATCGCCGGTCAATTGCTTTACTTGCTCTAGTATGGCATGAAAAGCGTCATGAGCATCACCTGGTTTGGTTAGCTGACGCTTAGTATAGTCCGAAACTAGACGTCTGAATTTATACCAAGTTTGGTCGATAACATCATTTGAGACGAAGAAATTCCTAAGGGAAGTATTAAGGAAATGTTCTGTTTCTTGGAGTCTGAACAAGCTTGCATGTGCTAATGAAGTCTCGCAATAAGTTTCTTCAAGTCTATGACACTTCCTGCAGGCCCACAAAAGCTGTTGATCCGTGAAAATAATACTGCGTCTTGATAATGCCCGTTCTTGTAAAGTCCACCCTCTCCGACTCCATTCACTATCTTCAAGCTGGTGGGAGAATGAGTAGCCATTATTTTGTGGGTGTAAAGTTCTTATTAGCTTCATGGAAACTCGAGTATCGGCCGTTGAAATGTCGATTTGCGTCTGTTTGCCCCTTCGAGGATTTTGAATTCCTGGTAAGCCGGCTTCCGCATTTTTTCCAGAAGCAGCGATAAGAGTAACCTTTGAATGGGCGTAAATACTTCCCATCGTACCAATCTGTATGGCTTTATCAGAATCGCTGTCTTGGATTATGCAAAGAGCATTGACCCATAGATATTGGATTCCAAGTTGCTGTGAAAATCTCATTGCGTCCCGGATAGTGTTTGGAACACATCCTGTGAGAGATCTCGCGTTCTGGAGCGCTTGTTGGTTAAATTTTAAGAGCAGTGTTCTTTGAGTATTACCCCACACATAACTTAATGCCGCATAGTCAAAAGAAGCAATTTTGGTGTTATAAAATTCCACAATTTTACTTTCCCGGACGTCGATTAGACGAAAAATTGGAGTCAAACTGTTCAGAAATGTCAGTAGAGTGAATTTATGACCGGCGTATAGTAGACTTTCCTTGAAAGCCCTCGATCTACGACTTTTGTTTGGTAGCACTCTTTATGATTATCGAGGCATTCTTGAAGCCATTGAGCTGGCTGTTTGATGTCAACAATCTCCGGCCTTATTCTCCCAGAGAAGACAGTTGAATTTTGATTGAGAGACTCATTATTGGTAGTGTCCTCGCATACTTCTCCATTGTAAGTTTGGAAGGCATCATCGATGTAGTACCAAGGTGCAGCGTCAGTAGTCTTGTGAATTCCCGGTTCATCAGGCTCCTCACCATCCACTATTGGATACCATGACAAACCAATCCTATACAGATACATAAGATCGCGGTCAAGATCCCAAGCCTCATCCTCCATAGGTACTATACGAGCAAACGATTTCATTGATGCCACACATTTGAAAGACTCCAGATCACGGATAGGATTCTCTTTTTGGTCAAGGATAACATCGCAAATCGCTGAGCAAAAAGCACAGGTAGATGAGGATTGTCGTATGCGAGTATGAGGGCCAAGACTGAACTTAGGCGCCTGTCGATTATGAATAAATGACTTGAAGGGATAACAATCTGGAACCTCAGATTTGGTTTTGAGAGACCGTAATTCCTCGGTAGTTGGACAGCGAAGCATGTCGAATTCGATAGCACTGCAATATTCACAGAGAGACATTTTGACTCGAAAAATTGTTGTGGTTGAAGTTGAAGAGAAGTTGAGTTTGAACAGAAGATCGGAAGCCATGTCTCTGCTGACCGAAAGGCTTCCGACCGCGGGTTGGTTGTAACGTTAACCATGTTCGACACGACCAATTGGGCCGCGAAAATTCTAAGCCCGCTTGAAGCTGTGGAACCTTTTCGTCTTAGAATACGAGGATATAAAATAGAATGGAAGAGGTAGTTGTATTAGGTTAAGAATACAGAGTATCTGATTTAGCTCAAATCCAATATGCCGACTCAGCACAATCTACATACCCCTCATGAGCTTCGTACTTCTATAAATTCGAAAAGGCTTTTTATATTCTGCCACACCGCAACAATCTGCTACACTATATCTCAGAACAACTCCTCGCAAACCAACGAAAACCCTCCGTAAAAACATCCTAATCACCCTCAGAAATCCTCCAAATCCCTCTCTTCTAAATTTCCACTTTGCTCTCCATCTTCCCCTCCATCATCAAACTCAATGGCCCTTTCTTAACCATCAAACTAAGCACTTCATAAAGCGCATCCGCAGCCGCCATAGTAGTATGTTCGGCATTCGTATCATACGCAGGAGCCACCTCCACAATATCCGCCGCTATCAAATTAAGACCTTCCAATCCCCTTAAAATAGTCCTAAGCTCTCTTGTAGACCACCCGCCTGTTTCAGGGGTACCGGTTGCGGGTGCGACTTTTTTTGGAAGTTAGTGCCTTGCTGGAAAAGATACGAGGGTGTAGGATAGACTTGCATGCTGGATCTAAAGTATCGATATCGATTGATAAGTAAACGGGTTTCTCAAGTCCGACACGATCTCGGATTTTCTTAATGATACCATCCATACCAATCGTATCGATTTCTCTCGCTTCCACAATCTCAAATCCGCAGTAGCCATCATTTTCATAGTCGCTAGGACCACTCAAAGTAGTCCTGATACCAGCATGTATATTTGTGTCATTCGCGAGCAAGCCTTCTTGAGCAGCATGATAGAAATAAGTGCCATGGTTGATGGAAGCAACTTTCGATGGACTTCCACCAAATACTTTTGGTTTCCAAGTATCAAGATGTGAGTCGAAGTGAACGACGGAGATGGGACCATATGCACGGTTGATGGAACGGAGTAGAGGGAGAGTAATTGTATGATCTCCACCTAATGTGATGACCCTAGGAAGGGTTTTCCCGTTTTTGGCGGGTCCGGGCTTCTTAGAGTCAGTCGCGGGCGCGCGGGAGAGAATTGAGTTGTGGCCTTCTTCAATTTGATGAAGGGCCCAAGAGTTGTCATAGCTAGGATGGAAGTTGTTTAGCACCATTTATATGGTTGATGTGGACAAGTTGACATGTGAACATACGATGTGACCGGGATATCCCCACAGTCGATCACTGTTGCCCAACTATCGAAAGGATTTGTAGCTAGTGGGACATTGTATCCTCCACTAATTTCAGACGTGTGAGTTAATGTATACTGACTGATACTACTCTGGTAATTGTAGAAAATGAAAACGTACTAGAGATTGAGACGTCGTGATCCCTGGCGAATTCCAGAAGGCCCGAATCGAGCTCCTGGTCTATATGAAGTTCCGGTGTCGAATGGAGCCCCTGAAAAAGATCAATTCACGTTTCCCTTACCAGAGACTGAAGGATCACAAGTGACATGACGACATACCGATGAATGCAATGTCATATTTCACATCGTCTGTTGCTAAGCATGGAGAATATGGTAGTCTACCAAACGTCGAGATGCCCGAGAACACCGAATCAGCCTCATTATTTTCAGTTGGCTTTCTAGACTACTCTCACATGGATGAACATACTTGAGTTCCACCATCTCCTGGTAAAGTGTTATACCACAATGATTTGTGTGGTCCAGCAATTGGAATTTGATCTTCATGCTCGCCATGCGCAAGTATACTCGCATAAAGTGCCGCGAGGGTAATGATATGGGCAAACATCATGAAAGACAAAACTGAACAATCAAAAATGAGAAAGTAGGAGATGTGTATTTCAAAGATGCCGCAATCACCTTTTATGGTTTTCTGTGCTGGCGCAGATTAAATGCATTGTAGATCGAGACGTTCAATATCATAGGCCAATTGGCCTAACTTCTAGGTATGGTCTTATCCTGTCACGAAATGATAGGGGAATGTTGACATAATGGTTATCTGGCCGGCAACATACATGATAGCAATTGTGAGTAATAACATTATTGCTGATTCGTAATTCCTTTTAGGTAAACCCGCACTGCATCGAGTGGCAATGATGGTTGGATGAAAAAGATGGGAATCAGAAAAGTTTGGAGTTGCTACCATGGCAGACTGCATGATGCAAAGATAACCAGCTTGGTGTAACTGTGATAGGAAGTACGAAACGGAGAATAATAGAATCAAGTATTGTCCCATTGGATGTAGAGTCTTCGATTTTGAGCATTGCGTGCAATCATGAAGATCCGATTATTTGAAATGGATGGTAGATAAATGGATGCATTCTATCCAATAGTTCACCAGTGGTTGTGGTGAGGTAATCGATACTGATATCATGGATTTGTGATAAGAAACTTGGAGCATTATCAAAAGGAGGGGTAAGGAAGTCCCGGAAAAGCAACAACTAAGCTGGGGTAAAGGGCGGACCAATGAGAATTAATGAAGCATGGTACGACAGATCTTGAAGGCGAATAATTAAGATAATAGCAGCACTGATAAATCACCAAAAGCGGCGGCAAAAGAAAACCCGAAACCCAAGTGACGTATTATGGCAGGTGGGTAGGTAGGTGGGTAGGTGGGTTAAAACACGTGGATACGCTGGTGGGGCTGACTCCCGTCTTCTGGGCCGGTCTCTGGTGTGTCTGGCTGTCTGGCTCGCCATTTGGAAAAGTCCAAAAGCATTTCGAAGGCTTTTCATGCACCTCCACGGCACCGCCAAACTGTCAAGTCCAGCGGGACAATGAAACATCCCGACCAATCAGATACCGGGGCGACGGTTCTCCTGATCCGGAATGGGAGTAAGTATTTTCAATATCTACGTTCCTACGTTATGTGTAATGAACAAAGCAAGAGGAGGAAGAGGAAGAAGGACAAGATATACCTACCGGTAATCGATGGATGGATGATCTTGGCGGTTTATATCGTGAAGCCGGCTTGAGCGTGGTTCATCTGAAGAAAATGATGAAAGTTTCTTGGAAGGCGGGCTGGGAAGGGATCAACGAATGAAGTACGAGCGAGGGGAAGGGGTGTCAAATAAATAAAATACTACCAGATCTCAATGAAACTCAATTTTGGTACCAGCCATCTCAATTTTCCCTTTTCTCCTGCACCGAAGATGATGAGCGTGACGCTTTTATGCAGAAACTTGAAAGACGTGAATGATATGATGCAATGCAATAATTCACCCACTCCAGTAGGAAGAAGAAGAAAAAGGAAAAAGAAAAAAGAAAAAAGAAAAAAGGGTGCTTTGAGAGCAAAATCTTGCTCAGACATGAAATTCCTTCTTCCTATCACACAATGTGAATCCTTTACACTGATATGCGAGAGGGGTCTGTGAAGATCTTATTCGACAATGTATGATCATACGAGTGAGTGACACGGAATGGATGCATTGTGTACCTAGGTAGAATAATAAAAGAAAAGGTTCGATGTTGTGTGTATGATGGTGGTGTTAGAACTCGAATTGATGATTGAAATGAATGACGAGAGTAAGCTGCTGGGTAGATGGGTTCTTGCTCGGTGTTAGATAGGCGGTTCCTCAGCTGGTTACAGTTAATGGTAAAGTACACCTGTACCTGTCTGTACTGAATTTTATTAGTCAC
Source organism: Sclerotinia subarctica (assembly GCA_025389085.1). Taxonomy (NCBI): domain Eukaryota; kingdom Fungi; phylum Ascomycota; class Leotiomycetes; order Helotiales; family Sclerotiniaceae; genus Sclerotinia; species Sclerotinia subarctica. The sequence goes on from QRFI01000007.1 coordinate 1,516,077, forward strand.
TTTTCGCACTGAATCCCTCGCCCTCCAACCAATGAAAACGCTAAAAGACCCCCAAAACTTTATTCAATTCAGCACTTACATATTATATTATTCTCACCTACCAGGTATCATCATTATGTGCACCGCAAAATAAAGAATATCGTCAAAAATAAATAATATTCTACCCACTCCATCTCACACCTCCATCTCACACCTCCATCTCACACCTCCACCTCACACCTCCATGTGTCCAACTCAGAATTGAACAACGTTAACTTTCCCTCCTCCTTTTAATTCCTCTTACGCACATCGCATCGCATGGCCATCTGTCATTGACCGATGGCTTACCACCTTTTCCCACCTCACATCCTCTGATTCCCTCTCAGCTATCCGATCCTCCGCTCCATTTCTTTTTCGCTACGTACCTGTCGATTCTCAATCCTATCCCATCAGAGAGGGCTTCGTGGAGCACCACCTGCAACACATAACCAGCGATCTGCGACCTGCAACCTGCAATTTATACTGATTCAAAACTCCTCAGTCTGTACACGGAGCATCCAATAACATTCTACCCATCTCGATCATCCTCAGTCCAGACTGAATCAACACGAATTTACGAATCTCCTTTCATTTCTATTTTTGCCTTTGCGCGTTTTCAAGCGTACCACAATTAATCATTCACCAACGTTAAAACAACCCTCGTTACCCAGCCTACCTCTGCCTTCTACGTCTGCCAACTTGCGATACTGCACGGAGCCGATACCACGAGGACTACCTGCTTCATGCAAATTACCGACCTTTTTCGTCGTGAGAATAATGATCTGCTGAGATTCCAAAAAAATCGAAAACTCTAAAGAATTTCCCCGGATCTTTCTCATTTCCAAAGTGCCCCATTTTTACTCTACTTTATGCTCTTAACACAGACGACGAACTGGCTCAGGATGCCATCCCGCGAGCTGGGGAGCTCTTTTGAAGCCCCTAATGGTGCTCAGAGTGTAGGATCAACATTATTGAAGAGGCGTAAGATACTACCTCATCCTAGGGAAGGTCGCCTCACCGATACACCTACTCAATCTCAGACTTTCAAATCTAGCGATACAGATACCGAAGCAGGAGCAACGTCAGTAACTAGTTCGGATAACTCGAATCTACGCATGCTAAAGCATACCTCGAGGAGGATTGGCGCTCCCCTACCTCCTCCAACTCCACCGGCACACTCGAGACAATCATCTAGCACCAGCAGTGTCTTTGTGGCTCCCGCGCCAATCGTTGACGTCGCGTCTGAAAAAGATTCCGCTGTAGAATCAGAACCAAGCACACCAACAATTCGGCAAAGTCCACCTACTCCGGATGTAACACCTCCGCGCGCACTGCCACCATTGGCATTTCGTCCCGCAAACTCTCGATATCCTTCTTCGCGGTCAGATTCTTTCCGAACAGCTCGAGAATACTCCTCAGATGAGGCATCTGAGGATGGAAGTTCAACAGTTAGACCACGAATACCATCTGCGAAAACATCTGGAGCAGAAGTAAGTCGAATTCCGCGCAGGGATATCGGATTAGGCCTAAGTCTAGAATCTGACAATGAGGGCTCTGCCACACCAAAAGCAAAAAGGGAATTGTCACTACAGGAATTTAGCGCTTTTGATGGAGAATGGGGTTTCTCTACAGGAGATGTAAGCGAAGTGGAACGGGAATGGGATGATAATCTCATGAGGAATGTAACGGTTCGAAAACGCCGCGATATGGACATGAGCTTTGATGAGGAACGGACAAACGTTGAAGTGATGGAAGAAATTGTAATTTCACCGACAGAAGCGACAAATGTGGTTCGAGGATGGCCTTTACAGGAGAACTTTGAACATCATCAATTGGACAATGACAGCGCGGAACCGACCTTGAAGGGTGGTACATGGCCTAGGGTACGGAAAGACACTATTGATTCTCCAGCAATGTCAGACACAAGACGATTTTCTACCATGTCCAGTCGTTCGACGACTTCTACAGTCGTTGAAGCTTTTGTCGTCGATGCACCACCCTCGCGAATAAGAACTCTTCGCCACACCAAGAAGCAAATTGGTCTGAGAGATTTCAACTCAAACGAATCTACTGTAAGCTCCGCACCACCATCCGAGAAGTCAAGTGAACAACAGCATCGTTTAGTGCATAGAGCCGAACGAATCCTTGAAAAACATAATGGAAGCATAAGATCCAATACTACTCCGAGCGTCACTTCCAGTCACAAATCGCGCCGGAAGATTATACGCGAGGGTGGAGTGCCTGTCGTGGTAATCCCAGATCGCGTATCATCTGCGACGTCTTCCAGACCTCCATCTTTGCGATCGACAAGTAGTCGGAAGACTAAGAGGAGTAATTCCTTCCAGTCAGCTCCATTATCACAATCCTCGAAAACGAATGAGCCTGGTTACTTCGATATCCTCCCTCCTACCATGAAACGCACAATGTCAGACTCAGCAGGGTCAAGCAACTCTGTACATACCATCGATTATCCTCCAAGTATCCCGACCCGAAGATCTTCACTTTCTGCCCCAACAAGTCGTAATACTTCAAGAGCAGGTTCACTAACTGCGGAGAGTCTCAAAGCTCACAGTATGCTTCAGGAAAGGCAGTCCTTGAACTCCGAGCCAGTTGTAATGTCCAGACCAGTGAGTTCAGAAAAGGAGATTGAACCACGAGATACTCGTTCAAGCATAGATCATAATCGATTGAGTATTGATAATCAAGACGAAGGGCAATCTCATGTCAGAAGGTCTACGCAAGCTACACCATTTTCACAAGGATCATGTGATACAGCAGGAACTACAGCAACAACCGCTGAAATTTCCCAGGCTATGGCAGTATCGATGGTTCCACATCAAAATAAGTCATGGACAGTCATACATCGGGAAAGTGGGCCATTGCCTCCTACGTTGAGACGATTGATTGCACAGCCAACTATTGAGGTTAATGGTGAGACTACCGATGAGCCTGTTATCCCCCCTCAGAATCCACATACCATGGATGGAGTTGATTCGCCGTTGCGCAATCCTCGTACTCCACCTGGACCTCCTGTGATCAAATTCATCCCTCCAACTCCATCTGACATGTCACCAGGAGCAGAGGAACAACGTCAACTAGGCTTTGGCTTTGATCCTCGATTAGACGAAGATTATGATGATCGGCCTTCATCGTCAGATAGACTCAAACGTAACTTCTCCTTTCGCCGTGCTTTTGGCAACCATCGTTATTCGGAGGCTATAATAGCAGATGCAGGTTTGTTAAAACGTAAATTTTCAATAAGCGGTCGTCGCAAGGATACTTCAACTCAAACATCGAAGCCAGAGGCAAATCCTTCCACACACTTTCCATCAGTCCTTGATCAACCTGCTGATGATAGTAAGTTGCATCCATTCTGGAGGCCGGCAAACTTCTGGGATGACCTGGAAGAAAACGATAACGACTCAGATGATGACGAAGAAGATTACTTTCCCGAGTATCATCGCCCTGGAAATAGGCGTTCAATTCCAAAGCGTGGCCTAAGTGGGAAACTAAAGCGCACATTTGCGATTCTTCCATTATCTTACGGTAACGATGATTATGATCAAGGTCCGCTGGATCGAAAGACCATGCGAAGGTCTCCTAGTGGCAATGCTTTGAGAGTTGTGAAACAGAGAAGCAATAATACATTGAGGCGAGAAGCAGATCAAAGAATTCTTCGCGAGGCAAGACCCGGAGAGTTTGGACATGGATTCAAAGACGGAAATGGAGGTCGCGTTCGCACAATTCCTGGACTAGGTTTGAGAATTGAGTATGTGGGTTTGAGAGGACTAGGGAAAAAACTCAGTGAAAGGAGAAAAGAGCAAAGACATGCAAAGTTGCGAGCCACTATCCGTGGACCTTGGGAATTGAGGAATGGAGTTGATGAGGTTTTAGAGTCAAGAAGTGCAGACTCTAAAAATGTCATTTGAAGGACGAGGAAACGTTTACGATTTGAGGATGGACATACCCGGGATGAATGAATGATTTTAAGAATTTCCGCCAACAAAAAAAAAAACCGACACATCGGGACGATTTCTGCACATGATGGGATCACCATCACCTTTCGGATGGAAAGCAACAAAATTACGACTGATACATGTATTATGAGGGAGAGAAATAATGTTTTCTCTGATTTTCCATTTGGTTTGCTTTTCTGCATGTACTTTTCTGTTGATGCTACTTTTCCACTGCTTTTTTCTCACGTATTTCTTTTCGACGGCGTTGCATCAAGCAGGCTTGGATGTTTCGTCAATCATTCCATTCATCATGAATCACGTGGCTATAGAATGGATAAATGTATGGATGATGGATAATTGATGTTTCAGGATTGAATGGGTCATTGATTGGACGACTGATGATGAATGAATTTCAGGTTCTTTTCGACTTTTCCTCAAAGTCAAAGTTTCCTGATCGAATTACGCTAACGCTTACGCTTACGCTTATGGCTTGGTTATGTCTTATTTTCATTTTAATTATGATGGTGTAGTTTCCCGGTTTGACGCCTGTCAGTTGCATGGCAGGTGCAACGTGGTTGAAGTTATGGTGTTGTGTTTAGGTCCACTGACTGCAATCTGTGTGAGCTGGCGGGCACCTTGCAGTAGCTTGGGCGTGGAGATAAAAACTTTGAACAGCTCAAAAACAATTGCCTGGCACATATGAGTGAGTATCTAGGTTGATAGGTTGGAGGAGATTCGGCCGAGATGTGTGATGAGGGATACAAGAGAGCTTATGCAGAAAAATATTGAAAATTAAAATTCCTAGATGAGGATACGAAATGAAATGAAAATATGATACGATATGATATGATACGACTTTAAACTAAATTTTAAATGAACCTTGAAATTATTTTCACCATGTGTCGGATTAAAATCCAAAAGATATGAGGCTTAAAAATACTCCTCCAACGAAATACCAAGGAAAGAATAAGCACTAGCGGCCGCACTCCGCAAAACTGTTTCTCCACCTCTTTCGATAAAAAAATTATTTTGGAAAATCTTTACACCAGTCGACAAACGACAAGCCATTACAAAACAACATACTTGGAGGAGAAGGTCCACGCATGAATACAATTCCAATCCGTTGCAGCGCGTATTTTATCGGACACAGTGTCCAACGTCGATTGTTTGTAAACTTCTTTTCTCGAGGATCGAATTGAATACTTGGTTCCAGGACGAAGGATCCTCCATCACTTAGCGGAAGCACAAGAATAATATCCCAAGAAGCAGCAAAAGAATAAAGGCAAGCAGGCAAGATGGTGCAAGGTGCTCTCAAATCAACTAAAAGCGCTTTGGCGGGTGGGAATAGAGCGAATGGGGTGGGGAAAAAAGCGGCGTTGGGACCGAAGAAGGGGCAGAGGGTTATTAAGGCTAAGAGGGAGGGGTTGAGGAGGAGTGAGGTTTTGAGGAAGGTGAGTGATTTTGAGGGTGTTTTTTTCGTCCTCGTGTGCAGGGAATGGGGATGAGGATGCTGTGGATGGGAGAAGAGGAAGGGAAGATTGGAGGGTGGAGGGTGGGGAAGAAATATGATGACGCACTTACATATGCATGGCTTTCCTAGTGGCTTCCTCGAAAGAGTTGAGGCTTCTTTGACGAGTACAAGTACCTGTCTGATTTCGGATTTGTTGCTTTTTTGATTGAGTGAGGAGATGAAGCGCGAGTTGAAATGATGAACACAAGAGTCTTTGCTAATAAAATCTTTGAATAGAAACACTCAGCAGGCTTAACAGCTATGACGGAAAAAACACTGGGTGCGAAAGCGGGACATTTGGAGTTATTGGGGGTAGGGAAAAAGAGTAAAGCAAAGGATGGAAAGGGTGTAGAGACCAAGGGGAAGGGAAATGCGGGTGCGACGGTTCATGGTGGGCAGAAAGGTGGAACGAGGAAATTTGGTTAAAGTGATGTTGTTAAGTTGAGGGTGATGGAAAAAGAAGATAGTGGACGCTGACTTCTTTTAATCAATACTGGACTGGATGGAGTTTGGTTGGTGTTCACTTACGATATGACTGGCTGGTTGGCGTTGATGGATATGAATAAAGTTAGGGATAGGGATATGGGGATGGGATTAATAAGTTAAAATCATAAGGTTCATCTACCGAATGATGGCTGAGAGAGACATTAGAGATAAATCATAAATGCATATATACAACACAATACTAAATAATATTACCCTTCAAATTTTCACTGACCAGCCATACTTTTCCTGGATGTACCGCCGGTCATTATGACTGGATGAATAATTCCATGATGCTACATTCCAATATAGTAGTTTTCAGCGAAGACGCAGCTCGTCTATCCGGTGGTGACCTTGAGAGCCTCAAATTCATCAACCCCGCATTTTCCAAATATAATAAAATACAAGTATGTATGTACTTTGATTTTTATAAAAGAAACACATTTCTTACGATATTGTTTTTCCTTTTTTTTTCTTTTCTTTTTTTTTCTATTAATGAAGTTATTAAACAACAACAACGACGTTGGAGTTGGAGTTGGAGTTGGAATTGGAGTTGGGCAGTGTTTTGTGATTCTTCTGGTGAAGAATCATCAGTCGGGAGAATTAGCGAAAATCTATTATTAGACTGAGAGAAGAAAAAAAGGGGCTTGAATTTTTGAGGATTTTTGGTGTAGGAATATCATTGTGGTTATGGTTATGGTGGAGCAAGTTGTATATTGGCTGGCTATTGATGGGGGTAATTGCAAATGAAGGGGGTGATTAATTATCCCTAGGTTAATTGTGTGATAATTACGTCATGGATTTCGAGAATAGCAACACTGCTGCAAATATAGAACGGCGATGCTCTGGCACTGATACTTCTTCTTTGAGAATGGAGCTCATCATTATAAAGAGCTGGTGACTCGGAAGATTGTAAGTCTGTTATATATTGATTGTGGTAAAGCTTAATATTAAGTCGGGCTTTTCAAAGTATGGCGATATATTATACAGCTAGCTAGCTGGTAGATTGTATATAGTATGGTGCAGTTCCTGATTTTTGTAATCTTGGAATTTAAAGATGAGATATATGGAACTTTGATATATTGATATATTGTGGAGATAGAAGGTTGTAGTTGGAGTTTTAAATTGAGTAAGTAAGTAAGAGGTCTTGAAATTATCGAGGATCTGAGAGCTTGAAAATGGGGTAATTAGATGTTGATGTTGATGTTGATGTGAGGAATCCAGGAGCTAGGAACGATTTTGTTATAGAAAGCTGGTGTAACAAAAGATGTTGCTCTGATCAAATTAGTCTTGCAGTATGGACCAACATCAAGCTGGAGCTTGGCGATATCCTACCTACGTCTATTAATTCTGACGGTCGAAGAATCAGTTGTTGTAACAGGTCCCAGAAGAATTAGTCCACCTGTACCGAAAAAACTTGTCTAAATTTTATATTTGTATTTTCTTTAAGATTATAGTGATAGGTTTACTTTTTCGAACTTCAAGATTAAAAGATATTTGATTTATCAATATAAGATTTCAATCTCATCTTCAAATCAGATATTAATTAATAATATAATAAATATATATAAAATTTTATAATAAATAAAATAAATAATAAATAAAAATTTAATTTAAGAATTCCAAATTTTGTTGATATTAACTCTAACTTTTTCTTTATTTTGTTTGATAATATTCTATTTTGATAAATAGATTATAGATAGAATAGATTGAAATATCATTTCAATTACAATTAGTTATAAATTATTTTAAGCGCTATAATATTGATTTAATAATCTAGATTGAAATACTGTGATTACAATTGTGAGTTGGCGCCGATGAAAAGTGTTCTGCGTCGTTCCTTGTATGAGAAGTTATCTTCTGCATTATTGTCACCTGCTTTTACATATACAACAGTGAATGTTCCAAAATCTAGTTTGGAAGCTAGAAATTTGATTTCGGCCGAGGAATTGTCTAAAGATTCTCCAGATTTGATGTTTGCGGGGGAAGAATTGATTGAGAAGCAGATAGACTAGCTATTAGATTTTTCATTGCATATTCTACTAGGTCCAGAGAAAAATGCATCTTCTATATTCATTCGACAGCATCTAGGTAACAAAATTGCCTCACAAAAAATGATACAAGGAAGTGTTGTCGATCATTTGGTTCGAGGGTATTTGCCACGAAAAAGATGCCAGGAGGCCGAGGGAGTTACACGATCTATCCAGCTTGGACAATCACTTGGCCAATATCTCAATCCGAATTTCGAAACTAAGCTAGGAAATGCTAGTGAGCAAGTCACATATTGATCTACTAGCAATGACACGCAAAATTTATTAGCGGTTACAGATAGAGAATTGAGCGAATGTGCATTTAAGCATATAGAATAGGATATACCGAGAGGTAATGGGTTGCCAGACAAAACGAGACGTTACAGAGTATCTCACAATTTAACCAGGTTACCGATGTTCTTGAACCCACGCAGAAGCAACAAGCAAAAGTCGCAGATTTTCGAGTCTTACAGGCAGGCAAACAAGGAAAAAATTTGATGATTTTCACATTCGTCACGGTCATGTTTGTATATCTTCGCTCCTATGCATCAATAATTCCTTCGCTAAAGAAGAATTATTAAGCTTCCTTTGTCATTTATGGCCGTCTTCTTTACTATCAATATGGACAAAACTTCCCTGAGATAAAAATCGGAAGGTACCGATGAATTATGTGCTCAAATGCATGTGTGTAAGGACTTGGTTCGAAGTATTTAATAAGTAAAAGAAGGGGAGGATATAGTAAGATTACTAAGTTTTTATAATAAAGACTATCTCACTGGTCACTTCTTTACTTATGACAATCCTATCCTTTAATCAAGATAAGATATCGAAACTTTTTGAAAAATGGAGGGGATCTTGATATAGAAAATGGCTTTTTAAGTTGCTTAAACATAGATCATATACATGGGAAGAAGTCGTTGATGCACGGCACTTGGGTGCAGGATTAAAAATGGGAGGACTTACAAACACCGGTCACAACTTAAATTTGTTCGAGTCGGGGGAGATTCTTTTTTCTAAAATAGTGGACCAGTTTCCCAAAGTGTTAGATAGGTCAGAATGATTCCATAATATTCGCGAACGTTAACGAACCCAAAAGTAAGAGGAATGATCGCCAAAACTCGTGTTCAAGGGATGAAACAAGAGATGTAGATACTGCAAGATGTAAGTAGAGCAGTGAGAATTAATACATTACAAGTCTCCCATTCTGGTTCTGGGAAATAGCTTTATAATATTTGTATTTTGAAGTCAAAGCTGGCAAATGCATTAGGAACAGCGGACCTAGCATGTCAAGTGGAAACGTTATGAGTTTTCAAGCCAGTATCGCACTTGTTAGTTTAAGCTCTTTGTTAATTCAATTTTAGATATGTGTCATAAGCATAATTGGTGGGATTCATATCTTAATGCAAAAGATACCTGGTTTACAGCTTCGCCAAATTATTTGGAGGGTTGTTTCAAGTGCTTGAGGAGGTAGTATAGGTATGTTATGCACACGATTTTGAGACTTGAACCGTGGAACAAGTAACGAATAGAGCAGTTGATTGATATCTCTACGGAATAAGCTATGATAGTACAGATAGCATGTCCCTTGTGATGGCATCCGGGATTGGATCCTGCGCCTCAGCATCTACATCTCCTCTCCCTAATTGCCCAGTGCTTCCAAAGTATTACAATCTAGTGTGACTGAATGCGATTCGATGATCTTTTGAACGAAGATTATTCGCCGGTTTACCAGAAAAATATGGTTATGATGAAGGTGAGTGATTGTTCGTCCGACCCAAGTTATAGCGTCGCTGGGCTTGAGATGGACCATTCTTCGTACGCATTTTGGGGTACAGTGGAATCGATGAATCGCTACTATTATTTGACGCCGAAATGCAAGGCCATGTAGCTGTTGGTGGAGTAGCTTGTCTAGGTGGCGCTCTTGGTGCAACATCAGAAGTATAATTGCCAGCAGGTAAGCCCAATCTGTCCATAAGTCTATGATAGGAAGACTCATCCAGTCTGTAAGCCATAGCTTGAGCATTATCACCCCTAAAAGCTTTGAACCGATCTAGTTTCTGGGTATAAACATGTGGTAGGCGTAGGTAGGAATGCTCTTCCAATCCGAGAATTCCATGGCAAATTTCCTTGGGCGCCGCATTGATTGTCCCTGCTTCCCATTGATTAGGAACTCGAAGCCAGTATCGGGAACGATATTTTTTAGGGTGATGTATCTCGGGTTCATTTATCTCGGAGTTACATTTTTCTAGGTCCTTTTTCGTAGGAAAATAGTGTCCGACTGGAAAGTATTCAGTACCGCTTTTGTCATTCTTGATTTTTGTACCGGTCATCTGTTTAAAAAGTCAATTGACAGCCTGCACATGGTGCCACTAATTTAAATACTTGGACATAGGAAATATCATTTCCCTTAATTTGGATGACAGTAATGGGATGATCTTGGCCCTTTGTCGTTAATTTGAAGCCATCGGGACAGTCCAGTTCTCGATTAATTTTCCGCCCTCGGTCCATCAGCGATCTCCATTGACACGGTACACCGGTAAGGATGGGACCAACAATGGGAGGTCCGCTTCGAGTGCGTGGGGCGTCGACCTCACGACGCGGTCGAAGGATACAGCCTACCCCAATATCCTGAGGTTGTAACTCCATAGCCATAGGGATGTGAAAATCGCGACACCTTGATAAGAAAGTTTGGGAGTAAAATAAAAGCTGTGAGATCGAAATGAAGTTAACATGCTGAAGCGCAGCTTTCGAGCTTCTCTTATACTTCATTATCTTCCATCCGCGTCCATCTTGGTGAATCAATAGTAAGATAGTCTCATAAGAACTACAATAGTTAAACTTATATGTATCGTGCTAGAAGCGCTTTCCATATACTCGAACATACGTTGAAACGCAGCATTTTGAAAGACCTCCTTTCGCTTGAGGTTAAGATCCACCACAACTGCACCAAGTCTGAATATACGAAAGAAGATAAGTAGAATTGTGTGAAGTAAGCGATAGTGAAGACATCATTCCAATGCAATATCCAAGGTGCATGACACTTGCTTAGTCGGCCGATTGGAAGTCATGATCATAGCTTGGTCAGACAAATCCATCAAATAATATGCTCAATACAATGGATTTGATAAATAAGTCTCGCCACACTTGTGCTTTTGCTCTATCCCGAGTAATCACTTCGCCGTGCTGAGCCAGGGTTTAAAACAGCCCACTTAGCATCTCAAAAGCCGAAATGAACCAAGCTCAGAAAGTCTTATCAATCATTAATCAAGAACTTCCAACGGCTTTCTTGCAGTATTTAGAATCTTTCATCGATGTCTCGACCTTCGACTCTTCCTGAAAGATAGAACAATTTGGAAAGTTGTTTCCAGCCATGGAAGTCGCGAGAGAAAGTGTGGAACTTCAAGCAGCAAGGTAAGAGCCTAAATTTAGCCGATTACCAATCATGACCTCAGCCAACCAGAGGAACCAGCGATTCTGTACATGTGGATTAAACTCCAACCAGAAAAACAAACGCCAAGATCGTTAACTTGATCAAAAAAATATTACTGTTTCACATCCCATGGGCAATTCATAACAATAAACTCCTTAGGTTGATATGCTTCAAGCGAAAATACTAACTTTTCACACGACTGTAATCAACAGCTGCAAAGCAACCAAGTCAAACTGCCGGCATGGCAGACCACCAAAACTCGGCACTTCAAAGCCCGCATGAAGTCTACGAAATTCCTCTTCGACCAGTCAAATTTCCTTTTATGCTCCCCCCTCATGCACCAAATTTTTCCGATCAGGGATGGTCAACCTTATCTTTTTCCTCCACGGAGTCCATTCACGTTTCATCTCAAAAGCTGCTTCAAGCCAGTAGATCTTTCTTTGATCTTCCGCCTGAGTATAAATCCCAGTTTCTCACCGGAAAGGGTACTGAAGAAGGATGGAATCGTGTGAAGGGCGAGAAGGAATTCATCACTCTGCGTGAAATTAGTACAACACCTCCCGACTTACTAGATGCAGCGAAAGAGTTCTGGGAAATTACTGGGGATGTCTTGAATAAGATATTGGGAGAAATTGCTAGTAGTTTGGGGATGAAGAAAGAGTTATTGGTGAAGTATTCTGAGCCATGTAGTAAACTTCAGGATGAGAGAACGGCGACTATGATTAGATTATTCAGGTATGAGGGTGATGAGATAGAGGGGAAAGTGGTTTCTGAGCGTATGTTATCATTGTTCTGTTCAAAACGAGCAATCGTAAAGATACTAATTTTACCAGCACACAGAGATCTTGGCCTCTTGAGTCTGTCAATTAGTGACTCTCCGGGTCTCGAGGTTTTGGATGTGCAAAGCAAAATATCGTTCCCTATTGAACAATCGTATGAGGGAATACCTGCCGGAACTTTACTTGTGGGGAGGGAGTTAGAGTTCTTGAGTAATGGCAGATATCATGCTGGTGGACATTCGGTTCGTATGTATTCAAGAACTGTTACGAGAAACGATCCAGCTGGGAAGGAGAACGAAAATGCACAGGAGACGAAGCCCAAAAAATACTACAGGTACTCGATAGTTTTTGTATTGCGAGGTCATGAGGACGTGGGAATTGATACGGATGAATTGAGAACACCGATTACAGGACGATGGAAGAAACCGATGAAGGGGTTGACCATGGAGAATCTATATAGGCGCTTCATGAGTAAGCATGTCAATATCAATGCGGAGATAGAGGAGAGGCAAGATCAGAGAAAGAAGTTACATGAGAAATTAAAGGGTAGAAAAGGAGAGTAAAATGATGGTCATGATGTGAGTAATGAAAGCATGGCTCGATCTAGAGCAACGAACTGCAGATAGTCGAAGATTAGCTACAATATTTAAGCCTGCTAACATAGCGCTGAAGTTATTAGAACATTAGACTTCACACTTGAGATGAATCAGCATACCATAGCAAGTCTACAGCTCTACTTCTCAATCATGTTTTCTCAGCCTCCAAATTGTGAACCCAACTGCAAGATAAACTGGGATTTGAGTTGTAATAACGTCTTGGCAATGAGTCTTTTCTGTTGTATTACAGTCCGACTAAACAGTCGCACCTTTGAACATCATTTTCTAGCAGCCAAGTAAGGTCAACCGGGGAGACACAAGAGCCTATGCAACCATCATGTTCTTTAGAACCAAGAATGATGGAGAGTGACGGGGAGGGCGGACAAGTTTCTATGCCCAGTCCAGTCGTGACTCGTATTAAACGAATGACATTAGATTTTAAGAGAGCCTCGGAAGGTATTGGTGTTACTTGTCGTCGCATCTAGTATGTTGTTGAAGGTGGAAGTGGAAAAGATGTCGAATTGGGGCTATTGGTATGTGGCCCCAATGATATTAACTTGATTGATGTCATGTGCAAAGTGCGTTCGTCACCGTAATTGACTATTTCTGACATTGCTATCATTCTGTTGGAGGTTCAGAATTGAAGTTCATAGTTGCAGACGGAGGTGATGAAGGATGATTAAGCAACCCCGCATTTCACTTGGCTTGTACTTCCCCGGATTTTCCCAACGAGAGCAATCCACAGCTTTGTATTACAGCAGTATTTCCGAAATATGTAACAACTTATTTTCTAGCTCACAAGGCTAGTAACTGACCGAGGTTGTACTCTTCATACACATACCCGCCATTGTCAATTTAATCATGCAAAGAAAGTTGCTTCTTTCTTTCCCTCATTACACCGCAATCCAAACACATTTCACGAGTATCGGAGAATTAAGGACCACAATGGTGAGCAATTCTAATGAGATTCCTCAATCTCTCCCAGTTGTTGTTAACGTGAATGTCATCAATGTTTAGTCTGACATGAATCAACCAATAGTTGAATTCCCTGCAAGAGTTAGTGATCGCATTCAACTCGGACAAGGGACAACTTTTTTGCCCGGAAAGAAGGATCCATCAGTACAACATCTCATCAACCACGTCCTCGAACATGGCTATGTGATTCTACCAAAAATATTCACTCCCGAACAAGTAGAGTTAGCAAACTCCGAAGTGGCACGACTCGAAACAATTGAAGCTGGACCGGCTGCACTTGCTGGTCGAAATAGCTTCGAGGGCTTCAAGACCGGAAGAGTATATGCTCTCGCGGACAAATCTAGAGCTTTTGACCACTTTCCGATACATCCCACTATCTTGGCGTTAAATGACTATTTCCTTCAACCGAATTATTTACTTAACAGTCTGCATACTGTGGTGATATATCCTGGTCAGACTGCACAATCTATACATTGTGATGATGGGTTGATCGCACTGCCAAGACCAAGGCCACTTATAGGTGTTGTATGTTGTACCTGGGCTTTGTGCTGTATTCTTATGGACGGGAAAGAGAGCTCACAACCTGAGTAGGGTACCATGGTCTCGTTCGATGATTTTACTGCCGAGAACGGTGCAACTACTGTCATTCCCAGGTCGCATTTATGGTCGGACGATCGCATACCAACACGAGAAGAAATGATTCCGGCCATAATGCCAGCAGGCAGCATGGTTTACTTTCTTAATACTCTGTGGCATTCAGGTGGCGCGAATACTTCAAATAAGCCTCGACGCAGTATTACTGTTCAGTATTGTCAACCTTGGATAAGAACATATGAGAATATGACAATTGCGATGGGTTGGGATGATTTGGATGAAGTTCCAGAGAGACTTTTGAGACTGATGGGATTCTCTACTCATGATTTCATGGGCTATGTAGATGGCCGTTCACCGCGAGCTGGTGTGGAAATGCGAAAGAAGAGAATGATCGAGCGGGCTTTGAAAAAACGAGATGAACAACGTAGCTCGAAACTCTAGTGGGTCATTGAAAGACAGTTTGGACGTTGTGACATGATCTATTGATATTTACGCGTATTGCTCTGTTTCTCCTGTTCTAGTTTAGTAGTGCGTGCGATTTAGCCTTCATAGATATACATCCAGCTTTTTGCAATGATATAATTCTCTTTCAGTTCAACATTCAGTTTGCGGCTCTTTTTACAGTTCTTTCTCTTTAATTTCCATGTAATCTTATCTGTAGCTTCTATATGTAACATTCGAAAAGAAGCAATGCATAATCTTGCCAACGACACTGGAAAATAAACACGATTTCAAGATGAATTATATTTTTGGCCATCACATAATCTTACAATGCCTTCGACTCAGCATTGAACCTCCCAATAGAAATACTGCCTCGTATATCTAGGATCTTTCCATCTTACACCTGGAGCAATCATCACGGTACCTAAACATGCTGCTCTGCTATGAAATAGATTGCAATATCCTGATTCACCCACATCAATGACCTTTCATTTAGTTACAGTATTTCAACCTTTTTCTGTACTGTTGCTCCTATATCCTATACGATATTGATATTGATATTCAGCAGGCATAAATTCAACGATTTCAACGATGCGTGCTCGCTGCGTTTGCTGTAAGTAGATGATGAGATCATTGTTTGAGAATATAATATACAATCTTACAATTATGTCTTTATTTTGTAAGCTTTACTCGTAATCGAAATTTCCAGATACTTGTAAAACTACGGAGTAGTAGGTATTTGAGAAACGTAAGCTTACCTGGAGTTTGACTAAAATGAAGCAAGTGCAAAGTTCGGAATTTCCGACCCCTCATTTACCCCGCATTCAGCTCTTCGGACATCCGATCTGATATGATAATGAACTTGTTTAAGACAACTCTTTCGAACAAGCTTCGATACAATAAAAGTCTTCCAGTATTCATCGTTACTTAGTATTCTCTAAGAAGACACTTAGCAAGCTAGGCAATCAATTAGACATTGATAAACTCCAACCACCACCCAAAGACAAACCAAAATGACAACTCCACAACGAGAAACCCTTGCAAATGGCCTCCCAAATATCCAACGTCTCATCACAACCACCGACCCAAACGGCAAAGCCATCCTTGAATCCAGCATCTCCCCAGACCCCATCTGGCAGCCCATCCAAAACAACGACATGACCTTCTTCCTCGCCTACACAACCCACCAATTCCCCGCCTCCCTCTCCCAAAACTCCACCTCAGCAACCCCTATCGACATAGCCTCCTACACGAACGATCTCTCTAACCCACCTGGCCTCTCCATCTCCACGGGCACAGTCGTGCGTTTTGTGGATTTTAAACCTGGATTTGAATGTCCGATGCATCAGACGGTGAGTTTGGATTATGGTGTGGTGTTGGAGGGGACGATTGAGTTGGTGTTGGATTCGGGGGAGAAGAGGGTGATGCGGAGGGGGGATCTTTGTGTGCAGAGGGCTACGAATCATTTGTGGAGGAATGTTACCGAGGGGGAGGGGTGGGCGAGGATGATGTTTGTTTTGACGGCGGTGGAGAGGGGCGTGGGGATTGAGGAGGCGGGGGTTGAGGATATGGATGGGTTGAGGAGGAGTGAGTAGGGGCTTTGTGATGTTGGGGTTGGGTTGGAGGACAAAGGATATTAGTAGAGTTCTAGTTAAAGCGATTCGTTATCTTTCATCGATAGTTGGCGAAGCAGTTTATCCATAGGTACCTAATCACAGACTAGACTGGCGTCTAGCTTACAATAGACGAAAGATCCAATTGCACAATATAGTCCCAGTTATCGCAAATTCATTTATTTCAATTAGTCTTGAAAAGAAAAAAATCATCGAGGCCCCATGTCTCCGAAAGCCAAAACTGCCCATGCGTATGAATCCCAAGATCCTATCACATGCTCCTTCACCTCCAGAACCTAAGCAGCAGCTCTCCTCTCCTTCCCACTAATCAAATAAGCACCGGCCCTAACATCCAACAACGGATCCCCACTAACATCTATACCCTCGACCCTAGGAATCGGATCAAAAATTACATGTTTCTGCTCCTTCTCATTTTCCGCCAACAAACCCTCCACCTTAATCGTTCCCAACTCCACAGTCTTCCTCTCCTCAGCCCAATGCTCCGTCGCATCATCCGTCACATCTCCCTCCTCGGCAATCTGCACCACCAATTTAAATTCCGCCGCTCCCTTCTCCAACCTCGCTGTCACCTCCTCGGTGAGATAATTCTCCCCAAAACTCTTCTTCTGCTCTTCACTGGCTATCTCTACCCCCTCTACAGGAACAATCCTATACCTCACAAACTTAGCACTTCCATCCTGCGCAATAAACCTAAAAGCATTAACACTCCAATAAGTTTCCCTGACCCAACTCGTAGGCGCGGGTTTGGGCGCTGTGACAAAAGCTAGCGCTTTAGGATGAGCTGCTAGGAAAGTTTCGATGGGTTTCGGACTTGCGACGTCTTCGCCGCTACCAGCTGCTGCCTTGAGGAATTCGAGGAATTCTTCCCCTGTGCGTGTGGGGAAGAAGGGCGTAGAGTGTGCGACGATGTCGGTGTGTTTGTGTTTTTCGGCGTCGAGGATGAAGCGGATCGCTATGCCGCGGGGATCGGCGTGCGCGTCGAAATCGGGGATTCTGGGGATGCCGGTGGAGTTGGAAAAGCGGATCCAGATGGGCGTGGAGGGCTGGTTGAAGTGTGGGGCCGTGGAGAGTGTGCTGGCTGCGGGGAGGGGGATGAAAGTTCCGGTTAGGAGGAGGCCTTTTGCGTGCGCTGAGGAGGTTGTTAGATTTTTGATGGGGTTTTGAGGCATGGTTGAAAAGGAGAATATTTACCAGGACGTTTTCCGCCGTGTTTGCCAAACATAGATTGTAATTGATGGACTAAACCTTCACTAGTTTTAACAACTGCGGGATCGGTTGGGAGAGGCATGATTGCGAATTGTTACTCTGTAGATTGTATTTAGAAGTATTTGAGTAAACTGATCTGGATTAAATTCTCAAAACGAAGAAGAAAAATGAAGGATAAAGTTCACATTGAAGAGAACAAAGGATACCTAGCGAACTTTATACGTTTGCAAGCAGAGAAAAGACGACATCACGCTCGCAAAAGGTGAATCCCTTTGAGCATTCACTCTCAGATATCACGCTATCAGGGATTATAAACCTACCCCTCATATCCAGGACATCTTTCTCTCTTCTTATTGGACGATGTTGTACCATTGAGGATGATTGTTTATCAAGTCGCTCTCAATGGTCCATATGTTGTCTAACGGTTGGATAATGAACCAATCAGGAATCATTAGTCAGCTGGCATGCGACATGCTGATTAGTCAATGAAAAAGTGGCTGCTTACTGCATGCACCCACCTTTACATACGTACGCGGGTCCGGTCGGTCACGCTAAGCTTGCACGGAATGGAAAAGTTATCGAATGCTCGAGTTATCATGGATGGAGAGTGGATTATTCGTTATCTAAGATGCCATTTCGTGTGTTGATGTTAACATTTCCCATCGATATCCCATCACTTTAATATGCCAGGTTCCGAATATCCGACTCGCGTGATTTTAAGGGTCCACGCTATTCTAGGTACGCCTGCAGAAGTTCATCGCCCAGAACATTTAGTATTCTGGTAGTGCAATGCCGGTATTTCCACTTGCGCTCGCGATCCCATAACTCTGGCGTCAACTCGGCGTCATTACGGCGTCAATGTCAGTGAAAATAAAAGCATATAGTTGGCCTCCTATCACATAGTTGCGACTGGACAGCCTGAGAGCAAAGACGATGTTTTGGTATTAGGTTTGTAAATCTCTCCATTTTACCCGCCATAACCACCGCTCCAGGACCTTCAAATATTGAAGCCTTTCCTGTTGATATTGTGGTTATTGACTGGTAGCCGCGAGGAATCTCTATAACTGCTCCTGCGACCCATTGATCGATGGAAAAGTCGTAGGCGCTAGTCTTGTTTGCGGTGTCACCACTGGTAACAACTGCTTTCCCGTCAAACTTTGAAGACATCCCGGGACAGAACATATCGTGCTGAGTATTAGAGACGTTGATCGATGAGGTAGCGGTAGTTGTAAGGTTAATTATCTACGGCTGAAATGGCGTAGCCATGCAATCCTACTTGGTCTGCGATGGGGCTGTTTGCTGCGAAAGTCCAAATATTTCCTGTGGAGTACTCGATAGATCCAGCAACAGGTACAGGTGGCATGTTAATGACAGGATCCCATACTCCCTGGCCTCTAATAGCAGTAGGAGCAAGCAAAAAAATCGAATTCTGCTATACTGGTCCATTGGCCACGTCTTCCAGCTTCAGAAGTAGCAATCAAATAGAAGTATCGAGCTTGTATTTTCAAACCCTACAGTCCTTTCCGTAGCACCGTATTGGAAAGTGGAAGCCGCAACAGTGGTCCATCTCTTATTTTCTGTCCTTACAGCCAATGAACATGCTCCATTGTTACCACAATGATTTCCATCCTGACACGGGAGATATGTAAACCCATTGAGAAGTTTCGAGGAGCCTGTATCAAGGTATATGGCGTGTGGTAACGGGACAGGCACAGAGCTATATTCACTATGCCAAAATGTACTAGAATTCCTATCAATGGCGTAAGAAGCCAGGTTAGTAGTAGCTTGAGAACCGGATACTTCGACAGGGAGATAATGGACCATAATGTGAGCATCTTACCGCTCGAATGGTACCGCATAATATTTCAGAGGGTTAGTCCCCTATCAGTTCTTAGTATGATCTACATTGGTACCATTGGAGATGGGTAATTGACTTACAATGAACTGCTCAAGTAAAACAGCCTGGTATGGAACTCCATGATCGTATCCTCCATCCTATAATACTAGAACGAACGAGCGGCCCAGAGAAATTGTTGCCCGGTTCTGTAATAGTCGTTTAGGAAGTTCAAAGAAGCCACATCAATGGTTGTTTCACAGCGGCCCATAGTTTGGGCAAGTGTTCCATTTATCGAATCGACAAGAAAGCTGATAACGAAAGATCTGTTTCAATGTAATGAAAATTTAATAACCGAGCTACTCGGAGATTCCTTCCACCTGCACCAAAATAGAGGAGTTCGAAGAGCTCGAAATGCGTCAGGAACAGTAGCACAATGGTACACTAGCCTATTTGACGATGGAACGTATAGCCTCCGCAATAAAATCTCTACATGAATATCCTGGAAGTGAACCAAGTGAGAAGAGACCGTGAGCACACATCTAAAGCGTAGTGGTTTCGTATATCCAATGGCCCTTGAGAGTGATTCTCTAGACAAGATAATATTTGTCTTCTTGGCCATGGATTATGGTAGAACAAAACGTGAAAACCATTTCTCCGAACGGAACAATTGCTTCAACCGAAGCTGGACAACTATCAAGTTGCCTACGTACTACTTCTATATTGGTCAGCTCCCCAAATATGCAAGGCCTTTTATACCCCTTAATTTGTTCTCGGGTGATATAGAAGTTATAAGTGATCACTGATCAATCAAGGTGAATGAATGACAGGTTGACGGAAGCTTCCCGGACATATTCTCATCATTTTTAAGATATTTGAGTGGTAACAATGGTAAAATTGAGGATTTCATGTTGTTTGATTGTTGTGTTGATAAGTCTTTGCGGGGTGAAGTCCACTGCGATGACACGCTAGCGCATTTTGTGATCACAGCATTTATTACTATCGATATTTTGTAACTTTATCACTTCAAGGTCTTCTTTTATACTCAAATACCAAATCACACATAAGGAATCATTTGTCAAAGAATGGCTCCATTGTACATAAGCAATAATTACCTTTTATCGCGAAGGAAATATGATACAGTATGATTCTCCTCGTTTATCATTATTATACACATCCACAGAACCAATGATTCTCATAAGTATCGGCTCAAAATAGAATCCCCTCAACACGACATAAGTTAGTTAGAGCATTATACTATGCAGTCACACTCGATTTGAATTGCTGTACGCTACGAATGCAATTTTCGTGGTCATTATAGATGCATAAGGTCCATCAATTCGATCCTTGATGGCAAAGAAGAAAGGGGAAGAAAGCAGAACCTTCCTCATTTAGAATTCGAAGAGACTGTCTAGTCAAAATGGACGTACGTACCTGCCACCCTGGGTATGCTGTACAACTAATTTGTTTATCGGCTTTCTTTTCAATTTCATCTCCTTTTCAAATAGTAGGGATCAGCTCTTCATATAATGAACCTGAAGTTTCAATCATAGCAGTCGCATCCTTCTTCATACTCTCTAGCCAACCAGTAAGGATAACAAAGCGCCATGATTTCAAGTTACTTTCACAGCGCAGCTGTGGCACTTCTTGTGAGTTTGACTCCTTCACTTGTTTTGACTTCACTAACTCATATTAGCTTGCAGCTTTTGTTGCTGCCTCTGATGATGCTCTTCAAGAGGGACTCATCATACCAGGAACTTGGACGTCTCAAGGTTGTTACGTGGACATTGGTCGGACATTGTTCGAGGGAGAATACATTGACAATGCAAATATGACTGATGAGTCATGCATCTCGTATTGTACTTCCAAAAATCTCAACTATGCCGGAACCGAATATTCTTCAGAATGTTGTATGTTAATTTTTTCTAGCTCTCAGAACATATAACACATCGATACTAAAAGTTCATTTAGATTGTGGTAATAGTCTTGCAGCTGGAGCTGGACCTGCGCCATCCTCAGATTGTAGCATGAAATGCTCTGGAAATGCTACTGAATTCTGCGGTAAGCTTGAACGTTTCACTGAGTCCTCTGTTTGTTACTACCTTGTTCTGTTCCTTGATCTCAAAAGCCATTTTTATCTTTCTCTCGTCTGCACTTATTCTGCAACCCAGGGCACTTATTTACTTGCCTCGGTGCCATCGATTTTTCCTTAATAGGCATACTGATTTCTCGACCATGCAGGCGGTCCAAATAGGTTGAATCTTTTCTGGAACGGAAATACCCCGCCTCAAACTAACCCTGGATCCGGACTTTGGAAGTTTTCTGGATGCTACACGTAAGTTCTTTGCCTAACTCATGACCACGATGCACTCTAATAATCGGTAGAGAAGGTCAAGGAGGCCGGCTTTTGATATCTCAAGCTACAGCTTCTCCCATGACGGTCGATGTATGTACGACAGCATGTCAAAAAGGAGGCTACTCATTAGCAGGGGTCGAATATGCGGATGAATGCTGTACGTGTATTCTGAAAGTTACCAAGTTGCCCGGTTTAATAAAAGCTTACAATGTCTTAGGGTGTGGAAATCAATTGTCTAATGGAGGAACTATTGCACCGGAGGGCATCAGTGGTTGCTCTGCATTATGTTCCGGCAACTCATCTGAATTTTGTGGTGGCACTAACAGACTTGATGTATACGACTTCAATAATACTGCCATTGTAACAGCGCCATTCACGACGACCACCGCCGGAACCACTCCTTCTGCCACTAGTTCTCCATCAATTCAACAAACAATTGGTGTATATAACTATTTCGGATGTCAGAGTGAAGCTACTAGTGCTCGAGCACTTGCTTCCAAAGCTTCTGATGCTAACAATATGACACTGGAGTCATGTGAAGCAAGCTGTATTGGCTACACATATTTTGGAACAGAATATGGACGAGAATGTTAGTTAACCTCCTGCTTTTATATTGGTATGAACTAATTGGAAATGTCTAGGCTATTGTGGAAACTCGTTCTCCGCTGGCTCTGTGTCAACCCCAAACACAGATTGCAATTTCCCCTGTGCAGGAAATAGTTCCGAATTCTGCGGGGCTGGTGGAAGGCTCACTGTCTATCAGCTTAATACTACTTTAAGCTCCACAGCGCCGCCTTCTACCCCATCCTCATCTGTGACAGATCTTCCTGCCGGATGGGTTTACAGTGGCTGCTGGATCGATGGAGCACAGGGCCGCATCCTTACATATCAGCAGCCAGATAATCAGAATCTCACCGTTGAGTCTTGCGTTGCGACTTGCTCCGGTCTCAGTTATAAGATCGCAGGCATGGAATATAGCTCGGAATGCTTTTGTGATAACTTTATCGAGAATGGGGGGGTTCTTGCCACGTCACCAGCTGATTGTAACATGCCATGCAGTGGCAACTCGAGCGAGAATTGTGGCGCTGCAAATAGACTGTCTGTCTACTCTCTTGGAACAGTACAAACTGCTCAACCAGCGTCTGTTCAGAAGAGGGATTTGCCCGGTGATTGGAACTATCAAGGATGCCTCGAGTCAGTTGCCTCGTAAGAATTGTTAGATTTCATGCAGGCTGATAGAGTAAACTTTCAGAGATAATATAGGAGGTATTAGGACTTTTCCGTATCAAATAATCAGTTCAAATAATACCGCAACGAATTGTCTTTCACAGTGTCAAAGATTCGGGTATAATGCAGCTGGCCTTGAGTATGGCTCTCAGTGCTGTAAGTCTTGATCATTCCTTCAAAAAATGTTGTACGTTGACAAGTGTGTTTAGATTGCGGGGATGTAGAAAATATTGTAACGGCTGGTGCATTATTGATTAGTGAATCTAACTGCCAGGTTGTCTGCTCAGGTAATTCCTCGGCCATATGCGGCGGAGATAGTCTTCTATCTTACTACTCCTGGAATGGCCCAGCTCTCTACAATTGGTCATTTCCAGTAGGAGCCAGCGCTGGCGAACACTCGTTGTTAATAGGTGGTGTGTGTATACCATTGATGACATCCCAAGTGATTACCGGCAAAGTGACATTCGTCGAGAAATTTGGGACGGGTGAGCCTAATTCAACAGGAGCATACGAGTTAGATCTTTCAGCCATCAATAATTTTACCCTAGCATGGAGACCCATGCATGTCAAAACTGATGTGTTTTGCTCTGCTGGACTTATTCTTCCAGATATTGCGGGAAGACAGATAGATATAGGAGGGGTGAGAACATATATTCTTTCCCATGGTTCACGAATCGTGGTACAACCATTGCATAGCTTGTGTTCCCGTGTCATCCTAATATCACAGTTCAGCTTGTCACACATTCATTTCCTTCCGTCATTTCCCTAGCTCAAATATATGATACTAATATCTTTGGGTCTTAGTGGTCAGCCGAATCAACCTATGGCGTACGGTTTTACTGGCCAGATGGATCTCCCGGAATCTGGGGCACAAATGATTGGCAAGAAAACGTCAACGAGGTACACCTTCTCGTCGCTCGGTGGTACCCCACGGCAATGATAATGGTTTGTACAACCATCTTAAGTTGCAGAATAATGTAAACTAAACAACCCCAAGGCAAACGGTTCTATCCTGATAATTGGCGGGGAAACTGGCAGCAATGCCCCTGCATCACCCAGCTTAGAGCTACTACCCCCGACAGGTGCACCAGTACTCAATTTGGACTTCCTCGCTCGTACTGACCCCAATAATTTATACCCATTCCTCGCCGTCATTCCTTCTGGGATCTTCGTCGCGTACTATAATGAAGCACGAATTCTAGACGAAGTCACATTCGAGACTATTAAGGTATTACCTAATATTCCTGGAGCGGTAAACGACCCGAATGGTGGACGGAACTATCCTCTTGAAGGAGCTATGGTTTTGCTACCTCAGTACTTCCCATATACGGATCCCCTGGGAGTACTTATTTGTGGAGGTTCCACACCTGGGGGTGGGTTTGCGATAGATAATTGTGTTTCCATGCAACCTGAAGCTAATAATGCTTCTTGGGTGATTGAGAGAATGGTGAGAATCTTGTTTTTGTTTTACTCCGCAAATGAATTATACTATTCTGTCTGATACATTCATTGGGGTCTTTTCAAAAGACAGCTGATTTTAATGAGCACAAAGATCACAATCAATATTTCCAATACTTTGGAATTTTAGATATTTTGGTTGTTTTGATATTGCAGTCGCTCACTAACGTATCATAGCCCTCGCGCCGTGTAATGCCATGTTTGGCTTCTCTTCCGGATGGTACAACACTTATCCTGAATGGTGCACATCATGGATTCGCAGGATTTGGACTCGGCTCAGACCCCAATTTCAACGCCGTCATGTACGATCCGCGCCTGCCTATAAATTCACGAATGATTGTAATGGCCAATACATCAGTTGCGCGTCTCTATCACTCCGAAACGATTCTTCTCCTCGATGGAAGGGTAATGGTATCCGGATCTGATCCGCAGGACAATGTCCATCCAGAGGAATACCGCGTCGAAGTCTTTACCCCTCCATATCTCCTTTCGGGACTTCCTCGTCCAAGCTTCTCTCTCAATAATACAGACTGGTCATACTCGCAAGCGGTAACCTTCACCATCACCTCAAACTTTACCTCGACTTCTAACCTCAAGGTCTCTATTCTTGGATCGGTCGTAAGTACACATGGTAATTCCATGGGTCAACGAACACTTTTCCCTCAGATGTCCTGCGGTTTTAATAATACTTGTACAATCACCACACCGCCAAATGTACATATATGTCCGCCGGGCTGGTATATGGTATTTGTCCTTGATGGGCCTACTCCAGCTCTTGGGGTTTGGGTACGTATTGGTGGGGATCCAGCACATTTGGGAAATTGGCCCCAGGCTCCTGGTTTTGATACTCCTGGAATGTGATTATCTGATTTCTTTGATTCAAATGTAGGGTTCCGAGATTTGGTGGAAGATTTGTTGTCAAGATTGTTTGCATCTTGACGTGACTGTATGTATTTTCTTGATCTGCTATATTTTCTTGCATTGACTTTAGCTCCTTGTTGATATTTCTCACGTTGCTCGTTACTAGTTCCTTGCAGATGGATTGATGGTGATATATAATTGTACAAAAGAAATCACATATCAAGCCCTGGCATTCATAAAAAAAGTATTTCATGGTGTTGTCTAATGTATAAACTCAGTGAATATCATAACATTCTCCAAGGTGAGACTGCGTTACACTTTTCCGTGTTCGAATTCTGATTCTGATTCTGATTCGGACTCGAACTCGGACTCGGACTCGGACTCGGAGGATGGATTGTTCAAAGCCGCTGTTATGCAAAATGGGAACTGTCAGTAATTAAGGAGGGATACTTGCAACAACATGCAGAACTTCTATCAAAAATAACACAATCTTCGCGCTGTCTGTTGTCGAATTCGCAGAAAAGGGAACGAAAACCAATTCGGAGAGACAGAGCGATGGGCATTAGCATAGACACCCCCCCTACCCCCGATGGAAGCGGGTTCGGTAAAATGATACTTGGAATGCCAGAATATGCCGCAGGAATTATTAAACTATAAATAGCTGTGGATCGAGTCGGAGTTAATGCAAGCCACTTATAATTTCTATGCAGTGTAATTGAGCTGAATCCGAGAAGAAACTCGAGACCGTCCAATACATCATCGACATAGGATATAAAAGCTAGACTGGAAACACCAGTCCAGCCATGGAGATGCACGAAAATTCCCTGTAAAAGATATATGCTTGGTGAGGTCTTAGTTTTCACATGTTGGGAATTGCAAGCATGCCGTTTGATTGTGATGGGATAAGGTACGGTGGGGAGTTAAATTATCCTCACGTCCCTATTGCAGTCTTCAATGTCATGACTACACGACCAAAGATTGACTCCACCAAAAATGAAAAATGGCTCCTGGTTTCACAATACATGAGAATTTTTGTGTCCTTGCACATGAATCTCACTTCATATTTCACACGTAGATCCAGCAATATTGTGGGTGAACTTGGCTGCACAACAGGACTTCGCGAGGCGGATTATTGCTCTGATGGATAATCCGCGGATAACCCATTTGTAGGGTACAGTAACTCAACAAAGTTTACGCGAATCGATTTTAAAAATTTATTCACATATTTTAATTATTTATTATAAATCAATCACTTTTTCGAATTTTTATAAATCTTTTTGAAATAGATTCTTGAAAAGCTAAATAATATTATTTTATATATATTTCAAAATCTAAAAATATTTACATACAAAGTTTATAAAAAATAATAATTAAAATAATTTAATTTTAAATAATCGAATAATTGTATTCTTTTTAAATAATGAAAACAAAACTTTTAATATTAAATGTTTTTTAGTTTAATTCAATATAATTGAATTTCAAGTTTCTAATTAATTTTGTTAATATTATATAATATATTAAAGTTGAAATTAAAAATTCAAATCTTATTTGATATTTGAATAAAATAAATAAAAATAAATAATATATTTATTTATTCAACATTTCAATATCAATTCTAAATAATGATCTTTTGATTTATTAGTAAATATAAAAATAAATGAGTTTAGATTTTAAACAAGTATTTCGTATAAACTTTAAATTTAATATTATAGATTATTAGAAAATCTAAATAGATATAATAACTATGAAATAATAATTGTTATTATGAAAAATATATCTGAAATTAGTATTTTATTATATTTTCAAATTCAGACTTTCTTTTATTAAATAATTACAATTGATTTTTGTTTATTTTATTAATAAAATTATATATTTTAATATCATTCTAATTTTATATCCAAATTTTATAATAAATAAAAATTTTAAAAATAAATAATTTTTCTTTTTAAATTTCAATTTAAAATAAATATAATAATATAAATTAAATTATATAAAAATAACTTTAATTGAATACATAAGACCTTAAAGCGTTTATTATGAGTTTTGATAAAAAATAAAATAATGATTATTATCTATATATAAATATCATAATTTATAAATTATTTATAGATTATTTAGAGATTATTTAGAGATTATTTATCAAAATAAATATTTGTTTAAATTTCTTAAATCATTTTTATGTTTTTTAATAAATCTTTTTGATTTTAATTTTAATTTTTATATCAATCTTTATAAATTATACAAATTATATTTATTTGAAAATCAATAGATTATTTATTAATAATCTATAAATAATCTATATAATATAGATTATTTGAAAATCCCAACAGGGCTCTGTAAGGTAGGTTATAGATCTAATAAATAATCTGTGCGGCGAATAACCTATAGATGTCCGTCCGCAGCCCGCAGATTATTTTTGTGCAGCCTAGGATCGGAATATTCGGACATCCAACTACAGTCTATCAAGGCTTGCTTGGTTCTTAAGATTTGTTGGGAGTTTAAGATATAATTCTTGATGTAATGGAATATTCCATTCCATTCAAGATGGGTTATGTCCGGAGTGGAAAGCACGGATACTCAACATTTCACCTCAACGCTTTTCGGCTAGGCCACAATGAACTTAAGTTTTGAGCCGGCAGATAGAACATAATTTATATTTAGAATTTATGTCTAACCTTAGATGGTGTTTGCATTTAGACTTTCTTTTCATCGATGACTCCCACCAAGCTTCCTAGTAGTTGCTCCTTGTTGTTATCGCATAGTTGTAATAACAACTACCTAGTAATACTAAACAGACCCGCCAGCATTGGTTGAAGGGATGATATGTTTCTACACGCCTCCAATTAGACTCTGTCGATTATACAGAATATGTACCTCTCACCCGCAGAAGGTTTAATGCCAATTCACTATAGTTCGTTTCATTGGTGAATTTAACAAGTATACGCGCATGCTTTACGTGCACGTTGACCTACATGATGTGTTTCTAATAACTGAATATCTGGATATGCCTGTATCAGACATTCGAAAATTAGGAAATACCTCCGGTATGCAAGGCTTGGTGGGCAAGATAGGACTTTGGCCAAAAAAGGAAATACTGATCTGTTGATCTGTAGACTATATATATAGTCGGGGTTTGAGTAAAATAGCTGATTACTGATCTGTGGACTATATAGTCATGCTATGATTCCAAAGGATTACCTCAAATCAAGCATCACCTTTAGCTATCTCTCTCAATCTCTCAATCTCTCAACACATATCACGGATAAATCAAACAGTTCTAAACATGGCTACTCTTGAACAACAATTCGAAGCCGCAGCATCAGCTCGAGAAATCCCTGGTGTTGTTCTTGTTGCCAGCGATTCCACTGGTACAAATTCCTCTTCTTCGTTCACTTACCACGTCTGAGATCGTCAAATACTAACAAAGAATAGGATCATTCAAATATGAAAAAGCCTTCGGGCAAGCAACACCTGACTCGCAAATCGAGCTTGACTCTACTTTCATTATGGCATCATGCACGAAGCTTGTAACTTCTATCGCTGCTTTGCGCTGCGTAGAGCAGGGACAAATTGGTCTTGACGATGATCTCTCCCCCATCTTAACGGAGTTCAAAGATATTCAAATTCTTGAAGGCTTTGAAACCGGGGCCGATGGAAAAGAAGTTCCTATTCTTAAGCCAGCCAAGAACAAGATCACCCTGAGGTAAGATGTCTCGTGTTATTGGAAAGCCTGAGTTGTTAACGAGAGAACACTAGACAATTGATCACCCATACTTCCGGAATTGGCTATGACACTTTCACACCACAGCTTATCAAATTCCGCGCCGTTCAGGGTGATGACTCCACGACTACCCATAAATCTGAAATGCTCAAAGTCATTACTGTTCCTCTCTTGTTTGAACCTGGTACATCCTGGATTTATGGCTACGGTCTTGACTGGGTATCCGTCCTAGTCAGCCGTCTCAACAATGGTCAATCACCAGAAGACTACTTCCAAGCCCACATCTTCGGCCCACTAAATATCAAAGACATAAGCTTCCATCTCGATCGCAACCCACAAGTCCTAGAAAAACTCGTCAAAATGACCGTGAGAAGCGGCTTGACGATTTCTAATCCTCTCCTCGGACTTTCTGATGACTGTGAACAGGGTGGAGCAGTAGAATGGAACAATGACGTACAATTTGACATTGTGCAACATGATTGTTATGGAGGTCACGGGCTTGCCGGTTCGGCAACTTCGTATCTCAAAATCCTCACGTCGATTCTCCGCGACGATGAAGTGTTGCTCAAGAAATCTACCACGGCGGAAATGTTCAAGCCGCAACTTTCCGCTGATGCCGTTGATGCTATGTGTACCAGCCTCGTGTGCGCATTTCACTCTCAAGGATTCTTCTCGAGTCATCCTTTTGGAAGAAAGCTGAATTGGGGACTAGGCGGGTTGCTGATTGAGGAGGATATTGAGGGGGGTAAGAAGAAGGGTACTCTCTGTTGGAGCGGATTACCGAATTTGTTGTGGAGTATTGATAGGGAAGAGGGATTGGCTTGCTTTTACGCGGGTAATGTATTGCCGTTTGGTGATCCGAAGAGTTATACGATGCAGCAGACTTTTGAGGCGGAGATGTATAAGAGGTTTGGAGAGTTTAAGAGATCTTGAATTGTGTTTGTAAGAGATGGTGGGGATATCGCTAGTGTTAGTTTTTGATTTTTGATTTTTTTTAAAAAAGAGAAATCATTGAGTTGTGTTATTGTTCTCCAAACTAAGTTCTAAATATCTCTACATCTTATTTATCACAACGTCTATCTCATCTAGGAGCATGCAGCTGAACTCATCTAATGTCCATATTATCCTCATCTAATTATGAAGTGCCGCTTTAAAACTGCCCTCGAGCGTAGCTTCTCTACTAATTTTACATCTAAAGTTTCCTTTTAGATGCTTCATTTTAGTAATAGATAATGATCTCGGGAATGAATGATACTGCATCATATATCCAACCTATCCAAGCAAATCCTCCATTACAAATCCCATGCATGATACATCCTGACCAAACTATCTTCTCATTCCATGCCAGTGAAATTCACATGAGAGATAAATTTAACGTTTTAACCAAATAAACCAAAAATACATGCAGTACCGTTACATAACTCGGATTCATATCCAGCTCTAATTTTCTCCCTTCCATTATTCCAATTTTGGAAAACTTTAATCATCGATATACTCCGTATATGATGGGAGTACCAGTGCTCCAAGTTATAAAAGCGGATAAATAAATCCTGTATTATATTTTTATCCACTTTGTCGACTTCTCCCATCGTATAATTACGTATACATATACTGCTTAGCTTCTTCAACTTTAGCTGATGTGTAGATAGGTAAGTAAGTTGAACTAGTCTAGCTTTGAGACAGGTAGCTTTGAAGGGCTAATTTTAGATGGATGATTCAAGAGATCAACATAAAAACCATTTCCACTTCAAATAAGATTATATATAAATAAAATTAAGCCTACCTTTGAATACTAGGTAAGTAAATGACCAATAAAGCTCTGAACACATCCTATCAAAAAAGGTCTCCAGAAACATATATGGGTCATTGAGTGGCTTGGCTTATCACTTCATCACTCCAACACATACATAGAACCTGGTTATAAGGGACCGAAAATTTCTACCCTACATATCCCTTATAAAGAGTAATCTCTGATATCCATTTAAAATTTTAAGGTATCAATAGAAGTTGTATAATCAATCTTAAACTTTAGTTTCAATCTAAATTTTTGGTGGTTGGAAAATCTGTCCCTTATAACCAGGTTCTACTGTACAATCCAACTCTTAGCTATTGAACATATTATAAAATCAGACCACATCCAGCACATACGACCATAGACTGAAGAGAATTGGGCATCCCGTCCGCTCTGCCATACACAAGCTTCAGATCGGTGGATTAGTAGTTGGGTGGGTGACCACCAGCGAATCCCCACTGTTGTATGTTTTTTTTCCTTTTTGGAACTCTAGCGGGCAACACATCGTCCTCTTTATATCTACCTAGGTCCTAGGTAGTAAGTACACTTGTCAATTTTTAACCCCAGTACTCATTTACATCTATTTGCAGCAATTGAGTATTAGCACCGTTATGTCATGCACTTTCAACATTCACGGTAAATCATTAATTAATGGCAGTATCCATCCATCCTCCATATTAATCTCCTAGTATCCATTGATCTTGGGTATTAAAAAGTTAAAACACCTATATTTTATTTGAATGACTAAACTCCAAAGATACCACCTCACATCAACATCCTCAAAACTCATCTAGTAAATACCTATCTACACATGCAGCATATACTTCAACAGCATTATATGCAACGAACTAATCTATTTGCAGGAGGCGGGTATGCATACGCCCGTCATTAGGTAAGTGAGGAGAATAATTATGATAACCTCCACGAATCAATAATACAGACGATACAGCAATCAACCCTCAACCCTCAACCATCCATCCATCCATCCCGAAATATAAAAACTAGTAATTAGCCACATCTTACCGAGACATCTCATCTGGATAGAGATGCGCGAACAACCCAGACCGAATGATTTTGCATCATCACTGCTATCTCTCTATTGTGATTTTTTGGACAATCTTACAATATGTTAGATGGTGAGATCAGGCAGGTAGGTGTGGTGGTGTATTGATTGATGTTGAATTTGTGTTAAGGATTTGCATGGTAAGATCTTACGAGGATTTAATTTAGGGTACTAGGTAGTTCCCTCTATTGCTTCTATTGCGAGTACATAGGGAGTTAAGGTGGATCTTATTGATAGGAAAGAAAAATCGAGATTGTAGGAGAGGGGAGATGGAGAAGAGATGGAAAAACAAACCACTGTAGAGTAAGGGATCATGGATTGTGAATAATAACTAGGGCTCCGGTGTGCTAGAGAAATAGCTAGACGTATTGACTAATCAAGGAATATTCGACCAACTTATTCATAGTCCATTGCGCATATTGTGTAAGGTATTTAACACTTTCGTGACATGAAAAAAGAGTCAGAATTGATACCAGCAGAGTCCAACTTAATTCAAAAGTGATCTCTTCCCCACGAACCATATTCATTCCATGTCATATGAGAACAGATACTATCCATTACTCCCCTTTTCCCAAAGGACTGAGTAGCCAGTTCAATTCCTCCGCTTTCTCGCCCCCCACAAGCTGTTTCAACCCTTCAGGAGACAAAAAATCATGATCACAGTACTCAAAACCAGGTACTACCGTCTCACTGATCAAAAGCCCTTGGCTATCCTTTCCACCCTCCTCATCTGGCAACAAATACGATGCCTTATATTTTCCTCCACCTACAATCCACTGCAGCTTTTCGCCAGCAGCAACATTTTGGCCAACAATGAAGGTTTCAATTCTTTTCTCCGAACCCTCCTCATCAGCGTGAATCAAAACATATCTTCCTCGCCCTCTGTGTAATGTGTGGACGGTTCTTCCCTTATTCCGATGAAATCCGCCTTGCGGGCCATTTGGCGTAAGCAGATAGAAAATGGACGTTGAGGAATTTCGTACAGTGGGGTTAAAACCAGGTCTTTGAGGTGCAAGGTCTGAAGTAGTGGATTTGTCGGAGCCAAATGGAGATGGAACAACGTCTGGGGCTCGGTCGGTTTCTGCAAAGAAACCTCCCTCAATGTGGGGGAGTAGGTTGAGTGCTTTGACGACTTCTTGGATTTGTGGGGATGAGTCGGACTCTGTTGAAGGATTAAAGCTAGGCTTTAGAGTTTGATGATTCGAGGACATCCTGAGGAACTTTGATCGTTCAAAGGAGAGAGGAGAGTTGATTGTGTTTTATTTGCTGGATGTTGAGATTTTTCTATGGACGATGAAGGATTGAGGAACTGAGGGGTATCGTTCCCTCCTCCCGCGTAACATAACAAACGGTCACAAGTAAGCAATATGCGGTCAGGGATTGGCGCATTTGGTGAGCGCATAACTGGAAACCAATAACAAGCATGAATACAAGCAATATATGACGGATAATTGACGGATGAATCTAACGAGAATTGTATAGATGATCAACAAATAAATTACAATAATGCTACTAACTTTCTCCAGATGGAAATCATAATTTCGGATCTACTCGAAGTATTGCTTCACATAAATAAAAAGTAGCATTTCGTAACAAGTGGAGTAGGGAAGTTAATCAGTCATAATTAGTAAGCTGATGTAAAATTGAACCAAAGAGCTTAAAAGGGAAGATGATTTATATCAGTGAGACATTTCATCAATCAGTCGTGGGTAAATGATTACATAATTTATTTTCAAGGCAACAAGATTTTAGGAATCTTGCTTCCCATGTTCCATGTTCACGCCGACCTTGGGGGATGAAGGAAGTTCTGACAAATTAGGAACCTCACCCAAAGCTCTGACTTTCTATGTTGGTGTATCTCTTTAATCTCTTTAATCACTTTCTTCTCCTTTCTCCAATCTTTCTCTCTCTTCTGAAACTTTTTCATACCTTCTAACTTCTTCATCCTCATCCCATCGTCTCATCATCTCTACCCTTATTTCCCGACTCTCCACTTATTGTTCTTTTGTCCATTTTGGTGACATTGTCTGGAGATCTAAATACACGGCCATACCGAGCATAACCTGATCCGATCCGCCATTTTTTTTCCTCTTCAACGATTTTACGACTGGAAACGATACTTACGAGTTCTTGTACATTCACCCGTATATCTTTGTATAAAGCTGTAATTATACCGAAATAATTCACACTCACCTTGTCGAGATAACTTCCTTGATCAACCAACTACTTCATTTTGTTTCCTTCACATCTCGAGCTTATCCCAATACAACTTTTAATACTTACTTTCATTAACAATCATGTCGGGAATGTTGAGCAAGCGACAGCTTGCGCGGAACGAAATGGCTCTTCAAGAACTTGTAAAATCCCCAGGAAATAATGTTTGTGCCGACTGCCAGGCAAGAAATCCAGGTAAGACTTATAGCTCCATATTCAACAAACATGAACTGATTCACCGATGTAGGATGGGCAAGTTGGAGTGTAAGTTCAAATCGATCGCCGGCGCACCATCTATTGAGCGAGGAGGACATGTGTTCTGACACTTACTGACAACGGAATAGTTGGGGATATTCTTGTGCATGCGTTGCGCGGCCCTACACCGAAAGCTGGGGACACATATCACAAAGGTTAAATCGCTCAGTATGGATTCATGGTCAAAGGATCAAGTAGATGTAGGTTTGAAACAAAAGACATTCCAGTATTGTTTCTAATGGTTTGATAGCATATGAAAAAGGTTGGAAATGTTGCGTCGAATCGAATTTACAACCCACAAAATACACGACCTCCAATCCCTATCGACGCTGATGAGGCTGATTCGGCCATGGAACGATTTATACGGCAGAAGTATAGCAATGGACCTCAAGTCCAAAGGCGGAATCACACAGGTAGTTCGAGTTCAGATGATCACCCCCCACCACTCCCTCCTAAGAATGGGGCGAAGTTTGGCTTTAGATCAGCTTCTTCGATATTCCCCCTTTCCTCGAAAGCAAAAAAAGACAATGAAGATGCACGCGCAGAATTTAACGATTATAACCAACCGCCATCACCACCACCGAGAAACAATAAACATTCAAGGATATTTGGAACTTCTCTGGACGCAACGGATGATCTAGAGTCGAAGATGGCGAAATTACGGGAATTGGGTTTCAGGGACGAGAAGAGAAATACAACAGTGCTCAAGGGCTTGAATGGAAATTTGGAGAAGTCCATTGAAACTCTAGTCCGGCTGGGTGAGGGCGGATCTAGTGCAAGAACAGCATCCTCTATAAATTCTTCCGGGCCGCGAACGCCCGCTAGTCCGCCTGGTCTATCATTTGAGCGGCCTCAAGCAACCAGTCCCACAACGTCATCAGCCTCCAATAACCCATTCGATAGACTTGATAATCCAGCCTTTCCTCATGTGCAGTCTACACAGTCTACAGGTTCAATGGCACAAGCACAGCGTCAGATGATGGGAGGAAATCCATACCAGAACACTACGAGCACAAATCCGTTCGGATTAATGCCATCTCAATCACAACTCAATTTGAATCAGGCATTCCAAAATATGTCGGTTTCTTCGCCACAGCCCCTTTTCCCTCACCACACAGGTGGGGTCCCTGGGCCTCAACCACCGGCAGTACAACAACTATATCAACAATCTATGGCGCCTCCTGTTCCTTCCCTACCACAGCACTACTATCAGCCCGTCATATACGACAATCAGGGCCAACAATCTCAATCACAGCAAATCGAGCGAAATAACATGAATACCAATCCATTCATGCAACAAGCACCGCCGCCAGTCGTCAACACTAACCTCCAATCAAATCCTTTTATTCAACAAACCGCAACGAATCAAACTTTGTTCGCAAGTCCAGTCGCTCAAACGTCTCAACAGCAATATCCACCTGGGAACTACAATATGGGAGGACAAAATCCTCCACCACAAATGAATCCATTCCTCAACCAAGCAAATATGCAACAGCAACAGCAGCAGCAGCAAGGATTGCAATCACAATATGGATACCAACAACAACCGCAATCTCAATACCAACAACCTCAGGTACAACCTCAAAGCTCTCAGTATGACCAGTATCGGCAGCAAACCTACCCTTTGATGCCACAGCCGACTGGAAGATTAGTAGACAAGCGCAGTATTTTGGATCTCTACAATTATCCTCAATTAGCGCCCACTCAGATTCAGCAGCAACATCAACCAGATCCCATCCAACAGCAGGTACCTCAAGCCGCGGAAATGGCTCAGCCTAATGGACAAATGTCAAGCGGTAGTAACAACCCCTTTGTGTCGAATGTAGCGGCATCACCGAATGGGGGAACGAACACTGGCAATGGATCCGGGAGACAAATTAGTCGCGAGAGTATGATGATAGATGGTGGAGGTTGGCAAAATGGAAGACATAGTCCGGATGCGTGGGGGCAAATCAGTGGGAGGCGGTGAATAAGGACTAAAATATCGTAAAAGAGAAAACAATAATTCTTGGCTTAGAAACAAGTTCACAAATGATGAGCGACTTTGAAGACGGTAGGAACGTCGTCCCAACTTTTTTTCCGAGACATCACATCATGCGGACTTAATCACTGTGATACTCCTGCATGTCAGCAAATACGGTGAAAGCATTAATCCTTCCGAGATAACGTAAAGAGGCTAGGCGGTTCCAGAAGAGAAGTGGATGTAGGAGAGAAGGATGTGGTTTGATTGAAAGTATGGGTTAGGGTAGGACAAGCCACAATGCACAAGCCACATTTCGTACTAAAACCCGGAAGTACGCCAAGCGAGTGTCCATGTGACTTGATAAAACCTGACCAACATTTTTACTCACACTCCACACCGAGTACAATTCTTCTAACCCCGCCTTCCCAACCCCGCAAAATGCAGCCACCCTGCCCGTTCCTAGAAACTTGGTTTTTGGTGGTGCCAAGCGATAATGACAAGGACGCCAACACACCAAAAAGGTAATCTTAGCAATTTTCCTTCTCTTCTCCATCCTCCGTAGTCTCCATGCAGGAGAACTAACTCGGAAAAAGCTAAGCAAGAAGTAGGAAGCAGGAAGCGGGAAGCAGGAAGCAGGAAGCACGTCATCACCTGTCCACTCCGTAGGTGGACAACCTATTAAACATTCAATTGATCATCGTGACTTTCAGTTAATCATATCCAGCATATCCAGACGTTCATTCAACTTCTTCTCTGCTATGGATTTAGAATTGTCGCCCTTAGTCTAAAGTTTATGACCTACAAATCTGGAACTTCAACATGGTACCTTCCATTCTTTGCCTCTTAGGAAGCACATGGCTATTCTCTTTAGCTGTACTTGCTGCCACCGATTTCTCCATCAGTGCCGGACTATCAACTTGGAATCAAAGTGATTGGTCCTTGACTACCACTACATTCATTCCAGGTCATTATCAATCGCGATTGTCGCTTGCAAATGGGTACACTGGTGCTTCTCTTGCAGCAGCAGGTATGACGGACCATTTGTGAATTTGTAATATATCATGCATGATATCGTATCGGTGCTAATTCATAAATATTGAGCAGGTCCATTTTTTGAAAAAGATGTGAATCAAACAGATCCAAATGGTACATCGCCTTCTAATGGATGGCCATTGTTCAGTGATAGAATTTCGTTTGCCACTATTTCTGGATTTTACAATGTAGAACCTCCGCAAATTCCTCCCCAAGGTACAAATTATCCTTGGTTGAATCAGTATGGCTGGGAATCTTTCATTAGTGGAATTCCACATCCCACTGGTTTAATATTCTCTTTTGGATCTCATTTTCTGGATGCTACGGTTAGCAATACCTCAATTACGAACTTTTCTTCCAAGATTTCATTTCGGAGTGGTTTGGTGGAGTGGCACTATACGTGGTCGCCAGTTCAGAATTCTACTTTCAATGTCTCATATGCTGCATTTTTCAGTAGAGAAAGACCTAATGTTGTGGCCGTGAAAGCTACTATCGTTTCCTCCGCCGACGTCGATGGGCAGATTACAGATTTGCTGGACGGTCGGAGTGCCGTTCGATCGACTCTTTCATCCAAAGGATTAGATGTTAATGGAACTACCATTTATTCGGCGGTGCACCCTAATAATCTTCCAGATATCACTGGATTTGTTATCTCTGGTGTCAACTTCTCAAACAGCTACACAAATACTTCGTCGAGAACTAATGCCAGTGTACCCTACGTAAGCTCTGCAAATGATATAACCATCGGTCAATCTTTCGAGATCAACTTGAAAGCTGGAGAAACCGCGACCTTTCATAAATATGTTGGAATTGCCTCAACAGACAAATTTTCCCATCCTGAAAGTGTAGCTCGAGAAGCTCAAAAGTCAGCACAAGAGTCCGGATGGGATTACCTTTTAGCGGAACATGTTGCAGCTTGGGCCAAAATTTTGACTCCAGATTCCGTGGATGACTTTACGGATCCAGTCACCGGGGAGTTACCAGAGGATCCCGATGTTCAAGCGCTTCACATTGCTTCAGCTGCAAATACCTACTATCTCCTCCAGAATCTACAGCCCGAAGGCAGTGGGTTGAATGACAACAGTATTTCAGTCGGAGGACTATATTCTGATTCATATGCTGGATTAGTTTTCTGGGATGCTGATTATTGGATGGCACCTGGTCTCAATCTCGCATTTCCAGAATGGAGCAAGCAAATCAGCAATTTCCGCGTCAAGCAGCATAATCAATCCTTAGCGAATGCAGCATTCAACAACTATCCAAATGGAAGCTCACTTTACTCCTGGACTAGTGGGAGATATGGAAACTGCACCGGCACGGGTCCTTGTGTAGATTACCAATATCATCTCAACTATGATATTTCATTCAACTTGATACAGGAATACAACATCACAAACAACAAGACGTGGTTCGATAATGGACCTAGACAGATTATAGAGAGTACAGCCATTATGACAGGCCATCTACTAGAATTCAACGACACAACACAAACATACTGGGTTCACAATATGACGGATCCAGATGAGTATGCCAACAACATAGACAATGGAGCATTTACCATGGCTTCGGCTGCAACTTTGTTGGAATTAGTAAACAGTTTGAGGATTTCTGAGGGGTTGGAAGTCAATTCAATGTGGCAACAGCAGCAACAGAATATCGAATTTCCATCTGCAGCTTCTAATATCACGTTAGAATATCAAACAATGAACAATAGTGCTGCGGTAAAGCAAGCTGATGTTGTTTTGTTGAACTACCCCTTGGATTTTAATCAAAATTATACAGAGGCGGATAAACTTCTTGATTTAGATTACGTAGGTCTCTCTCATTTTATGAATATCCATCGAACTAACAAATCAAAGTATGCAAATAGACAATCACCTGATGGACCTGCCATGACTTATTCTATCTTCGCTGTTGGCGCAAACGCTTTGTCTCCATCCGGATGTTCCGCATATACTTACACTCTAAATGGTTTCCTTCCATACCTCCGAGGACCATGGTATCAATTTTCTGAGCAAGTCATCGATAATGTTACACTTAATGGAGGCACAAATCCAGCATTCCCATTCTTGACTGGTCACGGAGGAGCTGACCAAATTGTACCATTCGGCTATCTGGGTATTCGAACAGATCAACCAACTCTATTTCTCAACCCTTCACTTCCCCCTCAAATTTCCCACATCAAAGTTCGCACTTTCCACTACGCAGGGGCAACTCTTTCAGCAACCATGAATACTACACATACAAACGTTACCCGTTTCCCCTCCACAACCCTGGACGATCTCTACCAAAACACCACCCTCCCTTTCATAGTCGGAACTCCAGGTTCTAACAACTCAAACACAACATCCTACAATATCGCGATAAATCAAACTCTCACCATTCCCAACCGTCTCTACTTCCAAACCTTAACGATTCCCAACAATCTCCTTCAATGTTTGTCCGTAACATCCAATGATACATTTTCAGCCGGTCAATTCCCCGTCGCAGCGATCGACGGCGCACCATCTACCTCTTGGCAACCCTCTACAAACGAGTCTTCCTCCCTCCTCATAAACACTACTTCTATCCCTCCATCTCCCATTCGAAACATCTATTTCAACTGGGGTCTTCGACCACCTCTCCGCGCCTCGATCATCTTCGGCAACGATACCACAGGCGAAGCACAAATATATGGTAATGAATGGACCATTGATATTGAAGATATTTCCCCCAGTTTGCCATATACGACGGGTGAGAGTAATGGTAATGCGACGCAAACCCAAACTCAAACTGCAAATACGGACAATGTAGTACCGGTTGTGGGAAATGAAACGAGATTGGTGGTTGAGGGTGGGGCGTGGA
Source organism: Sclerotinia subarctica (assembly GCA_025389085.1). Taxonomy (NCBI): domain Eukaryota; kingdom Fungi; phylum Ascomycota; class Leotiomycetes; order Helotiales; family Sclerotiniaceae; genus Sclerotinia; species Sclerotinia subarctica. Next base: position 1,556,349 of record QRFI01000007.1, read on the forward strand.
GTGGGAATTTTGTTAGGCTGGTTGTGGAGGGATGTTGGGAGGATGATGGGGTGGGTGCGACGGTGGGGGAGTTTGTTGTTATTGGTGATAGGGGGGTGTAAGGTAGTGGGTGAGATGAGGTTCGATGCCTCTTTGGTATATTTGAATTTATACATACGAATAAAATATAATAATAAATAATATATACTCCTTTTAAATTGTTTACAGGAGTGATATTTTAATATATATGAATATCTTCTAATATTTATAATATATATTTATTCTAGCTGATTCTCTAATCAGAGAAAAGAAAGTATATATCGAGGAAGATATATGTGGGATAAATCCACACTAAAGGTAAAGCTCCCCGTGGGACGGGAAATCCTTCAAACACTGAAATATTCTATATAGATAGATTTTTATAGACTTTGAAGTTGAGGAAATTTTGGCAGCAGTACAAGGAAGATCCCACATGCGAAAGAAGGAAAGAAAGAAAAAGTGGAAGTCAAATCAATGCTTGGTTAAGTAGAAAACCTGACACTCAATCTCAATCAATATGAAGATTGATGGCTTTACGTAAGGTTATTGTGGGTTGGGATATTTCTCAATGTAAGATTACGTGCAAACAGAAGAAGCGAATTTCATCCATCTGTGAAAATTGATTGAAAAGAGATGTTGATTTGATCTGATCTCTCTTTGCTAGAACATGACTACGTTAACCCATATTTGTTTACCATTTGGGTGATCCAATATGTAGTAAATAATTCCGGCTTTCGAAAAATCATTGTTCTTAGTTTATCTGATTGAACGATTCTCAAGTGACACCTTTCTCCGGCTCAGGTCGAACGGGAATAATTTCGGAAAGTGTCTGATTGGAAGTTTTGCTAGATGATATTTCCACCTTTTCTTCGGGTTTTCTCCCCCATACAACATATATCTTATGATAAGCGTGGATAGATCGATTCGGGATGGATTTTCGAACATTCACTAAATATACCTGGTTTATTACCTTTGCATCAGCTAAACTAACCAACTAAAAATGTGGAAAAAAGTTGAGTTGAGTTTCGGAGAACTAACCTCTATCTGTTCCTGTTTCCAATCTAGGATTCGAGAAAATAATGCCATGCTGAAACTCGACAAACAGGCAAGCCAATTCTCTTCGGACATCTGACCAAGTTTCTGTAGGTGCGCGTCTTCAGACCAGGGATTAATGGGCAATTTGTAGATCCTTTCCTGCACGTCTACAAATCCTGCGGCTTCGTACCAAGTCTTGAGGTTACTGGCAATATTCATTGATCTGCCAGCTTTTGTTGCAGCCTTGTCGACGTATCCGACCCATTCCAAGAACGGCCAGGTATCTGGCATTGATTCATCGTCACAATATGGAGTGAACATGATTTCTTGACTCTCCATATAACCTCCGGGTTTCGTGTAATGAAAAGCTCTCTTGATGATGCTATCGAAGTCCTTGAAGCATCCTAGCAACACCCGAGTATGAATGTAGTCGAAATGATTAGGAGGCAAAATCCAATCGTCGTCGCTAGCGTCATCGATATAGAAATGGACATTTTCTGGGACTGATACTGGTTGGATTGGAGAGAGGTCGGTCGCTTGAACTTCGGCTTTTGGAAAGGCATCGCCCATCTGGATCGCCCATTGACCTGTCCCAGTGCCGATATCGAGGATATAACGAGCGTCCGACAAAGGTGCAAAGTAATTGCGGCCTGAGAAAGCAGATTTTAGCATGTCGAATTGTGCTTCAAGCCTGTCTTGTTCATTGGCGTCATTTGGAAAATGATACGCTGGAAGGCCAATTAGTTATTGACAAATAAAGTAAAATTGGATATCAGTACTTCCTGGACGGTAGCCATGGTATGTTCTACCATTTTCTTCGGGAAAATCCACAACACTGCTTGTCAAAGATTTTGACGATGATCTAGGTGCAAAGTAAGTTTTCCCGGAGCTGTATTAAGCAAAGCGGTTGGAACTAACCTGTCGTTCGACTCAGGAGTTACTGGTGATTGTGCCTCGGAATCACGGCGAAATTCTGCATCTAGACTTGCACCTGGGGACTTGCAACCCAGCTGTGCCTCAATATTCTCTTCATGCTGTGGTTGAAGAGCAGTTGAGGGGCCAGTACATTCTTCAGATTCCTGACACTTAGACATATTCTTGCGTTACGAAAAGTTCAAATCATTAAAAATGCAAAAGATGAGGACCCAAACCTTCGGGTTTGTAAATATATTTGGTACGTTTGTTTTTGCAGGAAGGAAATTTGCGGACATTTTGTATGGCTGCCAGGTGCTTGATTCTCATGCAGCTAGGCACGACTACCGTAGCCGGGCGTGAGTTCGCATTGATGCTGCTGCTTGTAATTTCCCACACTTGATGTTCACAACCTTTCAGAATGATAGGCCAAAGCCAAGCAAATACAAAGAGTGCACTTTGAATCACCCTCTCAGTTGCGACCATCATGTTATACATGATTGTGGTTTAGGTCGATTGCATATATCTCATTTGCAAATCTAAATTCCGCCATAGTGGTCTGACATAAATGCCGGGGCATTCAAACCTTCGGAATCCGTATGTTGGGACGCGTTAGCCAGATGCATGGGAGCCCAGACTACTGGTTGGTATTGTGTTTGCAGTGCATGCAGCTTGGCGTACGGGACTCGTGCCAGCTGCGGATAAATGCATTCAGCCTGGACCAACAAATTGTTGGAGCTGCGACATTTATGTAATGGGCCACAACACTAGTAGGGAAATTGTCTGCACACTTAACCCCCTGAAATTTGCAATAATGACAGAAGTATATGCGTGATATCAAATGAGGAAGCCATCTCCAACAATGAGCACCCATTCTAATTGATGATCATGCAAGTATCCACCTGAGTCCAACAGAGGTTCTTTAATGAACCGAGTAGCCAGAATGGGAAGGCCCATCACCCGATGACATGGCAACGGAAGCCAAATTGACATGCTTTCTGTCTTTCTAGTCATACACAAAGATTGTATTACCACTCGTGTCTGATTCCGACTCAGTCCAGGTCCCGACAAGACGTTAGTCGCGGGAGGGAATATCCTTTATGCATAGTAAGGAAAGGTTACCTCCGATTTATCGGGCTCTTTTCATCTACCGGTGCTTAACGGTAGTTTCTTCTTGTCATTCATTTTGCTGAGGATAGGGGAGATTTGAGAATCAATGCAGGAGGATGGCACGCGCCTGAGTTTAGTTGTAGCACACGTAAAGCGACATAAAGCACTTCTCAGTTAAATTAAAATCGATCATACCAACCTCTGGATTCATATCACACCTCATCGGCTTCGTAGAAAATGTTGTGCTCAAATAGAATATGAGTTGGATTTGTTGATGTACCTGGGACCGAGTAGAAGTTTCGCGTTTCGTAGCGCCACACGTGGCGGTGCACTCGGTGTGGTTATCAAAAATACTCCATCACGTACAAAAGACGGGTCACATCACCAGGGGTCTAACCTCTAACTTAAGATAGAAATTAACACACATCAAAGAAGGAGTTCGCGATCAATTGAACCATTATCAAAACATTGAAAAAGTCGTAAGATTGCGTGTAAGTTTATGGTGTATATAAACTTCACGACGTGCTTGGATTCTTTAGTTGTGTAATGTGACACAGCTTTTACCACGAGATCCCACTTTTGTCCTCTACTACCTTCCATTGTTTGTGATTCTACTATGGCATTCTCAATTGCCTCATCCTACAACAAGCTACGAATACTTCTTGATTCAACGGCGAATGATGCCTTGCCCGCAGCCAATGCCATCTCACAAGCCACTGAGACCCTTACCACAAACCTACCAGCGACAGGGCTCGGAGAAGAAGCTACGGCGGCACATCTTCTGTCTGATATAACCCCTGGCTTCAATGGTCCTAAAACTTCATCTAACTATTATGGATTTGTCACTGGTGGTGTCTTTCCAATCGCAGAAGTTGCCGACAATATCGTCACTGCTTTTGATCAAAATGTACAAGTGCATTTACCTGATCAAAGCATCAGCACGATTATAGAAGACAAGGCCCTGGGAATGCTTGCAGAGCTGTTGAATCTGGGTGAGGGCTGGGAAGGCAGAAATTTTACTACCGGAGCTACTGGTTCAAATACCCTTGGATTGGCTTGTGGACGGGAAGCCGTGATTTGTCAGCGGCTCCAAAAGAAGGGAGAGAGTAGAGGAGTTGGAGAACTAGGGTTGCTTACGGCCTGTCATAAAGCTGGAATAATGGAGATTCAGGTCTTGACTTCTATGGCTCATAGCTCTACATATAAAGCTGCCAGTATTGTTGGTCTTGGACGGGCTTGTGTCAAAGATATTGGAGTCAGTCCATCCGAGCCATGGAAGATTGATCTGGATGTTTTGGAACACGAGTTGGCTAGAGAGAAAGATGGAGTAGTTAGTATCGTGTCATTGAGTGCTGGGGAGGTCAATACTGGAAGGTTTGCAACAGATGGATGGCACGAGATGGAAAAAGTTCGTGAACTTTGCGACCAGTATGGCGCCTGGCTACATGTTGATGGAGGTAAGTTAAGAAATGTTTGTTTTTGTTCGTGACTAATACTTTCGTGTTACCAGCTTTCGGGCTCTTTGCCCAAAGCCTTCCGGACACTTCTGAATTTGCTACTCTAAGAAGTGTATCGGCGGGTATTGAGTTAGCTGATTCAATCACTGGCGATTGTCATAAAATGCTGAATGTGGTATGCTATACAACTCTCTTTGATCGCTTTGATCCGTACTTACAATATCTGTTTAGCCTTATGATTGTGGTTTCTTTTTCATTAGATCAGCAACAACTCTATCATCCGTATTTCAAAACCCAAATGCAGCATACCTCTCATCTGGACCATCAACCATTCCATCACCTCTCAATATTGGCCTCGAGAACTCACGCCGATTCAGAGCTCTTCCAGTCTATGCCGTGTTATTGGCGTATGGACGTGAAGGTTTGAGTGAGATGTTTGCACGTCAAGTCAGATTAGCGAGGGGCATTTGTAGGTTCTTGGATGCACATGCTGCATACGAACTCCTCGCGAAAGGCAGATTGCAGAATGAAGATGTGATTGAGAACACACACATCATTGTCATATTCCGAGCAAAAAACGACAGTATTAACGATGAACTGGTAAAAAGAATTAATGCTACCAGAAAGATGTATCTATCAGGAACGAAATGGGAAGGGAAATCGGCGTGCAGAATCGCGGTCAGCACATGGAAAGTCGATGTGGATCGGGATTTAAAGCTTATCCAAAATATCTTAGAAGAAGTCCTCCGGGATCAAGATTAATATCTATTGATAAACCTTCCGTGTACGTGGCCAAGCTCATTATGGTTTAGTAAGCAAGTCAACGAAGCACCAATTCCACTGCTGTGGCTGTACATGATACCAATATCTGTGCGTAGTAAGCTCGGTTGTTAGAGAAAGCTCCCTTCAAGAACAGCCTTATACTCCATGGTGCTTAGCGAAATATTATGAGATAATCTTGGAAATCATCTCTTATAATGCAGCTAGATAGGTAGACGTGGAACGTCAAGCTATCCTCCTAGTGCTGGAGACGGGAAAGATCAAAACCTTGTTTCTGCTCAAGTAAACGCACTAATTTATCTTGCTCCTCAGATGAATAGCTATACTTATAGATTACCACATAGACAATAAAATAATGTTTCCTCCCCAGATATGACGCTGCTAAGTTTCGAAGCTTCCTTTAAAATATAGATTCACCAAAAATGTTTCAATTTTCTTAACTCCCATCACACCCAGACTTTTCTAATACTCGTCCTTCACTGTCGCAAGATCACGTGTCGAGAGAAAAAAAATCCAGAACGAGCCGTATCGGTAATCTTTTGATCCAAAGTAAAGTCTTGTCTGCTTTTAATTTACAGAAGATTACACCATACCGACAGATGACTTCCTCGACCCGAATACAGTAACTGTTCGGAGATCTAGTGAGGTTAAATTTTCGGAAGAAGCAAAATTTGCTTGGTATATCAAAAGGGCCCTGGAATAAATTTTGACCGGGAAGCAAAGATATGTTGGGGATACAATTGAGTCCACTAGCAACCATCAGATTGCCAGTTTTCCAAGTATCTCTCGAGCCAGAAACAATATCTATGGCTTCATGCTCAACCCACAATCTCTACAAGAGCAACCAATCCACAGCCGAGCGCCCGATCCTTTCTACCTCGGAGTGCTCTACCAAAACTATCATGTATGAGCTTGATTCTCGAGATAGCTGTTGGTATTGGCTTTAAGGGTTCATAATAAACGTGTCTTTCTGGCCGACGAGGCATAGGCAGATCGGAGAGCTCTGCTATACGGACCGCCAATTGCGTCCAGAATAATATTTATCCCCTTTCTGATGAAGGGCGGTATTGAAATAGCTTTTTGGCGGAAGGTGATGTGTGGAAGCAGTGAAGTCACTTGGGATTAATTTTTTGGAAATGTTGCCAGCGACACCAAGCATCAAGCTGTTTGGTCGGTTGCTTCTATAATCTTCCCTGTTCAAAGTACCAATGCAAGCCTTAGTAGAACTTGGCAAAACAGCAGTGAAGGAAAGCTCTTACAGGTGGACATCTTTCATCGCTGCGTCTATTGTCTGCTACTCTATAGCTTTGCAATTTGGCGGTGCCATTGCGGAGTCAGGTAAATTCGATGTTCTTAGTACGCTTATTGGGCTTGCAGTTCCCTCGTCGTTTCCGCCATCATTGAATGGTACCAAGGAGAAAACGCTCTCCTGCGAGTAATTTCCAAAAATCTCGCCATCACCAAGGCCTGTGCTTTCTGCTTCCTGTCAGTATTATCTTTTTCTTCCAGAAGTTTGACAATTTTTGTTGAGCCGATTTCACAGAATCGATGGATGCTTCTAAATCCTTTTAAATGCTAATTTGTTTCCAGGCCATTCGTGGAGTGGATGCCATTGATTCTGGAAAGCCACCTTTGCCTTTATCTTGGGTTTCATTAAGTCTTGAGGATTTATAGGGAGTACGCTTGCTAAAGAATGATTCTAGGTCTGATACATATCACAACAGGCGGTAGGGTCGGCAAACTAGGCGTCGTGAACCTATTCTTAATTGTCGGCGGAGTACAGACAGCCGTTTCGTGCGGATTTTTGGTGACTTCGCACTGACACTCCTCCTCTACCATACGGATCTTATATCAAGCCCTTGCTGGAACTGAATTTGGACTTGGCATTAACTTGTATGTTGTTGTAGATCAAAATATTATAAAAGCAGACCAGAGATCAGCTGCCATGCTTTTGCGTGAGTGTTCTCTATCGTTCGAGTTCGATTGGAACATATGGCGCCTCGCTGGGGTTCATGCTTTTGACAGTATCCACTATCAAATATATTCTAACTACCAATCAATTACAAAGAAGTTTCTGGTACTTCGCCCATGGAGTCCTGTGGTTTCCAAAGGCCCGTGACACCCCGTGGGTAACGTGCAGTTGATGAAATATAAGAGTCTTTCATGTTGGGGGGCTACACGCCGCTTTGCGGCCGCAATTACCGCCTATTTTTTTGCTTTTGTGGGTACTTACAACCAACCTCAGTCACTGAGGTTCAGGCTTCACGGCGCAAAACGCATCGCAGAATTTCAAAAAATTTACAGCTTCTTGAAGCAGAGTGAATCTATGATTCCATCTCGTTCACATGGCTCACCTGGAGTAAACCTTCTTGACCTCACTTCGATGGTCCATAATGACACGCATTCGAAACTTCCGGACATTGGCGGGAGGTGTTGACGTTGAATACAGGTCGAAGATACTGGCTTAAACTACAGCGCCGTCGTATCGGATAGAACATCGACGCGAAGTATTGATATGCAGAAATATATTGTTGATCTTGTGTCTCAACTTCATCTCTCATTAGGATATCTAGAACAACTCGTACTTTGTTATTGTCTCGCCTCCGAAGCTTTTTGACAAAGTTTCGGAATGTCTCACGAAGTGTCTATGGCAGACTTGGGTGCTAAAGAATACATGAGAATATTCTTTGATCAATTCTAATATTCTATCTATTAGCTTTAGTTGGTCCATAAGTCAGTGAGCAGAAGTGATGCTATTCCTGACTGTGTGTTTCTGCGGGCAGTCGGCGTGTATATAAGAACCAAACTTCGTCACTTGAGAAATACATATTCAATTCCTTCTGAGCAACCATCTCTGGCACATCTTAACCTTTTTGTTGTTCTATTTTACACTTGAAACTTCTCCCGAAGTAGATTTATTACCTTGTTTTTCATTATCCTTATTACACTTTCGCTAACATGGGCACACCTGGTCAACCTGTGCATCCACAAGATATCGAAGTTGGGTGTATATTGTTTCTTCCAAGAACAAGCTATAGGAGAGATTTGAAATGCATGTGGCTGGATGTTCGCGGCCATCCATGTCATGAACATGAAAATTGTGTTTTAAATTCAAATGGGCACGAGCATCCTGTAGTGATCATTGGGAAGCATTATGGGCTCAATAGACGTCATCCAGACAGGCTTGAACTATCGTTTGTTCAGGTAAAAAACTTGAGAGTATTGATTGATGATAAACATCTGCTGACATGACATTGATTAGATGACTCATGGTTCTCCAAAACTATCTACCTCAGGAGATACCTATTATACCCCCTATGGACATTACCGGGGCACCCTAAACACTGGACGCTTAACCTCCCCTGAAAGTCCTGAGCCACGTTACATGTGCCGGGGTGATAAGTTTCTCCGAGGCTGTCCAGGCAATTTTCGAATCCCCCATGTTTTTTATACTGAGCATAGTGACCTTAAGACCATGACCACGGGTCTTGAGGCAAAAGCTTACGATTCACGTTTGGACAAAGTATCCTATTTGAAGCTTATGGAACGATTGAATCTTAAGCCGAAACCCTATGTTCCTGATAACTACTGGGAAAATCCTGGAGCTGCACCCCCAAGCGACGGCTCAACCGATCAGGAGCAAACAACTTCTAACCACGATCTTAATAGAGCTCCTAGAGGGCAATCATCCAACCAACCGCGGGGCCATCATATTTTTAATAATGAAAACCTGAGATACACCATTTAATTTGACCCAGCCGTTCCCATCCTACGAGGTAAGGATTACGATCAACCTTGAAGCGACAGGTTTGATGTTGATCTCTGACTTTTGCTAGTGAACATGACGAGTACTTAAACGAACTTTGGAATGAAATTGCGATGAGATAGATGGGATAAGTGCATACTAGGATTGTATGTTGCCATGATGTTGGTGGAAGTTCGGGTACCGTTACTCTAGATTGCGTTGTTTCTTGGTTTGTTTGTTTGTTTTGGTTGAACATTTTCAGTCTTTACTGCCTTCATAGTCTTGTTGAGTTTGAATCTGACATTTCAAAATTATCTTTCTGAGTGACTTTTAAGAATTTCACTACTTCAAAATGACACTATAGTCATAACCAGCCTCGGAGCATCGCGGAAGCAAATGATGTTTTGGCGAGCATGATAGTCCTTCAAGGCAAAGCTCGTTCATCTCACATTCTTTACTCTTTTCCCAACCAATCGCGAATCTTAATAAATGGTATTACAACCTAACTCCATATTCAGGATGGCTTACGGCCTAAAGTCCTACCGAAGTCGCAAATGATTATATGGTTGATTGAGTGGTGTGTTGCACAGTATTATTTCAAGAGCCTCAGAATCCAGACCACCCTCTTCTTCTCCGTTTTCTCATTCCCTTTCCCTTTCTTTACTTCCTTCAAAGTTTGTTTTTTATACGATTGAAGAGAAGGGCATTCATTTTTTGTCCTCTCATATCTTCTTCCTTTAGCATCAAAAGAAATCTTGGTTTGGAATATCGTATAATTATGTGATGTTTTTTATCAAATTGTTATAGTGTAAAAAGGACCAAAAAGTTTACACGAAAGTTTAGTAGTGCAAAGACGAAGAACTCGGTAGGCGAATTTTATGAGCAAGCTCCAAAACAATACGCATGGAGGGATGAATGAACGGATGGATGCAGAATAGGCTTTCAGCCGTGTAACATGTGACTTTCTTCTCAAACTACCTGGTTCATTGATATAAATCAAATTTTTATATGTATCAAATTTTCATATGTTAACAAAGCGAGCTTGACTGGTTTATTTTAAACTGGACAGTTCTACGACATGCTTTTGAGAGATTATCCTAAGGAAGGAACATAGCCTTGCATTTTTTGGGGGCCGTGGTTTGTTGAACAGCCATCAACATGATTACGACACACCTGGACTATCATGACAATCTCTCACAAATTGAAGAGGCTTTCTCTGGATATTGATCTCAAAATTATCCATTGGTCGTACAGGTAAAGATTGGAATCTTATGCGCCCAGTCGTAGGGGTATTCTCAATTACCCATAAAACCCCTGGTTTGGGTTAGAAACATCAGCCAATAATGGCTAACCTCCCGACCCCGCACCTTTCCCACAACTCGCAATGGATGATGGGATGAAGCTATTCACATGTATCACATCAACGAAAAGGCCGGAATATATTTTGACGTTGATTTGACATAAAATAAAACTAATTGAAACCTACCGCTTCTAATCACGAGAAGATTTGAAGATTGAGGTTAAAATGGGACCAAAGCACCTTCCAAAGCAGATTGAAAGCAGTCGGCGGCAAAATGTGGGAGGGGGGGTGAAAATTAAATATTTTCTGACAATTTCAATCAATTGAAATCAAATCGCTAAGCAGCATATAATTGACATTTCCTATCTATTAAATTTTCTCCAATACAAGGCGAAGGGTATTCGGCAAAGGTCGACATGAATGTATTATGAACGGCTGCTTATTCCTCCATGAAAGCCATCATGCGCCTTTGTCTTGGGACAAAGTCCTGCAGCAGATTCATAGTCCTGCATGATACAACTATTCCTTGATTACACTTTGCCAATCAACCCTTCTCGATGATCTTCAAGAGGAATCCTCTTATAGAAATTACTGAATGCGGGCGTTACTTTGGTACGTACTCCGAACGGACCCCAAACTCTCCTGTATCAAACCCTAGAAATCTACTTTCAGCCCCCATAATCGGCGCCAAAGAGCTGAATAGATTTCACAATATGGAACACAATCTACGGATTGGCAACCTTTGGGGTCCGGAGGATTTGCAACAGTTTCAGGAAGATGGGGGCTGGTCAAGAAGCTTGAGAGTATATCTGTTAGAACCTGCTCCAGACTGTGAATGTTAAAACTTTTGGTACTTTTTCGATTTCTTGTTGTTATTCGAAAGTTTGAGCACACGCGAGCTGTAACTTGGCCAGAGCCTTACGGAACTTCCTCCAATGCAGACGAACTTTCGACAATTGAAAGTCCTTTCTATTCCTTTCTTGAGGACAACCCTTGCAAGATGAAAATGGTTGCAGACTGTTAAGCTCTTCGCATCATCTGCTCTTCTTCTTCATCATTACACAAGCTCGATACTGCTTGATGACGAACCTCAGCCTATTTATCCCGACACCGAGTATAGATCAAGATGTACTTGCAGTATTACTTCCATATTTTTGTTGCCTAGTATCCTCTGGGCTCCCAATCATCCATTCGATTAAGATGAGGCGAGAAAAGGCAAACAATAATTGCGGGTGAAATCGATATCCACCTCATCAAGGACAATAACCAAGTACCTTCAAGCACTTTACTTCCTTTCTATTGGGTTTGGTCCCTCGAATAACAAGTCCTTCAACGAGTGTCACTGCCGCCAGAGATTACAAATCAAGGTTCATGTCGAGAGGCTATGCAAGTAGCCACGAACTATTCAATCGCCGCATCTGTTTTTTGTCCTGTGAAGCTACTGCAAGCTGTAGTACGGACCGCAGCTTATTCCTTCCAGTGCAACAAATGGTTATCTTTCCTTTGCCCATCATGCGGTCGTTGGTACATAAAATGATCTTGCGCATAGGGATGGCATTGCATAACAGTACATGGTTGTTGGAATATAAAAGGCCCAAGTAATCTTGCAGATTGAGATTGCATTGAGCTTTGCTCTTGCTTAAAATCATCGGAAGTTTTCTATCTTAGCTTGAATGATAAAAGTTTTGTTCTCCCCCTTCACTACGAGGTTGAAGATCTCTCATCTCACACCCAAAAAAGATACTGTCTCCATTCTACCCAATCCTCAACATTGATACCAATTCTTTCATGATACCAAGAACATTTGTAAGTTTCCGCTTCTCATTTTCAAACAATATCATGGCTTTCCTTGACCTAGTCACAAACTTGTTACTAACAGTACTCCAGAGTCTCCGGACTCATTGAAAATATTCTTAGTCTCTTACCTCATACCTAAGAACAACAAAGTCTTCGCTACCGAGCAAGGCTTTTGACATTGGGACTGAAAAGCTCATGCACCTTCACGTCTTTCATCGCCGCTTTTGCCTTCATTGGGTCAAGATAGAAAGTATCGAAAAGTCTGATCATTCGTCACTGTGCTGTCAACTTTCCAAACAAAAAACTAAAATAAATAGAAAGAAGAAATCTACTATTTTTGGAATACTTTATAAACCATTCTGTTCTTCTCGAAGGCGCAATAGCTGTGAGATAGAATATATTGAATCACCGCATCTTTTTACAGATTCTCTCAAAAGTGTTAGTGCAATGGAGTACGTCGAGAATCTTCGAGATTCCATCAAGAATGGCAGTGAGATGGAACACTTCCATCCACAAAATTTCTTTCGGGATTCAATCAAGAATGGCAGTACGAAAGAATATGTCGCATCACAGCAAATCCTATTGTCATCTAAAGATGGGAACACGCCTACCAGTTTTGCCAGCTTTCCGGAGAAAACAAGAGACCTTCTTTTGCCGGAGCTTTCAGTGAATGCTACCTTTCAAGAGCTTCCTGGTAGCAATGCCGATCTGTTCATCCCATCTGCTGACCATGGGTTCCTCAACGGTTTGGATTCATCATCGCCCAGTCTAGGAGCCACAATTTCTCCGTACTCCCCATTCAAACGGAGTCTCGCTATTCTCGGAATATCAGAAAGTGTAGTAGAAGCTGATTCAACGTCCATCAAAGAGCTTCCAGGCTCTTACGGCGGAACGATGGGCTCTAGAATGTCACGGTGTCTGGGGCCGCGAGAGGCCACTTCTGATACTGATCATCACTCATTTAAGTTCTCCAACTTGGACACAAGACCCGATGTACAGCATGAGATGGAACCGTTGTTTTCTTCGCCTTTCTCATCCAAACCTTCCTATAGTCAACTTCTCAATTTACGTCAGTCATTGTGTCCTGCAATCAATACCGATGTGCAACAATTCAGAGATCATTCCAATTTCATTAAACATCGAGAGCTTCTATTCACAAGTACCCCTCAGCTTTCATCGCCAGATACTGCCACCACAAATTCTAGTAGTGATACCTTTCCATCTGATTCAGGTTACGATTCTGCTGCTCCTGACTCCTATCATACTTCTACGACCGACCCAGAAAGTTTCTATCTACAAGACGAAGAGTCCGAATTTGACGACACTTATATATTCGGGGCTGGCAACTTAATGGAAGTTTCAGGATTTCACAATGCCAAGCACTTAGACCAAAGTTACTATCCACAGCCGATTCCAATAAATCATCCAATGCAGAAGGATCTTTTGGATACTTCGACTGCTCAGCATGCAGCTTTTTGCTCGTGTCAAACCCAGGGCACACAAGCTTTATGTTTCCTTGAGCATAAAGAGAGTGGTTTTGAGCCCAATCAAGCTCAGGTTGATGGTAGCTACGCGGACGCACATATGGCTCAATCTATGATAGATTTGGATATTGATCCTCTGTGCAACAGTTTTTATACCGGAGATGAACCTGAAAATTTGCCACAAGCATTATTGAGAGGAAGCAAACGCTTGGACATTATCATACCCAAAACCGACACACTTGCGAAAGGCGGCGCTGCTACATTGACTTCGGTTCAGGACACCGATGAGATTGAACACGATTTTGATTTTTCCTTATTTTGCGAGGAAAACTATGCATCTGCGCCTCCTTGGTCCGCGGAAAACATACGGTGAGCATTTCATTGCTGTTTTTTAGAACCGAAATGCTGACTTGTTTTATAGTGGATTCGATTGGCAGATTGAATCTGGCACTTTACCTGATTTTCAATTGGAAATAGAAGAAGCTGCAAAAACGTCTGTTTATGATACTCCGTCCCCAAAATCCGAAAGCAAATCATTTAAATGTGACCAAGAAGGCTGTACTTATGAACCGAGCGGACAATATCAATGGAAAAAGGGCAACTTGGCACGCCATAAAAAAGAAACGCATAATATGAAATCCGATAATCGATTTATGTGCAATATGAAGGACTGCAAAGAAACATTCACAAGAATATCAAATCTTAGTGTGCATCTACAGAACAAACACGGCTTCTTAATCTCTAGGAAAACACGGAATAGAAGAAGTTCAGTGCCGGGAATTGTCAACAAGCCGAAGGCCGGTAGGAGAATTACAAAATCTCCAAAAACGGTCGCCTTGACAGATAGTCCTGAACGCAATCGATCACAATCAGTCTCTGGACCTTTGGACCGCTTTGAAGCTGGGGGTTTTTACTAGCGGGCTATTTCAATTTTCTATTTTCTTGAATAAGAACTGATCGATGTTTCTTTCGACTTATCATGGGAGTTTTTACGGTGGTTTAGTTGCAGAAGAGCTGGTTCTCCTATTGTTCTAACCAACGAGTCAGCATTCAGAGACATATCCATGTATCTATGGGAATTTACTCTGATATTGGCTGAAGAAGTGCTGGGCTGAATATTTATTTCATTCTTATTTAAGGGCTGTTGAGCAGTAAGGACGTCTTTCTCTTCTAATTTATGATTCAATAGCATTGATTGTTCCCTTTTTCTCCATCTTCTAATAGGGCTGGTTTTCAATCGTTGCATAGCTTATCAATGAAACACTTTTCCAAATGACTTAGCAATGCCTTAATCATTGTGATATTTTCAATATTTGAATTTACGCATCACTCGAATAATGCATCTCGAGTGATTGAAAGTTCTTACTAAACTCTTTCCAGCCTCCATGACTAATTTTAACCTCATGATTGAAGTCACATTTAAGGTAAAGGCCATTCACATGCTACGTGTACATTCATCGCGAAGCCTAAAATAGATTACATCGTCCCTCCTAGTCTAGCAAGTAGAACAAAGTGATATTTCCGGCTAAGACTAAACCCATCCTCGAGCTTAGATTACTATCTCATCCCGATTTCTTTTATCAAGAAGATAGCCAGAAGATGATGACAAGGACCAGCTCGAAGCTTCTCTGCTCGTTTCAATAAGAGTATGGAGATTCCGGACACAGTGCTATTTGTGTCCACAATTTGCGCACCTTGACTCTACGCATGACGGTTTAATATGAAAGGAATATTTCATACTTAGAAGATGCAATTAGAGAGATTGAGATATTTCTCCAGCATTGTGCGCAGCGTCGCAAGGTACGAAAGTGAACGGCGCTAAGATCGCGTAGTGGAGTTATTTTCAACCTCGTTAAATCATGAAGTTCGCATCACCTATTCCTACCAAATAATTATAGGACCAGATACCCACATCTCGTGTAGCTTTGAAAAGGTTGAACCCTGTACGAGGAAAGTCCTGTGTATTCAAGTCCTGTATATTCCTGTCCGGAATCGTTTGTCCTGCATGATCTATGTTTAGCTTGAAGATACTCCTAGCCTAGCGGCGCTGCGAATATGCGCAGTAACTAGGAAAATCCTCCCGGATAGCCCAAGTATCGTATGAAGTAAAGAATTATCTAAGAGTCTGCTCATCTTCTCCTCAGCTGACTGTACTTTCAGCCAACAATTCACATCTTAAATTATCCCTCCATTAAGACGACATATTCAAGCCCAAATACCAATAATTGGGGGCTTGTATAACCACGATGGATTCAGGACTTTGGGGGCAATCATTCTTGAACATGCATGAATTAAGCTATATTGCCCACCATTTCCCCGGGCAGCATATTAAGAGGAAAAATATTTCAAAAGAATTATGGCTCTCCTTTCTTCAACCCAACGAGCTTAGATACCAAAATAAACCTGCGATAAACCAAACCATAAATCATCGCACATAATCTCCACAATGCACTCAACACTCGAAAAAATAACAATCAAACAACACCCACAACTCGCACAACTCGCACCAAACTATCTCCTTCCAGCCGCATCCCATCCTCTCTCCCATTCCACAAGCCCCAAATCACGTCTCGTCTCCAAATTTTGAGGTACTCTCTCAAAACTCTGATCATCTCTCAAATACACATTCAGATTATTTCTCCCAGGTGAGGGCAAACTTTGAAGTGATTGCTGTGTAAGCTGTGTTGGCTGCACGTACTGGGGTTTTGTTTGAGATTGTTGCTGCTGGTATTGCGGAGCCCATGTAGTTGCTGTGTTTTGATAGGTGGCTTGCTGATGTTGATTAGTGCTGTAGGGAGGATTTTGGTCGGTGACATGTTGGTTTCCGGGCTGTGTGGAATGAGATTGAGTGTATGGGTTTTGTTGGTATGTTTGTCCTTGCGGTTGATAGGTGGAGTTTTGATACTGAGATTGTTGGTGGTAGCCTTGTGATTGCTGGTATTGATTGTATTGAGGTTGTTGACCAGTGCTATAATGGTTGGGCCTAGGATGTTTGGTTAGTTATGATCATTTATGTACGAGGGCCTTTTGCTTACTGGTATGCAGAATTATTCCTCGACATTTTGGCTTTGATACCGCGGAAATTGATTGCTATCGATTCAAGAAAGAGCTCTTTATCGCAAATCTTTCAAGTTGGTTGCAAGAGAACTGATTGCTTGTTGAATGAGAGTAAGAGTATGTTGTTGGCATTGACTTGGTCTTTATACCTCTTTCGTTACTTTACTTCCAGTCAATTCTTCCTTCAGTAACATGCTGTACACCTTTCGTCAATTAAGAGTCTACAAGCAGAATAACATTCCAGGATTTTTGCCTTGCCATCATGCCATGGTGATTCCTGTGCGATGTCATGAGCGCTATCTAGTTGGCTCGCTTATTTCAGGAGGCCGGCAACGATGCGTTTCACCACCTCTAATTTCAATCTCATCCAAAAATGTTTCTGTAGCAAGTGTTGCCTCAAATCACTTCACAGAATTTCACGCACCAATTACAGGTTCAATAGAAGTCCTTTCGTCACATAAAGCCAATATCATTATCCAAAACTGAAATTTCAAAGTAAGGACTTTGGCCACCGCATCTGAGATGTACTGATTGGCATCTATACTCGGTTTCCTTCAAAAACAGTCCTTTTATTACCTATAACAGGACTAGAAGGACTGGACCCAATCTCCTGACTATTGCTTCGGTCATGCAAAGGACTTACACTATGCTATGCTAATGCGAACCTGATGGCAGGAACTATGCCAAGAGAACCACTGGATCATGTGCGAACTAGTGCCAGGACCAGATATTGAGACGGAATTGCACTGAGGAGAATAAAACAGATCAGGAATAATATGTGAAATATTCAGGAATCGGGGAAAGAAAAGTAGCGGCAACGGTGATAAAGTAGGCCCTTATTCGGTAACCGGTCAATCCCAGTGTGTCCTACAATCTGCAGTATGTTGAAAGAATGCACATTAGTTAATCCACTATAAAAATTTGGGAATAGCTAATATCCACCTATCCGAACTTCAGAAGAAATGATATCTCTCCTTTCTTCGGAAAACAATACATCTTCAATCCCGAAATCTCCAGTTTGGCTGTTGCTAGACCTCAAAAGCATTATCCAAATTTTACATGACACTTCCTATTCATTAAAAAATCTAGAAATCTAGACTGCAATCTGCACCTAATATCAAGCCAAATAGTCCCGTCCTCCAAACTCAAATTTGCCTCAATAGCCATAAAGTCCTTTCCCCTGATGGGAGTAGTAAAAAGTCTGATTCCGACCACCCCAAAATAGTGAGACGTATCACATTTTCATATTGTGTATTTCAGAATACAACACTGAATTGCACATCACTGCCATCATCTACTTTGAATTAGATTAAATATCATATATCATTGATAAAATATTGAGGTATTGAAATCCTATAAACCCTTTCCCAAAATAGTCAACAGCAAAGCTATATCCATCCAACTCAACAAAATTCAAATAGATACATAGGATTCTAATGATAGATATCAACTCGAATACTTCAGTATCAAACACCATTACATTAGCTAACACAACCCCAATCAATAATTCGACCTTGGAAACCACACACTACCTGTACATACTACCGTTCAACTTTGGAAAGCAGTACTATCCAATTATAGCAATATCCACTGCAAGTATAATTAATCACAAATACCCAGATTAAAATTAGCATCCAGCCATACCTAAAACATTTCTTTCCAACCACCAACCACTAACCACCGATCACCAATCACCATTTTCTTTCTTTTTTCCCCATTTTCTCGTGCTGTTCCCTCATAAAAAAATACATCCCAAACTCAAAGCCAACCAACTCTCCCCCAAAACTAAAAGTAGAATCTCCATCTCGCTCTCCTTCTCCAATTTCCACACGGCTACAGATAAATCTGGTATGAAGCATACGCAGAACTAATCTAGAAGCGTAATCTAGAGCAAATAATCAATCAACTAAATAGATACATCTA
The DNA here is from genome assembly GCA_025389085.1 of Sclerotinia subarctica. NCBI lineage: Eukaryota > Fungi > Ascomycota > Leotiomycetes > Helotiales > Sclerotiniaceae > Sclerotinia > Sclerotinia subarctica. The sequence continues at coordinate 1,574,967 of QRFI01000007.1, forward strand.
AAAAAACACTACACAAATAGAATTCAAATCAAATCGAACTCTACCCTCAAAATACATGAATTTCCAAGAACTGACTTATCTTATACCTGTAACATATAGATCGAAAAATTATCTTCAGCGAAAGTATGGCCATGTAGTCTTAGATTCCTGCACATGATGTAACAATCTAACTTGTCGGAGAAAAACTGAAAAAGGGTGGAAGAGAGTTTCACAGGTTTCACAGGGATATGAGTAGAATAATCAAGGATTCAGCATGCGCGAGAGTCCACGTTGGGCTAGTAGAGTAGAAGTGAAGCTAAAAGCTATAAATGATCAAATTCAATTCAGTGATTTATTAAAACCCCTTCAATAATTATTCCAAAAAATTCTCAAGAATTAAAAGCCTCTCATTATTTATCAGACTGTGGTTCTGATTATTCGAGACCCCCGCATGGAACATCTAGCTAGTGTATGAAGCTCTATCTTTAATTTTTTTCTCAAATATTATGTACCTGCAACGAGTATCTGCAATATCATCTCCAAGGTCAAACCCCATGCCTCAACAAAGCAGTAGATATCCCACAAGTCTTTGCCAACTAAGATTCCAAGCTCACAAAATAAGGTATAGTAATACAGATCTGTACCACGAATTATATGCAACTGTATCATCTTGTCTCAATATAATAAAAGCTTTGTGTCTCCAGAAACCCTTAATGCCTCAATAGGGAGGCATACCGGCATTCCCCTTTTCGTCCCCACCAATTTCAATACCACTAAGCAAGTCCTGAAGATCTACCACGTTTCCATTCTCCTCGTCCCATGGCATACTTTGATATCCACCTGCTCTACTCTTTGTACTTCTCTTCGTACCTCGACCGGTTTGATCTGCTTCTGGAGAATGATTTTGCGCTTGATCGTGAATGGAGACGTTTTCACCCACAAGCGAAGATGGAAGTGGCGGAACAGGGGGTACCGTAGAACCATCCTGCGCTACATCTGTGGGGTTGGCAGAAAAAGGTCGCTCCATATAACTTGGAACTCTGTCTCGTGACTTCGATCTCGATCGGCCGGCTGAACGCATAGAACCTGATCGTTCTACACCGGATGCATTCTGCTGATTGTATGTGTTGATAGATGTATCTGAAGCTGAGAAGTCATAACTAACCATGCTCTCACTACTCGCATCACTCTGCGGTGCGCCTGCCCTAGTACCTGGTGCAGTTGTTGTCTGACCAGAGAGAACTCGCTTCAATTGATCAACCCTCATTACCGATCCACGGCTTGATTCACTAGCAGGAGCATTTGAATGTCCGCTACTTTTTCGTACTTTCTGCATTGCGCCGATGCCACCGGTTGTTCCATAAGAAGAATTTGGTCCACTCTTGTAGTTCTGACCGCCGATAGGCGATGCCGTTCCGCTGTTGCTACCGTTACTAACCCCATTAATGGTAAGGAAATTGCGATGGCCAGTGGTCATCGTGCCTGCGCGTGATCCACTGATTGAGACAGTCTTGCTAATTTCCTGCGCAACGGCAATCACTGACTCCTTGTTCCATTCTGCCATCATTTCTTCCTTAATTCTTTCCGGTATGATGGTATCTCTTGTCGAGGAAGGGATATCTACACTAAGTATTGGATGGGTAAAGCTTCGACCTGGAGAATTTGGAGGGCTACTTGGAGGAGAGTTCAAAGATGCCGCATACGACAACGAGATGAGTTTGACCATTTGGAAGCGATCATCGAATGTTGATAAAGCATCTGCTCCAGCATAGTTGGGAGCTTGTCTTTGTTGGGATGTGGTACTACCTGGCGTACCAATATCATGAAGTTGAATGGGAGGGAATCGAATGCTATCAGGCCAAAACATAGCTATTTGGCGCTGACGAATCTCGTCTTGAATTGTTTTGCCGACAGGTGACATTTCGATTTCGAATTTTTCGCACAACGTCCAGAAATACCCATGACATAAACTTCCAACACGGACTTTATGAACTGGTAGCTCAAATGACTGTACGTCCTCTTGTAATCGGAACATCATTGGCAACCCACTTCTGACTGCGTTTACTCCCAAATTCTTGACAAGATTTGTAAGAAGAAGATGTAGGAGAACTATGTCGTTCTCGTTATCTACGTATTGCAAAACGTTTTCGTAAATAGCAAGATTTAGAAGCTGTAGAAATGCTGTCCGTGATGGTCTATAAGGTTTCTCTGGTTTTGAGGCATTTGACACTGCCCTCTTCGTGAGATCTGTGGATGATTCGTCACGTGCGCTCTTCATCAGTCCCTTTGGCTTCTCATCGAAAACTTGTTGATCAGCCTTGGTGACTTCTCTATCAAGCCATGTCAATAGAGCATCTGCGTATGCTTTCCTTACGCGTCCGTCCACGTCACGCAACAACCACTGTGTGCCCTCCCAAGTCTTGACTGGAACTTTGTTTCTTCCCAGATTCCCCGCAGTCATCGTTTTGTGGCTTGCCACAAGCAAGATTGACTTTATGGATTGAAGCGCAGTAATCTTGGCGGTATCAAACGAGAAAAATCCATCAGTATTTGGGTCCTCGGTCATATTAGTGCCAGATAAGAGAGCCTCTGTTGCGGACTTTGGGTCCTCGATAGCTGCAGCAGTGCTTGGAACAGGTGATAATGGCGAAGGCTTCAAGCGTGACAGGATCGCCGAAACCATGTCCGATATTTGATCCGCATAGTAAACGTGAGTGGCCAAATTTCCTAGACAATGTTGCAGCCTAGCCAAAAGATCTTTTCTAGTGTCTGTTGGAACCGAGGCACTTTCAGACGCAATTGGGGCATTCAAATTACCGAAGTCGTTCTTTTCATCCGCTCCATTATCTGGCTGAAGATGAGGTCCACCAACGTTTCCAAGTTGAAGAATTATCAATATGTGCTGTATCAATCCTAGCAAGACATCCATTACGCTTAATCCTATCAAATTGACATCGGATTTTAGTAAGGCGTCTACCATTGTTGCCAAGACAAGTTGTTGCATGAGAGTGGCCTCAACTTGGTCAGCTCGTACCAAACTATCCATGGCCGTCACCAAAATGACATATCGGTCTTGGACAGGGGTCCATCTGGCAATCATTTCGAAGATACGAGGTGCCCATCCCTTGCAATTATCGTTTGGACCAGGCTCAATAACAGATTCTCGCTGAGCAACTCGATCCGCAACAAACTTCAACACTGCAGTTGCGGCTCCATGAATCTGAGCTCGGTTATTGACGACAAATATCTGCTTCAAACATTGGGTAGCCAAAACACCAATGTTCTCCTCTGCCAATTTATCCGCATCAGCAGTGGTTCCGGACAAAGCGGTAGCATTCTCTCCTGCAGTGTCAGAAGTTCCTGCCGTTGCGTTGCTTCCCCTTCTCTTTGACAATGACTTTTCCGTCCCCATATGCCCTTCCATTTCAGCTCGTTGTTGGAGTACGTCAATGAAGTCCGCATTGTCTGTCCAAATATTCTCCAGAAGTATCGGAACAATCACGTCCAACTGTCTTCCTGCCACTGTGGCTAAAGCTTCAGAAGATGCCACGCTCTTGACTGCTTGTAACCCAAGGCTCCTCCATCTTATAGCGACTGGTGCACTTTGAGCGTTACTACTCGCTTGTACCCTCGTAGAAGCAAACGACGCGTATATTTGCACAATCTCCTCGTATTGATGTAGGTATTCTTGGTCCGCGGAAAGACTTGCCAGATCATGATTTTCGCAAAAGACCTGGAAAGTAGGTATTGAGGATTCCACCATAGTAACATCTCGCGCACGAAGTATGATATTGAAGATCTTCAGAACATAAGGCGCATAAAGAGGTAAGTCTCGGGGGGCTTTTTCGATCAAAGCTGACAGTATTTGGAGGGTAACCTGGACATCTCTGTCTCCAATCAGCATGTTTCACAGCATTACATTTAACTCGTCAACGAACCCTATTTTAGCTCTCCAAACATCACTTGCAGTCTTCTTCTCCAGGAACTCCCCAACCTTCTGCACCTTACTCCTTCGTGTCGTTGCATAGAACAAAAGATAGCTCAGTTCACTCGAATTCGGCTTTACATCAACTGCCCCTTTTGCCGTTTTGGGGTAGCATTTCAGTATGAGAACCTGATGCTTGGGACGGCATTTCTGCCGTATGGCATGCATTGAGTTCACGGAGCGAAGAAGTCAAATTAGAATCTCGGAGATCTGTTCAAGTTCGCACAACCTTAGTGATTTGGTAAGTGGTGGATTGAGTATCTCGTGCAAGTGAAGTGCGTCCAGAAACCAAGTCTCAAATATGGAGTACGACCAACTGTTATCACGAACACGTCGTCAGCTGAAATAGATTAATATTGAATAGTTTGGGCCCTGCTGACCGGGAACTTCTAGATGTTGTGAGTTGCGAGTTCGAAATTGCCAGGCATCAAATTAGGTTAAACAAGATTCCGGAGAACGGAGTGCAAAACCTCCGAGGTTATGTAAACAAGGCTGAAACGAATAGCTGGGTTAGCGAGACTTTGATGTGGCTACGAGTGGTAGATAATGAAAGACTATTGAAGAAAAGGTTTGCTCTGAAAGTTAAAAAGACTTGGATTGGTGAGGATATAAAAGCATCCGTCGTGTTGTTTTGCTAGACTTACTAAGGATGCGCGACACTTTGTTGTCAAAAAATCGGTCAGCTAGATGATCCACAGTCACATGTCAATGCACTGTTATCGTAGACGGCTCTATGTATTAGTTGTGCATTGGATGTTTCAGCAAGCTTTTTAATATATTTAATTATTTAAAAGCTTCTATATTAATAAGTAAGAAATGTTGTTCTAGTATCGAATACAGAATCTAGAATGTCTAAACGCCTCCTCAAAATGTCTGTAGGTTTGCCCTAGGTTTGCCTCAAGAGCCAAACCCTACGAAGGTGGTATCGTCAATGAAACCTAAAAGTCTAATAAAATACAACTTGCCAAACCCTTCTGCTCGTCTCTTGCCCTCACCTTATTCCGGCCATCCTACTTGCAGGCAAGATTCGCCAGTATCTCTCCATCGTAGCGGAAATCCTCTTATAACTTGGCTTTCTCCGAGTCATCCTGCTTGAGTCTCACAACGCCCTACACAATTCATTAGCAACAAGCCAACCGTTAGTCCAAAAAAGATAATATACCTCTTGAAAACAAGTAGCAATCAACGTCCCATCCTGGGCAAACAGATGTTGTGTGACCACCCCCCTCCCTTCCCCAGACCATGGACTGGACATCTCGGCAAACATCCACTCATCCGCCCTAAACCTCCTAGGCTCATGGAAATATATTGTGTGGTCTAAACTAACTACCATCCCAATCTCCGGCCTCCTCTTATCGTTATTCAAATCATCTCCGAACCCTTCTGCTTCTTTCAGTTTCTTCACGTACTTATCCTTCTCGGTCTCTTCCGAGTTGTCCCCCTCCTTTCTCTTTCCTTCGTCACCAAATCTCCAGAGCTTGTGTATTCTCCCAACAGTGCCAATGAAATAGCTGTCACTCATATAAGCCAAGGCATTCAAATGCGCCTGATGTCCGCCTTCCTCACTAATCCTTCCCCTCGCCTTGATCCACTGCCTCATTTTCTGTTCATGCGGCTTCCCAGACTCGGCATTCAAGACCTCAAGCCTCTGGCTGATAAACGGGCTATCGATATTCATCTCCATTTGGAACAATTCGTCATCCTCCTTGGGTGGTCTAATATTCTTTGGAATTGAAACCGCATGGTTGACCTTCTGTTTGCCTCCGCTATCCTCCCTCACGAAAGACATTGTGGTCGTGAATATACATTGCCCCTTTTGACGTGCTTGCACTGTGCGGGTAGCGAACGAACGACCTTCGCGGACATGTTCAACGTAGTACATGACTGGTAAAGCAGAGTTGCCAGCTAGGACAAAATAACAGTGCATGCTGTGTACGGTAAAGTGACGCGGGACGGTGCATTGTGCCGCTGCAAGACATTGTGCGATGATTGCTCCTCCGTATACACCTCGTGCATTAGGAGGAAGCCATAAGGGGTGAGTGTTTGTGAAGATGTCCTGGCGAGGAAAAGGGTTTGTTAGCCCATGACGACTGATCAACTACTGTGCGAGGATATAGGATACCAAGCGCTTACCGGCCCAATCTGACTGAGTTCTCGAAGTTCTAATACATTCTCAATGGCAGATTTCGAAGGGTTAATAGGAGGAGGTGGGACAAGCGTCGGTCGATTCGCCATTTTTCTGTTGTAGAAGTGTGTGATTTGGGTAAGAGGTGTCTAGGAGAAAGGTCTATTCTAATAGATGAGGTGCAATCTCGAATGGAAGGAGATTGAATAGAAGCATATCCGGGATCTAAAATATGGGATAGTTATAGAGCTACTTAACAAACTTCACATCTGATTATTTCTTTGATAAGGAATTCGATTTGACCGAGGTTCATTCGTGAAGAGCGGGCCGACATGACCATGTCTCACATTTGCCGAAGTGACCCCTGAAGTAACCTGGAAAGAGATTCCTGGGAGTTTGGAACCTCATTGAAATGGCAGCATTTCGAGAATTGGTCTTTGGTGAACAGTTGCGTTTGATAAACATTCGAAGGATCCTCCGTGGAGCCACAATGCCGACGTTTATGCTGTACAACATCGACCTGTAGACAGCAAACAGTAAACTTCTTTAGCACAAGACATTTGATGCGTAAAGCTTGGCACAATGTTAGAAGGGCATAGTATGAAAGTTCGTACATAAAATGTTGATGTCTGTATTGCTGTTGTATATTCTGAGTATCATGGGCAATGATGAATTACACAAGGATGAACATTTACCCACTGAAGCTCAGATATCCAATGAACTGCCTACTCAACTAAAGATGGCACGTAATGATCCTGCATTGAAACGCAATGTCTGCGATTCTACTTCCGATCTTTCCTTGCGCTTCCTTTGCGGAAGATGTTCCATCTACTTGGTCAGAAGAAAATAATCTTGCCATATTATGTATTTATACCCTATCCAAAGACTGTACAAAGTCTTTTTCCTAGCAATCTCTATAACCTTTTTGATGCCTGCCTTCCCTTTCAACCATGTTTGATATATGTGGTATAAATAGAATATATCGGTCAAAGTCGAATCATAAAGGTAAATTGTAAGATCTTACAATTCAAATTCAGACGATAGAGATCGGTAGAATGTAAGTGGTAAAGTGCATGTTTAGTAATTATCCGTGTCCTATTTTGGCAGATTCTCAAGGTCACTGATGTCCATAAACTGCAATTTGGGTGCCTTGTTCTTTCCACATTGCTACTTCCAAACATTTCTCGTAAGCCTTCTTGCAATTATCCTGAAGAGCCTGGTTGTCGAACAGAATGATGTCGTTGCCCGAATTGCCAAGCCACGTGTTAATTGACTGTGCTCATATACGGATGCCCGCGGATAGTTGTGAAGGATACGCGGTGTGTGGTCATAACCAATATATACGTATGCTCGCAATAAAGTGGCTCACTGTTACGCTGGGTAACAAGAAAACTCTTATGTGCTATCTGTATCATGTGACTGGCTCAGTAAGGATCAGTGAACTCAGCATTGATCCATATTGATCCTCTTGATTAGCTATAAGCATAAAGGTCTATATAAATAAGATAGATTTCCTTTGTATAGAGTTTTGTACTTAAGATCAATCATTTAGTATACTTTATTATTAATTATGAATAGCATATTTATTATTATCATTATTTAAGTCCTTATTTGATATTTAGTTATAAACCTACCTTAAAAATCTAGAACACTTTTATATAATCTAGACAGCTACCTTTGTAACACTTTGAACATTATTATTGCCTCAAATACCGACTCGATAAGTAACGATATTATATCTTCCAAGATATCATAATCTAGTAACCCTGTTATGACCAACCAGGTCACCCCTGAAAGTATTGATAAGGACGAAGACATTGTTATAAAAGGTATTGAAGACCCCAAGGAAATCATTGTCATCGAAACTCTTAAAGTTACTTTACCAAACCGATTTACAGATAATCGATAAGAGCTAAAGATCTTCTTATTTTAACTTGAGATCTATTTTCAATTTAATCAGGACAAATTCAATTATAATATCGATAAAAATGTCTAGATCACTTTCTACCTCAAAGAAGAAGCTGCTAAATAGATCTAATCATATCTTAAGGACTATTTCATCAATTTGAATAAGTCTAAGAAACGAATATACTTAACTCAAGCTATTTTTGAGAGATTCGAAGAATTCAAAAAAGAAATACAACAAGTATTCGGGAATATCAATAAACTATATAATATTAAATTCAAGATCTATAATCTTAAACAAACAAAATCAGTAATTAAGTATATTGTGGAATTCAGGAGATATATAGGTATCACTAAATGAAAAAAGAACATAACAATAAGCCATTATCAGAAAAAGCTCAAATCTAAAGTCAGATTAGAATTAGATCATAATTGTATTTAGGAAGATCTAAATGAGTTGATCGAGGAATCTATTAAAGTAGACAAGATACTCTACAAGTATTAGAAGGAATATTAATCTTTTAATTTTCATAGAAATCAAGATTATAGTAAATACTATAAGAATAAAGGAAGACCTTAAAAAAACAGACAATCTTATAGAGAACCAATATAATTGAATATAATATTCAAGGACAAACTACTTAAAAAAGAGGTAGAATAAAGATATAAGGATAAGCTATACTTCAAATATAGCAAGCCAGATTATTGAGCCAGAGATTGTCGAAGTAAAAGATTATTAAGAAAAAGTTATCACAAGAAGTTCAGCAAAGATCAATTCAACATTATCTTTATACCCTAATTATATGCTTTATACTCAATTGAAGACGATAATTACAAACAAAAGAAATATCAAAAGGAAATCGATATAATACCTCGAGATTAGAAAGGGTTGAATGTTATAAACCGATATAAATTGAAGCATCTATAAACTCTCTTCCTTTCCCTTATCAAAATAGATGTCACGAACCACACTCATTATTATAAAATAAATCTAGTTACTAATGTTTGAGCCATTTTCTTTAGGGGGTCCTTATCGATAAGGAATCCTAGGACAAATATTGTTCTAGAACAAATAATATCCCAAAAAGAATAGGTTAAATAATTATTGGATCTTAAAATAAGTGTTTTAGGATATAATTTGTTTTAGGATTATTTGTCCCAGAATAAAATTTATTCCAGGATAAGATTTGTCTTAGAACAAATTGTCCCAGGATAATATCTATCTCAGGATTGGAATCATTTCAGGATTAATATCCTGAGGTCAAGGGTAGATCATATGATGTGCTAGCTCTGCTAATCTAGCTAGCAAAGCTAGCATCACAGGAATGCTAATTGTGCTAGCCCAGCTAACACAATTAGTATAGGGAAAGAGAACAATATATAATCAGAATAGTTTCATAATTTAAGAGTTTTGTATTCAATTTAGTTATCAATTAATTTACCTATATTCTACTTGATCTAATAATAACTTCATTTTTAAATGAATCCAATTGATAAAGCCTTAACTTATAATTATCAACCAACAAAACCTTAGGCAGCCGCTGCTTCCAGTATAGTATCGTTACATTTTGAATATTGTTTTCGGTTAAGTTATATCAGTTATAATAAACTTTATTCAGCAATCCATCAAACCAATCTCCTTCTCCTTTATAGGAGCCTCAGAATAGGCTGCCATCAACATAGAGCTAAGACGAACAATCCAAGTATCCACCCCTAATCTATTTTATAAAGATTATAATAAGTATCAAGCCTTTGTTATACAAATTGATCTTTACTATATCTTTAATAAACATCTCTTTTCAACATTAATACAAAGGATCTTATAGCTAATCTCGTTCTTCTGAGGACCTATATTCAATTGGATCAAATCCTTTATTAATGATCTAATAATTAAAGTTACTAATGGTCAACTTAATGAAAATATGAAATCTGAGATACATCATTTTTTTGATATTTACAAATTATTTCGACAAGGTTTCGACAAGGCCTTTAAGGAAGTTAATCCTGATCATATAATTGAAAAAGTATTACAACAATTTAAGCAGATAGAATCAATTATAATTTATATTGCTAAATTCTAATAATATATTAGATATATTATATAAAATAATAATTATTTTAAATCCTAATTCTATAAGGGACTCAAGGATATTATCAAGGATGAGCTAACAAGAGCTCCAAAACCACCAAATCTTTCTGAATTAATCGAAATCTTTATTCTAATTGACAATCGTTTTTATAAAAGACAAATAAAGAAAAAGGGAATCATTCAGGAAAATAGAAAATTTTCTAAACCTTAGTATCAGAACAGACATTACAATATTAACGATCTAATAGAATTAAATGAAGTTAAACATTATTATAAATCAAACAAACTTAATATTAAAGAAAAGAAAAGATACAGAAAAAATAATCTATATTTTATCTATAGAAAAGATAAGTATATATCTCGAGATTATAATCAAAAGAAATCATTTGTTATGAAAGACAAGAAACAGAAAAGATTCAGAAACAAAAGATAAGGATTCCAGAAAATGGGTATATTAAAAGGTAACTTTTGCAAGATCGAATTATTAGAAAAAGAGTTATCCCAATCATATCCAGAACAATTCAGGGAATTGAATATAGTAATCCTATTTACAAAGATGGAACCAATCAGAAATGCTAATAAAGAAATCAAACTTATAATTAACTATAAATCAGTTGAATTACTCGAAGAGAAAGGATCTGAAGATAATCTATAAATCAATAAAGTTTATTTAAAACCTCAAAAAAACAAGTTATAATATCTGATCAATTATCTTAATAGAAAATATATATAATATTATCATAAAGAACAAAAACCTGATTTTATAGAAAAATATCAGATTTATAATCATCTAATTCTGTTGATCCTATATATCATTATTTATAGCGATCTTTATCAAATAATATTCAAGGAGAATATAAGGGAAGATAATGCTAAGAGATTTGTTACAAACTTAGGCTCTCCTCGAATTAATGAAAGATAAGAGTATAATAATTATAATCTAATAATTGAAGATATATAGGAAATCCTATTATAAACTAAATATTATAGAATTTGGTATAAGATTAATTATTATTATAAATATTATTAAGCCAAGGACTATTACCAAGACTTCCAGATAGGATCAATAGAACTGTCAATAGCTATATTCTATAGATTATTGAGTATAAGCGAATATCAGCATAAATAATTGAACCTCCTTATCAAAAAATGGATCATCAAGTTATTATCATTAGAACTCAATAGTACAACTGGGATTGAGTAATTAATCGTAGGAATCAGTCTTGGAAAACAGGAAGTTAAAGCTTTGATTGATTCAGAAGCTATAAGAATATTTATAGATCTCAATTTTATGGAAGAAAACGGAATCTTTATTGAGCTTAAAGAATATCTATATTAGTTGATATTGTTAAAAAGAAAAAAGATTGGAATAAATAGATAAATATAAAGATAGACTTATACTCTAAAAATGATTATATTAGGAGGGTATATTAAACAAATCAAATTGGATTTAGTGCTATTAGATAAATATATAGTAATCTTAGAAACTTCTTGGATTAGAGAATATAATCTAAATATTGATTGAGTAAAGGATATTCTTATATTCGATTGTTATAGATACAAGAATAAATGATTATATAATCTAAAGGAATAGATTTCCAGAAAGATTGAATATTGTGTTATAACAATTATAGATCCTTTACTGGTTGGCGAGATCGATGCAAAAGAAATTCCAGTGTAGTACAGAAAATTCGCCAAGTTGTTCGAAGACCCACAGGACTTGAAAGCTCTGCCAGAATATAAGCCTTGGGATTATAAGATCAATTTCAAAGAAGGATTTATATCCCCAATTAAAAGATTGAAATCATATAATTCTAATACTTTAAGAATATAAGAAGAATATCAATCTAAAACTAAAAAAAAGGGATGGATTAGGAAATCCAAATCCCTTTATATATCTAATATATTATTAATATTCAAAAAAGAAGATCCGAATAATCGACTTTACAGAGACTACCATTAAATAAACAATAGGATCATCAGGGATATGTACCCTATACCCAAAGTCCAGGAGCTAAGGGATAAGCTGAGCAAGGCAATGATTTATACTAAGCTAGATCAAAGGAATGCCTTCAATCTTATACAAATCAAGGAAGGACACAAATAGAAAACCGTTTTCATATTACCTTCCGGATTATAGGAATATATTGTTATATTATTTGGATTAATAAACATATTTATTATATATTAATGATAGAATAACGAAATACTTAAGGAGTTTAACTTATTTATAATCTATTATTTGGATGATATCTTAATCTTCTTTCAAAAAAAAAAAGAATATAAGGAATATATTCTTAAAGTACTTGAAATATTTAGGAAGATTAATTTATAATTCAAGTTATCGAAATATAAGTTTGAAGTTAAGAAGGTAACCTTTCTGAGATATATAATCAAATCAGATCAGATGAATATTAACTTAAAGAAAACTAAGAAAATAAAAAATTAGGAACAATCTAGAAATATTAAAGATATATAGATTATATTAGGATTCGCCAACTTTTGTCGAATATTCATCAAAGACTTTTCCAAAATAATAGAACTATTTATAAAGATAACGAAAAAGGGTATAGGATTTATATAAAACAAAAAGATGGAGTAAGTCTTTCAAAAAATCAAGGATAGGTTTATTAGGGAACCTATATTCTATAATTATTATGACAATCAAAAAAGCATTATTGAAACAGATACTTTTGATACCTATATAGCAGGAGTTCATCTTCAAAGAGATAACAATAGAAAACTATACCCAATTGTTTATTATTTCAGCAAAATAAATAAAATAGAGCAAAACTATAATATTTATAAGAAAGAATTTATGGCTATAGTCAAATTGTTAAAACATTAAAGAATCTATCTTTAAAAGGCTAAATTTCCAATAATCATTTATATTAATTATATAAATCTATAAATCTTTATTATAATTAAGGTTCTGGATAATCGAAGATTAGCTTGATGGATTGAAGAATTAGTTGGTTTCGACTTGATAATCAAGTATATCAAAGATAAAGACAATATAAAGATAGATACACTAAACAGACCATCAGGATATAAAGATGATAAAATTTATCAAAAGATAGCGATTTTGAAATCTCTTTTTAATAAAGATCTTATTCCGAATTTAATAGAAATTGTTGTTTTGGAAAATAAATTAATAGAAGTCTAGAAAAACAAACTAATAAATATATAATTGAATAAGGAAAATATCAAATAATCTGAGCCATCAATAATTATAGATAGATTGATATAAATTGTAAAGAAAATTTGGCTATTAAATAATATTATCATTGAATTTATTAAAAAGTAATATATATTATTAACTTATAATCATTAGGGAGTACAAAGAATATATTTAAGAATTAAAAGATAATATTGGAGTCTGAGACTCTGAATTATGATCAAAAAAATGGTCACCGAATATGATATCTGTATCAGGAACAAGGCTTCTTGTTATGCCCCTTATGGATAGATATACACAATTGAAATACCATCTACATTATAGAAATCGATATTATAGGATTTCATAAGATTGCTATCTAAATCCAAGAATCTAATAATAAGAATAGAATATAATTATCTCCTAATCATTATAGATCGACTGATCAAGTATATATTATTAATATTATATAAGATCACTTTGATTATAGAAATCCTAATAGTTATATTCCTAAAAGAAGTTATTATAATATATAGATTATTAGAAGAGATATTATCCAATAAAAATAAACTTTTTATATTAAAATTCTGGATTGCTTTAATAGTATTACTAAATATAAAAAGGAAAATATTTATAGTATTCTATTTATAAACAAATAAAGAAAACAAATAAATAAACCAAATTATTGAAATATACCTTTATTATTATATGAATTATCAATAGAATAATTAGATAGGATTATTACTTTTAATATAATTCGTATACAATAGCTCTGCTTTGGAAATTATCCAAGTCTCACTGAATTATGCCAATTTTGGATACAAATTAGTTATATATCGGGAACCAGATATTCTAGAAATAGAGAACTAATCTGTTATTATACAAACAAAGAAACTCAAGGAAATTCATAAAGAAATAACAATGGAATTCAAGTTTATTGTTGAAAGAAACATTCATTATTATAACAAAAAACATAATCAAAAATCAATATTAAAGGAGAGGGATAAAGTTTATTTACTTCAAAAAAACATCGAGATAAAGAGATTAAATATAAAATTGGATTATAAGAAATTGGGATTATTCAAAATCAAGAAAGTTAAAGGACTCTTAAATTATAAATTAATATTATCAAAGAATATGAATATCTATTTAGTATTTTATATATCTTTGCTTGAATTAATATTATTAGGAGTATTTAAAGTTTCTAAAACCAAAATTATATTCATTAATCAAAATATCAAATATGAGGTAAAGAAAATACTAGATTACAAATATATTAGAAACAAAATCAAATATTTGATGAAATAGGAAAATTATCCAGACTCCAAGAATATATAAGAATTAGAAAAAGACCTCAAATATTTTAAGAAGTTTGAGGATTTTCATTAATAGAACCTAGATTTATCTAAAAAGAAAAAGAATTTAATATAATTTATATAAATAATGAATCTATTGAATATAAAAAAGAAAGATTAAAGAAATCGGAACCAATTATAGAAAGTTCAGAATCAAATTGATCAAATTGACCAAAAGGATTAGGAGGAATAACAAATATTAAAGTTACAGCAATTTCTCTTTTTTTTTCTTTTTCGAATCTTTTCTTTTCTTTTAAAATATTAAGCTTATTTATAGAATTTAGTTTAGTTATAATTATTTTCTGTTTTTGTTTATAAAAGAACTTTTATTATTTATTAAAACAAAGAATTTTGAATATCGCCTCAAATTATTGTCAATAAAGAAGATCCTTTTCAATATCTATATATTTGATTTAAATATCGATAACTTCTCAATCAAAAACAATAGATATTATATTTAATTCATGAATATCATATAATTTATTAAGAGTAATATAACAATTATAACAATGATATTTAATATTACAAAAAGAAATATATTCGGCACCAATATTTTCATATCGAGTACAAGA
Source organism: Sclerotinia subarctica (assembly GCA_025389085.1). Classification (NCBI taxonomy): domain Eukaryota; kingdom Fungi; phylum Ascomycota; class Leotiomycetes; order Helotiales; family Sclerotiniaceae; genus Sclerotinia; species Sclerotinia subarctica. The sequence goes on from QRFI01000007.1 coordinate 1,590,134, forward strand.
AGCCATTTTCTTTTCAGTCAAATTAATTTCTTACCCAAAAGCTTTATAATCAATATAAAATTAAAAACAAACAGATAATATATTAAAAGAAGAGAAAAGGAATCTGGATCTTGAAGTTCAGGGTGATCAAATAATTATAAGCGATCAAGAACAATATTTAGTTAGAAAGGGGATAATATCACAAACCACATTTATTATTATAAAATAAATCTAATTACCAATATTTGAGTCACTTTCTTTGAGGGGTCCTTATCGATAAAGAATCCTAAGATAAATATTGTTTTAAAACAAATAATATCCTAGAAAGAATAGATTAGATAATTATTAGATCTTAGGATAAGTATTCTAAGATATAATTTGTTCTAAAATTATTTATTCCAGAATAAGATTTATTCTAAGATAAGATTTGTCCCAAAATAAATTGTCCCAGGATAATATCTATCCTAAGATTGGAATCATTTTAGGATTAGTATTTTAAGATCAAGGGTAGATCATATAATATACTAGCTCTGCTAATCTAGCTAATAAAGCTAACATCATAAGAATACTAATCATACTAATTTAATTAATATAATTAATATAAGGAAAGAGAACAATATATAATCAGAATAGTTTCATAGTTTAAGAGCTTTATATTCAACTTAATTATCAATTAGTTTACCTATATTTTACTTGATCTAATAATAACTTCACTTTCAAATAAACCCAATTGATAAAGCCTTAATTTACAACTATTAATCAACGAAACCTCAGGCAGCCGCTGCCTCCAGTACAATATCGTTACAATAGAATCGAGAGAAATATTATCGATAGAACATACAACAATAAGCTGGATAACTTGTTATAATGAATCTTGCAAGATTTATTTGTCAAACAAGGAAACTATTGGATAGTTTCTATAAAAAAAAGCAAGGAGATCTTGTAAAAAGGGAAGGTTAGTTAAGATCTATGAAAAGGATCAAGGCCAATTAAATATTGTAGGATAGATAGATCAGATTTATTATAATATGAAAATAAATAGATGAGCAATCCAAACTATAATAGATTCAGGAGTTATAGGAAATTTTATTACATCAGGAATTATAAAGTATTTGGGAGTATAATTTCAAGCGAAATAAGTATTATATCAATTATAACTAATTGATAGACAATTAACCAGATTGGACAGAAAGATTTTGCAGGAGACTTGTTTTTTACAAATAAGTATAATCCAATATAAAGAGGTTATCTAATTCGATATTGTTTTATTAGGAAATCAATAGATCATTCTGAGAATGCTATAATTGAAGGTATATAACCCTCAGATTAATTGGTTATCAGAAACTATATCATTTCCGAAAAAAAGCGATCAACAAGATATGCTAGAGTCAGCAAGGCTGAATATACATAATGAAGAATTAAAGGTGAATAATATTATTGATATAGGATACTAAATCCAGGGTCCTTTATTAATAATAAAGAAAGATGAACCTCCTGTACAAATGAAGAATAAATAGAAGAAGTTACTTGAAAACATCTTTGTAACAAAATAGGAAGAGATGCTAATACTGGTATAGTATCAGAAGTACAAAAAATTATTCGAAGAAAGAAAAGGTTATAAAACTCTACCAGAATATAAACTATAAAATCATAAGATAATATTGAAGGAAGATAAAATATCTTTATTCGACTCAATCTATTTGATATCAATCTTTGATCTAAGGATATTTAGAGATTATATTAACGATATATTAGAAAAGGGATAGATCAGAGAATCCATCTCATAGATAGTTAGTCCTATATTATTTGTATCAAAAAAGGATGGTACAAAAAGGCTTTATATAGATTATTATAAGTTCAATGATATAATGATCAAAGATCAGTATCTACTTCTATTAATTATAGAATTGAGGGATCGATTAGGAAAAGCCAAGATTTTCTCCAAGTTTGATTTATGAAACAGATTCCATTTAATCAGAATAAAAGAAAGTGAGGAATAGAAGATAGTATTCAGAACTCGCTATAGATTATATAAATATCAAATAATACTATTTGATTTAACAAATACATCAATAATATATATACATTTAGTCAACAATATATTAAGAAAATACCTAGATATATACTATATATATTATCTAGATAATATATTAGTATTCTTAGAAACAAAAGAATAATATATTCAAGATATCTATAAGGTTTTATAATAATTAAAGAAGACAGATCTCTAATATAAATCTAGCAAATACGAATTCTATATTACCGAAACAGAATTCCTAGGTTATATCATATTCTTTGGAGATCTCAAAATGAGTTCTGATAAGGTAAAAGCAATCAAAGAATAGGAATCATCAATAAATGTAAAGGAAGTATAATTTTTCTTAGAATTTGTCAACTTTTATTGACGATTCATCAAAAACTACTCGAAAATAACTGTTCCAATAATTGAGATTATCAAAAAGAATCAAAGGGAATTTCGATGGATAGAAGCAGCATAAACAATATTCGAATACTTTAAAGAAATATTCACAAAAGAACCAATTCTTAAAGCTTTTGATCCGGAACTACCAATAATTGTGGAGACAGACTCCTCAGATTATATAATAGATGTAATACTCAATTAATCAGGTTTGAACAAGAAATAACAATTAGTCATTTACTATTTATACAAACTATCATCAATTGAATTAAACTACGAAATATATGATAAAGAATTACTAATGATAATAAATACCTTTAGGGAATAAAGAATATATTTGAAAAAATCGAAATATATAATATAGATGTATATAGATTATAAAAATTTGGTTTACTTCATTATAATAAAGGAACTAAATCGATAACAGGTCCGATAATTGGAAACTATAGCTGTCTATAACTTCAGAATTTCATATATCAAAGGAAACGAAAATGTTAGGGCAGATACTTTCAGCCGAAAACCAGAATACTTACAAAATAAAATATACAAATTATATATAATATTAAAATAGGATAATAATGTTTTAGTTTATAATAAACCATAATTTGTTATCATTTTAGGAATAAATTATGATATTATTAAGGATATCATAAAAACAGAATATATAACAGATATTACAACCAAAAGAATCCTAGTTATATTAGATAATCTAAAAAGAGGGTTCACTATTAAAGATAGATTTATTCATTTTTATAATAAACTTTATATACCCTTTAATTTAATTAAGGATTATATTATAGAACAATATAAGCTATCAGCTTATAAGTATCAAGGTATTACAAGAATCTTTACCAGAATAAAGAAAGAAGTATATTTTCCAAAGATAAGGATTATAGTTAAGAATATAATTAGGAATTGCAATATTTGTATAAAAAATAAAGCTATCTGGTATATTTTTTATAATCAATTCAAAATCCCCAAACTATTTATTCAACCTTGGAAGTCTATTATTTGGGATTTTGTAATAAAACTATTATTATCCAAGGACCCGATTATCCAAAAGGAATATGATTCTATATTAATAGTAATAAACAAATTAATCAAATTTGCTTATATAATATTATTCTATAAAACTTAGATAACAAACAATTTTGCTTATATATTTATATAGAATATAGTTAGCATTTATAATATATCAAATGAGATTATTTTAGATAAGGACAAATTATTTATATCAAAGTTTTGGTCTACTCTTATAATATTGCTTGGAATCAAAAGAAAGTTTTCAATAGTTTTCTATTTACAAATAAATAGTTAAATAGAACAATTAAACTAAACAATAGAAGCCTATCTTTGTTACTATATCAATTATAAATAAGATAATTAGATTAAATTATTATTCTTAATATAATTCATATATAATATATTAGAGATAGAAATCATAAAAGTAATATTAATATATACTAACTTTGGATTCAATCTATTGGCTTACAAATCATTATTGCTACAAGATACAAATGTAGACAAAGCCATAAAAGATATCATAGAAATCAAGGAGCTTTAAAAACAATTCTCCTTGGATTTATAATTCATCGTTTTAAGAATAATATTGTATTATAACGAATTAAGAAGTATAGGATCTATTTTTAAAAAGGGGGATAAAGTTTATCTTATTCAAAGAAATATACAGATAAAACGACCAAACGATAAACTAAACTATAAAAAACTAGGATCATTCAAAATTGACAAAATAGTAGAATCAATTAACTATAAATTAAAATTACTATATATGATGAATATATACCTGATATTCTATATCTCATTCCTTAAGAAAGCATTATCTAAAACACCGAAAGCATCAGACCCAGAAATCGATCTAATCAATTCAAAGAGAGAATATTATATCAAAGAAATATTAGACTACAAATATATTAATAAGAAAATCAAATATCTAATCAAATAGCAAGATTACTTATACTCAGAAAATACTTGGGAATTTAAAAGGAATTTTGGTACTTCTAATTTATTGAAGGAATTTCACCAATATTATCCAAACCTTTCCAAAAAGGATCTAAAGGACTTAAAAAGAAAGAAGGATCGAAATCGTTTAATACATTCGAATTAGCCTTAACAGATTCCAACAAATCAATAATTGTTTATTCCTTCTCCTTCTTCTTTTCTATATATTTATTTTCCAATCTCTCCTTTTCCAATAACTTATCCAATTCATCTAAAGAACAAACACTCTGATAAAGTATCTCGGAACCATATTCATATAATTGTTTCTGCTTCTTACAAATAAACATCCTGCAACTAAAAGCCTCTTGTTCAGCCAATACAGCCGCCTTCTCTTCAACTTCTAAACAAACCTCCTCTTTAGAAAGAATATCCTATTCGGATAAGGAAAAATCAGAAACATCATATTTAAAAGAGTCTGAACATACATATTCCCCACAACACTTCGATTCAGGCAAAGTCCGGTATTCTAAATCATTCTATTTATATCAAGAACAAAGAACTATAATATTTTCTTTATCCTTTATCTTTTGATTTAAACGATAACAATTTAAGGTAATATATAAAAAAGTAATAATAAGTATATTGAAAAGAAAAGGAATCTTAATCATATATATTTTGAAATTTGGATAATTACTCTACTTTATAAAGAAGCTTAGGACAAGTACTAATCTAAAAGAAAGATAGTGTTACACTGAATAACAAGAAAACTCTTATGTATTATCTGTATTATATGACTGGCTTAGTAAGGATCAATGAATTCAATATTGATCCATATTGATCCTCCTAATTAACTATAAGCATAAAGGTTTATATAAACAAGATAGATTTCCTTTATATAGAGCTTTGTATTTAAGATTAATCATTTAGTATACTTTATTATTAATTATAAATAGTATATTTATTATTGTCATTATTTAAGTCTCTATTTAACGCCTAGTTATAAACCTACCTCGAGAGCCTAGAACACTTCCATGTGATCTAGACGGCTACCCTCGTAACACTCACCAGCCTCACCATAGACTCCCCCTATGGTTGTGGTCAGTGTTAACTCCTCGAAAGCGGGGAATAATTCGGAGAAATATCTACACTATCTGGAACATCACCATTGAAAGGCAGACTGTCCCTCTCGAGCGGCTGTCCCTCTCGAGCGGAGATTTACCATTAATTTCCCGAACCCCCTCTCCCGCCCCCCAGATACTACAGCCCAGGTGATAGGCATAGCTAGAGAACATATTTCATGTGTTCTTAGCTCCAACTTGACCCTTTCATATAAACTATATTGTCTCCAGCGCCAGTTTCCAAATGCCGTTGTATCTATCTTGACTGTACCATATTCCAATCGAGACCAAACCGCCGAAGACTTGATCAAGCTGTAATATTCCGATACAGTTACCATACGCCGATTAATTGTACAGGATCTCTGAGCATCAAGGGCAAGTATGCGTGACTGTTGGCAGATATACAACAAGTTTGCGTGTGTCACGAACCACACTCATTATTATAAAATAAATCTAATTACTGATGTTTGAGCTGCTTTCTTCAGGGGGTCCTTATCGATAAGGAATCCTAGGATAAATATTGTTTTAGAACAAATAATATTCCAGAAAGAATAGGTTAAATAATTATTGGGTCTTAAAACAAATATTTTAGAATATAATTTGTCCTAAGATTATTATCTCAGAATAGGATTTATCCCAGGATAAGATTTGTTCCAGGACAATTGTTTTAGGATAATATTTATCCTAGGATTATTATCTCAAGATTGGAATCATTTCAGGATTAATGTTCTAAGGTCAAAGATAGATCATATAATATATCAGTTTTGTTAATCAATTAATAAAGCTAACAATAAAAGAATGCTAATTATACTAATTAATTAATATAATTAATATTTAAAGGGAAGATTAGTATATAATCAGAATAGTTTTATAATTTAAAAGCTTTATATTTAATTTAGTTATCAATTAGTTTACCTATAATCTAATTAATCTAATAACAACTTCACTTTCAAATGAATTTAATTAATAAAGTCTTAATCTACAATTATTAATCAATGAAACCTTAGATAATTATTGTCTTCAATACAATATCATTACATTTTGAGTATTGTTTTGGTTAAGTTATATTAGTTATAATAGACTTTATTTAATAATCCACTAAATCAGTTTCCTTCTTCTTTATCAGAGCCTTAGGACAGACTATCATCAATATAAAGCTAAGACAAGCAATCCAAATATCTACCCCTGATCTATTTTATAGAGATTATAGCAAATATCAAGCTTTTATTATATAAACTAATCTTTACTATACTTTTAATAAATATCTCTTTTTGATATAAATGTAGAGGATCTTATAGTTAATCTTATTTTTCTAAAGAATTATGTTCAATTGAATCGAACTTTTTTTTAATGATCTAATAATCAAAACTATCAATAATCAGTTTAATGAAAATATGAAATCTGAGATATATTGTCTTTTTGATATTTACAAATTATTTCGATAAGGTTTCGATAAGGTATTCGGGGAAGTTGACCCTGATTATATAGCTAAGAGAGCATTACGATAATTTAAGCAAATAAAATTAGTCATAATTTATATTGCTAAATTCCAATAATATATCAGGTATATTATATAAAATAATAATTATTTTAGATCTTAGTTCTATAAGGGATTTAAGGATATTATTAAGGATGAGCTAACAAGAGCTCCAAAACCACCAAATCTTTCTAAGTTAATCGAAACCTTCATTCTAATTGACAATTATTTCTACAAAAGATAAATAAAGAAAAAGAGAATTATTCAGGAAAACAGAAAATTTTCTAAATTTTAATATTAGAATAGATATTATAATACTAACGACCCAATAGAATTGAATAAAATTGAATATTGATATAAATCAAACAGATTTAACGTTAAAGAAAAGAAAAGATATAGAGAAAATAATCTATACTTTATCTATAGAAAAGATAGGTATATATCTCGAGACTATAATCAAAAAAAGCTATTCATTACGAAAAGCAAGAAACAAATAAAATTTGGAAATAAAAGATAAAGACCCTGAGAAATAGATATATTAAAAGGGAATTCTTATAAAATTAGACTATTAAAAAAAGAGTTATCTTAATTATATCTAAAACAATTCAGGGAATTAAATATAATCATTTTATTTACAAAGATAGAATCAATTAGAAATACTAATAAGGAAGTCGAGCTTACAATTAATTATAAGTTAATCGAATTACTTGAAAAGGAAGAACCTAAAGACAATCTATAAATCAATAAAATCTACCTAAGATCTCAAAAAAACAAATTATAATATCTAATCAATTATCTTAATAAAAAATATATATAATATTATTACAAAGAACAGAAACCGGATTTTATAGAAAAACATCAGACTTATAATTATCCAATCTTATTAATCTTATATATTGTTATTTATAACAATCTTTATCGAATAATATTCAAGAAGAATATAAGGGAAGACAATATTAGGAGATTTATTATAGATTTAGATTCTCTTCAGATTAATAAAGGATAAGAATATAATGATTATGATCTAGTAATCAAAAATATATAGGAAATTCTATTACAAATTGAATATTGTAGGATCTGATGTAAGATTAATTATTATTATGAATACTATTGGGTCAAGGACTATTACTGAGACTTTCAGATAGGACCAATAGAATTATCGGTAATTATACCCTATAAATTATTGAGTATAAATAAATATTAGTATAAATAATTGAATCTCTTTATCAAAAAATGGATCACTAAATCATTATCACTAGAACTTAATAATACAATTGGGATTGGGTAATTAATTATAAGAATCAATCTTGGAAAACAGAAAGTCAAAATTCTGATCGATTTAGGAGCTATAGGAATATTTATAGATCTCAATTTTATAGAAGAAAACAGAATCTCTATTGAGCTTAAAGAACATTTATATCAATTGATATTGCTAAAAGGAAAGAAGATTGGAGTAAATAGATAGGTATAAAGACAGATTAATATTTTAAAAATAATTATATTAGGAGGATATATTGAACAAATCAAATTGGATTTAGTACTATTAGACAGATATATAATAATCTTAGGAACCCCTTAGATTAGAAAGTATAATCCAAATATTGATTAGGTAAAGGATATTCTTATATTTGATCATTACAGATACAAAAACAAATAATTATATGATCCAAAAGAACAGACTTTTAAAAAGATTAGATATTAGATTATAATAGCTACAGATCCTTCACTAATCGATAAGACCGATACAAAAGAAATTCCAGTGCAATATAGAAAATTCGCCAAATTGTTTGAAGACCTATAGGATTTGAGAGCCCTACCAGAATATAAATCTTAAAATCATAAGATCAATTTCAAAAAGGGATTCATATTCTTAATTAAAAGATTGAGATTATATAACCCCAATACTTTAAGAATATAAAAAGAATATTGATCGAAAATTAAGAAAAAAGGATGGATTAAGAAATCCAAGTCTCTTTATATATCTAATATATTATTAATATTCAAAAAAGGAGATCCGAATAATTGATTTTATAGAGATTATCATTGAATAAACAATAGGATCATCAGGGATATATATCCTATACCTAAAGTCCAGGAGCTAAGGGATAAATTAAGCAAGGCAATAATCTATATTAAACTAGATCAAAGAAATACCTTCAATTTTATACGAATCAAGGAGGGATATGAATGAAAGACTGCTTTCATACTACCTTCTAGATTATAGGAATATATTATTATATTATTTGGATTAATAAACATATCAATTATATATCAACAATAAAACAACAAAATATTTAAGGAGTTTAGCTTATTTATAATCTGTTATTTGGATGATATCTTGATCTTTTTTCAAAAAGAAAAAGAATATAAGGAATATATTCTCAAAGTATTCAAAATATTTAGGAAGATTGATTTATAACTCAAATTATCAAAATATAAGTTTGGAATCAAAAAGATAATCTTTCTAAAATATATAATCGAATCAGGTCAGATAAACATTAATTTAAAGAAAACTGAGAAAATAAAAAATTAGGAACGATTTAAAAACATCAAAAATATATAGATTATATTAGGATTCGCCAACTTTTGTTGAGTATTCATCAAAAACTTTTCCAAAATAATAGAATTACTTACAAAAATGATAAAAAAGGATATAGGATTTATATAAAATAAAAAGGTAAAGTAAGCCTTCCAGGAAATCAAGGACAGATTTATTAGGGAACTTATACTCTATAATTATCATGATAATCAAGAAAGCATTATTGAAACAAACATTTCTGATACCTATATAGCAGAAATTCATTTTCAAAAAGATGATAATGGGAAATTACACCTAATTGCTTATTATTCCAATAAAATGAATAAAACAAAGCAAAATTATAATATCTATAAGAAAGAATTTATAATTATAATCAAATTATTGAAATATTAAAGAATCTATCTCCAAAAAATTAAATTCCTAATAATCATTTATATTAATTATATAAATCTATAAATCTTTATTATAATTAAGATTCTGGATAATCAAAGATTAGCTCGATAAACTAAAAAATTAACTGGTTTCAACTTGATAATCAAGTATATCAAAAATAAAGATAATACAAGAATAGATATATTAAATAGGTTATCAAGGTATAAAGATGATAAGATTTATCAAGAAGCAACGATTTTGAAATCTTTTCCTAATAAAGACCTTATTCCAAATCTAATAGAAATTATTGTTTTAGAGAATAAATCAATGAAAGTCTGAAAAAACAAATTTACAGATGTATAATTAAATAGGGAAAATATCAAATGATTTAAATCACTAATAATTATAGATGGATTAATATAAGTCATAAGGAAAATTTGGTTATTAAATAATATTGCCATCAAATTCATCAAAGAGCAGTATATATTACCAGCTTATAATTATTAAAAAATACAAAGAATATATTTAAGAATTAAGAGATAATATTGGAGTTTAGAACTCTGAATTATGATCAAAAAAGTGGTCATCGAATATGATATTTATATCAGAAACAAGGCTTCTTGTCATGCCCCTTATAGACAAATATATACAATTGAAATACTATCAACATTATAGAAATCGATATTATAGGATTTCATAAAACTATTACCTAAATCTAAGGATCTAATAATAGAAATAGAATATAATTATCTCCTAATTATTATAGATTGATTAATCAAGTATATAATATTAATATTATATAAGACCATTTTGATTACAGAAACCCTAACAGTCATATTCCTAAAAAAAGTTATTGTAATATATAGATTATTAGAAGAGATATTATCTAATAGAGATAAACTCTTTACATTAAAATTCTGGATCGCTTTAGTAGTATTATTAGATGTGAAAAGGAAAATGTTTATAATATTCCATTTATAAATAAATGATGGAAACAAATAAATAAATTAGATTGTCGAAATATATCTTTATTGTTATATAAATTATCAATAGAATAATTAGATAGGATTATTACCCTTAATATAATTTGTATATAATAACTTTGCTTCAGAAACTATCTAAGTCTCACTGAATTATACTAATTTTGGATACGAATTAATTGTATATCAGAAACCAGATATTCCAGAAATAGAGAATCAATCTATTATTATATAAACAAAGAAACTCAAGGAAGTTCATAAAGAAATAGTAGCAGAATTCAAGTTCATTATTGAAAGAAACGTTTATTATTATAATAAAAAGTATAATCAAGAATCAATATTAAAAGAGAGAGATAAAGTCTATCTACTCCAAAAAAACATCGAGATAAAGAGACCAAATACAAAATTGGATTATAAGAAATTAGGATTATTCAAAATCAAGAAAATTAAAGGATCCTTGAATTATAAATTGATATTATCAAAGAATATAAACATCCATCCAGTATTTTATATATCCTTACTCGAATTAATACTATCAAAAGTATCTAAAGCTTCTGAAACTGAAATTATATCTATTGATCAAAATATCAAATATAAGATAAAGAAAATATTAGATTGTAAATATATTAGAAACAAAGTCAAATATTTGATAAAATAGGAAAATTATCTAGACTTCAAGAATATATAGGAATTAAAAAAAGACCTCAAGCATTTTGAAAAGTTTGAGGATTTTTATCAACAAAATCTGGATTTATCTAAAAGGAAGGAGAATTTAATACAACTTATATAAACAACGAATTTATCGAATATAAAAAAAAAGGATCGAAAAAGTCGGAACCAATTATAGGAAGTTCAGAATCAAATTAATTAAAAGGATCAGAAGGAATAACAAGCATTGAAGTTGTAGTAATTTCTCTTTCTTTTTCTTTTTCAAATCTTTCCTTTTCTTTTAGAATATTAAGCTTATCCATAGAATTTAATCCAGTTGTAATCATTTTCTGCTTTTGTTCACAAAGGAACTTCTGTTGTTTACTAAGACAAAGAATTTTGGATATCGTCTTATCCTTCTCAGCATCTATACGCTCGATCTAAGTATCAATAGTTTCCCAATCAGAAACAATAGGTATTTTATTTAATTCATAAATATCATATAATTTATTAAGAATAGTATAATAATCACAATGATGATGCTTGATATTGTAAGGAGAAATATATTCAGTACCAGCACTTTCATATCGAGTACAAGGAGCTATCTTCTTTCCAATCAAATTGATTTCTTATCTAAAAGCTTTATAATCAATACAAAATTGAGAATAAATAGATGATATAATAAAAAAAAGGAAAATGAATCTGGATCTTAAAGATCGGGATGATTGGATAATTATAAGCGATCAAGAATAACATTTAATCAAAAAGGGGATAATATCACAAATCACACTTATTATTATAAAATAAATCTAGTTACCAATATTTGAGCCACTTTCTTTAAGGGGTCCTTATCGATAAGGAATCCTAGAACAAATATTGTTCTAAAATAAATAATATTCTAGAAAGAATAAATTAAACAATTATTGGGTTTTAGAACAAATATTTTAGGATATAATTCATCCTAGAACTATTATTTCAGAATAGGATTTATCCCAGGATAAGATTTGTTCCAAGATAATTATCCTAGAATAATATCTATCCCAGGATTATTATCCCAAGATTGGAATTATCTCAAGATTAATGTTCTAAGGTCAAAAATAGATCATATAATATGCCAGCTTTACTAATCAGTTAGTAAAGCTAGTAATAAGGGAATGCTAATTATACTAATTAGTTAATATAATTAGTATCTAAAGGGAAGATTAGTATATAGTCAGAATAGTTTTATAATTTAGAAGCTTTATATTTAATTTAATTATTAATTAGTTTATCTATAATTTAATTGATCTAGTAACAACTTTACTTTCAAGTAAATCTAATTAATAAAGCCTTAACCTACAATTACCAATCAACAAAACCTCAGGCAGCCGCTGCCTCCAGTACAGTATCGTTACAGCGTGTTTCAAACGTTGCAAATCCTAACAGACTTCTGGATCGACCTGAATGAATTCTTACCAGGAGCGGCCTGGTAATATAAAACCCTAGACTATCATTCCATACTCTTCCAAAAGTATAAAATTTGAGATTTGCGTCCGATCAATTCTCAAGTAATTAATTGTTGAAGCTATGTGTTACGAGGTTTGCCGTCTAGATCACGTGGAAGTGCTCTAGGCTCTCGAGGTGGTTTATAACTAGGCGTCAAGCAGGGACTTAAAGTAATGACAATAATGATATGCAATTCGTAACTAATAGTAGAGTATACTAAATGATTGATCTTGAGCACGAAGCTCTATACAAAGGAAATCCATCTTGATTATATAGACCTTCATGCTTAGAGGCGCGAAGGGAGCGAGAAGCCAAGCCTTCGAGCTCTTCGCTCCTTAGCATCACGTGTATAGTGGTCCCGTGACCCAATTGTTACCGGTTGTAACACTATGGTGGTTTTTATTGAAGATGTTTGAGGAATTATTCTTTCAATAAACTTTTTATTTTTTCATCAATCAGTGAAAAAATAATAAAAAATAATAAAATTTAATAAAATTTAAATTAAAAAAATCCTAAACATCAAAACTGTAATTTTTTACTAATTTAATCTTTTATGTTTTAAAGTATGAATAAAAATTATTTGTTATATAATTTAATAAAATAAAATAAAATAAAATATATATATATTTATATATTTATATATTTATAAATGAAATTTATTAATATAAATTAAAAAATTAAATTAGATTGAAAGATAATAAAATATTTATTATAATTTAAGTTTTTGAACATTATAATTTTTATATTAAATAAATATAAAATTATTAAAGACTGAGACAAAAATATAACTTCGTAGTATGATGATTGTGAATCTTATTGGCCGAAAAAACTACTATGGGATGAATCTTTTTCATCATTCATCGAGATCTTCGCATTGATAATCTAGTCTTCTCCGCCGTGTCACGGGGTCACTGGATTATGAAGAATAGTGCTTAGTCATCCCTACCATCCTGACCATCACATGACCCTATGTTATAGTGGTTCATAATAAGGCTACACCGCCGAAAGGCGAGGACTAAGCCTAAAAGGGATTAGCCCTCGCACAAATTGTATTTAGAAAGCCTCCCCGCTCCCCGAATTCATAGCTCTTCGAGCGACGTCTTCATCAGAAAAGAGAGACCTGTTTCCCGCCCTGAATCCCTCCTGCCGCACCGTGACACGCCGATGGTTCTAGAGTGCTCATCATCGATCTCGAGAGTCGTTGGGGAAATCGTCTAGCGCCTGAGGTTTCGCCTGAGCCAATCCTGGACGCCGGTTGGACGGAGAAATCAGATATTTATGACTCGGGTTATCTTATTAATGGTATGTTCTACGGCAACGCCTCAATCACGAATGTCGTGGAATGGGCTGTTCCTTCTCCGTTGGATACCATCGTGGAAGCTTGTACGCGCATCGTTCCTGAACAGCGTCCAAGTTTGGATGACCTGTACACTATGGTTAATAGCATCGAGGTTATGTAGTCAGTTCACCATGCGAATGGTGGATTCTTATTTCCAAAAGCATAGAAGAGTAGGAATCCTGAACCTTTTTTCAATGTCTCTGTTTTCAGCTGTATGCACAGGAGCCTACTCCTCAGGCGTCCTGGATAAGACCATGTGATTCTCTTTTTCATTGGTACCTATCCAGCAATTTCCTAAGCCTTCAAAGATATCTTTTAAACGATTAAATAATAAGAAGTCGGTGTCTTCGATGATGGTGAGCGAGCATGCGTCAATAAGACTGTCTGCGGCATTTTTGTAGCCTAACGTAAGTCGTAGTGACTCCCCAACCAAAACTTGAATGGCTAGACAATGGTTCACCGGAAAAGCCAAAATGTAACTGAACTCGATACTCAGTCCGAGTTATACAAGTCAGCATACGAAGCCGCAAAACAACTTAAGTCAAGTAAGAGTACTACAACGCGATGCATCAATGGAGGCTTATGGGGTGCTCAAGCCCGCCGGCAACCATAAAAGATTAGATGACCTTTAGCCACTCAGAGTACTAGAAATCCGCAAAGATATTTCCTTTCATCTTCTACACCCTATCTCAATCAATGTATCAGAACATCCCTCACACCTTTACTATCGACAAGGCACCTCTGGGGCGCTAGTATGCAGGGTTTTCGTCACCTAACAATGCATATAATCCTGGGATTGGAAGTTCATAGATGGTTTGAGCGAGTGGTTTAGAGCGTCTAGAATGGTGATAGCATGCCTTGGGGCGGAGAAGGAGACGGATGGCTTAAGAGACTTTTTTCTGAGCTGGAGGAAGGTTATGCAGAGGGAGGCCGGATTGGAATATCTCCTCGACTCATTCACTTTGCACTGTGTGACCGAAATCAAAATGCTTGTATCCTTAGACCTAACTGATTTCTTCTTTTCAAGCCAACAATTATGGATCATCATCGTATGTCCTTTCGCATCCTAATTGGGAAACTGGTATAGGCTGGGAATATTCGTCTGTATTCATTGCTAGCTGATGTTATTGTATTGGTCAATTGAATTGAAGAGGTGTAGGGCTGCTCATCCTTGCCTTTTAGATAACCGTGTTTGAGCTACGAAATACTGATCGTAAAAACCTATTCCACCATAAGTAGGTCGTTATAACATCATCTTCACAGATCATCACTGTCAGTAAGGGCATGTTAACAATGTGTTGTAGATCGGCTGTCTAATACTGTGCAAAATAAGTAGAGCGCTAGGAACGTAATCTGGGTAAACCATAACTTGCTAATAAAATCCATGCCCTGATTCGATTGGTTTCAGGTAATTTTTGAAGAGAATAAAACCCAGAGTCAATAGTACAAGCGCACTACTGGTGATAGTAGGGTGGCATCCAGGGAAAAGTTAAGTGGCCTGTAGCATAAGAGAGTTATTCCGTCCAAAATTTGACATACGCAACTGCTGTATGCTCTGATATCAAACTTGAAAGTTCTTTTCGCGGACGTTTCGAAGCTCCCTAGACTGCCGAGCAAAACCATTACGCCATGCATAAGACAATGCCTTTTACTTGACGTTGGTGAGTAGGAAACATGAATGAATCCATACTTCTGGCTATCAGGATCAACGCATGAAAGGACAAGGGGGTGGATATCTTCTCTATCAATATCCAATGGTTTATAGGGAATTCGAGGTCTCAATGGGAGGGGGCGTAAGAAGTGGAGGCGATGTGTAACCATTCATTGCCATCATTGATACGATTGCCTTTTTAGACGGCCTCCTAGTATTCGAAAGAGGTTTGGCTTGATGTATGAGTGTTCAACGTCTCATATATGGATGAGCTGGATTAGTTTTGATTCATTGATTGCCAGCGGTAAGTTTGAGCAATGAGTGTCTAGACATGATTGTCCGATCATTTAGTTGAAGATCCAGAAAATGTAATCAAATTTCTTGGGTATAATATCTTCAGGATCACTAATTGGATTTTAGACATTAATAGCTTGATTCATCATTGCATGGATATATAGTACACTCGTTGATGTTATCGATACGTCGCTGCATGTAATTGTGAGGTTCCAGAAAAGTCTGTGTTTGAAAAGGTTAACCTTAACCTTGCACATGCAAGACTAACGCAAGTCCGTCCAGGTCACATGATTACCTTCAGATGAGTGGCTTCAATCATCGCATCAATGTCAAGAAGACCATGGTGCTCAAATCTCGAATGCAGGCCCCATAGTATTCTGCTCAAACAAAGCCTTATATAGATGTCAAGATCGCGACCGCGGTGGAATGTTTGACAATTTGAGCAGATGCCGAAATCCCCAAAAGCTCGATGTATCGAATCCCTTTGAGTGCACAATACAGAGACCCTTAGGACTGATTCACATGGAGAGCAATAAGACCAAGTGGCTGAGAGGAATGTAGAACGATGAGTCAGTCCCACAGAAGGACGACATGAGATGAAGCTCTCAAACCGGGAGTATGTATTCTCCGCAGTGCTGGCATACATTTGTTCACACTGGCATAACATAGGATGTTGAATGCCACCCTAGAAACATCTTAGACGTGGGTTTTCTGACAGCCTGTTTATAAATCTTTTATTCTCCGAAACGCCCGATCAGGATACCACACCGCTGATCCCAAATATGCTACTAACAACATTGTATACTCCGAAGCCCAGCTCCAAGCTTAATCGAACTGAAGGCACAACATTAGCTAATGTTAGAAATATACAAGGAATACTTACAGGTGTTAAAAACGATTCCGCAACGAATCTTGCACGAGCATTCAACTATTTCCCCATGTTAGCGATAGAACCCCATCCAGAAGGGGGAATGTATAGAGCCCACAAATAGCTTCATCTCCGAGATTTCCTTATCGACTTCCTCCATAAATTGTATGATGAAATCCACCAGCTTATGCTTCAGCATCTCCTCTGTATGGAAGTTCGTAATCAAGAACGAAATATCGTAGCCCTGGTATTATATCAGCCTCCTCTCCTCACATATCCAAGTCCAACACCCACCTTGACCGGCTTTCTCCTGAGAATAAAGAAGGCTTCCGCTCTTTGGGTCAAGAATCTGGTAAATTTGTGTACAAGAATGTGCTCAATTTCGTCCGCTTGTTTGATCTTAATACTGATTCGGACACTGTTGATACTTGGTTCAATGAGGACTCTTTCGTTTTCATTTCGTGCGACAGTCAAGGGATTTAAGAGGACTTCGGGTGAAGTTTTAGCTTCAATCTCTGGCACATTGTGCCTTTCGGAGGTCTGCGATGCGAAGTTCGAGAGGCATAGAGCCGCTGTCAAGGAAGATCGTACGCATTGAAGGTAAGGTCGCAATGATTGAGACTATAACGATTCAATTAAGAATATGTCAGCTAATTCTCGAAGGTACTAAAGCTATAATAAGAATCAGAATTATTACATACCATCTTGTTGAAGTTTCTTGTCTCGAGTTTCTCCTTAAGATGGATGTCATTACCGTACAATCGTGTTGTCGATGCTTTGGTGGGGCTGGGGCGGGTCTGTAGCGGTTCAGGCATTCCACGTCGCTACGTAAGCCGCGCTAAGGAGTGAACAGTTACAATTGGATTTATCTATCATTTTCCCAATTTTGTTTGTAAAATACAACAACTTCATAGAGAACTTATTTCCAAGGCCCATGTACAATCGAGCAGGGACTATAAATTCTAATTCTAATCTCTGGTTTAACAAATCCTACGAAGCAACAAACACTACTCACAGATAATAACCTTCAAGCAACCACCCCGCCGCCACCATGGCAACCATACCTGGTAGCTATACTCTGTCCGCAAACCTTTTCACAATCTAACAATTCCTGTAGTTATTATCAAGCATCAGGGGAAGAAGTATGATGTTGAGCTCGATCCTACATCTAACGGCGAAACGTTGAAATACCAGCTCTATTCCCTCACTGGTGTTGAGCCAGAACGTCAAAAGATTTTGGTCAAAGGTGGCCAACTTAAAGATGACACCGACCTCTCGAAGATTGGCGCCAAGCCAGGCCATACATTTATGATGATGGGAACACCTGCAGAAGGGGGATCATTCTCTAGACCGAAGGAAGCGATTAAATTTGTTGAGGATATGACCGAAGCAGAAGCTGCACAACAAGTAGGCGCAATGCCGGCTGGATTGCGTAACCTGGGAAATACCTGTTATCTCAACTCATCTTTGCAGACCCTCAGAGTAATTCCAGAATTGCAAGACTCGCTGCAGAAATACACACCGGATGAACAAAGTGGCTCTGATCAGCTGAGCGAACTTGGACTTGGACTTTTGGATTTGACAGAGGAGATGCGAGATTTATACAAGCGGATGTCAGAAACACAAGAAGGGATCCCACCATTTATGTTTCTCATCGCTCTACAACAAGCCTTCCCACAATTCAACGAGAAAGCGAAGAATGGTGATGGCTTCGCGCAACAAGATGCCGAAGAAGCCTGGACGCAAATCCTCCAGGTACTACGATCAAAATTGAAGATTAAAAATGAAGGTGGCATCCTCGGAGGGTCTTCATCTGCTGAAGTCTCTTTTGTCGACAAGTATATGGCTGGAGCATTCAAATCTTTTACAGAGTGTGATGAGCAAGCGGCAAAGGATGGAGGTGAACAACCGGTCAATGGAGAAGATGTTTTCTTGAAGCTGGATTGTCACATCAGTGGGGCAACCAACCATCTCCGAGATGGGATCGTTGCAGGATTGGAGGAGAAGATTGAAAAGAGATCCGAAGTCCTAGGTCGCGATGCAATTTACACCAAGAAATCGAAGATTTCACGCCTGCCTAAATATCTTACTGTTCATTTCGTCCGATTCTTCTGGAAACGCGAGGCTCAAAAGAAAGCAAAGATTATGCGCAAGGTCACATTCCCTGATGAACTGGACGTCGTTGAATTCTGTACGGATGAGCTCAAGCAAATGCTGATCCCTGTTAGAGACAAGGTTCGTGAGGTACGAAAGGAGGAGGAAGACATAGAACGTGCTCGCAAGCGTCAGAAGCGTCTCCATGATAAAGAAGAGGCTGACAAAAAAGCTGGCCTTGTTGACGAAGCACCTTCATCTTCATCAAACAAAGAAGAGAAGAAGGAGACTAAATCCAAAGATGGCGATACTGAGATGGAAGATATTGTTTATAAGACCGACGCGGAGATTGATGCCGAAAAGGCTGCTGCAATCTTGGAAGCCAAGAAGGAATTACATGCATTGATCAATCCTGAGCTCGCCAAGGATGATGGCGCTAACAAGTCTGGTCTTTACGAACTTCGTGGCATTGTTACCCATCAAGGTTCGAGTGCGGATAGTGGCCATTACACTTCATATGTTAAGAAGCAAGGACCACTTGATCCCAAGACAGGCGTACGTGGTGAGGAAGATGGAAAATGGTGGTGGTTCAATGATGACAAGGTATCGGAGGTTGAACCTGAGAAGATCGCTACTCTTGCTGGTGGTGGAGAATCTCATTCTGCGCTCATCTTGCTTTACAAGGCCATTCCTTTACCTACTGCTGAAGGTCTCAACCAGTAGATTTCAGATGACTGTTTTGGAGATGAGGGATTGCATAGATAGTGAGCGAAAATGCGTGCATTGTACGTGGTACGAAATAAAGTAGCTATGAATAACGAAAGACCACGATTATAAGAATGAGATATAGGATTAGAATTTCCAAACCTATGGTATCATGTTATCTTGTCATCAGGTATTACACTGTATTATGCTATGCATCGATGAAAAGAATTAATCATTACCTTTGAATGAGTATTGAGAAGCTAAAAGTCACATCTCTTCCCAGCCAAGCCTAGTTACACCAAACAGCATCAAGACCTCGCGCATTCTCCCCAACCTCTCCACACTCAAATTTCAAAATATTTCCAATCAATCCCATCAGTAAATAGCTCACTTACTCATCTTTAAACTACCAGGAAAATAAATCTCTGAAAGTTTCCATGATCAAATCACATCACTCTAAACACGCCAACTCGGAGACATATCAAACCCCCTATTCCCTCCCATCCTAGCACGTACGCAAAAGTCCCCGAGAGCTATCCGACAAGCGAGATCTTGTTGGTAGTGGTGGGTCCCCACTATTGTTAGGAATCTACACCCCACTATTTTGACTACTGCATTTTCTTGGGTATGGATTTGTAAATATAAATATAAATATAAATATAAATATAAATATAAATATAAAGAACTTTCTTTCCTTCTTTCTTCTCTATATCTTTTTCTTTTTCCATTGTGGTTTTGGATACTTGGAACTTTGCGTCATAACCTTCATTGTTCTTTATTTGTTATTCTTGTATCTTTGATTTGTATTTGTCTGAATTGCTGGGACCTAGGGATCATCGAAAATGACGGATCATGATCACACGCATAACGGGGATGTGACGGAGAAGAACCGATCACATTGGGAGTATGTACTCCTATCTCGTTTTCTTCTTGCCTGGAGGTTTTGGGATGGAAATGTAGTGTGGTACTGGAGTGTGGTGTCTACACATGCTCGTGTTACATCTTGAGGATTGAATACTTCATGCTCTGACAAGTGTCAGAGATTGTGCTCTTGTCAAGAATCAGTTTTCAAGCAATTTAGAAGGTTTTCCCCCTTCATGAATCGCAAACATCTAACATCCTTTACCTCTCCCATCCCATCCCATCCCCCCACCCCACCCATTCTTTCTCAAAATCCAAACTAACCCAACCCAGCACCCACGCCTCAACCTACGAGACGCGTCTCCAAAAAACCATCGACCAACTAATTTCCATAATCCAAGAACCACGCGTCCTATCCTTCATCGGTGCCCCTTGGCAAACCGACTCCACACCCCCATCACAAACGCTCAAACTCCTCGACTACGCCTGCGGCACCGGTCTTGTAACCCGCGCACTACTCCCTTTTATCACCCGTTCTATCGGTATCGATCTCTCTTCTTCCATGGTAGAGCAATACAATCTTCGAGCATCTAATCAAGGACTTGAGCCTTCGGAAATGTTTGCTTATCAGGGAAATTTGTTGTCTTTAAATCCGGCTCCACATTTAGAAGGGGCAGATCTGTATGATTTTGATATTGCGGTTGTGGGACTTGGATTTCATCATTTTGAAAATCCAGCGTTGGCGGCGAGGAAAATAGGTGAGAGGTTAAAGAAGGGGGGGATTTTAGCAGTGGTCGATTTCGAAAGTCATGATGGGTATGGGAATCCTCATTCTCACTCCCACTCTCATGATCATAACCATTCCCACGAAAATCCAACTCCACCCGAAGAACAATTAAACCCTGAAACCCAAAAAGCCCAAGAAACAGTAACCCATCACGGATTCTCCAAAGAGGAAATTCAGAAGATCTTCGAAGATGCGGGTGTAGGTATGGATTTTGGATATATGGTCTTGGGGAAGGGGATAGTGTTTCATGGGACGGGGGTGGAGGGACAGAAAAAGAGTGTGAAGAGGGCGGTTTTTATGGCGAGGGGAGTTAAATCGTGAGAACTTATCTGGAGGGGTAGAGCTTGAGGGAATGAGGAGGGGCTATTCAGGGGCGAGTAGAGTGAATGGTTCTGAGGACTCAGAAGCTGGATTGTGGATTATTCAGATATTTAAGGGATAGATTATGAGATTATTTTCCAGTTTTCAACAAGTTCTTCTAGAATATCCATTGATCGAAATTTTTTTTCACTGTCTTTTCATTGTGACTTCTCACGCCTACACACATTGCATATATCAATATGCAAATATAAAAAGAACATGAAGATTAGATAAATTGACAGAAATCCTAATCTAGGAAATATTTATCATTGAAGAATCTCTAATAACCTTGTTCCTTTTCAATATAAACGGAACTTTTTTATACAATGATGATTATAGTAATCAAGAATAAATTATATATGATACTACAATAACACTAAAGAAAAGTATCACCGAAGTGAGACACACCAACAGTACCAAAAGATACTAATGTCAGCACTACTTTCTTTCTTCCCTTCTCTTCCCTTCCCATTGCTCTCAATCAATCTATCTCCTCTTAAAAATCAACACAAAATCTTACATTCCCGAGTATATCCAACCAGGAATGATCAATCAGCTGCAGGCTGACTGTACTTCAGCCCATAATCAAGCGGCCAAGCGGAAGGGTATCATGACTAGGAATATCAGATGTCGATATAAGTATTTGTTAAAGATTTTATATTAGACATCAAACACCATACCAAGAATCCGAAGCCAAAGACCACCATAAACATAAAATAATATAAAACCAATAACCTCACCTCCCCATTTCGCTCAGACGAGGAGGAACGGCAGTGTTTTTCTCTATGATTTCTGGGATGTTAATAAGATCTTACCTTTGTGAGGTGTTGGTTTTGATATTCTGCTAGTATGGGTAACTACATATATATTGATAATTAGCCTGTATACGTTTTCAATAATGAAGATTTAATCTTACAATGCTAAGGTTATATATATGATATTTTTGCCTCTAGTATTCTATTGTCGCTTGGTAAACAGTATCTAATAGTCTTTATAAATTCTGCGCCATACGCTGTATTGCCTTGAGGACGGTATGCCAATCACGCTTCAGCTTATCGTACGCATATAAAAGGAAACGTATAGTGTGCTCCGGTGATTTGGAGGTGGTGAGAGTCAGATGGTAGACGATTCACAATCGGCATTCCTTGTTGGTTCAAAGTAGTGCTAAAATTATTATATACGCCATATTGTAAGACAACTGCGGGCTGGATTTTGATGGTGATTCTGATTCTAATTCCGAGGAATTGCTATGCTTCTCTTTGTGTATTTTTGTTTATGGGTGTTTTTCGATCCGGGAAATTCTTGATAGGATCGTGAAAAGTTTCGTGTGTATGGAATTTGGTGAGGATTACTCTATTGTATACTCTTTTGTTGATCAAAGTTTCCCTTTTTGGTTGGATTGTAAGATCTTAACTTGTGGGAAGGAAGAACCAGTTGTAGAATAACTCGTTATATTTATGTGATTTTTGAACTCTTTTAAACTACAAACTAAGTTTATTGGATCAGTGCAAATATTCTATTGATTTTGGCTCTATGAATGAAGGAATGAATATTTCTAAGTGCCTAGCACAGGATACATATCCAACAGCAGTTCAAATATATACATCCATATAATCCATAAAGCAATGAAATTCCCATTTCGTTATGATGAAGATATCAAAGAAACAAGATATTTTAAATATTTAATTCTACACCAAATTACTCCCATATTAATATTCAGAATGATATAAATTACTATTATACCCCTCGAATTAAATATACTTTATTTTTATACTTCTATACTTTTTAAAATCCAGTTCATCATATTTGTTTATTTAATTCGAATATAATTTGATAAAGTTATTAAAGATTGAATTTTTAATTTTCTTGATTGAAATAATTTTATTATGATATTTAAAAATTAGTTTTGGATACATGTTATGAAATTGAGTGTAAATCAAATTCAAGTTTTGATATTAGGATTATAATTATCAACAGTAATATGCCTTATAAATCATTAATTCACGAATTTAAACACTTCCCCCAAAAAAAACTAGTACGCGAAAATATTTCTCATTATAGAGTCTCTAGTCTAGACTATTGAATGTACTGTATTAGAAGTAGGAATTAACTAATTGAAGGAGATCAGATCTATCCAAAAGGGTTCCATCCCAAGCCCCATTTTCTCGATGATTTCCAACAGAGAAGAAAACCAAATAAAAAAACAAACAAACAAACACCTTAAATAATAGCAATGCTAGTGCCGCGAGGCAAGCCTATCCCTTTCTAAAGAATTTTTTGAAACATACAAACAACTCCAATCCCCAGCCAGCCTGCCTTTGAATAAATGCCCCCACTAATATGAGGTTCCTGTTCATGAAATTCTTAATTTCGTATATAGACTGCAAGAGCCTTTGTCGTTCGTATTGGGTCCAATCCGGGGAGCTTAATTTTGTCGTTGCTTAGAAGTACAGAGGAAAAGAAAAAGTAAAAATCAAAGTGAATTTAAAAAGGAAATAAAGGAGCGGAAGATCTGAATCAGATGTACAACATCGATTGATCAGTCAGTTACTGCAGTATAATTGGCATGTTGAAAAAGCAGCAGTGTACAGAAAAGATGATATGGGTAAGGAAAGACTGGCTATACCAGGATCCATCTCAAAATTCATGGATGAATTCTTAAGATCTCTTGGTTATCCCTGAACATCCCAGCATTTCCACCATAGTACGGTCAATATTTTTTTTCCTGCCAATAGCTTCATTGTCTGGTGCTATGACATTTGATATTGCCATTGGATGCGAGAATCTAGGACTAAGGCTTGTTCGAAGAGGAGGCCCTTGAGGCAATTGAGAGGGCTCGGATCGGTGAGGGGATAATTGCATGGATGGAAAATAACCATATGGGTTCTGGGATTGAAACGATGACGCTGAACCATTTGGGGAAGGGGACTTTCGTGGTGCTTCGTATGGGTTCAAAGACGCCAATTGTCTACTTTCTTCCGCGGGCCGGTATACCAAGGTGTTTTCTCCATGCTGATGTCCAAAATGTTGGCTGGGAGCTGGTGGCGAAAATGAGGAACGATGTTGTTCACCTTGAAGGGCTGTCGAGAGTGATGGAATGTTTACTTCTCGTTGGTGTTCGGTGTATTGACCTGGAAAAGATGGTGGTAATCTGGCATAGTGTTGCTCATCCGCTTCGCGCTTACGTTTCTGAGAACCCAATGAGTCTGTGGGAGAGGGCAAGGCAGTAGTATCCTGGTTATGTGGCGATCTGTTTAAAGGAGGCAAATGAACTGGATGATGTGATCGAGACATCCGTCGATGAAACTGTGGTATGGACGGGTTGAACGTTGATTGTGGTGGGGCAAACATCTCATGCGATGTAGGAGGGGATTGCTCCAAGAATTCCCTTGGCATGGGTTGACCATGAGCACCATAAACCTGTTGTTCTGGACCAACAGATCCACCTTTTGCTGCATAAAGGGCCTGAAGTGGTACAAATGCCTGCGCTGAAGATACAGGAGTAAAAACGCAGTCCTGTCTGAAGCGCGTACAATTACTACATTTTCCTGAGGAACCGTCCGCATTGAAACCCGTGCAACGAATCTGATCATAATATTAGCACTGTCGATTGGTGTTGTTGTAAATTATGATTTTTGAATCAAACAATTTTTTAGAGAATATATACGAATCAAACTCACCTTGCGTCTCCTGCAATATTTGCATGCAATTGCGGTCCTTTGTCTAGGGGCGCTCTGTTTGAAGGCCATTGGCTGCGCAGAAGGGCCTGGCTCTTGCGTATAACCTCTGCCATCATGATAATCATAGGGAGGAGGCGCATCGTAAGCCGTTGGGGGGTATCTGCCATCTTGAGAGGTAGCCATTGACTGTCCAGAATACTGCGGTCCATTGTTTGACCGGGTTTGATAGAGTTCTGTGTAGCCGTTGGATGGGTGGGATCCTTGGCTCCAACTACTTTGTGGGTGATACTCTAAAGTTGGCGAGGTATGGTAACGCGTTCGATGGTATGGGTTAGATGGCACCATTCGATTGTCGGCAGGTTGCTGCGTTTCATGGCTTGTACGATGCAAGACCCGGTTATCTGGAGCGTCTTGGCGGATATTATTCTGATATTGCGATCCATTATTTGATGAGGGGTGCGATGCCGAATTATCCCGAAGTGCGGGGGACGAGGGAGGATAAGATCTACCGTTTGGTGGTGTGGATGCATTGTTGAGAATCCCTTGATATGCAGCTTGCTGCTGCGGAGATCTGCTGTTTCGTCGTGTGGATTCACTCTCGCGAGACCTTTGATACGGATACTGCTGCGGAGTCATACCCAAACGAGTCATATCCGAAGAAAGAAGGGATCCAGTAAGCGTTGGTAAGCTTGAAGTATAATGTGGTGTACTGCTTGGGGAAGGTTGTATAGGCGGATAATAGCCATAGTCCGGCCTATCACCTGGAGGGCGGTTATTCATTTTGGATAACGGTTAATGTAATTCTTGATGATGAATTTGAAGGAAGATGTCAAGAAAGTATGTCGTAATATCTTTTGAACAATATAATCTAATTGATGCGACAGCCCAGCTGCAAATTGTTGCTTGGTTGTAAAGAATTGAAGTCGATTAAGATTATTATGATTAAAGGGGAAAGAAAGTTGACCCGTTGGTTGTTTGGGTGGTTGTGTAGCTGAAGGGGAGAGTGAAGTGGTGCAGAACCAAAAAAAAGAGCAGGGGAGGACTGCTTGGTATTTGTATTGATGTAGAGCGTATTAGATTTTCGAATTGTCCTTAATGACTAACGACTAATAGCTAGTAGCTAATGGCTGATGGCTGATGGCTGATAGTTGAGGAGGTAGTTAGTCCATGGAGGTAGTTAGTCTATGGAGGGGTCAGTGATCAATGGAGCGGATTGTCAGATTGACTATTTTAAACTCACTTACTTTTTCAAATACCTGGTATAACTACAGTCCGGTAATAGTTTACTAAGGATACCAATGATACCTGGTATATCTCAAAACCCGGAATACCTAAAGATACCTAAGATCGCCTAGGCTGGAAACTCTATCCTTAGTGAAAGCTTACAATCGGGAAGGACCTAGGTGACAATTTAAATAATCTAAATAATCTCAATAGCCTCCGACATCGAAAGATATTAAATTAGTGCTTCATGGTATTTCCAAGTGGAAAAAAAAGATAGAGCGTTGTATTTAATTTGACCAGCTATCAAATAATACTCGATTCTCTAAGAGTCGCTCCACAAGGATAATGAAGAGATACGAATATGTTGATAGGTTGAACCCGGAACTAGAAATAATGATATGAAATTCCTTCAAGTATGTTTTGTCCCTTTAATGTTGGATTGACTCGTTCAAGGACTTTTGGTGGTGAGGTCGCTTTTACCCGAGCTTTCATGAACTGGGATACTGATATCTGATCTCCCTGCAAGCTAGGGATTTCCCGGTATTCGACGGTTTCTTCTTTGAAAGGCGTGCGGGGCCGGTTCACTAGCTAATGTCTGTTGCCCAGCTTTCAGGTGGAAGGACCGGTGTATGTGTCACGTGTTCTTTCGTGTTCTCCCGCCTGGCAGATGTGAATATATGATCGATCCTAAGGCGTAGAATAATAATTATGGGGTAAGGTTTGTGAGGGACACAGAGTAAGAGTCTGATGAAACCCCGATGCCGTGAATAGAAAGGTATGACTCAACTCAGTTAGGGTTGGAGAATCAATGATGGTATAGTTGTGTGGCAAAAGCAAAAGATAATCGTGGGTGATGAATAATGACGCTGGTGAATTTCACGTTGCGCCTTGATGCAATTCAGAGGTTCAGTTTGATGATGGTATGTCTGAACTGCTGTTCTCCAACTATTGGTGTGCGCGCTAAGGTGTTTAGTATCCGGTGTTTGGTAGTTAGCGCTTGGTGAGGCAAAGCTATGCTTGGAAGGAGTCACCCGTTGTGGTCGTTTTGTAGATAGCCCACTGTTAGGACTGTGTAGGTGTACTTTCAATAATCAATAATCCCCGAGGAAGAATTTAGTGACCTGCTTCGCAAGTCACATTCCAGCTTTTCGAAGGCCGAGTAAGTTATTATACTGAAACAGGCCTTACAGACGGCTTTGAATCAGCTTGTTTCAATATTTTGCCTTCAAAAAAGTGTACTTTGTGAAATGAAGTAATCCAATTCCAATTTCAGCTTCAGTAGCTCAAAGCAGCAGAAAATATACCTTAGTATGGTGAGTGTATCGATTGATTGTTTTTTTTAATATTATGCCTACCAAGACTTTGGTCGAGATGGTGTCTTGCTAGATGGTGCGTGATCGATGTGCCCAGGTTGAACTAGCGGCCCGGAGGAGATACTTGGCTAGTTTCTGTAATGTTAAAGTGGATTATAGACTATCGCGCTTGCTTGCATTTCCTTGCTTTCCAACTCCTTATTCTATATGGACGGGTATATATGAACAGTAGTCAAAGGATCTAGACGAAACTTTCGGTTTGACGATTGAGATCCGGACGTCCTAAGTCAAAAACTAACGTCAACACGATAACACGTATCCGAACGCGGAAGCCGATCTCCTAGTGCTGCTGTTTAGTAAAGGGCAGATCTTGTGAGTTGTGTAGAAATGACGAAAATTCTTGGTACTGCGACCCACGGGACAAGGCATGAAAGAGAAATGTCAAGTATTACCTTTGGCAGAAAATATATCGGATGCGGACAGTGACGATTTAAAGTTTTGAAGCTTTTGCTGCGCCGAAAATTACTACTATGCGACAAAACTGATGAGCCAGACAACGCAACTGTTTTTGAGTATGCTGTATTTAAACTAGCTCGACTCAAAAGATAGCCTACGTCTGTCGGAAAATGAACGATATAAAGTAAACAAAATAAAAGAAGGAAACTGGAGCTGTGGAATGATTGACTTCAGTCTAGTAGCTAGCTATATTCGGATAAGACAAAACTAGGTGGTTCCCAAAGGCAGAATGGAAGTATGGGTAAAGGGATTGAAAGGAAGGCTAGGGGAAAATGTGTGTAGTGTTGACGTGAAATGGTGATTTAGTGTCGAAAAATATGACCACTTCCTTGAAATGGTAGATAAAGTAGAATGGAGGGATGGTAGTACCATATATGATTGGGTAGGGACTATAAGTGTGAACCGTGGAAAATGTGTGAAAAACAAATCTAGAGCAAGATTCCGAGAAAGACAAATTAATGATCGACGATGATGCTGCTCGAGAGGTCTGGAACAAAGCTCAATATCGAAAGGTGTTCTTACAAATTTGAGAGAAATATCCAGGGAAGCCTTGTCTTGCCTACTACTTTTCCCTTTCCTTTCAACCTTCTTCCTTAGTTTACTTGGTGTGAAGTAAATTATCCTCCACACGCTCCAATTGGGTACCAAGGCGACCAATATCGATACCGCGGCGGTGCCAGTCTGCTGCACCCTTTCTTTGCAGTTCCTTGCCGTGTTGTCTTGTCTTCCCTTCCCTTGCCTTGCCTTGCCTTGCCTTGCCGTCCTGTCAGCAAAGCCTCAGTCTCGAGGTAAGCAATGGGGCCTCAGATAAATTCCTCCTGTGCCGAGGGGAATTCCAAAAACGTATCAAACAAGGTGGTAGTCCGTCTCAAGGTTCAATCCAAGGTTCCGAATGTTCAAATCTGGGGTATTATTGCGTGGCTTTATCGTCGTCCTCCTAAGTGAATGTTTTTTGTTGTTGTAAGATTATCGCAAGCGTAAAAACATACAACCACCAAAATTGCTCAATTCCCACTTGAAGAGAAATGAAATTTGTTCCTTTTTGATGCAATGGGTGAAAAAGACCTTAAAATGCTATTATTTGTTGTGTTCTTGTCATGTTGTGCTGTCCTCCAGGCTGTGCGGTGTGTATGTTTATTAGCCCTCGGCTTTAAATAACAATATCGATAGGGCGATGTTGCGATACACAGTTCCAAGCCAAATTACATATTCTTGAACTCGGGACTTTCCAGTAATAAGTTCACTTCCTTCAGGCGGCGAGCAATCCTAATAGGTCTCAGATTAACCTGTAGATAGATTAATGGGTAGTAAGAAACTAGGATCATAAAAAGAATTCAGGGAGGGGGCGGAAAGGGAGTGAGAAAGGCATGGATGGGATGGTCCCGGATGGTATGTGGACTGCTCGGGGAAACGTGGGAATGGAGAAAGGGTGATTTAGTAAAGTGGATATACAACCCGTTCTTGGAATCGGCCTGTTGCAAATCGGTTGTTCTTTTCGTCGGTGGTTATAGAGATACTGCGATGTTGATGCAGTTATAGGCAATTGATTCTTGACTGAGAGGGGAACACCGTTTTTGTTAAATCAAATCTCCGAATCAAACCCCGTTTCTTCCTTTTTACTCGCACTTCCCTTCCCAAATAGCCCCCATACATTGGAAGCATTTTTTATTTTTATTTTATTTTTATTTTTTGGGGGGGTTGTTTGGTTGAAAGAATTCTTTGGAAAAATGGTGGCTGATTTTACTTTGCTTGTTGGTTTTGCTAGCACACGACCCAAACTGATGACCCTAGTAGCATGGCGGCTTGATATCCTTGAAGAGATTTCGAAATACCCTTGGATCGAACCAATAGCCCTGTCAATAAGGCGTTTCTTCCACCTGCACTGCTGGGTATGTGAAAAGTTGGAGATGCAAGGGTATGTTGAAGGCGTACCCGCTGAAGCATCCGCAGCAACACGAACTCAGCATTTTAGCTCGATCTTTGTGGCAAGCAAACCAGCGTGTACGCCTCGGTAGAATCGACCGAACGTTCTTTTCACAACGTTGGAGTTAGTTTGACAGAACGGGATGGAGCGTGGCGTGGGTACGATTAAACCATGTACAAGGGTTTGAACATCGCGTAAACCACTGAGGATATATTTGATTGGGTGAGAGGAGGGAAGCTGTGCGAAAGGGAAATGTATTCTGGACTAACGCTTTTCTTACAGGTTATCACACTGATTAGGGAAACAACAGAATTTTACTTTTGAGTCGAAAAGAATAGGTGTGCAGCATATCTTCGGTTAAAATGGTATGATGGCATTTTCTATGGACTGCATCATTCTCTCCACAAATTCATGTATGAAGATGCTTTACAATATTCCTATTAGCGACAGGTCCCAGCCCACATGCCTCGAGGGAACGGGAGCCAAGGGCCGTTTTCAACGTCTAGACACGCGCGCTCGCTCATTTGGTCTAAGTCTAGACTTACGCGCTTCCAGGCCTCGTAGTTAAAGGAACAATTCTCATCTTAATTAGATTATCTTCGAGGCTCTGATAAAAATTCTAACAATTCGAATGGAAGGAATGAAAACGTGGCATTCTCTTTTGCTATCGAAACACAACATAATTAGTTTATGGCTACAACAGACGAGATCGTTACCACCAAGCAGCAAGATCATGCCACACTGCCATCATTCCCACATTCCGTTGTCAAACTGGACGGGCCGTCCAGTTCGTACATCTGCAGGATTATTATTGCATACTCTGTACTCGTGATGAATAATACACGGCCTAGGGGTATATTTATCTGATGTCATATTTTAAGCCTTAATCTCCTCTATATTGTTATCCTCCCACTTTACCTTCACCTATATGACTTCACACCCTCGTAATTTTTGACCTTCCCGTGAATATGTATTAAAATGAAGATGTAACAATACTAAATACAGAAGCTTACAGTAGTTTCTGACTTAAGCTCATGCAGACGAAAGATCGCCTATTGCGGGAAGACGGGAATCCCGTAGTTTAGCTTAACCTTACCGTACGCGAGATGATGAAGGGGTCCTATCCAAATTCCAACGTCCAAACAATTAAGAGGGCTCCGCATGTAATCCTCCGAAATGAAAAAAATGGAAAGGGAAGAAGGGAAAGTAGAGAAATTAAGGAAGAGAAGAAAGGTGTACGAAATTATTCGTATTTTGAGTATGTGTATGATTGGAATAAATGAATCCCTCAAATTGGGCTGTGCTTAAGGTTTCATCGACAGAGAAAATCGGAGATCAACAATGTGCCAACAAAACAACTTTCAACAAATATTGGGAGTGAGCTTACCATTACATTACTATGTAGGGACCCCATTGTTGTGTAACGCCAATTAAAATTATGGTGGTGTGGCCATTGTGTGGTAGAAGAAGACTCTTTTCAGCCTCGGGTCGGCTTCCTACGTATGGAACGACCCGAGATGTGATCACCCAAACCCCTGGTTCATGGGATTTTAAATCAGGTTCTTGTGGAAATAAATAGCCGCTGTTGACGATGAAAAGAGAAAAGGGGAAATAAAAAATATTTCTTTCTTCTATTTGTTCCTCGAGAATTCTAAAGATATTCCAAGCGAGATCTCTCAATTGTTCTATCAAACATTCCTGGATGTGACCGAGACAATTTATTAGTGTTTCCACTGGAATGTTTAGTGTGATTTTATTTTATTTTAAATATAGGTCGGCGAAGTCAAACATATTAATTACATGAATTTTGTGGGAATAACACATGGTAAATGATTTATTTTGGAAATTTAATGCGGAGAAAAAACCCATTCTTTTGAGAGACCTGAATTGATCCACTCAGGTAACAACATCAGACGAGAGCTTGAATATTACTAAAGCCACATAACCAACGCATTGTCAGCCAAAAACATGATGACACAGTAACGCCAAGTTTTGAGCATTCAGGCTGACCTTCTTGGGAGCATACGGCAGCGACGGAAAGCAAAAGTCGGCTCAGCCCCCCGATTAGGCCAAGGGTGACCATACATTCGGGACACTAACAACGAACGAACAATGGGAAATCCTTGCTTGCCGAAAAATATGTGGTGTCCATTTTCATCAATCTCCACCCACATCTGATGACTTACTTGATGACTTCCCTCTTTCCTGATTGTCTATCTGTCCAATTACGACATCGAGAACACGATGATTAGCTTATCTCTATTCCGAACTGGGGGGCTGCCACAGTGCCATCTATCAAGTCATCAACAAACCAAAAATCTATCATTGTGATTCATCCTGTGTCTCTCGCACGAGGCACCCCACTATCGACAACGCATCTTGCATTGACCATCAAAGCGTTTTTTTGTTCTTGTCGTTCTTGATTTTTTACTCCGTACTCTTCTGACCCCTCTTACCCCATCTATTACAGCTCATTGGCTTGACCGCTTCACCGCTAACTACATCTGAAGGTCACATTACTTTCTGTTCATGCGGGCACCCGCTAGTCTTGTTTCTAAAACTGCAAATATGGTGCATTCCCGCCCGCGAAAGCGGCGCGGAACGAGGACACCCCTCGCATTGCATACACACATGGATCATGCTAGTGTTGCAAGCAACGAATAAAAAATGTTAAATATTTGTTATGGATCAATTTTGGTTTTTTTACGAGGATAATGTGCGAAAAAAAAGGTCAGACTAAGCTGTGCCGTTCCTGCACTTGTTGATGGTTGCGGTTTTCTCTTCATCCAGCCATATAAGTTTCCTACAATTAAAGGTAATTTTGGCTATATATACGGAGGTTATACAAGAAGGTCAAATTCACCACACCTTTGTTACGAAGCTTGAATGATGTAGCAGATCTACCCAGTCTAGTTCTGTACTCACATATATTTGTCAATCGTCCTTTGTCATGAAACTAAAGGAAATATACTCGTTAATTAGCGCTTCTGACTCTCTGAGAGCATGCTCAGAAACAAAACAGATTGTTCTCCGTACATACGTGAGTAGCTGAGGGATCGGCAAGGGCCATACTGGGATAACCATGCCGAATAGTCTAAAAACTAGTTGCCAGCTGAATGGCACTGGGAAGTTACCTCCATATAGAGCAATAAATAAAAGAATCGGGGCTAATATTAATAGATATAAACAGGAATCTGAATATGGCTAATTGCCGATGCATCAATACATAAATAACAAAAGATTTGTTGGATTAGGTAGGTACTCCTGAGCTAGGCCTAGATTACGGGGCATACGATGAGTGCATCTAATGAGAAAGGCGAAAACCGTCCTGCAGCGGGCCGAGCAGACAAACTAATTCAGTTACATCGTGTATTAATAACACGCTTAATCCAACCAAAAGGTCTTACCGTTGTATGGTGTTACCTCGAATCAATCGTTAAAACAATCGGGTTCTGTACAACGACTATTTTTCGTGAAGAAAACCTGCTTACATCTTCCCCTTTTGGAAGGCTCAATCAAAACCTTCTGAACCATCCATTCTCATCCGAGATTGGATAAGGAATGGACGCATCATCTAAAGATACATTGAATCACGTCAAGGATTTCCCTGTCTTTAACGGACAGCAGCGATGGAAAGTTGGAAGGCAGCAAGGTTACTGATTGGAATTTTCCGTCCGATCAAACAATGTGTCTGCTTGCACACCGCTGAAATATTTGCATATCATACAGTATTTCAATCTAAATCTAGTTCAAACAATCCGGCATATCATTCACATCAAAGTATTTTCCGAAACGATTTACATGCTTGGAGCAGCCCGTTCCTTAAAGGAGGAACACAGATATTCGCCGAGAATACCTAGTTAGGTACAACACTCCGTGCTCTCTCTCTTTCTTGCTACACCAGCTTGATTCTTGCGCCTCAGTCCCGCAGCACAAGCCCTACGACCAATACGTAATGCTACCGTACTAGTAAAGTTTTGTGTACGGACAATCACAAATAGTAAGCACTACAGGTCCATGCGCTCTTTTGCAATTTTCGAGCATAAACAAATTGAATATTGCAGGAGAGACTATTTGTTTCTGCAAATCTGTGTGTTACAACGATATATCTTTATTACGGGCATTAGCCTGCCTTGTGGCTTGGTGGGGTTCAAATATTCACCGGAGTATTTCAAACTACGCGCCCACACACTGATTCACAACTTGGTTTTGAGAATCTACTCGTCGTTATTTGGATGATTATCTATTTCAGCCATTCACTAGCCTCCTTCCCCCTCGTCAGCAAAACAAATGAACTACAATTTTCAATAGCTTAGATCGGCGTGTTGGCGACTAAGCGATGTATCATGTATGAATGAGTCGACAATGTGTATATTGCAGAACCGTAAAGATTGAATGGTATACGAAGTACATGGTACAGGTTTCCACCACATACATATGTGCATATGTTGGTAAGTAATCTCGTCATCTGACTGCGAAGATATTAATAAAGTCCTCTTACATTGGTCTTCATTCGCATACCCGGTTAGGGGCCGACTTTTATGCTTTATACTACTGTATGAGCTAGGAGTGAGGCTGCCAGATACCGCATTTGGCAAGTGGGAGGCATGCGAAGCATGCTGGCGAATGTTGCATCGACATGTCTCCATGGCGGACGGGAATTAATCGCGGGAGGGAAGAGGCGAGCGAGTGCTTGGCTGGTAGGCTGGGATATTTTTGGGTATACGCCAGCGAGTTCTAAAATAGAAGGAAAAGATGGGATTGAAATACCGATGTTGAAATATGGAGTAAGGTAAGGAAATCTACTCGTTCCTTCCTTTACAAATAGTAAAGTAGACGAAGAATTCTTACACCTAAAACCACAATCCGGTGTCCATGTTCATCTTACGACCCGATTGACAAAGATTGCAACACAATTCATGCAAACACAGCCCTCGGATTCAAAGCAAGTCGGCATGATGATGCATTTCCGGCCCACCGATTAAAACGGTCTCGGGCATTGAACCGATCAACAGGGTATCCTAAATATGACATCTCACATTTCTTCAATCTGTCAACTAACCTAAATGCAGAAAATAGTGGAGTGAAATTTTGATCATGGGATGGTAACATCAACGGTCGGTCAGTTTGGTTGGGTTAACAGGGTTGTTCGGGTCTAATTGCCACGCTGTGTGGAAGGGATTTTTCATGTGCCTTATGTTTGCATTTTCCCTTTCCCTCGGTTATGTAGAATGGCCTAGAAGGAGGGGTCGTTGAAGATTTGAGATGTATTGAGATATGACACAAACAAAGCAAGAAAGAAAGACACAATACGAGCAATTAGTTGTTCTATTATATTATATCATATTTTGAATTTGACGACTCGTACTTTACATCAATTTAAGGTTTCATTTGAAATGTGTGAGATTGACTTGGTTGATTTATAAGAGTATGAAGTGCGATTACGCGTTCGAATACCGGATGGAACGAGAGTGCTATCGAGTGGAAGAGGTAAACATGAGCTACGAGGAACCGAATCTATACAAGGGTACATGGAATTTCATTTCATTGCTTGCGGCGTGTAGCTTCCCTGCGCTAGCCGTGGGTATTGGATTGGGCCATGAGGTTACAGTGAGCATTCAGTGAGCATATCACATTTCATCATATCACATGACAGGGCTTACTCTTGCAATATATCCAGGTGTAGGAATTTTAAAGGCTGAAGCGGCTATAAGAAGTGACAAGTCTTATGTCATAAGCCGACTTTGATTGGGATGATGGATTTAAAGAGGGCGAAGTGCGCTCATGTATCCATTACGATATAGCATCGTATTATTTCACTGGAGTTTCTCTGTCTTTGATCATATACGGAGGTTGAACCGGTTACCAAGCTGTCAAGTCCGCGGTGTCATCTATTGCGTTGTTCATTTCATCACAAACTCTACGGAACTAAGACTTCACTTGCTTTAACCGTATATACATACCCTGCATGGAAATCAAATATGGATTGATAATCTTTGCGCGAACTCTACGCATCAGTGGGGTAGTTGGTGGCAAGTTGATGGTAATTGGGTATACTTCAGCGGTATTGGTATTCTTCAAATTTGAGTAAGATTTCTGCTATATGAGCCTTTTTATCTGTGTACTACCTACATTTCGTCCTACCTTCTTTTCCAACTGTTACTTGACTAATACCAATATGATGCTCATTGGTAACGTAATTCTTCACTTCACCTCGCTTTTCACTATGCCTTCGGTGACTGTATTTCAAGCTACTGGAACTTCAACAGTATAGAAGTTACGCCACCCAAAGTACTTGAATGGATTATGTACTTTCCGTTTTGAGATGAAACCAAAGTATCGGCCCCGGGGTAGAACCATAATGTTATCTACAAGTGAAGGGTAAGCTACATTAGGTATCACCACGAGATACTATGTAATTTGCTAGTACAAAACCTACTTTTTTTCTCCTGAGGTGCTGGGAACATGGATATGAAAACAGAGATGAAGGTTCGGGTCGAACGGAGAGCGAGTCATGGCTGTGTGCATTCATGTTAAAATGTGTTCCGGGCCATCGCCCAAGTTTGATCTTCGGGAATCAACTTAGCTCATTCCGAAATATACTACGTTGTGAAATGAGCTAGTTGATACCGAAATTGGAAAAAGTGAGGATATTCATTAATGAATTAACTTCATATAAAATTGAATAATATGGCCAATATATTAGTTCACTGGTAAATTATATTGACCTCATTTTCAACCTCAGAATCTTTATAAGTTCTAATTCCTTTTGAACATTGATTTATTATTGAATTAGTATAATGGGGTACGGAAAATCTTTGTCAATGGGCTAGTTCATTTGCAAATGACCTCATTTTTACTAGAACGGGGCGTATTGGGCAATGTGATTTGAAGATTTCCAAAAAAGGGGTGGTCTAAAAATGGGGTACTAGACTTATTCTAAAGATCCACTCGAGGCAGAAAATATCTACTTCTCTTCATATCAAGTATCTTCACTATTATTTTGCTACTTTATTACTCCGATATAGTTTTAGGTTTCTTCCTCAAGACCATTGATTCGTTTTTCAAGTTCGAATCTTGTATTTTGGTTTTAAACACCAAAATTCACATTTGGTTTGATGTCAATCAATACCAAACTTTACACAGATCTCTGTGAATCTTCAAGTGGGTCGGTGACCTGGATAACCTGTCGATCCTACTTGCCTCCCGCGTCTCTCTTGGCCTGTTTCAGTAGCGACAGTTTTCTTGTCTGATTATGGTGTGAGCTCAAGAGTTTGGTAAGTACCAACAACTCTGTAAGCTTGAGCAGCATGTCATTTAGCCACTGATTATTGTCAAGTTGTTGAGGCGGTTGATGTATGACTAATACAATTTAGTTTGACACAAAACGGGCTACATTTACTTCCACGAACAGCTAGCATGTACTATAAAAAAATGTTTGGTCCCATCCACCACCGAAGTTAAGTCAGTTTGCAGTGGCAGTGGCGTTCATTGCTTTTATTAGCCAAAGTCTATTGCCAATCTTGTGTCATGGACTCTGCATCTATTATCATGACTAACGATACTCAAGAAACTTGAACTTTTACTTGAGACGCGATACTTAGAGGCCACAAATACAAATTAGGTAAAGATACTTAGGGATACTCATTGTACGACTCAGCCGAATGAGAACGCCTTGATGATGCAAATTTAAGCTCCTTCGAGGCTCCAAACGATTTTTTAAGTTTTTGTTCAAGTTTAATGAATCTTTCTTGGCTGGAAAGGAAAACGAAGCGCGTCATTAATAGATATTTCACCGTAAGTCACTTACGCAATCCTGCAATAATACTAAGGGAAAATTGGTCTCATATTTTCAAGCCAAAAGGTTGCTTCCTTGCAGGATCGTTGGGGTGTATTCGAATAATATGTGTAGCCAGAGTTTTCGCAATCTTAAGATATAATGAATCGTCGATCTATACTGTCTATAAGAGGAGAAGCAGGGCAGGATCAACATACCCGGCAAATCTTATTATATGATTACCCTGAAAAGCGTCCGATTTGGGAGCTCTGATTGTAGGCTGCTGCTCGTTCTTCCGGGGCTTCGGGATTGTAATATTGCTCTTCTCCATCATATCCATTTTTCTTATTATCCTTAAAAATGTGCCAATTCGGCCTCGTCCGTCGTAAATGATTTGTGCCTGCTGTAGAGTATCAGCATATGCAATAAACTGACACGAGAACCATTCTGTAGATTTTGTTGGAAGTGCCTCGAAATACCATCTATTGACATGTCTTTGCTCTTTCTGCCATGCCTAAAATTTCAAACTTTCGTACTGCACTATGTGTCTGCTGTCATATCAATTATTCTCCGCCATGCTATCCATCGCATCAGTCATGACTCTTTAACTCTGCCTCCCTTCTATTCTCGCACATGATATCTTCCTGAATTACCTCAAGAACTTGTATTGTATAGTTACGGGGATTGGATGTAGACAATTCGGCTTGAGAATACGGGTGTTTTGCTTCGCTGGCGTGTTGTGATATAAGATGTTCAGCCTGAAGCGCGGGTGTGTGTCTATGAATAGAGGATGCGACGGTACAGTCCACCACCTTCATATTCCTTCGTGCGTGTGTAGATCAATCAAGGTGCTTGACGGAAGAAATACTGTCATTGAAAGAGTTGCTTTGAAATAATTACTTTATGCTTCCACTGTCTTGATAAGCTGTAGTCACTGGAACTATGTCGAGGATATTTAAAGTCCTGTCTACTATGAATGGTGTACTATGTACCTAGAGAGAAGACTTGTCAACAACCGCTCCGTTGATAAAAGCTCACAAGAAATATCTTTGTTTTTATCTCAATACACTCCAAGAGATAGTTTCAACCAGGAAGATCGTAGAGTGTAATTGTTTCTTGTTCTCCTCATTCGGATTCTGCTTAATGCTCATCATACAATTCAGCGTGCGAATAGTCGCAGATCGGCATGCATTCAAATTCTGATCCGCATTTCCCTTCGCGAAGCATTTCAAGCAATTTATAGTCGTCTAAGTAGTTTGATCGACCTTCCGAGATATTTTGAAGGATCGCGCGGAGAATTGCTGGCATGGTCGTAAATATCATTGGAGAAATAAAGAAAGGCAGTGACTGTCAATTGAAAGGAAAAATAGTAATTTACGATGCAGTTGATCCACGAAGTCTCATTTCTATTGATGAATAACGTTCTTCAAAGCCGTTTATCCTACCTAAAATGATGTAGTCTTGATGTTCAACATCGTGCCTCATGTGGATAGACCTTTTGATAGTTTCTAATTTCCCAAAACTGGGGGCGTTATAAGCTAAAGGAGAAGGAAAAAGCTTTGGGCAAAGAGGAATGAACTGGGTTACTCTTTCCCTCAGCTTAGCTGTGAAGATAATAATCATGGTGAAGACCTCCGAAGTTCAGTGCGGGTGTTCACGTTGAACTTCAATTTTTCTGATGAGATTCGTCTATCGCATTGACCTAGATGAGATTTTTTTTAACTCCTGAACTTTCATATATATAAGCGAAAGGAATGTCTCAGAATTTATACCTGGTAATCCAACCCAGTGCTCCACGTAAATTCAGTGAAGAAATGGCCAGGAAGGAGAAGATTACTCACAACTAAATCAACAAACTCCTTGTTCTTCTTAATATCACATTCTCATCTCAGAAAACATGTTGCTCAACAAACATGCCGAGTACGTTCTATTTACTCGAATTTATGGTGTGGATATATACTGATACATGCTACTCTTTTGGCTGACATGAAAATTGTCTTGTTTTAATCAGGAAGGAATAGCGAGCAAATGATTCATAAATGACAAGATATTTCAGGCAATCATTTCATTCTTGAATCTGCACCTCTCATGTACGCAGGACGACTCAAAAGAAATGTGGCTAAAGGGTTTTACAGGCTGTTGGTATTATAGAAGGCCTGTAATTTTACATTTAGACCACCTAGCTAATGCTATCTAATATTTAGCAAACCTAGAAGAATTAGGATATGATAAATTTAACTTAATTTTGATTCTAATAAAATTATAGGATTAAAATGATTTTTTTAGAATCTAATTGTCCATTGATTTTCAGGGTTCAATTCGAAAGATCGAATCACAGTGTATTATAGTACTAACACCCTGTAAGGCACTATAGTCGCATCAGTTTTTGAGGCATCCTCCGTAGGTGCCATGTCATCTCGCATATTCCTGCGCCGCAATTCACGTGTTGCTGCCTAGAGAAGATCCCCGTTGCTACTTATTTTCATTTCTCATACAAAACTCTATCTTCATTTATAATCATCGCCGAATAGTTTCAACTGATACAAGTATACACCATGGACTCGGAGAGGAGCTCGGATGAATTCGAGATGGTTGAATCTGGCGACATCGTTAAACAAATGCTTGCGGATGAGAAGCCAGACCTCGCGGCGATTAAGAAATGGTTGAATCCTACAGACTATCTAGCTTCATCCAGCGAGTTCAATCGCCATGTCGCATCCAAGTCTCATGAAACAGGCGAATGGATTAAAAAGACCTCGCGATTTAACCAGTGGCATTCATCTGTTGATCATGGGTCTATTTGGATCAAGGCAGTTCCGGGTGCGGGAAAGAATGTCCTGGCAGCCTCGATGGTACGATCGCTCTAGATGCATGAGTCTGTTTCTGTTCTTTTCTTCTTTTTCAGAAAGAAAAGAACAGCACTTCTCGCGGCCTTCTGTAAGATTGGATGTGCCAACTTTTGCCCTTCAGCAAAATCCTGCAATTGAATCTGTTTGGCTATGTGAAAAGCAAGCAGATTCAAGACACTCTACCCACAGAAGAGCTATGAAAACATTTGTTAGCTGGCCTGAAGTCGCTCGAAAGAGTATACTGTATTGCCGACGCATTGGATGAGATGGATATGGATGAGTATTTTCTCTCTCGACTTAATATCTTGGGATCATTTAGACCAGCTCAAGTCAAAGTTTTATTGACTAGTTGACCAAAACAATATCTTCAGCGAGCCTTAAAAAGCCCTCAAGTTATTCACGTCAGCCTAGAGAAGGAACTCGTTAAACGAGATATATCGGTATTTGTTCGACAGCACGTGATGGAGTTCGAAATGGATGGAATTGATGAGAGTATACAAATTTTCATCGAGAAGACTGTTTGCGAGCGCTCACAAGGCCTTTTCTTGTACGCGCGCCTCATGCATTCAATCAAAGAAAAAAAGTACAAGGAGGCTTCAATACAAGAAATGATTGCCAAATTACCCGTGGGCCTTGAGGAGATGTATAATAGGCTACTTTTGGAAATCATGGAAGATGGAGTTTTCAAATTTTTGCACCATTCTTTCACAAAATTTCTTTTGGATGTTAGCCGCACTACGTGAGACTTTCCTCAATTTCCTGTCATTGGTCCTAAAAATACGCATCGAGAGATTACTCTTACTTGTATCAGTCAGCTTCAAGGAGTTGCATTTTCTGCAGACTCCATGTTAGATGATACAGGTTATGGTGGAATTAGAGCCCCAAGACGTGTAGCGGGTAGTTCCAAACAACAAGAGTTTGACTTTCGTCATTTATTCATCCAGTACCCACTTGCGGAGTATGCTGCGACGAAATGGACTTATCATGCCAAGAGATATGACTATGAAGATCGAAGTTTCGACGAGAGACTGGGAAGAATTTTGTAATCATGAGAATCAGACATTTAAAGCTTGGTGCATATTGGTCGGCAATTCGATAAATCCTACCAGTATGAATGATTCCCGGCGAAATCTCGATTCATGTATAGCATCAGAAAAAGCATCCCATCTTCACATAGCTCCTGGTTTCCGGCTGGTCTGCTGAACTCAAAGATTACTAGAAAACGGTGCGGATGTTGACATCCTAGACTGCACAGAGAATACACCTTTGTTCTGGGCTGCTAAAGGCGGTCACTTCGGAGTTGTCAAAAAATTATTAAATGCTGGTGCGCAGCCAAATATTGATGGATATGATGGGTTGTGATGGGTTGAAGCCCCTTCATGTTGCTGCCTCGAACAACCATGCCGGAGTGGTTAAGCTCCTTCTTAGCGCTGGTACGTAAATTCCTATGGTTGCAGTCCATCGATGTGATTCAATACAAAGCTTGGATTCTTGAGCCATATTTGAATAAGTAGCTCCATTATGAAAACGAATTCATATTCCGATGTTCAGAGCTTGTAAAAATTGGAAGATTCTATAGACGGTCTACTAGCTCGGACTATCGACTACCCTGTGCTTGGTATCTCGTTCACTGTTTTTTTACTGACCTTTTGCAGGCGTCTCCCCTCTCACACCTAAAATGAAGGACGTACATATGGGCAGAAGTTGTAAAATTTTACTGTCAAATGCTGGTGATCATCCATTGATGTTCGCTAGTAATTCTGGGTGTTTAGAAACAGTGATAAAGATGATACCATACTGCGAAAGAAATCTTGGATGTGCTCTTATTGGCGGGCGCTGATCTTGAGGCCCGAGATGATAGCGGCGACACTCCTCTACTACTTGCAGCGATGACTGATATTGACAAATCTTGTAAAAACTCCATGGAACTTTTGCTCTCGGCTGGTGCTAATCCAGTAAGGACCATTTGTTCTTGTACTCCTGCCCGCTTTTTGCGTTTTACTGTTCTATTTCAATGTATCCTATCTAATTTGGAAAACTTCTTCCACTTTGATCATTTGCGCCAAATCATTTGAAGCAATCACTGACTATATCCATCATAGTGTGCTATGAGCTCCAACGGTGAAACGTTACTTCACCGAGCTTGCGGAGCTCTGCCATCGACTAACGTTGCGAAACAACTTTTAGCCTTCGGAGCAAATACTAATCAAGCTCACGCCTTTACATTGGCACTTCAAACTGTTTCTTCTTCTCCTTTGCCCTTGGCGCAATATGTACTTTGATCTTCGATTACTCTCTAGTTTTCCATGCCTAATCTTAACATCGCGAGCTTCTTTTCCATCGTTTTCGCTCGGTATTTGCAACTCTATAATTTGATTTGGTAACTCGGAGACCCATGAATGAATATATTCCTCAGAGAGCCTCTGCATTGTTTGATTTGAGGCTGATATTTCGCTTAGTGCAGTGAATAACACAGCCGAGCATATCGAATTGCTTGACAGCCATGGCGCTGATTTAACACTCAAGATACCAAAGGAGATATTCCAAGACATCATACTTGTAGATCTCGCTCAATAGGGATATATGGACGAATCACTGACCTTTTGAGCTTTCAGCCTAATCTCAAAATCCAAAGCAAGCTTAGTGAGACCTTTTTACACAACATAAATCCCGATTCTGGTGTGATCAACTCCATAATCGACGCCGGGATAGATTTAGAGATAAGTGATCTTGGGGGCATAACAGCCTTACTTAGAGCTGTCACTAGAAATACCTGTACGGGTACAGAGATGAAAATGATAGAAACACTTTT
Source organism: Sclerotinia subarctica (assembly GCA_025389085.1). Taxonomy (NCBI): domain Eukaryota; kingdom Fungi; phylum Ascomycota; class Leotiomycetes; order Helotiales; family Sclerotiniaceae; genus Sclerotinia; species Sclerotinia subarctica. The sequence goes on from QRFI01000007.1 coordinate 1,634,164, forward strand.
AAAGCATCCGAGGAAGGCTTCTACCTCTGCTCGAGCATGGCCGCAAGGAAAAACAGCACTGCATTTAGCTTGTCACAAAAGGAACTCTATCTACATTCTCGAATTACTCGTGAAATATGGCGTGGACCTTACTTGGACAGACAGTACGAGTGGCAATAGTCTGTCACACGAAGTCGCAGAATTGTTCGACGGAGGTTCTAGAGATGTCGCTCTGATTGAGTACTTATATCAAAATTGTGTCTCGGTCAATGAAAGAAATTATCGGCAGCAAATCGCTGTGCACATCATGAAACCAGTCAAAAGCTACAGTGGGCAATCGAGAAATATAGCCAACAGAGAGACTTTCATGTCTATCGTTCTTCGGCTCTGTCCCGACTTTGATGTTAATATGAAAGAGGTGGAAGGTTATACGCCCTTTCACTATGCCTGTGCTACCTCTGAACCATCGGCTTTTGTTTTGGTAAAGGCTGGCGCAGACTTAGACGTTAAAGCTTTCAATGGACGCACTCCTCTTCATTGCGCTGCTCGCGCACGGCAATGTGGTATTATATCAATGTTACTCAGCCAGGCTCAAAACTCAGGTTCTACAATTGACTTTAATGTTCGAGATTCCAAGGGAATCATATCTCTTCATTATGCCTGCATATCAGGCAGACCCGAATATGTCAGTATTCTAATTGCAGCTGGTAGTGTTATAGAGAATAAAAGCAAGAATGGGGCCACTCCATTAGTCGTATGTGCTAGGTTTCCTGAGGAAAAGAGAATCTGGGAATTTTTACGGAAAAAGAGTTCTACTGAGCTCAACATACGCGATCCCTTTAGAGTTTACTCAAGCCTCTTTTTGCATAATATGCGGCCTCCCCAGGATGAGACATCACAGCATATTACATGTCGTATTGGGATTATTGCACAGATGTTGCTAAATGCTGGAGCCAGTACTGAAAATGCATTGTCTTCAGCAGTCAATGCAAAATGTGCAGAAATGATACATGCCATAAGGGGTAAGAAATTTGCCGAAATCCAACTCATGGCGCCAATGGTCAATGTTGCGAAAGCACTGGATGAATGCTTTGACACAGATATTAATCTAATTTTACAGATCCCAGAATTAGATGAGATTACAATGCATCACATGGTCGCGAGAGGAGTCGATTTTACAAAGGGGGTTATATATAACAATCACGAGTACTCAGGGCCTCCAATTGCTAGACTCGCATACTATGGGTTGATCGAATTTATGAACAAGATACTTCCAAGTGTATGTATATTGTTTTCATTACATATATCTTTTTACTTCCCACTCCTACGTCGATCATTACAACTGTTCCTTTCCGTTTAATGCTTCACCGACTGTTGATTATTCCTTTAAGTAGAGAAGAAATCTGGAGTTCTGAAGTTATGAGTGCCTCAAATTGTATGACACCACCGGCCGTTCTCATTTTCGTGCCAATTTTTACTCGATAGCGTATTTTCCCATTTTATTCTTCACTTATTAGCTCAACGAACTATTATTTCATTCTCTCGCCTATCTTTGATTTCGAAAGCCTACTCATCATATCCTCAAGTCGAAAGTGGATTAAAATATCACATTTCAAACACTAATAAATTTCAAGGCAAAACTATTCGATGATCCAACATTTACCGGTTTAATTACAGATAGCTGCCATTTAAAATTTGATGCATGGAGAGGCATTCCACCATTGCTACAAGTGGCCTGTTAGTGGCCGATCTGGAATATGGATATGGTCAAGCTCTTAGTTGAAGAAGGATAGGTAGATGTTAATGCTCATCGGATGATTAAGGAGAGTAAGAATGGTACAGATACTAAAAATAAAATCCATGGAACTACAGCTCTTCATATATTAGCAGAGGGGAATTTTTGGTGGCAGATAGAGGCTATTAGATACTTGGGTGAACATGGTACGTTTTGTTTACTTGCATTCATCTGGCACTTGTGGAGGCTGAATATCATGGTCTCGATATCTTGGGATGATAATGTCATGAGCACTGGATTTGGTTGTACACTCATTCTCATTACAAGAATTACCTAAAACTGAAAGGAAGGAAAACCTGTCGCAAAACGCTAATGCGACCTCAGATGCCGAAGTAGATATTTTGGACGAGAATGCTCGGACTACTTTAGAAATTGCCAGCACATACAGTGAGCACTGTTCAAAAATTGGAAGAAAGTTTTTCCGACCTCAATGCTGTGAGGCTCTACTAAAATTGGGAGTTAACCCTAATAAAATTAATCCGGAATACCTCAACAAGGCCCGGTCTGACAAAGATACCGTCCAACTCCTTCTAAAATACGGCGCAGATGTCAATGCGGGAACGAAAGGTTTACTCGCATCAGCCATTGAAAGCGGAGATATAAAAGTGTTCCAACTTTGCCTTGAAAACGGAGCTGATCCTAATTGTCGGGATTATTCGACAGATTCTAGTTTCCGAGCTCAACATGAAAAGGACAATGCAGCCAGGGAATATCCCATTGTGATGGCAGCGATACGAAACAGGTACAAGGACTATTCTGCTTCCACAGCGGCAGAGATGATAAAACTCTGACTGGATCATGGTGCTAGAGTCGATTTACCTATTGACCAGGAGCAAACTATCTTGCATTGTCTGTTCGCAAAAGCCACATCAGCAACCCTTCGTCCTTTCTTCGAAAGGTCAGGAATCGATATGAACAGTAAGGATCAGTCTGGCCGGGCTGTACTCCTATCCGCCCTTTTGAATCCCACTGTAATGGAAATGGAGGCACATCCTACGTTCTGGCCGCCATCAAGTCAGATCAGGATACATGAGCCCCTGCATACACCTTATCAAGTCAAAAACCCATGGCTTCTCACTCGACTATCTGGCAGTGGATAATGAAGGGAGCCACATAATATTCTACTTAATCCCCAGATGGACCAACGAAATCTCATCGTTGTTCCTCTCCATCCCCGGTGTCCGCTCTCTCATTACCCAAAAGGATAATGCGGGTTGCCCTCCTCTCCATTATGCTTCAACTCCTCTTAGATTTCTCCATCTATACCCGTCAATGAAATTGTTGATACTTTCTCAAACGAAGGAGGTACCGATCTTCTACAGAGCCAATTATTATCCCTATTGTTCTGTTTATCTTTATAATTATAAATTGATACGTAGAACCTGATCCAAAATCCGATACGGCATCACATTATCTATCACGCAAATTTCCCTCTATGCCGCCGGATCGTCGTCTCCCATCTATGAACCAATTTATCGCTTTAAGTGCTTCCATAAATGCACGGAATGATATGGGCATGACTCCCTTACCAGTATATCTTCAAGCCCGAGGAGATCAGTCTAACCTCCCATAGTTTAAAGAGCATGGCGCAGATTTCAAGATCAAGAACAATGAAGGAGAAGGAGCGCTACATATTATTGCTAGGAGAAAAGTTTACGTATCAGCATTCTTGACCTGGAGAAAAGTAAATGAGGAAAGAGATCCTACTGCGCAATTATTTGAGCTGTTGGTTGAGGAGTATGGGTGCGGGATTTTGTGTGAAGATGAGAAGGGGAGAACGACCTTGGATATCGCGGCTGCAGTCGGCAATAGGGAGATTTTAAAGCTGTTTCAAAGGAAAAAGATAAGACATTCAGGTCTCAGTACAATACTCGTATTTAAACATTTATCTTTCATCGTCCGATTCTCGACCTAGACCCTTCGTGTCTCCCTCGAATCGTCTAAACATGTTGCTAACCTTAAATAAATTGTTATTGGGCATTAAGCCATGGTTTGGATATAAAACGCGATATCTTTGAAAAGCCTAACCTTTACTATTCTCTTGTCCAATTGCGCACCAAGGGTCGAAGGACGAAAAGGGTAGGTTAAACTACACGGTCGAACTTCAGATGTCTCGGGAAGAGAACGGATAAAATGCTGACTAATCACGATACAACATAGGAGAAATCGGAGAAATCTAATCTACGTTCCTTTCTTCTCATTTGCTTGCATAATCGACAATATCTAGGTCACAAGCTCCTCTCCCCTTTCTCTTCAAAACTATCTAAGGGAGTTATTTGTGCTGAACCCGCTTAAAAGTCATCTACAGCGGGCTACCCCGTACGGACATTTGAGCCCCATTTACATCATGCGACGACAGACATGAAAAATGGGGAGAGTAGTATCTCCAACCAACAACATAGGGGTCGAGAAGATTCCACGAAATGGGCAGGCATCGGTGGAAAAATACCTCAAATTCCCCAAACCGGGCGACTGTTTCCGCTTCGCTGAAATAATCGCTAATGCTTGAATCGCTCCTTACATGTATCAATAACCGCGCGGATCATTCGTTGCCAACCAAACTCCAAGGCTATTGTACGTACAATGTAACGGTTGCAATCTGCCAGTTGGCCGCTTGCTGTCCCATTGTCCCCTCATTCTGCCCTGATAACACCAGCATTGGACGCGTCTTCTTCCCTTCCTTCTCTCATCGGGAATTACGTCTACCCGGGACCCGCAAAAAAATCCGAAAATTGTTTTTACCCCTGAAATCCTAAACTACAATTCTATTTTCTATTTTACACTTCACGCTTTCTGCTCTCCATTCGTCATAAACTCTACATGCGCTCGCATGATGACCCCTAAGAAATTACGCCGAAAAACAAAATGAAGCGGTCAAACAGGACATGCACCCCAAGCCCCCCCCCCAACATAGCAAATTCTGGAGTTCTCCATTTTCACCCCGCTGCATATACTTTCATTTAGACAATGACATAATTTTTCAATGTAAGCAAGGATGCCTCCATCTGAATTTTTCCCCCAATTCATGCCTTTCCCTCTCGCTTGCACCAAGGTTTTCCAATCCGAATGCTTGAATAAGCCAAGTGAGCTTGACGACTCCTCCGCTGAAACATCAGCGCTGTTCCACAAAACGACCGAACGGCCAATTTTCAAGCAACGGCCGAGGATGTACCGCTCAAGGAGTAACCCCCCATGTTTTGCAGGTGGTTGAAATGTCCATTGCCAGCAGCCTCGCGTTGATGCCCGCTTTTATAAGGTTCACGTATCGGCAGTGACGTGATAATCGCTGCCCGAATAGTAAATCCGGAGAGACGTACCAAGATAATTTTAAGGTACATTCTTGGTCACGTTGTTGGGAAGGGGGATGATGATCTTGGGTTACCTGGCTTGGATCCTGATTAGTTTTCGGTTCCATGTTTCATACCCCACGAGTCATTGCTACTCTCTCCACATGGGTGCCGTTTGTGCTTTTATAAAAGAGTTGATTATTCCCCTTGTTGGTAAGGAATGTTTTCCACATCTTCTTTTCATTACTCATTGGATGATTTGCTTTTTATACTGGGTTTGAATCTCTCCATCACTGCATGTGAATATATACCCTTCGCACAGACGTAAAAAAAAGTATGGCACCTTATTTTGGTTTGAGGGGAGGATGGCTCACATTCTGGGTCACTGTTGCTTGTGCAACGGATATGACTCTGTTCGGTTATGATCAAGGTGTTTTTGGTATGGCTATATATCCACCCCCTTCATTTTTGAACTTTCCTAACCGAGTCTAGGTGGTGTTATCGTAACTGAAGATTTCCTCAATACACTCAATCTCAATGGCAAGACCGCTCTAGTTGGAACAATCACCGCTCTTTACGATATTGGTTGTTTCGTAGGCGCCATAGCCGCCGTCGCTTTTGGTGAAAGACTCGGTCGTAAGAAAAGTATTCTCTGGGGAACAACAATCATGACCATTGGAGCGATTCTCCAAATCGCCTCATTCGATGTCCCAACAATGATTGTAGGTCGAATCGTAGCTGGTATCGGTAATGGTATGAACACATCCACAGCCCCAGTTTGGCAATCCGAAACCTCCAAAGCCAGTCTGAGAGGTAAACTCGTCGTCATTGAAATGATTCTCAACATTGCTGGATTCTCCCTCAGTAACTGGGTCACATATGGATTTTCTTTCCTTTCCGGTCCCGTGACTTGGAGATTTCCACTCGCCTTCCAATTGATCTTCATTATAATCCTCTTCGTTACCGTTCCATGGCTCCCAGAATCTCCACGTTGGTTAATCGCACACGGAAGAATCGATGAAGGCCGTCAAATCATTGCTGACCTCGAGGATGTCGATCTACAGGATGACCTCGTAACTAATGACGTTAATGACATCATTTACGCCGTCGAATACGAAGAAGCACATGGAGTTTCTTGGTTTGATCTCCTCCGTGGCCGAACTGGCGAGGCCGGAACATCAACTATTCGTCGTCTGGTCCTAGGATGCGGAACCCAAGCTATGCAACAGCTTAGTGGAATCAACGTAACCTCCTACTATCTCCCTACCGTTTTAATTTCCTCTGTTGGTCTCTCAAACACCCTCGCAAGACTCCTCGCTGCTTGCAATAGTGTATCCTACCTTGCAGCCTCACTCCTCGCCATTCCCAATGTTGAGCGTTGGGGAAGAAGAAATCTCATGATCTATGCAGCGGCCGGTCAAGCAGTCTGTTACCTTTTGATTACCGTTCTTCTCCGCTTCAACGAATTAGAAGGGTATGCCTATCAAAAGGAAGTCGCTTCCGCCTCCGTCGCATTTTTCTTTGTGTACTATCTCTTCTTCGGTTTCGGCTGGCAAGGTGTCCCATGGCTTTACCCTACTGAAATCAACTCTCTCTCTATGCGCACCAAAGGTGCTGCACTCGGTACAGCCACAAACTGGATCTTTAATTTCATGGTGGTAGAAATTACACCTATTGGAATCGAGTCTTTGAGATGGAAATTCTATATCATCTGGACGATTTTCAATGCATCATTTGTACCGATTGTTTATTTCTTCTATCCCGAGACGAGCGATAGAACATTGGAGGATATTGATAGATTATTCAGAGAAAATGGCAGTGTATTCGTATTCAAGGATGCAGATGCGATTAGCAGGAAGAGACCAGCTCGATACTTCGAGGCAGAGGACAGAAACGCGAGGAAGGTTTTGGGAAGTGGCGGGGACAAGAAAGATGAGGTTGGTTTTGGAGGTGCGTTGGCGGAACATGATGAAGTGGTTAGGTATTAGGGTATGGGTGGTTAAAAAGGAGGGTGTCTTCTTGTGGACGGACATTTGAATTGGAGTTTTCTGGTTGGTTATTATGAGTTTATGTGTGCATGAGAATGAGCATGAGCATGAGCATGAGCATGAATATGGAGTTAAGATAGATCAATAGCATCATGAGCATTTCCTGGAAGAATATGACTGGATAATATGAATAGAACAAAATTAAAGAAATGAACTACAAGTCAGATTCCAAAATATGATCTCGCAAGAGAAAACTGTCGTGGATGTATAATTTTTTACGAATTGAACTTACAGCAAAGAAAATTCACCAACAAATTGCATCTGGGTGCATGAATCAGTGAACTCAGCACAGATCCCAGCAGTAAATTTTAAATAAAAAGTTTCGGCAGTTGCGATACTTTTGGCATTGACATTTACATTTGAGATGTCTCCTCAAACCGTGGTTAGTGACTAGTATGTTTGAGAGTATTCCTCAATACACATTGGGATTTTTAGAAAAAAAATTCATTTCAAGTCCTCATTTCGAATCTGCCATTTTTAGCACGTTGAGTTGTTGCCGTTTGAGAGGATTGTAAAGAGCAAATGTTTGTAAGTATTTTAAATATTTCAAATACCCAGCTTAATATGTGTGACATAATAAGGACTTGGGTATATGGTAATCTTAGATAATATCATATAATTTGAAAGAGCCAGGTGCCGCCGCAGAAGTTCAGATGACCAAGCTAAACACTATAAAGCTTGTCTGATGAGAAGTGAACTAGTAATGCTTCTCACTGGAGGTGCGAGAAAAGATAAAAATAGTTTTCCATGTTTCACTTCACTTCACTTAGATAATCAAGGCGGATGTCAAATGTACTTTTGCATAGAGATGATCTCTAGCTGCTTGAACTATTTGGCCGAGGATAATATGTGAACAGGGGCCGATAGGATGCTGTGAATTATCATTTGAGACATGTTCGAACATTAGGAGGTGTCGTCTGATGTCTATCCGATCAAACATCTTCGGTGTAATAAGCCCCATTTGGGCACCAGAACTCAGTGTCAAGAGCTTAGCGCTTTCTCTTCTTGCTCTTTTGAGCATCGGCAGCGCGATATGATAGGGCAAGCTTATGCGCAGCCATGTCGAATCTGGGGATCAGTCCACCAAAACTTGCGCTGTGATATTTCCAGACGGTGGGATTACCTGGCTCCAACCAATATTGTGCTATGTAAAACATCCGAAGTGACTCATGATTCTTAAGGTACCAGTGCCAGTATACGAGAAATGCATGGGCATCCTGAAGTATCTGATGACCTATTCTTGGATTCTCTCTGAAAACTTCAGGGTCCCGCGGCATCACAATAAATTTATCTTTCTCGGATCCGCTGACATATCTAAGCTTGACGCCCAATATTCTGCCTGTCCCGGAAATATTATTGTAGTTAAGGGCATAGCCAATTGAGTATGGGATACCTCGTCCACGGGGGTCGAAGCTAAAAGCGTACATCGCTTCTTCGTCCGCTGATCGAAGTAGACCGCCCATAGCAGGTTGAATATTTCCACTCATTGATGTTTGAAGGACAGGAGCTTTCGGGATCCCGTCCAGGTTCGCAGATGGTTTGACAGAAGGCTGAACCAACTTATCCGCAGCGGCATTCGTAATCGCAGACCCAGTCGTCGAGGTAAGATCCGAAACATCTCTCGCAGCAGTCTCAAATCCCGAACCAAACTTCCCATCATTCCCTAGGTACCATTCATTAACACCATTCCATTTCAATCTCACCATCACACAACAAAAAGACTTACAGAAACTCTCATAAACCAACTTCTCAACCGCCTCCAACTTCTGTGCTTCACTTTGTTCCTTCGCACTCTCATCAATGACTTTCATCGCACTTTGGTAACGTCTTTTGAAATGCTCTAGATTGATATTCTCATCGTCCATTGCTCGGGCGAGCATTTCGGCTTTGATTGATTGGTAAGTGTCCATCTTTGAATTTGTTGTTGTGTATGTTGTTGTATGTACGTTCGCCGCCTAATTCCAGACTGGAGAATCCCGGGTCGAAGATTGGAGCTTTTGCGGAAGTTCAATTACATATCTAAGAATTTAAATACTAGGTTATTTGAAGGATGTGGTTAGAAACCGAGAAATAGATGAATATGAATCAGAAATGAAATGTGTGTCTATCGTTCATTGAGTAAAGTGAAGATGAAAGCGAGTGAAAGTAAATCCTAGATATGGATCGATGAGTGATATTTCGCTTCCACAACCCAACCCTCTACTCACATCCCCAACTCACCAGAACTTCAAAATACTAACCACATAAAACAATGAAATACCTTTCATTCCCCAATGCCCTTCCTTAATCCTCCCACACATAAAACCTGCCAAAAGAAATCCACAAAGAAACAACAAACCTCCAATCTCCAATCTCCAACTCCCAAATCTCACTACACACTCACACACTCCTCGTGAACTCAAGCAACAAGAGCCCACCAAACAAACATACAGTCATGATCAACCACATAGTAGACGACTCTCAAATTTACCTTTCATCATTTTTATCCTCCTAATAATCTTACCTAATTGCTCTTGATACTTTTATTCGAAATGATATTCAAAATTCTAGCCTCTGCGCTAGTAAAATAGAGAAAAAAGTACGAGCTAATTATCTTCTATAGCTAGCTCCCTCCTACTCTACCTCTACCTCTACTATCTACTCCTACCCCAACCCAATAACAAACAAAAGCGACGAAAATTCTCATATTCGTTCGAAACCTCCTTATTATATACAGAGATACAAGGAGCTTTTGCTCTTCTGTATGATATCAACAACCTCTCTTAAACACACCAACATCAGCATGAATAAATGCATACTCTTAAAAACCTGCTCACCACTATATATTCCAAAATTCCTAAAATCCGGGTAATTAAGTCTAGTACCCTACTTTTGGACCCTTTATACCAAAATTCATTATTTTTATTTATAATTAAACGATAGAATTTAATAAAATTTCAATCATAAAATTATTATATAATTTTAAAATAATTTTAAAGATTTCAGATTTTGTACAATATTATTAATCAAGATATTAAAAATTAAAATTTTTAATTTATATATAATTTTAGAAAGTTATCGGTATGGTGCATAGAATAATAGTATATTGACTATTTAGGTTGAACTAACTAGTTGTTACGAGGGTAGCCGTCTAGATCACGTGGAAGTGCTCTAGACTCTCGAGGTAGGTTTATAACTAAACATTAAACAGGGATTTGAAGTAATAACAATAATGATATATTATTTGTAACTAATAATAGAGTATACTAAATAATTGATTTTGAATATAAAGCTCTATATAAAGGAAATCTATTTTGTTTATATAGATCTTTATGTTCTGATTATTCAATAGGATCAATATAGCTCAATACTGAGTTCATTGATTCTTACTGAGCTAGTTATATAATATAAATAGTATACGAGAGTTTTTTTGTTATCTAATATAATACTATCCTTCTTTTAGATTAATACTTGTTCCAAGCTTCTTTATAAGATAAGGTAGTTATCTAAACTTCCAAAATATATATAATTAAGATTCCTTTTTTTTTCAATATATCTATTATTACTTTTTTATATATTATCTTAAATCGTTATTGTTTAAGTCAAAAAATAAAAAACAAAGGAAATATTATAGTTCCTTGTTTTTGTTATAAACAGAATAATTTGGAATGTTGAACTTTATCTGAATCGAAGCGTTGTAGAGAGTGTATATATTCAGGCTCCTTTAAATATGATGTTTCTGGCCTTTCTTTATCTGAATAGAACATTCTTTTTAGAGAGAAGGCTTGTTTGAAGGCTGAAGAGGAAGCGGCTGTATTGGCTGAGTAGGAGGCTTTTAATCACAGGATACTTATTTGTAAGAAATAGAAACAATTATATAAGCATAATTCCGAGATACTTTATCGAGGTATTCATTCTCTAAACAAATTGGATGAATTGTTGGAAAGAGAAAGATTGGAAAATGAGCGTTTGGGGAAGAAGAAGGAGCAAACGATTATTAGCTCATCGGCATTTGCTGAAGCTAATTCGAATATATTGAACGATTTTGACCCTTCTTCCTTCTTAAATCCTTCGGATCTTTTTTGGGAAGGTCTGGATAGTATTAATGAAATTCCTTCAATAAATTAGGAATACCAAGGTTCTTTTTAGATTCCTAAGTATTTTCTGAGTATAGGTAATCTTGTCATTTGATTAAATATTTGACTTTCTTGTTAATATATTTGTAATTTAATATTTCTTCGATATAATATTCTCCCTCTAGATTGATCGGGTTGATTTCTGGATCTGGTGCTTTTGGTATTCTAGATGATGTTTTTTTCGAGGAGTGAGATATGGAATATTGGATAAATATTTATAATATATAATAATTTCAATTTATAATTAATTAATCTTATTACTTTATCGATTTTGAATGATCCTAATTTTTTATAATTTAATTTATTGTTAAATTGTTTTGTTTATATATTTCTTCGAATAAAATAAACTTTATCCCCTTTTTTAAAAGTAGATCCTATATTATATAATTTGTTATAATACAATATTATTCTTAAAATGATAAACTATAAATTCAAGGAGAGTTGTTCTTAAAGCTCCTTGATTTCTGTAATATCTTTTATAGCTTCATCTATATTCTCATCTTGTAACAATAATGATTTGTATATTAATAGATTGAATCCAAAATTAGTATATACTGATATTATTTTTATAATTTCTATCTTTAATATATTATATATGAATTATACTAAAAATAATAATTTAATCCAATTATCTTATTTGTAATTAATATAGCAATAAAGATAAGCTTCTATCGTTTAATTTAATCATTCTGTTTAGCCATCTATTTATAGATGGAAAGCTATCAAGAGTTTTCTTTTGATTCCAAGCAATATTATAAAAATAGATCAAAACTTCAATATAAATAATTTATTCCTATCTAAAATAATCTTGTTTAATATATTATGAATACTGATTATATTCCTTATAAATATATAAACAAGATTATCTATTATTCAAATTTTATAGAATAATATTATATAAATAAAATTAATTAATTTATCTGTTATTATTAATATAGAATCATATTTCTTCTAAATAATTGGATTCTTAGATAATAATAATTTTACTACAAAATTCCAAATAATAAACTTCTATAATTAAGTAGATAATTCAGGAGTTTTGAATTGTCTATAAAATATATATTAAATAACTTTATTTCTTATATAAATATTATAATTCCTAATTATATTTTCAACTATAATTCTTATCTTTGGAAAGTATACTTCTTTTTTTATTCTGGCAAAAGTTCTTATAATACCTTGATATTTGTAAATTGGGAGTTTGTATTGTTCTATAATATAATTCTTAGTTAGATTGAAGGATATATAAAGCTTATTATGAAAATGGATGAATCCATCTTTGATAGTAAATCCTCTTTCTGAATTGTCTAGAGTAATTAGGATTCTTTTGATTATAATGTTTATCAAGTATTCTATTTTTATGATATCCTTGATGATATTATAATTTATTTTTGAAGTAGTGATGAATTGTGGTTTATTATGAATTAAAACATTATTATCCTATTTTAATATTATATATAATTTATGTATTTTGTTTTATAAGTATTTTAGTTTTTGGCTGAAAATATTTGCTCTAATATTTTCGTTTCCTTTGATATATAAAATTCTGAAGTTGTAGATGGTTATAATTTCTGATTATCAAACCTACTATTGATTTAATTCTTTTGTTATAATAAAGTAAATCAAATTCTTATAATTTATATACATTTATACTATATATTTTGATTCTTTTAAATATACTCTTCATTCCCTAAAAGTATTTACTATTACTAGTAATTCTTTATTATATATTTTATAATTTAATTTGGCTAATGATAGTTTATATAAATAATAAACAATTAATTATTATTTCTTATTCAAATTTGGTTAATTAAGTATTATATTTATTATATAATCTAAGGAGTTTGTCTCTATAATTATTGGTAATTTTGGGTTGAAAGCCCTAAGAACTGATTCTTTCATAAATGCTTCTTTAAGGTATTCAAATACTGTTTATATTGCTTTTATCCATCGGAATTCTTCTTGATTTTTTTTTGGTGATTTTGATCATTGAAGTAATTATCTTTGAATAATTTTTAATAAATTATCGATAAAAGTTAACAAATCTTAGAAAGGATTATACTTCCTTTATATTAATTAATGATTTTTATTCTTTGATTGTTTTTACCTTATCAAGGCTTATCTTAAGACCTTTGGAGAATATAGTATAACCTAAGAATTCTGTTTTGGTGATATAAAATTTATATTTGCTAGATTTATATTAAAGATCTGTTTTCTTCAGATATTATAAAACCTTATAGATATCCTGGATATATTATTCTTTTATTTCTGAGAATATCAATATATCGTTTAGATAATATATATAATATATATCTAAATATTTTTTTAATATATTATTAATTAAATGTATATAAATTATTAAAATATTTATCAAATCAAATAATATAATCTAATACTTATATAATCTGTATCGAATTCTGAATATAGTTTTCCATTTTTCATCTTTCTTTATTTTGATTAGGTGAAATCTGTTTTGTAAATCAAACTTGAAGAAAATCTTGGCTTTTTCTAATTGATCTCTCAATTCTATAGTTAATGGAAGTGGGTACTAATCTTTAATCATTATATTGTTGAATTTATGGTAATTTATATAAAACCTTTTTGTATCATTTTTTTTTGTATAAATAATATAGGGCTAATTGTTTATGAAATAGATTCTTTAATTCATCCTTTTTTTAATATATTATTAATATAATCCTTAAGTGTTTTTAAATCAAAGGTTGATATTGAATAGATTGGTCTGAATAAAAATATTTTACCTTCTTTCAATATTATCTTATAATTTTATGGCTTATATTCTAATAAAGTATTATAACCTTTTCTTTTCTTAAATAATTTCTTGTATTTTTGGTATTATACCAATATTGATATTTTATCCTGTTTTGTTATAAAAGTGTTTTCAAACAACTTCTTCTGTTTATTCTTCATTTGTATAGAAGGTTCATCTTCCTTTGTTGTTAATGAAGGACCCTGGATTAAGCATCTTATATCAATAGAGCTGTTTATCTTCAATTCTTTACTATGTATATTCAACCTTGCTGACTTTAGCATATTTTATCGATCGCTTTTCTTCGGAAATGATATAGTTTCCGATAACCAATCAATCTGGGGGTTGTATGCTTTCAACCATAGCATTCCTAGAATAATCTGTTGATTCCCTAATAGAATAATATCGAATTAGATAATCTCTTTATACTGGATTATACTTATTTACAATAGATGAGTTTTTTGCGAAATCCTTTTGTTCAACCTGATTAATTGTTTATTAATTAGCTATAATTGATATAGGGTTTGTTTCATTTGAAATTGTACTCTTAAATGCTTTATAATTCTTAATATAATAAAATTTCCTATAATTCCTGAATTAATTATAACCTGGATTTCTTATCCATTTATTTTTATATTATAATAAATCTGTCTAATCTGTTCTATAATATTTAATTATTTTTAACCCAAAACTTTGTTGTAATTGATTTGGTTAATATGATCAATTTTGTATAATCGGTTATTTGAATAATTATAGAATAATGATTTCCTTGATCTTTCCTTTCTATAGGATCTCTTTACCTTTCTCTAAGGAAACCAACCTATAGCTTCCTTATCTGATAAATGAATTCTGCAGGATTCATTATAACAAGCTGTCCAGCTCATCGTCATATATTCTGTCGACGGAATTTCTTTTGGTTTTTCTTTGATAAAGAGAGGTGAAGGGGTTCAGAGATATTCCAATTTGTAATGATCGATGATGTTCAATCCTTTCTAATCTTATAATATAGTATCTATTTCCTTTTGATATTCTTTTCATTTGTAATTATTATCTTCTATCAGAATTGAAATATAAAATTAGAATACAAAGATAATATTAAGTTAGCCCTTACTGAATTTTTTGTGATAATCTCCTCCTGATGATCTTTTGCTTCAACAATCTCTAATCCAATAGCCTAATTTGTTATATTCGAAGTATAACTTGTCCTTGTATCTTTATTCTACCTTTTTCTTAGATAATTTGTTCTTGAAGATTATATCCAATTATATTAGATCTTTGTATGATTATCTGTTCTTTTGAGATCTTCTTTTATTCTTATAATATTTATTATATTCTTGGTTTCTATAAAAATTGAAAGATCGATATTCCTTCTGATAATTGTAAAGTATTTTGTTTGTTTTAATAGATTCCTTGATTAATTTATTCAAATCTTCCCAAATATAATTATAATCCAATTCCAATCTGATTTCAAATTTGAGTCTCTTTTTATAATAATTTATTATTATATTTTCTTCTTATTTAATAGTATTTATATATCTCCTGAATTCCATAGTATACTTGATTATTGATCTTGTTTGTTTAAGGTTATAAATCTTGGATTTAGTATTATATAATTTATTGATATTTCTGAATATTTATTGTATTTCTTTTTTAAATTTTTTGAATTTCTCAAAGATAGTTTGTATTGGGTATATTCGCTTTTTAGACTTGTTCAAATTGGTGAAGTAATCTTTAAGATATAGTTGGATCTATTTAGCAACTTCTCTTTTAAGGTAAAAGATAGCTTAGACACTTTTATCAATGTTATAATTAAACTTATCCTGATTGAATTGAAAGTAGATCTTAAGTTGAAGCAAAAAGGTTTTTAGCTTTTATCGATTACCTATATATTGATTTGGTAAGGCGATTTTAAGAGTTTTGGTGATAATAATCTCCTTAAGATCTTCAATACCTTTTATAACAATATCTTTATCCTTATCGATATTTTCAGAAATAATCTAATTGATTATAATAGGGTTGTTAGATTGTAATGTCTTGGAAGATATAATGTTGTTACTTATCGAATCAATATTTAAAGCAGTAATGATGTTCAAAATTGTCACAAACCACACTCATTATTATAAAATAAATCTAATTACCGATATTTGAGCCGCTTTCTTTGGGGGGTCCTTATCGATAAGGAATTCTAGGACAAATATTGTCCTAGAATAAATAATGTCCCAAAAAGAATAAATTAGGCAATTATTGGATCCTAGGATAAATATCTTAGGATATAATTCGTCCCAGGATTATTTGTCCCAAGATAAGATTTATTCTAGGATAAGATTTGTCCTAGAATAAATTATCCTAGGATAATATCTGTCCTAGGATTATTATCCCAAGATTGGAATCATTTCAGAATTAATATCCTGAGGCCAAAAATAAATCATATAATATATTAACTCTACTAACCCAATTAATAAAGTTAGTATCACAGGAATGCTAATTGTGCTAACCCAGCTAGTATAGTTAGTATAAGGAAAGAGAATAGTATATAGTCAGAATAATTTTATAGTTTAAGAGCTTTATATTCAACTTAATTATCAATTAGATTATCTATATTCTACTTAATCTAATAATGACTTTATTTCTAAGTAAATCTAATTAATAAAGCCTTAACCTATAATTATCAATCAACAAAATCTTAGGTAGTCATTATTTTTAATATAATATCGTTATACTTTGAATATTGTTTTCGGTTAAGCTATATTAATTATAATAAACTTTATTCAATAATTCACCAAATCAATCTCCTTCTTCTCTATAGGAGCCTCAGGATAGGCTGCTATCAATATAAAGCCAAGACAAACAATCCAAATATCTACCCTTGATTTATTTTATGGAGATTATAATAAATATTAAGTCTTTGTTATACAAACTAATCTTTACTATATCTTTAATAAACATCTCTTCTCGACATTAATGCAGAGGATCTTATGGCTAATCTTGTTCTTTCAAAAAACTATGTTCAATTAAATCAAACCTTTCATCAATAATCTAATAATCAAAGTTATCAATGGTCAATTTAATAAAAATATAAAATCTGAGATATATTATCTTTTTGGTATTTACAAGTTATTTCGACAAGATTTCGATAAGGTCTTCGGGGAAGTTGATCTTGATTATATGGTTAAAAAAGCATTACAACAATTTAAGCAGATAGGGTTAGTTACAATTTATATTGCTAAATTTCAATAATATATTGGGTGTATTATATAGAATAATAATTATTTTAGGTCCCAGTTCTATAAGGGACTCAAGGATATCATCAAGGATGAGTTAGCAAGAGCTCCAAAATCACCAAATCTTTCTAAATTAATCGAAATCTTTATTCTAATCGACAACTATTTCTACAAAAGACGAATGGAGAAAAAGAGAATCATTCAGGAAAACAGAAAATTTTCTAAACCTCAATATCAGAACAGATACTATAATACTAGCAATCTAATAGAATTGAATGAAGCTGAATATTGTTATAAATCAAATAAGCTTAATATTAAAGAAAAGAAAAAATATAAAAAGAATAATCTATATTTTATCTATAGAAAAGGTAGGTATATATCTTGAGACTATAATCAAAAGAAGTTATTCATTATAAAAGGCAAGAAACAAATAAGATTTGGAAATAAAAGATAAGGATTCCAAAAAATGGATATATTAAAAAATAACTCTTATAAGATTGGATTATTAGAAAAAGAGTTATTCTAATCATATCCAGAACAATTTAGAGAGTTAAATATAATCATTCTATTTATAAAGATAGAATCAACCAGAAATACCGATAAGGAAGTCGAGCTTATAAATAACCATAAATCAGTCGAATTATTTAAAGAGGAAAGATCTGAAAATAATCTACAAATCAATAAAGTTTATTTAAGACCTCAAAAAAACAAACTATAATACTTGACTAATTACCTCGATAAAAAATATATATAATGTTATCATAAAGAATAAAAACCTGATTTTGTAGAAAAACATCAGACTTATGATTATCTAACCCTATTGATTTTATATACCATTATTTATAACAACCTTTATTATATAATATTCAAAGAGAATACAAGGGAAAACAATGCTAAAAGATTTATTGCGGACTTAAACTCTCCTTGGATTAATGAAGAATAAAAGTATAATAATTATGACCTAATAATCAGAGATATATAGAAAATCTTGTTACAAACTGAATACTACAGGATCTGGTGTAGGATTAATTATTATTATAAATATCATTAGGTCAAGGATTATTATTGAGACTTTCAGATAAAATCAATAGAATTATTAATAGTTATATCTTATAGATTATTAAATATAAGCGAATATTAGTATAAATAATTGAATCTTTTTATTAAAGAATGAATCATTAAGCTATTATTGTTAAAACTCAATGGTACAATTAGGATTGGGTAATTAATTATAGGAATCAATCTTAGAAAATAGGAAATTAGAACTTTGATCAATTTAGAAGTTATAAAAATATTTATAAATCCTAATTTTGTAGAAGAAAATAGAATCTTTATTGAGTTTAAGGAACATTTATATCAATTAATATTATTGGAAGAAAAGAAGATTAAAGTAAATAGATAAATATAAAAACAGATTAATACTCTAAAAATGATTATATTAGGAGGGTATACTGAATAAGTCAAATTAGACTTAGTATTATTAAATAGATATATAATAATCTTGAAAACCCCTTGGATTAGAAAGTATAATCCAAATATTGATTGGGTAAAGGATACCCTTATATTCGATCGTTGCAATTACAAGAACGAATAATTATATAATCCAAAGGAACAGATTTCTAGGGAGATCGGATATTATATTATAATAGTTATAGATCCTTCATTAATCGGTGAGATCGATATAAAAGAAATTCCAGTACAATATAGAAAATTCACCAAATTGTTCGAAGATCTACAGGATTTGAAAGCCCTATCAGAATATAAGTCTTGAAATCATAAAATCAATTTCAAGGAAGGATTTATATCTCTAATTAAGAAATTAAGATCATATAACCTCAATACTTTAAGAATATAGGAAGAATATTAATCTAAAATAAAAAAAAAAGGATAAATTAAGAAATCCAAGTCCTTTTATATATCTAATATATTATTAACATTCAAAAAAGGAGATCTGAATGATCGATTTTGTAGAGATTATCATTAAATGAATAATAGGATCATTAGGAATATATACCCTATACCCAAAGTCTAAGAACTAAGGGATAAGCTAAGTAAGATAATGATTTATACTAAACTAGATCAAAAAAATATCTTTAATCTTATATAAATTAAAGAGGGATATAAATAAAAGATTACCTTCATATTATCTTCTGAATTATAAGAATATACTATTATACTATTTAAATTAACAAATATATTAATTATATATCAACAATAAAATAATGAAATACTCAAGGAATTTAGCTTATTTATAATCTATTATTTGGATGATATCCTAATCTTCTTTCAAAAAAAAGAAGAATATAAGGAATATATTCTTAAAGTATTTGAAGTATTTAGAAAGATCGATTTATGATTTAAATTATCAAAATGTAAGTTTGGAATTGTCAGAATTCCTAATAAGTTATTAAATCACTTAATAATAATAACCAAATCAATGATTATATGATCACGTGATGTATTAGTAATATCATTATATATTACGTAATTTTATTATTATATAAAATTTCGATCATATATCATATTAGAATGATTTGTAACGAAATAGAATGTGATGGAAACATATAGAATCATATGGAATTTTCTTATTTCTCAAGTCAAATATTATTGGTTATTACTCATTTCTATTATATGAAATGATTCTATAAGATTCGATTTAAATCGATCTTATTTATAAGCATAGAATATACTAGAATTAGATTGTAGATTATAAATACGAAGATTTTCTTCAAAGAATTCTTCGAAAAAGCAAGCAGATAAAATTCAATATTTATTATATATATTGTTCTGACTTCAAAATTTTCCACCTCTATATTCGATTTACCTCAAAGCTAAATATAACTAAGTCTTCCACTATTATAATAGATAATAATAATATTATTATTATTATTATTATCTATTATCCGAAATAACCATCCAATAGGAATTAAAAAGATAATCTTTCTAAAATATATAATCGAATCAGGTCAGATAAATATTAATCCAAAGAAAACCAAAAAAGTAAAAAATTGGGAACAATTTAGAAATGTCAAAGATATACAGATTATATTAGGATTCATCAACTTTTGTCAGGTATTCATCAAAAACTTTTCCAAAATGATAGAATCATTTATAGAGATAACAAAAAAGGGTATAGGATTTGTATAAAACAAAAAGGTAAAGCAAGCCTTCCAGGAAATCAAGGATAGATTTATTAGGGAACTTATATTCTACAATTATTATGATGATTAAAAAAGCATCATTGAAATAGATGTTTCTGATACCTATATAACAGAAGTTCATCTTCAAAGAGATAACAATAGGAAACTACATCCAGTTGCTTATTATTCCAGCAAAATGGATAAAACAAAGCAAAATTACAATATTTATGAGAAGGAACTTATAATTATAATCAAATCATTGAAATATTGGAGAATCTATCTTTAAGAGACTAAATTCCTAATAATTATTTATATTGATTATATAAATCTATAAATCTTTATTACAATTAAAATTCTGGATAATTGAAGATTAACTTGATAAACTGAAGAATTAGCTGGTTTCGACTTGATAATCAAGTATATTAAAGGCAAAGATAATATAAGAGTAAATGCACTAAATAGGCCACCAAAATATAAGAATGATAAAACCTATCAAAAGATAGCGATTTTGAAGTCTCTTTTTAATAAAGATCTTATTCCGAACCTAACAGAAATTGCTGTTTTGGAAAATAAATCAATAGAAGTCTAGAAAAACAAATTAATAGATATATAATTGAATAAGGAAAACATCAAATAGTCTAAGCCACCAATAACTGTAAATGAATTGATACAAATCGCAGGAAAAATTTGGTTACCAAATAGTATTATTATTGAATTTATTGAAGAGCAATATATATTGCCAGCTTATAATCATCAAGGAATATAAAGAATATATTTGAGAATTAAGAGATAATATTGAAGTCCAGGACTCCGAATTATGATCAAAAAAATGGTTATCGAATATAATACCTATATTAGGAATAAGGCTTTTCACCATATCCCTTATAGACAGATACATACAATTGAAATATCACCAACATTATAGAAATCAATATCATAGAATTTCATAAGACCACTACCTAAATCCAAAAATCCAATAATAGGAATGGAATATAATTATCTCCTAATCATTATAGATCAATTAATTAAGTACATAATATTAATACTATACAAGATTATTTTAATTGCAGAAACCCTAATAATCATATTCTTAAAAGAAGTTATTACAATACATGGATTATCAGAAGAGATATTGTCTGATAGAGATAAACTCTTTATATCAAAATTCTAGATTATTTTAATAATATTATTAGATATAAAAAGGAAAATATCTACAATATTCTATCTATAAACAAATAAAGGAAATAAATAAATAAACCAGGTTATTGAAGTATACCTCCGTTGTTATATGAATTATCAATAGAATAATTGGATAGGATTATTATTTTTAGTATAATTTGTATATAACAACTTTGCTTTGGAAATTACCTAAGTCTCATCAAACTATGCCAATTTTGGATACAAATTAATTGTATACCGGGAACTAAATATTCCAGAAATAGAGAACCAATCTGTTATCATATAAACAAAGAAATTCAAAGAAGTTTATAAAGAAATAATAACGGAACTCAAGTTTATTACTGAAAGAAACATTTATTATTATAATAAAAAGTATAGTCAAAAGTCAATATTAAAGAAGGGGGATAAAGTCTATTTACTCCAAAAAAATATCAAGATAAAGAGATTAAATATAAAATTGGACCATAAGAAATTAGGATCATTCAAAATCAAAAAAGTTAAAGGATCCTTGAATTATGAATTGGCATTATCAAAAAGTATGAACATCCATTCAATATTTTATATATCCTTACTCGAACTAATATTATCAAAAATACCTAAAATTTCTGAAACCGAAATTATATCCATTAATCAAAACACTAAGTATAAGGTAAAGAAAATACTAGATTATAAATATATTAGAAACAAAATCAAATATTTGATAAAATGAGAAAATTACTTGGATTCTGAGAATATATGGAAATTAAAGAAAGACCTTAAGTATCTTAAGAAATTTGAGGATTTTCGCTAACAAAACCCAGATTTGTCCAAAAAAAAGGAGAATTCAATATAGCTTGTATAAATAACAAATCTATTAAATATAAAAAAGAGGAATCGAAGGAGTTGGAACTAATTATAGAAAATTCAGAATCAAATTGATCAAATTAACCAAAAAGATTGAGAGGAATAACAGATATTGAAGTTGCAGCAATTTCTTTTTCTTTTTCTTTTTCGAATCTTTCCTTTTCTTCTAGAATATCAAGTTTGTCCATAGAATTCAGTTCAGTTATAATTATCTTTTGTTTTTGTTTATAAAGGAACTTTTATTATTTATTAAAACAAAGAATTTTGGATATTATCTCAAGTTGTTATCGATGAAGAAGATCCTTCTTAATATTTATATATTCGATCTAAATATTGATAGTTTCTTAATCAGAAACAATAGGTATTGTATTTAATTCATAAACATTGTATAATTTATTGAGAGTAATACAATAACTATAATAACAATATTTGATATTACGAGGAGAAATGTATTTGGTACCAGCACTTTCATATTGAGTACAAGGAACCATTTTCTTTCCAATTAAATTGATTTCTTGTCTAAAAGCTTTATAATCAATATAGAATTGAGAACAAACAGATGATATATTGAAAAAAGGGAAAAGGAATCTGGATTTTGAAGATCAAGGTGATCAGATAATTATAAGTGATCAAGGACGACATTTAGCCAGAAAAGGGATAATGTCACGAATCATATTCATTATTATAAAATAAATCTAGTTACTAATATTTGAGTCGCTTTCTTTAAGGGATCCTTATCGATAAGGAATCCTAGGATAAATATTGTTTTAGAATAAATAATATCTTAGGAAGAATAGGCTAGACAATTATTGGATTTTAGGATAAGTGTTTTAGGATATGATTTGTTCTAAGATTATTTGTTCTAGGATAAGATTTATTCTAGGATAAGATTTGTCCTAGGACAAATTGTCTCAGAATAATATCTATCCCAGAATTATTATCCCAGGATTAGAATCATCTCAGGATTAATGTTCTAAGGTCAAGGATAGATCATATAATATATTAACTCTGCTAATCTAATTAGCAAAGTTAATATTATAAGAATGCTAACTGTATTAATTTAGCTAATATAATTAATATAAAGAAAGAGAACAATATATAATCAGAATAGTTTTATAGTTTAAGAGCTTTATGTTCAACTTAGTTATCAATTAGATTACCTATATTCTATTTGATTTAATAACGACTTCATTTCCAAATGAATCTAATTGATAAAGCCTTAACCTATAACTACCAATTAACAAAACCTTAGGTAACCGCTGCCTCCAATATAGTATCGTTACAAAAATGTTACGAGAATAGTTGTCTAAATTATATAAAAGTGTTTTAGATTCTCGAAATAAATTTATAACTAAATATCAAATAGAGATTTGAAATAATAATAATAATAATATATTATTCATAATTAATAATAAAGTATACTAAATAATTGATTTTAAATATAAAGCTTTATATAAAGGAAATCTATTTTGTTTATATAAACCTTTATGTTCTGATTACTCAATAGGATCAATATAGCTTAGTACTGAGTTTATTGATCCTTACTGAGCCAATCATATGATACAGATAGCACGTGAGAGTTTTCCTGTTACCCGGCGTAACATTAGTAGGAAGCTTGGTGGGAGAAGGCTGGTTTTATTAACTGTACTGCCTTCACTCACCGCCTTCCTATTTCGGTATTGGATAGCCTCAATTTCAATATAAATAGATATTTGATTGATAATAAAACAATAATTACTACTTTTTTTAGGAAAAAATTTAACTTTTTCGATAATTTATAATTTAAAGATTTGATAAAAATTTATAATTTATTTTAAGTAATTTTTAATGGAAAACTATTTAATATTTTCAAGTTTTTTAAATTTGTATATAAATTCTATATAATTAATTGACAATTTAAATTTATTATTTATTTCTTAATTAATAAAATTATAAAAAATCCGAAATTTTCAAAATCTATCAATATTTATATAATCAATCTATAATCACAGTTTTAATTGATTTTATGTATTTATTATTGAATTATTAATAAGTAAAAATGTTGATTTTTGATATAAAAAGATGGTTCAAAAGAGGGGTGGTCCAAAAGTAGGGTATTAGACTTACTTACTTATAGTATTTTCTGAGGATAGTCTAGTATTTCATTTTTATAGTCATTAGTCTATCCATCTGCAAATCAGTAAATAGAACGACATAGTATTACGATATCATCATCAAACATACAGTGAAGCATCGACCAACAACTTTGAAATGATAGGAAATTCAAGAACTATTAACTAAAATATAAATGTTTTTTTTCTATTGTGATTTGGTATCTGGATAAGATTCGTTCGGAAGAAGGCAAAGATGGAAGTATTGAGGCAATTGAGGTGCTTTCTGTAACAAAGTAGAATGATTGTAGTCAGAGTTCCGGGGATTTTGTAGAGTGCTGGATGTGTATGTTTTTCAAGTTCTTATTTGCTGGAAGAGATAGTGTTATAAGCTAAAGTCAAGTCAAGCCTAGGATGATCCAGATGAAATGTTTGGATGGTAATGATAAATGAGTAAACAAGTGAAACGGTCAAGTAGGTATGTACTAGCTGAGTGGCTTAACTGTTCCAATCTTGGTACAACCATTGCAACTCACATTGAAGGACATAAAGGTCTAGACCAAGCATACCAGATGGTGAATTTAATTGTCCTGGCAGCTGAATGATAATGATCGGGCATTTTGATTTTCATCTTGCAGATGTCGTACGATATGGCATCATAAAATTGAGTGATTGCATAGATGCATCTGACATGCAGTTGATTTGTCCATGTGGAGGATCCAAAGGGCTTATACCACAAACTCAAACAAAGAAACCACCATACCTTTTTCATCATGAGGCATGAGATAAACTGCACGGCATTTAAACTTCCTTGATAACACAATTCCGAATATTGTAATTCTGGATGAATTTGATAAGATAGACCCTTGTAGAGATATGACTGTATTTCATGTCACTTTCAATGGGGCCAAGAGAATGGTAGTTCTGACATCCAGAATGTTCGGCGCCCGGTAAGGTGATAGCTGAAAGAGATACCTGTCTCATGAGAACCTGAGAAAGTTGATGTTGGGGATGCTGATGATAATGTTCAACAACAGTAATAAAGCTTGACCACCTGAAATGAAATGAAAGAATGAGGAAACACAGACTATTTATATCTTCAGCTTGTCAGGGATTAGTACACCACACAGTAGATCATTGACAAATCCATAGGCTAAGAAAGCTTCAACGTGGAACTAATGCAAGATGCCGATGACACGATCTGGAACGGTGTCGCATGAAGATGCGGTACTCCACATCTTGCATATGTTGAGAGATCACCTGAGTGAGTACATGTCTCCGAATGGCAATGAGGTATAACATCTGCATGATTTCGGAAGAGATAAACGGGATTGTATGATGGGTCCGCATTTCACTGAAAATCAATGGTAAAAGTTCAAATGGCATGCTCACGATTGTATGAAGGTTGTACCAAGTAACCACCATCGATGCATAGAAGCGTGAGCATATGCAGGTGCAAGAAAACTGATGGTTTGGTTGGAAAGGTTTCCGGCCATGTAGAGTAGGGGTCTATCTGTCTATCGTACAGAGATATCGTGGCTCTCTCGATATGCCTTAAATAAGATCTGGTGTGATTTTGTGATCCCGTTCGATGGAAGTGGCAAGATATATAATGTGTACGAGGAGATCAGATAGATATGAATGTGATGAGACGGATGCTGTACGGTTATGATTCATGGAGGAGATATCGCAGGTAAAAGATATCTTGATATGCAGTGCGTACTTGATCTCTACTGGTAGATAGGGAGATGGGTAGTGTAAGTAGGCAGGCAGGTATTTGATGTAGTGTGAGTAGTCAGGCAGGTAGATTGATGGGTGAGAGAGAGTGAAGGTTGGTGGAATGGTACAAGAAGAGACATAAAGGAGTGAAGGTTGATGTATAATAATATGGAATCGTAATAACATATGGCCAAGGAAAGGCAGCGTGAGATGAACTTACAAAGTACCTAGTACGCTTGGAAGAGGATTGAAACAGCATTCAAGGATTTTGGTTGGTCTAGACAGAACGACACTACTTAGGCCAATAAAAAACTAAGATCGAGCTTAACCTAATCAAGTAAGCCTCGCTCCTGGAAACGATGAATAAAGTGGGGCGATACTCGCACTACGATCATAGTTTCGAGCATCGTCCTTTTTACCAGGAAACACACCAAACCTCAATCGATCGTCGGACTGAGCTTCTTCAGATTTCTCAGGGATTCTCACGATTGAAGTGGCAGAAAGGTAAGAAAGGGTGAAAATGTGAAAGGGGAAGAGAAGGTAAGCAGGGTAAGCAGGGTAAGCGGGGTAAGAAGGGTAAGAAGGGTAAGAAGAAAAGGTAAGAAAGGTAAGAAGAACGGGTGAGCTGGTAAAGAAGTCATGAATGAGGACCATGTACTATATACTATGGTTCTTTACTATGATTCTTCTCTCCATCATAAGAGAAGGAATGATTGGACAAATACAGCCATCTTCAGATCCATCATCCGTCACCCATATCCATCTCCATCACCCATATCCATCATCCATCATCCACCAGATCCATCAATCACGATAGTCAGCCAACACCAGCGCTGAGTACATTATCGATGGTTCAGCAACATAAGTCTTACATATATATATGGGTCAACACAACACAACACAACACAACTTCAACTTCAATATAAAATTGATACCAAACGCCACACCACATCAACTTCTCATTTGCACTTGGCCTATCTAACTATCAAAAGAGTCAAAAATCAAACGAATCGGATCAGGACCAATCGATCAAATGAATAACTGGTATTAGGTACTTCAGTCAACTTGAAGAAATACTCTACCTTTTTTTCCTTTTCTTTTCTTCCCATTCTCTTACTGATACCTTCTATACTTATTACTGTGTGGATTTGAATCTATTATTCATCCATTACTTCATCTTTCCATTCATTCCAAATCATTGATTGATCTTTCATCTCTCTCATCTTCCTTAACGTCCAATCAAAACTCATATCCGACTCGGTTGAGGCCTCTTCTCCATACTAGTTTTCCCATATTTCTTCTCCCCCATCCAACATCCAACTTTCAATTCACTTCATTACACTACTCCTGCCTACCACTACTGGTACTATACCCTATTTCACCTGGCCAGTACTACTAGTCTTCTACTATCTTTTATACTTTCATCCGTCGATATTTAAATCCATCAAAAAACCCACATCTGCCCTAAATCTGCTGCAAGACATATTTCCGCCGGTTGATTTGTTCTCGAGTCAGTCTTGTGGGGTGAATCTCTCTAATCTCATACTACCGGATACTCTCCCCGAATCTTTCCATGATTCGCTTCTGTTCTCGTACAAAATTGGTGGCCAATTTGATCCCCCCCTCCATCTCCATCTCTCTCAAACAACGGCATCAACCAATTGCCACAATTGCAAACATGTCAGATTCTAAGATCTTGATTTATCTCATGCGTCGGGACCTACGAGTGGCCGATAACCCAGTCCTCCATTCTCTCATTCATAACAAGGATCATGGTTTTACCCATCTTCTCCCACTCTATGTTTTTGCCGCACAACAAATCGAAGTCTCAGGATTTATTCCCGAGGATGGAGGCAAGAGTCCCTATCCGGAGGCTAGAAGTCAACTTGGCGCATTCTGGAGATGTGGTCCTCACAGAGCGAAGTTTTTGGCGCAAAGTGTTTGGGATTTGAAAGATGGTCTTGAGAAGATTGGTAGTGGATTGTCCATCCGGGTGGGGATGGTTGATGAAGTAGTGAAAGGATTAATCGAAAGATTTCAAGAAGCAGCCGGCAGCAAGGTTTCTGCAGTGTGGATGACTTCCGAAGAAGGAGTCGAGGAAAAGCGAGAAGAGCGCTCAACGAAGAACATTTGCGATAGGGCAGGCGTTGACTTCAAATTGTGGCAAGATGAGAAATATTTTATCGATGAGTACGTTCTTGCATTCATTTCGATCCCCTGAGTTGTACTGACTTCAATACAGTCGAGATCTTCCATTCCAGGACCCACAAGACCTCTCCGACATCTACACGACTTATCGCAAAAGTGTTGAGCCCCTTCGCGAAGCGCCACGTCCAGCTTTACCAAAGCCAGAAAAGAACTCGTTGCCATCTTTCCCTACCGACGTCCCACCCCAGCATTCTCCATTCGTGATTCCAACAAAGTATGAGGAGATAGAAGCATCCCTTCTCAAGCCAATCAATGCGCAACCCCTGGCCAAAAATCCACCCAAGTGCCCCGAGAATACCCTCTCGGTACATCCTTTTACAGGTGGTGAATCTCATGCGCAAGAAAGACTCGAACACTTGATCACTTCAGGCTCAATCACTTCTTATAAATCCAGTCGCAATGGTCTTCTGGGTACCGATTTCTCCACAAAACTTTCAGCATACCTCGCTCTTGGTTCAATCACTTCACGTCAAATCCATGCGTCAATGTCTGTCTTCGAAAATGGATCCACTTCTGATGACAGGTACAAAGACCTAGAGGGATATGGAAAGGGGGAAAACGAAGGCACATATGCTGTACGATTTGAGCTTCTTTGGAGAGATTATATGCGTCTCTGCACTCGTAAATTCGGACCCCTGCTTTTCCGTTTGGGTGGATTCAAAGCTGAGGGAAATGCACATTCAAAATGGAGCAGTCTTGATTCGCCAAAAGATGGTTTCTCAAAAGAGCAGATTCAAGAAATTGTTGAAAGATTTCTAAACGGTACAACTGGAATGGGATTCATTGATGCTTCTCAGAGAGAAATCTATCATACGGGATATACGAGCAACCGCGCACGTCAAAATGTCGCTTCGTTCCTCTCTAAACACCTTTATATTGATTGGAGAGTCGGTGCAGAGTGGTACGAGTGTATGCTGGTCGATTACGATGTTAGTTCAAATTGGGGCAACTGGCAATATGTCGCAGGAGTGGGCAACGACCCTCGAGGTAACGATCGTATCTTCAATCCTGTCAAACAAGCTTTCGACTACGATCCGAAGGCTGAATATGTTCTCGCTTGGGTTGATGAATTACGAGGTGTAGATGAGTTAGGTCAAATTTTCCAGGCTTGGACTATTGATGATGAAGAGAAAAAAAAAGAATTAGGTATTGCGGATACGGATATGGTTAAAAACCCATTGAAGAGAATTGATTTCAAGGTCAATAGAGGTAGGGGTGGGGGAGTTGGAGGTGGGAGGGGTGGTGGTAGAGGTAGACCCCCTTATCGACCGCATGGTGGAGATAGATGGATGGGTAGAAGACCTACTCCTCAAGATCAAGGACGAGGCGGTTGGTATGGTGGAAGAGGTGACCGAGGCTACCAAACCCGAGGATATCAAGGGAGAGGATATAGAGGCAGAGGTGACCGCGGAAGAGAAATGAGAACCGGCATGATGGATAAGGAGAGAGAGGCTACTGCAGGTAACGAGTAAGCAGACGGTTCAATTATGGCTTACGTTTTACGATTGCGCAACGGGACACGAATACCGATACGGAGACGAATGCACGAAGACATAAGCACGACAACGTAATAGGGAAATTATTGAACTCGCAGCAGTAATTATGGTTTGGAACTCTGGCAAATAGGAACGGTGGTGATGGCTTATATCCTGGGATGGTGGGAACGGGTAGGATGGGAATATCTGCATTTTTCACTTTCATTAATGATATATTACGATGGGAATTGACAGAATGACTTGTTTGGAGGGATAATCGGAGGGCTAGGAGCATCGGTGGATGTATATAAACGAGTAGCAAGCAATTGACATAGATAATATTGATTTCAGTTCGCAGTTTTGCTCTTCAATTTTCGATGGTAAATGGTAAAATAAAATAAACAAAATCAATTTATAAATCGCAATTAACGGTATCTTCTTTTATTTTTAAGTGTATCTTTTTTATTGATGAATATTTTAATAAAAGAATATAAAAAAAATATTATCTTTCATCTTCTTTCAATATTTAATTATTATTATTTAAACTATGTTTTTTTAAATTATTTTTTTACATCAAAAGCAATTATTTTCATCTATTAAGAACTTTATATTAAATCAATATAATTTAATAAAATTTTAAATATTGATTTATTATAACGTAACTTATGGTGAATCAGGTCATATAGGGAACCGGATCACAAAATTCAATTCTCTCTATATGATCTTATTCTACGAACTATATATTTATCCAATTCCAATTCTAAATCACTTGAACTACTCTTTGGCTCTTCTTCTTCAATCTCCTCTTCTAATTCTTCAATTGGACATTTATATGATCGCCCTTATGGCTTTTTCTTCTTCAGTTTTTCCTTTGTCTCATATACTATTTTTAGTATTTCTTTATTATTAAAGATAAATTGATCTTGTAATTTGATTCTTTTGTTTTTAATTCTCTTCTTTCGAGTCTCAATTACTTTCTGAGCATTAGCGAGCTGTTTCCGAAGTAGGGCTATCTCAGCATTTTGAGATTCTATAAGTCTAATCATTCTCTTGGTATATCGACGAGTTGATGATACAAAAGAATCATTATCTACTAGAGCTTTATTAAAGGTTTGATTTGCTTACCTTAGCTCTATCCCATTTGAAAAAGAGCTTTTAAATATAGATAAGTCTAGATCTTGATTGGATATTCTCATTTATAGAATAGAAGATTATTGGGAGGAGTTAAATGATAATAAATCGAGTACTTTTCGTAGAGCAAAAGGTACTAAACCAGCTCCTCTCCAACTAGCTTTAATATTAGAAGAATTCAATGCTTTTTTTCTAATATTTTGAAAAAGTTCTACCTATTCAGCTCTTTGAATTCGCTTTACACCAGTTCGAGAATATCGATCGACCTCTAAAGCATGATATCATTTCATTGGCCCATACACTGCAATATCAAGTGATTGAAGCAAGTAAAAGCAATAAGAAAATAATATAAATAAATCGATTTCCTTCTCTATACAGAAAACAATAAAGCTGCTTGTAATATGACTTGAATGGCCATCCATGATCAAAAGTCGAGGTCGGTCACCTAACACTTTCTTGGATTCTGATTCGAAAACCCTTTTTAGCTATTCTAATCCATGATTATTTGAGGTCCATCCATTTGTACTTATAAAAAACTGCCAATTTTGAGGCATATCCTTTAGAATCTATGCAGAATTCGTATTCTGAGCCTTGAAAATGATTATAGGTGATAGAGCCTTTCCAATTGTATTGATATATTCAAATACAGTTATCCATTCTTGTTTATTAACTATAACTTTCTAATTTAATTTCTGAATAGAATTAATTATAATATATATATTTTAAATACTTCCAACTCCAAATCCAATTTTATCTATATTATATATATCATCTAATTTATACTTTTGTTCAATAAGACACATATAAAATATATCAAACTAAACCTAAATATTCTTCAGAGTTACCTTTTTAACTCAATTAGATTTTAATTGATATAAATAGTATATTTTAAGTTCTGGATATCGTTTTTGGAATCTATAAATTTATTTGTAATCTATAAATAGAATTTCTGTCAAAATAAGAATTCAAGATGATACAATCTAAATATATCGAAGATGAATTTCGTTGATCATTTCCTTTATCAATATAGATATAATAGGGAATCCAGTAATAATAAATTGTAAAATCTATTGTACAAGAGTATTTTCTTTTGTATTTAAAAGAATTTGAGCTATTTTGTAGGATTGAATATATAATTTTCTTTCAGCGACCCTAACTATAAAAATTGATTTAGAAACTTCAAAATACTCTGCAACCTTTCTAATTGATTTAAAGTCCTTTAATTGAAGTGTAATAATAGTATTCTGTATCTTCTCTTCAATTTGAAAAGGTGTAAAAGGTGATTTAGTATGTATAACAAAATTTGTTGGGGTTTGAAGTCAATGATGAGCTAAATATAACCCGGTTCCCTATATGACCTGGTTCACCATAAGTTACGTTATAACAAGTGAATATTATATCGGGATGTTATTTAATATTATAAATTTATATATAATAATTTTAATGTTTTTTATAACTTTATTAATACGCCGTTAGAATTTTTAATTATATAGAAGTAATTAAGAGATTATAAAAAGCTATATGATTTTTATTAAGGATTAAGTAAAGGTTTGGAATAAAGATATAAATGAATATATTTGTTGTGAAAGGATCTTAATCATTATTATTGAGGTTGTAGAGAGCTTGTAGAAAACTCTTCAATATAGATAGGTTACACTCAACAAATTGGGCTAAACCCTATCTAGAAAAGCTAAACCCTTTTAGTAAATATATATATATAATTTTCTAATATCTCTCCTATAATCGAAAGCTTATTTTCTATTATATTATTTATAGAATATTTTTCTAATAGAAAAGATTCGAATTGTAATCCTAATTTGGATATCTTTGTTTGAAAAGCTAATTCAAATTCTCCTTTTCTATTATTAATCCAAATAATAATTATTTTTCCTTTTCATTCCTTTTATAAATATTTGATAAGATTTATTAGAATTGATATTATTATTGAGATTAATTTATCTTTACAATATTCTATCCAGATAACTTTTGTAATATTATATACTAGTGTCACGAATCACGCTTATTATAACACAATAAAAGCAAGTACAGTGGTTTGGGCTGTTGTTTTCGGAAAGATCCTTATAGATAAGGAATCCTAGGATTGTATTTATCCCAGGATTAATCAATTAAACAATTATAATAATTTAGGACAAATTATTTTAAGACCTTATTAATTTTAAAATAAAAAGTTTTAGGATAAAATTGATCCTAGGATTATTATTCTAGGAAATATATTATCCTAGGAAACAAATTATCCCAAAATTAATATTTTGAGGCTATTGAGAAGATTATATAATAAATAAATTAAATAGTCTAATCTATTCAGTCTAAAAGATAGCCTGGATAAATCAGTTTATCCAAATTATCTAATGATATTCAAAAGTATATAATTAAAATAGTTTCATAGTTTAGAAACTTCGTATTCAACTTAATTATCAATTAGTTTATTTATATTCTACTTGATCTAATAATAACTTTATTTCCAAATGAATCTTAATAATAAAGCCTTAACCCACAATTACTAATCAGACAAACCTCAGGTAACCACTACCTTCAATACAGAATCGTTATATTTTAAACATTATTACAATTAAACTATATCAATTATAATAGACTTCAATCAACAATCTATCGAACCTGTTTTCTTCTCCTTTATTGAAGCCTTAGGATAGGCCATTGTTATTATAAAGCCAAAACAAACAATCCAAATATCCACCCCTGATCTATTCTATAGAGATCATAATAAATATCAAGCTTTTATTATATAAACTAATCTTTACTATACATTTAATAGATATCTCTTTTTGATCTAGATATAAAGGATTTTATAATTGATATTGTTTTTTCAAGGAATTATATTCAATTGGATCAAATCTTTTTTCAATAATCTAATAATCAAAACTACTGATAATCAACTTAATGAGAATATGAAATCTGAGATACACTATCTTTTTAATATTTACAAATTATTCCAATAAGATTTCGATAAGGCTTTTAAGGAAATTAACCCTGATCATATAATTAAGAAGGTATTACAACAATTTAAGCAGATAAGATCAATTATAACCTATATTACTAAATCCCAATAATATATTAGATATATTATATAGGATAATAATTACCTTAGATCCCAATTCTATAAAGGACTTAAGGATATTATCAAAAATGAGCTAATTAAAGTTCTGAAACCATCAAATCTTTCTGAGTTGATTGAGATCTTTATTCTAATTGACAATTGTTTTTATGAAAGACGAATAAAGAGAAAGGGAATCATTCAGGAAAATAGAAAGTTTGTTAAACCTCAATATCAAAGTAAATATTATAATATCAACAATCCAATAAAATTGAATAGAGCTAAATATCGATATAAACCAAATAGATTCAATATTAAAGAAAAGAAAAAATATAAAGAAAATAATTTATACTTTATTTATAGAAAAGATAAATATATATTTAAGGATTATAATCAGAAGAAGTTATTCGCTGCAAAAAACAAAAAACAAATGAGATTTGGAAACAAGAAACAGGGATTCTGGGAAGTAGGTATCCTAAAAAGTAGTTTCTACAAAATAAGATTGTTAAAAAAAGAGTTATTACAATTATATCTAAAACAATTTATAGAATTGGGTATAAATACTTCAAATATAAGAATAGAATTATCTGAAAATATCGATAAAGAAATCGAATCTATAGAAAACCTTGAGTCAACTAAGATATTCGAAAAGAAAGGATTTATAAAAGAATTCGATAATAAATAATAAATTAATAAAATTTATCTAAAATCTCAAAAAAAATAAGTTATAATATATGATCAGTTATCTTGATAGAAAATATATATAGCATCATTATAAAGAATAGAAACCTAATTTTGTAGAAAAGTATTGAATCTATAATCATTCAATTTTATTAATTCTTTATATTATTATTTATAGCGACCCTTTGTAACGATTCTGTACTGGAGGCAGTGGTTTGTCACGAATCATGCTCATTATAATATAATAAAACCAAGTACGTTGGTTTAGACCATTGTTTTCGTAGAAACCCTTATCAATAAGGAATCCTAGGATAAATAGGATCCTAAAATAACTAATATCTTAGAAAGAAAAGATTAGGCAATTATTTTGTTCTAGAATAAGTATTTTAGAATATGATTTGTTCTAAAATAAAACATCCTAGGATAATATTCATTTCAGGATTATTATTCTAGGAACTTTACAATCCCAGGATTAGAATCATTTTAGGATTAGTATCCTGAAGTTAATAATAGATTATATAATAGATAGACTAAATAACCAATCTATTCAGTTTAGGAGATAGCCTGGATAGCTAGTTTATTCAAGTTATCTAATAATATTCAAAAGTATATAGTTAAAATAGTTTTATAATTTAGGAGCTTTGTGTTCAATTTAGTTATCAATTAGTTTACTTATATTTTACTTGATCTAATAACAATTTTACTTCTAAATAAATCTTAATAATAAAGCCTTAACCTATAACTACTAATCAACAAAACCTTAAGTAACTATTATCTTTAATATAATATTGTTACATTTTGAGTATCGTTTTGATTAAATTATATCAGTTACAATAAACTTTATTTAGCAATTTATCGAATTAGTTTCCTTCTCCTCCATTGGAGCCTCAAGGTAGATTACTACTATTATAGAGCTGAGACGAATAATCCAAATATCTACCTCTAATCTATTTTATAGAGATTATAATAAATATCAAGCTTTTGTTGTATAAGCTGATTTTTACTATACCTTTAATAGATATTTATTTTTAATATAAATACAGAGGATCTTATAATTAATCTTATTCTTCTGAGAAACTGTGTTCAATTGAATTGAATCTTTCTTTAATGATTTAATAACCAAAATTATCGATGATCAGTTCAATAAAAATATGAAATCTGAGATACATTATCTTTTCAGCATTTATAAATCATTCCGATAAGGATTCAATAAGGCTTTTGGAGAAGTTGATCTTGATCATATAACTAAAAAAGTATTACAACAATTTAAGCAGATAGGATCAATTATAACCTATACTACTAAATTCCAACAATATACTAAGTATATTATATAGGATAATAACTACCTTAGATCCCAGTTCTATAAAGGACTCAAGGATATTATCAAAAATAAGTTAATAAGAGCTCCGAAACTACCAAATTTTTCTGAATTAATCGAGATCTCTATTCTAATTAACAATCATTTTTATAAAAGATAAATAAAGAAAAAGGGAATCACTCAGGAAAATAGAAAGTTTTCTAAACCTCAATATCAGAATAGATACTATAATACTGGCGATCCAATAAAATTGGATGAAGCCAAATATCGATATAAATCAAACAAACTTAATGTCAAAGAAAAGAAAAGATATAGAAAGAATAATCTATATTTCATTTATGAAAAGAATAAGTATATATTTCGAGATTGTAATCAAAAGAAACTATTTGTTACAAAAGATAAGAAATAAATAAGATTTGGAAATAGGAGATAAGGATCTCGGAAAATAAGCATATTAGAAGGTAGTTTTTATAAAATAGGATTATTAGAAAAAGAATTATTTCAATTATATCTGGAATAACTTAGGGAATTGGGCTTGGTCACTTTATATATAGAAATGAAATTATCCGGAAATGTTGATAAGGAAGTCGAGTTTATAAGGAACCATAAATCAGTTACATTGTTCAAAAAGAAAGGATCTATCAAAGGATCTAAAGATAATCAGCAAATCAACAAGGATCTCCTAAGATCTCAAGAAAATAACTTATAGTATATAATAAGTTATTTCAATAGGAAATAAACATAATATCATTATAAAAACAAAAAGCCTGATTTTGTTGAGAAACATTGAATCTATAATCATCCAACCTTACTAGTATTATATATTATCATCTATAATAACCCATACCACATAATATTTAAGAAGAATATAAATAAGAATAACACTAAAAGATTCATTATAGATTTAGACTTTTTTTACACTAATGAAAAATAAGAGTATAACAATTATAACCTAAAAATTAAAGATATATAAAAGATTCTATTATAGAATAAAGATTATAAAATCTGATACAGAATCAATCTTTATTATAAACATTAATAAACCAAGGATTATTATCAAGATTTTCAAATAGAATCAATAGAATTGTTATCAATTATACCCTATAGATTATTATATATAAATGAATATTAATATAAATAATTAAATCTTTTTATTAAAGAATGGATCATTGAATCACTATCGCTAAAACTCAATAATACAATTGAGATTAGATAATTAATTGTAGGAATCAATCTTGGAAAACAAGAAGTTAAAACTCTAATCGATTCAGGAGTTATAAAAATATTCATAAATCCCAATTTTGCTGAAAAAAATGGAATCTTTATTGAGCTTAAAGAATATCCTTATTAATTGATATTATTAAAAAAAAAGGTTGGAGTAGATGGATAGGTATAAAGATAAACTAATACTTTCAAAATAGTTATATTAGGAGGGTATACAAAGTAAATCAAATTGGACTTAGTATCATTAGGTAGATATATAATAATCTTGAAAACCCCTTAGATTAGAAAATATAATCTAAATATTGATTGGATAGAAGATATTCTTATATTCGATTATTGTAAATACAAGAACGAATAACTATATAATCCAAAGAAACAGATTTTCGGGGAGGCTGGATATTGTATTATAACAATCACAAATCCTCCATTAATCAGCAAGACCGATACAAAAAAGATTCCAGTGTAGTACAGAAAATTCGCCAAGCTATTCGAAGATCTATAGGATTTAAAAACTCTACCAAAACATAAACCTTAGAATCATAAGATCAACTTCAAAAAGGGATTTATACCCCCAACTAAAAAGTTAAGATCATATAACTTTAATATTTTAAGAATATAAAAAGAATACAGATCTAAAACTAAAAAGAAAGGGTAGATTAGGAAATCCAAGTCCCCTTATATAATCAATGTATTATTAATATTCAAAAAGAGAGATCCAAATAATCAATCTTATAAAGACTACCACCAAATGAACAATAAGATCATTAGGGATATATACCCAATACCTAAAGTTCAAGAGCTAAGGGACAAACTAAATAAGATAATAATTTATACCAAACTGGATCAAAGAAACATTTTCAATCTAATACAAATCAAGAAAGGATATAAATGAAAGATTATTTTCATATTATCTTCTAGATTATAAAAATATATTATTATATTATTTAAATTAACAAATATATCTGCTATTTATCAATAACAAAATAACAAAATATTTAAGGAGTTTAATTTATTTATAATTTATTATTTAGATGATATCCTTATCTTCTTTTAAAAGAAAAAATAGTATAAGGAATATATCCTTAAAGTACTCAAAACATTTAGGAAGGTCGATTTACAACTTAAACTATCGAAATATAAGTTTGGAATCAAAAAAATAATCTTTTTAAAATATATAATCAAATCAGGATAAATGAGTATTAACTTAAAGAAAACCAAAAAAATAAAGAATTAGGAATAATCTAGAAACATTAAGAATATATAGATTATATTAAGATTCGCTATTTTTTATTGGATATTTATCAAAACTTTTTCAAAATAATAAAATCATTTATAAAAATAACAAAAAAAGGTATAGGATTTATATAAAGCAAGAAGATAAAATAAGTCTTCCAGGAAATCAAAGACAAATTCATTAGGGAACCTATACTCTACAATTATTATAACAATCGAGAAAGTATTATTGAAACAGATACTTCCAATACTTATATAGCGGGAATTCATCTTCAAAGAGATGATAATAGGAAACTATATTCAATTGTATATTATTCTAGCAAAATAAATAAAATAAAGCAAAATTACAATATTTATAAGAAGAAACTTATAATCAAATCATTGAAATATTAGAGAATCTATCTTCAAGGGGCTAAATTCCCAATAATCATTTATATTGATTATATGAATCTACAAATCTTTACTACAATTAAAGTCTTGGATAATTGAAGATTGATTTGATGAACTGAAGAATTAATTGATTCCGATTTGATAATCAAATATATGAAAGGTAAGGATAATATAAGGGTAGATGTATTAAATAAGTCACCAAAGTATAAGAATAATAAGATTTATAAGATAGTAATCTTGAAATCTTTATCAAATAAAGACCTTATTCCGAATTTAACAGAAATTGTTGTTTTAAAAAATAAACTAATGAAAGTCTGGAAAAACAAACTTACAAACATATAATTGAATAAGGAAAATATCAAATGATCTAAACTGCCAACAATTATAAATGGATTGATATAGATCACAGGGAAAATTTGGCTACCAAATAGCATTGCCATCGAATTCATTGAAGAACAATATGTATTACTAGCTTATAGTTATTAGGGAATATAAAGAATATATTTAAAAATTAAGAGATAATATTGAAGTCCGGGACTCTGAATTATAGTCAAAAAAGTAGTTATCGAATATGATATCTGTATCAGGAATAAGGCTTCTTGCTATGTCTCTTATAGACAGATGCATACAATTGAGATACCACCAATACTATGGAAATCGATATTATAGGACTTTATAGATTCGCTATTTAAATCTAAAGATCTAATGATAGGAATAAAGTATAATTACCTTTTAGTTATTATAAATCGATTGATCAAATATATGATATTAATACTATATAAAACTATTTTAACTGTAGAAACCCTAATAATTATATTCCTAAAAGAGGTTATTGTAATATATGAATTATCAAAGGAGATATTATTCGATAGGGATAAACTCTTTATATCAAAATTCTAGATCGTTTTAATAATATTATTAGATGTAAAAAGGAAAATATCTATAGTATTCTATTTATAAATAAATAAAGGAAATAAACAGATAAATCAAATTATTGAAGTATATCTTTAT
Source organism: Sclerotinia subarctica (assembly GCA_025389085.1). Classification (NCBI taxonomy): domain Eukaryota; kingdom Fungi; phylum Ascomycota; class Leotiomycetes; order Helotiales; family Sclerotiniaceae; genus Sclerotinia; species Sclerotinia subarctica. The sequence continues at coordinate 1,674,091 of QRFI01000007.1, forward strand.
TGTTATATAAATTATCAACAAAACAATTGAATAAGATTACTATCTTTAGCATAATTTGTATATAACAATTCTGTTTTAGAAACTATTTTAGTCTCTTCAAATTATATCAATTTCAGATATGAATTAATTATATATCAGAAACCAAATATTCCAGAAATAGAGAATCAATCGGCTATAATATAAACAAAGAAACCCAAAGAGGTTCATAAGGAATTGGCAGTGGAACTCAAGTTTATTGTAGAAAGGAATGCTTATTATTATAACAAAAAGTATAATCAGAAGCCAACATTAAAAAAAGAGGATAAAGTCTATTTACTCCAAAAAAACATCGAGATAAAGAGATTAAGTGCAAAATTAAATTATAAGAAATTAGGATTATTCAAAATTAAGAAGATTAAAGGATCCTTGAATTATGAATTGATATTATTAAGAAATATAAATATCTATTTAGTATTTTATATATCTTTATTTGAACTAGTATTTTTAAAAGCATCTAAAGTCTCTAAAACAGAAATCATATCTATTGATCAAAATACCAAATATAAAGTGAAGAAAATATTAGATTATAAATATATTAGAAATAAAGTCAAATATTTGATAAAATAAAAAAATTATCCGGATTCTGAGAATATATAGGAATTGGAGAAAGACCTTAAACATCTTGAGAAGTTTGAGGAATTTCGTCGATAGAATCCGGATTTACCCAAAAGAAAGAAGAATTCAATATAACTTACACAAATAGCAAATTCATTAAATGTAAAAAGGAGGATTCGAGGGAGTCGGAATTAGTCATAGGAAATTCAGGACCAAATTAACCAAATTGACCAAATTGACCAAATTGACCAAAAGGGTCGGAAGGAACAACAGGCGTTGAAGTTGCAGCAATCTCTTTTTCTTTTTCTTGTCTTTCCTTCTTCTTTAGAGCATCGAACTTATCCAAAGAATTTAAACCAGTTATAATCAATTTCCGTTTATATTTATCCAGGAAATATTATTGTTTTTGGAAACAAAGAATCTTAACTATAACCTCTTCCTTCTTTTCACAAAGTTTTTGTTTTTGACGATCGATAAAGGATTAATCGGAAAGAGATAATATAGTATTCTTTGACTTTATATCTATTGGAAGGGTTGGTCGATTGGATAATAATAAATAATAATAATGTTATTATTATTATCTATTATGATAGTGGAAGACTTAGTTATATTTAGCTTTGAGGTAAATCGAATATAGAGGTGGAAAATTTTGAAGTCAGAACAATAAATATTGAATTTTATCTGCTTGCTTTTTCGAAGAATTCTTTGAAGAAAATCTTCGTATTTATAATCTACAATCTAATTCTAGTATATTCTATGCTTATAAATAAGATCGATTTAAATCGAATCTTATAGAATCATTTTATATAATAGAAATGAGTAATAACCAATAATATTTGACTTGAGAAATAAGAAAATTCCATATGATTCTATATGTTTCCATCACATTCTATTTCGTTACAAATCATTCTAATATAATATATGATCGAAATTTTATATAATAATAAAATTACTAATATATCACGTGATCATATAATCATTGGTTTGGTTATTATTATTAAGTGATTTAATAACTTATTAGGAATTCTGACAATATCACAAATCTTTCTTTAACAACAATATTCAATATATCTACTATTATTTGCATCCAATTCCAAAGCAATACAACGGCGATTGGCCTTCTCACAACGAATACAAGCAACCATCTCGCTTCTTGTTTGTTTGATTCGATTTCCAAGTTCTAATTGTACTATTCATTTTTTAATATATTAAAATGGTATAATACAAAAAGAAAGGAAAGAATATGAATATTGGATATTATAAAGATCGGATAATTATAAGCGATCGAGGACAACACTTAATTAGAAGAAGGATAATATTATAAATCATACTCATTATAATACAATAAAACCAAGTACATCAATTTGGGCTACTATTTTTATAGAAATCCTTATCGATAAGGAATCCTAGAATAAATAGGATTTTAGAATAATTAATATCTTAAAAAGAAAAGACTAGACAATTATTTTGTTCTAGAACAAATGTTCTAAAATGTGATTTGTTCTAGAATAAAATATCCCAGAATAATATTTATCCCAAAACTATTATTCTAGAAACTTTATAATCCCAGGATTGAAATCATTTTAGGATTAGTATCTTAAGGCTAATAATAGATTATATAATGGATAGATTGAATAACCAATCTATCTAGTTTAGGGGATAGTCTGGATAGCTAGTTTATCCAAACTATCCAATAATATTCAAAAGTATATAGTTAGAATAATTTCATAATTTAGGAGCTTTATATTCAACTTAATTATCAATTAGTTTATCTATATTCTACTTGATCTAATAATAATTTCACTTCCAAATGAATCTTAATGATAAAGCCTTAACTTACAACTACCAATCAACGAAACCTCAGGCAGCCGTTGCCTCCAGTACAGTATCGTTATATAATTGTCTAAGGTTCGTCTGGTTAATAGTTGTGGGTTAAGGCTTTATTATTAAGGTTCATTTGGAAGTGAAGTTGTTATTAGATCAAGTAGGATATAGGTAAATTAATTGATAATTAAGTTGAATATAAAGCTTCTAAACTCTGAAATTATCCTGATTATATACTGATTTCTTTCTTAGAGTCCTAGAGAGCCTACGCTTCTAAAGGCTCTTAGGAGCCTTAGGGAGCCTTTGCTCCCAAAGGCTTCATCACATAATCCTATATAGGCCTTAGGATACTAATCCTAAGACGATTCTAATCCTAAGATTGTATAATTCCTAAAATAATAATTCTAAAATGAATATTATCCTAAAATACTTTATTCTAAAACGAATTATATCCTAAAACATTTGTCCTAGAATTATATAGTTGCTTAACCCTCTTTTCCTAGGATGCTAATTACCCTAGGATCTCATTTATCCTAGAACTTTTATCCTAAGATTCCTTATCGATAAAGGCTTACTCTGAAAACAACAGCTCAAACCAATGTACTTGATTTTATTGTATTATAATAAGCGTGATTCGTGACATCCTTATCAAATAATATTCAAGAAGAATATAGATGAAAATAATACTAGGAGATTTATTGTAGATCTAGGCTCTCTTTATATTAATGAAGAATAAGAGTATAATAATTGTGATTTGAAAATAAAAGATATATAAGAAATCCTGATACAAAATAGGTATTATAAAATCTGATGTAGAATTAATCTTTACTATAAATATTAATAAACCAAGGATTATTATCAAGATTTTCAAATAGGATCAATAAAACTATTATCAATTATACTCTATAAGCTATTGAATATAAATGAATATCAATATAAATAATTGAACCTCCTCATCAAAAAACAGATCATCGAACCATTATTGCTAGAACTCAATAATACAATTAGGATTGGATAATTAATTATCAAAGTCAATCTAAGAAGACAGAAAGTCAAAGCTCTGATTGATTCAGAAATTATAAAAGTATTTATAGATCCTGACTTTATTAAAGAAAATAGAATTCCTATTAAATCCAAAGAATATCCTTATTAATTAATATTATTAAAAAAAAAAGAAGGTTGGGGTAGATGGTTGGGTATGAAGATAAACTAATGTTATCAGAATGGTTATATTAGATGAATATATAGAATAAATTAAAATGGATTTAGTATTATTGGGTAAATATATAATTATCTTAGAAACCCTTTAGATTAAAAAATATAATCCAAATATTAATTAGGTAAAGGATATTTTTATATTCGATTATTATAATTGTAAAAACGAATGATTATATAGCCCAAAAGAACAAACTTTTGGGGAGGCCAAATATTATATTATAGCAGTCACAGATCCTTTATTGATTGACGAGATCGATACAAAAGAGATTCTAGTACAATACAGAAAATTCGCCAAATTGTTCGAAGATCTATAGGATTTGAGAGCTTTACTTAAATATAAGTCTTAAAATCATAAAATCAATTTCAAAAAGGGATTTGTATTCTTTATTAAGAAATTGAGATTATATAATCTCAATACTTTAAGAATATAAAAAGAGTATAGATTTAAAATTGAAAAAAAAGAATAGATTAAGAAATCCAAATCTCTTTATACAATTAATATATTATTAATATTCAAAAAAAAGAGATCTGAATAATTGATCTTGCAAAGATTATTGTTGAATAGACAATAAGATCATCAGGGATATATACCCTATACCCAAAATTCAGGAATTAAAGAATAAATTGAGTAAAGTAATAATTTATACTAAATTAAATCAAAAAAATGTTTTTAACTTAATACAAATCAAAGAAGGATATAAATAGAAAACCACTTTCATATTATCTTCTAAATTATAAGAATATATAATCATACTTTTTAGATTAATAAATATATCTATTACTTATTAATAACAAAACAACAAAATATTTAAAGAATTTAATTCATTTATGATCTATTACTTAAACAATATCCTTATCTTCTTTTAGAAAATAAAAGAATATAAGGGATATATTCTGAAAATATTTGAAATATTTAGAAAGATTGATTTATAATTTAAATTATCGAAATATAAGTTTAAAATCAAAAAAGTAACCTTTCTAAAATATATTATAAAACCTGAATAAATAAGTATTGATTTAAAAAAAATTAAGAAAGTAAAAAATTAAGAACAATCTAAAAACATTAAAGATATATAAACTATACTAGAATTCATCAATTTCTATTGGATATTTATCAAAGATTTTTCTAAGATAATAGAATCATTTATAAAGATAACGAAAAAAGATATAGGATTTATATAAAACAAAAAAGTAAAGAAAACCTTTTAAAAAATCAAGGATAAATTTATAAAGAAATCTATATTATATAATTATTATAATAATTAGAAAAGTATTATAGAAACAAATACTTTCGATATTTGTATAATTGGAGTTCATTTTCAAAGAGATAATAATGAGAAACTACACCCAATTATTTATTATTCTAATAAAATAAATAAAACAAAGCAAAATTATAATATTTATAAAAAAGAATTTATAGCTATAATCAAATTATTGAAATATTAGAGAATCTATCTTCAAAAAATTAAATTCTTTATAATCATTTATATTGATTATATAAATCTATAAATCTTTATTACAATTAAGATCTTGGATAATCAAAGGTTAATTCGATGAACTAAGGAATTAATTAGTTTCGATTTGATAATCAAGTATATCAAAGGTAAAGATAATATAAGAATAGATGCACTAAATAGGTTATCAGATTATAAAGATAATAAAACCTATTAGGAAATGATAATCCTGAAAGTTTTATCAAATGGAGATCTTATTCCAAATCTAATAGAAATTGCTGTTTTAGAGAATAAACTAATAGAAGTCTAAAGAAATAAATTTATAGATATATAACAAAATAAGGAAAATATCAAATGATCTAAACCGCTAATAATTGTTGATGGATTGATATAGGTTACAAGGAAAATATGATTATCAAGTAATATTATCTCCAAATTCATCAAGGAACAGTATATATTACCAGCTTATAATTATTAGGGAGTACAAAGGATATATTTAAGAATTAAGAGATAATATTGGAGTTTAAGACTCTGAATTATAATTAATAAAGTAATCATCAAATATGATATCTATATTAGAAACAAGGCTTTCTATTATACTCTTTATAGATAGATATATACAATCGAAATATTATCAATATTATAGAAATCGATATTATAGGATTTCATAGGTTTATTATCTAAATCCAAAGATCTAATAATAGAAGTAGAATATAATTATTTCTTAATCATTATAAATCGATTAATTAAATATATAATATTAATATTATATAAGATTGTTTTAATTATAGAAATTTTAGTAGTTATATTCTTGAAAAAGGTTATTATAATATATGGATTATTAGAGGAGATATTATTAAATAAGGATAAACTCTTTATATCAAAATTCTGAATAATCTTAATAATATTATTAAATATAAAAAAGAAAATGTTTATAATATTTTATTTATAAACAAATAAAGAGAATAAACGAATAAATCAGATTATAGAAGTATACCTTCATTGTTATATGAATTATCAATAAAACAATTAAATAAGATTACTATTCTTAGTATAATTTGTATATAATAACTCTATTTCAGAAATTATACAAATCTCTCTGAATTATACTAATTTTGGATATAAATTAATTGTATACTAGAAACCAAATATTTTAGAAATAAAGAACTAATTTATTATATTATAGATAAAAAAACTTAAGGAAGTTTATAAAAAATTAATAATCGAATTCAGATTTATTATTGAAAGAAATATTTATTATTATAACTAAAAATATAATTAGGAATTAATATTAAAGAAAAAGGATAAAATCTATCTTCTTCGAAAAAACATCGAAACAAAGAGATTAAATATAAAACTAGATTATAAGAAACTAGGATTATTTAAAATCAAGAAAATAAAGAGACTTTTGAATTATAAATTGATATTACCAAGAAATATAAATATCTATTTAATATTCTATATATCTTTATTTAAATTAATATTATTAAAAATATCTAAAACTTTTAAAATAGAAATCATATCTATTAATCAAAATATCAAATATAAGATAAAGAAAATATTAGATTGTAAATATATTAGAAAAAAAATCAAATATTTAGTGAAATAAGAAAATTATCTGGATTTTAAGAATATATAAGAATTAAAGAAAAACCTTAAATACTTTAAGAAATTTAAGGAGTTTCATTAACAGAATCTGGATTTATCTAAAAGAAAGGAGAATTTAATATGATTTATATAAATAGAGAATCTATCAAATATAAGAAGGAAAGATTGAGGGAATCGGAATTAATTATAGGAAGTTCAGAACCAAATTAATCAAATTGATCAAATTGATTAAATTGACCAAATTGATCAAAGGGATCAGAAGGAACAATAGATGTTGAAGTTGCAGCAATTTCTTTCTCTTTTTCTTGTCTTTCTTTCTTCTCTAAAGCATCAAGCTTATTCAGAGAATTTAAATCAGTTGCTATCAATTTCCGTTCTTGTTTATTCAATAAATGTTATTATTTATAAAGATAAGAAATCTTGGCTATAGCTTTTTGTAATATTGCGAAAGCCTTTTTCTCCTTTTTACAAAGTTTTTGTTTTTGATGATCAATAGAAGACTAATTAGAAAGAGACAGCATTTTGTTCTTCGATTTTATATTATAAGTTTTTCCTTGATGATAATATTCAATATATCTATTATTATTAGAATCCAACTCCAAAACAATACAATAATAATTAGCCTTTTCATATCAAATACAAGTAACTATCTTGCTTCTTATTCATTCGATATGATTTCCGAATTCTAATTGCTTTATCTGTTTTTTGGTATATTAAAATAATATATTATAAAAAAAGAAGTAAAGAATAAGAATATTAGATATTACAAATATCAGATAATTATAAGAGATTAAAAACGATACTTAATTAAGAAGGAGATAGTATTACAAATCATATTTATTATAATACAATAAAAACAAATACAACAATTTGGATTGTTGTTTTCGGAAAGATCTTTATCGATAAGGAATCCTAAAATAAATGTTCTAGGATTCAATAAATCCTAAGATTGTATTTATCTCAAAATTAACCAATTAGACAATTATGATAACTTAAGACAAGTTATTCTAGAACCTTATTAATTTTAAAATAGAAAGTTTTAGAATAAAATTAATCCCAGAATTATTATTCTAGAAAATATATTATTTTAGGAAACAAATTATTTTAAGATTAATATTCTAAGGTTATTAAAAGAATTATATAATAGATAGATTGGATAGTTTAATCTATCCAATCTAAAAGATAGCCTGAATAGATCAATCTATCCAAACTATTCAATGATATTCAGAAGTATATAATTAGAATAATTTCATAATTTAAGAGCTTTGTACTCAACTTAATTATTAATTAGTTTACCTATATTCTACTTGATCTAATAACAACTTCACTTCCAAATGAACCTTAGTAATAAAGCCTTAACTCACAACTACCAACCAGACGAACCTCAGGCAGCCGCTGCCTCCAGTACAGAATCGTTATAACTAGAATTATAAAATATTTGTTTTTATTAGAAAACTCTTCCAAAATCTTTAAAAGATCTATATATAATCTTCTAATTATTATTAATATACAAATTATAATATATTTGTTGAATTATTTATATATTCTCTTAATTAAACAAGAATTACAAATTCATCAACCTTTTAGTTTAGATTGTTTTGTGAATTATAATCTGATAGATATTTTCTTCAATTTGTCTATATAATTATAGTTGAGATAATCAAGATATCAATATACTAATTCTTCATTTGATTCATTATAATATGCTTTATTTTCTTTTAAAAAGAGATTTGTAATAAAAGATAGGATTAATTATCGAAAAATATAAATACTATTTATACTTTTGGCAGCAAATTGTAATTGACCGAATTTCCAATAAAATACTGTATCTCCTTCGAATATGATTTTGTGATCAAGTTCAATAAAAAGTTGTATTGATATTAATTAAATTATACTAAAATCAATAATAAATTATATATTAAAAAATTCTAGATTATAAATTCTTGCTTTTCCGAAAGTAATATTTTGTATATACAAGCCATCAGCAATTTTCATATTTTTTGAGGTAATCTAATATTGAATATTTTCGAGGTTATATAATTAATTAATAAAATAATAAAAGGTTCTTAAATCAAATATTCAGTTTGTATTCATTTCAATTGTATATAATACAAAACCAGAGTAAATAATACTATATTTATATTTATTGTTTTTTATTGTTATATTAATTACATTATTAATGTTATCAATATATTTCTCCCTAATATTAAGGTAAAAATAATATTTAGCTTTATGATATCCTTTTTTATAACAAAAGCAATATTGGTTTCTTTCAAAAGTATCATTCTTTTTTTCTACTTTTCCCCCTTGAATTTGATTTCCATTGCCTTGTCCATAATCTCGATCTTTACCTTTATCTTATTCTTCTCGATATCAACCTTTAAAAAATCCTTCTCGATTAGGATTATTATTAATATAATTGATAAGGTTAATAAATACAATAATAGATTGTTCAATAATACTGAAAATGATTATTGCTTCATTCAAAGATTGATTTGAATTGATAACAAAATTGTATTGAGTTTGCCAAGATTCTGTTATTAATAATTTATTTATAAATTGAAAATAAATCTTTTTATCAAAAATAACTCTATCGCTTTAAGTTATACGAAATTGACAATTAAGAAGGTGTTCAAGGAATTGTCGAAATGTTTGTGTTTTTGGATCAAAAACTTTTTCATGAAATTCCTTACAAATATCTTGAATATATTAAAAATGAATTATATAATTATATTTTTGAATATATATCTATAACGTGGTTTATCACCGGGTCGCCAATATCACTGGGTCGCCACTTTTTATATTATTCAATTATCTTAATTTCAATATACGATATTTCAACGAATTATTATAAAAATATTATCAAAAGAAGCCCGAATTATTTTAGTTATTGAAGTTATTTATAAATCTAAAAATCTTTCAATTACTAAAGTTGCAAAAATCTATATAATACCTTGATTTATATTATATGATAGAATCAACAGTCAAAGTAATCAAATAGAAATTCAAGCAAATTGTTATAATTTTATGAAAATAGAAGAGAAATTGATTATTGAATATATACTTGATATGGATATAAAAGGATTTCTATCTAAATTCAAAGGTATAGAAGATATAGCGAATCATATTCTTAAATCGAGGGATGCGAAATATATTGGGAAGTTTTGGGTATATTAATTTATAAAATATCGAATCGAATTAAAGATATATTTTAGTTATATTTATGATTTTCAAAGAGCTCCTTATGAAGATCTTACGCTTATTGAAGAATAGTTTCGATTAATTGCAAATATATAAATGAAATATAATATTCTCGATTGCGATTTCTATAATTTCGATAAAACTGACTTTATAATGGGTATAATATACCCTGGAATGATAGTAACTAATACTGAACAAAATAGCAAAAGCAAAGCAATACAATCAGATAATCAAGAGTGTGTTATAACGATTATATATAGTAATAAGGAGGGTGAAATTATACTATCATTTCTAGTAGTACAAGGACAAGTTTATCTCTTCAATTGATATACTAAAACCGACTTTCTTGCAGATTGGGTTATTAAAACTATTTCGAATGGATAGACAAATAATGAGATAGGGTTAGAATAGTTAAAGCATTTCGATAAACATACAATTCATCAAAAAAAGGGCAAATATCGAATATTAATATTGGATAGATATGAAAGCCATAAATCAATAGCTTTTCAATTATATTATAAAGCAAATGATATTATATATATAAGATTATTATTATATTTAAGTCATTTAATTTAACTATTTGATATTGAATATTTTGGAGTATTAAAATGCTTATATAATTGTCAAATTGATGGGTTTATTAAGATATATATTAATCATATTTTGAAGATTGAATTCTTTATAATTTTCAAGACTATATATCAAGAATCAATCATCTCTCAAAATATGAAATCAAAGTTTCGAGAAACAGGTTTAATATTATTTAATCCTGAAGCTGTACTTTCGAAATTAGATATTCGAATTCGTACATCTACCCCCCCCCCTTTTTCGATTTAGATCAATAAATCTTTCAAACCCCTCATAATCCAACCAAAGCTCTTTTTTAATCAATATTAGTTAAATCTCAAATAAAATATTATCAATCAAGCTCCCCTATACTTATATTTAAGATTGTACTAACTTTAACTAAAGGTACAGAAAGATTAATTTATAAGAATACACTTTTAAATACAGAGAATCATACACTTCGGATAGCAAATGAGGTATTAAGCAAGTGTCGATATACCAAAAAAACTTAATTATATTAAGGAGGAATACTTATTGAACAAAAGGCTCTTGATATATTATCTCAGTAAAAAATAGATATTTAGATTCAATATAATAAGCATCAAAAAAAAAAGGTAATTCTAATAAAGAAGCATCTTCTAATCGATATTATAATAAATGCGGAAAGATAGATCATAATATAAGAATTTGTCAAAATAATATAATAGATCCTAGATTATTAGATTCTTAATAATTTTAATTAATTGATTTAATTTTTGTTGAATAATATAGATTTAAAATAGTTGAATAGTATAAAAAGTGGCGACCCGGTGATATTGGCGACCCGGTGATATTGGCGACCCGGTGATATTGGCGACCCGGTGATAAACCACGTTATACTAATAATATCTATAATTATAAGAAATAGAATTAATGAAGAATAATAGATAAAGTTAATATTTGAAATAATAATTATAATAATAATGCTATAACATTTTCTGAAATTAGCAATAACAATAATATCATTCTAAGGTTTTTGTTTTTTACCTTATATAATATCTAAGGCTTTTGTTGTTGCAAATATACAAAAACAAGATTTATAGAATTTGTTATATTTTGAAAGGTTATCTTGAATTTTGAAAGTTTGTATGAAATAGGCTTTTCAATACAAGAATAAAGATAGAATTATAATAAACAAGTTATTTGAAGAAATGCACTTTATATAAAGTTTATAACCTATTGTGAATAAATCTTAATCATTATTATTAAGGTTGTAAAAGTTTTAAAAAGGCTCTTCAATATAGATAGGTTACACTCAACAGATCAGGCTAAGCCCTATCTAAAAGAGCTAAACCCTTCTAGTAAATATACATATGATTTTCTAACAATAATATATGACTCTCATGCTCAAGTTTGAGAAAGAAAATCCTCCCAGATGAAGACCCTATAACTATAGTTCCTCTGGAAACAGCTATGCAAGATGGTCGATGCTCAGAGAGTAGCCAAAGAATATTTCGCATTTCTCTACCTATTGTATCAACTATCCAATTGTTCTGTATAAGGTATAGACCAAAAGCGGAAGATGCCTCCGGCGTAACCAGATTCATATGGCCTTCGAGCATGTGTTGTAGTGTTGTAGCTCACCCGTCGCTGCATCCCAGAGCCGGATCGTTTCATCGTCAGTGCCTGAAGCTACCATCTTGTCATCGGGCAAAAAGGCCACCGACGAAACCGAATGCAAATGACCCTCGAGCATTTGAAGCTCAGCGATCCAATTTGATCGCGTCCTTGATATTTTATGAACCCAACTAGAGATAGCTCTTTCAGATTTTTTTCGAATGACACTTTCCTCTAGAGCAAAAAGATTTAGTGGGGCAGTATTTAGGCGAGAAAGCAAAGGGGCATTCTATTCTGCCACGATTTTGAGATTCACATTTATAACATTTTAAAACCATATATGCAGAATAAATATCTTTTGGATTATCCACACCCTACTGAGGATACCATTTATCCATATATATAATTCCTTTGTCATCAATCCACTTGTCTCTTCACCGCCTCCAAAAAAGACCAACTCAAGTACACTATCATTATCCAAACCCAATTTAATCATACCCCAACCAATCCAACATAACCCAAAATGAAATGCCATACACTTGATACAGTACAAAAATGCTACGTAAAAAAAGAGAATCCTGCGAAATACAAAACGCCGAACCGGTATATCACTCTGATCGCCAATCCAACCCTGATATACCATACCACTCCTCATGAACCATGTTTACAAAGGAAAAGTGCTAGTTGTGGCGTTGTTTCGTTATTATGATCGCCACTCGATTGACAACTTTTGTCACATGCCCTCCTTCATCCCCGGATAAATCCAATACCAAATGCAACTCGAAATCAAATTATCTCGAACGCCCAGCAGCACCTGCATATCGATTCTTGATCAAAAACGGACTTGGCATTTCATCCCTATCAGGGTTCCACACCGTTGGTTCCATATCACCAATACTTGATCTACTACCCCTCAATCTTCCTTCAATCTTCTCCTTCTCCACCATTCTCACTCCGAATGATCTTCCCTTTCCACTAGGGCTCATTTCGATTGGTCTCCCCCCTGCACGAGCTTGAGCTAATTCGACGAGAGTTCGTCCGACCGTTGTTGCACCTCCTGTCTTTGTATTGTTCTTCATCGCCTGTTTGTGTAGGTCTGCTTCCGATCCTAATTTCTTCGTCAAACTTGGCTTTCGTGTTGGACTTGCTGCCATATCATTGCTTGATAGATTCGTAATGCTTGGAATCTTCGACAGTCTTTTAGTTACTGGACTTTGTGGTTCTTTCTTGCTAACCAGTCCACTTGGTTGTCTCAAATCAGTGCTATGATTCTTTGATGCCGGCAAATTTAATTGAGTATTTAACTTTTGCAACGGTACTGTGCGCTGTGAGATAAGGTGCGGTCTCGTAGCACCTTTGACAAACAGATTGGCTTTAGATTTTGGTCGTGTAGGTGAGGGTACTGGAAGATCATCCTCATCATCTGAATCGGAATCTAAAAGAAGAGGTTGTAAGCGGATTTCGGCGTTTGCGTTTGCAGCGGCGAAGATGTTTCTATTAGTTCCAGGAACTTTCGTAGTATTATTTCGACGTGGAGAAAGTGACAAGGAGGCAATAGAAATTGGCGAAGGATCGGCCATTTCGATATCCATTGGAGTTCCGTGCCCGTTGAACATTGTTTGTGCTCGAGAAAATGGTGTTCGGGTGGATTTCTTGAATGGTTTGCTGGGCTCCGGTGACATTGTGTGATCGGTAAAGTCTGTAGTCGTTGAATAGTCATCACCTGTGCTTCCAACAGATGATCTTGAGTAGTCCGTAAGATTCTGCGACGAACTGAACTCTCTTGCGGTAAGAGAGCTTGAGCCAGAATCATCGTCTGTACTCGATGATCGAGAGCTGTTAGCTGATCTTTGTAATTCTTCTTCAACTCGAATGCGGACCTCTTCCTCAAATCGTTTCTGCAGATTCTCCACCTCTATTTGTACTAAACGATTAATCTCCAATTGCGCCTTTACCTCCCATTCTCTTCGCAATGACGAATCAATCTCTGCCCGCATAGCAGCCTTTTGGGCCTCAAGTTTTTCTGTTCTTTCTTCAAGCTCCTTGAATTGTTTAGCTGCCATTTCCTCTTTCGTCCTCAAAAGTCTGCCGAGCTCTACAACTTCTTTTTCTTTTCTCATCAGCTTTACGACGGGAAGATTGAGTAATGTGACGGTGTCGACTCGTCGATCAGGATTGACTCTCAGACAGTCTTTGATAACAGATGCAAGCTCTGGCGAATAAATACTTGGTATTGGTGTCACTTTACCCTCTTTGATCTTCTGCACCAGCTGGAAATGTGATTTTGCGTTGAAGGGAACTTCCCGTGTGCAAAGCTCGTACATGATGCATCCTAAAGACCAAATATCTGACTTCAATGTATATCTTTCGGCGGCACAGATCTCCGGGGACATGTAGAATGGAGTTCCAACATATGTAGAAGCGAAATCGTGAGATTCCATTAATTTCGAAAGACCAAAATCACCAAGCTTTACCGAATTACCTTCACCAAGAAAGACTATAAATATTAGCAAGATTCAGAACAGTGTATAGATAAGGACTCACTGTTCTCCGGTTTCAAGTCCCGATGTAAAATCATGACACCAGGCGCTGGCTTTTGTGGTTTGGCGGTATTCCCCAATCCCATAACATTACTTCCTACTTCTGGCGGATCGACTCCATAATGACATCTGTACAAGGCCGAAACCAATTGTGCAAATATACTCCAAACGAAACCTTCTTCGGCATATTTGTTCCTTGCTTGTAAATCCTTGATTATTTTACCAAGATCTCCATTTCCACAATATTCCATGTATAGATGAAGGTCTTGACTGGACTTCAGATGCTCTCGGTGATAATATCCAACAATGTTTGGGTGTTTGAGTGAAGAAAGAATGGCGAATTCGGCTTGTAATTGTTCTCGCTCTTTTTGTGACATCCTCATATAGTTGATCTCTTTCCGGCATAGAATTTCTCCATTGTTCTTTCTTCGCACCTTTCGAATGATACCAAACGAACCATGTCCTACAGAATCAGAAGAGATTATGTTAGTTTTGTTTCACTTAATGCAAGTCGTCGCAGCGGAGTAACAAAAACATTGGATATGAACCACTTCAGTATTTTCAGTACTTGAAGACTTACCTATCTTCTCCAAAACTTCATACTTGCTTTCCTCTGACATGATTCCGGAAGTATTATATTCAAGAAAGAGAGAGAATTTGCATTGATCTAATAAAAGAAAACAATTGACATTAGTATTTGCTGGTTGGTGATGTGTTGCCGTTTAATTTGGAGGGTTGGATGAAAATGATGATTTTCTTTCGAGGAAGTTGATTAATGTTTTAATGTTTACTTTAGCTGTCCGAGCTGTTGCTGAGCCAACGATTCCCGCCTGCAACCAAACTATTTTCAGTCACATATCATGTTACATCAGTGGGATCTTGCATACCAAACCATCAAGGCGGTGAGGATTGTCAAAATGTTTTTAAATCCGAACCTTATCACCTTATCCCAAATCCTTTATCGATAAGCCAGCTAGCTAGCTTCCCTTTGTGACCTTGCCACAATTTATATCCTCATCTGCCATTCCTCCATGTTTATCATTATTCACTCTTCATTGCTCATTTCTATATACTTTTGCTTGCTATACATAAGACCCTCTTTCTACACATCCTAGACAATGGTAAAACGAAAAGATGAGCTGGAAATTCAACTTAAGGATGAACATCAATTGATCAAAGAGGGTCAGTTGAGAGATGATAGTCCTCTTGACACCAGTCCTGAATTTCAAGAGCTTTGCCTAGCTAGTCGACTAGGGGATGTCAAGAGATGTCAGCAAGCAATTAATACTCCTGGAATCAATATTAATGCTAGAGATTTGTTTGATTATACACCATTGATCTTGGTAAGGCAAATAGTATCCCCATACATTTTCCCGCTGACAAACTCAAGGCAAGTCTTTGCGGACATTATGATGTTGTTGAGCTTCTTCTCGAAGCCGGAGCTCTCTGTGAACGAGATACATTTCAAGGAGAGAGATGTTTATACAATGCATTGAACGATCGAATCCGAAACCTTCTGTTAAAGTACGAATATTCGAAATCTAGAGATCCATTACAACCATTCGCTTCTCATATTACCTCTCTTCTTTCCAGACAGACACCTGACACTTCGGATATTACAATCACTGCCGGATTAGAATCATGGAATTTACACAAGATGATACTTTCTGCAAGGTCACCATATTTCCAAAGAAAACTCTCTGCGGTCTCGGAGACAAGTTTGTGGAAAATTCCATCTTCAATACCACTAGAATCTTTCCAGGCTACTTTTCGTCATCTTTACATGGGAGAAGTATCTTCGGACCTTGGAGTCAAATACAATGGTTCTGTGGATGAGATGGATGTCTTCAAGGGAATCGAAAAGCTCGGCAAGCAGTTCCAATTGAATATGGATTCATTATGGGAAGGGCCTCTAAGTGGACGTGATCAGAGAAAGGCTCGACAGAGGCGTCAGGATGAAGTTTCAAGAGGAAGGGACCAGATGGAGTACTGGTATCGAGAAAATGTTTTGAAGCATAAAATACATATCGATAGCGTGAAGGCTAAGGATGTAAAATGGACTAAAAATAATGCCATCTTTGCGGACGTTTTGTTGCAGGCAGACGAAGATTTAGTAGCGGAGGAAGCTTTGAGCTCTAGACCAGAAACGCCAATACATAGCACAAGTGCTTCTTGGAATGGTATACCTGTGGGTCCTTCAAGCTCATTATCATACGCCACATCAACTAGTCAACCTCGAAAATCCATGCTCTACCCAGCCCACCGAGCCATGCTTATTCGATCAGAATACTTCCAGACCATGTTTAGTTCCGCCTTCTTAGAAGCTCAACCTAGTGAACATTTGCATGTCATATCGGTCGATTGTTCCCCTGCTGTCCTAGGGCTTCTTCTCGACTACTTTTATACCGACAACGTTGATATCCCACTTGATCTTGCGCTGGATGTTCTTTTCGCAGCTGATACATTTTTCATTGAGAGACTCAAAACCAAAGCTGCGGTAGTAATCAGTACTCTTGGAATGGGTACGGGTACGCTAGCAGATCCTACACACAACAAGACTCCTGAATCAAATGTGGAGCTCATCAACCCTTTCGATGTTATGAGAGCTGCATGGTTGACGAGAGTTCAAAAACTAGAAGAAACCTGCGCTAAATACTTGGCATATAATTTGGAATATTACATTGATGACCCAGAGTTTGAGGAGGTGATCAAGGAGAGTGCAGCTAGGATTGAAAAGAGACAGGAGACTGACACTATTGAGTTACTTGACGAGTATGCTTTCCCATCTCTTCCCCACCCATATCAGCGAATATACCAACTGACATGCCTCTAGTATTCGCTTTTATCTCTCTGAACGATTCCGACTTCGATTTGAAGACTCCGGCCTAGAAGAAATGATGTGTGAAGACGTGAATGAGAACGGGCATGAAGCTCTTGCTCTTGACTCAACAATGAATGGACAGATCAAAACTCTCAATGGTGAGATCGCCGGTGATGAGTTCGCCGCAGATGCCATGAACTACCAGACATTACTTGGAAAGATAGATACCTTGTTAGAACGATTGAACTTGGATGCTTAGGCTTGGCTAGATATTAAGTATGATATCATTATTTGTATGGATGATTAAACATATACATATATCTATCTATTCTCGTCCTATACTTACTCAATATTTACCTTGATGACTAATCCGACCCATTCTGTTCCCAAATACATCGTTCCTTCTTCGATTCCTTGAACTATTCGATTTTGGATATGGGAATAATTAGTTGATAAGTAAATAAGCTGGATTCCGACACAGATTACAGCTAGATCTTGTTAATGGCAGAGTCAATGTTATCTCATACGAAATGCCGGATTGACAATCATCATAGCTAACTAAACACACAGAACTCTGCTCAAAATCAATGCCGGCTGATGTTTCTCGGTTAAATATATTCAATAAGCATCCGGAGAAAAAGACGAGTTGTGATTCCCCTCGCTCGCTCAGATCATAGGGGAATACTTGCTCATATGCCCAAAAAGAACAGAGATATTCCAGTATTGATAAATAAACGAGTAAATTAAAATTTGTCGTCTCGTTTCGTAACCTACTAGAGAGTTGCGAAAAGGTTTGATAAATTCGTCTTTACGTTCATAGCAGTGGGTAGCTTGATCAGTTTGCAGAGATGAGTTCTGTATTGTTTTTTTTTTTTGGCGAGAGAGAGAAAAAGGGGTTTTTTGATGTAGTCTTGTGTAATTCTATGCTTTGTTAATAGAGGGGTGGGGGAATTCTTAGTTAATGAGACTTCTTTAAGTCCTGCGAGAGGTAGGCTCGCTTCACAGGGGCTATGGATACACAAATTAACCAGCCGAAAAAATAAGATAATGTTTTGTTGGTAATCTACTGGTGATGATATGATTCAGACAGTCGAAGACATGTCCGTAACGAGTTTTTCGTTTAGAATTGCTTCTTGAACGAGCGACTTTATGGATAGATGAAGCTCCTGGGTTACCGGATGCATGAATACAGAGATTCAAGGAGTGAGTTAAATACTAAACGCTAAACGGGGTTATGGTAATCGCCTGTCACTAACACAATTTTTGCCCCATATTTTCAATTTTTTATTAATCTTTTGAGGATTGAGTTCCGAATTAAATGATTCCTCCCGGCAGGGTCACAATCATCAAGTACATCAACGACCATAGCTCCAGAAGTGATCATGGCTCTCCCAGATAACATCCACTGTCCATAGAAATGGAGCTTCTTCAGTTTTCATCCTCTGGCTTCCTTTTCCCGGAAAGAGGAGAGTAAGTGTTTATACAGGTTTTCTTAACCTTATCTAGATCCCCGCATATAATGAGCATGACTGCTCTAGGATGTTCTTAGAAGATCTGCAGATTAGTCCTTTTAGGCTGATGTAACATTTCTCAGATAACATGAGTATGCAATCAGGGCACAGCTGTGATGTGAAGCTGGATTTTTGGAATATTCGATGATATGATCAATCATTGGAAAACTTTCAAAAGTGCTTCCACTTCCTCGGTATCAACCTGTATGCCTATCTCTGTAGCGATCCTTTGCGCTTGAGGCTTTTTAACGCCCTGGCTAAATGGTGCGTTTGAATAATGTATGCGCTTGCAATAAATCATCCAACAAGTGCTCCATCGCCCCCTCCATCACTATAATTTTAACGAGGTCCAGCCCGTGGTCAAAGCGCACCTACCCCTACCCTAAACGACCCCTTCATCTATTGATACTCCACCACTCTGACTGTACTGTATGTCACTGCACTGTCACTACCATTATTGTCGAAATCTTCGAGTTGTAAGATCATGTTCGAGAGTATGAATGCTGACTCACAACTAACGATGACTCAATCCCAAACGCCATCAACTTTTAGGAGCAGTGTTCCTGCTATAAATGGTGAGTGGTGACAAGAGCAAGCCATCAATATTCCTCCAAGAAGAAATCAATGGCACAATACGCAGCTCAATCTGAGCGACTTTGGCTAGAGCCATTGTCCGCAGATAAACATATTGATGATTATCATGAAATGATGTCTGATCCGCGAGTTCAATCGTGGACGTAAGATGAGCCCTTTTAATTCCTGTCAATTCTGCCAACTCTAGGTCTAAAACCATTGCTAACTCTCATCCAATATAGAAAACCAACCGAGTCTATCGCCGAGAGCAAAGCATTCATGATCGAAAGAATGCCGAGTCCTGAAAAGCCATGGATTGAGAATTATGCCATTTTACTGCGTCCAACATCATCTTCCTCGGTCGATGAGAAGCCCAAACTAATCGGCGCAATTGGAATGATAAGATTCGAAGCCGGACATGGCGCTGAGGTTGGCTACGGTCTACATGCTGCCTATCATGGTAAAGGATATGCTACTGAAGCTATGGAGTTGTTCTTGGAACTATACTGGAGCAAAGAGAGTACGTGAAGACAACGCCCGTCATGATCGCCTCAATTCCCTAACTGGAATACAGGAGGGGGAGACTGGAACACATTGATCGCAGCTATAGATCCTGAGAATATTGCCAGTCAGAGGGTAGTAGAGAAGGTAGGTTTTAAAGAAGGGGACTTCCAGGATGAGGAATACGAATTGTGGACGAAAGGGGGAAAGAAGAAGAAACGCGTGAGACATAGAGAATGGTTATTACCCAGACCGGTTTAATGGCCATTACCATCGGGATGTAATGATTTATGGACACTTTCTCAATTTTCAATAGTCATAACTAATTACACATACAAAACGGCATTATCGGAATATTTGTATACAAAACTTCTATACCGTTCTCTACTCATTGGTATACCTACCACTTAGCTTGTCGACAATGGGACTCATTAGACTAGTGCTATTTCCGACCCAATATCAATATTCTTTTTTCTGCTCACCTAATATAGACTGAGTAATTTCACTCCAAATGCTTCTCCCCTCCGTATCATAAGCATGTCTCCTTCCCATACAGTAAAGTCCAACCATCTGCCCCTTGAACCTATCAATCGAGAACAGTGCATTTCTGACTGACATGAAGTTCTCACCGACCATCAATTGCCGAGTGGTCACAGAAGAGCCTGCGCACCTTGTGGAAACCACGTGAAACCCAACCTCATGTGTATTCTAAATACCGAGCATTGAATACCATGACGATCATACAATAGGAAGAATGGAAAGTATGCCCAGCATCCAATTCCCATTGTGCCCGATCATAATTTTTGACTTCTTCGCCCTACTCTCGTCTCTGTGAAGGATGAGAGAGAAGAGTCTAAGATAAGAAGGATTGGCCAATATCAAGATCGAACGTGGGATGTAAAATCTACCCACATCATCGAGTAAGACTTACAATGCAGAAACTTTGGTTCTTAGAAGAAATGTTCTGGACACTTGAAGATTTGCAACCTTGGTCTTACATGTTGCGACGGAACGACACGATGAAATCTTTGGTGTGGACAAGGGCACAAGAACTCCACACCACAAGTTATCACAGCTTTTACTCGGGATTCAAGAATGAACAACCACTATGCCCATGCATTGGTTTTAACCTTTCTCAGAGTCGGAAAGGTGATATTCAATGAATGTGTATAGATCTTGCCTGCTTTTCTGAATTATTGGATGATCGTGTTCGTGATTTTGTCCCGCCTTATTGTAGGATTATCTGTTGCTGCCCCTTATCCCTTTTTTTTGTGCACAATATTTTTAACAGTCCGGAGTGGGATTCGATATGAGAGACTTCAAGATATGGGTGAACAATCGGTCGGTTGATAAATCTGTCGTTCTAAAATAGACACAATGTGCAAAAATGATTTCAATATTCAAAGGATTAGCTCCATAACACATAGGTACTAAATAAGCAGTACTCGTCTAGAAATGAAAAGAACAGATCTGATAAATTGATCGGAATTTTTTCTTTGACTTGTTTATCAATCATTTCACATAGTTGTTCTATCTTCTTGTTGATCAGTGGCTCAAGGTGTAGAACATCGCTCTGCTGAAAAGGGGGTTCAATGCTGCACGTCGCTTTTTGTGGAGGTCGTAGCGAGCTGTCATTTCCACACCTCCTAGTACTCTAAGTGTTCGCAGCTGATATTCATACTTCTTTCTAGGCGAGGTCGATGGTGTATAGAGCACATCTAAAAAGCCAGCGTCCTGAATATGAAGCTCGTCTAGTGTGATTCGGACGATAGGACCTTTATTAAACTCGGTATCAGTAGTGATCTAAATACAGTTCTTCAAACCTATCATATTTCTGATAGAGTTCTTGAATTTTGAAGACATATTGGCTTGGCTGAACGACATCATCGTAGAACTCATACCACCATGTAAGCGCTGCAACTTTCGGGCCGGGAACATGGGCTAGGGAATGAGAATATGAACGACGGATAGCTTCACCAATAGTTAACACCAACGGCGAGGCTACTATTGTCTCGATAACTTGGATGAACGTCATGTGGTGGATCCGCCACTTGGAAATTCAAAATGCAGCTGATATTCTCCAAATTTTATCAGAAGATAGATATTTTGGTGACACAGGTAGAATCAATGACGGTCTATGTAATCGGCAATCACTGTCGAAGGAAAAATGTAAATATGAAGAAAGGGTTGATGCATATTTCTATCTCTTTCCAATGTAATATTTCAACCAACTGTTGCAGAAGCAAAACCGCTCAAGCGTGTTATCAAGATTGAAACTAACCAATCAAACAGCAAAAAACTTCCTTCTTTCTAACCTCAGTGACTATTTTGCTGGTTTGACTTTGTTGACTTGACCAGATCTTCAAGATGAGCTTGAGAAATTCATGCCTTGTATATAAGGCATAAGATAATGGACCGAGGCACCTTGAATTTGAAGCTTCCAAAGTTGTCGGAGCTGTTGAAAGACGAGATTGAAGAATCGTCATTGAAAATACCCGCAATGGCTTCCCGGCTGCCAATCCAAGCATGCCGCTCCTACCAGAGTATCTTCCAACAGCTACCACAATCCTCATCAAGATGTCGACAATCGCTTCAATCACAATTTCTCCCAAAATGGTCGACGCGATCATATTCAACTCCCCCGCAACCCATCAACCATAATCCTAATGCTACTCCAGAATCAGCATCTTTATCACCACCTCAACACCGCGATTTACGGTCTCAGTTTTCTTCTCAGCCAATTTCGTCACCATCCTCACCTTCATCGCCTAAACAAAAACGATCCCTCCGTCCCACAATCTATGCATCCCTCTTCCTCCTTATCGGACTAACAGCCGGACAATATGTCTCGCTTGTCCTATCACCCCCTGCACTCCCCGAGCCCTCTTCTCCTCCCGACGAACTCATGACCTCTTGGTTGCACGCGCAAGCTTCAAAAATTCCACTTGTACAATCCCTCACAGAAGACCCCATTTGGCAATCATGGGATGCCTACTCTACATTCACACCCGAAGAACGACCCCATCGACTTACCACTGGTCCGTTGGGAGGATCTCGATCGATAGGGGGATATCAAAGGGTGTTCTATAATTCTACCACAGGAGAGTTTATTTCAGTTGTATATTTGGGAGGAGCGACAGGAGGCTGGCCTGGTGTTGTTCATGGAGGTCTAATAGCGACGATTATGGATGAATCGTTGGGGAGATGCGCTATTAGACAGTTGGCTGCTGGAACAGGGGTTACTGCTCAATTGACGATGCAATATCTGAAACCTAGTGTTACCAACGCATTTTATGTGGTGAGGTGTATGCCCATTTTAGGAGAGGAGGGAGGCGGTGAGAGAAAGAGATGGGTGGAGGGACGTTTGGAGACATTGGAAGGGAGGGTGTGTGTGGAAGCGAAGGGGTTGTTTGTTGCACCTAAGAACTATAAAACGAGGATTATTACGGGAGGCTTTTGAGAAGTCATAGAGTGTGGAATGTAGAATGTTTAGATGGCATGCAAAGTGTTCACAAGTTCCGAGCACATAGAGTCGAGATGACCACACCTAAACTAATACAGGCTATCTAGACAAATCATTAAAAGGTTAAATTTTCTGATAAAAGTTCTCAAATCTGTTTCTCATATATGGTGGAAGGGTTGATACTTGACGCCGCGAGTGCTGTGGCATTATAGAAACTCCACCCATTTTAGTCGAACTTCTGATCTCAATATTTACAGAATTGCAAATATCAAATGGAATGGATTCTTCAAATACCATAAATCTTTCAAAGGCACTGCATCACTTAAAAACACTGAACATCTCAGATATACCGAACTTATCAAAATGCACTGAATATTCCAGATAAGCTGAGCCTTTCAAGCAAGTCGAACTTTCGCTGTGTGATACTTATATTCTTCAATATCCCTTTTGCATTCTCACTCACAAGGAAGGACATTTGACCTGTTCAAACATCAAAATGACATTAATCATTAATCACAACAAGACTATCAACGCCAGTAGATGAAAGCTCATCTCCTCATCTCTCTTTAATTTTCTCTGTTGATCCAATCCAAACGAGACCCCTATATAGAAAGAACAGACTCCCCAGAAAATCAATGCAAGTCTACACAAACGTCTCTCTCTCTCCTATACATTATTATGGTACCCTTAATATCTGAATCTAGTTTTGACAATTAACGGGAGTTTTTAGCGAGGATGCTAGCAAAGTGAATTGCATTACTGTCCGTCTGCCTCAGCCTAGTTCTTTGCTCTTCATGCCCTAGATGGCTAATTATTCCTTAGTCTATGGAGTCTTTCCGTTCTATCTTCTTTGGATCTAGCTTCTACGACACTGTACCTGTGTTTTACGATTTAGGTGCTGTGGTTTTAACCCACGTTTTAAGCTGGAGCGGGAATATTTCCTCCCGAACTTCTTTATCCCACTCCCAGAATGCGAGATCTTGACTTCATCTCTATTTTTTGAGGAATTCCCGGAGTTAATAATTTCTTATTTACACATCATGCGCCCTCTACCCCATAGCGCACCACAATTTGTGGCTTCAAGAGAAACATTCAGACGTTTTGTAAGCCTCGAATGTTTGAATATAAGTTACTCCAACAGCTGGCCATCATCTAGCCTTAAGCCAGAAGCTTCTCAGCTTCTATGGTAAAACTCAATCAACCTCAAAGGATTAAGCATGCTATTGCGAGTGCGGCTATCGTGTGCCATTTCCATGTTTGGACATAGATTATATATAGTTTACTTCTAGCCCTAAGTTTCTCTGCCAATATAGTATTTCAAACTTCCTAGAGGGGGGTAGGTGTGGCTAAGTTGGTTTTCGGGTCTCTTTCTGTGATAATTGTGATATTAAACTCTTTGGGTAATATAAAGAAGCTTGAGAGGAAGAGCCAGAAAATTCTTCCTTCTCTAGGCATCTTTAAATATAATTATGATGATAGCCATCTTTGCCTTGCATGAAAGTATCAAGGCCAACTTTAGAAGAACATTTATCCAAAGAAAAGTCGTCATTTGATATTTTAGAAGTTTAGATGTCCTACTATTGGGTCCAATGAATGGGGTCTGGTGTGATTTAAGTATTTTATATTCCTTCATCCATGTAGTAACATCATGAATGACAAGACATTAGATTTGCGAGATTCTGACTCTAAGGGGATTTGACTTGCATGTGACCGGCTGCATTTCGTGCCCAAAGTACAAGATAAATAATTCGGTAAGCCGATCCCATGAACATCGCATGCTACGTGTAATAGATTTGTCACGATGAAGAGAAGCTAGATTTCACTCGCAATTCTGTCTCGATAGTCGGGACCACGAATTGAGCCCCTCAATACCGAATAAGCGGAATACCTGGCGAGATTCCTACAGAAAATTTTTGCCATGCACCCGGCTTTGCGCCTTGCGGGTGAGATTACACTATAATGCCTGAATGACCCCAACTTAAAGGGTAAGAAACCATCTAATAATCAAAAACACAGGAACGACTCGACCAACCATATCATTTAACATCAAACACGTAGACAGTTCGGCATTTAAGGGCTCAGAGTGATCTGTCTTAGAGTACGAAGCCACCTATTAAGAGTACAACGACTAAGAATTCTTCAATATATACCGATTCCAAGTACCTACCAAACACAAACGCAAGAGCAACTCTGAATACAGGAATACTATGAATTCTTCAACTTTAATCATTTCATATCTCGGAGTTGAACACAATTGATAGAGTAAAGCTACAAAGTCTGTGTAACCTCGTTCTAGAATACCAAATTTGCGAAACGGTAGTACGCAGGAATGGAGATGGTGTAGAGTTGAGAAATATATGGCAGGGGGAAATTATGTTGCGACTTCCTTCAGAGAGTGAGGAGGAAGGTTAGACGGGGATGTGGATGTGGAAAAGTTGTTGTAAAACATGATGATTTGTTCGTAACTGGTAACGGGCAAGGAAAATGCACAAGTTTTGTTTTTTGCCTTACATGGTCTCTGGTCTCATAAATATGTGTGTGGCTGTGGAATTTTCACGAAGCTAAAACCCAGCGCTTTTATTTTCTACCAAGTGCTGAATGTATTGGTCAAGAATAAATAACATGAGTGAGTACTTTTAGTGCATATTCCACTGTTAATGTTCTATGCTATAGAATGTGTTTGAAGCTCGTTCTCCCAATTCCGCGTAACTGCGGGATCTTCCAGCAAATATCATGGCCAGCCCCAAAAGTATTCATCCCACAAATCTCTTTCTCAATCTCCAAATTACTTTGCTCCCTCCAACGCCCCAAAGATACTCGCCAAGCTCGAATCGGAAGCCACTCCCGGTGGCAAGTTCGCATTCCCATTCGCATTACCAGTGCCCTTTGGTTTATTTCCTCTTGTCCCAGTAGATTTTGCTTTACCTGTGCCATTTGGTTTATTCCCCCTTGTCCCAGTAGGCTTTGCTTTCCCTGTGCTATTTCCACCGGATGCACCATTGAGTGCTCCAATTAGCGCGGCCAAACCATCCGTTCCATTCTTGTTGCCACCATTCCCAGTCTGCGCTCCAGCGGCTTGTTGTGGTTGGCTGTTGGCACCTCCTCCGACGTTTATGCCACTTTCACCACCGACGCTTGTGGATCCATCCGGTTTCTTGGTTATACCGGCCTCGCCGCCTAGATTGGTGGATCCATCGCCTCCGACTTGATGGATGTTAGTATCATGTCGCATAAAGTATGAGGGGTAAGTGGACTTACCGGTGATGCCGGCGGATTCCCGTTGCACGGCTAGGCTAGGACGCGAAGAGATGCTAGTAATCAAGAGAGATAGGAAGATAGTAGACAACTTCATAGTTGAGAATTATATTGATGATAAATAAGAATACCAAGGAAAAACCGTTACGTCAACCAAATCAATTGGCGAAAATGTTCCAAAAACCTTAATATTAAATGAATATAGCGAAAGGAATTGAAATGAGCCAGTCATCCACAAAGCCGACGAAGAAAGAGAAAAAAAAGATAATCAAGAATGGACCCAAGAGATAGAGCCTAGGAGGAGCTACATCAATCATATATCAAACCCCAATTCTAAAAACAAACCATTGACAAGTTAAGGTTACAACCCAAGCCATCATTCTCCGGCTCAAGAATTTCCGGATCTAGACTCCCAACCAACTCGCAAAAATATCCCAACTCTACCACTTGGCAGACGCAGAACCGTTTGACGGGACTCTAGAATATTTCTCGATTGATTTGCAGGTGGTGTTTTGGGTTTGGTGGCTTGCCAAGATGTTGTTTCGAACATGAAGTTGTTGTCGATTAGGTTCAGCCAAGATCTGGAGAGCACGTGATTTTATGCGATAAATTTGGGAATTTGTCAATTTTCATGTTGATACTTGAGAGTAAGGTTTTAGACATATGACGCGTGGGTTGCAGTTAAAAAGCCTGAAACTTGGAGTATAGTACAGATGACTAAGGGGAAGGGGCGCTTGGCGGCCTTCTCTTTCTTGTTCACCAGGTTCCCCCTCATTTAGCATCTCTTGGACAAGGGCCTTGCTCGCCTCACACGACTCCGCAGATTCCGGGTTATTCATCGATACTTATCAACCACCCATCATAATTATTTGACTTTAATTGATTAAAGCAACTATAGTAAGCATTTGTCAGTCTATTCAAATATAGATTTGGATCATGTGATATTTCCCAGGCAGAATCAGTGGTCGGTGAATGGCGCCGTGAAACACTCCAACTATACTATTTTTAGCACTTCGTATTACATACTAAGACATTGGGAATAACCACATGCCATCCTCGATTATGTTTGATATATGACCCTTTATTCTTGCTGGCACATACGAATTGAACAACTTGTTCCTATGTTGCTAACAGAAGATAGTCATGAAAGCGGTCGACATCATGGAGTTCCGCGATTCGTTACTTTGCATCATTGCATTTTAAGCGATTAGAAGATATGTACATATTAATTTCTCTAAGGTGACTAAGGTGATATACAAGAAGTGGATCTTTTCAACGTCAACATAAACCATCTATCGCTCATAGCAAGCATCTTCCTGTATGAGCTGCTCTTTCTCATCAATATCTAGAAACCCAACAGGCTGATAATTTTATCAGAAGCAAGTTCAGCAATGGATTCGATGAGGAAAGCTGGGTTCGAAGTGGTTGGTGCCGGGCTGAGGGAACCATCGACGACGAAAAGGTTCTGGGTACCGATGACAAGAGCGTTGCTATCAGTGCAAAGACCGAGACTGCAAGAACCACCCCAGTCTAAAAAATGTCAGTACGAAGAAACTTATAACATAAAATTTAGGAGTAGATGAAAGGATAATACTTACGGTTGTTGCCGACCTTGCCGGTCTGGTTGACAAATGAGGTGTAGAAGGACAAGTCGTGAGTACCAGCTGGGCTTGTGACGTTCAAACCAGGGTATGCGTTGGCGGCATCGACGAATTTCTTCAATGCGGTGGCGTAAAGCTCGATATCCAAAGAATTGGTCAACCATGGGCCGACACCCTCACCGAATACCAAGTTGCCGTTTTGGCCAAGGGCTACACTGCCACGGCTGAGAAGACCTTCGTTCAAGTTAAATTGGCAGACGAAGCTACCGTTGACAGCTGTTGGTCTGGAGCAGATAGTTTGGGCGGTCATGGATTTGGTAGCGTCGTTGGGGTATGGCACGTTGATCCAACCAGTGAGCTCACGGCCGTTGGCTGCGAGAGGACCAGTGCGACGGTAGTAGAGATCATCGGCATCGGCCTTGATGACGTTGGCGCCGGTGAGAACGCCGGACAAGCTGTAGAAAGGAAGTTCAGAGCTGTTGCTGTATTGGAAAGTGATACTCATTTGTGGGTTGTCGTGGACTTTCAAATTGGGGGTTAGTAATCGTCCATTCAAAAGTGACTGCGGGGGGAAAGTGGACCCTAGCACTTTGAGCTACGGAAGAAGAGCGGATTTACTCACGGTTGGCACCAACACCATTGTTGATGATCCAGTCCTTCTTTTGGTATTGAGTGAAGTTGATGCTGGCGGCAGTTGTCAATTGAGATTCTGGTCCGATACCAGATGCGAACAAGATAGATGGGGTGTTCCAGGCACCAGCAGAAAGAACAACGTTCTTGGCTGTGATGACTGTACCGTTGACTTCGACACCGGTAATTTTTGATCCAGTTCGGACAACACTGGTCACTGGGCTGTACATCTTGAGGGTGAAGTTCTTAAGCTTCTTAGCACCCTGGAGATAACCAAGAAGTGGTCCTCCTCTTTGGCCTCCGACAGCAGCGAAGACATCACGACCATAGGTGTTGTACTTAGAATCAACATCTGTTGTGGTATTAACCTCGTGGATTCCGATGGATTCGAATACTGAACCCATCAAATCGTATACTTGGTCGTAGTAGTGCTATAATCATATTAGCTTGTCTGCTCAATTTTAATTTAACATGAGGCATGGCATACCTTCTTGTCGGTCGACCAGGTAGGAGTAAAGGGGATACGGTCTGCGACTCTCTGGATAGCGTCTTGGAAAACATCTCCTGTCCATCCGGTGAGGTTTTGGAATGTGTTGTCAAGGTAATGCCTTGGAGGCCACCATTGCTGTGCAGCATTGACACTTGTTCCACCTCCGAGCATACATGGTGCCAAACTGGCGACATTGCTGCAGTAATAACTGCTGGCAATTGGATCGGTACCTGGGTAGTTGACTAGATAGTACATCATGGTGTCATGACGAGTCAAGTTGTTGCCTGGGTATGCCTTGGCAGCCCAGTCTGGGATCTCCCTGTTTCCGTCGACGTACAACATTGGTCCACCATGCTCAAGGAGAAGGGTCTTCATTCCAGCCTCAGCGAACTTGGCCGATGCAACTGCAAGATGAATCATTAGCAAGTGCCGGATAAGGGAACATCTCGAAGGCAAAAATAGGACAAAACGTCCTGCTGAAATCGAAAAGATTCACAAAACAGTGGGGGGCAAAGGAATGAGTGAAATGTTCAAGCTTACCCAAACCACCGGCACCACCACCAACTACAATAACATCACTATCAAGTATCAGCTATGACCTCCAAGGTAAACTTTTCGTATCTTTTCCAAGGACACATTCGGGTGAATGATGGATTCAACGCACTATTGTGATGATGCTGTATGAGACGAACGGGCATCATTGGCAGGAACTGCTTCGGCAGTCAAAGAAAGAGAGGCGAGCAGCAAAAGCTGTGTCTTTGAGAGGTTCAACATCTTGATTGAGGAAAGAATGAATTGGAGATGATCTTGTTGTCGAAAAGTAAAATCGCAAGAACTCAATCTTCTTATATATCAATCAGGAACTTCTATCCCACTATTGCTTTCATAATCATGCATAGACCCTCATGGAGAGATTGATATTTCTAATCGGACTCTATCAGAATCAAACTCTCCATTTACAGTTCTTCTGGCACTGCCAGGGCCATGTGCTTCGGCGCCATTGCGGAAGCATAGCTGCTTGAAGAATACGAGTTCATTGGATTGACCCTTGGCGGTGCGGAGCGCCCACCATAAAGGGATGCCGCTAGCTATCCCGTAGAATGTAAAAATGGGCTTCAAAAGTGGCTTATGCAAAATACCCCTGAATGAGAAAGCTTGATTGATTGAAAGGGCTCAGAATCGCATTTGGAAAGATCCCTTGTTTGAAGAAATAATTTGGAAATGACAGTATATTTTGGTTTCGGAGAAATGGATTATTAATATATGGAAAGTGCTATATTCCTGTTATCATCCTAATTTGAATATCATAATGATGTTTGTTAAACTTGTAATAATAATAAAAAAAGATTATTCAATATCTAAAAGAATCCCATAATCTGATTGATTGATAAGATCTAGTTAAGCGATGCAGCCCATTTCAGCATTCTAGGGGACAAGGCCTTGTGGTGCATCTCCACTACAGAATGCTGCAATTGTGATTAGTCGAACCATTCTAGATTAAGCCCTATTTAGTGCTTGCATCCCAGTAAGTCAACGTTTGAATAGCTATAAATTTAGTACTTTGGATCGGCGTGATTCTATCCAATTAGCATCCGATTAGCATCGGATTATCATCGAGAATAATCTAAACGTGATATATACTAAACTATTAAGGGCTATTGGGTTCTAATTAGAAACAATCTGAACTCAAATTGAAAGTTTGTAGAGGCTATGACAGCATTAACATCTACCCTAGAAGGTTCTCTCAGAACTATCCCCTGG
Source organism: Sclerotinia subarctica (assembly GCA_025389085.1). Lineage (NCBI taxonomy): Eukaryota > Fungi > Ascomycota > Leotiomycetes > Helotiales > Sclerotiniaceae > Sclerotinia > Sclerotinia subarctica. The sequence continues at coordinate 1,705,299 of QRFI01000007.1, forward strand.
AATTCCAGAACTGCCCTCAATTGCTTAATAGAAAGCTTACTAATCACCCAGATTGCTAGGATGTCTCATTTAGAAAAGGAATTTTTAACAACGCTTTAATTTTTAAAAGTTTATTTTGATAGATCAAGCCTTATCATTCAGGGCATGTTCCATGGACCCATCAACACAAGCATTTCTGACATTCTAGGGTGAAATCACATCATCAAATAATAAAGTTAATCCACCAATAGAATCTGCAGATTCTATGGATAACAGCTGTATTAAGCAAGTCGATAAAGAAGCCATGGGCACGTACCTGAAGATGTTAACTACGAGGTAGAAACTCTGGGTCCTCTAGCATCGGAGCTGCACACTTTCTCGCAGCACGAGTACCAGGTTGCCCAAAAGTATGAAACATCCGACGCTAGTGGAGCCACGGAGTAAGTTATTCCATCCCTAGTTCATCATCTAACCTACATGCATTGGAGCTTTTCGGAATTTTATACTTCCTCGCCGTGCGGGTCCCAGAATTCTTCGCCTTGGTCTCAGCATGTAACCTTATCTGGAAGCATGGAGCAACAAGATCAATATCACTTCACCACTTCACCACACGGGATCGACCAATCGCATACGCGCGGGAGATCAACGTTACGGTAGGTACCACCTACCGTTTGAATCATCTACCGTGGGAGGCCGAGTGTAACGGTGCGCTCTACAATGGCATGTTTACCTAATTAAACCTTATCATTACCCCTGACTGCAACCTTAAACTTACCACCACATTGGCGTTTAGAAGCGGTTCGGAACCACAAATTCTGGATTAAGCAGTCTGACAAAGGATTTGTCAACTTACTTAATACCAAATTGGTATCCGTTATGTGCGGAATTTGGCTAGTCCTTGGTCCCTCACGCCCACTACGTCTTTGACATGTGATATTTCTATCTCCCGATTGACAAAGCCGCCATCCGAATATCATCTACGCTTATCATGTATGCAATTTTGCTCCTGAACATGGGGAATCCTTCAGCGGGAAGAACTAAGAAGAATCTATGGAGCCGGTGAGTTTGCATGATATGGACCCTGACTGCTGGTGCTGTGTGGAGACATTCAGGAGAAAAAAAAAAAGTGCACCGAACCTTCGCCGAATTTTAAATGTGGATTCCGAAAAACTTAACAGTGCCGGCGGTGCAAGTGCTAATCTAGCCGTTCAAGAATGTTAAAAAGTTCAAATGTCTCTGAATGAGGTTGTTGAGGCCATCTACCTAACCTTGCACGAGTGGTGTTCAGAAGTATTCGTCATCCCAATCTCGAAGGACCCGAAACATTCCTTTGGCGACTTGGACACCGGTATTGTTAAAACTCGGTGAACCAATGTGGGCTATCAAAACCATTGGATATTTTTCTTTTTTGCGGTATGTATTGTTTGTATGATCTAGTGGAGTATGTATGGTTCCAAGAAAACTGGAGCAGAATTGGAGCAAAATTTGAAGTGAGGTGGATATTCTCATGGGTAAGGTGAGTTCCCCGTAAGAGGTATATATAACGTCCACGTACCTCAGTTCACCGCGTTTTGACAGTATCAGACGATGGCGGTATACCATTTGATATAGATGCGACGAAATTGTCAAATGAGTTATATGTGCTATTATTGCTGTCTTAGCTCTGCCCCGAAATCTAGTACAAATTTATCACCCCTCCTGCCAACCCCGCTCCTCAGACACCTGATTTCTCCATTAAAATACCTTGAAGTTCTTCATGCCTAGCAAGTCCCAAGGAACAACACCAAGTAGCAGCCTCATTGAATCAGTCCTACAAGTCTCAACTCCGAAGTCATTCAGCCCAACTGCCCAAATTCTATTTATTGCAAACAGGAGTCATAGATATCTCTACAAGAATCTTCTACAGTCCTGTTCATGTCTCGGTGTGCCATGCCACGGAACCAAGCAGCAATAGCAAAATTCATATCCACATTTAGCCTTCCCTGAACCTGCGAAAAGTTAGACTGCGCTGCACATAAACACATATTGTAAGCTTACGAAACAAGAATATTAACTCACCATCAAGACTCAAACATTTGATATGCGCACAACCCCCCTTCCTCTCAATAGGTGCAGAACACTTTGGACAGGCGACCGATATTTTCTGAATTTCGTCACGAGACTTTTCCTCCTCTACACTGTGTTTCCTCGTTGAATCGAATTCATCACAGGTTAGACCGTCATGCCATGGGAGTTGGTGATGTACACATGTTGACGCCTTACAGCCTATACAGATCATTCTTGCATTTCCTCCTTCGTGGATTTGGCCCGAGCCGCATTTAGATGCTAAACACCAGTGAAAATCTGCTTGTGATCGTGAATAATGTTTTAGGGCTAGCTCGCAATATCTAGGTATATTATCAGCTTCTTCAGTAATTGAAAATACAAAGTAGGCTGGGCTGTCTGTCTTACTTTGTAAACATATCTTTTGTGCAGTAAAGTAGTATGAACCACACTTCCAAATCCTGCGAGCAGATTGGACATTTAAGAATATGATTCCCTTCGTTCATGAGGACACTCATACTCTGTCGTAGACAAGACAAGCATATATCTGTGAAGTGATCACATTCTGCGATTGTTCTTTCAGAGGGATTGTTTTCCAGAGTCTGTTCCTCGATGGATTCGAAACATACTTGGCACTTCCGATATGGCTTTCGCCCATCTCCCACTGTTTCTGTTCGTCTGGTAGGTCTTCTCTGATATTCTGTTGGGAAGTTTGGAGGAGCCTGTGGTGGATAATGAGGAATAATGCTAATAGTTAATAACATTATAAGCATCCATCCTAAAGTAATAACCACACCGAGCAGACTCATGTCTTCATAATCTTTCACTTTGTAATTATTTCCTTGGTAGATAGATTTGTGTTTTGTTTTTCTTTCTTTATTTTCAATGGAAAAAGCATGACTTAAATACACAAGGTTAAAGAACTTGTACGGCCTAGTGATTCAGAAGGGAGTACAAGAATATACTAGAATTAGCACCTTTAAGAGTAAAAATCCCATGTTCTCACACACGTAGATATGCAAGTGTTGACGAAAATCCGTAGTGAGTATTTTGCAGTGAATATCTAGACGATTTTAACCTGGACAAACTGTGATGAACATTTTGAACATTGTATCTTTCAGACATCATTCAAAGTGTTTGAGAAGGACAGAGAAAATCCATGAACTTCTGAAACGTGGCAGACATAATGATTCAGAAAAATAAAGAGAGTTGGCACTCGACGAAGACACATACTGCGAGAAAAAACCAATTTTTGAGCTTGGTTTCATTGTTTCGATATGAAACGATGTTATTAAATATCAACAGAAAAACATTTAGAACCCATCTAACTGTACATTGCTTCATCTGAAACGCCAAATCATGATAGCCGACCTCATTTTGAGCATTATAATTTCCACAACATGCTTTGGAAAATACTCCAGATTTTCCCCATCATAACCTCAAGCAAGATATGAAAAACTTTCCTCCTTTCTCAAACTACTCGGTTTCTTCTTCACGTTCCAATCACCACTTCTGACCTGTTCTACCCGTTTTGTCAATGTAGAAGGATTCCTTCCTAATCCACCAGAAGGAATGTTAATACTCTCCCACTCATCTTTTTCCTCCAGCGGTGCGACCCACTCTTCAACATCCTCCTTGTCGGTAAATTGCTTCTTTCGCTCTAATGCTCGCATAAATTCAATCATGACACCAAAACTTTCTATTAGCCCCATACTGGCTTTATCTGCACAATCGCAATCACAGCCACCGGGACACTCGTTATTACCAGTAGATCGATATTCAATCAAACAATGCTGATGTGTTGCACAGCCGCATGATAAACATGGTAAATATACTGCACTGATGGGCTCAGTGCATATTGTGCAACGAAGTTGGCGCTGAACAGTCTTACAGCGATCACAACGTCCAGCAGCACCGCCGATAGAACTGGAGTGGAGAGTATCCAGACGTGCTTCGTGCTTGAGACAGTAACCCGCGATTTCTAGGCCCTGATCGCTTGATGAGGAGTGCTGATCCCTCTTCCCTAAAACAATTTGAGATGGAGGTGATGCTTCGTGGATAATAGTATGGCTGTCGTTAGATATTATCGACGCGGCAAATGACTTATTATCAGCAATATCTAGTTCGGAAGTATGGCTCCGTATTCCATTAAACTTCAAAATTTCCAATCTAGCCAATGGAAATCCCCAACAATAAAGTAGCTCAGCGTAAGCTTGGCGATAGCTCATGTGACGGGCCGTGTGGCTACTGTCCAGCAGTGATGTGCCCATACAACCTTCGTCATCAAACCCATTTTCATTTTCCAATGTCAACTTGATTCCCACGCAGACACTTGGTTTTAGCTCATCCATTGTACTTTCATCATCTGAAAAAGCTAGTTGCTCTGTGCCCACTTGTTCCTTCACGCTACCAAGGACTGTTGTATTTCCCCAGGTGATAGCACTAGGGGCCAAGCTTAACATATGTTCAACTGGGCTAGGCCTTTTCCGACTTGGAGGTGGATTCGGTGGTGAAGATGATGCGGCAATAGAAAATGGTCGCGAAAAGTTTGCGGCAAAACTTGAGGCCAGACTTGAATTTCCACGGCGAAAGGTTCTCGGGTTATCTGGAGAAGTGGAAAGACTTTGGGTATTTTGAGAAAGATGTTCTGAGCTTGCCCTGTTTGACCGTAAGGGAGGAGTATCACCGCAGGAGTACGACGCCGAGGCAGGATCACTGCCCCAGGCACCGGTGGAAGATCCCATGGATCCATATATCCCAGAAGGTGTGTTTGCTATTTTTAGAGTTGACACAGCAGAATCCATCGGGGTCTTTTGATACATGCTCCAAGCCGCCCCATTGTTTGGAAAATAGTTAACTGAAAACGCAGGTGTTTTCATAGAGAGAGGTGTTTGCGGTTGGCATATGCCAACTTCGGCATGCCCAGCATGTGATGGTGCCGCCGAAGCAATTGGTTCACTAAACACACAGGATAGCATCGCTAGCATTTGCACATCACAGAGCTCCTCAAAGTGCGTGAAGAGGTCTGCAATCAATTGTTTGGCAAGGGGGCTGCTTCCCCATTTAACCCTACCAGAGAAACTGCCTCGTCTACAGCGTTTATCATGCGAAACATCGACACCACTATCTGAGCCGCTGTCGCGACGATGTCTCTTTGCCATGCTTTCAGCTATGACTAAAACAGGCTCACGGCGTTGACTTTGTTCGAGCACTTCAAGTGGAATGTCATTGTGTAATAGCATAGCAGCATATCTCCATACATCGGCTAACTTACTGTGTCCGTGCTTTTCGGCAATACTTGCATTATTCTCACAAAGATATGGACCGTTTCCAAAAATGGTGTATTCCTCTGCTAGGTAAACCTTTGCAGGAAGGATATCACTTACATCGCATAATGATATGATGTTTTTGGGCTTTACAGGTCGTACCCTGCTGAGACCAGTTCCGGTGGCCGTGTTGGTTCCCGTACCAGTTCCCGTGCCACCTGACCTTTGTGACATTATAGTTGGTGATCCCCTCAAAGGGAATCGACGATTCGATCGACGCCAGTACTCAGTCATCGCAGGATATCGAGTGATGCGAAATTGTGATGAGTCCGTATCGCTGCTGGTCGACGAATCATACTCGTCTGACACTTCAGAATCAGCCTTACTATCTTCAGTCATTGATGTAGCCTTGACGCGTGGTTGGGGCGAGCTGTTATTTGCCAATCGACCAAAGGCATCAAAATTAGGCTCACCCCTCGGTCGAGCATTTCTAGAATCGGTGATCTTCTCTAATAAGGACTTCACTTTATCTTCTTTTGGCGGAAAGAAGCAAACAAGCTTGCCATTCATTGCAAAGCGAGCACCGCAAAGTCTAGGCAGTGGTACGTTGACATTTCGTGGTATACTGATCAATGTTTCCGCCGTGGCACTGGAATCCAGTTCTTGAGACATCATTGCTGACGCGCCTGGAGGGATATCGTTATCCTCCTCGTCGCTTGAGCTTTCATCGGCAAGGCCATCCAAGTCATCATCGTCTAGATCATCCATATCATGAAAAAATATGGTACTTGTCTCAAGATCAACCTCTCCAAGGAGATAACAAAGAGCCGCTTCGAGGCAACCTTGTCTGCGGCTTACAAAGCTTGCCGCGATTTGTTGCACTTCCTTTCTCAGCTTATTAAATGTCGCATTAGACATGAGGGACGTTTTGCCAAGTGTGAAGGTTGGAGCTTTGCTTTCCGGGTACTGGTCTGGAAATGAGATAGTCGTCTTGATATAAATTGGAGTATTATCTTCACCCCATGGCCCGTTCATGGAGACAATGACCGTTCTCTTGTCCATATCGACATCATCGAATGTAATCTTTGGAAGCTGCTCATTGATGCGTATAATCTCATCATGTAAGGTTTCCGGTTCATCCCAATCACCATCTTCTTCAAATTCTGGAATAAGCAAAGACAGTCTTCTGGACATTGATCGCTTCCGACGCATGGATCCCTTCTCGGGTTTTGAGAACTTTATTCCACTCATCCAACCAATTTGGGATTGGTTAAGGTCTTCTTGTTTTGCTGCTTTTTCCTTGCCTCTCATAGCAGGGGCGCGAATTGTAGTGTGAGTACGTGTACTATGAGGCAATGACATCTTTTTTATTCCAGCACCCAATGCACTCAACTTCAGACCGGAACTATTAGGTCGAGGACCTGTAATTGTGGCGGTTTTCTTATCGCTTGTAGATGTTTCTGTGGTACGGAACGTCTTGTAAACTGCTCCTTTACGTGTGAGGTTGAGCTTTCCGTGGACTTTTGCCCCTTTCACAAAGCCAACGCCTTCGAGTGTATCAGGGTTCACATGTTGCATTTTTAATTGATTGTCCTCACCCCAAGTAACGAGCTGAAATTCTCTATTATCTTCTCCTTCATCTGTGATGCTTCCACGACCCCTCCAAAGAAACTCTTTGACCTTCGAATTCCCGTGTCCTGGAAAGGTAATGACTGCTTCCGTGATGGTATCCGTAGAATTATCACCTGTAATGCGCCGATCATAGAGATGGAGGTCTCCAGGAGTATCCTGAGGCATAGCTAAAATTCCGCAGCCAAACGGCGTGTGTCGAGCTCTCCAAACAGGGAATCCGGTATGTATAGTGCGCTCGGGAACATCAGATTCGTTTTCATAATCCCAAAATTTGATTGTTCTATCCAAAGAGCAAGTAACTAAGCTTGAGGCACGGGTACGATTCCAATCAACACCATATATTTTTGATTCATGTGCATTAATGGACCTTAATGGGACAGCGCCTTTTCTATCGTCCCAAATCCGTAACCATCTATCATGGGATGAAGCTAAGATGTGCGGATCTTGACGGCTCCATTTGACCTGGGTTGCACCAGCAAACCAGTCACAAAAGCTAAGAGCGGGTTGTCGTGGTCTTCGCAAGTCCCAACAATGTACATATCCGTCAACAGCACATGTTGCCAGCATATCTGGATGATGTGCTGAGAAATTGATGTCGGTGATAGCTCTTGTATGCCCATGTAATGTATGCTCAATTGCGCCATGGGAGGCGTCCTCCTGCATATTTAAATTCCACACAAGAGCCTTTTGATTAGCGCTGCTAACCACCCAGTAGTCGCGAACTGCGAAAGGGCACCATTGAACATCGGCCACAAGCCATGGCAGGCCATGTCGAAGATGTCGTGGGGGGTTGAGAGGAGAATCGAGATCAATTATGTCTAAGCCATCAGTTCTGAGAGAAGGAAAGGAATTAGCACATGCCACCAATTGTGAAATTTGAGGTACCCACGATGCTAGAGCGACATCTCTGCCAGAAGGAGATATAGTAGCTGATCCAACTTTCCGGTCTACATGTATAGACACATCCGCATCAAATGTAGTGCTATCAAATGCCGACCTAATGGTCTTCCCCTTTCTCGACTCTTCCATCTTCGTTCAATACTAAAGTTTTCGCATGCTGGAAATCAAGGGATTACTTCGAAACGGAGAAGGCTACAGGGCGAATACTGTTGATGTTTGAGGAGTGTAAATTCCAAAAAAGGCTATCTAAACAGACCGGGGGCATTCTACAATCTTTGAAGAACCGCATTGATAAGATAGCATATGAGATTAACGGGCATAAGGCTGGGTGCAATGTCAGGCTTCGCCCACGATGAGGCAATGAGGCGACGAGGCAATGCTATCGTAAGTTTATTATACGGATGGATGAATGAATGAATGAATGAATGAATGTGAATGGATGGTATGTACTTAAGTCCTTCTAGTGTCTAAAACTAGACGGCAGTTGCCGTTCAGCCTTCCAAACCCACCGTACATCGTAATCGTATCTTACACAGCGTTGAAAACCTTCCAAGGCTCCCCGCCGCTCTCTCTCTCTCTCTTTCCCAGCTATCACAACCCCAAGAGAAAAAAGAATACCACGGCGACCTTTTACTTTGAAACATCAGTACATTTTCAAACAGTCGATTCATTCAATCGTCCAACGGTCGTGGTTCTACAGACCTTTCGTTTTCGCTAGTTCTACTACCCACCGGAACAGTTTCCCTCGATAAAGTACTCCAACCCCACCACCCGAATTCAACGATAGGTACTTCTCAGGTTATCTATCTTATCAACATCACGAGTACGAAAAAATACTACCTTTATTGGTCTTTTGCAGCCCTGGACTCGATAACTGCACCACAAGAACGATTCAAAAAGTGCTACTTTAGTTTGGACAAGCAGAACAACATGGCTTTACCAAAGCGGATCATCAAGGAGACGGAGAGGTTGATGAAAGAACCGTCAGTACATCTATCCTTGGCGTTGGATCGTACTCTAGCTAACAAGTATATAAAGTGTGCCGGGCATCAGCGCAGTACCCCATGAGGACAACCTAAGATATTTCGACGTATCAATACATGGTCCTTCCTCCTCCCCATACGAAGGTTAGTCCTACTTTCGAATCACTTTACAAAAGTCCATAGGCTTATGCGGATTTACAGGCGGTATTTTCAAACTCGAATTGTTTTTACCCGACGACTATCCAATGACTCCTCCCAAAATTAGATTTCTCACCAAAATCTATCATCCAAATATTGACAAGCTTGGCCGAATCTGCTTAGACGTTCTCAAGGGTATGTAGTTCTATTTCGTGCCCCTCGACCTCACTCCGGATGCAGTAAACTGATCTCGACTTATACAGGTAACTGGTCTCCTGCACTCCAGATTCGAACAATCCTCCTCTCGATCCAAGCTCTCCTCGGTGCTCCTAACCCTGATGATCCTTTAGCTCCAGACGTGGCAAAGAGATGGAAGGAGGATGAGCCGGCAGCGATCGCGACTGCCAAAGAATGGACAAGAACACATGCTATGACTTAAATCTGATCTAGCCTTACAGTACTGGACAGATATACATGATTTATGGTTGAACGAAAGAAATTCGAGGGGTTTTACAATATAGAAAACCGCCTTTGCTTTGCCTGAATAGCGTGGGTGGATACTACCCCGAAAAGATTATGTTTTTTTGGTTTTTTTTTTGGTAGAGAAACATCCCAAGATATTGCGCGAGGCCTATTGTGATTATGTTAGAATAAGTGACTTGTTTTCAACCAACAAATTCGGAGCTTTTCCCTGTACTGCGGCTCCGTTCCACGTTATTTTACGGTTCATTGGTCAAGTCGCGATTCGCAACATAGGAGATGGGATCTCAATATCATTATCGCATGTTGGGTTTTGAGACTGTTGCAACGTTTTTCTCTAGTGGGAAATATGAGACATCAAAATCATTATGACATTGGACCACAAACAATATGTAATTGATTCGAAGTGTGGTGCTTCTAGACCTCTCTAGTCTATGTCTCTCTGGCTAGTGTCAGCTTCCTATGTATCGAGAAGGCTTCATCTGCCCGGCAAGAATAACATCCTATTACCCTGTGATATATCATGAATTTTAAGTCGTTTATGATTTCGCGAAAAAGCCTCATATAAGTCTCCAAACCAGCAGATGATGGGTCGTCCAATCGACGTGTATGATGAAAGAATACGCTCTGAATATTTATGTTTGAGGTGGTTTGCTTTCACGGCCGAGCCAACACAAAACCAACCACTAGACTCATTAGGTTTATCCAAGGACAACTCATCGATGTGCTATCCGTAACTAGTCCTTTCAAGGTTTAGACTAACCGTTCAATACCTCGGTGCCAGAGGTTGGAGCAACGAATGAAACTAACTTCCCATACACGGTATAGCAGTATCATGGTTGAAAGAAACTTGAATTGGCAAACAGTGCCAGAAGATCTTACCTTGGGTATTGGGTCGTTTTTGCGATACAAGTCATTAAGGCTGACCTAGAGAATCTCTTACGCACCAAATTTAATATTAAAGACAAGATATACACCAACCCCTTGAAAAAGCGAATGTAATACCTGTAAGGGGACTTTGGCCGCTGAATGCAAACAAAGTGGTATAAGAAACACAGTTGTACGCTATTATATATAACCCTCCTGTTAACGGATGATGTAGGCAAGTACAAGTAAGGCGAGTCACAAGTCGAGAAGTTCATTGCAGCATTTGAGCATTCAAGAAACCTCTCTTCAACAATGCGTTTGCAAACGGAAATCTCCATTGCCTTTAGGTTTCCTCATCTTCCTTATCCTCGCCCAAAATCTCATCTTGGATCGTAGGTTTTTCTATTACAGGAGTATCCATCCCGCTGACCTGCCTTTATGCGGCAGTAGGCATTTAAATTAAATAGGTATTTCAAATTAAATGATGTGGTTTTACAACAAAATCTACAATGCATCTGCAAGATATATAGCTATATAAATTATTCCTGCTATATACATTATTCCTGCTAGAAGCCACATTATTTAAATTAAAAAGCCTATTTACCGCACAGAGGTAGGTCATTGGGATCCTCCTGCAATTAGCACTATTTCCATATCCACTTCGGGCCCACATGGCAGTCCTTACCCCGCGTTACTCCATATTTCGGCCGAGGAACTTTCGACAAACACCTAACAACCTCTCACACCATGGGCAAATAGCTACTCGATCTCTTTTTGAGTCTTCCTCCGCAAGCCAGAGCTAATTCAATGGCGTTGAGCAGGCTTTAGGACTTAAGACTTTTAAAAAATAGGAAGAAATAGAATTTCCAGCAGATTGGTTAGACAAAGTCAGGAGACTTGGTGGATTCACAGCCAAAACGCCAACTTCCCCGCACTGCACTATTCTCGTCAAGTCGCCATCAAGTTGATTCGAACCCTTTAAGGTACCTTCTCCGGAATGTAACTCCTCCAAACTTCTATCTCGTAGATCAGATTGACGATGATGCGTGGCTACAGGGAGTTCTATTGGTTGGTATAGAAGTTCTTCGCCCCCTTGTTATGTAGATAAAGAGGCCCCTTTTCTTTTCGATGCCAGGGTCCGAAATTCTGGGGTTTAACAACGAATCTTACTTAAGGTTACCCCGCATAATACGACTGTGCTGTCCCGCTGTCCCGCTGTCCCAACAATATGGGAAAATGCAGAATTTTCCATATCTAGGGTAAAAACTTTAAAAGGCACATGAACACGAGATTCTTCAGTGGGATGTACAAACCTTCTTGTTGGGATTTCGTTGGAGTATTTATTGTGAGTTTCATTATAAGATCTGGACGCAATTCGTAACCATTATATGATGGTTTTTACGGTAGATGTGATTCAATATTAAGAACATGCCGCTACAGAGGCCAAGCGGGCTTGGTGGGAAGCTCCTTAGCTTTTCTCCCCTTAACCTTCCTATAACGCTAAGTCTAAAGCCCAGGAAAACCTCACAAAATACCTCGGAGAATGGCTGAAGAGGAAAGGCCTCAATTTGAAATGCTCAAATGAAGTTGAGAGAAACAGCCCTCGGATGCGCCAATATGCTATCGATCAAATGAGGATCTCTTCGAGATTGGGTAAATACTATTGCTGCTCGCACCGCTTACCTATCTGGGGCCCCAGAAATCATATTTTAGCAAGGATGATATGTAATAATAGTGACGCACCTGACGAACCATTTGATCTTGGGATATATGGGGATTTGCATGGCCTTTCGAATAAGAAGATGATTGTCCCCAACGCTTTTTGCTCCAGTGCCGCAGTATCCCAGGCTTTTTCTTTCGCTTCACTACAAAAGCATTATTATTTCGTTGTACGCTGGCAGCTTCAACATCTCTCTCTTTTATCTTCACCCAAATAACATGGCCCGAGAAGAATTGACTCCTGCGAATCACTCGGACAATTCAATGTCAGGCTCAATGGATAAAGAATCCGGTCCTAACGGGGCTGGTACTGCAGACCACGTGGAGATCATTCGTACTGGTTCAGGAGTTCCAGGAAACACACATTATCACGAGAAGGATGAATTGCAAACATATGTGAACGATGAAGATCATAATCATGAACCACCGGTAGGCATGGAAATATATATTTGAAGATTCGTAGCTGAAATGTGCTCAATAGATGACCATGAATCGATTGATGTCTTTGGTGGCAATGGCTTTCTTATGGACAGGCTCACAAATACCAGTATATCTATTTGGTATGCTATTCTGTTCCATTGACAGTAGTATTGATCTAACGAAGTATCTAGGAGGTATACCGCCATATATTTACGGAGATTTGGGGGGATCGGACAGGTGGACCTGGTTTGTGTTGGCCAATCTACTTGCTTTGGCAGCAGTATGTCCATTCGTGGGAGCGTTGTCGGATCTGTTTGGTAGACGGTATATTGCCATGTTTGGTGCAGGCTTGATTGTCATTGGAATGATTATTTGTTCCACGGCACAATCTATGAATGTCTTTATTGGTAAGCTTATTTCGTACTACTGATGTCTTCAAACATACTGATCGATTACAGGTGGTATGGCTATTGCTGGTGCTGGCGCTGGAATAAACGAATTAACAGCACTTGCTGCAACGTCGGAACTTGCGCCAACCGCAAAGCGAGGGAAATATGTGGCCGTGCTAATCTTCACCATTCTTCCATTTTGCCCATCTGTTCTCTGGGCTCAATTGATCTCATCACATTCGAACTGGAGATATGTAGGTCTATTCTGTGGTCTTTGGGCATTTGTTGGACTAGTCATCACCGCGGTATTCTACTTTCCACCTCCTCGAGTAAATTCAAATGGCCTCTCACGAAAAGAGGTCATTTCTCAAATCGACTTTGTCGGCGGGTTTCTCTCGATTGCTGGTTTGATCCTTTTCGTTGCTGGTCTTCTGTGGGGGGGATATCAGGTAAGCAATCTTATTCCCAGTCTATCTTAAAATACTCACTAACAAAATCTAGTATCCGTGGGGGTCTGCACATGTACTTGTTCCACTTATCCTCGGTGGTATATCCATCATTGCCTTCTGTTTCTGGGAAGTCTATGGCGCCAAAAACCCCATGTTCCCTTCTCGACTCCGAAAAGAACCGCGTATCTTAGCTCTCACCCTCGTCATCACCTTCATCTCGGGTGCGAACTTCTTCTCCGTTTTGCTCTTTTGGCCTACACAAGCATTCAATGTTTACGGACATGATCCAGTTGGTGTCGGAATTCGAGGTCTTCCCATCGGCTTTACCATTCTCATCGGCGCATGCATTGTTCTTTGGCTCTTGTCGGTCTTCCGTGGAGGCATTCGCATGCTCATGGTTATCTCATCCTGCATGATGACCGCGGGATGCGGTGCCCTTGCAGCTGCTGACCGCAATAATATTAATACTGTGTACGGTATCCTCATCATAGCTGGTCTTGGAATTGGTGGTATTGTCGGTACGTAAACAGCTTTCAAGCTTCTTAACATCCAATTCTGTTACCCGGCCCAAAACCCCCTGCTGTTTTCCTCACATGCAGCCCTTTTACTTTCTGACGATTCCTTGTTCTTCTGAGTAAAATTACTGACTCTCCGATGTAATCCAGTCCCCGCCTCAATCATCACAACCATCATCTGTCCCGATGACCTCATCGCCACAATCGCCGCACTCACCCTCGCCATCCGAGTAGTCGGTGGAGCAATCGGATACACAACCTACTACAACGTCTTCCTCAACAAATTCGTGCCCGAACTATCCGCCCGAATCGGACTCGCTTGTTTTAAAAATGGCATCTTCGACATAAAAACCATCACGCATATCGCGACTTTGACAAGCGAAAGTCTCCTAGATGATATTTTACCGCTTGTCAATAACAATGTTACGATTTGGAATGAGGTCGTGCTTGCGGGTCAAGAGGCCTATGCCGCCGCTTATCCGTGGGTTTATTATGTTAGTATTGCTTTTGGCGTCGTTTCTATTTTGGCTAGTGTTGGTTTGGGGGATATTAGTAAGTATATGGATGATCATGTTGCGGTTGTTCTTCATTGAATTTTTTTTTGGTTTTTGGTTGTTGGTGTGTAGAAGAGGTGTATCGGGTTGATTGGGTAGATGACTGCTGGTTGGAAGGGGAGAGAGTGGGATAAATGGTGAGAGTGTTAGCTGTTAGACTAGATGGCGAGGTTTTTGGTGAAGTTAATATGGTATTTATTTTCTATATATATCATAAAAGAATTAATCCAATAGTATTCGATATACACCCTAAATTATAAATTATAAATTGTTTAATTCACATAGGTTTTTCTTTCTTATTTCTCTATTCTATTCTGTTCTATAAAGGAAAATAAAATAAATATATTTACCAAATAAAGCATCACCACCATCTCTTCTCTTCTCTCAACTCTGAGTTTATTAACTCCTTCTCACTATATTTATATCCATATCCATACTATATCTATACACCTAATTAAGTCCATACTAACAATCCAAATACTAATAATAAACAAATAACTACTAAATATCCTCGAGTAATAGATAAAATAAAATTTATACAAAAAATCTCTCTCAATTTTTTTTTTTACTTTTATAGTTCTAAATATCTCAGAAATTAAAATTATTCCAGCGCGGTATTATAATTAGGATGTGGAAATTTATAATTTATGGTAGATTTTTTTTATTTCTCAAAGGTTAAAAAAAGGGGGAGAGGAACGGGGAAGGGGGGAAAAGAAGTCCTTTGATGGTGGGAAGAAAGAGATTGTGTTTTATGTGTAATGATATCGATATTGATATTAATATTAATATTGTTATGTTATTTTGTGAGTTGGGAGTTAGGAGTTGGGAGTTGAGAGTTTAGGATGGGTGATGGGTGATTGGGATGAGGATAGAGAGGAAGATAAGGATAGGTATTGCGGTACGAATTAGAGGGATTTCCTTGGGGTTTGGTATAATTTGCTTGGGATAGGGCTTCATTAACTGTAGATGTTCCTTTAAGATTTATATTTGGATGATGAGTTTTTGTGCCATCTAGGGTGTTGAATCGTGAAAGTAGGAGGTTTGGGTTTGTTGGTGTTGAGTGAGCTTTTGATGGGAGGTGGAATGGTGTAGTCAAGTTAATGATTTGTCTTCACTTCAGATGTAATCTTACAAAGAAACGGAGCTTTGTTTTGGGATCATGAGGTGGAGGGGATTTGGTTGGTTGTAGAAAAGCGTTTGCGGATACCATCGTAGTTTGTCTTAAGATATCTATCGTGGTTCTTGTGTGTAGACTTTATAGACTTTAATTTGCGATCTGATGATCCTAACTCCTATTTCTCAACTCTCTACCTTCTATATTCCCCTCTATCATATAAAACTCCCCCCTCATCCCACAAAATACTTATACAAAACAACATCATATCTCACAAACTCACCACTCTTCATCCTAACACCCAACAACAGCCTCCTAAACCTCTCCTCTTCAACCACAACGCCACCCACATGACCACCAACATAAGAACCACGCATAGATTTCCAATCCCTATAAACCTCCAACTGATCCCTACTAAAACACCTCAGCTCTTCATTCAACAACTCTATCGAAAGATCCGAGCCTTTTCCATGAATATCATTAATACCACCCAGAACTAACAAGAAACGCATTCCTAATTCCTTCTGCGCAAATCCCCTTTCGATCATAGGGTTGAAGTATTCCTCGCATTTTTGACGATTGGAGAAATGATGCCACATGTGTGGAAATAAGACGATGCACTCAACTTTTACCCAGCCAGCGCACAGGTCAACTTCTTCGGGTGAAGTAATATGTGTAGCTTTAAACCAGGACGCGGTATGTTCCCCCGGTTCTTGGAATGAGAAAATTGGTTTAGATCGGCCTGTGGGATCATCTAGTCCGGTGGTTAGGAAGTGGAAATTCTCGGCATGGTTTGATTCCGAGGTGATGTAAATCGATAGCGAGGAGATTTGCGGAAGGATGTCTAGACAGAATTTGCGGAAACATATTTTCTCGATTGGTGCCTTGCTGAGAGCATCTCTGTGAGTAGCTGGGACACTGTGTTTCCTTGCATCGAGATGTTGGAATAGAGGTTTGGGGATGGCAGTAGGCTTGGAAGAGTCAATCCAGAGATACGCCTGGGATATGGTCAGTATGGATGTGTAAATAAATCCATGGAATCCATGAAATGCATGAGACTTACCGATGATGGAATTTGGCCAAGTTTGAGAAACGACCGATAAAAACACGTGGTGTTGTAGCCCAAGTCCGAAATCAACCTTGACGTTGTACGAGCCAAATCTTCCTGTGATTCCCCATCTTGAGAATTTACTAGTTGCTTCCATTTTGTCTGAATTGACATGATATCTTCGCCCATTCTAATGGAGAACATCAATTGAGCTAGTGCACCATTGTACAATGAAAGCAGGCATTCCTTCGCCGCTTGAAACGCGTACCTAGCAATCAACGTCTTTCGACCCTGTCGTCCGAGACCATCACGTACTTTGATAGCAGAAGCAGCATTCTTTAGCCACACAATCCATGCTTTGTATAGATTGGAATGAGGCAACACATCTTTGGTAAGATACATGTGTGTCCGAGTGATAGTCCTCTCATCATTATCCGCAATGATTCTCTCTAGAATATTTGCGAGATGATCAGATCGGGTGGGCCCACAGTACCGTCGACTTTTCCCGAGAATATTGACGTCCATGTGGCCATAAGCATCATGTTTGCCAAATTTTCGTGCAGAGTAATATGCTGACCATTGACCGACTGTCTCGAAGTGACTTCGAAACACTTCTCCGAGTGGACGCCCTTCAAACAATTTCCTCACATTGGCTACTGCTTGTCTGTAATAGTCTGGGACAATATCTTCCGCTGGCCATACCAGTGGTACAAGAGTCGCATCGTCGTAAAGATAGCAAAGATTACCGAAGTCTCTCGCGAAGTTCTCGCAGATTGCGCAGGGCATCATAAGACGTTTGTTGGGTAGGCCGCGGGAGAACATCTCGTAGATGATATTTATCCCAAAATCCTTACCTGCTGGATCTGATTGTTTAATATCCGCATGAAAAATGGGCCCTTTTCTGTTTCTTTCGCTGTGCGAGACGGTCAGCTGCATGGCGGTAACTAGAGGTTGAATTGCACGTTCATCTCCGCTCAGATCGGAGATGTGATATCCATCTGGAAGATCTACGATCTCGAAAAATTCATCCATTTTGGCACGATTTGTCGTTGGAACTTTCGTGTTTTTCTTGGGCTTGATGTATTATGAAGGCACTTAATATCTTATCTGCATTGTTGAAGGTCTGCTGCAGTAAAGCCGGCAGAATGCATGTCATATAGAGTTGCTCACAGCTCTGCTGTATCTCTAAACTTCCATACCACTTAGGAATAAATGACATCACTAACTCGAGAATACACTACACTTATGTAGTTCATAACACTCTCAATTCTCCAACTGGGCCTGACCACACAACAACCTCTTTAGAATATATGTCTCGATTTGTAGGAAGTGTGATTCTAGTGCGATTAATTTCGTACTTTCGTGCCTCTGTCGTAAGAGATACACTCAACAGCTTTCGATGCCATTCCATCCATCATGAATCATTAAGCATCCAAATACACTTGTATTTAGTTTTAAGGTGAGCCAAGACTTCACTTTGGCAATCTCAAAGCCAGACTTTTGCTGTCATCGCACGTCACATCATTGAAGTATATAGCACCCAAGCCGGCGATATAGATATATTGTCTGACATTGCATGCCTACGACTTTCTATGTTCTCATATCTCTCTTTGATGATTATGACCAAGGCCCTTGGAAGGTGTTAAATCATCATGGACCTCCTTAAGCACTTGCACGTGGTTGGAACGTGACCTACCTCGATAGAATCCCCTGATCAAAGAATTACGACCGAAAATAGCAACCTGCTCCTCTTCCTGTTCTTGTCGTGATCGGTTTGAGCACCCATGAAAGATCAATCGCCCATATGGTTCCACGTGTGACCCATATTATTTTAAGTGGAGTGCCGGATGGAACGGAATATTAATCTCACCTAAATGAGATTTGTGATATCTCCTGCATCTAAAGCATCACTAATAAAAAAACATTTCTTCAATAGTGGTTTAATGCCACCAATGTGCTGTCGTTCCTCGGGGCCTCGGTCTTATGAAGAGGCGAAATTCAAACACCATGATCTTTTTACACAGTCGAAAACATTGACAACGGCAAAAGTGGCAAAAGTGGCAAACGGACGATATATTTTATGTAACTTCCGAATGCAATTAATGTGATGTGCCAAGGTCCAAATAAGAAAGAGTGTTCCGCTCATCGACAAACTCATCCTGTTGGTACAGGGATTTTGACCAGATACGGCGTCAAACTTTTCTTAGTTGAAAGCTTGAGGCATGGCAAGCAAACATTCCCGGCGTTTATAAGGTTATTGAGACATGTCTCCTTCTTGGCAGAGAAATTGTTTTGATACCGAGTAAATGGCTTCAATGTCCGGCACCATGCCTGCTTTGTCAGTATATCCATTGCCAAAGTAGAAGACGGACTTGTCTTCATTACTTTCTATGGCACTCCTGAGTAGCTGATTTGAATGGCGAGATCAGAGAATTGCTGGGTTCGTGATTCTTTGAGAGCACCCCGTGGACATTTGAGAGTAACCATGAAGAGGTCCACATATAATGTGATCCGAGCCTCATAACTCATTTTGGAAACCTCGAGAAGCGCTTCAAGTGATCGCTCATGTGGGCCTTTTAACATTGACGGATATCAAGGATTCACGGCCATTCAACCTTTACATTGTGACCCTGCTTTGGATTCCGTGATTTCATGAATGCATACTCTTTCCCTTTCTCCAGAAAGTACTCCGTATAAGGTTGCAACTTGCGTGATGACCTGATGTCTGGACACAGCGAATTGGAGGTTGTCAATCAGCCTTTTGAATACTATGGCCCGCAGCAACATGACAATTTGAGCCAAACGGATGAGCATGGCCGCTCATATTATCAGGAAAATACCAAGTTCATAGGAATGCCGGTATTCCCTGCTGAACTACCATTCGAAAACTCTATACCTATTCCCATTGCATCATCGCACAGGACATCATCAAATCTATCAGACCGACAATTCAGCAATATCTCTGAAGCTCCCTCCTCTCCGGCACTACACGGTGCACCTTTGATCAAACAGCCTGCATCGACAGAGAAGGAGACGGTGGAAAGTGTAGAGGGTACGCAGAAAGAAAGGAGGTCGTGGAAATGGTACATCTTAGGAGGTGTCATCGCGCTGGTTGTAATTATAGCCGCTGTGGTTGGGGGAATAGTTGCATCTAAGAAAAACAAAACAGCGAATGTGAATGGGGTATCGGGTGGAGTTCCTTCTTCAAATAGCCCATCACCAACGAGCCCCGCCTCGAACAACTCACCCACCTCTACGTATACAGCATCTTCAGTGAGCTCTACTATTGCTCCATTCCAGAGAAACGTTGCCGCAATCTCCTACGCATCCAACAATGTCAACAACTCTAGAGTGTATTACCAAGACAACCAAGGCCATATACTGGAATCACATAGCAATGCGTCGAACGAGATTTGGTCGACGAGTCAGATTGTAACCGCTAAAAATGGTTCTTCATTTGCTGCGGCTGTGACGATGCCAGCGAACAATTTTGTAGGATGCCCCATCACCAACCCCCCACAGGTTCTTTTTGAAATCAAGCAGCTGCTAACTAAAATATAGGAGATCACTGTATTGTACTCCGATTCTGATAATCTGCTTCACGACATTATATATGATGTCACATCAGAATCATGGAATGAAGGAACCTTGTCCTCTGAGAACTACATCATCTCTGAGAATTCAAACGTAGCGGTGATGTACTGGCAGTGCCTTTTATGCACCAACACAACCATCATCTCTTTTCAAGATGTGAACAACAAGATACAGGTTGGAAACTTAACCAACACGGGTTGGGTTTTGACCCAAATAAATGTTGATGTTGTAGATAATACTGGTCTTGCGTTGCAACCATTCTACCGCCTCAACCAAGCACATCAGATAAACTTGTACTATCAGCAACCGAATAGTAACATGGCCATCTCAGCCTGGGAATATACCAGTGTGTTTTACTTTAGATAATGTTCTATGCTATATGTTACATGCTAACGAAGTTTTGCAGCTCAAAAATGGTTACTAAATGCAGCAACCTACTATTCCCTAACATTCGGCGTTCCTATTGCCGCATCGGCATCTTACACTAGTGTCATCTGGACGGGGAACGTAAAAACCGGCTTCGAAACCTGGGGAGAAACGCTCACATTATCGCATCTGGGCGTTAAATCCAACACATACATGGGAGCTCATAATGACTGGGAAGCGATGGGAATCCACCCTTCGGTAATGTCAAACTCGACACAAAATCCCAAAGTATTTAAATCAATAGCGGCAACGGCGACTGGAGCTGCCTTCGCCGTGGTGGCCATCGATGGAAAACCAGATGTGATAGAAGCATATCAGGTTGAGGATGATGCGATAAATTGGAGTGCGGCCGGGATTGTCGATATTGGTAAGACATGGGGATGAATTGAAATAGATGAAATAAAACGAATGAAATAAATTTAATAAGATCTTGCATGTATTTTAGTAATTATAGAAACTTTGCAACATTACATACGGAGTAGATCAAATGTGAGAGAGGCTTCACTAATACCCATTTCTTTTCTTTTCTTTTCTTCAAAGTTTAGTCATATTTGTCTTCGTGTTGTTAATTACACGTTACATTGCAATGAGTACATTACATCCAAAAGAAAAATCAAAGTTGTAACCTCCAAGCATCATTGACGTCATGGTGAGTTTTCCATATATACGGAGTATTGCTTCACAAACATGCATCATGCAGGAGCTGCATGATGCTTTCTGCAGTCACGCTCTAAAGCGGTTGATTCAGGGTCGTCTTCGGGGTTATTTTGAAGACATTTGTGGAATACCTTTTTTTTTTTTTATCTTTTCATGTGAAATTTATTCATTGTTTATTTATGGTTATGCTTTGTAGGTAATTATTTGTTACTGTAGATTAAAAAAATTAAAAACTAAACAATTAGAAAGAGAAAGACAAAAGAATATATTTTCATTCTCTATCGTTGAAAATAAGGAATTTGTTCATCAGACGCAAAAGAGGGAAGGAAGATGGGATTTAATCGAATTATGGACAAAGTAAGTAATGGAAATGTTTGGAGAGTTTGAAGACGCAATCCCTTTCTGAGTCTTTCTTGCTGCATTGACTATGTCATTTGTCATACATTATGGTCTTATTATCGAAATTCCTTTACTTCTCGTCATTAGAAACACACCCATTACCACAATCCCCCTTAATGATTGGGCACGATAGATCCTCCTTTCGTCCTGCGACCTACAACCTACACACTCAGGTCCATGCTACCTACCATTTTTAGAATCTTACACTCGCTCTTATGACCTTTGATGTTCCAACCTTCTGTCTGGCATTCCTGTATTTGTGGTCAACTCATCCAAACTTTAGAAACTGATCTCTCCAGATTTGGAACCTACCTTTCCACAATACCAAACCTCACTACAACCCTTACATCTTGAGAGTTCCTCTTCACTGGCCTTTCTCTCACACGATTGACATGTCACCCAGTTCTCTTGGCTGTTTTCTTCGGCTTTCTCTGCAGTGTCGAGAAACCTCTTACTTATTCCTAGTAATTTCTCCAAGGATGTCGGGATAATCTGTCTTCCTCCATCAGTCCCTGAATATAATCTGTATAGAATACCCAAAAAAATAACTCACAGCAAGATCACCCCACGCACACCTGATGTATCCCTGTTTTCCCTCTCGGACCCCGTGTCTCCTCGGATCCGGCACCACAACCGTATGGCCTTTCTTTAATTTCTTGATATCAAACTCATCCCCCCCTCTATTCCCATTCCCGTTTCCACTCACACTCCCCTCCAATTGCGCAGGCGTTAATGGCGCCTCGAGAATAACCGTTAGTGCGAATGACACGCTAGCTGAATCGGTGCAAATAAAAGTAGGAGTGGTGGAGAGTGTCATGTTTTGGGATATTGTTGCTAAAAGATATGTTTTTCGGGGGGTTCCGGGTGATACTTCAACGGTAGGTGCAGTGCGTGAGGGATCGACGGTGGGGTTGAGAGGACAGGTGGAGAAGGTTAGGAAGGCGGGGGACAGGAGGTTGGGGAAGTTTGGGGACATGTTGTTAGGAAGTGATTGTCGAGTTGACGTGGTGAAATGCCGAGTTGGGATGTGAGGGTTTGAAAGAGGGATTGATTGATTGATGACAGCGAGCCGAGTTGTAGACACTTTTGAGATGAAACATCACCCGAAACGTGGTGAGATGAAGGGGTTCGACCATCAGGTATCTTGATAAGCAATCGCATGCTGATCCTGCTTAAGCACTTACTTGAAGATCTTCCACCGATGCCGAACTTAATCAAGGATATCAAGAATATAAAAAAAACTTGGACGAATAGCATCCTCTATCAAGGATGGTTCGACAAACCAATCGTTTTCACGTGTCAGTCAATCACGTGTGACACAGCCAAATCCCTTATTATCAATTGGAGTGGATGAATTTTGGATGGCAATGCAAAGCAAGCTAAATTCAGTAAGTTGAGTTGTTCAATGTAACGAGGAGTGGTAGATCCCTCCCCATTTACGACTGGGCGGGAAACATCTCTCCACCTTACTAATTATATGACCACTCATCATTCCACCACGGAGACTCACCGGTAAATCACCAATTTTTGGGGTGGAGCTGCGGATCGAGTCAGTCGTCATACATGCATATCCATGATAATGACAATTTACGACCCAGTTCTGATATTTGAGATTCGATTCCACTCACGTTTCTACTCTCTTCAAAAAGTTGTTTCTAAGAAACTAAAAAAAACAGGAGAAAACCATCAATATGTCTATCGATGAAATTATCTCTCCCCGAAGCGGGATCCCTCCTATCCTCAAATGCCCATTCGAGATTAGGTTGATGATTTACCGACACTTGATCCCTTCAATTGACCCTTCGGCAGACTTTAACTGGACTTCGGCTTGGGATCCGAATCACCCAAAATCTCGTTGCGAAGAACATAAACTCTACTCACCGCCTATACTTCACACAAATCAAATGATCTATCGAGAAGTCTTGAACGAACTCTATTGTTTCCTACCGTATCGGACATCGATCAGCAACTATGGTATCCGATTCTTGGGCTACACATTCATCAAACCACCGCCTGCTTTCCAGTATGTCCACACGCTGGACCTCACGATTCAAATCAACAGCTATTCTCATGCAAAGATTGCGAATATCTTGAAATCCTGCGTGGAGACTACCTGCGCAAATGGACAATTACGTCGCCTACAAATTGGTCTCTCGTTTAGCTTGCAATTTTTTCAAACAAACAGGGGGAATCCAAAGGATCTTTGCAAAATGTTGGAGAAGAATCTCTACCCGTTAAGGAGGAACCTTCGTCGCCTAAATCAATTCGTTATTAGAAGGTTGACTGAGAAAGATATTTCGAGTTCCAATCGAAATATTTCGAGTTCGTTTGTGGTACAACGAGAGGAATTCTTGGATACTGTTCAAGGGTTCATGAACCAGTTGGCGAGAGAAGTGATGGGTCGCTGCAATCCTTAGCTAAGGCAATCGAGTACGAGTACAGTTATATGTTCCGCGTCGATCATGAAGTCAACAATGTGGACTGTTTCGAAACATGTCCCTCCCCTATTTCGCATGGCATGGCAAACATTTACTGGTGCATACAACTATGGATGAGAAATCTGGGACGTCCAAAATTAGATCATGTTCTTACATCTTAACACGAACCTGATTTCAGGCGAATCCTAGAATATGTATTAGGATGAATGGCGTCAGACATTGCGAAAATGTATATGGCCTCTCTCTTCTATACATACACTTCCAGACGCCAAAAGTTGTCTTATCCCAACCTTCCCGTGAGATAAGCATTCTCCTGGTGACCAGGGACCGTCTCACCTTATCCTCAAAGATATCGAACACGGAAAGTAGGTCATGGGTATTTGGCCTATCAAGATACCACCTTGAAGACCACGAAGAGATGAAATGTTTCGAGAAAGTCCGAGAGCGAATGATGGGTTTCGAGTCTCGATGAAAACGATGATGAATGCGGGGTTCATGTATTAGTTCGAGCAGTGTTTGAGCACAAGATTTCTTCAGAGATAACTCTGATAAAGTTGGATTGATAGAAAGACGTGATGTATTTTAGGATATCTACTTGTTAGCCCCCTATCATAGATTATATGGAAGTTTTGCATCACAAATTGAACTTTCATCCAAACATGGTGTTCAACAATGCACGCACGTGATAAATTGAAACAAACATCGAGCTCTGGGCACGGTCGAAGGTTAAAGGTACAAAAGACGAACCACCTCATATACTCTGTACATAACGTTACGAGCTTGAGAAGGATCAAAACAATACAAAGTGCTCTTCCCTGGGCATATATTTCGTGCAAGTTGGTAATTGTCCGACCATCAGGATTTGTACACGAAGTATATATATGCATGCGGGAAAACCAGCTTTAAATCCCATCGGCTCTGCGCGCTCGGTGGTTCTCATGAGACGACAATCTGAATCCTCATGATCATGTCAAACCCTAGCCACGTTTACGCGCTTTTGCGGTGTTGGAAACACCTTTGGGGATGAATTGCATCCATCGCATTATTAACAGTTTATGTAGGTCACAGCGGGGTTTTACGATGAGGATAATGATACTCGTGGGATAATAGGATGCATCTTCGTCCGTGAAGGAAGGTTGCAATAGCTTCTCATTTGTTCTAGCGTTTGGAATTTTCAATACCTACTAGGAGCTATTCCTCTTCGACTGCCGGAGTGCGTCTAGGCTGTGTAATAATGTGTTTTACATGGTGCGGAAAACCCCTCATGGACAAAAGGATCCCAAACGCTTGCAGTGTTAGTACATAAAGACTGTGGTATCCCATCAATTGGTGATGGCTTCCTTATCTTTTGGTTCTTGTCTGTCGTATCTAGTGTATGATGCGTTTTCTTGTTCATGTTCATATATGCGTTGGCATTTTACTGTCATGTGCCGATGGTCTGTTTACCCACTTTGAAATTCTTTTTATTGTCTTTTGACTGACCTGCCTATAGCATCGAGAATATCGAAGGTGATTAATCGTGGGTATAATAGCACGATATATAATAGCACGATATCTAATGGCACGATATATAATGACACGGCATCCGGTAATATTCTGAGAATTGTAAGCCTCATGTTCATCCAATACTCACCTAGTGCACATCTGTTCAACATTTCCTTGCTAAGATTTCTCGTCTTCTGCCCATTTGTATCCCCTCCAACCATTACATTACAATACTAATTATCACAGCAACCACTTGGCAACTCGATAACTTTTGGCTACCTATCTACTGATGGAAATGGCTATCGTCTCGGTCTCCTTGATCTACTCACTTCCGCTGGAAATACGGTCCAATATGTTGGTTCCGTTCGAGCGGGTAACATGAGCGATAATTTTAACGAGGGACATCCTGGAGCCGTCATCTCACAAATTGCCGAATATGCAAAGCTGTCATTCTCTGATGATCCCAATCTCGTTCTGTTGATGGCTGGTACGAATGACATGAACGACTTACTAAATGTCACTACCGCTCCGGAGCGACTCAGCGCACTAATCGATGAAATTACTTCTTCGGTTCCGAAAGTGACTGTGATAGTTGCTCAACTCACCCCAGCTGCAAACACGACAGTAGAAGACGCGATGGTTACGTTCAATTCTATGATACCCGATATTGTCGCATCTAAAGTTAGCACTGGGCAAAAAGTATCCACGGTTAACATGATGGACTATGTTACTGTGAATGACCTAGCAGATGGACTTCACCCCACAGATCATGGATATCAGCAGATGGCCAAAGCGTGGTTCGCGGGCATTCAAGAAGTGCAGAAGAAAGGATGGATAGATCCTCCGATTTCTACCAACATTACCACTGTGACCAACTCTACTGTTGTTTCTACCAATGCTATCAATGCTACTATTGCCGTCATCCAGCCCGTTCGGACTACACTTCCAACTAGTACGAGTTCTACTACAACTTCTAGTAGCAGCAGTGCCTCTTCTAAATCAGCTTCTGACCGACAGTTCCTCATTCCTCCGATGGGCACCATATCTCTTTCCGCTTTGTTTGGTTACTTTTTGTACGCCTGAACAGATTGTATGACTACTTTGAGGATCAAGGAAATTACCCTGCACAGGTTAGATTGCAAAGGGCAATAACTAGTGACAGTTTGGGAGTCAAGATAATCTCAAGCAAATATGAACACTACACACAACGACGCTTCAAATCCTGCTCGAATTCCCACAAAGGAGCTGCGAGGCCCAGCTGCGAAGCTCTCATTCCATCTCGCTAAATTCATTCAACACAGAGTTTGATGAATATCATATACGCAGCAAACCTGTTATGTTAAATTCCATCCGAGATATTTCTCCACAAGATCTTCTCTGTACCTAATTACAAAGTACCTAATTTATTGATAATTTGAAATCATTTCTTTCCTATTATAAACATGTTTCCTTGTTTAACTCGTGGAGTTACTCGTATATTGAATCATGATTCGATAAGTTTAAGTATCCCGAGTATTATCCCGAGTATTCTAAGCATAGCTATCATTTCCATTAACGAAAAAGGATGCCTACCCACCCCAAGCATAATAAAAACTTACCCAGACTCACACTCAAGGCTACGACACTTGCCCTTTTCAATATCCCCTAAAGTCAAAACTTGTATACTAATACTCTGTAGGCGTCTCGAGTGCGAAAAGCTGATGAAGCTCAAGCTCAAGCTCAAGCTAAAGCTATCCAGCATCTGGTCAATAATAGTCCATGAATAAAATAAAAGGGTTGAGTTTTTATTTCTAGATTATATTATAAGATTTGTATATTAAGATTATATTATCTAAATATAAAATATTAAATAAATAAATCAAGCTTTGAAGATAAAATTTATTGAAATGATTTGGATGTGTTTAGATACCTATCGGAGAGTTCTTTCATTTCGACTGGTTCACACACTACTATGTTTCTGGTATCTTTTGAAATCGTATAATTAATTAAATAATGAATCGTCATTTGAGACACATGATTTAGATTAACATATACCCGCACTAACTGTATCGGGGTATTTATCCTTGCTAATTGTGCTCGGAATCCGATGTATATATAATATCCATCGAGATATAACCGCTAGGGCTATTTTCACGCAATCTTTCATTCAATCCCCTTTGTTGCATGCGCCTGGAACTTTCTTTATTGAGGCTCCTCAAATCCCTCATCTTCGTTCCCTAATGCATCCTCATGATCCATATACTATGCTGTCGTGAGTACAGCCATTCACATAGCATTCTCAATGTCTCTCCGCCAATCCCAATTCGATTTCAAGTCCCCCTTCATCCAATTTTTTCATCATATCTTCATCAAAAACATGAGTTAACGTCAATTCTCCAGCCCAGTCAGGTAATTTCCTATACATGAGGCCCACCCTCCCCTCAAAAGCACTCTTAAGATCAAGATAGAGTTCACCAGAAAAAGGTCTCTTTTCAACCTCGGGTGTCAGCGTTCCCCTAATCACTTGATCCAAACCCTCACTCAGATGCCCATCAATAGGATCTATCTTCCGAAATTCTTCGCGGCTCTGCTGTAAACTGAGTTTATGAATATTGTCTAGAACGACACCGGTACGAGCTAATTCATATACAACAGCAGCCACCCACCAAACCTCGGTCTTCAATTTAACAGGCTGAGGCCCCCAGCCCTCATCTTGGGACGTAGGCGGATCATATTCTGGATCAGGGATATGGCCACCTAGAGGCTCAGTAAATGAGGTTCCAAAGTCTCCAATCTTTACATGTGGGTATCCACCTTCTTTATCTGATCCCCATTGCAAGAATACATTCTCGGATCGAAGATCGTCGTGAAAAATAGCTTCGCGGCCTAAATTTTCTAGCTTTGTCTTGTAATCCGGATGCTCGTTGTGAAGAAATGCTATACCGCTAATCATCTCATAAAAAACTTGCCAGATGAACAGCTCCGGTGGTTTAATTCCTCGAGTCCGAAAACTTTTCGATAGGATACTGAGGTTCCCTGCATCGCAATATTCGAAATAGAGCCCCATGGCAAATTCTTCATCGCCATATCCAGGTTTGTATTGAACGAATGCTTCGAGATTGCAGATGTGAGGATGGCCATTTCTGATATATCGGAGAAAGATTCTGGTTTCCTGATTTCTCTTAGCACGAAGACTTAATCTCTCTACTGAATGAGAGGAGCTTTTAGTGGCGTCGCTGCTAGCTGTCAGAGGCGGCTCAAGAGCGCCTTCAGGAAGAGTGTCTGAACGGTCGAACTTTGTGAGATTTAACAAGAGCTTCAAGGCATAATGTTTGTTTGCTTCTGTATTCACGGCCAATAAAACGTCACCCCATGCACCAGAACCAAGGTAACCCTTGAACTTGTGATTTTCGAACGTTAATCTGGGATCGTCTCTCCATTTGTTGCGACGAATAATTATTTCCTTTTGGCGAATGGCTTTTATAAAGCGAATAGCAGATACCTCTGCTGCCCAAGCCTTCTTTTCCATAGTTTCGACATTGTGCTTCTCTGTTGATTTCATTTAGCGTACCCCACGCAAGCACAGGAAAATTATTGTTTGAAGGATTTGTGTGATCCGAGGTATCAGGGAGAATCGGGGTTTGTTTATGACACCGTAATGAAATTTCATTGTCTGAAGATTGTGGCTTGATGGGGAGGAGGGCGGCAGTGATGCGATGAAAGACAACAAGGTCGATACCCTTTAATACAATATGGACACCCTACCCGCAGGCCGCTCATATATAGGTATTAGAACTTTTTGCAAGAGTGCAACAATCGCGCTGCAGTCAAGGCGGCGACAGAGGATGGTTTGAATGACAGTGGAGAGCACGAATAAAATAAGAAGCTAGTATCTGGACTTAGCAAAGATCTTATCAAGATAACTATCATTAATGACTATTGAGACTTGCTGCGCAAACTACATCCGCATCCATCTTCTGTCCCGTGTACCGGAAACTTGCTAATTTATACTGTAATCATTAAAGACATTTTATAGAGAGGGCTGAAGGCTTTCAATATTGTATCTCCCTTCAATATTCGAGAAAAGAAGGACAGTATGTTAGACAAAACAAGCACCTTTGAATGACCTATATATTTATGGCCGACCTGCGGTTATATTTGTTGCCTATTGAGCTGCCGATTTGAAAATCTTTGCTCAGATTATTTGATCGTTTTGTTTTGTGTTCCTTCATTTACCCATTTCTGCAACCAGCGCCATGCTATGAGTGTTACCAGTAAGGAGCACAATAGCACTGCTATATTGTATGGAATTCTAGGATTGACTTCATCTAGTCAGTTTTTATCCCCGATTGGTGGGATTCTACTGTTGAGATAAAATTCCAGGTCCTCGATCTCTAAAACATCGGCAGAATGCTCGAGACCCCTATATTATTGTCAACGTGGAACATCAACCACAAAACTCGTTAGGTAGACTTACGGGTACATGTTTAATTGGACTTCAAAGCCTTCCTCGCGGAGAACCTCTGCAGTCTTAACACCCCATTCTGGTCTGACAAGAGGATCGCTGTCTCCATGACCCATCCAAATCTTGGTATCCTTGTTGACACCTCCTTCTGCCCCCAAGAATTCTTTGAGTTTGTTGTGTAATAGCAAATAGGAGCTCAAACCAAAGATCCCCCCAAGTTTTGAAGGGCATGTAATTCCGGAAAATATCGCCATGGCGCCTCCTTGGGAGAAACCACCGAGGACAATGCGATTGGAGGGGATCTCGCTATCTTCTATTTCGGATTTGATGAGTGAGTGGAAGTACGCTTGGGATCGTTGGATTCCGGTTTCATCTTGCTCGGCTTGGAGGTCACTGAAGGTTGTCTTCAGTACTTGAGGTTAGCGATAGTTTTTATGTGTACCTAACAGAGTAGATATTATATAGATGAGTGGACGAACGATACTGTTGCGCGCACTTACAATATCATACCACCCTGGCATGGACATACCAAAGTTCTTAAAGATTCATTAGGATCAGTATTTTATTTGAAGATTATTTTTGGTTATCATAAGATCTTACAACTGTGATGGGGATGGCTGGCGCATTTGGAAAAATGAATTTAACTTCTTGAAACGTTTGACGACGACGCCAATTCTCTGCGAGTGAAACCCATCCAGCACCACTGTCACCAAGGCCATGAGACATAATGACAGTTGCAGTATGCCTGGTGACTGCCGGGATAGTAAATGCTGATGGAGGTGGCATTTTATGGACTGCGGTGGTGACAGGTATTTTGTTGAAGGTATTTGATAGATTGGAGGGTTGCAGATAGATGTTAGATCTTTTGATATCTGCCGACGTTCTAAAAGGAAAGGTGGACGTGGACGTCGGTTGAGATTGTTTGTGTTTCCCTTTCCCTTGTGCAAATAGAAGATAAAGGGAAGTTCAAACAGAAGCTCTCTTCTCCCCCCCGCCTTATCGCGCTAAAATGAATCCCTGCATCTTTCTTATCAAGGATGATGGAATATTATCTTTCAAGTACTCGGTGCTATCTTGTTTTATTATTTGTTTTGTCATCACCCCATAACTTCTGCACCCATCATATCATATCATATTGTGATGTTGATAATGTTTTGATCTCTCGAATGTGTTCTACCGTATCGTCTCAAAGTTTTGTACACCTCTTAAACGTTTGAAAGAGCCTGAGTCTCCAACCAATCAATTCAACCCATAACCATGGCTCCAACGACACCTCGAAACCAATCCCCCTCACAACGTCCGCTCCCTGGATCTCCAACTTATTCATATGCTTCTACGCTTCCTCTTGCGTCCACATTTTCCCTTGCGCTTCCTCCTCCGCCAGCCCCCCATCCTCCACACGCCGTCCTCACGAAAGCCGATCTTGAACTCTCCCAAATCGCCTATTCGGAACTCATTAGCACCGCCAAAAGTTACCGATTAGCACTCGCAGAGCTAAGCTCATCTGCATCCGCTTTTGGCAGCGCCTTAGAAGCATGTGCACGATTAAAAGAAGCACGATCCGAAGGCTTGGCTCCCCCTGGTGGTAGTCTCAGCAATAGTTTTACGGCGAAAGGAAATTGTACTGGAGATAATTTGATGTCTGCTAGTGGAGTACACCAGTTGATAGCGAATCATCAGCAAATACTTTCAGAATGTGTGTACAGATCATTTGAGGTGCCTTTACTGCATGAATTAGACAATTGGGGTCGGCATATAGAGGAAGAGGAGGTCTCATATCGGAAGGAAGTCAAGATTAAGAGCAAAGAGATTCAGAAGATGGAGAAGGAGGGAATGAGACTACACAAGCAGAGAAAAAGAGATGTGCGAGGATTCAGGGGGCATCTGGTGGAGTTAACTACAAGACTTGACGGCCTTACAACACTCCACGGTGAACATTCAAGAGCCTTGTTGAGAGACTGTCAAGATGTCAGCACCAAGGTTGTCGAAGCTAGTTCCTCTCTCGTTCGCGCAGAAGTGGAAATTTTCGAAGCCCTCGCAAGAAAAGGTTGGACGGGAGGTGGCCTCGAGGATTTACTTGAACATGGACAAGATCTCTTCTCCTCGGAACCTCCCATTGCGAACACAGATTCCAGTGGCAGCCCATCCAAGATTTTCAGCATTCTTCCACAAAAATCTATCCTTGTGGATGCCACACATCCCGCTCCCGATACACCCCACAAAAAGATACATCACAAACGAAGCGACAGTCTTCTTGTTGACAACAACCATTATCATTCTCTAGCTGCAGTCGCAGAACGTGATGTAGATGGCGGATCAGTATTTTCTGAGCGAGATACGAGGATTCCGAATCGTTCCAGAGCTGTAAGGCCCTTCAGCCCCGAGCTAGTCGGAAGAAGTCTTGATCCACTGGAATTGCCTCCACCAAGCCACATTCCCAGCCTGAATCCATCTCCTAGTGAAGAGTACGCCGAGAGATCAAGATTTGAGGCCTTGGGCTCCGTCACACCTGAGATATTCAAGGACCAAACTATCTTAGATTCACAGGTACCCTCAACGATTTCTTCACCGGAAATATTCGCAAAAACGCAGACGGAAAGGGACACAGAAACAGAGGAAGTGCCGGCAACAAGCACCGAAACGGAGATAGACCAAGAGACCAGCAGTCTACATTCGGAGGGAACCATCCGCGGAGACGAGCAGCCAATCCCACCTCTCCACGAGTTTGAACAGGACGAAGAGAGAAGCGAGCAAGGATGGGTTGATAGATTTTATGTTTAAATGATTAGCACGTAGATTATGAACTCGAGCGTGCTAATACCCCCTCTAGATTTTTTTGGTTTTGTTTTGTTTTCATATCTTTCCAGCATGCGTATATAGGTGTTTGGGGTATTTACTTTGGGTTCTGGGTTCTGGGTTTCGGCTTCTGGGATGGAGTTGTATAAAATTATGTGATGTATGGGACGATTTGGAGGTGTGCTAACACGCTCAGCGAGACTAAGTAGAGGACAGTAGAGTAGAAAGAGTTTCATGTTTGATGATAGATATAATGACCAAATAAATTTTCATGCTATATTCGTTCGCTAGGAGGTCTTGCGCCAGAACTCCTTTCGTTCAATCACTCGTGCATCCACACCTAACTGGTTGGCCATTAATTACATTTCTTTGCCATCTACGCTCTTCGTCTGTAGTTTCTCGTTTTTGCGCAATCTCGGGTATACTCTCATAGCTTTTCCAATCAATCAAGCTCCTATGTGTCGTGGTCCAAAATGACACTGCCTCTTACGATTTATCTTTCCCCTTTCTACAAATAAAAGCCTTTAATCATCCTTTTCTCCTCCCACAACTCCAAAAATCCCTAGGTATGTGTCGAACCAGTAGATCATCCTCCAGTAAAGACTCGCTTTCGCCCAATCAAACTCGCCCGTCTCTGTCCTTGGCACCGTGTCCCCTATGATATCCGCACTAAACCAATTTAATAATGGAATGTTGGACAAAACTTGTTGCGTATACGATTTTTGAGGGAGTAGGGCTTGATCGGCAGGAAGGAGCTGTAGGCGTTTGGCGGTAGGGATCTTGCGACAGTAAAGGGAGGGCGCCTCGGGGGCGGCAGGACCTGCAGAAGAGGGTCGTTGTTGAAAGGCGAGCATACCACCCGTGACTGTAGATGTTGTCAAAGTAGTGGTATCGATAGTATGGCTGGTAGCCTGAGAGCCTTCTGGAGACTGGCCGCGGTCCTCGAAGTGTACGCTTCGACCGACTTGCGACATTTCGGGAGTAGTCCAGGAGCGGGGGAGACCCGATTGTTGAAGCGGACGTTCGGCGCCAGGAAGTAAAGGTCCGGGATCGAAACGGTGTTTGTTAGCATTAGAACGAGACGATCGCGTCGATGGTACAGTAGAAATTCCTGGTTCATCTTGTGCCGGTGGTGCGCCACGATACAGTTCTGCGGTGACATAGTGACCAAGCACTGGCTGCGGAGAAGCTTCCATGGCTAATTCTGCTGCCTCCGCCGATTCGAACGTAATCTTAATCCAGTGTTTCCCACCTGCATACTTCAAAGCCTTCGCCTTTTCTTCTTTGGTCAGTGGACGTCTTCGCAGAACGACAGGATCTCGAAGGTCTGTTTTGTATCGACGTTGATCCAGAGGGGCATCGCGAGGATAATCTTCGCAAATGTGACCGGCGATTCTTTCATATTCAGCAATAGCGGCCCATTGATGTTCTGGCGTGAAACCTCGTAGTATAACCTCAGTAGGCTCCTTGTGTACAAATCTCGAAGATGAGCCGCCATTCCCCTCAATTGCTGCCAGGGCATTGTTATCTCGCAGATTGCTTTGCGATAATGAAGGTTGTATCGAGGATTTGCGCTGTCCTGATTCTGTTGTAGCCGCAGCTCTTCTTGCGAAAGTGGCAGCGAAAATTGCATCCGCAGCTGCCAAGGTCGGGTCTTCCTTTTTCAAAGCTGGCGTGCCCGTTCTTGATCGAGATCGTCTCGTCGATTTACCAAAGGATCCTGTCTCCGGGACTGTTCTTCGAATTCTTGCCACGCCTGGATTCCCATCATTTCTATTTGAATCAGATTGGTAACCCTCCATTGCGTGGAGTTGAAAAGCTTACCCGGGGAATAACATAGCATAAGGTCTTCTGACACCATCGTCGCCTACATAACACTCGTCTTCTGGAACATTATGTAATATTAAAGGCGGCATTGTGAAATTCTAAAGTAAGGGAGAAGAATGTAAATGTGCCAAATTGAGGTGGTAGTTTCTGGAATTCGTGAGGTTTTTTGCAATTGTGTTCTCGAAATCTTTAGAATTCTAGGATCTACAGTAATTATAAGTCTCACAGCGCGACAAATCAAAAAGTATTCGTTCGTTGCTATGGGAAGAACAGCAGAAGACAAAATTTAGCAATGGCAGGGATCAAGGATTCACCAAGGATTTCTACCGTACAGAGTATGTGCGCGGAGGGGAGAGCCGCATACGGTCAAGGCAATTGAAAGGTTAACGTCATTTCAATCCTTCAAAGCTTCAAGGTTCCAACGACGATGAATAAGAATTCTATTTGATATTACCCATAACCGTAACCACAACCACAACCCAACAACACAATGTTTCGATTTGTAAGTACAGCAGTTCCTCTTTCTCCTTTATTACGGAATACATTAAATGGAGACTGACATGGTCAACATACAGCACAAAACTCTCGATGTTATTACTCTCTTCCACAAGGCAAGCTCCCCAGCTTCCTCGAGTGTTTATACTCTTTTGAAGCGAGCATCTGCCAATGCTGCTGCATCCGCGACGCAAGATCAAGCTAGCGATCTCACTGCCGATATCACACCACAAAGAGACCAGTTTGAACTGGAAGTCACCGAATCTGCACCAACGCCAGATCAACTTAGGAGCATTCTCGAATTCATGGGCCCATCAAAGATTGGCAGCATAGTTACGGGTGCAAAGGATGAAGCGGATGCTGTAAGGAAGATCAAATCCAACGAAGAGAGTTTCCAAAGACCTCTGGTATGTTCCTTGCCATATATGAGATATTGTGGAATGAAGTCTCGACTAATGATTTATAGACTGTGGATTGGAGCAATGGAAGAGCAGTGGCTGGAGACAATGAATCTGAGATATTGAAGATGCTCAATGCTCTACCTAAAAACTAGTCTTTGCCCTGTTGCACTGTACACCATTTCAAAAGTTCCCAATACCAATTTGATTTGTCTAGTTTCATCGATTACTCAAAACCAAGTCGAATAATAATTGTGATATGCTGGAATGGATGGATGATTGATTAATAAACGAATAAGGCTGAGTATAGATTACCCATGATGATGCCATACAGAGTGAAAAGGGTTCGGAGGTAGGAAAATGAGATAACAAGCTCACAATCATTAACATGAAAAAGTATGTCCCCTTGGTGCTCATTCATTTTCCCAGTTGCATTTTCATCAAATACAGTTAAAAACAAAACGATTATTTCAGAGGATCCCTTGGGCTCCCTCTCAGACCCCAAAGTCGGTAAAGCAGAAGACGAAACGATAATTCTAAGAGATTCCATAATGTGTGAGTCAATTCGTTCTCTGCTTTCCTCCATCCAAGTTGAACGGATAGAATAAAAGGAGGGCTCGAAATAGGTGGATGCTGGCGTCGTCGATATCAATACAAAGGACTGTGAAAATAAATCAAAAACATCAATTCCCACTTTATTTCACTTCGCCTCGTTTTTCTTCACTTCACTTCACTCTGCAACAGACTTGTACTCATGGTGCCTACCCTACGTACCTACCTAATGTTTGTTAGGTTGGAAAGTGAATTGGTACGGCTCTAATTCTTGTTGAGCTCCCCTAGCCTCTCCCGTCCGCAGTAACTATCTTTTTTATCTGGCCTTCCTCTTTGCTCCTTCTCCTTCCTACCTTCTGTCTTCCTAACCTCCATTTATCTTCGACCTCCCACCTCCTACCTTCCCCTTCTCTTAATTTTTCCATCCAAAACCTTTTTTTTATTTTTCTTTCTTTTTAGAATCAAAATCTGCATTGTCACAATCAATTCTATCGATTGCATTCTATTGTAGCATCAAAAGGGTCATTTATTGTCGCTGTTGACCTTCCCTAGAGCTGCGTTGCTGTTGCTGGCAATAGCACAAAATACCTTCTCAAGGAGCCTCAGCAATTTAACAATAATTCTACATCTTTTCTACCCAGGCCAGTACCAATTCTTCAAAGGAAACCAACCAAGTCCTAACTTTGACTTTCGACCACAGATCGAAAACTCATTCACAACAATTCCGTGAAAATGAGTCGTCCACCCCCATTTTACCCGGTCATCCCGATAAACATGGCACAGCACAATTATCAACAACAAGTCGATCCGGGGAATCCTGTCGTGGCCGGGCAGACTTCCCAAGCACCCCAACCGACCGCGGATGATCATACCAGATGGCAGGTCCAAAACCATGCTAGTGCGCCTGCATGGATCTCTACTGAAGGTGGCCGCTTCCCAAAACGTGAACCTGTTGCAAATATGAGAGCCACCCGTATTGTGCATAGCAACATCAAGGCCGACATCAATGTCAAAGCTGCCAGGTTGAGAAAATTATACCCAGAACTGATTCGCTATGTCAAAAAGCCCACCGGTTGGGACGATCTCTACCATCTTTGGGACGCAGCCGACATACAAATGGAGAGTCCAGAATTTCTCTACTACGTTATGCATCAACTTGGTGAGGAAAACGAGCAGCTCGACCGCGAATGTGAGCTTGCGAAGCACCATGAGATCGATGAATACGTTCAAGCATGGGTTACAGATAAGAAGGATTCGATATTTAGCTGTGCCGCTGGTGGTATGTACGAGCTTTTCTGCGCGGATCCTTCCGAAAATGACGACTTTTCTCCAGAATTAAAGCCAACCCTTAACAAGACTTTGGAAGCCCATCGCTTGCGTTTGTTGCGGGACGTATCTGACAACGCCATTAATGCCACAGTTCATAACTCACTACAACCGAATAGCGTGCCTCAAATGTCCAGATCTGTTTCCGACAATGGAAATCGTCCTAGACAAGACCAAATCGTCCAACCAACAATTTCCATTGCGACCAAAAGCCGGCCCATTACCGCCCAGCCACAAGAAGTAAAATCAGAGTCGCAGCTTCTTCCTTTGACGCAAGCTAAATCCATGCCTAGCCTCCATGGTGGCAGGAATGTTAGCATGCCGTTAAATTTGCAGATTCAAAATCAAACGGCATCTACAAAGCAAGAAGGAAATATGGGTCTTACCCCAGTTATTCCGCATCAACCACAGACACACAATCAGGTTATAGAGGCTCAGCGTGGTATAGTCAATGGCCTCAATGCTTTGGCTGACCTCAATATTGGAGCTGGCCTCAATGCTTCATCTGGTCCTGGTGTTTCACCAGCTCGTCACAACAGTTATCGTAAGGACAATACGTTTCGCAACAGACCTAGACCTCGTGAGAATTCGATTGAAACTCCCCGAAATAGAAGAAATCAGTGGATGAGCCCCCATGGAACTCACCAGAACAAGTTTATTCATCAAACGCCGCACAAACGTCAACAAAGTACTTCCGGTAGTATGAGAGGAAGCCCCTCGCGGCTTCTTCAGGCCGAGCCTATTTACATCCGCAATCTCGAGCATTATTCTGGCCTCGTTGGTGATAATCCGAACCAGCTCACGAGCAATGGCGATTTCGTCGGTTCTCGTACGGAGCTTCTTAGCGATGTCCAAAAGACTTTTCATCATTCCAAAATCAATCAACATCCCGATTTAGGTGAAATGGAAGGAGACCCCAAGCTCCTGCAAACAGATACTTTCTGTGTGTATACTTACGATACTTCTGCACCAAGAAACTCTTTCGGCCGAACTCTGTACTTGAAAGGTCCGGATTTGAAAATGTTTCACACTAATCATTTGAAGGACCTGATGTCCACAGTTGGAAATGTCGTGTCAATCAAATACTTGTTCAAGCCTCATGACAATGGCCCGGTCTTTGTAACGTGAGTTTGTACGATATTTTCATTAATGCAAAAAAGCTAATGTGGTGGTAGATTTGATGCCGATGTTTTGGCCATGGCGATTGAAAAGTTCAATGGCTACAGGTTGCCCAACGGACGTTTACTTACAGCAGGGTACCCACACGAAAACTCGCGGGATCGTTCGGGCAGTAACTCCAGTTACAACAGTTATCATGGAGACAATCACACTCGCTACATGTCAGCTGCCGGGTCAGACAGTAGAGCCTATCCGAGGAGAAATTCAATATCACAACATCGTCCATCGAGATCTCAAAGCGGTCAAATCCCGTTTCGGTATTTTAGTGGCAATCATATAATTTCAGGTAATGTTGGCGAGCCTTTCCCACATTTAAATTCTCCTACTCGACCATACCCCGCGCCATATGCACCGGTTGCCCAGCAACAGTCACCAGGACATGGACTAGGTGCAGTAATATCGGAAGTTGTGCAGCATGAACGAGGAATTGCACATTTTCAACAACAAATGCCTCTCGCCATCATGAACAGTAGAACAAATGTTGCTGGTATTTCTCATTATCGAACATATGGTGGAGCTCAGGCAGAATCACTTCGTGTTAACACGAATTTTGGAGGGGGTCCCGCCCTGCCAAATCTATCCAATCTCCCTGGCAATAGAAAGGAGAATTCTCCAATCAAGCAAGCGTAAGGCACTAGAGAACTTTATATCGATTAATTCACAAGTTGCTAACAATCAGTAAGATTTGGTGGAAATGCACAATTTACACCTATCGGGAAACACAAGAAAGCATCAACATTCACAGAAATTACGTGCGTTGTAAAGCTGGGTTGAGAGCCACGAATTGTTCCATACTAACATATCGATAGATCAACCACTACGACCCCAGTTGTAACCCCTGCTGCTACCCCAGCGAAATCATTATCTCAGGCTCAACCGAACAATCCAACAGTAGAAGTAGTCTCATTAGAGGCCTGCACCGGTGTAGTGGCAACAACTTCAAAAACAAGTCAAATACTCGCCAATGAAACCACAGCAAAACCAGAGGATCTGAGTACGGAGATCATCAAAGAGCTAGCCGCTGCGGTTCCAGCATCTCCAGGCCATGTTAAAAAATCCTCATCAAATTTATCGAGCGAACAAGTAGCCGTAGAAGCCGCGGAACAGTTGTCTCAAGCAAAGACAAAGAATTCAAAGAAGAACAAGAAGCAATTTAAATCCAACAGCAAGGTCGATATCGACAAGGAAAACAACATTGTTTGCTCGACTCGTGCTATTCCTTCACCAGCTGAGTCAGAAAGCACAAATCCATCACTCGTTGGCGGAGACATATTATTCAGTGAAGACTCGAACAGAAAACCAAGTGTTTCTTCGATAGATTCAACATTTAACAATCCTTTAACGAAAGTCATTTCTAAATCACAGATCATTAGTGACAAAGCCGAAAATTCAGATGAGAAGGAAAGAACTTCCGCAAAGGCCCTAGACAATGAATTGATATTGGCCGCCAGTG
This sequence comes from Sclerotinia subarctica, assembly GCA_025389085.1. Taxonomy (NCBI): domain Eukaryota; kingdom Fungi; phylum Ascomycota; class Leotiomycetes; order Helotiales; family Sclerotiniaceae; genus Sclerotinia; species Sclerotinia subarctica. The sequence continues at coordinate 1,745,264 of QRFI01000007.1, forward strand.
TCGTTCTAACCCAACCTAACGTAACTACTGCCAATTCCAGCCACCCGAGATTGAAGACTGGTGGTTCTACGAATGATTCTCTCAATAAGAGTCGTTCAGCATCCGCCAAGGATCTCAGGAGACGGTCCCATTCGAGCAATTCAGATAACTATGATTCTCCAACAACTGTTACACTATCTATTATCAAGACCGAGCTGAAGACAGCCAAATTCCACGGGAAAACCCCCCGAGATGGCGGCGCCAAACCTTCCGAGCAGCAGGAACAATCAAAGGCGGATTCGAGCAACAAGAAGAAGCGTGATTTGCCCGAGGCTAGCCAGGAGATAAAAAAGTCTTCAGTTTTAGTTGTCTCCAACGACTCATCCGAATGGCCATCCCTAGCCCCTTCAAAGTCACCACCTTCGAGCATCGCTAATGGAAAGCCTCCTAAATCGATCGCTCTACCAGCCTCGACTATTCTCAAAACTAAAGAAGTGATAAAGCCAGCATTGCCACTTAAGCCACTTAAGCCGCTGCATCGACCATCGTAAGAATCTCGAGTCTGATTTCCATACGCCATGCGAGCTGATGCCGTGTAGGGATGATAAACTAGGGAGCATTGTTTGGCCGTTCGTAAGGAGATGCAAACGAAAGGTTCTATCAGAAAGTACTGGTGGATGATCAACGCAGCATCTTCTTTGATCGGCATATCATTTGAACATTTGTATTTACCGGTATTCGCTATTGATATATATCAATAGAAGAAGTTGGGGTGGAGGGTATCAGGGAGATATCCATAATATGATCGTTCCATATCAAGAACAGAGATACACGACAAGTCAGTAACTACTGCCATCGTGCAAATGTGCTTTTTAATATGCTTGCTGAGTCCCTTTGCTTTGAAGTCTCCCCTTTATTTGTATTCTTGCTGTTGTGCTTTCATCTTTGAAAAATAACCTAAATGCCCAGTTCAGAATGCTATTGTAAATTTTTTGTTTCTCATTTATTATCCTCGATTACTAGAGATAGAATCCAAAGGCTCGGATCTTTTGAGGATCTCTCATCCAACACAAACTTAAGGTTGTCTCCTCGACCATTAGCACACTAAGGCAATGAAGTCCTAGAAATTCGACACAGGAAGTTGTCATGAAAAGTAAACGACCATAGGCTCGCTCACATGCGAGAGCGAAGTTTTGCGCGCAACATAATTTAGAATTTAAATTTCACTCTCTTTTACATCAAGTAAAGAATGAAAAGGAACTACCTTTATCCACGCAGTCCCTTCTTCGCGGAATGATTACCCCTGCATTTTATGATTCGAAGAATATTAAAGAATATATATGAAGCATGGTATGGGTGTCTTCAGTAACCATACACTTACAGAACTTGTGCAAAGATAATGGCTGTTGCCTCATTTTACACCAAAATCCAATTATTTTAATAACTTTTATTATTATTAATATATATTAAAAATGTATTAAAATTTTAATGATTTGATATTTCGAAGTTCGAGATTTATAAATAATTGATATAATAATTTTCTAGATTTTCTTTCTTGATTTAATCAAGATTGGAAACAATTAATTGTTTTTTGTTCAATTTTTATAGGGAATTTAATAAAAAAATTACAAGTTTTATTTTGAAGGTATATAATTTTATAAGAGAATTTATAAAATATTTAATATTTTAATAAATATAATAATTTTATAAATCCCTTTAATATTATACAAAACAAAATCAGTAATATTTATCATCTCGATTCAAAAATATTAAATGAAATAAATGTATTTTGGGCATTTTTGGTGTAAAAGTGGACCTTGGGGTAATATAAGTTGACTAATACTGTACATTGTATGGCTGTAATTTTTACGTTTAGGTGGTCTGTTTGCGTTCTTTCCTTTAACACTGATGCAAAGGACAATCGTGGATGGACTGTATCTTCGCTAATATTCTACAGGACTCTACTTAATACTGCATTCTCCATGATTCTATGGATTCACTTACTATTGGACTTTCTACTTGGGGCTAGATTTTTAATGATTAGTGGATACCTAGTATTTCTATTGCAGTTAGATGTAAGTTACTATACTGATGGCATATGAGTGGGTATAGTTCCATAAACTGTATACACAACCTCCTTATTTACTACGGAATATTCCTTTATTCACCTTCGAGATCTATCTTACGGCTACTAGTTTCACCCTTCACCCAAACCCAAATATCATTTAAGTGTTATCCATATCACACAGCTTACTCTCTAAAATATCAACACCTCACACATCGAAGTTTTTTCCATATTACAAATCAATTTTAGCTACCATCGATCACCATGGCAGTTGACAATACAGATAAAGATTCACTACGATCTTTCCTCGGCCGCGGGTTACCTGAGTATTCTAAGCTAGCAATGCATAAGATTCTGGAATTTGTAGGGGAAAAAAGATACGCCACGTACAACAAAGGCCAGCTGATGCGTCGGCTACATGAAGCTCAGAGTGCTGGCCGTATATCCACTGCACAGCGAACAGCCATTAGAACTTGGTTAGCAGGAGGGTCGAGTGATAATATCAGGGACCATTACACCCCACAAAAAGGACAATCCGCACATCTACAAGCATCCCGGGTTACCAAAAAAATAAAGAGAATTCTAAAAGAACGCAAGCTAGCTAGAAACTCCGCAATTAAACGTGAAGAGTCCTTACCGCCACCACCGGAGCTCAGAGAATGCTCTATATGTGCAGAAGAAGTCAACTTGGCTGACTTCCCACTTCAAATTTCAGCTGGATGCTTGCATGATCCGACTTGCTGCCGTACATGCCTTTCCAGATCTATTGGCGTACAGATTGAAAGCAAACCATGGGATCAGATTACTTGTCTTGAATGTTCCACCCTTTTATCTTTTGATAACGTGAAGTCCTTCGCCTCAGAGGCTGACTTTCTCACGTATGTTTATATCTCATCCCGCTATTCTTTTTATTGTTGTTAATGTCTGAAATAGATACGACCGAAACGTGCTCTTATAATGCATTCGTAGTGATACCAATTTTACGAATTGCCTTGGTCCAGAGTGCGGTGGCGGCCAAATTCACGAAGACGGCGATGACCAGCCCATCATGACTTTTGGGGCTTGTGGTTTCAAAACATGCTTCACTCATAAGATGCCTTGGCACACCGGTCTCACATGTGGTCAATACAATACCGAGGAAATGGAGAGGCTGCAACAAGAAGAAGCAAGTCTGCAACTCATGGAAAAGGCTACGAAGAAGTGCCCAAAATGCCAAATTCGCATCGAAAAGAACCAAGGCTGTGATCATATGACTTGTGAGATATTTAGCCCTTTTAACTTTCAATATTTGGCATTGCTAATGATGACTAGGTCGATCTTGCAAGCATGAATTCTGCTGGATTCGCTTTGTGGATTACAAGTTAATTCGCTCAAGGGACAATTCTGCACATAGACCAACTTGTAAATACTATGTGAGAATTCTTATACGACATCCAACTATTATCCTAACCGGTAACGACCTCGAGCAAGAGTAAGCGAGTATATCGCAAGGGCTCGATCCCACGCTTCAGGATGAGTGGAGCTGGAGTACTAGACAACCCGCTATTTTTTTGAAGAACATTGTTTCCGTTGATTTATCGAAGACTTCACTCGCATTGCCAATCTCATTGCGCAACAACCACACTACCAACTTCCTCGAAATAAACAACAAGGGATGTCATAAACAGAATGAATGGCCCGATATTCCTAAACGGGTAATATCTACAATACTGCATAGGCAGGACTTGGTTACTAGCTAAGCTCTGGTTACTTATATTTCACTGGGAGGCTCTAGACTAGCGTGGTAGCTAAGATAGTGCATGATAATCGGGATATGGAAAGCACAGGATATATGGTTGGGTAAATAGGAAAATAGGTTTTATGGTGCGCTGAGGGGTTGTTGGAGCATAGGGCATAACTTAAATTCGTGATCTGAGCTTCCCCAAATTTGAAAATGTTTTATAGTTAATCATTTCTTTTCTTTTCTTGTAGTTCAGTTCACATGTATTGCTATTATATTAAGACTTATATACTCGGATTCCAGGCTTCTGTATTATAAACAAGTAAGACGACCTTGATGTTCGTACCAGCTTCGGAGTTGGAATTTATTAGTGTTTAGTGGGTAAGTGACTACCTAGGTAGAAGTTCGTGGCGCATATTCACTAATATATCTAATGTGTGTTTGAGGAGAGCGAATTGGCGGTACGTTAGTTTTATCCGCCTCGCCGTCGGATTTAGCTATGCTTTATAAGAAGATTGTCAGGATTGAGAGCAAGAATGGCAAGTTGTATATTCATGAAGGGAAGCACCCGGATATGACGAGTGGTCTGGATATACTTGATGATTTTCCTGACAAATAAGTTCAGGATAAAGAGCATAAGCAGGCTATTTTGACTTTCTTGGTTACTTTTGATGATATTGCTTGGATGAAGGATGAAACTGAGCTCTTGATTAAGGGCGAGAAAACTTCTATTTTAGTGGATAAAAAGACAAGAAAACTAATTGATATTGGAAAATAGGAACCCCAAAAAGATAGAGGAGATTGTATTTACAGCCAAGAATACCAGAAGAGAAGTCCATTGCGTCGGTCCAACGAAAGAGCACGATGATTTCGAATATCCAAATACTGTCTTCAAGGTCACGCTTCAAAGTAATGGAGACGTATACATTCTCGAAATCTCTGGCTCTCATTAAGGATACTACACACCCGTGACACCTTGGTCCCAATACATAGATAACCAAATTTCCAAAATCAGGAATTGCTATCCCTTTGGCACATCACAGTCCCAAACATCATGGATCAATGTGGTACCAAACCTCACGGCTTTCACTATCCAGATGAATCGAGACTGTTTTCGCGACTTGAAAATGAGAATAGAGGAGTGGAAATCGTATTTCATGGGAATAGCGATATTCTTGAGATCGCCGCTGGAAGAATTTCAAAAACAACGGAGAAAGTTGTACTATGTGATTGAGGATGTTGTGATCGGGTCTCGGGAATATGCTAATAAGGAAGCGAGAAAACTCATGCTTACTCCACGGTGGTTTTACTCCGGGAGAGTTCGAGGGCGCTGTGAAGGATATGGCGAGGTTCTCGCCGTGCACGTTATAGGGGGAAAAGGCTCAGTTCGCGAGGATGGATGGGATGGGTCTTTGCATCGATCTAATTGCGACAAAATTCTAATCGTAAGTTCACGGAACGTTTGTTATTTTCTCGGATCATTTTCGGTGGAGAGGATGATAGTTTTATCGATGAAATTCACATGGCTTGGTACGTATACTTAACTGCGTCTACTTACTAAACAATCGATTACGAAGCCCTGAACACCCATACATAATAGTGTGGTTTTCGTGAATATGGCTCCACTAATCTTAAGTAAGCAAGCCTTGAAATTATGCGGTTGATTAACCTATATACTTTTAGCTATCCCAATCTCTGTCCTGGCATATGATCAACTAGTAGTTAGTGATGGGCAATAACTGATAAAGACTGTTGTCTATTCGAACAATCAAAGCCTCATGGAGGCACTTAGTATAGTTACAATGGTACTATCATTCCTTGAGTAGTAGAATGCTTTAAAACGCGAGCAGTTATACGAAAGTATCGAACTACTAGGTACTTGGATAGATTAGTATATAAGACTATATAAACTTAAATAGTCCCGTCCACATTTTAAGCTATACAAAATGTGTAAGGCTACTTCAGCAAAGCATCTATTATTGGAAAGAGTGTTGAAAGTGGAAGTTGGGATACCGGTATTAAGAAGACAAGGAGATTTCGGCTATTTTTTGAGTAATTCTATCCGAAAATTAACTTGCAGGAAGCAGTGCGGATTTACCCCTTTTGTGTACTCTGTTTTTGGAGACAAGTCTTTGGTCGGAAACAGCAAACTTTCGCTTGGGGTGATTGTAACCTACATCACGTGTGTGCGGTCAACTCGGGGGCCGCTGTGGATCTCATCCCACTTTAGAATATGATGTTTTCCCGGCTAGCTTCTTGATCAACATTCATATCATCCGTTACTTGTAATACATGCGCGTATCATTGCTCTTCGTACCATAGCTTGCTTATTCGTCATCATGGTATGTGGAAAATGAGTATTTCCCGATTTTCTGCTAATCGAGTATGAACTCAGGTCAAATCACTTTCAGATGAAGAAATTGCTATTTTCAAGGAAGCATTCGATTCATACGTACGTGTCTATACCAGAAATGAGTTACCGGTTTTGCGAATTAAATGCTAATATTATCAACAGGACACGGATAAAGGCGGTAAGTTGTTTGAAGCGACGTATTGTGGTTTTTGAACTAATCACTATCTTAGGTAACATTACTGTAGAGGAATTTGGCCATGTGATGAGAGAGTCCGGAAAAGATCTAAGTGAGGAGGAACTTGCACAGATCATAAAAGAAGTTGACATCGATGGCGATGGTACCATAAATTTCGACGGTGCTTATGACTCCATGACGTTTTTAAATTACGGGGTGACATTTACTAAACGCCTCTAGAGTTCATTGCAATGATGACCGGCCGAACGAGACAAAAGAAGGAAGATCTTAAGCTCAGGGAAGATGACTTGCGGGCAGAGTCTGCGCCAATTCCTGTAGCAAGTGAAGAAGATGTCAACTTTGGAGAAAGTTTTGAAGAAGATCCAGAAGAAGAGTGGAAATCCGCATGGAAAGAATTTGATCCTTCCCTCAATGGTTCCATTACTGCGGCGCAATTGAGACAGCTCTTTGGAAATATGGGAGAGTCTATAACTGATTCGGAGATAGATAACGATATAATGAAGTCGGTTGACGCGGAGGACAAGATTAGTTGTAAGCATTTCCACAGTTCTACGCGATGATGTGCTTCTAGTGAGAGGGAGACTTACTGACCTTGCTTTAGATAGGGAGTTTGTGGAGTTTATGAACGAAAGATCCTCGGCGGAGATGGATATTTTTAACAGTTATTAGGAAGGCGGGACAATGATACTTTTTGATGCATACCCTTCCTGTGTGAGAACACAGACAGGCTGATGGATGATTGGATCTCCAGACTTTAATGTCTTTCTTGTGGGAAAAAAGCAGTGATCTATATGTCGGATGCTCTGCTGCATGTGCCTTTTGAACTCATTTGCAACCAAGTACAAACTTTCTTTTGAGGTAGCCATTATTCATGCCGTGGGATTTGCTCTAAATGGCTAGCAATTTGATATTAGTACGAAGGATAGGCTTGGCAAGGAAAGAATTTTGACTTCCGAGTTGGTACTCATGCTTTTGCGAAGTAGGCTACTGTAATCACATTGGCTCGTTTTATCATCAAGGGAGGTAGTTATCCTGTCCTGGAGTTTTCTCAAAGGGCTTCCTGACATCGGGTACATGCGTAATACTGACACATGTACAGTGCCACTATCAAGTCTTCAGCATTGAGACTAATACAGGGATGAATTTGGTAATGTTCATATATATGATGCAACTACCAAGTGGTGACTAAAGAAGTACTTTTTCCAATTTGAATATCTTTAATATTTGGCTGCATGTTACTACTTCAATGCGTTATTTCAAAAGCGATGCAAATTTTCGATACCATCCCGCGGCAAGATCAGCTCGCCAAGCGGCTGTTCTCTGTTTTCTTGAATCGAGGTCAGGTCTTGTCACATCGGATTTCTGGTGCCATGCAATAGCTTTTTGAAAAGAAATTCTTCGTTTTTCAATTGGTGAAGGCGATATAGGCACCAGATCTTTCATTGTGTATTCATGGAGGTTTCGCGTCAAATATTTTGCTGGTCAAGATACTTTCTTCAACATTTAAACACTTATCTGCACTAGCTTCGCGATTAACATTTCATCCCACAGTTGAAATCTCCAAGCTTGTCATGCCTTTATGAATTAATGAGCACCGTGCTGTTGATATTTAGATCTAGAAGGTCATATATGAGCTCAGAAAATTTCTCATATGGTGTAGTGCCTCAGTCTAACACTTGAACTAATGTTTGAGGGTGCCCTTGAAATATGATCCATTGCTCTTAAAAGCATAACAAATCACCATCTGAAGCGGCTCGCATGCGCGTGAGCTCGAATACTTGCTCGCGGGCTTGATGAGACTACATCAGACGTCAATTGGGAATTCATAATCTGAATTTTAGCTGAAACTTATTGTTTTAGTGACTTGCATATGAGATACTTAGAGTTCCCTCTTGGTCTTTACAAAGAGTATACAGAACCAAGATATAGTCAAAATAACCGTCAATATATAATTTAAATCTAATTTGAAATATCTAATAAACCAGTTCCATACCTTGAGAAACAGTGCCATTTGAAATCTCATCGAGGGTATTGTATACAATATAACTACAAAACGGCCGCAGCAGCAAAGAGTACACTAGCGTTTGCTAAAAATTAAATGGGAAAATTCTTAATTGTCTTGATTGATGTTCCGGAAAGCAGAGAAGATGTGACAGGAAAAGCCCCTATCCGTACATGTACACCCGAGCGGCTAAGCTTGAGCCCAATTAATAGGCAATGGCGATATTTGGTGTAGAATGGACCGATTAAGCAGAATTCCATGTACCATAACTCTGAGGAGCTGTCCGCTGGTGTGGCGAATGCGAGGACTCATTTCTCCGTTGAAGGTCCAGGATTGGAGGTAAAGTTGACTGATGGGGAGAAAAGCTTACTCTATTGCCGTCTGTCTTCGGCTTGGGGCTGGGGATAAATCAGTGTCAGCGTGAGTGGATCCGATGGTAGGTGTACGATGGCGTGGCTGGGACGAAAGCAAATAGTCGGTGTCGTCTTTAGCTTTCTTAACAATATCGTTCAATCGTGCGTCAATCTTCTTTGCATCACCACGGTCTTATAGATTTGCAACGAGCAGTACTTCCATTGTCAGGTCCAGTAATTCATGTATTGCTTCCGAACACCTCCCATGTTCACGTAGTTTCGCCACCCACTCTAGTACCGAGTCTCGTACCTCTGCGTCAGGTTCCTGGTTGTGCCCTCTGATGATAGTATAGAAGATATCATCATCAACACCCGTACTATTAGTTTTTCCACGGCCATTGGAGAAAAGTCCAATGCCGCGCGGGCCAAGTAAAAGCCAGGTGACAAACTCCAGATAGATTGCCCCCAGGCTCCAGATATCATAGGCCCTCGAAATAGGTTTAGATAACGCTAACTCTGGGGGCTCATATGTTGGGGAGGCATGAGCTGCAGACGGGCTAATCCTCGACCTTGATTCCATCAAATGAAATTTTCCCTTTCCGAAGTCGGCAATCTGCAAAATACCATTTTCATCATCTATGCCGGGACCTTTTTCGAACCATAGCAAATTTTCTGGCTTCAAGTCACCATGACGGCCATATTTCGGCTCCCCTATTTTCACTTTCAAAGCCTGCCCGATAAACTCGCGGGAATCTTCACCTTTCAGACTGGTTACACTTGTCTGAAAATTGTGCAGCTGGTTCAAAGCACTGGCAATGCCAGCCATTTGCTTCAAGGACCATAGTACTGTCTTTCGATCGAAAGTAGGATTATGATTCTCCCAATACTCTCTCAGATTTCCTGACGCAAAGGGGAAGATAAGGTGGTAGATCTTTTCCTTCTCGAATGTGCCTAGAAGTCGAATGAGATGCGGATGCGGATCTCGTTTAGAGCCCAGAATCTTGAGTATCTCAACTTCCTTATCAAAAGTAGCTTTATCCATAGAAAAAAGCTTTTTTACAGCCAAAAGTCGTCTATCATCCTGTTATATGTTAGGTTCAGTCAAATTTGAATACCGAGTATATTCACCTTGCAGTCACTAGACGTCCGCCAGTAGCTATGATGACAGGAATGCAAACGGATCGGATACACCCTGCCAAATGAGCCTCTTTGTCGTATGTTCCCTTCCTTCTCCCCCGGTTTAAAGAGCAAGAATGGCACAGCTACCTCTTCTTCAAAAGAATAGTGCTCATTATAGTGAAACACGGGAGCTAGCATCCACCACTGATATCGGGCAAAATTTTCAAGCTTTTTTGCTTCCCAGGTTTCGAAAGTTTTGATATGGTTTCCATCTTTTGTAACAAGTGTATGCACATGGTCTTTCTGTGAAAGCTTACGAAAGGGAAGGTCGCGGTTGGATAATCCTTCCTGTAGGAAGTGAAAAAGCTCATAGCCTCTCTTGAGGTAAGCCAAAATCGCATACAGATGATTTGCGTTTTTGATTGCATTCTCGGCAGCGGCCAAGGCGATAGATTGATCTGAGTATTGATATTGAATATCCCTCAATATTGTTTCGGTCTTGATCAGGTTCTTCTGTGCACATATTGGGATTATGAAAGTATGTGGTGGGCCGTTGCATCCCAATCGAGCATTGCGTAACTGAGTTTTTAAATTCGAGGCATCTGATTCCGAAGGAGGCCTTGTCGATGCGTCAGACGGGCGCCCATAAAATGACTCGGCATTGAAAGAAGTACCAGGTACATATCCAGTTGTTTCTGGTTCGCAAATCTTGGGGATTATTTTGCCGTACCCTGGTTGCTCAATATCTTCGATTGAGGTTGGCTCTTCGAAAAATTCTTGAGGAGTTCGTTGAATGGATTCATTGCACAAAACGATCGGCCGTTCGGAATTTGATTTTGATGCGCCAGTGATTGTAACTCCACCGTTACCATTCGAGCCTGCTTCTATTTGGTCAATCCTAATGTGCGGCTGTCCCTTGTTCACTACTTTAGTCTTCGAATTATCATTAGCATTTCCAACCATATATCTTACAATCTGTAGTCTCGGACATGCTCACAGTGTTTGGGCGGCTGTGAGGCCTTGTTCTCGGTTGGCTGTGTACATCTCTCCGGAAGAGCTTGCTGATGTTCTTAAAGCAATCAAAGAGAATCATTGCGTAGATTTTGACAACCCGCTAAGCCTTCCAATTCTCTTACAAGAGTGTTTAATCGAGGAGATTTAAGTCCTACTTAATTTGACCTATGAGCTGATTCACTACTATACACCTATTTATTATGGCGAGGAGGGTATCTAAGTCTAAGTTGACTGTAGTATCTATTGCCTTAATTTCATCGCCCCCATAAATCACTGAGGTAAAAATGATTCTTATCGTATTATTCATGTATAATTGATGCTACAATACGAGGTGCGAACCATAGATGAACAATCAATCACACCGGCGGCTGGGCTGTGAAGACGGCTGAGACGGGGCATTTTTGCAAACTTAAGAACGCAAACAACTAAATATAGCTGCAGATTGCATACTGTATTGTATTGTGATACATAGCACAGAATAAGCGAAGCTGCAAAATCCCTTTGCAGAAGCGCATGATCATCAACGTTCATTTAGCCTGATTTTACTGTATTTGCAGCCCTCGATTGAGTGTTCTGAGGTTCTACAGCAGCCGGTAGGACGAACTGCGGGAGAATGCTTCCACTTCGCATCTTGGCGCTAAATCCTCTTTCAACATTCTTGCATTTTGCTTTGACGAAAGCAAAGAAGGATTTGAAGCTACTCAGTCGCTGTCCGAGTTGGTTAGTTTGCTGCGGCGAAGCAAACATCTCGGTGTACCGCAGCCATGTCCACCACAAAATTATGGTGAATGCAGTTAACGGGAGTGAAATTGCCGCCAGAAGCCACCAATTGCTGTTCAAGGTCATATGTCCACTATCATTGATTTGGACAAATTCAGTAGAGAAGAAGTTCTGTCATCTGTTAGCGCGATCTGGACTAAAAGATTTGAAGAGTAATATTACTGCAACGATAGTTGTTGGTAAATAGACAAGGGTTATGACAGTTAAAATTTTCACCGCAGCTGCGTCTTTGGTGCTTCTTTCCTATATTTCTAGTCAGAAAGGCTTTTTGAAGTCTGACCTTATTACCATGGTACCAACAGTCAATTGATGCATTGATTTCGTCTCAAGTTGAGAATCCTCCGTGAGCCGCTTCATTGATAAAGCTTCTTGCTGACTCAAAAACTCCAAAGGCTAGAGATCCTTTAGTCTGGAGCTTCAAATTTGGGAACTCAAAAACACAATGGTTGAAGTCATACCAATTGCCCTGTAGAAGCTATTTTGGTCCTCAAAACTGTAGCACGTTGCACATGAAGATCTGCTTCGTTGATGCACTCATTAAATTCCTGTAATGTTGAATAGAGGGCGGCTTCTTCGTTGTCGGCCATTGAGTCCTTGGCTACTTGATGATACTCCTGGCAATGGTCTCAGATTCTCGTTATTGTAGCCTTCATGTTGGGTAGAATGAGCTCTAGGTTCATCACCAAGTCTTCCAGGTACTTCAAATCTTGTCGATCTTCAAAATCGACCTGAAGGATGGTGCTAGTATGATCGCCGGGAAGTATATTGATGGACATTATCTTGTTTGTCTACCGAAAAGTTACATTACTGAAAAAGCTCAAGAACCACTAAGACTTACTTGATAACGTAACTTCTCCTCTATATGTGCCATATAATCCATCCAACCACTCAAGCTGTCTGCGACCAAAATTCGATGCACATTCCATGATAAAACGTAAGAATTGCCAGGAAGGCTACCTTGCAAACACTGATCAAGTTGTGATTTTGCATGCTTAGTAGGACAAAGAAGAAGGAATCTTGATTCTGGCTTCGTGTCCGGCTGCTTCAAGCCTGGCGTACCAAACGAGTGTATGGCATGATAAACGGCAGTTTGTCGAATTGACCAAGGTACACACTTACGTCGATTGTTCAGTTCCGTTTGACGCAGTATATAAGAAAACTCTGTCGGAATGTTAGAAATCGCTTTCCATGCGTAAATATTGAAGTGTAGTATACCATGATACCGGTTAGGTTGAATATGGTGCCTTGCCCTGAAAGCCGGGAATGGAAATTCATTCTCCTCTAACCTTTCGCCAAACGCAAAGACACATTTCCAGAACTGTGAAAAGATGCGGTATTCGTCGAATACTCCCTGAAATAATTCTCGAGTAATGTTGAGCTTCTCCCAGCAACGATTGTGTTGAACCACAAAAATTTGACAACAGTCGTCCGATTTTCCCAACGTATTCAGCTGAATAATACTGTTTATCTTCTCATGTGTTACGTATCCTTTACGTTTGCTTTCCACATCGATTTTATGTCGTGGCCTAGAAACTCGGCTAACAACAAAGTCTGACAAGTCGGAGGTCTTCTGAAATAGCCTGCTTGAATTTTTATCAACCTCTGCCTGAACTTCCTCCGTGTCATCAACTATCCATTGACTCATCTTGAAGTATTCATCCATATACGAATTTTGAAGCAATGAAGAATCTACCATAATGGAATTATCGACATGATGAACGAGTATAATATAGGGAATTCGTTACAAAGTGGCTCCAGGCTCCTTGGGTTACCAAGTACGACAACGGGGTCTTACTAGCCTAATATGCAGGCTTTTGACATGCTGCACACTCTGGGATATGCGAGATTCAAATCACCTGGTACTATAAAAACGCACCGCTGGGCTGAGCATTCATCAAATTTCAACTCTCTCACAAACCCGGCTAAGAAACCCCGATATCCTCCAAGTAATCAAAAAACCGCACACCGAACCTCCCAAACATGTTCTGTAAGCCGTAATATACATTCTCCCCACCTAAACCCGAACAATTAATGCAATATGAAGCCTTATTCTCTATCTCCAATCTTGGTACGTCCTACAATCTCGGATTTGCTCCTAAGACAATGTCAACAGCTTGGCTTCATATATCGTTCACTAAGGATTACCTCTGTCAAATTTGGCACATCGTCGACATCTCCAGAAAGGTAAATTTTATATCGGTTCAATCGCAACTATTATGAAACTCATCAGTAAAAACACAAACGCAGATGCGTAAATCTGGCATGCCTCGACCCGGAACTTATTTTCCCCTTTTTGATTCGTTCCGTACACACGCTTCAGAAGATTCATCAATCTGCCTTGATCCATGTAATAACCATCAATAATCTGGGGTGTTGCGGAGGTAGACATGATGCAAAGACAGACGGCAAGAGTAAATAAATTTATCGTAAATAATCTAAGCAGTTGTGTTTAATTTAATTGATATCAGTAGATAGATAGAGGAAGCATCAATATTTAACCAAACCACAAGCTAACCACAAGCTAGCCACAAGCTAGTGTACAATCCACTTAATACATGCTCCGCCCCAGCCATTTAAATAACCGAGGCTCAGCCCCTGATTTGGTGACTAGGCAGATTTGAGCCTACCTGCCCATTCAAGGACGGGCAGCCGCTTGAAGATGACGCGACTGCGCATTTCACAGTATTGCCACAATGAATCAAAGTTGGCACGACATGATCTCGTCCTTTCCAGTTGATGTGAGTCGAGGATTCTGGAGGTCAGACGATAGGCAGGAATTAACACACCTCTGTAAGATTTCGCGGCACATCTAATATCCATCGTCCGAGTCTTAAGTATCAACAGGAAATGTTAGTCTTTTGCCCCTGATTTTACAACGGATTTGATGTACTAACCAAAGGTGTTTTGTCATTCCCCGGGAAAAGTCTCTGCAACAAAGCCATAAGGCTTTCTACTTTAAGGTATCGATCGTTGATTGACTGGATTGGCATTCTTGCTATTTAAAGGGCAATCTAGAATCCTGTGTGAATATTTTGATGGTGAACCGTTAATTAGGTGGAACTGTAAAAATTTGGGCAGACTAACTGGGGCTTCCCGATACTTTATATATTCCGTCGCAGAATGAGGCTGTGAATAAGTAATCTAAGTAACCGATACACGGCGACGAATGGAATCGGGTGATACCCGACATCTGGTGCGATAGAGAAAAGTCTGATGATTTGGATGAGAATACGCTGATGTAACAAAACTTTTGTTCAACACAGATGTACTGCTGTGTGACTTAGCTTGACGTAGGATTCCGATCTACTCAGCAATCCGTCAATTTCCAAGCCATCCTCTTGGTTTGAATTTAAAAACAGCCTTATCGCTGAAATTACTAGTCTGAATATCCTGCTCAACGAATGTGTTGATAAGTATGCCGCGGAAAATGATTGTTTGAGCATTTGGATTCAATGAAAACAATTCACGCTTCAAATAGATATAACAACACACTAAAATCGGAGTCCAAAAGTTCTTTATAATGATTCAATTTATATCGACACCAGAATCCAGACTACTTCTTGTCGGATGAGACAAAAGGCGAGGCTGTTGAGAAACCTACTATGCTGAGTTACTTCATTGAGTCACCGAGTAACATACGATCGAACCAGATTATGTCAAATGGCGGTCTACTTTGTGCACAAGTATTCATAGCCCAATTGAGACTCCAAATTCTTGTCCTCCATTGATCAACTACATTGAGCTCAGGATCAAGTGTTCATGTAGAGTCACAAAATCTATTGGCCGAAGATGGAGCTCGAGACGACATCCACCAGCTTGGAATACTTTCTCCTGATCTTAAACTGCCATGACCCTATCCTGACCCATCATTGTGTAACACCGCTATTCCGCCTAACCTTCAAGGTTTCAGCGAAGACCGTTTGTTCGACACACATCATCAAATGCTATTTTAGCTGCTTGATATCCAACCCCTCATCTCAAATAATTGATTCCCTCAACGCTTGCATGACAATTGTGACTCGACAACCAGCTTTGATAGCAAGGTATAATATACCATACACAATCCATTGCAGACCAATCCATGGATATCCCGTCGATTCAGCTACTTTGGAAGGGTGAATAAGTCTGTGTATGCATGGAATTTTGTCTTCATCTTCATTCCACTCATCAATAACCAGTTCCATCGCTTAACTTAGCATTGTAGTGATTCTGGATAAGATAACTTCATCTCAAATAAAAGCCCACAAGATCTCGCATCCCATCCAACTCTATCACGTGCAAAACCTCCTCATTCAAGAATATTTCTAGGGAAAAAAAAACATTCATGACTTCTAAGTCTCTCATAAAGATTTCCTCAATTATTTTAATCATTCTACAAATAAAAGGAGAATTTTAGCTTACTCTATTATAGTCCTAGTCCTGATCCCAACACCGCAAAGCTACTTCTTATTGTAAGCTAGAGACTGCGGAATCATCGTAGATTTGAGGATGGGTTATTTGATTGAGTGATTTTTGGCTTGGGTTTGACAATAGAGTTTGAACGGTAAAATTAAAGGGGCGAGAAGAAGAAATTGGATGGGATTTCCACTAGTACTACAAGTTCACCCTTCTGATGGGGTTTGTGAGGATTAACTAGGACTCTCAAAAACCAAAGACAGAATAGGGAGTACATGTACACGATTTCAACTCATTCGTTGTACAATCCGAAGTCTGTAATTATTGTGGTTTGGAAATATATGCACTAGCAAAATTTCTTGTATTCATCTAGTTCATCTAACTCATCTATCTAAACGAACTTGCTGTCTTTGCTCACATACAAGTCAACATACTCATCAACTGCCATTGCCTCAAGTCTTTTCGCGTCATTACCTAGGTCAACCAACTCCTTGACCTTAGCCTCACTGTAATGTGGTCCCAAATGTCTCTTGTATTTGGCCAAAATTTCCGGCTTGGCTTCTTCTCTTCTCAATCTGTGACCCAATGGAGCATCTACAACAATCTCTTCGAGAACCTGTCCATCGTTCAACGTGACGGTCAATGCGTTTGGAATGGTTCGCAAGTTTTCATTGTGGTAATCCTCGGTGAATTGTGGATCTTCGACACAGGTAATCTTTTGTCGGAGTGATTCAACCAAAGGAGAAGTGGCAGCCTCCCCTCCATCGGTGTAGTCTGTAGCCTCAAGACGGCCGAAAACGAGCATAACTGCAGCCATATATTGGATGCAATGATCGCGATCGGCAAAGTTGTCCATAGGCTTGAATTGTTTGTCGATGATGCGAATGCAAGCTTCGTGTGTTCGACAGGTGATTTCCTTGATATCAGCGGCAGACTTTCCTTGGTCTACCAATTGTTGACGAATACGCTTTGCAGCTTCAATCGCGGTTTGAGAGTGAAACTCGGCTGAAAATGATTAGATGAGATACTAGCATGGAAATTTGGCACATACCTGGATAAGATACCTTGAACAAAACGTTCTCCATAACATAGCTACCATATGGGCGCTGAAATTCGAATTTATTTCCCTTGAAGAGAACATCGTAGAAACCCCATACTGGAGCGGACAAAACAGTAGGAACGCCAGGCTCACCCTTCATAACCTTCAAGACCAAGTTAACGGCACGTTGGCAAGCATCACCAGCAGCCCATGACTTTCTTGACATGGTGTTTGGAGAATGTCTGTATGTTCTTAAACTCTGTCCATCAACCCAAGCTTGCGAAACTGCATCTGCAGTTTGCTTCTCACTCAAACCCAGCATTTTGGAAACGACAGCAGCACTAGCAACCTTGACAAGTACAACGTGGTCCAAACCGACTTTGTTGTATGAATTCAAGAGAGCCAGACAACCTTGAATTTCATGTGCCTTTATCATGGCTTCCAAAACCTCTTTGATAGTTATGATCTTGCCATTGCCAAGATTTCCTCCAGCTCTGTTTGTTCGCGAGATCCAGTCTGCAACCGCGAGAATTGCTCCTAAGTTGTCGGAAGGATGACCCCATTCTGCGGCCAACCAGCAATCATTGTAATCGAGCCATCTAATCATAGCACCGATATTGAAAGCACCATTGACTGGGTCGAGCTGAAATGGTGTACCAGGAACCTTTGTGCCATTGGGAACGATAGTCCCTTCAACAATTGGACCTAATAACTTTGTGCATTCTTTAAACCGTAAACCCTCGAGACCGCATCCTAGAGTGTCGAGGAAAACAAATCGAGCTGTGTCGAACTGACAAAATCAATTAGCGGGGTAAACAATGTTATTTTGGATAAAGCTCACGGCAAGATCCGAGTTAATTGGAGTATTGTGAACATAGCTGGCGATGTCCTTGATCTCAGGATCGTACTCTCGAGCTTGGGGTGGTGGCGGGGCCCCAGATTGTAAAGGAGACATGGTGGAGAATTGTTTGAAGGATAATGGTGTTCTTGCTGAAGCTCCGAAGTTTGCTCGAGTTTTCAATGAGACTGGGATTCTGAGGTTTCGTGATTGGGCTGGGAATCGGAAAGTTCTTGATGCAGTACGAACACTACGATTAATTGTCGACATTGTTCTCTCTTGTTTTCAATCAATGTGGACAATTTGACTTTTCACATCGACGGGATCAAAAAGCAAAAGAATGTTGTTTGGAATTTAGTAAGATTTAAGTTGGGATTGCTTTTACAGTAACGGCATTCCCACTTTGCGGAGTAACTATTCTTTGACCCTTTACCACACTTCCCACCGATCAACCCCTCCAATTGCCTCGGTTAATAGCGGTTCAAAACGGCATCGGCGACAGGCACATGTGGATAAGATTATACGGGGTAAACACAGTTTTGTTTCCTTTTGGTCCTAGTTATGCTATTTACCAGATTTTAATCTATACATGTTTGCATTTTTATATATTTCGTACAAGATTTCCCGTTCTGGTTCAAAATGTCAAATTAGCACCGAGTAACCTAATTCGCTAAGCCCAGTCAGCATGTTTACGAGTGGGCAACACCCAAAAGAGATACATTTTGCATCTAAAATCCGATGATACATACACACACACACTGATGACAATAGAATTCAACAATCAGTACATCAATATTCCTGCTATCCTTCTCAAACTCCCTGTTTAAAGAATCCGCTAAGAGCTCGCATCGGTAACCTTTCCGTGTGATCTTTTTTCTTCATAGCATTGAGAGATTGCCCATCAGGTTCTAGATATATATCCCCCCATCGGACTGCAAGATCGAGAAGTCAGTAAATGTCATTTTGAAGGCGAGATGCTTAAAAGAGAGAAGGAAAACTTTCAAGGGGAAAAGCTGCGTTAGGAGACCAAAGGGATATATAGATGGTAAGAATCGAGGATAGGGATTGGGATTAGGACACATACTCAACAATTGTTCTCCAAAATTTATATTCCGTAACGGTCTAATGGTGACACGCAATTTTCCTGCCCAAACTTCCGAACGAGCTTCAACGTTTGCAGTTTTATTCGTGCCTGCGTTGATCAGTCTGATCCATCCTCCTTTATGGCCGGTGATAAGTGTTGCAATGGGATCTGTATTGGTATCAACTGGCTTCTTGGTTATAACATCTGGGTCGGCATCTAAAACCTTTCCATTCTTGTCAACGAATGGAGGAGCATGGAAGTCTATAGAGGAATTATGATGACACTTAAAGTCAACCTCGGCTCCCAGCGGGATGAATTCTCCAAGGACTTCCCCAATGATGTGTCCTTTGTGGAGTTTCTGCAGAGTCCTAATTCCAAGATAAAGTTGTTTGGATGTGGTGCTGGATGTGTACTCTCTGATTTCTACGAGGGTTTTATCGAAGACGCTTAATGTCGTGCATTGACAGATTTCCTCTTCTCCTGCTGCTTCCAACGGCCCCGTCCGAAGACCACAAGCGACACATGCAGGATAATTTTTACCCCATTCTCGACATGGATGTTGGATATCCGCAGGTGGGTATTCCCAGCTAGGCGGCCAGCTCGATGGCGGAGCATAGTGTTTGAAATTTTCCCGGTTGTATACATTCTCTTTCAGGTTTTCGAATCGACGGGAAACTACGCGCTCATGTACAGTCCCATAGATTTCTCTATGGGGTACACTGTCTTCAAATTTACTGAATGGAAGTGTATGGAATTCCTGGCGCACTGACTCGAAGTCACCGGAAAGGGGTGTGAATAAACAGGGCAGAAGTCTTCCATCCGATGCGACATAAACTTCGTAAGGGTCTCTTATTGAAGGATCCAGTTGGATATTTTCATTCGCAATCTGTGCACCCTTTACTATTGTTTGACCTGTTCGAAGGTATACCATTATGTATGGAATACGCCGGGCGATAGCAAAGGCTCTAATGCTGGTATGTTCCAGTCGGAGCTTGATTTCAAATTCTCTCCATCTACCTAAAAGTGAGAATTCCTTATCGTCCCTTCGAGCTTCAGATCCATCAGGCAGTTCTCCATATCTCAACGCATTGCGGAAACTCTCTGATAGCATGAGGACGGCAGCACTGTCAAGTCCAATTCCATATTCAATGCCATCCACAACCTCTTCTGGGTTCGAGGCCAATGTTAAAAATCGCTGCCATGACATACTATGAGGCTGCTCAGACATCTCGGCATAAGGGTCATAGGTCTCCGAATTAATGAGCGTGGGGTGCGAAAAATGGTTTTGGAGGTCCACGTAAATCCTCTCGAATAAATCCACTGCAAGCCTTTTGTTCGCTTCTCGTGCAAAATCTGCACTCACTGGTTGTGCTGGAGACTTTTGCAGTCGTTTACCCCGAACTTCTAGAAATTCCAGTCTTCTCTCTGCAGCTTGGGCCGCAGTGTCATCATCGTGCTTTCTCTTCCATCTACGATAGACTTCCACATGCGCCTCGTTTTGTTGCCGTGCTGCCTCATCCACACCTATCGCAAATGTGAGTTTCAAATCTTTGATTCTTTGCTCCTCCCGAAGCCTCTTCTGCTCCTTATAAGCGGCTCTAGCTACGGGGTCCAAAGATGCCACTCTCTGTTCCTCGAATTCAATCACTTTCTTTTCACTCGTCTCTCTCGCTAATTTCTCAGCGGGTGTGGGCTCTTTGGAACGTCGCCTGGACCGTTGCCGCCGAGATGAAGATCTAGAGCGAGAAGGAGGACGGGCACCTGAGTCAAGTGGTGCCGCAGTTTTGTCCCGGTCCGTGGCAAACTTTCCCCATGTTGGCCATGCAAACCAATCAGACATTACGATTCGATTGCGATTTGGAATTTCTGAATAGTTGATAGAATTGAAAATATTGTGAGGCACAAATGAAGCTATCGCAGTTATCGCATCCTACTCTTCGTGAAAACATATAACAAATCCAAATTCTTTGTGCTCTTTTGAATCCACATTATACAATGAAAGAGTGTCCCCGCATGCGGTCACAATTAAATTCGAGAACAAACAAAGGGAGAAAGAGATTTTATTATTTCATTATAATTCACAAATGTATGGAAAATTTGGCGTTTATGCCGTGAACGGTTTCCTATCTCTTGAAGGGCTCGATGAACGAAAATCTTCTGATGCTAAGTTCAGGGATTTCAAGACACAGACAATGGTTTCTATTCAAGACATGTACTGGTAGAAAACTGGAAAATTTCATGTAAAATTAGATAGTTGATAGTGGGAATGATGATTATATGCGGGTAGAACTCAATTTTGAAAGTTAAAAATTGGCACATCACACGTGATGTTATTATCACGTTTCTGGGCACCCAAAGGGCACTCAATCGTGTCTTTCAATCCATAAACCTTTACTGCCGAAAAATCTTTTGATACCAAAATAACCGAATCAATTTTGGACGCAATTACTTGAAGCTACAGTCTTCGCAAGCCAATCCTGTAATCTTACAGGAGTACGAAACCCTCCTTTTACAACACATATGCCGAGGAAGTTGGGTGTTTTCAAACTCTCAATGTATAATTGATAATAAAAAGGGAACTAGTCCTGATATTAGGAAGTACAGTATTAAGAAGAAGTGGAAGGATAGGAACTCACCAAAGCGGATGTAAACCGACCAGCAGCTCCATCTATGACTCAGAATATGCTGACCAGGAAGCTGGATGTGGTTGATTGTGGAAGTTGGATGGGTTGCACATATTGATTGTGATGGTCTGCATGAGGCATTGACTACTATTAGCGTCAGTGAAGTAGCTCCTATCAATTCTTTGGCCGTCCATAGTAAGAAAGACTTCATGTAGGTGACATACGGATGGTACATCTCTTGATGATGATAGATGCCCGATAGCCGCTGCTAAAGTGCTTGCATTATAGTACTCATGATACCTAAAGATTCGAGTGAGAGCGAACATGCGCAAACTAGCAAATAGTAGTTCTAGAAAATCTACAAAGTTAGTTCCACTCTTTAATAGTAAATTTCTCGAGCGAAACTCAGAATTGGACAGAATGCATAGAGATAACGACATTCTGGCCACCTACTTGATACCTTTTCCAAAGAATGGTCAGCCATTCTAACCATGCTGTAAATATTTAATCGTGGAGCCAGGATTTTGGATAACTCCACCTGTGGTTTAGCTCGAAGTGGATATATTCAATGGTTTGGAAAGGAGTAAACACGAGGCCAGCCTCAAATTAGAAAAGCGATCGAGAAGTGAGAAAGAGGTGGCGAACGTAGACTTGAAGCTGCTGAGCATAATGTCGTTGTGTTTGGCAATACTTATATCGCGATTGTGCGCTTTGTGCTGTTTAATGGGACAATCCAACAAAGGTCAGCAGAAGGGGCAACCATTAACAATCGGATCTTTAAGAAAGGAAATCAATGTTCTCTTCAGGTGGAACAAACAAAGCACTTGCTATCACAGAGACTACTAGGTATTATTGGTATCCTGGACTAATATAGCATCGGGAGGGTCAGAATTTGCGAGGACAAGATGACAAGGTGAAATATATTCCTATCTTTAACTCTCGCTTATCGCGTTGAAATGCCTTCGTAGCTACCGTATATGCCTGCACAAATATCCTAAATGCCTTATTTACTGTATAAAGTACACCGGACCCTGACCAAACGCCATCCTGCCCTTTGAATGTTATGCTCAACATGTACATTGAAGTTTATTCTTCCTCACTCTCATCACTCTCATCTCCTTGTTGATCTATCATCAGCTCCATTTCCGCTTGAAGGTCCGCTTCTAGATCTGCCTCTAGATCCATTGCCTCTTCATCGCTAATCGCTCCAGGATTATTGACTGGGCTCGGCAGTTTCAAATGATCCACATCCTGGTTCGATTCATAGATTCCATCATGGTCCGCATCCTCGTCTTCATCGCTGATCTCCTCGCTCGGCTCCCTTTGAAAGATTGGAGCTCTATACTCGTATTGTTGTTGTGAGCTCTGTCCGTCTGGATATTCAACTGTGAAACCGTCGTCCGATTCTTCTTCTGGTTCGGGGCTTGGCTCGCGTGGCGGTGGTTTCTTCTTAGCCTTCTCTGCCTTCGCGCGGGGGGCGGGTTTTGCTTTTGTTGTCGTCGTAGCTTTTGGTTTGGGGGCTTTCTTTTGCGGCACTTTAAGTTGCGGCTCCTCTGCAACAGCCTTGGTTGGTGGTTCTAACTGCTCGTATTGTGATTGCAGTTGAGCGGCGTCATCCGTCCACGGTGCGCTTGTCAGATTCATATCAAATGTGGAATCAATGCGATCCAGAACCAAGACCTTCCTGACGGGGTCGAAAGTAAGTATGAATTGTCCCTCTCCTGAGGACCTGGCCCCAGCATATGTATAGTCATCATTATTATCGGAGAAGGAAAGGTCGTAATCTGAAGAAGTGGGATTAGAAGAGGGTTTTAATTGCGCTGAGTTCGCAGAGGCGCCGGCAGTTGGGTCAGGTTTGTGGTTGTCTAACAATTGTCAGTGAATTGTTATATGCTGCCGGGCCAGCAGAACCTACATCGTATGGCGGTATATATATTATTGGAAGCTTTTCCAAGGAGGGCATCGCTGAGAACGATGGGGTACTTTCCTGGCTTGTCCCAATCTATTGCCGTAGCCATGGTCGGTTTTCAATGTAAGGAACTAACCAGCCTCTTTGAAAAATTGGTGCAAAATAAATGATGATAAAGTGAGTCAAGAATGAATTGGAGTTGTGTTAAAGATAGTAAGTGGAAGTAATTAATACGTTGTGAATAATACCAGTATGAGCAATGGTTGACAAAATGATGGAAGTGAAGTGAGAGTGGAGTGAAGGGTTGCAGGTGCGTGCCATGGGACACCAGGACTGTTAATTTATTAGGTAAGGTTCAATGAAACACATGGAGGTTGTAAGCTTATTAATATAAATAAAGTACCCCGTAATCTTGGGGAAAACTTCGGTAACCTCATCAACTCATATACTCCGCACTAACCTTACAAGTTCTTTTTTATACGTATTTGTCGAGTAGGCCACAGAACTAGGTCACAGTACTAGGTCACAATATTTAGCCAAGTTGTACTGAGATATACATTCCACCCGGGCACAACCGTATCCAGTATTTCTTACCCCGCAGATCTTGTGACTGGCGACCTTGAAGTTACCGTATCACAAATGAATATCGTCTCAGAGTTTCAAACTGCATTACATATGATCTTTATGGCATTATCAATTAAGGATAATGTCATGTAGATCTGAAGGCGGGGTTTCGCCAACACGAGGCTTCTTACTTAAACGAAAGGGTCCACATCCTCATGCAGTTTTGTATAGACTTGATCTTTGTCCCTTCTCAATAATCATCTTCTGAATCCCAAGTTCGGGCTCGTTTTTTCCTATTCTCAACATGGCATCACACAGTTCTCGGTTTGGCGCAGAAGGCACTACTTCGTTGAATATACCTGCGGACGGCTATCAGATACCTGATATTACCTTTCGTGATCCTAAGAACCGACGTCTTAAGGTTCTCACAATCGGTGCAGGATTTTCGGGGATCATGATGGCTTACTACATTCAGAAGCAGTGCCAGAAGTAAGGCTTTCCGATGCAGAACATCTAGTTACATAAAACATCAACACTAAAGTCATGTAGTGTCGAGCATGTGATTTATGAAAAGAATCCTGACATCGGTGGTACATGGTATGAAAACAGATATCCAGGCGCTGCTTGCGATACCCCTTCACATTCGTACACACTCCCTTTTGCTCTCAACCCTGATTGGCCAAAATACGCCAGCGGAGCTATAGATATCTGGAATTATCTGGACAAGGTTTGCGACACTTTCGATCTTAGAAAATACATGACCTTCAACACTGAGATAACCGGTTGTTTTTGGAACGAGGAGACTGGAAAATGGTCTGTCAAGATGAAGCAAACAACAGAATCTGGCGAGAAGGAATTCGAGGAGACGTGCGACCTGTTACTGCATGCAACAGGAGTATTGAATAATTTTAAGTGGCCAGACGTTAAGGGAATCCAAGACTTTAAGGGCAAAGTCATTCGTACGTTAACTGTCGCTCCCTTCATTTATTAAATGATCACTTACTGGAGACAGATACTGCAAGATGGCCAAATGACTATCAACAAGAACAATGGAAGAATGAGTCTGTAGCAATCATTGGCTCCGGGTCTTCTTCCATTCAGACATTGCCTGCCATGCAACCTTATGTTAAACACATCGATGTTTATGTACGTACGCCTATCTGGTTCAACTCGATCGCCGGAAATGACGGACGGAGCAAAGAGTACACTTTGGAGCAACGCGAGAAGTTCAAAAATGATTTGCCCGCGCTTGTTGAGCATGCAAAATATTTTGAAACCCAGATAAATGGTTTTTGGAGTATATTCTTCAAGGACAGCGAGGCCCAGAAGGAAGCCCGACAAATGTTTGCTGCCCGAATGGAAAAATCCATCAAGGACAAAAGGCTTCTCAAAGGCTTGACTCCAAAATTTTCTGTTGGATGTCGAAGGGTCATCCCTGGTAAGAATTCAGAGTCATTGCAGGTACTTTCGCGCTAACTGTATAGGTGATCCTTATATGGCTGCAATACAAGAGCCAAATGTAGATGTTCATTTTTCTGCAGTTGAGGAGATTACGCAAGACTCGGTTATCGACAGTGAAGGTGAAGAGCGTAAAGTGGATACAATAATTTGTGCCACGGGCTTCGATGTCTCATATCGCCCACGCTTCCAAATAATAGGTCAGAAGGGGGTTGATCTTCGAGAGAAATGGAAAATGATTCCCGAATCATACCTTGGTCAGTCGAATAAATTCCACCCTCCTGGATCACAGAAGCATAAGCTAACCGGTACATAGGTATTACGGTGCCGGATATACCTAACTTCATTACTTTCATTGGACCAACATGGCCTATAGCTAATGGATCTGTTTTGGGACCTCTTGGCGGGGTAGCAAACTATGCTATTAAATTCATCAAGAAGATGCAGAGCGAGTTTATCAAGTCTATCGCTCCAAAACAAGATATGACGGATCTTTTCAATGCACATACGCAGGAATTGATGAAGCAATTGGTTTGGACGTCAGGGTCAGGATGTCGTTCTTGGTATAAAAGTACAGTCTCATGTCTATAGGTGAATACTCCGTTACTAACTCGGCGGAGATAATGAAACAGGACGCGTGAATGCCGTTTGGCCTGGTAGTTCTCTGCATTATATGCAGGTGATTGAAACTCCAAGATACGAAGATTACAATATAACTTACCAGAATAAACATAACCCGTAAGTTATCCTGATGTTTTTCTGCGCCTCAACGTGCTAGATCGTTACTAACATAGATATAGATGGGCGTACCTTGGACTTGGCTTCACCATCGAAGATCGTACAGAAGGTGCTGACGTATCACCCTACATCAGCGAAGAAGCTATTGACCCAAAATGGCTGGAAGTCATGAAAGCTGAAGCTCTTGTAGCAGATCGTGGTACTCATCAATAGTTGTGTGAAATGAAGGTATTTTAAAATGTTCACCATTCAGGGCTGCTGTTCGTATCTCATTCTTATATGGATAAAGTTAGTGGGACTAGTGTAGTATAGAGCGGAATACTGTTCAAAGTTAAGACTGACTGATTCGGTTCTGGTTGAATGGTAAGGAGTGGTATCCGCTGTAGCTTGTGGATTTCTAACGAGAGCTTCAATTGAGGTATTTTAAGGGTCGTTGTTCTTTCTATCGACAAATACGTATTATCGCCACCAATCTCTCGTTTTGATAACCAATAAGCAATGGACCAATGAATTCTTTTCTACATAAAATCGATGGGAGGTTCAAACATGACTCTCAATATCACACCATGACATTAAAATCTTGCTACCTTACCATTTTTCATTGCCCAAAGAACCTTATTCGCTCTCTCCTAAACTAGGACCTTTTATACTTGAACCTCGAAGCCAGGTAGCTGTGTTGGATCGAGCAGATGACAGATTCTTCAAGATAACAGTGTTAATAGCTCGATTTGGGCAGCTCTTCGCCCCCGTACTGTGGGACTATCAGCCATGTGGCGTGGAAACACAACATGCAGATCGCTGGTTTTTTTGGTGGTATTCACCGTACTTTCCTTGGTACTGCGTTCCGGGCAAAGATTATCTTCGCAAATGAGGGGGTCACTATCAGATTGAAACTCAACTGCGACGGAAAAGCCGAACTTGGGATTGGCAAGCGAGGGGTAATAGTCAGATCAGAGCACGAGTACTGCGCCCCATCTGAAAAGAGAGGTGTATCGAAAGGCTCATAGAAACATGGATGAAGAGTTGGCTAAAGATTTTGGATAGACCTCTATAGGGATGCGGGGCAGAACATGGAGATAAATATATCATGAAGACATAGGATTGGTTGGAGTTGGCATGTGTGAATAAATGGATGCGAATTGACATGATTGATCATTGCATAAGGCAATCAAGACGGCATTTTGCCAGAGATACCCAAGACCTTACAACAGCCATTTTTCATCCCTTACCATTTCCTTCTTCGCAACCTCCCATTTCTGTTCATCAAACTCATAGTATGCTTCCTGATCTGGAGGTCCATCACCAATACTTCGCAAAACCACAACATCCTCCAACTTCGCTGCTTTCATCAAACCTCGAAACGGCGCATTGATAGCATATGTCTCAAGTGTGATTTTTCCACATCCTAATTCATAAAACCCATATTCAACCACCGCACACAAAGTTTCCAACGCATATCCTTTTCTTGCAAAACGGTAATCAATCAACACCCCGGTATCACCAACCAGAATATCTTCACCCGTCCCGTCATCAGATGTTTCCACTGGGAAAGAATTAAACCCCGTCATACCAATCAAAAAACCATCGTGAACTCTCAAATCTTCTCCATTGTTAATTCTAGATATTTCTTCACTATCCTCCTTGAGAATAACCACAAGCCAAGCATTTTTCCCCGCGGCTGTTGATATCTTTTGTGCCTCGAGTCGCTGAGCTTGTACTTCGGTTGATAGATCGGGATCTACTACTCCACCGAAAGGACTATTTTGGGGGTCATTCCGCACAATTGTAAATGGACGCGCATCGGAGGACATAGCACTGCGGAGGATGAGACGTGGAGTGCTGAAGTTGTGTGATGGGCGTGCCCAATGAGGAGGTCGGACTGTAGATTTTTGTGACATTGTTTAGTGATTTCGTTGTGCAATTGGAGGCTCTTTGTATGTGTATCGTGCTGAACTTATATTTTGGTAATGAAATGGGTGCACATGTGAGTCACATTATTCTCATCAGTTGAGGTTAATCGCGAAAGTAAGCCATACATGCATGTCATATCAATCACCCCGCATATCCCACCTATGATAGTTAATCTTATATTCGTGTCACGACACCAATTTACACCTCATCCTTTGAATTCTATTTCTATCTCAGTGCTTGACCAAAGGAAAGTTTTCAAATCTGGTTTTAGTGATATAGCAACTGTGTCCTTAACTACGAGTAAAAGAAGATTTCTCTACATTACATCATTTGTAACGTTCCTTCTGTTGAAGCAGGCGTTTATTCCTCGTCACGACGCTAATTCATCGATAGTTTACATTAATCAGTGGAAGGGCCGTACTGAATTTAACGAATTCATCAGATTAATGATATCAACATGGCATCTTCCTCTTCAACAGAAGTTTATACGTCAATGATCAATATTGGCACAGAATCTTACCTCCTTGGAGCAGGCTTGCAGACCGATATTGAAATTAGTTCTAGCGGGAGCTTAGAGCCAGTTACCATTATTTCTGTTGATGACGTCGAAACTGATGATTATATTACCCCATCATGGTTAAACTCAAAATATGAAGAGTTTTCCCAGCTAGATGATGCATGGTGTCATGTCTTTACTCGCAACATTTTTGTTCAAAAGAAGTCTAGAGTCTTGAGCCTAGTTGTCCATTCTGACACACCACAAGCTCGGGAGCGCAAGGCTTTTGCATATCAAGGAGGGTCTCTTCCTACTGGGCCTTATATTCTGAGTGGTTCAAAGATTCATCCAGTCTATAAATTATACCCGGATCCGCTTAGTGCATTTGTCTGTGGAGTCATACCCACTTCCCTAGGCAGCAATCGGTATGAACCGTTACAGTCTTGAGTCTAAGTCTTATGCTGATACTGTTTAACAGCTACCAAAGAATACCCACGAATTATATTCCAGTCCCGTCTCGATTATACTCACCATTACCATCTGATCTTCGGCCTCTATCAGGTAAACGCATAGCAGTAAAAGATATCTTCGATCTCGAAGGTGTGAAAACCACCGTCTGTAGTAAAGCTTACGAAGCGCTTCAAGATCCCGCAAAAAAGACAGCTCCATCAATACAAAAGCTCATTGATCAAGGAGCTGTGATTATCGGAAAGGTAAAAACGACTCCTTTTTCGTCTGGAATTGGCCCTAGAGATTGGGTAGATTATCAAGCACCTTTCAATCCTCGAGGATGTGGCTACCTTGACGCGAACTGTAGTAGCGCGGGGAGTGGAGCTGCACTTGCTGGGTATGAGTGGTTAGATTTTACTATTGGGTCAGATAGTGAGTATCATATTCTACGAGGCATGTATTGAATTAACCGGTGTTATAGCACTCGGAAGTATGGTAGGCCCAGCTGCGGATAATGGTCTCTTTGGAATTAGACCAACTCATGGCCGTATCTCCTGCCAAGGTGTTGTTCCGGTATCAAAGTAAGGAGTCTTTTGCATGTGAGGGGCCGTCGATCTAACGATCTAGATATCTTGACACACCTGGTATTTTCAGCCGGGACATAACAGAGTTCAGTGCTGCTACAAAATCATGGCTCGGTTCATCTGATCTAAGACCTCCCTTAGCGGTAACATTCCCACTAATCATAATCATGTTAACCCTAGATCAACTTATGACTTATGATTAATAGATGCCTACAAAACTAACCATTCTTTCCGAGAGATACACCGACTTTTCGCCAGAGGTAAAAGGGGTAATGGAGCATTTTATACAAGATTTTGAGAAAGCTACCCAACTTCATCGCACTACAACCACCATGGAGAAGTTATGGGCATTGCATGCACCAGTAAGCTCGTCTGGAAAAAGCTTTTCGGAGACTTTTGGATCAGTAAGTGTGATTAATACACAAAACAAACCCAAAAACCCAGTGTCCAATAGTCCGGGCTGCAGACTGACTTGACTTTGTCAAGTCTTGAATCTTTGAAAATGCCTCAGTTATTCTGGTAAAAAAAAAATTTAATCAACTGAATTTCAAAAGAAATTGAATGCTTAGCATGATTTCAACATGAAAATTTCTCCATGATGGGACTGCAGTCCGGACTATTAGATCCACAAACTAGATCATAATGTTCCCATCTAATCCAAGTAGACCTTAGCACACATCCAGCTTTACGACCACTACAACAGCACCATTTCATTTCGCGAAGATTACCGGAAAAATTTCAGCATAGAGCCATATGCCGAGCCATTACTCCGCTACAAATGGTAAGAATACTCAAGCTCTTCACCCGCACCATCGATATCAACATTCAATACTAACAAATACAAAGGAATCTCGGCGCGAAACTCACCCACGAACAATACACCAGCGCATTGAAAGAGAAAGAAATCTTCGCCGCCTTCATCAAAGATTATATCTTTAACGATGGCGGAGTACTGCTCTTACCATTTGGATTCCCAGACGTGTTTTATCGTGATGAGTATTCCGGGTTCGTGCCCATATATCAGCTAATGATCATGAGCTCATCACATAGCACATACTAACTGTAAAATAGTTCGGTCGAAGAATATGGCCCACGATGGCAAGGATTTAATCTTTTTATAGCTGCATTCTCAGCACTGGGTAGCGGACCAGCGGTGTCAATTCCTGGTATTTTTTCTCTCTGCTCTTTTTTTTTGTATATATGCTGTGCTGTGCTGTGCAGGTCAGGGCAGTGCTGATAGAATCCGCTTAGTGGGACAGCGACTTTACGATTCGAAAGCGACGGGCGTGAAGGAATATCAACCAGTTGGCTTGATGTTATTAGGTGCTCCAGGTAAGATAAGACAGTCATGGCTCCAGGGAAGATAGCTAAATAGGTCTAGGGACGGATGAATATCTTATCGAATTGGTGAAACATGTGCTGGTGACTTCTGGTCGACCATTGAGTGTCAAGACTGGAAAAGTGGCGTTTTGAGATGCGGTACCAGGAATACATACATATAATAGATTACTGATTCTAGTGAAATAGCCTATGTATGCAAATTTAAACCACTTAACGTGGACTACCCCACACCCATAGTATAGATTGTAGATCCCAGAAATACACATCATGTACGACAATTCCTCAAACTTCCCACTCTTCACGCCTCATTTTTCCGATCTGACTTATAAATCCTCGAGAAGCAAAGGTTCATCATTATCAAAATAGCTCATGTCAAAATTTGGGGAGTCAGAATTACCAAAATCGATACCCATGCCGTTTTGTGAAAGAGAAGAATCAAAGTAATCTGTCGTGTCTTCCCCTTTATCAATACCATACCCCAGATGCAAGTTAGCGGCTTTATTTTTCGCTTCGTTAGTTTCTCCTCCGTTTACTGGTAGACGAGGAAGGGCGTCCAAGCTCGAGACGGAGTTATTAGCAATAGATTCGGCGTCTGGCAGAGAAAGCATATTGATAGTTTCGTCATGTAAAAATTCTAACCAATCATTGTACGCCGGATCTGTAGCTTCTATATCCGGGGTCGCGACATCCAATCTTGACTCTAGATCGATCTGGGATGGTGGTGGTTCAAGAAAGTGTGGCCCTTGAGCTGAATAGGTTTCTCCCAATTCTTATTTGTAAACTGGCACCCTGTCGCTACAATCTGTGAGGAGGAAGTTGGAAATCCCGCCTCGTAAGAGCCAGAGCGTGGACTTGCTTCGCTTCCATCATTTGTCCCTGGAAGAGTCGAGGAAGATCTGTAGCTGGCGAAAACTCGATCTTGGGCATTGCGAATTATTTCTAGTAGTTGGTTCTTTAGTTGCTTTTCCAAGCTGTCGATGGTTTCTTCTAATTCGGCTTCGATGACTCTGGGGAGCTCTTGACGACAGTATTCTTCGTAGTCTGTAAGTTGTTGAGCATTCAGCGATTGCATAAAGTCCTCTTGAATTGCTTCGAAATCTAATTTCAATTAGCTATTGCCGCAGATATGTTACGATTTTAGGAGAGAAAACTTTAGCTTACAAGGATCTGGTATTACGTCTGTAGGGAATATTGTTCGGTACATCTCTTTCCATCTATCTTCTTCGGATTGACTACGATGTGTCTTTTTCTTACTCCTCAACTTCTCCATAATCTCATTAGTGATGCCGTCTTCCTGGACATCTTTAGATAGTTCGCAGGCCTCCTCTTGTTTGAGATGATCATTAACCTCTTGCTGATCGCTGAAGAGCCGTTTGCATCGTTGACATTGGAATATACGATGATGTCGATAGAGATGTCCCCTAATGCTACCGTCAGAACCATTCACCTCAAAAGAACAAAGTTATTGTACTTTACGCGAGCTAGACTATCCAAAGGGGTCAGAGCACAAGAATGCCAGTTTTGAATGCAGTATTTTTTGGCATCGTATTTACGATACGGGCACGCAAATTTTCTTCCATCATCGAGGATGCGAGATCGTGTTGAAAGATTCCTCGGCCTCTTTGGATTTATCTCTTTGCTTCCTTCATTATCCGAGTCATCACCTTTGCCCAGCCTCTTTCTCGTCTTACTTCGGCCTTCGCCTTTATAAGTCTCTGAGCCCTTTTCAGGAGAGGTCGTAGTGGATGAATCAGTCTTTGATATTGGGGTTGTATCCTGCTCAGCTGTAGAACTTGTCCTTGAACCATTGCATTTGCTAATATGTATGTTTTGTATTATACCTTTTTCAAATCTCGATGATTGTAAGTATGTCTCGTGGTATAAATAACCTCAGCGCCCAAACATACCTGATTGTTTTTTCTCTCGTATTGAAATGCTCCCAGAATTCCAACATGATGGGATCGATTAATTCATGTTTCAACTTAAAAAAAAACGGGTGCGTATCAAAACCTGGAGCCTGGTTTTCCGTCATTGAAGCATTGGATTTGGTAGAAATCTCCATCTTAGCGGTGTGCTCTTCGCGGTCAGATTCATCATCTTCCAAGTCCGTATCATCATCTGAGGACCACGAGGAGCAATAATTTGAAAGAGGTGAGGAATCTAGTACTTTTGTCTGTTTGCAGGAAAGTTCAAGTTTCGGGCTTGAAGGATTAGAGAGTCTCAGATCGCATAAAACGGCCGTTTCCTCTATGGTGGTTGGCTTAGTATCGTCATTTTGTGGCAGAGATACACTTTCTTGGGGTATATTCCCAAGTACCGCATCGGCTAATGTAAAGAAATTTGGTAAAGAACTTTGTCTATGGCTGCTGTGGAACTTAAGGGTAGGACACTGGTATCCGTAAATAGATCCGGGCTTGCTATCGAGGTTCCCAACATCGGCGATCAACGAGGATGAGCAAAGCAATTTTTCCTTGGTGTCAATATCCTCTTCGTAAGACTGGAAGTTATGACCATCGCGATTCTTAGAGGTCGGAGGCCAAACCTCCCAATTCGAGTTTGTATACTTGTCGGGCGCGTTTGCTTTTTCGCTTTGGTGGCGTGGGAGGTTGGAATAGCTGCTAAAGTGACGCCCATTGCATCTGTGATCCGAAGATTCAGGTGCGGGATGGTATAGTACTCGGGTGTTATCATCAGGTTGGCCTGGTGAAATAAAGATTTGATTATCATTAAAATCATCTCTGTATTTGTCCATTCCGACCTTGGAGCCACCAAATGAGGAGCCCGCGGTCAAGAAAAACTCCTCGTGTAGTTTCTTTGCGGGAAAAATTCCATGATTCTCTTTGATATCAGCAGTGTTGACTTGGAAAGAGAGGTCTACTATATGTCCTAATTTCACCGAGTCTTCAAAGTTTTCTGGGCCGTAGAAAAGTGTTGAATCGATGGGAATTCCTGATTCGTTACAGTCTCTTGAGTCATTGGAGAGTCCTGAGTCGTTGGAGGGTCCTGAGTCGTTGGAGGGTCCTGAGTTATTGGAGACTTCTGAATTGTACGAGTGTCTCGAATTGCTGTAGACTGCTGAATTTCTGGAGTATCTCGAATTGCTGTAGACTGCTGAATTTCTGGAGTATCACGAATTGTTGTAGACTGCTGAATTTCTGCTGGAGTATCTCGAATTGCTGTAGCCTGCCAAATTTCTGGAGTATCTCGAGATGTAGAGGGGTTCTAAATCGTCGGGGGATCTTATTTTGTTGGAGAGTTCTGAATTGCGGAAGAGTCTTGGAACGATTGGAGGTGTTGGATCGACGATGTCTATTGATTTGTAAGAGAGCCCTAGGTCGTTGGAGAATTTTAAGTTGTTAGAGAGTTCTGAGTTGTCGGAAGGTGCTAAGTGCCAGCACATTTCTGTGGGCAAGGGACGTGTATTAGAAAGGGGTGCCCATGGTGGTTTTGAATCCCTAGAAAAAGATGGCGCCTCCATCTTGATGATTTTGGACGCTCTCCTTGTGGTAAATGAAAAAGCAGCTCTCGATGCTCGGATTGCACCTTTATATATATTAGTGATTTATATAAATCAAGTGTATAGGCCTTGTGAGGAATGAGATCATTTTTGAGGTGTGCTGTAAATGCATATGAGGCTGGCTTGACAAGGATTAACGCGCAGCTGCGCAATTCTTTTCTATTTCTGGAGCCGACCACTTGTTAATAATTTGGAGTGCAATGAGATCTTGCGAGCTTTGCAAAACCAGAATACCTTCATCTCGGTGCTGTATATATAAAAAGTTGTAAAGATGGCGGGGAAGCTCTATCGATTCGTCTTGACACGATTCAAATCTTATACTGAAACCGTCTGATTCTGACGTCCTTGAGCCATTACCAAAACGCCACCATGACCACCACAGCCTCAACCAATGTTACACTCAAGCTTACACTCAAGCACTCGCCGGAGAAAATGTACATATGCACCCAATACCCATTTCATCAACTTACATGCTAATGAGGAAGCCTATAGTGCTGAGAAAAAAGCCCAAGCATCTTTGGCAGTGGACAAATATCTTTACGCCGCTCCTCCAAACGTGATCGAACGACTCACTCAAGGAGTCACAACTTCGAAGAAGGAATACCGAGCTCAAGCCCAGAAACTAATCGTGGCTTTTGGTGAAGCTTTCGAACAGAAGAAGTGATGCATGAGACATCCATCTTGCAGAAAGTGCCTTCACGATCTCCTCGGTGATCGTTGAAGATAGGATATCTGTTAGACTTTTTTTGGTTGGATTGTTGAGAGAAAGCTTGAAGATGTATTCAAAAGTTTGTTTCGTTGGTTGAAAAGCTCTTTACGAAAACTCTCCGTGTTCAGAAGATTCGTTGCTACAAACGGTCGGTTCGAAGGGGGATCATCAGTGGGTGCACGGACTCGTGAGACAAGTGGTTATAAAAACAAGAGAAAATGATTTAAATTTCTCTTATCATCGTCATCATCGTCTTCATCATCATCAAGTACAGTTAAGTTTAGACTCTCTTAACAATAAAGACAGACAAACAAACAAATAGACATTTTCTTAAAATTCAGGAAAACCCAAACTTATCTTGCATCTATATACATGGTTACAAAGAAAACGAGTGAGAACTTTTATTCACAGCTATTCCTATCACCAGTAGCAGTTACAATATCCCGCTCTCTGTCACCATCCACCCAAGCCACGGGATTAAAACGAAACTTATTACGAGTAAGCAATATGAATTATATCTAAGAAGTAGCTAGCTCAATATGTAACACCATGGAGAACCGTGTAGGTTAGAAACCAGTACTACGCCCTCTGAACAAATACCGAAAGCTGTTGAAAAAGAAATCACCACGAGAAGGTCATGAGGGCAGGATTCAAAGCCAGTGGTAAAAGCAAATGGCTAGTCGTAACTGTAGCCATGGGTAAAATAGCGACGAAATCCTGAATGCGCCAATCGTATGGGATGAAAGAAGCCGTAGCCATAACGATAATGATAATTATGCCAAAGAGAGAGAACATCATGGAGAACTTGAAATTCTTCAGGACTTTTGGGACTTCGATGAAGAAGTTACTAAACTCGGCTTCTTTGGATGTTGCACCCCAGGTCATGTCGATTTCGAGCATGTGCGCCAGTAGTGCTTGTGAAACATGAAGCGAAAGGCCACCGAGGAAAATTGCCAACATAAGTGTCCACTTGAAGTTCTCGTAGAGTGCATACCCAAGGCTTCGTTCGCCAATTCTGTATCGCATGACTGCCAAGGCAATGTTTCCGAGACCGTTAAACACAATGACGATGGAAAACCAGACTTTCCAAGAATCGACATAGTATTTGTCAAGGTATCCATTGTACCATCCGATAGCGAAGTAGTTTGCGGTCGTCAAGATCCAGGCAGCCCCAATGGCGTAGTAAGTACCAATGTAGGAGATAATTGTTACCTTGGAGGTGAATGGAATGCTGGAACATAAAAAGCTTCGGAAGAGAGGAGTAAATGGACCTTTGTAGAGCCACATACGAAGTGGGTGAAAGAGTAGCTCGTTGCAACCATATGCATACTTCTCCCATCTGGCAAGTTCATCGTAAACAGTCAATGACACCCCCTCCTTAAATCCTTCACCAGCCCATGCAGCCATCCGAATAACGTACCCATTAACTTGAAGACGGAGGGACATGTCGAAATCTTCAGACACATGAGATTCCGACCAGAACTTTTCATATCCATCCTCATCTTCATATGAAACCTGCTGAATGGCTGACCAACGCAAAATAGCATTATGCCCAACAAAAGGAGCAACATCTCCATTGGAAACGGTATATCGAATAGCAGTATAAATTAAGTTCGTGAAGAACGTGATGCCATTTTCGAAATAAGTATTAACGACCTGCATAACACCAGATGAGAATTGCATTATGCCGACCTCCGGTGAATGTTCCATTTCAGAACAAGCATCAAGTAAACAATCCTCTGGGACACGAGTATCCGAATCAACTAAAATGCATCAGAGGAGCCGCTTGGACGAAGTTGGATGCACTTACTCAACAAAATATAGTCACCAATTCGAATATTTCCGTCAGCCCATGCACGGCCGTTGTCTTCTAAGGCTTCTGTCAGGCATCTTCCATATGCTTGTGCTTCATCTGCTTGAGTCCAATCAAGAGGTCTTTGAATCAAAGCCAACTTTTCCTCAACCATACAAGAGATGTGGAGTCCAAAGTTCATATTTGAAGCCTATGAATTGTGGTTAACATGAGATTTAGCTTAAACAAAAAAATTGGTTCATAAAAGTATCGAGAATCCCTTCCTGTGGGAAACGACATTACTGGCGCAATGGTGGCTTACTTTTTTGACTATTGAAATATTAGCGAATAGACTTCAAAATAAAATCGGAGAAACTTACATTTTCCTTTCCTGGTGAAATTGTCTCCATGCTTTGGCCGAGCAACCCATCCAATGCTGTGGTCAGCATAGAAGTCAATTCTAGCTTGGCGCTCGTCTGCATCAAGGATTTGAAGACCATCATCATTAATAAACATATTGGCTGAGCCACCCTGCAGTTCATAAGTAGAAATGGCTTGTTTGATTGATTTGACAGTGGGTGCAATAACGGAATGCAATCCCTCCTTGTAAACGGGGCATTGGATTGTGATATGCGGAAGATTTCCATCAAGAATACGTGTTGGTGGATTAGCAGAGTAAAACTTGGAGTTAATACTCATTTGTTGCACAGGTCCAAAGAGCTGAGAAAGACAACCCACGATGACTTGTGCAAAGAAGAGAGTGAAAAACACTTGAACGGGGGTTAAGACTAGTAGTGCAAGACGACGAAAATCCTGGTCGACCTCGGTCTCAATGGCTACTTGACGAACACCAGCACCCAGAGTTGCAATAATCAATATGATGGTGAGAGAAACCAGAACTGTATTTTGCAAGTGTAATCCACGCGTCTCTGGAAGAGGTCGACCACTCTCTTCATCGACTTCCCAGGTGGCAGAGTTTGGACTCTTCTTTTCATCCTCTATTTCTTCATCGGTTTTCCACACTAATTCCATCAGTTCTGATTCAATGGCCTTGGCTCGTTGGACTAAATGTAATGCCTCGTCGTCCCACACAACCAGTAAAGCTTCAGATGCAACAAATGCAGCGTATTGTAGTTTCCTTGCGCGCGGTAAATCTTCAACTGTTGGTAAGATCTGTATTCTGAGACCATTCAGAAGTGGAACATCCACGGCGTTTGGCGAGCATTGTAAGAAAGTCCTGATGACTCGGGAATTTACTGTCATTGCGCACTACCGAAGTTAGCTTTCAAAATCCAAAACACATTCCTTAGGCTCTTACATGAACGTTAAGAGCTGCACATGCTGCGGCAAAAGGAGAAGCGCCTAGTTGTGGCGGACAAGCCATGTATGTGTTTCTCGATTTTCTGAGCAAAACACCTTCGATTTCGCCACTTCCATCGCTGACCCAGAGATGTGAACACTGTTGCTGGTAGAGGTAGTTAACCATAACCTCATGTTTGATGTCTTCCAGAAAGTTTGAGCTGGCATGTGATGGATTCGAGATTGAATTCCTCGATGATGAGGGAGAAAATCGGTTAATGGGTGGTTGAAGTGCCATGGCATCAAAGTCTGATTGCGGAATCATGGCAGGAACTTGCCTCTCGGTCATAATAGGTGGTGGTGGTGATTCCGTCTCTTCCTCAGGCTTCTTCGCCTTGAAAAAGGTACCCAAACCCATGGCAGCTGTATTCTTGGTAGTAAATGGATGTGCTTGTGCTGATTGTTGAAAGAGGTTTATACAATTGGGGTCGGGTTCGACTGGTTGTTGGCAAAACGTGGAGAGGTGCTGGTTGTAAAACGAGTGATTGTTTTTACCATCAGAAAAGGCCGAGAAATGATGCGAAATGCTCCCAAAGGCTGTTGCATCTGACTAGGAATACTCAGAATGAGGTCTAGATGTGCATACATACAGAGAGTGTCAAGCTGAGAAGCGCCTTGTGTATATTTGAGATGCCCTTGCACAATTACACAGGTATAACGAAGGTGAATTAATTATAATGAACAATGAATAATGAGAAGACACCGCATGAGATGTTTTTTCAGAGCGAATGTGCACTAGAGAGATAAATGAGAGGAAAGACCAAGGGTGAAGTTCTGGATTCTGTCAAGTACATGAAGAAGCCTTGGCCATGGCACATGAGTGTGGAGGATGTTTGACTCTTCATCTAGAAGGCGAGCAGGCGATAGGCTTGCTTGAACCTTTCTGGTGCGACTTCCAATGTAGATCTAGTCGCGGGCCAAAAGCAGTTGAAGAGACTAAATCTTCAAGTTCAATAGATTTGGTGACGACGATTTTCAGAAGAATTATAGACAATAATTTAGCTCATGGTAGACTCTGGTAGACTCTGATAGACTTTGATAGACTCTAGTACCTCGGATCTTCTACTCTTGTTGTGATCAATATGAAATCTTCTTTTCTCCGATTTAGGAAGAAAATACGACTACCACCACCACCTAAATATTTATCCTTTCTGGTCCGACCAAGGAAATTCTGAT
Organism: Sclerotinia subarctica; assembly: GCA_025389085.1. Lineage (NCBI taxonomy): Eukaryota > Fungi > Ascomycota > Leotiomycetes > Helotiales > Sclerotiniaceae > Sclerotinia > Sclerotinia subarctica. The sequence continues at coordinate 1,784,829 of QRFI01000007.1, forward strand.
GGGTGATGTTCTAGTATTCATTGCTGTATCCATATGAAATCCAGGTGTAACGTAGTTTCCATGGTCGTCGTGGAAGTCAAATCAAGGATGACGCTGAAAAGGTCTTGTACACTAAAAGACTGGGCATCTCTCTTGGCATGAGAAACCGTTGAATATGCATGACATTTTAGCATCGAAGCGTTCCTATTGGTAGGAAAGCGAGCACATTCTTATTTCAATAATTATTCCCATATTACCTGACAGCAATGCTATTCATGTGCATCCCGCTGATCGAAAAGGTTACCCCAGGAAAATGGTGTGGAGGATTCCAATGGCGCAAGATGATCAGATGCATGGATCACAGGAAAGCAATAGATATCACTGCCTAGCAAGCCTTCCGCTAACCTTCTTTGAACGTCCGTCTACCTAGATCAAATAAACAACTGTGTATATATATATATACATATACACCCTCGAAATATTTCTATTCCACCCTAGTATACAGACTACACACGTCTAGTTTATATTTCTATTAGAACACAAGGAATAAATCCGAGAGATTTACTTGATTAGTATTAACTACACGTTTTCCTTGTATACGGAATATTTCCAAAAGATTAGACACGCACTTCGTTTGCCGGTGACAAATGTATCCTGTTGGGAATACCAATACTCAGTATTCTAAGCTTTCGTGGCGTTTTTAGGCTCTACATGGTTTGCAAATATCACCTATGGTCATACAAATTATGAATCGTGACTCTAGCAAGATACCAAACCTCTGCATGCCTACATAAGAATCTTCCAGCGTACAGACTTTTCACCACCCTCCACGCCAAAGCTGCATATTTACATCTCTATTCTACCTCCAGAATTCAAGATATAAATAACCAAGAAGAAGAAAAGAAGCAATCTATAACAAATGCCTAGAATTGAGGTCTCTGAGCTCCCAAGTAAGTCTTACATTTGTACCTAAGCACAAATTAGCCACGCCAAGCGTAACACAACCAAACCCACATCCGCAGAAACTTTATATCATGCATGCACAACATAGCATCCGGATCCCGTATCTATTTAGAGGTAATATGTACCGGATGTACTACATACACAGACTGTGCAGAAGATATCAATATCGATTCTGGGATTCAATGCTCAAAACGCAATGTTCAGCTTGCTGATACAGTAATACTCAATGTTAGATGCGAGGAAGTTGTTAAGATTCTGCAACTGGAATTATCAGTAGTTCAATGACTCTTCAGTAGTTCGAGCATTGAGTGATTGGTAGGTATAACCTATCTGAGGAAACACTCCCCCGACCAAACTAACGAGCATAAACTAACCTAGTAGGTACCAACCCAACAACAAATACTAATGAACAAGTTCTTTCCCAATCCAGATCCATTACACAAACAATAATACAATACCCAGAAAGCTGCCTCACTCCAATTCCACACTCATCGTACAAACTAAATAAACCACTAACCAACAAATCAATATTTATCCCACAAGGGTAACCACACTTGGCGTACTACTCAGTACTCCCCCAGTAGTACTACAGGCCAGCTTAACAAGAATCAGTAAGTCTAGTACCCTACTTTCCGGCCACCCCCAATTCGGGCCACCCTTTTACACCAAAAAATGATGAAAAATCAATCTTTATAACTTTCTTATTTATAAATATAATTTAACGAAACTTGAATCATAGATTTATTACTTATATAATAATAAATTCTGAAAAATTTCAGATTTTTCATAATTTTATTGATCGAGATCTTGAAAGTTAAAATTGTGATTTTCAATTTATATAGGAATGATATACAAATATGAAAATCTTGAAAATCTTCAATAACTTTTCAACCAAAATTACTAAAAATAAATCATAAATTATTTTGAAATATTTGAATAATAATTAATTCGAAAAATTAATTTGTTTAAGAAAATCATTTGTAATTATCGTTTTATTATTAATTGAATATTTATTTATATAAATTTCGTAAAAAAATAAAATAAAAAGATTAATAAAACAATAATTATAAATTATTTTCTTAAATAAATTAATCTTTTTAATTGAATATTATTCAAATATTTCAAAATAATTTACAATTTATTTGTAGTAATTTTTGTTAAAAAGTTATTGAAGATTTTCAAATTCTTTAAATTTATATATAAATCCTATACAAATTAAAAATCATGATTTTAATTATTTATATTTCAATTAATAAAATTGCGAAAAAATTGAAATTTTCAAAATTAATTTAATAATTATATAATAAATATATTATTAAAATTTCATTTGATTTTATTTATTAAATTTTGAATTATTAGTAGATGAAAATCATCATTTTTGGTATAAAAAAAGTAACCGAAATTGAAGATATGTTACGGGGTCATTATGCTACAGAGAATAATGCCGCCCAATAGTAGCTAGAAAAAGGCTATACTGTCTAAAGGCGAGGACTAAGTTTAAAAGGGATTAGCCCTCGCACAAATTGTATTTAGAAAGCTTTTCCTCTCCTAGAATTCGGAACTCTTCGAGCGACGTCTTATCAATAAAGAGAGACCTGTTTACCTCCCTGAATCCCTCCTGCCACACCGTGACAAGATAATCAGAAAGTAAAGTATTAGATTTATTCCAAATCTTTTTCTATTATTTTCGAAATTAGAAAGATTTTAAAAGAATTTTTAATCTCTCATTCTTGATTTGAATTAAAATAAACATTGTAGATTTATATTTATATTTATATTTTAATTTATATTTAAATTTTAATTTATATTTACATTTTAATTTATATTTCTATTTATATTTCTATTTTTATTTAAAATTCCTTTTTTAAAGTCTTAAATTATCCAGATTTATATTCAATTTATAAAATAACTTTTGAAATTATATAATTCCATAAATAAATTTATGAAATATTTAAGATTTGATTAAATATAATACTAATTTTATAAATCTCTTTAACATTATAATATTCTTTTTCAATAATTTTTATTATTTCGATTAAAAAATATTAAATAAAATATATGTACTTTGGGCATTTTTGGTGTAAAAGTGAACTTTGGGATAAGATAAGTTGATTAATATTATACTCATCTTTACATTTATTTATTTATTTATCTATATCTATTTATTCATCTATTAATCTCACAACCCCAATACAGCCCATCTCCCTCCCCCAAAATCCAGAAATCCGAAACTCCCACCTCGGTATTACTTTTTCATAACAATTTATGATTCCTGGTGATCGGGGTTGGATTTCTTGGGTTTGTGTATATATGTATATGTGTGTATATAGATATATTGGATATTAAATAGTGAATGTTAAAATATAATGGAAGTGCTTTCGATTGTATAGAAGTATGATATGGTATGGTATGGTAGGAAAGTATGATGTTGAACGGGAATAGTGGTTAGAGTGATGGTATGAGTATTGAGAATCAGCTCATAGGGCTGAGTTTTGTATTGTGGGATTTGGATTGGTATGATTCGAAGAAGAGAGAAGAGAAGAAGACGGTTATCCTCATCTCGTAATGTCGTACAAATCATAATGAGAATTCTTCCTTTTCCTTTCGGAAAGTAATATTCGGGGAGTATAGATTATATTGTCTCCTTGCACCACTCTGTTAAAAGCCGCAATGAACAAGGAATGATCTTCTAGAATTTCGAAATGGAATGTCACCATGATAAACGTAGCCCATGTCTCGTTTCCACGTGTGTTCATTGTGTATCCTGCTCAATTTCCTCGCCGTTCATTTCAGTTATGATTGCTTGGGGTTGGAATTAATTCTAATAATATCTATAATTCTTGGCAAGTATATATGATGATCAGGGTAATACACGGGTTATGCACCAGTTTCTTATATCGCAACTGCGAAACCCAGAATACTTGCTCATAGCTGGTACTGATACTGACGATATTACCTTTCCATGTGCAGTCTGAATCTTACAATGCGTATTGTGCCGTTTGAATCATTGGCTAAAGCGACAGCAATAACGCTCCAAGATCTCAAATGGCCTAACTACCTTGAATCACTCTTGTTTTCCCGATAAAACTGATAGATAAAGAAACGTACCAATGCTTGAACTTACAAAGCAAGGATATCTCAGGCATGCGTATGCGTTCAAATGGACAAATGTGCACTGATATTGCACGTCAAAGTTTGTTGGACCAAGGGGAAGATTGAATTAACGAAACGGGACAGTCGCGGTCAGAGAGGGGCCGAGTGTATTTGCGCACTAAAGCTCAGCTTGTTTTGCAGATGCTAATGCCACAAATACGAAATGACAGCAAAGAAAGATCTCATCGCTTGAGATAAGGGTAGGGTCTGTGCAGACTTCTTCTCCACTGTAAGATTGAAGAATGGTTAGAAACTCATCATGTGACCTTGCAAAAGCTCGGAAATTTAGACTTTTATTGAAATGGAGATCGGGTAATTATTGAATTCTCCGATGTCTAAAACAAAAGCGAGGATGGTATGAAAAGAGCATAGGTAGGTAGAGATCGATATCGTAGAATAGAAGATAGAGAAGACTGAGAGAGCTCTCAACTGTGAAACTATCGAATTCCTCAAGCTGCAACCTGCCTCGGAGCCTCTACCTTAGATTGGCAATAACAACGAGAAACACCTTAGCTGAAGCCTGGGGTGAGAAGAATTTGTGCAGTAGTAGCTGCATTTTTTTCAATCCGATGTTTTGGTAACTTTTTGGCTGTCCGAGCCCAAGTATTTCGTTAGTCTAAGCGCAGGAGCACTAGTCAAACTAACAAAGGCTCCAAGCTGTATGATTTGATGTTCGTAAAAGTATGGATAGCAAATCTCTTGGCCGATTTTGAGCGGTGTCCAACATGATACATCCATCGCGCCTTAGGGCCACAGAAGATCTGCAGATTTGATAAAACGAAGATTTGTTTATCAGATCTGCAGACTGGATGGGTTTTGATCAACGATTACATATATCGATGTTTGTGTGGGAGTATATGAAGTCGACCTCAATAAGGAAGGTTGAGGTGAGGTGTTGATCTTCGGGAAGTCGGAGAATAGTGTTGATGATTTTCATAATTTTTGATCTTGGGCAAAATTCGGGGAAGCGAGGTGGGTGGGCGGCTGGAAAAGCAGATAGTACTCAAAGTGGTTAGAGTCTTGCCAGATAAGGATATTTATGTTTTAGATTGGCCAATTAGCATCTTACGAATGATCGGCGCGGAAAGCCGTGCGGGAGGCTGATGGGGCATTCGGTTTCTCCGGTTGTGGCTTCAGCTCCGAGCTTGGCTTCTTTGGTTAATTGACTACCAGGTAGTCATTCCTGAAGCTAACTCGAATTTGAAAAACTAACATGAAAACTACTGATTTTCCAATGGCAAAGTTGCAATATTGGATGCTGCTTTCATTAATCTACGAGCCATGAGCCAACCAACGCTGGCTTGGCAGGCAACTTGGGTAAGAATGGCTTTGTCGCGTCGAGCAAATGAAGAAATCCTGGGTGGCGTGATAAGGGTTACGAGAAAACATTTTCGAGGCCAATTGTAGGAGACTCGACGTCTGGTCGATAAGGATGAGAGCTGAAAACCTGTAGAAGGATGTTGGGAAGCACTAGATAAAGGATCAATGGCCAAGTAGCGAAAGAGTACCGACATGGTTACTCGTAGGTTGGGAGAAGACTGTGAAGAGGTTGAGCTTGGGCTTGAGTACGAGCTTGAGCTTGAACACCTGCGAGTATGAGGCTGAATGAATCTCATATTTTTAAACATCGGATGGGTAGAGGAGAGGTAGAGGTAGAGGTAGAGGTAGAGGTAGAGGTAGAGGTAAAGGTACCTACTAGGTAGGTGCTCGATAATCTTTTGGCAACCACCCATGTCCAAGAGGTTGAGGTTATTTGAGGGCTCATACTGTGTATGTGTAACCCAAAACATGCATATGATTTCTGCAGGTAACCATCTCGTACCTCTGGATTTCCTTTATCTACTCTGGCTTCCATCAATTTCCACATTTACCGAGTAAAACACAGACTGCACAGACTGCACAGTCTGCACGATGATTAATTGGGTGTACCTCCTGGGTACTAAGGACCAAGTGCCAGCTGGTATTCGACTACCCAGGTAACAAGGATGGCTTTTCTCTTTCTCTCTCTCTTTCTCCTTGGTGCATTTTGCATTTTCCTTAGTTTGGACCTCGATCATTTACATTTTGGTTTATTTATGGATCAAGAGGTGGTTTGTGCTTTTCCTCTCTTTCCTTTCTGGGTAAATGATCACCCAAGCTATGCTCAATTGACCCCATGACTTAGGAAAAGATTCCACCTAGATGGTCATGCCCCAGGTCCTCCGTACTTTCCAATTATCTCTTGCTACACAACAAGAGAAGTGAAGAGAAAAGAAAAATTGAAAATCTGTAAATCCAAAAGAGGAAAGAGAGAAAGAAGCGAGGGAAAAAAAAAAGATGATGAAAACCATCCAATCGGCCGCTGCGGTCTTCACACTATTTTTTCCGCCATCAAAGCTATGGTCGACTAATGCAAGGTCCAGATCAAGCTGAAGGAGTCGAGAAGAGTTCCCGTCTATATTCCATCCAATCATCATCTAATTGAATATTCAGCCATCACCTTCATCACTGAAATTATTATTCCAAGGACATGCTCAGAAGAAAGCGAAAGCCGAGCTGACTTTAGTCAGTCTATGCCAGAGAGAGCATAACGTTTGTTTCCTCCTAATATAGCTTGCCAGGTCATCTTTTCTTCTCAATCTTACATCTTTATTTCTGCATATCAAAGACAAGATCATCCACCAAGAAATACTAATTCCTCTTCCCTTCCCTTCTCTTCACTTCAATCCTTCCTTCTATCTATTTTCACTTTCCAGACTTGATTACATTCGTTTCTGAAAGTAGTCAATACAGTTTCTTAATCATCTCCACGATACCTTTCCATCAATATCTTAATACTTAATAATCTGCCAGCAAATCCCTTCCCTTTCCGCGCGCACAGAGATGGAGCAACAACCGACATTTAGAGGTCATACACCTGCAAAATCTAATGCCACAACACCATCATACCGACCTGGCACACCGGAAAGCAGAAACTCTCCTTTCACCGGAGACGATAGTATACAACCTTCTCCATCAATAGAAAGGGCCAACCCATTCATCACTCCTCTCACTTCAAGGCCAGGTTCTACTTTTGGAGCATCATCTTCTTCAATAGGAAGGACATACGGCACACGATATTTTCATTCACGGAGAGTAAAGAAGGGAGGAGTTGACCAGCCATGGAGAGCGAGCAAGGACCCAAAAGAGAAATGGGTCACAATCATCCCAATTATTGGCATACTGGTAGGATTCGGAATTGCGGGGTTCTTCATTTATGATGGTATACGTTCCGTCACTCATCATAAATATTGTCCAGTCATGAGTGATGATTTCTCATCTGGTACACTCAATACCGATATTTGGACTCAGGAAGCAGAAGTCGGTGGTTTTGGGTATGTGTTGATTCTAGAGTCTGGTAAAAAACTTACTAACTTAATCTACAGTAATGGAGAGTTTGAACAAACTACACTTGACGACGAAAATGTATTCATCAAAGATGGAAAGCTCATCATCAGGCCAACCTTACAAGATGCAAAACTCATCGAGTCGAATAATGTCATTAATCTTACATCTGCCGGAACATGTTCGTCCGATGTCCTTTCAAACTGTGTTTCTGTCACCAATACTACCACCGGCACAATTATTCAACCTGTCAAATCAGGAAGAATCAATACCAAGAAAGGAGCAACCATCAAATATGGACGTGTTGAAGTAACTGCAAAATTACCTGCTGGAGATTGGTTATGGCCCGCCATTTGGATGTTACCAGTAACTGATACTTATGGAGCATGGCCAGCATCTGGAGAGATTGATATTCTGGAATCGCGAGGAAATAATCACACATATGGACAAGGTGGAAACAACATCATCTCGTCTACCTTGCATTGGGGACCTGATTCTGACAACGATGCTTTCTGGAGAACAAATGTCAAGCGTGCTGCTCTCCACACCACTTACTCTGCCGGATTCCATAAGTATGGTCTCGAGTGGTCCCAAAAATACCTTTACACCTACATCGACTCCAAACTTCTTCAAGTACTCTACAATACCTTCAATGAACCACTCTGGCAACGTGGTGATTTCCCAGATTCCAGCAGCAACGGAACTAGAATCGTAGATGTTTGGTCTCAAACTGGTCGTGTCAACACACCTTTTGATCAAGAATTCTACCTCATCCTTAACGTCGCGGTTGGTGGTACCAATGGATGGTTTGCCGATGGAAAGAGTGGAAAACCTTGGATCGATGCTTCTGCCACTGCCAAAAATGATTTTTGGAATGCGAGAGATTCTTGGTATCCTACATGGACTGCGAATGATAATCAAGGTCAGATGGAAGTTAGCAAGGTAGAAATCTGGCAACAATGTGATGGAAATGAGGAACTTTAAGGACTATTTAGGTTTTTGATGAGGGAAGAGCTATGTTGATGTAATTAATGGTTGTAGAAATGGTTGGCGCTTGGGAATACAATCGTCTTGGTTTAGAGAGAAGAAATGTACATGGTCGGGATATGAATGGCTATCTTTTCTATTAGTTTTTTTTTTCAGTTTGTCACTTACGTAGAGTACTAGCTAGATATGATTGATTGATATTTACTCATAGTTAAAATAAAATGATATTATATTTATATTATTAATCTATATAAAGTCCACTCTATATATTCTCTATAGAATTTCACTTCTTCCCCAAGTGGCAAGTTTATATATAAACATACATCTATATTATAGAAAACATATTCATATTATTATTAAATTTATTTCCAATTTGTTAAACTATTTCAGTTAATCTATCTACCTAGAGTATTTCTCTCGGGTAAAAGTAATAATTTTGGGTTTCTATTTAATATTCTAACTTTTATGTTTAAAATATTTTATATCTTTTGTTTTTTTTTTCATGTACGAGAGAAAAAAAATAAGTTTATAAGATATTCATTACTAAGTCTACCATCTCATTGACTACCGACGATTATATGTCGTATCTATAGGATTGCGTCTAGAATTCAAACCCACCGGAGCTAGGTCAGTACTTCAACCTCCAAAACCGAAAAGCCGACAAAAGCTCCGACTTATCGATGCAAGGTAATCTATTCTATTCCAACATAACCTCCTCCCACTCCGCACCCCCCTCCACCACCTCCCCAAACATAATCCCATCCACATACGCCTCCCCCACAAGTCTATACCTCCCATCCGTGCCCTCTCTCACCACAAAAGGCACCGGCGATCCCGCCATAACCACAATCGAGTCGCCAAACTCCATATTGAGATCGCCCACCCCCACATAGCCCAACGCGGTAAAGAATAACTTGCGATGTATCAGGGTACGCGTTACCCTAGTCTCGAATTCTACTTTCTCGCTGGTCTTATCCTCCAGTTCGGGCGGGTCGTCGCCCTCATTACCTATGAGGCGGCGTATGCGACTCTCGAGATCTGGCGTCTCTTCTGCTTCATTGTGAGAAGCGTTTAGCATGAACTTCCAATCACCACGCAGCCAGCCTATATCTTTCATCTTTTCCATGATGTCTATCACGTTCGTGAATATAGCTGCATCGATGTTGCCGGCTAAATATTCATTTCTGGCCTGCGTTACTTCTTTCAAATATGCCTTTTCAAATTCAAGCGCGTATGTGGAAGCAGCTGGCGATGCATCACCCGCGAAATTAGCTATAACCGTTCGCCAAATGATGTCGTATAAATCCTGGCCAGCGTTCAAATCTGTATACGTCGGTGCGATTTCGAGAAAAAACTCTACGACTTTCGTGTAATACAGATGCGAGTGGTCTCCATTATGATCGTGCAAGGTCTGGTGCTGAACTCCGCTTACCATATCCACAAAGACGACTTGAACCATCAAGTAGCGCCCGTATAACATGGTTTGCGGCGGTATCTTCCAGCGCGAGTTCCCAGCCGCACACCACCCTATCTTCGACGGCTCCATCTCGATCTGCCAAAGACCATGAAATCTCGGCGACTGCGAAAGATCGGGAACCCAGGACGGGATATAGTGTGTGTTGTGATGGGCCGTGTGGCCTGTCATCGATAATATTTGCAAGCCAGGATGAGTGAGAAGAGTGAACCATGCTGCTTCTTGATAGACCTCTGAGACAGATTTTTTGTAGTCTGGGAGAAGTTGCCGTCGCGTTGCAATCGTATCCGGGGTTCTGTAGATATCTTTGTTGGCCAGGGAGGCGCAGGCAAAGACTTTATCCCTTGCATCAAAGCACATGTTTTTCCGGCTAAGTCTCCATAATTCCAGAAGCATAGCGATGGGATCAATATCTCCCACAGGACGTACAGATGACGTGTCTTTTGACTCAATGGTTGTATCAAATTTTTTCAGACTCGTGATTCTGTATACCAAAGCCATCGCGTCCGGATCTGGGTCTACACGAGAGTAAAATATTGGATTGAACAGCCGTTGATCAGACCACTTCAAAAGAGCCCCGCTTCCTAATTTGAGATTGGGCTCGATGTGACCTGCCTGCATCTCCATGTTGCCAATAGAATGGACGTGTTGGAATATACCAGATTCTATTAGAAAGGTAGACGTTAGGGTGAGAAGAGTCCAGGGGAATAGTATTGATCCGCATAGAAATTCGATTTGAGATGAAAGAACTGCTTCTTGGATTACCCAGGATCGTCTAAACCATTGGCGTTGAAAAAATGCGAAAAGGGCAAACCACTTCCACGAAAATGGATCTGGCAAATCCAGCTCTCTTAAAAGAGCTTCCATATCTAACTGTGTCTTTCTCTGAAACGTATTCCGGTTTTTATTAATGATCTTGTTTCCTATAGTTTGAATAACTTCAAGTGCCGACCTGGAAAATACATCATTCTCGCCGAGCCAAATCCAAGTCCTCTGACTATGAGTGTAAATATCACCCATGACGGACACCTGAGAATTTTTTTCTTCGTCATTTTTCTGATTTATGCATATGGCGTCAATCCAGAACTCTTGGGGAATGGGGGCTCGGTCCGACATCCCTCCTAACATGTAGTTTGGCATCTGTTCAAAGTTTGCAAGAGCCTGTCGCCACCGGCACAAGAACCGGTACAGATTTTCACCAATGTTAATAACTTGGCCATCGCATATGATTGGTATATCGTGACGTGTATCGGCCTTAGAATCTGCTTCTGATGAAAAGATGCCATGAGCATTGCTCCAAGTGTAAGACAATGTAGCATATTGAACACCGTCTCGAAAATTGACAGTTCTTGTGGACACACAGATGGGGGACCATAAATCTTCAGAAATTGATACCATTTTGACTAAGCGAATTGTGTCCTTTGGCGACGTCAAATCCGTGTATACAAACGGAGCTAGTGATAACCCATCAAATAAAAGTGAACTTGGTAAATCGGGTACCATTGCATCTCCCATCACCGGAACCAGGGATAAAAATAGAAAATATTCCCTGTATAACTTGAATAATTCATCTGGTATGGGTTCTGATATGTCTACCACGTGCGCGGTATCCAAGCTCGGAATCTGTCTTTTCGCCTTCTCCATCGTTATCTCGAATCGATCAGCTGCGTGTTGGAAATCCTTTTGGGCAGTAGTGACGCCCCTCCATACAACAGACAGAATAGCTGGTCTGACAATGGCGGGATGACGAAGTATCATATTTTTGAAAGTGTCCAGTTGCAGTCTGGCAAGGACAATATCGGATGTGAGAATACCTATGCCCTCGGAGGCCTGGGAGATCATCTCGGTTGTTATAGCATAATAATCAGCTATCTTGGTTATAACTAGGGCTAGACGCAAACTGATGTATACCTCCGTGTTTTCGGCCATGATGAATTTGAAGCAAATCAAGAATCTGGTTACAATATTAGGCTTAGCGAAAGCGTAGAGGGATCTTGTATGCAAGCGTCTAAAAAGCAAAAAGAGTTATCGAGATATAACCATGAATGAAATTCTTGTTGCAAGAAAATACTTTATGACTGAGCGCATCTTCCTTTTTCAACTGCTTTATGACTGAAACTCTTCTCAGCCTTCAAAATAACAACAGCCAAAGCACATTAGTTTCCGTAGGAACATGGTGAGAACATGTGGAGAAATTCCTGTATACACAAGCAAGTAACAACTTGTACAGGAGCCACGTCTGCAGACTATCAGGCAGAGTCCAGTACGTTTCTTCATCATTTCTCCAAATTCAGCTTCCTACAGTCCGGTCAGCCTCATCTCGTGCGCCAATCATCATCTCGCCCTCTCCCCACGTAGAAGTGCGAATAACCAATGACGGATGTTCGCCCTGCATATTCCTTGCCATCTTTCCATCATATGCCGGAAACCTGCCCAAAACGTAGTCGTAGGGTTTCAATAGCTCAATTTACGTTTACTGTAGGTAGGCCTACTGGACGCCATCCGACTTGATAGGACTGCCTAGAACACAAATCTCCTAATCTCAATACCAAGACTTTACAATTTCATAGCCAGATTGACCAAATAAAATATGGTATATGCCAAAGAATTTCCCAATTCCAGCCTCATCTGTTTGTTGAATCCAAAAGGACGACGATCACTTCGAATCGTGATAACATCAATACCCCCCACACCTGGATTGACATTATTGTAGAAAATGCGCGTATTAGCCGAGATACTGATTGATGGCATTTAACTCCGCTTGAACAAATCCCAGCAACCTGAGAGCGGTGAAGTAAATGGCAGAATAATTTACAGGCGGGGCAGATCAAACCTCAATTTTATACAACTACTAAATGACTCATTTACCACCTTCTCTATAGTCTTTTTTAAGATTTTTGGTGACAAGTCGTTTCTTAAAGTCATATATCACCATGTCGAAAGTTTATCTTCTTGATTACGTCGCTGGAAATGTGCGTAGTTTGGTCAATGCCATCGAGAAGGTGGGATACACTATCGAATGGATAAGGTCTCCAGAGGATGTTCCAAAAGCAGATGTAGGTTTTACCAAATCTCCGGCTCACAGTCACGGATCAATCAATTATCTCACATGTTGTATCTAATCGAATTCACTCAGAAACTCATTCTTCCCGGAGTAGGTCATTTCGGTCACTGCATGACTCAATTCTCCTCAGCCGGTTACCTCCCCGCCATACGAAAACACATCGAATCAGGGAAACCTTTCATGGGAATTTGTGTAGGTTTACAGGCACTTTTTGAGGGATCCGCGGAGAATCCGGCGGTTCCTGGGCTTGGAATTATCAAGGCGACTCTCGATCGATTTGACGATAGCTCAAAATCTGTTCCACACATTGGATGGAACAGCGCGAATACATCTGGTGAAGAAGTTTACGGGCTGAGACCGAGCTCCAAATATTATTATGTTCATTCATATAAAGTTCCATATAAGCAAGGAGAATTGGAAAGTCAAGGTTGGACTGTCGCAACTGCTCGCTATGGTGACGAAGAGTTTGTTGGAGCAATTGCAAAGGGGAACATATTGGCGACACAGTTTCACCCAGAGAAGAGTGGTGTTGCTGGATTAAGAGTTATCAAGGCTTTCTTAGATGGAAATAACACTAGTAGCGTGGTTGAAGGCTTGGTAGCCGCTAAAGAGGGTCTCACTAGAAGAGTCATTGCATGTTTGGATGTGCGAACAAATGATCAAGGAGATTTAGTTGTGACCAAGGGTGATCAGTATGATGTGCGAGAGAAGACAGATGGAGGAAATGTACGAAATCTCGGCAAGCCAGTCGAAATGGCGAAGAAATACTACGAACAAGGGGCAGACGAGGTTACATTTCTCAACATTACGAGTTTTAGAGATTGTCCGCTTGTAGATGTACCCATGCTCGAGATATTACGACAGACATCAAAAACAGTCTTTGTTCCATTGACAATTGGAGGTGGTATTCGTGACACCGTTGATACCGATGGTACGAAGGTCTCAGCATTAGAAATCGCAAAGATGTATTTCCAGAGTGGAGCGGATAAAGTATCCATTGGATCAGATGCAGTAACAGCTGCAGAAGAGTATTATTCAAGGGGAAAGAATTTGTCTGGAACTACAGCCATAGAACAAATATCCGGCGCTTATGGCAACCAAGCAGTGGTTGTCAGTGTCGACCCAAAGAGAGTATATGTTTCGAAACCTGAAGAAACGAAACACAACACAATACAAACAAAGTATCCAGGGCCAAATGGCGAGAATTATTGCTGGTATGCATGTACGATTAAAGGAGGTCGAGAAACACGAGATATGGACGTGGTTGAGCTAGTGACTGCAGTCGAGGCAATGGGAACGGGAGAAATCCTCCTGAATTGCATAGACAAGGACGGAACAAATAGTGGTTTTGATCTGGAACTTATTAACCAGGTAAAGAATGCGATTAGCATACCAGTCATTGCTTCCAGTGGAGCTGGAAATCCAGGCCACTTTGAAGAGGTTTTCTCAAAGACTTCCACAGATGCTGCTCTTGGAGCTGGCATGTTTCACAGAGGAGAGTATACGGTTAAGCAAGTCAAGGACTCTCTTGCTGAAAAGGGGTTGATGGTTAGACAGTTTGAGAGCGATCTCTAAGCGAAATGGTTAGAATAAAGAATACCCCTATCTATATCTTCTTTAATGTTCTGTGCGTGCTCTCGCCCGATGGAATGGTTGATACCGTCAGCTCAGTGATTCTGTGTAATTGCATGCTCGAAAGTGATGACATAACATCAATTAAAGGGGAGCTTTGCTAATACTATTCTTGAAGTGCGCACACGTCGTTTTGGTAACGTATGATATAGTTCTCGGACAAAGTTCAGCGACTAGAGAAAAAGAGCGAGTGGATTAGTTGAGCATAAAGCGAGATTCGATATGATAGAGTTGGTTTTGCTTTTGCTTTTGCTTTTGTTAGGGGATGTATTTATATATGAGAGGAGTTTTTAAGATTTAATGTGTATGAGGTGTTAGGTAGAGAGTAGAGAGTAGAGAGTAGAGAGTAGAAAGGAGAGAGGGGGGGGAGGGGGGATCTTACGAAAGATCTAGATGGTGCAGTAAGTTATGTCTCTAAATTTTTATTGATTATGGGATTATTCCATCTTCTGGTCCGGGAGGGAGGAGTTTGTATGTATGCATGAGGGTTGATTGTTGGTTGATGTTGATGCGGCTTATTATGCCCCATTAAAGATAGCCAATTTGATGCTGGTTGTAGAGCCATGTATCACCTTGTACATGTATGAATTATGATAATGATTACTCTCCACACTTTACAGATGATAAAAACTTCCTGAAACGGTTATGATCTAAATTTTGAAGTATAAGAAAAAGAAGCTCTAGATTCCCTTCATATATTTGTGATTTACCGTGGTTTCCAGAACCTCAAATTTCATCCCTACAGCAATAGGTCCATTGGATCTAGGCACGCTCAACATTCCAAAGCATGGCTTAAACTTGATGCCTTCGTCTACACGTCTATAGCTGACTAAAGTATCCCAAGGTTCATGCTGATCCTTTTCCGCGGTTTCTGGGTTCACGTTTGGAACTAGACATCTTGCACAGCGAGCTTGTACATCGATATCTATCCCATTTGAGCCGAGCGTCGTGGACAGAAATCCGGAGTTTGGCTTGTTGATGATTCGGACTCGTTTCCATTCGTCCTCTGTCCATGCTGCTGGTGCTGTATCGTCATTTTTACTCGCGTCTTTACCCCTTACAATGATATTTGGTCTGAACCTTTCTATTGTAATTTCGTCCGCGCCTTTCTCGGCTAGTCTTTGGTTTAACTCTTGGAGGGAAGCTTCATTTGCGATCAAAACGGACATGACATCTGGAAAGTTTGTGCTCTCCTCTCTACCGAGGATCTCGGGTGCTCCATTACCCCTCAGAATTCTCGGGGTTGGTCCCTTGTACACTAGTTTAACATCTTTCTTGAAGAATTCGCTGAAGATATGGTTTATCTCATCCTTGTACAAATATCCATCTGTCTTGTACTGCCAGATTTCCACCTGTGCCAAGTTTGTGTTTTCTTCCAGCCATTGCTCTGTAGGTCGCGCGGGAATCATGACTTTCTTGTCTGTATTCCTGATGCTGATGACGAGGTATTCGACATCTTCACCACTGGAGTCGGAGGGAGATTTGACGGTGGCAAAGGCAGTGTCAATCAAAGTCATATCAGAAATGTCTCGGATGGTAAGAAATTTGTGGTCATCACCAGAGACGAACATCCAGCGTCGATCGAACTCGAGTCCATGAGTGGTGAGGGAGGATGATTTGATTGAGATACCACGACAAGATTTTATGGGATAGATGCGAAGCTCGGTGACTTCGGTAGTGGTGGAGGGAGATGAAAAGGGATTGAGATTGCTGAACATGACGTGTTGTATTCTAAGGTTATTTATTGGTGTTGTTCTATATTGTACTCTGTTGTATTTTATTTTATTTATTTCATGTTCTTTGTTCTCTGTTCTAGGCTCACGGCCAAGATAGATGTTCTTATGGTGGGGAACACAAGGGTGGGGGACTCAGCTACTGAATGCGAGTAAATGTACAGCAACAACTTTTCTGTATAGCATCATAAAGTTCCATTTATTTTCGGAGGGAAGAAGGGAGTAAGGAGAATGACTTTGTTGTTTTTGATGTTATTTTACTGATGTTTGTTTTTGATGTTCAAAATACCCGAGTAGAGTCCATACAGTACATCCAGACAATGGCACGGTGATTCCCTTGCATGCTCGCTTACGTCATCATTTCTTACTCATTCTACCTATCCCGTTGCTCTGCGCAACCACCAGACGCTGTTGCCCACAATAAACATAAACCACCAAAGGGCAAAGGGCAAAGGCCAAAGGCCAAAGGCCAAAGACCAAAGACCAAAGACCAAAGACCAAAGATCAAAGACCCCCCCCCACCTACCTACCTACCTTATGCAAAGAAGGGGAAAGAGGGCACTTTATTTCAAAATAACTTTACTATGCAATCAATCACAATCACCGACCTAGAACATTCAACATTACAATCAATCAACCTTCATACTCAATTGAATTGAGCATCACCCGCTCTGCTCTTCAATTCACACTCGTTCTCTCTCTTATTAAATACATTCTATTTTCGTTTGACTTTCAATAACTTCATTCTTTTTACGCTGGAAAGTCCTCTGCCATTTCACAAAGTGGCTCTCTTTGCTGTGCAGATCCGCGATAAGAAGTCACTGTGCATAAACAATGTCGAGCTTCATAACCAACCTCTTCCCCTCAGTGCAAGCTGGCAGACATGACAACATTTTGCCGGTTCCGCCCCCACCTCTACATACTCGGTCCAGTCAAAATGAGGGTCTCATCGATCGACCCAGCACTCCTGTTAATAAAAGCAATTTCATCAATCCTGTCTCAACACCCCAAGGAAGTCCAAGCAAGAATCGAAATCCACCCGGAGCAAACGAGTTACCTACAGCCTTCGATACTGCTATGAAGCTTACTCCTGCTAATTTGAGCAGTCCAACCAAACTTGGCCGTGTTCCGATTGGCACACCACTGACTCCAGGGAAGGGAGCGAACGCCAACGCTGTCGAAGAGTACTTTGGTAATTCGACCGGAAATACCGACGAGAGCATTCTTCACAAGTCGACGATCCCTTCGGGAAGTCCTGTGCGTCGACAAGGTAAAGAAAATAATACCCCTCAAACCGCAAGACAAACAGATTCTCCATCGCTCAACCAAGCAGCAATCTCACGCGATTCGCCTTCTCTCAACCAGGCAGCCATCTCCCGCCAGGAGCTTTATCAAACGCGAGAAATCCCACCACCGCCTACGAGAAAATACAATACCCAACGTGGATTGACGGCTGAGGAGTTGGAAATCTTGCATAAGCCAAATGTCAAGC
Organism: Sclerotinia subarctica; assembly: GCA_025389085.1. Lineage (NCBI taxonomy): Eukaryota > Fungi > Ascomycota > Leotiomycetes > Helotiales > Sclerotiniaceae > Sclerotinia > Sclerotinia subarctica. Next base: position 1,802,669 of record QRFI01000007.1, read on the forward strand.
GTCTGGCCAATGTAACTCAGCTTTGTGAGTACTCGCATCTGCGTGATTAACCATCGCTAATACTCAGCAGACTTTCTTGATTACTATTATGATCTTTTAAGTTACGTCGGCGCACGACAGACTCGACTTAATCATTTCAAGGAACAATATCCTGCCCCTCCAGGGACTCCCGAAGAAGTATACATTCCCGTTTGGTCAAAATATGCTGGTAGGGAGCGTGCCAATTTACGCAAGCGTCGAGTCCGTCTACGTCAAGGCGATTTCCAAATTTTAACACAAGTTGGACAAGGTGGTTATGGACAAGTCTTCCTCGCTCAGAAGAAGGACACTAGGGAAGTCTGTGCCTTGAAGGTTATGAGCAAGAAATTGTTGTTCAAGCTGGACGAAGTTAGACATGTTCTTACTGAACGTGATATCTTGACCAATGCGAAGAGCGAGTGGCTCGTTAGATTGCTCTACTCATTCCAAGACGAGAAGAGTATATATCTAGCCATGGTGAGTTTTACTTAGACATAGGTGTATGCATACCATTAACTAGTTCTAGGAATATGTCCCCGGTGGAGATTTCCGAACCTTGCTCAACAATACTGGCGTACTTGCTAATAGACATGCTCGATTCTATATTGCCGAGATGTTCTGTTGCGTTGATGCATTACACCAACTCGGTTATATTCACAGAGATCTTAAGCCCGAGAACTTCTTAATTGACTCAACAGGACATGTCAAGCTCACTGATTTTGGACTTGCTGCAGGTTTCCTTGCCCCAGGAAAGATCGAGTCTATGCGTGTGAAGCTTGAAAAAGTCGGCGAGACATATGTTCCGTTCGGTAAGCCTATTGAAGAGCGTACTGTTGCCGAACGTCGAGAAGGTTATAGATCATTGAGAAATAAGGATGTCAATTATGCCAAATCAATCGTTGGTTCGCCCGATTACATGGCACCTGAAGTTTTGAAAGGCGATGAGTATGACTACTCGGTTGATTATTGGAGTTTGGGTTGTATGCATTTCGAGGCTTTGACAGGCTTTCCTCCATTCGCTGGTGCTACCGTCGACGAGACCTGGAAGAATTTGAAGCATTGGAGAGAAGTATTAAAGAGGCCAGTTTGGGAGGATCCAAATTACTTTATTAGTAATCGTACTTGGAACTTTATCACAAGGTAATTTTTGATTCTGCATATCACACGAACATTTGCTAATAGGAACAGCTGCATTACTTCCAAGGTTAAACGATTCTCCAATATTTCGGAAGTTTATGGACATCAATATTTTGCCGAGGTTGACTGGAACACACTTCGTTCGCAACGTGCTCCATTTGTACCAGAGCTGGATTCTGAAACTGATGCGGGCTACTTTGATGATTTTAGCAGTGAAGCTGATATGGCCAAATACAAAGAAGTCCATGACAAACAAACTGCTTTGGAGAACATGGCCGATCGAGAGGATGCTATGAGCAAGAGTTTATTTGTCGGATTTACATTCAGACATCGTAAACCAAACACAGACGATGATGGAACCAAGTCTAGCCCAAGAAAGCCTATTGCAACGGACGGTACTTTTGGGACTATGCTATGAGCAAATATGATCTTGATGATTGTCTACATTCGATTCGATATTTGATTTAGGGACATGAAAACGGGCGGGTTGGGATGGGATGGGGCAGGATGGGAAACACTGGATGTGGCTATGGTGGCTATGGTGGCTATGGAAGGATGGTAATGTGGAGTAGGCGGTAACAACAAGGCATATATGCGGCGTTAAGAGTCAGATTGCTCGACTTGACTCTGTAAAACTATTCCTGGTATCTTGTTTTTTCTCGCGTTTCTTGCGGCATTTGCTTATCGCGCTCGATTCTGGAGTTATCATTTGCTACACCATAATATGAGTGGGGTTAATTATTGATTGTTAGCACAACGCAGACGCAAACAGTGTAATAGTACTATGAATATGACTTTTTTTTTCCGAATGGGCTGTTGTGTTCGATTTCCGGGAGAAGAATTCTCCAACAGCGTAAACGGTGCCTAACACCCTTATACTATTTCTCTAGTCATATACAATGATGTGCATACTAGATATGTTACATATTACTCAGTAAGTAATATAAGAATGAACGTCTACGTATTCTATCCCATTTCTTGTTTCTTATCAATTGTTTCTTGTTCATAGTCTCTTGTTCATCGTCTGTTTAGGATACCCTACCCAGTTAAGGAGTAGATATGTTGTAGTAGGATTCAGCCCTGTCCTAGGGTGTCTTTGCCGTGCATGTTATGTTATACCCGTAGTTACGAAAAGCTTACGCGATTATTTGCTTTGGAAGGTTTACTGTTGTCGCTAATTGTTGGAACTTGGAGGCGCGGATTAGGATCTCGGTTGTCTTGTGCTGGATTCGTGCTGGATTGCATCGTTGTTGTTGGTTGCGTATTAACCAACTATTGGTTACGGGAGGAACAGTCGGCGGATTAGATGGTATTGCTGCTTAATAATTTGGTCCAAGTAGTTAATTGAGGTTCTTCAATGTTCATCTAATATTAAAGCTGGTATTACTACCGATTACCGTACCCTCGGCAGTTTTAACAAGTTGCTAGGGTGGGCGGGATATGGTTGGTTAGATAGTTAGATGGAAGAAAAAGCTTAATTCGTTTCTTACTTATTTTATCTACTTACCTACTTACCTACTTACTTATCATCTGTTTTGATCCTCGATCGTTTCGTCATTGATAAGTTCTTCTGAATACAACATCTACCTCGATATCTTTGGGGGGGGAAAGAAAGAAAGAAAAAAGACATCGACATTTGCATTACATATAACTACCTGGCATCTATTCGTGTGTTAAAGTCTATCTAATCTTTTATTGTGGAAGAGAATATTATCGACTCAGTAGGAACATGAGATGTGCATGCTTGGTAGCAAAAGGTCCGTCGAAAGAGAAGAAGTTTCAGAAAAGAAGTTCGATAGTGGGGAGGGGTTTTGGGAAGGTGTGCGGGCTTTGGTATGATTTTAAACGGTGGAGGAGAGATGCGGAGGAAGCGAGTGAGTATTGTGTTTTTTTGGGGGTTTTTGGTTTTTTTGCCTTTTGGAGAAGAGTAGGGTTTTAGGAGTTCGGGATACAGCCTGATAATGAGAGAGAGGGGAGGGCGGAGGGAGGCAATTAGGATGTATAGCTAGATGAGAGGAAGAGTGATGCGATTTACGGTAAAGTGACGATGGAGAAAAGATAAAAATGCTAATAAACATTATATAGGACAACGACGAGCTGATAAATATGACAATTATATGGTTAACGCCGAGGATTTATGGTCATGATTGGGGCAGAGATCACTCACGGCTCGGAATGGCTAGGCATGAGACGGAAGAGAGAATTAGGTACAACTCGGGAGAACTGTCAATGGCAAGGGCTGGGCAAAGGATAGGGTATACCCCGGATTACCCTTGATAGGACCTATTGGATAACCATTTTACTATACCCCTCCCTATAGGGTAAAATAAATATTCTTTAAAATATCCCAAAAAAAATATATATATTTATTAAATATTATACATAAAATACATATAATCTCCAAGATTATTTATCAAATAATCTAAAGTTAAATAATCTAAAGTTAAATAATCTAAAGTTAAATAATCCAAAATATATATATTTAATTATTCTGATTTTCTATCATAATTTAAGAGAATTATACTTTGAAATAATTACATAAAACAAATATATAATATAAATCATACTCAAAAATAAGTCTATATTTCCAGATTTTATAAAATAATTATTTCATTATATTTTGCAAAATAAAACGAATACCCTATAAGGATCAAATACCACGGATAGGGTACAAATGCCTCGCCCTGCCAATATCAAGTTAGACTTTATCGATCCAATTTTTGGATCGATAGTCATGATTTATGGTCGGGTCTTGACATTTTGTGGCTTCAGGTCGTGGTTGGAGATATGGGATGTTCTATTCATTTACAGTTTTCTATTCGATAGGAGATGGTTAGGTTGTTAAATGGTCGATACTAATACCAATGCCACTAGGCACATATATATATATGTGTGTGTGTGTGTGTGTGTGTGTGTGTGTGTGTGTGTGTGTATATGCTTTATTTACCGAGGTCCAGCTCCATCTGATCCTCTTTGGGAATTTTGCTAGAACCTGAAGATGAACTATCACTAGAACATTCATCTCGCCTCAGGATCTTCAAGGTATCCGCAATAATTGGCCCGGCTATCCAAATACCGAAGTTGTTTGCGTTTTTAGCGGCAGACATTTGCGGGATATTCTTCTATTTGAATCGTTAGGAGACATGGCAAGGAAGAAAGAAGGGTTTGAGGTGGGGATCCTCTGCGATTGAGTCATTTGGATACGCGAGTAGAATAATCATGGTAAATACAAATTATGTATATAATCCGAAGATGACAGCATGCATGCTTTTTTCATACGCGAGACTCTCCAATCTGAGTGCGCTAGTAGAAAGCTGATGGAAATCCAATTATTAGCCGATTCTTTTCCTCTACCCTTCTCCTCTTCTTCTTGTTCTTCTGTCCCAGGTTTAAGCAGTGCATTCACGCACTTTCGGCGCTCCATGTCCCAAACTTTCCACTCCCATGACCGAACTTATAGGAAGGATATGGCTCTAACAGGTAATATTTTAGTCGAACCCCTTCATTGCTGACTCGAGATAGACCGTTCTCAAGTCATCGCTTATTCGTGTAGCTTGTTCCACGACATCATCTAGTCCACAGACGTCCCGGAAAAGATCTAAAGGGCTATAACTTTACACGTCACCGAAATGTCGAGACTGAAATTTAAGAAAAATCAAAATCATCAATCAAAGAGTATATTCAACAAGAAAAGAATGTTTAAGTAGTACTTCCAAATACGCACGCAATAATTAAACCCAAAAGCGAAATTAGATGCCGGAAGGAAATCATGAAACTTGTAGCTGCTCAGCAGCTTTCACTATTCATCGTGTACAACCTAGCATGAAATTATAACTAGCGATAAGTAATTAGGATCTGCTTAAATCACTAATGCGTCCGGGAAACTTCCTTTGGGCCTATACCGCTAGGATGAAGGCCCTGATATGAAACTATATTTTTACATGGCGGTGATGAAGAACAACACTTCTAGGGAAAGGCAAGAAGACTGCGTGTTAAGAGAACGAACCTGAAAAGAATGTGGTTCTCATTCACTTCAATTATATGCACTAGCCTTCATATCGTGATTCCTGCTCGTAGGGTGATTAAATCCGAAGGTTCTTGTGTATGACGATGAGACTTACAATAAACAGGGCCCTAATTAGTAACACCACATATTGGCTCTGCTATTGAGCCCTAGTATGATCAGCGTTCATACCGGCCGATATATCCATAAACAAAACATCAAATATCGGTTATGCCGCTATCACCCGTTAGACATCGTATACCAAGTCTCTGGGATCGTTTTATTCCGGCGTAGTGTGAAGAATGGGAATGAGAGCCGAGATGATGCATTATTCGGACCAAAAACCTGCAGAGAATTTCAATGTGCCGAGAAGTTCGAAACTTGCTTTTAGGCAAAGTACTATGAGTGGGGGCGGCCAAAGCCATTCCGTGACAATGAACGCCTTTCACTGGAAGGACTTCTATCCAGGGCTTGAAGATTATAGTATCACCCGAGCGAAGGATTGCATGCACGATTATTATATGCCTGTAAATCTGCAGCCACCTATAGCTACCCATAGTGGGATAAGAACAAAAAGCTGCCAGATCATGCCACCATTGCGAGAGGATATACCACCCGCGCAATGGTAACATTTCCCGTCGAAGAACTCAAGTAAAGAGCACGCAAGACTAACGGTAAAAGACTTTGTCCCATAGCTACCTGCTTATTAGGTACTCCGGCGCCTCCGGGGGTTGCATCGCATTTTTGAGGAAACAAACGAGTCGTTTTCAAAACCTTACAGCGACGAGAGTGTTTTAGCTACAGCTACTACTAGCTAAACTCACACCCAATCCATGCGCGAGGGCTAGCCAAATAAATCGGGGTAGGATAAAAAAATCTTGGAGTATATGAATCTCTTGCTTGGTCTCCTTGGTGTGATGGTATTGATATTCCTCATATTTGTCTCGAAATTACGTACATATGCAAGAAAAGACTATGAGATTGCCGAGATCTCAGGAAAGAAAGGTCACCAGATCATGCCTGGGACCTTCCCGCCTCATAGATTCCATCTTGAGGTAATCAGTCCAGCCTGTGCGATCTAGTTTCACTGATAGCAAATTACGTTTTCATAAGACTTACAGTGTCTTTACTCTTTAGAGCCTAGCCACTGCTGTCAGAAGAGCGTTCATCTCTTTCCTGAGCTCCGTGACTTCCCACGGCGCTGCTGAATGACATATTGATGGTGGGGTGAACTTGAAAAAAAGGAAAAACTTCAACACTCATATGGAGACTTATGACTCCCATATCCATTCGGCTTAGTGCTGATGTTTCGATCTCGGCTGGTCATGGTGCATATACTTTATCTCGCCAAGGCCAGTGTTGCGGTTCATTTATCCTTTTTCCTTTTTCCATGCATGTCTTTTTCCATGGGTGTCATTTTCTCATGCATATCTTACCCACCCACTCATCCTCGGCTTCAGGTGGCTGATGGTTCTGTTATTGGAATTCCCGACATTGCTCTGAATTGAAAAATGCCTTCCAAGACCGCACAAATCTTTTTGGATGTTCATACATTGATGATAAATTTTGTAGATTCGTAATTGTTGTAAGTCTTACAAAATGGAAATACAAATGAGCTCAGACGAAAGGAAGTAAATGATTGACTGCCAGAAGGCGGTGAGCTATTAGCGGCTATTTTGCCAGCCCCAGCAACTTTAACCTCCAACCTTTCCAACTTTCTTTCCTATGGATCTTAAGGTTAAATGAAAACGAACATCTCCCGCTAAATGTTACGACCAACTCTCATTGATAAAGAGCCTTAAAACACGTCAAATAATCGATCTATGATGGCTTGTTTTCATAGGATTTCCTCGATATGCAACGATACCGCTGTGGCTAAGATGAGCTCCTGGAATGCTTGTTATCGACGCTCTTACATTGCTAATCGACCCTGAGCGAGAGTCATTATGTTTCCATAACAAATTTCGAAATCTCAATACTACTGTCTAGTGATATGTAGCTTATTTGAGATACCATTGTTTCGTTCATTCGCTTCAACATTGCTGATCCTTTTGTTGGGGGGGGGGGGTTGTGTATGGAGTTTCACTTCAAATTGGGTATAACCGCATATGATACTTTCTAGTGTGTTATTGTCTAAAATTTGAATTTTAAGTCATAGATCCACGGTACTTAGTGGCCCGGATTAGCAGACTAGATTCCAAATTTCGAATATCTCAAAAGCTGTAATCATTTAAGATTTGTTAGAATTGTTTAATTCTTGCAAGTAATTCGTTTCTTTAAGCAGATCTGATTTTTCAAGTGGAGATCATGCTACTTCTTTAGATTCTTTTGAATTTCTCCAACGATGTGAAGAATCAAAAGTTCTCAATTGGACGACTGGGTACTCTGCATAAATCAACCCAAATTTTGATGCAGGAACACCAGCCTGGAAATTGTCGGTTTTAACTTCGACTAATATTCATCCCATGCATACCTGGTTGCATAACCCACCATATCCGATCCACAGCACCTAAACTTTTCCCGATATGTAAATATCGCCGTTACGGGATGAGCTGAAAGAAAGTATGATGATACCAATCTTTAGTGGCCCGTGGGCTTCGAGTGAATGTTACTCGATAACGATTGTTCGAGGATATTTCACGAATCTACATCTCACCCCTAACGCTCTCAACTTAACTTCCTTGTTTAAGAATTTCTTACATTACTGTTCGCGCCGTACAAATCAGGGTCTTTTTTTACACTGTGTTTCCATTCAAGCAATTTTCGAAGGGGGCTGCTGCGTTGTCTAGAGCCTTATTAGGAGCCTAGAAAAAGCCTTTCGGAGTTAGCTTCTGACGTTATACTCATAAATATTAGCTCACTACCGACTGGCAGTTTCACAAGACGTGATAATTTGCCCAAGTGATAGATCCTAGATTGCGTCTCTATTGGTTTCTGGTGTTCGGAATACATATGGCGATAAATCCAGAGACTTCAGAAGTTCCTCCAGATTGTGGAAAGCGATTGGCTGCCCATTATATACATCAAGTTGCTATCGATGATCCTCATCGGATATGCATATCCATACCATTGACTTCTGAGCCACGTGATGGATTCGAGGACATTACGTTCTGTCAACTCGACAAAGCCATAGATGTCGCCTCGATATGGGTTGAAAAACAAATTGGTATTGGGAAAGACTATGAGTCTATTGCCTATATTGGTCCACACGATCTGCGTTATATAGTATTAATGATAGCTGCGATCAAAACTGGACACAAGGTATGCCATTCTCTTTATCATCATTTTCAATAATGACTTACTTTTGACAGCTTTTTGTACCATCCCCTCGAAACAGCCTAGAGGCTCACGTCAAATTACTAAAAGACTACCGATGTGAGAATTTCCTGTTCGCAGGGGATTCACCATCTTCTCGCAAAATTGTAAATGGCATTCAAAATCAAACCGATCTTCGAACCATAGCTGTCCCTACCTTGGATCACTTTCTCCATCCTTCATTCGATGTCCCGCATTATGAGTATAGCACAACCTATGATGAAGCGAGGTTTCAGCCTTTCGTTGCAATGCACACCTCTGGAACCACAGGGATACCCATGCCCATTGTAATGCCCCAAGGTGTTATTACAGGTCTTGATGCTTCTCAAAAAGTGAAGGAGCTTTTTGGTATTCGCACAGGTTCTGATTACTGGCGAGGCTTACGATGCTTCTTAACATTCCCGTTATTTCGTAAGTATCCCCTTTTCCACTCCTCTGCTCCAAATTGGATGTTCTGATTTATGTTTACGGCTGAAACATCCTTTCCTCCAAAGAGCTTTTATGGATATATTTCTTACGCATTACCATGAACAGATGCCGCGGGAGTGAGTAGGGTTATGACTGCTTTATTTTTTAATCAGATAGCGGTACTTCCACCTCCCGTCCCCTTAACTGCGGAAATAGCGAATGAGGTTCACATGCATGGTAACGTGCAGGCCGCGGACCTGCCTCCTTCAGTGCTAGTTGAAATCTCAAAGGTTCCTGAATATCTAGATAACCTTCATCACCTCACCTACATCATGACAGGAGGTGGACCATTGCCTAACAAAGCTGGAGATATCATCAATTCTCATACTCGGTTATTTGTGAGTTTTGGATCGACAGAGACGGGGCATATTCAAGGTGCTGTACCTCCCAAAGAGAATGTAAGCATTCAAAAGTCCTGTTATTTTTTTGGGAAGAACTTTTTTTTTAAAAACGCTCACTCCACCTTTGATACATCGCTAATAAAGTCATGTTTAATCAGTGGGATTACTTCGATTTTTCCACGGCATTTGGTGTTGAAATGCGCCATCACTCAGACGAACTCTATGAATTCGTCATCATTCGTGATCCATCAGTAGAAGCTTATCAGGGCATTTTTTATACATTCCCTGATCTTTTAGAATACAAAACGCGCGACCTTTTTTCAAAGCACCCCACAAAGAAGAATCTCTGGCGTCACGAGGGCCGTTCAGATGATATTATTGTCTATTCCACAGGAGAAAAGTTCAATCCAATCAGCATGGAAAATGTTTTAAACTCACACCCAGAGGTTAAAACTGCTATAGTTTCTGGTACTAAGAAATTTCAATCATCCTTGTTAATTGAGCCAGCCGATCCAGAGAAGTCTAGGGAGTCGCTGCTAGATGAAATATGGCCGACGATAAAAACCGCAAACAGTAATTGTCCCGCACACGCACGAATAATGAGCAAGGATTTTGTAACTTTTACCAAGAGAGATAAACAAATTCCTCGAGCTGGGAAAGGAACAGTGCAGCGAAAGCAAGCTGAAAAGCTATACGAGACAGAACTCAATGATCTTTATGAAATGAAGAGTGCTAGGCACAACGCGAACGGAGACAACACAAATGGGAACAACTGCACTCCTCATAAAGCCAGCTCTGACCTGCAGAGTACAATTCTTCAAGCCGTCTCAAGTTTACCAGGGTTCGAGAATTTCTCTTCGTCTGATGATTTCTTTGAGCAGGGTTTGGACTCTTTAGGTGTGATATCCTTAGCGAGAGCATTAAATTCGGCATTCGAATCCCAAAGTCCTCCACGCAAATCATTACCAGAGTCAATGATATATGCAAATCCAAGTGCAGAGAAATTAGCACGCGCCTTATCCAGTGCTGCCAAAAATGAAAATGGAAACCATGATGAAATGAAGAAAGAATACGAACGTTTCGTATTGGACCTACCTATTGTTGCTCGATCGCCAATACCAGCTGAGGGACCGAAAGTATTTTTATTAACTGGATCTACTGGCTCTCTAGGCTCCTACATTCTGAGTACTCTACTTGAAGAAGATAAGTCGTGCAAGATTTATTGTCTGAATAGAGGCGAGGACTCTGAGGAGCGCCAGCATAGATCTAACACATCCAAGGGTCTCTCAACAGATTTTGAACGTGTTGAATTCATCAGCATGGCAACTGGTCCTGCGGAGCCCTGGCTAGGTATGAAAATCGCACAATACAAAAAGCTTCTCAATGAAGTCACGCACATCATTCATAATGCATGGCATGTTGACTTTAACGTATCGCTGAGTCAATTGGGTGCTACACATATTCGTCGCGTTCGTCAATTAATAGATTTTTCTGCACATTCAAAACACGGTTGTTCCATTCACTTTATTTCCAGCATTAGCACAGTTGGAAACTGGGATGTTGATGCGAACAAGTCAAGCTCGTCCACCAATGGTGACTATCCCACACAATCGTACCAAAAACCAGAAAAAACATCAGCACAACCCCGCGTGCCGGAACTTCCATTTGAGGATTGGTCGCTCCCGCAAGGTTTGGGGTACGGACAGGCGAAATTCATCGCGGAGCGACTATTCATCACCGCGTGTCAAATTTCCCAAATTCCCATCTCCATCTACCGCGTAGGACAAATAGCCGGTCCGAAAGGTAACAAAGGTAAATGGAACGAACAAGAATGGTTCCCGCTGATGCTAAAATCGTCAAAATACATGAAAATACTCCCATCCACACTCGGGCCTCTAGAAACCATCGATTGGATCCCCGTCGATATTCTCGGAAAAGTAATCTACGAACTCGTTACAACATCGCCTTCTAATCCGGAAACTCAAACATCGGAGTCCAATTCTACCAGTGCGTCTCCGAGGCCTATACTAAAACCAACAATCTACCACCTCGCAAACCCCCACCGCACAACCTACTCCCACACCATCCTCCCACATCTAAAATCCCTCTTCGCGCTCCCCACCACCCCTTTTAGCGAATGGGTACGACATCTTCGAAATAGCGCTGCTTCTACCATTTCAGATGGAAAAATTAGTGATAATCCCGCGCTGAAGATACTTTCGTTTTATGAGGATTTGGTGCAGAGGGAGAAAGAGGGGAGAAGCCAGGTTTGGCTTGATACGAGGAGAGCGGTGGAGAGGAGTGCAATGTTGAGGGATTTGAGGGAGGTGGATGGGGGGTTTGTGGTGGGGTGGTTGGGACAGTGGGGGTATGTTTAGTGGGTGGTTGTGAGGAGGGGGTTTGGGGTTGGGGTGGGAATGCGGAATATAGATGTTGGGTAAGGTAGGGAGGGGGGTTTTGGAATGTTATTTTGAGACTTGGTTGGAGACTAGATTAAACACCTAGTTTGTTTGTTTGTTTGTTTGTCTGTTTTGATTAATTGATCTCAAGAACTCGAGTTAAACAGCTTTTGATTTTGATTTTGATTTTGATTTTGATTTTGATTTTGATTTTGATTTTGATTTTGATTTTGATTTTGATTGAGCAGAGTGAGTGCATAGAGGAAGAGCATCTCGGTGTGTGCTTTATACTTGTCCTAGAATATTCGTAAGACTTACTATTTCCATTTCATTCTATTCCATCACCTAAACATTATAAGCATGTTAATAAGAGTAAATTACCATCTTCCCTACACCACACACGTACCCAAGTAAGATCACAAGAAATAAGGACTCTCAAATATGCAAATCTATTTCCATTAATTAATCCATCATAAACTCTCTGCTACTATTTTCATGAAAGCGCCCCCGTTTCCTTTCCCAATGATAAAATAAAATAAGCACAAAAGGAAACTATGCGTCACAATAACAATACCCCTCTATTGCAATAAAAAGAAAACCTAATTAATTCCTTAGTTCCCCGCCCGTACCCCATACCCCAAACCTGGTGGCCTCATCCAAATCCTCAACGTCGAAGTCCCGAATCAATTTCATCCACCTCCCCCCCAGCGTCCGTATACGCATTCCAATCATCACAAGTCTCCCTCACGACCTGCGGAATCATACCCCTCTGATCCCTCCCCTGAGCCACCAAATCCGGTCTCTCAAAAATATTCATCAGTAACCCCGCACTAACATGCGAACTCGTATGGCAGTGAAAAGGCCACACGCCGGGATTATCAGCCTCGAATTCAATGACGATGAAACTAGGGTTGGAGGGTGAGCCAGAGCGCATGAGTTGGGTGTCTCGACGGAGAGGGTTGCTGGGGTTGGTGATGGTGCCGTCCCAGGTTCCTTGGCCTTCGGCTAGTACGAAGAAGTCGTGTCCGTGGAGGTGCATGGGGTGCGGGGTGTCCCAGAGATTGGTGACGTGGATGCGGATGGAGGGGTGGGTGGAGAAGTTGTAGATGTTCCAATCGTGGGGGAGGGGAGCGACTGGGGTTCCTTCGCTGGCGAGGAGGAGGAGCGGTGAACTGGGTGGGGTTAGTTTGCGTATGGGAAGATGTGTTACAGTATTAATCTTACTTGTAGTCTGCTCGGAAAGTCGAGTTATTCATCGTGAAGAGCGCATTGCCTGATCCGTTTACACCAACATTGATTTCTATGTGTTGCGTGATTGATGGAGCATCGGGAGGCTTTATCGCCGTGTAAGGTGTGGTTAGATACAATGGGTCCTGCGTAAGATGTTAGCATATCCAACAATCAACATGTGAAATGACAGATCTGACATTAGCACAATCATTACTGTCCCACGATACACCTGTCGTTGTCGGCGCAAGTGTTGTATTTGCATTTTCATAATAAATTGCTGCCAGACCATGAGGGTTTGTACAGGTCAGACGCATGCATGGAACATCCAGATCAGATCGCATCCAGACAGCATCAGTTGATTCCCCCGATGCCGTTACCACCACATCCGCTCTTTGGCCAATCGCAAGAGTCACCACATCAGTCGTATAAGGAATGATTGGAACATAATCGACCGCGATGACCTGAAGCTGATGTCCATCAATGGAGAATTTCTGCGTGCCTGCACTACCAGCGTTGATAAGTCGGAGACGGTGTCTTTTGCCTTTGATAAATTTAAATTTTGACAATCCGGCACCTGAAGTACAGATACCACCAATGGTGGAGTTACAGTTGTAATTCCCTTTTCCGTTGATTAGGTTGTTGTCAACATTTGGAAAGACTGGTCCATTCGGAACTTTCTCCACCACGCCTTCAATCATGCTACGATAGGATTCGTGAATATAGTCAGACTGCCAGAAATTAGTACTAAAGACGACAGCAAGACAAGAGTAACTGACCAATATGACGGGACCAAGGTCAATATCATGATCAACATGGTTGGGGCTATAAAGAATTAGCGAGTGACTTAGACATGTGACTGGTGAGTGACAGTCTTACCCATAAATAACTAAAGGCCCAAACAGACCATCATTATACTGCGCACTGAAGTGGGAGTGATACCAGCTGCTGCCAAAAGATTCGGCTCGAAATTCATATGTGAAACTACTACCGGGTGCAATGGGGCATTGAGTAACCGATGGTACACCATCAGCCCAAGGGCTCAATTTCTGTGGTTGACCGTGCCAATGAAGACTCAATCCTTCTTTTCCGTTGTCAGTAATATTATTTGTGACTCTGACATTGATTACATCTCCCCAGTTTGCTTCGATGAGTGGTCCAGGGAATTGATCATTTATTAAGATGACATTCTTGTGATATCCATCTGGTGCTTTGGTGGATCTGGATACTGTGAGATCATAGTACCGTGTTTTTCCAGTATTAGGTGGGATGTGTCCTGGTTGGGCATTTCCCCAAGGGTATGTGGAAGACGTCTTAGCGTACGTTAGCTATGAACCAGAGTATTCGATATCAAGTGAACATACATCGTCGGGTAGGAATAGAGGAAGCGTTGTTGCATTCAAACATCCGTACGTAGACACCCCTATGTGACAGTCAGTATGCTTAGTCCCTATAGTTTTGAACAACTCACCATTAGTAGAATACTGAGATAGCGAAGCATGCAATGATGCTGCCCTGGTAAGCAATTTCATCCACGCCATCTTGATGTTTAACGGTGCGGGTGTGCAAATGCTGTGTAATTATTAGCCAGTGGCTGTTTAACGAAGGGATAGAATAGGGAGAAAGTAGAGGATTTATAAAAGAACTGCAGTCTACTATCTGCCAGCCTGGTAGCTATGATAAGATCTTTTGACGTAGAAAATTCAGCTGGGCGTTGATTTGACTCTGATGGAGGGTCGAAGAAGAAATAACTTTAATGAGGCTGAGTGAGAATGATCAGTCAACTTGGGCTTCGTGTTCGAGGTACCTGTACATATACGTCTCTGCATCATCGATTTTGCACCCAAACAATGACAAACAACACTCATACGATTGTGCGAGCAAACCAATGCCGTTGGGAAACAATTTCATATTCTCAAGTACGACATGGTAACCTGGGCAAAAAGACGGAAAAGCGGGAAAGTCATCAAACCATGCAGTAGATCATGCAAGACTGTCCAAGTCTTGAAAAACTCGCAGCATTTCTAATTTCTTCCTATCCCCATAATCTTGTTGCTTTTCGTTGGCATAATCTTGTGTATCTCATAGCCCTTTGCGCGCGAAACATTTCCAATCGCGAGCTCAGAACAGTTTTCTGCCAACACAATATCAATACCTTGGAATATTGCAGCCTCGATGCCGAGAGTATTGTCATGGAAATGTTGGTGGTGGCAGCAAACTGGGTACGTTTGTGTTTCGGGAGAAAGACGACCCAATCGCATTGTCAACTCGGGGTTTAGCTGAATCGTTGATGGATGAGGTAGAAAATCACCAGTCATGCAGAAGAGGCGTTTACAACCCGTGTTCTTGGCTTTCGGGATTTAGGAATATTCCCATCAATATGTTGCCATCGCAACTATGCGACTTCGGAAATTATTAAGATCTTGTTTTCGATGACAAGTTGCTGGGACGATCAAGAATCGACGACATAATGCGTTGCTCTGGGAAGTGGCTGCAGATTTGCAAATGAGTATCGGTTGTGTTGTCCCACGGCGGCAAGGTAGGCATGTGGCCGTGTGGTCTGTACAAGGTCAATACCGAAATGCGGAGGGTTATTGGCGTGCGGCTGGCCACCATCAGCTGATACACACCTTCGTATCTTTTTGGTGTTACCATTTGCATGATGCTCTTTCGATGCAGGGGTAAACATGAAATACACAATTTAGTTAACCCGCATGCTCGACTGACGCCCTACATGCAAAGCCTCCACCCATCCTTGCGCAGATCATCGTGCGACAGATATAGATAGGTATTAATCAGCTGATGTATAATATTCTCTGCTTCAGATATAGATAGATAGGTATGACTCAGCTAGATCTATAATCTCAATATCAGAAGACCAATTGTATAATTAAATCCCGCGAATTCTACAAGTGTAACTCCACGATCACATGAGCATTGATCTGCCATGCACCAATGGTAGTCCGTATTACTAATATGCATCGATCCGGGGAAGGAGTTTATTTCATTTCCAGCCAATGCTATAGTTTCACCCACGCTTACATTATTAATAGATAGAATAGATAGAAAGACAATGTCTCACTCGCAAACTGCAAACCGCAGACCACCCACCACGTGGCTCCTGACCAATATTTCTCAAGAATAGCACATCACCACCAAGTGTCTTTCCACAAGTCATCAAGTAATTTCCAGCTCCTATGAATTTTCAATGGGATATCCATCATTTTTTCACTTCGCAATTATAAGATCCAACCTAAGATCTTGGGGACATGTGGAGACGCGTCAAAAGTTTTAGAGTCCCCTGCTGCTTCTAATCCTTCTAAGCTCGGCGGCAAGCCAATTTCTATATTCTCTCAACAATGTGTGAGAATTTCTTCCCAAAATTTATATGGAAAGTAGTTTATATGCTGGACTTCAAGTTTGGTATAAAGTCCCACAGGGAGGCATCTATTTTCTTTAAATTGTGAAGTGGATATGCCCGACATTTCGGCAACAGTCATGGAACAACCCATCAGGCTTCATACCAAAAGTAGTCTGAGTGCTATAGCATCAACTCGAAAAATGATTTCTCTTACTTGTTTGCACATTTCATCATCCAAGAAATTAGATCCAGGGAGAATTGTCATCTTGTATTCCCTTTCAATTTCTCTGCTCATAGGAACAAAATTTTCGAACCTCCTTTCCTCCTACCTCGTCACCCCAAACTATGCCCAAACCAAATGTTATGATTTAAACCCTTTACCTCCCAAGTATCTGCAGTATGGTTTGCCCATCTACCCACCGAATCTTGTTCATTGCAAGTAATTATTATGCGTCGCCGCCATTCCCATTGCGTTCATTCATCATGATCATACACATTCTCCAAAACTGAACAGAATCATGACGCACCAATCCTTAATCGACGCCCAAAACTCCAAAGGTTCCTTCCGAATCCGAGTCCTCATTTTCCCACTCAAAATTGTAGTGAATCTCCAAGCCCAGCCCATCAAACACCCGTAACAAGAAAAGCCATTGTTCCACCCCATTTCATCAAAACATTCGTCGATGCCAAACACGAATATATCTATACAAGAAGACTTTCATAGCCCTTCTCATCAATCGACAATCATCCACCAGATACTTCCAATGAAAGCAAGCAACACTACAGTAGTAAGAATTCCCGCCCCGACCTTATCAGCCGTAGTAACCGGCTTCGTTGATGAAAAACTGCTTGAGCTCTTGCCCGACCCAGCACTCGGATCCCCTTTACTCGTTCCGCCGGTTGTATTAGTTACTGGTCCTGCGACCTGCTCAATGAGATTACTCTGAATAACCTCTAAAGCGGACATTTGTTCTCCTACACCATAAAATCCATCAAACCCGCCGGTTCTCCAATTGAGACCACAAGTACGTCCGTTATCTCCTCCAACACATGCTGCGGCGGCCCCTGCAGCAGAGGGACGTAAGTAGGCCATGACGGCATCGTAGGTAAAGGGAGCCATTTTCGTTGTGGCAGCTAGCCAGCGAGCAAGGTATGCCTTGAAAGATTGTTGATCAATATTGCATTTCCCATTATTTTCACAGGCTACTTCCATCATGATGTTATTCTGGAAGAACACATGGGTGCCATTCAGTAAACCCTCAACACGTCCACGCCATAGATCGCTTCCGTTGGTGTAGTTATACATATTTGCCGCGCCAAGCAGAAAAGCCCCGGCATTATAAGTCCACTGTATATGATTAAGCCTTGTACAGTTTATCGTGTCGTCAGAGCCATCGTAAACATAGTAGTTTTCATCCATTAGTCCCACATTTTCCATCCAGTCCCAAGTCTTTTCCGCCCACTGCGCATATGTATCGTTGCCTGTATATTTCGCAAGTCGTGCACCCAAATTGAAGAAGCAGCCATTAGAGATGGAGTTTTTGTAATTATAACCATTATTGAACGTAAAGATTTGCCATCGTAAGCCACCGCCACAAGTAGTATCGTCCCATCGAGGGGCTTGAGTATTGAAAACCGCCTGCGCAAGAGCGAGCCACTGAGGTTTATTTGAAGGAGGGTTTGGAAAGTTCACTTCGGCAGCAGACATGGCGGCCAATCCCCAGAATCCCTGGTCATCATTTCCCTCCGTTTTTGTTTGATTCGGGGTCATATAATCATTGTCGGGTCCCGTCTGCCACAGCATGGCTTCAGTGGTAACATCATTATACGACGAATCACCCGTATAATACCAATAGTCGACCAGCGAGCCGAACATTGCTCCTGCTTCCCACCAATAATATGGCGGTGGTAAATTTCCAGGTATGCCGCCCGTCTTATTTCCTGTGTAATAGGACATCATGTCGTACGCGATGGTACTTGCCGCGCTCTTGATCGAGTCTGGATCCACAGTCAGTAAAGAAAATATGATGGCATGGGAACAAGATACATACCCGGAGAAGTAAGATCTACTTCTATTGCATTAACGAAATGACTTCCAGCTATTAAAGCTGTAGCCAAAACCGATGACGGCTTCAAGAGCTTCATGATTTAGTATGATAATTGTTTGTGCAGTTTTGTGTAATGTATACTAATAGGTATGGAGGCTGGAAATGCGCCGAGGTCAATGACGTCGAGACACCAAGAGGTGAATTTGACGGAGTACGCAGAAATAAAGAATAGGTCGAAGAATCTCCAATTAAATTATATCCTGGTAATCGAACAAAACGCGATAGGAGAAACGATTGAATTATTCCACCTGCTCCAGTTTTCCAAGAGCCAAGATCAACCATGAACGATTGAACGATTGAAATGATTTTCGGGGCAGCGAAAGTCCAAAAACTTAAGCCAACGAGCGATTTGATTGTCGCAAAGCAACAACCATCACCATATTAGGATGGGTATGATGGAATAAATGTTGTTTTGTTGAGGTTGTCGACAAGGATGGAAAAGTTATCAAGGGAGGAGATAATTGAAAATGTTGAAAGGTAGATGTAAAGTAACCGTTGGCTGTTGTACAAGGTGGTAGTAATGGCTCTGTGTGTGGAATTCTCTCGTATTAATGGAAAGCACAGATGTCGAGGGAAAGTTGATCTTGCGGGGAATGAAGTTGATAAGTAAGGATGTGAGGCGAAGCAAGTCTTGGAACTCAATTCCAAGAATGTGATCTAAAAGAGGAACGAACTTTCGTTGGTATTTAGTTAAGCAGAATAGAGTAAAGTACATTACGGTACAGCAAGTAGTTCACTTGAGCAATAGGGTGAAGTAAATGTGTTCCATGACGTTGAAAGAAATGCTGAAGTTTCGAGGGGGAGAAGAAAAAAAAGAATTGAAAGCGATCGCGATGAAAGGAATTGAATCCAAAACTCGTATTTCGTTCCTTGGTACCTAGATAAAGGCATAAAGGCATTTACGAGTTTGTACAGGTATCTGGAATTTACCTTGTAGTATCTAAAATGTCTGTAGAACGCTACAAGGTACATCGCTCATTCAGCGCTGTTCAGATGATTATTGAATTTCTTGGTCCTCTCGTCTCTCAACTACTACCTAGTAACATAATTCATCAACTCAGCCCAGATAATACTACCCACTCATTTGGTTGCAGCCATGGTGGACTACACGTGCAGGTGGACTTCGCATAGTCTCTAGGCCAACAGTCGGTAGCTGTAGCTGTCGCTGGCTTGGCAAAGAGTGATGATTCAATGTATCTCGGCGAGCTTGTGAGTGATGTGGCCGTCGTGTTATCTTGTCCTCGGACTGAGTTTTGAAACTTTTAAACTTTTGATCTAGAAGGTAGGTTGGAATAAAGTTTGCTTGATTTCGTTTCGCTCTTTCTTCCCTGGAAAGTTCAGTGGAGAAGGCACAAAATGGGACGGGAAAACTCTCGGTGCTGTGTGCGGTTGTTGGCCGCTGCGTTTTGTATCGTGATCATGTGATCCATGTACACATGAGCGACAGTGGGGTGAGTGGGCTCTGGCTTTTGAGGCCTCTTTTCTATATCTTCATCGAGTATCTCATCGATAAGTGAGGGGTCCGTCAAAACCAAAGAGTTAAGTATAGAAGCAGGAGAAGCCAGGCAGGCAGTATAATAATATTGATGAGACGCAGCTGTCGGTTTACGTGAACAGAAGATAGTAGAATCAGGTAAGATAGATAATTATATCCTTCCCTTGCTTAATCAAACACAATGACCGACACATTGAAGATTGCTGTGTTTTAAGGCACAGTGCTGCTCAGAACGGGAAGAGGAGATTCCCTGCCTTGGGAGCATGCGGAGAATAATGTGCATTTTGTCTCAGGGTGAAGAACGATGTGAAGATAGACTCAACAGATGTCGACGAAATCCTATGAGGTCTCCCGTTTCCTCGTATCGACCATTTCAACCGCATTCGGGTCCTTCATCCTTTATAACACCCTGACCATTACTTTAATTGCACGATTACTCTTCAAATTCTGGGTGCCAAACTTCAAATAGGAACTTCAGCCGCTCCTCTCGTAACGATGAGTATCTGCGTAATATCTTCAAATAGAAATGGGATTTTAGTTTCCTCCTTCTCATCCTGTGGTATGAGCAAATTGGCACGGATCACATTAACAGCCTCACTAGTGTTGAAGGATTTTGCAACTTCCTCATGCAAGGCACACGGAATCGTCTATCCCACTGTCGCGCGTTTAGAAGAAGGAGGGTGAAGGGTGGAGGAGAGATAAGATCTGAACAAGGGTAGATTAAGAATAAGTCATGGGTTCGAAATAGATTCTTGAAATTTAATTGGAAGATATATTGGTCATTGATTATTGAAAATTATCTAGCCTTGAACTTAGCCAAACTCTTATCCAATGATACCCTTGTCTTTTCATGTCTGTCACTTCTATTTTTAAATATAGTAACGAAAAATGACACTTGGAATCCACACTCCAACAGCAACAACAACATCATCTTTCCTGCATCGTCGACATGATTACTATGATTACCGCAAATCATACACACCATCAGCGAGGAGTATTTATTTTCATCAAAAGCCCTATCTATATAGATCTGTATCTTTTTTATACTTACCGCTGTGATCTTTGATCGTTACCGCCCTCATCCCTTATCGCTGCAAATTTATACATGTTGTTGATTTCTCATCACAGAGCCAGATCTTCTAACGTTGACCTCGAACTCTTACTCTCCTTTGAATCCTGCGCGCGTCTAAAGGCTTTGGGACTTTTCAGTCTTCCTCTCTTCCCTTTCTCTATTGTTCTAGCCTTTTTCCTCAGGCTAGAATACCATTTCATAATTTCACTTTCTCGCCTTCTCTTACGGGCCTTTTCATTTTCTCATACTTTGGAATCCCATCATTGCCATATTCTCAAGATGGCAATGACTTTTTCTTCAGAGTTTACAATGGCAGGATCACCTGCAACTTCTAAAAAGACACGTGCTTGTAGGCAGAAGTCAAAGACAGGGTGTACCACTTGCAAGTGAGTAAAAGTGGTGAATAAAACATCAGTTGGTCCACTTGATCAGTTGGGTGTTTTAAAGTATGAAGTTTGTGGTTTCTTTCATCATACTAGATTTCATATGTTGAAAGTTAGCCACATGGAAAATTTGTTAACATATATTCTACTTTTAGAATACGGCGAGTCAAATGTGATGAGACCAAACCATCGTGCATGCGATGCAAAAATTTCGGAAGGAAATGTGATGGCTATGAGTATAGCCCTAAGGTATGCCTTAATGTGGTCTTGATGATGAATTTGCTAATACCCATCATAGGATAAGCCGGCCTGGCTAATGGGCCCAACTATATCTACTGGGATATCTCAAGAGGTTATAGAAACTCCACCAGTTTCAATACCCCCTACTATCTCCGTAATGGACTTTAGAAATGAGCAAGAGGCTCAGTATTTTGATTTCTTCTGTAAAGAGACGGTGTTTGAGCTTGCTGGAGGTTCGGAAAAGAAACTATTCAACACCATCATCCTTCAGGCTTGTCATACCGACACGTCCGTCCGACATGCTGCTACCGCAATTGCTGCCTTGAGCAAGGCTATGAAAGCCTCGAAGTATATGGATAAGAACGAAGGCGAAGCTGGGTTCCAGAGGATTTGTGAGTCTCAAATATTACTTGATAATCCGGTGCTAATCAGGTCATGCTACAGCCGATCAAGTAGAAATGCACCATCGATATGCTCTAAAGCAGTATGGAAAATCGCTTCGATATCTTCGTAATCTCGTTCAGACAAGTCAAAATCCTTTGCGCATTCCTTTACTTGTTTCTCTCATCATTTTCTGCTTTGAGAATTTTCGTAAGCCTCATTTTTCTTAAATATATCCCCGAGAAGGTAATCACTGACTCTCCGACCTTGTAGATGGCAATACTCAATTGGCAGATAAGCACATTTACAGTGCACTGAAAATGATGCATCATCATGAAGCATTTTCAAGTCATCATCGTCACAATCTCCTGTTAAGTTCTCCTGCGCCGGATCTGGTAGAAAATGAGATTGTTACCGCGTATCTCCACCTTGCCTTAGCGATTGTGACAAGACCAGATGATCCGGATTCATTGAGCTGCAAAGTTCTTGACCTCATCTCCGTCGATATACCGCCACCCAATATTCCCCGGCGACTTGGCAATCTTGAAGAGGCCGAATTTCACTTAGAACATGTGCTATATCATTCTCTCCCAAGTATACCTAGAGCAGACCTTGAAAAACGCTTGGCATCACCAGCTCTATCCCCTAAAGGTTTGGCAATCAGCTTCTCAAAACTTCAAAGGCTTCATCTGGAAGCATCATCTCCAATTCTTACTGGTTTCGAATTTCCTATGTTCAGTTCCATTTTTCAGGATTGGCAGAGAGCATTCCAGCCAATCATTTCGTATGCACAATCTCCTCTGGGTAATGCAGATTATGTTGCTGCAACCACTCTTCAAATCAAAGCTCTTGGCATAGAACTTATGGGCCAAGGAGTCTTTCTTGACTACCGAATTTCTGATCACTTCCTTCCCATCTTTCGTCAAATCATTTCTCTCAGTCAAAATCTTGTTTCTGATTCCCGGTTCTTGAAGACATTTGTCTTTGATACGGGAATTATTCCTTCTCTTTTCGTTGTTATATACGCATGTCCTGATCAAAATATAAGGAGAGACGCGGTAATGATCTTAAAGGAAGCAGCTCCTAGGCGTGAAGGTACGTGGGATGCTCTGAAAATTGCTACCATTGGACAAATGCTCCTAGAATCCGAGGAAATTGGACCCATCAATACGAAATCAACCTTTTCGCCATTGGACGATATCAATGTGATGTTGCCGACATCATATGATGAGATTGAAACACCAATACTTCAATCTCCAAGACCAAGGCGAAAATCTCTTCTTGTTTCTCCGCCTTTGTGGCAACGTGGTCCAGAACGAGGTTTTGGCATCGACATTTCCTAATAGACTCTTCTAAGCACACTTGAAAGCTCGCACCGATCTTTTCATAGCCACCATTTTATCATTATCTTCGTGATCATGACAACAACATTCACTAGGACCCTGACTCGAACACCATGGTTTATTCAAGAAACATTTCGGCGATATATCTGTCTGATAACTTTCATGGAGCTCTCTTCTCGATGTGCTAGGTTGACGAGTAGATTTGGCATATAAAAATGTGCGCTCATCCACCCATGTTACATCTCAATTCACATGTATCTAACCACCCACAGATTTTTGTATTTTCTTTTCTTTTCTTTTCTCTCGATATCAAAACCTAACAAGAAGCTGACACGCAATACGACTTCACCACCCTACCTACCAACGTCGATTCGTAGGGTTTCAGTTTAACTTCTGCATTTATAAATCTATTTATAGATTTACTTCATTCATTCCTTCCTCTTTCTTTCCTTTCAATTTCTCACGATAAACGATGACATTTATTCTTTGTTCTTGACTCCTCATGTTTATACTTTCATTTCCTTCACGACGATATTTCTTTGTATTTTTATACTATATTTAGTTATCTTTTTGAGCATATTATATGGCATAGCATTTAGAAGCAAGAATGCATTCGGGGCGATTTGGTGTTTACGGGGTTTTGGGCATGGGGGATTGGCGATTGGGGATAAAAGTCGAATTGCATCGCTTTTTTGTCTTTCATGGAATCATGGTACGGAAATGTGGATAGAGATACTAGGGATGGAGTTGGAGAGGGGAGGCGGGGTTGTTTATGGATCTGGGGGGTTGGTTTTTTGTAGATTGTTGGAATTTTGACGAGAATCTTTTCTTCTTTTTTCTTCGATATGATATGTTTTATGAGTAGATGAATGTACGGAGGTAAGATCTTAGATATTTAGACGTTATGATTAAAATCTGATTGATCATTATTATTATTACTACATCTGTTTTCATCTCCTTAAAAAATGAATTGAAAAATAACAAACCAGTGTGATTTTTCTTACATTCAAGTCTTTTAAAACTTTCTCTGTCTTCGCTCGCTGTTGTCCATCCATTGTGAAGGAATATATGAATTTTGATTTTAGATCTACCTTTCTATTCGTATGTATATATATATATATATATTCTTGTGTGGAGCATCGGTATATGATACATGCAGCCCGCAAAATGAAGCGTGTATTGCAATGGATTTTAAATCCGGGAAAGGAGGTTCTCCAATGCATA
Source organism: Sclerotinia subarctica (assembly GCA_025389085.1). Classification (NCBI taxonomy): domain Eukaryota; kingdom Fungi; phylum Ascomycota; class Leotiomycetes; order Helotiales; family Sclerotiniaceae; genus Sclerotinia; species Sclerotinia subarctica. The sequence goes on from QRFI01000007.1 coordinate 1,827,184, forward strand.
ATATATCCTCGATGCTCAAAATATAAATGATTCGCATTGACGAAATATATTCGTTCCGCATTTGTTTCTTTGATGATTTTATGAAATCCTCAAGGTTTCGCCACTTTGACACAGCCATCTTTTTTTGACTTTTGAGAAGCACCCGATGTCACAATGACAAGGGTTTTCATAGAGGATCACGTGGAAAATAAGCATGGCGCATGATGGTTTTGATGGATGGCGGGCAGAATTGATTGCGTAGACAAGTTGGCAGGCAACTGGAATTGGAATGGACTCCGACGAAGCCGTTCGTCTTCCAAGTTCGAGATGAATAAATTATACACTACCCTTTCACTCTGATGCTGTGAACTTCATTGTTTTTATCGTTTCAATTTCTTTTAGATGCTCAATTGAATTACATTTTGGAGCTATTAGTTAGTACCTACTATTGAATTGATTCACTCCTCAAAGAAAGCAACTAGAGTATTAACCTTGAAAACCCCCCTGGTAGATACCAATCACGTTTGGACGTACTATTGTTTCGCTTCTAAACGTGCTCCAGAACCCCATTCAAACCATTTCACTACATCTTCCTTATCTCCAACAACCACAACAACAACAACGACTACTACCTACACAACTCAAATATTCACGACACATACCTTTGCTGAGCTATTTTTCATTCAGAGAGAAATCAAAAGCAAAATTAACGGCCTAATCTTCACGAACAAATCAATCCTCATACCTACGCAAACGACACAATGGCCGACCACAGAGAACCTCAATATGATCCTTATATCCCAAGCGGAGGAGCTGCTGGTGCAGGTACCCAACAAGCAGGAGGTAATCAAAGGACGGCGGCATTACAAGCTGTAAGTTACATATGATATCCCGAAGGCTAGAGAAGTTGTCTGTCGATGGAGAAGAGTTTTGGGAGTCGATGGAGAGTTTTGTCTTTCTGTCATCATTATGCATATGATGATTTTGCGACCGACCTTGCGATAACGATTCAACAAGCGATGGGAATAAATATTGCGCTCAATAACCACCATTCCAATATATAATTTCGACATGCGGAAAGGATAGGAGGGTGTGGCGATTGTGTTGGTAATCGATCAATTATATTATGTTGGTCTCGCTGTGAATGTGTTTTAGCCGCCGCCAACACGAGTGCCGACATAAATTTTACTTTTCTGATATATACTTGGAAGACAGCGTCACGAATGGTTGCGACCATACCTCTGCAACGATTTTCGAGAATGATGTTCAGACTGCCAAAACTCTCCAAATCCTGAAGTGGCTCCAAACTCAACAGACAGCTTTTGGCAACTCGCGGGTAGCTCGGTTCGTGTTGCAGAGCCTTGACTAACTATCCTTTTCTTCCTAGACTATCGATGATACTGTTGGTGTAATGCGCGAGAATATCAACAAGGTCTCAGAACGTGGTGCCCATTTAGATTCCCTTCAAGATAAAACCGACAGTCTCGCAGTTTCAGCACAAGGTTTCCGTCGTGGAGCCAACAGAGTACGCAAACAGATGTGGTGGAAGGTAAATAGCTATATCTAATGGCAATCAAGGGATTTATGCTAATTTTCGGTTATAGGATATGAAGATGAGGATGTGCTTGGTTATAGGTATCATCGTCTTGATCATTATCATCGTAGTTCCTGCTGGTAAGCTCCTTTAACTTGATTTGATGTTTCACATCTAATGCAATTCTAGTCGTTGCTACAAAGCATTAAGTACAAACCGGAAATGGGAATGTGACGTGACGTGAATGATGGAATGCTTGGGTACAGAGATTACGAGAGAAAAGATACATGAAGGCTTGTCCGGAATTTCATGGCACGAAACGCTGGACACGAAATCCTCTTGGGCTTTTGCATGAGAAACTCGCAAAGCTGGGAGAGCAACGAAAGGGTTTTAGCGATTCAGGAGTTGACATTTTGAGATTTTTTACATGATCGGTTCTTCGTTGTTTTTTTTTTCTTCTATGAAGGCGTCACTTTGATATCGTTTGACCTGATGAATCTTTAATTCCCTTTTTTATAATCTTTACTTTGATTTGACTCTGGTCAATGATCATCTTCAAATAGATTACAAAAATGGATGGATGGATGGATGGTTATTCAGCTCGAATTGGAATTTGTATCTTGTAGGATTTTGTGGATGGTAATTGAATGGATGATTGAGTGGATGGAGAGATTTATGACTTTTTATACCTATGGCCTATGGAGTGAGTGGATTGTTTGGAGTGCTGGTGAGATGTGAGATGTGATATGTGAGAGTGGTTGTGATTGTGATTGTGATGTGATTGTGTAGTTGTGGTTAGGGGGTAAGTGATGATGATGGATGATGTGTTATTGGTACTGGATACTGGATATAAGACTTAAGGTCTTATTCGGTGATTTGATATCCATACAGTATCTGGTGATGCAAATCGCGAAGGATGATACAGGGTACGGTATAATAGACCGAATAGAATACATGTGAAATATTGGAAATAGATAATAATGAGATCCAAGTAAGTTCATTACGAAATGAAATGGTTACGTTAGAGCTTCCTTCTATAGCTGAGTCTTTGGCCGGAGCTACGGGGGTAGATCGTTTACATCGGGACTAGATCTGTATATCTTGGATCTTTGCTGCCGATGGATGGATACAGATCAGAGCGCGCGGATCTGATAAGATTGTAGGTGAGGTGGTGTGTGTGATGATGGGATGGGATGGGTGGAATGGGTGGGATGGGTATGATGAATATCTGGGGCTTTTGGATTCTGGAGGGGCTGGTGGGTGGAGAGGAGGGGGACTGACTGTTGGAGAGAAGTGTCTTTACAGATTTATTAGATATTGTTGGTTTCTTATGTTTGGGGATTTTATATTTTTGTCTTTATTCTTTGTTGATGTTGATTTTGTTAATCTTTTCTCTCTCCAGGATCACTACTACTGCATCTTCAAGACTCACTCTTCCACACACATTTCTTTACCATCCGTGCTTTGAGTGAAGTGTTGACAGGTTACGAGTACGTAGAGAAAAGTTTGACAAGATAAAATCGAAGAAAACTTCTCTACATGTGGGGTAACTCCTCTATGCCAAGATCTTACATCCAATCAATCAATCATCGCAATTTGAACAATCCATCCATTTCCATTTCAACCAATCGCAGAACATCGGCGCCTCTCCACATGAACTTTGCAAGGGCACAAGGTCAATGAATTGAATTTATTATCAGAGCATTTTTGAACTATGACTGTCACTTTTGATAGCTGATTGTTATTTACTTACAATTCATTGAATTTGTTAGGAAAGTCGAGGAAAGGTATGATATATAACTTCATTTCCCTTATTATTTGAACATTTTCTTTCATTGATTCTTTTATGGAGCAAGAGGATTGAGATAATTAAAGAAATTGAGTCACTCACAAAATTATATACATCTAGTCTGCGTTATTTTCACTTCACATCACCCCCCTCAACCATACATCTTCAAATCTTCCCGCCTTGCATGAGATAACTCTCGGATCAAACGTTTGTTTGGCATTGAATTGGATCGGATTCCTCTTTCATAAGCTCTGCAAAAAGAGCTATAAGAAGGAAGAGTTTGAGTTCCTCGACAAAATTTACTTCGAATAATTTCTCCCCTCCGAATCGATTTTACCCCCACCCATCATGTTGGCACTTCGATCTAGAGCAGCTGTTGTTGCTAGAAGAGCACGCACTGCCACTAGCAAATTCCCTTCCTCTTCGGCCGTGAGATCTCTCCCTCAAGCTACCACCGCTGTAGCTCTTTCGTCCAGACGACAATACTCTGCGCCCGCTACTGATAGTTTCTCAACTCGTTCGACTGTGGTTCAACTCCTCAGCAACATTGGCTCCAAGCGCGAAGTTCAACAATATCTCTCCCATTTCAGTTCCGTGTCCTCGCAACAATTCGCCGTTATCAAGGTGGGTGGTGCGATCATCACTGAACATCTCGAATCTCTTACATCGGCCCTTGCATTCCTCAACCATGTGGGTTTATTCCCCGTTGTTGTTCATGGCGCCGGGCCACAATTGAATAAGCTATTAGAGGATGCAGGTGTGGAGCCACAATTCGAAGAGGGCATTCGTGTTACAGATGGAAAGACGTTGGCAGTTGCGCGAAAACTGTTTTTGGAGGAGAACTTGAAGTTGGTGGAGAAGTTGGAGGAAATGGGAGTTAGAGCCAGACCAATTACTTCTGGTGTTTTCGGTGCAGATTACTTGGATAAAGAGAAGTACAATTTGGTTGGGAAAATCAACAAGGTCAACAAAGGTCCAATCGAAGCTGCTATCAATGCGGGATGCTTGCCAATTTTGACTTCGATGGCCGAGACTCCTGAGGGTCAAGTCTTGAATGTCAATGCTGATGTTGCTGCTGGAGAACTTGCCAGGGAATTACAACCATTGAAGATTGTTTACTTGTCAGAGAAGGGTGGACTCTTCAATGCGGATACTAACGAGAAGATTTCGGCCATCAACCTCGATGAGGAATATGATTCTTTGATGTCACAATGGTGGTGTAGATATGGTACAAGATTAAAGATCAAGGAGACCAAACAATTGCTTGATCTCCTCCCAAGATCTTCCAGCGTTGCTATTATTCACCCTGCAGATCTTCAAAAAGAATTGTTCACGGATACCGGAGCAGGAACTTTAATTAGAAGAGGAAACAAGTTAACGACCGCCAGCTCCCTTTCCGATTTTGAGGATATCCCGAAATTAAAGGATGTTCTCGTACGGGATCGTGAGGGTTTGGATGCACGAGCTACTGTTGACAGATATGTTGACGGTCTCAAGAACAAGGAATTCAAGGCTTATTTCGATGAGCCTATGGATGCTCTCGCAATTGTTCTCCCTCCAAAGTCACCAAGTTCCCTTTCCAACTTGGCCACCTTTACTATTACCAAGGCTGGATGGTTGACCAATGTTGCTGATAATGTCTTTGCTGCTATCAAGAAGGATCACTCTAAATTGGTCTGGACTGTTAAGGAAGACGATGAGAATTTGACTTGGTTCTTTGATAAAGCTGATGGAAGTTTGTCTAAGGATGGAGAGGTTATGTTCTGGTACGGAATTACAGATGGCAATGAAGTCAAGGGCCTCATGACTGAATTCGTCACTCATGGTAGATCTATGCTTGGTGATGCTAACCTAGAAGCACGACTTCACCGTGCGGCTAGAGCAGCTACTGGAATGAGTGCTGCTATGGCAAGTCAAGGTGCTATCAAGCAACAAGCTCGAGCTTTCTCTACTTCTGCTCGTAGACCTGCAGTCAAATCTTCCCGGACTTCGCGCTTTACAACTTCAGGACGAGGATATGCTACAACAACCAATCCTAACCCTCCTTTTGGCAAGCAAAACTCATCTAATACTCAACCAGCTAAGGTTGCTTTGATCGGTGCTAGAGGTTATACTGGACAAGCTTTGATTAGTCTCCTTAATGCTCACCCAAATATGGATCTTAGACACGTCTCATCAAGAGAACTTGCAGGGCAAAAATTGAAGGGTTATGAAAAGAGAGATATCACATATGAGAACCTTTCCCCAGAAGACGTTCGCAGAATGGAAGAAAAGGGAGAGATTGACTGTTGGGTTATGGCACTACCAAATGGTGTCTGTAAACCTTTCGTTGATGCTGTCAACGAGGGTAAGGGTCCTCAAAACAGTGTCATTGTTGACCTCTCTGCCGATTACCGATTTGATAGCAAATGGACATATGGTCTTCCAGAGTTAGTCAGTAGATCTGATATCGCTAAAGCCACTCGAATTTCCAACCCAGGTTGTTATGCTACAGCAGCTCAACTTGGAATCGCTCCGTTGGTACCTTTCCTTGGTGGTCAACCAACCGTTTTCGGTGTATCAGGTTACTCTGGAGCCGGTACCAAGCCATCCCCAAAGAATGATGTCGAGAACCTTACTGGTAACATCATTCCTTACTCTCTCACAGACCACATCCACGAACGTGAAATTAGCACCCAGTTAGGTGTTGAAGTTGCCTTTATTCCTCACGTAGCAGTCTGGTTCCAGGGTATCCATCATTCAATTTCTATTCCTTTGAAGGAGAAAATGACTAGTAGAGATATTAGAAATCTTTATCAAGAACGATATGCGGGAGAGAAATTGGTCAAGATTACAGGTGAAGCGCCAAGTGTTAAGAATATTAGTGGAAAGCATGGAGTAGAGATTGGTGGTTTTGGAGTACATAGTAGTGGCAAGAGAGTGGTTGTTTGTGCTACGATTGATAATTTATTAAAGGGAGCTGCGACACAATGTTTGCGTAAGTTTTATCTTTTCATTCATGCTTTGATTTGAGATTTAAGAATTGGAAACTAACACATGACAATAGAAAACATGAATCTCGCATTAGGATTCGCGGAATATGAAGGCATCCCACTTGAATAAATGCAAAAGCCCAAGTCCTTTGAGCAAATGCATACAGGTAGTTTGAATTCCGTGTGTTTTTGTGGCCGAAGATAAAAAGTTGATAAAGGAGGAAAGGGAGCGAAGAAGGGTGAAGGAGAAGGGGGATTTTGATATCAAATCTGTAGAGGGTGAAGTAAAAGAGGAAGGAGTATGAATGGATGCGTTGTATATAGGAGGAGTAGGCGATGATGGCCGAAAGAGCCGATGATTGGGGTAAGGAGGAGAAGTAGTAGGCTACATATGTTTGCTAGGAGGATGAATAGCTTGTATGGTATGGTCGTGAAAGAGAGAAGGAAAGAAGTAGTAATGAAGTTAGTTATAAATACCATTGATTGTCTGCTGTTTAGTTGATATGCGTTCATTCATTCATTCGTGTCATCAATAGCTTTGAACATGTATCTCCGTTAATTACACTTTTAGTTTAGTCTATTTTGATGAGATGAGACGTAAAATATCAATCTTGGATAGATACATGGTCGGAAAAGGAAAGTCCCAATAAGGTCCCAAATGGGGGACCTCGATTAATGAACAGAGCAGAGGACTCGAGTTACCAGTGAGTAAGAGCCGAAGGAAAAGGTTAAATGATAAATGATAAATGATATACATGAAAAAAAAAAGCAGCTATTACTTAACCCAGGATATTAATATTCCAAGGGGCATGACATATGAGACTTTTTAGACCGAACGTTCGGAACACTTCATTTGAATTTGAATTTGAATTCAAATTCAAATCAAGTGATTCTCTAATAACTTTCAATTCATGTTTGTTTATGTAGTTGTCTCTTTACTTACGAATCTATTTTGAGAGAGATCACGTATTATAATACGATAATACGATAATACGATAATACGATAATACGATAATACGATAATACGATAATACGATAATACGATAATACGATAATCTCACATATCCTTTCCTCATATTATTAATGTTTGTTTTCTTTCTCATTCTATTTATCTATCGATCTATTTATCGATCTATCTATCTAATGCTGTGGTAATTATAGAGTCCTCGCTCGACGCTATTACGAGGATTTGGGGGAAGAAAGAAAAAAGAAAGAAAAAAGACAATCCTCATTTCTATTTCTATTTCTGTTTCTATTCCTCCTGACCAATTTCAAAACGTCGGAGATTGTCGCTTTTTCCCAGTCATATCGATACCCAATATCTCATCGTCTACGGAGTAAGCTGGATCAGACTTCGGAACTATGATCTTAAATTCCTCGCTCCTCAATTACTTCACAGATAAGCTAAGCTAAGCTATCCCTTGAGACCAGTCCGCTGCAACCTCACAAATCATCCGCAGATTCCAAATCCAACAGCGTACTCGAGCTCCTGACATGCATATGCATCTGCGATTTAGGAGACTGTGAAGCTGAAGGGAACGATGACGATATCGATACGGGACCACGACGCATATCCTCCGCCGACTCAACAACAAACTGCATGACCTTACCACCAAACTTGTAAAGATCCTCTCCATCTTTGTTCTGCTTGTGTGTTTTACATTTCTTATCTTCCCAATAAACGAGCTTGAGCGGGTATTCCAGAGTATCGTAATCATTGTCCGGCCATCTACTATCGCGGAAATCTCTCCACGTTTCCTCGTCAAATTTACATTGCTGCGTAAGGTAAACCAGATCCCCCAATTGCGGAATCATAGGTATATCATCCAAAGTATCAAGTTGATCAAGTGTTCCATGTAAGTACAAACGCATTGAAGCCCATGGACCCCCCGAATGGTACCTCGCTGCGGCCAAGACATCAAATAACTCGTTCCTAGAAATTGAAGTCAGATTTTCCGGCGCAAAATCATCTTGCAAGTGGATTTCGAAGTTAAGATTCATCTTGGCGATATTCTTCGCCGTTTGCGTACGACAAAAACTATACCACGCCTGTTCCCTCGTCATGTACTTGATCTCTGCCGTTTGTGCTGAACGAGCAGGGGACTTGGCGTATCGATCTTTAAACGTGACGTGAGAGCCGGAAACGGTTTTATGTTTGACCACTCGATTCCAACGGTGATCGATCTTCAAAATAAATGCAGTTCGTAAGGGGATGAAATAGCCATATGGGAATGCATTGATGAGATCTGGTCTTTTTTTGGCCCATGCTTTGACTTCTTCTCGGAGTCCTTTGGTGGTGAGTCGCAGTGCGTGGAAGGAATCGATTGTTGATGGACTGATTTCTATTTCCGTGCTTAGAGCCATAAGCTCGTCGAATATTGCCCAGCGTAACTCTAGGGGTATTCGTAAGAAGGGCGGTATCCTCGCAGAATTGTCCTTGCAGTCAGAGGGGAGAGGTTGAAGATTCTTAGAGGTTTGTTTGCGAGGTAATGTGACTTGTATTTCTTGCTGGGGGATTGACTCGTCATCGGTCTCCTGGTCAATGTGCTCAACCTCAAGGATTGAGAATCTGGATGATAGAAAATTTAGAATTTTAGAATTGATGAAGGGATTTTGTGAACACCAGAATGTACTCCCATAGGGTAGAATTCAAGCATGGAGCAATATCAATACAAACAAAACGTACCTATTCGAAAACATGAGCTGCTCCATCATAACAATCTATACATACAATTATGATCAGCAGTAGCACGAGGATCTTTCTATATCCCTCCGAAATTGACAATAGGATAGGCTAACTTACATGATATTAAATGAATAATAAAACGAATGTCTGAGAATGTAATGCTAGTATCCCTGATGTTACATTTCTATTGTGGTAAGATGTTGTAATTAATCTTAGAAAGAATAATTAAGAAGCAACGTTAATAAGTCGACATTGAATATTGGCTTCTGAGACAATCTCGCTGGGAAAGAAAGAACGATCTAGTTAACTGGTTCTGATGTTGAGGAAGGGAAGGGGGGGAGGGATAGAAGCATATGAATCAGATACTTATTAATCATTTGAAGATTGTAGATAGAGGTGTTTAGTGAAGCTTTGAAAGGCTTTAGGATTCTATGTCGACTCCATTTAAGAAAATGAAAAAAAATTTGAAGGATATCTGGACATCCAATTTTTATTGTCTTTTTGGATTGTGCAACCTTTGATAATACCTGCTCTTTACGAAGGACGGTTCGAGAACTATTTCGAATTTAAATCATTGATATACTTATTATCACTCATACCAGTCCGTTAAGTACTTTTGATAATTCCATCCCTGAATGCAATAACATCTCGTAGTGAAAAGAAGGACATCATAAACTTCACCACGACGTAATCCTACAATTACACAATTAAAAGGCCAAAATTTATCATGAAGTAATTAATATCATTTCGTAATTCATAAAATCCATGCCTAGCAGAAGGAAATCATCCCCCTTACCACCGCACATATCCATCAACCTATCCATTCAAAATAGAAAACCCCAACCCACAAGACAATCGGTGTGAAGAGAGAAAAACCCCCGTTACGCGGGTATGCCCAATCTTCGGGTATCGAAAATTCATGTCGCGTGAAGCAAGGGTCTCATGATGCATGCGATTTAATGGTAAGTCTTGTTTCCTCCCAAGGTCTTGGAACCATCAAGATCAGCATCGACTCTGGGGTCAGCCCTGTGAAAGAATTGTTAAGATATATTTATGGAGAGTTAACAGATGGGAAGAGCTTACTTGTTCAACATATCACTGTTGTGTGGACCTGCAGTATTCTGAGCAGTTCCTGAACCCGGAGTGGCGTGGGAACCAGAAACTCCGAATGCAGAGTGTCCGGTGGAAGCTCCATGACGGTTTCCAGTGCTGCTCAAATCGCTGTCGACTCTTGGGTCAGCGGCATTGGCGACGTTGGAGTTGTGTGGGCCAGCATTGGTGCTGTGGGATATTCCTCCACCAAAGCCAGTTCCAGTTCCACCAACAGTGTTGCCAGCAGTTGTGCCTTGGTGGTGGTGAGTACCGGTTGATCCAACACCAGAGCCATAGGCATCTTGGGTACCGTAGCCGCTGGAGGTCTTGTTAGGAAGACGGTTTCCATCCAAATCGGAATCGACACGTGGATCAGCAGCATTGGCAAGAGAGGAGCTGTGAGGTCCGTGAGAACCCTCAACGTGGCCAGTATTGGTAGTTCCTGGAATGTGTGTACCAGTGGTGTGTGTGCCAGAGTGAGTACCAGTGTGAGCACCAGTGTGAGTGCCAGTATGAGTACCGGTGTGGGAACCGGTGTGTGTACCTGTGGTACCGTATGATGCATCTTGAGTGCCATAGCCGGCAGAGGTCTTGTTAGGAAGACGGTTTCCGTCTAGATCCGAGTCGACTCGTGGGTCAGCGGCATTAGCCATAGACGAGGAATGAGGTCCATGGGAACCTTCGGTATAGCCAGTACGGGCTGCGCCACCAGTGGTGTGGGTTGTACCGGTTGTACCGGTCGTACCAGTTGAGCTGTGGTCCTTGTTTCCACCTGAAATTGTTAGTGATACTAGATGGGATTTAAGATGGGGATGTGCATACCGACGTGGAGGACGTCCTTAACCTTTTGAATGGTAGATTCTCCGGTCATTTTGAATATGGTATTGATTGATTGAAGGTTTGAAGTAAAGTGTTTAAGGTAGAAAGTGTATTGTGATTTGATTTTGAATGTATTATTCTTGAGTTGTTTGTTGATAATGGAAGAGGGAATAGAGAGGATGTAGAAGGTAGCAAGCAATCTTTATATAAAAAACCACAAGACCTCAAATGCTTCATAACCTGGTGAACGAAGAGGCAAATAAACCTGTTTGTGACGTCATGTTTGAATAGCATGGTAAAATTCCAATAAAGAATTCACTGTCTCCTTTGAAGGGAAAAGGGATTGTAAGACCGATATCATGGCTGGCGTCATAACATGGAAATCAACGAATGGAAGGATGCAGGTAGACAAATTTATCTGTTCCTGATTTCCCTTACCCCGCAGATCCCATCCACATCCATTAACCAGACAGGTTTTGCTGCAAGGGGCCAAGACAAATTGATTAACTGTTGTAAGTTATAACCTATGGAGTCAACCGATTCTTTTAGCCGAACGGGCCCATACGTAGCCGCAGAGAAAGGGAAGAAGTACCAAAGCAGGTAGGGAGGTAGGGAGGTAGGTAGGAGGTGAGCCTGGGTAGTGAGTGCAAGCTTCAAAGGTCACACATGGTGAAATCTGCCTTGGTTACTTCCACGCATCGTATTCTTGTTATCCATCCTGCAAATGATCTATGATCTGTGATCTCCACCACAGAGTACGTACACCCTCTGGGGAAACCCAAATCTGCCATGGAACTCCACCGTAAATGCCAACCTAATCTAAAGTCGTCATAGCTGTGGCGCAAAAGGCTAACGTCATTGACTTTTTGTGGCTGTAAGGCGGACCAATCAGCTGTGCAGATCTGTTGATCAAACACCTGGAACTTGTGGCTAACGAAAACAGGAAAACTAAAAACCGGGTTTCTGTGGCGGTGCAAATTCCGAAATATGCTCAATTTATGCAAACATTCATACTGATCACCCCACTTGAATTTTCCCCATAAAGCATGACGTTTGAGTTGAATGAAGGGAATGGAATCAAGCATCTCCATGTGCATACCCACCGGTGAGGTGACCTTGCGAACGCAATTCCGCCATGTAAAGGTTATGATGTTGGCAATTGCATCATATCTTTGCCAGCACGGAGAAAAAAGACTACATCACTCACGTGAATTGGTACCGTCGCAAGAGCTTCAAAGTGATTTTTAGGTAGAATTGTTTGCTAGAACTGCTGCAAAGTCTACAAAACATCTGCCAGCCAAGATAGTTTCACAGTAGGCCACTGCGGTATTGGAAAAAAGGTAAATGTTTTCATCACGTGACGATGTCGTTTCACGTTAAGTTGCCATGACCCAATCTTGTTTCACTGATGGCTGCCATCTAGATCTTTCATGGTTCTTTTCATTCTTTTCTATGTAGAAAGTGTTCATCCCTATATTGAAGCTTGTCCAGAAGAGGATGTTTTTACGAATGATTTAATCTAGACATCCGTCCAAGCACACAGATGCAACTTGATTTCCTCGATCATTATTCAGTCAAATTGTTCTTGGGATGATGTTCAAGTTGATTGTTCACCAAGATGTAAAAGTTGGGAGTCGCAAGTTTTTCCATTTTCACGAATTTACGCAGCATCGTTGGGAGATATGAAGATTAGTTCACCCTATCTCTCCAAATACGAAGCATCGTTTCCCCCTTTTCCCTTTCGATATTTACTATCATTTGTGTGTAATTTACCAGCATGATCAACAGAATGTAGCTCATATCAACTCTACCTGGCAGTGATGCGGATCTCCTTTTTTCGAGCCCCCTAGCCAGATGTCATTCCAAGATTCCGAATAGACCCAGCTGCCTTTGCGAGCTATTTTTATCTTCGTTTTCCTGGAATGGCTAGCATTCTTTATACCTCAGTAATTCAACATGGACTTTCAAATTGAGGTCTTAATTTGCTAATTTCTTTTCATGTCTATTTTCGTGGGGAAATATTAATCCGAGAACTGCATAGTTACGCTCAGACGTTCGCAACGACCACCGTCTCAAGCTATATTCGTCTGGTCATTGTCTAGAAATGGAAAATTAGTAGCATCTAAGGTTTCTTAAGTAAGAACAGCCTTATGAATTCTCCTTGGCTGCTTTAGCCGTTTCATAGGGAGTTTGGTATAGAAGTCTATTTTCCCTCACACCTTCGAAGAACCACCCTAAATTGTTGGCAAAGATTAACATCGCCTCTAAGTACAATTAAATCCCCATACTATTGATACATACGAACTGATCATATTGAAATATTCTTTCCTTGTCCAACTACCATGGTTGCTTGATTAGTCACGCTTGGACTGATATATGTATTACCCAAAAATATTATTTCTTAAATCACTGATAACTTCTTTTCCTCATGGATTTGATGGGCAATGTTGAGGATATTTCCATAGGTATGTGTCTCCAGAGTGATGGTATTTTACACAACACTAAATAGTTTTAGCTTCACGGATACTTTTAATATGTTGGCCTCTATACGCAATATCTGGGATATTAATAATGCTGAGATTGATCGCTAAAATGAAGATCCATATCCCATTCGCTCTGGAGGATCTTTTGGTTATACTTGCTATGGTGTGTGTCCATTATATTCTTCTAGTCATTAACTAACGTGTCAAAAGATTTTTGGAATCTGTCATATATCCCTCAATACTTGGGGAATAAGTTTTGGAATAGGAAGGCATGTTGTATTCCTCACTGAATCCCAAACCGCGATGGCTTTAAAAGCTGAATTTATCAGTCAACCTTTTGGTGAGTGTGTCAAAGATAAATAACTTGATCCACGACTAATTTATCCGCAGGTGTTATATCACCGACACTCGGCAGGATATCATTCGCTGTTCACCTTACCCGATTGCTAGGACACAGCCAGAATATTAGGCGATTCCTCTATTTCCTCATAGCTCAAAACGCCTTGATAAATCTTCTGGCACTCATACTCATCTTCTTTCAGTGCCCCAACATCTCGTACAATTGGGATCGTGTTGGACATAAAGACCAATGTTGGAGTGTCAAGACTGAAGCAGCAATTGGCTATTTTCAAGGGTCATCCAGTTCCTTGACGGATCTCGCTCTCACAATTCTACCAGTCGCAATGGTTTTAAATCTACACATCCAATTACATTTGAAGTTCCTCTTGTCATTTCTACTAGGAGTGAGTCTTTTGTAAGTTTTTGCCTGTCGATATCTTAAAGCTGGGCTGATATATGTTAGCGCTTTTATCGCCGCTGTTATCAGGACCTATTGCACAATGGGCGATAACAAAGACCCTACCTGTGAGTCCAAAACCCCACATCCACACAGTCTTCCGTCTAATTCATAAAACCAGTCAACACGGTGAATTTTATCGTATGGTGCGCAGTAGAAAACTGCACCGTCATCATAACATCCTCAATACCCTTCCTCCGACCTCTTTTCCGACCAGCCCCTAAACCATACATCGAAGTAAAACGTCATCCGAATCCAGCAAATTTGCGTCACAAATCAATAGAATATAGAAGCTCGATGGAGATACTCGCCGGATCTGAAACTAGACAGGTAGAAACGGATGATAAGGAAGACAAAGGGAGCATTTTTCAAGTCGAAACTCATTCGCTTGTGTAGATTGGAATTAGATGGTGGGGGATTACAAAGGAGTTTCTTGGGATATATAGGTATGATTAAATGATTGACGATTGGTTTAGAGCGCACGGGGGGGGTGTTATTGATAGGGTGTGGCGCAAGGTTCTTTTTGTCCATCAACGGAGTGGAGTTTCTCAACATACTGTACGCGCGGTAGTCCGTTACTGTTTGAAAGTTTCGACGGTAAAGGATCAGCTTCTTATTTCCCTACTTGAAATGATTCCTTGATATGTAGATTCTTCTTTAATATTGAGAGTACTATTCCATCAGTCTTTGGATCCGGAGGCGGAAATTCGCACTATTATAATAAGATTTACAAAATATAATTTAAATAGCACCAAAATTGAAAATTTCAAACAAATCCTGAAGTTCAGAATGTTAATTATAGTTAGAATTTTGATCTTTCGTGTATTGATTCATTCTCTAAGGAGCAAAGATTCAAAGAATGATATCTAATATTCAATAGCTGCTGTGCTACGAGAATACTAAGTAGTAAGTACTAAATAAAGACCACCTAGGCTCAGCTACTTTTGAGCGAGCCACAATTGAGGCACTAGGTTTTTATTACCTCAAATATCATTTCAATTAATACTTTCTTAGGCGTTTTATTTTCTTTTTATTTGAGGAATCATATGTATAAATATACAATACTAATCCTTTCCCCTAGAAACTCTTATATAAATCTTTATTTTCATAATTTATTATTTATCTAAGGAAGGCCTTGGAACTATTACTTTCATTATCAGTATTAGTCTTTATTTTTTGATTTAAGATGGAATTTTCGGATAAGAGTAATATTTCAGTCTCTCAATCTGGTCGGATAATAGGGAGATGAGCTGAGTTGGCGGTCTTTTGATATCTTATAATTAGAGAGGGTTGTTTGCTATAAGGGAGTTTTGAGTTTGAGGGAGGATGATCAATACCTAATAATAATAATAATATATTGATAGTGAAAAACTGAGTTGTGGGATATGGATTGATAGTAATCTTATCATTTGGATAGATATTAATTCGGCATCATTAGTTAATCAGTCGAAGAGGAGTTTTCAACACATCTGAATGTTAAGTATATTGTATTTTATGGGCAAGGATTTTAGTTAGCTGTATATAGATATGTCTATACATTACTCCATTGTAAGCTCATGTATTGGTTCAATCTTGCTAAAATTTATCCAGTATATAGTGTTCTCTTTTTAATAGTTACTAAAATATTAGTATATATACTCGATTTCTCCTACTTCTTACTATTCACGAATCGAAATTCTTTTCGATAGTATAGTGAGGGAACTCTTGTATCTGTTGCAGTGATATCGATAGTTGATATTTGTATAGATTTACTTGTGTATTGTTGATCTTGGTCACTCTATTCTTTAAGCAAATTTGAGTAGCTTGGTTTTTGACCGCAGAAGACCTTTGGATGATCACCTCGACCGAGCAGAATATCAGTAATTTTGTAACTCCAGCTCGTGGGATGCTTGCAAGATATATGATGTTGTTGGTTGATCCATGTTTGAGTGAAGATTGTGAGTTTCTTGATGTTATTGTGTCATGATATCAATATCCACAAACACATGAATCCAACAGTCGGTATATCATGTGACCAGACCCACACCGGGAGCCGTACAACGAAAACCGGCAAGGTTAAGTCTCACCACCGAAAGGACACCATACAACACCCACAAGTAAGAAACAAAGCCCCTTGCTACTTACATTCCCATGGCCAGTAACATGGGGACATGACAATTTTCTCCGGCAGTGAAACACGTGCACCTACGTTAATCTAGATCCATGAATCCGGCTTATAGAGGTGGATACCGGTACATTTCTCTTAGTAACCTTAAGACATGCTCCGAAACCCAGCAATTCCAAGGTGGTTCTCATACGTAGCGGTAAGACATGAGAAGGAGAAACAAAAAAATGGGATGATTTAAGGTTAAGGTTATGCTTCTACGGGGTCCACGAACTATCGACCTTGATGGATTCTTTGAATGTTTTTAATTTTAATAGGTTAGGTTACTGGCAATGTGTTGGGGGGGGGGGGGGGGAAGTGGGGGTTACCTAATTGAAATTTATCGATAGGGATAGTGATGGTGATGTCTTGAGGGGGTTCAGATGTTGTTGGAAATATGGGTTTATGGAGGATTCGGAAGTACAGGGTTATTACTAAGGTGATTCTCGAATATTACTGTTAAAACTGTAAGTTAATTGAGATCTGTATCTGACGAGGTAAATTGCACTATCAAGTGTTCATATGATAATGACTGGTAAATCAGTATATACGGACATTAACTTACGGGAAGTCATTGACAGTTTCATACGTGACCGGTTTTCTACCAAGATTATGATCCTAAGGGATTTATGGCTATGATGTTGATATCTTAGTTGGTCAGAATTTCCACCAGTGTTTTCTCTCCATGTGCAAAACTAGAATTTATTCCATCTGTAGAGCACGCCGTGTGCACCATGAGCTGAGGGTTCAGTTATTTCATACAACTGATATACGATTCCCGCTCTTATACAAACGCACTTACAACTACAAATCACTTACCAAGCGGCTTGCTCTTACTCTACTAACTAACATATAACACTTATTATTCCCACACCTGCGCATAACATTCTCCATTCTCCAATATCCTAATCGAAAAAAAGCTAAGTCATCATCCACCACCTTCTCCTCTACCCCCTAGACATGTCTCTTCTCTAACCCCCCAATCCCCTCCCGAATTCAAATCCACAATTTGTAAGATAGATATCTATATCGCCCCACATTCTCTAATGGCGATACGTAGAACTAGTGACAATCACACCTTCGATTTCTATTCAATATTAAAAATACACAGCCATCGCAACCTCGATCCAAGAAAAATCGACTAATTCTGGGAACTTGGGATAGCGATCTGGAGATGTGATATTGAGAGAGAATTAGACACTTGTAGAGAAACCGAGGGGTGAGATTTAATCATTTATATATATTAGGGAGCTGGAGGCTGGTTATAAGTCTTAGATGTAATTATTTACCTCAATTTCTGTGTTACAACAGCTTAACAAGTGATGGCAAATACAGAGGGCAGGTCTTAATGAGTGTCAAGAGTATGAGTGAGCGCTGGAAATGATTTTCCTCTCGCTTGGGAGAGTTTAACTTGAAAAGTTTTAATGATTCTTCACGAATTTGATCAGAGGTGGATGAATTTGTTTAAAGTTTCCATGGCTACCATACTGAATTATCAATTAGATCATCCGACCAATGCATCCTGCGATAAAATCTTCCAAATCCCTTCTCCCTTTGAATATATATTCACAAAAGTCCTCCACAAAAGCGCGTTAAGATATAATTTGAATGAAAACTCCACTTCTCCAGCCGGCAAACACATATCGTGCCTCCCATTCCCGACATGTGTGTTTAGTTTGCCAAGGATAGGCCTGCTCCCTTTTGCTTGCAGTAGTATGACCACTATTCATCATGTTAGTTTTTGTTCTTTATAACCTCGTCACGAGTTCATTTGTGCTCGAGGAAGAGGATGGGGAAGCTTACTTCGTCACCACCCATGTGCCATCCGTTAGTGTGGCAATGGGGAATGTCGACTGTGTCCATGTAGCAGTCTGGACATTTGTCCCATTGCTTGTCACCCGTGTTTCTGTTCTTGTAGGCAGTGCATGCATCTTGAGTAGCTTTGCTGTTGTATACGTACTAAGTGGTTGATTAGTATTGATATATGAAGGGAAGTGTTTGGTGAATGGAGAGTAAGCAATGGGGTGGAAGGTAGAAGAGGAATATGCGTGTTGTGTGAGGAAGAAGATATGAGAATGGGGAACATACACCGCCTCCCTTGACATCTGCGCAAATACCGAATTTGTGGAGGTCAGCTACTGAGAAGCCGACGAGGGAAAGGAGAGCAACGGTTTTGAGGAGTATGGAAACCATGATGATTTTTGAATACTGTAAATGAATGAATGTATGAGATAGATGTGAGAATTAACGATGTGGTTGAGGAGGATAGGTAGCTATTGATGGATGGATGGATAGAGAGAGAAAGAATGAATGACTGGTGTCTGGAGCTTCTAGACTGTGGTATATATAAATATGACAAGACTGATATACCTATGACCTAGAGATACAGATATCTCATTAGTCACAACCTTGTTGTGTCTCTGTAAACAATCTAATCTGAAATATACAGAGGCATAACGGTGAAGTGATCAACACACTCTATCTGCTGTCGTATCAACGAAAGTTTAAAGTGCCAAGAGACTGGAGAAATGATGGAACAATCTCGGTGGCGTTTTCCCGAAATGACTTTTGATGATCTTTTACGGGTGTTCGCATCCCCAAGCCTTGGATTCAGTGCCCTATGAGGCTGGTAAAGCGTCAATCATCCCGCATAAAGCTATCTTTGGGTATACTAATGGCGCTTGCGCGTGAAGGTTTAAGGTTTAAGGTACCATGGTATGAAATAAATTTGAAATTGCGATGTACCTGTCACTATTGAAATTGGTCATCGAACTTCAACTCTAAATATGACGGCACCAAGAAACGGTGATGCTTGTCGTCATGTCATGTCATGTCTCATAGTCTGGCTGAGAAGCACTGGTGCACTTACACCGATTAACCCGTTAGTCAAACCAAACTATTTTAAAACTCAAAGGGGAATGATCGCTCGCTTTTATTTCTCAATACGGTCACCCGCTTAATTTTGATTCAAATTTTGGTCACATGCCAAGAGAACGAAAACCTTGTTCGCATGGCAGAACTAAGAGCCTCATCAATAATTGAGTTCTATTGTAGACCTCAAATCCCCACGTGCAAGGAGTGATTAATTAAACTTCGCATTTATGGTTATATTTCGGATGGTTTCAAGAGAAGCTTATTCTCACCCAAATGAATGTCATGAAATATCATTGGTCTATTGGAGGTCACATTGATAATGATTGGTGATTACTCAAGGCATGGAAGATACCGAAGGATAAGTGATTACCTTATCTCCTTTGACGATCATCCCAACCTTGAGGCTGGCATGATTGATTGTCCAAGTGGATTAGGATGTTCAATGAGTAAGTCATCTTGGGGCGAGGCTCGGGTTGCCCTCTGGAGTGAAGAAGTATATGAAGTCTTCGATTTCTCGTCCAAAGAACTTCGAAACATCATCCAATCTCAGTCTCTCCTTCTATCCTATCGCCTCTTCTTTCAAGTCATCTTGTCTCAGTCTCTCTTTCTATTCCATTGACTTCCTCTTAAACCCACAACTCACACACCAAAAACTTCAAAATGCTTATTACCTCTTTCCTTACCAGCCTCTTGATGGGCTCTTCCATGGTCGCAGCGGCAGTTGTTCCTCGGGAAATAGACGAATCCAAGATCATTCTCTTTGGCGTCGATGGCCGAACAGAAGTCATGGACAAGGCTGAATTCATGGCCCTCCATGAGGCAGACCTTACCGCTGCACCTGGTCCCCTCAAACTCTCTGATCGATCATTGAACGAGACCATAGAACTGGAAATCGAGGCAGCCCAGCTCTCCAAACGTGGCTGCAAGTCCTACTCCATCGTCAGAGAAAACCCCGAGCAGAAGTTCTTGAACTGGGACGTGCGCATGTCCGATATTCTTCATGCAACAGACCGTGATGCCACTCTCGGCGTCACCAAGGGTCACAGCATTGCAAATGCTATCGGCGTCTCTATCAGTATGACTCAGACACTTATCGACAAGGTCCTGTCAGCAACCTACGGCATTACCTACACAGAGACTTGGACTAACACCTATACCACTGCCTATACATTCACTGTACCAAAGGGCAAATATGGAGTTGTCGTCTCGAACCCTTGGACCACCAGAAGATCCGGCACTATTGATATTGGATGTATTGGTGTACGCGGCGATAAATCTACTTACCAAGCTGATAGCTACGAAAGTAACGATTATCAAGGATTAAGCTGGGTTTCTGGCACCATTAGTCTTTGCACCTCCGACAGCCATTCAATCCATTACTGCATTGGCGATGGATATCACAATTAGGAGGGAGATAGGATTCTTCTGTTGGAATGGTATTTAATGCTAAGACATCTCTCTTGAAGCTTTTTACCGCAATTGAGTGTATGGTTTGGAAAGAAAGGTGCGGATTTGGCAGTTTCTGTGTGGATTAAATAGTTTGGATAATGCAAGGATCGACGAAAAACTAATAACAATACTTGGTTTCAACTTTCATTCTCTTACCACCGTGCATTTTTCTCCTCATCGTAACTGTGTAAAATTTGTAGAAACCCATTCCCAAGCATGACTAGTCTAGGATAACAACAAGCAGAGTTCACCCAAACACCTTGTTGCGCCAACAAGAGTCCTACAGGAACTGGGACGGCCCAAATAGAGTTTATCATAAATCCAGCAATCCCAACTTTGAAGGGTCACAAAATGTGAACCTAAAAACCTCCAACCAACTCCATGCCTATATACATAAATTACACCATTTCACCCAACCCAAAATATCTAATCGTAATCATGAAAAATGCAATCCTTCCTCGTTGAATGCAAATAGCAATCTGAGAAAGTCGTTCTCATCGCATTTCCCGGCACGTGTATCCGCCAACTCAGTTACATCCTCCAGAACTTTGCGTATTTTTTCTCGAACGAGTTCTGCCACTCGGGTCTTGGGTACTTTGCTTTTAGTTTTAGGCTTGTTGGTTCCTTTAAGTTCCTGGAAGAAAGATGGCACTTCATCCTCGAATCCATCCTCGCCTTTATCGGTATCCATGTTTCCTCCCCACTCTTCTTCTCCTTCCTCAGCAATTGGCGCGTCATCCAAATCCATGTCCTCGTCTTCGTCATCAACTGGAGTTTCGTCGAGAGGGATATTGTTCGTTGAACAATAGACTCGATAGTTCCTCTCACACATCGCAAGTACTTGCTTCATTCCCAACCAACTAGCCCTCATAGTTCTATTCTTTCTCACGAAGCATATTCTCAACATGCCATCCCATTCTTCCCAACTAACCCCTGGACGTTCTTTGCCTGTTTTGGGTTCGATTCGCACAACAGAGGATTCGACCTGTGGGGGTGGTCTGAAGTTATTTTTACCAACCTTCATTATGTGTGTGATCTTGGCGAAGAACTGCGCATTGACAGACAACCGACAGTAGAGTGAATCACCAGGGCGTGCAGTAAGACGGAGAGCAAATTCGCGTTGAAACATAAGAACACTACATCGGGGAGGGTTTGGCAAGGACAGCAGTTTGAAGACAAGTGGTGACGAAATCTGTTTAACCATTAGATTTTCACCCATAAGCACAGGAAGGAAATGGACAGTCACATACCTGATAAGGAGTATTGCTTATGCACACATCGAAATGTGGCAGTTCTGTCTTTATGACATCGCCCAAGAGAACTTCCAATCTTTTCTGTTCCGGTTTCCCCTGCACTCTCTTTGTGACTTCTGCAGCCATTCTAGGATCTACTTCCACAGCTATAACTTTCTTTGCGCTTTCCAATATCCTTACGGTTAAATTTCCTGTACCTGGACCGACTTCGAGTACTGTATCCGTAGGTTTGAGGTTCGCCTTCTTCACGATAGCTTCTGCCACTCCAGGATTTTTAAGGATATGTTGTCCATAATCTTTATTGTGCTTGAATGAATTGGTCAATGCAGCAGCTTTTTCGTAGGGTGTGCCGGCAGCGGCAGTATTGCGCTTGCTAGTCTTTAGTTTGGGCATGTTGAAAGTTGGTGGTGAGGGGAAGAAGATATTTAGATTCAGAATTCTGGATAACAAAATAAAAATTATTTTTTTCCGGGGTCGTCTAGATCGCCTTATCGGATTGATAACAGTCACGTGCTGTGGAGAAGATGGAGCGTGCCTAAGCATCTTTTCCACAAGTTAGGCGAAGTAAAGTTATTAATATGACACACAGAACTTTCATTTTATGGTAGTTTTTTTCATCTATAACGATATCTTCGCTGTCGACTAGGTAGAATCCCGGGGACAGAGACTTGCTGCCTACGCCTACTAAGTAGTCTCTAGAGGATTGATAGACCTAACCAAGCAAACTCGAGAAATGTATGATAATCATTAGCCAATGATTCATGAAGTGTGATGTTAAGTTTGTTTCACAAGCTGTTTGAACTATTTCTACCTCAAATAGACATATTAGCACTTAATGGCAGGTCACCCTAATTTATATCACATTAGAGATAGGGGATGTGGCAGCAGCGCTGAGTCTAGCTCGGTGTCGTTGGACTTCCGTCCACGATTCTACTATTTGAGGGCATCGCTACCCTCGATTTACTTTCAAAGGATCGTGAGTTTGTTAGTCCGGAATAATGAGGATCCTGAAAATGTTCTTGAAATTTAATTCATTTGTCCTTGTGTCTTCATGAACAACATACAACGAAAATTTTAAGGAGATTGCTATAAAGGACATTTAATCCACCTATCCCCACGTCCAGAGATTCATAACTTCATTCGTCCAAATAACCCATTTAGCCTATACTCTTATCTAAACTCCGTCCAAATACCTGTAGCAAAGAAAGTTGTTTATTCCATGGCGACGTCCTTGTCCCTTGCCAAATCCTCCGAAACTCCATCCGAGATGGGGTCCCAAGTCCTCGCATTTCTTGGCCACATTCTCTTGTACAAACTAACTCCCACGGCATCTTGAGGATTGATCTTGCCATCGAACGTAGCCTTGAAATATCCATGGGTGCCCAAGCTCTCCTTGATGAAGCCACTTCTTCCTCTCTTGGTCCATAACTGAAGTGCTTTGAACCATTCGACATCTTCACGATTAAAGAACATGTAGCGTACAGTAACGAGTCTCTTGTGAATTTTGTAAGGGTGTCCAGTTAAAATGATACGTTTAGCAATAATTCGAGAGGTAGACGGTGGCAGTGATGTGCCAGTACCAATTAAAGAAAGAGGTGTGGAAGATGGTGCAGACTCGGAAGGTCGTTTGAAGAAAAGAGTTGGTATGGAGCCCCACGAAAGGGGACCGATGAAAGAGGCGACAGTCGATTGACCAGGGTGGAGGAATCGATCAAATTTGTGAACGTCATTAGGAGTGTTGCCACCTTGAGAGAAAAGGGGATTGACAACGAAGCGGCGAGGTCCGCACTGCACAATCATCTCATCCTTGGATTTGATGGGCGATGGATAGTCCGAGCTGAGAGTGAAGTTAATGTTTAAAACAGCCCGTTTGTGCTCGTGACGCAGGAGTGAGAATGCGCTCAGAGGCTGAGAAGCATTGTACGTTGATTGCAACGAAGTGGCTACGTTGCGAAGGTGTATATGAACTCGAGTTCCTGCAGCTACTCCACCGACCAAGGCCTCACGAGTGACTTGACTACGAGATGATTTGTAGTCAGGCACTTGAAGTAGGCGTCTCCAGTCTTCTGGCTCATGAGCTCTGTCTTCAGCTTCCTCCCATGGACTAGTGCGCAGACTCTTTAGACCACGAAATTTAGCTAGACGTTCACGTGCTAAAACATTCGGGTGAAGCTCGATTTCATCTGGAAATTCACGATCTTCTGCTGCCTCGTCAGTTTTACGGCCTCTGAACGCGGCTAGTTGTTCCGCCTCGGCTTCATCATCTGGATTAGGGTCCAAAAACATTTCCGATTGTGGGTATTCTGATGGCGCAGCTTCTGTAGGCTCTCTTGGCGCGAACCCTTCAGCTCCATCCTGAGGAAGGGCTGGAGTATCCATCGTCATTTCTTCTTCAAAGTCTTCCATATCAGAGCCCGAATCGGAGAAATGGTCTCCGAGGAACCATGCTGATTGATAGTTGGAAGTACCTTTGGGAAGTCGTTTTGGTACAGCGGGTAGATGTGTCTCATCATCAGAGAAGTAGTGATGATCATCAAGAAGTACTCCTCGCTTTTCCGTTGGGGCTACCGACATGGTGGCATCCTCATCGTCCTCCATCATCACCTCTTCAGGTGCAAGTTCTGCAAGATCATCCCGATCTTCACCGGGTGTTTCAAGGATGATCTCATCATTAGATTCATCCGTAGCCATTTCATCCGTGCGTCTCTTTTTGGAAGCCAATGGTGCAGCCGTTATCTTCTCGATCTGGAAATCGCCCCAGTCGCCAACTGAGATTAATCTATCTGCTTTCAGTCCCTTGCCTCTGACAAAACCAGTCAATACCACATTTTCCTGTTCGTTTGTTGGCCATTGAACTTCATCAATGAGCATCCAACTTCTCTCTTCTCTCCATCGAATTCCTTTCGGGGCCAATGTGCACAATGATCTCATAAGATTGGCACATTCTTGCCTCGAGTCTAAATTGTGCACTTTTTCTTGATCTGGATGAAAATGTTGAACGTAGGATTTGAGTGAAGAAAGAACTCCTGGTCTTCTTTTGGGTGGCTCAATTTTGTCCAGTCCTTGAACGACTGTCAAAGTAGTCGACAATCCTTGGCTTTCAACACTGCGGATAATGAGTTCCCCTAACTCATCCACTTCTTCTTCTGCTGACATGATGAAAATTACGAAGTCTGCCACTCTACTGGCATTCATACAGCTGAATAACTCCTTCTTGGTAATAATGTATTGAACTTTCTGCTTAAATCTGTCGATATCGGCACGGATAATTCCTTCTTCTGGCACATCAATCTCAACATCCAAACTACCTGTTAAACTTCGTGCTGCAGCTGCAGCATTTGCATCATCGCATAGTGGAACGAGGGCGACAATTCTTGGTGCGCCGTCGCGACCTTGAAAAACATTCAAATCTCTTTGATGTTCCTTATGTTTTGTATTTTGCTTTTGGCGGGCTTGATTCCGACGGTCAAATTTTGACATTAGTTGCTGGTGAGGAGATTTCCGATGACTTAAATCTTGGACCTTGCCTGCGAAAATTAGTATTTCTCTATTCTATGAAGGAAAATGCGCTGACCTTTTGACAATTCCTTCAATGCACCTTTCGAAGCTTTTCTTGATTTGAATGCTTTATGGGTTGTTTTTGTTGTGCTCCTATGGGAGTGTCCAGTAGGAGTTGGAGCCATGTTACCGTTGCCTCCGGCTTTAAATCTAAAAGGAATGGAAGCCAGTTTGGAAAATTCAAACACCTGGGTAATTTTCCAATTTTCCAATTTTTCGACTCATCAAATCAAATCAATTTGAATTCGGATCGAAATGTTTTAACGTGGGGGTTTAGGGACTTTTTTTTGTGCGCTAAGTTGTTCTTATCGCTTATCGGGAGAGTCTTGGCATAGAAAAGTTCTAGCAGAGGTCACAAATATTTCATTTTGCGCGCTCTTGGATCAATCGAAACACCGATAATCCCAAAGTCAACTTGTTACATCAACATGGCAGATACAATGGAATTGACAGATAAATCCCATTTTAATGGGGCAGTACCGATCAAACGAGCGAGGACAGAGCTAGCCACTACGGAATCAGAATCGCAATCACAGCTACGCCGACGCAAGGAAGCCAATAAAGCATATGGTCGAGGAGGAAAGATTCCCATACACTCGATCAAGGATAAAAAGCTACGAGGAAATCTCAAAAAGCTCGAGGCACGAAACAAAACCGCAATACTTAGAGCAAAGGATGCCGAGATCCTGCTCGAAAACGAAGATGGATTTTTGGAGCCGGAAAATGATTTGGAACGAACATACAAGGTCCGACAAGACGAAATCAAACAGAGCGTACCTCTTGAGACAGCCAAAAAAGGCTTTGAACTTAAGTTGGACCAATTAGGTCCCTATGTGTGTGACTACACAAGGAATGGCAAGGACCTTCTATTGGCTGGCAGAAAAGGCCATGTCGCGACAATGGATTGGAGAGAAGGGAAATTGGGATGTGAATTACAACTGGGAGAAACTATCAGAGACGCAAAATGGCTGCATAACAACCAGCTATTTGCCGTTGCGCAAAAGAAATATGTTTATATATATGATGGAGCAGGAGTAGAACTGCACTGTCTGAAGAAACATATCGAAGTCACGAATATGGAATTCCTTCCTTACCACTATCTTTTAGCAACTGTGGTATGTAACAACTAGTTCGTTTAGCTGCGCGTAACTAACTCTTGTAGGGCAATGCGGGACACTTAAAATACCAAGACGTCTCGACTGGTCAAATGGTAATGGAGATGCCCACGAAGTTGGGTTCGCCCACTTCTCTTACACAAAACCCTCGAAATGCGATCCTTCACATGGGTCATCAAAATGGAACAGTCACATTATGGTCACCCAATTCCACTACGCCACTAGTCAAGCTATTGGCGCATCGCGGTCCAGTACGATCATTGGCTGTTGACCGAGAGGGTAGATACATGGTTTCTACTGGGCAAGACATGAAGATGTCTGTCTGGGATGTTAGAATGTTCAAGGAGGTAAATAGCTATTTTACACGACAGCCGGCTTCGTCAGTTGCTATATCTGATCGAGGATTAACCGCTGTCGGCTGGGGCACCCAGGTCTCAATTTGGAGAGGCCTTTTTTCCAAAAGCTCTTTAGAACAAGAGAAGATACAAAGCCCATACATGGCATGGGGTGGTGAAGGAAAGCGAATTGAACGTGTTCGCTGGTGTCCATTTGAGGATGTGTTGGGTACTTCACATGATTCCGGGTTCTCGTCTATATTGGTGCCAGGCGCTGGTGAGGCAAACTTTGATGCTCTGGAAGTTAATCCATTTGAAACCACCAAGCAACGACAGGAAGCTGAAGTGAAGTCGTTACTCAACAAGCTTCAGCCCGAGATGATCTCACTAGACCCTAACTATATTGGTAATCTGGATCTGAGGTCGGATGAGCAGAGGAAGGCTGAGAAAGACCTGGACAAAAAGCCAGAGGATCCAATGGCTAAAATCAAGAATAGGGGTAGAGGAAAGAACAGTAGCTTGAGGAAATATCTAAGGAAGAAGAGTTCCAGGGGTATAATTGATGAGCAGAGGGATAGGATTGAAGAGCTGAGAAAGAGTCAAATGCAAAGGGAGAAGAACAGGTTAAAAACAACTGAGGAGGAACTTGGACCTGCTCTTGGTCGTTTCGCCAAAAAAAGTGCTTAGAATAATTTGGGGCATGTTGTTGATATCGTATACTACTGTACAGGGCGCTTCGAGGGTATAGTACAGTCATGGGAAAACTCCGTGGCGCTTGGCGTTTGAAGGCGTTTATAAGGCGTCATGCGTTCCTTGTAAAGGAGAGTGAGGTTAGTTCAGTTGTTGACTAATAAAATTTTTTTCTGCTGAAAACGCACATGGGGTCATCTTCCATGGCAAAAATGAATACCTACGGTCTATCTCAAGTAGGACAAGATTCACCAACTTAGTTCGCAATACAGTAGCTTTTTTTACTTCAGTTGTTCCAAACCCTCTGTGGCTTTTGGGCCGCCCCTTTCTTTGCTGACTCTCTCTGCACCACTACCCCTCCACGCACTCTCAATTAAGCCCACAATATGTTCCATTCCGACGCCGCTCTTGACCTGAGCAAAAACGGTTGGGCCTCCTTCCCTCATCTTTCTGGCGTCTCTATCCATAACATTCAAATCTGCACCCACAGCTTCCGCCAAATCTGTCTTGTTCACCACCAACAGATCACTTTGAGTAATTCCTGGACCCCCCTTTCTCGGAATCTTGTCACCGCCACTGACATCAATCACGTAGATGATGTAATCAGCCAGCTCTCTAGAATAATTTGCCGCCAAGTTATCACCTCCGGATTCAATGAGTAAAATGTCGGAAGTGAATTCACGGTGCAGATCTTCAAGAGCAGCAAGGTTCGCTGAAATATCTTCACGTACAGCAGCATGCGGGCATCCGCCAGTTTCAATGGCGCGGATGCGTGATGCAGGAAGAGCTTTGTGTTTGGTGAGGAACTCAGCATCCTCTCGAGTAAAGATATCATTGGTAACGGCTGCAATTGAGTATTTTTCTCTGAGGGCATTACAGAGTGCTAACATCAATGCTGTCTTGCCTGAGCCTACAGGTCTGCATCATTGTTAACAAATGTATAATCTATGAACCCCCGCTGAGTATCAGAGCAACTCAAGATGACATGAAGACAATCCATGACAGAGCATTTGAAATAAAAACGATAAGGGCCAACACGTGATCCTCGCCTCTAGCTCATGGCGGGGTGTTGGGCAAACATGAGAATTTCACGAATGTTGGAAACAGGGAAAACACGTACCCTCCAATACCAACGGTAAAAGCTCTTTCGGACCAATTTCTACCTTCTATGATTGGCATTTCTCGACCCATGAAACTACCTGGCCCATCAAGAATCTCATGAGTGTGTCCATGGTCACCAGCTGGTTGATGGTGAGAGTGGGATGGACCTCCGTCGTGGGAATGAGACATGATGAAATTGTGGTATGAATAAATATCAGAATGGGAACGTGAAGAACACAATGAGTAATAAGATAGTCTCTTTATGATATTCTCAACAAATGGAGGAGTTTTGTACAGTGTAGTGATCTTCGACAACAGCCAGTCTGTCGAAATGAGAAAGTAAGTACTAGGTGGTTCTACAGAAGATAGGAACTGCAATGCACCCCTCTATCTTTCGCTTGTATTAATTACTATTACTGTGCAAACGGAATATAAACAGTCAACTAATGATCTAAAACTGACGAACCGCATGTTTCCATTTATTGATAATATTGATAATTACGACGATCCCCATATCTTGACCTGATCCATAATTCATATGTATGATGATACCTGCTAGCAAGTTAATGGATGGATTATTTTATTTCACGTGATTTGAGTTTGCAATGACTCAATATCACACGTTGAAAAAAATGCCCCGCCAATTTAGCGTCATGACACGGATAGAGAGTAATATAAAACCCCCACCATCCGACACCATTTAATTTCTGTTCCCTTAAGGTGCGTTCCGTCTCCACATCACTTTACACATAGAGTGTGGGAAAGTCTTCTAACAGATCATAGGCATACAAATTCTTTTCGAGGAAACGTATATTTACTTGTTGCTTTCATCAATTGGTCCAAAATTTCAATTCGGACGCGATCGCAGTCAATCCCAGCATTTGGCTACTAAATCAAAGGAATTCCAACGAATAAAGATGGCGACTGTTGTACTGGGTGCTCAATGGGTGTGTGCATTCTGCGAAGATCTGCGGAGAAAAAATACTAATTACCAAGTGTAGGGCGACGAGGGGAAGGTATGGCATTTCGGGTTGGAGAAACTCCATATTCGGGAATTCAACTGAGGGTGAACCAGGGAAAACTTGTCGATGTTCTTTGTAGTGAGGATTTAAGACTGTGCTGCCGTGCACAAGTAAGTCTGCGGCAAATTTTCTAGCAAATACTAAAGCAATATGTGACTAATATCTCACGAAACAGGGTGGAAATAATGCAGGGTAATTGATGGGACGAAAGATGCCGATGCAACCCTTTTACTGACGATATTAGGCATACAATTGTGGCGGATGGAGTGACATAGTGAGTCTACCTCAAGAGCATGTTATCCTGGGGACTTGATCGGATTTGTTCTGGATAGTTGACTGAAAGATCTCGAACAGTGACTTTCACATTTTACCTAGCGGTCTCCTCAATAAAAAATGTCAGAATCTTGTAGGAAGCGGATGCGTGGTCCACATTCCCGGCCTTTTGAAAGAGCTTGCCGCCATCGAGGACAAGATTCCAGACGCCAGAGAGAGACTGTCGATCAGTGACAGATGCCAGTGGGTTTTACGCTCTCGAGCATGATTGCGCAACTCTAACAATAAATCACAGTGTCGTTCTTGATCTCCACCAGAAATTGGACGGACTCGAAGAGGCCGAACTTGGTGGTGGTAAAATTGGTACCACTGGTAAAGGTAATATACACTTGGGCTTACATTTAAAATACCTGATTCTGATAAATTCTAGGAATTGGCCCTTGCTATTCGACTAAAATGGCCAGAAGTGGTGTCAGAATCGCCGACATCTTCCGAGAGAGTTACTTCGAGGAGAAGGTTCGAAACATGGCCGCTGGTGCCAAGAAGAGATTCGGGGACTTGTTGCAGTATGATGTCGAGGAAGAGCTTACTAGATTCAAGGTATTTCTTGTAACACTTCTTCACCCCACCTTTGTTGACATATTCCCAGACTTACAGAGCTGAACTAGCGAGTATGGTTGTTGACCAACTGCCCCTACTTGTCTCTGCGCAGCAATCGAACGCCCCCATGCTAATTGAGGGCGCAAATGCTATTATGCTGGACATTGATGCCGGTACATATCCTTTCGTAACAAGTTCAAATACAGGTCTTGGTGGTGTGTTTACTGGTCTCAGCGGCTTGAACCCATTTAAAGTCAAGAACGTTTACGGAGTAGTCAAAGCCTATACTACACGTGTTGGTGGTGGTCCATTCCCAACAGAAGATCTGGGAGAGGTCGGTAACACATTGCAAGAGGTCGGCCGAGAGTTTGGTGTGACGACTGGCCGTCGGAGAAGATGCGGATGGTTGGATCTAGTGGTTGTCAAATACTCGACGGCTATCAACAATTACACCGCCATCAATCTCACAAAACTCGATATTCTTGATTCTTTCTCAGAAATTAAGGTTGCCGTCGCATATCGTGATCCTGCAACAGGCGAGAGATTAGAATCATTCCCTGCCGATCTCGAAAGACTGGAGACACTCGAGCCAGAATATGTTACCCTGCCAGGCTGGAACAAACCCACTACTGGTTGCCATAGCTATTACGATCTTCCAGCTGCATGTCGCAAATACTGCGAGTTCATTGAGAAGGAAGTTGGCGTTCCGATTAAGTTCATTGGAGTTGGTGAGTGCTTCTGTGATTATCTCCTAAATAATAAGATGACTAATCTCAAAGCTACAGGCCCTTCGAGAGATGATATGATCACGAAGTAGATTATGTATCCTTTCCTCCGCCTTTCGCGAGTACCCTTGTATATCCTTGACGGTAAAAAAAGATAGACCTTGGTAGCAATAGATAAAAACTACAAATTTAAAGCTTTATTTCGAATTTTGTTCTTTTATTCTGGTCTAGATATGTCCTGGTCATTGCAAAGGCATTACGTCCACTTCTAGCAGTGGAAGCAAACCAGAGAACACGTTAGAAAATTATTCCCATACCCAGTTTTGTTCAAAAGCCGTCGTTATTCCGGATTAAAAGTGCACACATGATTGACTTTCCAGCGTGGAATATTCAATTACAGTCGAAATATCATAGATTTTCTAATCTTTCAGATGTTCAAACACGGTCTGCCAGCCCTACTGGTGGATAGATACCTCATTTGGCATCCGCTTAACTTTTTAACATGTTTGACGGTGATCTTGACACCGTTCTTACTTTCCATGGTCATGGTAACGCGTTCAAGGTATTCGAAGACCTGCATACGGTGTTCGTAAGAATTCCGTGTCATCTTGGCCATCTCTTCAAGAGGGACATATCTTTTGGGATTTGTTCCTTTGTCTGGGTTGCGGTGCTTGTCTAAGGCTGATGTCACACGTTTTTCAACGAACGCGTGGACATTGTTGTGGGCTTCTTTCCACCAAGGATCGAAGTAAAATGACCATTGAATAGGTTTAAAGATGAGAAGCAATGCCAGCCCCAAAAGACCGGTCAAACGATTTCATGAAAACGTCCGTCTCAATAGATGTTTGCTCAGCAAGGCATTCTGTCGATTCACCGAACAAAAATTCTGACAATGTATTAAGGAACTACAAAAGTCGAGGCAGTCAGTTTGTTGCTTCATTCATATTTGATCCATGCCGGCGTGTCATCAGAATTACTGACTAGTCGTTTTACGAAAAGGGGCATGTCAAAATTTGAGCCATCTTTCGGGACGTGAGTGAAGGAGTGCTCAACGTGACTTTCAAAATTATCCAGATCCGCAATCTCAGCTCTGTTGAAGATTGGTAGAACGAGTAGCCTTTAATGCTTCAAGAAATCACCATCTTCTAAAATTGAATAACAGTTAGCCATTTGAGCAAGAAATCTCTTTATCCTGTGTTTGACATACATGTAAAGATACCGGGACCAAGAAAAGGGAGTCCGATGGTTCCTCTCATGGGACCGACGCCCCAGTCGTTAAATGCTGTTGTACATATCGCTTGGATATTTTCTGGCTGGGATGTTTCAAGCTCGGTACCCAATGAATTTGTCAAGAAAGTTTGTCCATATTTTTGACGGAGTGCTCTGTACGCATCTGAACGGCGTCCTGCGGCGTCCCCCTTTTGCACTTGGATGAAAGTATCAAGGCCCAAGATTGGGTTCCGGCTTGAAACCCTAGGGATGGAAACTTGCAACCGTGGGTTCGAATCGCTTCCGCTGCTTGTCTGCTTGTCTGCTTCTATTCCATTTGACCAGAATGTAGTAGGGGTAAAGGTTAGTGTAAATGCACGCGAACCTCACTTCCTCCCGAGTAATGTGTTGTCTACAAACAGGCGGAGCCTTTATCGCCAAATGTGTGCATGCATGAAGCTCCAACTGTTGGCTTACGGAGGTCGCTCAATAGAAAATGATATCATGTGCATGCGGTGTTTCAGTCGTGCTACTGGCTTCTCATCATGGCAATCTAGAGCTGATCTCGTTTTTATACAACGATTGAGCCATTTTGGGGGCGTTTGTGACTAGGCTCGGCAATTATAAAGAAGTGGTTTGGAGGAATGAAATGCAGGGGGATTAAGCGAGAATGAAGGGTTCTCTGGGAACGATGGAGAGAATTGGGGGATGAAGGAATAAGTAGAGATTGAAATGATTAATGACATTGCGAGAAAATGCTTGGATGATAGCGATGAGTGTGCATTGGGAAGAAGCTAGAGCAAGAACCGTTCTCGAAAAAAAGAGCGGGGGAAGAAATGAATGTTCAGCAATGGTAGGAAAGGTCGAGAACACGATATTGCAACGAGGAAACAGCGGGGAATGGTTGCAATAATATTGGTCACGAGAGAAGACGAGGAACGAGAACGAGTTACTCGTCCAAACAACGTCAACACACTCAATATCCACGATTATCCCCTTTCACACATTTCACAACAATACCCCTATTACATCATCTGCCACCAACTTCCATAACGTTTTATTCCAAGACCTAGATGCATGCAGCCAGCATGAAGTTATACTAACATTGAGCATTCCAAAATCAACCTACTTTTTAGTCCATACAAACGATTTCCTGCCACCAATTAATGGGCTTTGCTGAATGAAATACAGGTATTTTAATATCAATCCCTCGTCTGTTGCATTTCATGGCTCGAAATAATTACATAGCGATTATTTCAAAAAGAAATTAGTTCGAGTGTACATATCAAGAGAAGTGGATAATAGCAAGACTGTGTTGAGTGAGGAAGGATTAATCTGGGGTTGCTGTTGGTATTACAATCTCTTGAATAGGAGATGTTCGTGTGCGGCGGGCTGGATTGGCTTGGTAGTAAGTACTAAGTAAACATCACTTGACATACTGGACACGTTAGGAGTTAAAAGTCCTCATGATAGCGGTACTGAAAGAACTTTTCGAATCGCGGTTTTGCTTGTTTTTGTATTCCTTCCATTTGAAATTTTTCGTTTCTTCCATCATTCGTTGAATTTTCGCTCATGTACTCTTCAGTACTGAGCGGAAAAGCTTCCTATCTGACTGCTGGGCATAGACTTGATTTGAGTTGAATGATAAGATGTCATTCTATTATCAGTTCTTAGTAGCGGAAACTATCATTAGACTTGAAAAACACTGTTAAGGTATAGTACCTTCCTCGGAAATCTTCAATACAGCTATCAAGACCAGGAAGAAGACTTACAGGTAAGTTTCAAGCACAATCATCGCTGTCATCGAAGGATCTATATGTTTGCGTACTATTGACTCGGAGTCGCAGCATATATGTATATATATTTAGCTGAAAGATACAACGATTTCTCATACTATTATGGCTAAATACTTCTAGCTACCTTTCAATTGCCCGTCTGGAAGGATAATAGCAAAGTTGCTCAGTACTCAGTTCACCTAAAATCTGCGTCCTTGCTACTCATTTCCTGCAGACATACAATTAGCTTATTATTTTATTCTCATGGCTATTCAGTTTACTAGTGATATTCTAGTCATGTATCATCCCTTCCTCTACTTTCCATTTACTTAAGGGGTTCCACCTCACCAGTCTGGAGTTGATGTATTCTCTTCAACTATGGCTACAGTATTAGTAGCTATCGTGGAGAATGGAGCTGTAATGATTGACAGAAATAGGAGATCATGAGTCTTGGTACATATATGTATGCGCACTCACTCTTGTTGGTAGATTTCTTATGTGTAAGTTTGGATACAAACTTTACTTATGTAGTTGCCACTAAATGTCCCAGCTACAAACGTCGTAATCGATGCTTCGGTCAGCGCTAGATTAGAGCCATATATGCGTTTACCTCTATTGTGTTTGGTAAGTAAAGATTAGACAGGCTGTAAACTCACCTCGCAAAAGAAGATCACAATATTAAAGGTCAAATACTTGGTTCTAGTCATCATCTCTTTATTGATACCTAGCACTGTAGTTTCGAGCTGTCTCCTCACACTCGAAAAAATCTTATCTGATATATCCTTCGAAAGTCTCAATTAGCTATTTCAAAGACCAGTGATGATCTTTTCGTCTGACTACATCCACCAGTGCAGGAGCTTGTCCGGAGGTCACCCTTTTTCTTTTCTGTATGAGGTATAATGTGCCATTTTGCTGGCTGTAGATCTCGAGTTCAACACACCATAGTCCTTAATTTTCATTAAATACATCTTAGTCTACGTCGTAGCTGTGTTAAAACTTGTCATGGAGACGGTAATGTATGCCGATGCTTAATCTGGTATCGCGAATGGCTGTCTAGACGTATCATTTCTTCGTTGCAAGACATTGACATTCTGTGTTGACCATAGCTTTGTCTTGTTTTGGTTGTTTTCTCAATGGTTAATTCGGAGTTGCACGTAGATTTGGGAGTTTGTAGGTCTTTGGTCCTATAAAGTGATAACTTACTATGTTTGTTTGGAATAGGGTTTGAGATACTTACGGTAGTAAAAGGCAGACGAATAAAATGAAGATATCAGCCTATCTATACAAAAAATGAACTTGGGCTGGATCATGCTGAATATTTTGGATTAGTCGCTAAAGAGAACTCTTGAATTAGTTCGCGTAGACTAGGTAATTCGACCAACAAGCCTTCCAAATTTGTTATGCATATTCAACTTATCCCAAAATCCTTGGAGAGATCTCCTTTTGGAAAGATTTCCGAGCGTGCAGATAATCTGAAATTGAGGGTACTGCCATTCCTGCGCAACAGGAAAATACCAGATAAAACTCTCAAGTGTACCGTTTTAGACGCTCCTTGATATTTCTTAATTCTCACCAGCTTCGATTAATTTTCTGCTTCTAATGAATGTATATGACCACCGACCATTATAGCCACCGAAACATCTGGTGCGTACCTATTTACCAACCCAAAGGTACAGTATCACAAAATGTCCGTTGCTTATCAATATGTCATCACAACATGATCGCGGCATGAGAATGTTTGTCTCCCAGACTTGGCACATAATCTTACAATACACCGAAGCGATCCAACGAATGAATCAAATGGAACGGCTCAAACCCCTCATGATCGTAAGATGATAAAATCAAAACTAGCATGCGATTATGCTCCTGTTCCGAACAAAACCACGAGTTTCTATGCAGCCAAGGATACCAAGATCCAGTGTATGCGAATAGGTAATTTCCGTATGCTGTGTTGGAAAGGTAAAGCCCGAGGTTACACGTCTATTTGTACTGGAGTAAATAGATTCATGTACTCATCTCATGTCCCGTAGATTAAACATGACATTTTTGTCGATTCACTCTCTAGTCTATCAATACCCCGCTCTTCTGTTTCTTTAAAAGAAGACTGTCTATTCCCGTGCCTTCCTGGAGGATTAAGTTTTGAGTTAATTCAGTTTCAATACACTATATTGTGCATAATGAGTAAATTATCTACGCCTCCATCTGGCAGTACCGATACCATGGACCCCGAGAAAGTTGAGCGCGTTGCAACGCAGGACAAAGTACCCGGTCATAGCAATTACTATGAGAAGAATGGTCTGCGTACATACGGCGATGATGAGGATCATGATCACGAACCTAAAGTATGTTCATCACACCAAAGAATGTTTTTCAGCCTATTGAGGAAGACTAGATGTCGTTTCGACGTTTTATGAGTCTGGTCGCAATGGCATTTTTGTGGACCGGATCGCAGATTCCTGTTTATATTTTCGGTAAGATCTGTGCATGCGGTTCAGGACGTGATAGCTAAGGTTATGGATTCAGGCGCCATTCCTCCCTATATTTATTCTGACCTCGGTGGAACCGATCGGTGAGTAGTTTGAATATCTCGATTCAAGTCCCATATGCATTTTTTGAAACGCATTGAGTCGTTCATAACTCTAACCGGGGATATGTAGGTGGATATGGTTTGTACTCGCGAATCTCCTTGCTTTAGCGGGAGTGTGTCCATTTGTCGGAAGCCTCTCTGATCTCCTCGGGCGCCGTTATGTCGCACTTCTAGGGGC
This sequence comes from Sclerotinia subarctica, assembly GCA_025389085.1. Lineage (NCBI taxonomy): Eukaryota > Fungi > Ascomycota > Leotiomycetes > Helotiales > Sclerotiniaceae > Sclerotinia > Sclerotinia subarctica. The sequence goes on from QRFI01000007.1 coordinate 1,864,221, forward strand.
TGTATTTGTTGCTATCGGTATGATCGTCTGTTCAACCGCTCAAACTATGAATACATTTATTGGTAAGTCCCAATGGTGCTTGACTACCGCGGTTTTATAACTAAGTTAATGCGGAAATAAAGGAGGAATGGCTATTGCGGGAATTGGAGCAGGCATTAATGAGTAAGTCTTCTAGCCGCGCATTTTTCCGGTATCAGAGAGAGGTGGGGAAGGCACAAGCTTACATTAGCTAGACTCACTGCCTTAGCTGCAACATCCGAGTTAGCACCTACCTCAAAACGTGGAACCTACGTCGCCGTCCTAGTTTTCACCATCATTCCATTTTGTCCCTCGGTTTTGTGGGGCCAACTCATCGCCTCGCATGCAGGATGGCGCTGGTGCGGACTGCTATGTGGAGTGTGGGCTTTCATCGGCTTTGTCCTTACTCTCGTGTTCTACTTTCCTCCTCCACGAGTCAACTCGTTAGGTCTATCCAACAGAGAAATCATACAACAAATTGACTTTGTGGGGGGATTCTTGAGCATAGCAGGAATGATCTTATTCATGGCTGGTATGCAATGGGGTGGCTATCAATACAATTGGACTTCAGCGCATGTACTGGTACCTTTAATCTTAGGCGCCGCCTTGCTGGCTGCTTTCTTTTGCTGGGAGGTATATGGAGCGAAGTATCCTATGTTTCCATCTCGTCTGAACAAAGCACCGAGAACTCTGACCCTGACACTTGTCATAACGTTTATCTCTGGTGCTAATTTCGTAAATATGACCTTTCGTTTTCCGCAAAAATTCTTCCCAAACAAACATGCTGACCAACCTTAGTTTAGCATTATCATGTTCTGGCCTACTCAGGCTTTCAATGTATATGGGCATGATCCTGTTGGCGTGGGCATCAGGGGAATACCCGTTGGTTTCTCAATTCTAGCCGGAGCTTGTATTTCTTTGTGGTTACTAAGTGTGCTACGAGGAAGAAATAAGGAATTGATGGTTGCAAGTTCGATATTGATGACAGCGGGTATGTCAATCTCAAAAGGGGTATAGTCGGAACGGGCGACTTCAACTTGAATTTCGCTAATCAATATAACTTTCAGGGTGTGGTGCTCTTGCATGCGCCAACAGATACAACTTATCAACATTGTGGGCTTTGCTCGTCATAGCTGGATTGGGAGTCGGTGGGATAGTCGTGCCAGCTTCGATAATAACCACGATAATCTGTCCTGATGACTTGATCGCGACCGTTACTGCCCTTACCCTCTCCATCCGAGTGATCGGTGGCAGTATAGGTTACTGTGTCTATTACAACATCTTCGTAAGCAAATTTATTCCTGCTGCCACATTACGTATTGGAGGCTTGATGGCTCGAGAACTCCATATCAAGAACATAACTCTTATTCATGAAGCCATCGAATATACAGCTCATGCTCTACTGCCACTGCTCAAGACCATCCCAGGTATTGCCGGAAATGAAACTGCGTATCAGATGGTTGTGGTCGCAGGACAGGAGGCATATGCTGAGAGCTATGTTTACGTGTACTATACGAGCACCGCATTTGGGGCTGTGAGCATTTTGGCGGCATGTTTTCTAGGTGACATCAATGCATATATGGATGACCATGTAGCTGTGGTAATGCATTGAGGTCTTGTACAGGTCCTGGAAACGGCGTTTGGTGGATAACTTTTGGTCGTGAGACATAACTGGTCAAGACATGGTTTCATCGTGGTGAATGTAATCCAACCTGGTTGCATCCAATCGTGTGAGTATCCAACAATAGTTCCGATTTCAACCGTTGGATGTGTAGAATATTTCGATTTCAATTGAATGTGAATATTGTTACTTGACAACCTGAAGATATAAGTTCAGTCCTCATATAAACATTGAACACTGAGATAACTTTGATCAATGAAAGGTAGAATGCCACACTTGTGAGGCGTGAATATGTTTGTAACGAATGTGCGATCCTAAATCTGGAACTGCAGATTTTGACTCTTCCCTTGTTCTTCCCCACTTCGCAACAGCTTTTCCAAGATTTCCAAATCAGCAAGAGCTTCCTCTGGAGATTGTCTAGTATCAGGCTTCTTGTCCACAATACTCTGCGCCCAAGCAGCAACCTCCTGCTTCACTCCACTTCCCTCTTCCGTAAACTCAATTTCTGTAAAGTCCTTTCCGCTCTCTTCGCCCTTGCGTACAATGACCTTGCTTCTAATGACGGTAACGCTACCATCCTCACAAGCTACTGTGTATTCGGGACCAGAAAGAGTGGTACCGAAGGAAACACTGAATGTGCCTGATACTCCAGATTTTGTGAGCCACGCCGAATTGATCGTGTCAACAGGTGGCAGATGTTCGCGAAGAAGTGTACTGAACGCTACGACGGATGTCGGCCTTGCAGCCCCACCTAAGAGCAATCTCCCGGCTGCCGTGCAATGAACACCTCCATCAAGTAGAAAGCCGCCTTGGTAATCCGGCTTCTTGCGCCATTCAGTTTCTGGCACACCTGTTAATTCTTGCAACGGCGTCGCGGAAACGGAATAGCATACCGTAGTACTTGGATCCTTGCTTAACATTTGCAAAAGATTGCATACGAAACCCCAAGACTCTTCCTAATTTTTCTATTTCCTTCCTCGCATGGATGAAGGAATCCAAGAATCGAAAATTCTCAGCCACGCTCCATGTAGCCCCATCCCTCACTTTGTCGCTCTTATAATATTCTAGCAAGCGTTGCGCGCGCTCCAAGTCTCCTGCAATCGGTTTCTCGGATAAGACATGTTTGCCCGCTGCGAGAGCTGCTTCGATGTATTCTGGCTGGACGAGAATTGGAAGGGCAATTATCACAGCATGTATGTCATTACGAAGAAGGAGATCGTGGAATGTTTTTCCAACACCCGAATCGTCGGAATAGAGGGGAACATCGACATTCAGCGATTGCGCGGATGAAAGAGAACGGGAGTATATAGCTTTGAGGGACAAATGAGGGGTAGCTTGGATTGCTGGCTAGACCGTGAGATTAGTGAGCCGTGCAAGGGAAATTGTACAGGCGGAGTATACCAAATGCTCTGTCTGAGCGAATATGCCAGAACCAATGATAGCGACACCGATGGACATTTTGTGTTTATGTTCTCGTCTGGTGAGATATTTGCACACTGTTGTAGGAGCAGATATTATCATTTACGTCATCGTGAAGGCAACTCCGTGCCAAGCAATGGACGGCACACCATCTTTTGATAGAAATGTAACCTCAATGGATGATGATCTATGCCATCACCGAAGCACCGCAGTATCATATATCACTTCCAATAGCTGGTAGTAGGAAAAGTAGTCTAAAATGCAACCAGATCAGCCCAGGCGCAGATTTTAATAGCTCACGTCCCACAAACGCCAATAAATGTTTCCAAGTAGCTACTCATCTTCACCAATCTGATCGTAATCCACTCAAAAAATATTATTCAAAAGTCATTTCCTTTCTTTTGATCCACTTGATTTTGTTTTCAATAAAGAATAGATTCTTTTTATTTCTTTGATTTTATTATTTAAAATCATTTCTTGTTAGTTTTTTTATATATTAGAGATAAAAGAAACTAAATAAGTTTATAATATTATAATAAAATATTACTAAAAAAAAAGAGAGATCTTAATATTCTTTTTTTAAAAAAAACTAAATGAAATTTCTATTATGTATTTTTATATGAGTATAAAAAATTATATTGATTTCCTGATTTTGATTTGTTTATTTTTGAACACAATAATAAATTAATATCTATTATTATATTTTACCTTTACAAAAACGAGCCCCTCAAGTTCCAAAAGGTCATTCTTTCACCCATATCTCTTTCTCCTACTCACTTCTTGCAAATTCCTCGATGACTTGATCCTTCATCTGCCCCAACGCATCTAGAGGCTCTTCGTAATGATCTGCCCTAACTATTCCTTGCTCAGGAAATAACTCACCAATACTCTCTTTAATTGAATCCATCGCCTCCATGCCACACATTGCACCTTCGACATTAGCCTCCATTACTTGCCGCTCTTCCATTGAGAAGGAAAACGGATAAAGTGAAGTTTTGGCTCCTGGAAGTGTATCCCATATGGCTTCTAACCCTGCAACTTGTGAGAGATGTGATGCCTCGCCATCGATTAGAAGATTGCGTGCTAGGAGTAGGAGTAGATAATTCGTTGTTTGCTGGAACTCAAGCGCAGCATAAATTTGTTGGTTTTTATGGTGGGTTAAACTGTTGTAAAGGGTGCACAGTGATTTCTGTAAATACAAACTCCGTGCGTGTTTCTTTGCGTTTGCATCTAGCTGCTCTATATCTTCTGGTGGCTGGGGCCGCTCTAGGCCAAATATAGGCGAACCGTTATAATCGATAATATGAGGTTGGGGGGCGTGGAAGTAAAGGGGGGATAGCTCAGTAGATTGCCAATCTATTAAGCCTACAACTTCGGTATGTTTGGAAGGATTTACAAATATGTTGGCAGCATATAGATCATCATGCCAAAGATGCGATGATGCAATAGATTGATCTGTAGGAAGGAGAAACTCGATCAGCTTGAGATAGCAATGTAAAGCATCAAGCTTTCTATCTCTTTTTGGTTGATAGGTCCCGGGGCCAAAGAGGGTTACTGGAGACTTAGGCAGGCGAGGGAGCTGTTTGACGCAAGCTATTTCTCGAAGCCCGATTGCGGTGTGGCACTCCTTTAAATTACTCCCTTATACTCATTAGTTGGATAAGTTTTGGCTTCAACATCGAAAATCTTACATGGACCTCTATCAAATCAATAGTTGATCTTCGGTTATCAATTAATTCGCGTCCTGTAGATGGACGAATAGCATATTTTGCATTTGTGATATCAACTCCATTTGTATCGGTATACAAGGGCTCATTTCCGGTTCGCTCCTCTAGATCTTTTGCGTAATAAAGACCCCCAAATTTCTTAAAGGAAACTGTCGCCCAGGCTCTCTGGAAACCATAAATGGCTTTAACAAGAGTAAATCTGTCTTCAATTTCCATAATTGGCCAAACATGTTCTAGCTCGATTCCTGGAACCTTTTTCGTGATAATATATTCTGCACCAAGAAGATTCTCCTGGGCTTTAGAACTCCACGCAAAGACTTTGGGAATAGGAGTTCCAAGAACATTCCTTCCCTAAAGTATATCAGTTGAAGTATCCGCATATGTTAATATCTAAACAAAAATACAAAATCCATTGTTGCGACTTCGCTTGCAGTAGTAAAATGAGGTCTGCCAGCATTCGGATTTAGAACTTTCGCTGCAAATTGAGTGCCATCGTTCATTGTGAGAAGCATAGCCTTATTGTACATGCCGTCAGGATACTTCTCAATGCTAACGCATGATTATCCGCCGACAGCTTCTACAGCGATACGGGCTAGCTCATTAACATTGAAACGGACGTCGCGCCGTGACTTCTCATATGCTTCATCACATACAAAGCGACCCCTAGTATAATTGAAAATATCGTCGCTGTACTTCAAATCTAATTTGATGAACAGCACGATCAAAGTTTTCAAGACGGGATAAACTGACCAGGAAGCAGCGCCTGTGAGACCAGCCGAGTGGAATGGGTGACTTTCGTTGCCATTCTCCTTCTGCTTGATACCTTCCATTGGTGAGTGTATCTGATCAAAACAGTATTCATTTCATGTAGTCTTACATAGCAGCTTTTGATCATGACTTTGACTGGATCGCAAATAAGTGAAGGAGTGTATCAAATAAAGCTTCGTTGACATACATATGTGACTGAGACACTTGTTTGTGGTACTGCCACGAATGTTACTGTCTGTAGGAACGTATAAGGTGGAGTGAAGCTTCAATAAGTTATACTATTATTCGTATTGTCTTCCCTAAAGAAGTAGAACTATAACGAAGTGGCGTCGGCACTTCGTAGGTACTATCACGTGATGATTTCCCCGATGATTACAATGTAGATTTTCGATGAATACACTGGGTCGTCAAATGATGTTATGGAGAATACTTTAAGGTTAATCTCCTATAGCCTACAAACTAAGATCTTACCAGGAACATGATTCCCCTTTTAGCTTAAAAGGGCTCATCTAGATCTTGTCGATCTCTATAATAAACTAGATAATCCTGATTTACTACAAGTTCGTATCTCAAAAACAAAGCAATAAACTTATTTTTCAAATCATTTACAATAATATTTTTATATTACAAATTGTATACAAATCCATGGTTATCCTTGCCTTAGGTGGCTTTTGAAGTAGAGTAACACTGACCTGCAAGTTGATTAGTCCTACCAAGTAGTACAATCATGACCATACTATTACTGTTCAATATGCTCGGCCCGCACACCGAACTGATCAGGATGTATTTATTATTCGGTGCTCAAGTTACTATCAACGATCTTGGTTTCATTTTCTTTTCCACTGAGTATCATTTATCCTCTATATCAACTTATAATCATGTTTCAGCTCTGCTTCCTTGTCATGACGGCTATCTTGAGCCTCGCCGAAGCTAAGATTTGCACCAATATTACTATTCCAATCTCCATCAATGCTCGAAATGGCAATTTCAGTATTCCACCCCTTTCTGATGCCATTGCCGTGACAAAATTCGCTCAGGATTTCCTAAGAAATGGGCAAAATTACAGCGCATCTACATTGTCTGGTTTCACCACCGTGACTGGCCAATATAACATTGCTGCAACGGTATGCGTACCAAGCAAATTAAGTAATAACTCCGGTACGTGGCAATTCCTTACTCATGGAATTGGCTACGATAGATCGTAAGTACATGGAGTCATTTCATAAATATAAGTACTGATGATGTATATAGGTATTGGGATCTGCCATTCAATAACCACAACTACTCATATGTAGATGTTGCAGTTGATCAGTATGGCTACAGCACTTTAGCCATTGATCGGCTGGGAATTGGGGAATCCTCAAAAGCTGACCCTACTTCGATCATACAAGCTCCTGCCGAACTTTCAGCCATAGTAGAAGTGACAAAACTATTACGCGCAGGCACTTTATCGGGAGTCACTATCTCCAAACCTAACAAGCTTGTCCACGTTGGTCATTCTTTCGGTTCAATCCTATCATATGAACTCGTTTCCACACACCCAGACATCACAGATGGACTTATACTCCAAGGATTTTCCATCGATAGCTCAGCGCTACCTCAAACAATCGCAGGATTTAACATTCAATCCGCGTCCGTGAATCAACCTTATAAATTTGGTCCGCCATCTTTTGAACCCCTATTCGATGCAGCATCATCTCAACTCCAAAGTGCACTCAGCAAAATAGGATCTTTCTATACCGCGGGCTCCAACCACGATACCGGTAATATCTACGCCCAAGACCTCCCTAACGGCTATCTCACATGGGCCAACCTTGGCTCCAACCAATTCGCCTTCCTCGCACCACCGTACTACGATCCCGCTATTGCAGAATACGCAGAACAACACAAAGAGCCCTTTACAACCGGTGAGATTCTAACAATGGCCGGTCAGCCTTCTTCAGCACCCGACTTCACGGGACCAGTATTGGTATTGACGGGAAATGAAGATGAGATTTTTTGTGGAGGAAATTGTTCTAAGACTAGGGCTAATAGTGCACCGAATATACCTGCGCAAGCTGCAGTTATCTTTCCGAAAGCGAGGGCTTTTGTTCCGTATACTCAGCCTATGTGTGGACATGCTGTTAACGTTCATTTTAATTCTTCGGGAGCGTATAGGGTTATGAATGAATTTTTGCGGGATCAGGGGTTTTAGTATAGTTAAGGGATGGGGATGGGGATGGGGATGGGGATGGGGATTGGGAGAGAAGGGAAAGGGGGGAGAGAGAAATAATCTTAGTTGATGGGGATATGGAAAAGTATTTTCATTTGGGGCCGCTGAAGAAAGCGGGAGAGATATTATTTTGCTGGTGTAATTATTTATTACCTACTAATTTCCTGTCGTTTTAATAATTTAGGATAATACCTACCTTCTTTCTTTAATTTTGCTTTTTGAACTCTCTCTACAACTTAACTTCATAAAACATTCATTCATATCTATGGATCATAAACAAGCAGGAACTCCCGCGCACCATTGATGGTTCCTCAGCCCGTCCGTTTTTGACCATGAACCCAAAAAACATTATGACCTGAAGTGCACAACGGAAAGTGTATAAAGGATACCCATTTCAAAATAAAAAACTGATACTCAATACTCAGAAAGGAGACCCAGCTAGCTCGTTTACAAAAATGAGAAAAAAGAAAAAGAGAAAAGATATATGAATTTATACCCAAACATCTGATATAGTAAACATTTATAAGATCTTATAACCCATTAATGAATATTATAAAATCAATTAAAAAGTAGAGATTAGTTGAAGCTTACTATACTACTCACTATGATATGGATATAAATATAGATATTAAATAAATATTAATTAAAGTATAAATCCCTAATTAAATTATATAATATAATACATCAAATGAACTATATAATCATATAGTATCAAGAATTATTTCGTAAGTCTAATTATTTTCTCCAATTTCATTTTAGGAAGATAAAGATAATCGCAGGAATATAAAGGATAACAAGGTGAAAGGTATTTCAAAGAATCTGGTTTTGCATATAGAGATGGAGAGAGTTAGCTAAGGTGAAGTGAATCTTATGAGACTATTGACCTTCGAGTATTGATGTGAAAGATGATAGACGTGAATTCTGAACGGTCATATTTTTCATCATTTCACATACAAATCTACGCTTTAACTATATCTAATATAGAAACCATCCATGCATCTTGAAAGGTGATCACCGTCTCCATTTCACAAGCAACAAGAAGTTTGTTCATTATTCTCCGTATCCATATACCATGACCGATCATCACCAAATCCCCTCACTTCAAACTTCAGAACTCAAACCTTATACCTAAATCCCCTTTGACCTGCCGCCACCGTACCTTCATTAGCCGCCCCATCTACCATTTCTCCCATATCTAACTTCTTATTCAACCTGACCAACATCGTCCTCAACGTAAGCGCCGCACACATGGCCATAAAAACCATTCCACAATTTACACTCATCGCCACTATATATCTCGGACCCGCACTACTGGGATACATGTAACTAGCATAAATACTCGAGGAGTTAGAAACTGCATTGATGAACGCAAGCGCGACAGCTCTCTTAGCAGGGGGTCTAGGTAGCGTATTGGAGATCCAAGCGAGTGCGACGACGAAAGCGGTGTAGCAGCCGGGAACCATGAGCATCATGGCGACGTAGCGAGGAGCGGTACTTGTGGTTGCCGCGGCAAGGATGAAGGATAGTAAGGCGATGGTGAGTGGAATGGCGATGTGGAAAAATCGTTCGCCTGTTTTGTCAGCGTGCCAGGCATTGGCCATGGAAGTTATGAGCGCCAGCACATAGGGAGGTGCGGTTAACAGGAGTGATTGGATCCTGTTGTATTTTAGGGTTGCTACGACGGTTCTGAAAAGTATTAGTGGTTTCCTTGGATAGATGCATAAATTGGGAGATCTTACGGGAAGAAATTGGTAACCGAAGCAGCTGCAACGATACCAAATAGGATAAGCATGAGAATGTAGGTTTTGATGTCGGCAAAAGCGAGTTTCAAGCCATGCATGAAGGTTTGCTGATGGCTATCAACCCAATCGTCCATACCCACATCCTCTTCCAAACGCCAAACAGCCAGTTCACGCTCCTGCTCGGTCAACCAAGCAGTGGTTCGAGGGAAATTTGGTATGATAAAGTAACCAGCAGCGGCAATCACAACCGTGAGGGAACCCTCAATAATAAAAAGCCATCTCCAGGCAAGAAGTCCCTTCACTCCATCCATTCCGTCCGTAATACCCGCAGCCAGGAGACCAGAAAATGCTCCGCTGATCAAGGATCCGGAAAAAAGAAATGCTGTGCGCAAACCCAACTCCTTGCGGGTATACCAACATGATAGGTAGTAGAGACATCCGGGCTGAACAGCATTAGGATACTCTGGTATATATTATAACATCACTTGCAAAGAAAACTTACAAAGTATGCAGCCTCGACGAAACCGAGGAAGAATCTACACATAAGAAGACCGATGAAATTGTGGGTTCCAGCTGTTGAAGCCGATATCATCCCCCAGACGATCATTGCTGTTGGGAGATAGGTGGCGGGAGTGCCGAGTTTATTCAAGAATAAATTCGATGGGATTTGCATCAGGAGGTAGCCGACGAATAGGATACTGACGCAAGTCTATAATTATTAGCTTTCAGCATTCATAAAAATATAAAGGGACCTAGCTACATACCTGGTATTGGTCTCCTACTAGTTTCAAATCTTCCTCCATTCCTGCTAATCGCGCTGCTGCGATGTTGTTCTATCATGAATTTTTAGTTGTGGGATATGTAACATCAGATGGAAGACATACTCTGTCCAGGTAATTCATGATATACATTAAGATTACCATTGGCAACAATCTTATATCAATTTTTCTCTTTAGTTTAGATTCGATACTGAGACGTTCTTCGGGAGAAAGAGCCGCGATCCATTCTGGTGGTTGGAGAACTCGAAGACCCGGAGTGATTTTGGACGCTGAAGCTGTCGAACTATCCTTGTTGTCTTCTATATGATCTAGCTGTGTCTTTCCAGCTAATGAGGCCATATTGATAACTCGAAAGCTCGATTGTTGTGATCTTTATGGCTTGGAAGTATATTTTGAATTTGTATCTGGGGTTATAGGTATGTTACACGTAGGTTGCACCGAGGACGGAGCAAAGTATTTCTCGTAAGACCTTACCACTTGTGATGAATGTTCGACGCCAAGTCAGACTATGATATCACAGATTGACATTCAGGATTGAAAGCTTGAGGAAACGAAGTGAAGATGATAGTGACGGTGATTTCTAACCATTAGAATTAATTACTTTCGCTGGGAGGAAGCAGTGAATTATAAATGACGGGCAAAAGATGAAAATCTTGATATGGAGTCATTACTAGGCATTCTTATTCTTCCCTACTACCCGTACAGTACCTGCGGAGTAGTATTGCTTACCTGTCAGTAGATAGCATGATGTGTCATCTGGGGAGAAGATTTTGAGGGGAGTACTCCGTATACAGTGACAGGGGTTAGTAGCGCGGACAATAATGCGGGGGAATTGGGATTGACTGGGGAAAGGTATCCACGAACCCTCCAAAATTAAAACACATGACTCTTGTTGAAGCACTTCTCGATTATCTATTATCTCTAAACTCCTATCCTATTAAAGTGTACCCCACTGCCAAGTTTGTGAAACTTGAAAATGACGAGAATAAAGTCCCTATCAGATCCACATTTCGAGGTACTGATGCAAAGAAATGATGGGGATGTTAATGGAAAAATTCTTTGACAGTTGTAAGATTACCAACGACCCCACGAAACCACGGGCGGTACATGTGACCATGATAAACCGTTCCTCTCCTGCCAAGTCAAAATCACACATCGAGCTGCCGTAGTCTTTAATTGGCGTGGGCGGCCGTTCTATCGACTCCTAGGCAATGCAGACAAGTGGATACTACCATGCAAGCGAAGTTCCCCCGAAGTCGATGCTTCTCGGCAGTAGTGTCATTGGAACGAACATTATGCAGAAAAGCGGAATTCCCGTTTTGGTTACCCCCTCCAAGCCCTGCCCCATCTACATATAATCCGTTGATCTTGCCATAGGCGACGGGAGTGTGTCGGAACGCTGAATGTCTAGTTTCATTGGCCAATGTCTCGAAAAATAAGAAAACAGGGTGGCTCTCGTGCATCGTTCGCACTCCACGAAATTGTTACCCTCGGCACATCTGCCCAACCAGCCAGGAGAAATGGGTGTGTGAATTGATGTGACGTTGAGAATATTAAAGTTTTGATAGTGGTCTGAGGATCTTTTGGAGTCCTCCTTTGATCGTGTCGTTCATTCCTTGGGCTGCTGGCCTGCCAGTCTCTCTTTCAACAAATACGTGGATGATTTCTCCTACTGACTTGACTTCTTCAGCTCCTCGTTCGAATAAAGCGATCTCGTAAGTAACACTGCTTTTCCCAAGCTTGTTGACACGTAAAGCTAGATCAGCGACAGCCGGAAATGCAATTGAGCCAAAGAAATCACCATGAGAGTGCACCACTAAGCCGTATTGGGACGAAGTGGGAGGATGTAAACCACAGTGCTCGATGAGATAAGAGTTTACGATCGAATCGTACCTTTTCGAATCTCAGTCACATACTACATTTCAGCAGATTCAGATAAGCCTTACAGAAAGTTGTAGATGCTATTGTTCATGTGATCATACATATCATTGTCAGACCTTTAGATCGATGTCAGCTCATTGATTTTGCCCTGAAATGTATGAAGGTGTCATACCAGCGTGTCCTATACTCTAAAATGTAGCCATAATCCTCTCTCCTCCGTTTCTTAAGCTCTTCATGAGACATATCGATTGGTCTTCGTGATATGTAGACAGATATCAAAGTGAATATAAACTGGGAAGGGGAGAAGAGTTAAAGATCATAAGTTGTGAGAGCGAGATTGGTAGGAAGATCTGGTTTTTGCCGAGGTATATTTGGAGTTTTCAATAACCTAGGGCCGAAGCCGAATTCTGATGATACCTATTAAAAGAACCGATGTCAACAAGTAGGATGTTCTCAACCCTCCAGTTACATTTGCGGGTTCTCGAAATCGATATAGTATAAAAACGTTGAAAGAGCTTGATGTTTTTGAAAAAAAAGAAAAGGAACATATAAAGAAAAAAAGATGAATTCGAATTCCAAATCAATATTTATTAGAGCTGATTTGAATATATTAAATAATTTTTATTTTTTTTGAATTTTTGAATTTTTCAAATCTGTTTTAAGATCTGGATATTATTAATAAAGATATATAAAATATTAAATAGATATTTATAAAAAAAACCCGATTTATTGTACACCGCCTTTCGCAGAAAATGTGTTCTGCCAAAGGCCGTGCAAAAAGAATTACAACTTCACCCAGTTTGTAACTCTCTCTCAATCATAAATGACTTGTACTTCACATCACAATTTTTAAGATTGTTATTTTGCACTATCTACCACCTTTAACGTGAAATCCGACTCAGTGGCTCCTTCACCTCGCATTATTGCGCTTTTGGCCCGCAGGGCTGGAATGCTTAACTCTACCATGGCACTTGTCGAAACTTCCGCAGGATATGCGCCCGTGGAAGAGAGAAAACCATTTGAAGAACCCCCCGCAGTTGTGATTACTCCTTCTGATCCATGGCCGCGACCATACTATCTAGAGAATGGGTTGCGCAGAGTCGCGCCGTACCACTTCACCTACAATACGTACTGCAAACAAAGATGGAGGGGAAGGGAAATACTAGATATATTTTCAAGTGAATTTCGAGATAGGCCGTTGGAATATTATGTACGTTGAGGATATTCGAGGCAAGATGGAGCCCTGCTGACAGGCTTAGAAAGATGCCATGGATCGCGGAGCTATTGCTGTGAATGGCAAACCCGTCGAATCAACTTCGCAAATTATAAAGAATGGAGATGTTATATCACATACCCTGCATCGACATGAACCCCCTGTTACAGCTCTTCCAATATCAATTGTGCATGAAGATGAAGATATCATCGTCATAAACAAACCTTCCGGCGTTCCGGTCCACCCTGCCGGTCGGTACAATTATAACTCTGTAGTTGAAATCATGAGAGCTGAGCGCGGTCATGGCTGGAATCCCTTACCGTGTAATAGGTTGGATAGGTTAACTAGTGGCATTATGTTCATTGGAAAGCATGCGAAGGCTGCAGAAGCACTAAGTTTACAAATATCAGGGCGCACTGTTAGAAAAGAATACATAGCCCGAGTAAAAGGAAAGTTCCCGGACGGAGAGGTGGTTTGTGACATGCCAATTCTGCAGATATCGCCAAAATTGGGACTGAATCGTGTTCGGGCAAGTGGTAAAGCCGCTCGCACAGTCTTCAAACGCCTAGCATATTATCCGCCGGAAAACCCCCTAGAACAAGTTGAGGACAGCTCCGAGTCGATGGAGCCAGACAAGTCGAAGGAGGGCTATTCGATCGTTAGATGCCTTCCAGTAACAGGACGTACACATCAACTTAGGGTTCATTTACAATTTTTGGGTCATCCTATTGGTAATGATCCTATATATTGCAACCAACGCGTATGGGGGACAAGGCTTGGGGAAAATGATTCTGATGCAACTCAAGATACGGATGAAGATATTATAACTCGTCTTTCGAGGATGGGCAAGTCAGAAGTTGCTGATGCTGTAGCCTACCATGACGAGATGGTAGACGAATACAACAAGAAAAAAGCCGAGAAGATGTCCGGAGAGCTGTGCGACGTATGTCAGACCCCTTTATATACCGATCCGGGGGAGCAGGAGCTGTCTCTGTGGCTCCACAGCCTTCGCTATGAAGATGCGGGGGGATCTTGGAGTTATGTGAGCCCTCTTCCAACATGGGCCTTACCTCCTGTCGGTATGGATGGACCAACAGAAGTTGGAGGTATGGAAGAACTGGTCAAGGCAGTCAAGGAAGACAACCCTGAAATCGCATAAGCCCTGTAATGTCCTCTGTTTGATACATTCTTCTGAATGTACCTGACAGCCAAAAGCATAGTACATACTTCATCGGGAGTAGCGACCTTCCCAGTTCATTGAATTCAATCGCCTTTGTTACAGCATCTCGATAGCAGGTATTAACGAGGCGATATAGTCAATATTACTGTTAGAGCCCGCTCGGCATCCGACTCACAGAGACAACAAATTTGCTAGACAACTATAAGATTTATGGTTTGGTTTAATGGCTCATCAACAATTCAACATATACCTATTTATGCTTGAAAATATGAATTGATAAATGGTTCACGGAATTTGATCCGCCTATCCTATCAAAAATCCAAATCTGAGCCTTAAGACAACTTTTTTGTATTGACTTGATTTGAGTTAGAATTTGAGCTTGTGATTTAGAAAGTGAATCGAATATGTCATCATGATTTGATAATCATAGTTCCGGTAGGGATCGGTGTTTGCCTTCGAACCCCAAACCCATTCATCAGAAATTAGGTTAACAAACCAATCCGCTCTAGAGGAGGCTGGCAGGATCCCGAGGGGCCGTTGTTAGGTTTTTATGAGCTCCAATTATATAGCAGACACTTTGTATATTGTTTACAGGATCACACCTAAGCTTAGAGAGAGTAGCCCTTCCATAAGAACAACAATAAGACCTCGCACCAAGAAATCTTTTCACCGTCTAGACCTAGATTTGATAATACCATATCAGACAATGATATCAAATGTGGTGCATATCCTGGATTTATTTTTTAAATCAAACACGCTCTGAATTGAACGCTAACCAAACTCTTTACTCTTCCAGGAACCTCCTCGTATGTATTGTAGTAGATTGATGATCAGATTATCCCAATTCTCGCTTGTGAATACGCATGGGTCAAGGAGTGCCGATCATGACTTCAGTACTAATGGCTTTTGTGAAATCCTGTTACCGAACCTCTTCCTAGGTATCTAGAGAAACCTCTGGAATATAGGAAATAAGGCATATTTCTTCATACTATCTTAATGCATATGCCCACCCAGCAGCCATCAGAGCCCGGATCGTCATTCACGGCTAGCGGCACGAGCGCATTGACTTGATAACCCCTCAAGTCGTTGATTGAGCTGAAGCTAGAATAATTCCCTCATCACCAATTGGCAGTGTTCTATTTGCTAACCGTGCCTAGGTACATGGAAGCAAATAAACACCATCCCGGTACCGGTCCATTGGAACTTCATACGGTGTGCAGATGTTGATGTTGATGTCGATGGCCTTGCCCTACCCTTACCTATTAAGTTTGTTCGGAATTCAATCAATATATGATTATAAAGCAGTTGGTATTACTGATATGAGCATAGCATTAAAGAAATATATGATGCATATATGTCTTGCCGTGTACTGTAAGTTCTTTGCCCCTTCATATATATAGATTTGACATTTCAGCGGCTAAACGATTCGCTGGATGATTAGGTAATAAGGTTTACCGGCTGACTGGCTACTTCCAATACCTACAAAAGGGATAGCATGGGCCTTTTGGCGAACCTGTAAACTTTCTTTAGTCCTGTTGCTCCATTGAATCTTTGACCCAATAATCCGGACCAAATTTCTAATAGTTCAAAGTTTTCTTCTCATTCATACAAAGTCTTGGTGTTTCATTTGTAAAATAGATATATTTCACTCATCATCTACAAACTAATCCCAATTCACATGGCTTTCATTTTGTAATCTTGTTGTTTCCTAAATGTATCCGATATATTAAAGTCATACTTTGATTTCTCAAATATAACTTGTCTTCAACCTTATTAATCATTCTTCACAAGCTCGCACTTTCTTTGACACGGCGCAACAGCTACTCATACCACTAGTCAAAGTAGTTTGGATCCAAATTCCTGCATTCCTGCATTCCGGCGTTCCTGCCTGACAACTACACACCAACCAAACTTTCTTCAGTCTTCCACCTCATTCATCTATCAATCTCACATATTATCCATCAAACTGTTTTGCTTATTAAAATTGGTACGGCCTCTGAGTCCGCAAGTTCGCCTCTTATTCCTCCTTAAGTATTAAGTTCCTGCTGTGCCGAATAGTTCCGAACAATTTTACGAACCTGGACGACACTTCAGTATCGAGGATTTTCAAATCTCAGATTTCGGCGGCCATATTACCAACCTTCAACATACCGTAGAATACTCAAGTTGGCGGAATCGAACTATTCTTTTCCTCCTTTATTATCCTCGACTCTTTTCATAGTGACTAGTCTTACCTCACAGTTAGCCTTCACGTTATTGGCGCTCGATTTGGGTAGCAGCCGACTTACCACAACTGATTCAATCCGTGATGACGAGAGAAGCCAATGCAAGGACTGTTTTATAGTATAGCCTCTTTTTGCAACCATCACGGCGCATCCCATTATGTCTCAACTAGGCCATGGCCTCAACAAACCTGTAGGCTCAGATGGAGAAGAAGTGACCCGTTCAGACTCGCCGCGTGCAGCTGACAAGAAACCCAGTGAAAAAAAGCGAGGTATGAAACAGCGGAGCAGATTTTAAAGGAATCAATGTTTTAGCCATCTCATGTTTCGACAAGTCGTCTAACATTCATAGCATCGCGTGCAGGGTCTCGCAATGTATCAACATTAAGCCCTGCCCAGTACGTATAATATATCATGGAGTTACCTGGGCAATACCTTCGGAGCCGATAAAACAGGACCCAAACCCTACTATAGAGAAATGTGTTAATTTGTTGTAGACTAGCAAGGAAAAGAGCCAATGACCGCGAAGCCCAGCGGAACATTAGGTTAAGAAACAAGGTGTGACAAACTTCTCTTTGGCTCTTTTCCTGCCTATTTTGATAAGATCAACACGATACTTCCAAACACTGGAGCTTATTTGAACAGTTTTTTGACTGAAAATGTAGGAACATATTGAGATGTTGGAAGCCCGGATCCAAGAGCTTACCAGAGGTCGTCACAACGAAGCAGAGCTTGAAGAGTTCCGAAGACGAAACGAAGCATTGGAGTTGGAAGTAAAACAATTGAGTGAAGACCTAGCACAGCTGAGAGACGATGATAGTTCAGGTACGTACTCATTTGCCAAAACTTCTTTGAAGAGAGCCTCCGCAAAAGTTTCTAGGCCTTTTGTCGCGTCTTTGTGTCTTCTGAATCGCCAAAGTTGGCTGTGTCAAGATATCTGAGAGGATGAATTCAAAACAAAGGGCATCAGACTATAGTCATTTGGTCAATTGTTACTGCTTAAACACCAATTGGATGTCGACAATTCTGACACTTCTTGAACGTTTCATCATCTACAATTAATGGACATCCCACCGCTGACAAAAGCCACATAAGGGCCGGATCGACCTAATGAATCAACTTTTCCGAACAATGCAGAAATTTCCAGTCCGTCGGGACAAAATATTTCTCAAGGAGTCTCCACGACTGGGTCCATTAATTCGCATAACTTTGAGGCGCCGTGGTATCACCCGGCGACTTCAATAAATCCAATTCATACTCACCCCCACCCATCCAGCGCTGTATTTCCGCCTATAGATGGAGCATCACAAGCACCAGAACCAGCTTCTGTCAGCCCCTTAGATGGGAACAGCCATTTTCCATATTTTGGCCCAAATCTCTCTGCGAATCTCAATGACGGTAAGTTGCTCCGTTCTTTCAAATCCTAGGCTCTTCCTCGCACAGCCTCTTTTCAATGTTTAGGATGATGACCATATTGTAGCAGGCAATTGGATTCCAACATCTCTTCCATCGGATGCCGTTCAAAGTACAAACTTAGCTGCCATTTCAGGCCTTGCACAACCGGAGCCGACACTACAACAAACTCCCAGCTCTTCAATTATTGTTACCAACCAAGCGATCTCGCCACCCTTACCACCATTCGATGCAATTCAACCTTGGGCCCTGCCGATACTAAATACATCATTACCGACATGTGGAGTTGACACCCTACTTCTAAACATTATACGCACGCAGAAGAGAATTGCGAGACAAGGGGCATCGGAAAGCGATATCATCGGACCTCCCCAACCTAGCATGAAGGTTCTCATTTATCCTAATGACCAAATTCAGACTCACATTATCTCCACAATGATCTCGAGACTTCTTACAAACCTCACGATCAAGGGTCTTGCGGAACGAGCAGGTTGCCTCTACCTAATGTATCATATTTGTCAATGGCAAATCTATCCCTCATCATCGACGTATGGCAATTTGACAGATTGGACTTCGCCGCGAACATCCCAGCTAATTACGCCTCATCCTGTGTGGGTAGATTCAATATTTTGGGGCAAACTGAAGGATAGGGTCATTGAAAAACAAGACATTTACGCCAACGAAGAATTCCAAAATGCATATATATTATGCATCAATGTAAATTGGCCACGACCCGACTTGGAGGCATTCAGGTTCGAAGGCAACGACATATTTATTACCGAAGAATTTGAGAATCACATCAAAACTCTATCGAACTGGAGCTTGGACGAGAGATTCGCCGCCAGGTACCCCGAACTAGCGCCTTTGGTCAAGATTTCGGGAGTGGGAAGCGTAGGACAAGTAGGGCTACAAGGACCTTACGTATAGCAAGAGAATATTACACACAGAGTATATGGAGTTGTTGTAGATCGGAATTGGTAGGATGAATAATTATCTTCATTATTACAAAATTGATGGGTTCATGGAGGTATAAAAATACCAAGGATATCTGTCATGCAGCAATAGTTTGTTATAAGATCTTGGGTCTTGTGCGGAGGAAGAAATGAAATTATGATTCCGAGTTCTACGACCTGGTGGACTCTACGAGTAACTCATGTAACCAAGACCAAAACAACCTTAGGAATTGAGATCGGCCAAAACGATTCACGAAAGATGACATTATTTCGATTACAGTAAACTTTTTCCTGTAGACCAGCTTTGAACTTGTACCCCAGCATAGTACGTAGTCGTGCTCCCGGAAATCGTGCAGCCGGAAAGTATAAAACTCGAGACGCTAGGGATTACCTAGTTATTCCTATTCCAAGATTTCAAGATTTCTCTTCGTTTCTTAACACCGATTTGACGTTCGGAGTTTGACACTTCCTGCCCGCACGAGTACTATGCCTCATAACGTAAACGTTTGCGAATACTTCTACGGATGCATGTATCCATAGTTTGTACTCTTCCTCGTTATGTATGTATTATACTTTTGACTTTGCAAATCTTATTGTGGCGAGTGCTGGTGTGGTGAGATTTATTTTCGTCCTGTGATTATCTGTTGATCGGCCGTTGTCCCGGCTGAGAGATAGGTAATGTGGTGCTTGAGATGGAGATGATGGTAAGGTGTAGATTGAGGCTTTCGCTTATCAATGCAGTGGGAGCCAACTGTTGGAAATGTGATTCACCCCTGTAGGTAGACTGATTATTATAAATCACGTGCTGGCGCGACAAATACCCCGCGCGTTCTCATCTCGTCGCCTTGTTCGTAATAGAAGTGAGGTTGGACGGTAATATCATGGGAGGATGTACAATGAGACTTTCGAAGAGAAATCAATTACAATAAGGTTCTCCAATACAAAAGCAGAGATTTCAACTGCAGTATTCAGCGACAATCGACACCGCGACAAAAGCATGGTGAAATTCAACGAGCTATTCTGTCGCTTTCTTTCACAAATGGGTTATTAATGAATTTGGTTTTTTCGAAGTCCCATCGATAATTCAGTTATTCCAATCATCTTTATTCTAGAACTTTCTTCGATAGACAATATTGTAGCATCTTTTGATTTTGAACGATACTTGTCGGAGTAGCAAAGGTTCTGTCATGGCTCTCACCACGCAGTATGAGGATGAAGTGACCACGGAAGATAAAAAGCTTGAGCGCAAGCCAAATAAAATCAAGTCTTTGCTTGCAGATGGTAAGATGATCAAAACTATGCCTAGTACGTGCGCTGAACTCTTTCCCTAGAGGTTGTGTCTATTTCCGGCAGCGAAGATAGCAGCGGATCAGAAACGAGGACCTCCAACGTCAGCAACAAGGGAAAACGTAAAGCCATCGAGCAAGTGGAATGGTCGGATGATGATGAAGACGAAAACCCGTACGAGAAGTTTAAGAAGAGGAAGTCCGAGAAACGCAAGAAACTGAATGCCCAGAAGAAACGAATAAAAGAACGCGCAAAAGATGCCAAAGAGGCAAAGGGGAAGGGAGGATCGTCCAAACAAAAGGAGAGGTTTGGGGGGGAAGAATCAGATTACGAAATGGACGACGAGATTCCTCAGTACCTACAGATTAGACGGAAAGAATTCGATACGAAGCTAGATAAAATGAAGAGCGCTGGCCTTCAGCTTCCCCCTGACTATTCTGATATATACTTTTCGGATGATGAACGCATGGCAGAGCTCGAAGAACGGCCCGATTTCCCAAGCACTATAGAGCCATCAAGACCCTATGCAGATATAAATATGGAGTTATCTAATGGTGTTATACCTGCATCTATTGCACAGTATCTTCGAGATTATCAGGTAGATGGAGTCAAATTTCTTCATGAAAAGTTCGTTTACCAAAAAGGGGGGATTTTGGGTGATGATATGGGTCTAGGGAAGACTGTGCAGGTGGCCGCCTTCCTTACTGCGGCATTTGGAAAGACGGGGGATGAGCGGGATGAAAAACGTATGCGAAAAGTGAAGAATAAAGACGAAGGACGATGGTACCCTCGAGTACTCATTGTGTGCCCTGGTTCTTTAATCCAGAATTGGAAGAATGAACTGACGAGGTGGGGATGGTGGCATGTCGAAAAGTTTCATGGGAATGTGAAGGAGAAAGAGCCTGTACTTCGCAGTGCTCAATCTGGCCGCGTCGAAATCGTCATTACTACATATTCAACATACAAAAATTACAAGGATGAACTGAATACAATTTCTTGGGATTGTGTTGTAGCTGATGAATGCCATCAGCTCAAGGAAAGAACGTCTCTCACGACGCAAGCGATGAATGAAGTAAATGCCTTGTGTCGCATTGGACTTACAGGAACTGCTATACAGAATAAGTACGAAGAACTTTGGACGCTGCTTAACTGGTGCTCGCCTGGTAAGGTAGGCCCATTGGCTACTTGGGTTTCGACCATCTCAGAGCCTTTACGGATTGGACAGAGCCACGACTCCACTAATCAACAGGTGAAACGAGCTCGGGAGACTGCAAAGAGATTGGTCAATAATCTTATGCCACATTTCTTTCTACGGAGGATGAAGACCTTGATCGCCCATCAACTTCCAAAGAAGACAGATAGATTGCTGCCATGTCCTCTTACTGATCTTCAACGAGAAGCATACGAGAGGTTTCTCCAAAGCGATATTGTACAGCTCGTCAGAAGTCATGGCGAACCTTGTGATTGTGGTAATGGTAAGAAATTAACGCGCGGGGCATGCTGTTATTCTAAGATCCCTGGAACCAATATAAAATGGCAGGCTATGGTATTTTCTATCATGACCACACTTCAGAAGTTATCCAATCACCTGGCTCTTCTCTTGCCTAATGACGGAGATCCCAGAGAGAAACAAGAACGAGACTTAGATTTCCTTCAGAAAATGTTACCGGATAGATGGGAGGAATTATACAAAGCTCGAGATTCAATTGCAAATCTGTCCAACCCCGAGTTTTGCGGCAAGTGGAAAGTGTTGAAGAAGCTTTTGAAACATTGGCATGAGGAAGGAGATAAGGTTTTAATATTTTCTCATAGCGTCAAGTTATTAAGGATGCTTCAACATTTATTTCAGAGTACTAGCTATAATGTTAGCTTCCTCAGTGGTGAAATGAAGTATGAGGATCGTCAGGATACAGTGGATGATTTCAATTCTGATCCTAATCAATTCATCTTCTTGATTTCCACCAAAGCTGGAGGTACGTTTCGTTCTCGATTTCATTGTGTTCTGTGTTGCATTTCTTTTTCGAATTATTACTTGCCGAACGTGGTATTTAGATGGAAGTTTGATGGTTTGATTTTTTTGGATGTATAAATTAGCCTACAGGCCTTGTGACATCTAGAAATTCCGTATAATAACTGGATTTATTAGGCGTTGGCTTGAATATTACCAGTGCTAACAAGGTAGGCTTCGTTCATCAAGAATATCGTAGCAGTTACTGACTTCTCAGGTTGTTATCTTTGATCCTAATTGGAATCCAAGTTATGACTTACAAGCTCAAGATCGCGCATACAGAATAGGCCAGCTCAGAGATGTTGATTCATTTCGACTGGTTTCCGCTGGGACCATAGAAGAAGTTGTCTATGCTCGTCAGATATACAAGCAGCAACAAGCTAACATTGGATACAATGCTTCAATGGAGCGTCGATACTTCAAAGGTGTCCAAAATGCAGTTGGCCAAAAAGGAGAGATTTTTGGGCTGGATAACCTATTGTCTTTCCACGCGGATGAAATTCTACTTCGAGATATTGTCAATAAAACCAATGTTGCGGAGACAAAAGCGGGTGTTGCACTGGCCAGTTTCGATGTTCAAGCAGCTCTTGACGATGACGACAATCCTCTACGAGCAGATGACGATGATCCCAATGGCGCGATGAGTCAACTCGCCGCCCTAATCACTGAAGGCGAAGTGAATATCAAGCGCAAAAAGAAATCCACTCCCAAATCCGACCCCATCGCCGCAATCCTAGCATCAGCAGGGGTAGAATACACCCATGAAAACTCAGAAGTGGTCGGCTCATCAAAAGTCGAAGAGAGATTAAGTCGTCGCGCGGAAGAAACAGGCGGTGAGATCGGCTATGGTGAAGAAAGACTTTTCAGACCGACATCATCAGGACACGAGGGAAATGGAAATATACGCTATGAGTTTCATCCGCCGGATGATGTTATGAAGAGACAGTTTTGTACGATGGCGAAAACTTTTGGGTTTGCTAATGCTACGGAATTTGCGCTGGTGGTGGAAGGGTGGACGCAAAAACAGCGGACAGATTTTTTGGAGAGGTTTTATGCGAAAAGGAGGGAGGGGTTGGTGGAGTTGGATGGGGAGATGGAGGAGAAGGATGGAAGAGGGAGAATGGAGAGAATGGGGATGTTGAGGGAGGAAGCGAGGGGTGTTATGGATGGTGAGACGGAAAGTGATGAGGATGAATTGTAATGATACCCTTTTTGGACTTTGGCTTGTCTGTTGAGATTTGGGCGAAAGGGCGTATAACTTTATATATAGGTTGTAAGATCTTGTGTCTAAGTTAGAATAAATTTGTTCGAAATGTACAAAGTACCGCCAATGAGGTAAAGCACTGCGATGATTATGGATTGACTAGACCATATCGAGATGGTTCATCAATGTCACAGTTAAGATGAATGTCTCATATATTCCAGAATAATATGTTCTAGTATCTCGAAATAAGAGACCACAACAAAAATTGGAGTAGTAATGACTATTATCGTAGCAGATAGTTAGGTGTAATACTTGTTCAACAACCAAAGAAGTGAAGGTAGATTTCCTCGAAGAGGCATCAATATGCCCTGGCGGACCGGGATAGCTCCATTGCCACAGTTGCTTGACTTATTTTCGGTATTAAGATTATAGAGGAGATGATTTGGGGTATGGTCACCCAATATTTGGTTTGGAATTTTGGGAATATGTTATATGTGATGCGAAGCAGAGTAGCTGAGGATGTGTTTTTTGATGTTTATTTTCATTGTAAATATTAATCTATGCGAATTTGCTAGAGCTCTGTACTTCGAGATACTAGAGCAGTAAAACATATGTGATTTTAAGCAGAGTGGTTCGGTATAACAACATCTCGTTATCTCTTCCAGGAATATACTGATTCCATTTTGAGCAGGAAGTAGATTGTGTTACGTACATTATGAATACATGAATTTCTACAGTAAAAAACCACGAACATTCCAGGTATCAATAAACACTAATTAATTACAAACCATCTAAGCTTTACCCACCCATCTCAAACCCACCTTCGCAGGAAATCTCATCTGTAACAACAAAACAATAACATTATCCCCAACCACATTCATCACTCTCTCCTTCGCTTCTTCCTCTGTTTCGCCCTCCTCGCGTACAATCTCCACTCGATTTCTCTTGAATAGCGCGACCATCGCTGCGACGAATTCTACTTGGCTAAATTTCATGCCTGGACATGCTCGGATTCCTGTTGACCATGGCTGGTATGATCCTTTAGGTGGGGTGCGAATATATTCACGTTCGAGCGGTGATGTATTCGTATTTTCGGTTTGGGGTAGGATCCAGCGCTGGGGACTATGAGATCGGGGAGTCAGGGGTCGCTTATCAGGAAAATAGAAGGAGGGAGGGACAGTAAAGAACAAAATGTTTAGGAGAGAAAATCGGGGGGATGCTACACAATAAATACAGAAGTGAAGTTTGAGATTCGGGAATAAAATTGGGTTAAACTTACTGCCATTCGAGACTGTTCCCACCCCAGTATTTTGGGTGTGAGTGCAGTGCGTTGCTATTTGGAATAATGCGCGTGCCTGGTGGAATGATGATGGTTCGGCCATCGATTGTAAGTGGTTGTGGTTTTTCAAAAGTAGATTTGCATATACCGATCAATGGATTCCAAAGTCGCACAGTCTCTAACTAATACACACTCGTTATCAGCATCAAACTATTCACCTTCTGACGAATGAATTATTCACCATTATAGCAAGACATCGGTTCAACTTGGGGTATATTTCCTTAAAGTCCCATGTTGATGGCATGTCGTTCGTTAGAACGGTGTTAATCTCTTCAGAGATCCATTCTTGAACTTCGGGGTGAGCTGCAAGAAGATAAAGTGTCCAATTGAGTACAATGGCAGTGGTATCGTGACCAGCAAAGTTATAAACAAATATGTTTCCATATATTTCCTCTTCTGTGAGTCCCTGAAAGCCATTTGTGACATTTGATATTGAGTCGTCTGATGATGACTGAGACTGTTCTTTAGAAGCTCGAAGTAAAGAATTGGTAAAAGTTGCGCTTCTGGTTTTCCCTTGCGAAATAGCATGCTTTTCATCATTGAGCATCTCTGTCATATAATACTTGAGGTCAACTGTTGCTCGCCCAATCCGCTCCCACTTTGGCGGCCATGGCAACTTAGAGAGAAGTTTAGGGCCGAGCACAAGAATGAGAAGGCAGTTTTCCAAGACAATAGCGAGTGAGTCTCTGTAATTAAAGGTACGCCCTTGCTTGGGCTGCTCGGTAGATCTCTTGAACGAGTATGATTTCCCAAATCCAGCCCCGGACAGTACATGGAGCGAGAACGTGCGGGTATCTTTATCTGTCCGGGTGACAGGTTCTTCTAGAGACTTCCAGAATTGCAAAATCTCGTCTGCCTGCCTCAACGCCTCGGTCCAGACTAGACGGTTATTCTGGTCATTGAATGGTGCGCTGGTGATTTTGCGCTGACGCTGCCAATCTGGGCCTACTGCCTGGAATCGTGTTAGCCCCATTAATTCATTATTTCAGAACCATCTTCACGCACTGTTGAAATATTAGGTCCAAAAACCGCTAGCACCGCTAGGACAGTTAACAAATTATCGCGGCATGATGACGTGATATTTCTCTTACCAAGCAAATCCGGTGGTCTATCAAAATCATCCTTCCTTTTGAAAACTTCATTCACTGCATCTGAATCGCAGAGATATAACCAATTGCGCCCAGCTGATACATGAATCACCGCATCACCAAGCTCTTGGTGCATTTTGTACTTATCTTTGAATTCCCAACCCGGCTCGCTGTACCTGGCGATGTCACATTCGCCGAACACAGCCCTTACAATAGGAAGCACGATACCTGATACGAGAATCCACTATCATCAACATTTTAGCGGTTGCCTATTACTTAGGAGTGGGAAGAGACATTCGCAGATTCGAGGAGGGGGGTATCTGGAACTCACTACTGGGTTATCGCCGCTGGCAATGAGGATCCTGATGGGAATTCCAATCTTCTGAGCATTTCTGTAGTTTTTAACCAGACAAACGAGGTTCCAGACGCTAAAGCTTATGGGCATAAGGATCAGCAGTACAATTACCAAGCAAGCCATAATGTTCAATGCCGAAGACAGCGAACTGGGAAAATGGGCGAGGAAACGAAGCTGAGGACTGATCAAACAATTATTTTCCTGCTCCGTTGGTTTAAGTACACTGGTACTAACGATTACATGGGTATAACGGCGCAGCACAATTGGAAACAGGATAGGCTGGTAAGCCTTTAGTGATACCATTGAGACCCTTATAAATTTATACCAACATCTTAATGCAGTTGGAATTAATAATGGCTTTTTGCGGCAGTCTAACTGCATATGCGACAAGCAAAAATACTCTCTCCACTTTGAAGAGCCATAAGTATTTACGAGGGAAATATTTCGCAAATGTCCCATAGCAAGCAATGAAGCTTTCTCCTAAGAATAGGAAATTCACTTACATCAAAACTGGAACATTTACGCTGGTTGCTTTGACATCTTTATTAAAGTATATCATCCAACCATGGCTCAAACTTTTAAATTCAATCTCAATCACGTATGAACTCTAGTTGTACTCCAATACCTATCGCTCTCCTCCACAACCACCTTGTCCATCCCCTCCACCGGCCCAATAATCTCAATATCCTTCTGTTGTCCCTCCAAAATATCCCTCGTATGCCACTTCAACGTAAAATTCTCTCGATTCCCCGGTCCCGTAAGACCTGCCAACTGTTCATTTGTCGCCGCATATACAATTCGTCCAATATGTGCCCAATAAATCGTCGCTACACCATATTATGAGTTACTTGAACTTCCACCTTCGATATAGACTACAACGTACCAGAACACATAGCACAAGGCTCCCACGTACTTATCAAGGTACATCTCCACAGATACTCTTTCCTATAATGCGAATAGGCTAGTCGTGCCAATGAGCTCTCGGCATGATTTACTTGATCGATGCTTTGATGTGAAAGAAGCACCGTTTCGTTATCGGGCCCCAGGAGAACAGCAGCGAAAGGACGTTTTCCTTGGGTGACGGCACGACGCTGTACTTCGAGACATGCGTTAATGCCCGCTTCGATTTGAGATGGTGAGGGAGGTGTGCGGAGTGGGAAGAGGTCGGGAGCAATTGCTTGCGCGGCGGAGGATGTAAGAGCTGCTTCGTGGGACATTTTGGGTCTGGGGTTTCGTTAGTGGGGAAGGAGGTATAGATAGCATTTGTTGGAATACCTGCAACGCTATCGTGCTCTTATTTGAGCATTTGAGATGCGTCGCAGGTATTTTTGAGGAAGAATGATTATTTATACGCTTTTTTGCTATGGTCAGTAAAGGAGGGGTCGTTATTATCTCTAGCTAGGCGAGGCGAGCTCCGTTAGCACCGGGTGAAGTAGAAACTGGGATGACCCGCATGAAGTTGTACAACAATAATATCAGGACTGAGAATCCAACAACAATTCCATTCTACAGAATCGGAGTTCCTTGTTATAGTCTAATGATAATTCAATTCTCGCGTTTTAGCGCCTTCACTTCATCTGATCGCCTCTCACTTTTAGACGTGTTGATGCGGATCCGAAATATTGCTTTTTTTAATGTCCCAGGATTTCTGTTCAACTTCTCATATAGGCAACGAACAACAATAGTACCTGCATACCATTTCATTTCATTTCATTCATATGCATTATTTGTAGGATTTTAAATGAAGTTATCTTCAGTTCCCATGCGCCCTGAGGTTTTCTCGTCCATGTGTTATGCTTTCATTCAATAGTCAAGATCCATCCATTATCTTCACGTTCATTCTTTCCATTCAGACCGCCCCACAAGAGAATACCTCTGGAGTCTGCATCACCCATTGACGTACTTGCGAACCATCCTCGCTCGCCGGGCACGAGCTTCCTAACATCATCACCTTCGAAACCCTCTGAATCAGAAACGACTATTTGACTCCAAAGACCTTCACCAGTTTCTTGTCCCAGTGCTTGCCAGGTAGCATCTTTGAAACTTGCCGCAGTCATGCCTTGAGGGGGACATTGAAATGCCCAGACATCACTCCAAAACTTGCCGGCTCCATCATGGCCTTGGCTACTTGGATCTTTTTCGCCAAGTAGGAGAATTAAATATTCTCTGCCCATGCCTAAAAAATGTCAGTAATTGCTCCATAAACAGTATACATCGACCGCCAACACTAAACATCGAGAAGAATAAATCAGGAACTAACCAGTATTAATGGTATGCATGCCGGCCACACTTCGATGGCCAGGGTGTTTCATACTCTCTTCTTCGAAGTTTAAGGTTTCCCAATCTCCCTTCGGAGCGACTCCCAATTCACCTGAACCAGATTTGTCGTTGAAAGTTTCGAGGGCCAACTCCAAAATATCTAGATAGCCTCCCTCCTCACTCTCACCATTAAAACCGCCATATCGATAGATCCTCTGTTTTGAAACTGCAAGTGATGTGCCACCTCTGGGCTTTCCTGGAGCTGAAGGAAATTCCTTCCATGTACGGCTTTGAATGTCAAATGCCCAGAGATCATTTGTTCGTCCAGAAACAGGACATCCTGCGTGGACGAACAATGTTCCATAACCGCCTTGCTCATCATCAGTCTTAGCTCCCTCTGCGATTATTCCAATCTTGGTTTCGTCGATAGCCTGATCGAAATCCACATTCTTCGTATTTGATGGCTCGGGCTTTTCAATAGCAACGCTCGAATGGTAGGATCGGGCGGCAGGGAAGGGAGTGCCAGAGACTGGATCTAAGAAAGACCATCTATCTGTCCTCGTATCGTAGACCCAAACTCTGCCATTTTCCTCAAGAGGTTTCATGTCTTTGCCACCTCTTCCACCAAAG
The DNA here is from genome assembly GCA_025389085.1 of Sclerotinia subarctica. Taxonomy (NCBI): domain Eukaryota; kingdom Fungi; phylum Ascomycota; class Leotiomycetes; order Helotiales; family Sclerotiniaceae; genus Sclerotinia; species Sclerotinia subarctica. The sequence goes on from QRFI01000007.1 coordinate 1,893,539, forward strand.
ATGAAAATTCGCTCTCCAATAACTCCTACCGTGTGTCCTACTCTTTTCTCGGGAACCTCTCCACCATTATGCTTAGGCTTGGCAGCTATAGCTCGATAATCTGCGCTGGTGACCGTACCAGAAGGGAGGATGATGACGTGCATGTCATTATCGACGGGTTCGCGCGCATTGATTTCACCTCCGAATATGTATGCTCGACCGGCGACGACTGCGACAGAGTGAGATGATCTCGGGAGCTGAACTCCATTGATGCGATTCCATTTCGCCTTGAGGGGATGTGTGTTCTGGAAGAGACCGTGAGTGATCTTTGTAGCTGTTGCTCCAATTTCCATCATTTTGAAATTCAGATTGCGATCAAAGAAAAGGTCAAATAGCTTGATCAATGTGCAAAACAAAATAGTTGAATGACAATAGTATAAACTCGAGGTTTATAATAAAGACTTACGATATTGAGATAGATAGTAACAAACCTGAATGGAATTGTGTAAATGATATGATGTGATATAATATTCATTCACCATGTCGGAAGGGATGGCCAAGGAAAGTGGTTCGAGATGTTGGGCTGGTGGGCTGGTGGGCTATACGGAGTAGGTACGTCAGTCCATGTGCTCCAGGGTATTTCTGGCGGGAAAGTGGGGTACCTAGGTGGCCCTGGCTCTAGCTCTGGCTCTAGCTAGCCTCTTGAGCCCCTGATGTCAGCGAGTAAGGCCCCGCAAGCCAACTACTTCTTAGCGCCATTAATAAATCATAGTCTTTCGTTTTTCAAACATTCAAAGAAAGCTCCCGTCTGTCAATTACCTCCATAACATGTAATAGACCTTTAGCCTCACTGTGTCTGCTAGCAAGGAAAAGAGATGATATCCAGATCCATCTTGCGAAGTTCACCACTTTGCAACACGATCTTGCGCTCAGCTAACAAGTCCCCGCTGCCTTTTACCCAAAATAAGATACCAGGATGGCCTTATATTCTTACGTCTCTCAATCCACCCTCTTCGCGCGGTTATCAAGGGCGCAGGCAGAAATACTACAGATTTGATCCTAATGAAGCTCGAAATGCGCGACCCCTCATCTCCGATGAACATATCAAAAACTTCTCCAAACATCCTGCCTTACACTCATTCATCCTCATATTAGCTGCCGGTGGTGTAGTGGTTTATATTAGCAATATCGAAGATGTCCCGGTTTCTGGAAGGAGACGGTTCAACATATACACCCCACAGGACATGGAAAGAGAAGGGCAGATGATGTATCAACAGATTTTGCAGCAGTATCGCGGACGTATCCTTCCCGATTGGGACAAAAGATCCATGATGGTGCAAAGAGTTATGAGTCGATTAATACCTGCGAGTGGCATCGACAACGTAAATTGGGAAGTCAATGTCATAGACTCTGAAGGTGCAATGCAAGGTATCAAATGACTTTTAAGATATTTGGCTGACCCTCTCTGCACAGAAATGAATGCCTTCGTCATACCTGGTGGTAAGGTTTTTGTTTTCACTGGAATACTGCCGATTGCTTCAACGGATGACGGTCTTGCTACAGTATAAACCCCTTCGTCTCTTCTTCTTAATTGAAAATTCCTGACTCACTGATCTTGCAGATTCTTGGCCATGAAATTGCCCATAACATCGCAAATCATTCGGGGGAATCGATGAGTAAAACCGCTGTGATTTATACACCCTTGCGCATGTTTTTTCGATTCCTGGATGCTACAGGATATACTGGAGGTCTAGGGCAAATATTTGGGGCTCTTGCACTTGAATTTGGCATCAATTTACCCGCGTCAAGAAGTCAGGAAACAGAGGCTGATCATATTGGGTTGATGATCATGGCAAAAAGTTGTTACAATCCTCAAGCTGCAATTGGCGTATGGGAGAGGATGCAGGCGGCAGAAAGGAATGCACCCCCTCAATGGCTTTCAACCCATCCATCGGTAGGCTCGTCGATATTTGTTTCAAAATTGTAGCACTGATTCATACCAGAATAACAATCGAATAACGCAAATGCAAGAGTGGATGTCCAAAGCAGAGGCTGCAAGAGCCGAAAGTGGATGTGCATCCACCACGGAAAATCTCAATGACTTTCGGACTAAATTTGGTGGACTTTGGTGATGAGTATAAATGTTGCGGGGCACTTGTCTGAGGACGCAATAGAAAGGGGAGTTCTTTTGCAGCATTGGGACACTGTCGGACAGCACTGGGAGTTCACTTGCCATTCTGTGAGTGGAGATAAAACGTGAATAGGATACGCTCTACTTCATCTATCAATAGGTTTATCACAGTGAGTCTTTCTTTTACTGTACTTCATTATGCCCGCGACAAAGTTATCGTGAGTCAATTTACGCAACTTTATCGGACACCTGATATATGTCTCATCAATACAGACTACTACCGAGAACATTCGTACTCGAATTCGTTCATGGATGTTCGTTCTAGACTTGATACTCGGTGCCCATTTAAGGTCGCAGATTCTCAAATATTGAATTTTCAAGACGCCCAAAATTAAAATCACATTCGAGTCTATATACAAAAGTCTCATGCGCAGGTAGCAAGTTACCTATTAGGTAAAGGTCATCTGCGGAGCTAGTGCTACGTATTATTGATCGAGATGCATGCTTCTTATCGTATCACGTCCAAAATTGATTTTCTGAACGGCAATACGTTCCGCTCTCACAGACAACCTCGAATTGCGCTGCAGTCGCGAGATCACGTGCAAGCCAGTGATACACACCGCTTCTAGCCTTATGAACGATTGGACCCAGATAAACGCATAAGATCATGGCGTGCATTTCGTTACGGGGCGCGCCTCTCCATTTGGAGTGGTCAATCATTTGGGTTGCATAGCTTGGGTCCACACCGCTATATACCATTCCCCGCTTGTTCCTTTCAAGGAAGCTTTGAGCTTATTGCAAGTCCCACCCCCGCCATGTAACGTAAATCATTCGTTACAAGTGATGCAGACAATAAATATGCAATAGACCGATAGTCCTCCGCCTTCCCAAGGTTGCGCGCTTGGCAAATAAGTACGGCATGGCCAAAATGATATCTTCTAGTTGAGGACGTGTCTGCTGTGTTCTCGTGAGTCTCCGTACCCTCTTAAATATTCCTGTTGTCCCCTTCTCTGGTAAATTATATGAGCATTCTTTCAGCATTTCACCTTCATCTGCGTTTATTCTTTCTACACATACCAACTGCTTCCCTTATCCTCCGTTTAAAGTAGCATAATGGCGGCTGCTGTCATGCAACCACTTTTAGCTATGTCTCTGGATACAGAGATTATGCCCCCTTCTCCTATTTCCAACAACCAATCTAGACATGGTAGAGGAAAACACGGCGGAAGCGTCTCCGGCAACAGGAAGAGTCGTCAGAGAGGCTACAGCATTATCGCGGAACGTGACTCTACTGTCACACGGGCCCTTACCAAGCTTCTTAAGCGTTTCGCAGAAGACAACGAGCTTGAAGAGGGTACAGAGAAGCTTGTCGGTGCTGAGGGCTGGTTTAGTTGTGAGAAAGTTGTAAGTAAAAACCTCGAGGATTTGAAGCCTGCCATTTCAGAATTTGTTTTTAAGAAAATAAATCATTTTTCAAGCAAAAACAATCTAACATCAAGCTTCACAAACAGCTCAAGAACCTCGAGACTCTCGATCTCACTCTCCTGGAACTTCGAAAAACCTTACAATCCCCTTCCGCAAAGTCACGCTTCACCCTCAAATCAATTTCCTCATCCGAGACTGAGTCAGACTCTCCATCCGACTACCTTGTTCGTCTCAACACTCTTTCTACCCCCACAACTATTACCCCAAGCAACATATCCATCGCTTCCCTTGAATTTATCACCATGTCGAGCGCAGATCTACCCGACTTCGTCGTATATGAAACCTCCTACGCAAACTATCCCCTCATCCTCGCTTCTGGAGGTATCAGGAAAGCCGGCGGGCAATCCCATCTGCCATTCACCAGTATCTTTATCTCGTCCGATGCAACCGAGACTCGAACTCGTATATCCATTAGTAAGGATGACGCCGATGTATCTATCTACATATCTCTCAAAACCACTATGGAATCCGACCCACAGATAAAATGGTATAGAAATGGTAATGGAGGAATAGTCAGTGAAGGAGATGAGAGTGGTTTCATTGGCAAGAGCGTATGGAAAAAAGTCATTGCAAGGAGATCGGATATAGGAGTCCTATTTGAGGATGGAGTGGTGAAGAAGGAAGTCCCGGTTGGGCTGAGAGGAAAAGGGATCAAGGGGAGAAAGTTGGGGAGGGGCAAGGGAAATGGTTGGAATAAGGAGATGAGAGCAAGGAGTGAGGATGAGACGGAGTCAAATGAAGATTAAATTTCTTTTTTTTTCCCTGGGGTTAAAAGTTTGGAGTGGCTCATTTATGTAACTTCAGCACAAGCATTTCTACAAGTTTACCAGTAACCAGTTTTGCAATATCAGAAGGAAGCAATATAACAAATTCCAAGACAATTTTTGTTACTTGCTTCAAAACTGTAGGTCTTACTGACATAATTACTTTTAGCATTTCTTCACATATTGAATTTCAATAAACTATGAGATATATATATATGACTTATCCAGAAGAACTTCCAGTCATTACAATAATTACTCGAAACATTATTTACGTGTGTGTTTTTATATTGGATGTTGGATTGTACGTAGAGTGGCTAGTATGCATTGGATCTTGACGAAGGGGTGGTGATGGGATGTTAGCGTTGCTAGGGTTTAGACGGTTTAGTGTTTGCGGCGTTCTTTTCATGATCGTAAATTATGGTTGATACGCTGAGTGTATTAGTCGTAGGATATACCGACTTTATACATTTAGACGATTTACAGAAAATGTGATGCAAAGTTGCCAAAAAAAAACAAAAATTTAATGAAAAGTGTATCCATCCGCGTTACCCTTGTGTTAAGTATTAAAATATAGCAATGGCGTTTCCGTGGCTGGATACACCTCCCGGGCAATTATTCGGAGCACTGGTAACGAAGAAGCTCCACCTTCCTTTATCCTTACAGGTCTTCGCCAACTTCTCCAAGTCAAACATTTCTCCCAGAGGCATACCCCACAACGCCAGTATGTATTCATGTAACATGTAATGCTCTTGTGATGGCCAGGCTTCAAAAGTAGGGGAATCTCCAGCTACAGCTGAAAAGTAGCAATCGTGCAGCCAATCAAGCATATCTTGATCTTGTTTGAGACCCGTCCATCGCTGGACATCATCAGGTCCGATGCTGAGAGGCCTGAGAGCAGCAGCGCTTCGTGCTTCTGGAGATTTGGTATGGTATGTAGACACGAAGCCCGAGCGAACGAAAAGTAGATCTCCAATTTGAATATTTCCGCCTTGGGAAGCGGGGCGGATGTCAATGCCTTGAGTCTTCCCAGCTGCTTGCAGTTCGGCGTAGGATATAGCGTGATAATCAAATGGATCTACATATGCACGTCAGACGACCAAATAGTACAAATTTGTGGTAATTGATTACCATAGATAATTCCATTCTCCTGGGCATACGTCCAGTAGTCAATCAAAACACCACGACCAGCAATTCCATGTTCAGCCCAATGATGAATACCACATTTGTTATCGTCCTTCTCAAGCCCCACTATATCTTTCGCATTAGTCCCATTGTAGAAGTTGCCAGTTGATATGTGTGCAAAATGTCGGAATCCATCCCATTGTGTACCAGATTGCGTATTCAATGAATATATATCGTCATAGGCAAACCCTGGAGCTAACTCTTTGATTTTATGCTCAAAGTGTTCTCGATTAAAAGCTGGTACTTCTGGCACATTCAGAGGGAGATTCAATGGAACGATCTCGCCGCTTTGAATTTCACTGGATGCAGCAGCAACTCGACTTGGGGTGAGAAGATTCAATCTTCCGATCTAGGCAACAATTAACGGCACTGAAACGCATAGGGTAACGATTACCTACATAATCATCACTTCCCCAAACCCACGCACTTTTAGACATCAGTGGAGTTTCTGGAAACTTCAAATGCTACTTACGCTCCTTCTGGCGCATCCTCTCTTCGCGGAACATCCTTTCTCGATGGAAACTTTGTGGAATTCGGATCGAATGGAATAGTCGTGGCGGTTTTGTTCCCTGTTAAAAAGTCAGTGACTTGTATGAGCCGGTTGTGAACTTTTGAATGTATACCTGACATCTTGAATAGTAATTGTGAAGTTGAAGTTGCCTTTGAAGGAGATGAGAGTTCTCAAGTTCAAATATCACGTCTTAAGCTTCCCCGCTTTGTCAAGAGAGCGAGATAAGTTGGCTCTCTTCATTTCCAAGGCAACTCATAGGCCAGTCCCTTGCAATCATGATGTAGCACCGGTACAGTCGGGATTGTGCCTTGGCCACTCCTCCTAAGATTGAATTACCATGGTGTCATTGGGAGGGGGGTAACACTCGAGCACCACCAGCGCCTAATAGTCGGAGGAGCGAATATCCCCGGAAAGCGAATTGTCCCGATTCAACTTTATAGTATTGAATATGAGGTTTTGAAGGATATTCGCTTTTCCCGACTACTTCGAAATCGGCCTTCCAAGTAGCCGACTTGTTAGTACCCAGGTATCGAAGATTGTGAAAACCAAAAATACGGTAGCCGAAACAGAATCATCATGTCAACCTAGTCAACCGCAGAAAGTGCTTTGATTTCCATAAGGACTTGTCGGTCAAAACTCCATCACCCTTTACAGTCCCATTATGCCTTCAACTCTAGGCCCTGAAGAGCCCCAAGCGCAACCAAATGACATATTATCGGAAACCAATTCTACATCTCGGAAACCGGGTCGTCCTCCTGGTGTGAATTTGGAACCATACAAAGACTTCATAGTGAAACTCTTTTCGGAAGACAATATCCCTATCATCGATATTACAAGAAGGCTCAATCAAGAAGCAGCTTTAGATGTCTCGGAACGTAAAGTCTCTCGGACTTTGGCAGCATGGAGCATTCGCAAAAGAAATCGTGGACCCGTACCTCAAGCTCTCCAAGATCGATTAACCTTTCATTACAATCAAAATCTAAATGATGACCAAATCGCCGAAGCCTTGATTTCTGAAGGGTTCGAAATTAAAAGATCAAATCTGGGGCGTTTAAGGCAGAAGCTTGGTATGCGACGAAGGTCTCGATATTCTGAATTTCGCGAATATTCCCAAGGCCCCGCAGTTGTCAGCAATCCATCATCCACAACGGGTACATCGAAACCAAAGAATACGAAACCAAAGATGGCACAGAATGCTGGATTGATCGTGCAGGTTACAGCATTTGTCGAGAGGTACATGAGCGCGTATGACGGTTCTCACGATTTCAACCACATTCGACGCGTCGTCGGACTGGCACATAGAATATACAAGGAGCTTGATGAAGATGGGATGAATGGCTCGGAATTGGATTTGCAAGTTGTGACTTTGGCAGCACTTTTACATGACGTAGGGGATAAGAAATATCTTTTGCCCGGCCAGGATCAAAATACTTTGGTACTTTCAACGCTATTGGGTTTTGGGGCCGAAGAGAAGTTGGCCATCAAAGTGCAGAGAATCGTTCTCGGAGTTTCGTATTCGAGTGAAATTAAGGATTTGGCATTAGTGAGAGGCTTGATTGAAAAATATCCAGAATTAGCTGTGGTGCAAGATGCTGACAGGCTCGATGCTATTGGTAAGAATGCATACCAGAAATGAACAATAAAAAGCTAAGCTAACTTTTCGTTCTACTGTAGGAGCTATCGGAATTGGAAGAACATTCACATTTGGCGGAGCGAAGGGTGCAAGGGATATGGGAGAGACTATTCAGCATTTCAAGGACAAGCTGGAAAAATTAGGAGGGATGATGAAGACAGCTCCTGGCAAACGAATGGCGGAGGAAAGGACTCAGAGATTAATAATGTTCAAAAACTGGTGGGAGGAAGAACAAAAGGATGCGGAAGGTTTACTACGACCTCAATCCTCATCTTGAATTTACGGAGCTTGATGGGTACTTGGACTTGAGATGACAACTCTCCGAGCGGGGAAAAATGATTGGATGTACATGACATTGAGGTTGCTTTATTCGCTCGACTAATATTGGACTGGTTTGCTCCTCACCTAGGTGTCGATACCAAATACCCACAATGCTTCAAAATGCAATGGCTATTCACGACTTGGAATCGAATTCTTTCAACTTCCTATTATCGCTGAGGATAGATAGCATGACGGTCGAACTGCTCAGTCATATACTCGGTTTTCTTTCCATATTCTCAATGCCGCTTCGTCAACCGCACTTTTTCTACAATTACTTTCTTCTCTTTTCACATATACCTAATTGGTTGAATTGCAGCAAATCTCTTCGTCCTCTCGTGTCAACTGCTCATGACGCATCTTATAGGCATGAATTCATCTGGGCCCTTTGGGCAACAGTTGCAAATGTGCGTATTGAGAGGCTACAAATTATCTGGAAACGATTGCGGAGAGGCAAGTTCAATGACGGAAGTAGAGAAGAGGAGTTGAAGGCAGACAACTTGGGACAACTTTGCTAGAATAAGTGAAATAGCTGAGATGAGTGAGATGAGTGAGGGAAAACTGAGTGCTGCTCAAACTAAATACTTGTTCTTCAAGTCGGGCGTGAAGAAGCTTATGGTCAAAGCGGAAGGCAGAAGGCGAATGATTCCTTGACAAATCCATATTCTGTGACGTCTGATAAAGCTTTGAGCCGATTTTCTGGGGAACTGCTATGGCTATGGCAGCAAGATCGCTCTGGACATGGCCTTACTTAAAACGTTTGATGAATCTTAGCAACGTTTACAACAGTTTCTCTACGTACAATGTCAATAATAACCGTTGGAAGATCCTAGAATCGATATCCCTTGATCGAAAATGAATGGGGATCACATGAGATATTTTGTACACATATCCTTCCCGTACGTACCCACATGGCCGAAATAGGAACTTCCTCCGAACTTACATTGACCCCTGGCAAAAAAGAAAAGATTTCCCCTTGAAGTCGGTGCGCGTGTTGTCGAAATAAAGTAAGGCTCTTTCTTTCTTTTGCATCAGTGTGCAATGCAGCTGTGAAGCCACGAAGCTTTGTGGAGTTTTTGGTGTGAATGGACTAGGTACTAGGTACGTACTGGACTGGTGTAGCTAGGTGGCTTCAATTACCCCGCATAGGAACGGAGCGGAGTGAAATATTTATTTTCTTATTATTATTATTATTACTATTACTATTACTATTATTACTCGTATCTTCTCTTTTAGAGTTTGACTGACTACAAACCGGCATCCTCCTGTACACCTCGGGAACTTTATTTGTGAGTAATAGATTTAGGGTTGCCTTTGACTGGAAATATTATCATTCATGTTAATTTGCATAACTCAATTGGACTAACATTTTCAGCAAGGCTGATGAACTGAACTTGTCCACCTCGGTATCTATACGTACTGCAGAGTACAGAATATTTCATGTGCAACGCATGTAACGTCGTCTGGGGTAAGAAATCCTGGATCACTTACACACTTACCAATTTGAGTTATGATTTACAATCCATTGCTCGATATGGATGTTTTTTATCTGTCAAGTGCAAGGGGTGTTAGACATGGTTGTTTGATTGGCCAGTCAATGACTTTGTTGTAAAAAAGTAAATATGAGATGAAGGTGATCGGAAAATGAATACGATCTGTCTATAATGAATGTCATTGGCTTTCTTTGCCGTAAATTCCTTTTTCCGGGGTTGTGGGTCCACCAACACGCAGGGATGAAGTGAAAAAAATTGACAACAGGAAATTACTTGATGCAATTGAAAATGATCAAGGTAAAAGCTGCGAGAATTATCACAACAAGTTTACACAGATGGTGGATTGCATCTAGATTCGAGATTCTAGACATCACCGCTACTTCAAATAGTCAACTTTTTAATCATCGCGCTGGAATTAAATCGATCGTCCATCACACTACCAGATGCACTACATATTCCTGCAGGGAAAAGGCTTCCCGCCACCAAAACTTAATGACGGAGCAAAATCTCGATTCTGTAGTGTCGGCCGATGCAGATCAACACACGATGAATCTTTTACTGATAATTCCCTCAAATTAATTGGTTCCCGACTAAGGTTCTCCAGTTCTCATCGATGCACTGAACTCCGCTCGGATTATGATACTAAAATGTACATCTCCGTCTGCAGGTAATTATATGCGCTCATTCAACCTATAAGAGAAAGCTTGTCCCCGTCGTCTTCTCTTGTTTCTCCAAGTAAAGTTTACATTTAAAAAAAAACATCATCGGTTTTTCTTTCTACCACCAACACTTCTTGACCAATTTGTTTACTTCAAAAACAATCTTCAACTCTTCAACCGCCAAAATGCAGTTCTCTTACGCAACCATCACCGCTCTCCTCGCGTCAGTAGCTTACTCCCAATCTGTCGCCAGCGAGGTTGCTCAACTCCCTTCTTGTGCCATTGCTTGCTTAGCAACAGCTGCTCCCGGTGCTGGCTGTGGTCTCGCCGATTATGCATGTCAATGCGGTTCCGCCAAGGATGCCATTACCCAGGCAGCTACCCCATGTATCGCAGCCGGTTGCTCTACCGCCGATGCTTTGAGTATGTATTCCCAGTCCTTCATGCGATTCCATGGGTGAAATATTCTAACAAAAATTCCTTCAATAGAAACCCAACAAGTCACCAACCAAATCTGCGTTCTCCAAGCCGCATCTAGCTCTTCCGATTCCTCATCCGCAGCTGCCTCTACCACTGGAGCAGCATCTTCTTCCGCTAGTGAATCTTCCTCCTCATCTGTAGGAAGTAGTATCTCCTCCGCTACCGGCAGCGCTATTTCCAGCGCAAGCAGCTCGCTCTCATCGGTTGGAAGCTCAATTTCTTCATCTGCTTCTTCCGTTGCTAGTTCGATTTCATCATCTGCCTCATCGGTTGCTAGCTCGGTTAGATCAACTGCTTCATCTGCTCGTGCTTCTGCTACCTCATCTGCTCGTGCTTCTGCTACCTCTTCCGCTGCAGCTACTACTTCTACTGCTGCTGGAAACCGTGTCGCGGCCGCAGGAGCAGTGGTTGGTGCTGGTTTCTTGGCCGCTTTTGCTTTGTAAAGTGGTTTTCCCCCATGGAGTATCATGATGTATGTTGTAATTCGTGTATGAGGAATTGGGATATGAATTGGATGAAGGGGATGATTGATCATGAAATTAAAATTATCATGGGTATCAAGATGAATAATTAATGTCTTTTTTGATTCTTTACACAATCTTTGTTTTGCTCGGGTGGTGGAGGATGGAGGATGGAGGATGGAGGACCAAAAGCAAATGGGAAAATTATACAGGGTTGTTGGACCTTTTTTCTATTATTGTCAAGATTTATCTTACAACACTTTTTCTACCTAATGAATTATAAACAATTTAGAATCTTGGATTGTTGTTATTATTGTTGCTATTATTGTTATTGTTCAATGGATTTTAAACATCTACTTGAATGTAATGCATCACTAAAATTAAATGCACATATACATACATACAAACGCATACATGTCAGCACAAATCAGGAATCAGGATCAAATAAATCATCAAATGACCAACCACCTCAATCAAAAACTAAGTAAAAACCACTCGTATATCTATCAGAATGTATAGACGATTCAAAGCACAGATAGGGCAGGCAGGCAACTCATAATTAATCAATCACCTAAAGACCTAAAGACCCAAAGATCAAATTCCCTGGAAAGTTGAAAACTCCAGGTGCACATCTGATCGCGTGGTCCTTCCTATCTTAGGTGGGTAGGTAGGTGGGTGGGTATATAGTAGATGATTTGTATTGAATGGAATGAATGTAATGTAATATTAAATATAATATAAAATATAATGTCGGGAGAGTTGGGGCTGGATTGGAGAGGAGAGGAGAGATCGGGCCTGGAAAGACGGGACCTGGCTAGAGCAAGGCAGATCAGATCAGATCATGCCAAGGAAACTAGGATTTATTGTTGGGATGGCGGTGGGATATTGATGGGATAGTATGGCTTGGAAGTTGGTGGTGGGTGCTTGAGTCGTCGGGTCTTTGGATGGATTCTAAGGTTCTTTATTTCATGTTATGTGAGGTTAGGTTAGGTTATAGAGTGGATATGAAGAATTAGTTGGGCTTGGATGTTAGATGATTCTAGGCTTTTGAGTTTTTGGCTATGGTATGGCTAGATGTTGGGAGGGTGGAACTGTGCGTGCGTGCGTGCGTGCGAGCGTGTGTTTTGTGATATGTGATATGCGATATGTGATATGATGTAATTAATGAGATGTGATGTGATGTGATGGTATGTGGGTTGGGTGAAGTTGAGGGGTGAAGTTGGAAAGGATGGAAGAAGTGCTCATTGGGGGGTTGTTGATGGTATGAATACCTAGATCCTCATAACTCGAATAGTAGAATATATTTTGAGATTTAAATATTTTAATATTTTGAGATTTACAAACTAGTAGATGAGTAGTAGAATAACGGAATGAAAGGATCAAAGAAAGAATGAGAATATTATTCATTATATTGGAAAATTTAAAGTTAATGAGTGAGGGGGAAGATAGATTTATGATTTTGAGATTATGATATTGAGAGGAATCATGATCAGAGAGTGGGAGAGAAATAATCTTTTTTGGCTATGTAATTATACTGATGTAATCGAGTAGGTAGATAGGTATAAAAAAATTTATTTTATAATTGTTTTTAAAAACTTTTTCATTTTTTATTCTTTTAGTATGAATAATATTAATTAAATAAGATGTTAATTTATAATTTTATAATGTATTATTTATAAAATCTTATAAAAATCTGAGATTTATTAATTTTTTTAATTAAGTTTCATAATAAACTTATCAAAGTCCTCTCTTATAATATAATAACAATTTAAATTCCTTCTTTATTATCTTTATTTATATTCTTTCTTTAATAAATATATAATATATTATCAAAATTTCCACACCATCCCTATCAAATTTTAATCACTTACCTATTCAATGCTTCGATGAAGTATCCCCCGATAGTACTCGTGCGGCCAGTAAGTATATAACTCCTTCCTAAACAAGACCATTTTTGATTGAAAGGGGTATAGACCCTCTATATCTATACTCAATACAGCAAGGTTGTGGATTAGATCGTATAAATGTGAGTATAAGCAAGCATTTTAATCATATTTCTCTAGTATTTTTTGAGAATCCCCAAAAATAAAGTGGAATAGAGGAAAAGTATTGGGAGTCATATACTTTCTGGCAGCACGAGTAACCAGAAGATTAATCATCTAGTATTTATTCCTCGTTAATTTTTCATCCCCTTTCCTCTCACAGTCTGTCTTTTTTTCTACGCTTTGGGTAGGTAGCGATATATTGCCACATTTTCCGGCAGTAGCAATTATACTAGCTCGATACTTCTAGGATGAATGGTATAGCATAGCTTCGCCCCTGTTTACGAGACATGTGCTAGCACCTCAAACTCATATCAATGATGTAGTTCTATAAATAGCTAGTTATCATTAGACACCTATAACCTGTTATATAGTCGTTCGATTATATACAAAACAAAACTCAAATCTAATCTAATCTAATTCTCCTTGCGGAAACTCTATAATGATGCTACCAAGACAGCGAAATTTGAACTCGTAGCTTATCTACTTGGAATAAAGCTAGCATCGAATCTAAAAGTTGAAATTGAAACCCCGATTCTAAATCCCCCTCATCTATCATCCAGATAAGCGACATTTCCACCATCCCCTAACAAAAAACGCAGTTTACGAAACTTCAACAAAAACAACTGTGGTATCAGAAGAGAAAACAGAAATTTGTGAAAACAAGGAAGAAAAGTAAATTCGTTTGAAAAGGGATTATAGATCTCGAACCGGCTGATCTTTTCACTGGCCTATGAAGAACCATTTCATCAATATTTTTGTTTTCACGCTAGAGTCACGTAATTAAATCAAGAGACATTGCAGTATTTCAACGACTGAGACTCAGAACTTAGGCTCTCGTTCCTATACTACTTTTAGAAATATAGATGCATAAATTCCTTCTTACAGGCCATTTAAAGTATTTTGTGCTGCTAATGCATTTCCTGTTTGATGTTAGGTTTGAGATTTTATGGACAGGATGGAGGATTTTTATTTACCAGTGTCGAAATAATCGAGGAGCATTACTCGTGGTGGTCGACCCCAGGTGGTTGTGCAGAGATCGGCTTGCGCTCCTATGCTACCTACACCCGTCGCTGCGTTCTACGGGAATTAAGGTTAGCGATTTGTCTGTGAAAGGGTTAAAGACTTATTACTTACCGTCGTTGCAGCTGCTGATCTGTCAGGTATGAGAATACCAATAAAATCAACATCCAAATAATGGTTTACCAACGGCAAGAGTCCATCTCCATTAGATCCCCCAGGGCGATCGAGTGCACATGTGGGAAATGTAGGAGTAGTTACATCATATGCAGTTTCGAAAAAGTAGGAAAATTCCGGTAGGATATATGGAGCCACATTTGTGTTTGCGTCATAATCTTCACAAAGTAAGTTGTTAGCTGTGGAAAAGATTGGTAGGGCTGACTACTCACCAAGAAACATAACGAGTCGATCTCCAGCCGTAATCATTTCTTGAAGTGTAGGCCATTCGTCTATGGCTAATTGGTGTGGTGGTGTATATGCATAGTTTGCTAGGCCAGATGCCTCCATTACTGCACTGAAATTTCCCACGGAAACATAATCTCCATTTGTGAGTAGTAAGGTTACAACTTCGTTGGGGTTTGCATCGAGCCATTTCTTGATATCTGATAGATAATCCACTGCTGGCCCAGCATCTGCATTCAAATTGGCGAGTTAATAATCAGTTATCGAGGTGAAAGCAATAAAGGAAAAAGAATTGCATTGGAAAGCACAATAAATACATCTAAAAGAGGAAATAGAGATTGAGCAATGGATATAACTGGATTCACAACTGACCTAGCTCAAAGCATGAAGTATGGCAAAGCGTCAATGTTTCGAGGAAATAATGAGTTTGGGCTTGAAGGAATCGAACACCAGCATTGAGTTGAGCCGTGACATCGATATTTTGATTTTGTGTTGGTAGATCCCCTACAAAAGCACTATCGTGTGTTCCAATCTGGGAGATATTCGACCATTTTCGATCACATAGCTCTGCGTAACCATTACAGACTTGTGCAACAGTGGCTGATACGCACACACTAAGATATATACATATGAGACGCATTTCGTAGAAATAACCTTGTACAAAAGTACCTAGGGAGGATTGTGTAGCAAATCCATGAATGCGGAAAGGATATCAACTACCTTTATAATATTGATGCTATCGAAATATAGTAGCATGTATTAACACATGATCCCACATATGGCTCGTGGATGGTTTTGTAGCTTCCATTTTAGATCATCGGGCCGAGTCATCCTAACCAAAGATTTTATGGGCCTTACACAACTTAAGGTTATCTAACCTACATATAACCACACGCCGTAATTATTCCAAGCGCTACAATCTCAATGAAGTTTATGATGGACGTTCAGAGAGATAGGTTATCTATGGAGTGTCAACGGGTCTGGATTATTTTGTGGAAGTTGGGATTAGATTGACAAATGAGATTTGGCGAAGCTTGCTCGTGGATAACGAAGGATAAGTACCAACTGCCGATGCGGGGTTAGCGCGAACGTCAAGGAACCAGATCCTTTCATGTTGCATCGCATATACTCCATAAATTGTCCTTAACCTAATGCCTCTCCCATCTTCTGCGCAATATTGTTGATTACGTTCAGCCACGCGCATTTTCGGGGGGAAAGTCAGCTATCCATTGAAGGTTATACACACTTCTTCCAGAAAAGTGTTCGTGACCGAACTCAAAGACAATTGTCGGCATGTGATTTGATTTATTGAAAGATCATAGAGAAGTCGTGCTCTGCCTCGGGTTTGTACGTTACAACTTCCTTATTTGATCTTATTCATTGCGAATGATTTGGCTCTTAGAATGTCATTTTATGTGGCCATCGAAAAGCAAACTTTATCTGATGACCTGAGGAAATCATGTACAAAATTCAACTGATATTGAACATTTAAATGTCTTCCAGTGGAAGTCCAATACTGCCAGGGTTTAAAAGAAATAAATTTGAGCTTCAAAGCATAGAAGTGCAGAGATCTGTGAAGTCGATCACGGGGTTTTGCTCAATCGTCGAGATTTTCTGGCAGGATAGTACAGTCTAGCCACATAGCTGAGTAAGGAAAATCAACTTTTTCTTGGTTTTATGCTTTATTTTACCACTCAGTCTTTGCGCTTATGACTTTGAAGTTCCATAATATACTAAGTCAGGAATGAGGAAAGGAGACTTTAACGGCATTCAAAACTAGGGCTACTTTGCTACTTTAATATCGCGAGGATCTTTCTTCCCGCTCTTACTCCTACTCCTATAGCTCATAGCTCGCTGGTTTGTCGAAAGTAACATTTGATAATAGCAAAAAGTCTCTTCTAGAAAGAGGTTTGCACTAGGGGAGACGATGCCAGGCGAATAGGAAGCCAGCACAGAGGCGTGGCCGGGATGGGGACGAAAAGGTTTCAGAAACTCCGCCTTATAAATGAGCTAGCTTTCTATTGCATATCCACAAGCATTTATTCCCTAGAAAAGAATTCGCGTGACAATCAGGACAGCTGGAAAAGGAGGGGCAAATGAAATCTTCCCGATAAGCGTCGTTGGCGGAAGCGATCTATCGGAAAAGAGACGGCCTCACATGCATCCCCGTTGACCTCGAGATGAATCGGATCTTAAGGCGATGAAGAAAAAGGGGAGTGGAGCCAAGCTTTTTACCGATCCGAAGCTCACATTCCTCTCCTCCATTCCAACCACATCTTCCACGCCCCTCGCTTCTCCTTGGTGCCTCTCTTCCCACCATCCTAAAAGCTTTACATCGCTGGTCTTACTACTTCCTTTCTCCTATTTCTATCTCGCATCACCGGGCTCTGTTCATTTAGATCTAACAAAATATTTCCTACCGAATATAGAAGCGGTTAGAACGATAAGACGACAAAAGTATGAAGTAATACCTCAAAAAGGTTTAGATCGGCTGTACGTTAGATTGTCTCAAATCTATTTTATTTCACGTGTGTTGAAATTGTTTCTATCCTTAGTTTTTAATCAATAGATTAAGGAACATATGGGACTGGGAACTAGTTTTTATGAACTGCGCACGTCGGCCGTAAAAGGGTTTGCAAACGAGGTTGGCAACGTGGAACTTTACATGCAGGCGTATGTTAGTAACGAGACAAGCGTCACTGCTTTTATGGTATCAGTAAATTTGAGGCCTATGGAAGGTTGCCTGTTTACAGGAGGATTTTTCTTCGTGAATCGGTTGTCCAGCTATTAAGGTATATCACTTTTCCATTTAGTGAATTCGGTGGTTACATGGATGAGGACTATATCTCTTCTAGTTCAAGAGCCCACGCCCTTTTTTACCTACGTTGGAACATGGCAACCCGTGAAGCAAATAAGTGTTATCAGTTTCCGTTATCTTTTGCTCATAGTGCCCTCTTACTCTTGAATGGCTTATATATTCAGCTCTTCAGGTCATCTGACGGATGTTTCTCACTCATCGATTCTCAGTTCAATGGGAAGTTGTTTTACACTTAATCCTATCAAATCCCTGGTTTCCACAGCTATTCATTTGATGCTATTTTGTTCTCTCTTCTCTTTCGTTCTTCTTTTCATCCTCTCGCTTACCTTGCCTCCTCCTTCCATTTCACACTTCAGCTTCCGGTTCATATGCTTCACCTTTCAAGTAGTCTACGAAAGGTTCCGGCTATTAAAATCCGGGGGTGGAGCATGGTGGGGCGATCTAAGAAGGAGGGTATAGATCGTCACCCATTGAAAGTATTCTAGTGGTGTGATAAAAATGATGTGAATGAAAAGTGAAATGAATTATAAAATCAATATAAGGAATTTGATACTGATCTATGTTCATGGATACCGCATCATAGAAAAGAACAAATCTCATACTTTGAGGTATGCTTCACGACATATGGACTAAGCAACTCGAAAAGGGTATTGTATCCATGTTTTTATTATCTCTTGTTTGTTTTGGTTTACTCTGGAAAATTTGTTGTTATTTGTTCAACTTTGATTCAACAAAAGAGGAGAGAGAGGATGAAAACACAATACTGCACATAATGGCTTTCTTTACCCTCTCGCATCTCCTTGCTGAGCAGATCCATCATTCGAATCAAGAGCAACCCGCTTCCTCAGTATGTTCCTCGGTCGCGAAACCTCGGTCTATAGCTTCTGCTATGGCTAGTACTTCTGCAAATCTCAAAGAAAAACAACTGGATCCATCGTTGCATTCTTCACCTGTAAAACCACCACAATACACACCTTCCGGCATTGAAAATACATCCACGAGCCTTAATCGCAAGCATTCAGCTCCTTCTCTATATTCCTCACATACGACTTCACAATCTACATATTCTGTTGTAGCAAATACCTCCGAGAGTCTCGTATCCAGCAGCTCTAAGCTACAGCAAGATATACATAAAACAAGAAAATCAGACAAGAAGCAAAGTCTCCAGCAAATACCAAACGTGAGTTTTCCGTAAAGATCACAAAACTGATGTTATGGTGGTAATGTTTTAATTATTGCTGATTCTGACATATATATAGGAAGAACCTCAAGTGGCATTCCTTCTTTCAATAGGCGTATTGTCGCGTTTGCTCATCAAAATCAAGGTAAGCTTTTAAGAAGGGATTCTCACTACCTGGCGTGACATTGAGAAGGTAATCATTAATTCTGCTAATTTAATATATAGAAGGAACCTCGACAAACGCCATGTCTTGCGCCATTTGCCAAAGCCCCGCCGCTTGTGAAAGTGGAAGTTGCTAAACAAAACGTTCAGCATAGTGTAAGTTTTATGGAGCAACCCATGATTAGTTGATATGATGCCAGCACAGAAACCATTACCTTTACTGATCTCAAGCTATACAGAACGAAACTCAGGCCTCTCCTACTCTTCCCTCCGTCTTCGCTATACTCAAACCACTACTCGAAGGAACAAAAATCAAGAACATCCGCATCGACCAAGACGAATACCATTTCTACGGCACCACATCCCCAGAAATTATTGCATTCGAAGCTGCAAAATTCATATGCGCTAACGCTCGAGCGTCCCAATCATCCATAAAGGGAATCTTGAAACAATTCCTCGCCATCACGAGTCAAGACTCTCAAAATAACTGCCACGTCAGTCCTGAAGCTATATGGTTCTTGGTGAAGATGACGAAGAAGTCCAAGGATTTCCATACAGCCAGATGGCACCGAGACGGTCGAATGATCGAATGCACGGATGCAAACCACCTCCTTCATTGCAGATATGCGACTACACTAGCTGGACCTCCCACCGTCGTTCTTCCAGAGACAGATATAGTCTCGGGTGCCATGCGTACATACGCAGGGAATAGGAGAAAGATGTCAGATATTCTTGCCTCGGAAGAACCCTTCAAAATATCCCGTAATCAAATCATTCGATTTTCATGGGGCAAAGAGGATAGTCCTGTTCATTCTGAACCGGATCTAGTCACCGATAGAGTATTTATCTCTTGTATTTATGGAAGTATTTGCGAAATTCAGGATATTGCTTCTACGCGTAGACAGGCGATTGGAGATTCTCGGGCGTTTTTTAGAGTAGGGGGAGAGAAACGAGTTTAAGGAGAGGCTGCTAAATGTGTAAATTTTGGGATCTTGACTCTATGTATCAAGAAAGGATGATACAATTGATTATTGAAAGTTACACATCTGGTAACGATTAGTCTAGAATTGGAGGATAGGATAGGATAGGATAGGATAAGAAGAGTAGACGATCAGAGCCCGCAGAAATGAGTGATTTAATTTGCGGTTGAAGGATAGGATGGGATAGGATGAGAAGATAGGAATTAACGAATAACCGAATAACATTTAAAAGCCATGAACCAAATACAAATAGATACCAATTATTCTTCTCGGACTAGAGATAAAAATTCCTGATCAAAATTTTAAGGATGGGATGGGGAGGGATATAGAAAGGATGGGATATATATATATTGATAAATTTTGAATCGAAGAATGAAGTAGAATGAGAGTATCATATTAAATAAATAGAAACTAATGAAAGTGTAGTGACGAGAATATAGAGGTTGTAGAAGCTGTAGGATTCGTAAACTAAAGAGAGGTCTATGGGAAGGAAAGTAATTAACCTGGTAACCTTATTATTAATATAGTAGTACATGAGTGACGCTTGCTATGTTGTATGTATTGTATACATCGCAACTACCTATATGTAACGATACTGTATTGGAGGCAGCAGCTGCCTGAGGTTTCGTCAGTTGGTAGTTGTAGGTTAAGGCTTTATCAATTGGGTTCATTTGGAAGTGAAGTCGTTACTAGATCAAGTAGAATATAGGTAAACTAATTGATAACTAAGTTGAGTACGAAGCTCCTAAACTATGAAACTATTCTGATTATATACTAATCTTCCCTCGGGTGCTAGCTGTGTTAGCTGGCTAGCATAGCTAGTATTCCCTCATTGCTAGCTCTGCTAGCTGGCTAGCAGAGCTAGCACATCATGTGATCTAACTTTGGCCTTAGGACACTAATCCTGAGATGATTCCAATCCTAGGATAATAATAATCCTGGGACAGATATTATCCTGGGACAATTTGTCCTAGGATAAATCTTATCCTGGGATAAATCTTATTCTGGGATAATAATCCTGGGACGAATCATGTCCTAGAACACTTGTCCTAGGACCCAATGGTTGCTTAATCCATTCTTCCTAGGATATCATTTGTCCTAAAACAATATTTGTCCTAGGATTCCTTATCGATAAGGACCCCCTGAAGAAAGCGGCTCAAACATTGGTAACTAGATTTATTTTATAATAATGAGTGTGATTCGTGACACTATCCCTTTCCTGACCAAGCGTCATCCTCGATCGCTTATAATTGTCCGATCACCCTGATATCCAAAATCCATATTCCTTTTTTCCTTCTTTCAATATGCCATCTGTTCATTCTCAACCCCATATTGATCATAAAGCTCTTGGGCAAGAAATCAATTTGACTGGAAGGAAAATGGCTCCTTGTACTCGATATGAAAGTGCTGGTGCCGAATGCATTTCTCCTCGCGATATCAAACATCGTCGCTGTGGTCGTTGTACTACTCTTAATAAATCATGCAATATTTGCGAATTAAACAAAATGTCCATTGTTTCTGACTGGGAAGCTATCGATGCTCAGATCGAGTGTATGGATACTAAGAAGGATAAGGCGATATCCAAAATTCTTCGCCTTAGTCAACAACAGAAGTTCCTTCATAAACGAAAGCAGAAGATGATTACGGCTGGACTGAATTCCATAGACGAGCTTGATGCTCTAAAAAAAAAGGAAAGATTTGAAAAAGAAAAAGAAAGAGAAATTGCTACAATTTCAACACCCGTTATTCCTCCCGATCCTTTTGATCAATTTGGTCAATTTGATTCTGGACTTCCTACAACTGATTCCAACTTCTTCGATCCCTCTTTTTTGTATTCAATGAATTCGTTATCTGTGCAAGCTATGCTGAATTCTCCTTTCTTTTAAGCAAATCCGGATTCTGTCGGCGAAAATCCTCAAACTTCTCAAGATGCTTGAGGTCTTTCTCTAATTCCTATATATTCTCAGAGTCCGGGTAATTTTCCTATTTTATTAGATACTTGACTTTGTTTCTAATATATTTGCAATCTAGTATTTTCTCCATCTCGTATTCGGCGTTTTGATCAATGGATATAATTTCGGTTTCAGAAGCTTTAGATGCTTTTAATGGTACTAGTTCGAACAAGAATATATAAAATACTAAATGGATGTTCATACTCTTTGATAATGCCAATTCATAATTTAAGGGTCCTTTAACTTTCTTGATTTTGAATAGTCCCAATTTCTTATAATCCAGTTTTGTACTTGGTCTCTTTGTTTTAATGTTTTTTCGGAGTAGATAGACTTTATCCCCTTTCTTTAGTGTTGACTTCTGATTATACTTCTTGTTATAATAATGAGTGTTTCTTTCAGCAATGAATTTGAGTTCTGCTGCTATTTCTTTGTGAACTTCCTTAAGTTTCTCTATTTATACGATAACGGATTGGTTCTCTATTTCTGGAATACCTGGTTCCTGGTATGTAACTAATTCGTATCCAAAGTTGGTATAGTTCGATGAGATTTGGGTAGTTTCCAAAATAAAGCTATTGTATACGAATTGTGTTAGGGGTAATAGTCCTATCCAATTATTCTGTTGATAATTCATATAACAATAGAGGTATACTTCAACAATCTGGTTTATTCGTTCGTTCCCTTCATTTGTTTGTGGATGGAATATTGTAGATATTTTCCTTTTTACATCTAATAATGCTATTAAAGCAATCCAGAATTTTGATGTAAAGAGTTTATCTTTATTGGATAATATCTCTTCTGGTAATCTATATACTACAATAACTTCTTTTAGGAATATAGCTGCTAAGGTTTCTGTAGTCAAGGTGGTCTTGTATAGTACTAGTATCATATACTTAGTCAGTCGATTTATAATGATTAGGAGGTAATCGTATTCTACTCCTGTAATTGGATCCTTGGATTTAGGTAGCGATCCTATGAAATCCCATGATATTGATTTCTATGGTGTAGATGGTATTCCAGTTGTATACATCTGTCTATAAGGGGCATGACAAAAGGCCTTGTTCCTGATACAGGTATCATATTCGGTGACCACTTTTTTGACCATAATTTGGAGTCCTGGATTCCAGTATTATCTCTTAATTCTTAAATACATTCTTTGTACTCCCTGATGACTATAAACTAACAATGCATACTATTCTTCGATGAATTCAGTGGCAATGCTACTTGGTAGCCAAATTTTCCCTGCGACTTGTATCAATCCATCTACAATTACTAGTGGCTCAGACCATTTGATGTTTTCCTTATTCAATTGTGTATCTGTAAGTTTGTTTTTCCAGACTTCCATTAGTTTATTTTCTAAAACGGCAATTTCTGTTAGGTTCGGAATAAGGTCTCTGTTAGAAAGAGATTTCAAAATCGCTGTTTCTTGATAGGTCTTATCATCCTTATACCCTGGTGGCCTATTTAGTGTATCTGTCCTTGCATTATCTTTGCCTTTGATATACTTGATTATTAAGTCGAAACCAGCTAATTCTTCAATCTATTGAGCCAATCTTCGATTATCCAGAACCTTAATTGTAGTAAAGGTTTGTAGATTCATATGATCAGTATAAATGATTACTGGGAATTTAGTCCTTTGGAGATAGATTCTCTAATGTTTCAACGATTTGACTATAGCCATGAGTTCCTTCTTATAAATATTGTAATTTTGCTCTGTTTTATCCATTTTGCTGGAGTAATAAGCAACTGGGTATAATTTCCTATTGTTATCTCTTTGAAGATGAACTTTTGCTACACAGATATCGGAAGTGTTTGTTTCAATGATGCTTTCTCGATCGTTATGATAATTGTAGAGTATAGGTTCCCTGGTAAATCTGTCTTTGATTTCTTGGAAAGCTTGCTCCACCTTTTCGCTCTATACGAATCCCATCCCTTTTTTAGTCATTTCCATAAGTGGTTCTACCATTTTGGAAAAGTCTTTGATGAATACCCGACAAAAGTTGGCGAATCCAAGTATAACCTGTATATCTTTGATGTTTCTAAATCGTTCCCAATTTTTTACTTTCTCTGTTTTCTCTGGGTCGATGTTTATCTAACCTAATTCGATTATATATTCTAGAAAGATTACCTTCTTAACTCCAAACTCGCATTTTGATAACTTGAATCGTAAATCAACCTTCCTAAATACTTCAAATACTTTGAGGATATATTCCTCATATTCTTCTTCTTTCTAGGAGAAGACCAGGATGTCATCCAAATAACAGATTATGAATAAATTAAACTCCTTGAGTATTTCGTTATTCTATCGTTGGCATATAGCGGGTACATTAGTTAATCCAAATGACATAACAGTATATTCCCATAATCCAGAAGGTAATATGAAAGTGGTCTTCCATTCGTATCCTTCCTTGATTTGTATAAGATTGAAGGTATTCCTTTGATCTAGCTTAGTATAAATCATTACCTTGCTTAGCTTATCCCTTAGCTCCTAAACTTTGGGTATAGGGTACATATCCCTGATGATCCCATCATTCACTCAACGGTAGTCTCCGCAAGGTCGACCATTCAGATCTCCTTTTTTGAATGCTAATAGTACATTAGATGTACAAGGGGACTTGGATTTCCTAATCCATCCTTTCTTTTCAGTTTTAGATCGATATTCTTCCCATATTCTTAAAGTATTAAGGTTATATAATCTCAATCTTTTAATTAGGGATATGAATCCTTCCTTGAAATTAATCTCATAATCCCAAGGCTTATATTCTAGCAAGGCTCTCAAATCCTGTGGATCTTTGAACAACTTGGCGAATTTTCTGTATTGCACTGGAATTTCTTTTGTATCGATCTTGCTGACTAGTGAAGGATCTGTGATTGTTATAATACAGTATCCGGTCTCCCCGGAAGTCTGTTCCTTTGGATCATATAATTATTCGTTCTTACAATTGTAATAATCGAATATGAGGGTATCCTTTACCCAATCAATATTTGGATTATGCTTTCTAATCCAAGGAGTTCCTAAGACTACTATATATCTGCCCAATGGTACTAAGTCCAATTTGACTTGTTCAATATGCCCTTTTAGCATAACCATTTTTAGAGTATTAATCTGTCTCCATATTTATTCATCCATTCTAGCCTTCTTTCCTCCCAATAGTATCAGTTAATATAGATATTTTTTAAGCTTAATAAGGATTCTGTTTTTTTCTATAAAGTTGGGATCCATAAACATCCCTATAACTCCTGAATCGATCAAGACTCTAACTTCCTGTCTTTTGAGACTGATTCTTATGATTAATTGCCTAATCCTAATTGTATTATTGAGTTCTAGCAATAGTGATTCAATGATCCGTTCTTCGATAAAGAGGTTCAATCATTTATACTGATGTTCGCTTATACTCAATAATCTGTAAGGTGTAGCTACCAACAGTTCTATTGGTCCTGTCTGAAAATCTCGGCAATAATCCTTGGCCCAATAATATTTATGGTAATAATTAATCTTACACCAGATCCTGCGGTATTCAGCTTGTAACAGGATTTCCCATACATTTCCAATTATTAGGTCATAATCATTATGCTCTTATCCTTCATTAATCCAAGAAGAGCCTAAATCCGCAACAAATCTCCTAACGTTGTCTTCTCTTGTATTCTCCTTGAATACTATATGATAAGGGTTGCTATAAATGACAATATATAGGATCAACAAAGTTGGATGATTATGAATCTGATGTTTTTCTACAAAATCAGGTTTCTGTTCTTTATAATAATGCTATATACATTTTCCATCGAGGTAACTGATCAGGTACCATAACTTGTTCTCTTAAAATCTTAGATAGACTTCGTTGATTTATAGATTGTTTTCAGATCCTTCCTTTTCGAACAATTTGACTGACTTATGGTTATTTGTAAGCTCGATTTCCTTGTCGGTATTTCCGATTGATTCTATCTTTATAGATAAGATGATTATATCCAATTCTCTGAGTTGTTCTGGATATAATTGAGGTAATTCTTTTTTTAGTAATCCAATCTTGCGAAAGTTACCTTTTAATATACCCATTTCTCGGAATCCCTATCTCTTGTTTCCAAATCTTACTTGTTTCTTGTCTTTCGTAACGAACAACTTCTTTTAATTACAGTCTCGAAATATATACCCACCTTTTCCACAAGTGAAATATAGATTATTCTCTCTGCATCTTTTCTTTTCTTTAATATTAAGCCCATTTGATTTATAACAATGTTCAGTTCTATCCAATTCTATTAGATTGTCAACATTATGATGTCTGTTCTAACATTAAGGTTTAGAAAACTTTCTGTTTTTTTGAATAATTCCCTTTTTCTTTATTCGTCTTTTGTAAAAACAATTGTCGATTAAAATGAAGGTTTCAATTAATTCAGAAAGATTTGGTGGTTTTGGAGCTCTTGCTAGCTTATCCTTGATGATATCCTTGAGTTTCTTATAGAATTGGGATCTAAGGTAATCATTATTCTATATAATATATCCAGTGTATTATTGGAACTTAGCAGTATAAACTATAACTGACCCTGTTTGCTTAAATTGTTATAATGCTCTCTTAGCTATATGATCAGGGTTAATTTCCCTGAATGCCCTATCGAAACCTTGTCGAAATAACTCGTAAGTACCAAAAAGATGATGTGTCTCAGATTTTATATTTTCATTGAGCTGATTATTGATGGTTTTGGTTATTAGATCATTAAAGAAGGGTTCGATTCAATTGAACATAGTTCCTCGAAAGAACAAGATTAGCCATAAGATCCTTTGCATTAATATCAAGAAGAGGTATCTATTAAAAGTATAGTAAAGATCAGTTTGTACAACAAAAGCTTGATGTTTGTTATGATCTCTATGAAATAGATTAAGGATAGATACTTGGATTGCTTGTTGTAGCTTTATATTAGCGGCAGCCTGTCCTGAGGCTCCGATAAAGAAGAAAGAAACTGGTTTGGTAGGTTGCTGAATAGAGTCCATTGTAATTGATAAAGCTTAACCAAAACGATACTCAAAGTATAACGATATTATACTGAAGGCAACGATTATTTAAGGTTTTATCGATTAATAGTTATAGGTTAAGGCTTTATCAATTGGATTCACTTGGAAATGAAATCGTTACTAGATCAAATAGAATATAGGTAAACTAATTGATAACTAAGTTGAGTATGAAGCTTCTAAACTATAAAACTATTCTGATTATATACTAATCTTCCCTCGGATGTTAGCTGTGTTAACTGGCTAGTATAGCTAGCATTCCCTCATTGCTAGCTCTGCTAGCTAGTTAGCAGAGCTAGCACATTATGTGATCTAACTTTGGCCTCAGGACACTAATCCTGAGATGATTCCAATCCTAAGATAATAATAATCCTAGGACAAATATTATTCTGAAACAATTTGTTCTGGGACAAATCTTATCCTGGAATAAATCTTATCCTGGGATAATAGTCCTGAGACGAATCATATCCTAAAACATTTATTCTAAAACCTAATAATTGCCTAACCCATTTTTTTTGGGATATCATTTGTCCTAGAACAATATTTGTCCTAGGATTCCTTATCGATAAGGACCCCCCAAAGAAAGCGGCTCAAACACTGGTAACTAGATTTATTTTATAATAATGAGTGTGATTCGTGACACTATAGCGCAAGAATGCTGTTACAGAATGAATAAATCAATTCATGAGAATGTAAATCGAATAAATATAATCTATTTCTTTAAGCTGATATATATATAAAATAAATAAAAAAACCCCCAAATTAATGAAATTTAATATAATTACTTATTCTTATAGATTAGATTTTATAATATTAAATATTATTTAAACAATTAATTATAAAAAAAAGATACTATTAAAAACTTAACTTATATTTATATTACAAATATATAAAGTTGTATTCGCTTGATGATCTCTCTAAAGAATCTTTCTTGTCTCTCTTGCTCATTTCTTACTTGGGAAGGTGATTTCAGATAAGTTCAATGTCGCTCACTGATCTATTCGTGTGGGTCTTCGATGGCTTGATACTATGAAAGCGACCAATCTAACTGTAAAATGTTGTGCAGGGACCTTGTCTCCATTTTTTAGGCCGTTTAGGTGTAGGTTAACATAACGACAACCAAGAATGAATTTTCACAGCCTCAACTTTCATGAATCTAATATCAAAAAGAATCAGGGCTATGGAAAAGGTCATATTATATGATGTCTATTGATTAGAGTGGGTATTTAGGCGTCATATTGTTCGTCGATGAACTTGAAAAATTAATAGCTCACTCCCAGCACCTTTAGCAACACAGGAGCACATTGATATCCTGCCAATTAACGGTGACCCTACTGATTCCTTCGAGCTTCGACATGCATTTACATAAAAGTTTGAGGTCGACCATGTACATTCCGACCCCTACACGACGAGATCCATACGTTTTAATTCCTTCCGTATTAACATAAGTGCTTTCATCAGACAGTAGAACGCTTTGCGGCTTGATTTTCTCTACGGCGAGTGATCCATCGAGACAGCTGAAGGCCGATAAGTCCAACTGCAACAATGAAGACCACGGAGAAGACAACAATGACACCAGGCTCACGAGCTGCCCAGTTCTTTCTCTTAACAAGATGTTGTGTAACTTCGCGGATCTGGATAGTTGCCATTTCGATCGATTACTGTAAATTAAACCATCAGTCAAGTGCTGCTGGAAATGAGGAGGGGTCATCTTACTCGCTGGCTTGAAGCTTAGGATTGGGGCAAAGGAGACTCTTTGTAAGAATTAGTAAAGTCATTGAAGTCTGAAGGGTACCTGCGAAAGTATCACTCACGTTGACGGATGATTTGGTAAAGATTTTGATGGTCAAATGTTCGTAAGTGAGAAGTTGTTGTATGGTCAATTGATCTGTTGAACGGTCAATTTTTGATATGCTACCAATTGCTGCTCAAGAGACAAGCCAGGGACGAGTGTTCACAGATATAAATGGGCGGAGGTGTTGTAATGCGAGATTTCTGCAAACCAAATTGTGCAACTCGAAATTCGACCTTGTACAAAGATGATTCGCAACAAAGCTGATGTGCTTATCTTTGACGCGGGGGAAATGCGGGGAGGGTGTGAGGAATTCAAAATATGTTGGACTGGATATGACTTACCAGATGGTCGCGGTAAACTTCTAGAGGAATATTATTTCGGGTGAATGATGAAGATTGATGAGAAGTCTTTTCTTTGGTGATGAGAGAGGAGAGAGATATGGGAAAGGTAAAGACGTCTACCTATCTAGAGTTTGGTTGGTGTAATTTTCGGAAGGGATAATGAAATGAAATGAAATGATGGATGTTGGGGAAGGTGCAAACGGGTTGAATGGAATTGGCGGTGCAACCTCCAATCACCAACTCACTGCTTTCATAGATGAGACGAGAACACCAGGAACAACAAGAACAACAAGAACAATAACGAAAGTATTAGTAGAACTCGTCTCTCAAAGATCTAAATAATTCAGCTAAACATTCAGAAATCATCGCCATTCACGCGCGCAAGGATTGCATGTAGCATGCCATCTTTTGATGTGTAGAAATTGATGATTAACCTCGAAAGGGCCTCATCTGTTCGACATTCTTTACCTGTCAAACCTCTGTTTTCCTTCGCAACAAACTTCATCCCCAACCCTGGGATTCAGGATCATGTGATATACATGATCACATGACTCGGTACTTGGTTCCGTAGCGCACAACGTTCTTTGTGATCATCATACATCCGTGGGTGTATTTTTGGATCTGTTATCTTGCCCTGTGTCATCCAAGCCGATCTTATCTTCAACCTCAATACTTTTCAAATCGACAGGGAATTTGAATCAACCTCGGCTAGTACACACGTTGATGGAAATGTAGCAAATGGTACGAAGCAAATAACACATGTCAACTTCGAATTAGAATACTCGAATCTATAAGATATGTTCTGACAATCGAAAGAAGTCTGAACGACAAGGGGAACGAACTACTTGAGCGGTAGGCGTGGGAGGGGCTTCGGGATTATAGAGAAAAGTTTTTTGATTGCGGAAAGATAAGGATTCAGATTGCGACAAGTTCAAGTCCTTGAAGGAAAAAGAAGGAAAAGTGGATGTGGAATATTCGCTTCGATCAATCTTTCAAATTGTTATGGACAGATTTACACATGATGTTGATGCAAAATTTGTATGATACTTCATGATCGAGGTCTGATTCATCATCATGGGTAAAACTTTTATATCTGTGCTTCTCAAGGCAACAAACAGCAGGCTCAACGGATGCCCCCTGGACCTCGAGCTAACAGGTTGCAATGGTAAGATTTTATCGACCATGAACCTCGCACCTTACAACCAACTGGATATCTTTATCGGGTTTTCCCAAACATCTAACCACATCAAAGGGCGTTGAGGGAGGGGTTTATCCCATCTTCACGTGTGATAGCGAAGCATGTAAGGAGGATCATATATTATTGTCATCTGAATGTAAAGCATGAACAACCAGCAGCGGCAAAGTCGCGTCGCTCAAGAATTTGGGCATTCCCAGCCCGACATGATATACAGCCAAGAAGCCAACACCATGCAAGAGCCTTTTCCAGATAGAAGATGTCGACAACTAAGGTCGATCGATCTATCGGAAGAGGCTGTTTCCCTATCTACTAATCTATTGAGGTCCAAGATAGGCCTAACATAGTTTGATATCGGTTCTCCGTGCGGACTGACTGCATTTCACATTCTGCATGTAAGACTTCGTACTCGTGTACAAGAGGCTTTGTGCGGAGTGCCTCGGAAACCGATAGAGACCCCGGACTACGAAAGCACATTAAGATCAGCCTTTATCTTTGTAATCATGACTCTATGACTTTATAACAATCCACTTTGAGCATAGCGCGAAGCTATTTCAGCAAATTAAAACCAAGATTTCGGTGCCATGTTTGAATGACTGGGTCTCTGGTCATCGGCAAAATACAATAAACAGTGGACAAAGAAGGCAAGAAGACCAAAGGAAGCAAAGAGAGACCAAAGAGATCCCGGTATACCACGGACTTTTGCATGGGGCCGAATGCTGTGGCAAGGATAAAAATTGCGTGCTGCCAGCTTTACCGGTATCTAATATTATCGATGAATAAGAAAACCAATCACTCATCTGAATCGGAAAATTCACCATTGTTCAAAAGCCGAATGAGGCTAAATCACCTGAGTCACCTCTCTGGACAGATACTACTAGTCTACTCGTCTACTAGCTTACTACTACTACCAGGTACCTCATCTACACCGACTGAGCTACCTGCTTTAGGAAGTCTAACCATCGCTTTCCATTTAGCCCCCCTGCCATCCGTAGTCCATCCATTTCCTGTCTCTTTTCTAGCTTCCATCCCTAGCTAGAACCCGACTAGACAAGCACTACGGCAATATCCTCCTTATTAGACTTTAAACTATTTGGAGCCCCTCGATCGATCATCGATTTTGAAGTGTGAAATCGGATCCTTATCCATCGATTCTGTCGACTTATCAACCCCGTCAAGACATTATTCCTAAGCCGCCTTTTAATGCGCAGCGCTTCTTGACTTCTCACCTAACGGCGCCCCTGCAAATTGTTTATCGGCAAACTCGAATTAAAGGTATTTCCACCCCTCCACCCCTCCTCTCTTCCTCATGTCCCCACCAAGTAGATCCACAATATCTGTTACACCAACCTTGTTCGGTCTCTTATTATATTCAATCAATCGTCTACAATGCTTTCGCCGTGAACTGTAAACATCAACTCACTTCTTTTTCTATTTGAAGCTTCGCAAATTCCTACTACGTGGAGCCGCCGTATGAAATATCTTCAGTCCAATTTCTCACCACGCCATAGCCCCTTCAATTTGGTATAATACCAGCTATCATTCTAGAATTTAATAAGCATCAAAGAATCTAGAGAGGTAACAGCTATCACGTCTACATTCACTTCTTCTAGCTAACATTTTTAATCAAGACCCTTCATCTCGAATCACTTGATCTCTTCAACCAGTTACAAACGTTATTCCAAGCAGCCGAGCTGTTTGAACATTTACTTTAGCATCAATCGGGCTCTGGAAGCTTAATATCACACCATCACGCATCACGCATTGTTTATTCAAAATTATCCTTTTTCCACATATCAACGATGGCTTACGATCACCCCGTCCAAAACAGTGAGGTGTACCTTCTCAATTCTGCACCTCATGCCTGCCTTCCTGCTTCGGCTCCACCATCACCACCAACTCCCAGTACATCATGCGACGAACTTCCACCACCACTGGACGACCTCATGTCATTGACTCCCCCAAAGATAGAAAAGGCATGCCCGCCCTTTAGTCAACGCTTGACAAGAGCAGTTCATGTTCTGAGTACAGAAGCAACATCTCTCTCATCCTTAACCATGCTGTATGACACTGATCCAGTGGCGAGAGATGGGTTCAGTCATGCTGTGGAAGCTATCAAAAAATCCATTGGAGATAGGGGAAAGCTTGTTATTTGTGGTGTAGGAAAGAGCGGACACATCGCCCAGAAACTCGTTGCGACAATGCGTAGTCTCAAGATACCAGCAATCTTTATCCACGCAACAGAGGCTGTGCACGGGGATGTTGGAGCTATCGGGAAATACGACACAATTCTCCTGATAACTTTCTCCGGCAAAACCAAAGAATTACTTGACTTACTGCCTCACCTCGATCCGTCACTTCCAATGATCGTTTTGACCGGCCATATACATCGATCAAGTTGCGAAATTATTAACCTTCGACCAAAAGCGATTCTACTCCCAGCGCCGATTCATGAATCAGAAACGTTATCATTTGGTTGTTCAGCTCCAACAACATCTACCACAATGGCCATTGCCGTAGGAGATGCTCTTGCTTTAGCTACCGCTCGTGAACTCCATTCAGACATTGCCGCCGTCTTTTCCAAAAATCATCCAGGTGGCGCCATTGGTGCTGCATTCAAGGCAACTCAAACTATATCCGATATCGCCATCTGTCTGGCCGATATGCCAGATCTTGGCAATGGATCGAACACAGGAGCTGATGTGCTCATTAAAGCTTATGGGTCAGAATCTGGTTGGGTCAGATGTGGAACAGATATTGTCATACCACCAAGTTGCATCAAACAGCTTGGGAAATCCGACATGAATTTGCCAGCGATTTCTATTAGTGGTTTAATGATACCAAAAACGAATTGGGTCACTATTCCAGCTGATACTGAAGTTTCGGAAGCAAAGGAGCTATATGGGAATTTTGGTTCAGAGACTGGTTTCACACATTCCAACAACACCATCCTGGCAATTATGGATGACCTTGAACTGATAGGAGTTTTGCAAATTGGTGACCTAGTCTGAAAAGAGGGTTCGATTTTACGACACGTGGCGTTTTCAAAAGGGATGGAGGATACAGTGATTTAATGTTTGGAAGAACCAAGCGCTTTTTGGAATGGGTATCCAATTTGTATAGCGATTGTATGTGTTTGCTCTGGGGTACATAGAAATTCTTCTATTGGTTTTCATCCCATGATGATGATGATGGTATGTTGGAGGCTTGATTGGTAACCTGGCGATGGTTTATGGTTTGGGACGGATGGATGGAGTGATGGATGGATGGATGAATTATGATTAGAATAGGTTGGATCCATGCATGGACAGGTATTAGATTTTCCTGTCTGAATAGGGACGAATCATTTGGATATGATACCACAGCGATCAATACTACCTATCACCTCTCTCATTTATCTTCTTGTCCGGCCTGCTTGCTTGCCTTGGTGAATGCGAAATGAATGGATTCAAGGCTGAAGCTTGCTATCTTGTACTGAGTCTAAGGGTTTGTTAGATTAGATTAGCTGATCTGCATAGTTGCACAGGCACATGTTTAACAGGGTCAAATCTACTTTCTTCTCTTCTCGTCCCCTCTCATCTTTCTAGTATTTCAAAATTCAACAGATGAAGTAAATCTTCTTATTCTAGAACCTCTGATTACTAGGTAGGAAGGAGGTATGCTGCACCGCCACTCTGGGCGATACGTATTAGGTACTTGGCGTTCGTGCTATTGATC
Source organism: Sclerotinia subarctica (assembly GCA_025389085.1). Classification (NCBI taxonomy): domain Eukaryota; kingdom Fungi; phylum Ascomycota; class Leotiomycetes; order Helotiales; family Sclerotiniaceae; genus Sclerotinia; species Sclerotinia subarctica. The sequence goes on from QRFI01000007.1 coordinate 1,927,238, forward strand.
CGAAGCAAATGTCCCTGCCATTCTATGGCCGTGGCGAGTGCCATTGGTTTTTATAAAGAATTTGGAGGTGAGAAAGTCGTACAATGAATACAATGGCTATGCATTTGAACTATGGAGGATTTCAAATTGTGGCTAGGTAGCTGGTTACTACAACTGAATACTGACGTCATTTGGGCGCATCGCCTCGTTCAATCAAGCTCATGCTAAGTTCTTCAAGCTCGATGTTTGGAAGGATGGAGGAACTACCTACCTATCTTTTGACGTTTCGATTTTAATCTTAATCATAACACTTTTTGAAAAGACCTCATCGTACCAAAAGCTCTCGATAGTAATCTCTCACGATCATTGAAAGTACTTACTGAATACCATATTCACAACCCACACATCCATCAAACATGTCAACATCCGACCCACCACCACCCTACACCGAGAGCGCCATCTCCAACAATCCCACACACAGAGCCAGAAATGGGATTCCCCCTCAAAGCCGTCGTTCCATGGAAGACGAAGCTCGTTCACTCCCAGATGGCTGGATTCGCCAATTCGACCCCGAAACCAACCATCAATTTTTCGTCGACACGACCCAAAACCCCCCTCGATCAATTTGGCGCCACCCGTACGACGACGAACAATACATGAACAGCCTAACTCCCATCGAGCGCCGACAAATCCAAGGAATCCACCGCGTACCCAGCAACGCAGACATCGAAGCCGAAAGCACAGATGAGGAATCCTCTCATCCCAAACAACCCCCCATGCAACACGCAAATAACACGGAAGAAGCACCCACAGGAATCCACAAACTCGGACGAAAAATGAAAGACAAACTCACAAATTCCACGCACACAGAACGCGAAGCCCGTCGTCACCAACGCGCCGAAGAGGAAGCCGCCGCCTATCGCCGTCATCAGGCTATTCGCGAGGCGATGAGTCGCGCCATTCGCACAGGCGAACCCCAACTCATTGGTAAAGATCGCAATGGGAAGGATGTTTATATCGAGCCGCCGTCGCACTCTACGCAGTCGGCGTATATGGGTGCAGGTACAGGGAGGACGATGTATCCTGGGGGTGGATATGGATTCAATCCGTTCATGGCGGGGCCGCAGGGTCCGTTTGGGATGAGTCCGTATGGGTATGGGGGTATGTATAGGAGGCCTTTGACGCCGTATAATCGGGGTTATTATGGTGGGTATGGGGGTGGGGCGGGATTGCCGTTGGCCATGGGGTTGGGTGGGGGGTTGATGTTGGGTGGTTTGATGTTTTAGGGTTTTGATGGTGATGATGATGATGATGATGATGTGTAGATGGATGCATTATGGTTATGGAGATGCAACTTTTGCGAATGGATTATGAGATACGCTGTGCTTATGGATGGATTACACAAATGACTGCGAGGCTTTTGTTTTATGCTAGGGGGTTGGTAGTAATAATGATAGAATACCCTTCATGATGAATCTTCGAAAACGAGCCTGCTTTTCATGTATAAATCTGGGTGCTTTTCATACCTATGCTCAGCTCCTGGATTTCATGAAGAAACAGTTGAGTGGGCAGTATGGCTAAATGAATTGTCTACATTGTTCTCTTTAAAAACATAGGTCAATTACATCTTATATATGTATATAGCATCTCATCTAAGCAATCTAAATATACCATCTCACTTCGTATCTCAATGCAAAACCACCCTCCATCTATTCTCTCCCCGTTCTCTCCATCTAATGGCACACCATTATCCATCTCCAACTGACCAATTCTTCTCACCTCTCCTTCCCCCTCCATCGCATCCTCCAAAAATTTCAATCATCCAACTCCCAACGCAAAATAACATTCCCCATGCGCATCTCTCCGCTCTTTCATACCGCTCATCCATCTCCATCTATATCTCTATCAAGAATCTATAACTTTGCCTTCTCTCCCACAGTCCCAATCTTCAATTTCTCCCCATACTTCTTCAACACACTCTCATTATGATATTTCCAAAACTGTTTCGAGGCGTCTTTTCCCGCGACACGTTTGAGGATTTTTGCTCCGCCGGGGTGTTCTTCGAGGAAATCTGGTACAAGGGGAAGGTGATTGGTTAGGAGGTATTTCATTTTTATGTTGTGTGTTGTGGGTAGGGATGAGGGAATTGTAGCTGTGGTTTGTGGAATAGGGGGTTGGTTGGATGGGAAGCGATGATGAGGGCAATGAAGGGGGGATAGGGGTGAGAGGGGAGATAGGATTAATCAATTGAATTAAAAAAAACATACTGGCAACATCATATACACCCTCGTCGATGATAATATACATTCCATTCTCAACATCCTTATGAGCCGCCACTTCAGAGGGAGAAAAAGTCTTAGACATTTTGTTTCGTGTCGTAGTCGTTCTATTCGTATATGTATCCGAATTCGGGTTTGTATGATATCGTCCTTGATTTTCCGTATCTCGTTTCAATGCAATTGAACTTCCACTCTGTTCTTCGACGAGTCCTCCTCCTGAATTACGAATGCGTGCCTGAACCGATTGTTTAGGACCTTGCACCTGTAATTTCCCGCGTTCGCGCTCTCGCTCCTCTTGATCTTTCAGTAATGTTTTTTGCTGATGTTGATGCAATGCGATGAGATAGGCGTAGAGTGAAGATGTAGCGAGAATAGCTGTGAGATTGGCGGTTCCGATGTTGGGGATGGAAAGGGAGGAGAAGGAGGGCATTTCCCCGGATTTGGGCGGTTTAAGGTGTTGGATTCGGTCATGGATGGTTTTTGGACCGAGGTACTTTGATAGAGGATTAGTTATGGGGTCAGCGGGATGGGGTGAGCTTTGATTGGTTGGGTGCTCGGGATTTTGGTTGGTATTGCCGATGCTGGATGCTGTAGTTCTATGCGAGGTTTGTTTGGAGTGATGTTTGGGTTTGGGGATGAAATGAATGGATGCATATGGTTGGGTTTCTTTCAAACGAAATGTATATCTTCATTTCTCCATGGATTTAATAATTTACATCTTGCAGTATTGCCTCCACACGGTTATACTATAAGCTGCTAACCAATTATTATGAAATACCAACTCAACAGAACAAAACATCACCATCTACCTAGTACATATGCATTAACACATCGTCATAACCTACCTATAAATGCAACTGCATATAGGTAGCAGTATCAACCAAAACCCCTGCTATAAAAATAACAACATACATGTACCAATCAATGAACAGCGAACCCATTCAGGCAACATCCTTTGGTATATATTGCTCATGACGCTCATGTACTCCACCTGTTCCCGTGAGATTTTTTCTTTCTTGCAGGACATACGAGAAGCCAGATTCGTTTATCAGACCGTACCGGATGTGGACAGAGTATATAGATGATGAGTTATCTCGTATTATAGATACATACATATACCATATATATGTATACAGAAAAAAGTTTGGTTAGTTTTCTGTTTTAAGACCTGATACACATAGATTTCTGCATGATATCTTTTTGAAGCTTATTGAAGAGCATTCACTTATCCAAACAGTCATTAACGACACGGAGGCTGCATTTGATTTCATCAGGACCCCGATATCTGGTAACTACAAGCTGCGTTTATACATTTATTTCCATCAACGTCGATCTACTCCTCCAGGATGTATTTCATACCATCAATACCATATAGAGAGGAACCTTATCCTCCGTACTGGGGTACAATTAACTCGCAAACTAAGTAAGCATAACTTCAAGCATCATTTTTCATACTTCACATGCTAATACAAAGTAGTTTCTGCGAAGAGGTATACAAATCCTCTATTTCTGCTGATACAAGTTGTGCATCGGTATACTGATGAACATCAGGATCATATCATAACCACATACATCGCCGAATTTATAAATACCCTCACGAATATCACTTACCGTACGTTCTTCTCCTCAGCACCCTTCCTAAAATTCCCACGTGTTGAATCACGAGAATTTCTCTGTCCTCAATAGGCTATAGCAAAATAAATGCTTATATCTGGACAATAATAGTATACTACGCCTACAAAGGAATCCGCGCCAACACCAACCGACAAGACGCCATCATCCGAAATCTCCCCTATTTAGGACTCGCAGGAGTAGGTATCCTCAGTGCACTTTTCCATTCCACAAATAAGTACTGGACACAATGGTGTATGTAAACCATCTTCGCATCTTCCCATCTTCTCCTCCTACTATCCCACATCTCAGGTAACTACTCGTAATAACTCATGCTAACAAATCAAGTTGACGACACCTCCATGTTAATCGCCACATCCGCCGTCGTACATCGAGTATTCACTTATGATAAACCATTCAAATACACCGTTATTTACGGATCTTCATTATTTATATTCATGGTTGCGTTTATAGCTTGGCATTGTATTACCGATGAGACTTTAATCCATCCTATTCTTTTCGGTACGAGGACATTTCAACCTCGATTCCCCTGATCCCGCGCCAAAACAGTGAAAAAAGTAACTAACAAGCAATAGGCATCGAAATAGCATTCGTAGGTATCAAAACACGCAGTATTATTAATCTACGCGTCGCAGATAAAGTAGTACAGAAACAAGTCAAGAAATTAGTTACATATGGTGGTAGTATGTCTATCTCTCCCCCTCATACTTATCCTCATCCTCACCCCATCCCATTCCCATTATCCATATCATCCTTCATCTCCCCCCCAACTAATCACCAAACCCTCCACCCCACAGTAATCTTCATAACCGGCTTCATCCTCTGGAACATCGACAATACATTCTGTCCCTCCCTCACACAAACCAAACGTTCCATCGGCATACCGTGGTCTTTTGTTCTAGAATTGCATGGGTGGTGGCATGTTCTTACGGGGATTGGTGCTTATATCTGTAAGAATTCTCTCTCTCTCTATCTCTCTCTTTTTCTATATATATATATGTGTATAAATATCCCTCTTCACTCTCCACTCCCCACCTCACTCACTCCTCTCCAATTTCCCCCCTTTTCAAAAAATAATAAAAACAACAAAACCCCAAAAAAACAAACACAATAATAAAATTAAAATTACTAACTCACCCGCCCCTCCCAAAAAAATAGTCATAGCACTAGTAGAATACCTCACATCCACAGAAGCAGGCCAAGAGCTAGGAAAAAATTTCGCCTGGCCCGTCGGCTTGATTTTAGGGAGTGGAAAGACGCGGGGTGGTATTATGCATGAGAAGTTTGGGGATATCGATGGTGTGGTGGAGCTGGGGAAAGGGGGGAGGAGTGATGGTGGGGGGTTGGTGAATGGATATTTAAATGGAGGTGTAGATGGGAGTGGATTTCCAAATGGAAAAGATGCGTATGAGTCGATTTATGAGAGGAAGAAGAGTGAGTAGATGGTGTAGATGGTGTAGATAGTACATGGTAGATGGCTAGATGGCTAGATAGGCGGCAGTAGTGTTTGTGTCTGGTAGAGGAGTTCAAAGAGTTCGTATACCTTTACATATCTCACAGTATTACACTCTTTAGACTCCGGATTATAGAGGATCAAGATGTAAGTCTCACTAGAGTGAGAATCATATCAACTAAATCAATACCAAGGAACATCAAATAATATCATAGCATATATATATATATATACAAATCTATTATTTTTTGATCTTCCAATTTGATTTTGTCCACTGCTTTGAGCCATATCCTCTTCATTTGTTTTTTTATCTGTCCTCCCCATTTATCCTATCTAATCCAATCCATTCAATGTATTGCATCTATAATATCTTTCTTTCTCCTAATATCATCTCAATCTCAACTACATATCTCCAATGTATTCTTCCCATCCATCCACATCCAACTAAAGAAACCACCACCAAAAAGAGATTCAAAGAACTATAAAGACAAGCAAAATACGAATCATATAACCTAGACAAACTCCAATGCTCCCACGCTACGCTCAAATAACTTCAAAGAAATCCCATATTTTAGTTGAGAAATGAAAATCATAATATACCCTCATCTCTCCCATGTCATCGGATCATATCTCGTCGGATCATTTCATTGTTTCAACCAAGTTCATCCTCAAAATCTTCATCAGCATGGATCTGAAAATGTCTTCCTGCAACATAACTACCAACGGGTAATGTGCTTGGATATTCGGAAGGTGTATCAGTACTATCACTTTCATCTCCATCATCAACAATGGGCTCTCGTGGGCGAAGGCCAGCCAAACTCAATTTAATACTTGACTGTAAATCTTTGTGTGGAACATTATCAGCCGTACCTTCCCATACATCATAAGGTTGATGGTCATGATCAGATGCGCTATCGTCGCTCAATGCATTGTCATCAAAGCCTTCATCCATATTGGTATCATACGTCATGCTTCCTTCGTCATCTTCCTGCATCGGGAAGCCTTTAGTACGGAAGTTCACTTCAACATAAGGAGCATTGCTATAAGGTGTAGCGTATGCGGACGGAGTGATCCCTCTCTTGAAGTCGATCTCTTGTATTGTAGGCCCCGGACTAGGAGGGCCATTGCTCCAGGTATCACGTGGGCGACTAGGTGATTTTGAAGTACGACGACGCTTCAAATTGGAAATCTTCTGAATGGGTGATGATTGTGGTTCACGATCACGATCGAAGGAGCCAATCCCGCGTTTACCTATCTGGGATGCGCCTAGTGGGGCAAGAGCGGACATGGAAGCCGTACGAAGTGGCTTCAGCGGATGCCGGTCTTGTTTGGTAGGATTTGACCCTTGGACTCTAGAAACTGCGACTGAAGTTGGCGTAGAAGATTCTACAGGTGTGTCGACAGCGGAGGATCCGTCTGACGGAGAAGTAGGCTCGATTTCAGCATCCTCGGCCTCTTGAGACAGCCGAATACTCAAAGATGTTGAGAATGAGCTATCGTCCTCAGCCGGATCGAGACGTTCATCCCACTCCCAGCAAGTTTCAGCTGCATCAGCCTCTGGCGTATGGCTTTCTACTGCATCTGCATCATGAACTCGAGGTAGCTGACGTAGTTTACGCCAAGTCCATCGTGATGAGCGGCCGACATAATGTTGAAGATAACTATCCGCTTGTGTTACATAAAGTCTCCGCATAGTCTTTGTACGCATAGCCACACTCGAAGAAAGAAATGGCACAGTCCACAACGCAGGAGTGACCATCTCTGAAGGGTCTAAAAATCGTAAGGTTGACGTTTTATGTAACTTCCTAAGTGGTATCCAGGCAGCGCGTAGTCCAAGAAAGTTTTCCATAGATGAAGGAATTTGAAGTGGAGTATGTCTGGACGATGAGTATATATCCTCAGATAGCTTTTTGGGAAGATCTCCAAAGGCTGACATGAGAGCTACTTGTACGTCTCGAGCATCGGGGCCTTTGATCTGTACCACCTTCACTAGACCCCTGCTCTTTAACCGTTCATTGATCGTACTGGCAGCGCCACAAGCTTTAGGCGTAAGAAGAGTAAGATCGTCAATATCACTCTTCTTGAATATTCTCTCCCAGGATATAGAATAATCTTGGTCACAAAGTGAGGCTTGTGCAGCAGCCAAAAAGTTCTGTTGGGTCTGAGTCCAATCTTCAGATGCGCAACTATTGACCCTTGAGCGCTGCGACATTGAGTGATTTGTAGACCAAATTCCCATCATGTCAGGTCCATATGGTAGGAAAACTACCTCAATCTCCCAAGGTCGAGCCCACGATGGTGGAAGAATGGCTTCTATGCGAGTGAGTCTGTCTTCAAGGCTTCCCACACGAGAGGCAAGATTGGACCGGTCGATTGCATTCGGTACGAGAGCAGAGGATGCCTTGTTTGCCTGAGAATCAAATGACTCATTCAGGTTTCTATTAGTGCCTATACTGCTCTCGTCAGCTACAGCATTAGCCTTTTCGAGCTCTTCTACTCTGCTCTCAAGCTCATAGACACGTTCATTATAATCATTAATATCCACTTGAAGCTCCTCAAAACCAGTGTTTGAGAAGGATGCATTCTCAAGAGCATCAATTCTATCCTCATGGTTGCGCTTGGTGTCTGGATAATCTGTAACGATCTCACGAAGTCTAGGAATGAGGAGGTTATCAGGTCCATCGAAATTACCCAGGACAATATCTCCTTGATCATTTAGAACAGGTCTAATCTGAGAAGCCTGGAGAGAGGGCGACCCATTGGGGTGTAAAGGTAGAGTAGCATCTTGAGCTCTGATATTAATATTTGCTAGCGTTTTATCCATAGCTTGTTCGTCCGGGACACCTTGAAATGGCAAATCTTGGGTTGCTAACAAAGTTGGTGTCATTGTTAACACCTCCGTAGGGCTCTCATGAAAAATCCGACCATCAGAGGTTTTGTAAGCCTGCATCGGTCGTCCCTTACCTGGTTGAACAGCTTGCCCTTGTGTATTGAGTCGTGGAATGTGACTCAAGGTATTGAGCCCCAAGCCATGAAAAGGTCGTCTAACCTGGCTCGAGGTCATTGAAGCAGTCTCTGAGGGTAAAAAGCACTGCGATGGAATTGGCGGAATCTCGTCTGGGTTGGTTTCAGACTGTACACATCGGCTCCATTGAAGAGTTTCCTGGAAGTTCGAGTTCTTAATCCGTCCAGCATCATTCGGGCTGTCCTTTCCAGGTATGCTCATATTTTGTGGAGTTGATGGTCGATGGTTCACTTGAGCCCTACGAGCAATAGAATCCACATTCAGATCCGAGACATTACTTAAAGCTCGCGATCGCTGGGCCTCTGTTGGCTGGAAAGATTTAGGATCATGAAAGCAAAAGTGATGCCCGCACGCGCAGACTTCCGCTCTAGGCAACGCCCCATCCTCTAATGTCGCGTTGGCTATAGATTTTTGAGATTGGCCCCAGAACTCATAACATCCACATTTTATGCCAACATCCAACTGCTTAAAATTGCATGCTCCAAGCAATTGTCTTCTCCCAATTGTATTATTGGTACCGTTGATTCTATCTTGATCTGGTGTATTCGGAATCGTCGTACTGTGGGAGGCAGCCATAGGAAGATAGTTGCCAGAAAGCCCAAACAAGGAGAGGTCGCATCGAGGAAATTTGAGCACGGAGTCGTAGAGTTGCGGCAGGAATTACTTCTCGAGGTACCAATATTTTTAAGTTGCAATTGGGATGAATGCGACGAACTCGAAGAATATTTGAGCCAAGAGGGACTCGAGCTTTAGATAAACCGAAAAAATATCAAGGCGCGCTGGGGAAAAAAGAGTAAGGCTGTCGACGCGTCGCAATCAATAAATTTCAAGGCATATCAAGGTTTATCTGTGCCCCGATATTAGTTATTAGTACCGCATCACCATGGCAATGAGGGCAAGATAAGATGGCACTGACTTGAACTCGATGGCATACTGCAAATCTGCAAATAAATTGACTGATTCGAAAAGCTAACAAACAGAAAGAAAAATGAAAAGGTCAAGAAACTCGTCGATTGAAATAGCAAAGGAAGAAGACGAAAAGGCAACAGAAAAATATTGGAGATGGTACGCAAGTTTACTACTGTAGGTGAGGAGTTTGTTGCATGGATTCAAGATTCAAGTCAGATTTCGCATATTCATATGAATGAGGGTGCTCAGTATTGTAGGTAGGGGGTAGGTAACAGCTTTGCGCAATACCATACATAACCTTACCGACGTGTGGGGTAAGAAAGAAAAGAAAGGGGAGAAAAGTAAGTTGAGTTGAATTGATGAATGAAAAGGCCTAAATTTGCATGAACCATGAGCCAAAGCTCTAAGAGTCATATTTTAATTCTTGTTTTTAGTGTACCATCAATACAATTAACTCGGGGCGTTGTTCTGCAGCTCTTCTAATTGGTGTTGGTACTGCCAGGGAGTGCATCCAATATGTATACTTTGTTTGCCTCGTCGCTGCTTAGAATTCTAGGAGAGGTGCCTGCATGTGATTGGTTGAAATCCTATTTATATTCTCGGGAATAGCTTCAACTTGACAACCTTTACGGTGAACGCTTTTGTATAGCTACGCATAGACTATCCCTACCTCAACTTTGGGAGGACCTGGATTCATGGATTTTCAATTAATTTATGCAAAGAGTTTCAATTTCGACTTGATTTCACACATTGTTGCGACAGTTAGGGGAGAGATATGTGAACCAGGAACACAATATTGCGTGCTAATTTGGTTTTGAGCCACGATCATAGCAGCATATTGCTAGTTAGCTCACCGAGGTGCTTAAAATTAGCTGCCCCTCCCACATCATTATCTTTGGATCCTCCTGCTTTGCCCTGTAGCGCCCTGGATCATTTGCCATGATGCCTCTGATGACTATCCATTCCATACCTCAATACTTTCCTCGAGGCCTTATATTATCTCATCTCATCACTTGAATCCTCATTAAGAATGTGGAATCGATTTGGACAGCGTGTCAGCTGCCGTTCATGCGGGTTTTATCATCTACAATCGCTCGTAGGGTTAGATGATCGCATTTCGAAACGAATGTGACAGCATCCATGTACCACTTTCATGAGACCTGGGGTTTGCAAAGGAGGGTTACAGTAAAGTCGTCGGAGAGAAAGTCGGTATACTAGTATTGAGGCTTAGACATCGGGCAAGGAAGAAACTATCTTGGTCGTTCGTAATAGTAATTGTAATCTTAGGCTGAAGCTAGAAGACCGAGAGAAAGTTCTACCCTGTATAGACTACTAATTACAGTACCGGCAAGTAATTAATCGTGGTTAATTAGAGGGGCTTTCTGCAGAGAGAATAAAAGAGTGCACAAAGATAAGTACCTGATCTCTGTGGATAATCCATGCAGTCACAATGCCCTAACTATCCCTCATTCAGCCCTCAAATATTGGGATGGACTGCGTTCTTAACAGTCCACTTCGTGAAGTAAAGAGCATTGTGCTTGCCTGCCTGCCCCTGACGGAATCGTGAGCCGTTCGTCTCTACCTGCTACTCTCGTTCAAATTTGCATTTCTCTGTTCTTTGCCTCAACCTAAGTTTTGGTGCAGAGTAAAGTTCAATCTCGCCAACAAGTCCCGATTATATAAATAGCTGGGCTGGGTCAAGCCAACGACCAAGAAAGCACCAGCTACCCGCTCAGAAGTTTTGGCAGCCTGGGTGAAATTAGGAGAGCTCCTTTGTAAAGTAACTATTTACGGCTTCAAAGAGGACAGCTTTTCGTAGATGCTGAGACTTAGTAAGGGTACGTAACCCAAACGATTCTCTATGTTTTCTCGGCTAAAAATCCTGATGTTAATACCAATATGCATCAATTGATCCCATTGCAGCTCGAATTTTCATCAGCGATTTCGACCTGTGAACATATAACGTTTGACCATCGCTGCTGTCGCGTCTTTTTCTGCTAAAAGAGTTCATCAACAGTAGTTTCAGAAACCGTCTTTTGAACCTTTCTCCCCAATTTTGGCATTATTTTCTCTTTCCACCATGCTTCCCGGTGAAGTTGCCGCCCGCTGCTTATCTTTTGACACGCTTTAGCTTTGCACCGCACTTCCTTCACTAAGCAATACCATCGTCGACAAACGTGTCCGATATCAATGGCAAACAGGAAGTCAAGTATAAAGCAAATTACACTGATTTTTAGCACCAATATTGGGCTGTTGATATGAAGGCGAGTGGTGCTTGTATTGGAGCTCAAACCCAGCTTCGATGGATGGGGGCATTCTCTGTGATGCTCAGAGCAGTGGTTCCTACTGCAGACCGAAGGTGAAGGAAAGTTTGTGAGCGGAGGCCTGGAGACCTGGAAGATCAAGATTTTGAGGAGGTACATTAGCGGTGGATCGTTCGTTCATAGTGCTGATCTTAGGCGGCGGGGTTTTGGTGGGCGGGTTTCCCGAGAGCTCGAGTCAGCTCAAAAAAGATCGGCATCTTGTCTCTGAATAGTATGAGTAAAAGAAGTTAATCCTTTGAGGGTTTGACTATGACTATGACTATCTGATGTCTTGACTTGTAATGGAAATATCCTTTCACGGTGGTTAATATCGACGAACAAACGGTATGTTTCGGCAAAGGACCATTTGCTTCTTCTCGATGAGCACGATTTACGACCTTGAATGCGAGAAAGATGATAGCGCGTCTGGAAGTATACTGCAATAAAACTTAAAAGTTAGGCAAGAGAGCAAAATCATGCGAAATAATAGATCTCATAGTGTTCGAAGTATCGAGATATCAAACCGTAGCTAGAGCGTCAAATTCGAGCTGAATACAATTGAATGCCGTGACTAACGATGGAACATGGAAAATCGAGACAAGAATGATACATAGAGACAAAAGCCGAGTCGGTTGTCATCCGACTTCCATGCTCTATGTAAGCCAAGTAAATCCTATTAAGAATCGAATTGAAATATTGCCGTCGTATTGCATCGAGTCGATGCATGTTACATTTGTACACGGACATCATTACGAGGTGTAGATTAGGAATGATATGCAATAATAGCCATCAAGGTACGCAGTTGGCAGTTGTTTCTCCCGGAATACCTTCTTTGGTCATCCAATAACATACAAGTCCTTTCAAATCTGCCAGGATGGCAAAATAGTCGCAGTGTTTCCTGTTCCTGACATGGTGGGCTGAGAAGTGTTCTTATAGGTTGATGACCACGGCGGCTCCAGGACAAATTTGGCACCTCGGCGGCAAGCAAACGGCGTGTTGACCATAGAGATGCTCCCATATGTAGTGCATATCACATATTGATAGGGTGTGAGACAAGTAGAAAAGGAATAAGTTGCACCTTCGTCTCTTCATGGTACTCGAGTTATCATATTTCTTTCCCCAAGAAAACAATCAGACAAAAAAAGACGACGAGATAACTTTGCAGAGGAACAGATATTAATTATGGTTCGAATGATTTTGGGAACGGCAGCGGGTAAGTAAGAAATGCTAGGGCGAGCCAAGCAGACCCACTGACACCTGAAAAGTATCGCTAGTTCTCTCCATGATCAATGCCGTATCAGCGACAGCAGGATTCGTCGCCAAAGATCAGAGCATCTCATTTGCTTTGAACATACCGGAGAAAAATCCAAACAATGATTTATATTTCAGCATATCAGGTCCGAGCAGCTGCTCCTGGATTGTGAGTTCAAATACCTACACAAGCAAACAAATCAATTCGTCTAATCTGATGAATATAGGCTGTGGGCATGGGGTCAGATAAGATGAAAAATTCTCTCATGTTTATGATGTATGCCGATTCGACCGGGAACAATGTAACTCTCAGTCCTCGAATAGCCACCGGTGAGAATGAACCATCCCATACCAAGGATATCGTGGTTGAATCTTTTGCCGGCACGCGAATCTTCAACGATACTTTCACGTGGAATGGGAGGTGCCGGAATTGTACCTCGTGGAAAGGGGGATCCATAGGCCCTACAAATATGGAGGAAAACTTCATATGGGCTACTGGTCCACCCGGAAACATAAATTCCAATTCGTTGCATGCCAATATCAAAAGACATGATACGTATGGAGTCTTTGCCATGGATTTGTCGAAAGCGGTGGGTGCTGCAAGTGTACCTGCGGTCCCAACTTCGAATTCCAAAGGTTCTTCCCAGTTTTCCGAGAAAGCGGATGGTAACGTCTCGTCAGCTGCCCATGCTGTCCTGATGGTGTTGGTATTCGTCGGCCTTTTGCCGTTGGGTCTAGTTATTTTGAGGCTTTTTAATTGTCCCAGATGGCATGCTCTCAACCAGACTATATCTCTTATAATTGCTCTCATAGGCCTTGGAATAGGTGCTCAAATGGGCACACTTTACAATCGGGTATGCTTGTCTTTCCTTGATTCCAAGGTTGCTTCTCTAATATAAATTATAGACGAAAGGTTTCAAATCTGGACATCAGATCTTTGGCCTCATTATTGTAGTAGCCATGGTCGGACAGTGGATCCTTGGTTTCCTCCACCACCGAATGCACAAGAAAACCTCAACCACTACCAAATTCGCCCCTATACACGTCTGGTTAGGTCGTATTATCATCCCAGCCGGAATCATAAATGGATTTATGTAAGTATCCTCAAATTGTACTTCCATGATACCCAACCTAACACAACAACAGTGGCTTCCCTCTTGCCCTTAACCCTGTATTCGACTACGCACTTCTAGCCTGCACTCTCCTTATTATAATAATCATCGCCCCTCTTTTATTCTGGGGCTACAAACGTCGTCAAGCTAAAGAGATCGAAGCAATTACGAGCGAGACAGAGGGTTATCAAGCAGAGCCCTGGAGAGCCCCTCAGGCGGCGCAGTATGATATCAATCTTAATCATATGAACATGGGCTCTAACTATGGAGTGCCCCCGTCTTACAATACGGCTGCACAACAACATGTGCAGCAGCAGCAACAGACTCCGGGTCAGTCGTCACATAATCTTCCAATGCAGCAGGGGATGCAGTTTGTTTAAGGAGCGAGTTCAATCCCACAGAACCCCTGCGTTTTTGTAAGGAAGCCTCAACAAACCATGAGGATGACATATTTGGAATATTGAGCATTGCACAGGGGATATACATATGATTCCAGTATTTATGGGCAAAAGGAACAGGAACTCCTTAATTAGTCACACAGGATTAGGAGCTTAGGATTTAGAATACCGACTAAGGTCAGTAGGGGCATAACGGGGCGTTCGGCGTGCTTGGTAGCGCGGAGGAAAAATGGACAGTTTCATTATGTATGGCCTGGCTGCCAACATTAAGAGAAATGACGTTTCAGGTCAATTTTTCGTTTTTTATAAATACCATTAATTAAGATAGATTCAATGATTCGAAGTTCTCCAAATTTTTAGACTATTTGACATATCTGATTATGTAATCTTAGAATGAATCATTTTAAACGATGAAATTCATTTCGGACATGTATTGTAAGATTATGTAATGTGTAATTATCATCAATTGTCCTGGGTATCTATTCCCAAAACCTCAATACTCCAATTTCATGTTCTCTATCCAATATCGTAATCACGTATCATCACATCAAACATATCATCCTCTACCCACACCATCTCCACTTCCACCTCCACTTCCACCTCCACTAAGAATTAAACATCGTACCCCAACTCCCTATTCCTAACCCTCGCCTCCTCTTCCGCCTCCCCATCCCCGTCCAACCAAATCTCATGCCCATCCCCCTCCCTCACAAACGTACTCGCCAAACACGTCACCCCCGCCATACCAGCCAATACCCAAAACACCAATTCCACATATCCCCTACTTAATCCCACTCCATAAAGATAGCCCCCAAGAGCAGGTCCTACAGTTCTCGCTGCACTACTGGCCGTTTGTCCTATACCGTGGATAGTACCTAGGACAGATGGGTGGGGCGAGCAATTGTTGATTAGGATTGTGGTTGCTGGACCGGCGAATGTACGGGAGATGGTTTGGATGAGGAGGACGAGGGTTAGAGAGATCCAGATTAGAGGGCCGGTTTTTTGGGATGGTGGGGGAGAGAGGGAGGGGATGAGTGAGAGGAATGGGGCGAGGGTGTAGGCGATTGGGAATCCGTAGAGAAAGATGCGCCAGCTGCGGATGGTACCGAGACGCGTGTTTACTACGGGATACAAAAATAGTTGCATGGTTATACCGATCATGCCCAGAATGGACATGGCGAGACCAACATCGCGAGGCCGGAGACCGATACCGCCGGTGAATTTGAGAGGTGGGTGTGGGGTGTAGTCCGCCGGGAGAGATTTGGAAGGGTGTTCGGGATTGTAAACGGGTGTGCTAAGGAATGAATACCAAATGCTCTGAAAAGTTCCCATCGAAAACGCGAGTAAAGCGTGAGAGACTAGTGTGCATACCACATTATATGTGAAAATTTGACGGAATGGTAATCGATTTTTATAGCGAGGTGCAACGCGCTTAGGCGATTTAGTTGTGATAGGGATGGAACCGACAGTAGGCGACGAATCAGTGCTCGAAATAGCAGTGTATTCAACCTCACTAGAACTTCCCTTGCGGAGGCGACGAAAGAAATGCTTAATAGCGCGGCCGGTTTTAATGCCCCAATCCTCTTTATGAGCATACATTTCATGTGTCTGTACAGGTTAGCGAAGCTTTAAAATAGGGAGAAAGCTTGAAGACTTACTTCCTCAAGGGCAAATATAACCGCAAGACAGGCTGAGGCCAGGAAAAAGGCACTAAGTAAGTTCGGAGGCGCATATGGATACTTTTCTAGCCACTTAATTCCTCCAAATACACTTGGATAACTTCCCGCTGGATCAGCTAAAAGGCCACCCAAGATTGGTCCAATGATAGTTCCAATGTTCCCGCACATGGGTAATAATAAGAAGGCTCGACTTTGATATCTAGACACCGTTGGTCTTTTACACATTCGAGAAAAGATACAGCACCTTACTTCTTTTCCTTTACAATCTCACTAATCATGGTTCTCATGACGCCCACATTTCCATTAAGTGCACCACCAATCATTCTAAAAACCAGCGCTTGCCAAAAGTTTTGTGCGAATCCAAAGCCCAAACACGAGAATGCGGTACCACTTAGACCTATCAATAAAACCCTCTTCCTACCTGAACGATCTGAAAGTCGTCCCCATAACATAGCAGTAGTTAATTGGGCCAATGCAAAAGAACCCGCCATGATACCTGCCTGAGATGCAATGACTGAATCTGGTAATGAGGGATCAAAAGATTTTAATTGGTAGAATAGATAACTCTGTCATGTGCATTAGTATGCCCTCCTATAATCTTATAAATTTTGACTTAAAAAAGATGAAAATATATTCAAGTAGTTGAAGTGGATTTAGCACCTACTCTCAAACTAGTCTGCACAAGGGGCTCGGATAATCTCGCGCAAGTAAGAATAGCCAACTGTCTCTTGTGCGGCAAACTACTCCAAGCTACGGGGCCCTGCTTTTCCGGTTCTGTAACCGGAATCTCGATTTGTAGGTCTTCATTGTTTTCTTCTTCTATGACAGATTCCCGTCGTTGTAGAGGTTTGGGGTGTGTTTGTTCTCCGGATTTGATTGGTGCGTATGTAGTAGTTTGAGACACGGTACCATAAGAATTCCCACCATTGCTGGAAGTATTTATTGATGTTTCCTCATTAGATTCTTCTTCTGTAGGCCTTTTTCTTCTGTCCCGGGACCGATTTGTCGATACATCTGAGCTGTTTGAACTTTTAGAATTATTACCAGGCATTTTTGTATTGGAGTCAAAGTGCAGGTTAGGATATTTGCAGAATTTATAAAAATATTTTAAAACTTGCAAAAAGGTCAAGACCAACATAGCCTTGATAACTCCAACAAAAACGAATATATTATCGGTTACAGAAATGGTTGATCACCAAACGGCTACGGCAAACCATACAAATAAAGAGATTCCCGCGATGTTCCGAGGTCGAAATATCCGCGTCAGCTTATGTGATTGGTTAGTTGGTAGTGAATGCAGCGTCATACAGACAGGTATCAAAAGCCTGCCATGAGAAAAACTCTTGTTAAAACAACTGACACAGCCACAACGGCCTCGATCCAGAACGGGACTACTTCGTACAGAACTCCTACGTTGGGGATATTTTCGCTACGGGGATATACTTCAATGAACTCATAGCGGTAGAATTTTACCCAAATGTGGTCAATGTTTAGCTTGCGAGTTCAATCACGTTTGCTCAAACAATAATCGATTGACCAAAATTTTGAGTGAAAAGATTCAATCGACCTGCTCGTTAGAAAAGTCTGTGTTTACCTATGACGTTCGTACCTGCCTTCAAACGTTGCTGCCAGACGTGGGCTACTATTTGCATCGCACCTACCCTTTTTGAACCTCGAAAATTTCTTCAATTGCCTACCACTCATGTTGCTGTGTTCCCGGCTCCAAGAAGCTACTCCATCTCATCATAACTCATAAGTTCAACATTCCTTACAACCTCTTTCGTGTCTGCTATTATCAAACATTCGCCAAAACGACTAAAAGATGCTGAGGAGTTCCCCCAACGATTTTATCATCATGCCAAACAAAAAACCTTTCCGTGTGTACGAGGATCCTGAAGACAGAGAAGAACCGCAATGCTGTAATGGCGATGGTCTCTGCCCGCTTTGTATTGAAGGGAATACAACTCGCCGTCGCTGTTCGCCAGAATGCCAAGGATGTCCGAATTGTGGTGACCTTCTTCGTCAAAGGTTGAAACAGGAGCCGGGTGTATTAACTGATGGCGCTGTTCTACATTTCACCAAGTCAGCATCGACATCAGATTTGCTCTTCCAGGTTCCAGCAAACAATGAAAACTCGAACGCTGCAAACGGCAGCCAACCCCAATCTATTAGAACTATGAATGCGGCTACATCTTCGTCCTTCTCAAAACTTTATGATGATGAAAATGTTACTCCTTCAAAACTTAGATATCAATCATTATATCACTCGTCTACCAAAGGCCTTTTCGATCAACAACACAGCTCGGAGGCTTCCGAGCCCGCTATGCACACTCACCAATCTTATCACAACATCAAGAGCCCATCTTTGACTGGCAGCCAAGATTCGTTGATAGCAATTTCACCAACCAGACCATTAAGGGATCAACAACGTAGCCGTAGAGTGTCCAAGGCCGCTTCGCGAACACATGCTGAAAAACTAAGAGCTGCCTTAGCGTGCCCTGTTGGTGAACTTGCCCCAGAGAAGCCCACTTCTTCGAAGAAGGCTCCTCTTAAAAACAAGATAGAATCATTTTGGAGGAAGATGAAGGTAGAGTGGAATGATCAACTTAATGCAAGGCATGCAATACTAAACCTTTCCTATAGCACGAGGTTAATGGGTATTTTAAAGAATTCCCGCGCGACGATCAGTTAACAAATGGAAACGCGGCAAAGATGGGGATGCAATGAGGGAGTAAGTTTCCGCCGCTTTTTATCCCCAGAAACACGCCATTCAATATTCCAGTCTACGCTGTGTGGTTCAAATCCCACATCCAAGTTTCATCGCCATAGCATTTGTCAATATCAGACTTGCTCCAAAAAACTGAAAACTCACATAACTAATATCCTCCATAGTCGCCATCTGAAGATAATAGACGAGACCGGAGTTAAGTGGAGAAAGATATTGGAGCAAAAGGAAGCCTACTGTTTATACAGCGATTGCTTTAGTGAAGCTTGTTCAAGGAAGAATAATGTATATAATTTACTCAGCCAGCGTTTAAGCTTTAATAGTGGTGACGGCTCTACGTTGGGCCTTTTCAGAACATCACTGTGATCTTCAGGTGCCAATTAGGCTGCATGTGACATCCGTATTAAGAATCCAAGCCCGTAGAACCACAGGAGGTTAGTCTGTATGTTCCATTGATTGATATCAGATTTAACTATAAAAGAGAGTAATAAGTGTCTACCACTCGCCAGTGCAAATATCTTGTGATAGATCTCGCCGTGGGGAATCACCATGCGGGAATCCAAAATATCAAATGTAAAATGGAAGTATGTAGGAAAACTATAAGTAGATCTGGATGAGGCTTCAATATGGATACGTTTGTAAGCCTACTCATACTTATGAATATTTTCTACTTGATCAACCCCAACGCCAGCAATGCTACGCTTTTATATTCCTATAATTCGAGTCCATAATTTCGATATCCTCTTCAACTTCGTCACCATCTGTCTCGTATCAATAGATACCTCTTATGCTGGTCCTCGTTCTGAAGATCCTCAAGCTTACGCTAGACAGCATCAAGACTTGAGCATTCCAAATGTTCATTCTAAGAAATCTTCTGTCTTCTGTCTTCCCAAAGCCTTGATCATAAAAACTTCCACTTTGTAACCCCATCTCATCTACAATAATTTCAAAGTCCCGGTAATCTGATCAATAACACTCTTTGGCGCCGGACCAATCCCCAACACAGTATGACTCCCACTCGCAATCTGCGTTCTGCCCGCATCCGCAATCTGCTCGGCCACAACCCCCAGACTAAGAGCTTTTGCCTGTAGAGTATCCAATTCGTCTTCCGACTTCACTTGTAGCGCGACCTTTGCCTGGCCTTCCCGTTCCCAGCGTCGTAGAATCGAAGAATTGGGATCTTTGCGGGTCATAGTTTTGTAACAGGCGAGAGTTGCGTGGGAACATTGTGCAGCAATTTTTCCTAGAAGAAGGGAATTTGTTAGATCTCGAAATACAGTGTAAGTAGCTGGAAATAGAGTAGATTCCATACCTTTTGTCATTCCCAAATCCGTTCTCACAACCAGTACCATTTTACACTCTTCCTTGTCATCCACGGGCTTGTCCTCAATCTTCTTCTTTTTGTCAACCTTTTTCGGCGCACTCCTTTCCATGACTCTCAATCCATCTCTTTTGTCAGCCTCGAACCCATTTCCCCAATTTGGCGCATGATCTAATATGGAAGCATCAATATCCTCTTCCGAGCTCTCTTCTTCATCGTCGTAATTCGCAATTCCTCGCTCTTTTGGTGCCTTGGGCATAAAAGGGATTGGGAAAAATCCAAGGCTCGACGCGATTCCAATCATGTATCCACTAAGACCGGCAATTATAGCAGTGCCTATTAGCATAGCCGTGGGACTTGGTGGTGCGCGCATATCTGCCATGGTTTTCTGGAAGTTCCGCGGCTGGAAGATTTTATGGTGAAGAGGGAGTCGATCGCAGGTTCCAAAATTGAAATTGAGGGAGGTAAGTGCAGGTAACTAAGCTGCGTGGATTAGGTTTGTGAAAGTCTCGGTACTTCACTCAGTACGTTGTCATGGTTTCAGCCTTAAACATCAGGGGCACCAAAGCTATGTTCTAGAACCCTGAATGGAACCTTCACATTATGAAGACTCACCACAATTTGAGAGCCTCAAATTTCGACATTACAGCGCACGAATTCCGCCGTGTTGCCTGGACTTCAGGGCTCAAAAGTTGCGACGTGCAACAAAATGATTTCGAGATACAAGTGTCCGGGATTCTTCATGCATGGAGGCCATGAATCTGGTTTTCAAGGCTGCAATTGTCTTTCTGTTAATGAGTGCAAGACTGCGAGACTGTAAGTGCATGAACGGCATTTCAATCATGATGTATCGTGTCGCCCATACAATTGACAAAAATTTCAATGCTCGGCGTACTGCAAGACACATGGCGAGATGGGATTTAGTAAGGTTACGCCTCGAGTGTTTTTGGAAAAGGGGCAAAGACTTCCATTAAGAATACCTATGTTTGTTGGGCCTGTTGAGGAGCTTAAGTTGAATTGCATCGGATTCAATACTGGTACTTGGAAATGGTACAGCCTCATCGTGCGAACTGGACTCAACATCAGCACAGCTCCAATACAAGACCAGAGTTGCCTCAATCTCTAGGTGTTCCTAAACTTGCTCTTTACCCGACAGAGACACCCTAGATGTTCTCATCGCAATTATTATCACGTTGAGCGAAGCATGATGTATTTTTGTTGGGCTATCTTTTCTTCCTTCCTATTCCATCAACCAGGCCGGATAATCCATCTTATTTTCTTAGACTTGTTCTCTTTATTTTAGTAGTAACTTTTAATATATCTTGGCCAAGAAAGTTCTTTAGTACTATCATCATCTTTGAACCCTTTTTGTTACCCATCATCATCTGGTGGTACAAAGGTGGACCATGGCTCTTTTGGATGGCTTCTTTCCATTCAAGAAGTCTTTGAAGACAACGAAATTCTCTAGCATGTGACTAGCAAGATGGACTATGATGAGCATTATGACAGTTCATATGTACAACGAGCCATATGGACAAAAAGCCAGTGTATGATGTTAAAAGAAAATGCGGAGGTGTCCCAGTTAATTTCAACTGTCATCATTCTCATCTCACAATAATGAAATGATATATCGAGGTTTGTTACCTTCGCTATGTAAGAGTGACCTGGTTTTATGAATCTGTTCTCTTTGTAATATAAAAACATTATATAAATGATGCAATGCATTGCTTTCAGGATATTATAGTCTAAGTATGCAACAAAGCCACCTTCAACAAATATTGAAATCAGCTTTTCCATAAATTCGTGACTCCAGGATGCTTCATCCACCGCATCAATTAAAAAGAAACTGCCGGACTTAGTGCTTTCACCTGATCATTCCTCAATAGGCTAGGAGTCCGCTTGAATGAGAAGAAATAACCTGCACACCAGATTCGTTTGGTCCTGTACCTACTGGCATAGCTGGATTCCATTCAACTCACTTTTCGAGATTGAATATCGCAATGGATCAGGCAATAGGTATTGATGACGTTGATGCGGTCATGATTGAAAACGACGACAAAAATGAAGTGGCTCTTCTGGAACGAGGTGGATTCTCCTGCTTCTTCTTTGCTTGATCTCATCCTTTTGTCCCGTTGATATATTTATGCTGACAGGTCTCAACAGGCCCCAGTAATTCCTCAACGTCCTTTCCCATTGGCGTCACCATCAAGTATCAAACCTCTAGCTCCATTCCTAAAGAAGATTGTCTCCAAAAGTCAATGCGTTGGTCTCACTCGGACGGTTTCGCTGATGCCAGCCATACAACCTATCCCGCTTCCACTGACTTGACGACTGCTGTGACTTCTGTCAACCGTACAGCCAACGATAGCAACAGCCTTGAAGACGGAGTTTACGGTGTCTCGTTTAACCAGCTGGGATTAATGCCACAAGCCGGCGGTTACGAATCATCACGGTCCTGGAATATCGCTCCGGAGGCCGGAACCAACCAAGAAATGTCAGATCCTACTGACCTCTCTGGACATCCTACTAACAGAGAACGTGATATTAACGCACTCAACGAAGTGGCTCCTGAACCCCGGGATATCTACCATGCTTCTATACATGAGCTTCGCCATTCAAATACAAGCTTGGTCTCAGTTTTGGATGACGGATATGGGGATGAATTAGTTGTTGCACATGATGCGAGGTTGCACGCAGATAAGGAAATAGTCCTGATCGAAGACGACGACGACGGAGATGAAATATCTATTGCACACAATATGCCGTTGCGCGCAAATGATGATATAATCCTGATCGAAGACGACGATGATCTCGAATTCAAGCTCGAAACCCAACTCCTAGAAAAGCCCGAATTCGACTACTTGCGCTCAGCAACTGAAAAGCCTAAAACCAAGCGAAAACCTAAATCCCATCCATTACGCAATCCTCCTATCACTAACTCTTATTTTGAATGCGCAACTTATCGCCACGGGAATCTCAATTTGAGGCCAAAGAAAACTATAGAATTAGAAGACGGCGATTTTGTCTACATCAAGCACATTGTGAAGTATGTCAAGCCTGAAGATAGTCATGGCTCTAGTCTTACTAAGACCCAAAACCCTTCCATCATGATTCGAGGTTTACGATTGCAGAGATGCAAATTCCTGAACGGCATGCTGGAAAGGAAGATGAATGAAGTCTGTCTATGTTACGAGATTGACTTGGACGACCCACGTGAGCCTGAGGTACAAAGTCTTGTGGAAGTACCCTTGACCTCTATCAAGGCGTTGCGCAGCCTTCATTGGATAAATCACAACTACCCTGAGCATCGCAACCTTGATCGCGCCGATTTTGCAAATGATGAAGATGCATACAGCAAAGGAGGGCTCACTGTCCGTTGGAAATACTGTTGTACATATGCTTCAGCCTCAGCTAGAGGACAGAACATATACACAGAGCGAGCTCTAGAGCGAATAACAGAAGAACTGTTGTCATCGGTACATGAAAACTCACGCCCACACCGGGCATCAAACACACAATTGAGGACGGAATGGCGTGGAGAAACGATTCCTGGTGGTACTTACGTACCAGAATACTATGAGCTTGAAGAAGAGGATGACTCAAAAACCGAAGTAGAACAACCTCAAAATTCCGCCATGGCCGACGATATTCAAAGTCAATCCAAGTCAACCATAATCCTCAATGATGACGATGATGGTGCTTCCCCACCTCTGAGATCTCAGCACTTTGAGACAGACGATATTCAAGCCAAGCGCAAGTCGGATTTCCCCTCCCCTTCAGATATGGATTCCGATCAAGATAATCAGCCAGCAAAAAAAGTCCGTCAGGTTTCCAAAGATAGGATTGAAACGATCAGGCAGCGTCTAGGTCGCGTAATGCTTTCATTCGATGGTAAAGATTATGTCAAGGAATCTTACAACATAGGGGCTTCCTCAGAGGTGGATACAAGCAATAAATTCAGGAAATTTCTGACCCCTAGAAGGCAAGTTCGTCATGCAGGTAGCTCAGCTAGAGGTACTGGATTGAGAGGCAGCATTCATCCAAAAGTAAGGGCCCTCTCAACTTCACAAAGGAGCAGCCCTCCGAAATCTCAAAGTGTCTACTCCATGCCTAGTCTTTCCGGCGTTTTCTCATCAATTCCGTCTCCCAAAATTCCGCTTCAAATTGAAGTTACTTCCTCTGAGTTAGCCTTCCCACCTCCCGTCGGGGTTATCGACCTATCATCCTCACCTAACCACTCTTGCTCCTCTCCATTAGTCCAATCTAACGCCTCAATCTCACACTCACTAAAAGAACCACGTACTCTCTCCCCCGGTCAAACTCTCACCTACGGCGATGCATTCTGCGGAGCAGGCGGTGCCACCCGCGGCGCAGTCATGGCTGGTCTCCGCGTAAAATGGGGTTTTGATTTCGATCACCATGCCTGCACAACCTGGCGTCTCAATTTCCCCTACTCAACTTGCTACGAAATGTCCTCCGATCGCTTCGTAGCTCTGGCTACTCCTTCTCCATATTCCTCCTCCACCCCTAATGATGTCAAAGTTGATATTCTACATCTGTCACCTCCGTGTCAGTATTTTTCACCGGCGCATAGACAAGAGGGTAAAAACGATGAGATGAATACCGCTAGCTTGTTTGCTGTTGCTGCTGTTATTAAAGTAGCGAAGCCGAGGGTTGTGACGTTGGAACAGACGTTTGGGATTTTGTATACGAGGTTTAGGGGATATTTTTCGAGTTTGATTTTAATGCTTACAAGTTGTGGGTTTTCGTTAAGGTGGGCTATTGTGCCATTAGCTCAATGGGTGAGTTTCCTCTTCCTTTTTATGGACTTGGCCAACCCTTCTTGCTAATATTTTATCAGGGACTTCCACAAAGACGATTTCGATTGATTATCATCGCATCATGGCAAGTTTCTACTAAACTCCCTCTTTCATACACTTTAACTAACAATGCCCTCAGCCCAGGCGAGCCCCTTCCCCCAATGCCACCACCAACTCACTCATCCCCTTCTTCCCCGCTCCCCAACACCGACCCCTTCAAAACCGTCCACCAAACCCTGCGCGAAATTCCGCGTTTCGCCGCGAACCACTCCCCTCATCTTCTCCCCGAGAAAGATCTGAAAGCATACAGCCCCCACGCCATTCTACCCCATACAATGACCACCCACGGCTGTGAAAACTGGCATCCTAGCGGCAAACGAGGATTTACTAACCGGGAGTTTGCTTGTCTACAGGGATTTCCATTACAGCATCGTTTTGGACCGAATGGGATTAAGAGACAGATTAGGAATGCAGTGCCGCCTACTGTGGCGAAGGTGTTGTTTGAGGGGATTAGACGGTTTATAGAAGAGACGGATGGGATTGTTAGGGACGAGCATGGGGGAGGTGAAGATGGTGGGTTGGATGATGCGATGGATGTTTGTGGGAAGGTGGAGGGGTCCCAGACTGTGAGTGGTGATTGAAGTGGAGGTTCTTGTTAAGGAGTCGAATAAGACAGGTAAGGAACTGGACTTATGGCCTTGTTGGATAAAGAAAGTGAGGATAAGAATGAGCTGTTGGGAATTGGGAGGGCGGTAAAACCTGTTGTTATTGATTAACTGGTACATTATTTCGATGGGACTGAAATTAGGATGTATGGCCATTGCGGAAAAAGAGCCCTTACATTACAATGGGAGCGGTGATTGGTTTTATTCCTAGAAGGCTGGATCCTCTGGTATAATCTACTCTTTTACCTAGAATCTCTCCATTTGATATAGAATATATGATGATGGACATATGGACATGAGAGTACAGTAGAATATGTTATCCTACGAATCGCTACTGGGCAATGTGAGAATGACTCATAAGCCGAAGCTCTTAACCTCGCCTAACTTATAAAATCGAAGATATTATAGAACGAAAAGAGTTTGATTAAGAAATATGTGTCTTCATAGGTACTGAGGACTATTTCTATTCTAATTATCTATCACTGAAACAGTTTGATTGTTCCCAATCTTAGATTTCTGTTCTTCGATGCACCTCATCTTTTCCGCCGCCTCCTTTGCGGTGTTCCTAGTCTCCTCCATCAGCGCCTCACAGTCACCAAAAACTTCAAACCTCCGCATCCAAAACTGCCACCGCTCCAACGAGAGCTTAGGCTCACCCTTCCACAGCGGTCCTCCTAGAATAGCATACCCACCCATATTTCTCCATTCAATGGTATTAATTCCTCAGTCATGATGATCCACTCCGCTGCCATCGGTACGAGATAGTCGCTCGAAAGCACATGGGATGCGTTAGATGCTTCAAATTCATACTCCAATGCATCTTGCAGTGCAGTTAATGCATACAACATATAACTGTCCTCAAACCCAGCTTTCGCCAAGCGTGCCAGAAAACTTGATAAGTTTCGAAATTTGAACCGCTTCTCATCTTGATCCTTTTGGAGCGTTATAGCACGCACATCGTATTCTACATACCTGTCAGTCTTGTACCTACAATCGAGTCTTACATTTCGGGAATGTAATAGAACTCAAAATCTACTCACGAGACCACTCCTCAATTGTGGTTGGGCCCAATCCGCTCCCCATGAACAAGGGTAGTTTTCAAATCTCGAAAAATGGTCCAACTAATCTATTCATCTCTGGTCTTTGGTACGAGACCTGTGATGCAAGCTTGACATGCATATCATCCAACTCGAGGAAAAACGATGTGGTGTCCTCGCGATACAAACCATCCTCTTTCTCATTATCTGGGTGAAGCATGTTGATTTTCTCGGCAGCTTCACCTGGGGAGATTTGCGAATCTGTGGGTTAAATAAGGTCGTTGAAGACGTCGAAGAGATGCACACCTATGTCCCAGGGATTGTCGTCATCGAGAACTTCGAGATGTAAGTGGACAGAAGTCATTGTGAATAAGTGATTGAATATGAAGATAAATCAATAGAGCCCTCTTGAAGCTTGCTTGTGTAGATATGTTGCTGTGTTGTTGAGTGATGCCCTCTGCAATCTTGTTACGTACGTAGTCAACGGCGGTCAGGTGATCAACCTACTGCTGCATTTGTACCTAGGTATTTTTGAATAAGTGACCGTGCTCCGCATATAAAGCTTCTGAATGATATCAGAAGAATACAATCGTATCAATGAGTGAATATTATATGCGCCGCTTGTACGTAGTTCGACCGTGAAGCTTGCTGTATCTACCTAGTGATCAGTGAGTCATGTTTCTGTGGACTTTTGATCCGTATACAGAAATATTCTCGCAGATGCCCTTTTTCCTCGTACCCTATTCAGAAAGGAATTGAAAAAGTAGAAAATCACTACGATTAGTATGTTTTATCAAGTGTGCAGTGAACAAATTCTTGACTGTTACTATCTAGTCAGCAAACAGGGCCGAGGGAGCGGAGGACATTCAGCTCTTTAAACTTCCACCCTTCGAATATTGGCCGATAGCCTTTACGGATCCCCGGAGCTACCCGTACTCGATTTCCGCCTCCATGGCACCAGCACCGCCAGCTCAACAAGTCAACCACAACCGAGGAGGCTTTTGGCCGAGACCTTTCGAGGTATTTCTGCTCTTGCAACTGCCAAGGAATATAGTACTGGAAAGCTCTCGAGGAAAAGGCGCAAGTGTCCCAGAGTAGTTTGAGCATTTATAACTACTACATTGAGTGCTCAATTGTATAGTAGTGCGAATCCTGACAAAATGAGGCTCTGCAGTGCATAAACAGAAGAGAAGCGAAAACTAGGAGTAGCTTCAAACCACCAAACAGCCAAGCAGTCCTTAAACCACAGGTAGAATAGCTCTTAGTATGGTTGAGCACTTGAAAACAATCAAATGTAATATAGGCAGAGGAATATTAAGCGAGGGTTGACAAACGGGGCGTGGAGGGTTCTGAAATATGTTTTAGCATTTCATAGATCAATGTTTTCTCACCTCTTACACTTGATTGTGCGTTTGAGATGCGCACTTTAGGTCTTCCCCGTTGCAATGGCATAGTGTGATAAGCAAATAAACAGCTTGCAAAATTCCGTCGGAATAACAACGTCTTGGCCGATCCGACGAAATAGCCTTTATCATGATGTCTTCTCCGATTTTGCTGAGTTTTATAATCATTCGTTACAGATGGTATATGTGTTGCAGAGAAGCGCCGAGTAACAATACGTCAAGAGGAGAAACGCGCACATTTGAAAGTCCAATTCAGCGACGACGAGATTTTGGATGCTGATAGCACGCAGTTAGGAATCCGCGAAGATCATACACTGAGAATCTTTTCATGTTGACATTAATCTCATTCAACTAAGATCCAACTTCACAACAATCAAGATATTTAACAATCTCTTCTATTTCTGACTAACAGCTGTTATTAACAAATAGCCATCACTTGCTGGCATTATTGTTAATGAATCGTGATACGATTAACGCTTATATTGGGTATTTTGATACTTTACTTCTTACATACTTGCATCGTCATGCCAACCTAGGCCCTTTCACAATGGACCCATTTGTACCTTCTTCATTAGCGATCTAATATCCTTGAACTCGCCGAAGTTTCTCTATACACCAATGCAATATCATTCCTGTCTCCTTACTCACGCTCTTGTAAGACCCCACATGAAGATCAACTGCACAGGATATGAGTAGATGAAGAGAAATTGTGTCCTTCGGCTCTTCTGCGATCGTGCTACTGTTTGCATAGTACCTCGCTCATCGGTGGTATTTTCGGGAAGGAGAACATATTTCAAGGATCGTAACTGTTTTCTTTGTGTTAGAGCAGCCTTGTAAAAAAATAAGTTTGGGAGGTGAAAATACCAGAAACAAGGCGTTGGCGAGAAAAGTGTAGCTGAAAACAGTCCAGCCAATCCATCCGCCAGTCCCCTTTCCACCATTGATGATCTCACTAACAACCAGAGTAGCAATAACTCCAACGAATTTGTATCCTGAGTAGGCGACTAAATCAAGTAGCTGAGACTCGTTGGAAATGGATAGGAGGTAACATCCGAGCTTCAACCCTAGAATTTCAATAAATACGATAAAAAATGCCCATCCTGCCGTGGATCCAAGAAGTTCTGGTTGAAAGGCACCTCTGAGACCAGCTAAAAGTGTGGAAAGAAGAATATATGTTACAAGTGCCATTACTGTGAGGAGGTCAGCTTGTGAGTTTGACGCCTGTGTCAATGATCATACCTGGAATATACATATCTGGACTATTGAGATCATCTCTAGGAGGTAAGAACCACCCTTCTTGGCCACTTGGACCAATGGACTGCTTTCTCGACCAAGGCTTATGTCTCCATGGAAATAAGACCAAAAATAACTTGTTGACAACATATCCATTTGAAACATTAAAGTAATGTTTTAGCGCCGAAACATTGACATATCGATTGAACTGTTAAAATGTCAGGGCTTCGTCTTCATTTCCAAGACCTTAGATACTGACGTTTTGTTCCACGTATTCTGTTCCATGTTTAAAAGCTGTTTGTCCAACTTGGAACCCCATTTGCGCCGTAGGATCATTTATAAAGCCACCATATGCGCCGAATGCGCCAGCACCCCCCGGAGCCTGAGGCTGATAGGGATTTCCATATGATTGATGTTGTTGCAGTGGGACTGGCGGAGGCGGTGATCGTAGCTGGGGGACAGTAGAAACATGTTGAGGAACGGGGTGATGGAGAGGGGGAGAGTTCGCCGGGGGAAAATTCCCATAATTTGGCCGTTGCATATTGGAGATGCTGCAGAAAAAGATGAGTAGTAGATGGTCCGTTCGATATTATGAAACTTAGAATATTAAGAAGGTGTAATGTAGTATAGTTGTCGTAGAATAAGTGAGAATCGCGTCTAGGTCGAACACATTTCCATAAAGCATTGGAGTTTTGGATGGCTGCTATAAAGGATGAACAGGGCCGCTTTATCCGTGATTCGAGCTTTATCAGCTTATCGGTGATGCTTGGCGCATTCACGTTGTAAGATACTTTTAGAAGGAAGTGTCCATTCGGATCCATAATCTTCTTTCATGGACTTCTTTTAATAGTGCGGTCAGTACGGAGTAGTATTTATATTCTCCAAAGATATTATTACGACTGTTACGACTGTTACGAATTACGAATAGTCAACATGTTGGATACCTTTGAGATCCTCACTACCTCTGGAGTTGTACTCTGGTCGAAACAATTTTCCCCCGTCAGCCCTGCGGTTATTAACAGCCTTATCACGAATGTCTTCATTGAAGAACGTACCTTACCTGGCGCCGGAGTTGCAGATGATGTTTCAGCTGCGAGAAATCCCCCTTTTAAACACGATCAACACACTTTAAAATGGACGACATGCAAGGAATTAGGCTTGATATTTGTGGTGCGTTAAGCCAGTCCCGTGGCGCAACTTTTTGGATTTCCGTAGCTGTTCATACTAAATTATCTCGCAGGTTGTATACCGGTCATTGTTACACCTCTCATGGATTGACAAACTGGTTGATAACGTTAAAACAATTTTCGTGGACCTATATGGCGATCAGTTGAGAAAACCGCATACAACTGTTGTTGAATGTCCTTTTGATGAATATTTCGACCAACAAGTGCGAGAATTGGAGAAGAATGCTTTAAATCAGGATGCTAGAGTTGCAGAGGCTTCCGCATTTGAAGAATCTATTCCCCTGATTTCTACAACCTCAGATGATGAGGCACCACCATTACCCGGATCACTCTCGAGAGGTATGCGCCGCGGATCTCTTAAATGCAAACTTACTAACATTTTCTAGGACAGTCTAAGAATAATGTTAAAGACCTCCCTTCGCCCGAACTGACCCCTCTTGGAACGCCCAATTCACAGCCTAGTACACCTGCGAGCCACATATTGAGCGCAAAAGCAGGAACGGGTGGAAAGGTTTCTCGAAGGGCTAGAAAAGCTGCCCAAACCCCTACGTATGCTTCATCCGGGGACGAATCCCACAAGAAAGTTAGAAACGCGAAGGCTGAGCCAAAGAAGGGAAGGAAGTGGGATGCAGAAGGGATGGTAGATGAGGATAGTGATACCCCACTCGACTATTCTGCGCCTGCAAATGGAGCAACTTCAGGGGAGGATGAGGGTCGTCCAGGTGCCGTAGAAGAAGTCGAACAAACCTCTTGGGGCTCGAAGACTGGGAAGGGGCAATTCGTATTGAAGGATCTTGAAGACGAGGTCCACTCAATCTTAGATTCCGCAAATGCCAAAAAGGCTTTATCCACGACCTCATCAACTGGTCTAGTAGGATCTAGTTTCAGTGCTATTGGTGGACTATTTAGAAATGTCGTTGGGGGAAAAACTTTGACCAAGGAAGATTTGGATAAGGCCATGAAGGGAATGGAGGACCATCTATTACGGAAAAATGTTGCTCGCGAAGCGGCATTGAGATTATGCGAAGGTGTAGAGCGGGAATTAATAGGGGTAAAGACCGGAAGCTTTGAGAGTATGTATTGCACATGTATTGACATTGAATTATCACTAACTAGCCAAAGGCATCCAAGCAAGAATTGCAACAGCTATGGAATCATCACTAAGGAAAATCCTTACACCTACATCGTCTCTTGATCTTCTTCGAGAAATTGACGCTGTTGTCTCACCTCCAGCTTTATCATTGAAGAAAAAGAGACCATACGTCATGTCTATTGTCGGGGTCAATGGTGTCGGCAAATCCACAAATCTTTCGAAGATTTGTTACTTCCTTTTACAAAACAAATACAAGGTCCTTGTTGTAGCTTGTGATACCTTCAGATCTGGAGCCGTGGAACAATTGGCCGTACACGTACGAAATTTAAAAGAGCTCACAGCGAGAGAAGGTGGCCAGGTAGAACTCTACCAAAAAGGATACGGAAAAGATGCCGCAAACGTAGCTAAGGATGCAGTCTCATTCGCCGCCCAAGAAGGCTACGACGTAGTTTTAATCGACACAGCCGGTCGTCGCCACAACGATCAACGCCTCATGTCCTCACTTGAAAAATTCGCCAAATTTTCTCAACCAGATAAAATCCTCATGGTAGGCGAGGCACTCGTCGGCACGGATTCAGTAGCACAAGCGCGAAACTTTAACGCGGCCTTTGGCCAAGGGAGATCGCTGGATGGTTTCATCATTAGTAAATGTGATACTGTGGGAGATATGGTGGGGACATTGGTTAGTATGGTTCATGCTACCAATGTCCCGGTGCTGTTTGTAGGTGTTGGTCAGCATTATAGTGATTTGAGGAATTTGAGT
Organism: Sclerotinia subarctica; assembly: GCA_025389085.1. Lineage (NCBI taxonomy): Eukaryota > Fungi > Ascomycota > Leotiomycetes > Helotiales > Sclerotiniaceae > Sclerotinia > Sclerotinia subarctica. The sequence goes on from QRFI01000007.1 coordinate 1,959,505, forward strand.
GTTAAGTGGGCAGTGGAGAAATTGATGGCGGGGAATTAGGTTGGTGATATGTCCTGTTTCTTCTTCTAGATCTTCTAGGTCTAGGTCTAAGTTTTAACTCTGGTGCGTACTATATGAATATAATAGTAGGATGTACCCAATTTCATCTAATACCTCCTTCAAATAATAAAACCTTTTGAAAATCACAACCCGAATAGAATAGTGAATTGTATCGTCTCATGATGAATAGAAATGGGATATTTACCTAACCTACCCAAACATAACCAAATCTACCTATAACATCCATACCTAGGTAAGTAAATAAAAATCCAAAGAACAAAAGAATACCGACCTAGGGCGATTAGGGTTGGAATTGTATTGTATACTTTATAAAGTTAGATTACGATTAAGATTAAGATTATTAAATATATTATTATATACATCATATACATGATAAATTATCTATCTTGTAAGATTATAATAGATCATATAGAGTAGATATGGGACTTTAGGATTTTCGAGTATGAGTATAAGTAAACATGATTAGAATAAAATAATAAGATGATAAATTAATGAGATATGATTAGTTTTTTTTTTTTGTTGTTTTATCGGGATAGCAAGATGGGGGGAATAGATACTGGAGAAGATGAGGGATAGAGGAAAGGAAAGGAAAGGAAAGGGGTTTACCGAGATAGCTAGCTTACTGGGACTGATTATGTGAGTCTTTGGTTTGGGTACCTAGGTAGGTAGGTAGGTAGGTATCTAGTAAGATCAATTGTGAGAATTGTGAGAATTGTGAGATGGTGGATGTATAGATACATAGATAGAGAGGATGAGATGAGAAATTTATATATATATCAAAACCTATCTGATCATTTAGATGATTGATTACTTTGTAAATTCCATTGATTAGGTAGGTATGTATTGAATAATTACTTTTATAAATTTCATTAAAGTATTCATCAACTCATCATCCCGCAAGCGCATTCATTGCGCGCAATTTAGCAAACCGTCCTATGTACACCGTGACTCATTGGTCTTTCTCCTCCCTTACCCTGTCCCTTTCCATGCCTGTGTCCCAAACTTCCATGATTTTTCTCCGCGCTTCCGTGTCCCTTACTCAAATGCTCATTCAACATACTCAAATCTTGCTTATCGTTATCAATCAAATTCTGTGTCGTCGCGCAGATATCCGTAATCAGTCGATCTAGAAGATCGAAACTCATGCTTTCTCTAACAACCACTCTTAAAATTTCAATATTGTCTTCGTTGGGAGGAAGGGGGTAGTTCGGGATGATGTATTGTTTGGCGCGTAGAAGATTGGAGACACTTTCTTGGTTGATGTGAGGGAATTCTTTCTTGAATTCATCTGAGAAGCGGAAGGCGACGACGGGAAGACCGGCGTTATAATCGGCGGATGTCTCGTCTTTGGCAAAGAAGACGGCAGCGCTTTGGTCTTGAGCTTTATGTTCGCCTTTCTTGCGGTGGATATCAGAAACGCATGTATACCATCCTGTGGCTTCGAGAGATTTGGAGAGGAGACGGGCGTTGCTCAGACAGTTTTCCATGATTTGACGGTAACCGTTGAAGCCAAGGTGAATGAGGTTATAGTACTGAGCAATCACCTGAGCACCTGGTCGAGAAAAGTTGAGAGTGTAGGATGTCTCTGTTCCACCTAAATAATGGAGTTCAAAGATGAGATGTTTGGGGAGATACGACTCGTCGCGCCAGATAATCCATCCTACGCCTGCATAAACTAGACCAAATTTGTGACCGGATACGTTGATAGATTTGACTCGCGGGAGCTCGAAGTTCCATTTTGCACCACCAGCTTTGGCATGTGTGAATGGAGCCACAAATCCTCCTGACGCCGCGTCGACATGAATTGGGATATCAACGCCGGTCTTGGCTTCATACTCATCCAGGATCTTAGATATTTCTTCGACTGGCTCGTAGTGGCCGGTGTACGTGCTTCCTAGAATAACGAAGATACCAATGGTATTTTCATCGATATTTTTTTTCACCAAGTTTGGATCAAGTCTGAAATTTGACTCTTCAGAGACTGGCAGGATTCTAGCCTCCACTTCAAAGTATCGGGCGAATTTCTCAAGAGCTACCTGAGCATTGGCTCCCATGATGATATTGGGCTTGGATTTATCCTTTCCTTCAGCATCACGCTTTTCTTGCCAACGTCTTTTCATAGCTAATCCACCAAGATGAATGGCTTCGGAAGAACCAGTTGTAGCGGATCCAATTGCTTTTTCTCCCTTTTGTGCTCCCCAAAGATTTGCGATAATGGAAACACATCTTGCGTGCATTTGCATCATTGCTGGATATTCATCCGCGTCAGACATATTTTTGGAAATATTTTCGAACATCAATTGTTCGGCATGAGATTCCATGTATGTACCGACGAAACTGGTGGTGAAATTAGTGATTGTCAACTAACTTCTCTGTTCTGAAAAACCAAACGGGTAAACAAACCTTGCCAGATTCAAATTAGGTCTGCCATCAAGATCTAATTCATCCTTCAAAATTTGATGAACAGCATCGGCTGGTGCGCCGTCTTGTGGTATTTTAAATTTGGAAATTTCTTGTTGGGAAGCATATCTAGTAGAGTATGGGGTAATATGAGAGGTTCCTCCTTTGGTATGTAGATGCTTTTTGCCAGCTTCTTTCATGTGCATATGTTGAAGACTCTCAACAATCTCATCTGGGTCGACCTGAATTGGGGATTTGGTCAGTCTGAGGTGCCTTGAAATTTGACACTAAAGGAGAGTATTAACTCACGTGGCGTGCGAGAGACATGGAGATCAAATTGAATTAGAAGGTTACGATGGGTTGTACTGTATTTGCGCGTTTCGAAAGGGATGGAGTCAGTATGGTAATGTTAGCAGTATTGAAAGTATTGAGCATGTTGAGAATATAAGTAACTAGATAATTGACATGCGTTATTCAATAACTTGGCTGTCACCAGAAAAGCTCTATGACGACATTCGATGATGTATTCTGAGTGACGGGGTAAGAGCTCTAGAGCTCTCAATTGCAAGCAAGCATTTAGCCACAAAGCCACATAGAGAAGAGTTTCTTTTACCTGATAAATACTTTCCTGTCCAATTGATATTCACGTGCATTGCTTATTAAACATGGTATTGTGGAATCATGGTCATAGTGAGTGAAGGTTGAAAGACTCCGCCAAGTATCATAGCGGTTCTTCGGAATGCATGCTAAAAAGCTTGTTTCGTAAGTGGAGCTGTTGGTTGAGTGGAGTTTCGAAACTTGAAGCTTGAAGCTTGAAGCTTGAAGCTCGACTGCTCAAGCTTGGAATGATTAAGATGTATCGACTTCAATCTGGCTAGAACCTGGAACCTGCATGAAGCTCAACATAACATACATGAAGCGTTGTGGGAAATCATTGCAGTCATTGTTATCCGTCGTAAACGGTTACATGAGGAATGTTGACGGAAGAGGTGGATGCATTCCCTACAATTTCATTTTCTTATCGTTATCACCTCGATGACGATGAGACGGGAATCAGCTTCCACCAGCTTCTTCAGACTTTGGCAGCTTAGGGAGGGCAAGAGATATAGATCTAGGATTCATGGCCGTAGTTCTAGCTCCCATTTTCCTCTCACCTACTTTGCATTTTTATAAGAATCCGTCCTTTCTATAAGTCTGCCGCTTGCAGATCAACCTTTCTACGACAGTCCAGTTCCACGGACTTTCATTTACGCCTTGTCCTTCGGTCTTTGTAACCTCCGGTCGAGGGGTACATCCAAAACCACCAAAATGATTGGCTGGTAAGCTGCATAACTATCAATGCAGCATAAACGCCTCCCTGGATCGATGATGTTATGGATTTCGTCTTCTTACAAAGAAACACGCAAGCATTCACCACCTCCGTCTCTTCCCCTCTCTTGTCAGTATCCGTGGATCAATTGCGACATTTTGTCCACTGTCTAACAAATAGAAATTCATTTTCTAAGAGGTATTCGAAGTATAATATAGATCAATTAAGTCGGTTTCTGTATCTCATTCCGATTCTCCGTTACTTTTCTCTTCAACATTTCCTTCATATCGAATCAACCATTTCAAGCTAATCCATTTTCAAATTCCTCTCTTTCGGATACTAATTGAATCCGAGCCGAGTTGCCTCGTATCAAGAAAGCTGTCTGTGTTTACGCGGCCAGCCAGAGAAGGCGTCATTGATTACTAGTATCTTGGCCCTGATCATCGTTCCATTTATATTCATCTCTACCTAGATCCACGCCGACTCTCTCTTTTCTCTCATCAATTTTTTCAGTATGAAGTTCTCAACTACTCTTTTGCCCCTTGTGGCAGTTTCTACTGCTTTCGTTATTCCTGATGAACAGATTACCAATCAGATCATCATTGAATCTCAGACAAGCTCAAAAACATGGCTCGATAGAATTTCAGAAACCAAAGACAACGTTTTCTCCCATGCCGAAAAATCCTTTAAAGATGCAGTTGCATTCAGCGGGAATGCTCTCGATAATGCCATCGATAGCCTTTCCGAGGCTGGTGAAAAGGCCCAAAATGTCATTGAATGTCATCACTCAATGACAAAGTTTGATATATCCGGCTGGTTAGACTCTGCCATTTCTGCTGTCGAGGATATTGATATCTTTGACCACCCTCACGAGAAGCCTCCACACCACGGAAATCCGCACCACCCGAAGAATCCACATCATGGTCATGAAAAGCCTAATAGAACTGTCTACGAATTAATTGCTAGTAGCAAGTATACTACCAAGCTTGCCAAGCTCATCAACGAATATCCTGATATCGTTGATGCTTTGAATGGCACTAAGGCAAATTACACAGTATTTGCACCGACTGATGAAGCATTTGAGAAGATTCCAGATCATCATAAGAAGCCTTCAAAGGAATTGATCAAGGCTGTCCTTCAATACCATGTATCTCCAGATTTCTATCCAGCCGGTCGTGTCCTCGTTTCGCACACTATTCCAACTACATTGGATGAGAGTAGTCTTGGGGATGAACCTCAACGTCTTCGTGTTGGTTTAGGTCTCAAGGGTTTAGCCGTCAATTTCTACAGCAGAGTAGTTGCTGTCAATATTGTATTGCTCACTATCTCTCCTATTCAAGACATATTACTAACCTCCCATAGTTCGGAACAAACGGAGTAATTCACGGCGTCGATTCACTCCTCCTCCCACCTCCCCCGGCTCTCAAAATTATCGAGCTTCTTCCAGGCGAATTCTCAACTCTCCAGCTCGGTCTTGAAAAAACAGGTCTTTTCGATTCCATTGCTTCATCACCACATACAGGAGGAACATTATTTGCACCAAGCAACTGGGCATTCCAAAAGCTTGGCCCTAAAATCAATGCATTCCTCTTCAGCAAATACGGCGAAAAGTATCTAAAAGCTCTTCTCAAATACCACGTCGTTGCAAACCAAACTCTCTACTCTGATGCTTTCTACAAAGCCAAGTCAGATGATAAGAGCATCAATCTTGTTGACGAGATTGACGCTGCAGATATCCCCAAAGGACATTTCCACGTTGACCTCCCTACCTTGTTAGAAAACAAGAGTCTCAGCATTGACATTGGAAGATTTGGCGGTTTGATCACCATCAAGATTAATGGATTTAGTAGCGTTAGTGTCCAAGATGGCATTGCAAAGGATGGCGTCATTCAAGTTTTGAGCTCGGTTTTAATCCCACCCAAGACTCCAGGTGGAGCAATGTGGGCTGGAGAAGAATTGGAAGTGGAGGATTTGATGGAGAGATTAATTCCTTATATGAATGAGGAATTGTAAGATGTAGGATAATAGTCAAGTAGGATTACCGGACAAAAGCTATGGATTTCGAAATATGTATGGTACGAATAACCTTACGTATGATTGAACACAGATAACAAAAATGACCAAATGACAAACTCCGCGATGCTCACCCTGTCTGTGTCGTACATGCCAAATGTTCCTTTCCACTTCATACTTGTTTGTCAGACCCAAAATCTTACATGCTTCCATTTCCTCTCGCCGTATGTGTCATAACGAACAAAGTATCACATGCACATCTCTAGATAGATAGGTACCTAAGAAGTAGAACACTAACCAAACATCCAACAGTTAGTTGGTCCTTGAAGTATCTACTCATACAGTAGTACTTATTACTTACTAGTAAGATTACTTATCTATCCCCATCCTAATCCTAATCCTAAATATACGTACATTATACATAAACCTCCCCTTCATCCACCCTTCTCTCTCTTCTGTTGTTCATTTCTCTCTCAATATAGGTTAATCCTATATCTCTATTTATTCATTTGTTGATAATACCTACCTAGCTTCATTAGGGATGGAGTTTAATGATATCGAAACCCAATCTCAATCTCAATCGCACACTGAAATTGAAATTGAAATTCAAAAATCCACCAAAAAGAATCAATCATTACAATTAGTAAGGTTAAGCATAAACGAACATCTGGAAGATTTTTGGGAATTTTGGAAAGAGGAACGAGGCGTTGTTTGGTCGTATGTTTTTTTCCCCCTCCCTTTCCACTATCTCCGTCTTCCAACTCAGAGTCCTCTTCCTCCTATCACTTTTTTACCTCCTCTCTTCTTTCCCCGCTTTCGCACTCTCGTCGGCTTTTCTACAGTATATATATACATACACATTGCAAACTAACAAAACTCCAAAGAACCAAAGGCACTCAGAAAACAAGAGGAGAGGCGCTAGAACTTATGAAATTTATCTTGCCAAAGACGAAAGATAATCCTGAGGGGGAGACGGAGGAAAGTGATAAATTTGCTATTGTTTTGAGGGTGGAGGGGGATGCGGAGGGTAGTGAGTACTTTCTTTTCTTTTATGGGTTTGTGGGTTTCTTTTTTGGTGGGGGAGGAATGAGTCAAGTCAGGGATCGCGAGGTGGAAAGAGGAAAGGGGACTTGGGAAGAGAGATTGATGGACCTGTGGTGGTTGAGATGGTTTGCACGTTGCATGAGGGGTAAACAGGAAAGTCACCTGGAAGTTTTTAGGTGATTCAATCTGTGGCTCGCCAGTGCGCTGCTTAAGGTTAGTGGGATTTCTTGCGCAGAATTGAGAGTCTAGATTGCGTGCGGAGAACAAACCCATCCGAAAGGGTGTCTGAATATTAAGCTCCTAGAGGGCGAAGTGTTGGCGTGCGCATGTCAGCTCTATGGTCAGGCTGAGGCAAGAAGTTTGGACTTGCATTTGACTATGAACTCCTGAAAAAATGACCTTCAACGCTTTTGGGCTTATTGGGTTAAAATTGACTTATAATGGATCTTTTACTTCCTACTGCGTATCACCGCTGCTGCGTACCTCATTTTCTTCTATTCTACGATGTTCTCTCTTCCGTCATTTCATTTCTATACTAAGTACTTCTAGAACCGTCTAAATGTGTAGGGATGGTCGGAACAAACCGCCATTCACCACAGGGTCTTGAATTAGGCTATATGATAAACCCTAACTACTGGGGTAATGGATATGCTACATGGGGTTTAACGGAGTTTCTGAGGATATTTTGGGGGATGGAAGGTATGTTTTCGGTTCTTCCTCTTGACATTTGATTACCATCCCATTCCATAGCGGGGATAACATTAAAAAATAAAGAAAATACCACCAAGGCGAAAGAGAAGACAAATGCAAGAGGAAAAGATGAAGAGGATAAACTAATACAATCCTCAAAACAGAAAGATCTCACATTCCCCACCTCGTCGCGAAAGTTGATCCCAGGAATAAAGCAAGTGAGAGAATAGCAATGAAAGCAGGAGCAAGAAAAGGAGAGCTTCTTGAAAAGGTAAGTTTCTAGGGGGACTGTTGTGTTATAGAACTGGTGAAAAACTAATGATTTTGCAATATCTGTAGTATTATTCGAGAAGAATAGATGAAGGAAAAAAGAGTGATGCGTGGTGTTGGTATTTTGATAGACCTAGATCTAGTAGTGATGAGAGAGGGAATATGGTGAAAGACGGAAAACAGGAATTTAGCCACGCATAAGATGGCAGGATCCTCGATATTTAGACTAGAAATATTGAATGATAGCTGCATTGACAAAAGATGTGCTTCCTGGAGCTCTGCTTGGTCGACTGAAACCACAAACAAGTAAATCATGCAAACTTACATACAGCACCAATTTGGGTGGTAATTCACGATTTGCTCAAAACAATTTTTTAGGCTCCTTCTCGTATAGCCCGCACCCTGACTCTTTCTGAAGGTCATCACAGTAAAGGAATCCATTTTGACCCTCAACTTGACTTACTCGACAAATGATTTACCATACTAAGAACAACAAAATGGCATCAGGAACGTCGGAACCCACCCTCTATCCCTTCCCAAGACTCCCGTTCGAGCTTCGTCGCAAAATATGGAGGTCATCACTTCCTGGACCTCGATTAATCGACATCTCTCTTAGAGGAGAAAATTTCATGAGCAATGCCACCCTTCCTATCGGCCTGCAAATCTGCAAAGAATCCCGAGATGAGACTCTAAGATTTTATAAGCTTTGCTTCGCCGCGCAGCCGTCACAAGCCCGCATATACTTCAACGGTGATTACGATGCGATACACCTTCTAACTCCGCAATCCATGAGGTTGTCTACCTACTTCGGCCTCTTTTCCTTGGTCACTGCCACCATCAAAGATGATATTAAGGTTGTTTTTGTGGGAAATGGATGGCATTGGGAGCATACAGACAAAGCCTCTCTTATGCCTTTGCCTGGGCCAAATTGCCGGGTATTTTTATTCCAGAAGAGTTGTCAAGCACTGGGAAGTTTATCAACATTCCGCCAGGTAGTAGACTTCATGGTGCACTGGTACGCGCAAGACACCCCGTCGTTTCAAGTGACATTTGGCACTTCCAAAGTCACAGCCGTCTTTTGCGACGACAAGCTGGAGGGTGTAGAAAATCCCGATCCTCATGTCACTGAGCAAGATTGGACTACGGGTCATGGGTTTGATGGCGTTGTCAGGCAGTATGTTGAACGTCTATTGCCTTGAGAAGTGGAATATCAATCCAATACATACGAGTCCGAGATTAGCCATTGGATAACAATCCATTAGCTAGATGGCGATGCATTGTGTTGAGTGGTAATCCGCAAGCTAGCTAAGAAATCAAATCAATATCAATGCATTGACCTCCTTAGAATGAATTTATATTAAAATGGTAGATATACCAGTGAGGAAGAAAAGATCGATCAATTGAATGTTCATTTTCACAGTGTCGAAGGTGCTATAGAAGTGCAGGAGAAGATGTAAAAAAAATGTTCGCATATCAAGTCAAGCATGGCCCGTGCGCAACACTGTTATTTACTAGATCACCACATACTTATCACAACAAACGCAATTTACAACACAGCAACATAACACTACACGAAGTAAACATTTCACACAATTTGAAAGCTAAGGAAAGCAACGACAGTACTCTTGTCATTGTTCAGAAGTAAATCTGCATAGTGTCTACAATTATCGCGCAAAGAGTGTTGTAGCAACTTAGATCATCTCTCCTCCTGCCTTCAATATCTACCCCTCCATTTCTCTTCACACCTCAACAGGCCATTTTGTGCACGACCGCATGCTCAGACATTCTGCTTTTAAGCTTTCCATTGTATTTCAGCCTTTCTGTCTTCCTGGCCGATTTCTTATCTTTCACACCCAATTCGTACAAACATGACGTCCCGACTCCCTGGCGGCAACGCACCACGTCTCTCGACAGCACCAAGTAGTAGCACCAAGCCTCGACAACTGGTATGACACTCAAAACTCTCTTTTCATTTCCAAACTTCAACGCCGCAATCAGCAATCCTGACTAATTTTTCTAGTCCCACCTACACGCACAACTCGCACAACTCTCCGCCAATCTTGGAGATCTTGAGAACCTTCTACGAAATACTAGTATACAAGCTGAGTCTATACGAGGCTTGGGTGCTTTTCACGGAGGACTGTAAGTCTCCTTTTTGAATTCGAACAGAATCCCGTGGAAAACAAAGTATCTAATGATTCTCTCGATAGATTCATGGCGGCAAGCAAAGTTTTAGGGGAGGAGACGATCGCGGGTAGCGCACAACAACAAAATCATGGACAGGCACAGGGACATGGAAATCGGACAGCAGAGCGTAGGGATGATTCCGATTCCGATTCTTGAACGTACGTTTTGGCTATGAATAGAACATCATAGGAGGCAAAAGACAGGCCGCATATCTATTCGAGCATGGAGGCAGAATACCTAAACCCACACACGCAACATGATATGAAATAGCCGATTTTCGACGTTGCTCAAGAAGAAAGCCGTCCTAGCAAGCACCACGATTCCCACGAAGGCTTTCAGCATGCACACCCATTTCCCATACTCCTCTGCAGCCTTTACCGTTCTAGACCACGATCCTGCACGAACGAACAAATTAGCAGCCCTATCTATGGAAATAGTAATCCTTATGGTATCCTTGGTCAATCAATGTACTTCTTTCTGCCCTCAATCAACGTACTTCTTTCTGCCCCAAGTCAACCAAGAGCGACAAAAGCAAAATTCGTATCTCCCTCGCGTGGGGTCGAACCACGAACCTCTCGATTTATCTACAAGCTTGAATTGCTTCAAGTAACAGTCGAACGCGCTAGCCAATTGCGCCACGAGGGATATTTGATGGTGACCAGAAAATACATTCCATTCTATAAAAGCAACAAGTCAAAAGACCCACATTACTTAAGAAGAAGGTGGGGGACGACATGACCAAGATATCAACAACCAACAGCCGCGGATGGTTGATTCTGGGAGCAGATGGTAGAAGTTTATGTGAGAATACAATACTGCCATTAGGAATTGTTACATGCAGAGCATTGCTTCACCCTGGTTATATCTCAAGGCCCAGGCGTCGGATCTATTGTGATCGCTGCCTAATAATAAATATCTACTTAATTTGGTATGTGACTGTGATATGATCAGTAGTCAAGAGTTTCTTGCTCTCGTTTCAATGGACAGGCTCACCAATAGCCTGTCCGTTTTGAAAGATAGTCTAGCAATTTCAGGTATCTTCGCCGTTACTATTGTAGCCTGCAATATGAATGCCAAAGGGGTATGGCAGTGACTTGTGTCATTTTGAGACTCACATATACAAGTTCCAGTTAAATACACCAAAACCGAGCAAGTTCTTTGCACTGGGCGGTTGCTCTTTCGAAGTGCTCTTCCCACAATCTAGGTTCTTTCCAATGGGTTGGGAATACGCTTAGGGGATGAATACGTCAATTTCATTCAGGTATCTGAAGTCCTTTCTGAACTGTGAGACGAATACATACGGGTTTTGTTCGACTATAGAACACGTGGGCTGATGGTGGTAGGTTAGGGAAACATACTGGTGGTGCTAGTTTGAGGTTATATGGGACCAGATGAATTATGCTGGAGGATGTCCTACTTGCATATGGGTGATTAGCGACGGAGGTGCAGAAAGTGGGTAGTTGACTGCGAAGTGAACCTCTCCAGCAGATATCTAGCTTCACTGCTCAGCTCATCAGTCCAGTGAATAATTTTGTTGGGAAGCACAAAGAAAAGCTCGACTGTATACACCACGCGGCTCAGTTTACTTAAATGAATAGCTTCAATACATAGCCCAATCGAGCTTCTCTTTCCCTGAGCGGAAGGCACGTGAGTTGTGGGAGTATACGCAAGTCCGCCAACAACCATTTATGAGCGCACGAGAAAAGTGCAGAACCTAACTAGAGTCCCAAGACAGAACCTTATGATCAAGTCGGTGCGTTGTGAACACTCACCTTATAGCTTATCCTGAGGGAGAGATAGCAGTAAAGCAACTGCAGGATCTCGCCCGAATGTTATTCTTAGAAGAGGTCCAGTGTGAGTGGCCCATCTCCACGTTCTTCCACCCAATCACCGCCAACTTTTATATAATATATTTTCTAAAAGTTCTAACTTCAGCACATACGACCATAGACTGAAGAGAATTGGGCATCCCGTCCGCTCTGCCATACACAAGCTTCAGATCGGTGGATTAGTAGTTGGGTGGGTGACCACCAGCGAATCCCCACTGTTGTATGTTTTTTTTAATTTTTGACGTCGTTTTTGGAGTTGTTGCATTTTGACACCTTCAGACTCCAAAAAAGAAAAATGTGAAGGTAGAGAAGTAGGAGTACCCGTATAAAAGCTTCGGTAAAATTCAGGAGAATACTGTGCAGGTACATGGTTAAATTTATTATCCACTTCCCGGCTCCATTGTCTCCACCTTTCTATGCACCTTCCCGCGCTCATTTCCCCGCATTCGCTGTAGCGAAAACAAAACGATTTTTCTTTTCATATTGAGACTTCTATACTGTACGGAGGACGGCTCGAAAATAGATACGGTTGTAGGGCCTTACATAGCGTTACAGGGTGTTAGCACTATAAAAATGCTTAACCTAGCGAACCTATAAGAATTAGTATATGATGAATTTCATATAATCCTAATCCTAATCGAATAAAATTACAGGGTTTAAATGAACTTTTTAGAGCCTAATTGAGCATTAATTTTCAGGGCTTGATCTGAAAGGCTGTATTATAGTGCTAAACCCCTGTAAGGCCCTATAGTCGCATCCCTTTTCGAGCCGTCCTCCGTATAAACTCACCAACAAGAGCTTCCACTAAACCCTTTTGAGAAAACGATCTGTAGTGGGTTAAGGTTCGGAATTTGTATACTTTTTAATAGTATAATAAAGTTAAACAAAATATAGGATTATATATAAAAAAAATCAAAATATTATTAAAGGTTTACTCTTTTTAAAATCCTTATTATATATACTTGTGAAGTGATAGTCTGTGCTGTAGATATATTATGAAAATGTGATTCGTTTAAGGTTATGATCTAATGGGGCGGAGAAAATAAGTCGTGATTTGAGTGTTTTAATTGATAATAATTCATTAGATATATTTCTCTTGGCATTACTAGTCACCTATACTACAATCTGTATGTAGACCTCGGGTGTATTATTATTATTATTAAATATTTAATAAATTATATATAAATTATTTAATAAAGGATTTTAAAATCTAAAATTTTTATTAGACTTTCTCAAAAATCCAAGGGTCCCAAGGGCGCAAGCCCCTGGTATGATTGATTAAAATCTTTGTAAATGAGAAAGTACGATTTTTTTTTTATGTGTCTTACAATACTTCCCCAGCAAACAGAAGTTGATTCAATGGTTAATAATTGACTGACCCTAATAGAGATTGACTAGCAGCTGCATATGAACTTTCCACATTGTTGTACAAATCGCCGTAGGCTCCTACACAACCTTAGTAGTCAGAGTAAGATCTTACTTCAACCCTTTAAAAGGTTGTTAAAATTATTTACTAACTTCACGGGAGGCTTTCTTGGTGAAATTGTATGAAATTATTGGCGTCTAAGCCCTCCCTACCATCGAGTGAGTGGTCTGCTACGAACGCCGATTCCCCAAATTGTGCTAATGCAGGAGATAAATAACCGCGCGCCATTATCCCACCACTCTGCGACGGGAGATCAATTGCAACCGCATCATCTTCAATAAATTCCATAGGCACCAACGATGAATGGTACCGATAATTATATAGATATACCCGATTCAATGTCAAGGGGGGAAATAGAAACTTCAAATTTTGTCGAAAATCCTGCAAGGGAAGTTGAGAATACGCAACCTGCGCCTGGAAGTCTGATTCTGCAAGGTGTAATGCGCGATGAAAATGGGGTAAATGAAAGAGAAGACGGGTCTGGAAGTCTCGAGGCCGAGCAGAACGTAACCAACATCGAAAACAAAGATGGGGATGAACAGGAAGCGGAGAATGAAGATTGCGTACCTCTTGCCTTTGTGAAAGCCAGCGAGTACTGTTTATTGTGTCGAGCTCGATTTCCTGTCTTTGATTTCATAAATCAGCCAGATCGGGACTTATATTACAAGTGGCGTTCAAAGAATCCTGATGAGCCATGGCAATCACAAATTCGCGCAGGTATGTTCTCTACTCGATAATTGGTAACATGCAAATACTTAATCTCATAGTTGTTCAACTCGACAAAGATGAGTATGAGTCTATAGCTGTGACAGACGTAGTCGAGCTCAAACGCAATCCCACGAAAGCGGCCTTAATCGGTTGGCCCTCATCCAGTCATATAAGTATCAAGCCTGATCCTATACTGGATGACCCCATTGATCAAATTGCTTCTTGTTTCCACGATTGGTGTTATTCTATTTTTACTCGGGAATTTGGGCAAGATAAATTGAACCTTCTATATAAAATGGGTACAAGTCTTCAACCAGCATCTGTTTGGCAGATGCCTGCGGAGATGAGGGGTCCGCTCTATCCGCTGGTCAATTTCGACAGTCTACTATCAGGCATTAATAATAAATCTGCAATGTTTCAACCATTGCAGCTCGCAAAACTTCCTCCTGAAATACGATATCGGATTTGGAATTTCGTAGGGCCAACATCAGCATATTCAACTTTCATACTTGTGATTGGAGAGACATCAACCTTGGCTCGTCAAATGCAGGCTCCAGCTATACGGGAACTTGCAATTAAACCAGGGTATTATCTCGAGCCAAGTATTATCAATATGTATGGCACGCAGTATATACAAGATTTAGCTATGCAAAAAGACTCTAGCTTTGGAGTTAAGGTTGTTGGAACAGTTATCAAAATTCAGATTGTTTCAAGTGTCCATGGTGTTTGTTCCATCAAACTTTTGGGCCGAAACTGGTAGTCAAAATGGTTGGGTACTATCCCTCGAATGGGTCATAGTTGGTATGGAGAAATTACTCTCGAGAATAATGTTTTAGTTTGCTTCTACAATGTAAGTTTGCCTAACTCGATACCTGGATTCAAATTTAATAGTTTCAGGGTCTCACGATAGAAGACGTAGTGGGTAAACATCACTCTTCTATACGGCAGGTGATGTGGGATCGGCCAGATCACCCTGGGGCCGCGTTTAATGCTGATGGCGCATTATTCGCCCTTTTTAGGCCGCAAGAACAATACCGAAGGATGCAACCAGTGTTGAGATTTTTCAGATACATTCCTCTGACAGCAGGGGACGTATATGCATCAGGTATCACGGTACATTTCTTGTCAAGGTTTATGACTGGCATTGAAGCACATTTTTCAACGACGTCACATCTTGTTGGCAGTCGCAGCGAGATGTCCGTATACTTTCCGCTGGCCTCATCCGAGCGTATATCGAAGGTCTGGTTGCGATTTGATACATTCGACGCTACTGAATCTGCGCCTTCTATGTTAGTGAGTATATATATTTCTTGGCTCCAACTGCAATGCTTACTGAACCTAGATCCGCACGACGCTGGGTCGGGACTATACGTTCGGCCCATACATTAATCCAGGAAAATATCCTAAGTATCGTTGGGAAATGCTCAAACAAAGTGGCTGCATTACCGGATTTTTTTTCGAAAACTCGCCTAGGATCAGGAGACTAGGTGTCATTGGTGATGATGAACCATCCGAAGTCAATCAAGTCCCACTTCCCCGTTATGAGACTTGCAAACCAACACCACCGTATATTGGGTTCCTCGGTCGCAATCTTTTCATGAATGATGCCAAGATCCAGGATCTAAAATCGGTAATGATTTGCAAAATTGGTCGTCGTTGCATTGGCATGCTCATTCGACATATCAACTACGCCCACAGTTGTACTGGGTCAGTGGTTAGGTAGCGAACGCTCGAAACATGTATGCATATATGACATACATGACTGGGCTGGACCGCCTCCGTCCATGATTGCATTTAAATTGTCCAAATCTAAGACTCTCGTGCAAAATATCGAGTTCTACAATACTAAATCCGAGCTTATGTATGACCAAAAACTAGACCCAAACATTGTACTCCAGATATATCAGGTCGGCGCGGTAAGCTTCTCCATGACTTGAAATGACCATTTTGCTAAGACAAATACAGCGTATTGCTTGGTGGTTTACAGGCGAATTCGATTCCATCAGGCTGTGGAAGCCTGAGCCCGATCAGTCGTCAAGCATTCCAGTAGAGTACCAATTGTTACAGGAATGATCTAACTAAAAGTCGCAAGTTCTCGATACATTGACAACACAGAAAAAATATTAAAATGCCCATGACAGTTTGTCGGAACAATCATACAGTAGTACAAGCATCAAGTTTTCATACTCGGCGTCTGAACATCATTGGCTCTAAAAGACCCAAGCACTCCCCTAAAACCTCAGGAATCCGGCGATGCATGCAAAGACTATTGATTATGCATTTGGTGCCGATTTTCGTGATGAAGTAGTCGGATGGCCGCATGAAAGGTCGTGTTTGGAATTAGCAGCCAAAGATTTAAGTCAGATTCTCATTCAAGGGTTGTGTAACTGCGCCTGTAGAATATCTTTGGATGGGAGACGGGAAACGACATGTGCGGGATGTAGAAGAGTGAAAAGAGGCCACAGGTTCGCGGCGCTCGGTCTTTGAGGACCACTCAAAACCACTCAAATTTGGGTACACGAGAAGTACCCTTACGGCGAAGCTACTAGTGCCTGCCTACCTCTTCTATTATAAATAGGACCCTCTTCCCATAGATAATAAGGACAAGCAAGAATAACATATTACATACTACCTCTACTAGTAGCAGTGTATCACCGGAGTGATACCAACAATATGATTTTGATATTATTCTGAAGTTATCCCGATTACCCCAAAGTTTTCTGAAACTTTATTATTATTAATATAATTTATTATTAATATAATTTATTATTAATATAATTTATTATTAATATAATTTATTATTATTATAATTATTATTTTTATTATTATATTATTATTTTATTATTATTATTATTATCTTTATAGATAATTTCTAAATATAAAAGAAATAATATTAATTATATAGATTATATTAAATATAAGGGAAATATAAATATAATAATATATTTTTATTTTTAATATATTTTTATTGAGTATATTATATTTTATTTTTGAATCTATCAGATTTAATAGGTAATTTACGTAGGGTCTGAGGATGAGATAACTTTATTTACCCCGGATTCCATTCTTTCAATCAAACCATATTCTTTCTCTCTTAAATCCACTGTTACGAGGTTTGCCGTCTAGATCATGTGGAAGTGCTCTAGGCTCTCGAAGTAGGTTTATAACTAGGTATCAAACAAAGACTTTAAAGTAATGATAATAAAATAATACAATTCATAACTAATAGTATAATATACTAAATGATTGATCTTAAATACGAAGCTCTATATAAAGGGAACCCCTCTTGGTTATATAGATCTTTATACTTAGCTGTAATCCTTTGGATCTATTGGATCTATTGGATCTAGAGTTTAATTATCTAGATCCCCTAGATCCTCTATATCCATCACGTGACCCTAATATGGTGATTACCATCCTTACCATCCTTACCACACGTGACCTTATATTGCGATGATTCGTAACATCCACCCTCCATTTTCTGTTGTCTCAACAACAAAGTCCAAACAACACGTCCTATACGATACAAGCACATAAGCATACGACAACTATAACGAAGAGAACTTGATACAGTGATAGCATCAACTTTATTCTACTCTCGGCGATATTCTCTTCACTCTGATATACATCTAGCAACAGCTTCAGATAGTTAACATTACCTATTCTATTTGTTGTATTGTATTACATTGCATCTCATTAACATACTCATTTAATTCTGCATTCTTCGTCGCTCAATTCTACACCACAATTCTGCAAGCAATAGAGATACATTCAACGAGATAATCAGCTTTGTGCTGTGTTATGCTATGTTAGACGCTTGCTCTCCTTCAGTTATGTCATGGCCTAGCCGTCGGGATTTGAGGCGAGAAATGGGATTGAACGATAAGGACTGGAAACAGGCATCATTTCTTGACACGATGCTATTATATCTTAATTGTCAGCGAAATAATGAGATCAATGAAAAACATGCATACTATTCTGTTGCGGCAAGGGAGATGTTCAAATATGTGTTTCGCACAGACGATGATCATTGGTACGATGCGACTCGCAAGGCGATGTGGTGTTTAGTGGGCAAGGTTAGTATTCAATTCATTTAATATCAATGTTTCACTCCACTTCTTTGCATAGGACCTTCTTCAAAATTTGCATCATTCTAATAATCAACCTCGAAGTCCGGAGAACATATTATATCTTGCAAGAACGTAGTTATTTGTACCTCTTTTCAAAACTGAAAGGAGAGCCAGAAAAGAAATACCTTGAGATTGATATGTTGGATCCTCGGCAGAGACAGTTCTTTGTAGACATAATCCCATGGGCAGCAAAGAAACATCCACATGTTCCGCCGAAACATGCTGCAGTGCGAAGGGTTATGGAACTGGATATCAAGAAAGAAAAACACAACAGATATCATCAGGCGAGAATAAGAACACATAAAACGAATGGACCAACTCCTCTTAGAAATGTATTGAATCAGGCATAATTTATACATTGTTTGATGTATCTAATATGTGTATATTCACAGTATGAGGTGTTTTTGCGCAGTCTACAGACTGGTGGGACAGCTCCAACGAGCCCGACGTAATATTTTATCTCACACTCTGGAATGTATCTAGACTTACTGATCATGAGGCCCCTATAGTTCAAGAAGTTTACCCACATATGGAGTATACTGCACATCGGCCTCATTACCGGGTTCTCGTAGGAGAGCCGGCAATTGTGCACCTGGCTTTAGTAATTAATTGCCCGACATAATCTTTCAATCAGCTTAATTGTATCCAACACTCCCTGAAGTGACCCCGAATTCCATCCGCGATCCCACCTATCGATTGCCTTGACATAAGCCATTAATTGCCCGACAAAAACAACAAAAGCGACGAAGTCTCTGGGTGCCCTCCTGTTGGAGTGTACCGTGACGGAAAAGCGGAATGACAACGTATAAATTGGCGTTAAAAACAAGAGAAAATAAGCAAGAATCTCAAGAATCGTTTTCGGAAGTTGCGTTTGAGGAGGCGAAGAAGTTCGTTCAAACTCCAACTTTAGTAGGGCAGCTATTGAGTGCACAAGCGAAGATGTGTGAGGATGTGCAAGGAGGTTATTACAGCGCTAGGCTTGTAACTTAGCAACCTATAGTTGCTAAGAAACCTTTTTCTCAATTGGAACTTCACTACACCATGTCACTTCTATGGGTACTTGTGCGTGGTTAGTTCCTTGTCTATCAAGGCTTTGAATAGTAGACTTGTTGTTCCAAGCCTCTTGATGATAGTATCTGATTCCCACGTATGAACACTGATTTTCTCGAAATAGACATCCCAATCGCATTGCTCCAAGCTCGTGGCATTCTTCCAATCGGCACAAGCGACAACTTCACGATCTGACTTCTGGAGAGGTACGATCTCTATTAACCTCAACTTAAAATACAAGTCTGCCGGACCTGATGTTCCTTGCGTTGCAGTTTGACATTCAGACATCGAGGTACTAGATACAGTGAGCGCTGACGTCGTGAACATTCCAATGGAACGTACAGTGGAAGTGGATGGTAAGCCAGGCTTGATACGAGAAGGGGCCGGCGGAAGCAAATGCTATCACGGCTCCCCAAAAAGCTGCAAAGTTGGCGTAAGGATTCAATGCAAAATCTATGTCTTCGTGGAAGTGGGCTGTGTTCCGAGTTTGGGAGTAGAAGAACTAGTGTAGGTTGCAATTTTCACAGTGTATACTATCTATTTGGAATACACCTGATATATTTGCTGGGTTGAATTCCTTAGATTCCGTATCGAAACCTATGTCTGACTCGTGAATATAAAAAGCACACAGATTTGGAGGTGAGAATACACCAATGCCGCAAGACCGAAGAAACCGTTTACTTTACTTTAGTTTTTCCGCCACAGCTTGCCTCAGAATTCAAAACCTGAGAAGGGATCCCCGCGGAGAGTACACCGGTGTAATAGGGATAACCTTAACAGGGAAATTTACATTTATGGTTGCAGATATATATCGATATCAATATCGATATAAAACAGACATTGATAATCCGCTCAAGCAAGCTTAGCTTATTAATTTAATCACGGAAAATCTGGTTTTTTTTTTTAAAAAAAAAACAAATAAAAACCAATATCCTCATTCGGACCCTTCGATATCTAAGAGCAGTGATGATATAACACGAATCCGAACAGTACATGGAGCTTTTTCGTCATCGGGTTTATATGTGAGTGAGTTAATGCTGCTATGGGGTGTGTGCTGTTTTTGTTGTGGGTTGGAGGCTTAAGCTTGTTTTGTTTTGTTTAGATGCATGTGTTAGATTTGTGAGAGACTCAGAGTGAGAGGGATGGATGGGTTTTGATGTTTGGTGTTTGATATGGACGAGTATGTTTGTCATTATGATTCTTACGATATAAGACATATTTATCTATGGGTGCTGCTTAATAGGAATCTGCGTTTATATGAATTCGCTAGCTATGATATATTTATCTATCGAAAGAAATGTTTACATTCCGTCTATCTGTTTCTCTTCTTGTATGTGTCTAGCGCAAATAAATCTCCCCGATCTACATTGCCTGTCTAATCGTACCAGTTGCCGAATCTCCTTTCTGTTCTGCTCTGTTCTCCCGTTGAAAAATCAAGGGGATTATACCAGATAGTGGTCTTCCCGTTTTCTGCCTTTCCACCTCCGACTATCTTTCTTCTCCCTGCTCCTCGATTGGTGAGACCACATATTCATCGTGCTCATCTTCAACTGATGCCTCTGCACCCTTTCTGACCAATTCACCCTCCTCATTTGCCCCCGACACAGGCGCATCTTCCGCAAGCTCATCCAAAAAATTTGAATACCCAGTCAAAGGGGTTCCACCAGTAACATGAACTTCGCTCTTCCCAGCTACATAACCCGAGTCAATATCAGGCACAACCCCTCTTTTCCATGCCTCAAATGTATGCCTCCTAACTCTCTTCTCGTGCACAACACGTTGCAGATCCCCCACCTTATCTAATTTTAATTCGTAGCCGCCAATGAAAGCTGGACGGTCTGGATGATGTTTTGGATGTCTGCATTTGCGGCGGCGGAGAAGAAAAAATATTAAGAAGATCAAGAGGATGAGAGATAAGGCGCCGCCAATTGCGGCTCCGACGTAGACCCCGACAGAATTCGATGAAGAGTGGCTAAAAGTGGTGGGTTGCGGTATACTAGAGGTGATGGAGGCGGGGTTATTGGTTGAGGATGACGATGACGATGTCGGCGGCAGTGGTGTTGGTGGTGGAGTAGAGGATAATATTTCTAAAGTAGTGGGATCAACATATGATAGCGTTAGAGTTGAAAAAGACGTTGGTGACGTGAAATTTAGCAGGGGAGGAGCAATAGGTGAGATAGTCGGGAGTATGGTAACAGAGGGAGCGATATCTATAGTGCTCGAGGGTGTCACGACTACAGGAAAACCATAAAGAAGGGAAGTAGATAGGGGGACGGGTTCGATATTATCAGCGGTTGGCTGAGTAGGAATTTGAACAACGGGATCTGTGTATGGAACAGTTGTGGTTGAAAAGGTAGCAAGTACGAGGACGTTAGGATCCGGTACCGAGTAAGCTGGTTGAAATATTGAGCTTTCACTAGCAGCCAGTGCACTACTAGTCGATGCGGATATACTAGCAGTATCGACCGGAATAACCAAATTTGGAGTTGCCGATGTCAAAATGCCTACTGCGGCCGAGAGTGCATCGCTGACCTCTTCAGAATAGTTCGGGGTCGTCATATCGTATGAGGTTATTGTATTATATGAGACAGAAATATTGTCGAGTCGGTAGCCATAAGTTACCATGGCTTTTGCGAAAGGTAGATATTGAAGCCATTTCGACTAGATCGACTTTATCAAAGGAACTCGATGTCGACCTTTAATGTGAATGGACGGAGACAAAGCAGTCTCCATTGATTCACGATCTATTTCGGGGATCATGTGAAGAACAAAGAAGGTGAATCTCGAAGTTGCCTAGCTATAGTCATAACGATAAATTATCGTTATTGTTGAGTGATATAAATAGCATCGAAGAAATGTGTGCCGCCATCTCAGTAGAGAATGAACGCTGCGTGAACGGCACTTTCGATAATTATCAATGTCCATTAAAGGATCATTCAAGCTATGATCATACTCCATGCTGTAGGTAAAATACTAATCTATCGGAGTATTCTTGGAGTTATTCTGGACTGTAGGCTGTAACTTGTGAATGGTGAATCCTTGTGTGAATGCGAAACCTTTAGGCTGACAATCCGACCCCGGATTTGAGGGAACAAAAACTCAGATGATAACAAAACGACCGACAAACGTTACAACGGAAATACATTCAAGTGGTCGACATTTGAGAGATAAAATTTCAGAATTGGTGCCATAGATAAGGCAAACAGAAGA
Source organism: Sclerotinia subarctica (assembly GCA_025389085.1). Lineage (NCBI taxonomy): Eukaryota > Fungi > Ascomycota > Leotiomycetes > Helotiales > Sclerotiniaceae > Sclerotinia > Sclerotinia subarctica. The sequence continues at coordinate 1,981,831 of QRFI01000007.1, forward strand.
TGCTGCGTCGGGTCGATTTTACCCTATCAATCCACCTCGCACATGATATTCTTTACCCACAGAACAAAGTAGAAAATACGACAAACAGAACGGTAGAATCAATGGAATGGAAATCTATCCAGGGCTCCCTATGTGCTACAACATTTTAACTCCCTGACAACTATCAGACGGATATATGAGAAGAAATGGACAAGATAGGGTTTCATAAGGATGAATGACTAACGCCTGACTCTTGCGTTTCCTTAACATTAATATGGACTTTGAAGGGGCATATGAAAAGTCAAAGAAGAGAAAGTTGAGTTGCCTATTAAGGTTGCTGTATCTTGGGAGGAAAAGAAGGAAATGATCTCCAAAGGTACTGGGGACCCACGTTCCTGATCTTGTGCGACCTTCCCTCAAATAACATCGAATGGCCAAATAGAAAGGCACATATTGACTTATCTCTTCTCGATATGGCCATCTGTGTTATCAGCGGAATGAGAAATGGGTACAAGCGTCGTCGTGAACCGAATAGGAGGCCAAGATATAATCAATCAGCCTTTTCCAGGAATGCAAAAATACCTTGTCGGTCATGATTAGATTGTGCAGGATGGTATCATTTGTAGACCCGATGTTGAAACCGACAAAAGATAGATAAGGCGTGATGCAGATGTGATTAGAGTCGTGGTTATATAAGATGTCGTGTGCCCTCATGTTAAAAGTATCATTGATCATATTCCATTATCGAGTGATGCGATGTGCGACTTTTCAACCAAGTGAACTTCATGAAGAAACTCGAATCAGTGGACGTCACATGATATACAAACAGTATTGGGGAATTCATCCATAGCCATCTCTTACGATATAACGATCAATACACACACACAACACAAGACTACAATTATACACCTGCAACTAGCATTAATAATCGCCACGATAAACGAGATCCATTGTCGACACATCATTATCAAGCCATACAAGTTCAACTCGATCTTCACGACCACCAAACAGACCAAAGGTTACACGGTTGACAATCAAGGCAGATTCCTCCTGAGTCCTGAGTCCTGAGTCCTTGCATCGGGAATTTATTCCTCCATTCCTCGATTTATCCAACGGGAGACATCTCCGAACTTTCAAAGCCAGCTAGGAACCCATCGAGGACGTCAAGTCATTTCCCTTTTTTGACCCTTCCGTACTTTGCATTCATTGTTGACCCCCACGCAACTTTATCCCATGGTTTACATTGTCTCGCCTACCTTTCGCAGCCATTCGTTGAAATCCTGACGAGCATTTTCCCTAGGGTACCCAGTTCCAGTCATCTTCGCGAAACCTTCACCTCGCCCATCTTGCCCCCGCATATGCACCTCCAATGCTGAGCACATGTTATTCCATGGCCGTGCAGAAGAGATCCTTGGTGGCTGGCTGTTCAGTGTTCACCATTTGAACTTTTCATGGTTCCCCCACGAAGAATCGCAAGCAATTAATTAATTTCTAGTCGTTTCGCTTCCCTGATACTCAAAGTAGCCTCTGCCCCAATAGTTACAACGTTTTTGCGATCAATACACCGCAGTCGCTCCGAATTCGGTGGGCCTAGCACGAGGTATTCCTGGTGTTTGTCTCAAAAGGAGGCGGAAAATAGAAATTATTAAGTGCAGCTCTGCAACGCCTAACGACCCGATATGGATCTCTTCACATGCAAAACGAATGCAAAATGAGTGGATCTTCAATCTATCCCCAAAATGGGGGACGGCGATGTCCACTTTGAACCCGTTCAAAAGTTGCTCCAACTTGTTTCTAACAAACGGTCAATGTATGATTGTCGCGTGCAAACTACGCAGAAATAAGTTAGGTCTATTTTTTCGCTTGTAAATTCTTCCGTCTTGTAGCATTTGGTGGTCACTGGTGAGTTCTCAGGTTGCCTTCGGAGAGCTGGACATCGGATCACGAATTTATTTACACTGCAGCCGCGACAACCGGATTTTAAAGGATTTCAAGTTTCTTCCAGAGTGCACTGCACAATCACACTAATATTGCAGTATGATTAATCTTATAATGCCGTCAACCGATTTACAAGAGTTCAAATTAGCATATCCTGCGATCTGAAGTCTGCAATAATAAGATTAAGCCTGCGCCTACATCCACTCACGCACGATTCATGAAGCGAAAGACAACAAACAGTTACGCCGAAGGGGCTCCAAAAGTCCAACCCTGATATTAAGGGTCCTAAGATCTAGATTGTTTGAGGCTCTTCTTGTTAGGATTTCCCGGTTTAATATTCCATATGCACAAGAGCCGATGAAGCATTTATACATGCATGAATGGTCTTCGGCCGACCGACTACATCAAAATAATGACAATTTTTGGAATCATCGAATCTAACGACCATGACATTTTAAACAATTGGGCAAGCTTACGACGTCGCATCAGCAAATGGGTCCAAATCGGGAATTCCCGTACGGGAGTACTATTCTAGCTGTGACTTGTGTGTCGAATCGTCGGGAGCTTTCGGAATTTCAGTCGCTTCTTTAGTTATACACAGTTAGACTTGTTGCTGCGATCCCGCTCCGGAAATATGGTTCTGGGGAGGAAGTGTGCATCCAAGAATCCAAGCGCTAACGGTAAGATCCATCAACTAATAGCTGCTCTCCTCGAGATATCCAATTACCTTTCTTAAAATACTTGACATGAACGAACCTGAGAGTATGGTGAAGTCATCGGTCCGAGATATGTGACGAGTAAAGATACATGAAATCAAATGGAAACATTACCAGTTGTGAATGTCACTTTGAGAGTTGATAGTGATGAAATGTCACATTGCTTTTGAACTATCTGCACGTCAAGAAGCATGATCAACAACCATGGATGGCATCATGGGCGTAAAGCTTCAGGCTGAATGAAGTCTGTGTGTATGGATCGATTGAATCCGTTCATGGAGGGGGGAGGTTTCACCCCACTATGCCCCCTACACCTACGACCAGAACCCCGCGAAGGGGCGAGAGAGAGAACCGCTTTCGCAACCAGGTTGATATTACTGATCCTTTACGCGGACTGTATACTGACGTCAAATTAATCCTGTAAATTGCTTCCTATATACCGGATATGAAGTAAATTACTATTCACACTTGATCTCAGAGTCATCTATCGATGATCCGGTTCTTAAAGGGAATTAACGCCGATAGTCGAGAACAACCTATAGTCGATCTATGGAGGCATTGTCACATACACGCAACTGGGAAGCTCATAAGAGACAAACAGTTTGTGGCGATCTTGAAATACATACATGCCTCTCAAACGACTTGTAGACCAAATCCGTTCGACCCGTCGGCTTTCCGCCGTGATCCAAGTTGCGCCATACCCAACGATAGAACTATGTATGCCATGCAAGATTCAAGTGCACGCACGCACTGAGCACGGAGATTGAGCTACTTGTATAAGGTACATTGTCTGTATGATCCGTTCGTAGTTGGACTTGACGCACTTGCATATTATATTTTATATTGAATGTTTACGCACCGAGACAATCTAGCTTGTCTTTGTCGTCCGTGCAGAAAGATGTCGACTCTCGAGCTTTGCAAACGACGAGGATTTGTGATGAGGGGGTAGGCGAGAAGGGGAAGTTGAAGTGGACAAGGCTCATGCACCAACCACAGTATGGTCAGACCGGATGAAATATCAATTGATACTAACACAGCATTGCCGTATATTACAGATCCTAAATTGTTAATTATCAAGCGTGTAGGTAGAGTTTTTCCAAAATTTGGTACCCCTTTATCCTTTAGACAATAATCAAAGTGAAAATACCCGCGAGCCTCGCTCTTGAATTTGAAATGTGATGATTTCTTCCTTTCCCTCACTTCTCCTGCAGTCTTACGGCGCACACATTGAGACCGAAGCTCTCTTCTCCTCTTCACCTCCTCAAATATCTCGGGGATCTTCACATCCTGACGTTGTCTCTCAAATTGATTCTCCATTTTCACATTCGGAATCCCACTCTTGCAAGTTCGCACATACCAAATCAGAATCTTGTGTCCGATGTCAACTAGACAAGGACCACAATTTTTTAAAGTTGTCAGACATGCTGTTGTTGCCCAATCACAATTCAGTGCAATGGCTATCCCAGAAAAGGTGTAGAACCCTGGATACACATATGAACAAGACTACGACGGAAAAGGAGATGATATTCGGAAAAGTGATGCTGGTGGTCGTGTTTAATACTCAATTTGGTGTAATCAAACTTTATAATTATCCAAAAGTCTTGACGAATTTATTTGTTGAATGCAGGCTGGGAAGTCCTGGGGAAGCACAAAGTCTATTCACATTGGCGATGTTCTGTCGAACATGAAACGTTTTAATTTTCTTCTTGGAGGGAATACGGACAAATACCCGTAGAGAAGTAGCAAGTTACTGTTGCCAGCCGTGTGGCTTCAACAAAGTCTATTCCCGCCGACTTCTTCCAAATCACACCGAGGTAACTTCCTTTGTCGTCGCCATGTTTACTTGACTTTCACATATTCAGTTGCACTTACACGCCCCACTTCCACTACAGCACCCATGGTGCCGCGATTCACCCACATAAATAAATTCGGCCATCCAGCGCGGGACAAATACAAGGTAAGGAAGGTAAAGTCAAGCTCCAAATCCTTGCCCCCTCAGCCATTCGATCATCTGGGAAGAGAACCGTCCGCCATCCGCCGTCAGTCAGCACTCACTCAGCCCACCGGATATGTTCCATGACCAGAGAATCTGTAGTTTTGAGCTGTGCCTGCGATGATTGAACATTTACCGATCTATGCTATGTCAAATGCTAATTTCGTCGCTCTCTCTTTCCGAGCCCTGTAACTTGTGGGCTTGGTAACCTTACTCTACCTGCGGTCAAAATTTAATATACTGTATGGAATTTGATATTCGTGTGATCCGGCCTGCGTTTCGTCGAACATGGAAGGGGACAAATTGACCTTGGCAATGACGAGAATGCATTTTAGTTTTATTCCTTTACTGCAAGAGCGTTGATAGTAGTTGTTACGGTGCAGTAGGTGGAAGGTATCTTGCATGACTTGAAGCCCGAACAAGTATCGAGGAATGGAAGCGAGGATGAGAGAAGGGGGGCAAGCTAACGCGGAACTTGTGGTCAGGATCGGATTGCGTCGGTGATACTGTATACAGTAGGCAGAGTCTCACCCCCAAGTAACCAAGCTACTTCTTCATGCAGCAATTTTGTCTTTGTCTGGCAATCACAAAGCGCCAAAGCACAAGGTATCTCAGGATCCCTAGCTATTGCCTCGCAACCCTCGCAGTACATCTACAGCATACAGCTTAGAGCATACAGTAGTAAAAGCTTTTTCGAGGTGATCCTTGAATCCTATTTCGGTCCCCAATGTGGGGAGAATTGAGTCGTCGAGGGAGACTCCGCTCTTTCTGTCTCGTGAGTGAGCTGAGGCAAGTTTTGGAGAGTGAGGGATCGATCAGATAATATTTCTCTTCTCCATATTGTATTGTAGCTACGGAGTAACCCCTCAGTCAGTCTTTGCCACTTTCTTCATGGATATACCGGTATACCTGAATGCTACATGCTATCGCCGGGAGATAATTAACGTGGAAAATATACTCCCTACTAGCATTGCCATGAAGCAGAGCAGACCAACTCATTCTAATTCATGATGGAACTCCTTATTTTCTATATACATGAAAGGGGTTCCCTACGCAGTACAGACGATTGAACCTTACTCATGATTCTGGAAGCTTTTGGCTTTTCGATTTCACTATTTAGCCTTTTTAGATGGAAATCTACTTGGCCTTGTCTCGACTCTCCCATCAACACGGCAGCCAACAGCTACCATTTCCCTTGTTCACCCTGACGCTAGATTCAAAGTCGCATTGTGATTCGTGACATGTTCAAGTACGTAAATCCATCTTGAGCCAATCGAGGCGGGGGAAGATCAAGAGACAGGAGAGCTAATGTATGATTGTGATACTAACTCTATGTTTGGGTGCCTTCAATTCGGTACCATCTGCTCCGTACATTTTACAGTAGACGATGTAAACTATACTTGATGAATACCAGAACAGAGCAATTATGTCTACATCACCATGGAAGGCATAGCAGCAGTAGTAGTAGTAACCACTTAAATCGAATGATTTTGATATTTGTAGGTAGTTGAACACATTTAATCCCCGTCCATCCACCCACCAACCCACCATCGATCCATCATCCATAATCCATAGTCCATCCATCCCATCCATCCCATCCATCCCATCCATCCATCCCATCCCATCCATATTTCAGTGATATCCACAAACAAGCAAGCATTCGAGGTCTTTGCTCTCTCGGTGCGACAATCTACTTTTTTCTTAGTGGAGGGGAGCAATTTAGTTCTACTCCACCATCATACGCATACAAGAATAATACACCCGGATCATACAACGGTACAGTAGTTTCGTATTGAACTACAGAACCTTGAACATTCATTCATCTACTCGAGTACAATAATGATAATAATAATAAAACCACTCCATCCATATGACTAGAATTGATTGACCATCGCTTTACTGTATATCTTCTTCTCCCTTGATGTATCTATCAATCAATCAATCCGAAAATCAAGAACTCCAGTCAGAGCGAAAGAGAGAAAGGGGACAGACATTGTGTGTGTATATGTGAGAGAGAGGGCGAGAGAGAGAGAGAGAGCGAGAGGTAAAGAGAGAAGTGTGTGTGTCTGACTGGTAAAAAGGGAAAAAGAGAAAGGAATTCTAAGAAATTCTCTTTGAACCCAAAGAAAAGAAATCGGAAGCCTTCTCTTTTTACACTTTTACCTCCTCTCAGAAACTATCTAACCATCGGCATTTCACTTCCTCTTATTACACCACCAACCGAACCACCTACGGAGTAATTTTACTACCAACGCACAAAACCCATAATCCACATTACAAATTTACCTTCATCGGCTTTCCACCATAACAAATCATTTCCAACATCCTATCATACTTTACCTGGATATTTACATATACATACTGTACCCGTATATACATCTCTGAGTATAAACATCGCAACATCCTTTCAACTTTATTGCATCACGAACCAAGGCTTTGGAGAGGGCTCAAGTGCAGTACAGTACAGTGCAGTACAGTACATCCATCCTTGGACAATTAACTGTCATCCACCAACCCTCGGCCAAGGTTTCCGAAATTTGCGACACCAATTACATCTGACTTGCTCGCTGCTCCTGGGTCTAGGGAAAAAAAAAGAGTACAAAGTCAGGAGTACATACTGAGAACAACTTCTCTATATTTGTTCAACCCTCGCTCTATCGTCGCAAATTCGGAGAGATTAAGCTGATCAAAAAGATCGTTCGATAAAACAAATCTCCAGGGAAGAAAAAACACAAATATCCTCGAAAGAATATAACCAACCATAAGCCCATTTCTGCAGGATCATTCTAGGATTGGATTCGGTTACGGGATCTCTGTCACATTGGGTGAGGACCGTCCGAGAAGGAGGTGTGTCGCTCCAACGAAATGCCTGGAACGGCGCAATACCTTGAGCGTGGGGGGCTCCTCCAAAGATTCCGCGACTCATCTGAGGACTGGCATACGAGTGGAGAATTACAATCAAATAATACTACATCATCAGGATCGATAGGCACGCAGCACGATTTTAGATTCCCTCGAAGGCCCGAGAATCTATCTACACACCCGACATCTGCGAATCAATCAACGAATAACTACAACAATTCCGACGACCAGATAAAGAGTCCCGGCGCGAGCGCAACAGCTCAGGAAGACAAACTGGATCACCCAGCGTCAAGCCGTGCGCGCGATGATTTGCTCGGCGAGAGTTTCTTTCCAACCTGGAAAGATGGCTCCGCCGGCGAGGAGCTCGATGATACGGATGAGATGCAAAAGAAAGATCCTTTGGCAACACAGATCTGGAAGCTGTACAGTAAAACAAAGAAGACTTTGCCCAACCAGGAGCGATTGGAGAACTTGACATGGCGCATGATGGCGATGAATCTGCGAAAGCGCAAGCAGGAAGAAGATAATCGGTATGAAGTCGATGAATTTCATCCTTTGTGAAAGACAAAGTTTATCTAACAGTGTTTCACTAGATCATCTCAACAGAATCAATCCTCAAGTGTACCAAGTGGAATTGCTCAGCTAAGGAAATCTACAGATCAGGCAGTTGTAGATACTTCTGATGCTATGAATTTGGACGATTTCATATTTTCCGATAGTATATCCACGCCAGCCGGGCTCTCCACTTCGCCTTCGCCGGAACTCACGAAAAAAGAGGTCGAGAGGCCATCAAGCACTGTAGCTTCGGCGATTCCTATCAAAATGCGGAAGGAATCGACGCAGTTGCAATTTTCTGCCCCACAATCTGTCCCAGTTCCTCATCACGCCCCTCGAAGCAACGATGAATTTAATTATGTGCAGAGACATGTGAGGAAAACAAGTATTGATGAGCGCCGTGTAAGTTTTACCACCTCTTACGGGTTCTAAAAATTAAGCGCTATCGAGGTTGGAACTGACAAAACTAACAGGCCCGCAAACGACCGGCCGATTTCTCGCCTCAAGTCAACAGCATAATGATCCCCAACGACCCTGATCATGATGATCTCCCAGAGTATTCTCTAAATCAAGCTCATCCACCATTTAGCAGCCACGGAGTGTCAGGAATACCGTTTCAACTAGATACCTTCAACATGGACAATGACCCGATCATCACCTCGGCAGGTCCTTTTCAACAAAATTTTAACTTCTCCCCATCGCATTCGCCCCTCGTTCCTCATGGACCTTTCTCTTCAATGTACAATAATGCTTCGATGCCATCTTCCTCTTTGAACTCAAACGACTACTACTCTCCTCCTGGAAGTGCCTATCCTTCTACAGTCTCTACTCCTCAACCCATCCCAGAAGGACAGGAAATGTACTTCCAACATGGGATGAATATGCGACACCAACGTCCTCACACTTTCAATCAAGGGCCTTCCAGCCTCTCCAATTCCATGGCGCCTCAATACATGTATAACGGCAATGGCGCATCTATGTTTAGTGCAGTGACAGCCTCCGGTCCGTCGCACAACTCCTATGCCTCTGCTGGATTTGGTATGTCGCAACATATAGATCCAGCTCAGGTCTTTCAATCCGATCATCCTGTGAGATCTCCTGGCGTCAAAATCGGTCATGAAAATATGTTTTCATTCGGAGGGGATTCCGACAACGAGGACGAGGAAAGTCAAGCTTTTGCCGACCGAACACTCATGTTGCAACATGATTTTGCTCAATCGCCTTTGGATGACCAGAACATGGATATGCATGGAAGTGGAGGCTTACAGTGGGACACGAGTTTGTCAGGACAATTTAACACTCAGGCGGCGCGATATCCAGGCGGACCACCAAGAAAGCAAGTCACTATTGGAGGAACAGAAATGGTCTCATCACCATTGGAGTGGGATGGATCTGGAGGTTCTCTTGGGAGACATCACGGTTCAACTCAGTCCGTTTCTGATAATCGCTCAAGAACCGATAGAAGACAAAAAATCCCCCGAACTGCCTCGACACCTAATGCAGTCCTTCTCGGCCAGAACAGCATGTTCGATAACTCTGGACCATCCGGACCAAATTCGCCACCAGATGCAAACAACATGTCAGGATTCTCATCAGTAGCACCCAGTAGACCAGGATCCCCTGGTGGATCTAAACACGGTTCAACTACCAATCTTGCAGCAGCCGGTCAAGGGGACAATGGTGTACCAACTACTTGTACGAATTGTTTTACACAAACAACACCTCTTTGGAGACGCAACCCAGAAGGCCACCCACTGTGCAATGCTTGCGGTCTCTTCCTCAAACTGCACGGCGTTGTGCGCCCATTGTCTTTGAAAACAGATGTCATCAAGAAGCGAAATCGCGGCTCTGGTGCTACGCTTCCAATTGGTACTTCGGGTGGTGCTTCGACGAGAGCTTCTAAGAAGATAGGCACAATGAGCAGTGGACCCAATACTAGAAAGAATTCTTTAGCTGCAACAACAAGCATGGCCCACACAGCGCCCCCAGCACAAGTAACCACACCTACTAGCAGCCATGGAAGAAATGCAAATGACAGTGCTAGTCCTCCTTCAATTGCGGGTTCATTAGGGAATGGAGGAAGTACGGCCGGCAGTACTCCAACTTCATACCATGGTTCCGCGGGATCTTCCTCAGGTACAATAGGTGTCAGTGGAGGTAAGGGTGTAGTTCCTATAGCTGCTGCGCCACTGAAAGCAACACCGGGCCCTGGTGCAGCATCTACTATGCCTCGATCAAATGCAGTACCCAAACGACAAAGGAGACATAGCAAGAGTGTCAGTGCAATTGAGAGCATGGACATTGATTCCCCTGAAACTTCCACTGGGGGCAATGAGGCTGCAAAATCTATTGGTATGGGATTGATGGGTACATCTAATGGAGCTATGGCCAACATGGGCCTAGGAAATGGATTTGGTATGCCAGGACGACCAACGATGGGACCAGGAAGTTCTGGAATTCAAATAAGTTTGGGAGGATCACAACATGGAATGGCTATGAATGGTCAAAATGGACCTAACGGTTCAAGTGCCGGCCCTCAAGAATGGGAATGGCTAACTATGAGTCTTTGATCGAGTATTTTGGCATTCTTCTTACACTGACGCTATTCGGCGTTCTTTGCTTCCTACGACATTTTCTGGGGTTGGCGGCTACAATTGATTGTTACTTGGAGCTACTTCTACTCGACCTTTTATGATACCAGCGAGAATTCGCCCTTTTACATTTCGAGTTACAAATGATACGATGATGATGCTTTTTTTTCTTCGATGGATCAAATTAATCTAGTGCATCTTGGTCTATACTCCACACGGGGGTGGGAAATATCGGGAGGCTACATTGAAACTTGCTTTTTCTTTAGTGGACTTGTTTGCATGAAGATTTTTGATACCTACCATGTTACTCCTTCTTCTTATTCGCTCATCTATTTACCGTTCTAGTTTATACTAGGGGACCGGATGAGATTTTGGCCATGCGAATTCGACTTTTGCATCTTTTGCATCTTTTGCATCTTTTGCATTGGTGTTCATAGGATTTTTGAGAGTTGAGAAATTCAATGGTCATTTTATTTGCGTATCGTGCGCAAGTTTCTTTTGCTTAAATATGGATGATGGGATGGCTTATGTTGGGCTGATTGACGGATGGATGGATATGATAGGGGTTGGCTTTAGCTTGGTTGAATCGCTTTTTTTTGTCTTCGCGAGGTTCTTTAACGACATGATTTGATATCCGGATAGATGGGATGGGGATTGTTTTATGGATGTGGAGATGATTTTACATGTGTTCTCTTGAAAGTTGAGGGTCAAGAGGAGAGTCGGAGAGAGTTATTTCTTGAAGCGAGTGAGGGTATTGGCTTAGCTGGATGGATTGAATTGGATTGAACTGACTTGACTTGGATTTGGTTTCGATTTCGATTGTCGCGTTTTAGCGTTTGGACGTTTGTGAGGAAACCGGAATGAAGTAGAGTGCGAAGTGCAGGGAATATAGGAGATAGTGCAGAGATAATACCACGAGATTCATTTGATTGATTGTTTTGGTATTTTTAATAAAGTATTTGTGTGGACTTGTGAACTTGTGAACTTGAGATTTGCGATCTGGTTGCTTTCATTTAATATTGAATATATATAAGTGTCTGCTATTTATTTAGTGGTGGTGGTAGATATACCTTACTCGATCTTCTCTACCTTCTCTACCTTCTCTACTTTCTCTACCTTTTCATTCATACTAACCTTGATCGAATATCATTCTAGTTTTAAGCAAAAATATCTATTTAAACCTTTATTCTGTATTTTCTTTTACTTGAATCTTTTTATTATAATTAAGGGTTTATTTTTGTAGATGTATATTTTATAAATATATAAATAAAGAGATATTTATTTTTTAAGGACAGAAATGATATATAACGTATTAACTATGTTTTAAAAAGATGATTAATTATAATAAAGAGTGAAGAGTGAAGAAGATAAAAGAGGATAGTGTCACGAACCACACTCATTATTATAAAATAAAACTAGGTATCGGTGTTTGAGCCGCTTTCTTCATAGGGATCCTTATCGATAAGGAATCCTAGGACAAATATTGTCCTAGGACAAATAGTATCCTAGGAAGAATGGGCTAGGCAACCATGGAATCCTAGGATAAGTGTCCTAGGATATGATTCGTCCCAGGATTATTATCCCAGGATAATATTAGTCCCAGGACTATTGTCCCAGGACTATTATCCCAGGATCTCTACAATCCCAGGATTGGAATCATCCCAGGATTAGTGTCCTGAGGCTAATGGTAGATCACGTGATGGAGCCTCTAGGAGCGTAGGCTCCTCAGGGCTCCAGGAAGAGATCAGTATATAGTTAGAATAATTTCATAGTTTAGGAGCTTCGTGCTCAACTTAGTTATCAATTAGTTTACCTATATTTTACTTGATCTAGTAACGACTTCACTTCTAAGTGAATCTTATTGATAAAGCCTTAACCTACAACTACCAACCAACGAAACCTCAGGCAGCCGCTGCCTCCAATACAGTATCGTTACACTTTGAGCATCGTTTCGGTTAAGCTATATCAGTTACGATGGACTCCCTTCAGCAACCCACCGAACCAGTTTCCTTCTCCTCCACTGGAGCCTCAGGGCAGGCTGCCGCCAACATGGAGCCGAGACGAGCAATCCAAGTATCTACCCCTGATCTATTTCATGGAGATCGTAGCAAACATCGAGCTTTTGTTGCACAAGCTGATCTTTACTACGCCTTTAATGGACACCTCTTCTTGACACAAATGCAGAGGATCTTGTGGTTAATCTCGTTCTTCCGAGGAACTGCGTTCAATTGGATCGAACCTTTCTTCAATGACCTAATGACCAAAACTACTAACGGTTAGCTCAATGAAAATATGAAATCTGAGACACATCGTCTTTTTGGCATTTACAAGTCATTCCGACAAGGTTTCGACAGGGCATTCGGGGAAGTAGACCCCGATCATATAGCTGAAAGAGCATTACAACAACTTAAGCAGACAGGGTCAGTCACAGCCTATACTGCTAAGTTCCAACAATATGCCGGGCATATCACATAGGATGATGATTACCTTAGATCCCAGTTCTATAAGGGACTCAAGGACATCATCAAGGATGAGCTAGCAAGAGCTCCAAAACCACCAAACCTTTCTGAGTTAATCGAAACCTCCATTCTAATCGACAACTACCAACCAACGAAACCTCAGGCAGCCGCTGCCTCCAGTACAGTATCGTTACAGATAGGAGATAGGAATGTCTGGGGGGGTTGGATAATTGTGAGATGTTGTGGAAGTAAAAATGAAAAGGGAAGAGTAGTATCACGGTGCGGGATAGGTCTCTAGGTAATATGATGATATTCTACGGAGGAAAGAAGGTGCTAGGAGGTGCACCGACTATATAGGGCAGAAGAAAAAGAAGAGAAGGTATTAGCAAGCTGAGAATAATCAACGCTTTACAAAGAGTTATGAAATATAAAATACTTTTCAGATAATTAATTAAATAGATTCTCTCTTCACAATGAAACATTCTATCGATCCAGCCGAGCATGACGTATGAACTGATTTCTTATCTGGGGATTCTTAATAAAAGCTGAAAATTTAATATAATATAAAATATGATATGATATCCTTTAAATGAATGTTAAATACTTAATTAATACTCCTCTTATATATCACTTACTTCTCCTCGAAAAATAAAATGAAGAGAAGGGATTCTGAAAATATTATAAGAGTAATAGTAGCTAGGTATTATAATTATAATAACGAAAGAATTTATATACTAATAATCAGATAACTCATAAGTGAGGTTATCAATTATATGAATACTTGAATACTTAATAAAAGACTACAAAAGATCATTAAGTATTGTGAATATATGATATATATAAAATATAAGAAATATATGAAATTACCCTATACATCGATATTGTTACAACGGATAACATAAACCCCGGGTCACATGACCACTCAGGTGACCGGCTCTAATCAATCTAACTAGAGCCTCTAGAGCCACAGCTCTAGAGAATCTAATTAGAGCCGGCAGAGCCAGAACACAAAGGGTCTATATAATCAAGATAGATTTCATTTGTATAGAGCTTCGTGCTCAAGATCAATTATTTAGTATACTCTATTATTAATTACGAATAATATATTCATTATTGTCATTACTTAAATCCCTGCTTGATACCTAATTATAAACCTACCTCGAGAATCTAGAATACTTCTATATGATCTAGATGGCTACCCTTATAATACTTTGAGCATTATTACTACCTCAAATACCGATTCGATATAAATAACAATATTATGTCTTCCAAGACACCACAACTTAGCAACCCTGCTACAACCAACCAGATCACTTTTGAAAATACCGATAAGGACAGAGATATCGTTATAGAAAATATCGAAGACCTCAAGGAAATCATTGTCACTGAAACTCTTAAAGTTGCTTTATCAAATCGATTTATAGGCAATCGACAAGAACTAGAAACCTTCTTGTTTCAACTTGAGATCTACTTCTAATTTAATCAGGATAAGTTTAATTATAACGCCGATAAAAGCATCTAAACCGCCTCCTATCTTAAAGGAAAAGTTGCTAAATAGATCCAATCTTATCTCAAGGATTATTTTATCAATTTAAATAAGCCTAAAAAATGAATATATTCAATACAAATTATCTTTAGGAAATTCGAAGGGTTTAAGAAAGAAATACAACAAATATTCAGAAATATCAATGAATTATATAATACTAAATCCAAGATCTACAATCTCAAACAAACAGGGTCAGCAATCAAGTATATTATAGAATTCAGGAGGTATATAAATACTATTGGATAAGAAGAGAATACAATAATAAACCATTATCGAAAAGGGCTCAAGCCTGAAGTTAGGCTAGAATTAGATCGCAATTATATTTGGGAGGATCTAAACAAATTGATCAAGAAGTCTATCAAAACAAATGAGATACTTTATAAGTATTAGAAGGAATATTGTTCTTCCAACTTCTATAAAAACCGAGATTGTGATAAATACCACAAAAATGAAGAAAGATCTCGAAAGAACAGATAACCCTATAAAGATTTAATATAATTAGATATAACCTTTAAAAACAAACTATTTAAGGAAAAGATAAAATAAAGATACAAGGACAAGCTTTGTTTCAAATACAGCAAGCCAGGTTATAGAGTCAGAGATTGTCGAAGCAAAAAACCATCAAAAAGAGATTATCACAAGAAGTTCGGCAAAGGCCAATTTAATATAATCTTTATATCTCAATTGTATACAATAACCTTTACAGAACCTAAAGAGATCCAATATATAAACTATAAGGAGTTCAAGAAATTGTTAAACGAATTATCAAAGAATAAAGAAGGCCTCAATATAATAGATCTATAGGAACAAGAGTATCTACAAACTCTCTTCCTACCTTTATCTAGAACAAAAACGAAGAAGAAATAGACAGCCGAGTATATTGCTATAAGTTAGACCGCTTGTTATAATGAAACCTATAGGATTCATCTATCAGATAAAGAAGCTATAGGATAATTTCCATAAAGGAAGGCAAAGAGATCCTGTAAGAAGGGAAGGTCAGCTAAGACCTATAGAAAAGGCTAAGGCCAATTGAATATTACAGGACAAACAGGACAAATCTATTATAATATAAAAATAAATGGATAAGCAATCCGGATTATAATTGATTTAGAAGCTACAGGAAATTTTATTGTATTAGGAATTATAAAGTATTTGGGAGTATAACTTCAAATGAAACAAATGTTATATCAATTATAACTAATTGACAGACAACTAACTGGATTGGACAAAAAGATTTCGCAGAAGATTTATCCTTTACAGATAAGTATAACCTAGTATAAAAAGGTTATCCAGTTCGATATTGTTCCATTAGGGAATCAACAGATCATTCTGGGAATGCTGTAGTTGAAGGTATATAACCCCCAGATTAATTGGTTATCGGAAACCATATTATTTCTGAAGAAAAGCGATCAACGAGATACACTAGAGTCAGCAAGGCTAAACATATACAATAAAGAACTGAAGATAAACAATATTATTAATGTAGAACATCAAATCCAGGATCCTTTATTAATAATAAAGGAAAATGAACTTTCTATACAAATGAAGAATAAATAGAAGAAGTTGCTTGAAAACATTTTTATAACGAAACAGAACAAAATGTCAATATTGGTATAGTACCAGAAGTACAAGAAATTATTCGAAGAAAGAAAAGGTTATAACACTTTACCAAAATATAAATTATAGGATTACAAGATAGTATTGAAGGAAGGTAAGATATCTTTATTCAGCCTAATCTATTCGATATCAGTTTTTGACCTAAGGATACTTAGGGATTATATTGGCGACATATTAAAAAAGGGATAGATCAGAGAATCCATCTTACAAGCAACTAGCCCTATATTATTTGTACCAAAGAAAGATGGTACAAGAAGGCTTTATATAGATTATTGTAAATTCAACGATATAATGATCAAAGATCAGTACCTACTTTTATTAATTATAGAATTAAGGGATCGATTAGGAAAAGCCAAGATTTTCTCTAAGTTTGATCTTCGAAACAGATTTCATCTAATCAGAATAAAGGAAGGTGAGGAATGGAAGATAGTATTCAGAATTCGCTATAGATTATATGAGTATCAAATAATGCTATTCGGTTTGACAAACATATCAGTAATATATATGCACTTAATTAACAATATATTAAGAAAATATCTAGATATATGCTATATATATTATCTAGATGATATATTGATATTTTCAGAAATAGAAGAATAATACATCCAGGATATTCACAATGTTCTACAATTTTTGAAAGAAGCAGATCTTTAATGCAAACCTAGCAAATATGAATTTTATATCACAAAAACAGAATTCTTAGATTACATTATATTTTTAGGAGATCTCAAGATAAACTCTGATAAAATAAAAATAATTAGAGAATAAGAGCCATTAATCAATATAAAGGAAGTATAATCCTTTTTAAGATTCGCCAACTTTTATCGATGATTTATCAAAAATTATTCGAAAATAGCTGCCTTAATAATCAAGATCACCAAAAAGAATCAAGGGGAATTTCGATGGTCAGAAGCAGTATAAACAATATTCGAATGCCTTAAAGAAGCATTTGCAGAAGAACCAGTTCTCAAGGCTTTTGATCCAGAACTACCAATAATTGTGGAGATAGACTTCTTAGACTATATAATAAATGTAGTATTCAGTCAGCCAGGTTTGAACAAGAAATAGTAATTAATCGCTTATTATTTATATAAACTATCATTAATTGAATTAAACTATGAAATATATAATAAGGAATTACTAGCGATAATAAATGCTTTTAGGGAATAGAGAGTATATTTGGAAGGATCGAAATATATGGTATAGGTATATACAAATTATAAGAACTTAGTTTACTTCATTACAACGAAGGAATTGAATAGACAATAGATCCAATGATCGGAAACTATGGTTGTATACAACTTCAGAATTTCATATGTCAAAGGAAACGAAAATACTAGGGCAGATATTCTAAGCCGAAAACCAGAATACTTACAAAACAAGATGTACAAATTATATATAATATTAAGATAAGATAATAATGATTTAGTTTATAATAAACCACAATTTATTGCTATTTCAGGAATAAATTATGATATTATTAAGGATATCATAAAAACAGAATATACAACAAACATTATAGCCAAAAGAATCCTAGCTAAACCAGACAATCTAGAAAGAGGATTTATTATAAAAAATAGATTTATTCACTTTTATAATAAGCTTTATATATCCTCCAATCTAGTTAAGGATTATGTTATGGAATAATATAAGCTATCAGCTCATAAACATCAAGGTATTACAAGAACCTTTGTCAGAATAAGGAAAGAAGTGTACTTTCTAAGAATAAGGATTATAGTTGAGAATATAATTAGGAACTACAATATTTGTATAAGGAATAAAGCTGTTTGATATGCCCTTTATAGTCAGCTTAAAACCCCTGAATTATTTACTTAACCTTGAAAATCTATTACCTAGGATTTTGTAATGAAACTACTATTATCCAAGGATCTGGTTACCCAAAAAGAATACAATTCTATATTAGTAGTAACAGATAGATTAACCAAGTTCACTTATATAATATTATTCTATGAAACTTGGATAACAAATAATTTTGCTTATATATTTATAAGGAATATAGTCAGTATTCATAGTGTACCAGATAAGATTATCTCAGATAAGGACAAATTATTTATATCGAAGTTTTGGTCTACCTTTATAATATTTTTTGGAATCAAAAGAAAGCTCTTGATAGTTTTCTATTTACAAACAGATGGCCAAATAGAATGATTAAATCAAACGATGGAAGCTTATCTTTACTGTTACATTAATTACAAATAAGACAATTGGGTTAAACTATTATTCTTGGCATAATTCATATATAATATATCAGAGACAGAAATCACAAAAATAACGCCAATATATACTAACTTTGGGTTCAACCTATTAGCTTACAAATCATTATTACCATAAAATGTGAATGTAGACGAAGTCATAAAAGATATTATAGAAATCAAGGAGCTTCAAGAATAATTCTCTTTGGATTTATAGTTCATCGTTTTAAAGATAGCATCATATTATAACAAATCAAGAAATATAGGATCTACTCTTAAAAAGGAGGATAAAGTTTATTTTATTCGAAGAAATATATAAACAAAACAATCAAGCGATAAATTAGATTATAAGAAACTAGGATCATTCAAAATTGATAAAATAATAGGATCAGTTAATTACAAATTAAAACTATTATATATAATGAATATTCACCCAATATTTTATATCTCATTCCTCGAGAAAGTATTACCTGAAACGCCGAAAGTACTAAACCCAGAAATCGATCCAATTAATCTAAAGGGAGAATATTATATCAAAGAAATACTAGATTGCAAATATATTAATAGGAAAGTCAAATATTTAATCAAATGGCAAGACTACCCATATTCGGAAAATATTTGGGAATCTAAGAAGAACCTTGGTACCCCTGATCTATTGAAGGAATTTCATTAATATTATCCAGACCTTCCCAAAAAGGATCCGAAGGACTCAAAAAGGAGGAAGGGTCAAAGTCATTCAATATATTCAAACTAACCTCAGCAAATGCCAATGAATCAACACCTGCTTGTTCCTTTTTCTTCTTTACATGCTTATTCTCTAATCTTTCCTTCTTCTCTACCTTATCTAATTTGTCTAAAATCTTCAAACTATATTGCAACATCTCACCAATCCTAAAACAAAGGGTTCGTTGCTGAGTTAATAAACGAAGCTGTTTCGATAACGCTTTATGAAACTCTTGTTCTATCCTCCGCTCTTCCTTTTCCAAAGCTTCCCAATCAGAAGCGGAAGGATCAAAAACATCACATTTGCCACTACCATTTGCACGAATACATTCATCACAATATCGAGAATCCTCGGAAACCCGACACTCGAGATCGCGAGCAGCATAACATAAACAGGGCAATATGATTAAACTATTCTCCTTAATCCGTTGATAAAGTAACTTACGATTATTTGTTGATTTAGAAGAACGAATTAGAGGCATTATGAAAATCAGGAAATTATGAAGTTTTATTAGTAACCTATAAGAAAGAACTATATAAACGCTCGGGATAAGCGTTAATTTAAGAAGGGGATAATATTACAACGGATAATATAAACCCCGGGTCACATAACTATTCAGGTGACCGGCTCTAATCAATCTAGTTAGAGCCTCTAGAGCCACAGTTTTAGAGAATCTAATTAGAGCCGGCAGAGCCAGAACACGAAGGGTCTATATAATCAAGATGGATTTCATTTGTATAGAGCTTTGTGCTCAAGATCAATCATTTAGTATACTCTATTATTAGTTATGAATAATATATTCATTATTGTTATTACTTAAGTCCTTGCTTAACGCCTAATTATAAATCTACCTCGAGAGCCTAGAACACTTCTATGTGATCTAGACGGCTACTCTTGTAACAGATATCCCCCTCCCTCCCTCGAGGAATTGATCATACCCCGTACTGAACTGGAAGAATAATAGAATGTTCACTATCTATATGAAATGAATTGAATGAATACAAACGCAAAGCTTTCTAATTCGTGTGGTTTGATATTGAAGGGTAATACGGAGTTGAATATATATATTGATATAGGAAAGAAAGAAACTTCTTCAATTCCTTAATATTCTAAACTTTATATCGGCAAACAAGAGATCAAATTACCCAATTTTAATTCCATTTTAAATCAGAAACCATACCAAACAAAAACCAAAAAACATAAACACAAAAACAGAATAGAGAACGAAGCAAACAAGGAGAACCCCCTCCCCCCCCAAAAACCAGAAACGATGTAACCAAATCCATGAATCAGACTCGGAACATCGAGTCCATGGCCTATTCAGCCTATTCACCAACTTGGAACTTTCACAAATGAATTACCAATTACTCAGCACTCAAGAAAAATACAACAGAGGTATAAATTACATGTAATAGATCAGCTCCTACTATTAAGTTCACATAAAACAATGTACATCGTCTATTTGATGATGTAATGCGTAGAGTCATTGGGAGGTGGATTGTTCCTAGGGATGGCCTCTATATCAATGAATAAACATTGTTGCTGAACAGAGCGCGGCAAATGAAATGTGGAATACAGTTGAAATAAGGGAAAGACGATATGATTTTTGATATCTGCGAATTCCTATGTCTATAATTCGTATCCAGGCATCCAGGCTCTTATATTCTCCCTAGGTCCATAGACCCTTCCACGACCTCGGACGACCCTCGAACAAATAAACCACCCGGTCCCTAGCTTCTTAAACATTCCCCAGCGTAAAGGTATCGTTATGTCGTTATGTCACATCACATCTGGAGAAACAAATGAACAAATATTGGGACGGAGAAAGATCAAGATGGCATTGATCTTAATTCAGCAGCAAGCCACTTCCTCAAATGTACAATTATGCCCATTAAAGAAGATTGCCTTTCTTCCAACCGATGAATTCCTGTCCGAACTCGAAGTAGATATTCTCTATTCACCGAATCGTAATCGTAAATCCATCGTGATGAAATTCTTGTGTATAGTAACAAGCAACGCCCCTCTCATATTCCATTCATCAAATTCTGGCTACTTATGCTCCTGGGTTGGGGTTCATCTATTTCCTGTGTTAGCAACACCATTCCTGGTTCAAAAAAATTCGTGGTTTTGTCGAACCTTTCTCTTGCCACCGGTCATAGTAACGTTAACGAAACGACGAGTGAACTTCTCTCTCTTGGCGGCACGTCCCTTAGGGCGCTTCTTCTTCTCTTGTGGCTCAACCTATTCGTAATATCGCGTTAGCATGACTTGATTCACCAAGATCATGTATTCTTTCAACCATCTCATTTCCATATTCCAAAAAGTGTTGCCTAAATTCTTGCTTGCCACCGCATCACCATCCCAAATTCCGTCCTTTCCGTCGAAAATATATCAAAAGAATCGTACCTTTGGTGTTTGAGACTTGACCTTTCCGGCACGAGCGAGGGATCCGTGAACCTTTCCCATGATTGCGGTTTATCGGGATGTGTCGATTGATGATTTCCGATAACTGTAAGAATGGCAATTGTAAGCTGTGATGTTCTTCTCTTCAAGGTGCGAATAAATCGGTTTGGTAGCGATCAAAAATCCATCTATGAATCTGCGAGCGATTTGATAGATAACGACAGCGTAGGTTTAATGAAATTGATGGGTATACGTACGCGGTTGCTGAGTTGTGGGTTGTCGAGAGATTCGTACAGTTGCTGCTATCCTCTTTCCTCTTTCCTTGCGGTATCACTAGCGCGTCGCTTGGATCTCACACAGGGCTCACAGCCCTTTAAATTCCAGTCACGTGATTTTAATCTTTTCGGAGTAAACTTCTCTACTTCCGCTCCTTCTCTCTTAAAAACACAACACATGTGTTACAACGACATTTGCAAGATTTTAATCTGACAGTTTCTCTCCAAACCATCTTAATATCTTCACGCTACAAGATCTTCCAAATCAACAAACTTCTCCGGCTTCAATAACCCCTCTGACATCTAAATTCACAAACAGTATCATGTCAATCATTCACGTGAACGCTAAGAAGTCTTATCGTTATCAGATTGTATTTGGTATAGTGCATTCCGAGTTTCGGGAATGGTCCCGATGACCATTCATGAGTTACTTTGTTCCATCTGTCCATCGACGGTAAGGTACAAACTTTCTCGTTGTGTAATTATTACATAGTAAATGTTTATCCTATAAACATATCTACATCTATCCGGCATTTTGCTATAGTACCATTTTGTTGCCTTCAACCTTTCTCACAATGTACATACCAAAAGCTCCCTTGGGAGCATTGCTCTTGAGTATGCTTCTCCAACTCACAAGCAGTTCTTCTTTACCAACCGACGTCCCTTCCCCCGATCAAATCATCATAAACCCATCCTCTTCTGAATCCACAAACCGCATACCTACATCTCGCGAAAGCGCCATCCTCGCCCGCCGCATTCTCCACCTCACACCCCTCGGAACTCTCTCCACCATCTTCCCCAACTCATCTTCCTCTTTCGAGAACCGACCCTCCAAAGTCGAAAATATCCCCATCGGCCTCATGGATTACATAGCCGATTGCGAACCCACCACCAATAACCCAACGATCCTCGCAATCAGCATAGCCACCAGTTTTAAAAACGCTATCTCTAACCCCAACATCTCTCTTTCACTTTCCTGGACTCCACCATACCCACCTAAATCCCGCATCTTCTACTCCCACAAACCCGATCCCTTTGCCTTCTCCGCGGCAAACCAACCACGCTTCAGTATACTCGGATATCTTGAACCCATCGTAGCTTCACCGGAAGAGGAACAGGATCTAAGAAAATGTTTCGTGGATACTCATCCAGATGCTAAATATTGGCTGCCAGGTAATCGTATCCATCATAGTGAATGGATGCGCTTAGTTGTGCAGGAGATATACTGGGTAGGAGGATTTGGAGATCGCGCGTATATTGGTTGGATACCGATTGAGGAGTGGAGGTCCGTGGATAAGAAAGAGTGGGAGGGGGCTAGATTGGTGGGAGAAAAGAAGGGATGGAAGGAATGGGCCGTTGAGGGATTAGGGCTGGGAGGCGCTTGGGAGTTGTGATGCTAAATTATTGCCATGAAATCGTTTGATGATAGGGTGTGAAATATGTAACCCAAGAGTCTTACATTTGTTCATACTTCATTTGGTGTCTATTTGTTAGAGTAATCGCATGTTACGGTACTGAATTGTTATACATGATTCATAATTCATGATTCTAAAATGAATTATGCTCAGCTCCTCCATTCACACCTATTCCGTTTAAGCACATTTTGGTATCTCTACCATACAATAGCCACATTGTGAAACCCAACCATATGCAGCTTCACCGGTATCCCGAAATCACCGCCATGAGGATCCTCAAAATCACCCAATTCCAACACACGCGAAAACACCTTTCCCCAGCATGCGAGTATTGAGCATCATACAAAACCCCTTGATGATATAGAAACAATCCTTCCCTTCCCCCTATAGCATATCTTCCTAAAATTCAGAACCCATATATAACGATTTATAAGCACAAACCTTTTGTAAACAGTGCAGACATTAAAGCGAAATCATATCTTCGCTTTCTTATAACGCTGACTCTGATTGCCGACAAAATTTACCATAGCTCTCTTAGTTGACATCGATACTGAAAGATCACTCGAGGGGCCATCACTCGAATCATCATCTAATTCTAAATCACTTTCGAACAGCGAATCAAGAGAAGAGAGTCCACTAGATTCAGACCCGGATCTTGCTCGTTTAGAAGTATGAGCGCCTGTGAGGAGAGCAATCTCAGATTTTTCCCGGTGCGATTGTAATCGAAGAGCGAAATCATTCACTGGATTCGGGTTCACGTGTTCGGAAATGAACTCCCATGCCGTGACCCAGCATTGAGAATTGACTCGCAAATCTTTGTGTTTTAGCCGTAAGAAACGACGCATGGCTTTGATGTTCTCGAGAAGCGCGTCGTCTGATCGTCCATCTTTATGATATGAAATTAGGATACTGGAAGTGACTAATTCTAAGGGCGAGAATGTGCGTACGTGATTGACATCCGACTCCTTGAGAAAATCAGGAGCGGGATCAAATACCGAATCGTTCAGGATTTTGTACTGACCATCTGCTGATTTGGCAGAGGATTTCTTGATCAGTGATTCAAACCTATCAAATACGTCTTTGAAAGCAAGTTTGAGACCTATCGATATTGGTTCTGGATCTTCTAGAACACGCATAAGTGCTTGAGGACTTGCCTGAAGCGAAGGTACGGCTTTTTTCCTTCGACTGTTTGTTCGTCCAGAAAGAACTTCTTGAATCATGGTAAATATGGTGAGAATAAGGCAGAACCCCGACGCACGACTTTGCTTCGATACTAGTTGTTTGTGAGCCACGTTTTAATGTCAGTCTCAAGGAACTTACAGTTGACCACCATAGCATAATTATTCTCGTATATTCTGGTGAACTTAGCCCATTCAGTGGACATTGCTCTCATTTTCTCGGCTGGAGATAAGGCAATTCCTCGCTGCACAAGCTGGAACATAGTTTCTTCGGTCTCTTGAGCTAGATGGTCATATTCATAGCAACAAAAGACTTTCTGATCGAAGAAATTTTTCAATCCGTTTGGACAAATGTTTCTGTCGCTAGCTCGAGTCACCACACCGTCGATAGTTGGATGATAGTAATACCTATGATCATGATTAGATGTTTATTAAACCGTAAGCTCATCCAAGCCTAAGCCCTGCACCAGCCTCGGAGTTAAATCTGTTTTAATTGGATATTTTCCATCTCCAACTTACAGATTCAGTCAATACGTACCATTTTTTCGGTGGATGTGAACTATCCATGAAGCCGATCTCCCCACTCATGAACTTATAAAGTGATGTCAGGCGTTGCTTCCCATCGACGCATATTCTTATGTGTTTTATCTCCTTTCGGCCATCTTCATGCTTGTTGATTATTGTTTTAACATTAAGAACGATGGGAGGAATAAAATAGCCCACTCCATGAAGTCAGTAAACTTTACCATAGAACAGGCTAGGTTATCACTCACTTAAGACAGATGTAATAAGAGTAGAAGCACGTCCCTGGTCCCACACACTCGCTCTCTGATAATTTGGGTCTAATACTAGATTGCCCTTCATGATGGTATCTGGATGATATGAGCATTTCGAATGACATGAATATGTAATGATACTCACTATAGAGCATTTTCAAAGATCTCTTTACGATCATTGGACTAGGAAGTTGCCGAATCTTGAACCCTTAAAACCGTCTTTGTTAGTGGGCATCAACATAGAATATTGCCGGTCTGCTTGCTCACCTGGGCAGACAAAATGTTCTACACTATTAATAAAAGCTAGGCCTTCAAAGTTCCCATCCACATATTCGGACGCTTCATCCTCTACATCTACATCATCAAAAATATTATCCTCTATGATATCGGGTGAATCCGGTGGGACCATCTGGTCTTCAAACTCTTCATCCTTTACTATCTTCTCAACAGGCGAGCCAGACTTAATTTTTGTTTGCCGCAATAAAAGCATTAGAGTAGCTCATCTTAGATGTTTCACTCTGTTGCAATGATGTTTTGTAAAAGTCTTAATGTAATACGATATTCACGTTTGACGTACAAGTCCGAATGCAAAAACAATAACTCTAGCAGCCAGCGCCAAAGAGTCACCAACCGGGAGCCCAGTTCAAGAAGAGAAGATATAATGGGTAGAAACTCTATGATGTAGTCATGTGACGTAGTGCCGAAGGTTGCGAACAGCAAGTGGTGAGCTGTTTGAGATAGACTATGAAATTAAACTAAAATGAGGGTAATAACACAACGTCATCGCGTGGAAAGGGGGTAAGCGATGAGAGCCTATAGAGGCCAAACGATCTGCAGCACTTGCATCCTTGTCAGTGTCGCGCCAACACTGGTACTACTCGAGCCACATATCCAAGAGAATCGGCCAAAAAGCTGACATTAGTAGGAGTCATGGACCAGATTTAATCGGCTATGTATATACCCAGCTGATTTCTAGAAACAGCTGTGGCAGCATCGCAATGCACACATGTACATCTGCCGCTTAACATAGTTTGTGCGCGATGAAGATAGACTTAGAGATCTGAACGAAGGTAATATAGGGTAAGGAATGCCATGTATTTTGGATAACTCACAATCTATCCTAAAACTTGCGATGATCCTTTTCATTGATAACATTTGTGTATTGACTGCCATTATAACATAATGGAAGCGTTGTGTTTGTTGGACATGACCAAAGTGGTGGGTCTCCTAGCGGTTAAGGAAGGTGGGGTGCATTAGTCTAACTTTGTTTGTATTAGTCTTATGGCCAGTCTAGATCTCCGGGCTTTTCAACATTCGAAAATTAAGAAATCACTGATAGTTATTGAACATTTCAAATGGATTTGATCTTCCGAGTAACCTGGGTGATATTTGAATGGAATCAAACCCTCAAGGAATGTCAGAAATCAAATGATATTAAAGATTGAAATTCCTTCATCGTCTGGGATGAAGTCCAAACTTTTTAGGTCTCTGAGATTAGCAGAACACCAGAAGTTCTGCATGCTAATGTCTACAAGACTTCGTTACCACTAATATATTTAATACGCCCAGAGTACTAGATACAAAGAAAGGTGTTTGAAGGGCAAGTCCAATTGTACTTCCGACATTCCTATGGCTCATACCCTAGTATTGGCGAGCTCAATGTACGAGAGGAAATGGCGGTAATACGCCAGAGCTTGGGACGAGATATGAGACAAGTAGATAAAATGAATCGAAGAGCATTGTATACAATATCCTGGTAAAACACCTTGAACTCCACCTTGAAGTCCTTTTATTGGGTATCATCAACGCCACTATAATCATTCATACCATCTCGTAGAACTTTTGTGAGGACTGCTGCAGCTCTGCCAGCTTCACCTGCTTCTCTTTTAGCATGCTCTACTCCAATGACCACGTCTGCCTGAAATCTTTTGTGAAAGACTCTTTGACGATCTTCCCGGTCAATATACATTTCTCCTTCTTCATCCCTGGATGATCCAAATAGATTGAGATGTGCATATGCGTTTGCCCTCGAAGGTATCATATGTCGCTCGACATCGAAAAGTGGAAAGTGGTCATCACTTGTTGTTGGTTGCGCAGCCGTATCTGGTTCCATAAGGCCAGCCTTAAGAAACTGGGAAAGCACCAAAAGTTGTCGAGGAAGAGTTTTTCCCGACTTCTCAAAGCTAGCTCTACTCATTCCAAAGCTAACTCTACTTGCAGATGACCATTTTGACGTTGCGCTGCTCGTAGTCCAGCCTATCATTGACATGAAACTCTTCAATGTTTTCACCCACCCACCTGGACATGAAACCACATCATCACCCGCAACTTGAAGGAGCCATTCTAACACAGCCAAAGCATCGACACGAATCTCTGTAGCTAAATGCGTCATACCAGCTCTTGTGTATAATAAAGCAGATTCCACTCGATCACCAATATCGGCAGGTGGCAGAAGTCGGAGAAATTTGAGGAGCTGTGATCGTACAGAGGCATTTCCATCGAGGATTAGAGGAAGGAGTTTCGGGAGGATAACAGCGGTTGGGAGAGGTATTGCTTCGTTCACAGGCTGTGAAGAGAGTTGCGTTGTGAGAAATGAGAGCGCATCCTTTCGCTGGGTGTCCGACCTTGAACTCGATGCCAGTGAAAGATAATGGGTAAATTGCACAACATTTGAAGGCGCAGAAGTTGTGAGAGATTGCTGGTTTACGACAATTGATTTGGACTTGAAACTGGTGTCCGTAAAGTTGTCGGCCTTTGCCTTAGTTTTGCCTACTCGAAGTTTTGCTTTCTAATAAGATTGGGTTAATTATGTTGGGAGAAAAATGGAATATATTCATACCTGGAAGTCTTTCTTCTTTTCTTTCTTTTTCCTCGCGCTCGAACCCATCGCGAATGAATTATATTTACAAGAAATGATATCTTCAAATGCTTTGGAGCTTGCGAAATAAAAAAGTTCCAATAGCGACGGAATTTAGTTCTGCCGGAACCCGATGGATGGACCCCTTGCAAATGTGTAGCACCCAGCTCACTCACTGCACCGCAAATCTGCAATAACAAGTATGGCGCAAATGACCGACCAACTTACTGTACGTTACATTCAAGCTACATTTGAGAGAATACATTCTAACAACAACCTAAGGGCAGCGGCGCAGAAGCTTTGGCAGAGACCCTAGCACGTCTATCCAAGAAACCCGGGGTACAGGCGACACTGGTGCTTGAAGCCTCTAGTGGTACAATTATTCAGAATTCTGGATCGTTTTCAGCGTTCCGTTCAACCTCTAGACCAAACAATGCTGGTGTTCCAACCGAAGATTCGAACGCGACGGCCAACACAGAGAGCCAAGGCATCGAAGAACTAGCTTCTATGGTCTGGAGTTTTGTGAAATCGGCAGGGGGGCTTGTCCATGGGCTGGATGTTGAGGTTCGTCAAAAGCGAGTTATGATACATGAATGGCGTATTGACCTTACTCCAGGATGAGGTTAGACTACTTCGCCTTCGAACGAAGAAACACGAGCTTGTGATTGTCCCAGACTCAAAATACATACTCGTTGTTGTACACGAAACACCTCCAGCCTAGAGGCGAACCGCAGGTGGAGTTTAATTTCACGGATAATGTTGTGGAAAGGCGTTCAATACCCACGGAGCATTTTACGGCGTTTGTATTACGACGAGATAAAGTTTTAATGTCATTAATTAATCATGCGAAATTTCTTTCCTCCTATTGATGCTCGGTGTGGGTGTGTGGTTCATTTCAAGGCGTATTTCCCGAGGTCTACTTATTTTAGAGTCACGCATATCTACAAAGCCATGGATGACTTGGCGGAGGACGATTGATCAATTCGAGATTGGTACCTTGAAGTCAAGAGCAATCTTATGATAATTCACCATGGACATTCAAAATTCTTCAAGGTCATGAGTTCCTACACTAGGCGTAGGAAATGTAGTCTACGGGATAAAACACCGAGTAGTTTAGGCCATGCGAGACTACACTATCTTTGGATGATACACACTCGATGCTTGGTACGCACTTGAGGGTTGGGGGCAAAATCCGCCAGAATTTTCAAGACTATTAATATAATATTGCTGTGTAACTGGACAACGAATGATATAAATACCATTAAAAACAGCCAAGTTTTGAAAGAGAAGCTTCCCCATCATGCTTTACAACCTCCCATTCTTTATTGTCCAGAGTCTGATCCACGCAAGTTGCCGTTTTTGCTTAAATCGTTGCTTTCCAGCTGAAGATATCATCGAAGAGTGACATGAGCAATTGCTTAAAATTACTCTCTTCCAAGATCCCAGGTCGATAACCCAGCTTCAATTCCACGAATTTGCATTCTGCAAGCTCATCTACACAAATGTCTCCACAAATTCCTCGAAGCACTAGACAACTCCAGTACCGTTAAAATGAAGACGTACTACTTAACATACCATATTTTATCCCCGGGCACCACTTTGCTATATGTTTCATCCGCTACTGCCCACAAAGTACCTACTCCAATTGAAGGTGTCCAAGTAAATCAATTGAAATTAAGCAGAACAATCTTTTCGTTCATGAATTTGAACGCAATAATTTACCCTCCATGTTCCACTAGATCGATGCTAGGAAGTGCATCCTATTTGCATAACATAACGCATTGGACGGAAGATCCTCATTCAGTTCGTGTAATCTTTATTGCATCTGATTCAAAACCTCTATCCCATGATCAAACGAGCTCCGCGATGGTCGATTATCGAAGTTCGCATGGTTGGTAAAGTATTAAGGGGGTCAGGATTCACAATAACATTGTGCGTCAATTTCCACATCATTGATGCGAGATAATAGATCTGGCTCATGCATATTCGACATGTAGACTTACAATGGTGTAGATAAGACTACTATGTTCCAGATTTTTACGGAATTCCTGGTCACATCTTAACTCTTCCTCATTTGTAATGTGCCCGTAGGACTTCTCAATGCAGACTGAGCCCTGACGGCTATTGCATTTCGTTGTGTGGTCTGTTTTTATTATTCTGCAGTATTAACTTTTGAGCCAGCAGCAGTTCGCATAAAAACAAATAAACCCCAAATCACAGCGCCCGATCGAGAATCTACATACCCCCAAATTTAAATCGTTCTTTCTTTCTTTCAACAACCCTACCAGATAACATCTTCCGCCATTTTCTTATCAATCTAGCAATCTTTCCTCTCAACATCGACAGGATCTGATCTTAATTATAATAATCAACACATTCAACTCCCGTAGCACATATCCTACATCGACCAACCAAAAAAAAAGATTGTTTTCTCTCATCCTCTCGACCTATAAACGATGTATAGCTCTACCAACATGGTAGACCAGTTGCATATCCTTGCGTTATTGTGGCGAAGTAGAAGTGTAATATATAACTGCAATCCATGTGGCACTTATAACGGCATGTCTAGGTATTCTCTTCATCATGTTCATATTTGTCTGGCATGCACAAAAGAAAGAGGTGGCTATGTTGGCTCTTATTCTTGGATTTTTACGAGGAGTTTCTCTGAGAGGGGGGGAATGAATGAATGAGTGAATGTAATGGTTGTGGGGTACTTCTTGCTGTTCTGGTGGTGATGGTTCATTCGACTTGGAAGGGGAGATGTAGGATTGTGAATAATGATGAGACGGCGAGGAAGTGTAGGGGACGAGAGAAAGGAATGGAGGTAAGATGGTGGTGTGCGTGGATAGATTGTTGATATTTGGAATTCGAATAATGGATGCGAGGTGTTTTGCAATAGGGGTTTATTTTCTTTCTCAAATTAATTCATGAATTGCTACCACAGCATAGAAATCGGTATCACTATTCCACAAATACTCATTTTTGGTACTGCACAATACATATTTGACTATTAAGATTAGTATGTTAACTCACTATTTAAACAATGTCCACAAACATCGATCTATGTTCAGGCGTTAGAGACCACCCATGTCCGATAGCTTAAAAAATAGAAAATGAATGTCCAACCTGGACTCTAGCAACTAGAAGTCCTCGTCCCAATAGCTAAGTGATTACTGACCAATATTCAGTCTGAAATGGCAACATTGGGAGGATCAAAATTGAACAGTAGAGCGGATATAAAGTGATATCCGA
Source organism: Sclerotinia subarctica (assembly GCA_025389085.1). NCBI lineage: Eukaryota > Fungi > Ascomycota > Leotiomycetes > Helotiales > Sclerotiniaceae > Sclerotinia > Sclerotinia subarctica. The sequence continues at coordinate 2,013,180 of QRFI01000007.1, forward strand.
CTGGAGCTGAACCGGTATATTTCATGCTCAGTCCTAAATTTGGCTTGGCTACAATAGCACTAGCAACGTCCAGATCCAAAGCCACTGGATATATTCCTCGCATATTTGGAATGGTTGTTCATGGAAAACACCAGCTTTAATGATTGAAGTTAAAGCGCGTATCCTATGTCCAGGTTCGAAATAACCGAAGAGAAATATGAGCGTCCTGACAGACTTGATGTTGTATGCCTAGGTGGGGTTGATTGTGGGACCCTGTGTAGCCGATGCTTTCGATGGCTCCATCATTGCAGACTGCTGGAATGAAGATAGTACGTTCTCCACAAAGTCCCTTATGAACCTTGATACTCTGCGATTGATACTTGATCTATCGAGGTCTCCATATGAAAATACCCCGCCAAGAGTGTCATGGTGAGGCGGTGTCACAACCGCAATGGGAACGAAGACCACGGCTAGCGCTTGCTAGATGACGAGGTATCACCAGCATGGACACAGCAAGATCTTGATTGGCCAACTGTCATTACCCATGGGACAATAATAGAGGATTTAAGACGTTCTGAAAAGGGGGTACACACAATGAGAGACATCATGTGAGATGGGAAGTGAAATGGCAGTGCAGATAATGCCAAGCTAAGTGTCGGTAGGTCTTTAAGACAGCTCCATGGGGAATGTTTCAGCCTGATCAGACTCAAAGATTCATATCTCACTATTGAGTATGCAATTCTTAGGAAGTCCGGGGACATTGTAGGGTGTCCACGAGTCTTGAGTAATACAGCTTCTCTGAATTTCTCTCCATGGATGCAGTCGGATGTAAAGTAGACAATAAGTGGGGATCCGTAAATAATATATTCTGATAATATTCGACTCAGGAATTAGAAGTATCAAAAGGATATTTGGTATGCTGAACGAAAGGATGCTAGATGATGTTGTAAATTGTGGTGTTGTTTTGCCAACCTCAAAACAGAACCGAGGATTTACCAGGATGCACGCAAAGGGTAGAAGTCGATCATAGCTTCAAGACAATCCACCCCGAGCGACCCACGAACTCGCCCAAAGTCGGATCTGATTGTTTTGTCTGATAATTCAATATAAAACAATCTACGAGGCTTGAAGGTTTCATGAGCTGACAGTGACGGAAAGATTCTGAACTACACGGCATAACGTCAGCATTTTCCCGAAGTAATGGGTACTACTCAATTGGATGGATCACTGGTGGATTAATCCCTCAATTAAAGGGAGGCTGGCATATGGTACAGAGAGGCTTCTGCGGACTGAGCTCCTACAGACTGCTGGGAGTCAAGTCAGCTGCGCCTTACTCCATCCTCTGTACAAACCGAGAGAAGTTGGCGCGAACAGTTAAGTAGATGGAAGGTTGACGGTGGTTATCAAAATAACCTTGTTTGAGGCTAGAACTACAGTCTCTTTGGTCGCCATGCCATTGGAAAGACACGAAGTCACCCTGAGTCGTTTGTATCCCTATGTCTTAAATGAAACATCAAATCTATTTTCCGACAAACCAAAGTATAAACAATAACAATAACAATAACAATAGCAATAGGAACAATCAACAAACTCGAGAATCGAATAAGCTTGCCAGAGATGAGATTCGTACAACAATAGCATTAAAAATGGATCAAAGATGCAGAAGTACGGAGTATCTACCTAGTGTTGTTTGTTTATTGGAAAAAGCAGGGAAAGAGTTGCAAACCTGATAAGTAAGGCAATTACTAGGTGTACTCTGTTCCTACATACAGAGTACAGAGTATTAACCCTTGGAACTAAACAACCCTTATTAACCCCACCTTCTTTTGACGACCCTTTCTTCCACACGTCACTCTGCTTGTACTAGGTACACACACACACACACACATACACTTCTCACTTCTCCTTCATCACGGCCATTCATAATTTCATACACACCAATGCCGTCAATCTAGAATCTATATATACACATGCACATACACATCCACATCCGCATACGGAGGACTATATTGTACTTTATTATCATGTACCATCAATCCTTGCCCAGCCATGCATTTTCTCATCCACCACCTTGGAAAATTGGAAAGAGAGAGATATGATTGACGCATAGCTTACTTACCCTTCCTCTACTACCTGCCTGCATGCTGCACTACACAACAAATCTGCAACTCTTATTGCAGGATTTTGGGATTCGGAAAACATTCCGAGCAATAAAACCTTCTTGTATCTCTGTTATTTGATACATACATAAAGAATTCCACATGAGTTTACTCGCACAAGTACTTTTTATTACATTAGTTTGCTCATCTTACTCTTACTATAACGCTCTTATATGCAGCGGCCCGCATATCAAGTGGTCAACATAACTGGCTCCTCATTTGTGTCCAAATCTACTGCTTCTTACATTTATCTTCTGCTATACCTAATCGCGTTTGCTGCATGCTGATCGATCTGATGACCATTAATATATTACTAGACGCCAGCTTTTCTTTTCACTTCCCAAGATGCCTTCACTATCTTCCCTCTTGAAGCGTCGAAGGGAAGGTCAAAATGATAACCGCACGAGCTTGAGTCTAAGCGTTACTCCAGAGAAGGTACAAAGAAAATCGAAGCGTAACTTCCTTCGCAAACTTTTTAAAATCTCTAGTGCTTCCTCTCGAGACAAGCGGGAGAAAGAACAGGCCGTGGTAATTTACTTTTCCGTTCTTTCATCTGTGGCTCTGTAGCAATTTCTTGGGACACCGCTGATATCACCCGTCATTTATTTAGATAGTTCCAACCCCAACTTTCCCAAATCAACCTTCAAGTCCCATGTCGAATCATAACAAACCTCTTCCACCTCCACCGCCATCAATCAAGGAGTCTGCATCTCTAACAGCGATACCTTCGAGACCTTCCAAAAAGCTCGATAGGATAATATCACCTCTTACTGATCAAGAGCTTCATGAGCTATTCTCCGGGGCTCCCCAGTTCTATGCGCGATCCGAAGGCCATCACGCAGGCGCACCGCATCCTTCAGTAGCTTTCCCTTGGGATTCGAGTGTGCAGATACGAGATCTATCGGATCATGTGCAAATACAAGACGAGGCATGGGGATGTGTCACAGCGTGGCCGCATATCACGAGAGAAGCTCCGATAAGTTTGGAAGGCGTGGAGGATACTGGGAAACAACCGCGCGCCTGGTTTATGCCAAGATGCCGCGAACGGCCGAGTATGCTCAGTATGCAAGGCATGGAGAGAGGGACCGTGGGATATCAAGCGGCTTTAGAGCTAGGTGTTGCCGATGCGCTAGAAGAACCGGAGGAGACATTGCCTGATTCTGGCCCTCTTTCACTATTTGATAGACGAAGAGAATTCCTAAATGGCAAAGATGGAATCAGACCTCTTGAAGAACACGCTGTTTACGAACATCTCATGAATATTGGCAACTCATACCATGAGGGCCTGATGCATATGCGGACGACTGTCGAGTTATATTCGGAACTATTCACCCAGATCCTATTCCCCCCTTCTAGGGTTACTGACGCAGATGATCCTTACAGCTTACAGGTTCAAATTGAGGTTCTTGTGAAGGTTCTAGCTGAACCTAACATTTGGGTTGATTTTACTTCCGTTGAATGGAGAATTCGTCTAGGACAGATACTATGGGGCCAACCGCTCGAAACTGATCTGAGGGACGACTTTTCTACTAATAGCGAGACATCCAATGAATCTGGGGATCAGAAGTATTGGCTGCTGTTGCAAATACTGCTTTCGTGTGAATTGTTATTGCGACTCGATACAGTGTCTCAAAATATCAATAATGGTTTAGAGCCTGCCAAACCTGCTGACGTCAAGAAACTCGAAAAGAGCATGACATCCAGTGTTAAATGGTCACTTATTTTAGCACGATCCTGGCTCGAGAATATCCGCATCGAACAGAGTGTGTCCGAAGTAATTCCCGAAAGGAAGCCTTCTGGATGGCTAGCAACATTAACTGGAACATCAACTTCTGTCGATGATAGTGCACCACAAGAAAGCGTTCAAACATATCAATTTCGAGGACGACATGAAAATCGACAATTGGCTGGGCTAGTACACTTTGCCCAGAGGTTAAAATGGCCCCATTTGGATAAATTGACCGGAAAGGTATTAGCTAGTGATATAGTCATAACCGAAAGTTCCCAGAATACTCCTGCCTCTGGAACACCTATGTCTGTTTCGACACAAAAGTCATCCTACTTCATGAGCCAAAGACCTGTTTCGCGACGAGGTTTAGCAAAATCAGCACAGAGAATGTCTGCACTAATGCATTCATCCGGATGGTTGTCCAATTCTTACATTAGTGGACTTATGCTACCCGGTGAAGGCTTGTGTCATTTCTTGATCTCAACATTACTAGAAAACGACGATGCTGCAGTCGCGAAGCTAGGAGACGAGGCCAACCTGTATGGTGGGTTTGTATTTGGTGAAAGAAGCTTCTGGAGCACGGCTTGTATAGTTGGTCGAGTTTTGGCTGCTGGTAAGGGGTCATCTGAATGCATGGGTTGGATATCTTCGGAAGTCAAACCTAGGGGTATTTATGGCGAGGCTTGGGTCAATATTGATGTAGAGCCAGCATCACAGGAAGGTAAGACTTGTCTTTCAGGATTCAACCAATGCACCGACTAACAATAAAGCGATAGATTCTACAACCGACATTCCCAGGATTTTGCAGAAGACTGTCATCGAAAGAGATGGAAGTGTTATTGGTGGCGCGGATCCTTCATCAATACTTCCAGGTGATTTTGTAGCAGTTTACGACGCGCCGGCTTTACATCCTCCATCGATAATTTTCGAGTCTCTTGATCTTTTTGCTGTTGACTCTGATGAGACGACCCCTACTGAAGAAGAGCCAACCTCAGAAACAGACGTAACCACAGCGCCAAGTATTAAAACATACTCTGCAATGATGAGATTCTTGATGGATCTTGACGGAGATGAGAAAAGGGAAATCAATGTTGCTCTTACTCATGACGTGCATTTCGTCACTGCTCATCCATGTGTCAAGTCTCACAGCATCGAAGTACTGAAATCTCCCACAACCCCATTATTTCAATTACAGGGCGGTGGTGAGGATGGTGAAGTTCCTAATTCAGATATGGGTATGTATTCACGTTCTTTCTCTGTGTCATGTGCCTTGGAAAATTAATAGACAATAGGTCACCCCCTTCATAAAGCTTTCACTTATACAATAATACCCCTACATCATATCCTGACATCTCCCGCCTCTAAATCTCTCTCCTCTCTACTTCTGTCTCCACCTATCTCGCCAATCGAAGGTTCTCCACCCATCCAATCGAGCGCCCACACTACCACGAGTAACATACGAAAGGTCCTAGTAATTGACTGTAATAGTACGCTGGTACTGCCGCCGTCATCTCCAGATGATGCAGATGTAGAAGATGTGAATGATGCGACGAGTAATGAAGTCGGCGGGGAAACGCAGAGTAAGAATAAGAAAGAATTCGGCAGTGATGCGGAAATGTTAGCCAGAGCGTTATGTGCGGAAAGGGGATGGAATGCTCTGGTTAGCAGGAGAGGGAGAGGATGCCTGGCTTGTGCTGTTAGAGAGGCTGGTGCCTTAGGGTGGGAGATCGTGGTGAGGGTTTAGTACTACTGCGTAGCCGATTTTGCTTGCATGTAAAGAGAGAGACGGGAAGCAGATTTGTATACTTTGTAAAGGAGAGTGTGATTTCTATGAATAAGGGTCCGGATGAGATGGGATATATGTGATGGGATAGGTTGGGATGGGAGGGACGGTTGGTACGGCATGGGATATGTTTCATGATGTTATGCATGGTGTGCTGCGTTGTGTTGCGTGTCGTTGTTTGTTCTTTTATGGAATGTTAAGTGATACCCGCCGTTTAGGCAATTAGTTTATGGTACTTAATGGATGGATGGATGAATGAGTATATATTTTATGGCCTTTTTATCAGGAGTGTTTAACTATTTTTATGTTGTTGTGTTGGATAGATATTAGTGAGATTACGGGATTGTTGACGGCTGTGCTGCTGATGCGTAAGCTTATGGAGCCTGTATTTGCGGTTGGGCTCTTAGGGTTGTGTGGTTGATGTTGATGTTGATGTTGATAGGTAGGAGGTGGTTATGATCACGTTCTTGGACAATGTTGTCCACCAAGGTGTAAAGGTTGGGTGAGGCACACATTGATCATTGGGGTCTGTGAGGTTTAAAAGGCTTAGGTAGTTCTGGGTGAATGGTCGCTGTGATAAGAGGAGGGAGGTATGGGGTTTGGGGGTTTGAAGCGTTTGGGAAGAGGGGGGAAGTGCCGTTGGTAAGATAAATAATCTTGGGAGGGGCATTCGGGTCTTTTATTGAAACTTCTCGATTATTGGTTGGTATCTTCTCTAGCCCTAGAGTGGTTATATTGCTGAAATATAAAAGATATATGATGTAATGTGAATGGTAGATGAAGGAGTAAAGATAAGATTACCTTGTCATTCTGTACACCAGCACAGAGAACTATTAAATCCACAAGCCGTTTGCCATTTTACTTGGAATTAGAATTTGGTCAAAGCTCACCGGGGATGACGGATGTCCTCATTGGAGAGTGGAGCTTTCTTTTCTTTGATGACCTTGTCAAATTTTCTAATACCTCTGCAACTGAGTGGTCGTGTTTGTTTATTTGTTTATATCGATACATGATTTGATCAAAGGTGTATGAAAAACTGCAGGATTGATCGGTTTTGATATTTGCCTGAATTAATGTTGGCCAAATCAGCCCCAGTATATATCCGACCGGGGATGCTACCTAAGCTTCCGTCCGTGATAAACAACAACAGAGCTCCCATAACACTAGTACAGCTTCTACCCAATAAGTATTTATTGACCTTATGTAGGTTGTCTTGATTGAAATTTATCTTTTTCTCGTCCCAAAATCTCATGATTAATCTCATGAACTGATGAATATTTTCTATTTCTCTATCTAATGACATCATTCTGGATACCATACCTTTGGAGCTGAGAAGCATAGTTCAACCTGAGTTAGCTACACAAACCTGCATTGAATCAATCCAGCCATTGAGCGACGATGGATCGTCGTAAGGAAGCAAACCAGAGTCGTGAGGGGCTTCTACGAGATTATGAGGATAATGGACAAACTCCAATTCGCAAATCATTCCAAGATACCTATCGACATTCCGAGGAATCTGATATTGACGCGACTGATTACCTCGATACGAGCCATCCTCAAGCTCCCATTTCTGCATACCGAACCAGCACTCAATTGAGTAACCTACGACGTATCTTCCCTCGAAGGTCAAAATGTCTGATAATAACATTAGTCGGAGTAATCATTTGGTCGGTTCTTGCAGGAGGAGGGGTTTGGCTATGCAAGAAAGCACCAGCCACTGGACAATCGCCGCCATGGTACCCAACACCACCTGGAGGCACAGTATCACAATGGAGCGAAAGCTATAAGAAAGCTGCCGCACTGGTCGAGAAAATGACATTACCGGAAAAGGTGAACATCACCACAGGCACCGGGTGGCAAATGGGACTCGCTGTCGGCAATACTGCACCTGCATTGAATGTAGGTTTCCCTGGTCTTGCATTACAGGATGGTCCTTTGGGTTTAAGATTCGCCGATAATGCGACGGCTTTCCCAGCAGGTATTACTGTTGGAGCAACATTCAATAAGGAATTGATGTACAAACGAGGCAAGGCGCATGGTCAAGAAGCTCGATTGAAGGGAATAAATGTTCTCTTGGGACCTTGTGTTGGTCCATTGGGTCGTATGCCCGCTGGTGGAAGAAACTGGGAAGGGTTCGGCACGGATCCATATCTCCAAGGTATTGCAGCAGCGCAAACCATAAAAGGAATTCAGGAAGAAGGCATTATCGCTACAATCAAGCATTTTATTGGGAATGAGCAAGAACATTTCAGACAAAGTTATGAATGGGGTCTTCCTAATGCTATGTCATCTAACATTGACGATCGCTCCCTTCATGAACTGTATGGCTGGCCGTTCGGAGACAGTGTCAAAGCCGGAGTAGCTAGCGTTATGTGCAGTTACCAAATGGTGAACAACTCGTACTCGTGTGGAAACTCGAAGCTCCTCAATGGCATCTTGAAGGATGAACTTGGATTTCAAGGGTTTGTTCAATCGGATTGGCTTGCACAGAGATCTGGTGTAGCAAGTGCACTTGCCGGACTCGACATGACCATGCCAGGAGATGGCCTCATTTGGGACAATGGTAAATCATTATGGGGTCCTGAGCTAAGTAAAGCAGTCCTGAACGGATCATTACCTGTTTCGAGACTCAATGATATGGTGACGAGAATTGTAGCATCCTGGTATCAGTTAGGACAAGATGATAAATCAAAATTTGATGGCGAGGGTCCTAACTTTTCCTCATGGACTAATGAAGAGAAAGGATATGTTAATGCTGGTAGCCCCGATGATAAGGATGAGAAAGTTGTCAACAAGTTTATTAATGTCCAAGGCTCGGGAGCCGAAGCACATTCGATCATAGCACGTCAAGTGGCCACAGAAGGAACCGTGCTATTGAAGAACGTAGAAAACTTACTACCTCTGAATAAAAATGGCTGGAGCTCGGAGGAAAAGCATGAACTGGTATACAGAATTGGAATTTTTGGCGAGGATGCAGGAGAAGGTGATGGTCCAAATGTGTGCCCAGATAGAGGTTGCAACAAAGGTACTTTAGCCTCCGGGTGGGGTTCCGGCGCGGTTGAATTTCCTTACCTGATTTCTCCAATATCAGCACTGAAGAAATCGTTCAACACGGAACGTGTCTATATTACAGACTTCCCCACGAACTCACCCCCATTACAAGAAGCTCCTGCAATTATCAAAGATCAAGATATTTGCATCGTCTTCGTTAATTCTGATGCGGGAGAAGGATATATTGCCTATGAGGGCATCCGTGGCGACCGCAATGACCTGAATCTACAACATGAAGGTGACAAGCTTGTGAAGCAAGTCGCTGAAGGTTGTGGAGGAGGGAAGGGTAGCACAATTGTTGTCGTCCATGCTGTCGGGCCAGTTGTCATGGACGAATGGATTAATCTTCCAGGAGTCAAGGCTGTACTGATGGCAAATCTTCCAGGGCAAGAGAGTGGAAATGCAATCGCTGACATCCTTCTTGGTAATGTTAATCCAAGTGGCAAGCTACCCTACACTATCGGGAAATCTCTCGAGGATTATGGTGCTGGTGGTCAAGTTTTGTATTATCCAAATGGCCTTGTTCCACAGCAGAACTTTACCGAAGGATTATACATTGATTATCGCCATTTTGACAAATATAATCTGGACCCCACATTTGAGTTTGGCTTCGGACTTTCTTATACTACTTTCGAATATTCAAACCTCAAGGTTGATGCAGTTTTACCCAAGTCATCTTTCCCTGCCACCCGTCCAGATGCAATTCTCCCGCCTACTTTCGATGATAAGATTCCAGACCCCAGCGAAGCGCTATTTCCATCAAATTTCAGGAAGCTATCTAAATTTATCTACCCATATATTGAAAAGGTCTCGGATGTTAAGCACGGAAAATACCCATACCCAGAAGGTTATAGCATCGAACAAATTCCATCACCCGCTGGTGGAGACGAGGGCGGTAATCCCGACCTCTGGACTGTTTACGCCACTGTATCAGTCGACATCAAAAATACCGGTAGTCTCACTGGTAAAGAAGTAGCACAACTATATCTCGAATACGATAAAATTGGTGGGGAGGCTGCGAGTGTAGATTTTCCAGTTAGGGTCTTGAGAGGATTTGAGAAAGTCGAATTAGAAAAGGAAGAGACAAAAACAGTTAAGTTTGAATTGACGAGGAGAGATTTGAGCTATTGGGATGTGGTGAGGCAGAATTGGGTTATGCCTACCGAGGGAAGTTTTACCATTAGAGTGGGTGCTAGTTCGAGGGATTTGAGGGTTACAGGATCTTTGTGATAGAGTTTATATGGAAGGTGTGAAAATAGTGTTGGAGATGGTATTGTAACTAGGACTAGAATTGGATATAAGTTTTGTTGTGACGGTTGAGTTGAAGAGAACTTTAGAGGAATCATATCTACCATTGACAGGCACCTGTATTGTTTAGGCTTTGTGATTGCATTGCATTTCTCTTTTTGTTTTTTTTTGGGGATTTTTTTTGGAATGAAGCTTCATTCCGCCTCTAAGAAACCCACTCATCACTCAAAGATGAAGTAATATCTTGCAGCTAAAATTTCATTTAGATATTGAAAAGAAGCTAAATGTTTGATCAATCCATGTTTCCTTCTGCTCTCTTCCACCAATGACTTGTTTGTTTGCTTGTACAACTCCAGATCTGTCATGTCAGTCTATCTTACCTACATATAAAAGCCCCGCCTACGATTAGCCCCTCTTTCTTAAAGATTCACCTTTTTTTTTCCTTTTTCATCATTTCATCTCAATACTTAAACTCTTGACTTCTCAATTGAATTCTAGAGAGGTCACGCTTTCACGCGGAAATATTTCCCCGCTTCACACGCATCGCCGTCCAATCTTTTCACAACAGATTTATTCCTTCGTAGGGGATTCATTTTAACCCAAGTTCTACATCTACTTTTCTTTTTTGGATTCCGGCAAATTTAATCTCCTAGCTCTTTAAAAGAAATCATCAACTTCTCTATCCATTTCAATCACGAACAACAAACCAGAAAAACAAAAACCACAATCCCAATCCCAATCCCAAACACAACATGCCTATCTTCGTGCACAACAATACCAGCAGTGCCGCAACACTAATGGAAGCAGCCCAACCCAACAACCAAGCCAACCAACTCGAAAGCAGGGGCGATTTAGCCGGCGCCGAAGAATTATTCTTGCAATCTCTCAAGTTGAAAATTGAAAGTACGGGTGAAGATTCGATTCAGAGTGCTCTTTCGAAAAATGCGCGAGGAGAGTTTTATTTGAAGGTGGAAGGGAGATGGTATACTGATGAACGTCCCTCGAATGAAAAGGGACATTTAGGAAATGAGATAAGAATAATATGTGATTTTCAACTGAAAGATTTCAATATATTTTATTTTATTTCTGTCGTGTTTTATACTTTTATATACTAAATATTAATAATATTCATTATATGATTATAAAAGAAATACATTAATTGAAATCATCATAATTATATTTTGAATCTTGATTAAAATAATTAATATATTACTTATAAAATTATTTAAAGAACCCTCAAGAAATTATAATTCTGTCTTTAATATAATTATATATTAATTAAAATGAGAAATTCAAAACATCCTTGATGGATTTAATACTATATAATATATTCTTAAATTATAAATTATATAATTTTTATTTTTTTATTAAATCTATTTAAATAAATTATTTAAAATAGAAATTAATAATTAATTAAAAGATTGAAAAATCTATTTCTTTAAGAATCTTTTACACTTTTGTTATTCATATCCCTTTTTATTAAAAATCTTATAATCAAAATAAATTAATTATATACAAATGGTTATATTCTAGCAACTAAATCCTAGTCACGGTGATGTCACGGTTAGCTAGCACAGCTGCTAATCCTGAGGAAAAAGTATACAGATCGGTTAAGATTCGAGCTAGGAAATAGGTTTGTTCATTATATTACAGATATTTGGAGAAATTTTACACGCGTCTGTGAAATCCGTAATAGTTGAAGAGTTCCTAGATGGGAAAAGTTTAGCTTGTGTTAAAACTTTTTTTTAAATAACACTTACCTAGTGATTAACAATTAGGTCAATAGTCTAGTAGCTCTATCCAGAAATTTCATCCCCATCTCAAACAGAGACACAAAAATCCCCCAAAACCATCTGGAATCGAATTTCCCCATCTCTCAAATTCTTCAACCTTTCCTTCCGGTACCACTCCTTCCAGATTTGTCCCAGACAATCAAAATCCACTTCCCGCTTAATATGTATAATAACGAGTCCATGGTGAGTCTTCGAACTAAATTGCAATCTGACGACCGATTCACTTCGATTGATGATCATACAATGAAATATTAATTCAAGCTAGTGCTCTAGCAGGCAGATGATGAAGCAGCTGTGATACTTTGGGGTTGGCTACCATGATGGATTCTTGAGTAGATATAGTTTTGAAAGTAAATTTTGTAGTTGTTCTATTTGTACTTTTTCTTTTTCTAATTCTTGTAGATCATCGTGTTTACTCTCAGCAAATTGGACATTTAATTGGAATTTGACTGGTCAATTTTCACTGGCATGATCAATAAATATTTTTTTTTAATTGAAGACTGACTTCAAGTAGAAGTCACATGCATGGATTTTATTATCAGTTGAAAGTATGAATTTGTATTCCTAGGTATTCTTAAGCCACACACTGTCAACGAAATCCCATCTCAACTCAAATCAGATTGACCAGGAAATCTTCACTGGATCGGTTGGTGTCCATTCACGGCTCTTCACACACAGCCAAGTCCCCACTTTATGCTCATAATCAGTGCCAGCGTGAAAAACTCGATGATAGCCAATATATAGGACCCAACCACGTTCCTCCAGCCTTTCCAAAATTCTCAGTATCATCATCTTCTTCTTTGCCTGAGTACCTGCACGAAGAAAAGTTCCTTTGATACAGAATTGGTGCCAATTTTTTGCAGTATCGAAGTGCTCCTTCTTGAGCTTGGAGATAAGGTTCATTTCTTGTAAAGTGAGTCGAATAGTGTCAATGAGTTCGTCTGCTCCTCCCAACACACTCAACACGTCTTTCAGACGCCACTTTCCTGCATGTCCATATGTCATAGCAAGCCAATAACATTTTGGGAAAGGCTTTGTAGATTTTCGGAAGTTCAACGTGTCGTATGGGTTTAGGATCGATGGGACAGGTTGTGCCAACCAAGACTCGGATGCCAGATACGCAATCATGTTGCGTGTCATGCGAGTTGACACATATGTATTTCCACTACTGAATGGTCTCATTTTGAGTTTGAAGAAGTAACTGTCCTCTTCATTACATGGCCCCTCTTTTTGTATGCCCTGTTCCCAGCCCTTTTCCAAAAGACTTCGAATACCGTCTTTGGCTCTCTCTGGAAAGCGCGTGAGGGTGACGCGATTGCGATAATCAAACCCGAAAGAGGCGTACGAGACAGGGCTATGGAGATATGCAGTCTCCATACGATAACTGGAGTCTCCAGCAAGCTCTTTTCCGGCGCTTCGACTGCAGTTCCGCAAAGACCCTGTATCTAAGTTGCCTTTGACAATCTCTGTTCCGGCTCTGCGATTGTCAGACTGCAAAGGCTTGACATCAGAGTTGTAGTCAATATCCGTTGCCTGGTCAGAGTCACTCAAACACTTTGATCTCATGTTCGGGCATGAACTTGCACTTGAAATCGAGCTTGACCGGAAAGACGCAGGTCGAGCATTTGCCGGATTTGGGACAATCGGGAAATTTTGGGGATCTGTTATTTGCGAAAACGGTACTGCAGGCTTGGCTGCCACGAATGCAAGGAACTTCTGTCTAGTTTCCTCCGCAGTCTGAGACTTTTCCTTTCTTGCCATATTTGTGGTTAATAGTCTTCTCTATAAGACTCGAGAATCCGAAAGAGTAGAGTCCACGAAATAACGAACAATGAAGTATCTCGATCTCGCTCTTGCTCGATAACCGGTTCGTGAATCGGGTGAAGATAGATTTGAGTAGAGATAAAGTCTTGTTTTGGATGAGATTTTAGGATACAAATACAGCTTGAGATAAGATTTGTAAGAGTGGGTGATAGGAAATTATTTCAATTACAAGCAATAGGGAAACGGGGATTGATGATGTAAATGATATTGATAATATAATGAGAGAAGGATACATTTGTTTTTGTAAAAAGAAATAGACACATATAGCATTCAAATGGGAAGGTGCGAGTATAACTGGAATTCTGTTTCGAGATCTCAATTTGCTTAACAGTGATTTGTTACTTCCAAAATGGTAAATCCTAAACACCCAAACATTCGGGATGTCTTCGCCAGCCATTTAATTAATGACAAAAGTTTGCAAGATTTTCATAGCTACGCTAGAACTCAATAATTTCAATCTTTTGATGGTCATGAAAGAATTAGGTATTTACTCGCCATGCAAATAATGTGAACCGACAACTTTCAGCCCCGATTTGCACCATGTTCTTGCTCCAGAGACAATCGTTAAATAACTTTCAAAAAATAAAGCAGAGCATGACTGCTATTCCATTTAGATGTGGCTGCCGGACGCCGTGAACCATTCCTGCAAGAAAGAGATCTCGTCGCTGAGATGAATACGCTGACAGCAAAAAATTAAACGACCCCTTCAAAATGACCTTGCGTATTGATACCATTATTACCTGACGACCCTAATACGACCCAAACCACACCATTTCTGTCACAATTCTGACTCTCTCGATCATTCACCATGCAAAGTATAAGGTCTCGGCGTCCTTGGTCGAAACTCCGGTGCAATATCCTCTCCCGAGCCCTCCTCCTCCTGTGTCGCACTCTCCTCTGCACTATGACCCATCCACACCGGCCTGCTATCCTGTGTTGTTTCTCCCGGAACTTGAGCACCCTCATGTTTCACCTCTTCCCACGATTCATCGCTTCTGTTATCCTCATCACCCTTTTGTTTCGCGCGCGTCTCCTCGTGAGGACTGACAGGTTCCGCAGTGCCATCACCCTCGCTACCAGTTTCGACTTTCATACTGTCTGGTGTAGAGATTGGACTATCATGATGTTCATCACCAACTTTGAGTCGGTGAACGTCAGGCTGTGAGGGCTTGACTGTTTCGGCTGAGGTGAAATCACCGGGCATGGTCTCTCCTTGAGTTTTGGAAGAGCCAGTGTGCATTGGCGTACTATCTGAATTTGAAGACATTCTGCTTGAATACCAGTTTTTTACTTTGTTTCTTGAGGAGATGGAACAAGTATGAAAAGTTCGTGGTGTAGAAGTAATTTTTCGAAGACAAAGAATTGCGGAGATGGCTTGGTGAGGGGTTATGACGAAATCGTAATCAGGTCATAACAAAGGTTGTTGCCTAGGATCAACTCTATTGAAGCCAATAAACGAAATGATTGGATAATATTCGCTGGGACCTCGATTTAATTTGCTAAATTTGAATTTCTGCAGCCACAATAAAATCTCATGACTACTCCGCAGAGATTCCTAACCCTTCCCTAACCGAAATTGACATAAGCACTTATCATATGTCGAAAAGTCACGCCACTTCCAGTGAAAGCATGCCGCCATACCCAGATTATTCAGTGCGTGACGGAAACGGAGCAACTACCAAGGTACCGACGTTCAAAGCAAGAAGGTAGGTAACTCGACGGTTGCCATACTTTTGATACCAAATTGCTAGGTTCCGATTGCAATGCGTGCTCTGCTTACAATCGTTTTTATTTTCGGTCGATCCAATAGTAGCATAAGGATCCAATCGCATGTTGGCTGTGACTGAAGTCCCAGAATGGTGACCGTTGAAATCCAGGCTCGTAAACCTGCTATTACCATTTGGCCAGTAGCCAGTAGCAGCCGGGGAGCGAGCCGAATTCAGGTATCTTGCTTCTCGGCAAGGCCTACCATAGAACCATGAAGTCACTAACCACTGAGCTAATCACTCCTCATCCAGGTAGCGTTATATCTGTCTAATTGCGAAATCCGTCATGCGGTGCCTGTCGAAACTCCTTCGGTGTGCGTCCATACCCGTCAATTTTAACAGTATTTCGGGGAAGACTGCATTTACTATGGATTAGCTGGGCATAAGCTATTCCCAAGTTTCCAACTCCACCTTCCATTTGCCAGTTCCGTTGATCAGGAACGTTGTTTCTTCCCTCCACGATCGAATCGAAGTGGTCCACCAGGTATCACCGGATGTGAAAACCTGCATAAGCGGGACCAATATAGGAAAAACTTGGAAACGCCGCTCTAAATTTAATTTTAGCATAGCATATCACTTTATGTCTCATTTGTTATTCACCTTAACCTGTAATAATTGCGGCCCCATACTTAGGCAATGGGCATGGCTTGTGTTCTAGAATGGTGATATAGCTCATACTCAGTGAAATCAGCGTTCCGAAATGGCAACTTTGCTTGGCTTACGATACCAATTGCAGGCCAGGTATAGCACCATTCGAATTGATGGCATAGATGAATATTCAGGCAACCGCCATGTCCAGCCACTCGGCGAAAGCGACGGGAACCGGCTGCACTACGCCTTGGACAGCTGAGATCCACATCAGGATAAAAGGAAGTAATATTATAAAAGTAGGTGGTCGAGACATGAAACCCTGACTCTCTCACAATATTTGTCTCTATGTATCTGGAATGCCGTAGAGAATTTCCGAAGCAAAGGGGAGATAGGTCCGGTACTGTTGATGAGATAAACAGTTTAAGTTCCTAATATATCTTGCTCCAGATTTTATTCCAGCTAAGAGCATTCGCGGCTGAAAACAACTACGGTATACCGCACCCCATGATGGTCATTGAACAAAAGCTCGTATCTTTCGCGTCTCTCCTGTACTCAAGGCTTTGTCATCCTGATTTTCTTTACATAGCATTTTCGGGCAACAGTGAAGAGCTTTTTGTGTCCCGTATGGAAGATTGAAACGGTGAATATCCATGAATGATTTGGCTGTCGTTCGCTATAATCTTGCCGTCATTGAACGATGACCCCGCCATGCGATGTTCCCCACATTTCACCGGAATATCTTTTACCCCATGAGCTATCAAATAGCTTCACGAATAGATCTTTCCATACAAAACCATTTATCGACACAGCAGATGGTTCCAGGGGTTCCAGAACCAAACTTCTGTTGTCCTGCATGAGCTACCGTTGGCCCCTCGCAAACCCCAATTTTGATATCGTTCTAGGATTGTGCTCGTCAGAATTATGTGCACTTTGTCAGTTACTCCTAGCAGATTGACACTCGAATATTCATTGCGGCGTGTATCTAGACAATATACGAGCGGAAACCGTCTAGGGACCTCCCAAACCTGCAGATGTGAAGTTTAGCATGGCGATTGAGATGTGCGATCGTGCCTGCAAAATCCGGCTCAAAAAGTCAAGTATTTTCCCGTTTCTCGTTTTGTTCATTTTCAGACGTATTTAAAGTTATTTCCCGTACTTTGTTTCCGCACCGATTCTGTGAATTGGACTTGTTCTTTCTGTCGACTCATTGCCACCCGCTAGATCTACTTGCCATGGATCAAACAGCTTGTTGTGCATAAAATTGGTTGAAGTCGAGGGCGGATCACTAAATTCGTCATTATCAAGATTATCTTGGACAATGAGAAAACGACTTTCGATGTTGGTATCGAGTTTGAACATGCAAGCACCTCGGTGGTGGAGATTTTGTTTGGTACATGTTCCCGTTTTGCTTGATTAGTCATCCATCTTCCACTTTCACCATTAGATTAATAGTTTGTCTCTTAAGCTTTCAACACCACCAGACATAACTCGAAAACTATATTTTGCATCTTTTAAGACTTGTTTATCTTTGAGGACCCTTTTACGTACAATTTTCTTACTTCTCGACAATGAAATCAGCGAATTCAACTTCGACTCGCCATGATGTGCATTAACTGCAATACAATATATACGTCTAATCAAGCGAGGCATAATTATTAACATCTGGGCGCGAAGTCTTCCTTTGGAGCTCAATTCCCCTAGGGAACGTCGTCTGCCATTCTAGATCTGTCTTCTTATTTCGGGCTCTCCACATGACCACTCCCCAGCAAGCCAGATTTATTACGCCGGTATAAGACATTGCGTACGCCAGCGCCAAAAGTGCTCTTACCCTATGCGCTTGTATTCCTGTTGTATCATCCGCCTACGTAAAAACTTCATAAAGCCCACGTTCCCAAAGAAAGTTGCAAATAATACTAACCAAGCAAAGAATCGCTATTCCCTAAATTTTTCTGAGGCCAAAAGACTTGAAGATATGCCACTCCAAGGGGACAGCTCACCATCATTGGAATTGCAGTCCACTCCTTCAAAAAGTTTCTGAGAGACTCGATGCGGGATACAGATACTTTTCTCACTTCTGTACCTGATCGCCTCAAGATAGCAGCGCACAACTCCGCACACCAGTTCATGATTGCCAAGTTGTCCAGGATATAAATGCAAAGACTCGCAATAGCAGACGAGGCAATCGCAAAATTCAAAGATGTAGACTTGCTGCTTCTCTGTAATCGATTCTTCAGATCTTGAGGAAATTGGGTCAAGGTATTATCCATGAGCTTCGAGACGTCTCGGTTGTCAGATGCCGCAGAGAACTGTTTAGTATCCGCCAAATTATCAGATTTCATGGCGTAGTTTCCTGGGTAATAACTCAAGTGATAAAAGTAATAGAAGTCGTAGAGAGAGCTTGCTTCGTTTTGTGGCACAGCTTTGAAGGCTCGCATATCTAGAGTTAGAGCGGGAGGTGCCCAAAATGTCATCATCAGAGTCAAAACGAACAAAACCAAAGTCATTGCAACGGAGAATGTGTAAGACCCCCTGTCCAGGTATGTGAAGAATGACGATTGCATGATGGATAAACGATTATGGAACAATAATGCGATGTCGCTGTGGTCGAGCATGGGAGACGTTTAGTTTGAACCAAAGAGATATGTGTTTTTGTCTGATTCACATTTTACCAGTGAATCTCGGGAAATTGTTTTGTGGATTGATCTGAATAGTCATTTACCACGAGATAATGATCGAAATCAGATAAAAACAGGCTCTCGCATATCCGAAACTCGATCGTGCTCTGTGAATGTTGGAGTAGCTTTTTAAGAGCGTGATACTCGTAAGACAAACAGCTTGTTGCTTCCTAAGATCTATAAAACTAATAATCTAGACCTTGATTGGAAATGTGGTATGTACTCAATCCTCAATATCTAACTGAGTTTGAATGACCGTGCCTTAATGGTTCAACTTATCTTAACGTCGATAGCTCAATATCCAGCTTTACCTCGAACAAAGGGTTCAGTCCGAGCTATAAAGCTAGCATCTTCTGGATGTTTATATGGAACAAAAATCGATGAGAGACAGCTACTTCATCTCAAGGAGATTTTTCTGGCCTGTTTTTGCTATTATAGCTCCTATGTCGAGAATATTACACCCGGAGGAGAGTTCTCACGTGACTATGCAGCTGCCAACTCTGGTGTTTATTTCAATCGGCTGTTTAGTTTATCATTCGTGTACTCAGAATTTGACAGCAGGCTAATCCTAGGCCAGCGAATATGCTAACTGTCAAGACGGATGGTATACCTCTGTTATATTCTCAAATCCATAATGTCCAAGTAGGAGCTACAGACCCGTCACTGAGTCGATGTGGCAGTTTGCTCCGCGCCAGACGCCGAGCACTAATCACAATCTCTGGATAAACATACTTGGATGGTTCCGCGTAAGTCTATATTGGGTGATTGGAGAAAGATCTATAGGTACTTGGACCAGTAAGTTTAATTGTTTCGGTCATCAAAAGCTCTGTTCAGTCGTGTTGTATGCCGATTTGATGATGATGTTGAAAGGCAAGTCTCGTTTCGAATCGTTCGCTAAGCCCGCTAAGCCTAGATAGTCTTAGCATAAAATCTTTCACCACTCACCGCCAGCTACGTTGACAGCCCCATTTTTGCATAAATCACAAATAACCTTGTGTACTGAGTGAGTATGTGATTATCATAATGAAGTTATTAATGCTACTTACTGATAAGTTAAGAGGGGCAAGTTATCAATAATCTTCACAATCATCTATCGGGGCTGTGAGAGAAAGCACCTCATCACGGAAGACTGCCAACCTCAATTGGACCTTTTATATCTCTCACCAGAACCTTTAAAGCTCTCACCGCAACATGACTACTCGATGACTCTTCATAGAGGGGAATATTAGTTCTGCCACTTCTTCCTCTCTAGTATTTCTTTTCAATTCTTCTCTGCACTCACTTTATACATATATATCCGCCCTGGAGGTTGGCCGTGAGTCTCACCAGTCCTCGAAAGCCCAATTGATATTGATATTGATACTTAACAGTACTTTTTCACATTTCTTTCTCGAGATACCCTTACGTCCTATCTACTTTCATTCGTTTACGACAGAACATCTTAAGATAGACGGTTCACAAAGCATCGCATCGACGCGAGACGAATTACAAGATGGGTCTCGAGAAGCTCTTCGCTGTCGCAGCGCCTAAGAAAGGATCGTCGAAGCCACCGTCCAATGGAACATCCGTAGCACCAATGTATCTTGAGCAAATATTCCGATTCCCTGGAGTTCTAACAGAAGTCTCGTGCGTTGTCAAGAATCTATCAGAAGGCTATACAACATATCAAAATGGGGCGGCACTTAGGAATCAACTCGAATCTGTTGTGCCGGAAGTGCAAACATTTGCGTCGGGGATGAACCGATATTTGAAGAACAAAAACTGGTTGGATTTATTTCAAACATTCTTGGTGGGAGCAAATGTTGTTGCTGCTTTCATGGAAGTACTACAGGGTTCATCTGGTCTCGAAGAAATTGGATTGAAGATTTACGGCGAGCTTGAAGCGCAGACGGGTCTTGCTGCCCCAGATAAGTTTGCGAAGCATGTCGACAAATACATACGGAAAGAGGCCTCGAGTGTCTATGGAGGCGATGCCGAGCATCTCTATTTTCTCTATCACCCGGATACTGATTGGCACGGCGAGTTTCACGATATTGTCCAAAACAAACCGGTGCCAAGTAATTTCGTCGGCATGTCTGAAAACCTTCACGCCCTGTGCACCTGGATGTTATTTATGCGGAAGCGACTTGAGAGATCACGAATCAATGCGCATTTTCATCTTCTCATTCCTGCATACAGACCCATGGTCGTCAGAACGGCTTTCGTCTTCCCTGAAGAACTGTACCCTTTGACAGTCCGCGGGCACATTCACAATTCGAAAGAATATGTCTGGCTAAATCTTCCTACAATGAAAGATGTTCCTGCCGACTTGTTCGAAATGTCAAATGTGGGAAATATTGCAACTTTGCCTAAGCCACCAGCATTATGGCAGCATGCTCTGACTTGGGTTGGAAGTATGATAATGCCGAGAAAAGAGCCACCCCCAATAATTCTTGGAAGGGGAAACGTAAACCCAAATGCTCCTATCTCATTAGAGGACAATGAAGACGAAAAGGTCGCAGCTCCCGAGGATATCATCATTCAGCCTGAAACACGACAGGTAGTAAGAGGGGAGAAGAGGCGGAAGCATCGAAGTTCGCGACCGAGGAGTGAGCTCAAATAGTATTCGAATTTTATGGCTACGTGGGGCACTGGGATACCTCGCATGTATTCCAATTGCATTTTAAATTATGTTTGGGGCATTGAAATGATTGCCATGGGAGGAAATTTGAAATTTGCGGAGATACTGATGGGAAGAGAACGGATGGATAGGAGTGATCAATAGGATACCAATATAACGGAAGGAATTAGGATGGGAGGTCATTTGTTGATTTTTACTTGGATAGCTGCTGCATGGTGGAATTGGCGCTGATTTGGATTACAAGACGAATGAAATAAATCACTTCATGGAATGACCCTCGTACAATTTTTGATATTCTGCTATATGGTACCATGCTCTACCTACTAGACATATATTTAGTAGATAATCCCCCCACACAAGTCAAGTTTTGACGACATATATACGCTGAATGATGATGTCATGAAGTGGTGATAATGCAACTCACGGGAAAGTTCCCAGTAAAGAAAATATGTCAGACTTTACTTGAAGATTGGAAGCCCCGCCTGCATAGAAAGGAAAGGAAGGGAAATGAAGTTTAATCAACCCATCTAAGCTTTCATCTCACTTATGATGAGATATTTTTCTGCTTAATTCAGTAGGAATTAGTCATGGAGTAATCATGTTAATGCATAAGAGTCTACATAAAGAGATCAGTGGATAAAATGAAGCTTGCTAACGAGAACCCTTTCGTGCATTAGGTACTCGGAAGGAGAAAAGAAAAGATTGCTTTCAAGTGTTACAGAATACTTATTTCTCCGCAAGGTATTTATTTTTTGAAAGAGAGGACTATGATTTCAAGAGATAGGCACGTCTTATTGTTTCTGATAATTAATAGAATGTGGTGGAATGGATGAGAAGTCTTGAAAACTGTTGGTTCCGAATAACTTAAAATAAGTAACCAGGCATTTATTTATACTTGCTTCAACTATATTGAATAATTTATCTACTCTACTATTGCTGTAGTATTGGCATTGTGCGTATATCCATTACTTCCGGACGTTAGATTTGTTTTTCGTTTGGCTAAAGAAATATTACTTATGATAATTAGACAAGCATTCAAGATATTTGTATTATTGCATTACGAATATGCTTTCATTGCTAAAACTATTATCTTTAACAGAAAATACTTGAAGAGCCAAAGATACTTAACTGTTCTTGAAAGATCTCTTGGTATGATCTAGCGACTAATAGATGGCTATCATGGTTCTCCCTTAGCTCGTTTTGAACAATTTTACTTCGTTCACAAGATGATGGCAAAAAATCAATGAACTTGGTTGTTACAACTGCTCAAAATGCTCATTATGCTTCATTCTACCCTCGTCTGAAACACCTATCTTTCCATTCTCGTGCACCCGGAATCAACGATACCTCCCCTACTACAGAACTAGTCATGTTGGCTGATAAATTATCGCCGCTGCTGCTTTTTACGCGGTGATCTCCTAAGCTCCGGCTTTCGACCACCGTCAGGCTCAGAGGCTGGGATGTGCTGAAGATTCGGTAGTTCGGAAGTCTCAGCATCGCCCAGTTTTCCAGTCTCAGTAGTCCCACCCTTCCCTTTGGTCTGTTTTTCCTTTGGCGCATCTTGAATACTTTCCGGCTCCATGTCTGCGATGCTTTCCAGATCCTCTTGGCTAGGAGATCTGACAAGGTCCGATGGGTTTCCAGTTTCTGAAGGAGCACTGCTCGTCCTTGTTTGTTCCTCTTCCCGTTCTTCCTCGTCTTCCGATGATTCGTCCACTTCTCCGTTTTGGAGTTCGTAGAATATCTCCCTTCATAGATTTGACGTCAGTACGATGAGGAAATGCATATCTCCATGTCATATTTGGAGAGGCTATATGCTATCTCGACTTGGTTGCAGCAGTGGTAGACTGAGGTCTGAACGACACCAACGGATAGTAATGAATCTAACGGGACACTTACCTCACACACTCCTCACAAATCCTAGACTGTATTTTCCGGAACTCAACTTCTTCAAAGCCTATTGCGGCGCTGTATCTGCAAGTTAACAAGTCATTTCCTTGCTGCCAGTTGTAACAAGGGACACGTGTGGCGAGTTTAGATGAATCGTGACCTCGTGCGCACGTCTCAACTATATGGTGGCACATGGTGGCTTGATAACGATCAGTCGATTTGCTTGTAGATAAAAAGGTGAGATATCATGATTGGGAGCCAATGCCAAAAGCAATGTTTATATACTTTACTGGGAAGAAAGGAGATGCGGGAGATAGTGAGTTCTAGAAATTGGTATTGCTGTATTGAAAGGCGTGGCTTCAAAGATAGAAACTACTATCTCTTTTCTTTCTATTCATTGAGGCTGAAATTCTTGTCAAACTCTAGGGTTCAAAGGTTTCTTGGGGAAATTCTTCATTCAAAGGCCATTTGTAACAGCAAAATGACCTGATAATCCTTTTACTCAAATGAAATTAGAAATTATAAATGAATACCTTTCTATTGTTTTGTGTTTTTGTCTCAATGAATACCTAGGTAGTTAATAAGAACCTTCCCACGCGCTTCGATAAAATTCACTGAAACTATCCAGATCCCTTAGTAAATCTATTTCGTTCTATCATTTGAAACAAGATCTTACAACTAGGCCTCAGAGTATGTGTGCTCACAAATTTCATCAAATCATTGACCTAAAATCCATTGATTACTGCTACAAGCTTAGAATATGTTTTGGTTTTGCTAAGAGATCAACAGGTGGCATTATCCCATAGGGAAGAAAAGTAGATAAGATCAAAGATCAAAGAATTAGTAGAACCTCACAACAATGCCTTAGAACCTTCTCAAACATACAAGATTTTATCTCCAATGACAGTTCTCCATCTCATGGTTCAGAATCTCCGATACTAATATGTATATCATTTTTTTTTACTTTTACACTGTTGTCTATCATCCCCCCCCCAAAAAAAAACAAATTATCAATGATAGATATACATCCATTTAGCGAGCAGAAAAGGAGAACTTTGACATTAAACAATAAATAGATTTCTCAAACAATGAAATAAGTAAATCTTCTCTATTTTTGAAAAATAATTCGGATTTCCATATCTACTGTTGTTTACCGCTAAATAATATTTCCCCCGGTCGTCTATTTACGATGCTTTTAATCATGTTTCTTTTTTCTTGCTAGTCATTCCGCCCCACCCGTCAATAACGGACTACCTTCCTAAACGTTTAAAAGTATGAGAACTTGATGGGAAATAACAGTAACAAAACCTTGTACTTCTGCGAATGTATATCACTCTACTTCTAATCTCTTCCCCTTGATATTGATTGTCTCGCGCTCAGTATACCAAGGGATTATTTGAGGGTGGAGATTGAATTTAGGACCATCCCTTCAATTATAGCCATTACCCCTCTTTTCGATATTAGGTAATTCTTCCTTCACCTCTAAGACGCTTGTATTAGTTTACGAGTATTTCACTGCTATCACACAGCTAAAACGTTCTATATAAGTAGCTGACTTCGCATAATATTAAGAGCCCTAGATATTTGTTGTAAGACTTTCTCTTCTGTCCAGAATTAATTACTCTTTACTCATTTGCACGAACAAGTATGCTTATATCAGAACCCAGATTCCTCAACCGGGTTTAGATGGTCAGGAATATGTTAGGTCATTCCATAGTATAGCTTATCATTGTTATCTTCCACACATTCTCCTTTGCAGATGCATATCATCGCGGCTGCTTCCTCAACAGCGACAAACTTCGGAGTATTGAAGTTTGCGATCCCCAGAACTCTACACTGGCGTAAAATTGCTGGAAGAGATATCAATCAATGAGATCCAGACATTTAGACTCAGCCACCAATTGGCCGACCGTTCCTATCAGTATAGACATAGCTTCCTCCCTACACCAAAAATCAATAGCAACCTTATCCCTTAAAATACACCCAGCACATCTCCTCACACCAAGAACCCCCCCCCCCCCCCCCAAAAACAAATACAACATACACAAATAGCACGACCTAAGGATACCGCCTACAACAAATTCTCATCCTATATAAATCTACATCCACATCTATGGTAGACGGACCAAATCTTCACGCGACATAGAAAAGGTAAGATGAAACAAATTGCTTTAGTAAGATCTTCTAAAGACTTCTTCCCGTGAGAACGCTAAAGTAGAAGAGCATACGCAGACCCCGAGGCGGAAGTTGCGTATTTTGTGGGATATTCCTTACGGTTCTTTCGGGATGATGGAGAATGATGATTTGTAAAATAGTAGATAAATGATAAATGGTTATTTATATAAATAAACATATGTTGTTGTTTTTCTTTCTTTTAAAGAAAACAAAAAAAAAACTGGAAAAATAATTCTACTAATTAAATACTAACGCACGACCGATCATGCCAACCTCTCGAAAGAATGTACAACATAACAATGTCCCAAGCTCACTACTATAACTCCCAACCTCATAATTAATCAAAATCCTACTCATATCTGCGAATTATAGACCCCTTGCCATTATATAACCACGTTCAAGCCAGTCTGAGCAGTAAAATGGAAAACCTCAAATTCACGAGGAAGAATGTCTTTATATCATGTATGCATGCTCTTGTAAGTAGAATGCGCTCGCATATGACAAAACTCTTCTCCAATTAAAGAGTCATGGGAATATATATTTGTAGAAGATAACTTCCATATACAAAGTGAGCATCGAAATGAACTATCATATCTCGGTTGAGGAACAACAGAGGCGAGAACTACTCAGCCCCTTGAGAAGCAGCTGTGAAAAGTCACCAGTTCATAATTAATCACCAGAGGCTGAAAGACATCGGGACTCGCCGACAGCCCCGTCTCATAGCGGAAAAGAAACCGGATGAGAACTCGTGTGGAATGCCTCGGATTCTTCATAATCAATGGGCGAAGAAGTATATCGGTGGATGTTATACGATATCATCCTGACAAGACCGTGTCGCTAGAATTCGAACTGATGTTTCCGCGAGGCGAAGTGAGGAAAGGGATGGATACGGCATGATTTTCCTTCCGGAACCTTAAGCGATGCAAGATCCAGCCAATAAGATACCCACCCACATTCATAACAAAAAACACAGCCTTCAACACCCAACTCCCGAACCGAGGGTATCTCGAGGTTAAACCAGCCTATTGTAAGAAACTTTTAACTAATCAAACTATGGGAATGCCACCACTAACTTAAAATTGGGCACTTGTCGATCTAAAAGCCTTAAAAGTTTATCCAGTTACACACTCGACTACACGGATTGCTTGCAGTGTAGGTAGGCAGTGTGTGCTTCTACTCGGACTTCTTCTGCCGATAAATTCTATTTTTCTGGAACGTAGCCTGTGAATATCTTTTATATATGGAGTATGTGTAATCTTTCACAGGATTGGTTCTCAAGGCTCGAAACGCCATTGCTACTTGACCGCTCAGGTGGCGGTTGGAGTTCTTGGTATTATGTACCCTCTACTCGAGTAGCTGGGCGTTGGTTTGATTTGTTAGATCATCCGCACGTCGTCCCGTTTTCTCGTGGCGCAGTAACCTTGACCTAGCGTTGACTACTGGGTATCTTTCATGTATGTGTGTGCGGCTCTGTTGAAGGCTGAGGGATATATACGGGAAACTGGGGAGTTGCACATAAATATGACAGGTGTAGGTTTGTTTGATTTTGTACGGAGTCGAGTACTCTGTATAGGAAATTTGATGGAATTATCTGGTAACATGTACGAGTGCGTCATTGTCGTCCATTCGCTTTTTTCTTTGGGCCAAAAGTTTAGTTTGATGCATAAGTTGGTCATTTTGTGCAGGGGTGAGCACTGCTGCAACATTATGATAAGGTTAAGGCTAATGTGTGAAGAAGCGTGAAGAATGAATGAATGAAATTCGAGAGGTTGGGAGGAATGAGAAGAATAATACCGGAATAGAACTTATATTTAAATATCAATATTGATATCAATATCAATATAATAATTGATCAGTACATGGGTATTGTCTAGCCCTTGAGTCATATTGATCAGATACCTACCTACCTCGCAGTCATCATATATCCAACATTTCTACGAGGTGAGTTGTGCGTCGAGAAAGTCTTAAAATGCTTCATGAGGTGGTATCACGAGTCCTAGACTGGACCACTGTGATTGAATGGGAAGTGTTGGAATTTCGGAATGGTTGTCACGATTTCTTGAAGAAAGTAACCCAATGACAAATCCTAGCGCCACGGGTACTAATATCTTCCAATACTTCAAGGATTTCATGGTTGAGATAGGTAGATAGGTAGATGGGTGCCCAAGGAGGAGTCTTAGACGCCCGAAAGCCGAAAGATATCTCTGACTGACTGACTGACTGACTGACTGACTGACTGACTGACTGACTGACTGACTGATTGTCTGTCTGTCCGTCCGTCTGTCCGTCCGTCTGTCTGTCCCTCTGTCTGTGATTATGAAATTCCTTCCGTCTTCTGTTGAGCTGTGGGTTCCAGAAGAAAAAAAGCTTGACTTCGCCCAATGCATTTATGTACACTGACGCAAATTTCATGTCCACTTTCCATCCAAAGTCCCCGCAATCATCATCGCTTGACCCCCAATTACCATATTTTAAAGAATCACCCCTCACTGTCAAAAGATTCTGATCAGCGTCATCGGAAGATTTAATTATTCACTTACTACCCAAGTAACCTTCCGATATAAATATTCTTTGGTACAGTACCACGAGATGTACACATAAACTCATTGGCGCATGAGGCTGTGGAACCAACCAGCCAACCATCCAGCCAACCAACCATCCAACCGCACACAAATCCTAATCGCTGCAACCCATTCACTAGAAACCTCGTGTCAGGAGGGGCAACAGGAAGACGGCGCCCAAAGCATCAGCAAAGCCTCGATCGAACAGGGCTATTCTTCCCATCTTCCAAGATAATCCTTCAACTCCCCAACCCCCACCAACAAAAAACATCTTCTTTTCTTGTTATTTTATTAATCTTTTACAACCTGCGAATCTAATCACGAAACATATTCACTTGTCTACGAAGACATCCACAATTTACCCTTACTTTTTGGCAATAACTACAGGGTAACGAGATCAAAATGCCTGAAAGAGTTGTTCGCAGCTCTTATCATGACCGAGAGGTCGACTATTATTCCTCTGATGAAGAGCGGTCTTCCTATGGTCGATCCAAAGCAAATGGTAGCACTTATCGCACTGTTCAACGCTATCGAGTCGCACCAAGTCGAGGTGAGGAAGTAGATGATACTCGTTCCGTTCGTTCTTCTCATCGAGAGTACGAAAATCGACAAGGAGATCGCATCGAAGTGGATCGTCGAGTCGAAATTGATCGCGAACGTGAACGATATGATTCGGAGCCACGATATGAACCGGAAAGACCCCGATCATCTATCGATTATGACCGAGCTGTCGAATACCAGAGAACTACCGTTGAGCGAGCTAGAGAACCCGAGCGTGAACGAGACCGCACCAGAACAGTCGTTTATGAGCGGGAGCGGGAACGAAGTGGTAGCCCCTCACCTTGGGAACGGCGCCGCAATGATAGACCGTGGGAAACGGAACGAGATGTCCGGGAAACCCGCGAGACCGATGTTACAGTCGAGAAAACGATAGCTCGACGTCATAATGAACCATATGAACTCGAAAGATACTCGCGAGAAACAGAATACTATGATATACCTGAACCTACCCCACCACCAATCATCATTCGTCAAAGAGCTCCGGAACCTCAACAAATTATTGTGCAAGAAGCGCCAAGCCCGCCTCCAATTATCATACCACAACCTGCACCAGAATCACAACGTATTGAAGTTATTGAAAGAAAGACGGAAGTACAACAGGAAATTGTTCCACGACCAGAGCCACGCAGGGAAGAAGATGAATACTATTATCGCAGAGATGTTCGTGAGATTGGCGGAAGAAGAGACAATGAAGCGGCTGCTTATGATCGCCGAGATAGTCGTTACGATGATGGATACGAAAGTGAAGACTATGTCGTACGAAAGAAGGTTGTCAAAAGAGAAGCGCGCAGCCGTAGTCATAGTCCTCATCATAGAAGACATTTGGCCGAAGGTGCTTTAGCTGGGGCTGGTGCAGCTGCTTTGTTAGCCAACCACAGGGAAAAGCAAGGAGTTGAAACAGCTCGTGGCAGATCAGTCATTGGCGGGGCGGCTTTGGGTGCGATCGGTGCTGAAGTTGTCACAAGAGCACGCAGTCGATATCGCGATAGTCGAGAAGATCGAAGTAGATCAAGATCAAGCAGTCCACATGGCCATCACAAATTGAAGACTGCCCTTGGTCTTGCTGCTGCTGCGATTGCCGCTGGAGCTGCTGTAAAGTATGCCCAAAATCGATCTGCAAACAAAGAAGAGTTAGTTCGCGGCCGAAGCCGACAAAGAAGTATGTCTCGTGGTCGACGATATTCTGATGGGGATGAATATTGGTCCGACGAGGTGTACGAAAAGCGTACTATACGAACACAAACGGGAAGCAGGAGCGGGAGTAGGAGCAGGAGCAAGAGCGTACATGCTGATCCAGCACACCGTAAGAAGTCGATGGCAAAGGCTGGGGCTGGAGCTGCTATTGCCGTTGGTGTTGCAGAGCACTTTCGAAACAAATCTCGCAAACGTAGTGGGCAAAGATCTCAGTCACGAGTACGAACTGCTGCGGAAATTGCTGGATCGGGTCTTGCAGGTGCTGCAGTGGCCGGATTATACGAGAACAGAAAAGCTAAGAAGGAAGCTGACGAAGATGAGGAGCATGTGAGACGAGAGAGAGTGAGAGTGAGGAGTAGAACTAGGAGCAGAACTAGAAGCAGGTCGAGAGCCAGATCTACTGGAGTTTATTCTGATCCAGGTGTTGACCCAGAATTAGGCATGGTTCAGTACGGTACTGAACCCGTACACACGCACCAGCAGCCGGCACCATACGATCGAACCAACGAACACGATTCAGCTGTCGCGGCGGCCGCAGCTGGAGCTGCTTACGGTGCTTCCAGACGTAGTCGAAGTCGATCCCGTCAACGAAAACGAGATTCATCGAGCGACGACGAAAAACGACCACGATCACGAAGCAGAAGCCGGAGCAGGGTCAGAGATCTAGCTGCTGGTGCGTTGGGTACGGGTGCGGCCGCTATTGGTATTGATCAATACAGAAAGAGAAAAGAGAAAAAGGAAAAGAAAGAGAAAAAAGACGCAGAAAAACATGAGCGTGAGCGCGAACGAAGACGTGAGGACCCCCAGCACTCAAGATCAAGTTCCCGTTCGGTGTCACCGTCGGAAATAAGATCGTCTTTATCCAAAAGATTTTCGAATCTCATTCCTAAAACCCCTCAATGAATATGTATCTCCATTTTCATTTTCATGTCTCTAGGTACTTCAAATATTTGTTCGAGTGGGTCGACATCATGTATCTCTTTCTTTTATACTAACATATATTTTTTAATCAGGCTATGAAGACGAAGCATCACCTGAAAGTTACTACACAAATTTCCGTGATGATACATATTCTCCGTCGCCGCCTCACGCTTCCGGTGGTTCATACTATCCTGACAACAATCAATTTCCACCACCTCCTACCTCAGTCCCACAAGGTTTTACCCATCATGGAAATCAATCTTCACCTTTTGTTAATGAAATACCTCCTATCCCTCCCTACAATCCTCAAGATTACGCAGGTCGACGTCCTAGTACTCATGAACCTCGTGTCAATTACCCGCCTTACCCACCTTCATCCAGAATTCCTGGTGACAATGTGAGTACTTATCAATCTTCGAATTCCGAACCTCTTATGACAGTACCTTCCCACACAAGAGATGAATCTTATTTCCCTATTCATGAAACCTCTCCACCTAAAACTGATCATGTTTACGACCGGGAGGGTGCGTCTTGCTTCTAATATCTCTTTCCTTCCGTACAGCATATTCTCGTAAATTCATCCATGTACTAATATATATGCCTCGACAGATCGTCTAAATAACTCAACGTCTACAACGCCCGTGACCCCAATTGACGCCAACCCTTCCAACAAATCCGTCATGTTCGCCCCTCTATCCCCCACCTCTTCCCGTCGCTTAGAACGTATTCGCAATTCCAAAGCAGATCAATCAACCTCCACAGTCAATACGTATGAGCAACCGAACCCATCTTCTGACCGTCGTTATCGCAGAAGAAGAAGAAACAACTCAGATCCTTCGTCTGATCGTCCTTCGAGGCCTCGTAAACATCGAAAGCACAGGAGCGGAAAAAATAGTGATCAAAGTGCTAGTGAGAAGAGCGAGGCAAGCGATGAAGAGGTTGAAGTGCCACCGGAAAGGTTTGATAGAGAAGGGAAACCTTTAGGTAGGGATGCGAGTAGAGAGAGGGATATAGCGAAGGAATTTGGTGGTGGAAATGAAATTGTTGAAAAGGTTGTGAGGGGTGTTGGGGAGGTCGTTGCCGGTAAACAAACGTGGGGAGATTTATTGATGGGGTTTGTTAAGGAAGGGGGATTAGCTGGTGGTTCAGCCACGGATTTATCGGCTGATGAGAGAGAGAGGGAGAGGGGGAAATCTAGGGATCGGGGGAGGAAGGACAAGAGGAGTAGGAGTAAAGGGGGAGAAAGGGATTATTAGTATCCCTTGGGTACATACATGGCTTGGATCTCGGAGTTATGCTTTCTTTTCATCTTTTTTGATCTTTTTCTTTTTTGATCTTTTCATTTTCTCAAGATGCATGAATGGCTAATGATTTCACGGCCGAGAATTTTCTGCTTTTTTTATCTTTGCTTACTCGTTTGTTTCTTTCCCTCCCTTCTATCTCTCTGCATTGGATCTTTTTTCATCATTCTTTTTTATGCCTTTTCATGATTACGATTATGATATCTATGATGTCTTCATTTCATATCATTTCATTTCATTTTGATGGATGGATGGGCGGGCTATGATGGGATGTGATGTGATGCGGAAATGCGAAATGGAAATGGGAAATTGATACGAATTTTTTTATCGTGGATGGGGATACCCCAATTGGATATGATGGGATAGGTTAGGAGGAGAAATGATATAAATCATGAATAATGGAATTTTTTACAGAAATGGATATTCAGATATTCAGATATTTGGATATTTGAATATTTGAATGTTTGTATATTTGAATGTTTGGATGTTTGGATGTTCGAATATTTGATGTTTGAATATTTGAATATTTGAATGTTTAGATATTTAAATGTTTGAATGTTTGAATGTGTATATATGATTCAATAGATGGATTTTGAATATATAGAATTCAATATATAGGCTTTTCTATCATTCACTATGATGTATTATAATATGCTATGCTTTTTGTATATATGTTTGACCTTTGGCCTGGGTATTATCGCTAAAAAAAATGTTAATATAATGACTGCTTTTCTAAATGAATTAAACCGTTTGCTGGCTGCAGATAACGAGGTTAGTTAGTAGATAAACTTATGCTTTAGGATGGAGATATCCAAAGGGAAAATAAAAGTTACACATACCGGAATAAACTGTCTTAACTTAACACCCGCCTGTCCAAATACCGCTGCTGTTTCCGCATCCATACTATACCCCTGACTATAGACCACCTCTGATATTCCTACTTGTACAATCTTGATACTGCATGTTAAGCAGGGACATGTGTCGCAATACAGAATGGCGTTTTCTCGAACTCGTTCTCGGCCGGCTTCGAGAAGTGCGTTTTCTTCTGCGTGCAGACAGAGACATGTGCCCAGTCCTACTCCGCAGCTTTGCCCTTCGTTACAGCGGGGACAACCCCCTTCTCCGCAGTTTAGTAGACCTCGTGGTGTACCATTGTAGCCGGTTGAGATGACTCGTTTTTCGCGGACAAGAACGCACCCCACGCGCCGTTTCATGCAGTTACTGCGTTGGGCGGCGAGGGATGCTAGTTGCATGAAATATTGATCCCAGCTTGGTCGGAGACGCTCTTCGTTTGTGAGATCGAGTTTTCCGAGGGTAGCGTATAGATGCGCGAGATCGGATGAGGTGTTGAGGAGACGGATGGTAGCGCGGGATATGAGGGATTGGAGACCGTGTTGGGGATCGTACAGGTGCTGATCGGAACGGAGGAGGAAGTCTTCGAGGATTGGGGGTGGAGAGGGTGGATTGGGTCGTGTTTGGAATCTTTTCCAGCGGATCGAGACGGGCGCGTCGACGCTGACGAGGATGAAGAACGGGCGTCGGAGGAGCGCGTCTAGGATTGCTTCTGTGTAGATGTTGGTTGTTACCCAGCGTTCGCGCCAGCGCTTAGTTACGAAGTCTAGGAGATCGGCGGTGCTGGTGAAGGTATATTGGGATTGCGATTGAGGTACTGGTTTTCGGCTTACGGTTATGCCGTTTTCTTCAATGTCTGATTCTCCGTTTGTGATACTGTTACCGTTGCTTATGCGTTTAGAGCTTTTGTTGGTCTGCTCTGGTCGGAGGTAAAGGTGAGTAAAGCCATGGTGCTCTACGAGATATTGTGCTATTGTACTCTTGCCAGCACATATTCCTATTGTTAAGTTAGTGATTTATGCTTGATGCGTGAATTAGCTTGGGATATTCACTTACCTCCACAAAGACCTATTAACATGATTATAAGCCTTGTTTCTCCTGTCTAAAAATGAAAGTTTCTGCGCAGCTTGACCACAATTGTTGGCCTTTCCCCAATTGCGTGAAGATGTGTGGAGGGAGGTATTTTCGATTCTACTGGCAGATTGAAATAGCAGAAGCAGCTTATCGAGAAACAATAAGGAATCTACCGAAGTTTCGCCGATTGGCTGATTATATAAACTCTGAGCATGTGAGTTGAATCCTTGTCTTGTACATCATCCCCCACCACATTACCAACCAAACTGCCCCTCAATCTATCCCATGATTTCAACCCAAGACTGTTGAATCATCCTTCTTTAAATTTTACTTAATTCATAGAAGATATTCATCTCTCTTAAGTTATTGTCTCAACTCCTACAAAACATCAACAAAGCTGACCAAAATCCCTTGATCTAAGAGCCAAGACTGTACTCAAGATACCGACGTTTCCTTTATCGAAGAAGGCTGTTGGGACGGAGAGGTAGAAGAGCTAATAACCTCATTCTCTACTATTGAAGAGCTCTACGAAACCCTTCACGCCAGAAACGATAACAATAAAATCGATATGGCTTTAAAGTTCGCACCATTTGCTTCTGAAATAGAGCTACCTTTTTACACGGCTCTTTCCCAGTTAAAGATCGATCATGATAAGTTGGATGATTCTGCACGACCGGTTCTCGGGTTTTATGAACCAAGGGCTACACAAAGTCCTGATCAGAGTTCTCGTATGAGAGTTCTTGGTAATGCTTTGAGTAGCACTGAGTAGGCTTCACCGTCGTGTTTCAAATACGCGTGCTGATTCATTCACAGAGTTCCTCTGGGTCATATTCGAGCTGAGGGTATAATCAAGAATGTCAACACCATCGAGGACTTTAAGAATACGGACAAACAGGCAATGTTACAAACTTCTGCCAAACAGGTGAGTCTCGTGATTTTCCGGACTACTCGCTTCGATACAGTTCTGACAGGGGCAGATTTGGGATGCTATTAATGATGGCACCATTTATTCTATTCCTTCATTACTCTCTTCATTCACTATTCTGTCTTTTGCGAATTTGAAGAAATATACTTTTACTTACTGGTTTGCTTTTCCTGCCCTACATTCGGAGCCGGCATGGAGGAAAGTTGAGCAACCGCCCAAATTCAGCGCTGAGGAAACCACAGCGCTTACAGAGGAGCTTGGTACGTGGCGTTACAGCCACGATAATAGGGAACATGGATTCTTCCTAGCCAAACGAATATATCCTTCATCGAAACAGCCCCAAGATCCGGAAAACGAGTCGAACCCCGATTTGCCATTCAAATGGGTTATTGGATCATTAAGAGAATTCGAGGATGGCTTCTTTAATGGTGTAGATGCAAAGGACCAATACGTATCTTTCGTTGACCCATCCACTTATCTTGAAAATCCAGGGTGGATGTTACGTAACCTTTTAGTTTTAATTAGACGCAGATACAAGCTCGACAAAGTCCAGATACTTTGCTACAGAGATAACCATGCAAAACGCCATGTGCCCCAAAGCTTAATCTTAGTTTTAGAGAGTATCTACGACCCAGACTATCAGTCCACTGGCCCTGATGAGACGCCTAAAGTCACGGGCTGGGAGCGTAATAGTCTTGGGAAGCTTACTGCGAAAGTCACCAATTTGGCTCAGTATATGGATCCGGCTCAACTTGCTGATCAAGCAGTTGATCTTAATCTCAAATTGATGAAATGGCGCATTGCACCTGAATTGGACTTGGATGCTATCAAGAACACAAAATGTTTATTACTCGGAGCTGGAACCCTTGGAACATATGTTTCGAGACTACTTATGGGTTGGGGAGTGCGCAAGATTACATTTATTGACAATGCATCCGTTTCATTTTCAAATCCGGTTCGACAGCCATTGTTTGATTTCAAGGATTGTATAGATGGTGGTGCCAAAAAGGCATACCGAGCAGCTGAGGCTCTCCAGGAAATCTACCCAGGGGTTGACAGTACTGGACATGTAATGTCAGTACCCATGCTTGGACATCCAATTACAGATGAAGCTGCTACCAAAACGGACTTTGAACTTCTGCAAAAGCTTATTGAAGATCACGATGCAATCTTCTTATTAATGGATACCCGAGAGAGTCGATGGCTTCCAACTGTTATGGGAAAGGCGGCTGGCAAAATCGTTATGAATGCAGCTTTAGGATTTGACACGTATGTCGTGATGAGACATGGGGTTACTCCAGAAGATGGTGGACCTGCTGCGCTTGGTTGTTACTTTTGTAATGATGTTGTAGCACCATCTGACGTAAGTATTCAATTTCTTTCTATGAATATATCATTTGCTAACGCTAGTGTCACAGTCCGTAAAAGATCAAACTCTTGATCAACAATGCACTGTCACTCGACCAGGTGTGGCTCCTGAAGCTTCTTCCAAGCTTGTAGAACTTCTTGCTTCAGTTCTTCAACATCCACTGCGCGGTGCTGCACCAGCTCCAAAACTCCCGGCAAACCAACAATCAGGCCAGATAGAATTCGATCGCGATCCACCCAATCATCCTCTAGGTCTTGTGCCTCATCAGATCCGAGGTTTCTTGGCCGCTTACAAGACAATGCTAATCAGCGGTCCTTCGTACGATTGCTGCTCAGCCTGCTCACCAAAAATTGTGAATGCTTACAAAGAGGACGGATGGGAATTCATCAAGCGCGCATTAACTGAGAAAGATTATATCACAGAATTGAGTGGACTAGCAGAAGTTCAACGCAAAGCCGAAGAGGCAGCAAATGATGTAGAGTGGGATAGTGAAGAGGAGGGTGTGGAGGATGAAGAGGCCGAGTTACTTTAACCTTGAGCTTTATATATGTTTTCGGACATTGGAGTGGCGTTTGCGCTTGCGCTATACCTGGGACTGTTATTGATGGTTATGATTTATGGTTGCTTTGGCGTTTTGTAGATGGTGGTGGAGGTCATAGATTGGTTGGTGGGATGGAAATAGCATTTTATGGGGAGATGAGGTGAGGTGAGCTTTTGGTTGGCGGGTCTTTTTGATACTTTAGATTGGTTGGTCTGATGTTTTCAGCTATTCAGATATTCAGGTACCTAGGTATTCGAGTATTGGGGGATTCGGCATAATGAAATGGGTTTTTGAAAGGGGATCATGATATTATGATGCGTTTTTGTGGAAGTGAAATGTGACTGTTTGTATGTGTACAGTGTTATTCCAGCTGACTTTGGCCACTAAACTATTGAATAAATTGTCTGCTTTGGGATCTAGGCTAAAGTATCTTGAGGAATCGTTTTCGGTACCTATAGAGATATGATATTTATCGATATATGTTGATTCCATCCTCCGTTTTCCCTATTATAGTGCATATTTTGCAATGGGTTGGTTTATGGACTTGGAATGTATAAGTTTGTTATGCATTTTTGATAATATCCAAGCCGATATAATTCAATATTATTGCTGATATTTCGTTTTTAGTATTCTAAAACAAAACCTTCGCGGAGTATGAGGTTGCAAGCTGTGGGGATTAATTTAGTGAGGGGTAGCTTCCTCATAGCAATGATTGGCTAAATTTACTAAACGGGAGTTGCCGCACATTCTCCAAGCTTCGACTTGTCAATAGCAAAAAAGTCAATGAACACCTTGAAGCTTCATGAATTGTGAATTTTCTCATTATATTGTAAGTCAACCAATTTTTACTGTTTGCTGTGCTTTGCGCTGACTCTTTGATTCTCAGAATCTGTATACACCATCACCATTTCTTAATTATGCGCTCTCAATTAACCCGCAGAGTCTTCCGTGGACTTCTCTCGAACGAAGGCCTCATATTACCATGCGCGAATAGAGCACCAGCTCTATTAAGGCATCGTCGTCGTCGAAATTTCATTCCCACTTTACCTTACACATCCCATCGTTCTCTCTTCGGATTCTCCCGGAAGCCTCCTCGACAACCCAAACAACCGGAATTGGAACCGGGAATGAGAAAGATGGCAGAGTTTAGCTTGATGACGAGAATTCATGCCAGAACTGCGAATAAGGATGATATGCTGAAGGCCTTTAATGAATATTTCAATCATAAAGTCGATACGGAACGAGCGGTTAATAATATTGAGGCGGGGCATGCTTTGAGGACTTTGAACTATCTCATTAGTTGTGGATTGGAAAAGGAACAAGTCAATGATTTGAGGGTGGCGTTAAGGGCATTGACAATCATTCCTAATGATGACACGAACGATTTTCTGGACTTGGCGAGACTTCTCTTCCTGGAGATTAAAAAGCTGTCTGGGTCTAACGAGGATGCGCCGAGTTTTCAATTTATAAAGATATTGAGTGGGGTTGGACAATCTTCTGAGGCGAGAGAGCTCTGCGAAGAGGTCACTCAACACTTTTTAGAAGAGCAAGAAACGGCCCCTAAAACCGGAGTACAGGTATCTCGACAACGACAAATGCTGAAAATGAACTGGTATGCGGTTTTATCTGGTTTCGCACGAGAAGGTAACGAGGCCGAACTTTTGAAGACATATGGGAGATTTGAAGAGCTGCCATTGGGGCGTGGGAGGACGAGCAATGAAATCGTCATAAAGTTTTATACCTCGAGAGATCGCGTTGCGGAAGCGCAAGCATGGTTTGAAAAGGCTGCATATGTTCCGACAGACCTCAGTCCTAGTATATTGCAAGACATACTGAAATTCTGTCTTCGACATGAGGAGCTGCTAGATTGGTGCAAAGGAATCTTTCGTAAGGTACTGGAGGCAGGTCGAATGCAGAAAGGAAAATGGGACGTCGTGTTTCAATGGGCTGCGAGTGCTATGGACAAAGGGGTTGAAGATGTGGAACGCATGATGCGTGTTATGGAAAAACGCAATCCGGACGATCCATCTATGAGACCGGACATCGATACCATCAATGGTTTAGTCGAGTACGCGATATCAAAGAACGATCCATACCTTGCAGAACGTTATATTGCATTGGGGCAAAAATTCAATATCCGTCCAAATGCAAGAACATTTATTCTACAGATGGACTACCGGGTTGGTGCAGGCGATCTCTCGGGCGCCAGAGTATCTTATAATTCGCTCCAAGCAGAGGAGATTTTCAAGGACGAGGACTTGCCTGTTATCAATAAATTTGTCCGAGCTCTGTGTGCTTCAGAGATTCTCCCCTATAACGAGATTTCATCAATCGTTTCCGATCTGGACGAGCGTAATGCAAGGTTAGAAGCGGACACGGTTTCGTCACTAAGCAAAATGTATATCACACGCAACGAGCTTAATGAAGTAGTGGATTTATTACAAGTTAATACATACCACTATACCTTGTCAGAACGAGCTCGGATATGCGATGCATTACTTGCTTTTGTCTTTGACAAGAATAACAGCGAAGATCGTATATGGGATGCTTATCGTGTTGTTATTCATATCTTTGACGAGACTGATGTTCCCACACGTACGCGAATTATGAATGAGTTTTTCGATCGTAAAAGATCAGATATGGCTTGTCATGTCTTTGGGCATATGCGCCAGCACATCAGTCCCAACAAACGTCCTATACGAGACACTTATATCGATTGTTTCGTTGGTATAGCATCATGCGCAGATGGCGAGTCTCTTGATATGGTTCACAATATGTTGAAAATGGACAGCACCATTGAACCCAATACACGTCTTTACAATTCTTTAATGCTAGCCTATACGGCTTGTGAAGATGCTAGTCGATCTTTGCATTTCTGGGATGACATCACAAATTCTCGTGAAGGACCTAGTTATAAGAGTTTGGAGATAGTGTTCCAAGCGTGTCAGAGGAAACCTTTTGGGGATCGACCGGCGAGAGAAATCTGGGATAAGATGAGGAGAATGGAGATTGAGATTACCAGAGAGGTTCATGCTGCTTATGTTGGGGCATTGGCTGGACAAGGAAAGCTCGATGAGGTTAAAGTGTTGGTGGAGGCTATGGAAAAGGATTTAGGGTTTGGTCCGGATATTTTGACGTAAGTTATATTCTTATGATTTTGCTCTAGAATTTTGACTAACTATTACAGTATTGGTACCATTTACAACGCAATCCAAGGTTCGAATAGGAAAGATTTGGTGGCGGAATGGACAAAGGAATTATATCCTGAGGTGTGGGAGGAAGCGGAGAAATTGGGATTTTATGAACATGAGGAAGGTCATATGGTGTTGAAAATGCTGGAGAAGAAACTTACAGCTTAATGCTTGAGGTTGTAAGATTGCCATAGATACTTATTTGTCCAATATTGAAATCCTTGAGTAGATGGTTGAGATGGCGATTAATTGGTAGTTAAAGTGTACTTCATGAAGTGTTTGTGTTGGCATTGCTCGTATTCCCACGTAGCAGGGTGGTGATGCGTTTCAAGGTCTCTGACGCCAATTTCACACCTATCTAGATGATTGATAAATCAGCTACTAATATATATATACACAAGCAATACGGCGTAAACGTACCAGCTTCTCCCCCTAAAAAGTTCCCTCTTCCCTACTGATTTCTCATCTGACCAATCCATATCTGCTTTATCTAATTATCATAGACGTACATACTGTACACGACGAATAAATATACAGCGGAAAATTGCAATCTGATGTTATAACTTCTCTTCAACATCATCGGAATGAATATCAACTGAATTCGAAATCTGAACCGGGATTGTTGCTAGATATTTTTTTCTAAATATGTATGTATGTGTATATGTATATATATACAAAGGTTGGGAATTGGGTGTGAGATGTAAGGGCACTGGATATATGTGGAATGAAGGGGTTTTTGTGTATCTGAAGTTTAAGTTTTTTTTTCTTATTTTTATGCGGAGGGTTAAGAGTGTATGGAGAGATTAACTGATTCTCTTGGGAGTTCTTGGATGGTTTTATTTTTTTATAAAGAAATTTGTGGCTAATTTTGGATTTATTTGCTGATAGGTATAGATTCGGTTTTGGGAATGGGAATAATTTCAAGAGCGTAGGAGGATATTTTTTTAATAAATGTATGCGAAAAGAAGGAGAATAAATTATTAATTAAGATTACATCGTTCTGTGATGAGAAGTTTAAATATGGAGAAATAGAAGGTATATCTTGGTGGAAGGGGTATAATTTGCGGGAAGTTGGGTAGATGCGGGGAAGCTGGGTTTGGATAGGGTGCTGATTGTGCCGGTGGTGCTGGTGCTGGTGTTGGTGTTGGCGTATACCAGACTGAGACAAATGTTTTGCAGGTAGTGATGATTGCAGGGACATAATTGCCGACTGAGGAGGTGGAGGTGGAGGTGGATATTATTGATGGTAATGAAGTCTATGAACTTTCTAAATGTTTGAAATTCCTTACTCGTTATTAATTGAGAGCCGACATATTTGGGGGGAAAATGTTGAGGTCTAGTGACTACCTAATTAGTTAAGTTAATTATTGGGGATCATGTTCAACCAGGTTGGTAGCTAAGTGAGAGTTAATTGGCGGCTGACCAGATATAGTAGATTTTAATGCTTATATTGAAATCCTGTCAATAAATCAGTCTATTTATTAGTTGTTTATCGATTGTTAGTACTTGTTTAAAGATTCGTATACTATTATAATTGTTTATTTTATCGGTTATTTTGCCACATTCACCCCTTTTATATTTCTCAAGCGAACTCGGAATTTCTTATAAATCGTCGTATTGATATTGATATTTGAGACGAGAATCTTTGAAAAATGTGGCAATTTCTTTAAAACCCCAGAATAACTTATAGTAGTACTTGACAGTTACAATGACTCTAGCGCATTACTTCAGCGGCGTGCGTCACTTCGATGACATTGCTCAAAGCCATAGCGTATTTTGGTTCGAACTAAACAAGAATATCAACTTAGCGCGCCTATATCCTTCAATTCGGTAGACGGTAAAGCTTTGTCCTTATGAGAAGCCAAGATATGGGAAACATTGATATTATTCGAGTTTTCTACAAACAAATGTCTCATTTGTAGCCAAGGTTCTACTATGCAAAGCAAGCCTCATATTCTGACAGAATGGTAATACTCTTGAGCTTTTAAGATTGGTTGAGTCTAGCCTGCCAAAGACGTTTCTTTTGAGCGAAGTCTAGATATACTTTAGTCGGCTCTAGGATGCTTTCAACAATTAACGAGACTTATATTAATGTAATAATGCCGGAACGCCGAAGGCTTTCTGATTCCAAGTATAGAGAAGTTGAGTAGCCCAGTTAATCGGAGCTACAATTTTTTGGCCAAGCAGTATCCAAAGATTAAATATTCTAGACCAGAATGACGAATGTGGAGTTGAAGATATGTAGTTCAATTAGACCTTGCCGGCTTTCTGGCTAGATCCGCTTCGTGTAATGGGGTGTTTCCATGTCTATAGCTAGCATTCCATGTGAATCATTTTATGCATTTCTCGTGTAGATCTTCTCACAACCTTCCTCTCTTGCTCTCTTAACATATTTCTTCAATCGAATGGTGACCTTTTGAGGCTATTTCCGTACGTCAAGGTGGTGCGGGTAACACGTTCGAACTTACCAGATTTCAAAACTGCGGTAGCGTAACAACCATAGATATCTATTCCAAAATTACATGGAAAAGCCCAAATTACACCAATTCAGGCTTAACAACTTCTTAGACTCATTACAGAAACATGTCAAAACGCCCAATCATATGTAATCCTTGTCTTGATAGCCAAAAGTACATATCGTAAAAGAACGCCAGCAATCCCAAAATTGTACTAAATCTACCATAATATGCATAGGAGCTATATTATATCACATGGAAGCTACTAAAGTTGTATCTAATTTGTGTACAGCTATGCTTAAACTGTCCCATCACTCAAAGACCCATTGATTGTATAACATTGGCTTGGTATAGTATAACTGGCAACTGATACTTAGGACGAAGATGGTCCAGCTGGATCTAAAGTTTATTAGTGAATCAGAATATTCACAGATTAATTAAGAAGCTGACCTTTTTGTCCGCTTTCGTCTTCAGAACTCTCTATTGTAGCAGCAGAAGCTGCTAG
The DNA here is from genome assembly GCA_025389085.1 of Sclerotinia subarctica. Lineage (NCBI taxonomy): Eukaryota > Fungi > Ascomycota > Leotiomycetes > Helotiales > Sclerotiniaceae > Sclerotinia > Sclerotinia subarctica. The sequence continues at coordinate 2,055,914 of QRFI01000007.1, forward strand.
AGCTCTTCCAGTATTTCTGCTGGCAAGATCAGCTTGAATAGCTGCTATAGTAGCTTGAGCGGATTGCAAATTTGCAAGAGCAAAAGCTTGACTTCGTTAGTATTCAAGGTCAGAGGGACAGCAGGTGCAGAGCTACTTACCAAGATCCCCAGTTATTCGGTCTATATATGCATTTGTATCCTCGGTTGCCGGCTTGCCTCTCCTAGACGAGGAAGCCTTAGACTTCTGGACCCCAGAGGACTTAGCAGAAGAAGCTGAAGAATTAGCGCCATCCTTAGATTGGCTCTTTCTATATTTTCTCTTGGTAATAATACGGTTTAGGGCAGAGACAGCATTGGCGTTATCCATACCACCACCAACGGCGACCGCAGCTCCTGTTGCTTGGAAGGAGTCGCGAGAGAACCCATAATTTGGCTCTCTAGTGGCTCCTCCAGTCGGATACAGCTGCGCGGCGGAAAGAGGGGTATAGACAGGTAAGCCCCGTCTTTGGAACATGCGCGGATTGAGTTGGGTGGGTGGGGAAAGGGCAACTGGAGGATGAACTGGTTGCAGCGCCCAGTAGTGCGGAAGGACGGGGTCAGATTCAGCGCGCCTAAGATTACCTGAAGCGTTTTGCAAAGCTGCATTGGTATCACTGGCATTATCTTGTGTTCTATCTGAGTGTTAGATTATAAGCGAGATGGAATAGGGATAATGTACCTAGTTGCTTGCTCTTGAAGTTGTTTAGAATTCTTGCCTGTGGAAAATGTTAGTTAATGTCAGACTACGATCTACCAAAAGCATTCAGCGGTGAGACTAGAAGGGGTAACTTACTGCCCTCTGCAGAATCATCTCTTTGAGGATCCATCTCTGCAAGAATGGTGACACCGCCTCCCACAATTGAAGATTTCGAATATGTAAAATAAAATCTGGCAGATTTGGTGTGATAAATTCCGTATTGAAAGAGAGATGGTTATTCTTCTTGGGAAGGAAGAACTAGGATATTGTCTTTGTGGTCGTAATTTCCCAGCTTTTCACTGCATCTTTGCAAGCCCTGAGATTAATTGAGGGGTAGATCACATTTTGGACGCCACCGAGATGCCGCTGTATGAATAATTCAGGTCGACCTCTGGTAGGGTAGACTAAGGCATTTGTATCAAGATGCGCAGCATTACAATGCTAGGGAAGATGTTCACTAACATTTATTGAAAATAATGATTATGATTTTCTTAACATGAATCTATATATTTAATCTTGTGCTACTCACATATTTTCGCAGAGATATTGAACATATTAGTTCTATTGGTAGAGGTCAATGAGGCACACAGGTCTCTTTTAATACCAAGTCAGTTTGAATCAACATCAACATCTACATTGTCATTTGCAATTTGTTATTTTTTATCCCCATCATATCTTGGGTGCATTTTGGACATCTATCAAACGTTTCTACGTGTTTATTATGAGTAGACATTATGAGCTTAGTATTCACTTGCTCGGTCCTCCTCGACCAGATGATCTTCCTCCTTAAAGCACGAATGCTCGAACCCTTCATGATATTCACCTTGTTGAATATCAGACATAAACAAAATTTTGAAAAAGAAAACTAATTTGACTAGTGTACTATTCAGGCTTATTCTCTAATTTCCCTCAAACTTTCCTTCCTCTTCTGTCCTACCATTTTTATTTGTCTAGTCCCGAAATCTTTAATAGATCTCCCTTCAATTGCTCTTATTCCATACACTATTACGATAAAATCAAGGTGGAAGCACAGTTGACAACTTGTTGACTTCAAAATGTTTCCTTCTACCTTTAACATGCAGCTTCTGGCTGTTGTGACTTTACTTTTGGCCAATGCATTTGCCAACCCAATCAAGCGCAGTGACGATGAGACTACAGGTGTCAGACTTCCTGGCCTCTTTGGACTCTTTACCACTGTTGCTACATCTGATCTAACTACTAGTGAACTTGTAAGTCAAATACTGCTTGCCCATGCCTATAACTTTCCTACTATTACTTGAAATTGATTTCCTCAAACTTGAGTAACACTTGATCTTGGCCACTGGTCTTTCAAAAGGCCACCAGAGCTAATTTCCAAGTTTTTCAGGCTGGCGTTATCGTCATTTCAAGCTCAACCATCTACATTAAAGAACCCAACTTCTTTCCTACTACCGTATGGGGAGTACCTGAAATCACTCCATCGGGTACATCTGACCCTATTACTACTGCGTCAAGTACACCATACAGCTTTCCAACTCCTTTCCCTAAATATAACGCATCAACAACGCTACTTTCTTCTCTTGAGACTGTTATTTCCACTTCGGCACCAGCTATAACAGACCTGGTCCAGATAAAAGCAGTGACAACTTCATATTGCAACACTGACGTCGCCGGCGTGACCATTCCTACTAGTGCTCTCACCACTGGACAATTCGTTGCGGTTGAAACTCTCTGCGGTGCAACAATCTATATTCAAGAGCCAAATTATTATTCCAGTAAGACATATTATAGCATTGCCGCATCATCGATAGAATCGACATTGTCTTGCAATACAGCTGTTGCAGGCGTGACAATTGATCTTAGCAATCTTACTATCGGACAGTTCGTTGCTGCACCTGTTATCTGTAGGAGGACGGTATACATTCAGGAACCAAACTTCTACACACCGAAGACTTATTACGGCATCCTTGCTTCTGCGACAACAACTTCCGCCTTAGTCTCGTGCACCACTGGGGCGGCTGCTAAACCACGTATGCTAGAAGCACGCACTGGTCATAATATACCTTTCTTTGGTCAGAACAGGCCAACCTCGCTCCACCAAGTCGGCCGAAGCTGGATCAAGAGTGTCCCAAGTAGCGTTGCGGGAAATCGAGGTGCGCGGGCTTTCAGGGAAAGGCAAGGATAAAACATGGATGTAGGCATTTCCTAGACTGTGTCTGCATTTGAGCAATCATTTGATATAAAATTACGATTACCTTAAGCTTCAGGTTATTAGCTATTTGATGTACTCTGCTCGCCTGTTTTCCTCTGATCGACTTCCTCCTAGTAGTCAACCTTGCGGATCATTACAGTCCCCTGGAAGTTTCATGTGGAGAATAGACTGTTCCTACCTACTTTGACAAGTTTATCATAAAAATGAAAGATGCGATCATGGATTTTATATACCCGAAACTTCACCAAACGTTTTGAAAAAAATGATTCTTCCTTCCCTCTGAATTGACTGATTTATCGCAAAACTGTAGAGCATATTCAAGTCATTGATGACGCTTGCCATGTACATTTTTGCCAAATAGCTCTAATACTTCACATACCTAGTATCATATGATAATTGTGACTCTCCCTTAGGCAGATAGGATGGGATAGGTAATAAGTAAAAACTATAAGATAATGAGCATTGCATTCTTGAAAAGATTTTGAACAATAACCAGATCCCTAGTACCTCTTTCAAAATCAATGACTTCCCGAGTATATTGAATCTCCCTATTTTGAATAGTTAAGTAAGAAAAGAGACGCTTCTGGTTGCAAGGCTTGGTGCGGTATGATTGAATTCCCGGTCTCAAACCAAAATAGTTTGATTTCGGCATCCCTTTGGAACTGATGCTCCACCAAAGTTTTCATGGTATTGAAAACACTGTTTGAGGTCGAACCAAACATAATACTTCAATAGTCCTCTATAACATGATCATGATAGCATGAGGTTTCATTCCTCTTGTTTTTCCTCTCCTGCAGTGCTTTCATGATTGTTTTGTTTTGCACCCCATCTCAGAAAAATTGAGAAGATCTCAATCATTAATTCCTTGTTATACTTTACAGACTACTTATCCATGAATTGTGTTGAGGTATCCTTCTCATATAATTCTATGGCCCACCAAACTCCACCCAAGCAAATTTTCCAGGGACCAAAACTCCAACTATGCATATTTTCATCTCTCCTGATCCTTCACAGTAAATCGAAATCATCCAACTTCTCTCTGTATTTCAAGATGTTTCGCTTGATCTTCGAACCATCCACCCAGGTAACGAAATCCTCCATACTTCTCGTAACTAGAAATGCTGTATCCGTGATCGTTTCCGTGCCCACTCTGACATGTCCTTGCTCAATGATCTTATTCGCAGCCTGTACAGTCTCTGCCATCCGTAACCTAGTCATTACCACTGGTAAACGCCTTCGACAGAATGCGGAAACAGTAACGTGCGATTCAACTGAAGAAAGTTTGGATGTGGAAGCGGTTGAAGGAAGAATTCCCATATCGTGAAGCTTAGAGAGGAGGAGCTGTTCGTGCTTTAGACGGGCTGGGGAATCGGGAGGAAGAAGTGTAAGTTTGTGGGCAAGTTGGCGGAGAGACTTTGTATACAATTAGTGTTTGTAAAATGCTAGAATAGGGAGAAAAGAATCATACACCACAAAGTCTATTGTATTTCTGATAATCTCCAGGTTTCTGGATCGCATATCTTCGTATAACAGCCGCATCTCGATGATTATTGTCCGATGCGTAGGTTGTGAAATCCACTTTTCGCAGAAGCTTCTGCTCATGATGCTTGAGTTTACGGACCATTTTGTGAGATTTCGATTAATTGAAAGAAATAAGGTTGTTGTTCCTGGCGCAAATGTTTGAAGCGCATCATGAGATATCAAAATAAATTTTGCGGGTCATCGGAATAACTGTCTCCGAGGCGGGGATTCGGCCCGCCTTGTGACATGCTTCAAGATTTTGGGTAACTTTGGTAACATAAAGTGGTTTTGATATTGAATCATCCAATTGTACCAACCATGCCTCCTCGATTACAATGTTTAAACGCAGCGCGAAATGCGCTCTCAATGCCAGGCCTCGGGATGCGATTTTCAACTAGTAAAGTTGTCTCGGCTGGTAGGCCCAATAATCTTACATTCATCAATGCGGTTGCTAACCCGCGCCGCAGAACTTCCCCCCGCCTCCGACACATCGTCCTCGGAAGTGCCTCGTATGGGCGGTCTCATCTCACTTCTAAACAGAACCCAGGAAAGGACTGCCGAGAGAATTAGGGCGGCACAAGCCAACGCGAGAGCGACTGCACAAAACTCCGCCCAGGAAAACGGAGCATGGCAGGCAAAGACAGACCTGACGAAACAAATACATAGAAGGTGGAGGGCTGGAGATGTTTATGCACCGCATGATTTAAGTGGGATAGAAATGTCGAAATGGAAGAAGAGAGGAAAAGTCACTAGGGATGTTTTTGATGTTGTTGCATTTGATCCTATTGCTACGGGAAGCTATAAGGTTAGTTTTTTCTTCGTGGAATTAAAGACTAGGACGAGTGGGAGCGGTTAAGGAATCTAGAGCTGGACTAATGATATATGTAGAATTTTTCGATAATGTCAGAATATGTTACGCCCATGGGAAGGATCAGGGGAAGTAAGGAAACTGGATTGAGACCGGTCAATCAGAGGAAGATCGCGAAGGCAATCAGAAGGTCTATTGGTATGGGCATGATGCCTAGTGTTCATAGACATCCCGAGGTTCTTTATAAGGCGAGAGAGAAAGATGACCAGAATGATAACTACAAACGAGGTCCAATCGTTTGAGAGGTTAGCAGAAATGGAGTAATGTATGATATATATGCACCGGCTGGCTTGCATAACCGCACCCAACTAAGTAGAATTGTATGGCATATTGAATTCAAGCATACATTCTTTTTGGCCACGGAATGGTGCCTATTAACCTGGTTTTACTGAGACTGCGCCATAGGATGTGACGGCATTCTACCAGCCAGAAATGAAGTCAGGAGGCACCCTCTGGAGTAATCTCAGTTATAACTTTGGCAAGTTAAACCAATATCGGTTGCTGAAGTTTTTTCTATTCAACCTTAGCCCCAGGAAATAAACGAATTCCGGCAAGTTAGATAGTGTATGATGACAAGGGCAACAGAAAATATTCCTTTGTAAGATCTTACATAGAAAATTTTGAGACATCAACAAGGTAACAACGGTAACTATTTGCCAACGCCGAGCCGAACTTCTGAAGAAGTTAAGTTAATAGTTTGAATTTGTTTCCTCCCGCAGCTTCTTCAAATAAACATATCAGGGATGTCGTTATTTATTGCTTCGTTCTTGTTTCTTAGTACCACGATTCCACAAAATCTTTGCGTTAAAAGACAGCGAGTTGAAGATTTTCAACAGCTAAAGCTGCAACTAATAAATGTACTTAGAAATCACAATTTCGGGGACTATGGAATGTCTCCTTACATCCCATTATCCACAGCAACTATGGCCTCAGAAGTCAGCTCAGGGGTAGCAATGGTATGAATTCTGTAAGGCACCATCTGCTACGAACCAATACCTACATTCAGGGAAGTGTTTAGCTTATGGCTATCAGATTGTTTCGAGAAGAAATTAGGTTGAGGACTTGGCCACGAGGACTGGCTATCTCAAATCCAATAAAAAGACATGATCAACAATACACTGTGTAGAGCAGCCGAGCTGGTGCGAGGGTGGGCTTTAAGCAGTTGGGCGATTGACTATCAAGATATTAGCGTCCTCTTGCAATGGCCAGATCACTTTCATTCTTCAACCATGCAATATCAATTTATGCAATGAAGAATGCGTAACTTCATTGTCGGCTATTAGCAAGCTGGTATAAGCCACTATATCCATTCGATCCTAAAACTACCTTGTCATCGTTGCACGCCAGGTGAAAATCCCAGAACACGCTGCTTTCTGAATTATACCGGATACAGTACAACAATTCCACGTCCCTCAAAGATTCCACTGCTTCCTAACATGAAATGTTTGAAATACAGAGCTTTGCAGCAAACTTAGAAGAAGGGGAAAGCGTGGAAGTCAAGCTGTCGGTACAGTTTGACTGGGGCTTTCATGGGACTGGGATGTAATTGAAACTCCGATTGGTACCACCAAATAGCACTTTTGAATTTTGGTACTTTTCGTGCGTTGAAAGAATATGCGCATCCGGATAAGCTTTATCTGATCGCTGGCGAGACCTACAGCATCAAGTATCATTGCTGGACTACTGAGCACTTTAAAGCCTTTCACTATTGTCTTGAGTAGAGTCCTAAGATAGCATTTACATGAGACTTATTCCCCTAGCGTTACTAAACCAGGCATGCATCGGTGGTTTCTCCCACCAGCCGTCCAGGCTTGCAAAAAGTCAGATGGTCAACTGGTGAAAACGAGCCTTGCACAATTATCCTCCTGCAGAGAAAAGGAAACCTGGAATAGAAAGGAGCACCATGCGTTTATTAACGGAAATTTTTGCATTCACCTGGTGATGAGGTGATAAAGCCGTAACAGATTCCAGACTGTACATGCCTTCAGGTGATTCTAGACGGCTACCCTCTCGGGTAAATCTTTCTGAACTTGGTAGCAGGCCACAGACACTCGCCTGAAAATGAGCATCCAGCTTCTCCTTTAGTAAACTCAAACTTAAACCTAATACCTATCTTTTCTTTCTCAAATAGGAGAACATGAGTTCTACTTGCTAGACGCTAAGTAACAAGCGAGTAGACCGTGCGAAGCCCTTGTGTTCATGATGATTACATAAACATTCATTTGAACCAGCGAGCTATCGCTAGGCTACCCCGGGATTATATTTACATTCAGCCTTGCATCTTTTTCTCGAGGTTTCATCATTTGAGGCTCTGAACCTTGGATCGTAAATACAATAACTATCGCAATTATGTCTGGTCGACGCGATTTCCTCAGTCAAAAGGCACCCGAGAATTATGTTGCTGGTTTAGGTCGAGGAGCCACAGGTTTCACAACACGATCTGATTTAGGTCCTGCGCGAGAAGGCCCAAGTGAAGATCAAATCAAGGAAGCTCTTGCAAAGCGCGCTGCTCAACTTGGTCAAGCAGTTCCTACAGCATATGGAGCCACCGAAAAGAAAGATGATGATGAGGACGATGAGCGGTTTCAGGATCCAGACAACGAGGTTGGGTTATTCTCAGGTGGCGTTTACGACAAGGATGATGATGAGGCAGACAGGATATATCAAGAAGTAGATGAGAAGATGGATAGACGGCGGAAAATAAGAAGGTTTGTCTTCCCCTCTATCATAATCCCAAATCCTCCAATGCATTTAGTTTATCATGAAAATAGATGAGCAGATTACCGACGAGTTTACCTACAGGGAAGCACGAGAAAAAGCAGAAAGGGAAGAATACGAGCGAAACAATCCCAAAATCCAACAACAATTCGCGGACTTAAAACGAGCGCTAGGGACGGTCAGTGATGAAGATTGGGCGAACTTGCCGGAAGTGGGTGATTTAACTGGAAAAAACCGACGAAGTAAACAAGAATTGAGAAAGAGGTTCTATGCCGTTCCAGATAGTGTAATTGCTGGAGCTCGAGACACGACTGAGCTGGGAACTACTGTAATGGATGATGGTGGGGAGAGTGCAGGAGGCGATGGTCCCGACGGGACCATGACCAATTTTGCGGATATTGGAGCGGCACGAGATAAAGTACTCAAAGTAAAACTCGATCAAGCGTCTAAAGGCACCGACTCGATTTCTGGAAATGCGACAAACATTGACCCGAAAGGATATCTCACCAGTTTAGCCAAATCGCAAATCAATGAAGGAGAAACTCAGGTCGGTGACATCGTCCGTGTACGAACTCTGTTGGAATCTGTTATCAAAACAAATCCCAAGCATGCTCCAGGATGGATCGCGGCTGCTCGTGTCGAAGAGCTTGCAGGAAAGACAGTAGCGGCTCGGAATATCATCGCTCGCGGTTGTGAGTATTGTCCTAAGAGTGAGGATATATGGCTCGAAAATATTCGACTGAACGACAACCACAACGCAAAGATTATAGCTGCAAACGCCATCAAGAATAATGATCGTTCAGTGCGCTTATGGGTCGAATCGATGAAATTAGAATCAGAACCTAGAGCTAAGAAACGAGTCATTAGGCTCGCTCTAGATCACATTCCACAATCTGTAGGCCTCTGGAAAGAGGCTGTCAATCTAGAAGAAGATCCCAGTGATGCACGTTTACTTCTTGCCAAAGCCACTGAAATCATTCCCCTCTCGGTTGAATTATGGCTAGCACTTGCACGATTAGAAACATCCGAGAATGCCCAAAAAGTCCTCAACAAGGCTCGGAAAGCCATCCCTACCTCTCATGAAATTTGGATTGCTGCCGCACGTCTTGGTGAGCAAATGGGTACCGCCTCTAAGATAAATGTTATGAACCGTGCTGTCAAAGCTTTAGCGAAGGAATCTGCAATGTTAAAAAGAGAGGATTGGATTACCGAGGCAGAAAAGTGTGAAGAAGAGGGAGCGGTTTTGACCTGCGGTAATATCATTCGGGAAACTCTGGGATGGGGCTTGGACGAAGATGATGATCGAAAGGATATTTGGATGGAAGATGCCAAAGCTAGCATCAATCGTGGAAAGTATGAGACTGCTCGTGCCATTTATGCCTATGCCCTTAGAGTTTTCGTTACTAGCACGAAACTTTGGCTCGCGGCTGCAGACCTAGAGAAGAATCATGGTACGAAGGAAGCTTTGTGGCAATTACTCGAGAAGGCCGTTGAAGCACGTCCCACCAGTGAAGTCCTGTGGATGATGCTTGCCAAGGAAAAGTGGTTGGCTGGTGAAGTTGATAATGCACGAAGAGTTCTTGGTAAGGCTTTCAATCAAAATCCAAATAATGAGGAGATTTGGCTTGCTGCTGTAAAACTAGAAGCAGAGAACCAGCAACCAGAACAGGCACGAGAGCTCCTTAAAACGGCACGACAAGAAGCTCCCACTGACCGTGTATGGACGAAGAGTGTAGCATATGAAAGACAATTGGGCAATATTGATGCAGCGCTAGATCTCGCCAATCAAGGATTAAACCTTTTTCCTGGTGCTGCCAAATTGTGGATGATGAAAGGTCAAATCTACGAAAGCGAGGGCAAAATGCCACAAGCTCGTGAAGCGTACAGTACAGGTACAAAAGCCTGTCCAAAGTCGGTACCACTTTGGCTATTATACTCGAGGCTCGAGGAGAGAGCTGGCATGGTGGTCAAGGCACGCAGTGTTCTCGACAGAGCACGATTAGCAGTTCCCAAATCCCCAGAATTATGGACCGAATCGGTCAGAGTCGAACGACGCGCAAACAATACCGCTCAAGCAAAGATCATGATGGCGAAAGCTCTTCAGGAAGTACCCAATAGTGGATTGCTCTACACAGAATCGATTTGGAATTTGGAAGCACGAACACAGAGAAAACCTCGTGCGTTGGAAGCTATCAAGAAAGTCGACAATGACCCCATCCTCTTCGTCACTATTGCGCGCATCTTCTGGGGTGAGAGAAGATTGGAAAAAGCTCAGAATTGGTTTGAGAAAGCTATTTTACTGGATAGTGATTTGGGTGATACATGGGCTTGGTACTACAAGTTTCTGTTACAGCATGGCACTGAAGTAAGTTCTCCTAGACCTAATTGTGGTATGATGGTTGGAATTACCACTAATCAATTTATAAAGGAAAAACGTGCAGATGTTGTATCGAAATGTATTCTAAGCGAACCGAGACACGGGGAGTTTTGGCAAGCGGTGGCAAAGGATCCAAAAAATTCTGGTAAAAGCATCGAGGAGATATTGAAATTGGTTGTGGATAAAGTGGAGTGAGGTGGAGTAGAGATACTGAAGAAGGCGAGTGGTAATGGTTGGTTGTATGATAATGAAATAAATATTCACGGGAAGCTTAGAGCTGTTGGATTTGGGAATCAAATAAGCTCACTGCATTTATACGATTAGTGCTCGTTCTATGTTATCACAGTGCGAGAATAGTTGTATTTGTATCAATTTTGATGTGATGTCATTTGATTTTCAGTCTAGGATTTTTGGGAGGGAGGAAGCCTCTGGGTAAAGGGATTTTAAATGATGTTGTAGGAAAGAACAAGCTCAAAGAGACAATCAATAAAAGGAAACAAGTTACACATCACGCAAATTTCTCATCCACACCATGACCATCGTCAAAAAATATATGTATGTGAAGGCGTATTTATTAACTACCAACACAAATGATTATTTCTAGCCATTCATCCATTCATTTCCTTCCCTGATATCCGTATCATATCGTACAATCATAAAGCAAGCCATCAGGCCATCAGGCAAAAGTAAAAAATGTCCATTTCCAACGCTTAGTGAAATACAACTCTTCCTCCCTCAGGTACATCCTTCAAACTTCGTATCCTCTGGCAAAAACAGTGTGTTTTTTGCAACTTTGAGTGCATTCGACGGTGTCGGATTTACTGTTTACTTTGTGTCTTTGTCGCCGGTGAGGGAGGATGCTGCGGGAGGGGGTTGTGTTAGTTATATTGTAGTGGGCGATGGGAAGTGGAAGAAGGGCGAGCACGTACCTGTGTTGGAGAGGGTATCCGAGATGGAACCGAGGAGTCCCTTTCCTTGGTTCTGGGCATCGTCGGCTCCGCTACGGGTTTTGTCTGCCGCTTGTTGGGTGGTGGATTTTTGGTCGGCTGGGAGGAGGGTGTGTTAGCATGCTGTGAGATGGAGTTTGAGGGTGGAAAGGGAAGGGGAGGGAAAGGGAGGGAAAGGGAGGGAAAAGGGAGGGAAAGGGAGGGAAAGGAGGGGGAGGGAAAGGGAGGGAAAGGGAGGGAAAGGGAGGGAAAGGGAGGGAAAGGGAGGAAAGGGAGGAAAGGAGGGAAAGGGAGGAGATGTTCTCGCCGATCTTGTCGGTGGTGGATTTTTGGGAGTCGGGAGTAATTTTCTCGGAGACTTGCTCACCAACACCTTTGCGGAGATTGTCAGACATATTGATTGATGTGTTTGAGAGTTTGTTTGAAGGTTTGAAAAGTTTGTTTTGATTAGATTTTTGAGTGAGGATTTAAGTGAACTTGGAATTTTGTTGATGTGTATGAGAAATGTGAATGAGGAGAAGAGGCGATGCTTCTTATACTATAGACAGGATAGATGATGACACTAGCCACGGATCCAACAAGGTAACAAGGTAGAAAACCATGCTTCTTTCAAACCTGTTTTCAAAGAGGAAACAGACAGATGGTTAGTGATTGATCCTGATGGGTGAGAAAAGTCCTTTCAAACCTGTTTCCTGCTGCTTGACTACATCTGCCATCTGCCTAGCACACCTACCACAGTAAGGCAAATGAATTATGGGCAACAAACGAACATCCAGCAAAAGAAACGTCATTTCTCACAAGCCGACGCCGCAGGATCGCATGATCAAATTCGTGGCTATTTAGCCATTTACCCATTTGTTCGGATTAGAGCCTCTAATTTGTGCATATATGGCGAGGTGATAGCCCCACGAATTAAAAATCGATTGTCATACACATCCATGAGTTTATGTTGTGCCATATTCGCTTATGGGCAATTTGAAAATGCCATGTGAAAAAGGGATCGCGATTCAAGGAAGTTTATTGATCCTTCCACCAATCATAATCACTTGATGTTGGGATGATTACATGGCTTTTGAAAAATTGTAACGAGATGATGCAAATGGATTTACCCAAACATGCGCGAGACGCCGAATGCAGAGGATTTGTGAGGTTGCTCTTTCATCGTTTTCTTAGATTTATGATGTAATATGTAACAGGGTAAATATGTCGTCATTGCCAATCTTCGAAGATTAGAGATTGGGAATAACCTTAACAGTGAAATCATCAAATGGTGATATTTTGTGTGGGAAGGCATTATCGTTTTGTGATGGTGAAGGGGTATACGCGTAAAGTTGATACGGCAAGATTTATATCGGGGAGATGACATAATAATGACACAACAAAATTCATTAGATGGATTGAAGAAGTTGTAGATTGCAAACACGTGATGTGAAGGAGTCTCGAGAAATGCCATCTCCCTTTTGAACATCGCGATGATTGATTGTACTAACAATGATATTCTTGAAAGTCTCCAAATAGTAGAATCCGAATTCTATGATTGATGGAACTGAAGGTCTAAAAATTCAATACATGAAGTATACTCATGATTACCTAAGGGTTAATTACATAAGAATTGGCAACAGCAACTTTTGAATGGTTCATCCACGCGCTCACGCGAATTGCCAATTTTAATCCTGTCATGAAAGTTTTGTGCATGTAATCTTACACATACAGCACAACTACACTTTGTCCTTTTCAAGGCTGTGATGGCCTCAACCTCTCAACTCTACTTTCTTCCATGTTGCGACAGATCTTTGTTGTCACTCACCATTTGCGAAAGATTTTTAGGCTTCAATGCATATGATCATTCCATTTGGCAGGCAAACCCTTTGAAAACATGCTTTCCGTGGCTTGCGGGTAATGTGTATTCCTGCCCAGATTTCAACTTCCAAAAGACCCGCTACACCAAGAATATTCATTTCGAGAGTGCTAAGCATCTTAGGCACCATAGTCCGTGACACTAACGTCGCGGATGTAGCAAGAATAGAGCGTGAGAGAGTGTTTTGTTTGTCTCTGGGAATAATGACAGTAGAGCGAGTAAATGGTACACGGCAAGTGCTGCATTATCATTACTTTCCATTAAGTTGAAGTGGGCTCTTTTCATTAGGTATATACAAAGCGCGTCACATCCATTACTATCATGTACATCAATGGCATAGCTCAAACCTCCTTGACTGCCTCACCACTTGCGCTCTTTTCGCTGCCTTCAATTGGCACAACGACATGCTCATCAATGTCTTTCCTTCTAATATCTTCATTCACAACCTTGAAAAGAACATCCATTTCTTCCAAACTCAAACCTTTGGTCTCGGGAAGGAACCAAACAAAGATGAATGCGGCTGAATTAAATGTTCCGAAGATCTACTCATCCCAGATGTGTTAGCTTCACGTCATATTTCAACCTGTCGATTCATATACGAAAATATAAACATACCATCCAAGTCTTCCATCCAATGTTCAACACTGCGATTGGAGTCTCTCTGGAAACGACATAATTGAAAAGCCAGACTACCATGACACTGATAGCCATACCCCAGTCACGAATTCGAGTAGGGTAAATCCTGAGATTGTTAGTTGGTTGACATCCACATGAAGTATTGTGGCAACTTACTCTCCAATATAGACCCAAGCAATAGGTCCCCAAGACATGGAATAGAAGACGACGAAGAGATAGATGATTGCCATCTAAGGAAGTTAGCCTGAAACTTAAACGCTGTAGTGTAGTCTTCATACCATTCCCTTTCCACTAGGTGTATCATTTGTTGCGTGTCCGGTGGCTGGTGGATGTGTGGCTAAGACTGCACCAAGGGCAAACATAGTGATTGCCATTCCAGCACTACCAACACTCAACAAGGTTTTTCTCTTGAAATGTTGAATCTAGATGGTATCAATGTCAGAATTATGTGGACAATCGTTTCGAGGTTTCGAGGTAAAGAAAATGGGGCAAGGGTATCTCCCAACTTACTCCTGCGATCAAGAAAAGAGCAGTAACACCGACTTTGATACAGGTGAAAATTCCACTGGCGAAGAGAGCAGCATTCTGAGCGGTAAAGCCAATTTGCTTGAATACCGTGGGTCCGTAGTACAAGATTCCATTATGTCCACACCAAATACTGAAGAATGAGACACCACATCCCCAAACAAGACGAATAAGGTTTCTTGACTGAAACAATTCAGTTATTGATCTTCCAGAGGTCGCGGCAATCTCCTCTTCAATTTGCGCATGCATCTCTGCAATCTCAGTCTTGATTTCCAAGTCCTCGGAAGTTGAGCCCCGGAGATAGCACAATGCGTGTTTGACCTCGTCCCATCGGTTTTGTTTGGCCAACCATCTTGGAGACTCGATGATGAGAAATGATCCAAGCATGATAATTGCGGCGAGGATAATTTGGATGCCCAATGGAACTCTCCATTGTTTGCTTGTCGGATGCAGGTGTAGCGAGCATCCGTATGTTGTCCAATAAGCCAGTAATCCTCCGCTAACAAGGAACATCTCAAAAAGTCCCATTAAGAACCCTCTCAGTTCTTTTGGTGCTGTTTCCGCAACTAAAATGGGAGTGAGATTGCTAACCATACCAACGCCAAAACCGGAAATAATACGTCCAGCATAGATCATGGACAGAGAAGGTGGCTGGGCAGCAGTTTGAAGGATTCCACCGAGCATAAGAAAGGCTGCTGCAATAGTCATCGTTGGCTTCCGACCAATAAATTTTGTGAGAAAGGCTGGAACTATAGCTCCAAAGAATGCACCAGCATTGAGCAGTGCTACTATGTTGGAGGAAATGTATGCTTTGTGTGCAACGCTAGTGGAGAGTTTGAACTCTGTAGAAAAGCTATTAAGTGGTCAGTTTGGCATCTTTCTCCGTGGCAGATCTTTCATAAGTACCTTTGCAGTGCTACGACAGATCCAGCGACACCTGTATCGTATCCAAACAGCATAGAAGCTGTATTAGCCACGGCGGCAACAGAGACTGCGCCTCTGTGCTTTGACAGGAGTGCTAAAGTGGAAGACATGATTGATATTTTGGGTGAGGAAACATGTGAAAAAAAAGTAAAAACATCCAACATATATCTTTTTTAGATGAAATTGTCTGAAGGAGAAATCAATACCGCTGCAAATTCGGTAATACTTTCCCACCTGCAAGCCTTCTCGAGAACAGCAAAAGGTCCGCTTGTTACTCTAAGGTCACCCAATGAGCGACGCGAAGGAATCCCGACACAATGGTGCCCCGTGGGGCACATGCTGATTGCAGTTTCTCCATGAGGTTAATACCCCGCTGGCTCACGAACCATGAACCCATGCACTGTCATTTCAAATCAATATACAACATACTCCGTAGGTTGAAGCTTACGATGCACGATATATGGCACTAAGGAAACCTTGCAAGTGTATTCCATCGTTTCATAATTTTTGTGTCGGTTCGCGGTTTATGGGGCCGTACTTTTCGCCATCCTCAAGCATGGATACCTACTGGTAGTCTGGTACTGTAGCACAGGACTGCGCATCGGGTTAACGACTCGGTAAGTCTGCACAAAGTGTACTCTGTATTTGAATGTGAAATTCCTCCGGGATAATTCAGCATTACAAGTGGGGAAATCATTTCTCATCGACAGCATCTTTGCAGATGGGTTCTTTGTGGCAAATTATCAAAATTCTAATTGTTCGATCTTGCATCATGTCGTGGGCTTCCAAGGTCAATAGGATTACTTTTGCTAAGAGGTCTTATCATGCTTCGAATCTGAGCAATAATTAAAACGGATACTGCTAGATGGATATGGCGCCTTTTTTAAAACACTGGCCAGTTTGAGAGTTTGGCACCCAAGTAAGGTACCTGATGTACGGAGTACTTAGTTAACAAAAGTTATCTTACTCAGATATGTAATAAGGTCCAATGACACATTTCCCGCTAGGTGATGGCTGGTCAGGCCACTCTTCAAGCATTGTTTGGTACAATCTACTCTTATAACAAAAGTGGTAAACCGTCAGTGGGAGGGATCCTGATACTGTCTAGTCTAATGTTTGAGTCTGGACCTCGCGAATTTTACCTTGAAGCTTTGTGTCCATCAATACCGGAAAAGGAAAGTCTTAGGCGCATTTACAACCTAGATTTATACAATTTAAATTAAATTTAGACGAGTTATACGCGTAAAACACAGGCATTAACTGCTCTCGGGAGCAAGACTGAAGAAGAATCAATCTCCGACAAACGAACCTGGCCCCTTGAATATTTTCACACAGAAACGATATCATCCAAATTAGTGTCCGTCAAATCCCCTGATTTACGTCCGTATAATAAATATTTTGTCTTATATTCGCGATCAATGGAGTTAATGGACAGACTATAGCTCGGCTTGTGCGTGAACGGATTAAACGGGCCAGCCCTAGCGAAGTCTCTTGGCTAGAAATTATGAATGCGGTCGGGACTACCCGGCAGACTAAAAATTAGTTCCTACCTTTCTTAATTCCTTATTACGACTTCAATCACTGAAACTTAACTGGATCTTATATTTTCCTTCAAATTTCGATTCTGGCGAAGTGGTCAACGAAGGAAAAACGTGAGATTCATCATAGGAGAAAATAAAAGTATCCTGGTAAAATCTTGGAAATGTCGCTTGGCAGGGGTCTTTGATAAGGTATTTCACCTCGGCAAGTATCCTCGAGGTATTCGTACATTTCAGAGCAGGGCTACAACTTATACCCTCAAACTACTCATTCTTGATGTTTGGCTGGGGAATTCAGAATCTGCTCCGAATTGTGGGGATTCATAAAGAAACCTTGTTCGTAACTGGGGTATGGGAAAGTACCGCTGTGGGCTCACGGATCCTTCAACCGAATTCAGCTATTCGCATATGATTTGAAGTCCCAGCGATTTGCTGTTGATTGGTTTGCTTGCGAAATGATCTTGAATTTCAAGAGGGACAGCGACTCGGGCATAATCAAATTTTCAACAGACCCTACTGCTTACTCTATCGAAGCGGAGGAGACAAGGCCGAGTGACCGAGACTACTATCCATTGTTTAGAGTTCTCTGCCCCAAGTGTAGATTATCGAATGACAAATGGTAGGACGACGGTCTATGCCTTGGGAGGTTCTGTCCCAGAAATCCTTCATTTTCTACTCCGGCAACTGGAGCAATTATTATGTGAGATGTTCATCCATCTATGATATCAACGAGCAATATCAAAAATTCGAAGGAACACAATAATATAGAGTGATGACTCGGGTCCCAATCGACGGGTGGCTTGACGGGTAGCTGCATCGATCTGACATGTTTTGCCGTGGTATTTTGGTAGCGATTGTGCCTCTCCAAGCCCCTGTCATCAGCAAGCGGGAAATAAAATCCTACTCCGTACCTGAACAGGCCACCATAGAGCTAAAATGACACACCAAGGACTTTTCTTCAAAACTTCGTGACATAGTCAAGTTTATAACGACAAAGGGTTTCAAAAGGTAAAGTTATATACATATCTCAAATCCGGTGTTATGGAGTTGAAGTTTTTATGGAATATCTTCTGGAACGTTTATCATCATGCCCACTTTGTGGGTCTACAACTCAACACCAGAGATTAATGCTCAATCAAACTATCCTCTGATTTTAGAAGCTTCATTCCCTTTGCTTGTGTTGATGCTCATTACTGTCGGTACGAGGTTGTATGTTAGAGTACGTACTGTACGAGGTATTGGTGCTGATGATTGGGCTGTTGTGATTGCTGCGGTATGTCCTTCATTCTCCTATTCCTTGATTCCATGCTGATTCTTTGCTAGATCTGTAGTATTGTTTACAACGCCTGCACTATTTCACGTAAGAAATATTTCAACCAAATTTGATCAAAGCTAACGGTGAAATAGAATCAAGATGGGGATTAGGTTTACCTTTGGCTCTGCGGCCAGCAGTCAATTTGAATCCATATTCTAAAGTAAGACAATCGGTCAATACAGCAGAAAAAAGCCACTGACAATAACATAGGTTAACTACGCTGGTCGACCCTTTTATATGCTAGGCGTCTTATGCTTCAAAGTTTCACTTTGTTTCTCCTATTTGCGAATTCTCTCCAAAGGACAGCCAAACTATCGTCTCTTGGTATGGTTTGTAATGGTCCTCTGTATCCTAGGACACGTAGCCGGAACTCTCGCACTCATGTTCAACTGCCATCCGGTACATTAACCCTTCTCATCCGCTTCATCACATTACCTCAAACCAGATACTAACCGAGCAATTTCCAGGTCCAAAAGTCCTGGCTGCCCAAAACACCGGGAAAATGTCTTCCCGTCGGTCCTCTTTTCTTCGGTCTAGCTATCACAACAATCATCTTTGATGTGATAATTTTCTTCCTTCCTATCCCCTTCCTCTACGGTCTACGAATGGATAATCGAAAGAAATTCGGCATCATAGGCGTTTTTGCCCTTGGAATCTTCACAACTGTTTGTTCGGTTTTGCGCATGTCGGAAATTCCAGTCATCACGAACGGAAGCGGAGATTCTACAATGTTGGTTGTATGGGGAAATATTGAATTGAATGTTGGTGTACGTAGTACATTTTATCCTGCACTACCTCCTCTTTCTTTACGCGAAAATGAAAACAAAACTAACGATCGCTCAAACGCAGATCATCCTAACTTGCATGCCGGTCCTCGCACCCCTCTTCAAAATCTTCGGCAAGAAACTCACCTCCTCCGGAAAAACAGGGAGTTCGAATCCATATGCTCACACTGGAAGTCATAATATGCAAGTATTTTCGCATGGGAATGGGAAGAGTGCCAACGGGAAAAGTACGCATAGAACCACGATTACGAATTTGAATTTAAGTTCGAGCAGGAAGGAGAGAGCTAGTAGGGCGCTAAGGTATCCTGGAGATGTGAGCGATAATGAGAGTCAGGAGACTATTTTAGGGAAGAGTGGTGAGGAGGGAGTGAGGGAGGGTGAGAGCGGTGTGAGTGGGAATGAGGAAAGGGGAGGGGGAAGCAGGAATAGTGGGGAAAGTAAGGGTGGAGATGGTATTGGAATTGGGGATGTGGATCTGAACACGAATGGGAATGCCAATGGAAAGGAAATAGAGGGTATAATGAGAACGGTACAGATTGAAGTCTCGAGCGAGGAACGAGGAATCCATGACGAGGAATTCGCTGATGAGAATCGACGGGGTAATAGGTGATGGGATCGCCGATCATCGGATCATCTATCTCCTCGTCGCTTTATACATCACGCTGGTTTGATGATATATATATATATATACATACATCAATCGCAGCAGCCGTTCCTGGGATATATAACAGCACGCCCTCGAGCCTGGATGAGCTATCTCTGCATTCTTTTCTGGAAAAAGATTGCATAACGCATCGCATAACATATCATCGTCCCTGGACCGTGATCAGTCAATTAGTCGTATAGGTGGAAAATTATGTATGATTTATTTACGAACACACACACTCATTTGAGAATTTCATTTGTTATTTTTCCTTTTTTTATTAAAAAAATAGATGTATTATAGATTATAGATAATAGATCACTTCGTTGTTAGATTTACGGATAGAGATAGAGATAGGGATAGATATTGGCTTAGCTTATTTAACTTTGCTTCGTTTCGTCTGCTAGTGCATGTCACAAATGAAAGTATATGGAAGTAAACTTCCTGTGATATTTTCCTTGGGGTTTCTATGGTTATCTGAGCTATAAATAAATTAAATCTATTTTTGATATGAAATAGGATTTATAGATTGTACGAGTATATAGGGATAAACAGGATTAGATTAGGATCTGGAAGAAAGCAAGGAGTGGTGGCTAATATTGTTTATGATAATAGAGAGTAATGTTGCCAGATGCATAATAATTTAAGCAAGGATGAGATTATGAATTATAGTAAGTTTTGTGTACACCCTTCTCCTCTTTGAGATGTTCTGCTGTCACAAACCGTAAAGAGGCACGTCAAGAATCCAGCCAAGTACCAAGTCGGAGCTTGAATAAGGACTGGAATGCGGGTTATTTTTTCTGTTAATTATGGTAATTACTCAGTCTTTCACTTTTGGAAATGATGTAATTGTAATATACAAAATTCATGCTTGGGAATGCCACAAATGACCTAGAAATTCACTGCCCTTGTTGATCATGCATGATGTGAAGCTATGGGTATAAAATGACCGCTGACATTCTTTCATTTTTCATCAAATCGAACATTCGAAATATTGGCTGGAGGAAGATTCTGCAGAGTTCGTTCCAGTTGGAAGATATGTTTACAAATATTTAGGTCTATCTAAGCTTTCACGTTTCAATTTATGGTTATGTCAAACTCGGTAATTAAAAGAAAGGGGAAAATGACAAGCGCAATTGGTGATGATGATGGAACTACAAATGGACAATATGAGAGACTATGTTTTGACAGCGGAAAAAGAGATAGGAAGTGTAGGTAATAACAGAAATCCATCTAAAGACATGGTTTTGAACTTCTTAATGACGAAGGCAGGCGAGGACCAGGCTTTACATTTTCAACGTTCTGCTGCGAGAACTTTGCCGTTGACAAGGAGAGGTAGTCCTTGGATCTTAACTTAGTTTGAGTTATGTGTGAGTTTTTATATAGCCTTGAAACTTACAATCAGGTGAAAGTAGACGGGGAGAAGCAGTGAATGGGGATATCAGGGACCTCAAACATGTGGAACGGATGGGAGACAAAGCCGCTATGGAGTAGTAACTGTATACTACTGAGCTTGAGTAGAAATGTTATTTCATTTTAAATCATCCAAAGATATTTTCCTTCCTAAGAAAAGTTCGCAGTTGCATTATAGCCATGGACATGCTCTGAGATTCAAAATAATACAGATTCTATAATGGGCGCCGGCTTGCGGAAAAGTGGTTAGCGACGAGATTTATTGATCTTCTTGAGACTTACCCGTAGCTTGTGGAAACCTAGATAAATACGCTACATTTTACTTTCATCATCTCAATACAAATATCGGTAGTAGACTCGACTTATCTCCGTGGAATACTTTTACTGGCCTCCGGAAGGAATGAGGGTGAGGGTAAATTCGAAGTGACAGATATCCGGCTTTGACCTTTGTATCCAAATCTAAGATCTGTGGCTTAGATTAGAGCCGCAGGACGAGACAGATATTGTAATTCCTCAGCTTGAATATATGACAATGAAGATTATACGTCAGAATTGGTAATGATTACTTCATTAAGGGCACTCGACAATAATAACTTCCATTTGGCAGTTAGTTCAGACATATATGGAATTCATTAGAAGGGGTTGGAACTAAGCTTTTTTCGTTTATATACTTGAAATGTGATACCTGGATTTATCAGTGCCTAGCGGTACCCGAAAGACAGCTTTCCTCTCTATTGTAATGGCTCTTTGCGTGAATATAATTCAGATATGTCGACATGCAACTACAGTTTATAAAAGGGGATCTTCCATATACGGCAAGAAATGGGGATTTCTAAAGACTTTAGCTTGTGTTGGAGAGGTATCCTAGCATGCAAGACCGTTGATTTCAATAATTAAACGCTGAATATTATAATCGAGAGAAGTCCAAAGCAGCCAATCACAATTGAAAGCTAACAAACGAGTAGCATCACGCTACACCATTTTCGGCAAAGAAGACTTCAATACAAGGGTCAAGAGGTGACAGCATACCATCTCGATCACTTGCTCGAATACCTTTAATGGGTAGAAAATATCTCCGCCGTTGAACACCATCATTAAATCTCCACGACACTCAAAATCAAATCGCATGGCAATCTTTACCAGAGGAACTTACTTCATACAAAATACCCAGTGTACCTGGCAGTCCATCGCCCAACAGCCGACAGAAAACTCCAATCATAAACGAGACTTAGGATTATCTAAAGTCTCGAGCTATGAAACCGTGACGTCGCGTCTTCTGTAGCCGAGAAAGTCAGAGATCGATGGGAAGTCAAAATTACTCAAGGTGACGCAACAGACCGCGCTCACTAAAAAAAGCTTTATCAAGCGTTTATATAATTCTGTCATGGCAGTTCCTAGTTTTACTCCCAATGCCACGGAGGTAGACTATATGAATGGCAAAATCATTGAAAAAAATTTTGTCAGCAAAGGTGCACAGGAGACAATCTTCAAATATACTCATGATCAATCACTCATATTGGAAACTCCTGGTGGTAAATACACTAAAGTTATCTCTTTTAATAAGACCAGTATATCCAGGAATATCCGATTGAGAGTGCTTTCGTCTGGCTTGATATAGTCTAGGACATTCTTCTAAAGTTTTCATTTCCGTGCTGCTCCACGCAGTCTTCAGCGAAGCCATCGGCGCAGCGCAGCTATGGAATATTTGAATGGCCGACCGGAAGTTGCTTTGAATTGGACTTGGATGCTTTCTAAAACTACTAACATGCTCCCATTCAGAGCATTATACTCCACAGCAAACCTCTGACAAGCCTTGATGTGTGGTGAAGGTTGAACACCCGTGAGATCCCGTTATCCCTATCTAAAAATTAAAGCAGTAATTAGTCCCTAGTGGATCCATTTGAACCATTAAAAAAATACCATCCGCTGGAAAATGGAGAGTCAGAGATATTTGAATAATCTTATATATCTTCGAGCTGATGTAAGATCTTACCTAAATAGTCGCTCTGTGGATCAACCCAGCTATCTCATATCCCTCAAATAGCAATTTTCGAAGGAAATCAAGCAACCTAACCCTATTACCTACCACGAAGTTGACAAGAGCAATTAATATCTCCATAATATTAACGATAAGCATCGAGAATGACTTCCTGGTCTCGGTATTCGATTCTGATCTCTCGATTAAAAGGACAGAATAGCCTGCGACTAATGACCATCAATGGAAAGGATGTGGTATGTTGATGAGATATGACAAAATGGTTTCCTAAGCCAACAAATCTAGAAAGAAAGAAAAACAGAATTATCCCTATTGAATTGCCCAACAACTACCTCCGCACGTATTTTGGATGTGTTGAACAGCACACGGCCTTGTGTCATGACGAACGGGGTGTAGTGATCCCGCTTTACGCATTGTCGTGTCGCAATCTAGATTCTATATCTTGTGCTTTTGAATCATTCCAAAGCCTTGCAGCTCGACAGTAAAGACGAAGAGCTAAAGTATCATAGAAGCACCCATCTCATCGCCACTTTAAAAATAGTTGTGTCTACACACGCACGCTAATGGTCAACTTTACTTTTTGGACAGCAAATGTAGTATGCCTTACTCTTAAGCCCTAATCACATCCGAAGTGTATTAGTATAGAATCAAATTAATGAAATTTTCAAAATACCTAATAGCGATACAATATAAATTATTAGATCAACAATATAATAATACCGAGTCTTTTAAATCATTATAAAAGAGAAATCCTAGATAACCTCCTAAATCAGATATATACAGAGCTTGTTACATTCTCAACTCCAGTCTCTACCAGCGCCTAAGATCCTTGAAGATGGATTAAATGCAAGTATGGAATCATAATGAATCAATCAACTTTCCTCTCCTTTCCTTTCCATTCCTTTCAAGACTACAGCAAGCGTGAATTGATACATATACCTCTGACCTTTAAGTTCATATACAAAATATAATATAATATGTCTGAGACTTCGACACCAAACATATACTGATAAATTTTTGACGAAATAAAATAAACATCGAGATTTTCCAACTCCCAGCTCACGACTCCAAGTTCTTTACATTATCATCTCAAAGATTTAATTCACTCTGGAATCATAATGTTTTGAACTTCTCTCGGTATATACAAATATGCCATGAGTTGTAGGATTATAATAAACTAAATGCTATAGTTATATAAAGTTTTTTATTATATATTCTAATACATATAAAAATAATATAAAATGTTTTACCATGATAGGAATATATAAATTATGCCGTAATTATACTACTTTCATTATTTTGTTTTATCAATATATCAAAGTAAGAAGTAAGAAGTTAAAAGTCCACAACTGGCAACAATAAAAACAGGTTGTGAAGAAGGGATTCTCGGTGCGGTGATTAGATCATGTACATACACAATAGTAAAATTGAGTATTTCACTGGTTAATATATGGATACGATATGTGATATATACAATTGTGTGCATGGTGAAGAGGGTTCATTATCAAGGTTTCAAGATGTGGTGACTATGGGTGTGAAGTCATTTGTAGGATATATTGTAAAGGTAGGAGGTCGAGATACGTGCGTCCCGATAGCACGCTGTGAAGGGGGAAAGGAGAAGAAAGCTGATTAGATTACATTGTAATGGGTCACTTAGGAGTAAAATAGCTTTCATAATAGTTTTGGGGTTGGGGCAATTTGGTTTCAAAAATAGTATGAAAAGAGTTGATTCATTATTCGAAGGAGAGGGCGAAGGCTCCTCCTTATAACTAACTACTGGAAATCACATGACAGGGTAATGGAAACCCTCCTACCAGGATGGGTCAGAATTCCAGCTTTCTCACAATATACATATGGATCTGGATATATAAGCAAAATTATTATTTCATCTCATCTGCCCTACAAACATCCAATCAATCAGCCAACCTATACATCAAGAGGAAGATGAATAATACAAATCTCAAAATGCAGAAGTAGACCATATCACGTATCCAACAAAACCAAAACCTTACGAATACACGATGGAAAAGAACCAGCGGAATTTTATATTGGTTGATGATCAATAATACAAAGCGGAGGTCTATTCTTCAGTATAATGAGATCTCTTTAAAACAGCTTACTTGGGAGTGAAGTTTTAAAATTGAGTTCGTAGAGAACATATAATCTCAATATAAACTAAGAGATGGGATGATAATTGATGCATTTGGGGGAATAGTTGTACGATGAATGATTAGATACAAATGTAGAAAAGTAAGATTTTTATATTGTTATAAAAGTGAGAGGTGTATATATGATGTAAAGTATTTATATATACTAGGTAGATATATACATAGTCATCCTTTAAATCAAACAACTAATTATAAAACCATCTCGAAACTATCCGAGAAGGTTTGATTATCTTAGAATTGGATGAGTTTGATGGAGGATGGATGGATGAGGGAGGTCATACATCTACATATGTATTTGATCCAGATGGTGATGATATTCAGCTAGATATATCAAGACATATCCAATAATAGATATGTAATAAAATATAACATTTCAATCAACCTCTCTCAATTCCAAGACTGGATACCGCTTAATCTTACCTCATTCCTTCAGCCTTAAAAAATGCATCCATTGTGCATGCATACATGCATTACTCCAGCACTAAAAACAAGAAATACATACTAGAAATACCTCAGGTTTACAATCACTAGATGCAACCACGGACTCCCTCCACCTACCTTGTATTCCCATCCCATGGACTCTCCTACTCTAAAACCCCAACCACCTACCCATCAAGACACAATCAAAAACATCACCTCCCATACCCCAAACCCAACCCCATCAACAAAATAACCAACCTTAACAAGTGGAAACAGTCCACACATCCAACTCCATCCACTCATCCAATCCCACCCAAACCAAACCAAACCAAACCCCCAAGGCCACTAAACCACAACCCATACCCAATACCCAAACCAAGATTTCAAACAAAACAACAAAATCTAAGGAAAATAAAACAAAACAAATTGAATGATCAAGAAATGAAATGACCAGCTGATATAAGTCTCACAGCGTAATCGATGCGCTGTCCGCGCACGCCACGTGCGTGTATATGTATGTATGTATATGTATGTGCGTGGGGGCACAAGGTAGTAAATTAAGACAATGGGTGGAGGATTAGATGTAATTGAATTGGATTGGATTGGATTGGGTTGGAAGAAAGTATATATATGGACGGGAGTAGAAGTATAAGGATAAAGTTTGTACTCTATACAGGGTGTAGTAATTAAGAACTGGTGGAAGTTTTATTTAGCGAAGGATATTAGGTAAGATTAGATATTGTATTTTGAGGGGGAGAGAAAAGATTGGATGAATAAATGAATGAATGAATGAATGAATGAATATGAGCAACGAGAGAGTGTCATCAGCTGGGAATTGAAGGGTTGGAAATACCTACTGTAGTAGACAAGGTAAAAAGGTACCTGTGGGAGCTGACTTCTTTCTTGCCTCTCGCGGATTTGTAGATGAAATGATGTTACGATTAGCTTCAAGCGTGATGTGAGCCAGCTACTGTTTTCATAGAAGGGATAGAAGGATAAAGGAATAAAGTACACGGTGATTATATCATTAATTCACGCCTCTTGTATATTTGATATACCGAGTACATTGAATTGAGTGATTGGGTACTTTTGTAATAAAATAAAAGAGACATCCAAGTACAGTACTCAAAATCTACAACTGTAGATTCTGATATAAGTATAATCTGGTGATTCTTTAATTGTTTCTCTTTCTTCAATTCATGCTTTTGGATACTAATAAACATTAAAAAATTAATTGTAATTTTCTCGAGGAGGAAAAGAAATCATCATATATGAAAGATACACACAATAAAAAGAACAGCAAAGAATAAACCAACGGATTAGAAACCTAGAGATAATGAATACACTATCCCCGGAATTGGTACCCTTACTCTGCGAAGTAATACATAGATAACATGGTAAGCTTAAATTAAAGTAAGCCCAGAAACCAAATCCATACATAACAAACAGACCCGACAGAAGGATCTAAATCCTAATTGAACCTGAGTACATACATAGTACAGTACATATCATTCCAGCTCGAGCTTCAGTTTTTCAGCTCCTCAGCTCTTCAGCACATACATATCCACGTTCCTACCTATCTACGCTATCCATGGTTCTATCTATATATCTTATATCTTATATCTTATATCTTACATCAGGAGAAAGATAAGCGACCTGACAAGAAACAAGAATAAGCTCACTGCCTCGTTTCATAAAACCTTACATAAACCTGATTTTCAGCTTCTAGACCTTTGATTTACTTATTAGTAGAAAATTACTAGAAATGTAATAATAGTAAATGCATCAAAGGCTTACTTTACGTACCTACCTACCTACGTTACATATATTTATTTCTATGGCACGCCTCGAATAGAATTGGATCCAATAGATAGGAATCATAGGATTGTTAGGTGCAGAGTATTGAAGTAAGGTGAGGAAGGGAAATAAACTTTTCCTTGCTTTGATCTTTTGTTGAACATATGAATTTGTTAACCTTATCATCATATCAGTTGACTTCTTTGTGGATAGAGAGGGGAGAAGGGGGGATCTTTTCTCTTCATTTAGCTATACATACTCCATACATACTCCATACCGTAGAAACTTATCAAATCATGATGCATACAGTGTATACCAACCAACATACTGGTATTTATTGTATTCCTTAACCGTGGACGATCGATCGATGGTCATGTAATTAACACCAATTCCATACTCCAGAGAGGTGGTTATTCAAAAGCCACTTCCAAGTACTTGTACTAGGTATGTATGGATGGTATGCATGTCAGACAGAACCTCATGCCTTGGTTGCAGGCTGCATTTTGTATTATGATTATGATACATCTTTCTTATTCATCTTGGAGAGTGTAGGAGGACTCTCTCCGGAGGAAACAGAAATGTGCCGTCTTCATCGTCATCATCATCACCGTTGTTATTTCATCATTTCGTCACTCACTAACGATGTGGAAGGACAGGGATTACAAAGTATTGGGGATGTTCTGATAGGAAGGTTCGGTGTTTGGATAAATGGATGTTGGGATGTGGGATGTGGGATTTTGGGATTTTTCGTTTATGCAGCCTTGTTGTTGGGTTTATTTAAGGATGGATGGTTTCTTTATCATATTTATTTACCGTTTATTCCGATGGGAATTGAGCGGATGGATGGGTAGATGGATGGATGGATGATTGAATATCTATCTACCTAGGTTCAGGTAAAATCGTGATAGATGAACTTTATGAAGAAATAATGGACGAATTTTATGGGAGGTGGGAGAGCATGTTGTGAATATTGTGCATATTGTACATATTGTACATATTGTACACAATAAGGTTGTTGTACTCGACGCACCTTACTAATCGGTAAGAGGAAGGTAAAAGTTCATTCTAGAACATCAAGAAAATATTTAAGTGGAGGCCAACAGAACAGTATCTACCGATCGTCCGATCGTCCGGACTACCCGTAATCTTTGGTATGAGAGCGTGTTGGAATTTGATATATGAAAATATGAAAGATAATTAATTAATCCAAGGTTGCGAGGTTTTTGATATATGAAAGATAATTAATACAAGGTTGTGAAGTTCTTGAGTGATATAAAATTGGAGGGGAAACATACTCGGTATACCCACATACCTACATCGTACATACTGAGCGATTAACAATTAATTGAGAGTGAAAATCATTTACCATTTAGATAACTATCTGGAATTTAAACATTCACATGGCTCACAACAGACCAACATCTAGAATCCCGGAATATATTTCTTGACCTCCGATTGTTTGTCTTTTTCTTCATGTGTTGTTCTACAAGAGGTTAGCAAATGGAGTAAGTGCTAGGTATCCTTTAGTCTTTACGTTAGAGCAACCTCGCTTTGCTCTTTTCCTCCCCCTGTGTGCCGCTCGCTCAATTGAACGGTTCGTTGGAATTCACCCACATTTTGTAATCATACCCATACGTGGTTCAGAGTTTGGTAGATGGCGGAGTAAAAAGCTAGAGAGAAGAGAGGGAAGAAAAGGAAGAGAGCGGAGTGAGATGGGTCAGCTTTGATAAAATTCCTCATAGAGAAAGAAGAGAAGAAAGAGCACCATCTTTTTTTCTTCTTTCACAGAGAGGGAGAGAGACAGAGAGACAGACAGACAGACAGACAGAGAGAAGATTCTTTTCTTTCTAATCTTGTAACCTTGTCCTGATTAGACAATTCTTCTCCATTTTATCATTGTTTACTGTTCTTGTACCACCTCACACAAGACAGCAATTAATTACCATTTGCACTCAATCCCCAATACCCATCTTGTTATTCGTTCCTGGATGCCTTGATGATTGCGACAACACAACAAACACACCACCATCATAACCCCTCCTTACCACCAAGAGGAATTGCAGAGACCTTCTTATCTTTCCACGATTCCATACCTCGAACCTCTTCCCTCTTGGATGGATGATGACATGATCTTTTTCAAGTCCATTATCTTACTCGTCAAGTACCTTTGATAGGATTAATTACTACAAATCTACAACCAACTCAACTTTTGCGTCAAAGTTTTGCTGGCAGAATAAAAAGGTTTGGTTCGGTCGGGTACATCCCCATTCGCTACTAGCATCCTCTAAACCCTCTAAAGCAACGCGCTACTTCCTCACTTGTCGTACCTACCCTACCTAAAAGTTACCACTTTTAACTTTTCGTTACCTTGTACTTGTAACTTGTGCTGCTTCCACAATATCCTAGAAGTAAGTGACCATGGACGACAAACCATACATACAGAAATCCGCTGAGATGCGAGAGACTCCTTCACCATCACCATTAGATACAAACATTCCATCACCAACCTCGGATCCAAAATCATCAACAACAGCATCTAGAAGGACTTACGATACATCATCTAGACCGACCGTTAGGAGATTACAAACAAATCGAACATCTTCTGCAACAAATAGCCCAATAGGATCACGGGAATCGTCACCAGTCCGACCTCAACTAAGGAACACCACCTCTGCCGCTCGCTCAGGTACCCCCTCCAGATCAAGGAAGAATAGCCAAGACATTAGTCCTTCACGATCAACCAGTAACCAGTACCCACCATCCGCAGCTGCTATACAACGAGTACTATCAGCTCAAAAGACTCCTCATTTCAATCACGTTGCATCCGAAGCTTCCATTAGAACACCGATCCCTCAGAAGCCGCTAGTAACGAGTGAAGTGAGAGATGGTCCACGCTGGCCTGTATCCCCGAGAATAAGATCCCCCCCTCCAAGACAGAATAGCTTGTTATCACCACGAAGGACGGAGCCAGACTTTCCCGCGATCAATGTGCAAAGAACCTCTCCCGCCGCAGAGCCAAGAGTGGAAGGAAAATCTGCCGCAGATAGTGAGCCAGAAGAGAATCTGTTAGCACCAGGGATGAGAACACCTGCGAGAGGTGTTAGTGGTGGTAGTTCAACGTTAGAAACCGTTCAAGAGATCAGTCAACCCAATACGCCATCATTCGAACTCGATGGCGCAATCGACAGAGGTTCTAGTGAGAACCCAACTCTACCAACAGGACAAGACCTAATGGATGGCGCATCGGTGGACGTACTCAAGAAGCCGGTGATTATAACAACAAATGAGAGTGGGAGTGAGAGTGGTGGGAAGGGAGACAACAAGATGAAGAGTATTACTCCTACGACAAGTCGACCTGGCCCACCCAAATCATTTAGTGGTCCATCAGCAGGGCGAGGTAAACCATCGGGGGAAGGTTCTGCCAAAAATATGACCGTGGAGACGGAGACGGTTAGCTCCATTCCACAAATTGCTCTTGCTACCGGCGCGGGAGGATTGGGAGCCAATGGAAGCTTGCGGGCCAAACAAAGTACCGAGACCATTCGACCTAGGAAGGACAAGAAGAAAAGTCGCAAGGCCCCCTCGGTAGCTTCTGGAACGGGTGAGCAATCAATTTCAAGATCCAGACTGTTACATCATCACTCTACACGATCAATCTCAAGTGCATATTCCGCTCGGTCTCCAGACAAGGCGTGCGGACAAGGACCCTCGCCACGTAAAGGAAGTATGGACTCGACGAGTCCCGAGCGGACGGTATCAGAGAGATCTTCTCGTAGACCCAGTTTAAATTTGTATAGTGCTTCTCTTTTGCTAACGAGACAACGTCCAGCCTCTTCCAAAGCAGATATCTTCGAAGCCAAAGTCGCGAGCGCCGTTGACGAAGCGAATTCCTCCGATTCCGAAGAAACCTTTGTTTACGAATCGAATCCACCGGAACAAGAGAGACCTCGTCGATTTCATTCTCGAACCCCAAGTGCCACGTCCATGGCCAGTCAAATAGATGCAAGAAATGGATTGCGCTCAATGATGGATAGCGGTAGTCATAGTGTGGCGATGAAGAAGAGTATGAAGTTCGCAAACTCCTCGTACAACAGTGCACCTCAAGAAATGTCAACGGAAGACGATGGAAAGGGTACATCGCGGAGTAATCTGGGCAGAGGGACGGCACATCATCATTTCAGTCGTTGGGGCCGAAATGGAGGCAACGGTCATGCGTCTCTCTTCGATAACGAATCGCCTTTTCCTAATGCCGCGAAATCGAAGTTTGCAGCACATCCTAACCGTCAAGGCTCGAGACCTACAAGTCCTCGAGTGGTGAACTCGGCGAGAATGTCAAACGCAAATGGCAAGAGGACCTCACCCATCAGTTCGGGATATGATCTTGATGATGCAGCCGACGATGAAAGAACACCACTTATTCCGTCCACAATCCGTTCGGCCCGCTCGAGTCGCATACGTCGTGGGAACGCCCCATCATCGAGACACCTCGAACATCAAAGACAAAACCGCTCATTCTTCGCTCGGTTTGCCGGGTGCATGTTCCTATCCTTGTTAATTCTCCTTGTTGTGGCAGGTGCTGTTGTGTTCTTGTTTGCGACAACTCAGCCACTAGCGAATGTGAAAGTATTGGCTTTGAAAAATATCCTAGCCAGCGAGCAAGATGT
Source organism: Sclerotinia subarctica (assembly GCA_025389085.1). Taxonomy (NCBI): domain Eukaryota; kingdom Fungi; phylum Ascomycota; class Leotiomycetes; order Helotiales; family Sclerotiniaceae; genus Sclerotinia; species Sclerotinia subarctica. The sequence continues at coordinate 2,087,935 of QRFI01000007.1, forward strand.
GATTATAGATTTACAAGTCATTGCCCAGAATCCAAATCTGGTCGCCGTCACCATCGACTCCATGGATATGGTTATCTTTGCAAAGTCCAAATACGCTGGAACCGATTCTGAATGGTGGACACAGCCATCTGGGAGGATATCGTGGAGACGTGGAACCAAGCAAAAACGAGATGATCCAATTGATGATCCACCAGTGGACGATGATCCAAACACCAATCCGAACTTGGAAATTGGACACATTTACGATTTCGAGAGTCCACTGATATTTGAGGGGTCACCATTTCAGCACATATCATCTGTATCTGTTGGTGAGATGCGAATACTAAAACCTGGCAACCAGACGGAGCCACGTGGATCGGAACGCTGGGGACGAGTTCTTCAACATGAGTTTGAACTCATCGTCCGAGGTACATTGAAATACACACTTCCACTCAGCTCGAAAGCCAGAAGTGTAGGAGTAGAGGGTCGGGTCACAGTTAAACCAAATGCAGCTGATCAAGATCCTGACAATATTCATATCATTGACGGGACTCATCACTTGTTCGATTAGAGGAGTAAGTCACTCCACCTTACAGCACGGGTGGTGCATCAACCACCAAAACATTTCTTTTTCTATCCTTTGCTTCTGTAAATTGAGCGGTATCGTCAGTCACATCATAAAAACTTAAGCGAAGGCGCTTTTCATGGGGCTCATGGCAGGCAAAGGCGATGAATATTTTTTTTTTCATATTACACACAGGATGGGTATTTCCCATCTCTTTCTTTCGTTGGATTATACAAAACAGAATCACCTGAACTTAGCGCTCTGAATTGATTTCGGGATCATGAACATTCCCGATATACTGCGATTAAAAGTATTAATCAACGAGTTTTCTTTGTCGAGTACAATACGACAATTTTTCCTGCTCATCACACATGAGAAGATATACCTTGCAGCTGGCGAAAATATCATGTCGACATTTTTTCATCTTTTTACTATTTGATATGGGAGGGTATGGGGTAGGATTGGCATGGGTTTCTCTTTTGGAGGTGGGGGAGTGGGACGGTTGCATTTGTCTTTCTTCTTTTGACTGGGATGGGCGAAAATGAAATGATCATAGATGTTTGTTTGTTCTGTCATTGTGACAAGAAATTCATATAGATGGGATTGGGCTTGGCTTGGCCTTTCTTGCAGAAGAAATGGATGAAAGAAATAACGGCTCTTATGATTACTCTAGAAGAATTCGAGATGGATGTAAAGGGGTTGAGGGACCAGGGGAAGAAGTGGGGGAGGTGTTGCAGGGTTGAAAGGGATTGAATGGTGGAGTGATCAAAGGAGGATAGATGAAGGAATTTGTACAAATGATATGCATGAAATGGTTGGTGCTGGTAACTGGTAACTGGAAGGAAAAGGGAGCTCTTCGATTATTGAAAGTTTACCAACCTTGGTCAGACCATATGGATATGGCAGGATGGATGGGGAGTGGAGGTGGGAGAGTGGAGGAGGGAGTGTGCGAGGAAGTGGAGTGTACTGTATAGTACGTAGCGGAATGAAAAAGAAATCAAACCAAAACAGAAGAAATTCTTGAATCGGTTTGGCTTGGTTTGGGAGGGTTGAGTAAATGATTTATTAAGTGGTGTGTGTATGTGTATGTATGTGTATTCATACTCCCAACCCAGATCTCGAACAACAATTACCGAGTATATTAAACAGCAGAGCTAGCTAGCTAGTATGGAGCTAGCAGCAAGTATTATCTCTTGAGTCTTGGCTCAATATTATCTCTTGGGTCTTGACTCTTTATTCTGTCTGTCAGTCAGTCAGGAGGTTTTCCAAAGCTAGAAGTCCTTTTTTGGAGGGAATGTTTGAGAGGTTTGGGTGGATGTGATAGTTTGTTAGTATATAAAGTAAAGAAAGAAAGTGCTTTCTTGGCTTGTGCTTGTGCTCGAGCGAGCTCGATGGGACTGGCTGGTTGGCTGGTTGGTGTTTCTCGGAGGGGTGTTTGTGGTTTGGGCTTTTGTTTTTTTTTTCTTGGTTTTGGGTTGGTGGTTTGGTTTTTAACCCCCTGATATTATATGTAGAATAGAGTGGAATGGGATGGGATGAATGGAGATTGAGATTGAGATTGTAATGGAGTTCTTGAGTGTGCTTTCTTTTTATTTGGGGGCACTTTGGAGAGGGGTGTTTGGAATGGAATGGCTTGGATGCGTAATTATGATGTTGATGTTGATGTTGATGACCATGTTGGATGATGATGAATTGTCTTTGTGAATGAATGATAGATCGGGTTTTTGGGATGTGTTTGTTATATCAATGAACCAGAATACGAACGAGATTCATGGTGGGAAAGTAACAATAGTACAAGCACCACTCCACTCCACTCTTTGATCCCCAACTGCGAGGAATACCATGAGGGATGAAGAAAATGTGTAAGCTGATCTGTTCGAGAAGCTTCGGTGTTCTCAAAGATGGGGCTTGATCTCAATGTAATATTTGCATGGCATGGAAGCTGCGAGCTGGGTTTTCTTAGCCCGGTTTATCTTTGTATGAGGTCAATGGGATGATTTGATGGTTGGGATGATGACTATATATTTGTCTATATCCCATGGTTTGAGATGTGCATTTTTGGTGCAAGTTTTTAAATCAGTTGGTCATTCGTGAGGTCCTCATTTACTTCATCAAGGTTACTCAATCCAAAGTTAAAAAGATATGTCTTCTCCCGACGGAACGATGGATATCGATGATGAGGATTCCGCCCTGGCGATTGATCCTGAGCACCTAGGAAATGCAGATACCATGCTAAAACTCAAATTCATTGATGAATTGAAAAGTCTGGGTATTAATGAGCTCGTCAATCTTCCTCAGGTACGCTCGCTTATCATTACCACATCCCCCAATGCACACATCAAACTCTCTACAGCCGGGCATCAAACTAACATAAAAACAGCTTGTCGTCATTGGCGATCAAAGCTCTGGTAAGAGTTCCGTTCTTCAAGCTATCACCCAACTTCTTTTTCCCGTAGATGACGGTCTCTGTACTCGTTTCCCCATCGAGGTTTCCCTACAACGAGCATCCGAAGTCTCCCTCGATATTAGTATTGCGAAACCCCTTCGTGCTTTCGATGCGCTCATTCAACCTGTTTCGAACAAAAAGTGGTTGGAAAAGCAGTCGGCGCGTATCGATGACTTCAATGCGAAATGGGGGGGTCAGGATGCAAAGGCTGTGGAATTTGGTGATATAATTGCACAGGTAAGTAAATTCATTGTCTTCGCTCTCATGGATCTTTGGAATTATTATGGTTGAGTACTGATGCTGATATTTTGCTAGGCAAGAGCAACAATCATGGGAGATTCCAATGAACCAAGTAAGGCTATCACGGCGCAGAACAGGAAAAACGTACTCAGTGATGCCACTCTGAAGATTGTGAAGAAGGGCCCCGGAGAAATCAATATTACAATCATTGATATACCTGGTTTGGTTTCAGGTAGGTCTTTGCAATTTACTGATAGCTGATCGACTTTTCTAACACTTATCAGCAAATCATTCCGCCAATAGAATGGCTAAATCATTGGTGGAACACTACATAATCAACCCCAGAAGTATTATTCTGTAAGTCAACCAGAAAGGAAGTTATAGTTTTTTCACTAATATCCTCAAGAGCTGTTGCACATCCTGCAAATGTGGAAACTCAAGATATTTTCGAGCTTATTGCACAGATTAATGGGTGGAAAGATCGTGTCATTGGTGTTATCACCAAGTGTGATAAGATAGAAGCAGAGGGGGATGATTGGGTTCGTATTTTCGATGGCTGTTACTTCTATCATGAATGTATGCTGATAAAGAGACAATGACAGGTTTACAGAGCCATCAAGAACGAAGAGACCGATCCTAATTTCGATAGGTGTCTCAGGTACGGCTGGTTTGCGTTGCGTAATCTTTCTCCTGCAGAAAGGAAAGCCAAGCTCAGTAGCGATGACCGAGATAATAAGGAAGCAGCATTATTCCGTCAAAAAGCCTGGACGGATCTCAAATGCCCCCAAAAACTCGGCATCAAGAATCTTAAAGATGCTTTGACAAAAATGCATAATGAACATGTCACACGGAGCATTCCACAACTCATTCCCGAAATTGAAAAACGTCTAGAAGCTGCTGAGGTGCGGATTAATGGATTGGGTCTACCGCGAATCACGCCGGAGAGTCAGATGAATTGTCTCGTCAATCTTGCGACGAAATATTCTCTCCACGCAGCTGATGCTATCGATGGACATAATGATCGTTTACCCGTCAGCTGTGCCGAAGTTAAAATTCGAAAAATCGTCCGCGATGCTCTCGATGATTTTAGGGATAAGATGGTGGTGGTGTATGAAGAGCGGTTCAATTTCAATCGCCCTGCTTTTTCTCTAGAATCAGAGGAGGAACGAACATGGGAAAGATCAATACTTAAAAACAAGTACTTGGCCGAAATCGGGAAATGCATCAACGATAATCGTGGCATGGAGATGGCGGATGAAGTCAACACAGCCGTGTTACGCAGTCTCTGGTGTGAAATAACACCGGGTTGGAGAGAACAAACCCAAAAACTCATCGAACATCTGATCAAAGCAATAGGCACATCAGTAGAATGCCTACTCCAGGCAATCTGTGACGAAAAATCCCTCCGTCTCAACATCCAAAACCTACTCGAAGAAGACAAAACGAGCGTAAAAAGCGACGCGCTCCGCGAACTGGAGCACCTTCTCGACGACGAAAAATCCGGCCTAATCGTCACGCTCAACAAATGGAACGTACGACGACTGCAAGAATTACGCAGCGGACGAATCGACTTCATGGTGGCGAGATTGGAGTCGCTCAAAACTCGGGATCGGGGGGTTTCGCGCACGCAGGTGCAGACTTGGTTTGGTCATCATGCGAGGATCGAGGCGATTTTTACCACGCACGATAAGTTGGCTAGTTATTATGAGATTGGCATGCTGCGGTTTGTGGATAATGTTTGTCATCAGGTTTGTGAGAGGCATCTTTTGGGGGGGAAGAGTCCGTTGAGGACTTTTGCGCCGGATTTGATTACGAGGAGGTTTCAGGGGGTGAGTTTTTTTTATTGTTTTTTTTATTATTTCATTCTCTCATTCTCTAACTTTCTCATCTACATCTCCTATCCCCCATATACATCCCCCCCACATCCAAACCTCACTTCTCCTGCCCATCAAAAACACCCCTCAAACAAACCCACTACAAAAGCAACTCAACTCAACTCGAATACAAACAAACTAACCATAACAAAACCCCCCCCCACACAGAACGAAGAAGCACTACGAAAAGTCGCAGGAGAAACCAAACAACAATTAGACGATCGCGAGAAATTGAGAAAGCAAAAGGAATTATTGTATCAGGCTATGGGGAAGGCGAAGGAGTATAAAGTTAATTTGGGGGTGTAGGGGATGGGGTTTTGAGGGGAAGGAGTGGGAGGGTGCTTTTTGATTGGGGTTGTGATGGGAGAGTTTGTGGATGATTGATGGATGAAGAGATAGATTGCAGAGGTAGGAAATGTGATGGTGTAGGAATGAAAATGAGGATGAAAGTGGAAATGGAAATGGAAATGGAAATGGAAATAAACACTGTATTGTGAATAGAGGGGTAACTTTAAGCGACGAAACTAAAGTATTCTTATAAATTAATTAATCATTTTAATTATTTTATAATTCTATAAGATGAATTTAAAAAGATTTATGTATTTTTTATATTTATATATATATATATATAAATTAAAATAAAAAATTCAATTTAAATTTAAATATACATATATTATTTGAATAGTAATTATACAAACGATTAATATTATCCTTAATATCTTGATAAGAGAGATTATATATATATATAAGAAAGACACCTATCTCCCTACCTCCTCTATATCTCTATCTTCCTAATCGCTACCAGCCAGGACTTTTGATTTGTTTTGAATTTGTTCCCATATTCTACATTCCATGCTCTGTAGAGGAGGTAATTATGGATTGTATTTTTCATTCCAGAGGGAGAGAGAGAGAGAGGTTGGAATCAATCTTACTTATATCGGATGAGTATATATAGTGTATAGAGTATGTAATCTTTGTTTGTTTGTTTGTTTGTTTGTTTGTTTATTGAAATGTTATTGTTATTAACCTAGGAAGGAGTCTTGAATTTTGAGTATATTTATTTATTGTTTGTTTATCTGTTGGTGTTTGGAAGATGTTGAAATATTATTAACCTTAACGTTTCAAATAATTCAATATCAAAGTGTGTTAATTTTTTTGGCATTATCATCTCATTTACTACTGTAGTGCATTCCACCCACCTCTTTACCAAACCGGTTGGTACTTCATCCGAATTAATTATCTGAGACAAGACAGGGAAATGGAGACGGAAACAAGAAAGCAAGCAAGCAAGCAAGCAAGCAATCTGACGATGCGCGCCGATAAGGGATAAGGTTGAGATATAGTTTTTAATTCCCTATCGATTGTAGATTGCGGATTATTATCCAAGATACGACAGATGTGATGTGATGTGATGGAGAAAAAGATTTGCATACTCCATACTATAGATGAGGAGCCGAAGGACCCTGCTACAACCATCTATAAACCTTCGCACGGATTTTAAACAGTATGAATGATAGAGTGCGGGAGGGAATAAATGAAATAATGAGTGGGAAAGTCCAGTCCATCAGGGATGGATTGATTGATTAAGTGATTGATAGATTGATGAGCTTCGTAAATTGAAATTGGGATCAAGATGAATTCAATGCGCCTCGATGAACCAAGTTACTATTCCGGTTCATATATTGATGACTAATAAGGTAGGAATTCATTGATATTAAATCTTCTTGCCTTACCTTACTCAATAGAGTAATGATGAACTTCTCTTACCAACCTCCTCATTCATAGCTCCATCCAACCCAGCCCCTATTTTTATGATTCCCATCCCGAATTTTGTGGAGAGGGGTTTTTTTCCCTTTATCCTTGTCTCGAGTTCAAAGATTGATGGAGGATTGTACTGTGTCTGCCATAGGGAGAGTCGCTGAAGTGACTTGGATATTACGGAGATCGGAGGAGAAATGCCAAAGCGGGATAATTAGACCATCTTTTTATCCTCTAGAGTAGTGTTTTTGGTAAGGTAGTCAGTCAGTCGTAATGTTATTTTCCATTCTCGAATTTAAATCCGAGCTTTGATATTGTTTATATATGCCTAATGTTTGTTTGTTTGTTTTGATGTCAATATTAATTAAACACGTCGAACGGATTGGGAATCGAGGTAAACAAAGACTTTTCATATGGGATTTTGGCTGTAAAGTTTATGAAGTTAGAAAGTGCTGGTTCCATGTACTTGGTTTCAACAAGTCTCTCGTCTTTCGTTCAGCATCTATGGCGACGGAAGCATAGCATGACATAGCATGAAATGGATCCTTGGAAAAGGACAATGATGCTCGTGATGCATTCAAAATATAAATATACGTGGCACAAGAAGAAGCGCGTATAGTAGATTGAAATTCTTTCTTTACAGCGTCTATGCATGGAGGGGAACGAGAAGTTTGATTGTTGTCAGCATCGTAAATGCCATCCATATTCTTGGCTGTGTTGGAACAGATGGGGTTTATTCTTAGGATTATGGAGTATCTGGCAGGAAAATTGGAGTTTCAAAAGGTTGACTGGATCAGAATTTTGTCGGTGCTGTCTAGCGGACCAGTCAATGTGCATATTATTGATCGAGGGGGGAAGTACAAGATAGTAAGATTGGTCCAAGCGGATGGGTAGATGGATGAGATGAACCAACAAGGTATGGTAAGATCTTACCAACTCCTAAATGTAAAATACAGAAGATGGAATTTGATTGGGGAAGATGCAATCAATCTTTTATCCAGCTTGCCGCTTTAAATATTTTTACAACTCCATTTGATAAGACCGTGACTTGATCTATGCTTTACGCGTTTCATTGGTCTAAATTGGTTGATAAGCAAAATAAGCAAAGCCAAATAGCCCCGGATAGGTAGTACTGTATATATATACATGAAAGGACGAATCCCATCTTGAAACTGGTTGCACGCTGTGTACAGATAAGTTGAAACGATGTAAAACTAGGAAGGCGCAGAAAGAATGTTACATTTGTGAGCAAAGCTAAGAGAAATGGGAAAATAAGTACCTCCTCACGTCCCGTTTGGGATAGAAGTTGTAACGGTCGAGATGTTGTAGAACCTCATAATCTTTATCGGCTTTGGTGTTTTGGTGTTTTGGTGTTTTGGTACCTAGATGTACCACGGAAAGGAATGGAGAGATTGGATGAAGATGATGAAAATCATAGAAAATCAGGTGGTCCAAGTTTCTTCATAAATAAAGTGTGGCTAATATTTATCTATTGATTTTTAGTCACTTTTATCTTTTGGCTGGTCTCAAACGCGTCAAGGTTAAGCGAAAAACGGGTAAAAAGAACGAAAAAGACGCGTTTTTGGATAAACAACTTTTCTTTCCCGTTCTCCCCAATAGAATAACAGAGATAAAGTGCTAAACTTGATCCCCCATCACAAACTGCCTAGTATATTATACCTACGGTAAGATCTTATCATCTTATTATACTATACCATCATCATAAAATACACTACACTACACTACTCATACATTCTAAAGTCTAAAACAATCAATTCTTTCCACATATTCCATTTCAACATTTCATTTCCATAATTTACTTTACGGTAGTTAGCATAACCTTACGAAAACTCGACGATAAAAATAAACGGCATTTTAATCTCTCCATTTCCAATAATACCGATCCCAATCCCAATCCCAATACCTACCTACCTCTCTACCTACCTACCTACACTTACACATTCCAACCACGAATATTGGCACTACGAAACTGGTTTTCTATCCAAAGAGAGGTTGCTGAGAGAAGAAAGAACAAGAAACATTTCAACGTCGGCATTCAAATAAGCATCTGCCTACCTCCTAGTATCTTTGCGACAAGTCACTACGGTCACTACGCGCCCATTGGTCTTTCCATCCAAAGTACATCCCAACCCCAAATCTCAAAGTCAGGTCCGATTCAACTGCGTACGATATCTGCCGTACATTCAAATTCGATTTCTTTTGGAAAGAGGAAAGAACCATACTAAACTATCCCAAGTATGACGTGAAGACTTTTCTTTCTCTACTTCATCAACAGAATATATTCATCATCGCAATTGCCTTTTATAATTTACAACGTTTACAACGTACCATTTACGAACCACCAATTTCCCAGCCGACGTCCAAATCCGACTCATATAACCCTCCTCCCTCTGACTTACGCCACTATCCTCTTCTTCCGAACATTCCTCGAATTGTTTCTTTACCTGTACAGTCTACATTCCCGTCGATTTCCAATAAAATACCCATTTTGGACAATACTTGTTGATTATTCCTTTCTCAAGTTATAGTCTATTCCATCGAGCATTCAAAAACAACCTGCGACATAAAGGAACTCGGTATTACTTGGTCCCATTTCATCCGCAACCTTTTCTTTCTATAGAACTGCGACAAGAACTGCGACAAGAACGACGCGACAAATTTCAAAATAGAATAAGAGAGAAACTTTCTGTAACGAGCACATTTCTTCATGTCGCAAGACAAATAATTTCCGACATCAGCGCCAGAAAAAGAGATCACTCATCTTAAATTGTTAAGCCGCGACATTCCAACAAACATCATGTCGTACTCCAATAGTGGCGGGGGCACCCTTACGATGCCATCACCTACACATGTTCACCATGTTGATGTTACCTCAGCAGTGAGATCGCTAAGACGTTCTATGTCGCGTTCACCTTCCAAGTTCCGACTGGTTACTAAATCACCAAGCCCATCACCAAAATCCCCGCTGTCGCCATCTCCATTGTCACCATCTAAGCGCGCATCTTCATATCCTGCCTTGTTCGCAGGAACCAATACACCTCACACACCATCGCCACTTGCTGTCCCATTTCCTCCAAGCGCAAGATTGGCACTTCGATCCTCGTCGCGAGCCAAGACTGCCCCTCCTCGACAAGGCACCCGTCTACGAACATCACCTCGAAGTCCTATGAAGCGGGCATTGAGCCAAACAATTGATACTGGTAACGCGACTCCAACGCCGCTCGGTTTTATGGGTGGACAAGAAAATTTTGGCGGTCGCAGTCCTGTCGAGGGAAAGAGCCCGGAGAAGCTTCCGAGGATGCAACTTAATCTAGATTCGATTGCGCCGGTCAACCAGGCATTGTCGCGATTAGGTGGCGATGGAGCCAGTGATTGCAATACATCCAATTCAAGTCCACTGAAGCGCAGCGATACCATCATGAACCTTGATCAAGCAAGCCTCGGAAGTCCAGTCGCAAAGCGTAGAAGTCTTCACGGTTCCGCCAACTTTGGCCAGGACTTCAACGCCTTTGATCTGCCACAGGCAGCAGCCCCTCCATCGCAATTTGATATTCATAGTGATTTGAATCACGAATATGAATTATCCGCGACAGTTCTTACTTCTGAAAATACTGCATCTCCTTTCACCTCGACACCTCGACGTTCCTCCTCTCTGCGCAAATCTACATTGCTTCAAAGAAATGGCGAGAAGACTTCTTGGGGCCGAAGACATGCAGCTCAACTTTTAGCTGCCCAACAATCCGCACAACAACAACCTTTTGCGATTGCGAACCAGGAAATTGTTAGCCCAAGCAAGCAGAAGAATCGTCCAAGATTGTCGTTGGATCAGTTCGTTGCACCCCCAAATCGCGATAGCCCGTTTAGTCCCCAGGGTAACGCTCCAAATGCTTCTATGCACGCCGTCAATCAGTCACAGCAACCCACACATCAACCACATCCACTTTCACGTACCATGACAAATTCTTCCTCTAACTCGAGCATCGCCGAGGATTCACCTGTTCAACAAGTTCCTGTTAACTTTGCTGGAAACCAAAAGTCCAAGATCGATTTTTCAAAATCTTTACCTGCCGGAGCCCTAAGACCGTTCAATTTGGATGCTCCTGATGACTTCTCAACTCCCAAGAATTTCCGAGCTGTTAAGCCATTACCTGCTGCGTTCATGTCGACGGGTCTCATCTCAAAGGTCAACAGAAGACCGGAAGAAGTTCAAATGCTTCGTGGAAACACCAAGTCAAATGTTCCCGACACCCCGTGTAAGAAGCAGAACAACATTTTCGGTACTTACCCAGCCGCAGTGCCAACTAGCGCCATTGCGAAAGCTAGACAAATCCGGCATTCATTCGGTACTCCATCAACACCTTTCAATCCCCATGGAGCACCAGCCATCGGTACCTTTGGAAAGGGCAATGGCGTATTTGGAAGTAGCTTTGGTCAACCGCGGGGTCTAACTCGACGAGGGAGCTTTCTTAGCATTGATGGAGACGACGTTGGATCGCCGGATTTCAAGACCGACAGCCAAATTAGTGATTTTGATCTCCCACCAACTCCAACGAAGCAAGCCCCAAGCTTTGCTCATTTTCAAAACGGTAGTCCAACGGGCCATCGATCGATTCCGGCCTCAATGTCTGCTGTGGGTGGCTATAGCTTAGGAAGGATACCAAGATCAAGCAGTAAGTTGAACCTCTCTACGGGCCCAGGCGAGCAGGAAGAGGAAGACAGTGATACTTCCATCGATATGAGCGACTCTCCTACACCTGCCACTGCCGGGCTTCCCTTCAGTACTTCCATTTCTGTACCCTCGTTTTCTAGATCCCGAGCTTTGCGGGGTATGCAATCTCCTTCGCCGTTGATGGCTAAATCTCTTACTACATCTTTTTTGAGTCCTTCAAGACATCCTTCAAGAAAGCCCGGTTTTGCTAAAATTAGTCACGTGGCTCCAGCCAGTCCATTGGAGCGTGTAGATTTCATCGAGAGACTGTCACCTTGTACACCTCAAGACAGCATGTTACCGCCCGATCCCAGTGGGCTCTCCATCTCTAATCATAAGGATGGTCAAGCTCAACTAGGTGCTAACAGTGCTCCTGTTGCTCCCCCTCCAGCTACACCAACCACTGATCGAGATTATTTCGGTAAAACCAGCACCACCCCAGTTGGAAGCTTCCCACCTCGAGATGTGGACGAGTCCCTCGTATCACGATTCGATCAGGTAGAGATGATTGGAACTGGAGAATTTTCCCAGGTGTACCGCGTTACCCAGAGCTCTCAAAAGGCATCAGCATTCCTCTTTGGTGATTCAGTCGACTCCCCAATGACGGGTAGAACACCACCAACACCCCAGCCACCGCGTATCTACGCCGTCAAGAAGTCTAAACAACCATATCAAGGCTACAAGGATAGATCCCGGAAGCTCAAAGAAGTTGAGGTTATCAAGGCACTCGGTCAGGCTGACAATGTGGTTCACTATGTTGATTCTTGGGAAGAGAAGAACTACTTATACATCCAGACCGAGTTTTGTGAAGAAGGCAGTCTTGATATCTTCCTATATCAAGTTGGTCGAAAGGGAAGAGTAGATGATTTCAGGATCTGGAAGATCTTACTAGAGATTGGGCAGGCAAGTTGAACCCCTCTACGATTATCACAGCTTGACTAACCTTTGACAGGGCCTTAAACATATCCATGATTCTGGCTTCATCCATCTGGATATTAAACCCGCCAATATCATGATTACTTTTGAGGGTGTCTTGAAAATTGGAGATTTTGGTATGGCAACTTCATGGCCTGCTTCCGATGCAATTGAAGGTGAAGGAGACCGTGAATACATTGGGCCAGAGATTCTCCTTGGACAATATGACAAACCAGCAGATGTTTTCGCCCTTGGTATGGTCATATTCGAAATCGCTACCAACGTATACCTTCCCGACAACGGGGTCTCTTGGCAGCGACTAAGATCCGGAGACATGAGCGAAGCCCCAAGTCTTACTTGGAGTGAAGCAAGTAGCATGCTCCGTGATGCTAATGGCATACCCATCGTACCAAGCGATGATTCCATAACAAGCGATGATGAGTTCGATGCCGACTTTGGTTCACCAATTGCTGCTAGCCGAAAACGATTTACCTCATCTTCCAAGTCATTTGCTCATGACGCAAGCAACCTATTCGGTTCTTCTCGACGTGGTGAACTTGACCAAGCTCCAGAGTTCATGAGAGACCCTAACCATGAATGTACACTCGATAAGCTCGTTCGATGGATGATCTCACCACGTCCTCAAGATCGACCTTTGATTCATGAAGTACTTGAAGCAGAAGGCCTTCAATGGGTTAGCAATAGAAGACGTGCTGGAGCCACTGTTTTTGAAGGAAACTGGGGACCAGCAGATGAAGTCTTAGATGATGCTGAGATGATGGATGTTTAAAATCTTTGAGGATTTTGCTGCGAGCATCGCTGTTAACATTATCGCCAAATACTCGCTCGATCCTGGATAGGACTTGAGGAGATTTGGATTCACATCAATTTGAATTTGATCATGTGTTTACGGCGTTGGCAGGATATCAACGGCGTTACCAACTGATATCTACCTCTACTTTACGACCCACTACCTCTACGATTCACGATTTGCCTTCTCAGCCTAACGACCTTACTTTCTTGTATATATTATTCTTCTTCAAACATGAGTTCCTCGCTCATTTTACGCATTCACGAGACCCACAGCATCTAAAGCATACAAAATCAACATAAAAAAGACGAGAGAAAGATAATATTTGGTGGGGATCACTGATCAAGTTATTGAACGATTATCATGTCAAGATTATTATGAAAGAAAAGAGGAAGCGACTTTTTACCTTTTATTTGTGTCTTGTTTTTGCGAGTTGATAGGCAGGTATATGGATTTGTTTACAAAGAAAGATAGTATCTATCCATGCTTGCTATAAGCTTAACCAGATTTTGATTGCTTTGTATTAGCTACGTTTCTTTTTTTTTCGAAAGCTTTTAATTTCTTTTGTTCTCTACATACCCTTTTGTTCTCTACAACCCGACGTGCTCAAATATGGGGTGCATGAGGTTAGAAATGTTTTGTTTTTAATAGGGGAGTTGCGAAACGACAAATTCCTAATCATAAGGGAGGATGGGATGGATTGATTGATTGATGGATGGGGAAATATGAGGTGTTTTGTGTTTGTCTTTGTTGAGGCATGGGAATGGAATGGGATGGAATGGATTGATTTGATGGAGTTTTCATTTGTTGAGTTTCTTTTGTGAAGGGTGGGGATGAATATGCGTGTGGGAGAGATGGGTGGGTGAAGAAGATTGAGTGGACGATGAATGATGGGTGGTAGTGGTGGATGATTGTAGATATAGAGATCCTTAAATTGTGGATGGATGGGCACTTGCTTATTTGCTTGTTTGTTAGATAGTCTACAGAGACTCGGAGATACAATACTCTTGCTTGTAGCTAGCTGGCTGATATAGCTAAGATTCTGGACTGATTGAAGAGAATGAATAAGAATAAATAATATTGAGTATTATATATAATGATTTGGGATCTTTGATTTAGATTTACATACTTATTTATATTTAAAAAATACCTTGAAGAGTAATATTTATATATTAATAAATTTTTGAAAAAAAAAAAATCAAATCTTAAAAAGAAATTGTTGAAAATCAATTAATTTATAAATTTAAAATCTTGATATTTTTATTATTAATATTAGTGTTATTTTCTTTTAAATATAAATATATTTTATTATTTAATTTTACTTTAGTATTTTCTTATTTTATTTATTTTTATAAAAAAAATTTTATTAAATAATAATTTAAAGTTTTTTTTTATATAATTATAAAAATAGAAATATAAATAACAATTTAGAAATAGAAATAAAAATTAATATTTGGATTTTGAGTATATTTTTAATTATTCTTATTATAGTATAGGGTTTTAATAATTATAAAGTTTTGTGATTTAAATATCTTTATATATCTTTAAATAAATATATTTGAATTATTATTAATGGTAGATTAAGTATCACAGTGCAGGATAGGTCTCTAAGTAATATAATGATATTCTACAAAGGAGGGAAGAAGGTGCTAGGAGGTGCATCGACTATATAGGATGTGGAAGCTGTATGCCTATATAGGCTAACCAGAACGGGTCATGAACCCGTGACACTAAGATTCGGAAACAGATGGAAATGGTGAATCGTAATGTCATTATACTTTTGATTATAAAGTAGATTTTCATTGTGTACTCCTGTGATCCATCATCACCTTTCGTGCATGTAAGACTACCTACCTAGTGAAAGTAGGGTAGAGGAGAGGGAATTTAGATAATTTCAATAGTGCTTGTGGAGGGAGGCTGAAAGGGAAGCAGAATGAAGGAGAGACAGTAGGAGTAGATGATAAGAATTTACAAAAGATATTTGGACGGGTTTGATAGTATTCAGCTGCCCCTAAATTATTCTCGGGAGTACTAGCTATTTATCATAAACTCTACCTGGAATCATGAAAGAGAAACGTTGGTTAATTAGGTATAATATGTTCAATCATGGCCATAATAGAGCTTTATTATTAATATCTTAACTCGCCAAGTCCCATGTTGATATAAAATGGTCAACTATATGTGCTAAAGGTTCTTAGATTGAGAAAAGACGGTATACTGGCATGAAACTTGACGTTCCTGTCTTTTCACTTTCGTATATTTAATGGAAATGCTGAGCTGGTATGGATGGTATTTGTGTGTCTCGATCGACAATGAGGAAGGGAAGTCCTCAATGAAAGTGACAGTGGAAATGATTGAGGTTGCTAGTAAACTGCCTGAAATATCAGATTATTTATATCAATATTTATATATATATATTTGATCAATCTATATGGATAGGCAAGTTTGAATAAGAGTAGGGCCGATACCAGAATTCTGGTCTGGTGCAAATGCTGGAGAGAGAAGTGACTTCCGCGTACTATTTCCATCAGCATGATTAACTTATAGGCAAGATTTGGCATCACATAGGAAGTATTTATCCTTGTCAACTATTCAAGCTGTTCAAGCACTTAACGATTCTCACGCATCCGAAAGAAGAGAGGCCGCTCTGGCACACCGAAATAATACATATCAATGCGTTTTCACGCTCCACTTCTAACTAGGAAGAAATATATTGCTTATGTATGAACAATTAATGGAGGATGGAAGCCCCGATATATTGTGGATGGAAGCATAGCAGGAGGTCTCGCAAAATGAAACTTCACATCTCCTATGCACATACTTCATGCAGGGACAATCGTACTTACCGAGGATGGTTCATTTAGTCTCCAATTTGATAGCCATGAATATATTTCAATTCATGCAGAACTTATGCCTCCTGACACGTCAAGATTGGTTTGATCCATCAATTAATTCACCCCCCCACTAAATCGCTCAAAATACCAATCTGAAAGACATCTCTGAACTAGCGTGTCAGAGTAAATCCCAAGCGGCGCTCTCGATTTCCACAAAATCAAAAGATCCGCTCAGACATCCAGAACTCAAAATGAAGCCTTGTGTGGAGTTAAGTATATTTTAACCTTGGAAAGACCAGAAATTCCGTTCCTGATATGCGCTACTCTAAGAGAATAAAGCGGATAAAGACCCCGAAAGTCTTAGCCTAAACCGTGTATATATTTGTCGCAGAAAATATTATCTAAAGTCCCTTTCGCTTTTGATCTGCTCGCAGCTCGGCGCACTATTTGATGCTCATGCAGTTGAGCAAGTGGAAATGATGGGAGAAAATTTCAATGCGACGGTCGACTGATTATCGGTTTTATGTTTGAGAGACTCGGTAGACTCAGGTGGTTTGTTAAGACTGTGCCTTTGTATGAGATTCTTAATCACCATGGGAGGACTGACATGAAAGTTTTGTGTCATATATTGAGATTTAACGGGTTGAAATCGGAACTCCGTTTATTGATTGGTATCAATACAGCGGACGACAACCAGAAATACATCACAAATCCAAAGAATATTGTACCAAGTTGATAGTTGGTTGTATGAATTCTTCGAATTAGACCGACACATATGGATAAAACAGATTGTATGGAATAATATTAACATCACACTAGAGAGGTTGGTAGAGCTTGCGAAGAAACGTGGCCGAAATCCACATGAAATTGCATGTAACGCTTGCCACGATGCCAGAGAATCTTATGAAGGATGCAGGAGTTAGACCCCCGATCCCAAGGCTGGTCTAGAACACAATGTCTTCTACACCGCGCCTAGCAGCTGCGGGTACGTATAAAAAACGCCTCGTCTTCTAGCTCTGGTTAGAATTAGTGAAAAATATATGAAGAAATTGTCTAAAAATGCAGGAATACAAGAAACTAGCAGAAATCTAATGAGAAAGCATGATTGGAATTTTTAGAGTGTTCCTAAGAATCAAATCAGATGAACCCTTATTGTATAATATGTGCTCGAGTGATCATAGCTAAGAAACGAAATCTTCGCTTGAGATAGCCTTATATGGAAATGAGATTTTAATTTTAAGGTGTCTCAGGGATAAATGCGATATTTTGCCTACGTCAGCCCGGCTCCGCTTTAATGCTGAATATAGTCATTCGTGTAGAGAGTGAATCTGTAAACCGCGAGATTCATAAGGTAATAGTATACCTTATCATATATTAAGTCGTTTACTGCCAGGAGAGAAATTACTCTGTTCGCAATTTGGAGGAGCGTAAAAGTAGAATATAAATATCTGACATTACATCATGAACTCCCTCTATGATTGGTGAGTCGAACTGTTCAACCCTGGACTACACTTGCAGTTCAGACCACATACATTTGATGATCAACAGAGTGCGAATTCCTGATACATGGAGAGCGAGAGAATAGATCTGGAACTCCCTAGAGGTCTTCTGGTCCAAAGGCTTATGTCTCATCCACGACAAATATAGACCTGGACTTTAAACCAAAATACCCAGCTGCGACTTCTGCGGAGTTTTTAGGGATACTATGCTGTATGGTAAACCACAGGGCAATTGAACGAAGACTTCTTCTTCTACTTCCATATTTTGTGAGAATGATTAACTTTGCCAGAAACTAAACCATAATAATTTCAACAAACCAAACCGTCGCAACAATTAAAACAATGTGACTATCTAACCTTATATACAGAAATCCAAAAACCATCCATCTTCCAGTCTCAAACAACAAGTACATCCAAACCATCAAAAACTCAGCAAAACCCCATAAATTCTCCTATACAAAAACGAAAATTCCAGATCCTTCCCCAACAAAAACCAAATTCCACAACCTGGACCAAAAATCCCACGAGAAGGATTCCCATCCCTTCCATCCTAATAAATCTGCCAAGTCCGGCAAGTCCCACCTTTCTTACTCTACAGGCTCGCGGATGCCAGATGCAGATAAATGTGCAACACTAGGCGCCGGTTTTGACTTCCGCGTTTCCACCCAATGGAGTTGGATGATTAGAGTCGGAATGCAGGAAGACAAACCATGGCCGAAATCGCAGTCATAGCCAGAATCCGAGCCGTGCCCTCAATCGGGCATTTATTCATTCTGGAAGAGACTCCATCCAACATCTCAGCTCTTCCCCGTATCACGTGCCTCGCTTACACACTGGCGGCTGGGGCAAGCGGCAAACCCCCAAGACTCAATCCAACATCAGCACTTAAACTTAAACCAAACTCTATCCTGACAACAACCCACAATAGCCGAGGTGTTTATGAAAAATGCCTTGTAACCCTGTCCTGCGTCCCCATAAATCTTTTATTCCCGCTCGAGTTTTAAATCCTTATTTCCACTGTGACTGATGTGAAATCTCACCTGCGAGGTGATTACTAGGTAAGTCTTGCTATACCTCTTTTGATCCTGCAGATGCGGAGCGCAGCCCATGGTCTTCTTTCTTTCTATTCCCTAATCCGATGTTGTGGGAAACGTTACAGTACATGGAACCGGGGTCTCCTTTTGTAATGACCAGGGCCAGCGGTTACCCGGTTGGCTTATTCAACTCATTATCTTCCTCTAACCTTGATCATACTCCGCTTGCAATGTCAATTCTTCCGTCGCCAAATCCATCCTTTTGTCTGTTCTTCTGCGGCACCGTTCATTGCGATGATTTTTTATTTTTTATTTTATTTTATCTTTCTTGGATTTCAGCCGTTGGATCTAAATACGCTTGTCATGTTAGTATTTTCCCGCGTCTATGATCTGATTTCATTTGACAGAATCGATAATGATTTCTTTGGAACGTGGATTTTTTTGATTTTAGGTCAAATGCACAATAACGAGGCTTGTTTGGAGGAGTGCGGGCAGAACGGCGGAGCAATTCATGTGGTAATCTGACACCGCGGATCTCTTCCTTCCAGCTCCATTCTTTGCAGAATGATAAGCCAACCATATCTTTACTTCACAAGACGATTGTGGCGTGTTAAATCATAGTACAGATGAAGCAAGGCTTTCAGGGTTGGCAGGCGCATTCTGTACTTACTGGGCGGTTTTATGGCTATGAATCGACCTTGGTATTGGGAATATCCCAGCGAGATCTTGGCTCGAAGAAAGGTCTGGACTGTAATTTTAACCCATCAACGGTTGGTAGTAATAACAATTTTGGACATGAGCTGTATAAGTACATGTTATGAAAAAAATGCGAGTGGAAGATTCAATCAGCAATCAGGCAGATCTAGGGGTTCGGACAATTAGTTACGTGCCAAGATTTAGGTACATGCGCACATACAAAGCTTATCATTTATAAACGAAATAGAAACTCGGAGTCCGGCTCTGTCTTACAGGCAACCATTTCTCCGATAGGGCTCCTCTCCAGATAGGCAACAGCAAAATTTTTCTTGGTGGATTACTTACACAACATGTCGACAACTAGAAATATATCTTACGTTCAAAGGAACAGCAGCTTCCAGGAACATCATAATAAGTATCCTCGTGATAATGAGTGTTGGGGCTCGAGCAGGAAGCCCGACTATAATTCACAAACTTACAATTCACGAACGCATAACCTTTCTCATTGTACATTACCGATATATACTTCGCCCACAAACACGAATTCCACCGACATCTTTTTCAACATCAACAATGATGCTATTAGCACATGTGTGGAAGAAAGTCGCAATGCCTGTAATAGTCAATACCATTCCGGTGTCTCTCAAAGTGAGATTGCCATCTCCTCAAACTATAATGACTACCTGTGGCAAGATACGTCACACCAGACCTATAGCTGCGATTCAGAATTGATTTATGATGCGAATGTTGACCCGGGTCTTTGGCACTGCGGTGCTATGAGCACTGGACCTACTGTTCCACTACCGGTCCTTCGAGAAGCCCAAAGCATCTTCGACGAGCAGGATTTCAATAGGTGCTGGGATATCCCATCAATGGAAGGAGCATCCATGATCAAAAGTGAACATGGCGGAGGAGTCTTCCCGTCTTGCATAGTTGACGAGCCTAATTTCGCGAGAACACCGAGTGTCAATTCATTCCGATCGGCCGTTTCGGATTACATAATGGAAAGGCAACCTGCTACCTATTTCTTCGATACGACCGAGTTTATGATGATGAGATCGCAATCCATTGGCGAGGAATCATACCGATCCGAATCAACTTTAGGATCACCTCCACCAGGTGTAATGGAAAAACCATCATCTTGCTCCAAAAAGAAACGAAGAATCCCGGATAGTGATGACCCAAATCATATAAATCGACGTGGGGATACTGGAAGAAGGAAGTTGGATCGATATTTTTGTACTCGTTGCAATGCTTTCCCCAAAGGTTGGAAGTTACCTGAGGACTTGCGAAAGCATAATCAAGCGTATCATACTGAGACGGGATTTTACTGCGCATCGGGAGTGGATGAAAATTGTGCTTATTGGAGTTCTCAAGAGTCCAGATATGTCGACCATTTGAAGGCAGAGCATGCTCATTTATGCATCTCACAGGAGATTATCCGGAAGTATAATACCATAAATGGTATCACAGTCGACGGAAACTATATGTGCCGGATACCAGGTTGTAAGAAGGTATATAAAAGGGCAGAGAGAGGCAGGCGTGATAAACATGAAGAAAGGAAGGCAGCACACAGTAGCAGCTAGGCAGCGGGAAAGGCGTGGATCGATTTCATCTGTACTCAACTTACTAAGAGATGAACGAAAAAGGGTGGCTTGTGTGAATGAGAACAAAAATATTGATATGGACAACGCGATTCTCCCTTGTGAATTAAACAATGAAAATGGAGGTCCAGTCATGGCATTCGAATAAGCTGAGGTGAGGACAATACTGTAAAAGTTGACATCCCTTGCATCTTGAAAGCAAAGCTTAAAGGGCTCAGTGAAGAGCCCTCAATTGGATTTAAAAGAAAAAGATTGATTCAATCATAAATAAATCAAAACATGTCTGCCTGGAATAGTCTATATATGAAATGTTCGCAGGTTGAAATTTGCAGTCCTGAAGCCTAGCACTATCCATATATTGTGCATCCAGGGCCTAATCCGAGAACAGTCTTATTACTGTGCTGCCTGGAGTACTCTAAATACCGCCATGGATTAGGTTAACGTGTCCATTGGTCAATTTTTCAATTACTGCCTCACAGGTCTAGCTTTATGAGATATTTATTTTGTGCAGTATGAATTGTTTAAGCAGGTTTGGATGCTCCAGGGAAAAACTTATCAGTTCTTAATCAACATCAACATCAACATTCTTGACTTGGGTGCTGGTGGTGCAGGCTATTTTATACTAACATTCATCGACACAAGGAAAAGGACAACATACTGCAACACATTTCTTGAACTGAACTTCATTTCCAGCAATATCGATAAAATGCCAGCACCAGGTTCTTACGCAGTTACAGCTGAGACGGCTTCGCAGACTGGATCAGGTAATGATGGTCGTAGGTCTTGTGATAAAACTATCTTTTCGAAATTCCATCGCATAGAATCAGCCCGTCTAGTTGGTGCGGAGATAGTTCGTACAGGATCCGCCTGTAGAGAACAAGAACTTGGATGAAGAACGCGGAACCTCAACATCGTCATATCAGCTACCACTATCTCCAGAGACTGTGTTCTATTTCTCCCAACTGCGCGGGGAAAAACTCTCCAAAATCCGAGATTAGTAGACGCGAGAATGAACTAAAAACAAACACGGTGGCAGTTTTAGTAACAATGATAGTGTATGCGAAGCAGAACCAGAAGAAGAAAAGAGGAGACGGCGAAGGAGATTCTTGGAAAGTCGCAAAGAAAATATTTTCCATCATCATTATTTTCATAGCTATTGGGAAGACTCTGCTCGAAGGCTTCGGTCCCAGTTCCCAAGGGGATACAAAACAATAAGGACTGCCGCTGAATCTGAGCCTGGTCCTTTTTCGTTAATGAAACTGTAGAAGAGATTTGGCGGCGATTTAATTTCAATTTCTCGTTATTTCTCTGACTCTTTAAGATTGCTAGTTTTCGGCCTGCTTGTTTGTAGTTTAGTAACAACATATTGACTTCAATATTACTAATCCATGCACTCTGTAGCCCGCAGTTCGGAATATTTATGATCACAGACAACGAACAAAGATGTGATATGTATGCTTGACTGGTAACGGCTTGTGGAGGTTGAGCTAAGAAAGAAAAATGTTTATTTAGCGCATAGCTAAAGGAAAAGCGGGTGTGAAGGTTTTATACTCCGTAATCACTCCTGAAGGTACTCATTGTGGTAATCAAGCATTATCTAGGTGTACTACCTGTTCAAGAAAGATAATGCCGATTTCCTTCATCCGCCCTCACGACCCTGGGCCGGTAGTTACTACTACTTGCCCACTTGAAGCGTCTTCCTGCCCGGTTAAAATATCACTTCCCAATCACCGTTGCTTAAATTTAAAACATTGTCGAAAAACTTCCTAGAACTGCTCGTTTCCTAGAGGAACTTAGGTTATGTTAAACATACGCCATGCTCGAATCTCGAAATTATGAGCATTGATACACTTCTCATGCTTGTATTCATGCAAACCCAAATAATAATCACACCCATCCTGGCGTATTGCCTTTGCTTTTGTTAACTTCTTGGCATGTAACATGCTCTCAATGCAATAGGTTGATTTTCAAATAGCGCAGTTTATTGACTACCTTGCAGCCCAAGGAATAGCCTAACCGTTTATTGACCTTTAATCTGGTGAAGGGTTTCGCGCTGCGGCTGGTTTAGTGACCGAACGATGATCAAGTCCGCTTCATGTTTTAGATGAGGAAGAGAGGAGGAATTAATGGCAAGTATAGGCATAATTGGAGGCTTTTTTCAAACAATGGCAAGTATAACGAGGAGATCATAAATCTATCCAATCATTGAAAGACTTGCTGCAATGATGGCTATTGCCATGAAAGAATGATCAGGATAATGAGTCCTAAAGGTCACTTGAACCAAGGCACTAAAACGATAGCATTCTCTGGTCCTGATGGATAGCTAGCTACTGGAGACCCTAAAAGCGAATATATGGTGTGAACACATAAGATTCGCAGTATAAAGTGAGAATGCAAAAGAAGTGGTGGTAGTTTGTTCTGGAATTGCAATCCCATCTGGAAATTTTGACATATTCCTACATTATACGAAATGCTCATTCTGAAAACGAGTTTCCATATTTTATACACACAATAAGCAACATAGTGTAGCCTTTCCAGACTCATATCACCCTGCGCTTTCTTGCCAATCCCTCGATATTTCTTCTACAAATAGTTGACCAAAGGTATCGTTCCAAAGCATCCGCGCCTCATACTCCTCACTCATCCCTCTTTGCCAACTCAATCCTCCTTTGCCTGTTCTCACGGGCTGCTGTTCTCGTTGGTCCCCATCTAGCCTTCACAGCTTCCAACTTCTCTCTCTCCAAATCTCTCTTCTCCCCTGATGCTTCCGTAATCATACCAATAAATATCGACGAGCAATTGAACTTTTTAGCCAGTTGTAGTCTTGTCCATTTCTCAGGTTCCTGGGCCCTTAATCTTCTGATTTCTGCCACATCCTTTTCACTCAAATGATGTCTCTCATACTTCAATTGTTTCGGGTTGACTGGAGGTGGTAATCGATGTGAAAAAGCATCAAGTCGTTCTTGGGTGATGGCTAGAAGCTTCCTTCTCTTATCCTCCTTGGGAATGAATTTCAGAGGGGTATGGAATACGGATGGAGATGAGGATGGCGGATTGAATACGATGTGATCTTGTAATGCTCCATCTGTCGGCACAAAATTTGGATCTGGTTTGACGTTTAAACGTTGCTTGGTACGTCTGTAAGTGGATTCATGTCGGCGGGCAGAGGCGTTTAAAGACAATAGACATTGAGGTTTTGTGGATAAAATATCGACGACAGGTCTTCGCAGTATTCTGAGATCCATGGCTGTATAGGGTGTGACAATTGAAGGAGTTGTGGCTTGACTAATGGTAAAACTCAATAACCTCTTCCCAATTCACAATTTCGTCGTCTCGGCCCCAAAAAGACGGATTGAAAATGTTTGCTGACTAATCACGCTATGCTCCCGTACATATCACATTATCATCAACAAGGTTTTTCCGGGGGGGGGGGGGGGCTTGCGATAAGGTTGATGGATGCGATAAGGCTTTCGTAGCAAATCATTCGGGGGGGTTTTTTTTCGTATCGAGGTTTCCAACTTTTTGATTGTCATGGGACTTCATTTCTCGTTTTAAGGAAATTAAAGTAAATGCTTATTTATGTTGATGATCTGTTTTCATCCACGTTATTAACAAGGAGGAACCAAAATATAAAGCATTGAAGCATTGAAGCATTGCATCATTGAAGGAAGCATTGAATGCGAAATCCCATCTCACAAGAAATCACCCCTCTTCCTCCAACTCTTTTTGCCGCCTTCTGAGCCACCCAATTTTACCCAAACAAGAAAACAAAAGGTAGGTGAAATCATCTTATAATGTGATGATAATTCCAACTACAATTACAATTAACAATTGTCTACATTATGAATATTTCTTTGGAATTGGAATTGGAATTGGAATTGGAATTTAAATTGAATTGAATCTTCTTTGTTATCATCACTTACCTCTCTCTCTTTGAACATTTTTATTTTCCATGGTCCGAAAACAAGCTGATGATTCCCAAAAGATAAATAGCCTGCACGCGTAAGTCTGCAACCCTCCAAGGCATTTATTGGTTTGATTAAGGCGCATACGCCGGCGTCCATACGATGTGATGTGATCAAGTTATTAATTTTAACAACGCATATTTTATTAAACATCTTCATCTAACACTTCGCAAATAGTTTACCAGAGTTTCGATCCAGTTTACTTTCCTCGATATCCTAGAAACGCATCAGATCTTTTCTATTCAATTATCATCATGAGCGCGTCAGAATCGAGTACTTTACATGCGAATACTCCCGTCCCCACAGGCCAACAATCCATAACCACGTCAAAGGCCCCTCTATTAGGTGAGGGATTCACAGTACCAACGAACCAAACGTCATCGAAGTCCGGTGAAAGTAGTCATGTCGATGTGGATGCAGGTGATGCTGCGAGCGGAACCGCAAAGTCGGGAAAGAGAAGACTATTTGGTTTTGGAAGAAAGAAGAACGATGAGAAAGTAAAGGGTAAAAGCAAGGATGAGGGAACGCTTGCTGGCAATGCACCATTGATTCGACCTCTCCAGCAGGCGCATACAACAAATTCTCCTCCACGATCGGGTTATCCGTACCAGCATCCATCGTCACCGCCAAATCGAAAACTGTTCTCATCTTCACCGCGTGTAGTGTCACCTGCCGGATCACAAATTTTCGAGCGCGATGTGCAAGAAAGTGCCATTCAACCCAATTCTCCCGCAATTCCGTCACATATACAAACAGAGGATCGTATTCCGCCAGTCTTAGATGCCTCGTCCGAAGCTATTACCAACAATGACATTGACCCGGATACGGTGGAAATTGTTATGCACTCTTCTCATCAGCCGGCAGCAGTGTCAATGACTGGTATTAGCAGCAGTGAACCTGCATCAATGTGGGCGGATGAGTTGGTGGCCCACCCTGACAGGGACGATGCGGCATCCAACTACGGTGCGCTCGACAGTACAGATATCCGGAGATTAAGCTTCATCTCATTTGCAGATGTAGTGCAATCAGAACATGCGGAACATGCTGGCAACAGAGACTCAATCTATATTGCGGGACTTAGTGCGTTGTCATCACCAGGTATATCACCTGGTGTGAACCGCTCACCTTCCCCCGTGCGATCACCAGTATCATCATTCGGCTTCGGAACATCCCCCCCGACAAGTAAATCTGCTTCAGTGAAAGGTGTTGAGCTATCACCAGGTCGAAAACAAACTGGTCTTGCTAGTCCAACATCGCTTCACTCGCCTACCAACGGTGGGGAATTAACTATAGAGACGATGGCACAAGCCGTTAGGAAGACGGCGAGCGGTGATCTTAGCGGCGGCGTTCGCAGTTTACCACTAAGCCCAGTGAGCTCTGATGGTCCTGACACGCCATTCAAGTAAGCTAGTGAGGATCGAGGCTGGATTGGTTTGTTAGATGGCGTTTATTCTTTGATTTCAGCTGTATATCCGGGATTTCTTTTAAGGGTTGGGACCATTGCTGATGGGAACAAGGAAAGATATGAGATACTCGATTGAGCGAACGGCACCGGCGTCCCGGATTAGGATTTGTCTTGGTTCTTTTTTAAACTTTTTCATCATGGTACATCGATATCTCTATAGCTTATGTGAGTAATTGAAATTGGTATCCGTGATATATCTATATGATGATGTGCTATGGTAATCTTGAGGCCCACTCAATAACTTTGGGCTCGCTACACAGGATGCGATGGATGATGAATAGATTTGGGATGTTACAACATGCAGCCCATGTAGCCTCTCTTTAGTCAATTGTGTGTGAGGATTTGATATTATGTTACGAAGCCATTCAATTATAGATGTGGATAGAGATAGACGGATAGAAATGTAATATAGATACTAATCTCTATTCACAACGATCTTTGTGGTATTGAAATTTATAAATATCCTAGTATCTAGGCTCAGTGATAAAAACAGAATTTTTGTTTCAGGTACAGAGTACAGAGTAGGTAGGTTACTCTATTTGTCGAACTGGCTATTGGGAAGATCTGAGGATCTGGGAATTGTATTAAGGTTAATAAGGTTTACTTTATTGGTGGAATGAAGCTTAGAAAGGGGATGGGATGGTTTTGGTGAGTTGGGAATTTTGGGCGGGCTGGAGCGGGTGTGTGCTTTGATGTAGTCTGTTTGAGTACTCGGTATAACTAGGTACTAGGTTATAATAAATCAATATTGAATTATCTATTTTTATCAGATATTTGTAGTAGATGGGTTATTATATATAAAGCTATAATATCTATCTAGTCATTCAGGACCTCAATTATGATATTTAGATCCTATTGTAATATAACGATAAGCATACCAAATCAACCGTTGTAATCCTCGGGATATGATTGGTACCAACTATCACAATCCCTTGTTTCCAGAACTTCCCCAAATATACTGTTATTCCTTTCCCTCACCACCAGATTGGGCAAGGATTCTGTGTAGTGTATTCCGTACAGTACTCTGATGCTACCGAAAATAAACAGTCGGTCATCGATTTGAGGACTAAAGTATCTAGGCCGGGTACCTACTCCTCACATCTCAAGTAATCTATCTTCTCCAACACATCATCCAAATCATCTCATCTAAAAGGAGCAAAACATACGAGAAAACTGCACAGCTCACTCATACTTGTTAAATAGCCTCATAACTAAAAGCTCATAGCTTCTTCATCACAACCTGCCACCGACTATCATAGCTCAACACGTTCCTCTTCACTCTTCTCTACTTCCTTACTTCTTCCCTTAATTTCCTTTCCTTTCCTCTCCTCTCCTTTCTATTCATAATCTCCAATCCAGTCCCCATTCTTCCAATCCTCTACATCTACCTAGTATAGCTGCCCAGTCAATTATCTCCCAACCTTAATCTTCACTTACAAGGCGACAGCGACAGGCCCGTTGCATCACATCACATCAATTCTCCTCCACTTTAAGGCTCCGGGTCGCCTTATTATACTTTTTATTACTACCTGAAGCCTGGTTCCTGATCTTGGTCTTGAATAGAACATTCCCCCAACTATACTAGTAAGCTGTCGGCGTACCAGCAACCCTTGAAAGCCCCGGCCTCTATACTCCAAAAGGAAAAATTGACCCGCTAAAGTAGATTCGACGGATACTTGGTCAAACTTGACATATAATGGTATATGGCTAGTTATCATGAAGAACTGTCGAAACTCGCGATTGGTATTGGGAAACCATAAGGAGCATTCGAAGCGGGATCAATTCTATCGGTAAAAGGAAAACAAAAGCTTTGTCATTTATTAATCCAAAGATTGACGCTACTTTGAGCGGTACAAAGACTGGCAGAAGCTTCAACAATTGCGCACATCTTAGACTTCCCCACGTACGCCACAGCTTGTCTCGAAGATCTTCAACCCAAATTGTTCGATACGATACCCATGCCACCTTCGACAACTCTGCTTGCACGCTTCCGCACATACCAAGACTCGAATACACGAGCTTATCAAATACTTTAACATTGCCGATGCCGCCAGTTTTTGAGGCTTAGATGGTTGGGCATGGTTTTTTAAGACTTCCATGGGAAGGAATCGCGGGATGAGCATCTTGTCGCCAGGTATGGATGCAAGAGATTATAATGGGATGTCTGGAAGGGAAAACACGGTGCGGGACTGGGGAGAAAATGCGACGGAGACATTGGCACGACGATTCTCTCCGAGTGAGCCACGACGACCACGGGGTTCTGGCCTGGATAGTACCATTCGCACAGTTACACCTGAACCTATCGAGATAACAGACGACAACCTAAGCATATTGGAGACTCCGCCTAGGCTCTTTCCATCTGTGCCGACTTCGCCGCGATCGATACCCGGCGGAGAAAAGCCTAAAGAACGGCGTCAAGGCCTTGTTTTCCATGATTCATGCAGCAGTGATTCTATTGAAAGGCCCGTTCAAAGTACCATGAGCCTTCGATCTCGACCTCGAACATATACTGTAGATGCTACCACACGAAAGAGATCAGGCTCAGGAGGGGCTCCTAGAAATAGACAGCGAATTGGTTCAATACATTCTACAAATTCATCATCATTTCATGACCTTGAGCCGCGATCCGATGGTAGCATTGCAGTGGGATATTTAACTACTTCTAATAGAAATGTATTGACCAAATCAGACTCTCTCAAACAGGAACAGGGTAATGGTAGACGATTGGCCAAAAAACACTCACGGCCGACCTCGCCATTTCAGGCCTATGTGGATATACCTTCCATCGATTGTCTCCCAGATCCTGTGTCTACTGGGGATGCAAAGAAAATATTGCACCTTATGAAAAATTTACGCGGTTGTATGAGGGGTGAAGTCGAGTATCAAACGGTAGAGCGGGGCCAGTGGTATAAGGGTATGTGCTATATTGACAATGTGAAAGGCTCTTTAATGTACGAGGATGATGATAAAGGACCTTTCCATATCGATGTGGCAACCGATCTTCGAGGGTGCAGAGTCAAGCCGATTATGTACTCATTGGAAAGGCAAGTAAGGTGCCTGGAAATATTGAATCCTAATCTCGGCTTAGATCTTCGTCTTCTACCAAAGGATCCTGCCGAGTTCGATCCCTGGTTAGCCGCAATACTCCCGTGGCAACAAATCAGGCTGGCGCCTTTTTCTCCAGGCCCGCTGAAATCGCCAATAGGGGGACATCATGATGACAGGCGGCCAGGCGTGGATCGGCGCGGTTCCGCGTATAGTAATAAAGACTCAAATATCATCAAAGTAGCCAAGCTACTTTTGTGGGATAAGGGGCCTCCCCTATCTCCTGAGTCTATCATAACTCGCCGTTCTACACGACATCTGCGTAACTCTGGACAGCAGTGGCGTAGGATATCCTGTATACTCCAGGACAATGGCGATCTTAAGATTTTGACAGAGAATGACGCCTTATTGCTTTCAGTCGTTCAGCTTCCACAACTGTCTCGAAGCGCAATACAAAAGCTTGACAAGTCGGTACTAGGAGAGGAATACTGTGTTGCCATTTTCCCACAGTACACATCTACATCTACAGACTTGTCCGTATTTAGACCTATTTATCTAGCATTAGAATCACGCTTGGTATTCGAAGTGTGGCTATGTCTCTTGCGAGCTTTCACAATCCCCGAAATATACGGACATGATACTCCACAGCAAATAGAAGAGCACGAAAGAGATGAGGAATCTTGTGGACCATATTCTTCTTCTGCTAATGACATGTTTCGGATAGAGAAGTCTCTCAGCATGCGGCTTGTGGAAGCTAAGTTTCGGAAACCTGGCGTAAAGACAGAGGTACCTCTATATGGCAGACACTCTGTAAGACCGGAGCCAGATGGGGTTCTCGGTGACTATTTTGCAGAGGTCATGCTTGACGGTGAGGTTCGCGCCCGCACAATGACAAAACTCGAAACCAGGAATCCATTTTGGCGAGAGGAATGCGAATTTACAGATCTTCCTCCTTATTTACCCAAGCTTTCGATAGTTTTAAAACGCATGGAGACGTCACAACTAACTGTACAAGGATTTTTGTCAAGCTCAAGCACCCCGGTGGCGGACCAACAGGTGGAGATCATCTGTGGGGTTATTGAGATACCTGTTGACAAGCTGGAGCGAGGCAAGGATAATGAGGCATGGTGGCCAATTTTGGATCAAAATCAGGAGCAGGTTGGAGAGATGCTAATGAAAGTGCGACATGATGAAGTCGTAGTACTCCTTGCCAAAGATTATCAGCCTATCTCTGGGCTTTTACATAATTTCAATAGCGGGTTGACACTACAGATACCTCAAGTCATACCCAATAATCTCAGACAATTATCGGAAACACTGGTAAATATATTTCAAGTCTCTGGAAGCGGATCCGAATGGCTAAAGGCCTTGGTTGAGGATGAAATTGACGGTATTGGAAAAGAAGCCCCAACCAAACGACTCAGATACAGCAGGAGGATTGGCTCCAATGAAGTGTCCTTCACATCATCTGATCGGGAACAATCCGTTCGGGATATGGGAAAAAGTCTCAATACCGAAGCGAACCTCTTATTTCGAGGAAACTCTTTACTAACCCAGGCCCTTGACTTTCACATGAGACGAGTCGGGAAGGAATATTTGTCTGAAATTCTAGGGGATCAAATCCGTACCATCAACAATATTAATCCTGATTGCGAAGTCGACCCATCTAGAATTGACAATAATAACGCATTCGATAAAAACTGGGAGTCGTTAATCGCTTTGACCACTGACGTCTGGAGGTCAATCGCGGATTCTGCAACTCGATGTCCACCAGAACTGCGACAGATCTTCAAATACATCCGCGCTGTTGCTGAGGATAGATACGGAGACTTTCTTCGTACTGTCGCTTATACTAGTGTCTCCGGGTTCATATTTTTACGTTTCTTTTGTCCAGCAATTCTCAACCCAAAATTGTTTGGTCTACTCCCGGATCATCCTCAACCGAAAGCTCAACGAACATTCACTTTAATAGCGAAGAGCTTACAGGCCTTAGCAAATTTATCAAGCTTTGGCCAAAAAGAGTCATGGATGGAGCCCATGAACAAATTCCTCTATCAGCATCGTCAGGGTGTAAAAGATTTCCTGGATGCCATTTGTGCTATAGACCCTGATCGCACAAATTTTGCAGTTCCTGCGTCGTATTCCACACCCATCACCATCCTCGCAAGACTACCGCCCACTTCCCGAGAAGGATTTCCCTCTTTACCATATTTAATTGATCATGCGAGAAGCTTTGCCGACTTGGTCAAATTATGGTTAGAAGGAACTTCACAATCCACGAGTCAAAGCTTTGAAGGGGATCTTGCCGAGTTCAACGATCTCTGCATAGCACTCAAGAAGCGCACCGACGAATGCATACTTAAAGCCGAAGAATACGGTGAACGTGTTGCTGATCAAGTGTCTCTCCAATTCGAAGATATCGTTGAAGGTCTCCAATCAACTCACTTTCAAGAATCTCCTCAAATTCGCTCACTCCCTCCCATACAGTCTCATCTCCAACCAGAACCAGAACCCGAACATACTGTCCTCACTCCCCCTTGGCAGGATTACTCCATGAATAATAGCAACGCCACTAGCATAAATGACACCGTCCAAACACCTCTCCGGGCCCCCGGCTCTGCTGGCAGCGGCAGTGAAAAAACTGGCCCCACTTCTAGTAGCAAGGAAAAGGAAAAGAAAGAGAAACAGAATTTTTGGGAAGCGACGTTTGGGAAGGATTCAAAAAATCAAAGACCTTTTGTGCCACCATTGGATAATAGCGTGCAACAGTTGGGCATGCAAGCCACGAGTCCTCCCGGTGATAAAAAGGTGTTGGCTGGATTTGGACTTAATAGACAGGAAAAACAAAGCCGGAGTTTTCTGGGGGGATTAAGGAGGAAGGGGAAGCCTGAACCAAAGAGTCAGGGGAGTGGAAGTAGTAATGATGGGGGTTATATAATGGCGCCGGCGATTTTTGGAGGACAGGGGATGGGCATTAGTCTTGATACGGGAGGTGGATATGCGAGGGGGTCAGGGGGAGATGGTTTAAGAGACGAGATTGTTTCGCCCACGACTGGGGGTTGGGGACATGTGCAAAGGGAGGGTCGGGGAGACGGCGGGATGTTTTAGGGTGAGAGAGACAGGGTTAAAGAAAGTGTGAATGAGATGATCAAGGAGCAAGGAGCAAGGAGCAAGAGGCAAAGCTAAAGAATGGAAAAGAAGTACGTAGGAGAAGATAAAGAAGCAGAGTGCTTTTTTTTATGATTACATATACGGGTTTATATATAGTACTTTATATATATATACGTGTATGTTTACCCATATAGCTACCTAGTATATCTGTATTTATTTATTTTTATGAATATCTATCTATAATTTATATCTATATCTGTATCCATATCTACAAATCTTATGAGCCTGATATAACCATCTATTTGTATTCGAGTAAGTCTACGATCTTGTATATTAAATGGCTAATTAAGTACGAATGAAAGAAGTTATCAAAATGCAAAAGAATATCTATCATTCATTCATCGTTCATTTATTTTTAATTGACCAGCTATCGAGGAGCTAATGAAATAAAGAGCTAAAGTGATATCTACCTAGTTAGCTAAACGCTAGACGCTAATTCTAGAGGCGCGAAAAAATTGAGTCGGGATGATGTGTATCATGAAAATTAAATGGTTCCCCAAGCTGAAGTAACGCCGTCCATCATTCATGATATATCATCGCTTTTTTTTATAACTTTCCTTTCCATCCTTGCCCAACCATTCCATTCGTTCCCTTATTTGCTACCAGACTAAGCAAAAAATTTGCTATAAGCAGCCTTTTCCTTCTTGGCCCACTCAGCCCTACTCTTCTTCAAAGCCGATAGTTCCTTGATCACAGCCGCATCTCCGGGAACCAACTTATTGGCCTCCTCCAAATCCCTCAATGCCTGATCTTCATTCTTGAGTCCTATGTACGCGACAGCGCGGCGGTAGAAAGCTTTAGCCCTATCGGTATTCGTGGTACCGGAAACAGCGAGAGCAGCGCTAGCGGCGTCTTCAGCGTTGGTGAAGTCCTTGAGTTTGTTGAGAAGCAGAGCGGAGTTGCTGTGGAGGGTGAAGCGGATGGCATAGAGAGAGGAGGAGGTTTCGGGGGGAGAATTGGTCAAATCTGGGTCTTCGTCGAGGTAGCGAAGACCTTTTTCGTATTTGCTAAGGGCGAGGGGTAGTTGATTGGCCTTAAAGGCGCTGTTTCCGTATGTCTTGAGATCGGTTGCGATTTTGACGATTTCGGAGGCGGTTAGAGGGGTAGACATATCTTCTGGAAAGTCTTTCTCATGGGAAAATTCTAGGTTAACCAATACTCCAAATGATCAAGCAACAATACGGATATATAGACGGAAGGAAAGACTGAAACAAAGGCTGGATATGTCGAAAGAAAAACTGTAAAAATGAGACGGCAAAGGAAGAACAGAATATTCAGAAGTTATGTTGCATATATGTTGACTAGCTCTTGAAACAGTTGAAGAAAGATGATTTAGAGATTGAAGTACCTTCATAAGTGTCGCCAGTGGAATCGGGTATCTTTGAATCGGCAGATTCGGCTTCGTCGCCGGTAAGCTCTCCACAGTCTGTGATGGTAACTTCCTTGTTTGGTTTGTCACCAGTTTGGGTAGGCATATTCTCGACCTTGCGGACGATTGATTTACCGCTGAGGACTTGACCAAAGACAACGTGCTTGCCATCAAGATGAGGAGTTGGTACAGTTGTGATGAAGAATTGACTTCCGTTGGTTCCTGCGGAGGTATTTGTTAGTCTCATGACGTCCTGCTTTAATCGAAGAGCTCAAGAAGGGTATGCAATGTACATACCTGGACCAGCATTTGCCATTGAAAGCAAGAATGGTCTATCGTGCTTCTTAATGAAGTTCTCGTCGTCGAATTTGACACCATAGATACTCTCTCCACCGGTTCCATTGCCAGCTGTGAAATCACCACCTTGAATCATGAATCGCTTGATCACACGATGGAAACCAGAACCTTTATAAGAAAGAGGTTTGCCTGCTTTGCCAGCGCCCTTCTCACCAGTGCAAAGGGCTCGAAAGTTTTCTGCGGTCTTGGGAGTAATGTCATTGTACAATTCAAAAGTGACTCGTCCTTCAGGAACTGCTCCAATGGAAATGTCGAAGAAAACTCGACTGCGGGGTTTAGAATCTGCGGCAGACATTTTGTTGCTGAGAATACTTTTTGGTGATTGTGAGGATAAGGTTAAGGGAGAATTGAATGGGAAGTGGAATTATAGATCGTACGCAAAACGAAGGAAGCTTTACAAGTTATAGAAACTGGTCGTTTGATTGCTTTTTTCAATCTATTTCAGCCTTCTTATGAGTAGAAGCTTCGAGATGGAGAGGAGTTGGAATGTGGGGGTCGGTGTTTGTAGCTTCCGACATGGAGCTTTACCTAAAATGGAAAACGAGGCTATTCACGTGAGGAATTCACCTCTTCGGAAGGAACCCTGGGACGTTCTGTCATGGTAGTATCTACTGAGTACCTGTACTATGGTCTATTGAATATCTTTGTCTTGTAATGTATCTTTGTCTTGTAATGTTGAATATCTTGCGAAAATGGCACTGGGTAGCGCTGACCATATGCTGGCCTTGCGCTTGGGGCTTCAATAGAGGTGACCGCCCAAAGACCAGAGAAAGAAAATGAAAGGTCCGCGATACGCCGAATCGTTCATTTCATGCCTTCTTCTCATTTGACCTGGTTGACATTTCCAGTGTTACCTTTCAACGATATGTTAGTATAGAAATATACACTCAAACTCGGGGTTAAAGAGGACATACTGGGCCATCATTCACCAGAGCCACTTCCTATCAATCAAACATTTTATTAGCAGATGACCCAAAAAAGAAGATTCTAAACTGTGGTGTGACCTACCATCATTGCCTGGAACACGCCATCCTTGACTCTTTCTGACTTATAACCTTGTTGAACTTTTTCAACAAAAAGTTGGTACAGTTGCTTAGCCTCTTCCCCTCCCATAGCTCCGTGAAAGTCGGGCTTTGAGCCTTTCTTCGTTGAAGCAAGCAATGTAAATTGTGAGACTGACACCATCGAGGCAGTTGTCAGTTTGTGAGACTTCCGTGTACAATGGTGGTATTCAATTGATTGTCTTCACGTACCACAGAGAACTTCTCCTTGGATATCTTGTACACTTTGCTTCCACTATGGAGTACATTAGGACTGTTGTAAATTGAAAACATGAACTGAACAGCAAGGTGCTGACGACTCAACGCCTAATATACATTGACAGAGAATGATTCTTCAAGATGCAGCAATTAAAGAGACTCCTCGTTCATACCCTACCACCATTTTCATCATCCCATAATCTCATCTTCAAGACCTTTGCTGCTAATGATTCTGCGTCTTTCTCTGTATCACCAGGAGCCACAGCAGCGAATACTAATATGCCTTTCCCAATTGAAGATATCAGCTGCTTGTCTACCGTTACAGAAGCGGATAGGACACGTTGAAGTATAGCTAAAATGAATCCGGTAAGTATAAACTTCGGAGTAAGAAAAGAAGAGAGGGGTAAAGCTAGGAATGATACCCTTCATGATTGCTACCTAGCAGGCAGATGACTTGGACTGGATAGACGTTTTGATATCTCAACCCGAGTAAAAGGCTACTTTTTCCCGAAGAATGTTATGTAGAACGAAGTCGAACACTAGTCTGATGGTCCATGAAAGCTTAATCTTCAAGGTTTATGATAATTTTTTTAGATGTGAGAAGAAGGTCTAGGTTCCATGATGCAATCCCCACTTGAGCATTTCATCAACAAAAATGATATCAACAACAATATTACCTATTGCAAGATATGGTTCAGAAGACGTTGAGATATCTTCAATTCGTTATGAATATATTAAATCATATCATATCATATTATATCAAGATCAGAACATAGTGGGATTGAGAATAGATTCAATTTTCCAAATAACAATATAACTTGAGAATTTTGCATGGCATTCTGCCATTCTGCCATTCTTTATCCTCCCCTCTCGTAGTCGTAGAACATTTTCCCCACGTTCTTCTAAGGCTGCAGCTCGTGCAGGTAAGGTGCAAGCAAGCGAGGCTTCTTCCCGCAATCTCACCCAAACACCATAAGTCGCAACTTGGAATCCCCAATCCAAATTTCAGCGACAACTTCACAAATTTCCCACCCACCCCCCATATTCAACCAAAATAAGTTTTCACTTGGTATCAAGGTGATCTCTAGACTCCTTGTACTGCCACCTTTTTCACAAAAGGCTCAAACCAGACATCTATACTACGCATGGGGTCGAATATTTGTCAAACAAAGCTAGCCCCTTGTACACAACAGCAATCACCAAACACCAACCCATCGATACATTTCTCCGTACCCCTCATAATTACACGATGGCGGCACGAAAACTTCAACAAGAAGTCGACAAGTGCTTCAAAAAAGTCACCGAAGGAGTGGCAGAATTCGAATCAATCTATGACAAGATAGAACAGTGCACAAATGCTGCGCAGAAGGAGAAGTTGGAGGACAACCTCAAACGAGAGATCAAAAAGCTGCAGAGGCTCCGTGATCAGATTAAGACATGGGCGGCAAGTAACGACATAAAGGATAAGGGTCCTCTGTTAGATCATCGGAAATTGATTGAAACGGTAGGGCATCTGTTTACTTTACTGTGGGGTGAGCTAAACTGTTGCAGCAAATGGAGAAGTTCAAGGCAGTAGAGAAAGCCATGAAGACAAAGGCATATTCGAAAGAAGGGTTATCGGCGGCTGCCAAACTAGATCCTAAAGAGCGCGCGAAAATGGAAACGGGAGAGTTCCTAGGCAATATGGTGGAGGAGCTTGAGCGCCAGATCGAGACAATGGAAGCCGAACGCGAATCGATATCAGCAACAATGAAGAAGGGGAAAACCCAAAGTGCCAAGGCTGATAGGATAGCGGAGCTAGATAATCTGACTGAACGGCATAAGTTTCATCAAAATAAGCTGGAACTCATTAAACGCTGTCTGGAGAATGGTAATGTCGAGGTTGACCAAGTTAAAGATCTTGAGGAGTCCATCAAGTATTATGTGACCGACAACATGAACGATGACTTCATGGAGGACGAGGAGATGTACGATGAGCTTAAACTTGATGAGGAAGAAGATAACTACGGCATGAATAATGATAATGATCGGGTGTCATCACAAGACACGCAGTCGATACAGGAGGACATCCTAGACACAGATCAACGATCGAATAGTTTACCTGGGAAATCGAAGACGGGTCCCGAACCACCTTTGGCTGCTGCACGGAGACCTTCTACACAACTGAAAAGCCCTCTTCCTTCATTGGCCACTTTACATACTCCATTATCGACGCTATCAACAAATGGAAGTTCAAGTAACCTTATGAAACCAGCTGCGGTACCTACACGTGCCCCTGGGGAGACTTTGAAATATGCCTCCGCAGCGGCCGCAGCTGCTGCTAGTGATAAGAACGGTATTGCGCCTTTGCCACCTCCACCTGAATCCCTTCCACCCCCCTCAACGTCAGCCAGCCACCCACCATTATCTGGAAATGCCGGACGAAGACCGAGTGTAACGGCATCTCCCACGACTATACATTCTCAAACCGCCAGTGTTAACCAGACACCCGTGACAAGATCCAGTGTTCCAACTACGGATACACCATCAAGTGCCCAAACGAAATCTCCAGCTTTGAGCCAATCAAGTGCGGCGCCTAGTGGAGCAAGTGTCTCCCATTCAGCTGAGAAAACAGAGAATTCCAAACCAAATGTGTCCTCCACTTCGTCAGGAAAGGCCCAAGCCCTATCTAAGACAGCGGAAGGCAAGAGAGGTTCGTCAAATGCTACCCCGTGTGACTCTAGTGCTAACAGTTCTATGCAAGCTGTTCCACCACAATCAAATGGGGTGTCGAATGGGCTTAAGCCGAGTACAACAGAGAACACAGAATCAGTATATCATTTGCCGTCAGGGTTCCAGGACATGCTTCAATCTTTCGAGGTAATTCAAAAGAGTGCTCCAGACGCTTTATCCACTGCATCACAGAGAATGCTGGCATCATCTCAAGCTAGTGGGCCAGGCATGCAAGATATATCATCTCCTCGAAGCTACAAACCAGAGACTCCTTTTAACACACCATCATATTACCCTCAAGATGTCCCCTCGGTGCTTGATGACCCTCGGTTGTATAATCGTATAGATGGAGAAACTTTATTCTACGTCTTCTACTACAAGCAAGCCACATATCAACAGTATCTTGCAGCCAAATCGCTAAAGGAACAAAGCTGGCGATTTCATAAGCAATATCAGACTTGGTTCCAAAGACATGAAGAGCCAAAGGAGATTACTGAGCTGTATGAGCAAGGGACCTATCGTTTCTTTGACTATGAAAGCACATGGTTAGTTTCACCACAATTTGTTCATTTACCCAGCATCGACTAATCAACTACATGTAGGATGAACCGAAGAAAAGCGGACTTTAAGTTTACCTATAAATTCCTAGAGGACGATGTATGAATAATGCTCTGGCGCCTATGGTATCTTTTGGTTGGAGGATAGGTTGGCGCAGTGGGAATTGCTCAACCAGTATCTGGCTAAGCGGAATGACCTTAGTCGGCTTAATAGCAAAACTTTGCTCGTCTGATTTCATTCAGATGGAGTTCCTTAACTTAAGTGAAAATGTTTTTCCGATAAAAATGTTTGATAATTTTGGTGTGACCGTTGCGAGACTACCACCGTCCTGGCTCACTGACTACTAGATGCTTATCTTTTGTGTTGTATGAATGGATAGGAACATAATGAGGTTGAAGTTTATACCAATTGATGAGTTGCATTCTTCAAGGCGAGCGGAAGGAGGAGATATCCATAATATCCGAGAATTCGAACCGCCCTCTTGTCTAATTGTTCAGCGAATCAATCTTCATAGTATCTAAACATGAATAACCCTGATTGGTAGATCTGTACATTGGTCCTTGACAAAATGACCTGCAGACATCATGTACGAAAACGACAACAACTTTTGGGCAGCAGGAATTTTAATGTTTGATACCCAATCTTGAGATCTTGATTCGAATTATAAGAAGCTGTAAGCTCTTCCCATATTTTAATTTTGAAGGATTCATGTTTTTCTTGCATATTCCTTTTTTGCCTCGTCTATCCATACCCAAGTACAACGAGTTTTGGACCCCAAAGAAGGTTCGCGGAAGCAACCAAGAAGGAATCATTCGTTACACTACTTCTAGAAATGCAACTGAACGGCGGACCACAAATGCCAGACACTAGATTGATTGGATACCAAGACTACAATTCGCTCGGTGATGCTTTTCCTCCCGGAGCGACAACTTCTGTCAGTGTCATCTCTTCATCTTGATTGTTTCACTACGAAAATACTAACACTAAGCAGGTCCACGTCCAATTTATTTGTCTTATGTTCAGAGATACATCATCTCGTAAGAATGAGGCTTGTAAGGGATTTAAATCCCTGACCAAAATGCTTCTCCCTCCTTTTTCCCAGAACATGGCATAGCCCTTCTCTTTACATGCAACAAGTTGATTGAATGTGGCAGTTCAAGAAAAACACAGAGAAGGCGTTACATCGGCGTCTGTCAGTTATCGTTGACACAAGCAAATGAAAAATGTACAACGAAGGTAAGGCAAAAGGAGGCGAACGCTTTACCCCATTGTTTTCGCTCTTGCTGCCTAATGGTACATTTCCGTCTATCTGAAGCCTCAAAATCACAACTTTGGTCCATTGAAGGAGGAATTCGTGTTTACACGAATCCCCCACTCTTCGAGATGCATTTCATTGGGAAATGGCAGTCAGCATTTGGATGATGATATAGGAACAAGTTGCCCTGATCAGGTTTGAAAATAGATTTGCTTCTCTCCGACGATTTTGCGATACCAAAAACTCATCGTTACGGTGCCCAATGGTCGACATGGTCAACCAAATATCAACAATTATTATTTCAAATGGTTTCGAATCTACCAAGCCAGATGCCGCATTTCGGATCGAGCTTTCGTTTGTCAACATTTTGTGTTATATGCCTTGCTGCGCATATAGGGCATCACCGGCCACTGACAACCCAAATGTCTCTTCAGATGCCTTCTCGGGTAGCGGAACAATAATCCCAGTATTATTATCGTCCGCCTCACTGAGGCTTGGGTTGCCCAAAAAAGCAAATACCCTTTTCG
Organism: Sclerotinia subarctica; assembly: GCA_025389085.1. Taxonomy (NCBI): domain Eukaryota; kingdom Fungi; phylum Ascomycota; class Leotiomycetes; order Helotiales; family Sclerotiniaceae; genus Sclerotinia; species Sclerotinia subarctica. Next base: position 2,128,602 of record QRFI01000007.1, read on the forward strand.
AACGTTCGCCCGCTGTGCTATTTAGCAGTAAGGCTCGAAGTGAACTTGAACCTAGCTATATTTTCGACCTTGCATAGTCAAAAAAATGCTCACATGTTTTGCTAGCGAGTCAAAACTCGAGTAGCTTTTGACTCTCGGTGAGTTCATTAAGTTAGACCCCGCCAACTAAGTGTAAGGGGCTTTCTATTACCTTTCTATGCATATGTATTCAATCAAAGAACGCTCTGCAGCCAGTCAAAGTTTTGTGGGGCAAGCTTTTAACATAGACACCGCAAGGCTATGGGACCTCATTGGTAAATAGTAAGCTATGTTGATATTAACCTCCATCTGATTTAACAAATCAGAGGTGATGCATGTGAGTACTTTAGGACTTGCTAAGTATGAAGAACCACTACCAAATATTGAGGATTGAGCAGTTGAAAGCTATACTCTTAAGAAGCGATATCCTGTCCTGAATATTTCGAAACGTCGAGTCAAGATACTTATATCAGTATTTTCAAGCATCACCTTCTTACCTTCCATACTTCTCTTGTATCAACATTTCTTTCGTCATTTACTTAACTATATCAATACTTGGTTAGTAACTTGATCATTCACTGTCGATCCGTTATTTGTAAAGCCCGATGGAGGTGATGTTGAACGCAAGATAATACGTTTCAAGTGAGGTCTAAACTAATGTCATGGAAAAGGGTATACAGAACCATTTCCAGAACAAACTTCAGTCTACCATTTATTCCCCCTTCTTCAAACAAGACTTGAGGCTAAGGAAGCGTCTTGGCCAGAATATAATTTGGACCCATCCAACTCCAGCAGCAGCTATGGGAGGGTTGGCGATGAGTCGAAATTATTCTGACCAAAGCTCGATCAGCACACAATCTAGATGTTCTGAGGACTTTTACTTGCCGATTTCCAGCAGTGCATGTGCATCTATGTCTTTCGACTTGAACGTCTCCGATTCATCACAACATCATGTCGATGGTTATAATCAAGGCTATAACAACCATACAACAGCATCACACAGTCTTGAAAGAAGCTTGTCAAGTCATAGCAATTCTATGAAAGCAACACCATCCAGTCTTGGTTGGGCCCCCGAAAGTGAACTCCTACGACTCTATAAATTCATTGTACCCAAGGGAAAAGAGCCATATCTAGAATTACTTCAGGGGTATCAAATTTGTTTCAATGTGCCACGGCAGGTGCATCTTGATCCACCTAGGTATGTTGAAATACACCGAAAGATTTTGCTAATGCTAATACGTACATAGTAATCCTCAAAAGGGAGTTTATCCCTGTCAATTTCCAACCGGCTGCCCAGGAAAACAATTCCGCAGACCTGCGGATTTAGAACGTCATTACAGACACGTACACGCAGACGCAGATCAAAAGGGGAGTTTTCCATGCGATTACAAACCATGTAGTCGATCGAAGGGTCCATTCACACGAAAAGATCACTACAGAGACCACCTCAAAGATTTCCACAAGGAAGACATTGGGACGGCTAAACAACCCAAAAATGCAAAAGATCCCAAGGCAATACAAGCTCTTCAGCAAGCCTGGCTAGAGGAACGTCAAATTGATCCTAGATGGTGGAGATGTAGACGTTGTCTTCAGAGAGTATATGTGGATACTCATGGTTATAAATGTATAACATGTAATGAAGAATGCGCCCAAGAAAGAATCGAAGCTCGTGAACAAAAGAAACATGAGATGGAAAAGCAGCGGATGCAATATCCAGAACAGGATTTGGCTATGACTTATGCGGCTCAGTGTACAAGTTGTAATGGGAGTATGTGGATTACGGATAGTGTTTTCGCAGAGGGAAACTCGGTGCTCTGTCCGATTTGTTTGCCGAGTGGAGAAATTGTCTATGAGGAGGCGGAGTGGGATGAGGATAATAGGTTTGATACGATTTATGGACCTGCGTATTAGCCGTTTCCTTAGGTGATTCGGATATGTTTTGATGATTCGATGGGTTATAGGGAGAGGGTAGTTACTCTTAAAACAAAAGACGTCGGTTGTGTCAGGTATATTAGGCGTTGCAGTCAGACGGCGACCAAACTGGTGGCGTTAAGTTCGATACAGATGATTGATTCGAGATTTGGCTTAGGATGGTTTTCATGACATTTTCTTTTTAATATTTGGTTTTTGTACCATCTTCTCTTTTATTTTCTCTATTTGTTTCCCTGCTTAACGTATAATTTCATTTGGACGTGGAGTTTCCATTTTCGAATTTTCAAGTTCTGGGAACGCAAATCGGATTGTAATCATATATATCGACAGAACAGTTTTTTGTTTTGAATACTTATTCTTATTTGTCCTTCCCTCTCTGGCTTTTCCTTGCTCTATTAATCTTTTATTCTTTAATTGTCGTTTTATTATTATAATGTTCCTCCGCTCTTTCATTTTTCTACTTTTCATTTCTCTTCTCTCTTCGTTATCTTCTTCTTAAATCACAACAATGGCTTTTTGTCTTATTCTCAGTATTGAGTTAGGCGACGGAATAGGAGTCCAAGAGAAGCAGAAGCAGAAGCAATCTTAATCTGTCGAGGAGCTTGTATTATTTCTTTGGTTCTGATTCTGGTTCTGATTCTGGATTTGGTTTTCGGTTAAATTGGAGTTGAATTTAGAGTTATCCTTACGATTTGTATTACATACATGCTATAGGAAGAAGATGGTGTTCTGGCAGGTAATGATATCGATGTTTCTCTCGGGTATTTGTATTTGGGCTGGATGGGCATGGTGCTGTGTAGTCTTAATTATATGTTTTTTACTTTTTTCTAATTTCTATTTCATTATATATTATATATAAGTTTTAAATTTTCTAAATTATATACAAAATATATAAAAATTATAATCAATATATATTTTGAAATATATTTATATTTATTAATTATTTTCAATTTGAATTAAAATGTGATTAGATTAATATTAATAATATTAAAGTTTTTCAAAAGAATCTTATTATAATTCTATAATACTCAATTTAAAGAATTAAAAGAATTATATAAATAAAAGATTCAAAATATATCAAAATCCATTTTCATTTCATCTCCATTCTATAACCCCAACCCCAATTCTAACTATAAAAACTAAACCTAAACCTTAAATCATACATCCCAGGCTCCAGAACCAACCCTTCTTCATCCCAGAAGTCTTAATCTTTGATTATTAATATATCAAGTGTGTCTGTTATACACATAATGGTTTCTCTGACGACAGTTGTAACTCTGTTGCGCATACTCAGATTGAGAGGATATAGATTAGTGAAGTGAAGTAAACCGGAATTATTATCCATCCAAATAGATTTGATCTCTAGGAAGTAAAGAAAGGAAAAAAATAGAGGGAAAATAAAAAGAATCAAAAGGTAGATTTAGATCCAATTATACTAAATCAAAAATTCAAAGAATAAAATCTACTCCCTTGACCCCTCTCTTCACCAAAAAAACATCCTTCACAATCCGGGCTGGATGATCCTTCCGAATGACCCTATTTATCATCATTATCTATACGTTATAATCTGGTCTCCTATTACTAGTATATCTACTTTTAATAAGGCTTATAAAAACATAAAAGTATATTTGAGTAAAATCGAGGCATATCCAATACTTTTCTATTCTATAAATCAAATAGAGAGTTTCCCAATATTTTACCCAGAAAGAATTTTACATCAAGGAAAAGAAGATTTCTAAAACTCGTATAGTTAAGAATAATATAATCGATTACAAGTTCCAATGAATTAGTCAAGGAAAGTTTTGAAAGAGGTTTTAGTTATTTAAATGTATAATATTACATCTTGTTTGGGACGAATGTAATTAGTCAAGATATCGATATCACAGGTTCCATTTTGGGGGGTATACGTAAGATCTTACTATCACATTACCGAGGACTTGGTTGCGAGCATTGCCACGCAATATAATCCCTTAATCGCCATAGCTTACCCGGAGAGACTTTTAGTACTGTATGGAAGTGATGTTGATCTTGAATCAATACCTGGTGATCCCATATGAATGGTTTGGAATCGTGGGGGTGGGTCAAACCGAAAAATTTACCCCTGGCGCTTGTGAATGCGTGATGACGTGAACTTGGTTTCGGTTGAGAATACTCTAGACAAAACGTTTATTTATCACTTTTGAGAACACTAGAACATAACTATTTTCACCCAAGAGAGCATGCATGATAGTTCATGTGATAGGTTCAATTATTGAGACTTTCAAATATAGAATGGACAAGGAAGCTTTTCCCGATATTTCCGGTATTTTCCTACCAACGCCAACGCTATGCAAAAAGAGACAGTTCCTCATTAGACTCCTTATTTTACCCCAGCCACAAGCAAATCTAGCATACCTTTGACCTGCATTGCCTTTTGTGACCTTTCCACTTCCGCTCTTACACGTCGATGTAAGAATCTGATCTGGTGTTCCAAATCTGGCGAATCACAGGTATACTCTGCGTATATGTCTAAAAGCAACATAGCAGCATCAGTACATATAGGAACGTATCGAGGATCAGTGATATGCTTTGACACCCATTTGAAAATCGGTTGTATCGTAGTCTCATCACGCTTCTCAAATGCTGCTCGCATTGCACTTCTGTGTCGTAAAGCTGTGAGAAGTGTAAGAACAGTGACTGCAGGTAGGCCCTTTTGAAGCACACAGTCTAGTGCTTGATGATATCTCCCTTGTTGGAGTTCACGCTCCCATTCCGGAACTTTCCGCTTTGTTGAACGTGTATTACCCTCAATTACCACGTCTGCCCCCTCCCCCATGAAATCCATGCCTCTAAGCCTCTTTTCTACCCCGCTAGTGTTTTTCCTTTTCTTATTCTTCTTGTCATATTCTTCTAATGTGCCATCGAGTAATGCTTGCATCTCCTTCGCCCTTTCTCTCTCCTTCACTTTTTGCTGACCTGATAGACGCGTTTTGATTGACAAGACTCCAGATTGCATACCCACAACCAAATGTTTATCCTCTCGATTAGCACCAGAACTAACAACGTTGACTGACAAAACAGGAGCTGAATATTTCAATCCAGTAACAACATTCCATCCGGTGGTCTCAAAAACCTTCACATGCCCGTCCAAACCACCACTAACCAATCTCGTGGCGTTCGATGCGAGGCACAAAGATGTGACCGTCTTCTGATGGTTCTTGATAATGTGCAATGGCTTTCCCGCGACCAAATCAAGGACTGAGATTTGATTATCTGCCGCAGCAAGAACAGTTGTCCCTGAAGGCATAGGAAGTACAGTTTCAACTGGTGCAGCATGCTTAAAGGTCATAGCTGCTCTAGTTGGAACTCTAGGATCCCAAAGTCTAACAGTCTCATCATAACTACCAGTCAAGATCATATTTGACATCGACCCAGGCATAAAAGCACCACTTCTAACATAATCTGTATGTCCAATGAAAGTTGTTGTACTTTCTTGACTTGGCAGATCCCAAAGCTTAACAGTCCGGTCATCACTAGCACTCATGAGAGTTGTCAATTCCGTTGGTGAAAACTTTGTCGTCCAGACAGGCTGCTTATGTTCCTCCCATGTTTTTAAAATAGCTCTTGAATTCACATCAAAGACTTGTATCTTTCCAGTTTCGTCACCTGCCACCATAACACGTCCATCTCGTCGAATCTCTCCACTATGCGCAACATCTGAAAATCGAGTAATAGTCTTCACTAATTTTCGTGTGCGAATCGAGTAAATTTGAAGTCGGGTACCGGTGGTCACACAGAAATAATCATTGCTGGAGGGTAGTAAAGCGTTTGTCGGCGGAGGAGGGAATGATATATGCGTAATAGGATAATTCGTTGGTGATGGAATGAGTTGCTGTGAGCGAAATCCTTTCCAATATCGTTGTTCAGGTGTAATTGGCGAAGGGGCAGTAGGAAGTTTCACTGCCGGCAGACTTGTCACTGGTGCGGCCATAGTGAAATCTTATGAAAAGAATTGTAGATTGTGATGTCGCAAAACGAATAATAATATTTCACATCGATGAAGCTTGCGATGCGATTCGCAAAAAAAAAAGTTAAGGACGGGATCCGGAGGTTATTTTTCCCGATAAGCTAGACTATAACAAGTTAGTCAGCACTGTACATACAATAATATGGTCTACTCAACCTCAATGGCAGGGTCCTTCATCCAAGATTTGCTTCATATGCTCTTCCTCAGTCCACACATTGACGGTGACTCACAATAGTGTATATCTGGGTAGTGATAGACTGCAGTTATGTACTTTGTTCGACCTGATTTGAGGACGTTGAGTTCGTTTATGTTGGTTGATGTATCTAAGGGTTTTTTCCACCTTCTATCCGCCCTTCCCATGGGCCTTCAGCAGCTATATACAAGAATCGTTTGTTATTAAGTGCGACGCGTTTCTGGTATTCTTACACCCGACCGAGGCACGAGTCTGTAGTCCTGTGACTTTGGTCTCAAAAATTGCTGGCCAGTTCCGAAGCGCGACTGCCTCATTCGCAAATATCTTCTCAAACGCACTTTCGCGTCGCATCCCGTTCTTTGATCAAATCTCCCTGATGAGCAAATTACAACCCAAGTGGGATAACAACTGAAGGCAGCTTATCTTTTCCTTTCTTCAGATATACCCTTCCCCTTCATTTGTCCTGGTGAGAGCTATTGCGTTACAGGATGGATGCCCCGTTGTCACTTAAGCTGTTCAATCTGGCCATCTTCTCCCGTCCCAAAGTTACTCACAACCGTACGAAACGAGCAAGGCATGATATAGTCTTTGTAGTACTTTGCACATGAGCTATCCGATTAGCTATGCTCAATACAACGGCTGACATGACAACATCTAATTGTCAAAGCTCAAATGCGAGCTCATATGCAGAACAAGTGGTCCCGAAAGATCGCGCGCATTCCTACCCTGCGTATCGCAGAGGGAGAATCTTCTAGTTGAGAGATTGCAAGTACCTATGCTTAAAATTCTCTGGCCATACACGCCAAAGATATGCTGGTTAGAAGCAAATTTGCCCTCTTTTCCGCCTAGGCCTTGACACTGTTATGATAACAAAACGTCCTTGTGAATGTATCTGGGCTTTGGACTCTGGACACTAAGCTGTGCGTTGTGATTTGAGAAGATTTCCATTTTTGACTTGTGGTACAACTATATTATGACCATGCTCCTTCACACAAAGGCTTAACAAGAATAAAGGTCTCATTCTCCTTTGCTTCATACAAGAAGTCGAATGAGACTTTTCAATAACGAAGAGTGACTTAATTTACGATGAAGTCTCTCTGAACTTTTCCACGAAGACCCGACTCCTAGGCCTGTAACCAAACCAGATACCAAACTCCATCTCTGCTAAATTCAAACACCAAAAACAAGCAGGAAATCACACAAATTAAAATAGACAACTAGAAATCAACGATGCAACCATGATTTTGATCGACTGCAGAAAATCCGGTTCGAGGAATGCTTGCGGGTGACGATGAACGTTCAAAAATCTTCCGGCTGTAGTGGCATTTGTTTGAAGATCGTGACGACCATTTGGTTCCCGGTTGCATGAAATGCTTCGAGGTGAGGAGTCGCCAGAGGAACGACTGATCAACCATTTCTCGAGTTTTGTGCCCCCTCGTAACCGCGAGTTTTTGTATTACTGTGGAACTATATCCTACACCGTTGATTAGTATCACACTCGGTACCTAGGCGGTTACTAGAAGTCGCACCAAATCTCCCAGAACCGAGCATCCCATACATTCTTACACCGCCATTGATGGTCCATCCTTCTGCCTTGATATGTTGATCAAAGAAAAAACTCCAATCATGACTAAAATCAGTGCGACGATACCCAATATGCCAACGTCGTCCATTCTGATGATGTGTTGATGCGAGGATGATTCTAGGTAAAGGTGTGGCAGCAGGAGTACTATTAAAGGTCGAATGAACTAGTGACAATCAGAGGTAGGCGTAGATGAGAATTATAATAGAGACCGGCAACGATAGTGGACAGTATTTGAATATCCTTTTCGATACTGGTGGAGGGAAAGAACGTGGAAATGGTGGAGAGAAAAAATTCAGAAGTATTTTCGAGGGCGAGTCGAGTACATATACGGATTCCTCCACATTTGCTAGATGTCCTTTATTATCTGCGCTCTCATCAATAATCAGCCTTGATCACCAATGACTCCTTCATACCTGCATTGCATATTACAACTCTATGACTGGGGGTTTTCGCTTCTCATTACAAGTGATTAAACCTTTATTGGTAAGTCAACCAGGTATTCACACAGTATTCGTACCGATTTAGCGCAATTTGATCTTTATGTCAAAGTTTGGGAGATATAAGGCCCACTTGTCTTACGGTTTTCTAACCATACCGGCAAGAAAGGCTACCTGAATACAGATTGAGATTCTTAGGGGTTAGCACCTCGTTTCCCAGACTTCGAGAAGGAGATTCATTGCAACCATAATTTACTGCCCTATAGGTATGGTCATCATTCGTTCAATGTCGAAATCGTTAGATCGCAAGCAAGTCTCCATATGTTAGCTAGGGTTGCAAATGAAGCAAATTTCATTGAAAGACCATTGCTTGATTGTCTTTCCATCCGAATCTTAAACATAGTACTATTTCAGAGTTCCGACATAATGGTATTCAGGGTTCAACCAACTGTCAACTGGCCGGTAGCTTCTACTCAGGGGTAATTTAGCTCGAGCCAACTTAATCTCCTAACTTCATTCAAGCGAACCAAATAATTTTACATTGTGTGCGATCCACGATCCACCATCGCAAAATGGAATGCATGGGTGGAACTGACCACCAATTGGTATTTTCCTAGTATGGGCCCTGTCAACACAAGCGGGTTTGTACGTATAAACGTATCACCCTGATTTAGTTCAGTGACTGGGTATCTGACTGATATGAACACCCGCGATTTAACTTCGATTGCTCTGTCTATCATTTGTCCTATTAAACTGATTGGTATACCTGTAATTTGTGTTGCGGAGTGAATGAATAACACCTTACAATTTTGCGCAAAATTGCTATTCATACCTATTTGAGGGCTGTTGCCCCTTTATTAAGGGGAACATATTTTGGACTTCTCTACCATTCGATCTGGCTTGTAAGGACCTGGTCGTCGTACGGAACGCATGCCGAAGGGAACTTGCCTCCTTAGGACCCTGTTGTTGTTTTTTATAGCGATACCGCATCTCCTTGAGGGATTTAGGCAATACTAGTGGATGCCTCTTTTACTACTTCTAGAGAGGTTTATGTAAAATAGTGCATTTTGATAACCAAATCTGAAACTCAAGAATTCTAGAACCACCTTTATTTTTCCTTCTAGAAGACTTGCATGATGGCCAATTCTTACTGCTCTCTCGCCATCGTCATCATACCCTCAAGCGATGAGGTAAATCACAAGAAGAAGCTTCTGTGCCACTATCGGATTTTTCCAGAGCTCCCTAACCTATTAATGTCACGGCGAAGTGTACGAGACAAGAGATTCCCCAAAAGAAACGTATGTTTTGATGCAGCATTCCTTTACTTCCTTGCTGCTAGAAGTCTGCAGGAACGAATTGTTGGTTTCTTGCCATTCTTTAAATAGTGGACTGATCACTTTGATACAGTTCTTTTCCATCTCAACCTCTCTTCCTTACTTGTAGATAATCATTTTATACATTACACATGAGTATGGAACATTGACAGAAAATAACATTGATGCCATACCCAGTATCAAGGATATCTGTCTCCCTCTCCATCGTATTATTCTCGAAGTCTTCCTTTTAAACACTATGATAGAACATAATTGATTGGGTAGCTTCTGCGTGAGCTACTTGAGCCAGTGGCTAAATTGTGAGATTGATATAACCTAGTTGCCGAGATCGCCAGATGCACCATGTGACGGACCTTTACTGGATTGAAGACTACTCGCTGAGGTATTTGGATAATACTTCTAGTGAGTTCTAAGTATACCACAAAATCGGATCTCTAATAATATCAGAAGCAAAACGGAATCTAAGTGTAGTATCATCATTCAAGAATTTCCAGCTAGGTGTATTTATCTGTTACAATTGACTTCCCTTCCTATTGCAACATCACACTATCTAAACAGAAAATCATCCCATCAAAAATCCATATTTGTGAAGTTCTCACTCATTATAGAATACACATATATAAGACTTATTTATATAAACAACTTTATCTTCTTCTTTAATATTCATATCAATAACTTATTTAATACCTCTTTGATTATATTATTAGTTTATAATTAGTTTATTTTAAAAAAACTCATTGTTTTATTAATATCAATTTATGATAAAAATCTTTAAATCATAATTATAATATATTAATTTTCTATTATCTTGAAGAATTAGAGTCAGAATCTATTTAGAGCTAAAGTTGTTTTATAAGTTCTTTTTTTATTATATTGAATATACTATGCTCTTTTATCAAAATTCAACTTTGATAAATAAAATTCATTTTTCTGAAAAATGATATTATTTTTTTTTAAAAAAAACCGAAAAAACTTCATTTGAAAAATTTATATTTGAAAAACTTTTTATTAGAATATTATTTATTATTTTATTTATTATTAAAAAATTATATATATTAATATATAAAAGTATTCTACTACTAATCATAGATGATATTTTTTCTTATTATATTGTTTTATTCATCGTCGAATGTATCTACTTATGTATTTCAATTACTACTTTGCGTGTATCTTGTACCACACTATGCTAACCTATCGCCGTAGCTCTACCTACGCCTGCATTCCCAATATTGGTATCCTCACTTTCATTTGTTTTTTTCTCCATCACACAGACTCCTCACGTCACTAGCTCAATTCACTAAATATCATCACCCCCCTTAACAACCCTATGACACCAACCACACCAACTCCTCGCCCTTCCTTCCATCTCCCTAACCAAATATCTCCCCTCCGCCTTCTCATCCCCAAATTCCGGTACACAAGCACCAACCTTCACCATCTTCACCCTCTTCTTCTTGACGACGCCTCCTATTCCTTCAATTTCATGCCTTGCATATCCAGGACCTAGAATTAGATTCCTCTCACTAGTATTGGGGCTCGCACCTCCAAATATACTATTACCAGGACTCGAAGCCGGACTCCCCGCTCGACTGTTTTCTTCGAATTCTCGGGCATCTTCGGCGTCACAGTCGGTTTCTTGTTCTACTTCTATGGCGGCTAGACAGGAGCTACCGCGACCGCAAGGGACGCCGCGGTTTCCTTCTCCGATGCCGACGCCGAGACCTCCGAGAGAAGGTAGATAGCGTGTGCGCCATTTCCAGATACCTTCGTATTCTTGGTCGGTAGAGCGCAGAGAACGACCACAGGGTTGACAGAGCCAGACTACCGTTGGACAACTACATAGAGAGCTTTTGATTGTTTCTGGTAATAATGGAGGTGTATGATCATGAGTAATTGAGGAAGATGACGACGAACAAGGCGATGAAGAGGTAGCAACTAAAGAGGCAAGGGGAGCCTTCGAGCATATCTTGCATATACGTCGATGACGATGACGTAGGAGAACAGGGCCGGGTGGTTTGATAGTGCAATTCTGTTTTCATAGAATCAGCCTCTATACTACTCACTAAGTGATCACAAAACCAATCAATATCCCACATATGGAAATACACATCTAGAATCCTTTCAGGAAGAAGCCATACCCTACAGACCACCCTTCCGCACTTCCTACACTCTCCTACCAAATCCCTTGCGCAATCTCCCACTTTTCCACTTCCGTGGGCATCCCGTCCGCTTTCTACAAAATAATAATCTGCGGCTCGTGCCCGATAGCGAAATGTATGTTCAGGGTCGAGTTCTAACTCCTCATTTTCGCAGTGGAGTGTTGATGTAAGGAGCCTTGAGCGGAATTGTAGGAGATTGACGCGGATTTGACGACATGTGCGGGAAAGTGCATCGAGGGTGTTGAGATCGATATGAGATCCTAGGGCGGATATAATACTAGGAAAACGAGATCAGCCTGTGCCCTGGTTGTGCGAAACGAGGGTGAATATAATTATTAGGTAGTTATAGATGAAACTTACGGATAACAACCCAATGCTTCTGTAATTGCATTTTTATTTGGATTCTCCCTACCATCCTCCAACATCAATCCGCGGATATTTGCTCCCTTGTTCGCGTCCCCAAAACCACCCCAAACGGGTTTTTGAAATCCATTTATTCCATTCTGTAAATGGTGCAATCCAGTTACATTTTGCTCTGGAGGTTCCGAATTATCTTCATAATCGACAAAGACTACCATTTTCGTATTTAAGAGATGTTGTGAGGGATGAGTAGAATATACTAGGTAGGTGTTGATGTGCTAGATATCAGGAATGATGATGATGATGGTGATGACGATAAGGATAAGGAAATCGATATAAATGATCTTGATTGTTTCCCATTGAAAACACGCACAAGCTAGTTCCCAACAAGATTCCAGTTTGAGACAATCAAATTGTTCCTTCTCGTTTTTCCTTTCTTCCTCTCTAGAAGTAAAATATAAATAAAGACCCAAGTAGATAGTAAAGAGAAACTTAATAAGAAGCCGACGAGTCCTTTGCTTGTCCGTCCGTCCTCGGTCTCTAGCGTCTTAGGCACTGGGTCTAACTCCCCGTCCTTTATCAGATTCAATGAATCAAATTCAGAAGAAGTGGATTTTATTTCGTGATAGTTTTCCACATTCTCGGCACTCCCACGTACCTTACCTCAGCTTATTCGATTGCCGTTCTCCGCACGTACATGACTTCGCAATCAACAAGCAGAGATGCAAGAAGATCCAGACTCGTCTCTGTTACATATATTACACCATCACGCATAGCGGGGTTGAGGAGATAAGATTGGAGGAAAAGCATAGTGTGTGTTTCCTACGCAAGGGTATCTTACGTTTAGTTTGTACGGACATAGCATTTCTATGTGGTAATTCTGTGGTAATTCTATTGTGTTTTGAGATAGGGTGATTGTGATAGATAATCGCATGCCTGGGCTTGCAAATAGTTTGTTTGAATGACATTCTAGGTATACAAATAGTTGAGAAAGTGAATGGAAAGAAGTTTAGGATGGGGAGGTGGATGATTGTAACTGTGCGAAGATTGGCGAAAACAATGTTATATTTCCGAGCTGATACTTACTTGAGATGAAAGTATTCTTATTTTTCTAGTCCAACTCGTGACATTATAGACATGAGGATCAATCAAGCTATTTCTCCCATAATCGTGACACTAGAACTCTCATTATTGAAATTGATAAAGTATGTATCACAAAATGTATTTCAAGCCAGCTGCTTTCCTTCAAAGCACCCAAAGTCATAGGGCAAAACACTCTTCAACATCATGGCATAAAAAGATCAGAATGTAAAACCTTGGCGTTGACATCATCATTAATCCAATATCAAATTTATCAAAACTCCTATGGCTATGCCAGTTCGTTTACGCCAGAACACCAAATGCTAATCCAGACATAGACAATGCAGTCTAACCCAATGACAAGTTCCTAGTCGAACGACCCTTTCCCAAACAAACCTCCAACGGCCTTACGCCTACTCTCCACACCCTTGAATTTCTTCTGTTCTCTTCTCTTCTCCTTCTTCTCCATCATAGCCTTTCGCTCACTTTCCCTGACGAAAGAGTTCACTCCACTATGCTTTCCCCCTCCCCTCCTAATACTGGATCCCTCATCCTTCCCACCGGCCATTCGCTCCGTTGCCGACATTCCAGTACTGACACCCGTGCTTGATGTTCCAGACAAGATACTGCTATTTGTCGTGGCTTTTCTCAGTAGAGGTACTACCCTGTGACCTGGTTGTGATGAAGGTGCAGCGAATGCGAGACGCTCCTTATTGGCACCAACATTGCTTGAAGATTCACGCTTAAGTTGTATTCTATCAATGATAGAGGTGCCTGTTCTGCGCACGGCAAAAGGATCACGACTTTTTTGGCTTCCTTGTTCTGGACCTCCTTCAATTTCCAGATCATCATCTGAATCAGATTCAAAATTCGTTGAAGCGACCATAGCATGAGGATCTTCAATGAGACTTGACAATGATTCTCGAACCTCTGAGAGATTCGATGGCTTTTTTCCTGTGCGTCGCAAATATGGTGGCGGTCGAACATAACTTGCACCATCAGAATGCTTACGCGTCGGGGGAGGGCCCATGACTTCTCCAGTTTGATTCTCTGGCGCCGGCTGAGATTCGTCGTTTTGAGTTTGAGACTGTGAGTCAGAAGTGTCATCTTTTTCCTGAAAATCATCCAGAAAACCCATCTCATCGTCACTCCCTCGATCCTCGATAGCACGAAGAAAAGCCTCTTTTTTAGGATTTTGTGCAATCTTCCCGATTTTTTCGTCTGCAAGTAAAGCCTTGCGCAGCTTGGCCTCAGCTGCACGTTTTCGTCGTTTACGTGCCTCCCCACCATCGTCTGAATCCGAAAGGTCGTAATCAGCACCACGTTTGCGGCGAAGCATGCCCTTGGAGATGTCGTTGTAAAGCTTTTCTATTTGCTTCTCGTCATTTGCTCTTTCGCGGTCACTAAAGTGGATTAGTAAAAATAAACATGACAAGGTGTTGAAGGTTCTTACGCATAAAATTTGGCAAGTTCGCTCTCGTCAATATCCTTCTTTTCGTCATCTATCATTTCCTTGACAAAAGCATCCTCTTCCCCACCACTTTCATCGTCGCTTGCACCACCTAATCCAGCATACTCGTCTTCTGATTCCTCGGCTTGTTCATTGACCATGTTCTTAGCATCGCTTTTCTTCTTATCGAAATTATCTGGGGCCTTCGGCGTCTTTTTGGCGGCTTTTCGCATGACATCAAAAGCGTTGGCGCTAATTTCAAAATCGTCATTTTGATTTTCATCCACTTTCATGGCGTCCAATGATTCATTGTCTTCGGAAACAGAGTAAACTTGAGCTCTTCGGCGGAGCTTTCCTTTCCTTTTCACGAGAGGTGTTTCGTGAATATCGTCTACAGAAATTTGAGTAAACTGGGACTCCATCCTAAACGTGCCTGCTGTTGAAGGTGGATCCATAAATCGGGATTTGATTGGTGTGATCATGGAAAATCCTTCGTCCTGAGTATTTGGGAAGTCGGAGACTTGAGTCGACAATGGGTTCTCAACCAAGCTGTCAAAATCGTGTATTTGTGACTGCGAGAAAGAAATCTGAATTCCTTGAGTCTCACTATCGGCTGGTTGCGATGCTGCTATTTGAGTTTGGCTGTCCACCACTATGTCTTGCGACTCCTCATCATTCATAGTGGGGACAAAATCAGGCAGCTCTGGCAAAGCTCGTCGGCGAAGGAAATCCATGGAGCTTCCCCTTTTACCAAACGTTTGTGACTCTGGATTTGATGCTCCAAAAACGTCCTGGCTATCATCCATTGTACCCTGGAATATTTGTGTAAGACCGAGTCCAGCCGGGCCCGTTACCGTTAAACCAGGTATGAATGTTTTGGTTGCTGAGCGAAGAACTGAAGTCGGGACTACTGGTGAATCGGTCTGTTCCTGTGTCAAAGATAGAGTCCGAGGAGCTTTTGGCGTCTTTGTAAGGATATATTCTTCTTCCTCGTCATCAGAGATAACATTCGATCTTCTGGACTTCCGGTGAACAGAGAGAGTTATCTCTTCTTCCTCAGCATCCATAGGGTCAACTGAATCTTCTGGAATAGAAAGGTCAATTTCAGATTCTCCATATTCTCCTGCCTCATTGTCGAAAAAGGAGTTGGGTGCTGCAATATGAGCTGTCTCCTCCTCTTCCTCCATCTCTTCATCCTCGCCTTCACCACTTTCTGAGTTTTCTGAGTTTTCGCGCTCATTGTCTTCTGAGCCGGAAGCTTCTTCATCTTCTGGTACTTCATTTGTTTCTGACCAATCCTCATCGTCACTGCTATCGTCCAGTGGGTCTACTTCACCGTTGGCCTTTCGCTCCTTTTTAGCAGCTGCCCTCTCTCTCGCCTGGATCTCTTCTCCTTCTCGGCGAGCTTTCGCGAGCAAGTCATAAACATCGGCCATTTCTTTTTCACGTTCCTCAGAAGTCTGTACGATAATTCCTCTATCTCTCAGAGCTTGGAGTCGCTCCTCCCGTTCTCGGTGAGCTTGTTGCCTTGCCTTTAACTGTAGGCTATTCTGTAGGTCTTGAGCTGTCATCGAAGATTTCTGATTTCTTCCTGTATTTTGCTTTCCAGGCGATCTAAGATGCGCAAGCATTCGTAAAGCCACCATTGAATGAGGCTCTTGGGCCTGTTTCTCTGGAATGCGATTAAATATTGCATCTAGCTTTGCATTACGAACAGACTTCTTTACTCTCACAATCTCAAGATCACTATCTGAATCAAGCTCCAAGTCACCTGTATCGACCTTGGCCGGTCGTACCCGAATTGGCCGTTGCTTGAAGACAGAGTTCTTCTCCGGCGAGATTTCAGGCGGCTCCGAATGGACTGCTTTTCCTTTACCCTCTTCTTTCCGAGAAGGTGGCGACGACTTTAAAACTTCCTCGAGAGTTGGTAAATCTTCTTCGTCGACCATATCCATAGTTGTGCGTACCACCTGAGGAGGTTCCGCGGATTTTGGCTTTTCTTTAATGTTCATATCATCTGGTGGAGATGTGGGTGGCGTATCCTGCATCTCAACATCAGATTGTGGTGCGAATGGAGGGCTTGAACTCGTTGGTCTAACGGGATCCCAAGAAGCAACATTAGGCTCCCCAGCTTGTTTATAGCCGAATTTAGCAAACAAACTCTGCTTCGTGATTTTTTTCTTGGTTATAGGGTTGTGAGCTAATTGCATGTTCCGGCTCATCCGTTGGGTCTCTTTGTTCATCTCCTCAATGGCCCTCTTGCTTGCCTTGCGGGTAGGGCGATTCTGTTGTGTAAGTCGTTGCCCTCCCTCATCTTCGGTGCTATCTTGGTCATCTTCCTCGATTGATGCGGCCTGTCGTTTCCTTTCTGCTGCTTTCGTGGCCTTCTTCTTTCTCTCTTCTACCTCTTTCGTGCGTAGTTCTTGGCGCTTCTTTTCAACTAGAGCCTGGAGTTTGTTTGATACCGATGTTGAGTTCATTGAAACGCCATCTAATCCTTCGGGGTCAGCTTGTGGGGTGGCTGATCTGCCAGCATTGGGTGTAACAAAAAGTCCTGGCGAGGTAGATTCTTGTTGAGGAGTTGATTGAACGGGTGTCTGAGGAAGTGAAGCTCCCATCCTGTGCTTTCGTGAAATGACTGGCGTGCCAGTTTCATCAGCCTGGCTGTCTTCATCTGCAACCTTTGGTGACTCGGACCTTGGTTTCTTCTTCAACAATCTCTTGACTCTCTCCCTCGGATTATTCACAACAAACTGATCGTCGTCTGACCCGTCCAATGCAGCTCGCATACGTGCAGCCATTCGGCCCCTTGGCCTTGATACATCTTCATCGTCTGAAGAACTCTGGCTTTCGACCTCAATTGACCCTTCTTTCCTGCTGGGTAAGGTTAATTGCGAATTGGCACTAGATGTATCCGATTTTGAGCTGTTTGGCTTTGCTTTTCGCGAGGCTAATCTTTTTCTCGCGTTTCCGGACACACTCTCTTCATCAGAACTACCCAATCCTGCGGCTGCAAGATCTGCTCTTATTTTTGATTTGGGTGTTAACTCCATTGGTGAAGTGGACGTCGCGGGCGAAGATTCTCGGGATGAAGCCATTGTAAGTAAATCTAATATAATTATGATTGACAAAAATCAATGCAATCGTATGTAAAATTGAACTTAATCATATAAAAGAATCATCAAGTCACTGCTTGGGTTTTTGTATAATAGGTAATGGTAAAAAGTAAAGAGTATTGGGTTTTATGCTGTGCTATAGAAAACGCGTTCACGAAAGATGTGGTACGCGACAAGCAAGGGCAAAGTTTAAGTGCGTGGCGGTGTGGCTGGAAAAGCACGAATCATTTTGATAATAGCACCCCCTCCCCTCCCCACGTTTGGACGACCCGACATGTCATTTGCATTTCCGGTCTGTTCCTCATGACTGTGGGAAATTCGTAAAGCACGAGATAATGACATTGTGAAGTTTTTCATTTCTTATATCTTGTTGTTATCTCTTTTGTCTCGTCTTCGAGGATTTCTGTTTATATCTTAGCTCATACATAGATATATTTCCAGATGACATCCTGAAATAAACTCAAAATAAAGACGTCACGAAGCCATTTACCCTCTCATTACAATTCATCATTTTACTCTAGACAGTATGACAACTGCTTTCCTTCAGCGTTTGAAAGCTAGGTGTAAGAATAATGTAGCCGCGATGAGAAATTCTCCTTTGGCGGAAATTTCAGGCGCTTTTGGTGATCTAGGAACACTTTTACCTTTGATGATTGCTCTTGCTGTCAATAATTCGATATCCCTTTCAACAACTCTGGTTTTCTCGGGCTTGTGGAATATATTGACCGGTATCGCTTTTGGTATACCGCTACCAGTACAACCTATGAAGGTAGTTCTCTCATGGCTGGCGATTTTCTTGGCTGACCATGCTTTAGGCTATCGCCGCTGTAGCTATATCAAGGAAATTCTCGATTGAAGAAACGGTTTCCGCTGGTTACACTGTGGCTGGCGTGGTGCTGATCTTGAGCGCTACGGGGCTTCTTCGATGGTTCACATGTATGATACCTACACCCGTCGTCAAAGGTAAACTATTCTCTGAGACCTTTTCTTTTTCAATGAATGTTCCACCCATACTGACTGGATGCCTCCAGGTATTCAGGTTGGAGCCGGCTTGTCTTTGGTTCTTTCTGCTGGTTCAAGCCTTCTTCAGCCCTTAGGCTTCACGACTCCGAATGCTGCTGATAACTTAATGTGGGCACTTTTCGCCTTTGTCGCTCTGCTGCTCTCGCAGAGATTTCAAAGGTTCCCATATGCTCTAGCTATCTTCCTACTCGGGCTTGTATTGTCATTATACATCACAGGCTCAAGCTATTTACCTTCCTTCAAACTGTGGAATCCTCGAATCTATGTTCCGTCCGGGACCTCGTTCAAAGTCGGCGCTCTCGACGCAGGCCTTGGACAAATTCCTCTGACTACCTTGAACTCCATTATCGCGGTCAATTTTCTTGCAACTGATCTCTTGCCAAACATTCCAGCTCCAGGAGTTACTTCTATTGGTGTCAGCGTCGCATTAATGAACCTGATTGGCGGCTGGTTCGGTGCTATGCCCGTCTGCCATGGCTCAGGAGGATTAGCTGCTCAGTATCGATTCGGAGCTAGAAGTGGTGCAAGTATAATCATGCTTGGCACATTTAAGATGATCTTAGGATTCTTCTTTGGCGATACACTTGTAGGACTCCTAAAACAATATCCAAAAAGTTTACTTGGAATCATGGTTGTAGCAGCTGGCCTTGAATTGGCAAAAGTGGGAGAAAGTCTTAATTACGGAGCTCGGGATCTGTGGGAAATATCGGAATCGAGTATTGGATCAGACTCAGCTCAACCGCAAATGATAAAACGTCATCGACAGCTTTCTGACGAGGAAAGAAAGGAAAGATGGTCAGTGATGTTCATGACCATTGGGTTTCTGCTAGCATTTAAGAATGATGGAGTAGGATTCCTGGCCGGTATGCTGTGTCATGGTTTCAATCATTCTTCAAGGTTGTGGAATACATGTGAAGGCTGGAGAATCAGGTATGGCGAGAGAAAGACCAAGAATGCTACGTCGACTCTCAGAGATGAAGAAGAACAATTGCTCTCCGGCGCTTAGGCATAGAGCTGGGTAAAGGATTTAACGATTTAACGAGCATATGAAAGAATCGAGCAGTTTTGCTGCGAAATTGTGCTTAATTTGACGGTGCTACCACTAAAAAATTTCATCACAACTGGTCTTCATATTGATCATTTGATAATGTCGCCAAATGATCTTTGATAATCTTATAATATACAGGCCAAAGTGATTTATACATCAACATTACCATGAATAGTACTGCCTTTGGGCAGTCACAGGTCTATTCGGCAATTGAACCCAGACCTTTTTGTTCTTTAGCTTCTCCTCCCGTTCCTCATGAAGTCTAATGCGAGTTTTCTCCTCTTTCAGAACAAGCGAAATACCTAGCTATGTTAGCCTGACAATATCCTCACAGGAAATACACAACTTACTCGTCGTTCTGTTCTTCATGATGTTAACATTTCCTCTTGCTCTGAAATCGTAACTTTTGCTCCAATCCCCCTTTCCACACCAAGCCTCGTCAACATACAATGTAGTTGGATCTTCCACCTTGACCCTCTTTCCATCCTTAGTCACAATATACCGCGTCTTGAAATTTTCAGTTGACTTCCTTTCAACCTTCCCTAATCCCATACCCCTCTTCACAATGGCCTCGTTCCTTGCATGCTCCAAATGCTCCTTAACGTCCTTTGCAACCTTCTTCTTCGAGAATCTCATCTGAATAATTGCATCCTCCACTGTCTTGCCCGCAATCTGTTTAGCCAAAGGAACCAATTTCTTCACTGAAGTCTTGAAATCATGACTCTTTGATAATAGCACCCTTTCCGTTCTCTTCAATGTTTGTTCCTTCGTCAAACGTCCTCGTTTCTTGACCTCCTGTATTACCATCTTCCTTTTCCATCGGAGTGTGGCATTGGGGTATGGGTCGAGTGCTCTGGCCATTATTTCAGGATTTCTAAGTGGAAATTTGCTCTTCTCATCTCGTTTGCTCCCCGAACCTTCACCTTCAAAGATGGACGATTTTGAGAGATCTCCTCGCTCGGGGTTTTGCCGCTGCGCATCTTTTTTCTTCATGAGATATTCTTCTGTCAAGGGATTGTTGGGGGCTTTGTTTGGCGAGAACATCCTCCTTGCACTGTCGAGACGCTTTGTAAAGTTGTCCCATAGTGACCTTCGCTGGTTTGTGTATAATGGGATGAGGAAGGCGATGGGCGGACGTGACGTCGTAAGAGGTGCAGCTGCGAGCTAATCAGCATTGAGAATATTCAGAATTTGCCCTGTACTTACCTGACCTTAGTAGGCGCCGCGAAGGAAGATTCAAACTCATTTTATAGGTTGGGTTGTCCTACTTGTCAATGCCCAAGCATCATATCAAAATAATTGAAGTTCTTAGCTCGCCAAATTTATAAGGCTGCTTTAAGACTCATGTTACGAAGTGAGGATTCAAAACTGCATATTCTCCGTTAAGCTTATACTATACATGTCTATCATAGGTACATCCTGCCTATTTACATTTCATATTTTTTTCTCTACAATTAGATAATCGAAAATAAAATTCATTTAATCATGAAAGCATTTCTGCGGTATTTTCTAGAAAAATGAATTTGAAACGGGGCGGGGGTAACATGTTCCCGCGATCGTGTGCCGAAAGTTACTAAGCGGCGGCAAAGGTTCGGTGGGATTAAATGTTCGAGATCTATCGTATTTCATGGCGTCAATGCCTGTCTTTGTTGCCAAGATACAACGCACTTAGCATTCACATTTCATCAATAAAGTCTCAAGAAGCTCCTCGAAATGCTTCTTGGGCTTCCTCCCGGTATCGATACGAGATCTACAAAGTGAAGTAGTCGGAGAAAGCTTTGTTTACAAGATGGGTGAACCTGTTTGCGAAGAAGATTGGTTGGCGCTCGTAGATGAGGCCAGCAGAAACGCGAGAGATTTGGAGCAGCGCATCGAAGTTGTCGAATTATATAAACGCGCAATTGCCGCGCAGCCCTGGAGCAACACACTTTGGTTAGCAAGATGTGACTGGGTCTTGTCATTGTACACAGATTGCCGGGATCCAGATGCAGGATGGCCAGAGGAAGAGCAAGAGCTTGGACAGGAATTATTCTCATTGCAGACGGTGCAGGATCTTTGGCAGGAAGCTGCTTCAGCTACTCAATTCCGGTTGAACGATAGCCATGAGCTATGGAACAGGTGGATAACCATTGAATTGGAAGAGCTTGCAAAATCACCCAGTCGCGAATATGTAGAGCGCATCCGCAAAATATTTTTCGATCGTCTGCAAACTCCACATGCTAAATGGGATGAGACTTCGCAGATGTTCTCGACATTTCTCACGAAATATGACGAGCCTTCTTATGAATCGACGATGGTGCAAATTACACAGATGGGTAGCGCTGCAAGATCTTTGTATGCACAGCGCGAAGAGCACGAATTGAAGCTTCAGCAAGCTATTGCGACTGGCGATAAGGAACGTGTAGCATCTGTAATGAAAGAGTACTTGGAATGGGAGACTTTACAGACATTGCTGAAGCCAAAAAAGGGGTTGCCTCAAAGCCCTCCGGTTCTCGCAGTTGCCCTCTACGAACGCGCGTTGGCATCGACCATTCTGGGCCGAGATTCTGGAACCTGGGAAGATTACATTGCTTTTGTTCAACAAAGCTATACCGTAAATCCAGAAGCGCAGTTAGGTAATCCCTTGTACATTGTACAGCGAGCCACTGCACATTGCCCTTGGTCAGGAAGCTTATGGGCGCGATACATACTTCTTGCAGAAACACAGAACTTGGATTTCTCCTCGATTGAAGACATAAAGCATGCCGCAACCAGGTCTGGCGTATTGGATCGTGAAGGGAAAATGGATGAGGTAATTGAGGTCTATACAGCTTGGTGCGGATACCTCAGACGTCGAACACTCAATCGTGCAGCAGAGGTACGTTACATGAATCTTTCTTTGATTTCTATTCTATTTATCATCCACTGTACAGGATGGATGGATGCTGTTACTGGCCTCGTAAGCCCTTCTTACACGAGGAGCTTTCAACCATAGCGCCATGACTGGAGGGTTCATGGTGACTTTGATCTTTCCGCCAAGGAGCTTGAAGCCCTGGTTGCCGAGGTTGGGGAGAGGATGAACGAGCGCCATTTAGCCTGTAAAGCATGTAGTAAGGACAAGGTCCAAAAAATTCAGCACGAGAGTTATAGAAAGCCACGGATCAGAAGAGGTTCCTTTGTGTTCTTTGCAATTTACTTTTCCAAATATCTCCAAGCTCAATAAGCCCGCTCAACACTTGAAGAGGTGGGGGCTGCAGAGCTTGCCTCCGGGTCGGCTCAGATGCTGGCCCGGGGAATTTCTTGGAATCTTTCATACGTCAATTTATAATCATACAACATTCGCTCTACTTTCGATTTCTCTCTATACAACATTATCAATGAGGCATTCACTAACTAACCTTCATTAGGACGAAGCATTTGATGTGGCTGACGCTGGTCTACCTGGTTCACTTGAGGCAGTTCAGGACTGGGGTCGGAGGCTTCACAAAAGGGAGTACACTGATCCTTTATTCAGAATTGAGAGGATAATGATACAGTACCTCACTCAAAAGGGATCAATAGATGAAGCTCGTGAGTTTTGGAAAAGACTTGTAAACGCTCATCAGAAAAGCTACGTCTTCTGGCAACAGTATTACTTTTGGGAAATGGCGGTGCGAAACTCGAACCCATCCTCTAACTTACCATCTATGGTTTTGTCCCGAGCTATACGTACGAAAGATTTAGACTGGCCGGAAGCGATCATGGAACTATACATTGCACATTGCAACAATTATGAAGACGCACATGCTTTGCTAGCAGCTAAAGATTTGGTCCGCAGACAATTCCAATTAGTCACCAAACGCAGGGAAAAGTTTGCTGTTGAGCAAGCGGAATTGTATGCTCAACAACAACCGCATGTTGCCACTTCAGATCCAACGGACGAAGAATCTCCTGGAAATTCGAAGAGGAAACGTGAGCCGACCTCAGAAGATGCTAATGGTAACACCCACAAGAAGATAAAAAATGAGCAACCTGTAGCTGATCCAGAGGCCTTGCGGCAACAGCATTTGACAAGGGATCGAGAGAATACCACCGTAATAGTCACCAACCTGCCCCCCGAGGTTACCCAGACAAAAGTCAGACAGTATTTCAAAGAATATGGTCACATCAATAGCGTGACCCTCAAGACCGAACCCGACAAGCTTTCCTCTACTTGTTTAATCGAATTCCGTTCGAATGATGACGTCCAATCGGCTTTTCTACGCGATGGAAAATTTTTCGGTGAGAATCAGATCAAAGTCGAGCCCGGTACTGGTTTGACTCTCTATGTAACAAATTACCCACCTACTGCTGATGAGAATTACATGCATAACCTTTTCAAGGATTGTGGTGAAATATTCAGTATCCGATGGCCAAGTCTTAAATTCAACACGCATCGTCGATTTTGCTACATCACCTTCCGTAATGCTGAAGCTGCTTCGGCTGCCACCCAGCTTGATGGAAATTTACTCGAGAATAAATATAAACTTGTAGCAAAATATTCCGATCCCGCCGGAAAGAAGCAACGAGAAGGAGCCACGGCGGAAGGTCGAGAGCTCCACATAACCAGCCTCGATTTGAGTTTAAATGAGGACAATTTGAAGGAAGTATTTGCAAAGTATGGTCAGGTTGAATCTGTCAGAATTTTAAGAACATACAAGGGGGAAAGCAAGGGTGCAGGTTTTGTCGTCTTTGAGAAAAAGGACGAAGCAAATTCAGCACTTGAATTGGATAAAACCAAATTAAAATCCTCAATTCTTCACGTCGAATTGACGCAATCGAGAAACTACAAACCTATTGCAACCAGTACAGAGAAGGGAACTTCAGCATCTCCGGCCCCAGACGCTGATGGAGATTCTGCCATGTCTCTAACTTCTACTGCGGATCATCCCAACAACAATCAACATCCTTTACACCAGCCATTAGAAGGTTCCAATCGAACTATTACTCTACTCAATGTCCCTGATACAATCAATGATGCAAGAATCCGTGCAATTGCAGAGCCATTTGGTACCATCATAAAAGTCGTACTTCGTCCAGATCACCAAGGTGCCATCATCGAGTACGAAGATGTCAATTCTGCAGGCAAAGCATCACTTGGTCTCGAAAATTATGAGATCGCTCCAGATCGCAGACTTAGAACGGGAGGAATGAAAGATTTATTTGCTCAATCAAGCGAAGTAAAATCAGATCGTATTGTCATTGGACGTAATGCAAAGAAGGAAAAGGAGAAAACGGGTAGTAGTACGACTACGGGTATGAGCACGAGTAATCTCATGCAGCAAAGTGCACCGATTAGAAGACCAGGTGGACGTGGTGGCTTGGGACAAAAGAAAGGATTGGGATTCTCGGGAGCAAAAAAGTCGGCGGTAGATTCGGATGCCACTCCTAAGTCAAAAAGTAATGCGGATTTTAAAAAGATGTTTTTGAGTGGGGGGAAGGAATAAAGGTGTGGTTGTTATTATTTGATGACTATATTGATTTTTAGCTACGTAGGTGATGGGATTGGCTAGAATCGTTGCTAGGTAGATACACAGATAGTGAAATCAAAATCTAATAGTCTTTTCCTTGCCTTTTTTATTCATTCAATTCGGGATTTTTTCTTGGAGAGGAATCGTCAAATTTGAGTATATGTGAAGAAATACCTATCGAGAAGAAATATGAATAGAAATGAATAAGTACTCAACGCTATAATACTAATGATATCAATCTGATATATAATAAATTCCATAACTTCGTTTCTTTATTTATTTAATCTTGGGTGATGGGTAGTATATCCGCGGAGTAGATAGATATCTAAGAGTAGTTAAGATTAATTTTTATTTAATAATACTACTAGGTATTTATTTACTCACTAATAAACTAACGCCCCACGCCCACCCCCATCACCCTTTCTCCTGTTAGATGTAGATTAATAATTAGATTTTGTTTGTTTGTTTGTTTATTTATTTATTTATTTATTTATTCATTTATTCATTTATTCATTTATTCATTTATTCATTTATTCATTTATTTATTTATTTATTTATTCATTTATTTATTTATTTATTTATTTATTTATTTATTTATTTATTTATTTATTTATTTATTTATTTATTTATTTATTTATTTATTTATTTATTTATTTATTTATTTATTTATTTATTTATTTATTTATTTATTTATTTATTTATTTATTTATTTATTTATTTATTTATTTATTTATTTATTTATTTATTCATTTATTATTAAATAAATAATCAGTTTAGATTATTAAAATAGATAACCAAATTAATATTTAAAGAATTATTAATTGAAAAATTAAAATTTTGAATACTAATAATATTAAGAATTGAGTATTAAAGAGTTTAATTAATAGTTGAGAGAGTTTAAATAAATATATAAAATAAATAAAATATAAATTTATTTATTTATTTTTTACTTCAAGTTTTAGTTTTAACTCTGGTTTTGATTACAATCTCCAGAGAATACTCGTAGAAAGGCCACTGGTAATTCTTTTATGATTTTATTGATTTGTTATTACCGTTGATATATTTATTGATTATTACAGAGGTTACGAGAGGGATATAGATATCAAGAATAGAAACATGAACTGTAATCTTTATATAGTAAGTAGTGTATGAAATATATAAACATTGAAAGATATCTTTATTTTCCTAAAAACGAATAATCCTACTCGTATTTCATATTTCATATCATAAATGAATAACCTAACTTCCAAATCCCAATATAAACTTTACCCTTTCTTTCCGTCTCCCCTCCCAGACCCTCCCTTCATATCCTAAATAACCCTAATGAAATTGATCCTCCGTAACACCCTTACCCATCGCGCTCGTACTACTCACACCTCCAGTCACCATCTTCAATAACTCATCCGCGTAATTTGCTCCGGACCATTTCTGATGCTTCACCACATCAACCCCAAAGTCCATTTCAGGTTCCTGAACCAATTCTCCATAGGCTCTCATACCCATCGTACTATATTTCTCCGCAAATTGATGAGAGATAAGTGCCGTGGTGTGAAGACCCGCTAATGTAATAAATTGCCAACAATATCCTAATTGAGATAGACGTTGAATATAGGTTTCTTGTTCTGAGCGTGGCATGGCGGCTTTCCAGTTGAAGGATGGTGAGAGGTTGTAGGCAAGTTTCAGTTCTGGGTAGACGGCGTGGACGCCTGCGGCGAACTCGGCGGCTTGATTGTAGTCTGGCAATTTGGACTCCATCCAGACTGCGTCAGTGTAGGGGGCGTAAGCGATGGCGCGGTTGATGGCACAGCCACATCCACCTTTTAATCTGTAATATCCTTCTCTTGTACGAGGAGCATCCCAATCCCAATGAATTTCTACACCAGCGATTGATTTGGCGAGTGCTCTTGCTTCGGAATTACTCTTTCCCTTTACCTCGTTTAGGAATTTGGAAATGAGATCTTCGGCTTGGGTATTGCTGGGGTTGGATTTTATGGAGGAGACGACGGCATCGTTATAAAGTTTGAGACCGGCCTGTGCTGTCCATTCATCTTCGATGGCTTGGAGTTGAGCACCAGTTTTGCCGGCTCGCTCACCAGCCAGCATTAGGTCGTTGAGGGGTTGGAGATTTGGGTTTGTGGAGCCGAGGATGTAAGGGTGGTCGCGGGGGTCGATGGTGGTTGTTATTAAGGTTGCGGCTTCGGCATCTGTACGGGCAATAGAGATAAGATCGGAGCCTATTTGAGTGTATTGTTAGTTCTCATTATCTCCATAAAATGGGATTAGATTTTGGCATACCCATAATATCAGCCTGAGCACGAATAGCAACCAAACGATTAATATGTTCACTGATAGGTACAAGGACCTTTCCAGCCATATGTCCACATTTCTTAGTACCAGGAGCTTGATCCTCGATATGAATACCCGCAGCTCCCTTCTCCACAAACAATTTTGTCAATTTCATAACGGCAGTAAGACCACCATGACCAGTATCTCCATCTGCGATGATAGGACGGAGATAATCGACGTTTTGAAGCTTGGCACGATCGGCTTTTGAGGCGGTCATTACACGCTCTTCTCGTTGTTTGCGGTCGTGGAAGAGTTGCGCCATGAAGAGATGGGCTACTTTGTTGGGAACTGTAGTCTTTGAGAGTGTGAGTAGGTTGGAGACAAAACAGGAGGAAATGAAGTGAACTTACGTATGGGTAATCTGCGAGATCTGGACCAGGTTCATCGGAGGAAGATGCAGTAGATGATGATTGCCATCCAGAAACATAGACTGTATCGAGGAATTTTGCCATTTGAGTCAACATGGTAGGTTCCAAGCAACCATAAGTAAAAGAAGCATCCTTATTCTGTTTTCAAACGCATTAGTATCAATCTGCCAATTTTTTACGAATATGAGGAATGCATACCTTGAATCTATCCTCCAAGATACCCCAAAGCTTTTTCGAAAGTGCATTGCTTGGGTATTCAATCTTTAAATTTCCCCTCTTTGCCACAATCTGCTCAGCAGTAAATGGTCTCTTGGTATATCTCCATCTCTCATCTTCCCACCATTTCTTAACAGCAGCAACTTCTTCCAAAAAGATCCTCTCTTCTTGCTCTGGATCCACCGAGGTACCAGCCATTTTGTTGATAGCAGCCATCTTGAGTGTGATAGGTAAGAATGTCGAGTGTATAAAACAACAAGAAACGAGTCTCTCTTGTGAGGTTTCCTTTCAAGGTCTAGAAGAGTGACGTTGAGATAGAATGTATGAAGTACAGATTCCTATTTCTCACCAGAATGTAAAAAGCCAAACTAGTAGATCTTCAATCACAACTGAAAACAAATATAAAGTCAATATCCTAATTGTAAAGAGGAAGAAGTCCAAGGTATATAGCTATATAGCTGTATAATCATCCTCAGCAAGGAAACCATCCGGCCCAAGAAACCCGAGCTAGTTCCCTATATCGCAAGAGATGACAAGACAAGACTCACAAGCGTCTTGTATCCTCGGACCATCGAGGTGATTCCCTTTAGCATCAGCGAAACATTTTGGTTGGTTGTTCGGGTCAAAGGGAGAGCATTAGGAATGCCATGATTGGATACATTCCCGGAAACTGGAGAAGCTGCTTACTGGCCCTTTGCTTAGCATTGCCATATTAGTAAATAGACTGTCTGGATAAGCTTGGCTCTCCAAGATCTGATACATTTTAGTGTAACGATTGCGGCTAACTTGAATTATGACGAATGCGGAGATATGGATGAAGATTTGAGGTTGAGGGTTTTTTTTGGGTTTGGATGCCAATTGCTTGGTCGCGTGCTTCATAATTACATAGCATAATACAACATAACATAACATACCTCCATTACTTACTCTCATCAATACACCAATCCATCCCTCAGACCGCTCCAAATCCAAGTGCCCAGCCGTAAGACGTTCTCTTGGAAAGTTACATCC
Source organism: Sclerotinia subarctica (assembly GCA_025389085.1). Taxonomy (NCBI): domain Eukaryota; kingdom Fungi; phylum Ascomycota; class Leotiomycetes; order Helotiales; family Sclerotiniaceae; genus Sclerotinia; species Sclerotinia subarctica. The sequence continues at coordinate 2,157,752 of QRFI01000007.1, forward strand.
CAATTACCTGTCACCTAGCACATGTTTTCATATGCGCACTAGACGTTAGCATCCCCTACATTATCCCCTACATATCTTACATCAATTAGCATGTGAAGAAACGAAGCTCCAAAATAGATAATGAAAACGCCTTCTCCCCCTTCCCCCAGGCCAAACAAGGGTTAATGACTCTCGAGTCTCTACCGAGGGGCGCCCAGCAAAACGCGGAGGAGGGGATTAATTTTCTACAAGCGCTTATCTGATGCCTCGGCTTAAAAAACCGCTCAGAAACCCACTCCGAGACCCTTTCATCCTTAAATCCGATCCGATATCCGCTGTTTTACTTTTCCGAAATATCAGAATCTTCCGGTCATGCTTTTGGTTGTCCGATTTTAGGATGCGATTTCAGGAAGGGAAGGCATTCATGTACCTACCTATTGACTCAAGTCTCAAATAAATATAATATGCATCAATTAATAACCCCATCGTGAGTCACTGATGAGGAGCCATGTGTAAGAAGGTAGAAGAGCCAAGAACAGTCAGCTCATCAATTCATGGGTAAAGGACGCATCATGTTATCAGCAATTTTGCCGCTATATTAATCATTTCTGGCGAGAAAGCGCAGACTGCTACTTTTCAACTGTTTCCACTGAACTCTATACATATCTTCATTAAAGTCTCCAACCCCCAGAGCAAACAACCACCGCAAATCATCCCTAAACATCACTCATAAATACGCTTTTGCAAGTTCAGCGAAAAGGTTCCATCGGCTTTTGGGTCACCCCCTATCATCCCCCACCACCACATCATGATCGTTTCAGTCGTTAAATTGAGAAAATTTGGGAATATCTTTAAGGTTTGCATGGGGTATAGAGCAAAAATGCAAATGTCATTAAAGCATCAAATGTTCCGTTAGCCTCTATCTTCGTATACTTAAAGGTTCATGGCCTTATTATACTGTTCCCAAGGAGTAAGTGTTCCTAGGGTTCGTCGCATGTGTGCATTGATAATTTGGAGTCCGTAAACGTAACTGGCATTAACCCATCCGAATCTAACACCATTAGAATTGTGCAATCGGTCAAAACTTCTTGAATAACTTACCCTTCTTTGGCAACTCCCTTGAAATCCGACCCTTGGTTGCCATACTCCGCATCAACCTTGTGAGGATCGATAACTCTAGTCACATCGTACTTTTCTACTACCACGCCGTTGAAATCAACAAACGCTGTTGTAATCATGAACAGCCATTTGTAGGCAAGTCGTTCGGCCTCCTCCTGGTAATTGTATCGTAGTAAGCCCGTCCAAGCCAGCATTTGCTGCGGAGCCCAGCCATATGGATAATCCCATTGACGATTTGGTCGGTCTAATCCGACTGCACCACGAGACTCTTCGGTTCCAGAAAGTAACCCTCCAGCGGCTTCAAACTTAGGAAGTGCATTTTTAACCAGACTAGCAGCTTGCTGTGGCGAAGCAACGCCTGCCCACATAGCCCAGAAGGTGGTGGCAGTCTCATATGTACACTGCTCTTGCTTCAGGGTATTATAATCAAAGTACATGCCCTTCTTCTCATTCCAGAGGTATTTGTCGATGGCCAACTTGCGACCTCTGGCTCTTCGATCCCACATTGAAGACGTTTGCAGCTGACCAGGCTTCATGTCGCCCACGCAAAACTCGGCTGGAATTTCAAGCTTATCGTTGAAAAAGGTACGGATAGTATGTGCAATATCTTTTTCATACTTGTAAAGAAGAGAATTGAGATCGATTGTTGCAAGATCGGCGCAGACTCTTTCCAAACGGTAGGATGTGTCATGCCCTGATTCACGTACTGCTCGGTCGTGCAAGAAGTAATCATCCAACTCTGGCTCCACGACTTTTCCATTATTGTAAGCTTCGACAAATTCTTTGAAAGTCATATTGTACTTCTTAGCATAAGGCTCCAACAGATGTTCGAAATGCGATGCTTCAGTTTCTGGAGGTACACCCAGACCTTCAGGGCGATATCTCGACAGGCCGGTCCCAGGGTCATATCTTGGCTCGGCCGTCCAAACGCTATGGTACTCCTTAATGGCAGCCAAGATAGAGGTCTTCAAAAAGTCTAATGATCCTGGTTCATGCTTGATTTTATCGAAAACCCGGAGTGCCATGTCTGTCAAGAAAGGTGGTTGAGAACGACATAAATAGTATGACCTGGTGGCATTGAGAATCTTTCCATAATGCTCGATGCAAAAACAAAAGTTTTGCACCATTGACTTTGCCAAATGGACCTTGTCATTGACGATCAATCCTAGTGATTCCATATAGCTGTCCCACCCGTAAAGCTCGTTGAATCTACCACCTGGTACAACGAATGGCAACCCCTTGAGAGTTTTAGCACCGGTTGATGGATCCACAACTTCCTCCATGGCAACAGCTAAGAGACCGGGCTTAGAGTTCATATCACGAACAACTTCTGGAGTGATCTTCTCTGGTAGCCAGCAAACATCCAGACGAACTTCGGGTCTATCATTGGCCACTTTGGTATAGTATGCATGTTGTTCAGGTGCACCTCGAGGGATATAAATTCGTGGGCGAGGATCATCCGTCCAATCCTTAGGATCACGGCCAGCAATTTCAATTACTGACCCATCGATTCTTCGAGTCAACCGGTCCCAGAATGAACCTTGTATCAATCGTGAGAGCCGGTTAACGGGGTTCTCGTTGAGGCGAGATTCGTCCAAGATGATTTGCTCTCTGCCATTTTCTTTTGCTAAAGTCAATTCCTGTAAAAGGTTTGATAACATATAAGTCCCCCGAATATCATATCTTTTAAATCCGTTCGAGGTGGCGGTTCCGAGAGGAAGTGTCTGTTTCGGAAGGCGTCAGTTAGGAAACTGCAGGAACAAAATGCCTGGAAATTCCTCCTACCTTTGGCCCCAAATCTTCAATTGTAATCTGGTGATTGTTATCTGTGTCTTCCTGCTTCCGAAGGGCTTCCAGAGTTGAGTCAACTTGTATTAAGAATTTACGTCCATAATCTCCGATATCGTCTGCACAAAGGTATGTTAATCAAGAGGAATTTGGATTTCGCAGGAGTAGAAACTAACCATGACTTCCTCTTCTCATGGGCTTCTTCAGACCCAGGATTGGTTTGGAGAGAGTGCTCTGATTCTGCGAGCAAAATCAGATGAGTGTATGATGGGTGATATTGAGATATGCCATGCTTACTGAAGAGTATGTACGGGTGCGGACTTGTTTGAATGATTTCTGATTTGTGTCATGGCTGTAGTATACGTGTGCGGCCGCAAACGGATCAATTTCACTGGAAACGCTGGAAGTACGCTGTTTTGGCAATGGCGAGGTCATTCTATAGTTTGGAGAGTAGTTCGAAAGCGTTTGCAATATCTCCTGTTAAGATACCGAGCAGTGACGTCAAAATGAGTTGTGAATGTCAGGATGGGAAGTGGGGGGGGAGAGGAGATAAGTCTTGACTTTTGAGAAGAAAATAAGAAATAGAAAATGTGAAATTGAAATTGAATTTGTCAGATTTTAAAATTGAAATTGAAAATATTGTACTGGTACGTTCTCCACCGAAAAGACGGTAGACATGAATCAGTCCGTGTGTTGGGTGTTTGTTGGATGTTGTATGCTGTTGTATGTGGTATGTTGTTGTAAAATCTTATGTGGTATGTTGTTGGTATGTAGGAAGAAGTTTAAAACATCAGCAGAAATGGGTTATTATACTGTCCGGACTGTCTGGCCTCTGGCTTGTGCTGTTAGCTGACTACAACTATCGTGGGTTTTGGTGGTTGCGGGTTGTGGCTCAAAGATAATCACAACATTCACAACATTCACAACATCCATCCCATCCTACCTACGATCCTGCAACCTTCATCAAGCCAACCAAATTCAATAACCTTGTGAGAAGTTGAATGATGCTTCCTCTTTCCGCTTGAATAACTTTAAATTCGTTGGGTCATGGTTCTATTCCTAAATTGCTTTATGTTATCTTATTCAATACAGAACATATCTAATTATAATGACTTTTTCAATCCTCTTTTTTTGGTTTTTTTGATTTTTTTAATCTTCAATGTCATCCTTCACCGCCTCAAATCGTACCAAATTATAGACACCGCATGGAACCTATGGAAATTTATCATCCAAGATGCAAGAGTGACGCAGTGCGACGATACTTGTAACATTTCAGCCAATTATTGTATCCTGTTAAGAGAAATGTGGGGACTGTGGCTGTCATTCATCCCACCCATAATCATTTACTCTATGAAGTTTTGGAGAGTTCACAGCCCCAGGTTTTTCCAGGGTTCGCTCTTCGTGGGGGTTTCGGCCACCGGCATCGCTTTGGCATCCGCTCCGTTTCTCCATACTACTTTTATATATGCAACACGACATCGACATCCCAACCTCAACAGAGTACCTAGTAGAATACGACGTCAATAAGCCAGGGTGAATTGCACTTTGAATATGCTGCTGATTTATTGCATGCGGTAGGATCTTGGGCCGATGTTCATCCAATTTTAGGCACTGCATATCTCAACTATAAGATCTCGCCAGCTCCCGAGCCCAAATGTATAAATCTTCAACCACTTGCCAAGAGTCAAGAAAAGCTCTTGGTGCTACGGCTTATCGGCATATATCAGTCATCCCGAATAAGTAAACGTTTTACGGAGTCTGGTCAGGCCAGCGGTTCCCTATTTGGTTGTATCTCGCACGACGCATCACACATTGGACTGAGAGATGGGATGAGTTAACAAATCAAAACACGTGCCGAATAACCCGGGTGTCATGTCGAGGGAAGACCATACCACCGAACCGATGTTACATCTCACATTGTCACCGCCATGCGCAAATACAGTGGTACAGATACACCAAGGAAAGTTAACAAGCAGCCATGTCAGCTGATTAAGGTGTCTAGCTCACGTAAGTCTGACTACAATGATAATCATGTGTTGCCAGTGTTGGACTCTGTTCTTTGTATAGCTTTCCAAGCCATACCAGTCTCTGACAGTTATATATGACTGTTGGCCTCCATGGTTCAAAGCATAATATTTGAAATACGCCTTGGTTCTCTGGAAGAACACAGTCCTTTGCGTTTCGCATTTTCCAGAAACCAACATATTCCATAAATCTTGGACGGAAAGCAGAGCATTGCTGTCTCCGCCTACGCGACAAACTTGCCTCCAAATAATTCTTGCCACGAGTCCTGGATCCATCTTGTCTGTGGATTTACCATATTTCGAAGGGCTCTGAAAAGCCGCGAGGAAGCCGTATCTTTTCAAACCGTTGCTATACTATGATTCACCATCTGTTGGATAAGAAATCGAGACAATCAATGAGTCCAATCTGATTCCACTGCCGGTGGAAAGGGTACGACTAACTGTTAAAATCTCAACATGGACACATTGACTGCTGGGCTGCTCATGGCTCCAGGATGTGGTGAGTCCTCCATTGCGCATTGCGCTCAATCTAGAACTGAATGACTATTTTCATTGAGGTGCAGAAAAGCGAGAGTCTCGATCTTGACAGTGGGAACTAAAGTTGCCTATTCGCTAGTTTCACTTGGCACTGGAGCGCTTAATTGGCAACTGTTGGATTGCTGTACCTTTGATCGACGACGAATCGGGTTAGGTGTAGATCATCGAAGTGTAACGAGGTGGGTAGGAGTATTGTGTAATAGTGGCTTTTCGCTACTGGAATTCTATGACGACCCTGGGAAAACAAGATGAGACGACGTACTTGTGGAATTTATATCGATCTAGCCGCTAGTGTAGCGTGGACATGGGCAGAACTTGTAGTTCTACGTCCACGTCTAACTTCTGGACCTTTGAATGACAAGCAAGTCATGCTTGTCAGGCCTGCCTTGTGAGAAATAGCAGACGCACGCTCCTTTAGACAGCAATCGGTCGTGAAGCTCGACGAGAGCAGTTTTCATGCATACAAGTATTAACCCTCGTTGGTATGTCTACCAAGGGTTATGAGAGACAACCCCTCTTGTTGGTCGACCAGCCCAACTTTCAAATCTTTTGTTGTTTTGTTTTTACAATAGCAGCGCGAAAAGCCTGTGAGAAATCCACATTACTAACATTGGAAATAATCACTTCACCCCTTTTCGAACTCATGGATGGTTCTCATCGCGGACAGCAAATCCATGGCGTTGAAGCTCTCAGCGTAAAGTCGAACTATGGTTTTAACAGCTCACTCGCTGGCCACGATAACCATCTAACTTTTCTTAAACCTTTAAAACCTAGTTCAGGGGGTTTTCCTAATACATATTCGTCGGTACTGATTTCGTCGTTTAAAAAGTTAAGCCTCCGGTGATTTTACATCATGTATTTTTTAGGTGGTTAGTTGGGCCGGTTGCCGTTTCGACCACCACGGCATCGGCGCTTTTTACATGATGATCACCTTCCACACACAACCTCTGAATCACAAATATCTCGATAACAGATTATCTTCAGCTTAACTTTCTCGATACAAAGATATTTGCACGGAGCTATCAGTGATAGGTTGAAATATTACCCTATCGTTTCAAACAGAGCCATCTAGGACGGGAATTTGAAGATCCTCAGACTTCAATTTATCCCGCATCAAAGAGTCGGTTGCGTGAGTGTTTACACGCGCCGTGCACATACATATAAGGTGTCGTTGTTGTAACCCTTAAATTAGATGGCTGGCAGGCAGGCAATTTAAGACGCTAAAAATTGAAATGCGCGCACAGGCGAAATCTCAAGAGATTTCTCGAACCAGGCCTACGGAGGCTATGCGGCTTATGCCACGCACAATATTCCCGCAGATAAGATAACAGTTCACTCAGCCTTTGTCGGGGCCCAAGATGGATCGAGGCTTGATGATGGCTGCATTTTATTGAGCGCCTTGGACAACGACTTGAAGATAAAGCATTCGAAAGTGGAATAAGAGACGCTCTTCAGGAATTTTTTCGGATTCCATAGGTGAAGAACGAACCAACACGGTAGCAGGACCCACTTCAACTTTTTAACATTGATGCTAACACACGGAGCTGATCTCCTCAGAAGTTTGCCGAGACACGAACGGAGAAAAAACTGACCAGGGTCGGTGCATCAAGAGGGAGACACGCCGAGCTCGAGTTTGTCTGGCTGCTACAGTGCTGAGAACTTCTTCCATTACTTCGTATATAGGAGATATAATAAAAATGTAATCCGACGGTGATCCAACTGTCGTATGTTACGGTATGTTGCGGTATGTATCACCACAAGAATGGACTTGGAGCGCTGAGACCGGTTATTGGATAACATCATTCAAGCCCCACGAATCAGGTTTTCTTCCAAAAGGCTTCGGATGGATTGCTTCTAAAATAAGACCCACCCGAAAAGAGCTCGGACCCGACTAAGCTCTAGCTGCAAAATCTAACGAGATTTACTCGCCCATGCACTCTGACTAATAATTTCATGCTTGGAGGGAATAAAGAAAAAAGAATACGTCCACATCCATATCCACATCCTGCTGGACAAGTGGAAATGTATCTTTCTCGTTTTCGTTCATTTATCCCTTTCTAGTCGCACAAGCATAATTACTAACAAGGACCAAGTACCAAGTATTCCCAAGTATTCCCAAGTACTAAAGGATTGGGTACGATAATTAGAAAATCCCATCATGTCATGATGTGCCGGCGGTCAACTTTGTCATGGTTTTGTTCCGCTCATCCAAAGATGCCCACCGAATAATGTCTTGTTCTCTCCATCCATCCATCCATCAACCAATTGTCGAATGATGGAAGTTTGACCATCATCCCTATTCTTATCGGGATCTTCCATTGCATTCAAACGGTTTTATCATAACATAACCTTTTGGAACGGTGTAATCCGATTCAGAAACACAAATAACCCTAAGACGGAAGATCACTTGCAAAGAAGTTGTTTTTCGACATTTTGCGTCTTGATCTTAGATCGCGATCTTGGGAAAAACCATGTAATTGATGTGCAGAGAATCAGGAAGCTTAATACACTAGGAGAATATCAAGCTCGCTTTGGGGCTGTTCTTTGCTCGCTTCTGAGTTTGGTCAAAGCACGAATTCGGTTATGATGAGCAGACAAAGAGAAGATTACGGAGCATGTCATGGATCCATTTTAGCCAATTTTGCTATCTACATAGCAAAAGATAGATCTTGAAATGCAACTTCTCGATTCTCCATGTTGTTAGCTTGCGAGCGGTGTAAGTTCAGCTGATCTTTATTGGGATGTGGCAAGAACTTCTTATCTTAACTTATTGTAGCATTGCAGCAATCCCAGTATTGGTTCTCTGGTACATCTATCAACAGCAGCTAGAAGAAAACCATTATCTGCAAGAGCCCGCAATTGTTGATGTCTCATGGAATCATCGTACATTTCGCATCATCCATTGTAGTATCGGTGGTACTGGCATGGGATTTTTTCATTTTTACTTTTGAGCCGCTATGCAATTTCCTCGACGACCCTTCAATCCGGTCCAAAGGTGCTAACTCCTGCAGCCATCCCGGGCCAAGTTCCTACTATATATCGCTCGGTTGAACGACTAAGGTAGGTACGCGCAAAGTATAATTCGAGCTAATTATAGGTGAAGATTTACGAGCGGTACATGAGGGAAATTGCCACACACACAGTCACCATGTAACCACGACCATGAGGTTCAATATAGGATCAATCCCTTGATATTTCGTGCTAACAGGCAAAGCTGCACAATATACATATTTAAAACAAAAATCTGCAACATCTTTTTTCTATATCCCTGGCAAATCTCCGGGGAGGCCGGTGAAAATCATTCCTTGTGGATCTTCCGAGTAACGCTAAGACCCCTGAACTGCCAGGAAAGCATGCGTCTTGTTTAGCCTGAAGACTTATCTGCAAATGGGAATGGCTTTTCGTCTATTTTCGAAGTGCTATTCCAAATTAGCTTGAATTGCTACATGAATTTCAATAGATCATTACCGGATTGAACCTGCTCGCTTTTGTTTACCTCAACAGCATTGTTCGATTGTCAGAGCTGTGTCGGGAAGGCACAGCATCAACAATACTTTCGTCTGAACCTTTTCCCAACTTGGGAAAGTATGCAGCCAGCGCCGAACTGCATTTGTTTAGTTTGGCCTTGGCGTTTGATATCCTTCTGCCATGTTGGCCTAAGAGCCACGAGTGTTTGGAGGAGTGGTTCGCTGCCATAGCTTATCCGAGCTTGCGGTCGTATTCGATCCACCTACTCGATATGGCAGCGGCAAGCTAGATACATGGCCTTGTCTGTTACTCGCTCAGGCCCGGTCGAGCCACAAATTTGGCGGTTCGCGGTCGCTGAAAGCTCCAGAATCTGCAACTTGGGTAGGACTTTTCTCAGCTCCTCGTTTTCCTCCGAACTATTGCAGGTTCAATGAATGGGTTTGTTCTTTGAGTTCTCCCTAGCTTCAATAGCGTTTTGGCAATGTTCAGAGACGCTAGTGCAAATGGCTTTTTCTTCTCATAATCTATTTTGTACATATTGCCCTTCACCCCGCTGAGCGCGAAGTGTTTTATCACGACCTTTTGTTCTTCACCGACAGCAAAGCCCTCATTCATTTTGGCTTGCTGATCATAGTAATCAGTGACTTTTGTTTGAAATATTCACTGCGCATACCTTATACATTCGTTTATTAGTGTTTTATAATTAATATACTGATTCTTACGTTCGCCTGCATTTCAATCATATCATAACCCAAGATGAACGCCATCAAGGGATACCTCGCGCCGGGGAAGAAGGCCGAGAAAGATGCCAAAAAGGGAAAGAAGACTGAAGCATCGACAGCGACAGCGACACCAGCACCAGCACCACCACAAATGGAATTGCGTACAACACCTCCATTGGGCTCGCCAATGGCAGGATCCTTCGTTGGCAATTCAAGGCCGTCCTCTCTATATCCGGAAGGTGATTTTCGAAATGGTCCTAGGGAAAGCGTCATGAGTGTCAAGGCCGATGTCGTAGTCAGTTGGTTACATCAACAACAGATGGAAAAACTATGGGCTGTTGGTGCTCCAGGAGAAGGTGTTGTCTTGAAGAAGGCGAAGGATGATTTTACCTGTTGTCCGCCTTCTTTAAGGACGGAGCCATCGGGAATCTTTGACTACATTGTAGCAATGAATGTCAGAGTAGGTACATCGCATGCGCTTGAGATGAATATTTGCTAACCTGCTATATAGGCTGCCATGACCGTTAACACTCGCGTTATCAAAATTTTCCTCGCCCGTCAGCAAGCCGATTACGTTCCTCTTTCCAACGGTCTCCGTCTTCAAGTCCTTCCTAGCGTTGAGTTTTTACCTCGATGCCAGAAGCATCATTTTGGTGCATTCATCCAAGATCAGCAAATTCTTGTTGTTTGGGATGATGAATCAAAGCACTTGTTGAAGCGAGCCGAATTCATCGAGAGATCTTTGTTGGAGATGATCTGGGCCGACGATGACACCGAGATGGATGAGAAGAAGGCTGGAGCACAAGTTTCTACTGCTGATCTGGGAAATGGTGATGTTGAAGATGGTTATGGAACGGAAGAAAAGAGACCAACGTTACTCATCAATCCCATCATGGTTGCTGTAACCTTGTGTCTCCTCATCGTTGCTCTTGGACTTGGTTGGAAAAACCTTGCGCTTGAAGTTACCGTTGATGGGAATTTCACCCGATTGGCTTTACTTGCCGTCACTCCTTGCCAAGTCTTCGTCTCCCTTTTCTTCATGCAAGTCATTGTCGTCAACATCACTCAATGTTTCGGACCGATCAATAACTTAAACTGCAACTCCAAGTTCTATTCCGGCAAGGCTCCTCAACGTCTCAATCGAAACAATAGAGAACTTCCTCACGTCACCATTCAAATGCCTGTCTACAAGGAAGGTCTCGTTGCTGTCATTCAACCCACTATCATCTCGCTCAAGGCTGCTATCTCCACCTACGAACTCCAGGGTGGAACTGCCAATATCTTTATCAATGATGATGGTATGCAATTACTTCCCGAAGAAGAAGCTCAAGCTCGTCGTGATTTCTACGATGAACATACCATCGGATGGGTCGCACGTCCCGGACACAAACCAAACCCAGAGAATGGCGAAAAAGCATTCCTTCGTCGTGGAAAATTCAAGAAGGCTTCCAACATGAACTACGCTCTTATGGTTAGCAACAAAGTCGAAGAAAGACTCCTCACCATCGCTCGTCATGAGGGTTGGTCTCAAGCTGAGGAATACATCGCTTATGACCAATGCTTGGCTCAAGTCTTGGAAGAGGAAGAAGGTCGTGCTTGGGCTGGTGGTAATATTCGTGTCGGTGACTACATCTTGCTTATTGATTCCGATACTCGTGTTCCTTCCGATTGTCTCTTGGATGCTGCTAGTGAGATGGAACAATCTCCTGAAGTGGGAATCTTGCAGTTTAACTCTGGTGTCATGCAAGTTACTGATAGTTTCTTCGAGAACGGGTATGTATTCATCATTCTTATCACATCATCGATTGAATAAAACTAATCAATACTACAGAATTACTTTCTTCACCAATCTAATCTATACCGCTATCCGATTCGCCGTAGCCATGGGTGATGTCTCCCCCTTCGTAGGCCACAACGCCATGCTCCGCTGGTCTGCCGTCCAACAAGTTTCCTACCACGACGAAGACGGCTACGAGAAATTCTGGTCCGAATCGCACGTCTCGGAAGATTTCGACATGTCTCTCCGTCTCCAAGTCAACGAATACACCATCCGCTACGCCGCCTACACTGGCGATGGATTCAAAGAAGGAGTCTCCCTCACCGTCTACGACGAACTTGCACGATGGGAAAAATACGCTTATGGATGTAACGAGCTTCTTTTCAACCCATTACGTTTCTGGTTCACGCGCGGTCCCTTTACAAAATTGTTCAGAGAGTTCTTGTTTTCGAATATGAGACTTACCTCTAAGATTACCATGATGGCTTATATTGGTACTTACTATGCTATCGGTGCATCGTGGATTCTTACCGTGGCCAACTATTTCATCATGGGTTGGTACAATGGGTTTTATGACAAATACTACTTGGATTCCTTCGAGGTATATTTCTCGCTCATCATCGTCTTCAGCGCACTGGGAAATGTTTCGCTAGCTGTTCTCCGCTACCGATTATCAGAACGTTCTTTCTTTTCTTCTCGTAAGTATTTGCCTTTCCTCTTCCTTCCCCTTTCCTCTCCATTAATTTCCTTACTAACACACAACCCCACAGTCCTCGAAAATTTCAAATGGCTCCTCCTCATGACCGTCTTCCTCGGCGGCCTCTCCATGCACGTCTCCCAATCCCTCCTCTGCCATTTCTTTGAAATCGACATGACCTGGGGCGCCACGGCCAAAGAAGTCGAAAACGTCACTTTCTTTGAAGAAATCCCGCGTCTGCTCAAACGCTTCAAATATACTTTTATCTTCTGTATATTGATGACAGCATGTATGATCGTATGTGCGCTCTTCGTGCCCTGGAATTGGAGAATCGATACTTTTGTCGCTATTTATCCGGTGTGTACGGTGGTTGTTAGTCATTTTTTGATGCCTGTTGCCTTGAATCCTGCGTTGATGATGTTTACCTGGTAGAGTGGGTTTGGGTGTGGTCAATGGGTTGGGTATTGGGATTGGGATGCATGAATACATGGATGCATGTGTACGAGGAGACTTCATTTGATGACTGTTATGTCTTAAGTTAATATGGGATTGGCGTTACTTTGCATCCGTATATATGGTCCACGGGAGGCCTTTTTGACATTTTCTTATTTGTCATAATCTTTCTTTTATACGCAGAGATGGCTGGAAGTATACGGATAGATCATATATAGATATAGATAAATATTTAATTTTACGTTCTTTTGATTCATTGTTTACATTCAGTCTTCTTGTGGCAATTTTGAGTGGGCTTGTGGAGGTGTATGTATGGATGTATGTTCACAGATAGATATAGTACTTAAATACTTAGTCAAATGGTAGAAGCTAAATAAATTATCTAATACAATATCATAAACAAATCTATTAATCAATTACCCCGCCCGAAATAAAATCACATCTAAACTTCTTCCTTCTATCTGTCACTCCAAAGTTACCCCTCTATTAAACTCAAACTCCCAGCATGAAAACTAAAATCCCCATCATCAATCAATCAATCAATCACATCCCCCTCCTTCCCTCCTTCCCTCCTACTTACTCCCCCCTCACAAAAACCCACAAGGCCCCCTCCTCATAATAACATGGCTCGTCCCCCCCATCCCCTCCCCCCCTTCATACAAATCCAAACGTATATCCATGAAAAAAACCTCCTGAAATCCGTGTTTTCGATAGAGACCGATGCCCCAGGGACTAGCTCCGAGGATTACTTGAACGGGAGGTTTGGGTTGGCGGGGTGCGTCGGTGTGTGTATTGGGAGAAGTGCTTGGAGAGGGGATGGGAGAGCGGGGAAAGACTTCGCCAGAGTCGGCGAGCTGTAATCCTTGCGTGAGGAGTCGTGTGCCGATTCCTTGGCGTTGGTAGTGGGGGTGGATTACGAGGATGTTGAGTTCTGTTTGGGGGGGAAGGAGCTGTTAGTGCTGTGGTTTGGTGTGGAGTGGAGAAAGGGGGGGGGATGATTGATGTAGAGGATGGTATAGGAATTGGAATAGGTACAGATATGTAAACAGTTAGAAGAAAAGGAGAAGATGAAGGGAAAGAAAATATATGAAATATACATACTCAACCACTTTTCCTTCCCACAAGCCTCAAACATATATTCATCCCCTCTGACGAATACATCCTCACACAGTTTAAAATTACTCCCTTTTCCCCATATCTCTTCTAATTCCTCTTTTGTTTTTACTTTTGGGATTTCCAGGTCCTTCAGGTACTTCCTCCCCTTTCTCCTCCTGCTTCCCATCCCCATCCCCACTCTCCTCACTCCTCTCCCCATCCCCTCTTCCCCACCTCCACTCATCCACCCCGCAATCCCCACAATCTCCCCCTCCTCCCCCTCTCCCTCTCCCCATCAGCATTAGCATCAGCATCACCACCCCCAAAACCGCCTTAACAAACCAACAATCCCCCCTCTCCCAAAACTTTCTCAGCTGTTCACTCCTCAACCGCAAACCCTCCTCACTACCTCTCTCGCGTCCAAATGCTAAATCGCTAAATTCATCGTGTTCGAATGCTAGATGTTCCAGGAGGGATAGACGAGGGAGATCGGATTTGGTGAGGGGGTGGAGGGTTATTTGTGGGGGTTGCTTGGGAGGGGAGGGGGGTTTTGTTTGGTTGGGTGTTGGGGGGGTGGATGGATGGGTTATGGCCATTTTTGGGGGGGGTTATGTGGTTGAGGATGGGATGGGATAGGATGGGATGGGATGATGGTTATGGTGTAGAGGTGATTATTGGGAGTGTATAATAAAGCGGTATTAAGGTAGAGGTATGTAGGTATTAAAGGATAAAGAGAAACAAAACGAAAAATTAAAGAAACAAATAGTTATGAATAAAACCCGTCTGATGTATATGTACAGACAGGTAGGTATACAGATGTAGATAAGTAGGTATGATAGGACAAACACCTACAAACGAAAGAAACAAATGAATACAAACCGCGTCTGGAACCAAATTATATATGGATAGATACCTACCTACAATCCCTATTTATATCCAAACAAATAACAGAAGACAAAATGCTGTCCAATCGTAGCATTCAACTCTATCCCAGCATATATACTTACATCTTACATCCATTCATATTCGTTATATATCCTACCTCCCCTCCTCAATAGATGCAATATCATGCGATACGACATCATACATACATAAAACCAAACAGATAATACAATCGCTCGCCTTATACCTACTTCAATTAGGCCTTCCAGCCAACCGATCTCCACATATACAACCATACATACATACATACAGTATGCAACACACCGCACATCCATCTCCTACCGCATATACATATACATATGACGTCTAATCTAACCTCTAACCCTAAACACACCGTACTCTGTACTCCGTACATACATTCTCACGCGTTCCTGCATGAATACCCCCTCCCCTCCTAACAAAGATCCCTGATCACCGGGAACAAGCTCAGTGCTCAGTGCTCAGTGCCCAGCCCAGCCCAGCCCAGCTCAGCTCAGCTTGCTTGAAATAACCATTTATCGGTCTGACACTTATACCTACCTACATACCTACCTACCTAGCTAACGAATAAACAAACCCCGGATATCGGGTTTCTCATCCGAGACTAGGTAGGTACCTACACTGTAATCTTAATCTTAATCGTACAAACCAAAAATCCGTACATGTAGCTTACCGATTGACTCATGATCCATGATGCGAGACCGACTCGACTCACCGAGTTGGGAGTGAGACGAGGCGTATTTTATTTTCCCCGAGACCCTAAGGCTGAGTACCTATAGTACCTAAGTAGTATGGACTATTATATACATGGATGGATAAATGATGTGATTGCATGATTCCGATTTTTAAGTTGTGAAGTTCCGGGTTACAATGATACCGCTATTTGGGCACCAAGCAAGCAAGCAAGCAAGCGACCTCAATCTGAAAAGAACAGGCAACTAGATTTTACGAAAAAATCCTATCCGATTTCACACTGCATTCATTCCAGATATCATATCCCACTTCACACATCATCATAAAACCTTCCAATCAACCCCAACACCCCATTTCACCCCCTCAACCACAATCTCCCAAACTGGCCCTTTAATCCCTACGACCTCTCCAACCTGCACTTCCTTTCCCCTCTGCAACCCTATCCCCGTTCCTTCCCCAGCCAACATAACCCTCACATCCCCCAAACTATCTAGCATCTCCTCTCCATCCAAATCACGCACCTGTCTCCCGCTCACTAAACACATTTCCCCTCCACCTCTACTAATTTCCTCCACCCTAATCTTCACAATCCATTCTCTATCTTTATTTTTCGTCCCTTGTATATTAGCTTTATGTGAAGAGGAAGAAACAGAAGAATCAATATCAATCAACCAATCCCTAACTTCCGCCGCTAATCCCCCATTCACATATTTTTGTCCCTTTCTATGCGGAGAAAATTGTTCAGGTAATGGATCGAAATGTCCATGTTTCTCAGCAGGATCAGGAGGACGAAAACGAGGGGGCTTGAGAAAAGTGGCGGGAGTGGTAGATTGAGGTGTTGATGGAGGTAATGGAGTTGAGAGGATAAATTTGGGTTTGCTAGTGGTAGAAGTAATTGGATTCTGTCGGTGGGAAATTGGTGAAGAAACTATGGGAAGAGAAGAGGATAGGAGATCATCTGTTTCTTCTGAAATTATATCTGCTGGAGAAGATGAAATTCGTCGACGTTTAGACGAACGTGAGTTTATTCCATAATCATCTTCTGCGCCTTCGGCTGGAAATCCTATTTCTGTATCAAATTCATCTTGTGTTTCGATTGAATCGTGAGGAGGAAGATGAGCTGGGTATTCATCCGATGGATCATCGATATTATCTTTTGGTTTTGGAGTTTGACGAGCTGGTGTTAAGTATCGTCCCACAGGTATAGATGATGGTACATTCTGTGTGCCAATAGGTTTTGGTGTAGAAGAAAATGTAAATCGAGGAGTAGTATTAAATTGCTGGGTGTTTGCTGGACGAGGAGTTGATTCTTCTGCTAGTTGGGATCGTGGTGGTGGAGGCTGTTTCTTGATCACAAATCGATGGGGTGATGGTGTCTATCTAGTTATTAGTTTTGGAATTGCCAACGAAAAGAGTATAGAACTTACTACTGGTGGAGGCATCTTTCATGCTTCATACATTCATTGCGTCTTCTCGTGGCTTTCAAGGCGGTGGAGATATTGAGGGCAGAATATCTGGAGTAGGAAATCGAAAATCAGATTCAATTAATCGTTCCAATCAGAAATATCAATTCCATCTTTGTCAATCATTTGAAATCCTCTTCATCCATAATCTCGACATGGCATCATATTTTAAATCGTGGGATGATATGAATGTTGCCGAGAAAGCAAATGATTTGCCCTCAATCAATATATCAATGGATGTGCGGAAAACATCCCGCAGCAAATATTGATGACATAATACAGTAGACTATAGCCAAGTAAATATACAAAGTACAGAGTCCGTACAGAGTAAAAGAACTCTCGCCCAAACAGAACGATAAATAAGTAAAGATCTTCAACCTCAAATAAAGCTTTTTACCTTATAATGGGAAATTTTCCTCGGTGTGAATAGGTATATACAAATCTCATCTAAATACACATCTAAACACACAAAACACACATCTATTGTCCCAAATATACCTTGATTCATTCATCTACACACTACGCCATACTCGTTATGCTGACCAGGATTATGAGAATCCCAAGTTTATCATCTGTCTCTAGTTTATTTCTAGTATTCATCGCTTCATTCATCCTCCTCTCATCTTCTATTTATCTTTCCATCGCCCTCGCCCTCGCCCTCGCCCTCTCCCTTTCCATCAATCCATACCTTCATCACTCCAAATCCTCATCCCAACACTCCCTAAAATCCAAAATAATCAATCAAAGCAACCCATGCTATCGAAGAAAAAACACAGATTAATTAATCCTTCAAGTTTCTCATATCCGTAAATCCCACCCCATTTCTCCATTCATAATGTCCATCTGCACCAATTCGTACCATTCGTCCTCCCTTTAAAAATTCCTTATTGTTCCCACTATGTAAATACAATTGATTGCCCGTCAGTTGCAGTTTTTCGATAAAGAAGTGGGAATGAATGGTTGATAGATGCCTGTGGAGCAACATACTGCATGCCACTTCGGTCCACTTCATCACATGTGCATCTCCATGTCTCCCCAATTTTCCCTTCCTTCATTCCAAGACGACCCATCCTTTACAACTCCAAATCATCACTAATACCAATATCGATACTAGCAATAATATCATCGTCCATCAAAGGTCTTCTGAATCCGGGGACTCCGCCCTTCGTGGACGTTTGTAGCTTACTGAAATTCGGTACCGGTAGCGCATCTTTCTTAGCCGCAAGTTTAGGGGTATTATTGGTCGAAGTACCACTAACTGGAGTAGCAGTTGCGCTATCCTTACCTCCAGTATGATCATGTTTGAAAGTAGCACGAGTTTTAACACGCCTTGAGTGATCTTCGTCGACTATTTCTCCACGAGCAATCGCTGCTTCAGTCTGTCGAGCTGCACGACGTTCATTGATTTGCGCTTGACGTACTTCCTCGATATTTTTGCGACGATTTAATCGATTTAATTCGGCAAGTCGGTCTTGTTGAGAGTGAACCATCTTCTTTGGCGTTGATTTGAGGGTAGTTCCATAAGCCAGTTTGGAATTCTCTAGTGCTTCAAGTTCTGAACGATACTTCTCTTCCATTTCAGTATTGCCAAGGGCTTTCTGTTCCTTGATAGCGTTGTTAAGACGCACACGTTCGGTTGCATTCCATTTTTCGGTCAAAACCCCGGATTTCTTCAACTTCTCTTGTAGCTCGGCTTCAGTCCAAGGTCTGTTCACAAGAGAATTAATTTCTGCACACTTTTGCATCAACTTTGGTTTTGTCGGAACAGGTATGCCATCAGCGATACAATTTTGCTTATATCTTTGCCACTCAGCCTCTGTAAATCGAGAATCTGAACATGCGATAAACGGCCATGATCTCTCAGATTTGCCATGTGCAGCAATCACATATTGTGTAGTCGAAAATTGCTTTCCGTTGCTAGACATCATAGCATATGGTTTATCTTCTTTGAAGCCTGAGATAGAGTTAGCGTGATTATCGCAAGAATAGTTGTAATGTATTAACCTTTAACAAGGCCCATGCGATAAAGGTTTTGATTTGTCTCCTTATCAACACCAATATTTACTCGAACAAAGCATCCAGTAATAGCTTCATCAAACCCAGGATAAAAGCAGACCATGGCAAATCTACTTCTACCAACTCGAACTCGCTCAAGATCGTAGAGAACTGCCGGCTCTGCATCTCGATAATCTGGAGATGCAGACCTTTTCTTTGACTTTGATGCTGTCCATTCAACCTCACTGTCTCCATCATCATCGTCATCTGAATAATCGTCGCGGGTATCTCTTCGACCATCATCCCCACGGCGCTCCTTGTCTTGATCTCGGCGACGTTGTCGGTCGTTTTTCTCAGCTCTTGCACGCTTAAGACTGTCAATTCCAGTGCTAGCTTCCCCAACCTTCCCACCACCAAGCTTGGTACGTTGACGAGACGTTTTGCGCTGGTTTTCCTCCAAATCCGCAGTACCTGCCTTGCGCTTTTTATCCGCTTTTTTATTCTCCGCATCACGGGCATTTAACAGTTGACGAAGCGCTCTATTTTGTCGATCCCTTTCAATCTCTTGGGCACGATCAGCCAAGACCTGCTCACGTTGAATTTCAGGCATAGACATAATACTCGCTTTATCGGCTGCGTTCATGAAACGACCTTCGAGAGGATATCGATCAGCATCATCGCGAAAACTAGGGCCATCGGAATCGGAATCAGATTCATCCATTGGAGCTGATCGTTCCGAACGAACAGATTCATCACCTGAGGAACTGTTCTAAATTATTAGCACAATATCTAGCTACGTATGAATATTATAGACGAATCTCGTATGATCAATTTCCGCGCATCTGTGACAAGATGGAATATAACATCAGATGATCATCATAGTAGAAGAAAACTTACGCTTCACCTTCTTCCTCAGAATCATCATTTCGTCTACCTCCCTTCTTTCCACCTTTCTTAGCTGCACTCTTTACCGCACCATTACGATCAGGCGATGAAGAACTGTGTCTTCCCCCATCATTTGTTGCGACCTGTTCTTCTCCCGAAGAATCATCTCCTGCAAGAGCGAGAAGTTCATCATCAATATCCGCCATTGTATTATCCCGTTCGTAAAAAGTTCCGATGTATGTCGATTCTTCGTTTGGGGGTCAAAAGACTTCGAATTGCGTATCGTGGAAGAAATTGATGAAATGAACACGAGCGAAGCAGACGATGGCGCGCAATTTGGAGATTATCCAAAGTTGTAATGTGAAGAGATATTACGTATTGAATCGAAAATATAGGTCGTAAGCTCAAGCTTTGGAGGGAAAGAAAATCTAATGTTTCTTCTGAAATATGTTTAAATGATTGAGTGTGTGGTTGAAATATAGTGAGTGAATTGTGAATTGATATATTTTGTGAACATTACAATTAGAGACAATTCAGCCGCCTCTCCTTTGATAGAGCATTAGCGTGAAATCTAGCGCGCGATGTCGCTTAGGTCAGATTGGCGATAACGTAATGATAAGAAACATTCTTGCACTAATAAATGAACCTAGGCGTCATGGAGGTGAGGTATGGAATTATTTCGTCGTTATTTTGTATACCTAACTAGTACATATTTTCCACTGTCATTGTAATTTTATATTAGACTTATTATAAACAACTTTCTTATCATCCCGCTGCCAAAATGAATACATATAGACTTTCCCCTCGTTCCGCTCGATCTCTTTTCACAACTCAATCGCCCCTCTACGATTTCCTAGTTCCAAGCTTCATCAATTTCCCCAGATCACCACGCCGAATTCGCCATCTCTCCACAACCCCTCGATCATTCTCCGCCTCTACCAGTACCTCTCAACCCAATTCTCAAACTCCAAATGAACACCACACCAGCAATCCATCCCACCCGGCTCCCCGAGCAGGCGCAGAAGCCATCACTGATGCAACCCCCTCAAAGAAACCCCTAAGCCAAGCGCAAAAAGATTTCCTCACCAGTGCCCTGCGCGTTAACCAAGCGGGCGAGCTCGCCGCAACTCTCATCTACACCGCACAAACCCCTCCTATAACAAATGCACACCCGCATTTACGCCCGCTCATGGCCCACATGTATGATCAAGAAGCCGGACATTTCAAAACATTCAACCATCTGCTCGCAAAACATCGAATTCGCCCCACTGCGCTAACTCCCATTTGGTCACTGGCTGCTTCGGCTCTAGGTTGGGGTACGGGTTTGATGGGTCGTGAAGCAGCGATGGCTTGTACAGAAGCTGTGGAAACGGAGATTGGGACACATTATAATGAGCAAGTTCAAGTATTGCTGGAGATGCAGGAGCAGATGAAGGCTCGGGGCGAGGAGTTGGGAGAAGAGTTAACGGAGTTATTGGAAACAATTAGAAGAATTCGGGATGAAGAATTAGAGCATTTGGATCACGCAGTTGAGCATGATGCGAAGAAAGCTGTGCCTCATGAACTATTAACTGGCGTTATTAGAGCAGGATGTAGAGGGGCTATTTGGGTCAGTGAGAGGGTATGATGTGATGTTCGATAATTGTACGAATATTGGGTATACACTGTTGCACGGAGTGGCAGGGTTAATGTGTGGCAGAGTGATGAAGAAACTGTTACAATTAATCTAAGTATAGTACATGTAGTACCTTCTTTTTCCGACCAAATAGACTACTGAAATGAAAGAACTCCAATCTCCATTACTTTCTTCTTATGCTAGAAATCCGTACGGAAACGCCATCCCATGTGAATGCTCCTCTTTGTTATGTTATAAGCTGTACACAAATGAAACGAAATATACAAGGCACTCTGTGGCGTTGCCATTAAATACTAGTTACTGTTTCACGGGTTAGCAAATGGAGGTGATGATTGTCAAAAGACCATCAACTTACTAAATTTGTAAAGGAGCAACTTGGTCGACCTGGTAAAGCCAATTGGAGTTGAGTTCTTCCCTAACAAGCCAATCATAAGGAAACGCAACAATATGACCTTGAATCATTGCCAATAGATCCTCAACATCCTCTTTAGGAAGTAGATCATCACTTCCTGAGAATCCTCTGCGGCTACCCCTCGTGGTACCACGACGTCTCTTCCTGACTGATCCAGATTGATTCATAGCATTGTTATTCTCCCTTCTATCACCGCTGGGTGTTGGCGTCGCAGAGAAGGTAGTTTTGCGAGTACTGGCCTGGGAAGTTGTCCCATTAGCAGGAGGGACACCCAAAGCCGTAGCATCAAGAGCAGGGAATGCTTCATTGCCCGCTGGATCAGAGGCTCCTTCATTACGAGCAGCGGCTTTCTCATCAGTACCATCATATTGCCCCAAACGATTCTCGTCAGATGTATTAATAGCTCGAGCATCATGTTCAGCATTGGCGCTGGCAACCCATTCAGATACGGTTCCAAGAGGATGACCGGCTTGACTATTAGGTTTAACCTTCTCCGAGAGGGGGTTTCCTGGAACAGCAGAGCTTGAGCCTGGAGGTCCAGGTCGATCTTGATTCTCACGCTCATTAGTCTTTCCACCTCCTTGTGCCTGTACAAATCTTTCCGCGTAGGCAACAAAGTCTCGATACTCATGCCAGCTGGTAACTTCGCTATCTGGATTACACCTGAAAACTCTTCGATAGATCTTAGTATTGTTGTCGGCGATTTGTTGCCAAATCTCATCCGCAAAAGCATCATTTAACGGATCACGCATACAGTCCTTGTGTACTTGAGCCATCTTAATATCAGCCGTCAATGGATTGAAAGGCTTGGGTGCAGGATTTCCGGAAGCATCTATTATTATAGGCGGGCCACCAATATCGGTATCATCCTCGACTGGTAATGCCGGTAATTGGGAAAGCTGGGGAAGACCAAGCTGCTCTGTCGTTCTTCTCGGAAAAGGGGGCGCAGGTGGTAAGCCCCCGTAGCCATCTACACTGTCAGAGCTGTTCCTTCGTTGTTGAGGTACTGATCGTGAATGTGGTCTTTTAGGATGCTTCAGCGTGCCCTTGCCTTCCGGAGCAACATCAGTGACCAACACCTCACGACCACCTTCGACAAGAACAGAATCTCTACCCCTCGTTTGTCCTGTTTGCGATAGAGATTTTAATTTGTCGACTCCATCACCATCCACATCTGCTGCATGAGCTGCGTTGTTTGTAACTCTCTTATCCGTGGTAAGTGGCTTTAGTCTGTCAGGTTGTATGTTAGGATTGCCTGCTTGTTCCCAATCAACATCATGATTGAAGCTGCGTAAATTCTCATTCAAGGCAACACGTGTAGAGAATTCATTAGGGATCCCTTTAGCCGGCGATGGGCTATTATCGCTACCTTCTTCTTCTTCTTCGTCATCATATATGCCATCCATCTGTGCTTTGAACTCTTCCTCTTCACGGTCCATTTCATGAGTCTTTTCCTCTTCCATAATCTCATCCACGTCCAATCCCAAATGTTCTCTCATTAGGCGCATGCGTAATTCATGGGCAAATCTTCCCACGAGATATGGCTTTCCATCCATTGTTGACCATATCATATCAGTATCTCGAACAACTGCTGCGGTTTCCGAGTCCCTGTTACCCAACATAGATCTCTCGTTGATATTAGCAGAGCCAATTAGAGCAATTCTGTCATCAACAATGATAACTTTGGCGTGAATGTACAATTGCTCTGTGACGATTATCTTCTTTGGGCCAATCCGACCCCATGTTCTCAAACTGTAGAATTGTACAAACTCTTCCGGGTCAATACCTTGACTCTTTAATCTACCAAAGATAGATCCATCGCCACGACATATACTTCGAAATTGACATTGCATAATTAAGCGTACACTTGTTCCCTCGGGTTCATCCACTGTATTCTGGAATCCAGGCATGAGTGGTATGAGGATCATACATCTCCAGCTTTCATTATTCCGATAGGCGCGTATGGCACGCTCTACAATTGCATCACCAATCTTGTTGACAATCTTGACATTCATCGTCTCACAACTTGTGATGAAAAATTGATTCTCCATGTAGACGAAATGATCAGACTCTTCAATCATCTTGCAATAAGCAGTCATGATGCTATGCTCGGTATCCATAAGACCTAAAGACCAATCGCAAGCCGAACGTAAGATCTGCACCTCACAAGTTCCAGTGAGACCAAGATCTTCCAGCTCGGCCTGATTGTAATCAGGAGGCGGGAGGAGGAAAGGGGTTGGTCTCGTAGGGGTGCGACCTCGAAGCACATAGTTCCATCTTTGCACGAAGTGTCTAGTCAGATCTCTAGCAGGTTGACCAGCGACTTGCATAGCAACATCGTGCCAAGGCATCCGAGGAGTCTTTGACCGATCGTACATTTCTGCATAAGGTTCATTGAGTTTGTAGAAATCTTGAACACGAGGGTTGGAGTAGTCTTTTCCGGGCCAGAGCTGGCAATGATCGGCATCTTTGGGCAAATCGGAATGCTCAAAACCTGTAGGTTTATCATCCACCACAGTGTGCTGGGGCGTATCCCAACGACCAAAGCAAAGATCAATACCTCCTACAAAAGCAACAATATGATCAACGATGCAGATCTTTTCGTGATGGGCAAAGAAGAATTGATTTTTCTTGAACTGATTAGGTGATCTTTGCACAAATATGTTTGGATGTAAATCCAACATGGAGAACTTTGTGAACTCAGAATCAATAGGAATGGCAGCTTCAACGTTTCTGTAAACGATGATAAAAACTTTGACTCCTTCCCTAGCTTTCCTCTGCAGCAAACGATCAAGTCGCCATTTCTGACTGATAGCAGCAGGTCTTCGCATGTATAATTGAGGACTGAGCCACCAATCATGAATATATATCACATCCTTGGCTTCATTGATTGCTCGAGAAACGTTCCACATATAATCACGACCATCCACTAGCCATTGTGCCGTGACTCCAGTCCTCACAGGTGCAAAACTGCCAAATCTATGTTCCTTTGCCCATGGTGTGTTATCCGCCATGAATCTTAACGATTCCTCGAACTGTCGGAGTTGACGTTCGTTCTTGGCCAGTAACTTTATCTTGCGCTCGGAATTCTGAATTTTAAGAGTGTGATGCTGAGGGTGCTTAGCAGATCTACCTGCTTGTGAAACTTCATCTTTCGCTTTCTCTTTTCCCTTGCCCATTTCAGTTATCATTCTCCTCTTCTTCTGTATTGCGAACTTTCCATCCACCAAATACACATCATAGATGTGCATATTTTCCGGCGACTCCACACACACAAGATAACTGTGCCTGACCAAAAACCATTTTGGAGAATGACGTTGAAAAAAGTTGTTAGGCGTAAGTATTCTCCTCATATCCAAACCCTTTGCCGTTTGAATAGCGAGGTAGCCCTCCTTTCCATGATAGCTACCCTCAGCAGCCAAGCGGACTCCCATCGAGGATAACTCCAAAAATCTGCAAAGACGATTACTGTCCGCTCTGAATATGAGCCATCGAATCATCTCTTGAAGGTATTGTTCTATTCTTTTTCGCTGGCGTTCATTGAATATTCTCTTCTGCTTTTCGGCACTGAGAGCATTCACGCTAGTATCCAACATGGCACGGGTACTTTTCCGGGCCGCACTCATGGATGGACGCCTCTTGACCTTCCGTTTTGGTTCCGCTTCACTTTGTGTGGCCTCGCCATGGGTTGCCTCGGCCGCGGTTTCGTCCACACGAACGTTGTCGGCTTCATCTTCATCACTCTCCCCTAGACCCCGAACACCTCTGAAGTAAGGGAATGCAGATTTTGGGAACCTCGGTTGCTTTGGTCGTACATGGGCTTCATTCCCTATGTACTTGTCACTGCTTCCTTGAAGCTTATAGCGTAAATGTAAGTTAGCAAAGTCCTTGAGAGAACGATGAATCACCCATTTCATTCGGTTTGGACCGCTCCCATATTCCAGCTCAATTCGGAAAACAAGATGTCTTTCTGTGTCGTCGGCATCCTCATCGGTGGGTTTGCTATCTGTGATTTCAATCTTGAGCTGCTCGAGAAGAACTGGGATTCGTTTGTTTCCATGTTCATCTCGTTGCATCATGCTGGCAATCATAAGTACGGCTGGAGTTACAGCTCTTAATTCCGCCATGAGTTCAGCAGATTTAAGATAATCGATCTTGTCTTCCTTTTTCCCTTTGCCAGCGAAGAATTTCATGCTATGCTTTAACATTCGCCATTTTTGAGTTCCAAAAGTGCTAGCTCTTTCTGCACCAAAATACGGTCTTCTAGGTGTCTGCGCTTCACCCTCACTTTGCCCCCCAAGTCCTGTCAACCTTCTCAGTTGACTCGGTCGTTTTGATCTTGCGCCATCATTTGCAAAATCTTGTGCTTGTGGTGAATTATCGGCAATTAACCCTCGACCTGGCATCCATGAACTCCCTCGTCGCCATGCACTTTGCCTCGCAAAACGATCACGCCCTTCTCCTTCCGACAGATGACCCCGTTGTTCGAAAGACCCATCCGTTGCACGTCTACCCAGGAAAAATGACCTACTCCCACTCGGAGAATCTGAAGGGCCAGGGTTACGAATTCTTGGTGTGTTGGGTACACTCTCTTCTTCTTGTGGTCGTCTAGTCCGGCGTTTCCTTCTTATACGCGCTGGTTGATTGAATGGTCCCTCATCCGCGGTTTCTTCTGCATCAGCATCACTACTTTCCTCGTGTAATGTTTGTGGGATATTCGTAGGGATTGGTGTCGTTCCGAGTCCTTCATCAAAATAATTCGTGGGGGTGCTTTGACTTCTGCCATGTCCCTGCATTCCAATCGGGGTAGCTAAAGCCTTCAATTTTGACATTAAAGATGCACCTCTCCTATCCTTCGCAGGTGTATCAACATCTTCTACACCCCATGAATCTTGTCGTGCAGAGTTGGAAGGCTCGACAGTAGCCATATCTCTTGCGAACGATACACTACGTCTGCCGGGCGGAGTTGATATACCGTTTATTGCGGAGTGGCTCTCGTGAGGAAAGGAAGATGGGGGAGGAACAGGGGAAAACCCCGTGGCTGCATTGTTGGCAGATATCCCAGGAGAGGTAGCATCAGATGTAGAGGCTATGGGGATGTTGTGTGGGATACCGCCATTCATATAATCAACCGCCTCATCAGACACACTGCTCGTGATACCATTCGAGGTTGATGTAGGTATAGCCAGGTTTAGTGAGTTCCCAAACTTCTCCGAGCTCGCAGTGCGTACACCCGATGGTCGAACAGCTGGTGGTCCATTTCTATAAGTATTTGCGGGCGATTGCGAGCGGGGAGTTCGTGTAGATGGTGAAATCGAGCCTGTTGTGCTTTGTGCCATTGTGAACTCTTGAATCCAGCAACGAGACTCTCTTCGAGAAGGAATCTCAATTCCCGATAAGACGAGTCCTGCCAGGACAATATCGTGATGTTAGAATTATATCGCAAAGTTCATTGTGAGCAATCAACTATGTCGTAAGTTGTAAAGTTTAATCGATCCCTCAATGCAATGTTGAAAGTATCAAGGGTGTCCGAGTTTGGCGATATGGGATATGGGATATGGAGGAACCGAGGATTTTACGGTCAGTGATTGATTGTTTCCAGTGCAATTAATTAATGATTAATTATTAATTGACTTATTTGTAAGGTGACACAAGTAAGTGGTAGACAGAGAAATAAATAAACTTGTTACTATATCAGCTTAAAGAATTGCAAGAGATTTGACAATTGAAAATGTTTCTCAAGGTAGCACAAAAAGTGTATAGTAGGTATATAGTTGTTATTTGTTCAGGGTCTTTTTTAGAGTATCGAGACTTGATATTGTATTCAAATCTCCCCTCCCAGGGGTTATTAAACGGGGATTAAACATATAGGAAATGACGTTTGGCTAGGGGTCATCGTAGATCGATCCCCTTTATTGTTATCACTTGCCTATGCGCGCTTTCTTCGGTGTCTAGAAAGAAATATATATTCGGGATAGATATTCTCTGCATCCTTCTATTCCTCTTCCCTTGATGATAAGCATTTTGAATAGATTCTGGGGAAGATACACCTAGTATTCCATACATGCCAGATACTTATATTGACTGATTCCAGCAGAACCCCCTGTAATGAGTGGAGTGAAGATGTTACATTGCATTCACCACCCCACTTTCCTAACCTACACCACCACCTTTATACCACTTAGCAATCCCATGCAAGCTTCAATATCAAGATCTACAGAATTGTTCATACATACAATACCCAAGTCGAGTATTCGCTTCAAAATCCCACCGTAATGGCTACCCCCAATCCCCTTGAAAATACCCCCCCCTCCCCATCTATATCAGAAAAAACCTTCCACATCGCCGGTATCCTCACGACCGTTTACGGTCTCGAAGAAATATCCACATCATGTACATCAATATCATGTCTATGGCTCCTACATCCCAGACTTCAAACCAAGAAGATCATGGAACCTATAGCTGCAAGATGTATACAGGCATGGAATCAACAATCGGGTTCTAGTCGAAGGGTTGGTCTGATTGCTGTTGCTTTTGATCAGAGAAATCATGGAAGTAGGGAAGTTAATGCTTTGGCAAATGGATCGTGGAGGGATGGTAATGAAAATCATGCACAAGATATGTTCAGGTTAGAAACCATGCATTCTTTATAGAATGAAAATAGCTCATGGTTTATAGCATTTTTCACGGGACGGCAATGGATACAAGTCTTCTGATAGACCATTTGCCTTCTTACATCTTCAATACCAATGACTCGCCTCCCATTGAGCAACATCTTGTCTTGGGTATCTCCCTCGGAGGTCATTCAGCATGGCAGGTATTGTTTTCTGATCCTCGAGTTACTGCTGGTGTTGTGATTATTGGATGTCCTGATTACCTCCGTAAGTCTCCATGAATTAAAATCCGAAAAGGGCGTATCACATGTTGGGAGAGCAAAAATATGATTGTATACGATTGGCTTGACGTATGCTTATCCCTAGCTTCATTGCCCAAGATCAAACTGAGCAAAGTTGCCCAATCATATACTACTATGGTCAGCAATCTTCAACAAACACAAACTAACAACCCCAGGCATGATGACCGACCGAGCTCGCCTCTCCAAACTCCAAACCTACACCTCCACTACAACCCCAGGATCCACCTTCCCAGGAAGCAAAGACTTCCCTCTCGCCCTCATAAACAGCCTCAAAAAATACGACCCCGTCGGTCTCCTCTTCGGCACCTCCCCTATCCCCTCCACCCCCTCCAACCCCTCCAAACAAATCCTCCCCCACCACCTCCAAAACAAACGAATCCTCACCTGCTCCGGCGCCGACGACAAACTAGTCCCATACCACTGTTCCGAACCATTCCTCCAATTTTTAAAAAATGCCACTGCAGCCGGTGGATACTATGAAGAAGGGAAGGTATATGTAGAAGATAAGGTGTATGCGGGAGTAGGACATGCGTTTAGCGAGGAGATGTTTAAGGATACGGTGAGGTTCGTGAATGATACTTTAGCAGCTAAGGAGGGAGAAGTGGTTAGTTTGTCGAAGATGTAGGGTGGTGCGTACGGTGTAATCCGAAAGTTCTACAGCCAAGTCGCATGCGTCTTCCTTACTCGATACCGATCTATCGATTTACTAGCACTCTTTCTTAGCGTATCTTCACTCATATCGTTACATCTTCCCTATTGAAAGGAAAGAAAGAAAACAGCAAATCTCAATCTCAATCTCACCTACCACCCAATCTACAATCTACACAACCAGCAAACCAAACCCAAACCAAACCAATCTAATAAGATCTTACATTCCATCCCTACTTAAGCAAAACCGGCGCCTCCTGAGGCGGATACTGCACCCACAACCTAACATCACTCTCCACCCACTCATCGGGAACGCCCCTCATACAGCCCTCCACAATGCCCCTATTAACACGCTCATTATACCCCTCACCCAATCCGACCCCGCCAGGCTTCCCCGTAAAAGTAACCACATCAGTTTCTAACCCCAGCTCCCTCAACCTCCTCTCCAAACCCCACCCCATCCCAAACGCAAACGCGGGTCCAAATCCCTTCTCACATTCTAACCTCATGACATCCACCCTCGCCATGCCGAATTGCGGGTCTTCTTCCGTCCTATCCATGCTCAAAAGTTTGTAGAGTGTATTCTCGTGTACTTCCCATAGGATTCCGTAGATGACTTTTCCGCGCGTGTTGTATTCGGATTGTAATTCGGATTCGGATTCGGATTCGGAATCTGGGGGTTGTGCATGTGTGTCGAGTGGTAGTATGTTTTGATAACAACATACATCCTCTACGTCTGCATCTACGCAATACATCCAATTGTCTAATCTGCCTATTCCTAGAAGTTTCGCGTCGGGACATATTCTCTGCATGTAATACTCGCACATCTCCGCGCCTATTGCAAAAAACTTGATGGGTGGACTAGGATCGGGTGTAGCTTCATAATCGGCATCCTGCATATCTTTTTTTATGCGCTCCTCTGCAACAGCCATGATTCGTTCGCGGGAATTGGGAATGGGGTTTCCTTCTTCGTCGAGGAGGTGAAATTCTTCGGATTCGGTGGTGGATCCTGAGTCAATATCCTCCTCCTCCTCCTCTTCTTCCTCGGTAGAAGCTATGTCGACCACTTCTTGCATTTCCTCAACATTTATCTCTACTTCAATAACCTCATCTTCATTCTCATATTCATCCCCAATATTATCGTCCTCAGAACCATCATCTCCATCTCCATCTCCATCTCCATTTTCAAATCCATTCTCAGAATCTTCATCCTCATCCTCATTCTCATCAATATCTCCATCCCTACTCCCATCACCAGAATCACCATCTGGAAATACGATCCGATGATATGCCAGATTAGGAAGCCCACCATTCCCATTCCCATAGTCATGATATCCATCCATAAAAACGGGTTCCTCGTCGGGTGATGGAGAAAGTAAAGGGGAGTCTGACATGGCAGAATTCGAGTCAAAGACGTAAGGTTGAATAGAAGCTGAACGCGAAAGGGATTGTGGAGGGGATATGCTTTCTTCTTTTATGCCAGGCATTGTGGTGGATTTTGCGAGGTGTTTGTAGATGATTTGTAAGTTTGCTTCAGACAATTGATTTTCTGGATAGAAAGTTTGTGTGGCCTGTGGATGGGTATCTGGGGGTTTGACGAAGGTTGTAGAAGTGACGGGGAGGAAAGTTTATAGTAGGAGATTGAGTCTTGAGCTTAAGGTCAAGATCAAAATGGAGGTCTAGGAATAAGGTCTGGTATTCCTTGAAAGTACCTAGTACGCCGTTCTTCTTTTCCAAGGTGAGAACTAAAAGTGAAA
Source organism: Sclerotinia subarctica (assembly GCA_025389085.1). Taxonomy (NCBI): domain Eukaryota; kingdom Fungi; phylum Ascomycota; class Leotiomycetes; order Helotiales; family Sclerotiniaceae; genus Sclerotinia; species Sclerotinia subarctica. Next base: position 2,188,737 of record QRFI01000007.1, read on the forward strand.
GTGAATCTCGCCCGGCTGAAGTATTATACTCGGAACAGTTACATACCTAGACAAAGTAGTCAGCTGATATTAGTTGCGACGAGACAAGGTGACTGACTGACTGACAGAACGAGATCACATAGGATGGTTATAGAGAAAAGATAGATTTAGCAAATCTTCATTCAATGTGCCGAGAGTAACAGCAATACTACACCTCAATCCAGTCCAAAGCTGTCTACTAGCGTTAAATTCTTGCGTATAAAAACAACTTTTGAATACCCAGATACCTAGTTGATGCTAGGAAAGAGTCATATGATACTTAGGTAGGTAGTTAGAATAATGAAACTTGAGAAACGCAAGAATGAGTGGATCAAGTATTAAATTTAAGCCTTCCTTCCTTCCTTCCCTCTTTCCTTCTCTTCATCTCATCCCAAGAAGTCAAATCATCACCAATGAAAAGGTAGAAGCATCAGAAAGTCACGAACACCATCCATCCATCCATCATCAATCCATCGATTATCCCAACTCAAGCCAACTTATTCCGACTACGTCAAAGTATCCAACACCCCGATTACCTACCCCAAGGAAAAAACGGAAAGAGCGGAAGAGCCAGCAGTATGACTGATTTGAGCAAGAGCGCATTGTATACGACCCGAAAGGGAAGGAAGAAGATATCTATACCATCCAAACATACATACTTAGTATCTATCTACCCACCTTAATTCTCACGATTGAATGATTACCGTAGAGGCGTCTATTTCTTTTTAAATTCCTTATAGACAGACAGGAAGGAAAAATGATGAGAATACTCACTTGAGTTTGGAGACTTGAGTAGAGTTCTGTGTAGTACATGTACTTCTTAATCCCCATAGGTACTCACTCGACTTATTCATCACATCACCGCATCCCTTCACACATCACATCCCATCATCACACATTATTATACACACCAACTCTGAAGAATGCTATTTATTATTCATATTCATATTCATATCTCTCCTCGGCTCTCCTCAATCTCTCACACCACCCTGATATTTTACACCCCTTTACAAACCCAACCCCTACCCTCAAACTCCATTCATTCTGTACATATACAATATTGCCTACTCCTACAAACCAAAGACAATATAAGTCATGCGATCATAAGAAAACCCCCAAACAGATTTCAGATTTGATCCGACTTCCCAAACTCGCTTCGTAAGATATGGAAAAATACAAAAACAACGCGCGCATGCATACAAATTGTATGTACCATTTCCCTCTATCCTCCTCTGGCCACCTGAACATAACAGATCCTGGGGTATCTTATCCTATCCTTTCATAGCATATCCAATGCATTCATATCGAATACCACTTTCCCCTTCTCCTCCCTTCATTCTACGTCCTTGGCACTTCTCGATTTCCTTTAAACACCTCTAAACATCCTCACAATCAAAAACCACATCGCGCCGATAAACTTAAAGCAACTCAATCCGGCTACACTCCAAAGCACAACCGCCATGTAAATTGTACTCTTTGTTGTATCATCCGTACTCGTATCAATATTTTCCAGTCCAGCTGTACTCAATACCGCACTAGTGAGTGCAAAATTACAGACCAACCAGAACAAGACGACCGAAGATCTGAACCATTTGTAATAATCTTCTTGCTTTTCTTCTGCGGAGAATTCACGTTTCTCCGGAGGTGCTTTTGATTGGATTTTGCGCATCTCGGATTCATACTGGGCATTGAGATCACCATCGTCGGTGGGAATATTGACATCGACTTTGCCACCGGCTTTGAGGACAGCGGAAGGCAGTTTTTCGGCTTTATCATCTCCTTTCGTACCCCAAGTAATATCGTGTGTATTACAGAAAGCGTAAACATTGAGAATGTTGATGTACGTTGGTGTGAGAAGAAGGTATTGAAGAAAAGATGTGAACATGTGCCATGGGTCGAAGAATAAGAAGGAAGAAATGAACCAGAGTAGATAGGTTGAGGCAAGAGAGATGATTAGAGTATAGAAGATTTGATTCTTGATGATATCTGTCCAGTTGAATTCATTTTTCGCAAGCTGAGTTTGTATCGACTTGACCGTGATGAAAATTGAAGCGAACATTAGGTATCTATTTCAGTTAGCGAGATAGAACAAATCGAATCAAGAATTACTCACATCATGATAATAATCCAGAAATAGACCATAGACATGTAAACTTTGTTCGTTCCTTGAGGCCGATTACCCAACGCCAGAATAAAACAGGTCAAAAGCGTGAATAGGTAAAGCCATTCGAAGACAACACCAAGAATCACACCGACATTTCCGAGTAAGTCGGAGTTTCCGAGAGAAGTAGTCAGGATATGAAAGACCAAGAAGAAGTTACCAAGAGCGAACCAAGCGAAGATCATGTTGATAGTTTGATATGTGAATTCAATCAAGAACATGATTTTCCGTAAGAAGCTGTGATCACTTCGGAAAATTTGATAGAAATGAGCAAGAGCATAGATAGCAGCGAAGAAACTTCCGTTAAGCCATCTTCGACGTTGCAAAATAAGTTCGGCCATCGTATCTGGTACATCAGTTTCTCCAGTAGCAGACTTGACGTACTGCAAGATCCAGTGACAGTTCCTCTTCGATACCAACTCGAAACATAGAATACGATCCTCAGCAAGGTACATATTGGCAGTGAAAATACCAGCGTTTGCTCCATGCATCTTCTCTCCTGCAAAGTACTTCTCGAGCGGTCCATTACCAGTTTTGTCGTTTTGCAACGCAACATAACGATATGCAGAGAAAGCACCTGGCAACACTGAAATGAATCCGAATGCCGATTCGAGAGGTTTATCAAGAATGTTACTCATTTTGTACTCAAAATTCTGGGTAGCAACCAGAGGGTTGAGCAGATTCTTTCCTCCTGGACCCAACATAGCTTTGATTTCACCACAAGCTCCTGCACAAGTAGGTTCCAAATCGAAAGCTTTCCAGAGATGATAAATCGAGTCCTTTCCCGGCTTCGTACCAGCATCAAGGAGTACGCAAATATTGGGATCGAGTACCCGACCAAAGGCTTGGAAAAACCATCTATGCGAATTGATCTTTTTCTGATTCTTTTCCTTCAAACAGAAAAGCAGTTGAATAGGTTGCTGTTTCGGTGTGAGTGTAACGATATCCTTCTTCAGAGCAATGCCAACTTGCGTCGTATATTCGTAGATATGTGCTGTCACGTCCTTGCCATTAACTTGTTGCTTCGCAATTCCATCTTGGTACACTCCCAAACCAGCCAACACGGCTCTAGTTCTTGGATTGATCTTGCCACGTCCATCACTGACAACGCACACTACGATCTTCTTCCAAGCATCCTTTCCCCATGTCTTACTATCCTTGCGGGTGCACATATATTCAACGTTCTTGAACACTCCATGCATTGTTCGGGCAAACAATACATCATCTTCATTATACATAGTAACAACAATGAAGAGTTCTGTATGCCGAGGCTTTGCAAAGAGTTTCTGTCGCAATGTAAAACGCTCCTCAAAAAACTCGCTGGGATCGCATGTTGCTGCTGAGTATCTCATATGTGTAAATTCATCTCTCTCGGGAGGTGGTGCATGATTGACTTGACTTAAAAGCTTAGGCGGAATTGGACAATCAAGCACGAGATTTCCATTGAACAACTGGACTTCCTTTACTGTCTTGTATCTTCTCAAGGCAGGTATAGGTGTCGAAGACGGAGAGTGTCCAGCTCCGTCATAACCTTTATACTCTGCACCACTGGCTGTGTGTGGATCTGGCCCATATGGTTCATGCGACTGTAGGATTGGTTGATGGTCATCATCGTCATTGTAACCGTAGGGGTCTTGCCCTTGGGGGTAAGTTTGTAAAGGGTGTTCTTCATGAGGAGATGGTTGGTATGGAGGTTGATAGTAAGCATCTTGATGTGCGTTAGGATCTAAAGAGTATCCCGAATCGTAACTTTGACTGAGATTTAGGGGCATGCGCTGATGGTATTGACTTTGATCTATATGCTCGACGGAATACTGTAGAATTCATGTCAGATAAAGCTCCATCTCTTCGCAGGCACATCAATCTAAGAACTCACAGATGGCTGAGGCTGTAATTGATCACTTGGTGTTCCAATTCTGTGTCCTCCAGGACCCATAGGTATCTCCAGATTGGGAACACCAGGACCGGGAGAGCCAATAGGTTGTCTTCCATACGGCGCATCTTCCAGTTGGTACCCTTGAGGACGCGGCGAGTTGTGTCTATTGTTCATGTCGTAATAATCGTCTTGGCCTTGGCCCGCCGGATCTGTGTGGGTCGAATGTTAGAAACGTTTGCTGTGGGCAAACAAAAGTGTAGATATTGCAGATGATTTGTTGATAGGAAGAAAAAGTGCTTCTGTCCTAGCAGAGGGGAAATTGAATGTATCAAGTAACTCTGCGGCCCATCAAGAAATCCTCTTTGCGCAGTTTAGTTTACTTGAGTGTGCCTTTCGTGTTGGTTGCTATGCGCCGCAGAATGGATACACTGGTCGACGTGAATGGTCTTCAAGATAATAATGTGATTTGACTCAAACTTTACATTCACTTCACTGCCATCACAATGCGAAACGCGGATAAAGTGTGCTGGGGAGGTGGAGAAGAGATTTGGTAAATTAGATAGGAGGACATACCTAATCGATTATACGACATGGTATCGTTGTATGGGATTGCCGTCCTATTGTGATCTGTGGGGTGAAGGGATGCGTAGGAGCGAGATGAATTTCCTTGCGAGGGGGCTCAGTTTGGGAATATCTTTCGATCCAAGCCTTCTTCCGTACTAGATTGGAAGATTGACTACAAGGTTGTATGTTGATGTGTAGGGTTAGAGTCAATACTTCCCACGCCTACCCTTCTTTGCTCCCGGCCTGAGAACTGGGATATGGTAGACACTGAAGCAGGAGTCGAGCAGAGGATGACAATTATTTTGTTAGAAGTTAGAACTTATTAAGTGGTTGAACTTGAGTGAGAAGGAAAAGTCTCTTGTGACGGGTGGTTTCACCTTGAGGAGGGCCGCGCATTAAAAGGATGTTAGAAATTCGGTAGGGATTGTAAACAAAGTGGATGCAAAAAATGGTTGCCAAGGCAAAAGGAATCCCTGGAGATGCTACTATTTAGTATTTACAGAGTTCCGGTAACTTTTGTATTGGAGTATCTTGTCTTGTATACTTTGTAAGTGATGAACCTAGTATCTAGTACCTAGGTACTACTGTTCTACTTGGAGTGATTGTTTTCCGCGTTTCGAATTCAACAGATAGCGGATAGCACGGAGCAGTTTTCCCCCAGTGAGTCGTGAAAAGAGTGAGTGCTGATGAAATAAAGATCGACAGTCATTAATCATAGTAATGTTTATTCAATATATTGTTTACCGAGTATTCTTGAGTAGGTTCGAAGGATCTCAAACAATCAAATACATACTATACAATGTATACAATATACATAGTATTAACTTTCCACTAAACAGCTGGTGAGCGGAATCTATGTTTGAAAGTCTTGTATCACCACTAAAAAACACTCACACGTCTCAAAAATAGAAACCTCACTAAAAGCACACTAGCTTACCCACTCGCTCACTGCTGCAAGACAAACCGCAGCAAGACTTCAATCCCCCCTCTAGCCAATCAACATCATCTTATTTTTCATACATCCTCCGTACACAGATGCGGCTGTGCAAAGTGCAAGATGTACCACTGCCGGCACTCAAAAGATGAAAGATGTGAGAGTCCCTTCGACCGCATACCGTACTTCTTCCTTGAAAACCCCAAATAGAGGCTGACTTTATACATGCATAAGTACGGTTCAATGACATAGAACTTACCGATTTCCGATCTGAGATGCATGCTCTATTCCGAAAGAACGTCGCTTTGATAATATATTACGAGTGGAATCAATCACGAGTTCAACGACGGTCAACCTCGAGTCTTATATATCGTGGCTGAGATGCGGAAGATTCGTGTTCGTACACGAAGCACACCCCTAACAAGAACGTTACACCTTACTAAACTACTAGGTATATAGAGTTGATAATACTAGGTAATACTCGAGTAGGTGAGAATTACCAAGATGACGTGCCCGGTAGAGAAAGCCGGTGTAAAAACACTAAGTAGGTATCTAGCCTCAGATACCTTCATCCTCTTAACTGGTGACAATCATTGCCCACGAATTATGGTAGCGCATATGCAGTTACCGTTCAGCTGGCGAATGTTGGCAGTGCATCTTTATATAAACCTTATTATTTGTTTGCCGTTTTTGCTACTCTGCTCCGTATTGTGCTCAGTAAAAATCCAGTGGGGCATTTCATGGTGGGGGTCGTGCCAGCGTTTATATCAACCTTTGTGTGCACGCCATGCCAACATCATATGGAGTATAGTATATGAGGTAGACTTGCCCACTGTTGAACGAGTAAGGTTACGAGTAAGGTTACCGTACTCGTTCTTGATATCCATTTTAGGACTTTTATTCGAGAAAATTTCTACTGTAATATATATGGATCCCCATGTTCACAGAAATACTCTCGTATTCTTACCGACATTTCGATATTGACTTGTTACCATTGAGAAACGTTAACCTGGTTATGCTAATAAATAAACGTTTCTCATGCATGTCATTATGATCAAGCTTCACAAAACATCAATCTTGATCACCGCCAATAGATGATAGGATTCTAAGAATGATCTAACTCATGGGTATTCATCTAATCGTGACCTCTATATCCCTAATCATCTATACCACATCAACATCTCTACTTCTCAACATCGGGAAAAGTAGCCTTTAAGAAATTCTGAGAAAACCTCGTACACTGTTCATAAGCAGCCTTGAATCCATCATTCCCACCATAATATGGATCATCAACCTCCTCGGCCTTAGATCCGCCAGCATACTCCCCAAACAACATAACCTGTGCTTTACCCTCAGTTCTCCTCCCTAAGGATAGAAGATTCTCAAGGTTATCACTGTCCATAGCAAAGATATAATCAAAGTTCTTGAAATCACTGATAGAAACCTAGAAGAGAAATGAATAATGGAGCTTCAACAAGCTAGAGGAAGTATCAAAGTACCTTTCGAGCCTTATGCTTATAGTCACTAATCCCATTCTCTCTAAGGGTGGCCATGGTACGGGAATCTGGGGAAGATCCAGTATGATAGGCTGCAGTTCCTATATCGATAAATTAGTATCAAAATATATGAAGGGCATTTTAACCGTGATGAAGATATATTTAACATACCACAGGAATCGACATTAGATATCAAGGATGCGTAAGGACCCTTGGAAGTCATGGAACTGAAGATTCCCTCGGCCATCGTCGAACGACAGATGTTCCCGAGGCAGACAAATAAAACCGATATCTTTTCCGTCGACATTTTTCGTAGTTTATTGGATTTTTAGTAGTAGACCTTACTTTTACTGGTTCCTGACTTATGTTGGGTTATAAGATACCTCGAATAAGCTTGAAGAAGAAAGAATCTGATTTTGGTGATGATCTGCGGCCCCGACGGGTTGGAACTTGGAAGTTGGAACCCGATACGGATTTTCCGATCCCGACATCTTTTGTTTCAACTCAATCGTCACGCCTTCATTTGAATAATTCTCACCAACCAACCACCCATTCATTCTATTCTCCAATCATCAATGAGATGTAAAGGAAACTTGCAATTTTTCTTGTCAAATCAAATCTTTCATCTACTGGATACCTTCTTTGCATATCTTTTGCCGCGTAGAATGTCAATCAGTGGTATCCATCAATCAGATGATTTCATTTTGATGGCCAAGGCTGATAAATAAAATGTCCAATGACAACAGTGGGATACATGCATACATTCAAGGAATAAGCATCGTTCGCCGTCGGGACAAGGCGGAAGATATCCGAATCAGGATGGTGATAAGTCGCACAACTTGACATCGGTTGAACTTTGAGTGTGGCGAATACAAGTACATACCTATTCAGACAATGCCGGAATGCGAGCCAAGTCAAATTCCGATCGATCAAGTAATGGATGTGCTTTCAAGTCAGGAACAATCATACACTCTTCGCATTTCATCAATTCTCAATGTGTGTTTGGCGAGGTAGGATATCGAAACAATGAGAGAATGACAAAAAGCAGTTTTCAATACCAGAGTTGGCGAGGATGGGATTCAGGAATTCAATTTCCTGAAGCTTAATTGAATCTTTGATGGTAGCAGGAAGCAGGTAGCAGGTAGCAGGTAGCACCATTTGACCAAGATATTTCGGCTGATAGCACCTGCCTCTTTTGTAACATATCCTTTATAACCTCATCTTGGCTTACATTAGGTGAATGAGATAACAATCAATTAATCATACCCCTCTTCTGTTGAGCCGAATGGGAAGGGAATCAATATGGTGCAATTGAATACAAAAGCCAACTTATTCCCATGTTTTTGCATTCTCCAAGTTTCACTTCAACACCTTTGATCTCCCAGGTGTCCCCTCATTGATACGTCTTCATAGATCCTTCAAGGACTCAAACTTGTGAGTGACCACTATCATCATACCATCAAACTCTCCAATATAGCTAACGAATCGACCTTTGAAGATCAAGATGAAGTTCTCTCGTGTGCTTTCTGGCTTGGCTATATGTAGCTTAGCTGCATGTGAGTCTTCTATGGAGCTATTGGAATCTCTTCGTGAAATCCCACAAGGTTGGATTCAACTCGAAAGACCTAGTCCACTCAAGACAATCAAACTTCGAATCGCCTTGGAACAACCGGATCATGAGCTTTTCGAACAGAAACTTTATGCTGTTTCATCTCCTGACCACGTTGAATATGGCCAACATCTTGACCGTGAGGAGCTCAAGAGATTTATCAAGCCAGCTGATGAAACTACTTATGCCGTTCTTTCATGGCTAGAGAAGTCTGGTATCTCGGAATCAAACATCCACAATGATGGGGAATGGATCAATTTCCGAACTTCAATTTCACAAGCGGAACAAATGTTGAATACTACCTTCCATTACTACGTCCATCAAGATATGAAGAACAATAAGCAGATTCGGACGTTGAAATACTCAGTTCCACAGGAGATCTCCAATCATGTTACAATGATTCAACCCACAACCAGATTTGGCCAAATTAGAGCACAAAGGAGCCAAATGTTTCGTGAGGATTTTTCAGCTCTTGCTTTACCATCACTCAATACTACTGCCTGCAATGTTACAATTACTCCTCAATGCCTCCGAGATCTTTACAACATCGGTAATTATACAGCAAAGGCCAATCCCGAGTCACGTCTAGGTGTTGCTGGATACCTGAGTCAATGGGCAAAATATGATGGTCTAGAGGCTTTCTTGGAGAAATATGCCCCATATGCTATTGGCCAGAACTTCTCTTACGCTCTCATTAATGGAGGATTGGATACACAAAACTCAACACTCGATGATGGAGAAGCGAATTTGGATATGCAGTATGCTGCTTCCATAGGCTTCAAAACTAATATCACCTATTACAGTACAGGTGGACGAGGGCAGTTAATTCCGGATCTTGATCAGCCAACATTAGACAATAACCAAAATGAACCATACTTGGATTACCTCAACTATATGTTAGGTCTACCAAATAATCAACTACCACAAACAATCACAACCTCATATGGCGAAGACGAGCAATCCGTCCCAGAAGCTTATTCCAAAACTGTCTGTAAAATGTTCGGTCAGTTAGGTTTAAGAGGTGTATCTATCCTATTTTCTTCCGGTGACACCGGTGTTGGCTCCGCGTGCCAAACGAACGATGGAAAGAACACAACACGTTTCTTACCCATTTTCCCAGCAGCCTGTCCTTATGTCACTTCAGTAGGAGGAACACGATATGTTGAACCAGAAGCCGCAGTTTCTTTTTCGTCAGGTGGATTTAGTGATAGATGGCCAAGACCTTCATATCAAGATGATGCAATTAAGGGTTATTTGAAAATTTTGGGAGATAGGTGGAAGGGTCTTTACAACCGACACGGTAGAGGATTTCCCGATGTTGCAGCTCAGGGTGTTAGGTTCCATGTTGTGTTAGTATTTTCCAATTTTTTTGACCTGTCTTGTGGGTGCTAACAAAAGATCTCAGGGATGTCAACTCCATCACCGGCGTCGCAGAAGATCAACTACTTTCTGGCACCAGGTAACCATCTCCCATTTCTTTCTTCTTTACTCTTCTAGTCCGATTCGATCCCCTTCCCCACACCAAACTAACCTCAATTTAGTGCTTCCTCCCCAGCTTTCGCAGCAGTCATCTCTCTCCTCAACAACGCCCGTCTAAACGCTGGTCGTAAACCCCTCGGTTTCCTCAACCCTTGGCTCTATTCCATCGGTAAACAAGGACTCAACGATATTGTAAACGGTGGTAGCACGGGTTGCACAGGTAAAGATATTTACTCCGGGTTACCGGCGCCGTTTGTTCCATATGCTAGTTGGAATGCTACGAAAGGATGGGATCCAGTTACTGGGTTAGGAACCCCGGATTTCGCGAAGCTTTTGAAGTTGGTTGAGGGTTATTAGGGGGGAGGAATTGATTTTGTTGATGTGTTGGAGAGGAGAGGATAGGATAGGATAGTAAGATCAACAACATAATTGAAAGAAAGGAGATGTGAAAGGCAAGGAGCTAGGTATTAATAAAGATTATAAGATCTTACATATTAAAGGAAAGCAACGGTGGTCTTCAATCAAATGATTCAGCATCAGTAGCATAATACAAAACTCTACATTAACTTTAACCTCAATACCATCCTCGTAAAATCTTAAATTATATTACATCATATTACTAGGTACCTAGATATAATCATAACCCCAAATAAAGCTTCTAGCTAGCTACTAAATCACTTTATTAAATTTGGAGAGTAGAAATTAAAATCAGCTAGGTCACTGGTCTCTTTGTTTATTTTTTTCCGTTGAAAATTCCCCTCAGATGTAATCTTACAACAAAAGTTTTTGAATATCTCGGTTCTTGATAATATTAGAGAGTTGTTTTTGTTTTTTGAAGGGGATGAGGTGGGTGGGGTTGGTGTGGGGCATTTAGAACTAATTAACCCAAGGTTCATCTTGACTGACCGAACGGATTTGATTTGAACTATAGCTATGGCGTTTCTATTGCACTTAAATTTGTGATATGATGGGAACAAATCTTTATTTTCATATCTTAGTTTAGGAATTTAATCTCCTATCCCCTTCTTCTATTCAATACACCCCCCGCGCTCTCCCATCCTCACAACTCCCCATCCCCAAAAATGTCTACCAATTCTCCCCCTCTCCCTCCCAAGCACCATATGCACCCCCAAAACCTCAAACCCCACCCCACCCCCACCCACCTCATCCTCCTAACCTGCCACTCAATCTACATCTCCGGCCCCCCTACCTCCTCAACCTCCTGGCTCCTCGCTCCCTTCCAAACAGGAGGAAACGAACACCTAACATTCATCTCCCACATCACCCTCGCCTCTTCCCTCCTCTCATCCGATCCTGATGCTCTCCTCGTGATCTCTGGTGGTTACACCCGGAAAGAAGTGCGGAAGAGCGAAGCGAGGGGGTATTTTGAGGTGGGGAGGGAGAGGGGTTTTTGGGGTAAGGAGGAAATTGGCATTGGGGGGAGAATTATTTTGGAGGAAAGTGCTTTGGATAGTTTTGGGAATTTGTTGAGGGGGGTGATTGCTTTTTGGAGGGGGACTGGAAGGTGGCCGGGAAAAGTTACGGTGGTGAGTCATGGGTTTAAGAGGAGGAGGTTTTTGGGGTTGCATTGTGAGGCTTTGAGGATTGGTTGTTGGAGGGGTGGGGATGAGGGGAAAGAAGTGGGAAAGGGGAGAGGTGTAGAGGTTGTGTTTTTAGGTCGGAATCCTTCATTTATGGATCCGGAATGTTTGGAGTTTGATAGGAAAGGAGGATAATAAAGGAGAGAAAAGGGAGAGTGAAAGAATGGAAGAGGTTGAGGAAAGAGGATCGAAGATGGGGTGGTGGATGGAGGGTGGAAAGAAAGGTGTTTGAGAGGAGAGGGTAAAAGTGGAGTTAGGGGAGGGAGGAGGGAATTGTAAGGGAAGAGGTTATTTTGGAGGGAGTGGATATGCCATGGGAGAGTGAGAGGTAGATGGGATTCGAAGATTTTTAGGGGTTAGGAAGTTTTCGGATTTAGATTGAATAATGAGTATGTTGTTAGAGGTGAAAAGGTTATGAAATTCCTTACGGTGTACTGGTGAGCGGTACGAATAAGGAAGATGTGTTCGGGACTGAAGCAAAGGAGAGAACTGAGCTGAGATCGGGGATTATAAAAACAGAAGAATAGAAATGACATCTCAAACCCTCCAGATATAAAATTTTCATCGCACATCATATTCTCCCCCCCCCCTTCCAAAAAAAATATAAGGTGATTTCTCAAAAGGGAAAAAGTCTTTCCCTAAAAACTTTTACACACGCAAGAATAAAACTTCAGTCAACTTAATAACTAATTGGCATACCACAATACCAACAAAAGATACAGGTGGAAGGATATGCATAGACAATATAGTTTTATTATAAGATTTTACATACAAAAATTATTCATATTCATATTCCGAGGAAATTAAATGATTTCCCCTAAGTTCTGAGATATAGGTGGTGAGTGAAGTTTATAATGAAAATGAGGGATTCAAACAAACAAACGATGAATGGATGAATGGATGGATGGATGTAACAGAGGTAGTCAGCTGGGAGAAGAATAGAATAGAGTGGAAGAAGAACCTCTTAACCTCTTTTTGTAGGGAGGGTGTTTATGAATAGTATGTTGAAATCTACAAGATGGAATGGTAAGAGGGAAATTGGATTTTTTGGATATAAGAAATTGTTTAGGGAAATAAAATGATATGTTTTGAGGGAAAAGGAAAGAGGGAGGGCTTGTGGGATTTGGGATTTGGGATGAATGTGAGAAATGGATTTAATGAGAACTTTTTTAGTTGGGGTGGGGGAATGGTGAAATGAGGTTTGGTTGGTGTAGTGAGTATAAGAATAGGTGTAATGAATGAATGGATGATGGATGGATGAATGGATGGATGGATGGAAGTAGAGAGAGAGGATATAGAAAAGCAAGATAGGAGCGAGAGGAAAGGAGTGAGGGAGAGAATTACAATTAATATTACACACTCTAATAAATATCTAAATTTCATACACCCCACTATAATGGGCGGTATAAGAATCACGTCGTATATTACTCCCATCACCACAATTACATCATCTTATAACTCCAGATCTTCATCGACTTATCTCCACTAGCACTCGCGAAGCAACCTCCTCTTGGGCTCGCCGCAACGCTCATAACGGAATTCTTGTGACCTTGTAATATGAGCTGCGATTTGCCCGTTTCTACATCCCACAACTTAATTCCATTGTCCTTGGAGCCGGAGAGAATCCATTTCTCATCGGGTGTAAAAGTGGCTGAGAGAGCGAAGTCCTGATTCATGTTATTGCAAGAAAGTAAGAGCTAGGAAGATTATTTACCTTGTGACCCTCAAAGGTCTTAATACAGCGACCACTTCCGGAAGTGCTATTAGTATGTTCACCTTCTCGAGGAGCAAGCTCCCACATCTTGATCGTTTAATCTAGACTTACGGATACAAGATGTTTGTTGTTGGGTGCAAAAGCAACAGAGTATACACTATCCTTATGACCCTTGAAAAGTTCGACCAAGTCTCCAGTAACAGCATCCCAAACACGAATACAGTTATCAAGACCACCACCAGCAACATACTTGGCAACTACAGGACTATCACCTTGCATTTGGAAAGAACAAATTTCCTGCCCAGTAGTAACATCGAAGACCTGTGCAACTCGATTGCTGCCAGTAGCAACATATTTTCCGTCATGGCTGAACCTGACACTGCAAACGACATATTCGTGTTCAATGTCAAGCACACGGGGAATCTCTGGATTAAAGTTGCCAGAGCAACCCAAGTTTCTTTTGGTGTTCCCACAAATTTCTAAGATTAAGAACGAGTCTCGTCCACTGGTCAATAGAATTCTCCTTCAATCGCATTGCCATTTCCCATTGAAGAATCGGTGCAGGTTCGTCTGTAGTATGGTCTTTCATGGCAGCAGCGTAGTCGATGGGTGGGTTTGGGTGCAGGGTTTGGGTACGGTTAATTGTGGTGATGGGTGGGTTGATGGTTTAGTGTATTATTATTAAGCGGGGGGGAACACTAAAATGATATCATGTGATTCAGATGCAGAATAAAACAATAAATAATATGATCAAAATTTGGGCCTATAAGATCATGATCCGAGTCTGTGATTAGTCAATAAGAGGGTTGTTCTGATCAATAACGGCTTGGTGATGGGTTACCAAATAGCTCTTTTTGGATTAGTGGTTTGGATTGGGTTTTCCAAAAAAGTATGGTAAACTACTCAGCATTGGAATCTCCCACAGGCGATCATTCTCCGAATAAGGCTTGGGTTGGTATCTCTCCGCACCTGAAGATTCTGATATGATAAGATGCTTCATGTTAATTTCGTTCTTCGATCGAAATAGACCTGCTTTGCACTGATGTTGGAAATTTCGCTTAACCATGGTATTACCCCTTGATAGTCGATCTTGTCCTATTAGGGGAAAGATCTTACCCTATCAATAAGGGAAAGATCTCTCAAAATGAAGAGCAAGGACATCGAAATCTGAAAGCTTTTTGTTTTGCTTGATTTTTATATAGAAACACATATAAAATGCAAACATCACCTATCTCTTTTTCATCTTTCCTGTCTAGTACTCAGAATCTGATGAAATTTGTGGCGTTTGGAGGTGCATATACTATAATTAGATATCAAAATTCGAAGCTATTCTCAAAATTTTTACGGTTAATCGTGGGTAATTATAAGTTTTAATGGTTTTTTTCGATCAATCAATCGCCGGTTATTGGGTCTTGAATTTATGAATCTATTATTGACAGTTTGTACGGTTAACCACCCATCGACTACACTGGCTTAGGATCATGCCGGCGTAAGAGATGAAAGCTATTAAGAAGGTATCCTGAAATACTATCATAACGATTCGGAAGCTGGCTTAAGCTTGCTGGATCTATTTCAAGCTCAAGACGCTCCAATTCTTGAGAATCATTGGTAGGTTCAAACAAAATTCGATGCTTTTGTTCCACTTGCCTTCAGGTGAATCAGTGCTGTATCTCTTTTCTTCTAATTGTTCCCGGAATTGTAAGACTTTTCCCAGAAAGTTCTGGATATTTGGGAACTGGGACCAGGATAGTAAGTGTTCATGGAATCCCGAGTTAACATCATTGCTATTGGCCCTTGGGTTGTCATGAAGCCTTGTTAAAGGCTTTTGCAATTGACTGAGACAGTCTACTTGCTGAACAAGTGCTCCTGTGTCTGCAGCAGAGTCACAAATTTTCGAAAGATTATATCGAAGGAGGTAATCGATCCAAAATTCGTGAGCGTATCTGTGTAGTCCATGGTATCCTTTGATACGATTTTCTATCTCGAAATCTTTTATTGAAGGCAATATGAGACACATATTAGACAAGAAATACGAAATACACGAGAAAGCCATGTCAAAATAGGCGTGAGATTCCTGTAGGTAAGGCTTACTCCTTTGCCGAAAGATGAACAAAATCAATGATACCCGATGGCCCTTGCTCAAACAATTGCTTGCATTGGTCTAAAATCTAAATGGATAACTTAGTAGTATTGTCAACGACAGTACTTCCTGGGTAGAAGACCAATCCATCTTGGGATTCAAAGGGTTTGAGCTTGCGGTATGGACATGGCATCCACTTCAAAATTCCGACAGCTGCCTGGCGGCTGGAATCGTTTGAGTTGTTGATACGTTGTAGGATTCTGCCGTATCTTCATTCTATAGTCAGCAGAACCATACTGAGAAGCCATCTTTAAATAGCTCACGCTTTATTCAGGCCTTCTGGAAGGCTCTGTGTAGCTTCTAATAGCTCCCTTCAAGCTCTGCAAGAACCAGCCTCACATAAAGAAACATTACTAAATCCTGGCAACTTACGAAACAATTGCAGCACAACTCAAAAAAATCCATAAGTCCAATTCAGTAGAAGAGACCAGCTATTCTGTTACATAGCATCGAGTGATTCTGTATGAAGGTCCGTAAGCCAGAGTCCCCTTCAAAGAAGCTGAGCAAGTCTTGTATAATTCCTCTCGGCTTCCACTGCTGGCGTGCTTGAGAATGAGATATCTGAGGAGCCCAATAAAAAAGGATTATATTTGAACATATTGAAATTGTTAAACAAGCTAAGGCTTATCTGTAACCATGGTGTGATTGCTGGAAAACAAGAGAGCTCCAATGAGTTTAATACTGACGGTGATGTGCCCGATACTTGGGACAATATTACCGCTGAGAAAGCTTTTCACAGTATGATCGATGCTGGTGCAGCTATATATGTCTCTTGTGCTGTTAACCTTACTGACAAAGTCTCGGAAGACGCACCAGAGAGGAATGTCAAATGCTTGAAAGTTTGGAGTCGACCGCCTATCCACGTTCATCTATCCCAATGCCTGCTTGTTCTCTGTCGCTCTTGCGCTTCGAAGGCTCCAAACCCTTTCGAAAAATCACTGTGCACACACCATCCGAAATGCCCAACTTTTGAAGTCTCCTTGGTTGAATCTTCCGACTGTCAAATCTCAAATGCTGGAATCACTATGAATCTGAGTTTTACGCCGACAAAACCGAAAGCTTTTCTTTAAAATCTAAAGGACTTTGAAACGGAGAAAAGGTATGTTAACTCCCCTCAGGTGACCAATTCAATAGCTTTCCTAATAGTGGTTTGCTCCAGTGTCATCTTTTCGTACTGGACCTTTACACTTAATCTCATTGAGTATGTGCTGAATGGTGCCTCCACTCGCTTCACAAGAGCTGATGGGACATTGTCCCCTGACAAAAGAGCAGATGCTATTCGAAGATTTCAAACAACAAATGACGTTCGCATCATCCTAGTTTCTATTACTTGTGGTGGAGTTGGGTAAGTCTACAGCTTGGAATGTTAAGCATTTTTGGAATGAACACTCAATAGATTGATTCTCACAGCCGCATCCTGTATACTTGATGGATCCACAATGGAATCCGCAAATGGAAGAACAGGCATTATGACGCGTGTATCGCCTCGGATAGAAGAAGGATGTAACAACAATACGATATAGAATACTGAATTCATTTGAAGAGGTGCAGTTTTAGTTGATGCTTGTCCTAGAGCTGTTGACGACATATTTTATAGAATGTTGTCACGATCCACGATGGGAAGAAGAACTTGGCAAATTTGACGTTTTCGAATGTGAAACCATCAGAGAAAGACGTTGAGACCGGTCGACTTCAATATATGCGTGCTGCGTTGAGATGAATAAAGTCTTTTTCATATAGTACCGATACAATGTGTTTAGCAACTACTGTTGCAATACCACAATGGAAGTTTTCCAATGTACTCGGGTATACTTTTATCAAGGGTAGACCACTATTTGGAGGCTCGAAACTTTTCCTAGCAGAGCGTAACTTACGAATCATGCAAAAACGAACAGGTTGCTCCGGGTATGCTAAGAGATATCAACAATGCCTTATTGAAATACCCAGTAGAGGTTACAGTCGTTAAACTCGGGGACTATCCAATCTGGTTTGTAGGGTCTTAACCAAGGGTCTCGAGCTGTCCGAGGGTATTGTAGCAATACTAGTGATCTTGCCAGAATAGAGGAGATTTATGAGAGAGGGGCGTAGAAAAAGAGAGATGAAGAATGGGGGAAAAAGATTTAGAGTAGAGATATTATAAAGATATAGGAAAGTAACAGTTAAATTTGGCATATTCCATTTTCCATCTACCAACTTTTAGCTACTCCCTTCCATTATTAAATCAATTTCTTTATTAGATATCTAAAAAAACAGCTCTTGTGGTCTTATCATTAATTTCAAAGAAGGGGAATAGAGAGTGAATAGAAGCATACATAAGTGAAGATTGATAGTTTTGTTGCAATAGAAAATGAATTATAAGTGAAATATGGATATTTTTGTTGCATATCTGAATTCTCTTGGAAATTCCCCAATCCCCAATGGTAATTCCCCAATGGTAATTCCCCAATTACTACAGAAAACAAAACAAATATAATATCAATACTTTTGTTGCACATCTCAATCCCCCAATTACCACAGAAAACACAACACAACACAACACAACACAAGCAAGACCTTACAACCAAAGTCCAATCAACCATCCACCTAGTCCCTAACAGAATAGCATAGCATAGCACAGCACAGCATAAACAACAAAACACTTAATATACGATATACGATGTAGTTGCGAGTAAAAAGATATATTTCATTTCATTTCATTTTATTTTAATTCATTTTAATTCGTTGTATAGGTATAGTAGGTATAGTACTACTATAATACTAAATCTTACTACTTCCATCCACCTACACAACTCACAACTCACAACTCACAACTCACTACCCACTACCCACTACCCGCCACCCACCATCCAAAACCAAAACCAAAACCAAAACCAAAAAAGAAAATAAACATCAAATCCCCCAAAAAACCAACGCAGAATAAAGTAAAAGTATACAAAAGACGAAAAAATTCACCAGGTAAGCTACCTACTGTATCTAGTATTTCTTCGCTAGAGTATGGTGCGTGGTGTGTGGGGAGCTAGCTTTTCGTGTTCTATTCTATTCTACCTAGCAGCAGCAGCAGCAGTAGTAGTAATAGTACAAGTATAATGCTCTCAGGCCCTTGATGCTATATGTAAGAAATTGTGAATAGCAGAGTAGAACAGAATAGAATAGAAGAATAGGAGGATAAGATTAGGTAGATAATAAGCGGATAATACCTAAGAGAAGGTACCTACCTAATCACTGGATAGTAATATTGGAAACAAGGAACAGTGATGGAAAACACATATTCCATTCAGTACATTTGGCTATACTAATATTTTCCTCTCTTCCCGTATCCCATTTCACAGACTTTCAAAATGTGATTTTCTCTCCTTTCATACCATCTAATTAGTACACCTACGAAGATTCAGCACCCAAAATCTTTAGTTCCCCACTCAAAAACTCCTCCGCATTAACCAACTCCGTACTTCCATAAACCACCCTTCTCTTCCCAATTCCACTACCTCCACCCTCCTTATTTACCCTCCTTGCCCACTCCTGCAAATTACCATACTCATCCATACTACCACCACCAACTGTAAAAACAATCGCCTCAGTAAACCCTTGTCTGCGCATTCCAAAACTTGGGGTGATACCAGGCCCTGCTAGACCACCGGGCATTTCATTCCTTCTGCTCGCACTAGCTGGAGGTACTGTACCTCTTGCATTTGCCGATCTAGGATCAAAGTAGAGATAATCTTCGGTTTTTGCAATTGCGGAGCTAGAAGCCGATGAAGGATCCATGATAGATTCTGTAATTTTTGTAACAGTAAGATCGCGATTTGCGGGGAGGAAATTTTTCACTCCAGAGATGATGTTATCAAAATTGGTAGTGATACCAGTTTCTTTGAGGGATGTGGTGAGGCGGGAGGAAATGGAAGAAAGACCACGGAAAAGATCACCGGATGTGCTTGGTGGTTGAGAAGCGGGTGTAGGGGCCGTGGTGAGCATGGTCATACGGGTTGTGGTACGAACTCTGAGGCAATCGTTAGTTGAATGACCTGAATAGTACAAGGCCGCGAAACTTACTGTTTGACATATGATAGAGATGTAGTATCAG
The DNA here is from genome assembly GCA_025389085.1 of Sclerotinia subarctica. Lineage (NCBI taxonomy): Eukaryota > Fungi > Ascomycota > Leotiomycetes > Helotiales > Sclerotiniaceae > Sclerotinia > Sclerotinia subarctica. The sequence goes on from QRFI01000007.1 coordinate 2,208,410, forward strand.
CACCTGCTGTTTTCAATGACTCTTCAAATTTGTCCATCTCTGCTCTTGTAATTTCTTGCTCGGTACTCAAGTACCATATGATGAACAATCTCAATTTATCTGTTGGTTCTTTGCCTTTATCCGGATCATTTATCACCTCAAGCATTTGTGCTTTCGTTTGCTTCATAATGTTTTCCTCCATTTGATAGAAGTTGTCCAATTGTCGGTCCTTTATGCCGGTCAAAAGTCCAGCTAATATATTCATATGCATATCTAGCACAGCTTTTCGTTCTCTCAATTCTGGAAGTAAGGTAATGGCAGCTTTCAGATGCTGTGCTGAAGCACTCGTATCATTTTGAAGATCTTCTATGGAAGAAGCTCCAGTCTTCTTCGTTATATCATTTGCATCGGCCTTGTATCGCATCAATTCTGCATCAATATCCTCCGCTACCTGTGGAAATGGTACAGCAGAATTCTTCGCCCAGAAGAAATCATTTGCATTTAAATCGTAGGCCTTCTTAATTGTTCCCTTTGCTGGATTTTCCTCATCAATTGGTGTCTCGACAGTAATTCGATTCAACTTCATTTTTAGGACATCGTGTACGAGTGATTGATATGTCCAAGAATGCGACAGCATAGGTATTAAATCAACATTTCGATCAAGGATAATAAGAACAGGTCGCGAAGAAGGCGCAGCAGTAGACTGTCGATTGCTTGAGGCAGAGAATAAATTGTCTTTCGAATTGAGGATGTGGTCTCGTAATTTTCGATCGAGCTTAGCAGAAATCATTTCTGCGGCTGCACCAGGAGGACATCTAATTATTGGCATGACCCCTTTTGAACGTTAGCTAAATGTGAATATACAAATACTAAAGATCTTACCCATTGTGACCATAACACTGAAAAGTCCACTGACGATCCTATCAACCACATTGTCCAATTCCTCATCCTTTGTCTTTGCGCTATTTAACGCCCAATATGTATTCTCTTTTCTCATCCCAAGACTGAATAAATCTGGTTCACCCACAATGAAATTGAGGTACTGATCATAAAATTGAGCAATATTTTCCGATGTTCCAGCTTCTGCCGTTTGTTTTGCGAAATCTTCTAGCAATGCGCGGGGTATCGAGGAGAGAAAGTTGAGATAGGCAGGGGAATAGAGACCTCTCGAGAGATCACTGGTGATGCCCTTTAGGTTTGCTTCAGTAGGTTCGACTAAATATAATACTGGGACATCTGGAATAGGATGACGATTTGCTGATATATGCCTAACTTCATCAGTACTTCTGAAGTAACATCTAAGCTCTTGTTTCCCCGTGCATAAACATACATATGCATTGTGACTCCCCAAGCTCTTAAATCACTAACCCGTAGTACGCTGCTGATAACATCTCGTCCTAAGTCATCAAAAACCAAGACTTTCCATATTGGTTCCCCATCTTCATTTAGAATTGGTACTGATGGAACCGCAATTCCAGTATGTGAAGTTTGATCGTGGGCATTCGCAGATTCGGGAGAGTCATGATTCAAATTCAGCATGCGCTCAATTGATCCTGTAGCAAGATTGTTAGTACATGACTATGCTGAAGAACTGGGAGATTTGGGATATATTTACATACTGATCTGACGATCCCGGAGTGAGTTGTGAGAAGTTGCCATCTTTGTTGTTGATTTAAAAGGCTGAACCTCAGCCGAGTTGCCTAGAATATATCATGTAATATCAGATCCGACTGACAAGCGCAATAATAGAAATAGATGAAGCACAGAATCAAGAGAAGTATAAAATCATTCGACTTCACTTCTTGTCAAGGACACATTTGCGACTTTTGCGATAGCTTATCCCCAAATCTTAGGTTTCCCGATTTCGAGTGAATAACCCATAACCCATGGACCCTACCACCTACCGTACCTATCTAGGTTTCAATCAGCTGGGTGAATGACTAAGAATGATCTAGCGTCATTAAAATAGTACAAGTTCTTAGCAAATAGCGAAACGACTGGCAGGCGAACTAAAGGACCTTCCCTTTCTTCAAATTAATAAGGTCATTCATTCCCTTCAATTTTCTGTTCCTTCATTTAATCAACAACACAACAACAACGCCATCGACAAATTTCGTGTTCTTCATACTCTTTCGACCTTCTTTGAATTCCCCAACTCTGCAGTTCTTCAACAACGCAACACGTCAACTCTCCCCCAATTTTCATCATCAAACTGCCCATTTACAAGTTCTCTTTGATTGTTTATTATGGACGCGACTTCTAATCAGAACATATGATCGTACAAATTAATTACCTATTGAAAACAAAAAGTGACCGGATTTGAAAAGAAAAGGCTGCTGGTTCGCTCCTAAGAGCATAACTTTAGAGAAGAAAACAAAAGAAAAGGAAACTGGAAGGATCTGAGAGCGCAAAGCAGCAAGAATCAAAAGAAAAAAAAAGGGTACGGTAACACCTTGAATACACGCACCAATTTGATAAGCCATGCCATTGAAGCTGGCAAAATTATCTACAATTACACGTTTACCCCCCTCCCCTACCAAAAAAATTGTATTGCCATCTCCAAGAATCCTCAATCTGCCTAGACATAAAGCTTTCATGCTTTTGCTTTCGCATAGAGAGGTCGAAAGAGACCGCATTATCAACGTGCAAGGTTGAGATATCATAAGTTGCCCATATCGTATAGCACAGCGAAAAGAAGAAAGATCCTTTCCGTTCCCACGAAAGATCTTTTATCTACATCATTGTTGCAGAGAGGGTTTACTCATATGTCTCGAACCTGGCTGTACTGGACTATATTGTACTGTGCTGCCGCTGTTGTACTTCTTTTTAACGATAGTATCTCTTGGCTGTCCGGCTCCTGGTGTTTTAAAAAAAAGTGTGTGATGGTACAGCTGAATGCACTCGAACAAAGGGTACTTTCATGGGAACATCACACACTGGTAAATGACCCAGAGGTTAGGTGTGATAAGTGTCGATTTCATACTTCATCTAACTCACTCATCATCTACAATACAAAGTGTGATGATTAAGTGAGTGGGAGAAGTGTGTTGTCGGAAGCATTCATTCATTTATTCATTCATCCATCCGTCCATTCATTCATCAATTACCTTCTATTACCTACCTACAGATCATCACATATTACAAGAGAGTGCAAAGAGTGCAAGCATCATCATCCGTGGCTTTTGCATACTGTACACCCACCTATACACAGAAATACACACCAGAACATACAATATTTTCATTTACTTTCCTTTGGTCACATTTTCACTTTACGCCAGCAATCAAAGATCGGAACCCTTTCATCCTATTCATTGGGGTTGCTTGATCGAAAATCCTTTGTTACTTAATAGCTAATTCATATTTTCGTTTAGCTCACCAATAAGACCGTATCAAATCATCCACTTTACCCTAAATCGAATAGTCGATAATTCCAGATTTGGTCTTGTACCTTTCCAGACACACCACATTCTTTTTTTCAGACACCCCCTGGGCCGAGCCGATCCGAAAATTCTGATCCTTCTCACTTTTTCAATCACCCGCATTACCCGCATTTTACCGAGCCATTCAGTCTTTCTTTCACTAGTTCACGTGACTAGTTCTTTAGTTCCTCGGTCCAAGATGGACGGTGATAATCATGGCTATATACCAGATGATGTCGACTTCGATGGTTTATTGAATAATGCTCCTGTTTGGCCAAATACAGCAGAACAATATGGATTCCAGCAGCAGCAAACTCAGCCTCAGCAACGACAACAGCAGCAGCACATACAAGCAGATCCATATGCTAGATATTCTACCAATCAACCTTCTTATGGACAGCAGTATGATCTCTCTCATCAACAACATTCATATAATTCTCTATCATACTCGACCAATCCTGCATATTCTGCCCAGTACCAACATGCTGGAGCGTCAGATTTGTTCGGTCCTCCCTCTTACAACCTTGATCCTTCCATGCAAGAATCAAGCTCATACCATGGAGCTCAAACCTCTTTCCCGTATCAACAAAATGCTCCCCAACATCCCACAGTTTCCCCTCAAACCCTTCAGTACAATAGCATGCTGGCTCAACAGCAGTTGAATAGTGGGATCACGTCGGCTGCGTTTCAACGATCAAATAGTGGAGTCGGCAGTAAACCTGATTACAACTATGGCCGAGGGGCACAAAGTAATGATAACCATTTCTTCAATCAACCTCAGAATGGTGTTGTGGCACAAAAAATGAGCCAGAGCTTATCCAACAGTACTGTGCAGTATCCTTCTATTGCCGCAGATCTTGGTCCAAAGGAGGAGGTGAAGCAACATGTCCCGCTTGAAGAGAACTACCCCGTCGCGGCACCCGCTGCTGCTGCTCCTCCTCGTCAACGAGAGAATGCTCCCGAATACAAACTTGTTGCTCCGGCACCGAACCCACTTCGAGTCACTCATCCAAATCTTGTTGCAAACAACACCTCTTCAAGACCTCGGTTCCCGTATGCTCCATTCGTTTCATGGGAAGATACGCCTATACAAGTTCCTCCTGGACTAAAAAGTCAGTACATCTGGATTTCCCTCATTTGATATGAAATTTTGCTAACAACTGTTCTCTAGATACCATTCCAAAGTATCACCCAAGGAAATCAAGAAGTGGAAAAGACCTTGTAGTGGGGCTAAATAAATCGAGTGAGTATCATTGGACACCTTTGTGTACCTCAATATTAATATCTTGGTAGAAACTTCAACGCCAGCAAAAATCTCACAGAAAATTCGCGTCCCAAGGGAAAAGAAAACGCACGTTAGCACTTACAAAGGCACTGGCAGATCGGCGTTTGATAAAGGTTTCAATGTACGTGCTGATGGTACAAGCACACCAAATAAGTCTCCTGCAACATCCACGGAATCAAGCTCTTCAGAGGAAGAATCAAGTTCGGAAGAAGAATCTGAATATGAAGACGATGATGAAGAAGAGATGCCACCGCCAATAGATATCAGTACCGTAAGTACACATCTCTTCCCAGTAATTCTTGAATGTTGCCTTTATTGTGTGAATGACATGCAAGCGCCGTTACCGCTCCGTATCATGATATTTGACGCGTTCTGTGTGAACTGATTCAATGCATCATAATGAGTCATGCTAGCCTGCTCGCATACCTCTTTTGACATTGATAACCTACAATCCGTGTCTGATGCCTCCGAAAGGCCAATAAAACGAATACTAACAATAATCAATACAGGTTCGTGAACTCACGCGTCCCAATGATATCCCTAATGGTGCCCGATGGGATGCCATAGGAATCATCTGGAAGGATCCCAATTCCAATCCAAGTGCGGCTGCTATTACAAGTGCTATGAACGATTATGCCAATACGATTATTGCGCTTCGAACCCAAATCAAGGACGCTGCTGCAAAGATCGAAGAAGCGACCACGTCTAAAGCTCCCGAAGCACAAATACAAAAACTCAAGACGCTTCGTTCGGAACAAGTCGATGCCCTTTATCAAACAATTGAGGCGGCAAACAAGCTTGGCTACGGTCCAATTGTTGAGAATCTTGGTGGTCATCAAAAGTTAGTAAGTGGTCTAACAGCCACACTCATCGAATGTACGAAAACAGAGGACTATCTTGGTAAACTTCCACGGGCTGTATTTGCTTTACTTGCCAAATTTCAAACACTCACAGAAGACCTACTTAAGAAGAGTAAATTTGATGCTCTTGCAAAGCGTTGGAATAAGAAAGGAGATCAAGAAATCAAGGATTACATTAAGATTATATTAGAGAGCACAACCGACGCAAAGGAAAGAGCTTCTAAGATAGAGCAGACAACGTCTAGCGTTGAAGACACCAAGAAGAAGCTTGAAAAGATAGAACAAATTAAATCTCGAGCTGCTGAAACCATAAAGCCCACAGCGACTAATCAAGGTTCGAAGAGACCTCATGAAGGAGATAGCACCAATGGCAAACCAAATAAGAAGTTCGCTACTGATGTTTCCGGTGCCCCTACTTCGACATCAAAATTACCCCCAATACCCAAGAGATCAAATGCCAATCTTCTTGGCATTTCTTCGAAACCAACTCCAAAGCCTACTCCAAAGGTCGCTCCACCCAAGAAGAAGGAACCATCCCCACCAATATCATCCAGACTAGGAGATATCTTAGCCAGCATCGAAAAGCCACCTGAGCCACCAAAGAAGGCTGCACCGGCGGCTGGACCTCCCGAGACCCCAGAGGAAAAGAAGAGACGTGAGCGAAAAGAAAGTCGACGACATCTCAGAGTCAAATTCAAGCCAGATGATGAGCTTGAGCAAATTCGTTTGTTCAAACATGAAGTGGCAGAAGATGAGGGACGACAAGATAACATGTTGAGGGATGCACATAATAATCATTCTGAAGGCATGATGCATAAGCAACGTGTTAAGGTTACAGATGACGAAGATGACGAACCTATGTCTGCTACGATTGAAGAACGACCTTATCCTAATCTGGTTGAAGTTGATCTTTCCAACCTTGATAAAAACACTACTTATGGTCCAAGTTACATCACCAGAGGCGGAAATGTCAAGTTTGTTACCCCAGAACAACAAGTACAAGAGCGACGAGAGGCCAATGAGTTACTTGTCATTTATAACGATCCTTCGGAAATTCCACCGTCTGCGAAAGAACCATCTTCTGCAAATAAAGCCGCTACTACAATGGCAAAACAATTGAAGTATCCAAGTGCTCCTTGGTTGATACAAAGACTACATGACATTCATCAGTATGGTCCAGATTATGCACGTACTCTCGCGATTAGTCGTCTTGAAGAAAGAAAGTACAAAGAAATGCGAGACAATCAAGCCCGTGGTTTCACACAAAATGCTTCAAATTCAAATGATGTTTCTTCAAATTCACAACAACTTGGTGGAGTACCACAATCTAACGCCATCATGGACGCAGCATGGGATAACTTGCAACGTGTTGTCGCGACATTGAAAGGAAAGCCATACCCAGCTATCGAACCTCCTGAATGGATGAACGAAGCTCAAAAGAAGGACTGGTGGGATGGTTATAATAAGGATCACCCTAATGCTGCGGAAGAGAGGTTTCTTGCTCAAATGCAAGCTCCTCAAGTACCGCCCGTACCACCAATGGTACCTGCTATGCCAACTCCCCAAGTGCAGAATTATCAACCACAAATGAGTCAGCCGGTTATGAATTATCAAACACCTGTTCCAGACGTCAACAAACAAGTTCAACAGTACCTTGCTGGTTTGACTGGTAGTAATAATATGAGTGGTGATAATACTTCATCAACTCCTCAACAATTCGATTTCAGCGCTTGGTCCAACAATCCTGCACTCCAAAGCTACGCACCATCCCTTCCCAACGACAGCTCCTCATCACGACAATGGGCACCCGGATATCAAAACGTTGAGAATCGGGAATCTCGAGGAGGAAAGAACAACTATTTTAATGATAACTGGAAGCGAAAAAAGGGTTCGGAATGGAAGAAAGATTCAAAGTGGGAACCATTAGATGAAAACGGAAATTACAAGGGCAAAAAACAACCGTGCAAGTTTTGGGGTGAGGGAAAATGTGCTAAGGGTGCTGCTTGTACTTATTCACATGAACCTGAGGATCAGGGAATGGGTGGAGGTAATGGACGCGATCGTTATTGAGTTGCGATGCGATCTGCATATGAACGTGGATATATTTGTCTTTTGCAAGAATTGCATGGTATGCATGGCATTGAAGGCGTTCCGGATGAGATGAAGAGGATAAAACATGTAATTTTCTTTCTCTTTCAAAGAAGATTCGAGTTTCCGATTTCGGTGTACACCCTATACTTGATTACATCAATACAGCCGTGATATACAGCTGTGGTATACGGCACACTTTTTTTTCTTTTTTCCGATGAGTCGACATGGATGGGATGGGCAGAGACTTGTACTTTTACGAATACCTTTGAAATAAATAGGCTGGCTACTTTTATGCTAAAGACCACAGTGAGACATTGGTCTTGCTCTTTTCACTCTTTTTTTTTTGTTTGCGATTTTGAGGGTTTTAGCTTGGGCTGGGCTTGGGCTTTTCGTCTCACTCACTCACTCACTCATTCGCTCATATGAGTTGGTGTGATATGGAAGTGAGAGGGGTGGGATTGGATCGATGGATGATGAATCGAGATGGATGTGTATAAGGGTGTTTATTTTGTAATATTAGGGACTTGATGTATGGGGTTAGATGGGATTTATGTGGGGCATACATAGATGGGAAGGGAGGGTGAGGACGAGGGAGAGGGACAGGGGAGGAGGGGATAAAATATCATGGAAAATGAAAGATGGAAGATGGAAGGTGGAAGGTGGGTATGGTCGTGTGATCTTGATAGAGCATGTTGAGGGTGGATTGGGATGTGGGGGATAGAGCGGGCTAGCGGGCGGAAGAAGTGTTTTATACCTATAGCAATATCAATATCAGTGCCAATACCAATACTAGTATCAATTAATGACTTTAATTATGCGTGTTTGCCTATATTTATGTACATAATTACAAGACTTTTGATCTATTTGCCGTCCATTTTCTAGGGGGCAAAATATTAAAAAAAGAGATAAAAAAAGAAGTCATTTATATTCATTCATTCATTCATTCACTTCACCTAATCTAAAGCCATATATATTCTACAAAAATAAACGTAAAACTTATCTCATTAAGGTAGGTAGGGTAGTTGGGGTTTGAGCTGGAGCTGATGGGTGATTGAATGATTGATTGAGTGAGCGAATGGATGGGTGAATAAGTGAAAAAGTAGGGGTAAATGAAGGGAAGATTACTGTGCATTTCCTATAGGTATTGTACTGTCTGGAATTGTGTTAAGTGAGGAGATGAGGGGATGATGGATAGGATAGGAAGTTTAAATCACCAATTTCTATATCAAGGGAAGAACTCTGGAGTGAGAGGAAGGGCTGAGGTGAGAGGGAAAGAAGGAAGGAAGGGAATGCACTTTTATGTTTTTTTTTTGGGTAACAAGGACTTACTTCCATTACGCTGATATCGTTGTTTCTCTTGCAGAAGTTTATTTTAGCAATTCATTTCCTTACTCTTTCTTATCCTGGAAGTTATGCTAGGTATGGTAAGATGGTAGGTTAAGAGGATTATATGATTAGAATTTAGAAAAGTAAATGCACAAGCGGGTGAGGGATAGGAGGTTCGGCCTAGGGTTATGGTTATATTGAATATATTTGAGAGTAAAGTAGGGTTGTGAAGTGAAAGAAAGAAAACGATTTGGGGTAGTTGGAGAGCAGGGAAATGTGAGTTATGGGGAATACGATGGCTTTCTGCTATATAAGGTTGATGATGTATATGTATATTGGATGAGAAGTCTACTGTTTATTTGTTCTTCGGTCAATGGGTTTGATTTTGATAATGGAAAGAAGGGAAAGTGTTTCGGACTGTGATATGAGAATGGAAAAGGGGGTTGCGAAGGTATGGATGGATCTTGATGATAAGGAGAAACATATGTACATAGATAGATAGTTAATTCGGAGATTAGATTGAAGGATTTATACTCGGTAATTAGGGAACTTGGGGGCGAAAGGATTGCGTGATTCGCATTGGATTTGAATCTCCACGATCACGATATCGATATAGTATACCCGGCTCAAGGGGGAAGGGAGTGTGATTAGTTAAATCATATAGTCATCTGGATGTGCATATGAGACTAGATGTTGAAGAAAGAAGAATGGGTAAGTGCGATGATATATTTGTGGTTCGATTTTAAGGTCAATTGATGCTTGGGATAAAGAATGTGGCATGGTGATGAACGAATACATCCTGCTCAGGTTGAAGCTGGAGCTGGGAGATTTTCTTTTGGGAATGATATCCTCATGGTTTTTGGTCATATTTTGCCTTAAATATATCAAGTTCACTGATCATGACTGGCTCCAAGATATAAATGATTCTATTCCTAACTCAATATCAAGTATATATACACTGATCCGATAATACTCGTATTTCCCTTCACATCCTATTCATCCCTTTCAGTCTATTCCTCCCACACCCACCAAACCCACAACCCCCCCTTCACCATCAACTCCCTAAATCCCAAATCCCAGAACCTAAGGATAAAATGATAATTATCAAATCCAAAACGTAAGTAGATACACAAGTGCAACCCCCCAACAACCACCTTCCTCGAAAATCTACAGCTGATTGGTGCAAAATACTTGGTTTGTGTGAGACCGAGTTAACTGGGATGAATTTGGTGGCGTGAGCTGAAACATAGATTGCCGGGTGAAGATTGTGCAATTTGAAATCTGAAAATGTAATCAGGAGATGTAATGGTGATGATGATGGGTTTGTGTAAGCAGATGGGGTCACCGTGGGTGGTCTGAGAGGGGAAACTGGGAATGCATGGATGAAATGGGTGAAATTGGGATGTTATTTATGTGCATGATGGCAGAGTTAAGAGGATGTGACGGGAAGGGAGAACGGCAGAGGAAGTTAGGTTCCGGTGGCTCTGGGCTGAGCGTTGATCTACGCTCAGCCCATGGCCTATCTAGTCTCATGAGACTAGATAGAAGCGGGAGTTAGTAGACTAGTATGGAGTGAAAGACGGCTGGCTGAAATGTGGAAGAACGAATGTTAGGATGCTAGGTGTTGGAATACTATATAAGGAATGAGGGGTAAGTCTTGGTGAGATGGGATGGTAGGACGGGGTATGAGGAATGATCTGATATGATGTGGATCCGATGTGATATGGTGTGATTGATTATGAGTCTATGCGAATGTGAAAATTAATGAAATGGACAGTAGAGCCGGTGAGGCGTCCGGTAATATATGCAATTGTTGTCTGTAAGTATTCTTGTGAGGAATGGCCTCGCTGTAAATGTAGCTTATTCGGCAATGAAATGGGATAGATCAGATGCGAATGATGGGATGTAGATGATGAGACTGGGCTAAAAGAGAACATAGTAATCACTTTGAGTCAAGTCAAGTTGAAGAAAAGCTCTTGAGAGGTCTCTTGAACGAACTTGGTTCTGAAGATATGCCATAGTTTGAAGATTCATTGTAGATTAGTGCCACAAGTCCCGGTGATCAAATCGCAAGAAGGGAAATACAAGTTTTCAGCCATTGAGCAAGTGAGACATATATCCATGAAGACTGATATCCCAAGATATCGCCATCGCAGATCCCAAGACCAGCTTATGAATATCTAAAATTGATGGTATAAACCATCCAATGGAAGAATATTTGGTGTTGAAGTATGCGCATGCGCATACGTGTATGTTGGTTATGCTATCGGCTTATGTAGGATGAATTCCGCGGAATGTTCAATCTAATCCTGGCATAGATCTCGATCAGCAACGACATGATTCCCAAGATGATGATTGATTAGGAGAATCGCTAACTTCTTTGAGAACGGCAACAATATGGAGGTGGTAGGTTTACAGATGACATGTGAAAACTTCAAAGCTTATACGGTATATAAACAGGCTTTAGGCTTTAACCCTCCACATATTTGGGCAACGGGAATTCTAGCCAGCGCCGACCGTTTGTAAGTTTGAGATGTAATTATTAATAAACCCTGGTTAATGGGGGTAGATATCTTGAAATGCCGGACTGTTTGCAAGGAAACAAGCGAGTTGTGCTATTTATGGATGTCCGGGAGATCTACTTTGTAAGGCAAACGAAGGCAAAACATGAAAGCGGCCTCGGATTTGCGGAACTGCGGGAAGAGAGCTGTAACGTAGGGCTGTATGCATATGAGGTTTGTGAACTATTGAGAGGATTGAGAATATACGAAATTATTACGAGCGGTGAGGAAACTGATCAAGCGTGAGGATTTGTAGGGTTATAGTGGCATTTATGTACTACCATTCCTATCATTTTGGTATGTATCGAAAACAATCCCGAGAAGTATATATGAATGATGAGGGACTTGCTTGTGAGAATGAGTATGTGTAAAATTGGGGGCGATAAACAAGTATAATGATGTGGTTACTTGAGTGCGTTTGAAGAAATCAAGTACTATGTAGCCACCGACTATTGGATGACTAGAAAACGAGCAGTCAGTCGCTCAAGGTTGTGAGACTTCCATGCAAACCCCTTTCCCAGCTATCAAATGGCGATAATCGTGTGAAAAAAGCTTGGTAACATGTATGTCGTAGAATTGGGATGATCGAAATATATGCGCCATGAGGCATACATCTGTTGAGTTCATTGGGATATGTAGTGCTTAGGAGCTGGTTTGATCGATTAAAAGAATGACAGCAAGTTCGGATAGAATTATCAGTAGTGGAATCTAAAGAAGAAATCCAAAAATGATTAGAACTGCATCATATTTGATCATTGGGCGTTCTTAGTACCAGTGAGACGAATCATGCTAAAGAGAAGTTTTCCTACGTTCAGGATACAACAAAGTAAAAATGGGTCATAAGGCCGCTTGCTAGATTGCTCCCTGCTCTCTGAGTAGTTCATGCATCATAGCAACGGAGAAAGCCATCAAGATCTATTATCTAGTCTTTTAAACTAATGTTTTGTGGCAAAGGTGTATTCGTGAAGCAAATAAGGAAAAGGGTCGAAAGCTGAGTCCTTGGCTTTAGAGTGTAGCATTTTGGAAAACCACTTCCATACTGGCATTAACTCGAAGTCATAATCCATGTCGTCTTTTTTGTTTGCTTTCAAGGTAGCAAACTACTTGAAGTAGCAGGTAGATTCATTCGGCTTAGGTGAGAGGCATTTGTTGTACTTTGATGGTTTAGCTAAATGCTCCCCCGTAAGCTTCTACAAGGCGTAAAGAACAAGGAGTCGGGGTGAAGTGAGGTAGTGAGACCTATCCACTCGCGGCTTAGATGGAAGTCCACATCATCTCAAGAGTGAAAAGAGACTTTGGATGAATCGACACACGGTATCGATCATACTGTAGATCCAACAACGGCATTGTGCGATGACATCAACCCAATTGGTAGGATACCCTGGCAAGTTCAACCTCCCAGAGATATATAGAGTTGTGTTGAAATGTGTTGAAATGTGATGGAATTGGTTAATGACCAGGCAGTAGAAACTTTTCACCCGGCCAATGAAAAACTCCGACTTTTAGTCCGGACCCAAGGGTACGTAGAGGGTACTATATCTGAAGTGACAGTGTGTATGCATTCAGCAGATGTATCGAGGGCTTTGCCTGGAAAAGATGCATTTGACAAGGAATACATGCTTTTCTCGAAATCATAAATTGTTTATCTCGAGTTCCGGTTATTGCATGTACCGTGCTACTGTAAATAACCTTGAGATGACATGACACAACACTTGACGGCATGATTTCTGATTCCAACCGCACTCTAAAAGCCACCTATTCCGGTATTCGGAGCATAAAGCTTTAAGACATACAGTCAAAAATGCCTAGGAGTTATCTACCGTGAATTGAGAATACCTCTACACAGAGTTGAAAGGCTCATGTAGATGTTGTGAGAGTATTACAAATGATTTTCGAATGATACCGTTGGAGTATTAGACTTTGACAGGAGGTGTAAAGGTACACGGTATACGGTACACGGAATCCCTTGGTGTAACCTTCCTAACACCTTAAGTTTCCCCTCCTTGTACCGCATGAGAGAGATTCTTACCGGGCGACCAGGGTAGGACATAGCCCGAAAGGAATCAACCAATCGCTCTTGGAGCATATGCAGATATACCTGAGGAGTGTTTGCATCGATGTGCTGACAACAAGACCGGAGGTCCACGTATAGGTGTAGATAGGTTTTAGGTGGGTGAGTATTAAGTAAACATGTGAAGAATAGAATACTTCGGATGAAAAGTATGAAGAATGAATGAACCGATCTACTTCAGGGTATGTTGGATAGGGTGGGATCTGAATGGGATCTCAACGCCCAATATAGAAGCACGGGCATTTAATTTGTTTGATCTCCTCAATTTGTTCCATCTCACGTCAGAGAATTTATCATAATCACGAATCAAATGGAGTCAAACTTACAATGAATCTGAAGTTTTGGATGTACACAGCCACTCTAGTAATACTAACCCTTTCCGGCAGCTACCTAGACAGTAGATAGTAGATAGATACTAGATACTGTATCATTTTCAGCAGTAGCATTGTTTGGATACAATACAGAAACTGTGTTGTGTTGCACGAGCCAAAGCACCAAGGGACTGGCCGTACACGGCGTAGAGTAGGTATGCTTCTTTGCCGGATGGCATGATATAACTTCTAACGAGGAGACAGTGTGAAAGACCGTATGAGAAGTTGTCGTCTTGGTATTTTTGTTTTGCTTATCTCCAGCTCCCCAACAAGTTAACTCCTTGGAGATCTCTTTCAGGGATCAAAGTTATAAGCTATAAGCTGCAGACGGGTAGACTAATTCGCTAACCTATCCGTAAAGAGGAAGGAAGGGATAATCACTAACGCCAATATACGTAGGTTTGTCCACCTTGAATGAAAAAGATTCGAGACCCAAATACTATATTTGGGAGGATATTTAGATTAATTTGCTATAAACGGGTTCGGAATATTATAAATGGAAAACTGTAATGAAATTAGTTCCCAATGATAGTTTAGCTTCGACAAAACGAGCGAGCGTCTGCTAGTCTGACCTAAATTTGGGTGATGCATCATTTTACAATCCCAGTAGAGGATGAAACAAAAGCTCGGCCACTTAATCACGAGTTTTGACCAATTGTAATTAAATAACGGCAAGATACAGACTAGACTACAAATTTGCAAAATTTTCTTTCTTTCCTTCCATTTTACATCTCTCCCACCAACACTTCACTCATTTCACACTTCCAATCAACAAAGTGGCTTTACTTTATCTAGACCATTTCATGCCCCTTCACCCCCCTTCATACCCCCCCATAGATGCATATACTATATATTCTCCGGAAGCGATTCCATTTAAAGCTTCATTCATATTGAGTGACGACATGATAACACTATCTGGCGACGCATATTTTTATCTCATATTCAATTACCAACATGTAGTGTACCAAGTAAAAAGAAGAAAACTAATGAAAATTGTCATGAATCCCAGCCACCTTCGATAAGTATGTACAGAATATGTAATGTACGTACTTTACGGAGTACTTTCATGTATACAGAACAAATGCTTTTCTCCGTACGTATTTGTGTTGTTGATGGATGTGTTGGCAAGCAACAGCACAAACCTTAACAAAGCAGAAGCACGAGCTGAACACAGCGAGAATAGGATATCCATCTGATTTGAGATAGGATTGGATATGCGTCTTATGAACATATTGTAGAAAACCATTTCACTTCCCGTAAGTACTTTGGCCATGCAAATAACCCCTTTGCAGCTGTCATCGGTGGTTCCACAGCATAGTCACGATGGCAAGACAACTTATTCATAGGTCAGCCTCATGTGCATTCTCCCCTTACAGCTCTTTATACGAAGGTACATTTTGCTTCCGCGTGGCGGCAGGCATCGAACCAAACCTCCATGATCTATCCAACCCACCATCGTCTAGCTTACTAGCAAAATTTAGAACGACCTGCCAAAACACCCGCACATACCACACCCGAATTTGGTGTAATTTCGTCTTTTGTCATGAACGGAAAATCCACCCCCCCCTTCAAAAAAGAAACATATTGAGATATTCTAATTGTTTTGATTGTTTTCTTCATCCGCACAAGCTTGCACCAGATTTGAAGAGACCCTCCTTAACCACCACTCACTTGCCATTCGATATTAATTTCTATTAGGCCTTAGTAGTATGAGCCGATGCACTCGGACTACCGAACTGCATCGAACTGCATCTGTCCGTGAGCTCACTGGTCAGACACCAGCCAAATTGAAACGATTGAACGAATTTCCGAAATCGAACACTAGCCTTCATATCAAACATGTCATTCTAGAACAAAGGGAAGTTTGTTTCGTGGTTCTTGACTCTTGAATCATGCAAATTCAACAAATGTATCTTTTGACTGATTTCCGGAAACATTGGCCAAGTCAACTCCGTGAATGATTCTACTCCATATGTTCCACACTATGATTTTCGCATCGCATCAGCTTCCCAAAGTAGCTTGTGTGGAGAGTTGGGGTCAATCGTGTGTTGTATCAATTGTGATTCACCATAACCCGGGTGAAGAAGATCCAAGTGTTCAGATGATGATCCCCATATAAAGGAAATCTCGAAACATGGCGGACCACACTGCCACACGGCCACCATGCATGGGTCTAAAATTTCCCTACCGAGCACAAGGGCCAAGAATTCTATGGGTTCACCCATAAACAGACAAAACTCGACCAGAGAGACCCCTGGACTACTATCGACAAGGCTCCGAAGATGGGACCCAGTCTAGTTCACTCACCCAGTCAGCATGGAATAAGTGT
The DNA here is from genome assembly GCA_025389085.1 of Sclerotinia subarctica. Classification (NCBI taxonomy): domain Eukaryota; kingdom Fungi; phylum Ascomycota; class Leotiomycetes; order Helotiales; family Sclerotiniaceae; genus Sclerotinia; species Sclerotinia subarctica. The sequence continues at coordinate 2,224,702 of QRFI01000007.1, forward strand.
ATAACAAGAGTAAAGAGTGTGGGGAATCTCAACTTCAAACACTAGACAAAGTTCCGTTTTGCTAGTGAACTCAATGCACTCAGTGCCACTCATGCAAGTTCACCACTGCTAGCCCTCGGATTGGCTCTTCATTCCTCACTGACCTTGCTTCATATCCAACATTCGATGTCTTTGCAGTACTACTTGGGGTTATGTCGGTCGCCGCCAGTTGCACTCTTCTTCTATTGTTTCCTCACCAGTATCCGATCGCGCCTACCCGAAGCAGCCCTACTCCATTCATAGTGGTCTCAATCATCGTCCTTGGCTTCGTCCTATTTTCCTGACCATTTATTCGCCTGGCTTCGGGATCAATTTTGTTTGTCAACTCATCTCGACGTCAGCATATTCCGGGCCTTGATATCCTCGATAAAGTGTACCGTCAACAGTTCAACAGAGGCTTTAGATCAAAGGATAAGAAAGAACACTTGAGTTATTTGACAATCGACGTCGTATTGCCTGATATACTCATTCCACGAACAGGCAGATAGCTACTTTCCAAACTGGCATCAACGTTTCGACGAGACTTGAAGGCATAGACCATCTCATTGTTTTCTCCGGCTCTCTAGTAGATCCACAACTTAATTACATCAGGTCAGATGTTTGGACGATATTAACGATACACCAAGCTTCACAGTAGGTGTTTCGAAGGTTTCCGATGAGGTCAATGCATTGTCGGATGTCGATCCACGAATTAGCTTAGCCTTGTCAATTCGCAAGAGCATTTGGGATTGGCACCACTGCCATTGTGCAGTACCACTCTATTCAAGTCAATCTGAACTAGGAAGAGTCCTTGTCAGTCAAGTCCTCTAGATCAGTACGAGCTCTGAAACATTCTACATCATTCAATATTCTTTATTGCCACATATCCTCCTCGACCTTCTTCTGAGTTGAAAGGTCTTTCAAGTCGACAAGCCATCTTTCTATCGAATCGACAAAGAGTATAACTGGTCGAAAACCTTCTCGCAACTTTGCAAGGCATTGGGGAAAGAAGCATTGAAGAAAGAAGCACCGATCGCCAGAAAGCCTACATGAAAGGCACAGGAACAACACCCTGCAGCGCGGAGGATATATTCATTTGAAGTCTAGAGAATCTCACCCCTTTCAAGATGGACGTTACATCATTGTTGAATTCAAGCAGTGTTGCTGCTGAGCAGCAAAATCATCAAGGAGAGAAATTCGTTCTCCCATCGAGAAATCGAACTCCATGGGACGCAAATGGCTATTCACTGCCAATCAACACGTCAAATCATACGATTAATATTAAAGAATTCGGTACAGGAAATGAGTTGAGTACGGTGAACGCCATGAACCCAAAAATTCACTGCTATGATTCACATGGGACGGATTTGGAAAAGTCACCTCATCATAAATTTTCTGATAGTCGGAGCAGTTTGTCTTCCTTTACCTCGACAACCAACTCAACTACACCCTCTTCTTCGAACCACTCCAGATTTAGTTCTTTCAGTACCATCAACAGTAGCTATCCGATCGCTTCTTTGCACAGTTACTGCAAATCTTCATCAGAGAATCCTACAGGTTTAAATTGTTCTCCTTATTCCTCGATTACCCATCAAAGCAAAACCGAGTCGCGTTCTGCCCCAACTTCCCCACACAACAGGAAGATCAGCATCATGGTTTCCAGTCCGACAGAAAACCTTGATGCTTTAGCCACCTTAGCTGAGCAAGAGTCTTCTCGATCATCCCCTGAGAATAAAGGTGTCCGATCTCAAAGCATGGCTGCTGCACCAGGAGCTTCGCTGGCTGACTCTACCGATTCCATCAGAGAGTCGGATAGTCGACCTGATTCACCAAGTGATGCCATGTTGATCAGACGCCCAGATATGTCACGCTTGAATACTGACGCAAGTGATAACGGCTCCGAGTCAGATCAGTAAGTCATACGCTCCATACAATTTCATCGTCCCATGTTTCTTCCCATCCGAGGTTGTTTATACTATCAATTTATCAGCTCAACTAACATCAACTCAGTAGTAGCAATTATTATCGCAGCGCTCAGCTTGAGTTGAATCATGGAGCCATGAATCCTACATTGCACAAGCGAAACATTTCTGCACCAATTTTGCGCCGACCAAGTCGTGTGTCTCCATCTGGTGTTGGTCCAATTCCCGAACTCACCCCACCCAACTCCACCCGTCTTGCGAACCTTCCATCACCCCTAGATGATGGAGATGAGGACGCAGAGGGCGACCCAGCTACACCACCACCAGCGGATGGGGATGCAGACACTATTCCTGAGTGTATGTATATTCCCAATTGTGAGACGGGTTCGCAACCTCGCAAGGCAATCTCACACATCTTTGGTCGAAACAAGATGTGCACTAGGTTAATTCCACAATCTGTTTGGGTCCACTATTGTCGCAAGCATTATCAACGCTCCCGTTATCGTAATCCTAAGGAGTATGCCAAGCTACAATGTGACTTGGTACAACAGCAAATTCGTCGTGTATACGACTGGTCTTTACAGAACTTGCGTCGTGGTGAACCAGGTACTATCAAAGACTGGGGCATAGCTATTAGAAAGCGTGAGCAGAAGCGGTTGGATGAGCTCAAGGGTTCCGGCCGAAAGAGACGTGCCTCCACTTTTGATGATGAGGATGAGGGCGACGAAGATGCACAGGGTCCCCGTCCACCAACAGCTGTTCCAGATTGGCTTCTTCATGTCATCGGAACAGGTTATACCACCGAAGAGATTCTGGAGATTTTCAACCGCCTCCACCAAGAAGTTCTTGAAGACCTCTTACCTTGTTTCCCAGACATTGAAATTCTTCCGAACATCACCGTCGATCAAGATGAACCAAAGTCTCCCAAGGGCTATGCAAAGCGCAAGGTATCATCTGCGGGCCACAAGCGCTCTCAATCTCTTGGTGTCGGTGCTATGAAGACGCAAAGCTACAGCTCTCCTGCATCACAAGATCGAAAAATGAGCCAACCAGTCCAATATCAAAGCTCAAATAATGGAGTTCCTGTTTACAGCGCCACCATGAAGCGTCGTCGTCCTAATCCAGGCGATGCTAATGCTCAACATCTGCAATTTGCACCACTCTCAACAGATATCGAACGTCGTCGCATGTCATTCCAGCCTGCTTTCCCTAGCTTTGATCGAATTGATGAAAATTATCAATCACCTATCGGTGATAATGACTTTGAATTCCCAAGAAGTCGTCAAAATGGTCGGTCCTCCTCTGTTTATCAATCGCCATTGGCGGCACCAGTTGCTCGTCCATTGGGTATCCATCAGAACCAGGTGGAGACACAGATTCAACAAATGGAGACCGGTGGTGCTAGCTTCAGCATGAATGGCGGCATGGGAACGGGGATGAGCATGGGTGCACAAAGTATATTACCCAGTCGTGGTCGTCCTCAACACCAACGTTCGCATTCTGATTTTATAGTTCCTCGAACTACAATACAACAAAATATGATGTCTGGAACTACTATGCAGCCCAACCTCATGTCTCCCCAAAACTTCAACAGCAATATTGAGTTCTCAACCCCTCAATACCAGCAGCCAAGTTATGGTCAATTGAATGAGTCTCACCAACAACTAGGTGTTCGCCAAAGCTCTTATCACATGCAGCAAGGTCGTCGTCAATTTGCTGAACAACAACATCAACAACAACAATTTGCCCAGCAGCAACAATTCCGTCGACAATCTTCAGCAACTAGTAGCGTTGGCAACAGCCCTATCACAGGTTCAGTCGGTCAAGCTGGTAACCCCGCTCTTCAGCAAGGTTTTCAACCCAATCCCAGACGAACTCAAAGTTCTCAGATACGAGGCAATCAGATGTTTGATGAGAACACCACCAGGCGTCGTAAATACGACCAAGGCAATTAATATGTTAAGGCAATCGATTACTTCCGATCATTGATTTTGATTTTGATTACTTCCCGGTTTGGGACAATTGTTTAAGGGCGCAAATGGCTTTTTGATACCCATTTGCACGATTCAAGTTGCTTTGTTTTCTCCGTTCTGTTCTATTATGGTTCTTTCTACATCAGACTATCGCATTCAATCAACCAACCATGATCCTTACACCCCCGATCTTGAATACTCTCCTCGAAGCTTCAATCAGACGACGAATATACTGTCAATGATTTGCGCATTCGGAATTTTCGGATTAGATGGTTCAGATTGCGTCTGATTTTTTGGATATCACTGTCACGTATTTACTTCATCTGGATGTGCTATGAAAACATAACGTTTAAAGTTGTTTGATGACATGCACCAGTTGTACTATTTCTTTTGTCTTTTTTCTTTTCTTTTTGCTCTGGAGTCTCGTCTTCAGATAAGGTTTCTTCTTTTGCGTGGTTTTAGGGAGTAGATCGATGGCATATATGGAATGGATTGGGGATAGGAAATGGGATATGGGCGTTAAAAATGCATGGTGGAGTATGGATTGATGGATTGATGGCTTGATGGATGTCGATGAATGGATTGATGGATGATGGATTGGATATCACTTTCTTTCTCTTGTTTGTTCTTTACTTTGCATGGGTTTCAGCGCGTGGATTGTTTTCTGCTTTTGTTTTTTTTTTTCCTTTTTTGAAGGAGTGGCAAGCTTACATACATATATGAATACATACATACTTATGAACATATGAATACATAGGACATAGGACGTACAACCCCATCACCTGGTAAATGGTGTGTAATTAATAGATAGGTAGATAGTAGATAGTAGAATTGGGAATCATCAATTCATACTTTTGGGGCTTTGGGCTTTAAAATATTTTTTTCCGTGTGGGTGTTATGTATAGTCGTGCGAGTTTGTATGTGGATGGATGGATGGATGGATGGATAGATGTATGAACTTGACGAATCGGAAATGAAAGAAGAAATTAAAGATATTGAGTATTACAAAGAATAGAGAAAAGAGTTTCTAAATTCCTATTATTAATTTATTTTATTCTACTTTATTCTCTTTAATTTATTTCCTTAAACTTTAAACTATCCACCTTAAATTAAATTATTTCATTTTATTATATATCATTTTACATTATATTATATTATAAAATATAAAAATATAAATATAAAACAAAATAATTATTAATAATATAATATTATAAAATTTTAATTTATGAATTAAAAGTAATATAAAGAATAAAAAAAGAAATAGAGATAATTAAATATAGTTTTAAAGAGATTTAATACACTGATATTTATACTTGTACTGGTGTTTGTATAGTATTATTATTGATGTTAATATTAATAAGAAAATAAAATCATATTTCCGCAATGGAGCTTCTGCTGCGTCTAGGGCAGTAGGAGGGAGGTTTAGATGGATTTGGATTTTAGAGTCTAGATTTTTAAAATAATATAATTAATATAACTATATAATAATAATAAATATCTCAACACTCTTCTCAGATATTATAAAACTCTTATATCTTATATTAATTATCTAAGTAATCATCATATACTGTGAGAAAGTCAGGGTTCACGCCATTCCTATAGGAGGAATTCTAGTAGTTTTATCATATGATCTTCAGTAGTTAGTTATAAGGAGAGGCCTTCGCTCTCCTCTTGGACGGCAATCAATCCTTTTCACACCACCTTTTTCTTGAATACACTACTACAACCCCAAATCCATTAAGAAACCTATTTTTGTTCCTATGTGATATATTTCGATATAGTCTAGTCAGTTTTCTACTCCTAGCCCCCCCTTCACAGCATGCTATCGGGACGCACGTATCTCGACCATCTACTTTTACAATACAAATATAAATAAAGAGAGTAAAAGTATAATATTGAGATATACTTAACAATATCCCAACTATCACACCCACCCCTACACCTCCACATTTCAAACTATATACAAGAAAAAAACACCCTGTTCTTCCTAGCTCCGTCTTTTGACATCCCGTCCATCCATCTCGTTAAAGAATTTTCTCAAACTCAAAGACACTGCGAGTAATAATCATTCAGCACCTTACACGTACACCCAGCCACGCAAGCACCACTCCCCGTCCAATTCAACCCTCCACATTGCGCATACTTCGCAATACTCCCCGCACTCCCACTTCCGGCAGTAGTAGTAGCAGACGCACTAGAAGCCACCGTCGTCGAAGTCGTCTGAGTAATCGTCGCTGTGAGCGTAGTATGGGGAATACTAGAAGGTGTTAGAACTCCTGATGTAGAAGCTATGTTTAAATTTCCAGATAGAGAAGAAGCGAGGGCTGCGGAAGAAGCTTTCTTCGTGCAGGGTTTTTGGGATGTGAGAAAGGTGGATGGGATGGCGATGGGGAGGGTAGAGGAACGGGTTATGATGGCTGATTGGGTGGTGTAGGTTCGGGAGACGGAGGAGGTGGAGAGTATTGTTGAGCCGCCGGCGGTTACGTAGATGGTTGTTGGTATTATTTCGATGGATGTGATGGCTTGGGTTGAAGTGAATTCGATTATTGAAGCGCTAGAAGGGCTGGAAACTTGATGTATGCTGCTGGTGGTGGTTCCGGGGGATACCTTTTTGGTGCAGGACTTTTTGGTTGTGGTCGAGGGCGAAGCAATTATTGATGATGATTGTTGGACCGGAACAGCAATAGATGATGATTGAGTAACTGAAAGGACAGTAGAAGAAGAAATTGGAGCTTGAGTAGAAATAGCTTGAACTGATGTTTCACTAGAGGCTACCACACTGGAAGCTTCCACACCAGGTACTGAGCTAGATAAAGCAACAGAAGAAGAATCTACTAACGTGCTTGCAGAAGAAGAACTAGAGACAACGGCTCCGCCAGGTCCAGCAACACTAGTGGTTAGTGATCCACTTTCAATGTATACACCCGAGAAATAGAAATCTTCGGTTCCGTCGGGTTGACCGCTAACGGGAAGTTCGAGGACACCCAAGTGCCAATCTGCACCATTGGAGGAGGCAGATACGGAAACTGCTGGAACGGTAAGAGTGAGGGGATCGGATCCAGTGGAGTGGTAAAATTCAACAGATCCTGCGGAGAAATCCTAGGAGTATATTAGTAAGTGAATAGAAGGATAATGAATTCAAACATACAATTCCGTAAGCAACATTGTGCCAAACACCAGCAGTCCAGTTAGTACTCCATTTACTATTACCACTAACATCCCATCTCAAAAGCGGATCACTTGAACCCGACTCCCCACTAATCCAACCACTCTTCATCTCAGTGAAATGACTTTCGAAGAAACAAATTTGATGTTCTCTATAGATGCTTGGTGCATTGGCTTCCATATGCATCATACTGAAATGGTAGTAGACCTTTCCACTTGCGATAGCTGCCTTGGTTTGTGGAATCAATTCAGTACGACGCATGTTTTGACCTTGCCAGTATGAAGTGCTGTCAAGGGTTATCTTGGCACCGAGGGATGATCCAGAATCGGCTGGGTTCTTAAAAGAGCTGCCGAGTGCAATATAATTGGTGAAATTACTTGTGCCGTGCTATTTCTTTATAAGATTCCACTCAAATCACTCTATCGGCTGTAGATAGAATACAAGTACTCACAATGTAATTTTGATAATCACCAACGGCATTACTCCACGACCAAGCCTCCAAATCCGCCATAGTCGAAGAATCGAATCGACCATCCCATAGGATTGCACCATTTGCACTAGTCACAGACCCAATAAGGGCTGCCAGAGCCTTCTTTGAAAAATGCATTGTGAATGATTTTGATATATAGATACTTCAAGTACCTGAGTAAATATCCACTGGATATGTAAAAGTTTGAAGAAGAAAGTTGAAGAGTAGAATGTAGAAGCGAGGTTTAAAAGAATGAAACGAACTGAACAGCACAGGACAAAGTTCAAAAGAAGTCCGAGAAGAAGAGAAAGGGAATTCAAACTTATTATAGAGGATCACATCTTTCTACTCAGAAAGCGACTCTTTATGACGCTTCCTAGGTGGTTGCTACAAAACAAATTCAGCACCCGTTTTTCGGAAACGGTTGTTTGTACCTCCAATTTCCCAAATTAAAGTCATCATCAAATATGGAATCGTTAGCCGCTCAAAACCAGGAATTCCCTAAGTAGGAAGCTAGAAATTGGCTTAAACGCCGAATTTAGTCAGATGAACAATGCAAATGATATAATTGGGGTATAGAAAAGAAAAATTATGAAGAAGTTAGATAGAATTGATGGTTTTTTATGGCAGGACGGTCCGGATATGAGCTGCTGTCTCATATATAATAGATTGTTTTGTGTTCATCTGATTTGGGTAAGACTTACAATGAAGTTGGCATTTGCTTGCTTTTCTTTATGATGCGTTTATCCATGCTTGGCATTGGATAGAAGATTTTGAAAATGAAACGGGAATCTTTTTCGGAAGTCTCGTGTTGGATGAAGGGGGAGTAGATGAAATGAAGGACTTAGCGAAAAGGTCTGAGGTTACCTGTAAGGCTTAACCGCTTCGCCCCTCGAGACTTGAAGGAATTCCCCTCTAACCCCTCACCAAGCCCCTCACCAATGTCTACGGAATAAGCTTGATCCAACCGATTCCATCCTCCAAGCCAACCATTAATCAATTCTCAATTCTCAATTCCCAATTCCCAATTCCCAATTCCCAATTCCCAATTCCCCAATCCATCTACACATTACCGCTCCAAAAACACGGCGGACCGCCTGTCCGCATCCCTTTCACCAAATCATAAATTTCCAACCATTCATCCCATTCATCCCATCCATCCCATCAAAAGCAATCCTTCCTTTCTTCCCTTCCCTTCCATCCAAATCAATAACACTCTCCCTATTAATTCTGCAGTGGAGTGAAAATTAATCTATAGTGGAGAAATAATAACCATCAAATATATTAAAACCAGGATTCGTTAACGCCCTTTTGAAACACGAACATGGTTTGCATAGGATGATTACAGAGGTACCGAGTATTCTTTTCCGGCCAAGATCTTAGACGAGATTCTTTTCGATTGGCTCCTCGATTTGCCCCGCAATATTGGTTCTTTTAGCCGCTGGGTATACCGGTGTGCACGTGCAGGTGGTGGGTGAGCCACTGTGGCTTTTGTTGAGGCTTGATGTGAAGATGGAGGTTGTGATCTGAGTGTGAGTATATGGTAATTTTCTATATCGGATCTCGTCTCATCCATGTACCAAAATCTGTTTTCCTTTATTGTACCTAATATATACATCAATCTATTTTGAATATAGAATTAAAACTTTTACTATTTTTGGAATAAGATTATAATATTTTCTTAACTAATTAATATTTTTTGGTGTTAAACTTTGAAGAGATGAATTAATCAATATCTTTTGCTGATTCTATCAATTCTACATCTTTGAAGAAATTTCAAGCAATTTATTCATTCGAATCTTTAAACGTATTTCGATATAAATAAACACATCCAATTCAAACACCTAATGCATTATCAAAATATCAAACAAAGTAGTCACTGATTAAAGAACAGATAATATATGAAAACTTCTGATTTCTAGATTTTTGCTAATTTATACACGACACCAACTCTCAATTCTAATATATACAAAACAAGAACCAAAATCCTCAACCAGGCTTGTACAACAGGTGTACACAGGCTTTCACCCTTCTCTTCTGTCCAATAAATGACTGTACTATTCTAGCATAATCATATTCTTGTCTCTAGATGTGCATCCACTTAAGAGGAAGCAACACATTGAGAGTACCAAGGGTTTTGAACAACACAAGTACCCTCAGAGCAAGTCTTTCCACCAGTGCAGTTACCGTACAAAGGGACGGAACCAGATGAAGAAGCAGCGCTGGTAGCAGCAACTGGGGCTGAGGTAGAAGTAGTGGCTGGTGCAGCAACAGATGTTACGAGGGTGCTGGATTGGCTAGCTTTGCTGCACTTTGGCTTGGTGGATGTGGATGCGACGCTCTGGGCGGCGGCGGAGGAAGAAACTACTGGAGCAGATGAGACAGCTTGGGGAGTAGAGACGGCTTGGCTGACGGCTTGGCTAGATGTGACGGCTGGGTGGGATGGAGCAGCTTGTTGAGTAGATGAGGTAGAAACAACTGCAGCGACAGGGGACTTCGATGCAACAACTGGGGAAGAGCTGTCGGCTGGTGCTTTGAAGGTAGAACCGATAGGTCCATACTTGATGCTGGAGAATGTAACATAAGCAGATCCTGAAGCAGCCTCAACAGTAGCGGGGACACCTGAGGTGGTAGCGCAAGATCCACGGGAAACACCTGGGGTGGAAGCATCCTTGGTGGTTGGGTAATCACTGTCGAGCCAGAGCATGTTTACGTTGTAATCATCCCAGATGGAGAGAACAAGAACCATACCATCAGCCATCTTCTTACCCATAGCGGCCATACCACCCTTTTGGCTGAAGTAATCAGTGTCTCCGAAAGCGGTCTTTTGGGCAGTGCAGAAGTCGTCGGTAATAGAGTTGCCAGAAACACCAGAGATGTCAGAGCTTGGTTGTTCATAGACAACATCATCTTGAACGTAGAAACGCTTGATCTCGGTAAGGGTTCCGGTCTCAGTTCCGTCATCAGTGATGAATTGGGTAACAACGCTGAATGGCTTGGTGGTATCAATGGTCTTGCCACTTCCGTAGAATGTGGTGTTACCCATTCTGTATGGGTTGAAATCACATCCATCTGCATCACAGACACCAGTGTTTGCGGCACAGTCATCACCAGTGCAAGCGGTTGGTCCGTCGACTGTGCAGGTGTGAGGAGTGAGAGCTTGGGACATGGAGTTGGCTTCCCAGACATCAAACTCAGAGCAGCATGATCCGATGTTACCGGTTCCAGAGTTAGCGCTGTTGCTATCAGGGACCCATCCTTCGTTGTTGGCCTAGTAAATTGTTAGCAGAAGGTATATATGAAAGATATCAGTTAAACTTACTCCGCCGCTGACGAACTTCATGTCTTGAGGACATTGAGCATCGCAGTAACCGGTACCGTATTTGGCACCTGCTTTGTTGGTAGGGTACTTGGACATTCCTCCGTCGGCGTCCATAGGAACGAAGTAAAGAGCACCGTTAAGGCCGCAAGGAAGCTTAGAAACATCGACGGTGAAGGTGAACTCGTTACCCAAGAGAGCAAACTCCTTGTAGGTGGTCTCAGAGTCCATGAGGTATGTACGGGAACCAACATTGCTTCCAGTAACAAAGCTAAGCTTCAAAGAATCACCACTTGAGGTGATACCGTATGTTCCCTCGTAGTCGGCACCATCAAAAGCACAGTTGGCGGTACATGTAGCAGCATCTGGGCAAATAGTGGTATCCCAAGTGTTACCGGTATAACAGTTGGTGGAGCCGGAAGTGGAGTGAAGCCATCTCCAGTTGGCATCGAGGACAACGCTGTCGGCCTCATCGGTACAGGTACCACCGGCGGCACACTTTTGAATTGTCAAGGGGGGATGGGTTTCGGCTGTCAAAGTTCCCACTTGTTGAGCGCCGGCGCCGAGAAGGAAGGAGAAAGTTGCAAGCACAGCTGCGGAGTACATCTTGAATGAATGTGGGATGTAAAAAAGGAATGTGAGTTGCGAAAGAGCGACAAGTACAAAAGAATGTAGAAGAGTACAAGACTGTGATGAGATGAGTGAGAAAGTTCAATTCATCGAGATACTTCACACCTTATATATTCATTTCCATTCCCCAAAAGTACATGAAGTTGCTTGACAAGGAGCGGATCCATATCACCTTATCCGAAATAAACTTCTTAGGATACCGGGGCATTGAATGGACGGAGATAATACCTCACTCGCCTTCTCCAGTTAACCAACCGCTCGAGATTCATCAAGGTAAAAAAAATATATGAAAGATCCTACGATTCTTACCGGAAACGGATCAAAAGGAATGACCAGCATGATTTTTGGTAAGCAAAATTGCAAGCGAACTAATCGTAATCATTGATGAAGTGGATAAAAATTGTGAGCGAGATGACAAGGCTCGATGTGATGTTTCCAAAGCAGTCGGTTAACTTTATTCGAGTCCACTAGTATTGAGTTATGGAGTCATATTTCGACTTTGACTCCACCAAACGAGATCCTTAATCAATTTTTCGAAATGAGTTCTAAGTTTAAGTTGTTGAACCCCGCAGAGAGATTTAAACGATCGGATAAAACATGCTTGTTCTCTATGCGATCTGCTGGTGAGACCAACCGGCAAGGTCTTTCTGTAGCGGTTATGCAGAAGACGTTAGCTTTTTCCGTTTCATTTATAGAGAGGACTACTATCTAGTACTCTATCGGACGTGCTTAGTCTACTTACGTCCGATATCCGATGTCCATCTGAAACAAAAAGCCGTTTCAATTTTCCCTATTGGAGAATAGACGCGCTTGCATTTTCATCCAATTTCGCTTCCAATGACATTTTGGTTTTGAATAGAAAAGTTGGGAGTGGCGTGGGTAGAATAGATAGTACGGAGGTAGATAAGTTCAAACTTCATCGAATGAACGAGATCCTCATAATATCTGTCAAACAAGCCGGATCCAAAATGAATAGATGAAGATAGATTAATTGACACTATTCGGGCATTGAACCATGTCTCCAATATCGAATTGGGTTGCTTTGAAGTGAATTGAGTAGATCGGATCAAGAATTATTTGGTGTGCTGAGATGAGAGTTGGGTGAGAAGGTACGTGTGGGGTACACTACAGTTAACCGTATTGCACGTGCTCTGAGTTTTACCGTGGTGGGTGCGACAGTTTGACCCACAACGCCACACCCGAGCCTCACCGGTTACCTAAGATTCCTTGGAAGAGAAAGCATCATTTTTTGGACTCTCTTACTACGGACTTTTCCACAGAACATACCTCTGTTTGAGGATTCAATATTTCATTTCTATCGATTGTCCATCCAATAAATTAAACCAATCAACATCATCAAATAACCTTAGATTCCAATTGGATGACAAGCAAAGTGGGTCTATTCATCTGTCCGTTTCTTTTCGAGCGTACTCTAGATTAAAGGGGAACCTGGTACGGAGTAATACTTAGCTTACTGTACTAGGTACTTGTGCCTACTAACCTAGGCACTGCCTAGGTTATTGTTTGGTAACCAGTGGTACTCCCTAAGTACTGAGTACTCCGTATGATGTAAGAATTTAAATGGATAATCCATAGGAGCCACACGTGGAATCGCTTGGAGTGTGACGAGACAGGGAAAGTTTGCATGATGGTGGAGAACGGTATTCCATGGAGCCGCCTTGTACTCCGTATATGTTATGGCATATAACATCCGAAACTCAATTTGTGAATTGGGATCTCACACGTCATTGAGATGTATAACTAATTAAAGATGTTCATATTCACATGTGAATGAAAGGCGTCAAGAGCACCGAGGAAGTATTCTATATTGGTTTGCCCAAGTCCGTCCTTGCTGGGGAAGTGTAGGCTATGAAGCACTGTTGATTTTTGTTTCTCGAGAAATGTCTCATTTTGAAAGGAAATGAGATGTGTATCCCTAGAGGTATGGGGATTGATTTTGCGGTTCCCGCAGGCATATACATAGGAACGCCAAATGCGTAATATAATATCTGTGGAGTATCGTGGACTTCGGAGTCGAGAATCAAAGGGGAAGATGGAAGGCGGGGGAGGGTAATTTAGATTATTCCGAGGCAAGTTGAGCCTATTGCGATCGAAATGACTCTAATCCCCGGTGATGGCCTAGAACTGAGCTAGCTTGAAGGATTTTGTGGTCCTTTGTAGTACAAGAGCCAATGTACCTTTAAACCTGCGCATGGGAGTATTGAGTGAAAAGGAAAGGGGCTTCACCGTCTGTAGCTGAAAGATGATCGTCGAATAATTTACCGGGCTTCTGTTCTGCCGACGATTTGAATGCTTAGCAATTGGCTTATAATTATTATTGCTCTCGACAGTTTTCCGCTTGGTACCGGCAATTTTCAAAGGGCTCGCCGCCTACTACCAAACTATTTGGGTAGATCTCGAAGTTTGAACCGTATCTTTGCCCTCAAGCGAATATTCTAACTTCGTATTACTGTGGATGACAGTAATATGGAATTTGCTAAACGCTGGTGGAATCGTCAAGGTTATGGCGGTTCTGGATGTTGGTCAGCGTCCTTCATTTCCGATCCTTAAATGAAATCAATGGAAGCATACCTCGGGAGGAACCAGTATTCATTCCTAAGCTGATATTGATCTTATCTAAGAGATGAGCTGCCATAGCCTCGGGATGTTTTCTTCGTATTTGACAGGAAATCTTAGTATCGGAATGAACGGGAATACACTATTGAATGGTTGAAGATGTGGCTGAGCATGCTTGGAAAATTTGATCTTGTCTCCGCGTCTCCTTGTCAAGATCATGAAGTATATCTTGCAATGAATGATCTCTCCGCATTTTGTCGTCTATTGAAGAGCGACGCATTGTTGATTGATGTGGAAGAAAGGTGGTATTGGAGACATCGATTTTTATGGCGCACCAGAAGTATGTTCCTTTTCGAGAAGCAGAATGAACTTTTCGACAATCCGCGAAGATGTCGCAAAGAAAGGGAAGTTGTTGTTGGGAAGTAAGATGAAACAGGGTTGTGAGAGTTGGGCTGAACTTTGAGATTTTGAGTGTTCAAAGTTAAAAGAGTCTTGACAGCAAGAAGGTTGAAAGCCTCCAGAGATATTCGCTTTGTTTACCTACCTTCTTCTTTTCAATTTGTCAGTAAGCAGGAGAGAAAATATAGACGCGGAAAGCAGGATACCAAAAGTGATAATTTGGAGTTGTCATCTCAAGTCTCGAATGGTTGGGACGAGCAAAGTAAGCTGGGCCGTGTATATACACGAGAAGTATCTTAACAAGATACGTACCTAGTAGGTGCTCTGGTATCAGGTAATGCGTTGGTTGATTTTTGAATAAAGCTCACACTCATGGGCCGTGAGGCATGTTCGAAACGGTCCTCACAGTCAACTCGAGACCGAACACCAATACCAAATCAAGGTCACCACAAGACGGATTTGGGTACAAGACGTGTATTTTACGTTTAGATTTGTGCTCCTATGATTGCACGCAAGCAATATAGAGATTGTCATGAATAAATTGCTACCATAATTGGTTCTCTAGCATCAATCTTTGAATCTAACACAGACATTCAGTGTACAAACTCCTCACTGCTACCACAACTACCTTAACCCATCAAGGAAAAGTGAGCAAATGACATCAGCGTGTAAAGGTTATATTCACAATCCAATTCGTGGGTATCTCAAAGATCTTTCATGATTTTTTGTCCACAGAAACAGAAAATCGAAGGCGGTGAATATCTTTCTCGGTTTTTTTTGGAACACCAGAACAGCATAGAATGGAGAGGGAACTTCTTGATTCTCTCCCGAAACAAAAAGAGGGTCGTATTTGGTTTTGGTGCTGTGTCAACGCTGTTTTTGAGTTCATCTCTTGAATGCGCTCCATAGTCTCAACTGATATTTACACCTCTCCGAACCTGCGAGAAGGATCTTAGACAACTTTCTTGCTCCCCAGATTCCATGATACGACCGTCCTCGCGAATTCAGAAAGCCAAGGATTTCGATTTCTTAATCCTTGGGCATTTCAGCTCTCATATAAGCTCCCATAGCAGATAAATATTGATTTTGAAGTGGTCAGTAGGAGCTGGATGGGATAGGTAGTTTGTGGTTCTTGAACTTTACGTATTTTGGTGAACAGGCTTTAGGTTGAGGAAAGTTATTCTAATTGACATCGACATAGTATCAGTTCTACGACAGGATTTTCATAAACATACATTGCATAAAGCTCAGGGATGGGGTTCGGGTGAGGGCTTATTTGTGAGCTTGCACTACGCACCCCTTCTGCAGTAATTCTACACTTTTCCTTCCATATTGCATCGGAATGTGATAGTAACTGATCTTTTTTCCAGCCTTGAACAGCATCACCAATTTTCTTAAACCATTTACTCTGACTTGACGGTCCCGAGTTCCTTTGCTGTCAAACTCTAGAATCAGCATATGCACAATGCAAGAAGTATCAAAGCTGAGCATATACTCTATCATTTTAGTATGCTCTCCTAATTAGACTGAGTGTGGCCAGTGTCATGATCATGTGGAATAATAATTCGTCCTCCCTCGAGCAGTTTGCAAGATTGATCAAGAACAAGTTTCTATTTTGGGTGAAGGATGGAGGGAGATTAGTATGTGTACCTCGGATGACTTGAATAGTTGACTCAAAGAGTATTACATATACCAAGAATGCGTGGACTTGACAAGAGGCAATGCGATACAAAACGCTATGGGTCCCAATGAATATCAAAACACAGAAGAGTCTCTGTCAGGGCATGAGATATTCACCACTTCGAGTTCAGTGTTCAGTCTCCATTCAAAAATCAATGATATCACGCCATCACTTTGACCAGAACCTGGAAAATTTGAAGAGAACGGATTTAATCATGTAATTATTGATTCACTTGCCAAATGGTCTACCGTTTCCCCAATTGCTCCCCGAAATTTGACACCTCCGTCATTTATGTCGCAAGTCCACTCTTCAATTGGCCCAGTACTATGATTGATAGACTCAGTGTACCCATTGATATTAAATCAGACGCTAATGATACACAAATCATAGGAGATAATATGTAGTAAACTAAGCTCAGACATTGAAGAATGTCATCTCATCTCATTATGGAACTTAACTCATATACTCTGAAGGATATATGAAGAAGTGCTATGAGGTGTTTCAGCTCGAGATACTATTGGATTGTCTGAACTAGGATTCAAGGAATGAGATATTTAAGACGGGCTGGCTACTGGCAAAAAGGATTCCTCATTGAGTAGGTACGACACAGAATAGAAGATTTGCGAATAATAACGCTCTAGACTCTAATGGTTTGGGAGACATGGAACCTTGGAATGGAGATTCGGTATAGAATTCACGGCGGATAGCGTGGGGTAAAAGGGTTGATATGATTCAAAAATATTGAGAGCTATCTAAGGACGTTCACAATGATGATGGTTACCACAAAATGGAATCCTTGACCGGCACTTCTGCTGTTCCATCTCAGCAGTGAGCACGGATCTCAATTTTGAATGGGGTAACACGTGACTCTTCAATTCCGAATGAGGAAGCTCCTTTCAACCAGGGGAAATGTACGAAATTGGTCCGTAAGAAAGCTTGCAAGCTCGAGGGAAGGAGCAAGACTATAGCAAATGTAAATATAGCACGAACAATATAACGGATAATCAATACATTCGACTCTCAGCTTACAAACATTGAAATGTGGCCTCCTTTTAAAAGGGGAAAACATGAATCAGTGTACATAGTGGCCTTATATCCGATTCCACCACTTCAGTTCGATGTACCAATCATTCTTCGTAGTCTTGCTATTCCGAGTATACTCCAAACGGTCAACGGTGAACTGCAAATCTGCGTGGTTGGCGTGTTCAAGTTGACAACAACTTTGTTCGTTGTTGGCCCTGCCCAGAATGTTCTAGAGTAGGCATGAGTTGGTACAAAATGTCCCGTCTTTATGCTGGACGTGTACGGTCTCGTTCTATTGGAGGAAGTTGGGGACAGAGTCTTGAAATCTCGTACCGCAGATTGGATAAAATGAACAATTCTTTTGATGACATTGATGACATTGATGATATTGATGTGAATATAAATATAAATAAAAATTAGTACAAAGTAAATGGTTGGCTGTGGTTAATCATCCATTCCCCGGGTTTTTTTGTGTGTGGTCCAGCTTACAGCTTTCTGCTTACTAATAGCCATCTTTTATCGATGGTTTATCGAATCTTCCACGGAAGAAATCGAAGTGCAAGGTTCTTAACCTATCTGGGATTTCAGCCTCTGATAAACTTTAATGCTTAATTCTACACAACGAAAGCGAAAGAGCTATCAACCACCCCCCCCATACCTTCTACTAATCTCAACACATACATTTCCGGTGTGCAGGTTTCGCCCTTTACAATTTGCTCTACATCAAATCATCGACCTAACACCCAGTCGCTGTCCCAGATAACTTTTTATTGAGCGCGGGCGCTACATCACAACCCCATTTTGAACGCCACTGCATGATCTGTCACGAATTCTTTCCCTTGACAAGTTTCCCAGGATCGCCCATCAACCCGTCGCAAATCCATTCAATCGTTTAATAGCTTCTCGAAATGGGTTCCCGCCAACGCAGAGATTTGGTTGTGAGAAGAAGGCGGGTTGAGGACGAGGGCGATGATGAAGGAGCTCAAGATATTGTTGAAATGGATGATGACTCTCTATCTGAAGGCTCAATAATCAGTGACGATGAAGATGTACATGAGGACGATGAATCTGTCAATGGCGACATTACAACTAATGAGGTACATCAATCAACCAAGATGAATGGAAATAAATCAAGTGGGCAGAATGGTGGACAAACAAAAGCTAGCAATGGTACTACTGAAGCTTCAAAGTTCACAAATGGAGCCAATGATATGGAAATGTTGGTGAACGGGCCCAAAACCTCTGAACCGGTAGAAAGTGTACAATTCGAGGACTTTCGAGAAGACGAGACGAAAGATACCCCTTCACCGGCTACTGTCACATCTACTACTCATATGGATCGACCACAAGAAGCTCATGAAAGGCGAAGGAGAGAACATGAGGAATACAAGAAAAAGAGAGATGCGGATCCTGCGTTTGTGCCAAATAGAGGAGCATTCTTTATGCACGATCATCGTCATGCTGGTCCTGCGGCGAATGGTTTTCGGCCATTTGGCAGGGGCAGAGGTGGTCGGGGCCGGCCCGGAATTGGGGGGCCGTATGCACCTATCAAGTATATCATCATCTCTCTTGTGATTTCGAATTTCTGCTAACATTTTATAGTAATATCTCACAACCTCTGGAACCTACCGATGTTCAATGGGCACACGATATGCACGAAATAATAACTGAACCCGTACCATCATCTACAAATGGAGCTTCAAATGGATCCCGAAGACCAGCACCAGCTTCGAAATCTGCACCGCTCAATCGATCACTTTCGACCACGAAGCACATTGGAAATGTACAAATTCGTGTATTCTTTGCAGATATGGAAAAACCTGTTGTATTTCCTGGAATTCCAGTGAAGCAATATACGCGTCTGCCTGATCACAGACCGCCGCTTCGTCGAGATAAACCAGTTCGAATATCCCTACCTAATCGCCCACCACGTTACATATTCCCTGCCGTCGATAGATCATTTATATTCATCCCAAGAGCTATGCGACCTAATCAACAAGGGTTTGTTGGACGTGGCAGAGGTAAAGCCGGCCTTGGATCTGTGGGTGGTTTTTCGAGACGTACAAGTGTTGTTGGTGGAAGCATTTATGGAGGAACATATACTCCAAGCGTTGCCATGAGTCGTCGCTCGTCTCTTGCACGAGAGGTCAATCGAGAAACACTCGTCTCGCCCAGTGGTTCAACTATTTCAAGGCCACAAATCTCGATGGATTCATCAAGACCTGTTGTAAAATTACCACCATCGAGTCAAGCTGCACAACCTCAACAAACTCAGGCTCCTGAGTCTGGAATAATTGATTCATCTCCACAAGCATCTTCTCTCGATAATGTTCCACGCCCCCAAACTTATCCCCTTCCACAGAAACCAGCTCTTCGGGAAAATCGCCCAAATGCAATTCCCATGCATCAACCTCGGCCTCAAAAGACCGTCTCTGTAGCCGACATCGAATCACCCGCCTCTATGTCATTCAATCCTCCTCAGCAAACCCAACAGCCATTCCATCAACAAGTTCCCATTCAAATCAATGGAAACAGTTACTCGCACGATAATATTCAACATTCCCGACAACCATCTTACCCAAGTCAAGCCTCAACTGGTACACCGTTGTCACAAATTCCAGAGAGGGCTATTCACGCACCTGCTTTTCAACCTAACCCTTACCAACAGCAAGCTTCCAACTTTTATCCCCAAACTTATCCTGTCTTGCAACAAGGATATTATTACCCCCAAACCTTTAATGCACCTATGACTTCTGCAGCTGGTGCAACTCCTTTTGTACCTACACAACAGCAGCCACAACAAGCATATAATCAAGCCGCACCACAGACTACTGACATCTCGGCGACACAAGCACCTCAAAACTTGGTTGCTCAGGAAGTCAATGGAATGGTGTATTACTATGATGCCGCACAAATTCCAGCTGTTCCAACTTTCTCAGGCGGCTATCAACAAACTCAACAGTATCCTATGCAACAAGTAGGGGGTGTAGTAGGAATGGGCGGAATGATGACACCAAGTCCAGATGGCTTTTATTATCCACAGCAACAAGGCGTAGTCTACTACACACAATAACGACCTTCTATAACTTCCCCCACCATTGCCTCTATTCACGATCTGCAAGTCACATCTTTATAGTCCTTTTTAATGCCTTCAGCTATCTTATTCGTATTTCCTGAAGCGTTGCTGTTTATTATCGTCTCTTGCTTATGGTTTCGATTGCGAAAAAAAGATATATCATTGTTCATTCTTCAGAAGCGGTGGCTTGACTTCTCATATCATGTTTTTGTATTAGGGATGGCAATTCAATCTTTTGATTTGGTTGGCATGGATTTTTTTTGGTTGCAGGTTAGAGCCTTTACTATGCTTTTCAGTTCTACCTTCTTGCATTTCGATCTCTGATTCGGTTTCTTCGTCTTGGTATGGTGCGTTCTCTCAATGATAATGGCCCTTAGGTTTCGATTGGAACTTGAAATGACGTATGGATATCTCTTTCGGCTGGATGCATGGTAGTGGGATGGCCTTTTGCATTGGATCGAAGCTTATGTTTGCTGTTAGCGAGCGGTTGGTGTCATGGTTAGTATGAGTGAGGTGGAGGTTCGTGATGATTTGACGTAGTAGTAGTGGTAGTGTTACATACAGGGGATTATTGTGGGTGGATCAGTATGTTAGCTCATCAAATGCGTCAATGGATATGTTACCATGTCCGCTTATGATACATCAATGAATTACCTTTTTTGATGTTACTTATTTTTTGTCTATCTGATGTGTATCGTGTATATTCATATGAAGAATATCCTTATTAGTCTGAGCCTCTCAAAGTTCCATACACCCCAACCCGCTACCCAATTAATATCTCCATGTCACCCTCTTCCTCCTGCTAAAGTATTCATAATTCATCCTATCCTCATTATCATACATAAGTGGTATAACCTCTTTTACTTCTATATGATATAATATAATATAATAAAGAATTATCTATTTATCTACTTGATCTGACCTGATCAAGTTGTAAAGTTGTAAAGGAAGGTATATATATATATTATATCAGTGTATTTATAGTATTTTTGCTGGAGTAGCGGTTATTTGGATTCTGCATTTTTGATTGATTAGTGGATTGATTTATTGATGCATTTGTGAATTGGTTTCTGAAGAGAGATTTTTGATAAGGGGTGTGTGGATGGATGGGTGTGGTAGATGGGAGATTTTGGATAGGCTCGAGCATCACAACTCCTCCGCCTATATCCAAGTATGCGAGCGTATGTGGTAGTGGGCTTTCAAAGGGGTGGAAAGGTGATGGTGAATAGGTTGAGAGAGGGGAGGAGGAGGAGGGAGGATGAGCAGAATGAGCAGAATAAGGAGGGAAGGGGGAAAGGGGGGAGGAGGAGGATAGTGTAAAAGTGTAAAAATGGTAGTTCTGTATAAGCGTGGGTGTGGGTGTGTGTGAGGAGTGGAAGTGGGGGATTGGAAATTAGCGAGTTTGAAATTGAGGGGTTTAGAGAGAGGGGAAGAGGAAGGTGATAAACGAATATAGATAGAGAGGCATTCAAAGAGAAAAAAAGGAAAAGAAAAGAAACGAAATGAAGATGTTTAATTTGGATGAAGAGGAAAATTAAAATTTTGTATAGGTATAGTGAAGAGAAGAGAACGCAAAGTACTTGGGCGAGACGGCAACAGGAGGGTATTTCTTTTATATTAATGAAGGGAAAGGAAGTGGAAGAGAAAAGGGGGACTGGTACTCTTTTTATGATTAAATATTTTATAATCGAAGAGCAGGTAGTATTGAGAATATAAGATCTTGTAAAATTTTAAAGAATAAAAAGAAGAATAAATAATAAGTGGAAAGAATAAGAATATAATAATAAAAAAATTATTATATAAAAAAACATTAATAAGATTATTAATATAATTATAAAAACTACAAGATTTCATAAAGAATATAATATCTTTTTAAATCTCTTTAATATATAAAATATCTTTTTTTAATAAAAGAATTATTCATTTAAAAATATTTATAAATTTCTAGATTAAAAAAATCTAAGAAAATCTATAATAATTAAAAAGTTTAATTCGTTATATATATAATTTTATTGTATTTTATATAAGACATTATTATAAAATTATAAATAAATTAATAATAAAGAGTTATTAAAAAATTAATTTTTGATAAATTAATTAGCTATGAAAGATTTGGGACTTGTGAACTTGTGAGTTGGAGATTTTCAGTAGAGCATCTGTTAATTAACTGTATAAAATGTGGAATTTGATGATGTTAGGGAGGTGAAGTGTTGATTTATATGTAAAAGAAATGATTTGTAATAACAGTTAGTCAGTATCTAGTGAGGAATAAATCTCTTATGAGATAGCCGGGGAATATCTATATTTTGGTAGATACTCAACTAGCGATAATTATGATATATATATAAGTCTTACATCCAGTCTATTTTAACACAATCAAGCATGTTCTCCCTAAGCCTATTTCTCTTTTACTCTCAAACAGCCAAAACACCATTACCATCCCTCCTCGTACTTATTCCACCACCACCTACCTCAACCCTCTCACCAACATCCATCCTCCCAAACGCCCTCTTAACCTCCCCCTCCCAATCACTCCAACCAACAATCACCCATTCCAAAGCCCCAACAATGTAAAGCGCAATACACTGACCTACCCATAGACCCCCCAAACCCCATCCATGAAACGCCAACCAAATACCCAATGGTAAGGCACCACAATAATAACTCACAAAGTTAACTGCTGCACCAACATGTTGTCTACCCATTCCTCTTAGACTTCCTCCACAACTCCCATTTAATCCATCTGCTATTTGAAATAATGCTACATATGGCATGACTTCTGCTGTTAATTTGATGACTCTCATATCATCATTAAAAATCCTCGCATAGAAATCTTTCACACTCATAAGGATAATTAAAACTACTAATCCCATTACCATACTCAACCAAGCTGCTACATTTGCAGCTCTAGCTGCTCCTTTTGCATTTCTCGCTCCTAACAAGTTGCCAACTCGTGAGCTGGCTGCTACACCAATTCCAAAAGGGATGGTGTTCATCACTTGATCTGTAGTCATAATGACACTTTGAGCAGCCAATGGAATAGTACCTAATCTACCGGCAGCCAAGGCAACTATTTCAAAGGCCCACCATTCGGTACCGACGTGAATGACGCCTAGGAGAGCAAGACGAGAGAATGTTCCTAGATTATGAAGAGATTTCGTAGTGAAGCCGCCCCAGCATTGGTGTCCGGTTATGAAACTGGAGTAGAGGACTAAGAGAAGGAAAGAGAGCCAATAGGAAAGACCTGTTGCGAGAGGGGCGCCGATAAGCCCGAGGTCAAATGTATGGATGAAGAGATAATTAAGGCCGGCGGAGATAGGCGAGGTTATGAGAAGAACGTAGGTGCCTGGACGCATGATTTCTATATGAACAAGTTAGATTTCACCTCATAGAAAAGAGGAAACATGGGATTAGTAAGTACCTTGCGCTTGTAAATACTTCTTCATAGCTTCGAAGTAAATGTATCCCAATCCTCCTGGGATCAATGCCGTCAAAAACCTAGCACTATCCATACAAATATATTCTTCCTGTCCCAACAATCTAAAGAACGGCGCAGAACAAGCCCATAATATAGCAACTGGTATATAAAAAGTCGTAAGAATCAAGAAACCCCTCTGTAACAATATTCCCAAATCGTGTGGATTCTTGCTTCCAGTAAATGATGATGATGCCAATGTATCTAGAGCAGTACTTCCACCAAGTGCGATAAGCCATGCTGTAGACATGGCAAACATGTAACTAAAAGCCGCAGTCGCCAGAGCTTCAGGACTTAGTCGTCCAACTATCAGGACTGATATTGTTTGAAGAGAATTTTGCAATGCATATGCGAGGATAACGGGAATGGAACCTCGTAATAGAAGGAGGAATTCGGAAATCCATCTTTTAGCTGGGGTTGTATCATCTTCTTCGATTTCGTAGGTTTCTCCTTCATTGGCTGATTGGGGAAGGAGTGAAGATTGTTCGTTTGGAGAAGTGGACGTTGGTGAGGTATTGGCTGAACGTTGGAAGACTTTTGGAAGCCATGATGACTTGAAATCGTTTTGGTCGTTCATGATATTTAGCCACCAGATGTGGTGTCAATACTTTTTATAGAGAAAAGCAAGAGATGCAGACAATATACTGCTCATATATTGCAACGAAAAGTATAAAACACGAAAAGGTGGATAAAGTACCTTCTGAATATCACTTACCTATTTAGTGTGAGTATTAGAAACATCATCAAACATAATCGATATCAGGATTTCCACTGATAAATAAAAGATACAACGACAAGACATCCGGATGAGAGGTAAGGCAAGGAAAAAACGGAGTACAAATCAAGCTACGCAGCACGCAGGTACATCATTACCATTGACAAATTAACGAATGTAAGAAGTACGGTACCGCATCTTTGAACTGTAAAAATGACCAGGATATCAAATCTATCAATGGATAGATTTGTCAAAGGTTGCAAACCAGAGATATACAAGCAATGAAACACGGAGACGGGAGGGTGCCGCTGAGGCTTCTTGCAGGTTCATTTGACGCCAAAATGCATGAGGAAGCTGGTAAAAAGATATTGAGGCATCATAGACATCCATAGATAGACACAAAAGAAAACCGAGCAAGTTCGTTGGTGGATGTGAAGTTAGATAGAAAATGAGTGTCGAATGAGTAGAAGAATTCTTATCTGACCATGCAAGAAGGATTGTCATTGTTATCTTGTCGCTTCTCGTAATAGCTTCATCATAGCTTTCTTTGCACGTGATGAAATGCCAGTTACGTATTTGAAATCAAGATTCTTACCTGATGTATTGACAAATGCCGCGGAAATTTATATCAGACCGAGTGATAATTTACATTGGATCCCTTGAATCCGAGATGTCATTAGATAAATGCATATCCTTTGGAGAACTCCGTGACGGATATCTACATTTTGTGATTGTATTTCCAGTGGCCTCGCTTGAATGGTACTCACGACTGTAGGTTACAACGTCCCAGGATCCACCACTGTTTGTCATTATCGACACCAGTTATAACCCCGTTCAATTAAATTCGCTTTATTGCTATTGGGGTACGAGAAAGGCTCGCTGCATGAACGATTGATGGCTTAAATCACGACATAGTTCTTCCCCCGTATCTAGATCACAAAGGTAGAGAAGGATCATTCTATTGACACATCGATTCATACTCCGTATATACGTAAGATTTCTCATCTGACCTGTACAACCTTAATGAGACATTCCCCGCTTCCGTCCCCAAACTTTAACTCTAGCTGACTAATCCGGGGTAGAGCCAGCTCCACTACCGATTTCTTCCAAAGATTCTGATCTTGATAAGATAGCGAATTTGTAGTACGATACCAGATGACATCTAAACAGAGAACTTCACAGGCTTCACCTTTTTCCCACTGGCAGCTGTGCTGTTTGTCCCGGTAGATTGTTGAACAGCAACGCATCCACCGAAAGGTCCTGCATTTGACGGGTTCACAATTTTAACCATACAGACGTTGGACTGGCCTGCTACTGTGCCGGTACAAGTCGTTCCAGCCGGAATGGCAACGCTGAAAGGCTGTCGAATTGATTAGCAAATATTGGATGATGGATGAGGGGGAATTACTTACGAAGTTCTCATTGATATTAGTAGCTCTCTTCGTCAAACCAAGACTTCTTAAAACTCGGTTCCATCTTGTTTGTTTACTCTTTCTGATATTACCATTCACTCCTGGAATCTGGGTCGTAACTACGGCCTTGACCGCTTTGGAGAAATCACCCTCTCCGGTGGTGTCGACCATGGCCGTGAGTGGCTGTTTCGCATGTTAGCGTTTGTGATTTTTTGGTGAAAGAGAAGAGGTGAACACATACACCCGCACCATCAGAAGTTACTATGTGGAAAGTCCCCGAGATAGATGGATTATCGGCACTGATTTGTGGAAGTGTGCTGCCCGAAAGAGCCATCGACTTCGTGACACCATTCTCTGCTTGATTTCTTCCTCCAGCCTACGAACTGTCAGTCAAAACTCAATACACGAAGTGGGAGCTATGATTACCTCGGTTCGTCCACAGTTATTATTGCCAATGTTGAAGACAGTAGTATCAATCTCTGTTTTGGAGTTTGGTCCTGCACCTGGAACAACAGCTCCTTTGATCCCCAAAGCAGTACCGTTCCCGCCAAGGTCTCCTGTAAGAACAGCAATTTTCCCATGAGCGACCACAAGAGGAGTGAGGGCGAGGAGGCCCATGAGAATAGATGGAGTGTACATGATGATGATAGTTTGTGGAAAATGAGACAATGGTCAAAGGAAAGTCAAAGTATTGTCTTATGGAAAAGAATGGTTTTGATAAGCCAATGAAAATGAAAAGTAAGATAATTGAAGTGAAGAGGTACAGCCTGCTGTGTTGGGAAGATGAGGAATGATTTGAATGGAGTAAAATCGAAGGAATTCCTCCTCATCTTATACAAACTCAAGTATCACTAAGAACTCCAAAAGAGACCGAAAAATCGTTGCCGATACCAATATAATCAGGGAATATCAGAGGAACACGGAAAGATGGTATTGGGGTTCCTTGAACGGTCGTAAATCTCTTCCACAGTGGAGAAGGGCGACGAGGGGATATCTGGAAACAGGGGGCCTAGATCAAGCGGTAAAAGAAACATACATTTTAGATGAGATATCTCATTTTGTGAAAAGGATGAGGTTTATCCACAAGAGGCCTAACTATCGGCTTGTTTTGAGACTGCTGATGGAGCATATATTCGACATACCCATACCCTTACCCTTGACACCGGTCACTGGCCAGTTGAAAATGTTGAAGTGGGAGAGAGGAGAAGAATTCTATGGGGTCTTAAACAATAGAAAAATAAAGCTAACGACCCGGTATCCTGTCAAACTTTAAGTTTAAAGATTTAGCATCACGACATGCTTCCATAGACAGACAAGCATCAATGGTCAAGCATTTACGTTTTGTGAGCTTGCCTCAATCGGGCACAGATCAATCCACGAACAGAGAGTTCTTCATCCCATGATTTTTCTGGATGGAAAACAACCCTTCTACAGTATCTGCCAATCTAATAAATTCTGAAACGTTTAATGTTTTGGGAAATGATAACCGACAACCTTCGCTGAGAAAGATCCCGCCAAGAATGATGACAAACCAGCATTCAAATCCTTGAAATCAAAAAAGTACAGACGAAAAATGAGATTAATTATGAATCAATTTCCCTTTTGCAGTACACTTGAATTTCGGTCAAAATTGGCATTTACACGGAAACCTTTTTCGGGAGTTCGATCCTTTCGAATATCCGCCGGGAGGACATCTCAAAATCTGGGTATCATTGCAATATCCGACATCTTCCGAGTATCCTGGATGAAGATCCGGTTGACAAAACGTGAAGTTGTACATGGAACTGATCAAGATGGTTGACGCCCTCGCTCAAACATTTGTGCTTCAGATAATGCAAGGTAGCCTTACAAGGAGGTGCAAGTTCAAGCGGGTACTAGTAGGGGTAGAAGCAGCTGGTGTTATGATTTTGACAATATGTGACTTTTGATGGGGATGCAAAGTTTCGAGATTGGACAAACGTTCGATCATTGGGGGCTTTTCTGGTAAGTTCTCGAACCAAGTTGGATTCTGTAACACAAGCATAGGTTGACCACAATATTCCATCTGATTGTCAGAGATAAATGAACTCACCCCGGTTTTATCTCACTATTTGCATGCCTCTAATAGATCTCCCTTTGCATCAGCGTTGGATACGGAAAGATTTATCGGTTTTAGCTATCCTCACTTGTTGTATATAGAGCAGGGAGTCTGACACGTTTGTAGCATGGCATATTAACCACCACTATATGGGCATGGAAAAAGATTGGAGGTAAGAAAAAGATTGGAGGTAAGGAGGATGAATGAGGTAAGACCTTGTCTGTGAGTTATTGGATATATATTCACATCATTTCACCGTAGGTAGAGTAATGCACCAAAACTTTATATGCATGTTAAGATTCAATTCTCTTTATGATTACGCTTACATAGGCAATGTAGAGATTAATAAAAAGGGAAGCCCGGCTAAGTTCTTGTAAAAGAATCTTTGGGGGGGAGTAGATTCGTGGGATTTCCTTCAAGCGTTTGATGTGTATTGTAAAAGCTTCATGGATGGGTCGACCAGTACGACTGCATGTGCATGCCCACAATACGTGGGATTTGTCACAGGTGTTTGGGTTGCAACCAAGATGTGCTTCGGTGCACGGCTCAGTGAACTTGCATCTACATTTTCGGTGTCGGCAGGAGACACCAAGCATAACCATCAGACAAATTGAGCCTCTAGCATCGAAAAGATCAAGGTATTCTGTGAAGAGGAACTCAGCGTAAGGGCGTTGATCATCTGTGTTCATTTCTGCGAATCCAGGTAGGATGGGGAGTCCATAGTGATCTAAAATACTAATGGGTTGTCTATTTATTGAGCAGGAGAGTTGGGGCAGGGACGACTGGTGGAAACGCGGGGCGCTTTTTCGAGATTGTGTTGTCTTTTACAGGGGTTTTAAACTTTTTGGTCATTTGAGCTGGAGCAGAGGGGTTCTAAATGACATTAGCACTGCATGATTTCTCCATGGAATTCCTCGTCAACGTACCTCAAACTTTTTATTTGAAGGAGGCTTGAGTCCAGATAATGAAGCTGCGAATAAGTCACCAACTGTGTCACCATGAGGATCTTGGTATTTCTTCTAGATAACATTAGCATGTGACAATTTCTAATGATTTAGATTCATCATGAACATACCTCAGATACAGGCTCCGCAGTAGACTGTGGTTTAGACGGTAACTTTTTCTGTAGGCCATCATCTGGGTTCTGATCATGCTTGTAATTCACGTTAGAATGTAACACTTTGGGACGATAGAAACTTTCAAATACGTCTTTCTGACCTTCAAGGAATTTCTGTCTTTCTTCAATAAGAGAATTCAAAAAGAGGAAGAAGTTATCCATTTCCGTTTGCAGTGGAGAACGGCTTTCTCCACGGCGCATAATTTCATCTACTGATTTCAGGGGTTGAACACGAATGGATAATTCTTCTATCATGGTCTAATATCAGCATAGGCTACTGCTAAAGAAGTTTAAAGTTGAGCACGTACATTACCATCTTGAAGAAATTGACGTGTTCAATGAGCGAATTGAATGTTTGCTTTTTGTCCAAGGGAAGCCCATGGAGAGGATTGATGATTTTGGAGAGCGAGGCCAAACTTTTTTGTAATCTTCGGAGTCAGAACTTCTCACTAAATCTCAGAAATATTTGTTAGCATATGAATAGTATACGACTTGAGCACTTGAATGGAGAGCCAAGAAGGACGGATGTGATTATAATGTAGAGAATTTTTAATGCGACACAGTAAGTAGATATTTGGAAAGTGAGGCTATTCGAAACATATCGCATCTCTAGCGCGACAGTCTTCTCGAATTGGTCCCATAGTGCTATCTGAAATAGAACTTAGAGATGATTTGACGATTCTTCACAGCCGTCTACTGCTGAAGATCGTAAAGAATAAAGAGAAAAGTTAGGGGTACCACATTATTCCATATACGAATGGAATGGGGCTGGTCTGTTGTTGTTGTTTTTGTTGAAAAGAAAATTGGAATCAGGTTGGCGAGAGAAAGTAAAGTGATAAACTAGGCGACGACGTTAGCGGGAAATAAAAGATTCCAAACAGGTAGGACTGATAAAGTGACTCAGATAGCCACTATAAATTAAGCAAAAGTAAAAGCCGAAAGATAAGGAATATAAATATAGCACAGAGAAAAGCAAAATATGTACTTTTCACATCACAAGTTATAAACACAACGTTTCAATAAAATTATATCATACCTGTTGTAATCTTATCATCTTCTTCAGATACCACAGTGTTGCTGAAGTGTTAAAATTATATCAACGTCATATCACTTCCACCCTTCAAAGACTTGATGAATCTACTATATACTATATATACTATAGCAAATTATGAATAGGAGAATTTATCCTCGGTAAAACATCATTTTAACAGGAGAGAAAAGACATGGCTACTTGTATGTATTCTTCGACACATTTGACAATTACGAAACACTCAAAACAACCCCATGAAACAGCATCTTGCTCATTGAAAGCTCGAAGAACGCTATATCTCTTGCGCTTGCCAACTATAGCATGGAATGAGGAGAAGCAGCCAGCGGCCCTTAATCAAGGTGTGTATAGATGTCCTCTGAAACTTCAAGAATCCATCTCCCATAGAATAGTGACAAAGAAAACGCTGTATATAACAGCTCTCAAATCGATGCAAAGTCTACCATTTTGCAGATACTTTGCGACAGTTCAGCGAGAATATTGAGTACCACTGAAAGTTCTCGGTACTCAGACTGGTATGATACCATCCAATCATGAGGTCGCTGGGATATAAGATTCTCCAGATGTTTACCATCGACGATTACGTAATCCCTTATCAGAACTCCGTACGTAGCACTTCGTCTTTCCAATTCTATCCCTTTTCCACATGACCGAGACCGGCATTCTACTATGCAAACATTTGCATCAGCATCAACCTTGAATGATGGAATGAATTCAACTTTCCATTAGCTCACAATGTGGCAGCTACTCTGTGCCTAGCATCAATATTTGGGATCTGCCAGGTTCCCTTTTATTGGCGCGATAACGACTTTGCACTCCCACCACCTCTGGTCCAACGACGAACTTTTTATTTCATTGACCAATTCTTGTGATTCCGCTGTTATCGTGGAAGATTTCGATATCCCGCAAACTGGCTGAGTCTTTGATAAGGACACGGCCAAGCTATGTACCGTCTTATCGTTCTGGGGTTTCCATGTGGCATGAGCCCATCAACCCGTGTCTTTTTTTGATATCAGAAAGGCACCATTGAGGTATGTGTTTTCTGATTTGGATAAGATGGATTTGCTAAAGACAAGTCATTAGGGTTAAGCCAAGCAGAATGAGTTCATCTCCGAGTCCCGGATTTCTCGCTTTCCCTTCCGTTCCCGATTTGGGTCCAAACGATCGTGCCTAAGCCGACACAGTCAAAAAGGTACTTCACAATGGTCGAAGGAGAATAAAGTATCCCCACATCCAGCGTCATGGTTTCCTGATTCGTGTGCCGGAAAATTTAGGGACGGATCAGATTCGATAGGCAAGGTTATTATTCGGGAGTTGGGATATGTTCTTAGCTTTCCCCTAACCATGACGGTTCTCCACCCCGCCAACCGCTAGGCTATCTACCTCCTCC
This sequence comes from Sclerotinia subarctica, assembly GCA_025389085.1. NCBI lineage: Eukaryota > Fungi > Ascomycota > Leotiomycetes > Helotiales > Sclerotiniaceae > Sclerotinia > Sclerotinia subarctica. Next base: position 2,256,189 of record QRFI01000007.1, read on the forward strand.
GCCCAGACACACCACATCATATTATAATCCGTGATCTTCCCTGATCGTCGAGAACCAACCCCACGATTTATATTGTGAGGCCATTTTACTCGACCCAAGATTCATCTCGTATTGTGCCGAATACTTTTTGGACAATAATCGCAAGCATGATTTGATAATTTTATTGGCATTGAAGATTAGTTCGATGAAGAAAACGCTTGGTAACTCAGTTTGGTAATGATACACTAAGCTATTATTAAAATACTTGGCGCCAGTAAACCAAAATCTACCCGGTGAGATAGATAGGCATACAGGCAATGAGTATAAAGAATCATGTTTCTCTTCTGTGTTCGGTACTTCATCCTTCCATACCCAGAAGAACATCATCCTCTGTTTCATCATGTTCTCACGTTTTCTTTCAGTCACTGCGCTTGTAGCATTTTCCTCTGCTTCTCCAGTCGTTTACCAGCGCGATAACATTACAAATCCATATGTTTTCACCAATCCCAATGGACTTAATTTCACCCAGATGGATCCTGCTTTGCCGAATATCACTGTTTTCGCAACTGGTACGTAATTTCCCTTGCAATTTGTTCGGACGAGACCGTACTAATGAAGAGTTTAGGTGGTACCATCGCAGGCTCTAGTAGTAGTAATACAGCAACAACGGGATATACCCCAGGTGCCGTGGGCATCCTAACCCTCCTCGAGGCAGTCCCAGAAGTCCTCGATATTGCGAACGTCGCCGGTGTTCAGATATCCAATGTCGGTAGTCCGGATATAACTTCAAGCATTCTCCTCAACCTGTCAAAGGAAATAAACGAAGTAATTTGCAAAGATGATACCATGAGCGGTGCAGTCATCACTCATGGTACCGACACCCTAGAAGAATCTGCCTTTTTTATGGACGCTACCGTCAACTGCGGTAAACCCATTGTCATCGTCGGATCCATGCGACCCTCTACAGCCATTTCAGCCGACGGTCCTTTCAATCTCCTCGAAGGCGTGTCTGTAGGTATCAGCCCCGATGCTGTTGGTCGTGGAGCTATGGTCGTTCTGAATGATCGTATTGTATCGGCATATTATGCTACCAAGACCAATGCAAATACAATGGATACATTCAAAGCGGTCGAGATGGGAAATTTGGGAGCACTCATTTCAAATACTCCTTATTTTTTCTACCCGCCCGTTGAACCTACTGGGAAAATCGCTTATGATATCTCGAACGTGACGGAGATTCCTCGAGTGGATATCCTCTTCTCATACCAAGATATGCAAAATGATACTCTCTATAATGCTGTTTCCAGCGGCGCTAAAGGCATTATCGTAAGTTCCCCTACTTCCTCTTATCACAATAAACATCCATCTGACCTACCATCAAGATCGCCGGCTCAGGAACAGGAAGCGTAAGTACATCTTTCGACCACGCCATCGAAGATGTAATCAACAGATTCAATATCCCCGTTATTCAAAGCACACGCGTCCAAAATGGAGAAGTGCCCGCATTCGACAGTGAGACAGCTATTCGTATCACATCTGGATATTTAAACCCTCAGAAATCTAGAGTTTTACTTGGTATTTTGTTGGCGTTGGAAAAGAATATTACTGAGGTTAGGGATGCGTTTTCGGGGAGTGCTGTTTCTTAATCTTTAGATGGATAAGATTGGAAAAATAGGTGTTTAATGATAATTTTATGACTTATTTGTATCTGGGATTCTTTTGCTTATTTGGTATATTTGGGATATGGGATAAAAATTTCATTTTATTTGTTTTGACGATATAGTAAGTGCTCTTCGCACTAACAAGATAATTGAGATTAAGCAGCCAATCCTCTGCAATTGAGACGACAAATAGGGAAAGCAAAATCCATACAGCAGGCATACAACATGAACCAAACAAATGCAAAATTATTCCTATCTACTACATACTCCAATCTCATTCTCCGACACAATCCCGCATATCTTCCTCTTTGAATCTTCCATTTCCATTTCCATGTCCGAATCCACACCACACTCATTCTTCACCTCAAACTCAGTCCACCACCTCTTCCTTATACATTGCCGTACTCCTTTTCAACACCATTCGCCTCCTAATTTATCCTCCGGAAGCTCGCTAATTCATAGGCGACCTCTTGTCAAGATGATCTAGTCGGCCACGTTGGTGATCGTGGTGCATGCTGCGCTCTATCATGAAGTATTCGATTATGTTCTCTTCCCTGACGATCAAGAGGCTCGAATTCCGCACGAGCAAAGCCCCTACGGTCTCCAGCAGGATGATATATAGCACCCACGACCTTTTTATCGGGACCCGTAATACCCCTCATAAATCCCACATCATTAGGCCTATTTTCCGGCTCGAGCATTATTGCTCGTTCATGCGGTGCGATCGCCGCTTGTTGCTCGCCAGATGGTCGGCTGTAATCGAAAGATGGCTTGTTGGGTGTAGTGATGGGATACTCGTATAAAGGGACTGGCCCCGTTCTAGTTGGGTTGATTCGTCGCTGAGGTAGTTCTCGGCTTTCGAAAAGAGGATATTGGTTTGGGCGGTCGCCTTCTCTATTCATGTATCTGTGAGGCATGTTGTTTATGGGGTTTCTTGGTGTAGCTGGCGGAGCTCTGTTGATTTCGGCGACTACTACTTTGTGTGTGATGTTGCCACGCGGTGTGTGATATTGCTAGGGGCAGGGTCAGAGAATGGCTTTTGGTTGAAGGCTATTGACTTACCAGGTGATCCTTGGTGTTGTCAGAATTCCTTCTTCCCTGATCCATCTTGGGCGGATAATCGTATCCAAGAACTTAAAATTATGGGATAAAGTAGACGTCTTTGCTTGGGCTTGGTTACTGAAGGCGCAGCGATTAGCTTGAGTTCCGTTAGTACCATGCTTTCTGGGGCATTTGAGGATGTAGTCATACTGTGGATCTAGTTCAGTTACAACTGAGCGAGGAATAATTGTAACGGGCTTGGAGCTGGAGATGATTTTAGATGACAAGAGAAAGGGTAGCTAATAGATAGTGTTAAGTTATCAGCCAGCTGATGATGGAGATGTGTGCGTTTGAAATTTGGACATGAGGTATCATTGTTCCTTAGATCTTCACCTTTTATACACTCGTCCAACATGAACCTAACAGCAAGTTGGCGCCAACATCATAATAGCGACGCTACCGTCAGCGAATCATCCTGTTTCAACACCACTTTCTGATACCATCATCTCAGAGGGGGAAGGTACCCGGGCATCTGCTAACAATAATTAAGGGTCTGGCAAGTATTCCTTTCCCTGTTGCAACTAATCTGGGACTTACAACTTATGTACCATGTCGAGGTCTCGCCCGTATATTTTGCTTCATGGCTCGACACAGCAAATGCTTTAGACGTTTCCATGCCATAATGTAGCAGCATTTTCGAAAATAGCCACGTAAGAATTCGGCTAAAAGCTGAATTCAATAACTATTGGAAGCTGGACACCAAGAACCGATCGCTTGACCCCCTTATTTTACCAATAAACCGGTACCGCCGAGTGCTTTTGCGATTTTAAATGTGATGGAATACTCAAAAAGCATCAAGTCAAGCGCACTGCGCAACATCCCGGTATCATTGTGATTCGTTGGTGAGGATCAATTGCATTTCAGCAATGGAAGTATTTCCATCACAGTCATCGTATTTACCAAACTACCGGTACCTCCGTGTGACTACTGGTTGCATGAGCGGGGCAGCCGCTTATTTAGCGTTTCATTGATGAGAAACTTCTCATGCGTGATTGGAGGAGGGACGTTCAAACATTTTGGCGTAATGTGGATGGCATCGTAGGTTACCAAAATGCCGGTACCGACGTGCTTTCTTTTCGACTGTGCATCTAGTGTTGCTGGTTATTGGTCGCTTTCATGGATTTGATGCCATGACATTTCCCCTCGAGTTGTACTCGCAAGCGGTAACGCTATTCCCGCTCGGCTCAGGATGTAAACCTATTGATACATATTTCGCAAATGAACCAGCTTTGGTGAGGGAAGAGATGGTACATCGAAGATTAAGCGCTTGGAATAGGATGAGGAAGATGCTTATAAACAAACCCCGTTTATTGCTCCAGCCACATAGTGGTATGTAAGCGCCTGTATATTTTGTCACCTCTATCATCCAGTTATTCGCTCAGATGATAACTTTGTAAAGCGTCTCTTATAAAAGTCAAGATGATCTCTTACTGTCGCATGTTCACCGATAAGACACATTTATTAACTATTTTTCTGCAATTTATACCAAGTTACTTTATCACCATCAACGACTGATATTTTTCTCGGTATGACTTCTAGTACTGAGAACGCAAGCTTGACTGAAGCTGCCAGTTTCGAAATACAGCAGCCATGGCTTACTTTCCTCACTGAACTTGCTTCGATGCCGAACCGCGAAAAAATGGTATCAGATGTTGCGAACATGTTAAAAAACTTTCTCCTCTCTGACAGTGAGAATGCTGCTTCAGAAACTGCCAAGCAAATAGACAATTACACACTCTTTGGTACCCTTACAAGTAGACATCTTAACCTTGTATTTCAAACAATATACGACCTGGCGGCACTGATACCATACGAGGATAATAAGCAGGAGATTTTGTTGCAGCTAATCGTTGAGCTTTTGAAAATGCCGAGGAGATCAATCACGCAGCCGGATGGTAAGGTAAGATGAGCAATCAGCAAGGGTTGAAATGGATTGGAAGATGATATTGACATGATGAGTGATAGATGGTCGACGAAGGCCCTATATACTATGATATTAATATGGAACTAAAGCACGATATGTGGAATGCGAGACATGGTACGTCGACCACCCATTTAATGTTCTTTGGGCTAACACATTGCCAGTGGATGAGTTCGATTTAGATTACAAAACTCAAGATGAGTATACTCAGGGATGTATTGAGTGGATTAATCTCTCTAAATTCTATGCTCGCTGTATTGCGGAAGGTCTCGATGATCATGATGATAGGGCATGCAAATTCCCCGGTTATGATATTCCTGAAGCTTTGGAGCAGCAATTCGAGTACACGCCTGGAATAGATACAGATTTCAGGGTCATGGTAGCCACGCAGTATATTATTATTGCTGGAGAGAAGATTCGGGAGGACGATATCAAATGGTGGGATGAGCATGCACCGATCTGGGAAAAGAATTTGGAGCAATTGGAGAATAGTTATGAAAATGGGTTTCCGGAAGTTGCTCCTCGTTTTGAGACACCACCTGGAGAGAAAGAACTCATTGGAACGGGAGATTTGGGTATGGATATTCTAGGATCTGTGAAGGATGCGAGGAAGAAATTGAGAGAGTTGCGAGAGGGAGCTTCCGAGCAGGGGAGCAAGGTAACTACAGACACCCTGGTTGGTAGTGAAAATCCAGCAGAGAGAAACGATGAGTAAATATTCTGGACTTGATCCGGTGTGTTAAACGAAGCGGGGATAAGAAACTCTGAAGTTCAATGCTTTTGCGAAGATTTGGAGAGACACTAGCGATGAATGTTCAGGTAAATTGATCTATCTATAGAACCATCTATATGAACAGTCCAGTGACACCACATGGCTATACAGCAAGTTGATGACACAGAAGAAATATTCTCCACTCCTAAGGATCCACGCTATCTACTCAACTTTGAATGGATCTTATACTCTATAAAATGGTTGGAACTTCGACCAAATCAGTGCAGTCTGACTGATTTGGGCCCAGCAATGGACTTCTCCCCAGGAAAATGCGTTCTGATACTTAATTTGCAGGCTTTATAAAACATCCTACACTTCACTTCTCAATTGATCTTTCCCTACTAGCAGTCAATCATTTCCCGTCTTGGAGTCACTTCCTTTCCTGTCTTCATAGTCACTTCCTCAAATCTTTTTCAAATAAGCGATTGCCACATCTTATAATCTTGCAACACCAACATACCATCTTCCTATTCCATCGTCCCAAATTTTATCATACCATACATCAATATTTAACATTTGAGCATCAGATAATGGACCAACGACCGTCACCAAGATATTGTTTCCAAACGCGGACAGTCCATAGCACTGGCCACTTTAGTATGGCGGTCGAGCCCTACATCCCGGGCATGCCTACCATGAAAGTGCCCGCTCTTGGCGCTTGTGAAACAGTGGCCCAATTCATTTCCCGCTTTAACACGAATAGATATTCTTGGGAAGCCAATGTGCGACGAGGGAAATTTCGTAGTCAGGTTCCCTCAATTACAAGGGAGAATATGGATAAAACCCGTACTTTGAGGCTACCAAAGAATGTGGATGCTAGCAAGCTCGTCAGACCGAGTGATCAGTGGATTGCAGCGTATCCTTATAGCGATCTAACGAGTCGAGTAGAGCGTGGTGACTATATTAGGGCTGAGGTTTGTATGATTTTTAACACGGCCATTTATTGTTTTCCTTGGTTCCGAGTAACATAACATTTTGCTAACGATACGAAATCATAATAGGATCTTATTGTGGCATTCATGAACGACCCTGTCAGTTTTCCATTCCCCAAATCTTCAATGCGACTGACTAATAAATGTCATAGGATCCCGTAGTAAAATATGCTGTTGCCCACTTCAACATGGATTTAACAATGTACTTTCTTGTCGTAGGAACTCAATCTCTGAATCCTGTTGTAAAGACTAATGTCGTACTTTACAGGAGTCACCACCAAATAATTTGGGCCAATCAATGCTCCCAGATAATACGCCTCAGCCGAATATACCTCAGCCGAGTATACCTCAGTCAGGTATGCCTCAATGGGATACGTCTCAACTGAATATGCCTCAGTTGAATATATTTCAGCCGAGTATACCTCAGTTAGGTATGCCTCAGTTAGGTATGCCTCAATGGGATATGCCTCAGCCGATTATGCAGCCAGACACCGGCTCTCCTCGCCCTTCATTAGCTACCCAAAATCAACCTCAAAATCTTCAAAGCTGTAGCATACCCAACGACGACCCTAGCGTTTCCAACACATCTTCCCTGGCCCCTTCTCTTGCAAATAATCGCTCACAGCTAGCTGCAACTCCAGAGCTACCATCTCCAGAAAATCTAGTACTCTCTGTTCCCCTTTTCCCCGAGGAATACAATCGTTGGCTTCGTTCGCTAGGATCACAATCAAACTGAAAATCATTCTTTCTTGAATATGACTATCCTAATCTTTTCAAATTGATCTGAAGTGAAAGAATGACTGATGGTAATAGCGATAAAAGGTAGAACGAATTAATGATGATGAGAACATGACATTCTCGTAATTCCAAGTAAGAGATTAGTCGAGGATAGGTTTCTGTGTCGGACAAAGTCATTGATATAAAAGGAAGAGTGGAATAAAGTATGATGAGTTTAGACTGCAGGAAGATAATTGATGGTATGGCAATAAAAGTACTATGGGTATGGACTTATTGTTGGGTATTAAAGTATGTGCTACCCGGTGCATGATTCGTTACATTTGGCTGGGACAGCTGGTAGCGGTATGCTAGAGACCTTCCAATTCAAAGGCGGACAAATGGGAAAGGAATAACTGGAATATCTTGAAGATCTTGGCTTTCCTGCTTGTGTCATATATCTGAAAATTCAAATGGTTTTCCTAAGCTCTCGTCCCACCACATCTGCGATTCAGTTCTGACTTCACCACTGTGATCATTGTAGAAGTTCTAGTAGAGAGGAGAGACAGCACCATCAATCATCTCACCTGGCAGAGCCTTCTTTGTCAAGGGGCTGTCGGATCCTTAGGAATTTCATGGTGATCAACCATGGAAAATGATTCCAGAAGGTCGGTCATCCTCAGGCTGGATTGAGTCCTCTCTTGCATTCTAGATTCATCACACTTGTTAAAATACATATTGCAAATGGCACCTTCCTGAGCAGTGTATTTCATTGACAATTTGATCCATCACTTTTGACGCTTAGGTATTTATACAATGGACTGATGTTCTGTTCACATGTACTTCTTTGGCGATACACTGATGGGTGTTTTCGACATAATATCGATGTTTCTGATAGATCTTGGCTACCAAAGCTTAGATTCTAGGAGTGACAACCTTCAAATGAGTTGATGGGTAGCTGATGACATTGGAAGACTTTTGGCTTCGAACTGTACTACAGTAGTCTCTGGCGTGAGTTGGGTAGATTTTGAGAAAAACATTACCCTACTAGAGATTGATGCCTTGCAAGCGGAACTGAACAGAGCTTTTAGAATCACCGTAGGAACTTAATCAACAAGATCGTGTCATCCCAAACTAATAACGAAAAGAATCAGATGAGAAGCGAAAGAACATGAAAGTGCACCCAATGACTTCGCGCCTGCACGTCGATTCATGATCAACCAAAGGAAAATGATAATGATGTTAGATAATGTGGAATCGTGTCTGGAAATTGAGGAGTTAGCTTCACCTGGCTGTATTGATACATCTCTTTTCTATAGAACTGTATTGTCGGTTATTAAACTTCTTCACTACATCGACTTCCATTTGTGTGGTTCAATATTCACATTCACATTTATTCACATTCACTTTCTTTTTCTTTTTCACTCACACATTAAGACAACCCAACTCTTAATCCAAGCCCTTGAGATTCGAACACTTTTCCTAATAATTCCTGAAACAAGAATCCAACCATCTTTGTACAATCATTGATTCTATCGCGCTTTCTACTAACCACTTTGACTTTCCATTATCTACATCGGCTTTGCACCTCTCAACTCTGTTTTTATTTCAAAACAGCTTTTCCAACAGTCATATTCATTAATATCTTCACCATGTCGATCCAACAACTTAATACCTTTCTCAGGAATCAAGATGAATACAGTCATCGTTTTTGGGCAGCTCCACGACCAATGTTCTTTCAATACGATTATGCCGAATCGCAACAAGTATTCAAGAATAAATATCCATCCAGCGAACTTAGATCTCTCGGCGGTCTGTCGAGTTGGGAATGGTTCATTGATGGAAATAGTACGTTCAGTCTGAATATCTTTCTTCTCGTTTACCTCTTCTGACTTGAGACCGCAGGTTTACCTAACATCCGACTGAGATTCTATAATCAGAAATTGCACGATCCAGTTGCTCCTGTATTGGCTCCTGCTACAACCATTGATCAATGCAAAACGCGTCCGCCTCCAGGTGTATTGGGCTTTGTTTATGCCATGTCAAATGCAGATTTGGCAGCACTAGAACAAGAGCAAAGTTTGAAAGGCAGACAGCAATTATACCTTCCTATTGAACTTCAAACCAAGTCAACCAACGGAGCACTTACCACAAAGGTTATTTTGGCAAGTGTTTTTATGGATATGGCTAATACTCGAGATGGTTTTGTTGATTTGACAAATCAATTCACAAACTTAAATTGGGTTACAGCTATCAAAAGGATGCTACAAACGGGAATGCTGATGTGGTATGTCAAGACAATCGAGATGAAACTTAAAGGAAACGAAATGAGTTTCGAACCCTTCTTTATCAATTACAAAGATAATCCCGTTGTCGATCCACGAGCCGCTCGAAAGCAAACATCAATTTCCTCATTCGCGAGCCTTATGCAACGGCAGCAGGAAGAACAGCAACAAGAAGAGCAGGAGAAGCGCAAACAATCCTCCAAACAACCTTTAATCACCTTCTCCCAACAACAAAAAGATGCCATGCTACAGCAGATCTTCCGCCATGGGAATATCCCCATGGAACAAGCTTCGAAGCTTACGGAAAAACAAAAGAATTTCGTCGTAGGCAGATATCTTCGCAAACGACAATTAATCATGCATGAAAGACAAAAGACAGAGCAAGGAAAACAAGAGGGACCTCCTAACCCGAATGTTGAAATCCCCGTACAAGAACAAAACATTCAAATCCCAGACCAACAACGAAATCCCCACACAGAAGCTATCCTAAATGACGCGGTCCGCAAGTCAAAAATGGCCCTGCGAGAGGAAGAGTCTAGATATAGTTTTGGCATGCCGCCACCTACACAACTTAAGGTTGCACGTCGATCCTCACAAAGCGGCCAGGGACAAGCACCAGCGCAAAAAGAAAATAGCAAACCACCACCCACCCATCTAAATTATCCTCAAAACCCCAATAATCTCAAAAGATCAGCTTCGAATTCTATATCGAGCGCAAACGTTAAAGGAGCACCGGATGCTAAGCGACGGAATGTGGGGGTAGCTGGTGAAGGTAGAGGTTTTGTTTCTACTCCTAATATGAATACGAATGAGACCAAGAGGGAAAGTGCTGCTGCGCCAGAACCTAAGCGTAAATACACAGGAAGAGGAAGACCGAGAAAAAATCCAGTTGTACAGCCGCTTCCTGTTGGAACGTTAACTGGAAATTCGCAGGTGGCGGGAAATGCTGTGCATGAGGGTGCTGGTGGGAAGGTACGCGCGAATGCGTCGGTGTCGTCTGGAGATTGTATGCAGGATAGAAGTGTAAATGGAGATTTGAAAGGAAATAACAATACATCATATAAAACGCAGCTTCTTCCTCATGTGCAACAGGCGGCGCAGATGGTGCATTATTTTCAGCCGAAGGTGGGGGTTGATCTGGCGGGGGATGGGAGGTTGCAGTAGGTTGGGATTGAGGCTGATTTCGAGTTGGGGTGAGGTGAGGGGGGAGCAGGAAAGTGGGTGGATTTGTGATTTATAGGGATGAGTTGGAGCGGGAGGATGGTTTTTATTCTTCGAGGTGGTGTTTACATACTTGGTGTTGATTTCAACACGATAGTTCCACGAAACTTTCGGAAATTGGTTGAAGGGGGTTTTTGTGGTTATGGTGTGGGATATGGAGATGAAGTTTTCTTGAAAAAGTCAGGAATCATACCTGAGCATATGGGTGAGGGTACCTTTTCTATTCCCTTCCTTCTAACATAGCTAGCTGGGAGAGAGGTAGAAAGGACAAACGAAGAGAAGCGAAACTAGCCATTTGGTGATCTTCAGGAGAGGCAATATCTATGATTTGTGCGTAATGAATGATTGCGGGAGTTTGGATTGGGTATTTGGTATTTGGTATTTCGAGCACTAGGGTGATGAAGAGATCATCATGATGATGGATAATGAAAGATACCCTATAAGAAGATATAAAGGACAAATGAACGATATATGAGATGGTAGTGGAAGGATAATTTAAAGTTTTGGCTTTGGCTTTGGCTGAGGATGTGGATGGAAGGATGGAAGGATAGGGATTGAAATGGAGATATTAAAAGGAGATTTTTTCCAATTTTATTTTTTTCAAAAATACTGCGATCTTTTGTCTTTCTTTTTCTTTTTCTTTGGGAGTAAGATGAACGGGATGGGATGGAATGGGATACATAGCATAGCGACTTGCTTTGAAATTTACGGTTATTTATTCTCTCAGGTGTGAGGTGTGAGGTGAGATGTGAGATGTGAGCTCCGTGTTTTGTGGATGATATGATGTGATGTGAACATTTGTAAAAGGCAGATTGGTACTACCTAGTAGGCAATATGCTTGATATATAAAGATGGAATGACGAGATGAACAAATCATGCAGTAGTCATTTAAGAGAAGAAAAAGAAATACGTTGATGCACAGGTATATTCCATTACAATCCTCCAACTCATCCCACAAAACCATTCTATAACTAAAACATAGTTTTCTTTCCCTCACTCTCCACAATACCACCTGTCAAACGTGGCGCATATGATTGTCTATACTCAACCTTCTTGATAGGTCTTTCTCTTTTCTCTCCTGGAACTCTCGGTACAACAGGCTCATCATTAGCCCCAACTCTAGCACCAGATTCCCGTTCCTCACGTGGATGTCTTTCATTGGGGTTCTTTGATCCATCCTTGCCATATCGTTTCTTGTATCGCAGTTGATCATCCTCCGCAAATTCCATACGTAAAGGACGTCCTTGAATTTTGTTTACCCACCATTTCCTCGTTTTGGTTTTAGGTTTCTTGACCCTTTCGGTCTTTGGTGCAGCTTCGGTTTCTGAGTCTGAGTCGGAATCGCTAGATTCGGATAAGGATTCCTCGTCAGATAGCTCTTCTTCGATGTGAACCCAACCTTTGACTGCACTTTGCGCTGCTGATACTTCTTCAAATACAATCCAGGCGTAACCCTTGCATTTTCCTGAATCTTCGAATGTTGCTACGTGGATCTTCTCAATAGGTCCACATTTCTCGAAATGTTCCTTCAGGATCTCTTCTGTGGCATCAAAACGTAGATTACCGACAAAGATCTTTTTGCTAGGTGGTTTGCCATCGACTACAGCTTCCTTCTTTTCTGGGCGACCCTCAAAAGATTTATTATCCTTGATGAGAAGTCTTCGACCTGTGAGCAATTGTTCAGACAACTCAACTGCCATCTTAACATGTTCCTCTGTTGCGAAATCCACATAAGCAAAACCCTTATTATGAACTGGTTTTCCAAATTTCTTCTCGACCTTATTTGCAGGCTTTCCATCATTAGGACCAGGCATATGAACTCGGGTGATATTTTCTTCCTCAAGGTCTGAGAATTCCACGAACCATTTGCGCAATTCTTCTTTTGACACGCTCCAGGGTAAGTTTCCAACCCAAACACCATGACCTGAACGTTTCTCTACTTCGGCCTTCTTTTTTGCTTCTGGTTCGGGAGAGGATTCTGCGCCAGATTTAGATGGAGGAAGTGGTTTACCCTTTTTTAAACGACGGAGGGCTTTCTTGGAAGGAGGCTCTGGGAGGGTGATATCAACTTCAATTTCTTCGACGGAGGATTTGCGCTTTTTGGTGGGTGGTTCATCGGATGTCTCATCGCTGTTTCTTTCGGCGACTTCTTCTGGAGTTTCTGAAGGATTTGCTTCTGCTTCCTCTGAGGCCTCATTTGATTCCTCACTTTTATCCTTCTTCTCCTTTTTCGAGCGCTTCTTCTTGGATTCAGTTGTGCTTATCTCGTCACCGCCTGTCATCTCAGTGTCGATATCCATAGATTCGGTGGAAACTGGTTGTTCGGTGATAGCACTAGACTTTCTCTTTTTGCTTTCTTTCTTTTCCTTCTTCTCCTTTTTCTCCTTCTTGTGATCCTTGATTGAGTCCATGGTATCTGATTCAGCAATGTGTGGCATTGTGGTTGAAAATAAATGACAATTGTTAAATTCTCCCCAATAAAATTAATCCATCAAAATTTCTTATCGAGAAACTTTCCTCAGGGCTGCCGGTGATAAGATAACCCGGATCTAACGAGGTCTAGCATAGCCTGGCTTCCCTGCAGGAAGGCTGCACTTTAGTGGCGGCTATTTCCACCCTGAATTAATCTCGACATACGCTTTAATTTCAGCCTGATGATGCTCTAAATATATGGCTTCATTCGATTGTTTGAATAAACAATTTTGGTCCTGCGACATTGATCCTTTTCTTCAATTTACAGCAACAATTCGAACGACAAATTTCAATCTCGAAATTGCTACAGTATTTTATTTCAGGATCTAGAGTCGAATATGACTTCCTCAATCGATGAGGAAATCTTGGGTGAAGAGGTTGAAGAGCAGGAAAATGTTCAAAGCAGCCCTCCAGTGGGTTCCAAACCACCGCCATACAAGTCTTTCCGGTACGTCGCTTTCTCAATTAATATTCATCCTCCGAAATGATTCACTTTAGAGTCCGTTGGAATTCATTTTGTCCGTATATACTTCCTCCAAATCCTCGCTTTGTGTTCCTTCAAATTCCACATTTCAAAGCCACCAACAAGTTTCTCCTGTATTCAGCACGTCAATTAGCTAATATGAGCGCAAATAGTAAGAAGTATCGTAAAATGCGAATAAAGTTCGATGAAGCTATGCGCCAAAGTAATTCATTATTTATGGAGGAGCAGCTGGCAGATGAAAGTGCTAAGAGATTGGCTCGAGAAAATGAGTGAGTGAAGCTTTGGATCTGCTCTTCAGAAACATAGCTAATATTATGGTCTACAGTCGACTTATGGATTTACTTCTGGATATCAACAACTCTGAACAAATACCTGCCAATAAGCGCATCGATTTGAGTGTCGCTGGACCTGCTCTTGCAAGCGTCCCTGCTCTTGTCACAAAAGAAGAGCTTGCGAAAGCCGCCGAAGATACATCACCTGAAGGTCAAGCTATCTATAAAGAAATTCAGGATTTATTGAAGGACCGAGATGGTACAAATACGACGGTTAAACCTTCAAAATCTCTCGCGAAACTCATGGCGACCGTCCCGCATATTTCCTTGATGAACCATCACGTTTCTCCACAATCCTTGGCCGATTTTGAACCTCAGCCTGGAAGGAAGCATCCTATTGGCTATTTAGCTGTCGAAGAAATTGATAATTACCTTCACGCAGTAGATGCAACAATTGGCCTTGCTCCCTCCCTCGCATCTGTCGTCCAGCACACTACAACTCAAGATGTCACCCTCAAAAACCCCCATAGCGTTCTCAACTGGCTCCGTCGTCATGAGCCCAAAATCTTTCTTCAAGATGGCGAAGGCCCTATTGAAAAGATCAATACCAAGCCTGGTGCCTTGCGTGGAGCAGGAAAACGTGCGAATATTCCCGCACCAACTCGTCTTGATTCTTTAGAAATTGTCGAAGAAGATGGCATTGGCTACGATACTACTTTAAGCGGACCATCCAGCTCCAAAATCAAACGCAAGCGAGACCCAGAGGATGATGGTGGATATACACCCAAATCTGGCAATCCAGTCAATAAAACCAAAAGACAAAGACCATCGAAGAAAAAGTCTGATCCAACTGGCGAGCCAAGTACTTCCTCGAGTTCGAGAAAGAGTAAATCGAAAGCGAAACATTCATCTCCTGTTGACACGGGACCAGTTCCTCATCCTTTTGGCCCAATTGACTGATTGGAGTGGAAGGTCGTTGAGCGCAGTTCTTTCAGCTGTATGTTGGGGCTACTGTGAGTTGGTGTGGTTTCTTCTAGGTCTTACCTTCAGAGGCAGTCATAGCACTTAGAAGGACTCTATTCTAATTTAGTTTGATTCGATATAATGAGATTGTATTTTTTGTAGGGGGAAAAGGGGTACTTGATGGATGAATTGGTTTACGGAGTATTGAGCGGGGCGAATGGTATCTGGTTACTTCTAATGCAAAGGGTTAAGGGAAGATGCATGATTTGTACAATACTAGGAGAAGGGGAAATATTGAAGAAATCCAGGGTCTTATCATTTTCTTTGGGAAGTCATAGAGGATAGTCAAGGAATGAGCAGAGAGGAATGAAATGGAACAAAATCTTGTGATAATTCATCTTTTGAAGCTTGTGATTGATCAGTATTGAATACGTGTATGGATTGTGTGAGTTAACAAGGACTACTTTGTACTTTGTACACTACCTAGTAGGTATACCAGAACAGATGGAGAATAACTTTCAATACAGCTCTTCTACCCTTGAAGCCTCAAAAACACATACGCATTTGAAGTCACCATCCCCTCATTTTCCTGCACGTGACAACCGGCTCCAAGTCTAGAAATCCCCCCTCTGCCAATCCGCCATTTGGCCGCTGCTAGATCAACCGATGTGGGGTAACTTCTTCTAGCAAGGGATAAATTCTCCCTCCTAACCTCCGTTGTCGGATAGCTCTTTTTTTATTCGTAGGCGGGGCATGACATTTTTTACTCTCTGGAGGGCATCGGGGCTTGTATTTTGCCTGTTTGTGGTTGTTGGCTATTTCGGGTTCGGTGAATAATAAGGTATTGATTGTATTGTTTAGTGGGTGGGTGGTAGGGAGTGAGTGCGGGTGTGCATTTGGGATGAAAGTCAAGGGGATTAGATTGGGATATGTATGTAGGAGTAAATCGTAATAGATTGATAAATAAATTTAATCATAATTGATTGAATTGAATTTATTATGTTATTGTTATGTTGAGGTTTGGTCATCTTATGCTTTAGATTTAGATGTGACTCCGTTATCGATCATAGCTTGGATGGAAAAATTCCTTTCTATCTTTCTTTCTTTCTTTCTTCCTGTCTTCCTTTTCTCTTCCTTTCTGAGATGCTATTTTAGATTTCGTATTCTACATACACGATATACAAGATAGATTGATTCAAATTCAATAATTCTGCCTTCCTCCTCTCCGAGACACATTTCTTCTTCCCCGCGGTTAAGGATCCCCCGCGCACCTCACTTCCGCGCTCCTCACTGGTCCTCGGCACAACAAGCGCATCGCATCCGATCAACCAAGCAAAGCAAGCAGCCAGTCAATTCGTTATCAAAAGCCTCGTCTGCACCTCGTCCAAAATGTCTCTCCACCGCAGCATTACTTCTTCATTCTTGCGCACCCTTCCTCGTTCCTCAATCTTCACACCTCGATTCGGCAGCGCCATTACCCATTCGCGCACCATGGCTTCAGCTACCTCTTTCCAAAAAATCAAAGTCAAGAATCCAATTGTGGAGCTTGATGGGGATGAAATGACGAGGATTATTTGGAAAGATATTAAGGATAAATTTATTCATCCTTATCTGGATGTCGATTTGAAATATTATGATTTGGGTTTGGAGTACCGAGATGAGACGAATGATCAGGTTACTATTGATGCCGCTGAGGCTATTAAGAAGTATTCCGTCGGTGTTAAGTGTGCTACTATTACCCCGGATGAAGCTAGAGTTAAGGAGTTCAATTTGAAGCAGAGTAAGTAATTTTCTTTAGTCCGTAGATCTGCGAGGATGAGGATGAAGTCGAGAAGCTAATTAAGTATCAAATAGTGTGGCTCTCACCTAACGGAACCATCCGTAACCATCTCGGCGGTACAGTCTTCCGCGAGCCTATTGTCATTCCTCGCATTCCTCGTCTCGTTCCTGGCTGGAAGAAACCTATTATCATCGGTCGTCATGCATTCGGAGATCAATACCGCGCAAAAGACATGGTTGTTCCAGGTCCAGGTACCCTCACCATGACTTTCACACCTGAAGGAGGCGCACCCACCGAAACAGTTGTTTACAACTTTAAATCGGGAGGAGGAGTTGCTCAAACTCAATATAACACTGATGAATCCATTAGTGGATTTGCTCATGCTAGTTTCAAGTTGGCTCTTAGCAAGGGATTACCTTTATATATGAGTACTAAGAATACAATTTTGAAAAAGTATGATGGAAGATTCAAGGATATCTTTCAGGAGATTTTCGACAAGGAATATAAGCCTCAATTCGATGAGAAGAAGATTTGGTATGAACATCGATTAATTGATGATATGGTTGCGCAAATGATGAAGAGTTCAGGTGGTTATGTTATGGCTTTGAAGAGTATGTTTTTACCCCTCTTTTTTTTATTCAGAACAATAACTAATTTTGTGAACAATAGACTACGATGGAGATGTTCAATCCGATATTGTAGCTCAAGGTTTTGGTTCCCTTGGTCTCATGACCTCAGTCCTCATTACCCCTGATGGAAAAACCTTTGAATCTGAAGCCGCTCACGGAACCGTCACTCGTCATTACCGCGAACATCAAAAAGGCAATCCTACCTCCACCAACCCTATCGCATCAATCTTTGCTTGGACCAGAGGTCTCGTTCAAAGAGGTACTTTAGATAATACACCAGAAGTCGTGGCTTTCGCAGAAAGTTTAGAACAAGCTTGTATAGATGTAGTTGATAAGGAGGGTATCATGACGAAGGATTTAGCATTAGCTTGCGGAAACACAGGAAAGGATGATTATGTTACTACTGGGGAGTATTTGGAAGCAGTAGAGAAGAGGATGAAGGGACTTTTGAAGGAGAAGTTGTAGATGGTTGTGAGAGATGTGAGAGGGTGTAAGAGCGGTGGTGGAGGAAGGAAAAAAAGAGGATAGACCATATATCGATTTATATCGCATGGTTGATGAGCGGTTGCGAAAATTTGTTACTTGGTTACTTGAATTGCATTTCCTGGAGCTGGCTGCCTGTCTGTGGATAGGTTGGATGGCTAGTTCTTTCTGAATATACCTTTGATATCTTTAGTAAGCGAGCGAGTAAGCAAGGATTAGTTTTGATGCCTATATTTTGATTTTATTTTTGGAGGAATGAAATGAAGAGATGGAGAAGCGGTATAGGTAGAGGTAGAGGTAGAAGTAGAGATAAAAGAAGAGGTAAGAGAGGAATAGTATAGAGAGGAAGAAAGAAAGAAAGAAAAAAAAATAACTGAAATCATTATATTCTACTCGTCACGATTCAGAAGATTATATATATAAGCCGATTGATTGATTGATTGATTGATTACCTTGATCAGCCCAGCCCTCGAGCGGCTAGTGGTGGTGCTCAAGACCGAGTTATATTTATCTGTAATTAGGTATCTAGGTAGTATATGTATATGTATATGTATATGTATATGTATATGTATATGTATATGTATATGTATATGTATATGTATAACTCTTTTCAGGGTTCTCGATCTTTCAAGTATTTTTAATTGTAGATTCTATGGAATAATTGTTGAACCCCGGTTTTCCAGTAAGTAGTAGGTAGGTAGTAGGTAGGTTATGGTGATTCATTGTGTTGTGTTAGATAGGTAACTAATTGGTGAAAATTGTTAGATACTAGTAGGTACTTTTTGATATGTAATATGTAATATACTTATGTAAATGTAAATGTAAATGTAAATATAAATACAAATAATAGATATTATCTATAGAGATTTATATAGAGAGAGTATAATAATATAATAAAATTAAACCATTCAAGAGCTGATAAGTAAGTATTTATAACTTCTCCTCTGAATATATATTTTCTTGTTAAAATATTCCTTAACAAAAACGAGTAATTACTACCAAGTCTAGTATAGTAATCTATACACTGACATAAACAACCCAGAACAGAAATCATCACATCATATACAAAAACAAAAGTCACTAGTATACGACACCACACTGTATAAACATCACTTCAATCCACAAACAAAAAGAGTCCCAAAACGTGTGAAAATAAAAAATCATATTCTCGTTTCTAGTAATACTTGAAGGAAAATAGAAAAATACCACCTAAACATTAAATCCTGATTTAAGAAAAAAAAAAGCCTTCCCCATTGATATCATCCCATCCCAATTCCATTCCATCCCATCCCAATTCATTCCACCCCATTCATTTTCATCCAACCATGATAACACATGATTTCTGGAGAATAATTTTAAGCCATCTCCTTAGTCGACTGACTACACCATGCAACAACAACAACGACAACGATAAATGATTCCTGATTTTTCGAACCCGAACCCGAACCTGAACCCGAAATTTCAGATGGATCTTGTAAGAAAAAAATCATTTCTAATGCAGGTATCAATCAGCAACCCATTCATCTAGAGAGAGATAGAAGAGCACAGAAAAAGAAAAAGGAAATCGCAAAATCACAAAATCTTCTTCTCTCCTCTCTTAGACTTACATTTAGCTGGTTGAGCAGGCGAAGGAGATCCATATCCGCCATTATTACCCCCTTTGAAAGAATCCGCAGGACATCCTGCAACATCACAGATTGGTCCGTATTTGGCCGCGTAGGAAGCATTGGTATATGTATATGCCTGGCTGACAGACCAATAATCACTTCCGCGGTATTGACCGACATTGGTTGCGTAGACACTGGCCCATTCTTCGGTGTACATGGAACAGTAGATTCCCTGTGGTTTGTTCTCGTCGCTGAGGACGTAGACGACGAATTGGTTGCAGACGGATGGATTACCGGTGGCGGGGGGGTGCTCGGCGTTGTATTTTGTTTGTGCGGTACAGGCGGCCGTGCAAGCTACGACACCGTTGGCATAGGTTTGGACGTCATCGAAGGAGAAGAATTTATATCCCATGTATGTGTCTGTGTTGGTGACTGGGTCGAGTGGGGCATTGATGGCTCCTCCGAGGGCGACTGGACCGGTGTAACCATCGGCTGGGGCGGGAGCAGCATCTTTATTGTAGCCATTTGATCCGGCGATAACAACTTGGAAATTCTCTATTTTGGTGTTAGTATATTTGTAATCTTGTTGACCTGTTGTGAGAGAGAAACTTACGTCTCCATTGTCCATCATTAGTAGCTGTAGCCGCTTGAATTTGAACACCCCACTTCACGCACTTGTAATTGGTGGTAGAAGCTGGGTCAGGGCAGGTAGCGCCCGGATCAACAGTTGGATCGCGCTCCATGTAGATATTGAATGCAATACAGCCTTCTTGTTGATCACAGTAAGAAGCACAGTTAACTGTATCGTAAGAATCCAAGGTCTTATATCCAAGGTACGAAGTAGTTTGGGAAGAACCTTGCAAATTCTTGAATGCAAGGTTATAACCTTGGGGAGTGGCAGCTGCATCGGAAATCGCAGTGTATTGAGGATCGGCTAAAAAATCTTTTGCAGTGTCTGGACTGTAAGGCTGTTTGTTAGTGAGAGTTTTTGATAGAAGCTTGAAGGCCATCAAGTACTTACTTGGAAGTTGGAGCAGCTCCGAGAGGTTGAGGCTCGCAAGAGGAGCGCTTGATAATATTGCGCTTAGCGACTGTACTTGGGGTCGCCGTGTTAGTTACCTTTGCGGCCCCTACAGAGGTAGCCGCAGCGGATGGCTTGACGCTGACACTTTGGGAAGAAATATCAACTGGAGCATTGGAAACTGCAGCTGGTGGTAAAGTATCGATAGTACCCAAATCAATCTCTTGAGGGATAGGGTTTCCAAGGGCCAAAACTGCAAAGGCAGAAGTGATGATTGCGGTCCTCATTTTGATGTTTAGGTGGATGTTTGATGTTTGAGAAGTGAGTTTGTCTGTGAGATGAAGAAGGAGATGATGATGATGATGATGTCGCTTTGAGGTGGAAGAGATGCTCAATCTTATACTTCATCTTTCATGGCGAGCATGTCTACTCGAGATAGCTCCATATCAGCCTGGTGGGCCTAACTTGGACCAAGACTCTAAGATCGAGCGTAGGCAGTACCACTAGGTAGAACGAGCGCCACTTTCAATAGAGTGAAGGGTTGAAAATGGATCCAGATGCCAGCGGTCAAAGATGCAAGATAAAGGTAGCATCTAGCCGCATAATTGAGCTACTAGTCTCATAGAGTACAAGAAGCTGTTCCCTTGTACCTTCGGCATGACTTGCTATATTTTGAAAACTTTCAAATAATTTGAAATACAACTCCATCCCATGTTAAGAAGGCTCATTGGTTGTTGTACGAGTTTTCCAATGGATCGTGGACTCGTGGAACGGGAAAAACACAACCATATGCTTACTTGTACTAACCTCATCAAGGTAGATTAATCAAAGGATTCATCCATGTGGTAAAAGTCCGAAGCGAGAAAAGGGCTGATCCACAAAATGGGGAGTGAAGTTAAATCAAGGTGCAGGCCGTGCACACGATTGGTTATCTTCAAATCCCAAGCCTAACTTTTTACTGGTGGCTATGATTAGAGTCAAGAGTGCGTAACCCTCTGACCAATTTGGGAAGAACAAGCTCGCATAGAATAATCACACTTCCGTAAATGGAATTTACGTTTCACCCATATGTCTTTTTCTGGTAGGATTAAAAATGAATAGCTTAGCGATGCGCGGTCCAAGCCGTGAGGAAACACATGGACTATAGCGTAGCACGAACAGGTACCAGGAACAAGCGAACATTGATGTGAAAGCATGGCTCACACACAAAAAGAAATGTGTTCTGGGCACGTACTTCAAAATAATGTTCCGAGCTAAAACACACTTGTTCGCCACCATGACCATACCGGACAAGAAGTGGAATGTTCTCTGTTAACTATCGACTGTTATGAACCACCGTGGTCATTGTGAAACTTCAACTGCTTCTGTATATTTTCCGAGCTGAAATGTGAGTGGGTCTTTCATGCCAAGTCGATTGAGCGTGTTCGTACAACGACGGAGGTACTTGTAAAGAAGTAGCGTTTACAGATTGAGCTATTGCCACCCAAGTTTGATTGCGGGACGGGATAACTTTTGATGTAATAACACGATTGCATGTGATGCGAAAAAGGTAAATACAATTCGCGTCTTTGTGGTAGACTGGTAGTTGACATCAACGGCTTTAAAAATAAGGCTTTTGATGTAAAAATACGTCTGGGGAAGATCAACAGACTTAGAGCCGATCACCCGCGTAAAGATTACGTGCAATGACCCAAAGCTACGGCTCTTAGCTCATGCCCTTCTATTAACCGACGACCCATTTTCTTCTAGCGGCCCCAATAGCATCAAAGGAATCAGAAACTTAGAGAAGTAAGGTCAAATCCTTAATATTAACTAAGCCATGGGATCGTTGTATAAAATTTTGGATTTTTCATGCCTTAACTCTCGTGATACGAAGGTCCACTACCACGCAGATACGAAAAAGTCATCGATTGGATGATACAGGAAAACATGTCAGTTATGAGGGGAAGAGGCTACAATCTTGACAGCTGAGAAGACTGGGCAAGGGATTTTCCCATCAACTTGGGCCACCCATTCTATGCCATGTGGTAGAAAATGCCCTGCCCTACGGAAGGGCCGAAAAAAAACCTTCTGGATTTACCCATCTCCTTCATTTGTGATTTTGCCGCTGGTTCCGCTTCGTATACTCATATACAGATTGTTTTGATTGAGCCTTTGATATCCAATTTTTTTCTTCAAACAACCATCTTAGTTGCGCAAATGAAGAATGGGGGTCGGGCCAAATACTGGCGCTGCATAGGCTGCATGGAAACAGAAGCACTTACCCTAAGTAGACTCTAAATCTGCGAGCTGGCTCAGCTAGGGTATTTTTGGAGTAAGATGAATATTGAAATATGAGTAAGCTCAACGTCGGACAGACCGATTGCGGGAAACATTGGTAAGGAAAAACATTCTGTGCAGTAGTATTTACTAGCACACGTTATCAATAAGGGAAATTAATACTCCCTTTGTAGTCTACCATCTTGCGGTGCGTGCTTAAAGTGGAGTGGATGGAATGTACCAAACTTTTTGGTCGTGAAATGACATGATTTTATGAGCCGCAGCAAGCAGCCAGCATGCATGCATGTATGCATGTATGCATGTAAGTTCATGACTTTCATGACCTTGTTGCCTTCTCATGACTCTTCCTTCCATTTACCTTTCGCGGCATCACGACGAGAAAGAAAATTGAGTTTTCCGACCATCAAAATGTGGAATCCAATAATCCAATCTTATTTTTCTTTTTCTTTTTCTTTCTCACTAGAAAATGAATCGATCGACACGTGAATTGACACTATACTAAGTATCTTGTGGCCAAGACAGATGGCGGTTTCCAGACCCCACGAAAACATCCTATATTTGACTGACCTTGGAGCTGGAGAACAAAGAAAGTTTTCATCTTTTCCCAAGAAAGAAAGATGGCCGCTTTCTTTCGCCTTACATAAAGCCCAAGGTCTTGAATGTTCAAAGCGAAAAGAGCAAGCTCAATTGTGCAGAAAGCGGGGTACAGTACCTCGGACGACCGAGGACAATGTAGCGGGAATTGATTGTGGGAATTGATTGTGGGAATTGATTCCGAGAATTGATTTCCTGCATCGGTTTGGTGAGGCCGTACAACAACTGTCGGTATCCGAAGTATTTGGATGACTGCATCACTTTATTGAGACGAACCAATGGTGTACTGCATACAGATGCATCAGCGGACGGCGAGAGAGATTGAGGGTGGAAAAGAAGAGAAATCGCCTGGTGAACAATTTATCCCGAGTTTCATTCTTTAGTATTGATGATGTTAAAATCTTGGTTGATGATTGATGATTGATGATTGATGATTGATGATTGATGGTTGATGTTGATGGTTGATGTTGATGATTGATGGTGATGATTGATGGTGATGATTGATGGTTGATGGTTAATCGTTGATGATTGATAGTTGATTGTTATTATTGTTGTTATTCCGTTTATTGTTATTTATGTTTATTTTCTTCATATTCCGACGATCATATCAACTTTCATTCATACCTGCATCTCAGCGCGTGAATTACGCCATGTCCACGCGTCAATAACCCTCCATCTTCTCGTCTTACGCCTTGCACCTTATAAAAATATCACCAACTCTGCTTACCACTCATTGATCTACGCCCAAAAGCCTCAATTCTTGAAAATCTTGTCAGGAGAAAGAACACATCGAATTTTGTAGGTAAGCTTCATTTGATCCTCATCTCAACGTTCATGCGACAGATGAGGTCACTTACTTCTATTTCGGGGAGAATTACTGCTGCGAGCCGTGCCGCTCGTTCTGTCTGACATTCCGTTTCTCAAACACATCGATTGTTGCTACCCCAATTCTCAAAAATATGTAAAGTATACGTTTGTTGTGTTTCTTTAGTCTTATAGTTCTTATTTCCCTCTTTCCTTGAATCCCCTCCTTTTCTGAGAGGTTCCCGCGCCGGCGCAATATTTCACTTCATCTGCGATAATGCCTTCATCCAAAGTACAACCACGACCCTCATGCGACGAGGAATCTCCCCTTATCCATTCTTCGCGACCAAATTTCACTGGCACACGCCCCCTGCTTCATCAAACCCATTCTCCCCGAATTATTATCTTACTTCTTACAACGATTGTTTTTATAATTGGGTTTGGAGGATATTTGGCTTGGATACCATCGATGCGCATTTATGAGGATATATTGTGTCATCGATATTATGAAGAGTTACAAGGCCAAAAGGGAATAGGCCTGAGTAGTAAAATTGATGAAGCTAGGTGCAAGGGTGATGAAGTTCAGGAGGAATTGAATATTTTGACTGCGGTATTGGAAACGTTGAAATCGTTACCAGGTAGGGAGGAGCTCGGTGAACAAGCTGAGAGATTAGAGCTAACGATATTTATTTAGGAATGTTCATGGCTGTTCCGTATGGCTTGTTGGCTGATAAGTACGACTTTTCTTTACTCCAGTACTTACATTGCCAAATTTTATCATCATCGAGTTTTTGCAATTTTCATTGTGGAAGATGTGATCTGACCTCAACATAGAATTGGGCGAAAACCAGTCTTCGCCTTAGCAATTCTTGGAATCCTCCTTTCCCTATTATTCGAAGTCTTCATAATGACCGAATGGATGATGTTACCTATTCGTGTCGTTTGGTTTGCGCCGTTTTTACAATTTATTGGTGGTGGTGAAAAAACCGCTGCCGCAATATTTTATGCTGTTATCTCAGATGTCACTACGCAAAGCGAAAGGTATTGATGAAAAGGAATTCCTCCTTTCGGATTCCCTTACTGACAAATAATAGAGCAAATGCATTCCTATTTGGCGCATGTGCTTCACTTTCTGCAGAACTTATTGCACCTTCGGTAGCCGCCGCAATCATGGTTCATTCTCCCTGGATATCAATATGCTGCGGAGTATCCGTCTTGACATCGGGATTATGTCTTATTGCTTTTATACCAGAAACCCTCCATCTTCAGGCCTCTCAGACATCCAAACTAGTCCCTGATACATCATCCTCGCAATACCCAAGCGATTCCTCATCAGATTTCAATGAACCCTTGAAACAAAAACCTACCTTGACTCGGCGCTCCACTGACTTTTACACCACTAGTCGACCACTTCTGACTATCCCAGTTCTTCTCCTCCTTCTGCCATCTGTCACCCGCGTCATAGGTCAACAATCTATCGACCTCTGTATTCGTTACATCTCCACCCGTTTTTCCATCCCCCTATCCCACGCCTCCCTTATCCTCTCCCTCCGCGCCCTAATCAATATTCTCCTCCTACTTTTTCTCATTCCTTCCCTCTCCTCTTCCCTCATAACCAAACTCTCCTTCTCAACAACCCACAAAGATCTCCTCTTAGCACGTATCTCCTCTCTCTTCCTCATCCTCGGCGCCCTCACAATCGCCATTTCCCCCTCTCTTCACCTTACCATCTTCGGTTTAATTATCTATACTCTTGGAACAGGGTTCGTCTCTTTAGTTAGATCGCTAATCACGGGTTTGGTGCAGCAAAAATATGTAGCGAGGATTTTTGCCCTGATTGCTGTGGTGGAAACTTCGAGTGCGTTGATTGCTGGGCCTACGGTGGCGGGGATGTATGAATTGGGTTTGGTTTGGAGGGGAAGATGGGATGGTTGGTTGGGTTTGCCGTTTGTGGGGTTGGCGGGGGTTTGTGGGGTGGGGAGTTTGGGGGTTTGGTGTGTGAGGGGGTTGGGGGAGGGGAGTAAGGACGAGGCGAAGAGGGATGAAGATTTGTAGTGATGACGTCATGATCCATTACGACTTTACTTGAAATGATGTATGGTGGAATAGGATGTGATGAAGTGCAATTCTGCGTTGTGTGGTTAGGGGATAAACTTGGGTTAGAACTTTATGATATCTTTGATCAATTATAGAAAGAAATCAGACATCTATAGATAGATAATAGATTAGAAATCAATACAATCTTCCAATATAAATTAAGAGAATACAACAACTAAACGATTATAATTCTTAGAAAAATAATAATAGTAAAACTATACTATGGATGAATAAATATAATTTCATTATTTTGAAAATATCAGATGAATGATATAACTTTGAGTTAATAATATATATAACAAGTGTTATACTCATTATATAATCTTTTGATAATATCAATTGATATTTATTTATATTAATTATTACAGAAAGTTAATCTTTTTATAAATTTTATATCTTTTATTCTTTCTAATGATCAAATCTATATATATATAAACTAAATATTATATTGATTTATAATTTTTTTATATTTATTAAATTCTTTGATATTATATTAGACTTCACAATCAATCTAAAATAATATTTTAAATCTCTAGTTTTGGTAAGTTTTTAATAGACCAGGGTATATTATAATTAAGGACTCTAAGCGATATAATATTTCTAGAGAGAAGTGTAAGTGTACTAAATATTAAATTGATTGAAAGATAATGAGAATATTAATGAGAAGGAATGTAATGATAGGAAAATTGAGAATGGATATAAAAGAATGAAATAATACAGTAGTCAAAATAGAACTAGAATGATAATGAAAGAAATTAAAAGATAGTCATCTAAGAGTGATAGATAGTGTGAAAGTTGTGAATAGAGACAAAATATTTTGTAAGATGATATTATTTCCAGTCCTATTCTTTCTAAGAAAATCTATATCAGAAGTTCTGATGAATGTTTGTTGGGGTTTCCCTCATTTGTGATTTAATCTCACCACATCAAATCTCTTTTTGTCCATTGTTGTCTGTTTAAGACGGTCATCTAAAATCAGTGAGATTTGGGAGTTTAAATACTCCAATGATCCTTAAACAGCAAGGGGACTTTCCACTTCTATAGGTTAATAATTTAAGTGAATTTTGTGATTCTGTTGCCTGAATGATTATTCAATCTGATATCCTTTCCCGGATTATGCAGTCATGGGGCTGCTAAGATTTATACGGAGGACTACTCGTATATAGTCCTCTAGTGAATCAATGGTCCAGTCCAGTTAAGAACTATCCTTCTCCAAGGATTCCAACCCTAGGAACATAGCAAAGGAAATTCTTATATCCTGACCATAGGAGTTGAAGGACTGTCAACGATAAATGTGAATAGCGAAGAATTATATCGATAGGTATAGTTGGTAGTTGTTAGCCATTCCAAGTAAAGATCTGCAACTAATCATCATAAAGAAGAGGGGAGTTTACGAAAAATGACAGTCAAGTTGATTATGGACAGTGATAGGTATTTTAGAAAATTCCGATACTAGGCTCAGGAAAGCGATGATACCTCTCCAATAATCATGATTAAAACCGATGCCAAATACTGGTGATGTGAAGACTTAACCCAGCGGAGGATATAATCTGTATAGGCGTTGATTGAATGGTCATGTATATATGATAGATTAATAATATCATTCGCTGATCAAAATATCTCCTTGCATGTTCATATATACGTCTCAATCGATATCATAATTAATGAATCGTTCATAGACTCAGGTTTAGAGAATGACCATTAGGCACTGAGATTGAATACTTAGGATATTGTTATTTTACATAACACTCTTGAGAAACTATCATGATAATAACGGATAGTAGTATTTGTTCTACTTAAGCAGAAGACATTGTTTAGTAGAACATTATGGACCAGGAGAAGAGTGAAGAAAGGGAGAGCTGAGGAGATGGGAGTACACCAGTCAACTTGAGGAGGACTGGTGGGTACGGCAATGAAAACGATGAAGGTAAAATAACTTGGATCTATGTATGAAAATATGAATGGATTAACAACGTTAAAGGTTTTATTAGACAAAGATAATAAAAATTCTAGACTTGGAGAAATATCTCAAGATGAGATACTCTCTGCCACAGTTCCGGGGAAATACAAGGGGGAAAAGAAGAACAAATATAAGTGCGAGATCTTGTTGAACTCACTTGTTATAGATTGCGTTATTCTATACATTAATTCGCCCATTTATATAGATGTATACTCAAGCTTGCTATTGTAAAGTAGCTAGACGGAGATCTTTACATACCTATCCAATAGATCAACACAATCCCCCTTTCGAGCTAGCTGTATTCTACCACGCCATTACTTAAGAGCTCATAGCTCACAAAATTGTTGGAGCATAATAATGGATAGACGAAGAATTAAAGGCATCTAAGGAACTGGATGTGTTATTTGGCAGTGGGATGAAAAATCAAAATCATTATCAAACTTACCAGATTTGGTGGTTTTTGGTGTATGTTGTGTTGGTGGGAAAGGTGACTTGGTATAGAGATACCGGGAAAGAATGAGATTGATATTGTGAATATGGTGAGATGAGAATCTGACAACAAGCATTCAATATCAATAATAGTATGGAGAGAAGACAACGTGAATACTCGTGGATCTTGGAGCGCACTATTATCCTCTCCATCACAATGCGTTGCAAAAAGGTAACAGGAAAAGGCACGGGTGTAGGAGCTGTCATTATGGCTTTCGCTGTACTAACGTCTCTGCTCGACTCGTTTTTCCATGTTGTATATTTGATCCCACTAGATCATCAATATTGAGCATTTATATATTCAACCCCGTACGTACGTATTATTAATCAATATTATGCACAACTATATTTACCCATTTCAAGTGAATCAACTTAAATCTTTAGATCCCACATATATCTTGAATAGAGATTTCACCCATTATGTCTCTGTTTAAGAGTCCATCATTCACAACTTATTAAATTAGGCTGATCCAAAGACTTGGAGATAAAGATGATTCTTTGGCAAGCGGGTATATTACCTTTAGAGGTTATAAATAATGTGTAGGTTGAGATCACGGCATCAATTGAAGAAAGACGGGAAGAGCGAATCACATACAGTGCTGGATGAATGTAGATGCTCTTCTTGACGTTTGACAATGCAATCAGTGATCAGACTGACAACAGTTGGAAATATGACAGTCACAAGCGAAGGAGATGACAGGTTCGGAATAGTGACTTCACTAGTGGGTGCATGGACTCACGCTCCGGCCTGTAGGTAAACCACAAAATCATAGCAAAAATCAACATTTTCAAAATTCGAATATAATTCGAATTTTTGAAGAAAATATTTCAAATTTTAAATATAAAATGAAAAGTATAAGCATATTCTATATCTCAAAAGGATATCATTATTATCAAAATTGAAGGTTCTACAAGTTAATTTATCTTCCTCATCAAAAAATTTGGTGGGGAAAGGTAAGATTATATTTTTTATTCTCAAGATCATTTTCTTTTTAGATAACTTTTCAATATATTATATTTTGATGCTTGGTTATACTTGTTCTCAGATTCTAAACCAAAAATATTATGAATTTAAATTTTAATTCAATTCTAAAATCGCCGATTTCTGGTGTGATTTGTGGTTTATTCGAAGGCCGGATTGTGAGTCCGTGCACCCACTGATGCTTCGGATAATATCATTTTGTTGGGAATAGATTTTAAGCATTGTAATTGTTATGTTGAAAGCTAAGAGTAAACTATATTGTAGTAAGTAGTACTAAGCCATATTAGGCAAAGCTAAATCTTTTCAGTAAATATACATATGACTTTCTAAATACATTTATACATCAATTTCTTTTTAGAAAGATAAGAATCAAGAGACAGTGATACATAAACCACTACTATTCTCTACCTATTTTCTTTTTCCCTAGTCTTTCGTATGCTCACTTTCCTTGCTCTCTTATTAATTATCTTCCTGTTGAGAAGGGCCTACCTTACAATACAGTCCTCCAGAGATCCCAACTTGACCGTAGCTTGTGCGTCATGGTGGTTTCTTGATTTAGAAAGTTCAAAAACTTCGAGCTTTATATCCCAACTTTTCCATCCAACTCCGCACAAGGCTAACAGATCCCATTATTCCCCGCTCATATTCACTCATTCATTCACCGTGATTGAAGAATAATTTATCTTTCAAGTGAGTGTAGTGAAGGAGCCGCTGTCTCGTGGTGTTTCCCGGAAGCCTGGTGTCAAACATGCAGACCGACAGCGGATAGTATGTATAGTGAGGAGTGGCAACAACGAAATCCTCGCATTTCTCAAGTCCCAAGGTTCCTCGTCTGAGTCCTGCGCTGCAAAAACTCTGTTATATTGCAACTAATACGGGTTGTTTATAAGGTTGTCCTGTAATCATTGTGTCAGAAGTGAACATGTGTTTTTGAGACTAAGAAGGTATAGAAAGTCAATCTGGATGACTTTTGCTAGAAGCTTGCAGTATTTATAGCTGAATCAATCAACGACTATGTCCTAGCATAGAAGGCTCCAGAAAATCGAAGTAGAAGGTTCAAAGATGAGGGTCTAGTGATTCGAGAGGTATTTGAGAGCGAGTGAATGCTTATGTTATATCGTGTGGTGTGGGTACATTTTGTCTATCTTACATTCAGCATCGAAATTGTAACTTGCGAGAGTAAATGCATGGTATCTATAAGTTCATGAAATAAAGCCTTTCAGTCTAAGCTCAGAATAGTATCGACTCCAAACGCACAGGTTTCGTGTGAAAGCAAGCAAGAAGAGCGTAAGGGTAGACTTGCCTGGATGAATCTTAGATTTTCTGAGAAACTAAAATTCAGATTAAACATGACGGGGTAGCTATGAGACTTTGAAAAAAAAGGATGAAGGGCGGGTGTTTCTGGCTTGTGATGTATACCTAATTGTGAAAGATCTTCGCAATGCCACGTCGGGGGCTGAAGTCCGTTGCTTCCTCACTACTGCCAGATACAACTGGGCTTTTTTAATGGCTGTTAGTCACTTGATAATTCAAATATGCCAGAGGGTATATCCACAGAAAGTGAGTTTTTTTACTGGTTTTTGTAGATCGATGCCGGTGGAAAAGTTGTGCTTTCGCGGGGAGAGGGTCCAAATTTAGGCGTTTGGCTTGAACACAAGTGAGAGGGAGTTTCCTGAGGCTCCCATCTTAATAACACAGAGTTAGCCATGTTTGTAAATCATTCATATAGTAGTCCCTCATTTAGAATCATTATATATGAACTCACTTAATTCCACAAATTAGCAGATATCCTTGCTAAAATAGAAGTAATCGCAAAATCAATGTATTTTCAAGTAGAATTTTGTAGGATTACACCCAAGGATCAAACCCGAGCTCACAGCTTCACACAACCACGCTAATCCTTCCATCTGATCTTCCCGTCCAATAAATCTCAGGAGGACCTAAACCCGGATCACCGTGACTACCTGTGCACACCGCAAAAACTTAAAATATGGTTTCGAACGTTCTTCTCTTTAAAAGTAACAGGTACTTATCAAAACAATTTAAAATCGCTCTCACAAAAAGTCAATCAACAGTACAACCGAATACCAAAGATCCCCTCTTATCAAACCCCTCGTATGTATTTCAACCCTCTCCTCCCAATTCCCCTCCCAAAAATCTCAAACACGGCGTTTTCACCATCATTTCCGGTGCATTTCCTCTCAGATTGAGAGATTTTTTCAAAATTATTTCCTCCTACTACGGTCGTAATGATATATCGAAATGAAAGTTATATAATATATAATATATAATATTATACAAAGGGTTTAGATGCATATGGTATTTTGTTCTATTAGTATATTTGTCTTTGTTGTTGACCAAACAATATTTCAGACCTCCTGGAATTACCGAGCGGCGTAACTTCGGGGGTTGGGGTTGAGTACGTAGGTAAGGTAAGATGTCTCTTGGTGATTGTTTACTTTATATCAGTAGGTAGGTACTAGGAGATGTTATTAGCCCAGGTGTTCTTTTGAGTAGTATACCAGAGTGTGGTATTAGTTAATATATCTAGAGATGTAAATCAATGAATAAACAAGGATTCTGAAACGATTTTCGAATAGGATTGAGGTTTTGAGGATTTTGATGTATCTTTTCTTGAGATATTGTAATATAATCTTGTATCTTCCGGGTCTTTCAATTCTTCAAGTATTTTTCTGGAAGAAGATCTATAGTTGAGTTTTCTTTGGAACTATTTCCTTGATTTTATTATTACTTCCGGCTTATATCTATCTTCTGGGAATAGTATACCATAAATTAAAATAGTGTTTCTTAGGGACCTTAAAGAGCTCTCATGTATATGTTGTAAGGATCGAAGGACTTTGTCTATTTTCTATTAAGGATTATTACTCTTTGCTGTCGGTAGTTCCTTTTTATTCATAGTGCACTATATTGTGATATTCTTTAAGATTTTGAGCTTCTTGGAATGGCGAGATCTACAAGACTTCCATGATTGAGGTTTACTCATGTATAAAGATTTGTCTTTACAGATGGTACTGGGACTTTCCTCTATGGATATGATGTCATAGTGTCACGGGGAACTCACACGTGACACACAGAGAGAGGCCTAACCCCTTCCGGTGGAGGACTGGAGGGTGAAAGAACCTTTGTCTATAAGATAATAAGGTTATTGTCATGAATCACGTTCATTTTTATAAAATAAATCTAGTTACTGGTGTTTGAGCCGCTTTTTTTAGGGGGATCCTTATCGATAAGGAATCCTAGGACAAATATTGTCCTAGGACAAATAATGTCCTAGGAAGAATAGACTAAATAATTATTGGATTTTAGGACAAATATCCTAGGATATAATTCGTCCTAGGATTATTTATCCCAGGATAAGATTTGTCCCAAAACAATTGTCCTAAGATAATATTTGTCCTAGGATTATTATCCTAGAATTGGAATTATCCTAAGATTAATATCCTAGGATTAATGATAGATTATATGATAAGGAGCCTTAGGAGCTTTGAAAGCTCCTAAAGCTTCAGAAGCTTTTTGAAGCTTTAGGGCTCCTTAAAGCTCCTTTATATTCATTAGTATATAATCAAAATAATTTTATAATTTAAGAGCTTTATATTCAACTAAATTATCAATTAGTTTACTTATATTCTACTTAATCTAATAACAACTTTATTTTTAAATAAATCCAATTAATAAAGTCTTAACCTACAATTACTAATCAACAAAACTTTAGGTAATTGTTGCCTTTAATATAATATCGTTACATTTTGAGTATTTGTTTTCGGTTAAACTATATCAGTTATAATGGATTCTATTCAACAATTCACCGAATCAATTTTCTTCTCCTCTATAGGAGCCTCAGGACAGGCTGCCATCAACATAAAACCAAGACAAGCAATCCAAGTATCTACCCCTGATTTATTTCATAGAGATTATAGCAAGTATCGAGCTTTTGTTATATAAACTGATCTTTACTATACCTTTAATAAACACCTCTTTTCAACACTAATGCAAAGGATCTTATGGCTAATCTCATTCTTCCAAGGACCTATATTCAATTAGATTGAACCCTTTGTTAATGATTTAATGACCAAAGCTACCAATAGTCAATTCAATGAAAATATGAAATCTGAGATACATTGTTTTTTTGGTATTTACAAATCATTTCGACAAGGTTTCGACAAGGTCTTCAAGGAAGTTGACCTTGATCATATAATTGAAAAAGTATTACAACAATTTAAACAGATGGGGTCAGTTACAACCTATATTACTAAGTTCCAACAATATATCGGACATATTATATAGAATAATGATTATCTTAGATCCCAGTTTTATAAGGGACTCAAGGATATTATCAAGGATGAGCTAACAAGAGCTCCAAAACCACCAAATCTTTCTGAATTAATCAAAACCTTTATTCTAATCGACAATCATTTCTACAAAAAACAAATAGAGAAAAAAGGAACCACTTAGGAAAACAGAAAGTTTTCTAAACCTCAATATCAAAACAAACATTATAATACCGATAATTCAATAGAATTAAATAAAGTTAAACATTATTATAAATCAAACAAATTTAATATTAAAGAAAAGAAAAGATATAAAAAGAATAATCTATATTTCACTTATAGAAAAGGTAGGTATATATCTCGAGACTATAATCAAAAAAAGTTATTCATTATAAAAGACAAGAAACAAATAAGATTTGGAAACAAGAGATAAGAACCCTAAGAAGTGGGTATATTAAAGGGTAATTTTTATAAGATTGAATTGTTAGAAAAAGAGTTACCTTAATCATATCTAAAACAATTCAGAGAATTAGATATAGTCATCTTATCTATAAAGATAAAACCAATCGGAAATATTAATAAGGAAGTCGAACTTACAAATAACTATAAGTTAATCGAATTGTTCGAAGAGGAAGGATCTGAAAATAATCTATAAATCAACGAAATCTATTTAAAACCTTAAAAAAACGAGTTATAGTATCTGATCAATTACCTTAATAGAAAACATATATAGCGTTATTATAAAGAACAGAAACCTGATTTTGTAAAAAAACATCAGACTCATGATCATCCAATCCTGTTAATCCTATATACCATTATTTATAATAATCTTTACCATATAATATTCAAGGAAAATATAAGGGAAGATAATATTAAAAGATTTATTGCAAACTTAGGATCTTCTTAATTTAATGAAAGATAGGAGTATAATGATTATAACCTAATAATTAGAGATATATAAGAAATCCTGTTATAAGCTGAATACCGCAAAATCTGGTGCAAGATTAATTATTATCATAAACGTTATTAGGCTAAGGATTATTGCCGAGATTTTCAGATAGAATTAATAAAACTATTGATAACTATATCTTATAGATTATTAAGTATAAGCAAATATCAATATAAATAATTGAACCTCTTTACCAAAGAACAGATCATTGAATCATTATCATTAGAACTCAATAGTATAATTGGGATTGGGCAATTAATTATAGGAATCAGTCTCGAAAGACAGGAAGTTAGAGCCTTAATCGATTCAGAAGTTATAGAGATATTTATAGATCCCAATTTCGTAAAAGAAAATAGAATTCCTACTAAATTTAAAGAATATCTATATCAATTGATGTTGCTAGAAGAAAAGAAGGCTGGAGTGGATGGATGAGTACAGAGACAGATTAGTGCTCTAAAAATAATTATATTAGGAGGGTATATTGAATAAGTCAAATTGAACTTAATATCCTTAGGCAGATATATAGTAATCTTGGAAACCCCTTGAATTAGAAAGTATAATCCAAATATTGATTGGGTAAAGAATACCCTTATATTTGATTATTATAGTTGCAAGAACGAATGACTATATAGTCCAAAGGAACAGATTTCCGAGGAGATTGGATATTGTATTATAGCAGTTATAGATCCTTTATTGGTCAGTAAGACCGATATAAAAGTAATTCCAATACAGTATAGAAAATTCGCCAAGTTGTTCGAAGATCTGCAGGATTTGAGAGTTTTGTCAGAATATAAGCCTTGAGATTATAAGATCAATTTCAAGAAAGGATTCATACCCCTAACTGAAAGATTGAGATTATATAATCCTAATACTTTAAAAATATAGGAAGAATACCAGTTTAAAATTGAAAAAAAGGGATGGATTAGGAAATCCAAGTCTCTTTATACATTTAATGTACTATTAGCATTCAAAAAAGGAGATCTGAATGGTCGATCTTATGAAGATTACTATTGAATAAACAATAGGATTATCAGGGATATATACCTTATACCTAAAATCCAGGAATTAAGGGATAAGTTGAGCAAGGTAGTAATCTATACTAAGCTAGATCAAAAGAATACCTTCAATCTTATACGAATCAAGGAGGGACACGAATAGAAGATTGCTTTCATATTACCTTCTGGATTATAGGAATATACTGTTATGCTATTTGGGTTAACGAATATACTAATTATATGTTAACGATAAAACAACGAAATATTCAAAGAGTTTAGCTTATTCGTAATCTGTTATTTAGATGATATCCTGATCTTCTTTTAGAAAAAAAAGGAATATAAGGAATATATCCTTAAAGTATTCGAAGTATTTAAGAAGATTGACTTATAATTCAAATTATCAAAATATGAGTTTGGAATTAAGAAAGTAATCTTTCTAGGATATATAATCGAATCAAACTAGATAAATATTGATCTAGAGAAAACTAAGAAAATAAAAAATTGGGAACGATCTAGAAATATCAAAGATATATAAATTATATTAGGATTCGCTAATTTTTGTTGGGTATTCATTAAAGACTTTTCCAAAATGATAGAATCACTCACAGAAATAACTAAAAAGGGGATGGGATTTATATAAAACGAAAAGGCAGAGTAAGCCTTCCAAGAAATCAAAAATAGATTTACTAGGGAATCCATATTCTACAATTATTATAATAATCGAGAAAGTATCATTGAAACAAACGCTTCCAATATCTATATAGTAGAAATTCATCTTCAAAGAGATAATAATGGGAAACTATATTCAATTGTTTATTACTCTAGCAAAATGGATAAAATAAAGCAAAATTATAATATCTATGAGAAGGAACTTATGGCTATAGTCAAGTTATTGAAATATTGGAGAATCTATCTTCAAAGGACTAAATTCCCAATAATCATTTATATTGATTATATGAATCTATAAACCTTTATTATAATTAAGGTTCTGGATAATCGAAGATTGATTCGATGAACTGAAGAATTAGCTGGTTTCGATTTGATAATCAAATATATCAAAAGCAAAGACAATATAAGAACAGACGCACTAAACAGGCTATTAAAATATAAGGATGATAAAACTTATCAAGAGATAATGATTTTAAAATCTCTTTTTAATAAAAACCTCATTCCGAATCTAACAAAAATTGTTGTTTTGGAAAATAAATCAATAGAAGTCTAGAAAAACAAACTAATAAATATACAATTGAATAAGGAAAACATCAAATGACCTAAACCATCAGTAATTGTAAATAGATTGATATAGATCGCAAGGAAAATTTGGTTATCAAGTAGTATTGCCATCGAATTCATCAAAGAACAGTATGTATTGCCAGCTTATAGTCACCAAGGAATGTGAAGAATGTATTTGAGAATTAAGAGACAATATTGAAGTTCAGGATTCCGAACCATAATCAAAAAAGTGGTTATCGAATATGATATTTATATCAGGAATAAGGCTTTTTATCATGCCCTTTATGGACAGATATATATAACTGAAATATTATCAACATTATGGAAATCAATATCATAGGATTTCATAGGATTGTTACCTAAATCAAAAGATCCAATAATAAGAGTGGAATATAATTACCTCCTAATTATTATGAATTGACTGATTAAGTATATAATATTAATATTATATAAGATTACCTTAATTGTAGAAACCTTAACAGTTATATTTCTAAAAGAAATCATTGTAGTATATGGATTACTAGAAAAGATATTGTCTGATAAAGATAAACTCTTTATATCAAAATTCTGGATTGTTTTAATAATATTATTAGGTATAAAAAAGAAAATGTCTATAATATTTCATCTATAAACAAATAAAGGGAATGAACAGATAAACTAGATTATTGAAGTATACCTCTATTATTATATGAATTATCAATAGAATGATTGAGTAGGACTATTATCCTTAGCACAATTTATATATAATAGCTCTACTTCAGAAACTACCTAAGTCTCATTGAACTATATCAACTTTGAATATGAATTAGTTGTATACCGAGAACCAAATATTCCAGAAATAGAGAACCAATCTGTTATCATACAAATAAAGAAACTTAAGGAAGTTCACAAAGAAATAGCAATAGAACTCAAGTTTATTATTGAAAGAAATATTTATTACTATAACAAAAAATGTAATTAGGAGTCAATATTAAAGGAGAGGGATAAAGTCTATCTACTCCGAAAAAACATCGAGATAAAGAGACCAAGTACGAAATTGGACCATAAGAAACTGGGATCATTCAAAATCAAGAAAATTAAAGGACCCTTGAATTATGAATTGGTGTTACCAAAGAATATAAACATTCATCCAGTATTCTATATATCCTTGCTCGAATTAGCATTATCAGAAATACTTAAAGTTTCTGAAACCGAAATTATATTCACTAATCAAAACATTGAGTATAAGATAAAGGAAATACTAGATTGTAAATATATTAGAAACAAAATCAAATATTTGGTGAAATAGGAAAATTATCCGGACTCCGAGAATATATAGGAATTAAAAAAAGACTTTAAATATCTTAAAAAGTTTGAGGATTTTCATCAACAGAATCCGGATTTGTCTAAAAGAAAGGAGAATTCAATACAATTTGTATAAACAGTAAATCCATCGAATATAAAAAGGAGAACTTGAGGAAATTGAAACTAATTATAAGGAGTTCAGAATCAAATTGATCAAAAAGATTAGAAAGAATAATAGATATTGAAGTTGCAACAATTTCTTTTTCTTTTTCCTTTTCTTATTTTTCCTTTTCTTCTAAAGTATCAAATTCATCAAGATACTTGAAATTATGATATAACATTTCATCATATTGCTTTTTGAGTTACACCTTTTGTTTAACAAGGTAAACAATCTTAATAGAAGATTCAGCAATTTCAGCATCCAATTTATCGATCTGTCGATTAAGACTTTCCCAATTATATTCTCGAGGAATTTCATGATCTCAATCATCTTCCAAACAGAACTCAATATCATAAGAAACAGAATTTTGTATATATTCTGAATAATATAAACAATACTTATCAGAAAGATCTTTAATACAATAACGATTTTCCTAATAATAATAGGAACAAAGAATTATCTCGATATCAATAAAATCGATAATCATAGCTAAATGGATATGTTTCTTTTTCTTTTTTCGAATTAAATTATATAAGGAATCGGAATCGTTTATAATAGAAAAGGCTGAAGGATATAATGATGAAATAAATAGGACACTCATTAATTATAAATGATCAAGGACGATGTTTGACTAAGAAAGGGATAATGTCACGAATTATATTCATTTTTATAAAATAAATCTAATTACCAATATTTGAGCTATTTTCTTTGAGGGGATCCTTATTGATAAGGAATCCTAGGACAAATATTATTCTAGAACAAATAATATCCTAAAAAGAATAGATTAGACAACTATTGGGTTCTAGAACAAATGTCCTAGGATATAATTCGTCCCAGGATCATTTATCCCAGGATAAGATTTGTCCCAGAATAATTATCCTAAAATAATATCTGTCCCAGAATTATTATTCTAGGATTGGAATTGTCCTAGGATTAGTGTCCTAGAACTAATAGTAGATCATATAATAAGGAGCTTTAGGAGCTTTGAAAGCTCCTAAAGTTTCAGAAGCTTTTTGAAGCTTTAAGGCTTCTTAAAGCTCCCTTATATTCATTAGTATATAATCAGAATAATTTTATAGTTTAAAAGCTTTATATTCAACTAAATTATCAATTAGTTTACCTATATTCTACTTGATCTAATAACGATTTCACTTTCAAGTGAATCCAATTGATAAAGTCTTAACCTACAACTACCAATCAACGAAACCTCAGGCAGCTGCTGCCTCCAGTACAGTATCGTTACAGTTATATAGAGATTCCCTTTCCCTTCATTATAGAAGGGTAAGGTTTAGTTCTACACACAATCTAATCTTATGATTATATATTCTACATATCCCCTACTGTGATATAAAAACCTGACACATAGTGTAGTAATCAAGTTCTTCGAGGTATTATTATCAGAAAGTATTCAATGATTAAAAGATAATAATATATTGTTTTACTAGATCTGAATAAAAATAATACTTTCAACAATTAATACATTCAAATCAAAATATAATTAATATATAAAAAATCTTTGATATTATTACTTTTTTAATAACCATTTTAATTATTAATAAATACTATTATCAAAATCTTTATATAATACAAGTATATATCTAGTATATACTCATGAAATCATCCCCTATCATATCAGCCTCACTGTGGCGTTAACTCTACGGGGTACATGAAACGTGCACGTAATATCGCGATAAACCGAGGTATCTTTCTATCCATCTCCGCATTTTGAGGTCCTCTACTTTCTTCTTGACAGTTTAAAAGGTTAATTAGAACGGATTCAAAGTTGATATTGACAGAAAAGTGTTTTTAATCTTTTCAACTCTTCATCTTCTATCTGTTATTCTTACTCGTAGTAGAGAATTAATTCGTTGTTCGCTACAATTGCAAGATGACGCAAAATCCAGATATCATTTTGTATCATTATAAATTCTCGCCGTTTGCTAAGAGGTGTGTACACGTTCCTGTTTTGATGAATTCGAACTCATGTTAATATTGGAATAGAATTGTATGGTATTTGAACCTTCGTGGAATTCCATATGCAGAATGTGTAAGTCTCCATCATATTTCCACTCAATTCATGAGAATTCATTCAAGGAATAGTATTAATACCTGATAACAGCTTCAAGGTATGATCATGCCCAGGCCTGATATTGAAGCATTAGGTACCAAGTACCGTCGCATTCCTATCGTCGTCATTGGTCGTAACATATACAACGACACACGATTGATCCTTAAAAAGCTTGAGAAGCTCTATCCCGATCATCCCCAAATATCAGCGTCGTCAACATCTTCACCCGATCAAATGGCGATTGAAAAACTTCTTGAATTTTGGACTGTCGACGGTTTGTTCTCAAGAGCAGCACAGTTGATACCAACGAACTTACCATTGATGAATGATCCCAAGTTCACTTCGGATCGAGAGAATTATACTGGCAGGAGCTGGGAGAAAGATAGTCTTGCAAGAGGAAGACCTGAAGCTTTGGCTGCTTTGAGAGGAGCCTTTGAATTCATGGAAAATACCTTCTTTTCGGATGATCGAGATTGGATACTTAAAACTTCAAGTCCAACGTTATCGGATATTGAAGGTATGACGACATGAAGACATTGTCATGATAGTTCCATGCTAACGATGAAGTATAGCTGTTTGGCCATTTCATTGGTTAAGCACAATGCCTGGTGCATTACCGGAAGATTATATTTCACGCCAACAATTCCCAAAAACGTTTGCATGGATAGCGAGGTTTGATAAGACAACTCGATTAGCTGCAAAGAAGGTTCCAAAAGCTAGAAGCCTCCTAGGATCCGAAGCGATCAAGATAGTGTCGACATCGGACTTTGTGGAGATGGATGAGATGGTGGATGCTCTCGATCCTACCGGACTTCAAAAGGGACAGGAAGTTGAAGTCTGGCCAATTGATACGGGGATGAATCATAAGGATAAGGGGACGTTGGTAGGACTTTCATGGCAAGAGATCATCATAGAGTCTCAAACGAAAGATGGAGTAAAGGTTAAAATCCATACACCTCGTCACGGGTTTAGGATCAGAGGGATTATTAGTAAGGGTGAAGGAAATGCAGCGAAACTTTGATTGATGCCCCACAATTGAATTGGATCATACAGGTACTTGGGATTTTTCGGAAATCGGAGGTTTGGTCCGGTAAGTTAAGTTGATGTACCTACCTACATTGATTATAGTACGGTACGGTACTACTCAGGAGGGGAAGATCCTTTTACCCATTGTGCAGGATGGGACAAGTATGAATCTGGGTAAAAAGTAAAAAGCAATCCTTTGAACTCTAGATTAATGACAACCTTCATCGATTGGTCGATATCGAGTACTCTGTCAGCAAGTCCATCTGTTGATTGTATTTATCGTACCTCTGTACTCAATTCTACGCCTACGTCTGTCTACGCCTGAATATTGGATTCTCCGTTTGTAATGGCGTGCCGTAGTTGGTACAGATGGCGAGGAAGAGCAACTCAACACAGAACACAGAACACAGAACTAACCACCAATTAAATTTACTAGGTAGACCAAACTGATCTCCAAGAAACGGGTAAATTGCCGTGTACCCGTAGAGTACCGACATCAACAAATGTGGAATACTCGTACATCAAAGATCAAAGAAAAGCAAAAGGATACCCGACTCGAGAGATTTTCTCAAACATTCCTCCCGTCCATCCACCATAATGACCATTGTGAGTTGAGCGCATTGACTTTGTCTGATGTGTGAAATATCTTGGCAAATGTACTCGCTTGGAAATATTGATTATTGATGAGGTATTGATTGCATGTTGATGTAATGTAAATGCTTTATCGTCTACCGTACTCTTAACCTTTTTCTCTCATTTTTTCTTTCTAATCAAGGAGATGCTGTGGACGAAAATGGAATAGAGCTCACATCCACACAATGGATTTAATCAGAGATGCTGCCCAATGATTGGCTGAAAATGAAGTGGGACATGGCTTTAAAGCCCACGCTAATTGAAAGCACTCTTTTCCAAATCAAAACAAGAGTCAGCGTCATCATCATCTTTCGTCATCGTTTTTTTCTCCTGCACAATTATTTTCCCCCCAAAGTCACCAACGCCAAAAGAGAGAGAGAGTGAGTGAACTCGAGCTCGGAAAAGAAAAAAGACGCACAAACAAAGCCTCGAATAATCGCGAATAGTCGATATCATTTAAAAACCTTATCTCGATATATAATAAAAAAAAATAAGGCAGAGCCTCATTTAAAGATCTGGAGATTGATTCATTTGAAGGGAATTTCAGAATTTCCCTCGAGAGGTTGGTGATTGATGAAATTGATAATTGATACCTACCTACCTACCTACCTACCTACCCAGTTATCTAGCTAGGTATTTGAATAAAGGAATTCGGGAACTTCTCAACCGACTTTTATCAAGAGGGAACGGCTTCCTTTTCAAGACGACCGGTCGCAATTTGCAATTTTCACGCTTTTCGCAACGAATCCATCGAAGAGGTTACGTCACCGCTCATTAATCAAGCCCTCGACTTTGGATCTTTGAAGGAAGAAGGAAGAAGGAAGAAGGAAGAAAGAAGAAAGAAAGAATATCGAATATCGGTACTCGATCAAATAGATCGGATTGATTGATTGATTGATTATCTACTTATTCATCAAAAAGAAAAGAAAGGAAAGAAAAGAAAAGAAGAATAGTAACCTTGGGAGTAATTATTCCTAAAACTTATTCTCCCCCCCCCCACGTCTTTATATCTATCTATCTATCATCTAAAATAGGTACGTACCCTCCTTTTTCAAGATTCTGACATCATTCAAATCTTGTTTCTCATCCGAATCCACAGCTAAATCCCCGTCCATCCAGCTTGATCAAGATAGAAGGTATCCAGAGTCGCGAATACACACAGCAAAGCAACAACAATAATAATAGCAATAGCGCAAAAACGAAAAAAAAAAAAAAGGCAAAAAGCAAGCCAACCCAACGCAATACAACACAACACAGCACAACACACAACACACAGGCACACACGCGCACACACATCTTACATCAAATCAACCATCTTAATTGAAGATCCATCACACTTTAAAGTTTCGAAGTCCAATAATCATTCAATAAACGGAGCAAAGGCTGGGAATTGGGAATATCTTCTCTTTTAACGGCTTGAGCTTCAAGGAATAATTCCAACTCCACATCACCACCCAAACCAAGAAAGACATTCCTACAGTGCTAAGGGTACCAGGTACAGTACTGCGAACCTCAATCCAACCTAATCATACACTTATACGGCCATACAACCATACCCTAATCTACACACGCTATCTACTCTGCCGGTAGAAATTTTGCACCACCTTCGTCATCATCGTCATCGTCGTCATCGTCGTGTAAAGGGCAGTCGATATTGTAAGAAGTTCCATCATCTATCCAGCCAGCTACACTACGCTACCTTGAACTCAATTCATTGCGTCGTCTCACACCTGCTACGTCTCCTTGGTGGTCATTCCTCTTTCCTTTCCCACCATGGTGTCCTTTTCACAAAAGATCGACAGTC
The DNA here is from genome assembly GCA_025389085.1 of Sclerotinia subarctica. NCBI lineage: Eukaryota > Fungi > Ascomycota > Leotiomycetes > Helotiales > Sclerotiniaceae > Sclerotinia > Sclerotinia subarctica. The sequence goes on from QRFI01000007.1 coordinate 2,300,133, forward strand.
CCATAAATGATGATAATTTTAAACCTTCAGGCAAGCATTCCATTTAATTGACTCCAATCCTTCATCTTCGGCTCCATTCAACTTCATCCATCCAATTCAGCTCACTTACTTACATCCTTATACCTCTTTATCCACAATGATATGCTATCCATTAATGACTAAACAACTAACACATTTTCTTCAGCAGCCGATTCAATCATATCAGATGTCACAGTAAAGCCTGTGCTGTTAGAGACAAGCCGACCACTTCCAAACCCACCCGTGCCGTCACGCAATGAGGTGAGCGATTATATTGCAAAACGGTGTAATAAACTTGAAGAAGAAGAAAATCCTTTCGATTCTCAATTCGGAGGTGGTCCTGCGAAACTCAACCCAGCCAAAACTCCTGGTGGTACCCTACTACCTTCGATTCAAGCTTTACAATCTGGATCTTCACCTGGCTTTAGTAATATGGAAGGATTACGGTCGGGTCCATTGAGTCCCAATATGCTCGCTGGTCCAAAAGAACCTGCCGATGATTACTTCTCTGGAGATCATAATATGATTGAGGGTCCGAGGGGTTTCACTCCAATGGAATCTGCTTTGAGACATGAGAGGATCTTGCCATCACCAGGGAATGTTCTAAGTCCTGGTAATCCATACTCATTGAATTCAAGTTCACTCATTGGAGGAATAGCAAGTCCAGGAATTGGAATGTATAGCAGTGGAATTGTCGCAACACCTGGAACCGCAGACTTTCAGCGGACTGCTTCCGAGATTCGTCAGCGTCAAGTTGCCGCTCTTAATGACCAAAAAAGAGATATGAACATTACTTCCCAGCCCCAACAGCTGACCGAAGGTAATCGTAATGACTTGTCGGACTACCCTGGGGGTGATTACACTGCAGCCCAGAGCCTTCACATGTTGGCTAATCAAGCTTCGGCATCATCTCGGGATTCCTCGCCACATTACAACATTGCCCTAGGTCAACCACGACTAGCACAGACCTCCACACAAAAAATGATACTAAATCGAAATCAGCAAACTTTGAACCAACAGATGAACCCTATGAACCCTATGCAGGTCAATGGTCAAATGGCTGGTCGATCAAACAACCCATCTGTAATGAATGGTCATCCTATGGATTCGAGAGACAGGAACAATTCCGTAAACTCAAACTCATCGAGTCCGGTGAGCAATGGCAATAGCATTGGTTATGATAATGACATGAACGGAAATGGTGCTCTGTCAATGGGGAAGAAGAGGGCAACCACAAAACGAAAGGCAAGCGCCAGCAAAACTCCACCAAAGAATAACAAAAAGGCCAAGGGGGGCAGTAACGCTTCAAAGAGGGATGATGATATGAAGAATGAAGAATTTACAAATGAAGACCTAGATAACATGGATGATCAAGGTGATTTTGAAGAGAATGAAGAAAACAACAACAACAACAACGGCAAACCCAAGAAACCTGAAACAGATGATGAGAAACGGAAGAGTTTCCTTGAGCGAAACAGGTTAGTTTTTTCTTCATGAAATATGATTCTTCATGCTAATTAATTTTCAGAGTTGCTGCGCTTAAATGTAGACAGCGTAAGAAGCAATGGCTCAACAACTTACAACAAAAAGTCGATACCTACACCAACGAAAATGAGGCTCTACAACAAAGAATCCAACAAATGGGTCACGAAATTATTCAACTTAGAACCATGCTTTTGGCTCATAAGGATACTCCCATTGGTATTCAACAAGGTATCGCGGCATTTGTTCCACAAATTTACGAAGAGATGCCACAAATGCATCAAGCTCAAAATCCATATGGTATGGCTGGAATGCAACCATCTCAAAATCCTGCCATGCAGTAAATCTATGATTCATGGTTTCAAACAAATGTATCACGCTAGGGTACCTTCGGATTTACGAATATGCTCCTCGACACACAAATAATTTGTATCATAGACCACTTCTCGATTTTCTTTCGTACATCATCTGGAGCTGGAACCGAAGGAAAATTCTTCTAGCTTACAGGTATGATCTACTTTCCGTTTATACATATTTTTCTCTTACACTTAATTTTTGACAGAGTCCAAGTCCCGGATTCTATTCAATTCACGACTAAAATGTGCATACATGGTGGGGGTATGAAATCATATTTTCGGCGCTGGGGAGGATCGGTGGTTATTTTATTGTTCACCAGGACTGGTTTGACAAAACGTATATGCATACATGTACTCGAACTGAAAGGAGGTTTTGGTTCTGAGACATGGTTGGGTTTCGCGCATGGTCGGGCATGGTGATGGGGTATTTGGTTTATTCATTCAATTCATTCATTTTCTTATCTTAAATATTTGGGACTTTCTTGGTCTCCTGGAAACGTAATGGATTGGACTGGAGTTGAAGGGAAAATTTCACTTTGGGCGAATGGAGTTTTTTTCCTCGAAACAGAAATTTGAATTGAATGGTTGTAATGTTATCGAGTCTTTTTCTCCTGTGATGAAAATATGGCTCGCTTATTTTTTAATTGTCACTCGCTAGTTGTCGCTCTGTGTATCTTGATATCTTGGGTGAGGAAGGGAGAGAGGGGTTGATGTGGTATTGTAATCTTAGAAAATGTTAAAAAGGGGGTGTGGATGTAGGGGGAATAAGAATTAGTCTGAGGATAAAGATGATGGAAAAGTGGGAAGTGGAGGGAAAAGAGAAGTGAAAGAGGGGAGTGGAGGAGAAAGGGGGAGAAGATTGTGTGTATTTTGATGTTGTACCTGGTAGGAGTTGATTTGGGAAGGCTGGGATGGGATGGGATGGGATGGGATGAAATTTGGGTGAATGGGTGGTGGGTATAAAGGGAAGAGGGTAGGAGGGTAGGAGGGGTTGCTTTATATATCTATTTGTGAGATAAGTCTAGCACCCCCATTTTGGGCCACCCTGTCAGGTTTTCGTATCACAGTAGGGGATATGTAACATCGACGATCATAGGATCATATTGTGTACAGAACTAAACCTTACCCTTTTATATTCAAGGCTAAGCTAGTTTCTATATAGACTATTATTATATAAGAGTTTAAACAAAGGCCTTTCATCTTCCGGACCACCGCCGGAAAGGTTTAGGCTGCCCTCTTCCTGCGTCACGTGAAAGGTCCCCGTGACACACCCCTAATTTGGGCTACTTTTCCTCGTCAAAAAAGACGGAAATTAATGTTTATAATTTTTTTATTTATAGATGTAATTTGATGAAATTTTGTATATAGATTTATTATTATTATTATTTATATAATAATAAATTTTGAAGATTTTGAATTTTTTTATATTTTGAAAATTCTCTTTTGTAGAAGCTTATTAATAGGGATTGGAATAGTTTTTTAAAAAGTTCTGTTATTAGAATACTTCCTTTGCTTGAAAATCTAAGATTTAGAACACTTCCTATAACAAGAGATTCGAGAATTCAACTTGAAGATTCTTTTAATTAGAACAAGATCACTTTTTAAAGTAGGAATACTTTCTTTCTTAGAAGATTTGATCTATATTTTTGCAACCCTCGTTACCCCAAATTTTTACATACACTGACTGCATTCGTATTCACCAGTTTTAAATCCCTGATTCTTATCCTATTTTCTATTTCGATATTCCTATTCATCAAAGACGTCAATCAGCGCACCATTTGCAGCTCTTCAGAATGGTATGTCTGCAGCTCGAGTTCTATAATACTTCAATCTACTCTATGCATATTATCAGTCTTATCAAAACCGAGAATGTCTATGGATTCATATAATCTCACCCCCTAGCCTCAGTGTAGACAATAATTCATTCCTAGATTGTAATTATGAGACTGGGGCCTCAAACGCTTGATTTAAAAGGCCGCAGGATGACACATTTACCAAAATATCATTTATCCCTAATAGAACCCCTGTGACAGTTCCTCAAGAGATCTATCATACCAACAAATGATAGCCCAGAAAAACGGCGGAATTAGCCATAAATACTTTATAACCAGCGACTTGGGATCGAACACTCATATTTCCTCGATTAATACACTCGCAAGCCCATTGAGAGCTGCTTGCACAGTACAACAGGTTCCAACTCTCACAATTTTGTGCTCTCTTCCTAAAATCTGAAACCCACTCACTAACTTTCAACTTCTCCAACCCCGCCAGCACCATCCCTCCCCCCCCATCGCCTCCTCCCTCATTCTTCCTCTCCCTCTCTCTCGCCAAATAACTCCCATACACTTGTCTCGCCAGTATAATCTTCTTCTCAGTCGGCAACAACGAAGACGTAGCAATGGACTTTTACATTCCTAGAAAGGGATACGCAAAGAGACCAAACATGCCCGATCCAGGTCCAGTGACTAACCCCAATGCACCTTTCGCTACTCCCTTTCCGAAACCGGCCCAGTCGCCTTCTTTAGCGCCTTTGTAGGCCTTGGTGATTGTACCAGACAGACCGTCCATGAGTCCGTAGCCGAAATTCTGCGAAAGAATTGTTAGCTCCAAGAGTCAAGTACTATACCAATGGAAGTAAAGGAAAATAAGAACTACCTTTCCAGCTACAACACCACCACTTTTCCAATCCTTAACCTTGCCATGATCCCTTACCTCATCACCGTACAACCTAGGCATATGATGGAGACCCTCCGTCAAAGCAAACGGGAAATCTACTAGTGTAGCTTTTGGAACAAAACCCACCATCTTTCCAAACCCCCCTCCGAAAGTCTTAGCTGCTTCTTTACCGCCTCCACCGTTCTCTTTGCTTTGAAAGGCTTTCGCAGGCCCGGTGAAGATCTTGCTAAAGCCAACGGTGAAGTCGGTCATAGTGTTGAGAAGAACCTGGGTTCCGGCTGATGCTGGATCCCAGAGGAGGTTTTCGATCGAGATTGGTTTGGGTTGGTAGCTTGTGTTTGATTAGTGCTTGAGCTTAATTGGGATGGGGGGATTTGTAAGGAAGATCAGGCTTACAGCTTCAAAAACTTTGGGTCGATTTTCTTGTGCTCTACAAGTATGAAAGCAGCTTCATCGGATAGTTTGATGGTGTTCTTTGGTCCCTTCTTGCAATTGATACTGTACTGCCATACAGCGGCTTGATTGGGAAGAATGTTGCAGCGGAGGGCATCTACTGAAAGATTTGTGTGGAAGGATTGTACCGCCCTCTGACCACTCTCTTGTCTCATCCTCTGTGAGATTTCGGCTGCTGTGCTCAGTGCTACGGGTGTTAAACAGAACTGAATAGCCTCGGTGAGACTGTCTTGGTTGAGGGATTTGTGATGGATAGGAAGAGGTCCTGCACCTGCTGTGGCGATCATTTGCCCCCAGAATGCTTGACTAATCGGGATCAATTATCAGCTTAGTATATCATTTCAGAGCGTTAATGATAAGAACCTGGGCATTATGGAGACGCATTAAGGACGGAATGCAACTTGCTCGCCAAAGAATGGGACAATGGCCGTTGGGCGTCCGTTGAGAAGACCGCATGCTGTGGTCTCGGCACCACCGTGATGGACAACGAAAGATACGTGCTTGAACAGCCATTCTTGAAGAGGGCCAGTCAGTTTAAGTCCTTCAAATCCAGAAAAAGATGCATGTCAATCTCACCGTGAGGTCAATCGCCTAGGAAAAGAATGTCTGGATTGGCATGCTCGTTTAGGCCAGAACCCAGCTTACTCCAACCACGGGAGATAATTGCTCTTGTCTCGCAAGCATGAACAGCTTCGATCAGGATATTGGTCAAATTCTCTGGGCTGTCAATAACGATGCTACCAAAACCAATATATATAGGCGGTGGACCGCTTCTCAAGAAATTGTCTAATTCTGCATCCGGGGTATAATCTGGTTCTTCTCTAAAGAAGAAACCGCACACGTCCTGATTGCGTTGGTATTCTAATAGCACGATAGAATGCGTCTTACCAATATAATTTGGCCAGTCAGCTGGCTGTGGGACAAATGTAGGTGACCAACAGTAGGTGAAGGGAATTTGAAGAGTGTCGCAAAGTAGAGGGCCCATTGCCATTGGTATTCGTTCGAGACCCAGTGACTCTTTGCGTCACAGGTTTATAATATCCGAAAGTCTAAATACTCATTAACACACCTTGCGACATCAGTTCCTAGCCAAGGTGTCTTACCCCTGCCAAGTCATGATCTCCACAATCGCATAAGACAAGTAATTCGTAGTCCGTAAATCCGCATCTGACCGTTCAATATTGGCCAGAGGATGAGGAAATGCCCTTGTAGGGCTCCAAGGCATCGTAAATATTAAATGTAAAGGAATGCCCAAAGCTTCTGCACAATGCACATGGGCGAAACTTGGTGGGTTAGCGATTATTGCTTCCGCAACAAACGGTATATTTGTTTCCAGATCTGGCTCGATGCAGGATCTCCAGCAGCCATCAACCATACTATATACCATCTTGCGTTTCTGCGAGATCTCACCGCTCATGATTGTTTGGAACTTTGGGATTATTCCTGGATTTTTAACCATGTACTGTGAATATTAGTATAGAAGAAAGACGTAGAGACAGAATTCACCTACGGCCATAAGGAATACTGGGTCTCCACCGATAGGAAAGAATTCTAGCCTGGTCGTTTTGACAAAATCTCGAAAAACATCGTGGGTTGCAATTCTCACACGATGGCCTGCTGTTCGTAACGCGCTTCCCAAAGCTATGAATGGTTGAATGTCACCTATGAAGATTTAGCCACGGATGTGGAATTAGTATAGAGACTAAAACACGACTGACCTCTGCTACCGACGATTTGAATCACGATGTTCAAGAATGGTGATTTTGAGTTAGCAATATTGGGTAGGGTATAAGGCTTTGACTCTGCTGGAATTGGAATGGGTAGCCTCTCAGTGGCGATGAAATTTATGGCAACTCTCCCATCATTCCGAAAGAGGTCGAAGTCAGTAATGGATACTAATTCCTAACATTTTGACTAAATCAGAACATTGGAACAGAGAACTTCTCTGAAACTTTGGTCGAAGTTTCCTCTCTTAGGTAGAAGCCCGTTGACGGTGGTGAGGTATTGACTCCTGATGGGATATCGAATGCTTGCAGCGCAGAGACTTCTGCTCATTCTTTTATTGAAGATATCCATGACTGAAAGTCAATTCGGGGCGATTCGCGGCTGTCAAGGCTATGCATCGGGACCTTGAGCTTTCTCGGAAAATGGGTTAAAAGTTATATTAACCCTTGATGCCGTAATGTCACTAGCCCCTTTTCATCTTGATGGTACGTTCGTTTTCCCCATCGCTAAATTTATTTACGCAACAACTCGACGCGCTTTCGGAGTCAAATCCACCTTATGAGACCCCTGCTTAGCGGTATGCAAGGAACCTGAAGAAATCACCATAAATCCCGCACCGGGTGCATGACTTGCAAGCAGAAGAAAATCAGGTCCCATCGCCCTTCATCTCAACTCCCTCAACCTTTGGCGACTTCACTTGCGCTTCCACCATGTCAATCCACGGTGGGGGCACATTTGAGTCTATCCGACCTCGAGCTACCAAATTTCTACACGGCATTAACCAGTCTAAGCTTCAGCAACGTACCCTCCAGGTGGCATGTGTGGCAGTACGTTGTTCCCCAGATTGCTTCCTCGCACAACTTCCTTCTTCATGGCCTCCTTGATCTTGCCGTCTCACATCTCTCACAGAATCGCCAGAAAGGAAAGACAAGCCTGTCGGCGCGCTGCGATATTGAGACACATAATGTGGCATCATAGGATCTTGCGTATATACCCTGAACATTTCACAACTCGAAGAAGATTGCTTGGTATTGTCTCTTTTGCTCCGTGTAACCGACGTATCTAGTACCGGTTAGTATAATTTTCCTTCTACTGACAGTATGTCAAACTTGCTCCCATCCCCCGCACGCCATTCCAGATTATCGAAGATCGGCCAAGCCAAACATCTAGCTACATTAACGCCTCTACTGAGTGCAGTCAAAATCTCCTCCACATACTCTTTGCGATGAACTTCAGATTGGATCGGAGACGATGTCGGCCTTGTTCATTTTGGCACCTTCGGAAAGCTCTGCAAAACCGAATTCAGCTATCGTGATTCCGCTTTTACGCTTCCATTTGTCTGCAATAAAGTGGAGAAAGGCAGGCACCCATTCTGTGTTGTGCAGCCAAGGTGACAAAGGATCTGCGGCGGTGCCAATCACCCATCCGCTAGCCGAGGCTGAATTAGCAGATAACTATACTTTGCAATTATGGCAAATATTAGGATAGTGCAAAACGGTAATAAGAATGAGTACTGACCAAAGTAGAATTCAGCGGTGTACAAATATATCACTGATGCCATTAATCATATGCTTCTACTTATCCGTAAAGTCTAGAAGAAGCAATCCGAAGAAATCATTCAGAACCACTGGAAAGTCTCCATTGATAAAAATTGGATTTTGAGAACCAGCCTTCGAGAAAATCCCTAGGGCGCTCAACCGCCCTAGTGTCTTGGTTCGAGTTGGTGAGGTAGATCTTGTAGCCTTCACTGGTCGTTGCCAGACAATCGCTTTCCCAGCTTATCAGAAGGAGACTGATTCGTAAGGGTATACCAGCAGGTTACATTGTCGCCATAATAGGAGAAGAGCACCTTTTCGAAGTTAATAAAGTCATCTAAGATCTTACAATTGTGTTACTCGGCCAAAGCCATGGCTATTTTGGAGATAGAGTGGCAGGTCCCAATGGTAGAGAGTTGCACGCTTGGCTCAATCCTATGGCCAATGCATGAGTCAATAACGCCGTCATAACGGGCAAGCGCTAACTAGTTGACCCGTCCATTTTCAAACGGTAATACACGTGACCAAGTGATAGGGAAGTGATACGTGCTGACAACCAATCCAGCGATGCGAGAAATATATGGGCCGTCGTCAGATCGGAAGGTACTCCAAATCAATAGGAGTTTTGAGCCCTCTATATTTCAACTACAGATTATGAAGTATCTTACAGTGGATGATGGTATCTCCACCTCAAACTAAAGACAAGCTTCAAACTGACCTTATGCCCAAATTCCTGAGCTATACCCACCTAAAATTCGAAGCGTTTCGACATCTTTGCTTTTTATGTATGATTTCATCAGAGGTAGTATGAATTACATACCACTAGAAAAATTTGTTAAATGCATAGATCACGGTGTTTAAAAACTCAAACTTTCATACATTGCATTGACGCACAACTGCTTATTTTCAATCTACTTTGTAAATTGGATAAGTTCGATTTCGAAAAATTAATTTGAATATGCTGCTCTCTTTAAGCGACCAAGTCTTCACAAGAACAGAGCCCATCTCATAAATCCCCATTCCATTCAAAGTCCCTTTTCAAGATCAACATTATCCGGCATCTCCATCCTCGTAAGCGAAGCTTCTCCACTCAACATTTTCCCCACGCCTTCCTTATCCGTGTCTTCCTTGGCATTATTATGCTCCTTAATACGCTTCTGAACTCTCTCGATCTCCTTCTCGAGCCCCATCGGCCGCTCCACCGTCGGGATATCCCAAGGTTTCAAGTCTTCCTCAGTGATTCCACCATGCAAAAAGCTTTCAGAAGATTTATAGCGTTCAGCCTCCTTCTTAGTCAAGACCATAAAGCGTTTAGGCTCTCCCTCAAGCAATCTCTCCCTCTGGATTCTTTTCTCAAGATGTTGATAAATTTCCGAAAGAACTTCATTGGGTAAATGAAGCATCTCTTTCTCATTTTCATTCGAGACGAGAAAGAAGCACAAATCCAGAATTCTCTCGAATCGTTTACTTGGAGGCGTCTGCAATAATTCGCAAAGTATTCTTGCTCTCATCCGTGCCTCTGCTTTAGGAGCATGATACATCTTACCATACTTCATCCCACTGCCAAACATTATACAGGCATAGATCAAGAAGGCAGCTTCCAACACATAAAACAGATCAAAGGACATATTACTGTTCGTATTTCGATGTATTATACCAATCGAGTACCAAATCTGTAACACGATTGTTAATTAGTATCTGTTCAAGCTGAGCAGTCCTAAAAATTGTTGCGGTACCTTTGGTGGTTGGAATGAATGCAGTGATTATTATCGGTGTCGAGAAAATTCCACAACATGAAGTCCGTTAAAACACTTCACCGGAAAAATATCCGTTAACACTTGAATAGGACATATGATAGTCGCCTTGGAGGTGAGAGAATCCCAATACAATAAGGCTTTCAACAAATGTAGTAACCGAATGGCAGAAACCACTCCAGGAGAAGGAAAGACACCACCGTGAGTGAGTTTTCAGTCGAGGATATATGAGAGAAAGCATTTGGAATGAAATTTTTCCATAAGAACCCAAGAAGACTACTCCAATTAATTGTTGTCTAGCAATACTTCTTCAACGAATACTGTAGCAAAGTAAGGAATTCCTTAGCAGAACAAAATCCTTTACTGCAGACGATACTCCAATGACCAGCAACTATTTCCACCAATATAGATGTACCCAAAACCTCTAGTAGTTGAACGAGTTCTGTACAGAGAGGTAAATGATATGATGCATTTATTATTTCCATGGAGATGATGTGCCATTAGGCGGTCGTTCCATTGCGTGGCAGTCCTCAGCTACCCAAATATGAGGCAAATGAGCTCGAGGGAAGAGAATTTTAATATCAAATTGGAGTATGAACAAAGAAGAGATGTTCTCACAACGCAATAAATCAAGAGAATTGGCCATATAACTGTGATTGCAGACCTTGAGGCAGCGGTCAGGGCAAACTAATCGATTTAAAGTTCTGATTGTTTGATTTCGAATTTGAAATTGAGATGACAATCCAAGCAAGGTGGTCTATCCAAAGGTTTGATTGCTTAGCTTCGAATTAAGACATTGAGACAAAGTTGATTGTAGATCTCAAGCCTAAATTTGTTTGAGCCCAGCTTTGCCCAAAGCAAAGAATTTACTTAGGGGAAGCTTTTGAGGAGAATGTTTGAACAGGCAGATGAGCGGGTTTTCGAATAAGTTGTGTTTTCGAAAGTGAGGATATTTGATTGATGGTATTATCCGAAGGATACTTGAATGAGAATGATATCCAAGTGTAGAATCTCCTACAGGCGAAGAAATCTGGCAATGAGCATATGCAGATCTTCATGTAACATTGATTGAGGTTGAATTGCTATTTGTAGGAGGGGACCTGGTCGTATTTGACTTCCCATGCAACTAATGGGTCAACCAGATCTGAGCTCATTATTCCTTCGAGTATCGCGAGGATAAACCTCGCTTAACTTATTAGGGGTCTGGTAACAACCGAACCTCTACTGAGATACACACATACGCCCGAGACTCATTCGAACTAAGGCGCTACTAAAGGCCCGTTTACATTCGCACATAGAGCCTTCGTATTTTTAAATTCTTATGAATATGACCTTGGATGTAAATACATCTTTTTATAATTTATTTTTATATAAATAAAATCATAAACTTTATTATCAGCAGCACGAAATATAGCCAAGCATCTATCGTACTTAAATTCTTGAGACTCGATCTACAGTAGTCTCAATATGTGTCCAGGGGGTCTATAAATTTGTCTTGAGATGTAGATGATTCCTTTTGGTGGGATTGCTAGCTGCATTACCGTTGAAGGAAGAAGGAGCCACCTTAAGGGTGTAGGAGAGACTTCAATAATAACTATTGAATTCTATGCGGATACATTCTTGCATATTCTCATGTTATCCTAGATTTTAATGTACTTTTCTTTGGTTTCTTTCTCTTTTGTTCCTTTATTTTTTTCTGGGTTTTATTTCGTCACAAAAAATAGTAGGTCTTAGCAAGTTGGGATACTTGTACTCCTAGTCTCCCCCTTTTTTCTTACAGCTTAGAATCAATTTATATTTTATCACCTTGTTAAATCATCCCTTTGATGAGTTATTAGTTATCTGATCCCCCTCGTCAAGTCCTCTACTAGCGAGTTTTAAGTCAACATCTATGTAAAGCATAATATTCAATATATTCTATCTTTCCACCAACTTTTACTCTTTGAGAATATTTTAAAAGACCCTCACTATTACTAATAATATAATTCCAACATGCACATGCATGGATTAGTATAAAGCTTCCAGCTACTTCACATTATCCTTTTCCATGATTATTAGAAGACTTACAGTCCCGGTTTCTTTAAATGTAAAGCTCATTCATTAATCATCCCAGAAATCGTTGACCAGAGAAGTCTGATAATGTAAAACGTTTAAATAGATTGAATATTTCAAGATCTTCAACTTGAGCAGAACTTTGAGATATCTTGGGTGACGGAAACATAGATTTCAAGAAAAAGCAAAAAGCGTAGCTGTTTCTCCAGCTTGAAGAACGCCCTGATTATACGCCCTACAGATTCCATATTCACTCCCCGCAGTCTCATTTCTTTACTTCACTTGCCATAATATGATGTCACAATGCCAGAGAAAAAGAGAGAAGAAGATATATAAGAGAATTCAAGTATCCATTATCGAAGTATTATTACACTCAAGAAAAGAACCCATCTCAAGGTGGCGCAAAGAATATTCTGTGATAGTGATCATCAGGACTTCCTAATGATGCCGGAGGGAAGCGAGACTAGTAATTTTATTATCTCTCCAGAATACCTTTGCTCGTCTTGTAAGAATATATATCTTTATTTTCATTATCATTATCTATTCAGAATTGTTTTTTGGTGTGGGAAAAATACTTCGACAATGAGGAGAGATTCATGGCAGTAATATTAAGCCGGTCTCAAGTCTATAGTAAGATTTGAAGAAAATTTCATTATTTATACCAGGTAAGATCTTACCTATCGTACATGAAATATGAAATAATCTTGCAAAATGTCTCTCTGGGAATAGTGGACCCTAGGACTCTCACCACGATCCAGTGTTAACATTGCTTACCCTAAAAGAATTTGTACAGGAAGATCTTTTTATACCAAGCCAGCTATTTCACGTTCCCGCTTATTATCCTCAACCTATCGAACTAATGAGGTAGCGCATGATCAGGGGCATAATTGGCAGCAACTTGGTGAATATAATCAATCATCTTTCCACGTCCTTCTCTCGCTTTCATACTCCCACTCCCCTGAATTACAAGCTAGCTAACAAAAATGCTGTGAATCACCATATTTGTGGACAAATGATAACTTCAAAATAATCCTTCCACGCCAGGCAGCAAAGTCAGGAGATACAACGGATGTGTTGATGAGAGGGAATTCTCCACTTCCTTCTTTTTCCGGCATTGAAGTCCAAACATTATTAGAGTAACTCCTGAATTTGTAAATGGCAAAGATGATGGGGATTGTGCTATCAATACTATAGCAAATTGTAAATGTTGTCGTTGTTCCTCATTCTTATCGTCTCTATTCATCGTCACATGTAAGACTTATTACAATCACTGTCACCATGACCAGAGTTTTCCATCAAACTAGATAGAAAATAAACTAGATTTTAAGAACCAGACAAAACGATATCCCTCACATTATCTTCGGAACATGCAATGGCATTCAACTAGAAGGACATGAATTCATTTTGTGACATGGTCGTGCGTTTGGCGTCTCAAGAATACGTATTTAGTAGTATTTATACAACTACAACTTCAAAACAAAGCGGGACAATGCTCTCAGGAGAAGTGAATATAATTTAACTCAACTCAAACTTACAATCTCAATACTGTGAATCAAAAATCAAACGGGGAGTGCCATCCATAATCAGAAATCTTGAAGTGTACACTCCACTTATGTACCTACTCACAACCATGAAATGATAAGTCTTGCATCATCTCAAACCCTCATAAATTCACCTAGGTAATCCGTCCTTCAATCCTCTCCCGCATTAACATTCCACAAATAAGTCCTATAAAAACTCTCAGATATTCCAGGTATTCTAAGCACCTAGTAATACCATCTAGGAGAGTCTTGAACGACACTAGTATTGGTTTTGAATTTAGGCCTAACACTGTTATCACGAGAAATGGTGGACATATAATATTCCTTAATTAATATTTATCAAGGGATTATTATATTATATTATATTATATTAGATTAAAAGTTTAGTAGGTACGGTTATCTCTTATTGGATTTAGGTTGTGACAATGATTCAGATGATTTAACCGACAACGTGTAAATTGTGCGGGGTAATAATAAAAATAATAATAATAATAATAATTCAACAGTGGTACTGTAGCAGTCGTGCTGTCAGGTATACTCACTCGGGTTGAACCCATATCCCCACGACTCCCCCACCCAAGCCATACCGCAGCTAGGAATACATCTGAAGGTGCTCCCTCATTACAGATAATTTCCTTATTTTTCAATCCAGGATTTCAAATCATTATTTTTTGCCTCAAGCATTATAGTACTGTCGCTATCTAGTCATTCTCATCATCATTCTCATTCTTGACCCCGTTGTCACATGCATCTAAATCTGCAATTGTAAGGTCTTATCAACCAATCCGTACTCCAGTTACCCCATAAAAACCCTAGATTTCTCTGCCTCCATCATTTACCAAACACATCTTGAGTGGTTGATGTAATGGTCCTTGTTACCAAACGCGAACATAGCGCAGAGGTGTATATTTTCTCAAAGAGACTTACTAGTCCTTTTTATAAGCTCCAAGCTGGAAAATTGGACGGGAAAAGAACAGAAGCACAGGAAGTGATGGCCCGTGCTGAATCTCTCCAATCTTCGAGGAGAATAGAACATCCTCTTAGACGACAGCTACAACACTGATGAGAAGTTTGAGAAGAAGTACACGCCACAACACCATTGGATTGGCTGTATACCTAAAGTCTTGCGTTCAAGTTGGTAGATTTATGTATACTATATATATGGTATAGACACATTGTTCGTTATTAGATTTATGTATACTATATATATGGTATAGACACATTTTTCGTTATTAGATACATCTTCTTGATCATTAGACCATAATCTTATGAAATCGTTGAAACTTCTAAACTCCTCTCCATTGACATACAAAATCTTCTCTTAATTCCCTGGTGTTGTTCACGGAATGTAGAACTCCAAAAGCCCGGGTTCTTGCCAACACCGATATAAATAAATGATCTGACTGGGTATCCCAGATTATGTCGGGCAATTGAAGTAGATCGTGATTCATAATCGAGTATATTGTGCTAATGAGCAGTAGAATCCAAAATCAATGACTGCATTAATCTCAATCATTCCAACTCACAATAACTTTCATATTCAACCACTCATTCTAAAGCGACTGTCTTCGGTCTCCATACTGCCCAACTAAAAGAGATCACAAATTTTATAGCAGCAGCGAGCCAAAGAGCAGCAGGTAAACCAGCAGAAGTTTGACTTATGCAACCCCCTATAATTCCACCAGAAAGAATAGCAACAACAGCGCCTGCTCTTCTATTCCTCTTAATGTTGTCCCACGCAAGTAACTTTGGATCCGAGGCAAGATCACAGTAGACACTGGTCAAGACCGTTGTAGGTACTTCATTGAAGCCAAGAATTCTCGATGTAACAATTTGACCACCAGACTGAAATGCCAGGAATGCCAGTGGTATCAATTCGACAAAGTTGACTTTATCTTCGAGACCAAGGAAGGCGATTGGTTCAGGGACCACATTTGTTTGTACCAACAGAGCAGCTATTATTATGCAAATTGCTTGGAATAGGAAAGAGATAGCCAGTATTCCGCGACTTTTTCCAGCACCGAAATGTCGAGTTTGTGCGAAGAAGAGACAACCGCAGAGGAAAAAGAAGATCGAAATGATAGATTTGACCCAGCCGAATGGAGTGGTAGGTTGCGTCGAGGCACCAAGAGCCAGAAAGATGGTATTCCCTATGGAAAGTAAAGCGTTAGCAATGGTAAAGATGGTGTAGATTTCAATAATAATACCTACCAGTTTGCATAGAAACAAAACAAGACCAAGTACTGTAGGCACTACTGTCGCAGATACCAGCCACGAGAGCACATGCTATTATTGGAATATCGGCATGAACGAGAGTAATCTCTTCACTGAGATGGGATTTCGCTCTAGCCAATCGGGAAACATGAGGGTCTGGAATTAAATCATTTTGAGATATATTGAATGAAGGAAGAAGCCTTGTGGTTGGGAGAGAACTTTGATCTTCGGCGCTCGATTCTCTGATTGAAGAAGTGTTGGTCATAGTGACTCGGAATATTTCAACCGAGTAAGGTTAGCCCTTATTGGTTGATGAAATGATGAATTATTATTGACTGATTGAATGAGTAAATAATGCTGGAAGCACGAATATAACAGAAATGTACAGAATATATACTCGGGTAGACGCGAGTCAGAGATGTCTACAATGAATTTGGTGAAACAGGAATTCAACGAGGGAATGAGGAAATGAGGAAATGAGGAGCTGATAGTTTGATAATGAATGACCTTCAAGAGCTCGAGGGATGATCACCAGATGTCTTTTAGAACAATCTTCGGCCTCTATATATAATTCTCAGAATCTGTATTATATATTTAGATTTTAGTATCTAGATTCAGCCATCGAACTATAAATTATGAATTTTAATTTACATCATACGGCGATAATTATTAAAACTTAAATTCTTAACTTTATAAAGAGCTTTTAACTTTAATAGATTTTTAATAAAAAAATTCCCATTTCGGAATTCAGGCTAATAGAAAGTCAAGAGGTTTATATACACAAATAAAAGGACGTCATACAAGATGGACGCTTGGATGAATAAATAACCCTTATCGATAGGTGATTTTTAATCACCCACCGGCATTATCTAGATGTCATTCCGGACCCTTGAGTTCCAAGGTTGGTTTTGATTGAGTCTTGAGTGGATTCAGAAAAGATGGGAATTTTCAGTTTCGCATATGAACCAATCAAGAAAGTAACGCGCTTAGTAATTCATTGGATGGAAAGGCCCAAAGCGGCTTTGAGTTAATCCGGAGACTAAACCAAAAATGGTAAGGGGCTTTTGAGTTTTTTTTTAAGGGTCACTATGTACAATCTGATTAAGTGGGGATTTGCGATTACGCTCCACACACCAAAAAATTCCATTATCTCTATCTTTTTTTTTTCTTCACCTCCTTGTTCTTCTCTTCTCTCCTCTTCACTCTCCCATCAAATCCTCCATCTTCAATCCTCATCTTAGCCACACGCGGCCAAGATATACTTCACTTCAAGAAAAGCATTCAACTCTTCTTGTTTCTTCATCTGTTGTCTTTTTAAGACTTCCCCTTCTGCTCGGTCAGAAAATCTCCACTCCAAAACCATCAATCTTTTTCGAATTGCGACCAGCCCTAGGTTACTTTCGACCCAAAGAACACATTTTCGTTTTTCTTCCTTTTTTTCAAAGACTTTTTTGGTTTCTCACGAACCAAAATCTTCACCATCTTAAAACGGAATTATATCGATTCACTGAATCATTTAATCGCATCCATTAATATTACAACTTTCGAAAGGGTTTCCAGGCATAAATAATGCCACATCTCGAATCCCCCACTCACGAGATGCCTACAATGATTTCAAAGACACCAAACGGTGTCGCCCCAACACAAGCTGAGATTTCCGGTATTCTCGATAGTATTTTCGAAGCCAAAACTTCCGCGGCATCAGTTGATGCGTCTTACGCTCTCTGCGATCTCCTTCTCAACTCGGTCGGTTTTCGGGGACTTCAGGAGTATGGTATCTTAGCACAGATCAAAAAAGCTGCAGCCGATAAGAAGAGTGGAACTAGGAGAGAAAGTGCCCAAAATCTTCTGGGTGCTCTCTTTGAACGCTTCCCCCCTAAGCAAAAGATCTCCGAGGTTGTCTTCCTTTTGCAAGATGATAGCACGGTACCATGTGCACTCGATGCTCTTGCAGATAAGGGCGCAGTCGTCCGCGACGCTGCCCAATATGCTCTCGATGCATTATTCTCCAACTTGAACGCTGAAGCTCTCGTCATCGGTCTCCTTCCAATCCTCGTCACATATCTTGCCAAGCGCACCGGAAAATGGCAAGGAACAGTCGCCGCCTACAAGTTGATACAAAAGATGGCAGACAAGGCACAAATGTCCGTTGGTGGTACCAGGGAAGAAGCCGATGAGAAGGATTTGTTAAGAGAGATCATGGGCGTAAAGCTGGCACAATTGATTCCTATTGTCGAGGCTGGAATGCACGACTTAAAGTCGGAGGTTGAGAAGCAATCTGTCATTACTATGACTTCTATGACCACTCTTCTTTCCAACGACGACGTTGCTCCAAGAATCCCACTTTTGATCGAAACTATGCAAAAGCCAGGAAAGGAGACCCTTCAAAAGGCTATTCACGCTTTGTCGCAAACCACATTCGTTGCTATTGTAACATCTCCCGTTCTCGCCCTCCTCACACCTCTTCTCGAAAGATCTCTTAATGATCGCTCTACTGCACAAGAAGTCCTGAGACAAACGGTTGTCGTCGTTGAGAACTTGACAAAGTTGGTTCATGATCCCGTTGAGGCTCGTACTTTCTTGCCAAAGTTACAACCTGGTGTGAAAGGTGTTCAGGAACGTGCATCTTTGCCAGAAGTTAGAGAAATGGCTGATCGTGCCATGAAAGTTATGGACAAGGCCATGAGTGATGATGCCGGCAACGTTGCCAATGGCATAAGCCTAAACACTAAAGTCACCGCCGATGAGGTTTCCAAGGTCCTCGAATCCGAAATCAAGAAGGCTGGTGGAATCGCTGGTGACTTGGATATTTTCAAGCTTGCCAAGCCATACATATGTGATATGGTCGTTGAGAATGTCAACCATCGTACAACTGATCGCATCGCATCCAACATCACACCTTACCTTGAGCAAATCATGAAAGAATCAGGATCCGCTGCCACTGTTGGTGACGCTGTTCAGCAGTTCTACGTCGATGAAGACCACCGAAAGTTTGGAGAACCAGTAAAAGAGGATGATGGCGAAGTTGAAATCGTCAACACAAATTTTTCTTTGGCATACGGAGGTATGCTTTTGCTCAACCACACCAACTTGCGCCTTCTTAAGGGTCACAGATACGGTCTTTGTGGTCGTAACGGTGCTGGAAAATCGACACTCATGCGTGCCATTGCAAACGGTAAACTCGAAGGTTTCCCAAGTCAAGATGTTCTCCGAACATGCTTTGTCGAACACAACCAAGGAGAGGACGCTGATATTAGCATTTTGGAATTCGTCGCAAAGGATCCAGAGATTGCCAAGGAAGGTCGTGAACGTATTTCCGAGGTTCTGACCGAGGTCGGCTTCACTGCCGGTCCAGAAGGTCGTCAATCCGAAAAGGTCGGATCCCTTTCAGGAGGTTGGAAGATGAAGCTTGCTTTGGCTAGAGCTATGTTGATGAAAGCTGATGTCCTTCTTCTTGACGAACCTACCAATCATTTGGATGTTGCCAACGTTAAATGGTTACAAGAATACTTGAAAGCTCACACGGAGATCACCAGTTTGATTGTTTCTCACGATTCTGGATTTTTGGATGAAGTTTGTACCGATATCTACCATTACGAACCAGGAAAGAAGCTCGCTGTTTACAAGGGTAACCTTGCTGCTTTCGTAAAGCAAAAGCCTGAAGCGAAGAGTTACTACACCCTTTCTGACTCTCTTGTCAAATTCAAGTTCCCTCCTCCTGGTATACTCAGTGGTGTCAAATCCCAGACCAAAGCCATTCTTAGAATGACCAACTGCTCATACACTTATCCTGGCGCCACCAAGCCATCTCTCTTCGATGTTTCCTGTCAATTGACTTTGTCTTCCAGAACCGCTATCATCGGAGGTAACGGTGCCGGAAAGTCTACTTTGATTAAGCTGCTCACCGGCGAAACTATTCCAACTGTTGGTACTGTAAACAAACATCCTAACTTGCGTATTGGATACATTAAACAACACGCTTTAGAGCACGTTGAGATGCATTTGGAGAAGACTCCCAATCAATATCTCCAATGGCGTTACGCTAATGGAGACGATCGTGAAGTCCACATGAAGCAAACACGTATCTTGTCCGATGAGGATAAGGCTCAAATGGAAAAGTTGGTTGATCTTGGTGATGGATCAGGTGGAAAGCGTATCGAAGCTATTATGGGTCGTCAAAAGTGGAAGAAGACTTTCCAATATGAGATCAAGTGGGTCGGATTGTTGCCAAAGTACAACTCTCAAATCTCTAGGGAAACTTTGGTCTCCCTTGGATTCAATAAATTGATCCAAGAATTTGACGATCACGAAGCATCTCGTGAAGGTCTCGGTTTCCGCGAGCTTACTCCAACTGCCATCTCTCAGCATTTCGAGGACCTTGGACTCGACCCAGAAATTGCCAATCATAACGAGATCTCTGGTCTATCAGGAGGGCAAAAAGTCAAGGTTGTTATTGCAGGAGCTATGTGGAATAACCCTCATCTTTTGGTTCTTGACGAACCTACCAATTTCTTGGATCGTGATTCTTTGGGAGGTCTCGCTGTCGCTATTCGTGACTACAAGGGTGGTGTAGTCATGATTTCTCACAATGAAGAGTTCGTTGGTGCTCTTTGCCCTGAACAATGGCATGTCGTTGCTGGTCGTGTTATCCACAAGGGAACCATGGCTATCTCAGCTGATCGTTTTGAGGATAGCAGACCATCAAGTGGCTTCAACAGCAGCGTTGCAAGTGCTGCAACTAGTGCAAATGCCAGTGCTGTTAACAGTGGAGTAGAAGATAATGGAGATTTGGGTTTCAAGGCGAAAAAGAAGAAGAAGAAGACTAAGAAGGAGTTGAAAGATCAGGAATCTAGAAGAAGACTCAGAATTATTCAATGGTTAGTAGAATTCTATTCTTCTATTATATTTTTACATCATACTAACTAATTTTATAGGTACAACATGCCAAAGGGTACTCCACCGCCAGTAGACACAGACGACGAGGATTAGAGAGTTACATGGCAAACTTCGTTTCTTGCATATATGTTCATATCTGATTAGAAAGTGGTGGTCTGGTGGTCTTATAGAAGGGGTTTATTTCTGGATTGGACTCGTATCATATAGATAGCATGACTTTGCAGTGTTCATTTTATGCTCTCACGAATACGGTCACATCAAAATAATGGCGTTATGCGTAAATTATAGACGGGTTGGATGGGATCTTGTTGATGTTTTCATGATAGTTATGATTATGTCGAGACAATATATTTTGTCCAGTACTTAATCAGATAGATGGAGGATGGTTGCTGATGGCGTTGATACTAGACGCGGTAAACTGCGTAGGCAATCAATTAAAAATGTCAGTGAGATAAATAAATGTGTTTTAGTGATGAGATCTTGTGTTCGTCATTGATTTATGAGAAGTTTTGAAATATACATTGAATTTAATACTTGGGCAAAGAAGTCAAGTTTTACTCATGGCTTTAACGTTTTCATTAAGTGATGCAGGAACAACAACAAAATTACCTGTTAGATCATATAGCATTAATTAATCTTACTTTTATATATATCCGCCTATATCTTAAGGGATAATATAGGCTGATTAGATAGATGAATGGATAAATAGACAAATAGATAGGTAGATAGATCTCAAGAAATCTATTTTTAACTAGTTCGACAAATAAGATGGTTGGTTGTATGGAGGAAGTGGCAAGCAAGAAGTTTGGATATATGTGGCCGTAGTTGATAAGGTTAATCCGAACTTCTTTTCTTTTATTGTTTTCGTGTGATTAATTGATTGATTAATTAATTGTTTGATTGTTTGATTGTTTGATTGTTTGTTTTCGTGTGTGTACTATTTAGTAGGTAGGTAGCTAGCTAAGGTTAAGATGTAATAGGTGGGTGGGTGGTTTATATATATATATATATATATGCTGAACTAGAAGGTCTAATGAATGTATTGATGGCATTGCAACCTTATATTATTAATAGCTTGGAAAAAATTTATATAGTGGGGTGGGGTGGGTGATAGATATTTCTTGTTGGTGGTGGTTTTGATTTCATCGGCTGTGTATGTTTATTTTGAGTGAGTGAGTGAGTGAGGGTATATAAAAATTCCCCTGTATGTGATAACGGTGCATATTAGAATTACATGGATACTAAAAGTGGTCTAGTTGTGGGAGAAAGGAAAGAGATATCCTAGAGTTTTAATCGCGCGTAGGGACCTCGGGAGATGGAAGAGATGGTGTGTACTCTGTAGGTTACTATGTAAAGATGTAAAGACTTCCATATTGTAACCTTGTTGTAGATTGAAAATCTGATTCTCCGCCCCCGCTCCGCCCCCAAACCTCGCCAAATCTGGTCATCGCATCCTCAAGTGCTTATTCCATGTATATGCCCAATGTCACTATAGACTTAATATAGAATAATACTAAAATATATCAGAAGTTACTTTGATTCTCCACCTCTCCTTGTATAATTATTTCTTAAATATGAAGTTTGGTATTGCAATTGACTTTATCAAAACATAATCGCGGTTTTATAATTATTTAGCTTTTACTCAATACATAACCTTATATATATCATTTTCTATGTCTAGCTCTTCTATCTTGACATATTTACAGGATGTCCCAGCCCTAGAGCCGCCTCCTGGCGTTACTTCTAATTTGTCACATCCTGAGGATAAGGGTTATGTTCTTATTATTGTTTGCTCATTGCTTTTGTTTCTTATGATTTTATGTTTTTCGGCTCGGGTTTACGTTCGCTTTACGAGTAAGACTTATGTTTGGGGTGATGGTAAGATTCTTTTTGAACTAGGTTGCTTGGAATTTTAAAACGTTGCTAATATTTTTGGTTTAGTTACTTGTTTGTTTGCTATTGTTAGTAAGAGTGTATAACTTGTGGTAGGGCTATATTGTCTAACTTGCTGCTTGAAAAGATTTTCGCGATAGCTTATTATATTGCGTCAATTATAGGTCAGTATAGATACCAAATATCCTACGGTACCTACTAATGTCACAATTTTAGGTGTTGTGAAAGGTCCTGTAGGCAAGCATCAATGGGATGTCACAATTGGAGATGTGACGAGCGATGATTTCATCATAGTACGTATTTAAAAAATCCCTTTCTCCTGGATCTCGCCAACTTTCACTAGGCCGTTGCATTCCTCAGCAATGTTTTATTTTCTCCAACTCTCCTTCTTACGAAACTCACTTTATTCGCCCTTTACCTGGAGTTATTCCATCCCTTTAAATGGTTGAAGATATGTGTTTACATTGGAATCATCACAACAACCATCTTCTATCTTGCAACGGGAACTCTAATGACAGTGTGGAGTTCTCCTAATCATGGACAAACTTGGCAAACGCACCTCTTTACAATGGAACAACAATATGCTCAAATCTACGCGTCGCCTTTTGCGGCCGTTGGTTTAGCTATCGACTTGTATCTCCTCGTTCTTCCGTTGAAGGCCGTATATGACCTTTACTTGCCGCTTAAACGCAAGTTCGAAGTAGGAGTTGTCTTCTTGACTGGTACTTTGTATGCACACTTTTCAGTTTCTTACTGTAACCAATGCTTATAGTTTCTGAAACAAATACTGACGATTACTCCTACAGTGCGTGCATCGCTTCTACCCTTAGTGTCTATTATCGATTCATCAATAAGCAGAGCAACACTAAAGACACTACATGGAGCCTACAAAATGACATTATCTCTTCGTAAGCCAAAGACTTCCCTATCCTTTTCAAATCACCAAATGATTAACTTGAAACAGGTTAGCTGAAATGTTCATCGGAGTCATCGTCTCATGCATGCCCGCAACATGGAACTTTTTACGTCACAACAACAAATTCCTCGCCCTAAAATCATCATTATTATCCTTCAGACCTCCAAAACTCTGGAATAAAACCTTATCATCCACAAATGAAAGTACCAAGGATTCACCGACCAAATCGCTGTCGGAAAGAGTTGACTCTTTACATCGAAAGGAGTGTAATGATTTCAAAATAGAAGCTTCTTCTCCCCTGAAAGAATATCAAAAGGAGGAAAATTTTCCGCAGATGAAATTGGAGCTTTCGCCTTTTAGGAGTGTGTCGACGTATATTAGGTCGGATAGGAAGATTAATTATGTGAGGGATGATCGGATTCATCTTCAACGGGATATTTGGCAGACGGATCATAATTAATGGGGAATGGCAGCTTTATTTGTACTAGGATTGGAAAAAGGGTAGGGTAATCCGGGATAATCTGAGATAATAAGAGTTCTGGAAACTACTCATCATATACTAAGCGAAATCGTATCAAAATTGATTATATATGTAAAGAATAATTTTTAAATTTTAAATTTTTGCAAAAAAGAATTCATGAAATTTGAATAAAATTTGAATAAAATATACTTTAATTAATATTTTTATTTTGAAGTTTTATATATTTATTTAAAATTAGGAAAGTTAAAAAGTTTAAAAAAATCATTTAATATAAAAAAAAGGTCAAAAAATTATAATATAAGATAAATTTTGATAATCTATAAATAGATTATCCATGGATTATTTATCAGAATAATAATCCGCCATAGGATATCGATATTACATTCATTATTAAGTTGTTCTATGAGACATATACACATAACTTGCAACCGGTATCTGTGTTCCCTTGTAATCCTATCAAGAAATGACTCCTCGGTCTCTAATATCATACTGGAGATCTGACCTTTGGAGAGGATATCATGTCGATATTTGATATCGTTAAGCTGAGTTTGACTTTCTGTATTGTTTCCGCACTTATTTTTGATAATGCTGCTCATGTAAGACCTTTTTACGAAATCAATGATCAAGGAATTTAGAATAGAATTGTCTCGACTACGCTTCGTAATTACAAGCTCAATACAATAAAGTATTTGTCTATACGTCATCAAGTGGATATAGTTTCGCGAAACCCCTTTACCATTTCAACCATCAATGATGACATTAAAAGAAATTCTAAAATTGACTGCTTTAAAAAGTATTATATTTCGTCACAGCTGATAACAAAGGAATTAATCGCGCAAAAAATGTTTCAAGCGGAAATAAAATACTATTAATAATTTTATTCTCCCTTCTCAAAACTATCTCCAGCTCTTCATTCATTTCTCCCATGATATCTTCTCGCCCACAAATCCATAAATTTCTACGTCGAAATTTGGTGATCAGCTATGTACTGATTATGACCAAATCCTCACTTATCACCCAAGAAATCAAAAGTAGATTGGAAAATAACACTTGCAATACATCTTGACATTGTTGGTGGTGGTTGAATAACATTATATATAGAAAAAGTACCTCGATCAAAAATTCCGAATTTATCTTCAAGAAAGTATAATATATGACAACAGATCAATATGATCATTTTATCAACCTAGTATTAATAATGATAGAAATTGATAATATTTCCAACTCCAATATGCTGACCACCCTTCACTTTCCCTCTAATTATACCATTCTTTATACTGAAAAAAAAGTGTAAAAATAACCAATGATTAATTACAAGATAGATATATTAAGACTAATATCAAGTTGTGAATCTAATTTTGTAATAATCCTATAACACCGTTACCAACAGGCCATCTAGCGAAGTGCGCAACATTTAAATACCATTATATTCGAAAAACAATCTATTCTAATTCTCCTCATTCTCCTCATTCTCCTCATTCTCCTCATTCTCCTCATTCTCCTCATTCTCCTATCACATCACAATCATCATCATCATTAAAATCCAACAACTTTTTAAAATATGAAATTTTCAAATTTTTTTTTTCATTTTCACATAATCTATAATATGAAATAATCAGACCTACCACACAATGAACCCTCAACCCTCCATTTAACTTTCAAGTCAACTTTTAAGAAAGTACTCAAAAATTCATCTCGAAGTGAAAAACAGTATCAAGGAAAAGTAGAGTAAAGAAGTAAGAAAAATAAAGCGAGTGTGTAAGATGAAAAATCCAATTCAGGAAACACTTATCTTGATTTTGATTTGAAAAAAAGGGGGTAGGGTGAAGTGAGTATCGAAGATAGATAAAGAAACCTACCTCAAAACTCAATACCCCCCATGCCAAGCCACAGGATCATAAGATTCCCAACCATCCTCCTCATCAACCTCACCTCTATACTCCTCATGTCTTCTTCCCATAACCCCCCCACTTCTCGCTCTCTCTCTCCCGCCACCACTTTCCCCATGACTCCTTTGCAACATCTCCCTAACCGTATTCATAAAGCGATTTCTCGTCCCCTCAAACTCCCGTCTCATGCGCGTTAACCTCTCATCCGCCTGCTCTCTCTGCCCGATCAATTCCATAAGCGGTAATCCTTCACTTTGAAGAACTACATACGCTTCATTCGCCGAATCTACGGCGGGATCTTGCAGTGCAAGTGCATATTCCATAGCATGGGAATCTCCGGATTCAGCTGCGACTTGGAGTTGGGTGAAAGCGGCTTGGACTTCGCGTTCGGCTGCGTGGTGTCTTTCGTTAGCGTGGTAGGATAGTTGGGCTTGGGCTATGATGTTGTGGTCGAGGCTCTCGATGTATTCGAGTGTGGAGGAGTACTCGCTGAGTAGGCGTTCCGTGTTGGTGGAATCTCGAGGTTCCTGGTAACGTGGCCTTGGTGGGGAATGGTTTCGTTGGGGTGGGATTGAATAGCTTCTTCTCGGTGGTGGTGGGTGGTTTCTTCTCGGTGGTGGTGGGTGGTTTCTTCTCGGTGGTGGTGGGTGGTTTCTTGCCGGTGGTGGGTAATTTCTTGCCGGTGGTGGTGGGTGGTTTCTTGCCGGTGGTGCTTCGTTCCTTCGTGGTCGTCGTGGTGGTGGTGGAGTATTAAAGTTTCCAGGCGAAGAAAGGGGCCTTGGTTCATACTCCACCCATAAAGGAGGATCATCATTCGAGTCACTATGATTAGAATTGGAACCAGGATAATCGTGAGCGCCACCATAATCTGCTTGAGCCTGTTGCATCTGTTCACGTTCATCCATGGCTCTTTCTCTAGCAAGACGAGCAATCCTGCCGACGTCTCTGATTCGATCACGCAAACCACCACCTCCTGTATTGCGAATTTCTTTGCGACAGACGGGACAAGTTGACTTATCTCCATCAAGCCATTGCTGAATACAGTTACGATCAAAAAAGTGGTTGCATTCTGTTTTGACTGGTTCTCCGCCTTCACGTCCACCAATGGTATCTTGACAAATGGAGCATGTGCGTTGATCCACTGGGATAGAGCTGACACTCACTCTCGTTAATTGCGGTGGCATCTTGAAAGTGATGAAGTATGCTATCAACTGAGACTGTTATCGAACTAATAGTTGTGGTTGCGATAGATATGAGTTGATAATTGGTGGCGGGCTTTGTTAGACATTTACATATCCAAGGAACTCGATGCTTAAAACGCCTCGAAGACATGTTGTTCCAACTTTGTACCCGACCTGTTTTTGAAAAAAAAAAATTTGGATCATGTCTCAAACTCAGTAGTTGTAGAAAGAATATCAAATGCAACGAGCTTGAATAATCCAGGACAAACTATGAGATTCAGTTCCAATCATTCCGAGGAACAAAGAAGAACAAAGGAGAAATTAATTACCAATCTATTCTTCTTCACCATACCATTATAGAGAAAATTAAAAGCCTCACAGGCACAATGTGGATTGCATTCATCAAAGTCTTGCAGCTTCTGAATTGAGCTAATGGATAGAAATAAGTATGATGCTCTTGAAGTGCATGAATGAGGTATCTCCCAAGGAATCAAATAGTGAAAACCCCCTACCAGTGCAAATCCTCACTGGTTATCTGAAAGCTGTGGATGCAAAATCACCCAAAGAAAAAAAGAGATGGGAAATCACATCTTTGAGCGCGACCTCTATTCCAGTGGAGTAACATCTCGAATCAACAACATTGTCCTACAAAGTCGCACAAGAGAAAATTACTTGAAAAATCTCAAGTCTTGCTATTTGCGTATACCACAACACCGGATCATGATATCCCAGTCCCCAGATTTGTATTTATCGTAATATCGTCGAATTTCGTAATGCGTTTTGTGAAGCTATGAAATTTATTGTATTTGCTGCAGTAGATCAATTACTGTCAAGTTCGAGCTATCAGATTTGGTGAAGGTCCAAAGAGATCAGAAATGTCCAAAGCTGGGTCTATGAAACCATTTTGATACTGTTGAAATCCGTGATTTGTTCCGCCATGTCCATTCATATGAGGTCCAGAGGAACTTGAATGCCCAGCCAACTGCGCGTCATGTTCTCGCAGTAGGGGGTCTAATGTAGATTGCATTTCTGGTGTTTCATGCTGCTCAAGTTTCATTGGCATTGGGAGCTGAGGTTCCGTACGATGATTATGCGTATTGACTATGATTGAATCTGTGAACAGCTCAGAGTCGGCATCAAGATCTGGTGATGATGGTTGAAGGGGAGGAGGAGGTTGTTGACGCCTCGGGTTTTCGAGACGGTGAAAAGACTTTTCATGTCGTATGACGACATCCCTAGATAAGAAATTAATCAATTTGATCTCCTATCGCGAATGTGATGTTGGCGCATCATTATAACATACTTTCGCGCGTATCTACGACCGCATAATCTGCAAGGGAATGGTTTCTCTTGTGTATCTAGAAGTTGAAGCTTGAATCAGCAAAGGAACTAGCATGACTCGCACAGAATTGATTGTACTCACGACCACGTTCATGCCTTGAACAATGCTCACTTCTCTTAAATTGCCTCTGGCAGACAGAGCAGGTATAGATACGTGGCGTCTTCTGCACCCGAGTCGGTCTACTACCGGGGGTATCGTGCTGTCTTGTATTCATATTGAATCGAGGGCGAGATCTATTTAGACGATGACTGTGTAATATCGACAACAATTCCGGAGAGGATCCTTGGTTAGTGGACAAAGGTAGTACCGGTAGGACAACAAGATTAAAGGTAATGAATATATCAATATCAAAGGAATATTTTAATCTGGGTTGTCTATAAGCTTTCGAGCTGTGTTGTTGATATGTGATGTATGTCGTTGATGGGTAAGGAAGAGTTGAAGGTTTATCGGTACATACATGGAAAGAACGGGTTAACCTTAGCGGGGTAGATAAGAAGCTAACCGATTTTAGGCAATATGTATGTTTTGGTTGGTGACTGGATCAATTTGTGTCAATCTGGCGGGGGACAAATTAATGGCAACCTTGGAAAGCACAGGACTGCACAGAGCTGCACAGAGCTGCACAGTACAGCACAGCACAGACTTTTTTTTAATATAATTTACATGAAAGACTGGATGAAATGATAAATGTTCTTCTGTATGGAGTCCAAAATTGGGATGGATTATGTACGGGAGTATTTGTTATCATTGCTGCATTTTGGTCATCATCGTCTAGAATCATGATTATGTAATACGATATGGAAGAAGAAGAGATCTCGGCTTCCGTACTTCATTTCTACTTCGTGCTGTTAGTCACATAGAGCACTACCGTAATCGCAGAAAGTAAAGTGTTCGAGCGCAAGAAACCAACGTTTTCTTGGTATCTCTTCGGTAAAATTGTCAGATTTTAAGAACCAATCAAATCCATCATAGCAAAAACACGTGCATCAGCCCATCCATAGGGCATCGGCGATAGGGCATCGGTGATAGATGATGAAATGACTCTACTGCCGGGTACCGGTGCTGATAACCTCGTCCTTGAAGATCTCAACAACTCGAGATGTGAAATTTCCACGAGCCTTCGGACACTTCAATTTTCTGCCTTTCACCACTCAAAGATACCTAGAGCGGCAAGAGATTTAAACTTTGACTCACCGGTCGTATATCGGTAGGGACTAAGTATTTCAGCCGAGCATACGATGCATATAATAGCACTGCTATTGAAATGAGCCAGGGGATCATGTCAAAGGGTCTACGGAGTACTCCCACATTGTACGAGCAGAAAGCCTTCATGGTCCAGGAATCAGCTCGATAACAAAGGTAAGAAATGCTCTAGAGATTGGAAGAAGATTTGGAACTTGGCATCTTAGAAGAATTTTCCTTTAGCTTGGTTTCACACTATGAGAGAAGCAAAGCTATTTGCTCCGCCGCTTCTAGCTACTAGAGAGGTATTCACGATTCCCCTTTATCAGTCTTGGCAGGTACGTTTCTCGATACCGCTCTGGACCCAAAAGACAGTGGAATTGGCAGTCAAGACTCCGTCCACACCACTTTATATATGTTATGCTTTAGATTTCATCACTGTGCCAAGTGATGTTATCCACAAGATCGGCGAATCCGACGGTCAACACTCATTTTACCTTAGTATAAGTATTTAGCCATGCTCTCCTTTTTGGTACCTGGCGAGATCTTTCTGTGTTTATTCCTTGGAGACGATAAATTCAGAAATAATGTATTCAAAAAACATCATTCCAACTATGGCCATTGCCACTGGTACTTTGGCACAAGAAACTGTATATGTTAGTAGAGACCAATATCATTAGCATTGCTCTTTAACTAATGTCTGATAGACCTACACCGCCGACACAATCTCAACTTTGAACTTGTACAATGTCAGCAACCTTGCACCATTTCAAATCTACAATGAATCTTTCACTTCAATACTCGGAAACTCACCGACCATCACTAATGTTTTGAATTCTTCATTCCCTCAATTCCACGAAGCTGGCATCTTCTTTTCCGAGTCAACTCTTTTCGTCACGAGTAACCAATATGCCGCATCTACCAACTCTCCATCAACAAACAACAAAACTATCTCAATCACCCGTCTGGATAAATCCGGAGATTCATGGTCGGCTACCATTGTTGAACCACAAGGAACCATCACTCTCGCCAATGGAGGAATAAAATACAAAGATGGCCTCATCATTTGCGATCAAGGGTCTCTCACCGCACCCGGAGGGCTAGTCTTTATGAACGCCACAGCTCCATATGGAACTAAAACTCTCATCAACAACTACTACGGAGTAGAATTCAACTCACCTAACGATGTTCACGTCACAAGTGATGGAGCATTATGGTTTACCGATCCATCATATGGATCATGGCAAGGAATCCGACCACAACCTCAACTTCCTAACCAAGTCTACCGCTACATGCCAGAAACAAATGATATCCGCGTCGTCGCCGATGGAATCCAAGAACCAAATGGAATCACCTTCAGCCCAGATGAGAAAACAGCATACATTACCGACGGGACCGGTAATGCCACCGCACTAACCGCCCCAAGAGCCATCTACGCTTTCGACGTCATTACTCGAGGTGGTCAACCATCTCTCGCCAATAAAAGAATCTTTGCTGTTCCCCAAAACGGACTTCCAGATGGTATCAAAACCGATGCAGCAGGAAACGTGTTTGCAGGATGTGGAGATGGAGTAAATGTTTGGAACGAGGGGGGAATTCTCTTGGGAAAAATTGCCGTTGCAGGTGGTTCTTCTAATTTCGTCTTGGGTAACGAGGGAAATAAAACTCAAGTGTGGTTATTGAATGAGGATAAATTTTGGCAAGCTAGCTTGGGCTTGGTTAATGGAGTAGATGGGATTGATTCTTCTAGTAATACTACACGGGTGTCTTCTCTCAAGTATTGAGATGCAGTATTTGTGGGATTAGATGGATATTTGTAGATACATTTGTATATATACCTGTAACTAAGTAGATATATAAGTAAGACTCGAAAATATAAATTTGTAAATAAGATAGATTATTTATATATAAATCCAGATACAAATACAATACATACTGAACACCCCCCATCACTCAAAACCGAACATATACGCAAACGTTTATAACATCCATAACATTTAACACATTTTCCATACCAAGTAACCGGTTACATACACTCATCGAGCGCGATTATCTGATCATATCTCACATCTCACATCTCACATCTCCCTCTCCTCTTCTCTCCTCTCCTCTCCTCTCCTCCCCTCTCAATTCATTCATTCGTTAGAAGAGGAAGCCAGTAACGAATCCAATTCAAGTAGTGAGTGAGCGAGTAAGTGGGGTCAAACACACACCCAGTCCCTCGCATAAAATTCCAATGTAAGATTACCTACCTAGGCAGATAAAATGGTGGGGTTAACCTACGTGCTTGAGATAGCTGGTATATGTATTACTACTGAGTATGGATAGATGGATAGATGGTGGGGTGCCGCTCCCCGCAATTATGCTAGGTAGGTGATTTTGGTTTGGAAATTTTATTGGTACATACTTACTCGAGCTGCAGCTGTGAGCTGTAATAAGGTTGGTTGGTTGATTGGTTGATTGCTTACCCCGCTCTTAGCTTCGTTTTTTGGGGGGGGGGGAGGGGGGGGAGTGGGAGGGAGTGGGACGAGGAGGGGAAAGGAGGGGAACTTAAAATTTAAGTTTGGGTTTTGTGTTTTGTGTTTGGAGATGAGATAAGATGGGGGTGATGAGATGCGTTTTATGGATATGAGGGGCTTTACCCCGCGCTAGTGGTGATAATCATGATCATCATTGAGTACCTAATACAGGGATACATGTGATATCACGTGATTAGATAGCCTATAAGGTGAGAAACGTGATTTGGTATCAGATGACTTTTTTCTATCATGTTCTGGAGTTTTAACGAATGAGCATTAATGAGATAGAAATAAGAAGGTTTTGATATGGAGTTTTGATTATTAATTTGTATAGTATTTCGATGATGGCGATATCAGTGAGGTGATCTATCCTTCAGCGGAAAGACAAGATTGAAATATTTCTCGTTGTAATTTTGTCATCTTGCTCTAGGTATACATAGGTCTTTTCATAAGCTTGCTCCCACAACGATTTTATAACTTTTTTATTTGATCGTGAAGGGAAGGACATATATATATATAGGTTAATTATTCAGTCAAACCTACAGGCCGCCTGCATACATCTGTTTTTCCGAATCAGACAAATCGCCGCTAGAAATTGAGGTGAGATGCTCACTCGGGATATGGTGTTTAATCTACCTTTATTTGATAGTTCTCGTCTTTGTTCATTTGGTTTCGGGAAGTATACAGTCTACATAACTGCTTTTGCCAGAGAGGAATTCGAAGTGAGCATCGGTGTGTGCTTTGTGTTTATCATTCCACTAGGCAAATAAAATTTAGTTGGAAGGAAATAATTGCAGACTTGCAGAGGCGGCAACTTGTCAAGTGTGAATTTATCTTGTTGCCTCTTTGGAAATTTCGAGATGTCACATGTGAATTGCGGTTCATGATATAAAGTTCTAGTGTATTCAATTAACTTCCGCTGGATCCTAGTTTTCAACGTTCAGCAGCAACGATAACATGGATCTGCATGTTTTAGTACCGATCAACATACTTAGCGGGCTGTGAATATCAATAACATGTGGTCGATAAAGATGGGGAGGAAGCATGGATGAGGATGTGATGGTTTTTCATGCTTAGACAAGATGGTGGTAAAGCTAAGTGGCCTAGACAGTTTTTCGATTTGATCTTCGCTGTCGATGCAGTTTGTATAAAATTTGATCTTACTGCTTTTCAGCCACAGTACCGTCACCTTCTACATAATCTTTCTAAGCACATCAATTCCTTTTCGAAGCTTGATATTCACCATTAAGGCTCCTTTCGAATAAACATCAACATTTTCGTTTAGTTCAATCGAGTTTCTTCCCGCTTTTAGCCGCATCAAATGCACATAAAGTCTAGCGATGACAAGGTGAAGTTCCGCCCAAGGCAAATTCTTATCAACGCAGTTCAAGTGACAGATGCTGGAAGGTTGGCTTACGGAGAGATGAACGTTGCCGAATAAAAATGATGAAAATCCTACTAAAAGCCATCGTTCGGGAATGAAATATTTGACTGATGAGACTTATTTCTTGGATCGGTCCACGGTGTACGATCGAACGGAAATGCTCGTCTATTATTGTCACCTGCCTTCGGAGGCTGCTTTGGTTATAGTGATTACTTACTCCTGAAAATTATAAATGGTAATCGACTGGATCTCCATGATAGGAGACCTGGGACTCCCAACAAAAGATAGAAGAACAGGTTGTAAATAATCGTGGTCAAAGAATACTGTTGCTGTGTATTAACAGATTATTCTCAATATTAAGAAGTGCAAAAAACACCTGCAATTCCCAGGCCGATTGCTGCAAAAATTATGAACAATTTTGTAGGAAGCTGCACTTCCGTAAATTCAACCGCTGCGTCGCAATGCATTTGACGGAGAAGTTCTTGAAGAGTGGTCTTGTATTTAGATTGAGGGTTCCCAGCTCGAAAGTTGAGTGGAGAAATGTCGTCTGATTGACTGTTGTTTGTGATGTGATAAACTGATGGGAATCTTGTTTTGGGTTGTCGATGCATGTCACTATGTTAAAAATCCTTTCATTGTTAAACATAGTTCGGGATTATTCATATGGCGCAGTGTAGTGTTGCCATTTTTTTCTTTCAAAAGGGTCTATGGCTAAGTGAACTATGTAGCTTAATCAGATCATCGCCTTACTATTTTCAGGTTCAATAACCTATATCCACTTCGAAAGTATCCTGATGATAGAGTTCTGCTAAGATTTCGTCTAATTATACTTAGACGTTCACTTGGCTAGTATTCTCAGTTGGTCCGTGGATTCTTCCAGCTGTTGGTTGATCGGTTACCGAGATATACAGGTCAACTTCTTGGTTGTTTCAGTATTACTCATGTCTTTCATTTTGGAAAAGATGCGTCCTGCAATGCAGATATTTCCCTGTCATTTCGCCATCAGCAAACGAACGGCGTATAAACTAAGACACTTCATGATTTGATTTCTCATTCTCAATTCCTCGCTTTTCAATGTCTCATCTCACAGCTCCCTGTTCGTTCTTTCCTGTGGTATTCCGTTTAGGTTTAGCTATTCCCCGCCTGCGGCCATGGCCATTGAGAAGCAAATGATCGCTGTGGCCAAATGAAGGCGTGGGATATAGCAATTGTGTACGATTCTCTCACGGCTCGGGCTATAATGATGTCTATTGATAGACTTTAAACTTCACGGTGCCTGACATCTATTACCAGCTGTGGAGAAGTCAAAATAGTATGGAGCGGGAGCCCGTTTACTAGGAAGCTATTTCCGCAATCAACCTGTGCCACGTCAGCTTTGTCGTCACTGTCTAATGGCCGTTGTAACTTACCCTCCAAGCTGAGAGAAAAGTGTTGCTACACCCACAGACAGATCAAAATTTATTTCATATTTGACCGACTATTACATACTATTGGCTACAGGTACATCGCCTTCGCTAATATCGTTGGCCTTACGGTTCCAGCTGAAGTTTAGAGAACTCACTCTTTAAAGACTGCCTCTAAAGCAACATTGATGCATTCACGTCCGTACCGATACCAAATGCACAAAGTACAAGGAATGTAGCTCACTTTGCGGTGCAGATATTTAGACCGAGCTTTGTAAGAAGCCCGGATTCTACTACCTAAATAGACTGACCTATAAGGATGAATGGAATTGTGGAAGAAGCCACATCAACCAAGGGTTATTCCGAAAATAATGAGCATGTTCTCACATAATCTCCAAGTTTATTGATGAATGCGCCAGAGAGCATAATGCCGACCAACTCTGCCAGAGCTAATGGTATACAAACAACCCCACTCAAAAAAGCGAGGTGCAGCCAACTGACTGGAATTAAAATGGCAGGCAGATGATACATTTCTTGAAGAATTTAGTCAGGTCATACAACTTTGTACTGAGAAAATCACAATGTGATATCTCTATGGGTGCAAAACAGGAACACCGACCCCATGTGCACTGTTGGATAGTGGCATCCTCCCCGAGTTTCCATTGAAGAATTCCAAATGCAATGAGTAGTATCCAAGCAAAATGGACAGGCCGATTACTTTCGGTGACCTTTACGATGACGTTTATCTTTTAAAAGCAAAGAACACGCAATTCACAGCAGCAATGGTTATGACGATTCCCAGAGGATACATCCGTTTTATTTTGGTCGAGAGGGGGAGGTTTCGAGCTGTTTTCTTAATTCCTTTGATTTCCAAAAATATGGTCCCAAGAACCAGGACAACTGCTCCAAAGGATACGATTCTAAAAGACGAGTTGAGAGCGACATCTAAGAGAACTGAGACTAGACGGAGCTACATTTATAAGCACCATTCTCCACGAATCATTACGTTATAACGGGCTGCGGAACTGGCACTCGCAAAGATCTCGAAGATAGCCTCTTCAAAAACAATCATCTACTTAAAAGATCGTCATTTATCTTCATGCCCAACCGTCTCTACCATCTCTCTCGAAAAGCATCGGGATTCTTTATCAATAAATTTAGTGCTCATAGATTTATGAAAACGAAAGGGAAGCTGGGAGCGTTCCGCGGGCTGGTGGTGGTGTTAATTTATATCCCAGGAGGCTCTTTGCTATGAAAGAGACTTTGGCGTTTTGTTGTGAGGGTATTCAGACTGTTGTATTGTGATTACATACTCTTAGAAAGGAAAGAATCTACGAAGGTGCAGAGCTCTGACTTAAGTGAGAGACTAATTGAAACTAGCTCCCCCTGCTCCTCAGCACCACAGGAACCACTCCCTCAACGTATTCATTTATCTTATGAATTTTTCTCTTGAAATGAATGAATAGCTTCCTCGATATTTGAAAATCCCACCTGAAATATCTCATCTATCCACCACATATTCTTCACATCCTCCAATTCAGTCCGGTCAGAAATATCCCGCTTCACAGTCTCAATAACCCAAGCTCTCTCATAATCGGTAGCTGCCGTGCAGCCAGCCATAACAAGTGTCCATAGCCTCAGCTTCTTCACGCGAACATCCCATATATCGCCCTCATTCTTCAACAAGCGACGCAACTTGGCAATCAAAACCTTGGTTATTACAGGAACGACCCCGCACCACCTCCTCGCCTGCGCTATGAAGAGAAGCCCGCCGATCCTACATAACTCTTCAGTCGTATTATGCATCTGGTTTTGGATACTCAGAAGTGCAGACAAAATTGGGTAGGCGCAGAGGCCAGCGAAGCTTTGGTCTCCCCGGAGGAGAGGCGTTTTGCTGGACGGACTCTTCTTTTTCTCCTCACGAATTATCGCCACTGTGAGAACACTTAACTGTCCCATCACATCAAGCATATTTTCCGACAAAAATAATGGTATATTGGAGTGTGCGCATATGCTAGAGAAATAAACTTCGCCTTCGGTCTGGTATTTTGTAATATATGGATTCGTTAAATATTGAACTGGTGCTGGGAAATGAGGTGCAATGTCCAAGTCACTAGCCATATTGACTTCAATCCAGAATAAAGAGAGTCGTAGTGATTTCATATGCTCAATAGTCGACAGTCCGCCCCGCAAAGCTAAAATTTTACAAAAGCCGGCACGGTGGATCTTCCAGTTTTCTGGGTCAGATAAAATTTGCTGGGAAGTTTAGCGAAGTTTATTATTCAAGATAAGACACAATCACGTACATCGTGGCACATGAACTATTTTGAGTCAGTATCATTGGTAGAGAAATTGAGGATGATGGAAAACGCACACCAAGTATAGCTCCCATTATTCCTTCCGATTGTTCCACCGCAAAGTTCGCTAACCTTCGATTTACGGATCTCACTGCCGACAGATGATACATCATCGCATCACGGCTTTCCTTTTTAATTCCTCTTAGATGATTAAGATGGAGCGAGGCATTGGCCAGCACTACGTTCATTGCTGCAGGATCACGGGTAGCTAGCGGAAACCAGATGTCTCTGAATGGCTGGGCTCCTTCTGTTGAATCCCAAACTGGATAGTTGTTAACAGGTATACCAATTGAACGAAGCAAACTCACTGTAATGCACCAACTCATGCTCTCGCATATTCATTTTGATTGGCCATGCTTGAAAAGGATTTACATGCCCATTCCCAAGTGGTACCATGAGAGTGGTTGGAGAACTCATTAGTGCCCCATACCGGTGATCTGGTTCTTCCCCATCTTCATTCGTGGTCGGGATTGATGGTTGTATCTGTGATGCACCTACAGCAACTCTTGGCGCAATGTTCTTCAGACCATTTGCCTTTTTCGGTCGGTTCTGCCTCATGAATGGGCGCATCACATGTTTACGCACTAGGGTCCTCGTCTCCCTTTCCTCTTTTGCCGAACGGAGAGGTGTCGATGTTATAAATGCATACCTCCCGCCTCCAGGCTGAATATTGGGTATCATTTTGTTGAGATCCTTCAAAAGCTTAGAATTCCCACCGTTCTTTATCACACACACCTACTGCGTAACGCTATTGTGCTTTGTAACATTCATGTGAGGTTGAGATCATGCTAGGGCTGCACGCGTTGTTCGATTGCTCCGAAAGACGATGATAGCGGTGGAGGTGAGATTCTTTGTAAGCCGGTATTGACAAGTGGATTATAATTACAGTCTAACTGGATTTGGGCAATGGCCCCTTGCATTTCCGGGCACCAAGACCTGGCTCATTACAGGTCCTAGCGAAGTGTTAAAAATACATCTAATCCAGCATCGTCCCAGATGATCGCACCCGAAATCATATATCAGAGGAGACCTCTGACTTAAAATATTCAATACCTAGCATATGATGGCTTCGGCTGGCTTCAATCCTCACAAACTCACTGATTGGGATTTCACTTGAAGGGAATGAGTCGAGGTGTCTCGAAACAGTCCTACTCTCATGAAATCACGAAGGCATCAGAGCGAAACCCATAACTTATGGCGGTTTGAGTTGGTACCAACTTTTTCCATGAAATTCCAGAGCTTACTCAAGCCCTAGATGGGTAACGGGCTCTGACTTCAAATATACACGTTTCAAGTCGATTCACGTGACTATGGCGGATGCATTATGCTAAATTTTGAATCAATTGCTCTAGTTCCTAGAACACATCCGTATTGTTCAATGGTTTCCAATGATTTGTGAGATTTTAGTTGTTGAACTAGGATTGTGCTGGGGACTGTTGGTTTTCTTATTAATTACTTATACCCATGACAGGCCACCAAGTTTTGTTTCAATAACACACAACAATGGCACGTCAGCAGCGTAGCGGGACCTCGTCTTGGAAAATAGAAACGAAATTCAGCATCATTACTCTTTCGGGAAACTACATCTGACGCCCATGCCTTGGTGCGGATAGTCATGATTTCAGCAGCCGGACATATTTACAACATCATTCACTATTTTAGACAACGTCTTCTTCCAACCTTACGTATAATCTTCAATACTCAGAGGATTTGCGATATAAGATTTAGGAACATGTTCAGCCAGTTTTGAGAATTCAATTAGGAAAAGGGAGATCTCTAAGCGGAAGATTTCTTTACTACAATGGTATGATCATGGGCTACTTTCACCCTTTTGTGTCCGGTATACATATTTAATAACTCATTCCGACTGGAGGTCATTCACTATACATTCTGCCCTCAATTCATCGGTCTTAGCAGTGACAGGTTCAATGCTTTTTGGGGAAACATGTGAGTAACCAATTGCCCTTTTTGAGCCGAAGTAACTACTGATTTTGGCTCTTAGCGATGGATTCGAAATTTGCCTCGGCCTTGCGACGATACCAAGGGGATGTAGATACATTTTGAGTTTTTGCGGCATTATCGCCCGCGTGTGTTGACCGGGTATGTGTCAAGTTTCTCGTTTGCTTGTGTGGTATTGGCAATAGATTTCTAGAGCCATATACTCCATTGCTACGAGGAACAACGGCGCGGAAAAGATCTTAACCCAGCGTCTATCTAACACTATCAATGAATGGAGAGAGACCAATGCTGCTGAAATTTTGATTCATCTCATAAGAACGGAATGGACACGCCCCCCTTAACCCACAATTGAGATTCATTCTGACAATGTTTAAGTCTGCAGGCTTACCCGAGGACGACTTATCGACATCATTGAAGCTATCCGAAGGCTATCATTACTTCATAGATCAAAGCATCTTATCTATGTCTAATTGTGAGTCGGTGTTTTCACTGTATATCTTGTCTGCAAAGAATCATCGTTCAGATATCAGTGTATGCCACCCTGAGAACTTGTGTGCGCCCGCTGGTGTCCGAGATTCTGTATAGAGAAATCGGAGATCTGAGGCAACGCAGTTACAAAAATCTCGATAAAACACCTCGGTTACACAAATTTGTGTTAGAGGCCACAGAAGAGTGCGGTTTCTTTGGAAGGGAGAGTGAGTTACAGGATTCGATCGGTACATCCTTCTTGGTGAGAAAGTAGTTCTTGCCAACCTTCTGAACGATTCCACTATCCGTCTTGCAGGAAAAATTTTGGGGATTGAACAAAAACAGAGGTGTCGTACCGTCTGAGGTTAGAATGCTGGTTCGAGGCAGAAAGTATATGGAAGAAGATTTTCGGTAGATAGATCGGGCCATACTAGTTTGGGACAGTATTTATATTTCATATCCCATGAGTTTTTGGGTCGATTCTATTCGCGCAATCCCATTCTAACGACATAATGAAGTCAAAAATTCATCAGAATTCAACATTATCTAGAATCTTTGCTTTATTACTCTTTGAAATCGGAAGTGAACTTGAACCTCACCTATTATTTGCAGGAGTTTCAGAAAACACCTAGTTGAACTTCCACGTCCCATTTGAATTTGATACCAAAGCCATGCATCCATCAGGCCACCATTTATGAATTAATTAGTTGCTTGAAATTCGAAAATTTGTAACAGGTCATACTGTAGCTTTAAAAGTACATATTTAGTAGTCCATGCAGTTCGGCGTGGTCAAAGTCTCTTGATATGATTTGGTAAGCGTGCGGCACGTACGCAAACCCCTAAAACGTTTACCGATTCCGCATGTTGCAATTTCTCTTTCCCTTCAAATAAACCAATATTTTCGTTCTCAAATCTACTTGTCTTTCCAATTAGATCATTCTCACTCAGTGAATTAGCTAGCACTGGTCAATACAGTCCTGCAATACCAACCATTAGGAACCGTCCTAGTTATTTGGAGGGTATGGCTTTATGGGACACCATCTCGTGAAAGCTCTCTGAGATGATCCAACAACCGACATCGTCTCAGTCTTCAGCCGAAACCCCAGAGGAAATCGATACCAGTAAGTCTCGCTTTTGTTCTTACTTTTCGCTTATGGCTAACGAATAGGATGTCAATGGTGAAATTTTACGGTTTGAGATTCAGATAATCCTCTCTCAAAAGAATGTCTGCTGGATGAATATTCTCATTAGGATTTGGGGACATTCTGTTTATGTATCCTGGGTATCTATGGTAAAAGCGACGAGAATATGGCACTTCTTGGTCTTTGGCTTGCAATTTGGGGCATGTGGATTTTTCAACTAAATCACAATACTACCCTATGCGAGCCAAATTGTGTCAGTAATGCGGTATATAGACACATGTTAGCAGCCAAAGCTCTCCTATCCAAAGCCAGCTCATCGGAAGAAAAAAAGCAAGTCTCCGGCCAAGCCTTCAGCATAACTGACGATAAACCCACTTAGTTCTGGTGGTATATGCGTAAATTCTATCATTTTCCTGGTTACAATGTTACTCCACGAACTATATGGGTGGTCCCAACGGGGCACTTGATAGTTGGATGGGTTGCTGAATGTATCTATTGGGTTATTTTCCGGGCGAAGAAGAGACCCCAGATTCTGATTTAAGAGGAAGTTGGAACATATCTGCAGGACGAGAACATTTCATGTGCGGAAGGCAAAGAGTGTGCTGGGGTGGAGGGTACGAATAGGACTTGATAAGGCTATGGAGGTGAGTGTTAAGTGGGGAGTGAGGATTTAGCGAGAAAGAGTTCGAAGGGGAAGGGAAAGAGGAGCAGTGGTCTGATTTCCCCTCCTCAATGCTTCCTTCCTCTTCCATTACTTTTCTATCCTGCTCCTAATAATTGAAATATTGCGTTCCTTCCTATTCTTAAAAGTAGGATAGAAGAGAAAGGGAATGATTTTTTGAGGTAAGATTTGATATTAATTCCGGGCTTTAAGTACAGAAAATAAGGTTATTTTTTGAGGTTGAATGGGGTCAATACTACTGCATTGGGATAGTAAAAAAGCATACTTTGCGTTTTTAGCATTTTCAATACAATTTTGAATACTCCTTCCTACTTCTAATAAGAATTTACACTATTCCCTTATACTCCAAACCTAAATCTCAATTATTCCCTTTCCAATCCTGAAAATGCTTTAATTATTTCTTTCTGCTCCTGATAATGAGTTCCACTGAATCTATTCCTTTTTGCAAACCAGAATAGGAGAGAAAGGGAGATCAATACTACTGAAGAGGAGGATGTGGGTGACGTTTTTCAGGTTGCTATGCTTCATGGAACAGATGAAAAAATCAAGGTTTAGGTAAAAGCAAATCAACGGAGTCACAAGGTTAAGAATTTGATATGGATATGGATATTGAGGTTCAAGTTGAATGATTGAAAGTGGACTTTTTACAAACAAAGCACTATCTCAATTTAAATGGAAAGAATGGCAGTTTTGTTCAAAGATGATAGATAAGAATGGAATTGAGTATAATACGCTGTTGGGACGATCAACTAATCTTTTATGAAGATAGAATTGGCCAGCGAATGCCCATATGTACACTTTCCTCCACGTCGGACCTAAAGTCACCACGCTCCACCTCAAGTACCCCACCAATTAGAAGACATCCGGCATTGCCTAAAATAAACCTCCTGAAGCCGGGTAAAGAAATGATCGAGTGATGCACCATTAGGTACCAAGTCTTCATCTCTAATCTCGCTGTTAAAAAATGCCAGGACTTAGAAGCCCGGGTCGCTGAGGATGTCGAGTTCTGCGTTGTAACCATGATCGAAAACAACATCGGTAGGCTCGGGAAGAGGATCGGTCCTCTCAGTCGATGCTACCATTTGAGTTAGGGTGGGATCATGAGCTACGATCGGCTCGGGTTGACGGCGAGTTCTTTGGGACAATGTTGTCATTTGACGCCGGGCGATACCACGTCGTAGTCCCTGCGGATCCCTGGTCCTACGTTGAAGAAAATGGGCAGAGCTTTCGTACATACTGTACGGGCCTGCCATGAAGCCAATTCCCCGATGTTCAAAGTTATGCCTGTAACCTTCCAACTCGAATCCAGAAGATGGAATTAATCCAATAGCTCTTAAAACTTCGACGGCCAGTCTAGCATAACCTGGAAGAACTTGTAATGTCCAGAAAAACATGGGATCGAGTTTCAACCCAGATACCGTAGAGGACGACGACAAGCATTTGGATTTTCGGTAGTAAAGATTCCAGATTGCGCGCTCAAGCATCCTTTTATCATTCTTACAGAGAACACCTGACTTTACCATGCACCTAAGTTCTTTGGCCATGCTCGGGACGTTATCAATAGCCTTTAGTCGAAATGCTTTAACTTCTTCCTCGGCGAGTTCAATGATCCCCTATTCCATGATCGACGCACCACGACTCAAATTTGCAGACCATGCAAAAACTTGACCTCTGGCATTAAATTCTGGCGACGGAGGACGACTACCCGTAGAGATTCGAAGAGCCCGTGGGGTCGTCATTGCTTGCTCCACAGCTAGAAAGATTCTGCAGGAATGCCGTTAACGTTAGGGGAAGCCATTATGGTAAACGATTTATCACAGCGTAAACGAATGTGAGAATGCGGTGTCGAAAAAGGAAGTAAGCAGCGTGGGAGAAACTAGTATGTCCAAGGTCTGAACTACAGTCCAAAAATGAGGGATTCTCAGACATTGAAAGCATTTTGGATGTTGGAATTATTTAGAAAAATGAATTTTTCGAGATGATTGAGGCATCTTCGAAAGTTCAAAAGTCAAAGGGCGCCTGGAAAATTCGACAAACTGGAAGATGTGATTTGGAAATATAGGTGGGGTACTTACTTTTGCTGTGATTGAGGTGGCCCAGGGAGTATTTCTCTGGTTAAGTTATGGTTGTGAAGGAGGAGAAGGAAAATCTCTCCATTATATACCCACACGAAAAATATCTCAAGTCCATTTCCCAGATAGAAAGATAGAGCCCCTCACGGTTCGAAGTTAACAGATCAACTTTTTTTATTCCAAAGCCCAGGGCAGGTGAAAGCTAGTTCATGACGGCGGGAGTCTAGGAGGATCAGCGGAGCTCGTGGGTATGACTGAATGACAGATAGTCGTCATTCGTCAAAATATTCCAAGCGTAGAATAAGACTTCCTCTATTCATGATGTGTGGATCATACCCCGACTTGGCTTAATGTTAGTACGGCTTCTTTTGACAGCTTGCAGTGAAAGACGCCACTGAGAATATAAAGAAAACTATCTGCAGTCTAGGAAACCGTTAAGACAATTTAGAAAAATATTACACTAGCTAGTGTCTTCAGCTATAGTAACCGTGTACTGATAATGGCCGTCTATAAAAAATACACCTAAAAGAACCATTTTACTATATTTTCAAATCCAAAATCTCTTATATAAAATGAATATAATAATACAAATTAAAGTATATAAAATAAAAGTTGAAAATATAAAACTTTAAAGTGTTTATTATGAGT
This sequence comes from Sclerotinia subarctica, assembly GCA_025389085.1. Classification (NCBI taxonomy): domain Eukaryota; kingdom Fungi; phylum Ascomycota; class Leotiomycetes; order Helotiales; family Sclerotiniaceae; genus Sclerotinia; species Sclerotinia subarctica. The sequence goes on from QRFI01000007.1 coordinate 2,344,353, forward strand.
TTTAGTATAAAATGGGGCAACGGCCATTATCTGAAAAGCTTCTCATGGTCGTACAACTTGCTTCTGCGCTGTGCGCAAGTACCGTAGATCAAAACTAGCTTAAGTCTCTGAAACTAGTGAGTCACTCGCATATAGGGTATAGGCTTCGGCATTTGAAACGTAAAAAAGAAAGTTGCATAGTACCGAAAGACCCTACCTGGAACAAATGAACGGAGGCGGCGAAAAACGTATAATTTTTGGTACAAATAAATCTACAGCAAAACAGTATTGCCAAAGGTAATAAAATCAAATATTTACCGTCGCCCTTCTCTCCATGTCACCAAATTCCGATTCCTCCACCTCTATGCACACGAGTACTTAACCAGAAACCCTACTATATTCAACTGCAAATCGGAGTTGTCATATCAATTCAACTCCTCGAGATTGAAGCTTACGACAGCGATATATTTCCATCCCTCGAGTGCACATGACACTGTGCAAAAAAACACCGCAGTGAGCCATCAAATCGTCAGTGAAACAAAGCCGTTGCTCTTCTACCAATCTTTTTTTGCACAGGCGGATGTAATATGCCGCAAGAGCAGGCCAGTAATTGCAGAGATAATCATATGCAACTTGCAAGCACAGGGTAAAGATGTCGAGAATAGTGGAATGGGGTCAAAGGTATGCTGGGCCGGATATCCCGCGTGGAGAGGATTTGATGTTACCGGGGGGAGGGGGAGGGGTGTCGTTAAATTATTGCGGCATCTCTTTTACCTAGATGCTTTTTTGTTTATCGAACTTTTCACGCCCGAGTTGTTCGCATTCCTAGAGTCTCTTTCTCATAAGAGTTCTGGAATCTACTCACCGCACACTAAGCGAAACCACACCAAAATCGACGATTTCTCACCCTTTTCGATCTTGATAATATATATCAAATAATAAAATAATTTAAATTTTTCTTAAATATATATAAAAAATAATCAATTGAAATATAATGGAAATTTAATAAAATGCTTTTTGTTTTTTTTAATTTCAAAATTATATATATTCAAAATTGAAATAGTGAAAAGATTAAAAAAATTCACTTATTTTATATAAGGAAAGATCGAAAAAAGTATTATATAAACAAAATTTGGATTTTTTAAAGATTTAAATAAATATAACTTTTGAATAAAAATAATTAAAAATAAACTATATAATCTTTTTGGAATGTTTTAATATTTTTTTGGTTATTGATTTTTGTTCAATGATGCAAATCTAATAATGAAAATTTTATTTTTTTAATCTAAAAGTTCGTGGTTGTATACCAAAAATAACATTTTTCTCATACAACTTTAGGATTTTGATATGTTTTACACCAAAAAAGACTTCAAGGACACTTGCTTTCCTCGACTAGGAACTAATCGTTCGTTTATAAGCACCGACTATTGGACTATTCTAACCCTCCCAAAGAATTCTCCTATCGTATCTATTCAGGACGGGAATAATAAGGAAGTAACCATAGATAGCTCATCAGAATTAGAAAAAGGTTTGGTCTTTTTAACACTAAATGCGTCAGAAATTAGAAAATGCCTAGTGCTTGGTAGTCCCCAAATATCTAATGAATAGGTTACTTTTGAGTTGAAGCTTTAACGTATTGAGTTTAGTCAGAAATATTTGGACTGAACCTCAAATCCACTAGGATGAATGAGCTAATCATCACAATGCGATATATTAAATCCACATTCATGCTTCAAAACATTATTGGCACAGGAAATAAAACTGCTTGGGCAAGTAGACAAAAGATCTTGGGTATTCTCATTTGTACTACACTCCAAATTGTCCTTCGGTATTTCCATCGCCCATACTCTTACTACTGCTACTACCGCTCTGAATAGCGCCTAGTATACCATCGATGTATGATGCACCGCTCCACTTCTGATGCGTCAATACATCCACTCCTAGCTCCTTTTCTCTTCTCTGGATCAGGTTGACGTATGCTAGCATACCATCATCTTTAAATGCCTTTGATAGTTCATTGGTGACTGTTGCAGTAGAATGAAGCCCAGCAAGTGAAATCAATTGGAGAACGAATCCATGTTTTGCGATATCCCAAATGAAGGATTTCAAGGTTTCGTCATTGAAACCATGACCCATCCAATTAAATGAAGGAGAGAGATTGTAGACAAGTCCTTTACCTGGGTATTTGGCTCGAATTTCGCCCGAAAATTGGGCTGCGTTCTTCACGTTTGGATCTCCCGTCTCAACCCATAGAAGGTCAGCGTATGGTGCATATTGAATAGCTCGTTTGGTGGCGGCTTCCATTCCAGCCTTGTAATGGTAAAACCCTTCTCGTGTCCGAGGTATATCAATATTGAATATGATTGGTTTTTTACTGTATTTCGAAGCTAGCTGCTTTCGTCTCGTGATGGACATGTCCCGATCTTTTTTGGTAGCTTCAAGGTATTCATCTATGCTCGATTCGGATATACCTTGATCCTTGAATTGCTTTACAACAGCTTCATCACATGTCATGAGTTCCGTCTTCTTGACCCACTCTGCTTCAAATATATCAATTTCGGCGCCTGTAGCTCCAGACAGTTCCATGGCTTGTAAGGTCTCTGCTAAAGGTTCGATACCGTCTTCTGCGACGCCTTTAATAAATTCATGATCCCGGACGTCTATGGCACTGCTGAGAAGTTTGCCGCTCTCGGAGTCTGTTCGAGCGATGACTAAATTTTCCGATCCCATAACATCCCATTGAAATCTAGCAGCCACCAAGCGATTGATGTGCTCACCCACGGGCACAAGAACCTTGCCAGCAAGATGTCCGCATTTTTTTCCACCATGCATTTGATCCTCAAAGTGCACAGCTGCAGCCCCGTTCTCTGCAAATAGCTTGGCAAGCTTCAATACAGCAGAAAGTCCCCCGTGCCCTGTGTCTCCATCTGCGATAATGGGCCTCAAATAGTCGGTATACGGTGTTTTTGCCCTGTCCTCCTTACTCAACTTCCTCCTCGCATCCCATTGTTTCCGATCATGCATTGATTGCGCCTTTGCCAGTCTTTGGACTTGATTTGGGACTGTGTTGTAGGGATAGTCGCCGAAATCCGGGGATACTTCATTTGTGCTTGTGAGTACAGAGGAACAAGCCCAGCCAGATATGTACAAGACTTCCTGATTCGCAGCTTGTTGAGTCATTTGTACAGGATCAATAGCACCCACTACAGATTTATTAGCATAATTTGCTGCAAGTGCAAACTTTGTGGCTGATCTTTACTTGTATGTATTGGCTCCCCCTTTGCCTCCCTCTCCTTTATTAAATTGAATAACTTCCTGGCCATAACTGAACTTGGGTATGACTGTTGTTGACTTCCCCGTTTTGATACTACATCTGCCGCAGAATATGGCCTCTTGATTCCTACATATCTTGGACTATTCCACCATGTTTCCACCTCCTTTATTTGTTGTTCATATAATTCATCCTCGGCGGCCCCGGCCTTCTGCGACTCTGGTAGAAGCTGAAATGAATCAGATGCCAATGGTGTCGATATTGGGTTATTGAGAGCCTTCAATGCAGACATCCTACAACTTGTTGTAGATATATGTCGAATGGTAATGATTGAACCTCTGGCAGAGAAAGCTCTGCGGGGCGCTACAGAAGCAATTCTGCGAAACATTTTGAGATGATATATTTGAGGTGACGAAGCATAACAAGAAATAATTCAAACCTACTCCTACCTACGATGTTGCTGATCAATCAAAAAGACTGTATGCCATCCCGTCATCGGGGTGGCAGTAACGGTATCACCGGTATACACCAATACATAACTCGGTTTCGTTCGGCTGTGTGGTTGAAATCAATAATTATAGATTCACCCTCGGCCTTAATTTGGAGGCACTTTGGGCTGGTGCGGGTGTCGGTCGAATCTTCAAGCGGGTTGATTAAGGCACCCCTACACTTTCCTTAACTAGATTTATCGTGATATGATTCGTCAATCAAAGGTTCTTCTACAAGCCTGCGTTTATCCTCGGCATAAGATTGTGGATATTTCTTGATGTTGTATTGCATTGTAAACATCATCCATCAACCCATAATTTCTTATATTTCTTTGATTCTCGATAGAAATTTTGAAATCTTACATCCATTCCATTTGGTTGAAAAGTTACAGTTACTCATCGATTGTTTATATCTTCCTTCATTTACTGAGTGTGATCAAACCAGCATTCAACATCTCTCAATTGATTGACTTTACCCCGCGGATCTGCCCCACGATTTACCCCATCCGAGCTCCCGATCTCAAAGTTACCGGCGTACATCCGACATTATGGCGATGAACACCAGAACGGCCTCAAAAGCATTCAGATCTTTGCGAGTATGAAGTCCTTTCTATATTGATATATTATGCCCGATACTGATATCTTTGTAGCCAATCGGGGTTCGTACTTTGGCTGTCCCAGCCCATCGTAACTATGCTACATCATCCGAACCAGATCTCAAAACTACCTTCAAGGAATCCATCCCTGCGAAGCGCGAGCTGTTGAAGAAAGTCAAGGCGAAAGGCGATAAAGTTATTGGAGAGGTTAAAATCGAGAATACAATTGGTGGAATGAGGTACGGACATATTTACAACGGCATAGCGCATCACGAAGACACTAATACTGTGGCAGGGGATTGAAAGCTATGGTATGGGAAGGTTCCGTTTTAGATGCCAATGAGGGTATTAGATTTCATGGCAGAACTATCAAGGACTGTCAAAAGGAGTTGCCGAAAGGAACAAGTGGTACAGAAATGCTCCCAGAAGCTATGTTCTGGCTGCTTTTGACCGGACAGGTCCCTTCTACCTCACAAGTCAGAAAATTCTCTAGAGAACTTGCGGAGCAATCAGCGCTCCCAGATTTCGTGAACAAGATGCTCGATAACTTCCCAAAAGATCTACATCCAATGACTCAGTTCGCGATCGCTGTTTCAGCACTCTCACATACTTCCAAATTCGCCAAGGCATACGAGAAAGGAATAAACAAAGCAGATTATTGGGAGCCAACTTTCGATGACAGTATCTCTCTTTTAGCAAAACTCCCTGTGATTGCTGCCAAGATATATCAAAACTCATATAGAGGTGGTGGAGCTCTCCCTGCTGAGGTTGATCTGGAACAAGATTGGTCATATAATTTCGCAGCCATGCTCGGTAAGGGAGGAAAAGAAAATGAGAACTTCCAAGATTTGCTGAGATTATACTTGGCTCTTCATGGTGATCATGAAGGTGGAAATGTTTCAGCCCATACCACTCACTTGGTTGGAAGTGCTTTAAGTGATCCTTTCTTAAGTTACAGTGCTGGTCTGCAAGGTCTCGCTGGACCTCTTCACGGGTATGTATCAAAGTGTCCTCGAGATTACAATCACTGACAATTCATAGTCTGGCCGCACAAGAAGTCCTAAGATGGATCTTACAAATGCAAGAGCACGTAGGAACGAAATTCACCGACAAAGATGTATCCGACTACTTATGGTCAACCCTTAAATCTGGTCGTGTAGTTCCCGGTTACGGACACGCCGTTCTCCGCAAACCCGATCCCCGTTTCGAAGCACTCATGGATTACGCCTCATCCCGCCCAGAAATCGCCAAAGATCCCGTCTTCCAACTGGTCAAGAAAAACTCCGAAATCGCGCCGGAAGTATTGAAAGAGCATGGAAAAACCAAAAATCCATACCCAAATGTAGATTCTAGCTCTGGTGTGTTGTTCCATCATTATGGCTTCCATGAGACGCTTTATTACACTGCTACCTTTGGTGTTAGTAGAGGTTTGGGACCATTAGCGCAGTTAATCTGGGATAGAGCATTGGGATTACCAATTGAGAGACCTAAGAGTATTAATCTGGAGGGTTTGTTGAAGTTGACAGAATAGATAGAGGAGATTTTACCGAGCAGGTATAGAATAGATCGCATAAGAGACTTTGATGCATGCTTTCATTATTTTTCTTCAAAGTTCTTGTTGGTGGCCGCAAACACGCGTGAAGTAGAACCTTAAATACTTCCTAGCCATGGTACAAGAGCATATAGTAGCTTTTATGTCATACCTATTCCTTTCAGTAACCAAAACATACAACTTCCAACCGTTGAATATAATCCCGCATTTTTGATACTCATAAATACATCCTTCGTACCGTCATCCTCTTTACCTTACGGTAATAGCAGGTATATAATATATTGTTCATCATATACGAATTTTGAGACTAGAAAGCAGAGCCATATACAATCGGCCTCGAGCCCGAATTCGAACACTTCGGCTTCAACTCATGGCATCACTTCATCTTTTTAATATTACTCCATTGCTGTTAGAAAGAGAAGAGATTTATTTCTGAGGGTTGGGGATTGCAAAATTATTTGTGGATAGGACTTGGTTTATTGGTAGTGAGTGCAGAAATACAAAACTGGGGATCATAGGCGATATCAATGTGAATTTGGCTGGTGAAAATGGGGCTTATGTCTCCCTACTTGTGTTTGAAGGATTTTCAAAAATAACTTTAAATTTTTCTAAATTTTGAAGTTATACGCCATATACCTCCGTATGAAACACCACTGCTATCAAATTAAAGGATCTATGCAGTCGTTTACTGATCTTTATGCCGGGTTTTTAAAGGAGACGATATCTCTGGAAGGTAAAGGAAAGAAAGAAAGGAGCTCCAGAGTCAGAAAAATAACGTGTGAGTGATGACTAGGGAGGGAGAGAGAAGAACATAGAGCTTTGCGATATTATAGCTCAAGAAAAAGGAAAGAAGAGGGAAATGGAGCAAAATTTGAGGCTGAGCGGTGATTTTATATGGAGATGAGTGACTGTTTTAGGAGGGATGTTGCTTTTGGGACGATGGGGGTGCTGATGATCACAGTATGGTCGTTGGTTCTGTCACTATTGTAAGACTTATATTCATTCCTTTGAGTGTACAAATTGGCTAAAAGATAAGCTTTATATGTAGCACAAATAGAAGAGAGAATCACCGGGGGAGACTCTGAGAATATGGAAATGTGAGGGGTGATGGGGATGATGTAGAGGACAAGAATGAGGATGAGAAAAATGACGATGAGATGAATCTGAAAACCGTATCAAAAATTCAGACAGACTCCAATATTCAACCCTAATTCAAGTAAGATGCTGAATCTCTGTCCATATATAAATGTGTCGGATACTTCTGAGGTTGGGATCTTCTTGGTATCACGAGTCTTCTCCTCAACTAGCGTTTCAGAATGTATTTGATTTTCAATTCACGAAAATACGTAGGCGCGATAAAGAGAGTAACTAAAGCATCTTAGATATCCCACTCACTGACCTTTTACAATTCTAGAACATGAAGAGTTTTCCATCATGTTTCAGGATGACAACGGTACGTCCGTTAACACTGATACTTAGACGAAAATAAAGCGAGGCTAAATTTAACCTCTACCATCCATCCATCCGAGCAACCCCCTTTTTCCTAAACTTCATTCGCCCATGTCTCAAGCGAGAATCTTAGCCTCATGCGCCAATCCGCTGTGGCGTCTTAGACCCCAAGAGATCAGCATACATAATGTGGGGTGGAAGCCACCATACGAGATGCCAAGAATGCGGTACCTGCAAAGTACAGACTCAATTTGGTTGGAGTGGGATGTGTTAGCTCATAGAGGGATTTTCTTATTTGCATTTGATTTCTTGGGTAACTTGGAGCTTGATTTACGAAGCGAAATGCCCATAGATGATGGCGATGGAAAGATCACCAGGACCGAGTCACGGCTTCTGCACACTGCAAATATACTGCATGAAAGCCAAGAATGGCTGCAAATTTGGCGTATGACCGTGCGAAGAACTTGGTTTGGAGAATGCTGTTAAGAATTGCATATTTTCGTCGTGTCATACCGCATTATCTTTCAGCTTTTGCTCTTCTTTCTCAAGTATTAGTAGCTTGACACGTTCAATCGTTGTTGACGTCCTTTCTTTTTAGAACAAGTCGTTCGTTTTTTGTTCGTCAATATATCTAGACTTCCATTTATCGGAACTGTTGAGAGATAATAATGAAGTTCTCGGTCGGGAGTGTGGTGTGGGGAGTGATCTCTTACGCTGCGGTTGTGAGATCTGCTTGTTCAAGTAATCTGTTAATTGATAATTATGCAAAATTCTCGAGTAATACTAATTCTTTGGGTCAATGGACAAGTGGTAAGTAACCCCTTCAACTTTGTCATACAGATTCTAACACGAAAAAGACGACGGAACAACCACCAATTTGAAGGCCGATGTCACAAACAAGAAAGTCACATTCACCAGCAAGGCCAACAGTTACTTTTATACCACCTTCAATTGCGAGAAAGCAACAACAGACCAATATAATGCAATTACATTTCCGGTTAAAGGCCCTGCTGGCTCTTCATTTACACTCGAACTGCAGACTTCAACTTCTTGTACAGCGACTACGTATAAAAGTTATTACACAACTATTAAGGGGATAACTGGATCTACTCAAACTATCACAGTACAGTTAAGTGCTTTCTCTGGAGCAAACTTAAACGCAATTTCGGGGATTTTATGGGAGTCCTTTAGTGTCAAAGGTGCTTGGGAGATTGGGCAAACGAATTTGGTGTGCGCAAATGGTGCAGGAGGTTCATCGAGTACGACCTCATCTCCGAGTACGATGTCTACGAAAGGTGCCGTTGTGACCAGTAGCTCTTCAACGTCAGTTGTTTCTGCTCCAACTACCTCCGCTACCACTTTAAGCACAGTCAAACCAAGTGTTACTTCGAAAGTTCTGACCAGCAGTGTCAGTGCCTCGGCTCCAGCAGGTGCTTGCACAAACTTGCTGATTGATGATTTTGCATCGCAATCTCGTTTAACGTTCTTGTTTTACAATGCCCTGCTACAACCATCTTCTGACGATGGTACCATGGCACCGGTAACAGGGAGGGCAGACACCGGCACTTCAGTCATTGTGGCTAACAATCATGTTACTTTGACACCTCGTGCGGATGGCTCTTCATACTGGTATACCATGTTTGGTTGCTTGAAAGCAACCAATACATATGGTGGAATTGGATTGAATATCAAGGCTGTAAAGGGAACAACATTAGGAATTGAAATTCAAACTTCGAAGACATGCGATTCGAGTAATCCGACTCTCATAGATGTCTCATCTGCGGATCTGGGATGGACTTTTGATGGAACTGAAAAATTTTATACTATTCCTTTCTCCAAATTTCCAGGCCTGGACACCGATCATTTGATCTCACTTCTATTTTCTGGTATTAGCAAACCGATTACCCTTGGTCCGATGTCTTTATACTGTGGAAATACAGGAACCGCTTACCCAGTTCCTAGTACTGTTCCAGTCATTGAGCCATCTTCGACCATTCCGGCAACAACTGGACCCTCAGCTTATGTCATCGATACTTTTGGCAAAGCTGATTCTAACAATCTGGGCTTCTATCATGGAGGGGATGATACAACAACCTATAAACAATCGGGGAACAAACTTACCATCAACACTAAAGGCAATTCTGACCTTGCCTGGTACACTCAGATCTCCAATGGATGCCTCGACTTCACTCCTAACGATAAGGGCTACCTCCACATTGCTTTTACTGGAAGTAACGCATTTACCATATCTCTGCAACAGCACAATCCTACTTGCAACCCAAATATCAATCCATTTCCTTTCACGTGGGATTCTGTTGAAGCATCGAGATACTCCAACTCAGCAAAGACAGACCTCTACGTTCCAATCTCTCATTTTGAAATCGATCGCAAATTAAGTGTTGGGTTTGCACTCAAAGGTTTCTACACATCCGATGATACCGTCATCTCAAAGATCGAAGTCGTCAACTCGGTTCCGTCAGGTTTCCTAGTCCCATCAAAACTACCCACGGCACCCCTAATCTTCTCTTGCACACGTCCAAACTCTTTCGCTTTCGCAATCGATGACGGTGATCCACAACTCGCCCAAAAAGTGGTCTCCGCCGTCGCAGCCGCAGGCATCCACGTAACATTTTTCACCGTGGGTGCCGCCCTCCTCGACGCATCCACCAATCTCTCAACAGTCTATTCCAACATGCTGAATCTCGGTCACCAAGTAGCATATCATTCATACACGCATCCACCAATGGAAGGACTCCCAACCCTCGCATCCATAGACTGGGAACTCAACAACGACATCGCCGCCGTCTCATCCACCCTTTCCGGTCACACATCCACGTATTTCCGCCCCCCTTTCGGCACCGAAGGTGCACGTATTCGCCAACGACTCGCCGCCTTAATCCCAGGTTCAAAATTCGTAGAATGGTCCGTCGATGTACAGGATTGGTTGTGGGCTCTCAGTAACACGCCTGAAAATCAGCTTACGAATTTCCAGAGTGATGTGAATAAGGGGGGGAATCTGGTGGTGATGCATTATTTGTATCAGACGACGGTGGATTATCTACCGCAGTTTATTGAGATTGCGAAGAAAACGGGTAAGCAGTTGATGAGGGTGGATCAGTGTTTGGAGGATCCCAATGCGCCGCCTTTGTGATGGGTTGGTTGGTGGGGCTGATTGCGATTTATTATATGTTTGAAGACTAGCTCAGCAGTTAGAGGTAGAGAATGGAGAATATTTTAATAGCGAATAATGGAATGATTCATGATAATTACCTGAATATCTTCGAGATTTCTTTGCTGCAATCATGTCGAATGTGCGACACAAATCCATATACTCACCGTGCTGCAAAGTGAGAGAGTAAAGTCCGATATAAAAACTGGCCACCAATAATAATATATTACATGATGTCGTGTGAATATCTATAAGTTTGTAAATAAATCCTCGAATCTTTCAAATATCTTATCTCTAATATTTATTTGAAAAATCCAAATTCTTTTATAGTTTAATCTACTAATAAAAGTAAATATATGATAAAAAAATCGAAATTCAAATTAATTAATATAAATCAAAATTAAAAATTAAAAAAAAAACGAATTTAAATAATAATTGTTAAATTATTAAAATTAAAAATTTATATAATTATATTCTTTTAAGATACTAATACAAAAAAGAGATGGCCCGAAAGTGAAGTGTGTTTGATTTTAGATTTAAATTGTGAAAAAAAAACTTCTTTGATATAAGAACCAGTAGTAAAGAAAAGCGTGATACGAATATAAATCATATATGAATGTATTGTAGTTTTGAAACAAAGTAAGTTTCCAAAAATTTCCTATAAGAACCAGTAGCAAAGTGTAACGATTCTGGTACTGGGGTAGCGGCTGCCTAAGGTTCGTCGATTAATAGTTATGAGTTAAGGCTTTATCACTGATATTCACTTGGAAGTGAAGTCGTTACTAGATCAAGTAGAATATAGGTAAATTATTTGATAGTTAAGTTGAGCACGAGGCTTCTATACTATGAAACTATTCTGACTATATACTATCGGTTTCCTGAATGCTAGTTATACTAGCTGATTAGCATAGCTAGCACTCATGCTGGTGCTAGCCTATGTTAGCTGGCTAGCAGAGCTAGCACATCACATGATCCTTATTTATCCTAGGACAATAATCCTGGGAGTTCCTATCCTAGAACAATTTGTCTCCTAGGATAACTGTCCTGGGACAATTATCCTGAGACAAATATCATCCTAGCCTACCCTGATCGCCCAAGACGCTTGTCCTGTTCTATTATACTTGCCTAGAACACTTGTCCTAGGAGTCCTAGGTTCCTAATCGCAGGAGAAGAAAGGAATCCCCCCGATAATCGGCAGCCCAAATACCGATACCTAACTTTATCACGTAATCTCAGTCGTGGTTCGTGACACAAAGAAACGCGTAATACCTGTATCATATACAAAGGTATCGCAATTTCCAAGTAAAGTAACTTTCAAGAATATTTTATTCTAGCGTAGTATCTATCTATTTGATGCAATTCAATCTCGCGACTGTACGCTAAAATTCAAGCTAGTAATGAAGAAAAAGATCAATGTTCAAGAAAAATCATACATCTATTTAGGGACACCGGTACCACGAATAGCATCGACTTGTTCGCTGAGGAGGGCGTTGTTGGATGGAGCGGCGAGTGGTGGACCTTCGGGAGTTACGTAGGCTTTTGTCATGCCACCGTCGACGACGAAATCCTGTTGGGATTGTTAGATGTCTTTTTATGGATATGGGGAATTGATATGGGATATGGAGCAGCCGGGAGGGAAAAAGATATGGGAAAATATACCTGTCCATTAACAAAGCTACTCTCATCACTAGCCAAGAACAAAACGGCTTGAGCTTGCTCAATAGCCTCTCCGAATCTTCCACTTGGGAAATGAATCTCACGTCTGAGTCTCTTTGGTTGATCATCTCCTAACCAATCTTGAAGCAATGGAGTATTCAATGGAGCTGGGCACAATGCATTGAATCTGATTCCTTCTCTGGCGTGAACAATTGCCAATTCTCTAGTCAAAGCCAAAACTGCTCCCTTGGAAGCTGTGTATGCTAATTGAGGGGTAGCAGAACCAACAAGTGCAACGACAGAAGCGGTGTTGATGATAGAACCACGTGTCTTCTTATTCTTTCGCATGGAAATAACAGCGTGTTTACAACCGAACCAAACACCCTTGACGTTGATAGCTTGAGTCAAATCCCAGATCTTCTCAGGGGTATCGATAGCATCAGCATCATCAGCATGCATAATTCCAGCATTGTTGAACATGATATCGATACCACCCCAAGATTCAAGATGGGCAACGGCCTTTTCGATATCAGATTCTTTTGAAACGTCACAAACTTGAACCTCAACCTTGTGAGCTGATGGAACTAATTGCTTGAGTTTCGCGGCTGCTTTCTCGAGAGCTGGTGCGGAAATATCGGCCATGAGGACATTGGCACCCTCCTTGGCGAAGAGGATACAGGTTTCGAGACCGATTCCTCTGGGTAGTGTGTTAGCATGTGAATGGTGTCTTGTTAAATAGAGAAGGTTTTGCAATATGAAATTTCCCATGAAATCCTTTTAAGATTCATTTGGATGCCGTCGCATGGTTCCACCACAAAATTAAAGTGGTCACGTGAAGGACAGCTTGAACACAACTCGTCACTGAAAACTCTTGATAAGGAATTTACTCTAGAATAGAGAGAAGACGGAATACGATACTTATCGTCCTGAGTCTTCGAAACTCGTAGATTTCGAATGATGATGAAAATCCCATGTCATAAGGCAAAGAAAGTCAAGACCTACCCAGCAGCACCAGTAACAATAGCATTCTTACCATGCAGTCTTCCCATTTGGAAGCTGTTGATGGTGTGAACCTTCTCTCCGTTGCCGTTCATATTGAATTATGTTGAAAAGAGAGGTATGGGTTGACTACTGTGTTCTAATGAAGATATTGTCAGTAATGAGCTCCTTATTGCGTTCCATGCTTTGATGTTCTTGTACGAAACACGGCTACGATCCTCTGACAATGAAAAAAGAAACTCACCCTTTGTTCTTGATGAAGATAATGGTATATTGAATGGCGAGAGAGAAAAACGAAGAATATGAAAGAGTTGTGATAAAGTTATTTCCAACTACTTACCCACATAGAAATAACTCGAAATGATCCGAAATCAAAAGTAATTCTTATGTGTGATGACAATTCATAAAAGACAGAGAATGTGGATGCTGATGTGTCACTGGTATGAAATACCAAGTTGGTCCGTTCTCGGATGGATGTTATCGTTTCCGAAGAAAAACCATTTGAAGCATGATGAAGAAGCACGACTCAGATTATATGTGTTATCATCTTGTGAAACTCACCGCTGCTTTTTCATCATGGAGAGATAGACAGTTAAATTCTACCCAAGGAACGGCGGGGTTTCATGACTGAAAGAGGAAATTTGAGTTGGTTACATTGGGATCCAGGACTGTGTAAATTGGAATATGAGAGAACGTTAGCATAAATAGATATTAGATAAGAGATCAAAGTGAAGTTTCTGATATTATATTATCCCATCCAAGGATAATTGAAAATAGTTCACAGGTATCCATTGCATTGACATCATCTGAGCATCTATTAAGGTTATTCGAGTAAAAGATCAGAGTAAATATCAGAAATATTATCTTATCGCGGGGTCAGAGAAGTGGACTATAACTTTGTCATCATGACCGATGGTCTGGTCAGATGGCCATGGTTAGACGATGACAGACAGCATTTGGGTTGGCGGTATTACGAGCGTTAATGGGGGTTGGAGAAGACAAACATCAATATGTTGTAGTACTGCTGCGGTGTTTGATCAACACCGGCTAGCAAACATATGTAAGATTGCGAGAATAGAATGGGTAGACAGTATGTACGGAGTATAAGCTTTCCCGAAATGCTACACAACATTCGTGTAAACATGGTGATGACAACATGACCTACCTAGATACTCCAAGGGTAATCGGTAGATAGCTGCATGTCAGCCATTTCAGTCATATCTCTTGCCATTTTAATCTCAACAGGGTCATCCACAATCTGAACACTCAACTGATGCACTACCGAGTAAATGCAAGGCCAATCAAGAGTCAGATTGTGACAAGTAGCCCTAAAGTAAAAGCAGCATCGAATACAGCCCCTCGCTTTATCGCAAAAATTCTTATCGCAAGTCCAAGAAACCCTCCTTGCTTCACGCCTTATTATTATTAGTCTTATCACTCTTTCGAAGGCTCCACGATTAGTTACCCTTCCTCTACAATCAAGAAGACAGATCTCCGATATTCATACGATTCATTCTGTCAATTGTTTTCAGATATCCAAGCTTGACAATTCCTATTCCATCCTCAAGTTCTTCTCCCCTCTAGACGCAAAAATGCCAGATACACCAGAATGGATAGCTTCACACAAGCAATGGGATGAGAAAACCGCCGATAACCTCAGCGCACTTCTCGAAAATGATACAAAGGTAAAGTTGGCCGGTGTTGATGTTGATGGCATATTACGAGGGAAGCTTGTCTCCAAAAAGAAGTTCCTGGGGATCGCAAAGGAAGGGTTTGGATTCTGTTCGGTCATTTTTGGTTGGGATATGCATGATCAGACTTATTTCAAAGAATTGAAAATTAGTAATGCTGAGAATGGTTATCATGATATTATTGCGATTCCAGATTTGACTAGCTTTAGAAGGATACCATGGGAAGATAATGTGCCTTTCTTTTTGGTTAGCTTTTATGATCCAGATACGGGAAATCCGGTATCTGCATGCCCAAGAGGATTGTTGAAGACGGCAGTGGAAAAGTTACAGGCCAATGGATTAGGTGCAATGGCTGGAGGTATGGTAATTCTACGTCGCACATTGGCTGCCACTAACCATACATAGCTGAGTACGAATTCTTTCAATTTAAAGCACCGGCGAGCAATCCTCACGCACCAATCTCGGAACGAAATACCTCTTCTACAGCAACCTTTCTACGAGAAAACCCAGTCGATTCATTACCCTCTTTGACCGAAGGAATGTTCGGATATAGTTTAACTAGGCCAGTTCATAACCAAGATTATTATTATGGCATATATGATGCATGCGAACAATTCAACTGTGGAATAGAAGGATGGCACACAGAGAGCGGACCTGGTGTTTTTGAGGCTGCTTTGGCATTTGGAGAAATTCAACAAATGGCAGATAAAGCAAGCTTGTTCAAGTGAGTTTAAGGTCTACTATAATATCATGAAGGGGCGAAACACTAATTCTTGCAGATATGTTGTAAAATCAGTAGCAACGAAATATGGTATTACTCCATGTTTTATGGCAAAACCACGACAAGGTTTACCAGGGAATAGTGGGCACATGCACGTTTCAATCGTCGATAAAGATGGCAAGAATCTCTTCTTCCGAGAAACCAAAGACACAGAGGCAAAATGGAAAGATATTGAGAACCTGTCAGACATGGGTCGTCATTTCCTTGCTGGAATATTGGAAGGGCTTCCATATGTTATGCCACTACTTGCACCAAACGTCAACTCTTACAAACGTTTGGTAGAGAACTTTTGGGCTCCCGTAACAGTATCATGGGGTCTTGAACATCGTGCAGCTTCTGTCCGTTTGATTGCACCTCCAACCTCCAAACCAGGCGCCACACGTTTCGAAATTAGAGTACCTGGTGCCGACACAAATCCATTCTACGTACTAGCAGCCATCTTAGCATTGGGATGGAGGGGAGTAGAAAAGAAATTGGAAATTCAACAACCACCTTTAGGGAAAGGTCAAGATGTAGGAGGAAAAGCGGATCCAGGGGTAAGATTAGCGAAGAATCTAAGAGAAGCTACAGAAAAATTTATGGAGAAGGATAGTATTGCGAGAGAGGTATTTGGAGATGAATTTGTGGAACATTATGGTGGAACTAGGGAACATGAAATTAGATTATGGGATGAGGCTGTTACGGATTGGGAAGTTAGAAGATATATTGAATCTGTATAATGAATTTTAGATAGATCTATATATTTTAATATAGAATAACTATATAACCTCAAGCTTTGGATTTATATACTTGTTTTATACTCTTACCGATACCTGAGAAATAAAATGCAAGGAGATTACTCCGCCATCGGACGTCCACGTGACGAATCAGAAGACATGCATGCTCTTATCAGGGATTGTATGATTACTTAAGTACTACGTCTTACAGATTCAAAGAGCCGCGGATAATCAAAGTTACCTATTATTCGATCAAGAGTACAAGCGTGGCTATGGCTTCAACCGATAGTGAGGAGACTATAAATGTCTTGTTTTATGGACTTGGAGCGTGAGTACATCTGGAAAGAAGTGGGAGTTGAGCTAACTCAAAATATTAGGATTGGCTCGGTTTATGCTTTTATTCTTAGTCGATGTCCAAATGTACGATTGACGGCTGTAGCTAGATCGAATTATGATGCTGTGAGAGAAAATGTATGTTTGGTTGAATTTGAACATGTTAAAGAGTCCATGGTATGAGGACTGACAAAACTCAAGGGTCTTAAACTCATCAGTGAGAATCACGGGGAAAATACTTTCTACCCAGCCAATGGTATAATTTCCATAACCTTTAATTCATGAATATTCTAACACCTAAAGTTATCAAAACACCCTCCGAAGCTCCCGGTCACTATGACTATATAGTCTGCTCAAACAAAGCCATCGATCAAGAAATCGTAGCTAAAGCTCTATCTCCAATCATCTCCACCTCAACAAGTATAGTACTAATCCAAAATGGAGTTGGAAACGAAGAAGTCTTTCAGAAACTTTATCCTCAAAATTCCATCATATCCTGCGTAGCCTGGACAGGGGCCATCCAAAAAACCCCCGGAATAGTCCATCATACCAAGAACGAAAACCTCCAACTGGGACTCTTTAGAAATGACGATATCCCAGAATCATCCTCGAGTCGACAATTAAAAATCTTTGACGATCTGTTAACCACGGGGAAAACACCACATGAAGTTTTCTCCCCCGAAAGATTGCAGATCGCCCGTTGGGAAAAAGTTACTTGGAACTGTGCCTGGAATTGTCTTACCACATTAACACGAACACATACACACGAATGGTTAAATTCCTCCCCCGAAGCGACAAAAATGACACGAACTCTCATGAGGGAAGTTATAGAAGTAGGAAAGAAAATGGGTGTGGGTATTAAGGATGATTTGATCGAGAGGTTGATGGAGCGGATTTTGAGAATGCCCAGTATTGGGACGAGTATGTTGACTGATGCGTTGTGTGGAAGGAGATTGGAGTTGGATGTTATTTTGGGGTTTCCCGTTAAGAAGGGGAGGGAGTTGGGGGTGGATATGAGGGTTGCTGAGACGGTTTATACGTTGCTTCTTGGGGTTGATGAGGGGTTGAGGGTGAGGGGTTTGGAGGGGTGAGGTTTTGGGGATGTTTGGTGGGAAGAGTAGGGTAGAGTAGAACAAAGTAGATTAACCAGAAGCTCTTTTTTACTTTCCGCCCTAGAATCCCTAGATAAATATTACACAAACGACCTACTCAAGTACCTTCCCATCACTAACAAATACCAATACTTACTCAATACAAACAAGGAATACATCGATAGATCCATTATCATCATCATCATTATCATCACACTAGATCACATCACAAAACCACCCACCGAACATTTATTATACGTCTTATATCCCAACCGAATACTCCCATCCCAAACCCCGAGTACAGGAAGAAAACTCAATCTTAACAAGTTGCCGGGCGACTTCGGCCTTCAAAATCCACCCCTTCGTATGCGGGGTGAGAAGAGGAGGAAATTTCGAGGGGCCCGGTAGGAATTTCTAGTGGACTTTGAGTTAATATGGTTGGTTGGGTTTCGCTCACTTTGGCGGGGTTTTATTAGATCCAGTGATGGATTTCCTTGTACTGGTATTTTTGTTTTGTGTTTTTTGTACTTTTTGGGGGGGGGGGAGAGGGGAGGGGGTATTATAGATAGTTAGGATAGAAAAGTAAAACATTTTCCGGCCCCAAAAAAAAAAAAAAAAGAAAAAAAGAAAAAGGATCAGAAAAAAAAGAAAGAGATAAAAAGTTAAAAACAAAAGAAGATAAGCCATTGTAGCCCGAGTGCTGTCTCGTCCAGAAATACCATTTCAAGGCTGATATTCTGGTCTTGTTGAAGGTTTTGGATGAGATTGTTGATTTTGCTGCTCAGAAGGATTTAAAGGAATTTGAAAGAATGTTCAGAGCTTGTGTTTGTGGCTTTTGCTGTTGATGGAAATACTTGCGGTGTTCAGGAAATTTGTTTTGGAGATTATATTCGTGGTTTTCCTCTCCTATCAGATCTTCTTTTCGACGGCTAGGAACACTGTTTCGGAGGTTGCGTCTGTCTTTTCTCTTTTTTGAGACCCATCTTTTTCGATGTCCGGAAACACTCTTTCAGGAGTTGCGCTCGTGGTTTTTCGTCTTCCGTTGGATTTCCTTTCCTGGTAGGTAAACCCAGGTCTAGAGCTTATATTCGCACTGTCTGCTTCTTCTCCGAGTTCCCTTTTCTAGTATGAGGAAATGATGTTTTATGTTTTGTGTCTATATATAGTCATTTATTTTTTCGTCTCTTCTCTTCCGGGGCTCAAACACTGTCTTAGATATGGCATTCATAGCTTTCTCTTTATTAGAGGGTTAAAATGAAGGAAAATCATTAAATGGCTGACGACTTTACGATTATGATGGCTAATCACTTACAGCTACTTCGGTTCAGCGCTCTTTATGTAACGATTGATATTCTTTCACAACAACCACCAATCATTGGTATCTCTTTACTTCCAGCTCGTTCGACTCTTGATGGATTGGTTTACAATGGATAGATTGACTATAATAAGAACCAATATTATGGCACTTGTTTACCTCAAGCTCTTTGTACCTCTCGACAGATATAATAGATATAGTGGATCATTATATTGAATAGCTGGTGAGATATCTCGATAGTTGCTTGGGGTTACCCGATGGAAGCTTCTTTGTGATGGATGTTGTAGAATGTATTTACACATCATCTAGTGCTAGCTAAACATCTAAATTATAATGCAGCGGTCTCAAATTTGCAAATCTTCCACTCCTCCAAACTTACCCGATTCTCCTTCGGCTTCCCAATCGTAGCTTTTAGAACCCTGCATTCCTCCTTCAACTTATCAACTTAACTAACACCCCCCATCAATGTTAGTATATAAGTGATGATACAAAAAAGGAAGTAGATCCATATTGAGAAGCTAGACATACTTGATCTCACAGTCACTGCTAAGGCAGTTACCGGAATTGTGATTGCAAAGGGGGTTAATGCAGATGGTGCGAAATGGGCTACCAATGTATTTCCGTATTACTTGAATGAGCTCTTATGTAAGTTAAGGCTTTTGTTTCCTTCTTCAAGGGAGAACTAACTGGTGTTTGGTGATGGAATCTTTCCTGATCTGGTGTTAGATGCTTAGGTATTTTAATGTATATAGAAATCTGAAAAATAGCGATATGTACGTTTTGCTGTAGATTCGAGCAAAATAACTAGCGAGGAGGGATTGATTCACTAATATCGTGATTCTATAAGCGGCAGACATGAGCTGAGCGCTCTGTCTTATGGGATTCTGCTCAAGTTGTAAAGTTTTGTGATGTTTTAACGCCACTGAACCTTCAAAACTCTGTCACACCCGGCACACAAAAAATCCTTTTTGAGAAATTTGATAACATATAAGAAGTCTTAATCGGATAGTTCTGTTGTTTTCGTCGCACGCAAAGAGCAATCCTTGTTATCGTAAGGTATTTGAGAATAGTTTTTGACGTGTATTCGATATGCAGTTTTGTATTTCGTACCACATATATGGAGGAATATCACAGTGCGGAACGAAACTCTCTACTACTAGCAGAGCAGTAAGTGGCAGGCTATTTCCTACTAGACCTTTCTATAAAAAATAGCTCGATGTTGAATATCGAAATTAGTAATTTAAATTTCATCAATAACAAAATAAATATAAGATATTGACTCCCGGGACTCGACTGCTATATGTTTTCATAGCTACCCATTCGGTTGTAGGTGGTGTCGCTTCTCCTAGAGATAGCTAGCTAAACCTACATTCTATAATACGTGATTATAGGAAACCCTCTAACTTCCACACTACTAAGAAATTACTAGGTATAGTAGCTTGGCGACTACCAAGATTATAGATTTGGATATAAAGAGCTTTGGATTTTCTGTTTTATCCGTTGCAGCACTGTTGTACTTTGATCGTTGACACCTGACAAAACTTGAGGTATGAATCTCTGAAGCACAACGATTTGCCTTCTTTCCGATTCCCCCACAGCAGTGTATCTTTCCCGCCAGTGTTGACCCTTGAGACGTCTTATCTCTGCTTTTCCCGTTTCCTATGACTTGATCATTTCGAGATAGCACTAGCATATCCATCTTTGTGAACATCGATATCATTCCGCTCTGCTTTCTCTCCAAGCTGCAAGACTTTTCTAGTTCTCATATATTTCGCCTCCTACTCTTTGGCAATCTGGAAAGACTTCCTCCATAAGCCTACAACTTTCCTGTACTTGCTTTCACGGTTAGTTTCGACCGTTAACCTCGTGATTATTGGAAAGTTTAAGCTCATATATTTTAAGAGCTATGGACTTGGATTGTGATTGAATGTTCGGAAGAATTTCAATCTCTCCAATCAATTCATTGTTCAGAAGAATATTCAGTATGTATACATATGTACATGCTGTATGCGTACTGAATTCGAAAATCACAATGCCAGTTGTTAGACTACAGCTTCTAGACTGAAGCTTCCAAATAGTCGCCAAATTTGAGATACATAGTAACAAGTACATAACCGACAAAGCATAATAACCGACATAGCACCAAATAAGCATAAAGGTCACCGTATAAATACAATCCCAGTGACCCATGTAAAGTTTAATCTCTTATCGATTTTATCAATAAGGCCAGCTTGGTATCTTTTTCATCAGATGTAAATCCAATCAATCCATAAGAATTATTTTTTCTATACATTGTCAACACATTTATTTGTTTTGCAACTTATATGCTCTAGAATATATTTCCGTTACATACGCATGGTTTCTTCTAGTTTATACCTCTCAATTCTTGTAGAGAAATTATCTAGCTCCTTGTGAGCGCATCTCTGGCGCAAGGATGTGGTTGCCGTTTGCTTTGTTGTTTTTGTGTATGCTGCAGTTGGCTGTTTGTGCTGAGGACTTTTACAAAGTATGTCTTTCTCTCTGTGTAGCTTTTGAAGGTTTATATTTGGAGTGGAATTGGGATTTCAAAGGATCAATGCTAATTCTGTAGCTTCTTGGGATAGACAAACAAGCTTCAGAAAGAGATATCAAGCGCGCGTATAGGCTTTTGAGCAAGAAATACCACCCCGATAAGAATCCGTATGTTTTGTCTGCCTCTACCTTTACTACATCTACTAACCTATATTATAGAGGTGATGAAACAGCCAAGCAAAAGTTTGTGGAAGTCGCCGAAGCCTACGAAGCTCTGTCAGTTCCAGAAACTCGCAAAATATACGATCAATATGGACACGAAGGATTGAAACAGAGACAACAAGGAGGAGGAGGAGGACATCATGACCCATTCGATCTCTTCTCACGATTCTTTGGCGGAGGGGGACATTTCGGACAACATGGACAACGAAAAGGACCAGATATGGAAGTACGAGTAGGAATACCCCTTCGCGATTTCTACAATGGACACACCACCGAATTTCAACTCGAGAAGCAAATGATCTGTGAGGAATGTGAAGGTTCAGGATCTGCGGATGGTCAAGTCGATACTTGTAATGCATGCCATGGCCACGGAGTCCAGGTAAAGAAACATCAACTCGCGCCAGGAATCTTCCAACAAGTTCAAGTAAAATGCGATCATTGCGATGGAAAAGGAAAAACCATTAAACATAAATGTCCAGTTTGTTCAGGATCCCGTGTCATCCGCAAAGTACAAACCCATCAACTAGTCATCGAGCGCGGAGCCCCGAAGGGTCAAACAATAAACTACGAAAACGAAGCCGATGAATCTCCCGACTGGGTCGCTGGAGACCTTCACGTCACATTAGTGGAGAAAGAAGCGAATCTCGAAGAGGACAATGAGTTGAAGGTCGATGGAACATTTTTCCGTCGCAAAGGCGATAATTTGCATTGGCGAGAAATCCTCTCATTAAGAGAAGCATGGATGGGATCCTGGACTCGCAATCTCACACATCTCGATGGTCATATCGTACAATTGTCCCGTGAACGCGGTCAAGCGGTTCAACCGGGACATGTTGAACATGTCAAAGGAGAAGGAATGCCAAAATGGCACGAAGATGGCGATAGCGTGTATCACAAAACGGAATTTGGTGATTTGGTTGTCGAGTACACGGTTGTCTTACCGGATCAGATGGAGAAGGGAATGGAGAAGGATTTTTGGGCGTTGTGGGAGAAATGGAGGAAGAAGAATGGAGTAGATTTACAGAAGGATAGTGGAAGGCCCAAGACGCCTGGTGCGGCGACGGGGAAGGACGAATTGTGATGGGTGGTTGAGGAAGGGAAGTGTGGGGTCGGAGTGTTGGAGTTGATGGGTGTTTACTCTATGAATCAATTGTTGGGAGGCGAGATGTATAGAATAGAATGGAATGGAATGCAAATTTATATGGATATGAATATCAGAGATATATGAGGGATTTTAATAAGTTTCTTTTTGACATCATTTTTACGCATTTCTATCACATCACATCGCATCATAGACAGTTCAACCTTTCTTTATAAGCACGATATTCAATGATCAAGCAGCGAAAAGAAAATAAATACATATTTGGTCTCTGTAACATAACATATCATGGCATATCATAACATAACACAACATTGAAGAATCAATCCTTTCCACACACCCATCATATCGTTTCATCCCGTTTCTCCTTGTATCTTTTCATACCGTGTCATATAATACAGCATGAATGTTCCCAAGAGAAAGTCCAGCCTTCTTAGCCTATCCCTATCCATCATACAAACGAAAAGAAGAGAAAGAAAATAGAAAATGGAAGAGAAGGAAAAAGAAGAAATGTAAAGGAAAGAAAAAGAAAGGTATCCCGATTAAATCCTCCCTTAAAATTCCTTAGAAAATGTGGATTGATCGTCGATCGAGCGCCGATAGGTGTATATTAACATTTCCCTTCTCTCTCGAAAGAGATACGTCCCATATTTCGGAGAAAGAAAGGTTGTAAGTAATAGAGTGAGGGGTATAGGTCCGGTGGGGTATGATAGACTGAGCTAGAGACGAAGGAAGAATGAGGGAAAGAAGAGAGAGATTAGGGATTAAACACGCGTTCGGTACCATTTCTTTCGTTCGGTGGTGGGTTGACCGTTGGTGGGTTGTTCGGCGACGGGGACGTTGGGGTCGGTGGCGGTGGTGTGGGTGCGGCGGGAGCGGTGGTGCATGAATGTTCCCTGGGGGTTGGGGTGGGATGTTAGGATGTGGTATCTATGAGGGAGATGTGGGGGAATGGGAGGAAAGGGGGGAAGTGTGAGGAAGAAGAGTGATTGTGCGAGGAGAATGAGGAATATGGAACGAGTGGAACCTACGAGGATAAAAGAACCCAGGAAGAAAAGGGCAGTCAAAAATGCAAATGCCACGTCGGCTTTCCATCTCGAGCAGCTGGAATTGCCATATCTACCGAACCAATGAAATGCACTTCCGCAGTGTGAAGGCGCGATGAACTATTCATGCCAGGTTAGCTATGTATCCCGCTCCCTACGAGAAACGAGAAAGGAATATGAAAGGGGGGAGGAAATGCGGAGAGTCACAGAATACATACATCGACCAATAACCCAAAAGCAATCATAAACATAGCGAACATTAGGAAATCGATAGGCCAATGAATAAAATTCCATGTGTGTGGCAGCAGGAAAAATAAGGAGAAGAATAAGCCTAGAGCAGCCGTAACTTCGGTGTAGATGAATCGCTTCCTAGTCCATCCCGATTCACTTCGAGCACGACTCAGATGGGCACTGGTGATACCGAGGACAATGGTACTGAATAAAAGTTGACCGAGGCGCAAAAGCAAATTGAACATATCATATACGTGCATTTTGGTGGTGATTTTGAAGCTTTTTCGTTCGTGATTGTATTTCTAGTGGTAGGATATCTCGAGTTTCGTGTTGTGAAGTTGCTGTGGATAGACGAAAGAAGGAAGAGGAAGTGAGAAAATGATATAATGCTTAAGTTTTATATCTCCGCACACATCACGCCACTTGATAGTGATGAAGGCAAGCAAACTACGCCCACTCACATCATAATATGCAGCCTACCGAGACGCACTTGCATTCATGCCATGTTCTTGCCCAATCCCACTTCCACTACCCAGCAACCCCTTGATGCCCGGATTGACTTCTCCGTCAATATTGTGTATGTCCATACCTCCTATTCGTGGATGAGTATGCAAATGAGAAGCAGGCTGTAATTTGCGGCAGATGCAGAACAGGAATTCAAGGAATTTATGAAGTCATAATAATATTACAAGTACCGATCCCATCTTGAAGTCCCGGAATTGTATGCAGTACCTGGCATTTCTTCATTTACGGATGTGGCGTTTTGTAAAAGGTACAGGAAATGAAACGGAACGGTGTCTTTGCTCCGGTTGCTACCCTAAGGAACTATCCTATTGGAGAAAGAAAAGGAATATAACGTGACAACAACACGATGAACGGTGTGTGTGACGAAGTCTTATTCGTAGCTTAGAGCCATTTAGGAGTAAGAATATCTTCAGGATATGTTGAGAACCGATGACTGTCAAGATGAATCCGTACTATGACCAGGAACCTTTCAAGGAGCAGATTACTTCATATTCTTAAGAAAGATGACATGTGGTTGGTGACAGGATAAAATGTGAGGCAGCCAAGCATTCGATGTAGGGAATAAATTGTATATCAACCTTGTCGATATCCCATATCCAACCATCAAATCATCTCTCCAGACTTATCACGCCTAGAAATCAAAGAAGTATATATCTGGTAGACAAGTTCATTTTCTCCATCGTATACGAGGGTAAGAGTTTGTTGTGAAGCGTGTCGAAATTCATTTTAAAGGAGACGAACGACGAACTTGGAAGGCTGTTGGGAAGTTGGCAACATTGCATAAAATTGGTGGTTGGGTTCTTGACCAGTTGTTTGTAGCGTGGCTGCATTTGTGGCTGATAGTTACCAAAAATGATTCTTGTGTAACGGTGCATGGGCTGATTGATGGCTGGATAATAAGTATATATTCTTGGAATACTTTGTCACAAATAACCAGCTTTTGATGAGCTTTGTGTGAAGATTTGTGGTGCCGTCAATGTCCTTGTTCTGCCATTGCGATTGAAGAGGTGGACCGGGTTGAATTAGTAGTAGAACCTCTTCAATTGATATTGGCGATGGGCAATGGTCAGACTCTCGAATCATCGTCTTCAAGGCCAAGATAGCTTGGTGAGATGAATGTATCTAATTAAAAGTTTAACAAATCTCATAAATATCCAGATTTAATAGCGGTTAACCTCCACTCGTGGCTCATTCACCGTCCTCGCTTCTGGTTAATCAGCCAGCTGCAGCATTTCACATCACCTTAAAATCTTTGAGCCACGCCAATTTCAGATAAAGGTCTTGTCCCTATTGTTAATATTTCAATGCGGCAATGGGCGTCGTGAAAATTCCCAAAACTACCCTTCCAGTTTCCGAAGAATCGGAAATTCCTCCTACCGAAGAAAACCAACTAACTGTGCTCTTGCTCCGGGTTCCGGTGGTCATCTGAATCCATCCATTACTTTTGCAACGATTATCACTGGACTCACCGGATTCTCGAGAGGGGTGCTATATATGATAGGACAAACTACAGGGACCGCACTTCCGGGCGGCCTGATTAGAAGAAGCTTAGGAGTGCAGAGAACGTTAATGTGAGTGCACTTCCTTTGATTATAGGAAGAGGGGACCACCAGTGGTTGCACAGATTTGTACAAAAACATCGAATGGTATCCAATTGTATACTGGCATTCCTCGGTGAATCATTCAGTACAGCCTGGACAGCGACACTATGATGCGAATGAGGTCGATTAAAGCCGAGAAAGCGATCGTTGAACGCGCCCCATCCACTGGTAGACTAATAAAAGATAGGTTTGATGGAGGAGGATGTCTCCTTAAGACGACAACCGTCAGGGAAGGGCAGGCCTATTTGATCGAGTCGGTGTTGTCATGTATTATGCTGTAAGTCTCCTCCGGAGCGGGCTTGAATCCAGCCAGGTGTTTTTTGTACGCAGTTGCCAGGGGTAACTTTGCTTGTGAGCTCGAATACCATCCCTCAAAGATGTGACATTGTTAATAATTAATGAAACTAGAGCAATGGATTTAGTGGTTCGGTCCAAGTAATGGGGGCTATAATCCAAAGCTCGGGGTACCATTTTGTTCCGCCATATCATACAAAGAGTAAATAGGAAGTTATTCAATGTGATGTAAGGAATTTACGGATGTCATCGACTGCACACCGTGATTAGCCTAAGGGAAGAGGACTTGCTAGGACAAAGTGATCTTTCAAGTAGGAGTATGTATGATCATGAACTTGTATTATCAGGCTGAGATGGGATGACTAGCAGAGAAAGCTTCGAATTGAATAGTGGCAATTGCACATGAAATTGAACTTTCCAAACTCAAGACCGGTTTGAGCTTCAAGTGACAAATGAACATGGCTTCTTGCAATATGCATGATGTAGGGAACCGACGCATCCTTGAAAAGATAATATACTTGACGACGACTGTATACCTAGTAGTCCATATGGCAACTGCCAATTTTCAGGAAACGGAGAGCAACATCATATCATAAATAAAAGAGATTTTAAAAGTTGGCAGACCAAATCTGAGTAGCATATTTCGTATTTTCCAATATTCTCAGAAAGTATAAAACTTATGAAAGTTGAAGTTGGATTGATGATGAATAATGACCTCGGGACTTGAAGAGCACTAATCCCCACTAATACCGAAATATACCCATTGCATGCTCAAAACTACCACCACATCTATCGGCCAATCACATCACCCACGATACCAATACGGCGACCATCCGAGAACTAAAATCAATCAACATCATAGACAAATATATCCTCAATTAAATTCGCCATTGCGCCACATCACCGCGACAATGGCTTCCAAGATAACTCCTTTCGTTTTTCGATCCGCATTCAGACCAGCAAGAATAGCTTCACCATCACAATATCGGTCATTTGTTGCCGGCAGCAGATTATCCAGCGATACTCTCAACGTTGTATGTCTTCTAAATGAAGCTCCGATTATGCCGTATTGCAATTACTGATACTCAATCTTACAGCATCGTAATACTCCCGAAAATAATGCCTCTATTCCTTTCAAGTTCACACCTCAAAATGAGAAGCTCGTCGAAGAAATCCTCAAACGTTATCCCCCACAATACAAAAAGGCTGCCGTTATGCCAATCCTCGATCTCGGACAACGTCAACATGGTTTCACTAGTTTGAGTGTTATGAATGAGGTTGCTAGATTATTGGAGATGCCTCCTATGAGAGTTTATGAAGTGGCTACCTTTTATACTATGTATAACAGGGATCCAGTGGGCAAATATCATCTCCAAGTTTGTACTACGGTATGTTTTCTCCACGTTAGGTTAAGAGGTGGAGTTGGTCTTGGAGATATAAGAACTGATGAATTCTCCGGAATAGACTCCATGTCAATTAGGTGGATGTGGAAGTGATGCGATCGTTAAAACGATTGAGGGACATCTCGGTATCAAGCCTGGTCATACTACAAAAGATGGACTCTTCACATTTGTTGAGGTCGAATGTTTGGGTGCATGTGTAAATGCACCAATGGTCCAAATCAACGATGATTATTATGAAGATTTGACACCCGAGTCAACCGTCACATTACTCAAGGCCCTCCAGGCTAGTGCCTCTGATATCGCCAGTGCGGAAGGTGGAAAAGGTGCCATCACAGGCGACGATAAGAATGTCAAGTCAGGTGCGGGAGTAGGAGAGGATTCTGGGAATGTTTATAATAAAGGAGGTGTTCAGGTACCAAGTCCGGGACCAATGAGTGGAAGGAAAACTTGTGAGAACCTTGATGGTTTGACGAATTTGACAAGTGAGCCATGGAGTAAGGAGGTTTTCAAACCAGAATGGCAATAAGTTCTTGCATATTGTATGTGTGGCCTGGGTTGAAAATAGAGGATACAGTTTCAGATGAGGAATCGTATGTATATATCCTTGTATCATCAAATTTTTGCATTGATATGATATTTCATGATGGCTAGTGATGAATTGAAGAATTTTGGATTTATGTTCTGTGCTTATTCATTGTATTGGCTATAAGTCAGTAAAAAGGGGAACTAATGGAAGGGGAGACTGAAACGAAGAAATGAATGAGAGATCCAGTAAAAACAGAAAATGTTCATCCAGACCCCTACAAAATCGCTACATCCGAGATTACTTGAAAAA
This sequence comes from Sclerotinia subarctica, assembly GCA_025389085.1. Lineage (NCBI taxonomy): Eukaryota > Fungi > Ascomycota > Leotiomycetes > Helotiales > Sclerotiniaceae > Sclerotinia > Sclerotinia subarctica. Next base: position 2,373,206 of record QRFI01000007.1, read on the forward strand.
TCAGGATGCAATAGAATAATTAGATATCACTGACGGGTATACCTTTCAAAGTACAAACGACAAAGTAGAATCGGACGACTGGATCGAACCAGACGACTAACTAAATTCAAGTCGAGTCAAATGATTATAACATTCCTCCCATGATCTATTATCCCCTCCCTTATTTTCCGACCTTAGATAGGTACTTACTAGGTACGTATTTATCTTCGTCTATAATTTCTACACTCCTCATCATCTAATATCTCTTCCTCCCTCTCTCGTTTCATGTCTATGTTTTTTCTTTTCACTTGGTTCCTAGTACGCTCGCTACATTTTATTCGGTTTATTTCTTTTCTTGGATTTATCTTCGGTTCTTTCTTTTGTGTGTGCTCTTATTTTTGTTTTCTGTTTTTATTTTTTTATTATGTAGTTGGGGAAGGTAAATTTGGGGGTGGTTTGTTGTTGTTATAATTGTATTGGTAAGGTGGTCTAGTATTTCTTTTTCTTTTTATGATAAGATTATTTTCTTTCTTGTTAGTTTGTTAATGGGATGGGGAATTGTAATTTCTAATTCTGGCTCAGCAAAGGATGGGCAAGGAAGTTATAGACCAGTATAGTGATTCAGGTGCATAATAGGTAGTTGGTTGTGAAGGGATTGATAAGTCTTTTGGGTGGATTTATACTTCTTGAATCTTAAATCTTAAACCCTAAGTTGGAATATGGAATATGGAATATGAGATTAAGAGGAATGGGTATTGTTGAAGTGAAGTGAGGATTGAGTTGAGCTGAGTTGAGCTGAGTTGAGCTGAGCTGAATGAAGAAAATAGATTTTGAATTATATTTATACATTGGGCTTCATGTTGGAGCGAAAGTGACTGCAGAATTTCTGGCCCATCTCTAGCGTGGAATACTTCTCACACACTGCTTAAACTACCTATTGGACATCCCTTGAAGTTTCGTGCATCATATACAGTAGGAGCTTAAGTCGAGGGTCTGTATTTTGTTTTGTGGATTGGTAAAATGAAATGATGGCAATACGAGTTATTTGTTGCGCTGTCAGATACGGGACATATTTAAGAAAATAGCTATTTTGAGAATACAATACCTTTTAACATGGAGGGGAACTAACCGATTATCCCTTGCCTTACGCGAAGTGCAAAAGCAGGAGTTGAGATGACAGACATGATTTGGTAGTTCCACTTGAAGAAACGGTAGATGTTCAGCCTGGGATGGAATTTGGAAAGATCTTCCCTCACTAGGAACTGTGCCTGGTGAAACATTTTGTTCTTGGACAGTCGTAGACTGTTTTGGTGGTTTGATGTGTAAACTGTACGGTAACGGCGTAGAGGGGAAAGTTGAGAGAGAACGAAGGTGATGTTTTTGCCAAAATCATTTAAAATAAAAACTCACTCTAGGGTGTAAGAATACTAAATCTGTGAAGCTCTCGTACGCACTATTGTGCAGACAGACACTTGTACTTGACTCTCAAAATATGTGGTGGCAGTAAAATATTCAGGAAGTACAAGCCCGACCTCTTCAGATATCTCCTGGATAGATATCATCAGTAAATGACACATCCAAGTTCAAAGTCAAATATCAAGCGAGTGAGACATATTCGAGGTATACGGATTTAGAAAACGGATATAGGAACAAAACAGTAATGTCGTTGTAAAAGTGGGTGTATTTATGAAGGTGGATGTATCAAATGGAGTCTAGACAAGTCCATTGACCAATCAACAACCAACCCACTGACCAATATCCAATATCATCATGCTTTTGCTTTTCCACCTAGTTGCTCATGTAGCTGACAACATTTCCGAAATCTATAAAACCTGCGTTTCCCACTTTTAGCCATCTCTTCACATTTTCTCTTATTACCCCACCTTCCCATTCTCCATTTTTCATTCTTCACAATGAATACCAAAGAATATATCAAAGATGTTCTCCTACATCTTTGGTACCCTATTGAATTCATGATATTATCCTTTACCTTTTTACCCGGCACTATTATTTCTCTTCTTGCCTCAGCCAACATTACTACTCTGAGTTCTGTGGATAGAATCAAAGATGCATGGTTTGCACGATTCTGGGCCGTTTACGGACCGCTAGTTAGGGAATCTGCGAGTGCAAATGCTGAGCCTATGATCAAGGCAGCGAGAGGTATCGTGCTGGATATTGGACCTGGTGGCGGTGAGGTAGGAATTTTTGATTTTCTTTCACGTTCGATGAGAAGATGCCAGGGGGCGTAATGTGATTTAGAAGTCACTGATTCCAAATAGTGGCTACATGTCTTTGATAAGTCTAAAGTTACGAAGATTTATGGTGTAGAGCCAAATCGTGATCATTATGATGGGTTAAGAAGAAAAATTAAGGAGGCCGGTCTTACCGATATCTATGAGATTGTGGAGTGTGGTGTTGAAGGATTGACTAAATGGGGAATTGAGGATGAGAGTGTTGATTCGGTTGTTACGATTTTGTGTTTATGTAGCGTTGGACAACCTGAGGAAATGATCAAAGATTTGTATAAGAAGTTGAGAAAGGGGGGTATTTGGGTGCTTTATGAACATGTGGTCAAGGAACAGGAAGGTTGGCCTTCGAAGTATCAGTGTAAGTGAAAATATATGAAAATGATGACATGGGACTAATGTATGTATCCTTAGCTTTGGTTAATATTGCTTGGCCTCATTTCTTGGGTGGATGTTCACTTAGAAGGAATACGGGAAAATCTTTGAGGGAAGTGGGAAAGTGGAGTAAGGTTGATTTAAAGTATCCTGATACTGAGCCTTCTTACGCCATCGTTCCTCATATTATGGGAACATTAGAGAAGTGATCATGGTGCTTCTAGATATACTTGACGGGAAGGTTTCTATCAGGAGTCAAAGTCAAGTGGATGTCGAATGAGTAATGGATAGCCACATGCCATCTTGACAGGACAGTTGGTGCCTATGAGAAGATGAGAATATGAGAAAGACGAGTTATCCTGCAGCAAACGGAGAGAAATGCGAAGCTTGTATGGAACGAAGGTTTGAGTTAAGAGTATTGATTGGCGAATTTGTTGTCTGACATATTTTTGTTGCATGTCTGAGATCTTTCAAGACCCCTTTTTTCACATCATATAACACCTCTTGAAAGGCACCGGGACAACTAACAATTTCATATATAGATTGAGAAGAAACAAACTATTAGAACGTTCGGCAAGAATCAGAATATAAAATGTTGCTGCATAGTCATTCGATTTTAAATACAAATTTGGTGATTTTGAAGTTCTTATTAGAGGATGATACTGGTAGCTAGAGGGTTGTTGCATATCTAAATCGATGATTTGAGACCATATTTTCGATATCTCATATCAATTTCTTGGAGCAATATAAACGTTTAGCATTTTTACATATACATAAAGCAGAAGCACGCCTCGGACTCATGTGAGAATAGAAAGCAATAATGTCAACTCGATTTACAATGTAATATTCGAAAGGCACCATTTTGAGCTTCTTCAAGATGAGGGGTTGAAAGATAACTTTGGCCTCAGGCAAGAACAAATTTTTCGAGCGAATCTAAAGCTCTCATCCCAAAACTTCTTCATCATTCACAACTTTTCAACAAGTAAATTTACATTTTGTTAAAACTTTACGACAATAATACCAGATGCCTCTGCTTCTACTTATTCACCGAACATTACACCCATATTATAGACCCTAATGGCCAATCATAATGGCTCTGCTTCTATAGCAGATGCCCCACCTCAAGATCCATATTCAATACCTATGAGTATTAATGTCGCAGACATTGTTGAAGAAGACGAGGATGAATATGAGTATGAATACTCTAGTACAGAGAAAGAGGTACGCTTTGGAAGAAATCTTTTCAACGATCAATCTAACGTCTGTAGATATTTTATGTAACTCTCGATCTTACTACTCCAAATGTTCCTGTCAAAAGAAAGTTGGCGCAAACACATCCTCGTCGCAATGCGAAGAAATGGTTAAATCCTGGTCTTGGGAAACATCGAAGACATCTTGGCGACTCGACTACTATCGTAATTGATAAGGAAAAGCCTGCGAGAGCTAAAGGAAAAGCGAAGGGCAAGAGCGCGAAGAAATCATCCAATGTTGAAGAAGAAGATGATGATGAACCGGCAGAAGGTGAAGAAGTGGAAGAACCTCTGGAAGATGAAACGGCACAACCGGTATCTACATCAAAACCGGTCGAAGTCGCTAAGAAATCAACGGGAGAACAATACTCGAATTTTATCGCGGATACCAAGCGTGGAGGAGAAGCCCCAGCGACACTCAAACCCGAAGTACAAATATTAGGTCTGCATGAAGATAATCCAGTCGTATCTTATGAGGGAAATATCTACCAATGTCGATGGGAGGAGAATATGGGAACAGAATTACTCTTCACGGCACACGATCCCAATAGTAAATTACCTATTTTACAATCCGTTTCCAATGAGGTCGATTTACTAGCTGCAAGCTCGGCACGCATAACATCTGTCAACACAAAAGTCGAAGATAAAGATCCTACGGGAGGTCCTGGTGTGAAACGTCGCAATTATTTCTGGAGGTCGGGGAATATACGTGAACTTAAGATACCAGTTGGTGTGGCAGCTTCTGAACAGAGGAAAAATCAAGCATTCTTCTTACAATCCTTGATTCAAATTAAGGAATCGAAACGGGAGAGAGATCATGTTACTGTAATGGCGCGAAGGAGAAATACAAATCGACAATGGAGAGCAATTATGAAGCAAAAACAAGCAGCCGAAGTAACACAGATACGAAAAGCTATGGCGACGGGTAAAATGAGCCAGGCAGATGGAAAGCAAAGATTAGATCAAATGGCTAAGGATAATGAGATATTAGCTGCGGAAGATAAACTAAGAGGTATTGGTCCTGATGGGAGAAAGATAAGACATGGTGGAAGGAAGAAGACTGTGAACGCAGATAAACAGATTGTGAGAAGACCTCCTGGTGGACTTACAAATTATTTGATGAATAATGCTGCTCCAGAGGATGAGGATGGAATGGATACGGGTCTTGATGGTGTAGCTGATATGACCCCACGGTCATATTCTATTGGAGAAGATGAGGATATGGGAGTGGGAGATTATGGTATGGATGATGATGCGGAGATGAATGATGGGGTAGAATATGAATATGGAGAGGATGGAGAAATGACTTATGAGGATGATGCTGGTTTTGAAGAAGATTATGAGATTGAATAGTAAGGTGTACTCGAGTAGTACTTTGGATTTCATTTGAAGGAATGAATGGAAACCACGTATAAGCCAAACATGAAAAATACTTCTCATCCACAACAACAGATTTGCTCTGTCATCACCATATTCGTTTAACATCTATCCACCTCTTGATCATTTACATCTCACATCTCCCTTCTGAAATATATAATTGATATGATATGGGATAGATATAAGTTATTCTCTTCTCCTTTTTTCAATCTCGAATCCCTAGGCTGAATAAACACTTTTCATTTCACTCTCACTCTCACTCTCACTCTCATCGCAGATCAGACTAGACCAGACCGGACCAGAGCAGGACATCATACCGCATCATATTCCTATCCAATCACATCCTACCCTATCAAGTCTATTCCACCCAACAACCTGTGGCAATCGGGCTAGGTATGCACGCAGCAGTCGGTGGCTGACCACTGACCACTCACCAGTACTCCAGACACAAACCCCACCCAGATCTGGTTTTGATCCCTGTTGTGCTGTGACGTCAGTCCGATCTGTGCTGACGATTGTTTGTATACAGAGTATTCGTGTATATAGTATGTATAGTATATAAATAGGAGGAGAGAGGAGGAAAGAAGGAAGAAGAAGATTATTTATCTTTATTTATTTGTTCATTTATTCGTCTATCTATCTATCTATATATCGATATTAAACTTTATTTCGGTAAAGAAATACATTATCAAATATACTATCAAATACATTATCAAATATAACCACAAAACACAAAACGCAAAACGCAAAACGCAAATATGCCTATCAATGATAAATCAGGTGTGTCGGGTGGTGTTACTTGGGTTACTAGTACTGTTGGGTATGTTATATATATACTATCTAGTATTTATTTTCTCTTTTGTTCTATTTTATTTCAAGGCTTCTTACTCATGATTTCGATTTCGATAAAATCTTTGATATTTTTAACATTATATATAAAAAAACAAAATCTAACAACAAAACAGCAACGGTGTCTCAGGTCTCACAAATACAGTAGGTGGTGTAGTTGGAGCTGTAGGACGTGGCTTGGGAGAGACGGTTAATGGGGTTACGGGGAATGCTGGTTTGTTCTTCTCCACCCACCTTGAGGAAATTTCAATTTGAGATTTATGTGTGTAAGGGAAGGGGAAATCAAATGATCAAAAGCTGATGTTGTATCGTGATAGGTAAACCGGTAGGCGATGGGATTAAAGATGTAGGGGAGGGGATAGAGGGTGGTGCGGCGAGGGTAGCAAAGGGGGTTAAGAATGCGGGGGAGGGTCAGCATGGGCCGTTGAGATAAAGGGTTTTGTCTTTTGAGGAAAGGGAGGAAGGGTTGGCCAGGATGGCTAATTTGAGGGCTTGAGGGGAGGGGATAATAGAATGAGTTTGAGATGGATGCTAGATGTTGGATGATTAGGAACGGATTGGAAGATTTGATTTGATATGATATGATATGATACCATGATTTTTCGTTGAAGATATACACATAAGGGGAAATAAACGAGATGTTTATATAGCAAAGGAAAAGGGAAAGAGAAATATTATACTCATTCCATATCGAATATTATCCATCTACAAAGTACTCTCCAATACGTCGTGAACTCAAAACTATGATTTTGCCTACATGTTCGTTTTACCTAGCTCATCATCATGAAGTCTTCGATCCCAGATAAATATACATATAAAATAATCCCCTCCCACTAATTATATAACCTTTTTATAACAGGAGTATAAAAGTGAGGTAATTAGACTATAAAAAGAACTATGATCTTATCGATCATCATATCATGATAACCTAACCTTATTAGACAAGACAAGCCATCAACATCAATAACAATAACAAAAATCTCTAAACTTTCAACCCATAAACCTATAATTCTATCCTAATATCTGATATCTAATATCTAATACTCTGTATCTACCAACTCAAAATCAAAACCAGAATCAGAATCAGAATATACATAAACACCTATCAACAGTTTTATTTATACCCATGCAATAAATAACATAATCAATGTTACATTTTCCAAAGTCCTTACTTACACTGTACAATCCAATCCATATCTATCTATACCCATACCCATACCCATACCCATCCCCCCCCCCCCCCCCCACATAAGGTTACCAAACGCAGCAAAAACATCCCCATCCCCAGAATTCCCACCGCCAAGCATCTTATCAGCGTACCATACATAACATACATACATAAACCTTATCAGCTCAGTAATCGCTGATTTCCGTTATCAAGGTTGGGTTGGGGAAAAGAAAGGTGAGATATGATTTTATTAGGTATTAGGTATTAGGTTATCAGACCAAGGATGAGGGTAATGAATGATGATGATGATGATGATGATGAATAGGGGCGCTGTGCTTGAGTACCTAGGAGGGAGGTGAAGTGAAAGGAAAGGAAAGGAGGAAGAAGGAGAGGGAGAGTGCCAAGGAGATCGCGTAGATAGGTAGTTAGTTGACTGTGAAGTTCTTATAGGTTTCCGAGGGGATGGTAAGGTTAATTATGGTGGATTTTTGGTGATAAGGATAGGGTGGCTACTGGGTTCTGGATACGGGGTTGAATATTTAATATAATACTTGAGGAGTTCTCATTCTATAGTCCTATCTGGTATGGAGAATCATTCATTTCATATTTCTTCACCCATACACAACTTACCATCAATCCCAAACCAATCCACAGCACCATGAGCACACCCATCTTCAACCCCTCAATCCCCAACGGCGGAAACCCCCAACTCATAGACATCAACGCGCAATACTCCGGTTTCGAATTCCACTACACGTACATCATCTTCTGCGGCTTCATCGTCTGGCTCATCATCCCCGGAATCGGTCTTCTTTACAGTGGACTTGCACGGCGCAAATCAGCTCTTACTTTACTCTTTCAATCACTTCTTGTAGTCGCAGTCACGACGTTTCAATGGATGTTTTGGGGGTATTCTCTTGCGTATTCGCGCACTGCGGGTCCGTTTATTGGTGATCTGGCGAATTTTGGTTTGAAGAATGTCATGGCTGCCCCGTCGTTGGGTAGTGCGGTGATTCCGGAAATTGTGTTTTGTTTGTATCAATTACTGTTTTGTGCGTGTACTGTTCAGATTGTGGTTGGTGGTGCTTTTGAGAGAGGAAGGATTATGCCGAGTTTGGTATTTGGGTTTTGGTGGGCGACTGTTGTTTATTGTCCGATTGCTTGTTGGACTTGGAATCCTAGTGGGTGGTTGTATAATGTGAGTTTCTCTAGACTGTGAGACTACACCAGAGAGATATAGACTAACAAAAGAAAAGCTTCCTTCTTTGGATTTTGCAGGTGGTGGTCCAGTTCATATTGCATCTGGATGGTCTGCATTGGCATATGCTCTCGTATTGGGAAAGCGCAAGCACACTGGCGAGAAGTCTCATGGTAGACCACATAACACTACACTTGTTTTCCTTGGCACAGTGCTCATTTGGTTTGGATGGTTTGGATTTAATGGTGGCAGTGCTTTGAATGCCTCTGTTAGAGCTATGCTCGCTGCATTTAATACCAATACGGCTGCTTGCACTGGAATGCTTGGATGGGTTCTCGTTGATTATATAAAACATGGTGGAAGATTCAGTCTTGTAGGAGCTTGTGAAGGAGCAATTGCTGGACTTGTAGGAATCACTCCTGCTGCAGGATATGTTTCCGTTTGGTTGGCTGCAGTCATTGGTTTCATAACTGCAGTAGTCTGCGCATTATTACAAAACATAAATGAATGGCTTCATATTGATGAAGGAATGGACGTCTTCAAACTTCATGGTATCGGTGGGATGGTGGGAAGTATTTTGACTGGAATATTTGCCACATCTTCTAGTATGTATTCCCATCCTTGATGTCATGATACTTATACTAATCATTTAATAGTAAGCATGCTTGATGGTGTAACTTCGGCTTCAGGTGGTATTGATGGAAATGGTATTCAAGTGGGTAAACAGTTCGCAGAGATCACTGCCATTTCAGCCTATTCATTCATAGTATCTTGTGCTCTTCTCTATATCCTGAAATATATTCCAGGAATGCACTTGCGTGTAACAGAAGAGGCTGAGATTCAAGGCTTAGACATGGATCAATTCTTTGATGAGCAAATTGGTGATTGGGCAATATTTGATGAATTAGATCAGAGGAAAATGGTATTGGATGGGATCTCGCCCGGAACACCACAGGTGCAAGAGGTACAAGAAAGGGTAGGACAAACTAAGCAAACTTAATTGATGAACGAAAGGACGGTATATAGCACCATCTCCTATAGATAGAATCGAAGTCCATTAGATATTGTGATGTATGCATTACTGTAGCAGAATGACACCAAGTTCAGATGCCGAGTTCTAATAAAAGCACACGTATCGGCACCTGTAAATTTGAAGGCGCCGCCAGTCTTGTTTGTGAATCTGGAAACGTAATGGTATAGGAAGTAAAGCTTCTTTTTGTGACCCATCGGTGTATCCATCATGTGGATTGTAAGATACTTTTCGACCGGAAATCCTCAAAATAGCTACAATTTGAGAAACTATCGCGCCATGATGAGTTTGGATTGTGATCCGGATCAATTTACAAAAATCAAGGATTGTTAGTGCATTCAGCATTTTGGCTGGTCGAAATTTGTGGTTCTGTAAGGTTATACATTTGAGTGAGGATTCTCACAAGTTCTTTTTCATCCTTCGAAGACAGCGAATACCCTTGAATGAGGTTTGAATGATGGTCCGCGACGATAAATTCCGTATATTACACCGAACTTCATTTGAGGTTCAGCATTTTTCCAATTCACATAAGCACCGCTTTCAAATAAGGAATTGTGACGCCCGAGATTCCGGGCGCTTAAACCAAGATGAGTAGATTGAGTGAGATGAGGCAAAGAATTATATTAGAGTCAACAAATTAAGGTCAAGGCCGAAAAGAACGATACCTTTCTGAACACATCTAGATGGTACCTAGATCATATACAGCTTGTATCGCCGTGAAATTTTTCATGATATCCCATTTATGGTATATGGGGGTCCACATGAGTTGAGAAGGCTGGGAATGGGAATGGGAATCATGTCTCTGTATGTTATTGACATCAACCAAATGCGTTTGAAAAGAAGAATAATGGGGAGTTTGATTAAATGATCTGGTTGGCGCATACTCCACCACCCAAAAATAGAGTTTTTTTCTTGATTGAGGGTGAGATTTTAATATGTTTTTTTAATATGGTTCTTTGCTTGGGGATATTGTTAATGGGGTGAAAATGGGGTTGACATTGTTCGTGTTTGTGTTTGTGTTTGCGTGTGGTGTTCGTGCATCGGCTATCTGCAACTAACTAGTTGCCGTAAGGTTGCCGTAAGGTTACCAATTAGAACTCGTGAAAGCTTCCCAGAGCCCACACTACAAACATCATCAACATCATCAATATCAACAAACATACCAAGTATGTACCCAAGGCTTTAAAAAAGCTTGGTTTGGTGCGGGGCGGCGATCTATGAGCTGTGGGCTTGTCTTCTTCAGGTCATGAAGGATCGTCGGGGATCAGCATGGCCCAGTCAGCAATTTGGCTTACATCTATGCATTGAATATCTCAACCTGCCAATCATAGTCTCCGCAGTCTCCGCAGTCTCCGCAGTATCTCATCCGATGAGTTGCAGCATCATGTTAGGTTCGTATTATTTTCAGACAGCCTTCCAGAATTCTTCCATCCGAACAAGGTTTAACAGGTATGATATCTGGTTGGTCAATAAGCTCCGGAGCAATACATACGACGGCAGCCTTAGCCCCCATGCTATTTGCCATATGGTTTCCCACAGATCTTGGGATGAGCGACAGAGGAATGACAGAGGACAAAGGTCAGAACAATTTACATCCTGAGTGGGATGACGGTAAGCACAGACAGGTTTTTGATATATTGATCGGTGTTTGTTTTTCTGGTAGATATATAAAGTCTGGCAAATAATCACCTTTGATTATTATTCTGACTTTTCACACCATCCCCTCCATTCTCTCTTCCCTTCCCATCCTTTCCATTCTCTCTTCCCTTCCCATCCTTTCCATTCTCTCTTCCCTTCCCATCCTTTCCATCCTCTCCATCCCCTACTTCTTTCCACATCGCCCCCTCCGATCTTCAAGCAATTGCAAACATTCAAATGGCCATCTTCAAAGTCACCCCATTGCTTCTGGCTGCCGTCACAAGCTTTTTCTCCCTTGGAGCTTTTGCTGCGACAAACTCTACTGCGTCTGTCTCCATCAACAGTGTCACATACAAGAGTGTTGAGCATATCGACAGGGATGTGGTTGTCGTCGGCGGAGGATCCTCCGGAACTTATGCTGCAATTAGTCTACTGGATACAGGCAAGACTGTGGCAGTCATTGATAATCAAGATCATATGGGAGGCCATACAGATACCTATACCGACCCTAAAACTGGTCTTACTGGAGACTATGGAGTCAGTGTCTTCCACAACATCGAAATTGTCAAAGCCTATGCCGCACGTCTCAACATCACCTTGACAGTGTCTGGCACATCAACTCTATCTACCGTCTATGCAGACTTCCGAACTGGTATTGAGAACACCACCTACTCAACCGCTAGTTTCGCCACTGGTCTTGCACTCTACATAGCACAATTGCAAAAATATCCTTATGTCGAAACCGGCTTTGAATTGCCAAACCCAGTCCCTGAAGATCTTCTCCTCACCTTTGGAGACTTTGCAATCAAATACAACCTCGGCAATGACTTTCTCGGATTTGTATTCAGTTTTGCTGAAGGTCTCGGAGATCTGTTGTCAAAGCCCACTTTGTACGTTTTCAAGAACTTTGGCATGGGGGTTATCGACTGTCTTACCACTGGCTTTTTGGGTACCGCCGCAAAAGACACTAGTCTAATTTACAAACACGCCCAAGCAATTATCGGTGACGACAGCGTTTTCCTTAGCTCCACAATTGTGGCGGTCAATCGCAGTGGTGATTGTGCCCAAGTTCTCATTAAAACTCCTTCTGGATACAAGTTTATTAATGCCAAGAAATTGGTCTTCACCATTCCGCCAAAGATTGAAAACCTTTCAGGATGGGATCTCAGCAACTCAGAACGAGCTCTCTTTTCACAATTCAATAACACTGGATACTACGTCGGTGTCTTTGGCAACACCGGTCTTCCAACAGGTCTCTCCGTCGTCAATGTCGCCGAAAACAGCACTTACGGATATCCACCCTTACCAGCCGCTTATGCAATTAACCCCACTGCCATCCCGGGCGTCTTCAACCTCTACTATGCTTCCGCAGTCTCTCTCACCGATAAGGAAGTCCGCGCCGCCATGCTCGCCCAGATCAAAAAGCTTCAAGTTTCAGGTATGACCAAGAGCAGCCCTGAGCTCCTCGCATACACCAGACATACACCATTTGAATTGTGGGTACCGGCTGAAGCTATCGCGGCCGGTTTCTACAGCAAGTTGTATGCCCTTCAGGGACAGCGAAATACTTTCTATACTGGAGCTGCTTTTCATACTCATGATTCGACTATGCTGTGGCAGTTTACTCAGGCGTTGATTCCTAAGATTACTGCGTCTTTGTCATGATGGGTTGGAGTAAGGTACCTAGTTTGAGAATGTGTTTTATTGCTGGGTTGAGAATCAACAATGAAAATGTAGTTCGAGGTGACAGACAGTTCTTCTTTACATAAATGTCTAATGAATTGATGGGTTGAATACATGAAAGTATGGAAGTATGGAAGTGCGGAAGAGAAATGACAGAACGCTTGAATGTACACAGCACAGAGTAACAAAATGGAATGCAGATCGGTTATCAACTCTGGGTTTTATGATATGGATAATAGAAGACTTTTATTCGCGTTCTTAATTTGATCTATCTCGTTTTCCTTCCCAAGGTCGATTTAACAATCGAAGTATAACATTCGGATCACCGGTGGCGGCGAGGAGAAGAGAAGAAATGGAATGTGATGTTATGTCACGTGGAGGGCATGTGACTTCTAGTCTGATCTAAAACTATGTGCAAATTTCTATAGTTTTCATCATAATTTATCACAACATTCATCAGCTCTGCCTCAACCATGCTATTGCAAAATAATGTGTTGCATGGTGTGAAGGATATCGATTGTTTACTAATTCCTTATAATCAATACCGTTTTCGAATAATGGCGCCGTGCTTTTTGATCGGCTATTGTCGTCTCTGGTCAACTAAGGTCATTATTGAATCATTCGACTGCTATCGAAATATTTCCCCTTTTTCTTGGTAACCTTACTACAGATAACAACTATCTTCCATCTCTTTTACACCACAGGTGCTGGAAATAGGTTTCTACATTTCACACTGTTTTCATTTGGGAATACCTCATTAATACTAAGCTCCAGAATCCAGTTCCCGACTCCCGCGGGTATAAAGTGGTAATCTTTTTCTCTAAATCCTTAGCATTCGTTGCGACTTCGATTAAGTTTGCCCAATTTTTGATATACTGTCTCGTCTTTTCAAAATGATCCGTTTCATAACCATCCCAAATCTGCTTATGAATAGGCACAACAATCTTTGGTTGCAAATTCTCAATCTTATCAATGGCTCGTATTCATTCCGCTCTCAACTAGGAAGTGTTTGTTTCAACCAGATATTGGAAACATTCCCCATACACGGCATCTCCAGCTATTCCCAAGCTCTAATGAAGGAACGTATAAAACAGTAGTGTTAGATGTATTCTATTGTCCGACTTCAACTGCCTGAAGCATATGATCCTCGAGAAGGAATTTTCCACCAGAGGGCAACAGCTGAATTGTTTCATTCTGCGTAGGTATCTGATCAGGGAGCGAGGCAGACCAGGACTCGACAAATTCAGCATAACTCAATTGTTGGGCTACATGTGCGATAGTTTGTTCGGTAGCTACAGCGATTACACCAGGGAAACGTCGCTAAAGGACTGGAATACCAAAGAAATGGTCGCCGTGTCCGTGAGTAATATAGATATAGGTGAGAGTCTTGTTGCCCATAATTTCGGATGTCAAGTCTGCTAATGCAAATGATGTTTCAATTTTAAGACCTGAGTCAATGGGGACTGAACTTGATTGGCCATGCAGGAGTGTGTGTGATGTAGGTGAAATGTGTAGTTATGGGTTGGATCGAAGACTGGGACCTCAGGGGCATGAAAAACATCCCAAGACAGAGAGCCGGACATATGTTGGATTGTGGCAGCCAGGCTTAACGGAGCGAGGGCAATAATAAGTGGTGACCTAGAGAATATCATTGTGCTTGTTATACAGTTTTTGTTTGTCGGCGTCTTTTCTTTGAATGAGTCTGTTCTAGTATCAAGGGAAAAGTGTCCCCATATATACCTCTTCTACATACCTTAATCAAGGCATCAAGATTGCGCCTCGATGCAAATCTTCATGACAGCTTTGTCATACCATTTTGCATTGAATTCGCCCAATTCAAAAACCGCCATCTCGAAATTTTGTCGCAGATGCACATAATACAGCTTATTCATTCAATATTGTTTAGTAAACATAGCATTCTGTTCCCATCAAGGTTAAAAAAGGCTCAAGCGAGCTTACTCGCGTCGCGCAAATTCTTAAGTGGGTCAACACAGATATACCGAGACTGTGAATAGCAATCACGGTATACCAGTATATCATCGGTTACTTTTGCATAATGGATTGGATAAGATGTATTGGCCGCAAAACCAGATGTGACTTTATCGGACTCATTTTCTATGTCATAAGGAAAGTTTTTCGGCTGATGACCTATGCAGCGAAGGAAGGATTGGTGATAGCGTGCCCACACAGTGGCGATTTCATTGATGAGTTTGTAAACTTCATTTCTTCCCATGCATGCTGTTGAAAGGTGCTAAATGTTGTCAATAAATCTTATGGTCTTGTGGTGCCATTAGTGGTGCCATTAGTCTACTCCTTGCCCTCTCATAAATTCAACGATTATGTTACTGTTCTTCTATCTAGATACCCCTCAAACCTGAAGCATTAGTTCACCATACCGAGAGAACTCGATCTGTTGAAGATTTCCAACTTCGTGGATTTATCTATATTGATTCACAATAAGTGAGGTGGGTGTGGGCGACCCACTCATCCCGCATTGAGTCTTCGGACTCCATCTCGCACTGTGATACTCTGGTATCAAATCATTTCTATCGCGAGAAATGGCAGTAAAATTTCAAAAGCATTTTCTTTCTTTCTTTTTATTTTTCTATCAACTTGTTTCAATCAATGATCTCTAGTATCTAGTATCTAGAAATGGGTGAAATGTATAATACATCCGTCTATGAGATTCATGCCTTTGTCCGTTAACCTCCATTACTCAAACACTGTATAGTCCATAAGGACAATTACCACTCTCACCTTTCTCTATTTGGTATCACTCACTCTGCAGACTTGTCTGAAATATGGTCGGAAAACGGAAATAAATTAGCACTACAACTTCATATACTTTCATCTTCTGCTTGGATATACTTCGACGGAGTGGAAATATTATGCCTTTCTTATACAGATAATTCAACTTCTCAAAGTTTAGCTTAGAAAGATGATCTGTATTATCGGAGAGAACCCACAATTATTAGCATTTACCTCAAAAGTCGAAAGTTTGCCTTTGAACAGTCCTCTTAGCTTTTTAGCTCAGCTTGATAGGACCAATGTCTAAAGCAAACAGTTTCTTTTTTCCTGTGATGAAGTCGATAGAATGGCAGAGTGTAGAAAATTGATGTTTAAGATTAATCCTGCACTCATGGAGGACGGATCCGAATGAATTCCTAGAAGTCATTTGTAATAGATTCAACCCTCAATTTCATACCTTTTTTCTTCTTCTTTAAGATCATAGATCCAGCACGAGAATTCTTGATGTCATGCACCAACTATTGGATTAGCTTGAACAGGCACAAGAGTCGTGGATCCAGCCGGAGGTAACCATTCAACCAGAGCTAAAAGTTTCCCTTTCATTAAAATCTGATATCAACACAAACCTACCACATCACATCGCAACGACAATCATAGTTCCCTACCATACTTCCCGTTACCCCTTCCCTCTAGTAACCACAGGCCCAACAACCATCTAACATTCGCAAGCGAGCTCTTCCCATTCCCGCAAACGGACTTCCCCCTCAGAAACCTATGTAATAATAATCGTAATCATCTTTCCAGCAGAAATCCTGCCGTGAAAATTAGTCGTATGATTTGGAGTTTGATGCAGGAATGAATGGCTCTTATGCTTGCGTATATGTATTCGTGAGGTGGACATGTAGTTATTGATGATTGGGATTGGGATTAGGCCGGGTATATTATGGTGATGGAGGGGTGTTATGGTGGTATCCTACGTACATAGGATTTTGGCTTAGAAGTCGAGGAAATGGTGAGAAGCTGGAAGTGAGGGTTGGAAGTGAGGTTTTAGTGGGTAGATTTGCATATGCGTTTTATAGGGATATTGTTTATCATATGCAGATATGTGCGAGGATGTAGTTGGAATGAGTATTATTTTGCACTGCCTAGAATGACAAGCAAGTGGTTTGAAGATCCATGAGAATTATGATTGCTATTGGTATTATGGTATAAGTAAAGAAAGAAGTATTAACACCCTCCTCAACACCCTCCTCAACATTTTCCACCCCTAGGTCAATGAGATCAATAAGCCTGTGAATAGCTTTATTCCATCACTTCCAGATTCCAGAAAGGCCTTCATGAAGTTTCCTCCACGTTCAATTGAAGTGAAATCTAGATCGTCTTTCTTGAAGGGAAATCATTGTGAAACTTGTTGGCGAAAGTAATCTTATCACAGTAGTGTCTGGTATGTGTTGATAGATCAAATAGCTTAAGGCTGTGCTTGTATATTCCGTTATGAACTGTTTTATCCGGATTTAAAGGTGCTCCTGGTAAGTGTTCGAAGTAACAGAAGAGGTGTGATGTGATATGTTGTGGGGATATCATGCTGCAAGTATTAGTCATTCTGAATGGCAAATCC
This sequence comes from Sclerotinia subarctica, assembly GCA_025389085.1. Taxonomy (NCBI): domain Eukaryota; kingdom Fungi; phylum Ascomycota; class Leotiomycetes; order Helotiales; family Sclerotiniaceae; genus Sclerotinia; species Sclerotinia subarctica. Next base: position 2,390,365 of record QRFI01000007.1, read on the forward strand.
TCAACAGAGACAGCATGAGATTTGGAGTTCAACGATCTTTTAGATGCTTGATTGATGGTGGATGATGGATGATGGCTAATCACAAAGTTGATGCTTCTGATACTGAATAATAGGCAAGGGATTTACATTATTTGGAGTTCCGAATAAGAAGTTGAAGTTGCCGGAATGTATTCTGCAGGTATCCATCATATTTATTGCCAATTATTGAAATCGTGCAATGTCTGCAGATGGTGGAAGATTAAATAGTATCACTTTGCCCCTATCCATGATTTTACCCTCATCTCATTTAATTTGCTGATGATGTGAGAAGAGCTCTAGGTCTTTGACACGGAATTACGTGGGTTTCTTAGCCGGAAGACACCGAGGCAGATCTCCGGTCCAGGTTATTGGATGTGCGAGAGCTGGAATGTTTTGAGGCGGGTTTTTATCTTGTTGAAGGGGATAAGAATGTCTTTGATTGCTTTGATGGGTAGAGTTGCCTAGATCTTAGTACAATAGTCGTTACTGCTATGACACCTGTGGTTCCCGCGCTCATGTTGAATTGTATATGTTAAATGGGACTTGTTCAATGGCATTACGATAGAGGATAGATCAGAACTGAAGGATATTGGAAAGATTCTTTTAAGACTGTGGATTCCAAGATTATCGTTATTTGCATTTGCATTTGCATGTGCAATAGTGATTGCTTTGTTTTCTGCCGCTCGCTGTTAGTATTGATGGTAATATGAAATTCGATTCTGTGAGACATTGATGAGCCAAAGAGAGAGCAAAGGACTACACCGGCCTTTTAAGATCCCAGTAAAAACAGATTGAGTGGTCTTGGCTCATTTAACAATTCCAAACTTGGGACTTCCTAATATATGTGCCGTGCCACCCCCAGTGAGAGTCTTGACTCGAAATTGCCCGCAAAGTTCCCCTTGAACATACGTAGCATTTCTTGACCCCATCCTCTCTTTCAATGACTTGAAACTTTGTATAGATTGTGGCCTCAATTTGGAAAGCTCAGATGTTATCAAATCCTTAAAGTCTTCATAAACTGGACATCCATATATGCTAGCTTTCAATCTAATAAGAATTCAATCCGAAATCGCTGCTTCTCATCCTCAGCCTCCTCACCTGCATATTTGTTTCCTGCCACGCCCCTTTCTATCCTTTCAACGTTTTACACTCACTCCTTGCAGCATCATGCCATACCTACCGGTAGTCATCCTCGGTAACGCCAAGAGAAAGCAGAGCCATCATTGCTAAGCGGGGTCAACGGCTCCCCCACGCCAAGCCTGTAATCACGTAAATTTAGGGTCTAAGCTTAAAATTAAGATGCTTGTTAGTGCTTTCAATGAACTTAACAAACTCAGCGATGCTATTTTTAATTAGCAAACTATCAAATAGCCTTCCTTATTTTACAAGACGATGAAAATTTCTCTTCTTCGTGTCGGAAAGCTCTAATTCCATAGGAGCGACTTGTGATAGCCTACCTCAATCCACCGAGTTTCGGTGCTACATTTCTTCTACAATCTAAGACGTGATAAAGGAATTTAGGACCGGGGTTAAGCATGAATAACTGAATCGGGAAAGGTTCAAGACAGTTTTGGATCAATACAGTTTCTTGAAGTTGCAGGCAATCAGATAACACAAAACACCTTCCTATATAACCTACTTTGTCGGTGAAAATCTTAATGTAGTTAGCCAATGAGATGGATTATTCCTAGCATTCCACTTTATTGATTGTACTCCGTATAAGAATTACCGTTTTTGTTGGCTGTCTCGGTAGACGGGTCATGATCTCCTGGGCTTACTTCGTGTTAGAAATAGATCCTTTATATAGAACAAGATTAGATTATATATTACACTACACACGTGATCATTTTTGAGTTTTGATTTTTGATGCATTTTTTAATTATTAAAAGTAGAATTATTCAAAAATATAAAAATAAAAATAATATTGATTGATTTTAATATAGTTTTAATTTACTCTATCTATCATTTTGATTTTATATAAGATAAATTAGAATAACGTGGTTTATCAGCGAGTCGCCACTTTTTCACTTATTCAATCACTTTAAACTTATTTTAATCAACAATTATTGAATCAATTGATTTAAACTATTAAGAATCTAATAATCTAGGGTCTATTATATTATTAGAACAAGTTCTTGAATTGTGACCAGTCTTTCCACATTTACTACAGCATCAATTAGTAGATGATTCCCCATTGGAATTTCCCTTATTTTGACGTTTGTTGTATCGAATCTGAATATCCATCTCTTGTTGTGATATTATATCTGTAGCTTCCTGACCAGTAAGTACTCCTCCTTGATGTAATTGAGTTTTTTTAATGTGTCGACGTTTGCTTAATGCCTCATTTGCCTTCCGAAGCATACGAATCTCTGCACTTAAGAGTGTATTCTCATGAGCTAGTTGTTTTGTACCCTTAGCTAATGCAATTACAATTTCGAATATAGGTGTAGGAAAGCTTGATTGATGTCGAGCAATTTGAGATTTCACTAAAGTTGATTGTAAAAGAGCTTCAGTTGGATTGTGAGGTGTTTGAGAGACCCAAGAGTTGGCAGATTCCAAAAGGATCGATGGAGGGGTAGGTGTACGAATTCGAATATCTAATTTCGAAAGTATAGTTTGAGGATCAAATGGTATTAGTCCTGCTTCTCGAAAGCCAGCTTTCATATTCTGAATTGTAATCGATTGTTGATATACAGCTTTGAAAGCTATAAAGAATTCAACCTTAGAAATATGATTGATATATGCCTTGATAAACCCCTCAATTTGACAACTATATGAACGTTTGAGTACGCTAAAACATCCAATATCAAGTGGTTGAGTTAAATGACTTGAATGCGATGGTAACTTTACACATATAATGTTATTTGACTTGCAATATGATTGGAAAGGTATCGATTCATGATTTTCATGCCTATCCAATACTAACATTCGATATTTGCCCTTTCTTTGTTGACTAGTATATTTATCGAAGTGCTTTAGCCATTCTAAACCTGTCTCATTATTCGTCCATCTATTAGAAGTAGGTTTAATAGCCCAATCCACAGGAAAATTGGTTTCGGTATACCAATTGGAAAGATGAACTTGTTCTTGAATTATCAGAAATGGAGGTATAGTTTCATCTTCTCCATTACCACATATAATTGCCGTAGCCCATTCTCGATTGCCTGGTTGTATTGCCTTGTTTCTGCCATTTCTTTCAGAACTAGTTACAACCATTCCAAGGCATATTATACCTATCATAAAGCCGATTTCGTCGAAGTTGTAGAAATCGCAATCTTGAATACCATATTTCGCCTGTATATTCGATACTAATCCAAACCACTCTTCAATAAGCTTGGGATCTTCGCAGAGAGCTCTTTGAAAGTCATAAACACAACTAAAACGCATCTTTAATTTTGTACAACGCTTTACGAATCGATGAGCCCAGAGCTTTCCAATTCTCTTTGCACCTTTTGATTCGAGAATATAATTTGCCATATCTTCTACACCATTTAATTTAGGTGCAAATCCTCTTTCATCCATATCGATAATATACTGAATAAGCACCTCTTCTTCTTTTTCAGTCAAATTAAGATTATTTGCTCGAGTTTCCATTCTGTGAATTCGACCGCCCATTCTATTTTGTAATGTAGTTCGAGGGACTTTGTAGATTTTCGCAGCCTTTCCAACTGTAAGATTTTTTGATTTTTGAATAGCTTCAATAGCTAAGATTATTCTGGCCTCTTTTGATTGTATTTCCATAATAATTCGTTGAAATATCGTGTCTTGAAATTGAATGATAAAAGATATTGAAAAAGTGGCGACTCGCTGATAGTGGCGACTCGCTGATAAACCACGTTATACAAAAAATGTCAAAGTTTTGTTTTATATTTGAATTATATAATATTCAAAAGTCTAACCTTATTTCGGAGGGCAATATTATAATATGATTTCCTCTTCCCGGATGATAGAACCTGTAAAGTGGATCTTAATCCACTTGATTCATCCATTCAATCATATATCCAGAACACCATTCCCAAAAGGGTTTGGAATTAAACTGATTACCTCCGTAGATATCCATTCTGTGGAAATGCATGCAACACATTCTTGTACGGGCTTAGCTTTTGCAGGTAGGGCTATTTGAAGTAACATCTACAAAGTAGTTCCTGTCAATCTATACTAGATATAATAAGAGTTTTCGGGGGAATCGAAGATTAAGCGAGCATCTTACTTGTTTGGGGAAAGACTGCTATTTGGACGCGTAAGGCTGGCTAGAGCTTTGACATTTCAAAGATTGGAATCTCTTAATCTTTTTTCCACAATATTTTCGACCCTGAATTTCATCATTACAATCATTATTATCATCATTGTCATCAAAGCTATATTTTATAATTTGGGATAGTTTCAAAGGAGCACTTTTTGGACCCGTGGTTTTAGCTCTATTAGTTATTGAGTTCTTAATTATCTACAGTTGAAGCAAGGATATCGTCTGATGTTCAAGGTTGAGAAGCTTATCATTATCACCGAAAACTTATGATATCACTGTCTCAAATTTCTTTTTAGAGTTATTTTATTTCAATGGGGTTATTGACGGCCGGGCTTCGGTGGTGAGCATACCCCATCTTTTCGCATCCTACCTGGTCAGGGACCAGCCGAACCAGGATATTTACCGACTGATATTTCCATACCGGTACCAATACCGGTAATCAACCCATTAAACTACCGCAGCGGGACCGACTTGGCGTTGCATTAGGTGGGAGCCGTTGAAAAGACTCGTGCATTAGCGATTCAGTGTGGCTTGTCATCTTTGTTTATCCTTGGAAATCACGCAAAGTGAAATACATACTCGTGCGGCCAGAAAGTACAGAACTCTTTCCTAAACGGGCTTGAATTTGCGGGGAAAAACTCTAATTTGGCCAATGAAATTCACAGCTTTCCCTCATTCCGCTTTATCTTTAGGGATTTCCAGAAAATACTGGAAAAATATGAGTGAAATGCTCGCCTATACCCACATTTATGTAATCTAATCAACGACCTTACTCTCTATATCTATACTTTCAACCAAAAATGATCCTGTTTAGGAAGGAGTTTTGGCCGCACGAGCACTGGAGCATCAAGGTTGAATTGGGGATAGTCCAAGTGCCATCTAGAGATGGCGAGCTTTTTGGATACGATGATGGTCTGCCTTGTCGGCATGTTCCACCTTGTTTTCTTTCCTGGGACGCATATATAAGAGCTTCTCTTCCCTCTCTGTAGTGCTAATCTATTCCGCAGCAAACGAAGAGTCAAGGTCATTCTTTTCTGGTTTCGAAAGCATCCTGTCTGGTTTTATCTCACAATGTATTTCCCATCCACCCGACTCCTTGCTTTGAGCAGCATACTCGGCACTTCACTTGCTCGACTCAAGCCTGTCGAGATCGATACGTCATCGATCGATAAACTCTATTCCGAAGCTCTTAAAGAAGATCGAAAATTGGTCGTAGCTGCAGGTGGTGATGGTAAGTAAACCTTCCCGTGACTGGCGCTGAACGCGAAAGTCTTCCACCACACAGACATGTATTGACAAGCTACTAGCCGGAGTCCAAGGCCAGGGTATAAGAGATGCTTGGGCCGCACGATTCCCAAAGATCTCGCTTGATCTCACTGTCGACCTATCAAAATACCACGACAGCCGGATTGATCGCGCATACTGGAACAATAGCGAGACTGTCGATATTGCCATGCTTCAAACTCTCCATGATTTCCAGCGATGGAAAGAAGAAGGTCGTTTGATGTTTTATAAGCCACCAACTTTTGCGGATTTGTATTCCGGAGAGAAGGATCTTGACGGTGCCTTTTTGCCAGTAAATATTGGTAAGTATTTATCCTTGCTACCTGTTTCTCGACATTCTAGTACTGACTCTATTTTCAGACAGCTTCGGATCTTTTGTCTATGATAGCACTTATGTATCAGAGTCTGAGGTCCCAACCAGCTATGCCGACCTTTTAGACTCCAAATGGAAGGGTAAAATTGTAGCGACCTATCCTAACGATGACGATGCGATCGCATTTCTCTTCTCCATCATCGTTGAGAAGTATGGGTTTGAATGGTTGGAGGGAATGGCAAACCAAGACGTCCAATGGGTCCGCGGCACTGCTACTCCTGGCTTCGTTATCCGCGATAACCATGACGGCGCCAACGCGTCCGCTTCCGGTTTGTCACCAAAGGGACGTGTTCTCACATTCACCTCTTATCCTCCTTCAAATGCAACAACCATTCACTCCGTCGCTCCAGAGGCCCCAGAGCAACACATGTCATGGGCTCAGACTGCTGCGGCTTTTGCCTCTTCTAAGAGACCGAAAACTGCTAAATTATTCTTGGCTTGGCTTACAAGTGATGAGTACCAGAAGAATGCCACTCAGGGATCAGTCAGGAAAAGTTTAGATATTGGTGGCTTTTTGTACACAAGTAACACCACTCAAACTAGTCAATTCAGACAGTTTATGCAGGACCGCCAGAGGGTCGAGTGGTGGAAATTGCAGTATGAGACTACATTGGGAACGGCCCAAGGTGTTGACCCTATGGTTTTGTACCCTTAGTCTCCGTTATGAGAGATGTGGCTGGGCTAGAGGAAAAGTTATCAAGTGTTGAGTTGAGGATTGCCGAAATTTGTGGAGGCGGAGTTGATCGTGCTTTGCACGCTGTATATATACTCTTCTAACTGTTTGTAACAGTCTTTAGGCTGCATTCAGTTTCTCTATTTAAGATGAATAGGTTTAATGATCATTTTATGTCTCTTACTATACGCTTTAGTTCTCAAATACGGGAAAGCGAGTTGGTGCCGATGCATTTCACAGTGTGAGAGTTGGGCAAAGGGTAGGGTAAAACCGGTCGAAAACCCACCATGCTCAAGCTCTAGGAGGTAGGGTAAGAACTTAGTGAAATGCTCCTGATTGCTAGGGTACTGCAGGGTATATGAGGTTACATGATCGAGGTATATTGATCGGTTATTCCATTATCCTATAATTATATTATGATATTTACCCTGCAGTACCCAGAAACCCAGCAATATTGCTAAGTAAATACCCTATGAAACACCTATTGAGACAGGATAACTCCCACCTACAGATCAAATACCTTGAATAGGTTACAGATATCCAACCCTGCTGATCTCACTTTCAAATTGACTATACCACGAAAGTCACGGGTATTTTCATAAAGCTGGCGTCATGCACGACATCAGCATTCAACGAAAAGAGTCAGTATGCAATTCAGGGCACAGTTGTGCTCTGTCGATGCTTGAGTTCGAGATCAAAAATATGGAATTAACGGAGAACATAAGGTCTTGCAAAATACCAATCATTGGAGTCTCGACTCATCACTAATTTGGAAATTCGCCTATGGAACGTAGATTCCTAACAGTATAAAACGACACCAGCTTCAGCAATACATGTGTCGAAGTAGTTTGTAAGCAAAACATTGAAGCCCTATTCTTTCCACCTCAGAATTCACCTGAAGATGCACTTCAAAACATCTCAGACCCTAAAACCACCCACAAGGAAGCCGATTGTTCAGCATCGAAGTGTGCCCAAGGTAGTCGGCCAGCAAAGTTATGGAAATCGTAAGCGAGGTGGTATGTAGATCTAGGTGGAGTCCCGCTTTATGTTTTGAAGCCTTGAGTTAAAAGCTCATGAATTGAGTAATTTTCTTAGCTAGCTAGAGGAATAAGAAAAAATTATCGTACATGCTCCGTACCCCAAATCATAGGCTGAGGCCCACATGCGAAAAGATTCAAAACAAATTATAGGAAACTGTCTGTTTGACACGGCAGTCATTTGAAATACTAGTGATTCCAAGATGTCAATAGGAAATACAAATTAGAAGTATCAGCTGACGCAGTAACCACTAACCACGGTTAAAAATGCATTGTTTTCCCGGGTGTGCAAAGAACCATGACATATGATATCCCGGATAGCTTCGTGATGCTCGCGTGTTATCCAAATACCAACGATGTATCCATAAGCTACCCACAGTTGCTCTTCAAGTATAGGAGTCGTATAAGAGACGCGGCAATTAGTCCACCCATGCTCCTGGAATAAAGTTAGCCAGAAGGGCGTCTTCGATAAGAGACCAAAAGTCTCCAGCAAATTGATCTGTTGGCTCTGATAACCAAAATTTCCAATCCTCGGGACCAGGACCGTAGCGAAATCCAACGACATGAGTACATCCCCAATTGTACTTCATCTTCCAGTTGATGCGGTCCGCGGGTACCTTGTGATTCGCCCTAGTCGGGCGAGTCACTGGAGTCCTGAATAAGAGCGGTGCCCAGCTCTTTCTATTACGGCGCTTAAACAACGCCATTTCTTCCCTTCCGTACCTTTCAAGGTCGACATTAACTGAAAAAAGAATTTCCAGCCAGTCTAATAATATTTCGCAGTGAATGATCTCCAATATGCCTAAAGACTGTTCCAGAGTTTCTTGTAGAGGTGTCATTTCCCAAAAACAAGGACCATGGAGAGTAATTTCTGACGCTATCATTTCACGGACAAGCTTTTCCCATGACTTATATGATTGATAAAGCGATGGATTATTCACTGAATTCCCTATAGCTTGAAAACTCTTCACTATTGCAAGTCTCACCCACAACATTCCGATAATTGGGGCCTCAGTTCTGTGTAGCATAACGCATGATGAGAATTTTGGTCCACCAAGAAATGATATAATTAATTGGGACCCACCATACCATAGACCTTTTTTTTCAAGCATTCTCGTAACAACGATGCACTTTTCTGTAAATGAAGGCTCCTTCCAAAATGTTTGGTGTTAAATGTAATTGAATACATCCTCAGGCCCATAACCAGACTCAGGAATAGTCGTATCGTTAAGGAGCTCTTCATCCACGCGCCCCTCGTTCGGGATGCGAACTACTTCAGAAAGCTCCTGCTTGGGCCTGTATTTCATCATGCGGGGGGGAGGGGGGGGGGGGGGAGGCGCTAAAGCTACTACCTGTCCCAAAGGTGTGGCACTTGATTTGATTCAGCTATTGCAAAAAATTTCATCGAGTCAATTTAGGTCTTACCCTGAGGCATGGTCACCAGCTGAAACATCAGCACCTGCCAAAAGAAGTAATTTGCACATATCAATATGACCGTTGTACGCTGCAATCTGTGAAACATTAGACACCTGGAAGCGGAAACTAAAGACCCATAGACGGTCATTGGACTCACATGAAGAGGTGTCACTCCCAAAAACTCTTGCAGCTCCAATCTGTATGGATAGACAGGTATAGTTAAAAAAATACTGTAATAAAATCTATCATTTACAAAGCCTGTTCCTTCCTGTAACATTTTCTTCACATTAAAAAAATCACCATTGATTATGGATTGAAAGAATGTTGAGCTTGGGCCCAAGGTACGATGAGTCTGGATCTCGACGTTCCATCTCAAGAAAGATAAGTCTTTGATGTACAGACGTTGCCATGCCGTGATGGAAATCCATGCTGGAAGGAGATATACAGCTTTAGATTTCTGGACCTTCACTGTATGGTCCTTTTGATCCCGTTTTCGACTTTGGAATGATCCAAGCAAATATGTGATCCAGCTAGAAGAGCTGGTGGAGCCATATTGGATGGAACACTATTTAAGCACGCCATCTATGACTGAAACATGGGATTTTGACTTTGTCGCAGCGGTAACCATCTTAGGTAAAGCTACGCTGCTCATTGATGCTTTAGATATAGACTCTGGTACTCGTGGGTAGAAAACATGACCTTGAGATTGGGTCAAGAAATGATCCAAGGCCTGTACACTTGAGATGATGATCGACGATTGCTGTTGTAAAACTGTACTTTGGCTTGTTAGTACTCCATTCACCAATTCCACAGCAACTTACTTGGTCTGCCAGGAGATGGCTAGATGTAAGGATCTGGAGGCGCCTTTTACTCTCCTTTTCAACCTCTTCAGTTCGTCTGCTTTCAATACAACTTTGGTAGATCCTAATTTCCGTCTCCATTTCCTGCTGGAACTGACATCTTTCGCCAGGTTGGTGACAAGATCATCTAACTCTCCACAAGCAATTTGGCATAGTTTTATGCTGTGTTCAAAAAAGCTCCCGGTAGCTTGATTTGGATGCGTAACTCTTGCTTGAGTTTCGAGAATACTACGCAGAATAACCTGGTGAGTTTCGATCTCTCGCATGAGAAAGGCTATATTATCCGGTGCGTCCTCGATCTGGTCCCAGTAATCTTTAAGCTTGATAATGCCAGACGCAAGGTTCCCAGCGAGCTGCACGATACTGATCCCACTGGCAATACCACCGAGGACTTCTGCCATCGTGAGGGAATTATTTCAAAATTGAGTTTGATATGAACAACAAAACAATTTCAAATGGCTGGACTTCCTTTTGGCGACAGAAATATCGACAAGCAGAGCTTTTCTATAAAACTCCACCACCAAGGCTGTCGCGAGGCTTAGTAGTCGTACAAATGCAGCCCAGTGGTTTAAGTCCCACCGAGACTTCACCCCGCCGCAGCACCTCAGTAAGCAAGAACAAAACCGAATGCCACATTTCATGGGCTTTCAAGTTTTTCCTGGTGATTCGGTGGTTTTCCGTGAGGATAAGAAGGTTCAACGGAAAGTTTATTGCTATATGGTGCATGAGGCTTCACGAAACACAAACCGACACATTATGTAACTATAAACCCCAGTCTTATACATTATTCAAGCCTCGAGGTGGAGTTCCAATGCAGCTAATTTTCGCGAAATTCCAGTCGCCCCATATCATAAACCATTGGTAATACCCATAACAGCAATATGAAATCGGACAATGATATCGATAAGTTGATAACTGAAATTGGAAGATATTTGCATTGTGTCATATTAAAGAATAATATTACTGCATTCGAGTTGTAGGTTTGGCGTGATAATTGTTCGACCCGGAGAAGAATTATGCATCCTTATGTTGTGTGGCTAATTCAAAAATAGCAGATTGTGTAGCTAATCTTATACATCGCATGTCAATCTGATGTTACCTGGGAAGTGTTAGAGTGAGTTATCTTCTGACAGCCTTCATATAGAGAGTATAGGGAGAAAATAGGAAGTGCTTAGCCAAAATGATGGAGGTTCGGTAGTTGGCGGCTCATTAGGTGTGCCCAACGTATGCTTTATCTTGTGTTGCAGCCTCTGTTGTACACATTAATACTAATGCGTAAGTGATAACTCGTAGCGTTTCTAATCATCCCTGGGGCGCCAGTGAAGACAGTGATCAAGGTAGAGTGCTCGGTGACTCAGGGTAATTGGACTCCGGGTTAAGGAGATGGCGACGAGTTATCTAGGCTTGAGCCGAATGGCTGAAGAACCAATTGCCATCGAGCAGACGCTGCTTAAAGAGGCTAATCGTTTTCATTCTCGTCAAGCTATTATCTGAGAAGCTGATTAAATAGGGTTGGTTGAGGCCCAACGCCGACTGAATCGATCAAAGTTCCATTCATGTCGAAAGAGAAAAGTTTTGAGCTAGGTATGAAGGCATTGAAACCTTACGCCCAACAAATAGGGAGAGGGAAAAAGGCTCGGTTGGTAATGATAGAGGCACTACGTAAGTTATGTGATGCTGTGAAGCAAGAAGGTGAGGGGAAAAGTGGAAAGTAGCCAGACATTTAATGTGGGGATAGATTCGTGGGTCTCGATGTCGAGAAAGCGCTTGCACAAGTATTAGCACGACTGTAAATCACTTGTATCTAACGCTCGGTATGATGTGAATGTGTCTCGATTTGAAATTGAATGTAGGAGAAGGAATACTACACTGTAATCCAGGACTCTAATGACATGTCAACACGTCCAGCATAACTCCAGCGTAAGTCCCGGCACCTATGTTTGAAACCTCCTCACCGTGTCATAGATCTTAAATACTAGTTAAAGTGGTAGAACTGACTTCACGATATGAATTGGTGTGGACTCTATCGATCTCACAATCTTTCACAAGAAAAGATGCTTCCATTCCCCTTGCAACCAAGTGACCTTAAAGGCTTCTTCGTCCCACTGCTGGCACATACTGGTAGCAATTTCTGTATCGTAGGTAGAGACGGCTTTCCAAAATACTGCTGTTTCTCGTGAAAATAAAAAGATGTGATGGATGTAAACTGGTAATTGAAAAGGAATTTTTATGACACATTCTCGTTTGTTACTTCCTTCCTATTCCTGCCTTCCTTTCACTTACATAATCACCTGACTCAGAACAGATGGCAAGCAACAAAATATTCTTCCTTCGCAATTTGTTTTCATCCTCTCAACATCACCATTTTCACTCCAAAGATGACATAATCACTTACTTGGTCTTGTTTCTGCACCATTTTACCTGTTTAGAACACACAAATCGACATTCGTTCATGTCACTGACCTATTCAATTTCTTCGAGGAAGCCAACTCCAGCTACCCGTGATTGCAAAGCATGCATATGTTTATCCGTCATCGGAAATGAAAACGAATCATCTCCAGTTCTATTCATGCCCTCGAGCCGACGTTACCCTGGACAAGACGGCGGAAGTTGAAGCTTCATATCTACTTATCTACCTCGTTCGCAGCTAATCGAGTGATTTGCATCGATAAGGCGACATAAGATTTTACCAACCTCCTTGATGTTATTGGTCGATGGGGATATCCCAGTGCGATATACAAGCTATCTGCGATTAAATGAATCATGCAGTATAAAATTGGGAAGGTCGCGACGGTGATACACTCGCCTTTCCCATGAAGCAGTCTGCCCTTGGATTGGGTCAGATAGCAGAATGACGACGTCACATCTCAAAAATCGTGCAATAAAGGGCTATCAAACTACAGGTTCAAATCTCTTTCCTACGTACGCAAGCCCTGCCATCATGATTATTTTAATTACTCAATCGAATTGCTTATCGATATCGATCTTCATAACCTCCATGTTCATGGCTTCGAAAGATGGCTTGGGGACTCTAGCATTAAGGCTGATTGTGTCGTTCCGGGGGTTTCTTATCGCTCTCACACGTTGTGACTAGCGAGCTCGCTCCCCAGATTCCTTATCTTCACATTCCACACTTCTTTTTACCATGACACTGCATGGCTTGCATTACGTTGTCTTCTCCATGTACGACAGCAATCGTTACTGGACTACAAGAATGAACTCTTCATGCTCATTGCTGCATGGTGAGGCTCAAGAATTGGATGATGCAGGAACCTTGACCATTTTGCGGATGGTTTCCTTATCTTGAGTATTGATAGAAGGAGCTCGGGATTTAATCTAAAAGAATTTCATACCCCATTTTTTGATATTCCCCAAGTCTTCTCTCCTTAAATTTCTACAATTTGTTACCACATTTATGTGCATTTTTATTGAAACATAAGTTAGATTGGATAGATAGTTCCGTCATCGAGATTTTGCCATACATAAAGTGGTGTCTTTCGTCATGTCTAAGGAAGCTAAATATTCCGAAAAAGCGGGCCTTGGTGGCCGCAAGCCTCCGTCAATATCACAATCGGAACAGATGACAAAGGCGGCGGATACGCTGGGTGTCGAAGAAGGTGAAACAATATCAGCGGATGACGAACTATTAGCAGCTTTGGGATATCGAGCTGAGTTAAAACGCGAATTTTCGTACACCACTGTTTTCGGGCAAAGTTTTGGAGCTATGGGAATTGCTCCAGCAATTGCCGAGAGTATGATTTTCAGTTTAGGCAGTGCTGGAAGTGTGGGAATGGTATGGACCTACTTGGTGGGATGTTTGTTGCTCATCCCAGTTGCCTTGAGCCTGGGGGAATTAGGAAGTAGCATGCCTACTTCTGGAGGTTTGTACTATGCAAGTTACAGGGTCCGAGAAAGGTTGATTGACCTGTCCTAACTATTGATAGTGGGTTGCACGTTTGACTCCACCACGACAGAGAGCATTTATGTGCTGGCTTGCGTAGGTCCTTCCGTCTGTGGTCATGTCAAAACCGCCTGCTGACAAATCCAGAGGTTATATGAACGTCTTAGGGTATATATCGATATACGCATCTACCATATATGCAGCGACCCTCATTCTTGGCGCGATATGTAGTATTAATACAAATTCCGTCTTTGTGGCTACGAAGTACCAAAACTACGGCATGTTCATGGCGACCACCTTCCTGACTTTTGGAATGACTTGTGTGCCCTCACAAATACTTTCTCGTCTCAATTTGTTCTATATATTCTTGCAACTTGCTATGCTTTTCGCTCTGATTGTTTCTCTTGCTGCTGGAACACGCTCGGAACTCAAGAACTCGGCAAGTTTTGTCTTCGCAGACTTCCAAAACACCGGTTTCTGGACGAACAATGGTTGGGCATTTATGCTCTCCTTTCTCACCCCGGTATGGGTTGTTTCTGGTTTCGAAAGCGCAGCTACTATAGCGGAGGAGGCGAGTAATGCTGCGAAAGCGGTTCCATTCGCGATGGTCTCCTCACTAGTAACAGCCGCAATAACAGGTTGGGCCGTCATTATAACGATTGCATTTTGTATGGGGCCGGATGTAACAAGTATAGTGACATCACCTTTGGGCCAACCTTTGGCACAAATTGCGTTCAATAGTTTGGGTAAAACTGGAAGTGTTGCGTTGTTGATCTTCCTATGGATTTCGAGTGTGGCCAATTGCTCGATTTTAATGGTCGCGGCTTCGAGAGAAGCTTTTGCTTTTGCTAGAGGTTAGTCGTCTTACTTGGTTCTCATGAATTCTTTGATGAAGTATACAGCAAAAGAAAGCTAACTAGATCTCATGCAGACCACGGCCTTCCATTTTCGTCCTACCTGCGAGTGCTCTCATCCAACAAAACCCCAGTTCGCGCCATTTCTTTCGTCGCTCTTTGTACTCTTACAGAAGGGCTTCTCATGCTCGTCAACTCCATCGCCATAAACAGTATATTCAACCTTGCTATTATGGGTCTGTACTTTGCTTACTGCATGCCTCTAATTTCTCGACTCCTATTCCGACATTTTACACCAGGCGTTTGGTACATGGGCGATACAATTAGTTGTGTCAGTGCAATTTACTCTGTGGCATGGATGACATTCATTTTTGTTTTGCTGCTCTTTCCCAGCTACGAACATCCAAATGCACAGGAAATGAATTATGCTGTTGTGGTTTTGGGCTTCGTTTTGCTTTTTTGTGTGGTGTATTATTGGGTGCCTGGGTATGGAGGGAAGACATTTTTTAAGGGACCGGTTAGAACGATTGATGAAGTGTTGAAAAAGAGAGGAGATGTCAAGTAAAGGGTGTTAAAAGAGATTGAAGGAGGAGGAGGGAGTGAGAGTAAGTGTAATGATGGTTGAAATTTTCTTGCTCGACTATAATTAATACATGTTTAAAGTAGAGGTAGTATATGATCCCTCAGCAGGCTCTTATTAATATTTATACTCAATCGATCAAGGCGTAATATTTATTTAGGGTTTCAATGTTTCAGAATTTTCGTCGGGAGCTGTGGATTTTGAAAGTCAAGGTGTCCATAATTCACAGAGTATATCATTTCGAAGCGACCATCACAATAGGGGTTGAAAGCAATCGTTTGGACTCCGCGCTGCCATCTATGCGATCCAAGTCCGGATCAAATCCCACGTCGTCGATTTGCATAATGGTAGAAATAGAAACCTCACCAATCTCATACGCTTGGTGCATGGGCAGCTAGCTGCGATCGCGACTTGGAGAAGGGCAATAGGATTCATGGCGCACAGAGCGCAGTTGCAAGTTTCAAAAGAGGACGTGTATACCGATAGAGCCGTGTATCGAGATCTGCATTGATGTATACCGGATCTCAAAATATCGGGGATTCTAAATGAGTTCTTTATAGTAACTGAAAATAACATCCCTAGTTTCTTGACTGACCCATAGGGCTGTGGATTCATCTCCAATGATGTATGTAAATTGAAGAAATAAAGATCTTCGAGGTTACACGTCCAAGATAGTGTATGACTCCTAGATTTAGACATAATAAGGATTTTACACGTGAGACCCTCAGAAACCTCATTGGGAAAACTTGTGAATAAAAAAACATCACTTAGCATCGCTTCTAGTCTATTTCTACATTCACCTTAATTTTGACCTGATTTGGAAAGACAGAAAAACACTTGGTATGTATAGGTTTTCCACAAAAATCGTTGAAACGCGTCCTTCAGAATTCTTCCTCTTCGCCTGACTTTAATTTTTCATCCTGGGTTCAGTAATACCAACAAATTATCTTGACACCTTTTCTTATTCTAAACTGAACGTTTATAATGGCTACACCTTCAAATAAAATGTCGGACAACGTTACAAATAGAGCTAGGAATGAAGCTCCAGAACTGACAGCTGTCCCGAAAATCCTCATAAAGTCCGCGCAAACACCATTCAACCCTTCTTATAAAAAGCAATGGAAAGTCATATCAATATTGGAGAGATTCCAGCCAGCCTTTTCTCAGGAAAATTAGATTCCAATCATAACCTTATTCTACAAAATAGTCATACCTCTTGTCCCATTCTCAAATCAAATAGCAGAAACAGCATCCTCCTCTACCCAGGCTCTTTTAACCCACCCCATCAAGGCCACCTCGCCACGATTCGCTATTTCTCCGAGCGCCGCGATCAACTTGGTGTCACTGCCATGTTCATTTTCGTAGACCCTGGCTCAATTGTTGAAGGAAAAAAGAAGAAATGGGGTGATATAATTCTTCCACTAGAACTCCGCTACGAACTCTTCTACCGCGTTCTGGAAATCTATCAGCTGGGCAAATCTGGATGGCTTCAACTTCTTGTAGGGGATATGGATACTGATATTAAAGTTCTACCTATGACGACTGATCTAATTTCCGAAGCTGGATTTGATGTCAAGTTAGTAGGACTTTTGGGTGGGGATAAGTTGACGACAGAAAGCGCTCCGCATTTACATTCGGGAAACTTGCAGGAATGGGGTCCGGTTGATGAGTTTCTTATTATTAATGCTAGAAGACCTGTTGACTTTTTTGATCCAAAGGAAGAGGAGATTCCGAGGAACTTACCGGGCTGTACGGCTTGGGAGAAAGGTACGGAGGCAGGAGAGGAGAAGACGGAGCAGCTAGATGAGAGTGCTGGTGTGTTGTGGACGTTTAAGGCTCTGACAGTACCTGGAAATCCGGTGATCCGATTCCGTGCCTCGAAAAGCAGTGCGTCGAATGGTGTTAGTTCTACGAAGATTCGAAGAATTATGACTGAGGCTTATGACGAAGAGCTTATGGAGGAATTGAAAGATAAAGCCATTAGCGTCGAGTTTCTGGTGGAATGGTTGCTGCTTGAGCGCAAGGGAAACCGGGAGAGCATTGATGAAAAGGGATTTCTTTAGTTACGTTGGGAAAGGTGAGGACACCAGTGACAGTCTAAACACACTGGCCCCGCTGATTAGCCCTTCATACGTTGATCAATATGTCATTGTGCCTGATTTAACTCAAAGTTATTCGCTCAGAAATGTAACCGCATTAAGTGATAAGTGTTACTGAGCTCGCAACTTTGAGAGGGTTTTCATTACTTTTGAGACCGATGTCAAGTTCCCCCTGTCTTCTATTAGTGATATATGAAATCTACAAACCTCCGCTCATATTATTATTTCTACATACTCAATACATTCACAATGCCTTGCCACATACTAGACGTGCAAATTGCTTTCACGTCTGCATACTGTCAGAAATATCTTCAAGGTGTATGAATGATAAGTATCTGACTCAAGGTACGGAGAGCAGTACACCGGTGGCACTGGCGAAGCGATGGCATAGAACTATGCCTTGCATCATCATCCCCGGCTACCATAAACACACGCCGTGGTATCCGGAAATAACCTTAACAGATCTGGATCCCTTATCACGCATGACTTGGAATCCGGCAGAGGGGATATAAAACCATGCATCCATCTCGTGCAAATCCCAAGTTCACAGTTTTACTCAAGTATCACGCTGTACAAACAGTTGGGTGGAAATTGAGTTGCTAATCTCCAAAAACCATGCATTCCTTACGATTACATTTACCATGGTTGGCAAAACGTTCAGAAAGTGGATTTGTTGTCTTGACTCTTGGGACTGTATCCTGCTTTGTGTTTGGCTATTTTCAAGAGGAATGGTTTTCCTTGGTTCTGCTTGAGTTGAGATCATGAGACCAAAGATGAGAAGGCTAAGAAGGATACGAGCTCGAGAGTTGGTCAAGCGTGAGAAGATCATGGTCGCTGTTAGAGGGGATAATGCGGATATCCGATGTGCCGAATTCGTTATTTTGTTGGTGATTCGACAGTATGTACTGTGGATCGAAGTGTATTTGATGTGTCTTGTTGATTTTGATTGCTGGATGTTTTCGTGAGTGTATGTTTGAATCGTGAAAGTGAAGGGGGGAAATTGAAAGAAAGTAGTTCCATATTATCAATTAACTTCCACAACAACAATAACAGTCACTGTATTGAGTCACCGGGCTAGACTCACGAATATTGAGTCATTCCATGGAGAATATTTTACGTGACCTCAGGTTGAAGAGTTATGAATTGATAGAGGACATTCCTCAATCATAGCTCTTATTCTGTAGGAAACAATCTCCTTAAGCTTTCAAAGGAAAATCTGCATTAGCAAGGAGCCTTCACGAACAGGAGTGCAACAGCCTACACTATAGAGTTTTGTGCTAATTGCGACAAATTCCTTGATAATAGGGACATAACAGTTGGCATCAAAAGATACATTTTCTTGTATGAAGCTGTTGGGTGCTAAAAAGGTACAGATCTGGACTGCTAAACCTTAGACTTAAACTCCCTTTTTTAGACATAAGTGATTGATTTGAAGAAAAGCAGAAGGAGACGTAGTATGGAGGTTTTCGGAGTGTGAGGAAAAACATTATGATCTAACAAAACGTGAAATCAGTAGATCATTGACTTCAACAGGACTTTCTCGATTCAGACACTAGTGCCCCTGTTAATAACTGTAAATTATTTTGGCACTCAATTTATTTGAAGTAATATGTTGACTTATTGAAGTGAACTTAAAATAGATGATTTATCTTCGTAATTACAAGGAGTTAGCAGTGGCATTCAGGAGCGTAGAAATGGTGCGCTGTCTGGTCATTCTATCAATTCACTGAATGGAAAAATGCATATAAGCTTAATAATTCCTTAACTTGCTTTTCTCCATGAAATAGCATATCAAACTACAAAACATTTAATCCTCCGCTCCTACTTGTGCCACAACTGATTCATAGAATTAGAGGCGGTCCAGCTAGTGTCTTCGAACGTGGTCCTGGAGCAGGCCTGACCTCTCACATTGTGCAATCCCCGTCCACTACCCAGTCATATTTCCATCTCAATTCAAAATAGCAATAATGCCAGATCGCCAAGTAGTCCCGACAGACCTACAAATCCCACTAGTAACAAACTACTTGTCACGCCTTTCTGCGCGGCACTCTCGTCACCTGTTATCTGCTCCAAAGTGCATGCTCCTTTATCTCATCCTCAGACCCTTCGTCGCTTACCTAATCTAAAAATCTATAAACCAGCCAATAAGAGGCATATGGAGTACCACCGTAGGATCTCTGAAGGGTCTGAAACATTTTGGTTCTGGCTTTGGTGTAAAAAGTAATATTTGGGCTTTTATTCAATTATTATTTAATGTCACGGGGTCATTATACTACAGAGAATAATGCCATTCAGGAATAGTTAGGAAGAGGCTATACCGCCTAAAGGTGAGGACTAAGCCTAAAAGGGATTAGCCCTCATATAGATTATATTTAGAAAGCTTCTCCACTCCCCAGAATTTATAGCTTCTTGAATGATATCTTATTAATAAAGAAAGATCTGTTTATTTTCCTGAATCCCTTTTATTATATTATGATACTATATCGCTCTATTCAAAATATCAATACTTCTACGATATCGAACCGCCTATAACCTCTGAATCAATCCAATCTGCCTGAAAAGCTTGCTGTTGTTATAGCAAACAATATTGTTAAGTAAGTTATCAAGCTAGTTCCAAGACTTCGCCAATTCAATAGTACTAAAATCTTCCTCGTAAGATCTTCCATACAAAGCAATATAATCCGCCATCACCCAAACTCATAAAAGGAAAAGCCTCAAAACCTGACCGAACCCGAAAATATACAGAGCTACCTTAGAAAACATACTTTTCCCCCTGTGTCTCTGTTCCAATCTATTCCTCGGACTTGCGGCAACGGATGGGCTCAAGGTTGAGGCAGGCATTAACACCGCCAGCGTACTGGGTCGTAGTTCACATGCGGGTTCATTTTTGCACTTCCCTGGAATCACACCTGTCCGGAAGCAACAATCGGCTACACAGTGGACTTATTAGCAACTGCAAACAAAACTGTATGATGAGCGAAATCTCACCTATACTTTGCGTAAAGGTCAAGGATTCGAATGTCCTCGGGGGAAAACTACCAGCTCCGTTCAATAAAGATGCACCTGTGGTGATTTGAGGTGCACCCATCGAAGGTGTGGCCTGAGCGGCGTTAATGAATGGTAAAGCAGCAAAGATGAGGAGGATAGATGTTTTAAAGCTTGGTAAGACCATGTTGATCTTTCGGAAAATCGATAGGTGGCGCACCATTAATTTGACTCTTAAACTGGAGTATTCTGAAAAAAAAATGGTTGTCCTGTTTGAAACGATGTGAAGGTGGATCCGCCTGAATTTATTGCAGTGTTCGCGAGGAGACTTAAAGGAAGCGTTGTTAGAATATAAGAAAGGAAGGGAATGGGAGACATTTTTAACACAAATAAATACAGACATTTAATTCATTCTAGCAGTAATGATTGGCTTTGAGAATCAATTCATGACTTTGTGAATCGGTGGGAGTCACGTTGCTCAGGAATCATATTTTCTGTTGCACACCGATATTTATGTCCAAGAATCTAGTCATCTGTCAAATCCAAGATTTACTTTATATTCATGAAAAATACAGAAGTCGGACTCTAAAAGCATTTCCCCATTGTTCCTGTCAATAAGATGATGACTTCGCTGAACTGTGAGAGGATCATGGTTATATGCTGAGTGTTTGTGTAAAAATACTGGCAGGGATTTGCGTAATTGTTAGGAGGAGATTTGATCAAAGTGTCCCAATATCCTCCGATGAACTTTGTCAGACAGTTGGTATTTGTACAAATTCCTCTTGATACGGTGTTTGTCGCATGCACCAAAAAGGAAACTCCATAATAAAACCCCCTATACACATGCATCTCCGCAAAATGGAATCATTATGTCTGGTCATGTAGCAGTGACTCGGAACAATAATTCATCGTCACTCGACAGATGAGATTATAATAGTGAAGAATCAAGAGCAGAATTTTATTCTCATCAAGTTCCGCCTTCACGACTCCAACTCGATGAAATAAACATATACGGAGTGACAAATTTTGCGCCATGAAGTGGTCCTATGCATTCGCTTGTCAAGCGACGACTAGATGTATAACTATGCACTACACCTGGCCCTAAGCCAAACATGCGATGATCTCGTCTTTGAACAGCACAAGAATGCTTGATAATATATTCTTAACAGAGTTCACTATGAACAACTAATAAATCATCTTCATCCTCACCTCACTTCCCTTATCAATGCAAGCTCTCCTACTCTCTCATAAAATAATAAATCTAATCGGCCACCGTAGCCAAGATCACCCACCAACCATATGATCACCACTTATCTGCCGGCTATCAGCCTACCATCTTTGCTGCTCATTGCATGATAATATAGATTTATATTCGAGAAATTTTCTCATCAAACCAATCAAACAGCTCGTTTCATTATTACATGATCGCTCAGCTTCTATGGTCCAATGGTCAGGATTCCACCCTTCCAAGGTGGAGGTCGGCGTTCGATTCGCCGTGGTTGCACTCCTTTTTGTATTTCTGGTGTGATCTAGGGAATTTTTTGCTCGAGGTTTTTATGTTTGAGTTTTTGTAGATTCCTGGTTATGGGATATTATTGATGGGAGAAGGTAATCAAAGTTGTGTAGGTTAAATTTTTTAGAAAATTTTCTCGGAGAGAATATTGAGAAATGTGCCTCCCCCACATGTGGACCCGCTACGCTTAGATTCATTACTTGCTTGGGGGGGTGGGGAACTTCCAGTCTCATAGATTTCACAGCAAAGTTGCAATACAAACTATTGGATACGTTGACGGTGGAAAGAAGATGTACTTGACAATTCACCCCAAGTTGCACAGACATTTCCCAGGTGAAAATTTGGAAAGCAACGATTTATTCATTTGACTATGTAAGATTCAGCGAAGTTTTGAGATTTCACCGACTAATGATCCATATCAAGAAGAGTATTGAGCTCGTCTTCGTCTTGAGAACCCGGCAGGAGGTCGGTCTGACCATGATAGAGGATGACTTTTGGAATCTTGTGCTCCTTGTCTTTCGAATTTCGTACGCGAAATCCCCGCTCGAAAAGCAATTTCACCCCCTCGTAGTCAGGTCGGCGGCCATTGAGAGGCACCACTTCCTTTCCGTTTCCAAGGATGATCAAATGTTCCAGGTTTCGGAAACTGAACACGTCGTAAAAGTTGATGAACTCCTCTATCACTTCATTCCATTGTCTCACATACACTCGAAAGAGTTCCAAGCAAGGCAGAAACAAGGTCCGAAGACTCTGCATTAAAGCAGGACAATCCCAACATGCCACTCTTTTTCCTCCCAGCCATCCATATGAAAATTTAGAGTCATTTTCACTTGAGAAGGCCACTATGACAGAATCCAATTTCGGGTGGAATAGTACTAGATTTCCGGGGCACGGCTTTGTATAATGGGGCAATGTAGTTCCTCGGCTTTCGCGATTTACGAACATAGTTGGAGGATATGGCGTGGAGTTGTGGAAGATCATCTTATCTCTTATCTTTTCGCCTCCAAATTCTTTAAAACATTCCAAGGTGATCTTTACTGCTCTCCCGCGAATAGTCGCTTTCCAAATCATTTTTCGGATCTCGAGAGGTAGCTTATTAAAACCGGTGAACTTTAAATCGGATTTTTTTTCGTCGGCTATCATAGCATTTCCATGTTCGACTACGTGAGCAGACATCGCGTTGAGGAAAGGAAGTAGTCTTCGAGATTGGATATATGCTATGGAAGCTAAGATCTATGGTATTTGTTAGTGATCGTCCATGAAAGCGGAGGTGGAGTAAGTTATTGTACCTGATGTTGTGGGTTTGTGGGGTAAGTCTTATGTTTGTAGATGGAGGAAATATTGTTGCAAGTTGTGAAGCTTCTGTGGGTTAAAGTCTAAGAAGACGAAGAATAAATACCCAAGATCAAGACGTAAATAGGAAAATAGCAATGATTAATGATAATTGTTGAGAGTCAATCAGATTCATATATTCCAGTCACGCAGACCACTGGGGTATGAATCGAGTACATCGATGAATCATGGCTCCCGAATCGAAAGGCCTGCATATTTCCATTCATTCCATGCGCTTAATAGACAACCAAATAGCCAGTATATCGAGTTCATAATTGAAGTAAACAGGATTCAGAAAGAATTCGCAGTCACCGAGTTGTACTCGGCCACCCTCAATTCCGGATAATTGCAGTAGTATCCCCAGTGGGTGCACGGACTCGTGAGACACTCACCGATTAGACAACCAAATAGGGTTAAGATAAACATTCTAGGCCCTTAGAATAGAATAAAACGATAATCTTAGAAGACTATAAAATCCTAAGATCAGAATCCCAAAAAAGATTTCCCAAAATTAATATTCTAGAACAAATGTCAGGTTCTATATTTTTGTCACAGGAAACTCACATATAACATATTGTTACAACGGCCAACATCCATACCACATCATATAACTAAATATAGGGTAACGTGACGAAGTCACGTTATGGACCGCTGAGGAACACTGGCGGTCCAGGACCGCACAGCAGTCCTGATTAGCTATAAATATAAAGGTCTATATAATCAAGATAGATTTTCTTTATATAAAACTTCATACTCAAAATTAATTATTTAGTATATTCTATTATTAGTTATGAATAGTATATTCATTATTATCATTATTTAAGTTCTTGTTTAATATCTAATTATAAACCTACCTTGAAAACCTAGAACACTTCTATATGATCTAGATGACTACCCTTATAATACTTTGAGCATCATTACTACTTCAAATACCAATTTGATAAATAACGATATCATATCTTCCAAGATATCACAATCTAGCAACCCTGTTACAATTAATCAGATCACCCTCAAAAGTATCAATAAGGATAGAGATATTGTTATAAAAGATATCGAAGACCCTAAGGAAATTATTATCACCGAAACTTTTAAAGTTGCCTTACCAAACCGATTTACAAGCAATCGATAAGAACTAGAAACCTTCTTGCTTTAACTTAAGATCTACTTCCAATTTAACAAAGACAAATTCAATTACAATATCGATAAAAGCATCTGGACCACCTCCTACCTCAAAGGAAAAGCCACCAAATGGATTCAACCATATCTCAAAGATTACTTCACCAACTTGAATAAGCCTAAGAAGCAAATGTACCCGACTCAAACCATCTTTGAAAGATTTGAAGGATTCAAAAAAGAAATACAACAAATATTCGGGAACATCAATGAATTATATGATATTGAGTCCAAGATTTATAACCTTAAGCAAACAGGATCAATAATCAAGTATATTATAGAATTCAGGAGGTATATAGATACTATTGAATAGGAAGAGAATGTAATGATAAGCTATTACCAGAAAGAGCTTAAGTCTGAAGTCAGGCTAGAATTAGATCATAATTGTATTTAGGAAGATCTAAACGAATTGATCAAGGAATCTATTAAGGTAGATAAGATATTCTATAAGTATTAAAAGAAATATCGATCTTCTAATTTTCATAGAAATCGAGATCATAGTAAATACCACAAAAACAAAGGAAGACCTTGAGAAAATAGACAATCTTATAAAGAATCAATATAATTGAATATAATATTCAAGGACAAACTATTTAAGGAAAAGATAAAATAAAGATATAAGAACAAGTTATACTTCGAATATAGCAAACCAGGCTATCGAGCCAGAGATTGTCGAAGCAAAAAATCATCAAAAAGAGGCTATTACAAGAAGTTCGGTAAGGATCAATTCAATATTATCTTTATACTTTAATTATATATCTTATATTTAATCAAGGATAATAATTACAAATGAAAAGAATATTAAAAGGAAATCAATGTAATATCTCAAAATTAAGAAGGGTTGAATATTATAAATCAATATGAATTGGAATATCTACAAACTCCTTCATTTTCCTTTATTAAAATAGAACTAAAAGAAATATTATTAGTAGAATATATAACAATAAATTGGATAGTTTATTATAATAAATCTTGTAAGATTTATTTATCAAATAAGGAAGCTACAGGATAGTTTCCACAAAAGAAAGCAAGGAGATCTTATAAGAAGGGAAGATCAGTTAAGACCTACAAAAAAGGCTAAGACCAATTGAATATTATAGGACAAACAGATTAGATCTATTATAATACAAAAATAAATAGATAAGCAATCTGGATCATAATAGATTCAAAAGTTATAAGAAATTTTATTATATTAAAAATTATAAAATATTTGGGAGTATAATTTTAAGCGAAACAAGTATTATATCAATTGTAATTAGTTGATAGATAATTAGTTGGATTGAACAGAAAGATTTCATAGGAGACTTGCTTTTTATAGATAAGTATAATTCAGTATAAAGAGGTTATCCAATTCGATATTGTTCTATTAGGGAATCAACAAATTATTCTGGGAATGCTATGGTTGAAGGCATATAACCCCCAGATTGATTGGTCATCAGAAACTATATCATTTCCGAAGAAAAGCAATCAACGAGATATGTTAAAGCCAGCAAGGCTAAATACACACAATAAAAAACTGAAAGCAAATAATATTATTAATATAGGACACCAAATCCAGGATCCTTTATTAATAACAAAGGAAGATGAACCTTCTATATGAATAAAGAATAAGCAAAAGAAGTTATTTGAAAACATCCTTGTAACAAAACAGGAAGAGATATCAATATCGGTATAGTATTAGAAGTACAAGAAATTATTCGAAAAAAGAAAAGGTTATGATACTTTACCAAAGTATAAACTATAGGATCATAAGATAGTATTAAAGAAAGGCAAGATATTTCCATTTAGTCCAATCTATTTAATATCAATCTTTGATCTAGGGACACTTAAGGATTATATTAGCAATATATTAAAAAAGGAATAAATCAGAGAATCTATCTTATAGATAGTTAGCCCTATATTATTTGTATCAAAGAAAGATGGTACAAAAAGACTTTGTATAGATTATCACAAGCTCAACAATATGACAATCAAAGATCAGTACCCACTTCCATTAATTATAGAATTAAAAGATTGATTAAGAAAAGCCAAGATTTTCTCCAAGTTTGATCTATGAAACAGATTCCATCTAATCAGAATAAAAGAAGGTAAGGAATAGAAAACAGTATTCAGAATTCATTACAGATTATATGAGTATCAAATAATATTATTCGATTTAATAAATATATTAACAATATATATATATTTAATCAATAATATATTAAGAAAATATTTAGATATATATTATATATATTATCTAAATAATATATTGATATTCTTAGAAATAAAGGAATAATATATTCAGGATATTTATAAGGTTTTATAGCAATTAAAGAAGGCAGATCTTTAATACAAATCTAATAAATACAAATTTCATGTTACCGAAACAGAATTCCTAGGTTATATTATATTCTCTGAAGGTTTTAAGATGAGTTCTGATAAGGTAAAAACAATTAAAGAATAGAAATCGCCAATAAACATAAAAGAAGTATAATCCTTTTTAGGATTCACTAACTTTTATTAATAATTCATTAAGAATTACTCGAAAATAATTGCTTTAATAACCAAAATCATCAAGAAGAATCAAGGGGAATTTCGATAGACAGAAGCAATATAAACAATATTCGAATACTTTAAAGAAGTATTTACAAAAGAATTAGTTCTCAAGGCTTTCGATTCAGAACTATCAATAATTATGGAGATAAACTCCTTAGACTATATAATAAATATAATACTTAACCAATTAGGTTTGAATAAGAAATAACAATTAGTTGCTTATTATTCATACAAATTATCATTAATTGAACTAAATTATGAAATATATAATAAAGAATTACTAATAATAATAGATACTTTTAGAGAATGAAGAATATACTTAAAAAAATCGAAATATATAATATAAATATATATAGATCATAAGAATTTGGTTTATTTCATTATAATAAAGGAACTAAATTGATAATAGGTCAGATAATCGGAAATTATGACTATCTATAACTTCAGAATTTCATATATCAAAGGAAACGAAAATGCTAGGGCAGATACTTTCAGCCGAAAACCAGAATACTTATAAAATAAAATATACAAATTATATATAATATTAAAACAGGATAACAATATTTTTAATTTATAATAAATTATAATTTGCTGCCATTTTAAGAATAAATTATAATATTATCAAGGATATTATAAAAACAGAATATATAATAGATATTATAACCAAAAGAATCCTAACTATATTAGATAATCTAGAAAAAGGATTTATTATTGAAGATAGGTTCATCTATTTTTATAATAAGTTTTATATACCTGTAACGATACTGTACTGGAGGCAATGATTGCCTGAGGTTTCGTTGGTTGGTAGTTGTAGGTTAAGACTTTATCAATTGGGTTCATTTAGAAGTAAAGTTGTTATTAGATCAAGTAGAATATAGGTAAACTAATTGATAATTAAATTAAGTATAAAGCTCTTAAACTATGAAACTATTCTGATTATATACTAATGAATATAAAAGAGCTTTAAGGAGCCCTAAAGTTCCAAAAAGCTTTTGGAGCTTTAGAAGCTTTCAAAGCTCCTAAGGCTCCTTATTATATAATCTATCATTAGTTTTAGGATATTAATCCTAGGACAATTCCAATCCTAGAATAATAATCTTGGGATAGATATTATCCTAGGACAATTGTTTTAGGACAAATCTTATCCTGGGATAAATAATCTTGGGACGAATCATGTCCTAGAATATTTGTTTTAAGATCCAATAATTGTCTAGTCTATTCTTTTTAGGATATCATTTATCCTAGGACAATATTTGTCCTGGGATTCCTTATCGATAAGGATTCCCCCTAAAGAAAACGGCTCAAACATTGGTAACTAGATTTATTTTATAAAAATGAATATGATTTGTGACACTATCCCTTTCCTGGCTAAACGTTGTCCTCGATTGCTTATAACTAATGAGTGTCCTACTTGTTTCATTATCATATCCTTCAGCCTTTTCCATTATAAACGATTCCGATTCCTTATATAATTTAACTCGAAGAAAGAAAAAGGAACATATCTATTTAGTTATAATTATCGATTCTATTAATATCGAGATAATTCCTTGTTCTTATTATCGTTAGGAAAATCGTTGTTATATTAAAGATCTCTCCGATAAGCATTGTTTATATTGTTCAGAATATATACGAAATTCTGTTTCTTGTGATACTGAGTTCTGTTTGGAAGATGATTAGGATTATGAAATTCCTTGAGAGTATAATTGGGAAAGTCTTGATCGATAAATCAATAAATTGGATATTGAAATTGCTGAATCTTTTGTTAAAACTATTTGTCTTATTAAACAAAAGATACAATTCAAAAAACGACGCAATGAAATGTTACATTGTGATCTCAAGTATCTTGATGAATTTGATGTTTTAGAAGAAAAGGAAAAACAAGAAAAGGAAAAAGAAAGAGAAATTGCTATAATTTCAATATCTATTGTTCCTTTTGATCCTTTTGGTTAATTTGATTCTGAATTCCCTATAATTAATTCTGACTTCCTTGAATCCTCTTTTTTATATTCGATAGATTCACTATCTGTATAAGCTATATTGAATTCCCCTTTCTTTTAGATAAATCCGGATTCTATCGGCGAAAATCCTCAAACTTCTTAAAATACTTAAGATCTTTTTTTAATTCCTATATATTCTCGAAGTCCAGGTAATTTTCCTATTTCACTAGATATTTGACTTTATTTCTAATATATTTGCAATCTAATATTTTCTCTACCTTATACTTAACATTTTGATCAATAGATATAATTTCGGTTTCAGAAGCTTTAGATGCTCTTGATAATATTAATTCGAATAAGGATATATAGAATACTAGATAGATATTCATACTTTTTGATAATATCAATTTATAATTCAAGGGTTCTTTAACTTTCTTAATTTTGAATAACCCCAATTTCTTATAGTCCAGTTTTACACTTGATCTCTTTATCTTGATGTTTTTTTGGAGTAGATAGACTTTATCCCTCTTTTTTAATGTTGGCTTCTGATTATATTTCTTATTGTAATAGTAAGTGTTCTTTTCAGCAATAAACTTGAGTTCCGCTGTTATTTCTTTATAAACTTCCTTGAGTTTCTTTGTTTATATGATAACAAATTGATTCTCTATTTCTGAAATACCTGGTTTCTGATATACAATTAATTCATATTCAAAGTTGGTATAATTCGATAAGACTTGGGTAATTTCCGAAGTAGAGCTGTTATATACGAATTATATTAGGAATAATAGTCCTACCCAATCATTCTGTTGATAATTCATATAACAACAGAGGTATACTTCAACAATCTGGTTTATTTGTTTATTCCC
Organism: Sclerotinia subarctica; assembly: GCA_025389085.1. Lineage (NCBI taxonomy): Eukaryota > Fungi > Ascomycota > Leotiomycetes > Helotiales > Sclerotiniaceae > Sclerotinia > Sclerotinia subarctica. The sequence goes on from QRFI01000007.1 coordinate 2,420,047, forward strand.
TTTATTTATTTATAGATAGAATATTATAGATATTTTCCTTTTTATATCTAATAATATTATTAAAGTAATCCAGAATTTTGATATAAAGAGTTTATCTTTATTAGACAATATCTTTTCTGGTAATCTATGTACTACAATAACTTCTTTTAAGAATATGATTGTTAGGGTTTCTGTAGTTAAGGTGATCTTATATAATATTAATATCATGTACTTGATCAGTCGATCTATAATGATTAGGAGGTAATCATATTCTACTCTTGTAATTGGATCCTTGGATTTAGGTAGTGGTTCTATAAAATCTTATGATATTGATTTTTATAATGTTGATGATATTTTAATTATATATATTTGTCTATAAGGGGTATGGCGAGAAGCCTTGTTCCTAATACAGGTATTATATTCGATGACCATTTTTTTGATTATAATTCGGAGTCCTAGATTCCAATATTATCTCTTAATTCTCAAATATATTCTTTATATTCCCTAATGATTATAAATTGGTAATATATACTGTTCTTCAATAAATTCGATGGCAATGCTATTTGGTAGCCAAATTTTCCTTGTGATCTATATCAATCTATTTACAATTACTGATGGTTCAGGCCATTTAATGTTTTCCTTATTCAATTGTGTATCTATTAATTTGTTTTTCCAGACTTCCATTGGTTTATTTTCCAAAACAGCAATTTCTGTTAGATTCGGAATGAGGTCTTTATTAGAAAAAGATTTCAAAATCGCTATTTCTTGATAAATCTTATCATTCTCATACTCTGGTGGCCTATTTAATGTGTCTGTCCTTGTATTATCTTTGCCTTTTACATATTTAATTATCAAGTCGAAATTAGCTAATTCTTCAGTTTATCAAGCTAATCTTTGATTATCCAGAATCTTAATTGTAATAAAGATTCGTAGATTTATATAATCAATATAAATAATTATTAGGAATTTAGTTCTTTAGAGATAAATTCTCTAATGTTTTAATGATTTGATTATAGTTATAAGTTCCTTCTTATAGATATTGTAATTTTGCTCCGTTTTATCTATTTTGTTGGAGTAATAAGCAATTAGGTATAGTTTCCTATTATCATCTCTTTGAAGATGAATTCCTGCTATATAGGTATCGGAAGTATCTGTTTTAATGATACTTTCTCGATCGTTATAATAATTGTAGAGTATAGATTCCCTGATAAATCTATCCTTGATTTTCTGGAAGGCTTGCTCTACCTTTTTGTTCTATATAAATCCTATACTTTTTTTTATTATCTCTATAAATAATTCTATTATTTTGGAAAAATCTTTTATGAATACCCAACAAAAATTGGTGAATCCAAGTATAGCCTATATATCTTTAACATTTCTAAATTGTTCCCAATTTTTAATTTTCTTTATTTTCTTTAGATTGATGTTTATCTGATCTAATTTGATTATATATTCTAGAAAGGTTATCTTCTTGATTTCAAACTTATATTTTGATAATTTGAGTTGTAAGTTGATCTTCCTAAATACTTTGAGTACTTTGAGGATATATTCCTTATATTCTTCTTCTTTTTGGGAGAAGATCAGGATATCATTTAAATAACAGATTATGAATAAGCTAAACTCCTTGAGTATTTTGTTGTTTTATTGTTAGTATATAATAAATATATTAATTAATCCAAATAGCATAACTATATATTCCCACAATCCAGAAGGTAATATAAAAGCGGTCTTCCATTTGTATCCTTCCTTGATTCGTATAAGATTGAAGACATTCCTTTGATCTAGCTTAATATAGATCATTGCCTTACTTAGCTTATCCCTTAGCTCCTAAACTTTGGGTATAGGGTATATATCCCTGATGATCCTATTGTTCATTTGGTGGTAGTCTTTATAAGATCAACCATTTGGATCTTCTTTTTTGAATGCTAATAATATATTAGATGTACAAAGGGACTTGGATTTCCTAATCCATTCTTTCTTTTCAGTTTTAGATCGGTATTCTTCCTATATTCTTAAAGTATTAGGGTTATATAATCTCAACCTTTTAATTAGGGGTATAAATCCTTCCTTGAAATTGATTTTATGATTCCAAGGCTTATATTCTGACAAGACTCTCAAATCCTACAGGTCTTCGAATAATTTGGCGAATTTTCTATACTATATTAGAATTACTTTTGTATCAGTTTTACTAATCAGTAAAGAATCTGTAATTGTTATAATATAATATCCAGTCTTTTCGGAAATCTGTTCCTTTGGATCATATAATCATTTGTTCTTGTAATTACAATAATCGAATATGAGGGTATCCTTTACCCAATTAATATTTGGATTATACTTTCTAATCCAAGGGATTCCTAAAACTATTATATATCTGCCCAATAATATTAAGTTCAATTTGACTTATTCAGTATACCCTTTTAGTATAATTATTTTTAGAGCATTAATCTATCTCTATACCTATCCATCCACTCCAATCTTCTTTTCTCCTAATAATATCAATTAGTATAAATGTTTTTTAGATTTAGTAGGGATTCTGTTTTCTTTTGTGAAGTTGGGATCTATAAACATCCCTATAGCTCCTGAATCAATCAAGACTCTAACTTTCTATCTTTCGAGATTGATTCCTATAATTAATTGCCCAATCCCAATTGTACCATTAAGTTCTAACGATAGTGATTCAGTGATCCATTTTCTGATAAAGAGGTTCAACTATTTATGCTGATATTCGCTTATACTCAATAATCTATAAGGTATAATTACCGATAATTCTATTAATCCTATCTGAAAATCTTGGCAATAATCCTTGGCCTAATAATGTTCATGATAATAATTAATCTTACACCAAATCCTATGATATTCAGCTTATAACAGGATTTCCTATATATCTTTGATTACTAGGTTATAATCATTATATTCCTATCCTTCATTAATCCAAGGAGATTCTAAATCTACAATAAATCTCTTAACATTGTTTTCCCTTATATTCTCCTTGAATACTATATGGTAAGGGTTGTTATAAATAATGGTATATAGGATTAACAGGATTAGATAATCATGAATCTGGTATTTTTTTATAAAATCAGATTTTTGTTCTTTATGATAATGTTATATATATTTTCTATTAAAATAATTGATTAAGTATTATAACTTGTTTTCTTAAGGTTTTAGGTAGATTTCGTTGATTTGCAGATTATCTTCCGATCCTTCCTTTTCGAACAACTCAACTAATTTATAATTGTTCGTAAACTCGATTTCCTTGTTAATATTTCCGGTTGGTTCCATCTTTATAGATAGGATTATTATATCTAACTCTTTGAATTGTTTTAGATATAATTGGGATAATTCCTTTTCTAACAATCTAATCTTATAAGAATTACCCTTTAATATACCTACTTTCTAGGATCCCTATCTCTTATTTCCAAATCTTACTTGTTTCTTGCCTTTTATAGCGAATAGCTTCTTTTGATTATAGTCTCGAGATATGTACCCATTTTTTCTATAGATGAAATATAGATTATTCTTTTTGCATCTTTTCTTTTCTTCAATATTAAGTCTATTTGATTTATAACAACATTTGGCTTTATCCAATTCTATTGGATCGCTGGCATTATAATGTCTATTCTGACATTAAGGTTTAGAAAATTTTCTGTTTTCCTGAATAATTCCCTTTTTCTCTATTCATCTTTTATAAAAACGATTGTCAATTAAAATGGAGATTTCGATTAATTCAGAAAGGTTTGGTGGTTTTGGAGCTCTTATTAGCTTATCCTTGATGATATCCTTAAATCCCTTATAAAACTGGGATCTAAGGTAATCATCATCCTATATAATATATCTGATATATTGTTGGAATTTAGCAATATAGGCTGTAACTAATCCTATCTATTTAAATTGTTGTAATACTCTTTCAATTATATGATCAGGATCAACTTCCCCGAAGGCCTTATCGAAACCTTGTCGAAATGACTTGTAAATACCAAAAAGACGATGTATCTCAGATTTCATATTTTCATTAAACTGACCGTTGATAGCTTTGGTCATTAGATCATTAACGAAAGGTTCGATCCAATTGAACACAGATCTTTGGAAGAACGAGATTAGCCATAAGATCCTCTGTATTGGTGTCGAAAAAAGATGTCCATTAAAAGTATAGTAAAGATTAGCTTGTATAACAAAGACTTGATGCTTACTATAATCTTTATAAAATAGATTAAGGGTGGATATTTGGATTGTTTGTCTTAGCTTCATATTGATGGCAGCTTGTCCTGAGGCTTCTATAAAGGGGAAGGAAATTGGTTTGGTGGATTGTTGAATAAAGTTTATCATAACTGATATAACTTAATCGAAAATGGTGCTCAAAGTGTAACAATATTGTATTGGAGACAATGATTATCTGAGGTTTTGTTGATTGGTAGTTGTAGGTTAAGGCTTTATTAATTGGGTTCATTTGAAAGTAAAGTTATTATTAAATTAAGTAGAATATAAATAAACTAATTAATAACTAAATTAAATATAAAGCTCTTAAACTATGAAATTATTCTAATTATATACTAATGAATATAAGAGAGCTTTAAAAAGCCCTAAAACTCCAAAAAGCTTCTAGAGCTTTAGGAGCTTTCAAAGCTTCTAAGGCTCCTTATTATATAATCTATTATTAATCTTAGGATACTAATCCTAGGACAATTCCAATCCTAGGATAATAATTCTGGGACAGATATTATCCTAGGATAATTATCTTAGGACAAATCTTATCCTAGGATAAATGATCTTGGGACGAATCATATCCTAGAACACTTGTCCTAAAACCCAATGATTGCCTAACCTATTCTTCTTAGGACATCATTTATCTTAGAACAATATTTGTCCTAGGATTCCTTATCGATAAGGATTCCCCCCAAAGAAAGCGGCTCAAACACCGGTAACTAGATTTATTTTATAAAAATGAACGTGATTTGTGACAATACCCTCTAATCTAGTTAAGGATTATATTATAGAATAATATAAATTATCAGTTTATAGGCATTAAGGTATTACAAGAATCTTTACTAGAATAAAGAGAGAAGTCTATTTTCCAAAGATAAGGATTATAATTGAGAATATAATTGGGAACTGCAATATTTGTATAAAGAATAAAATCATTTGGTATATTCTTTATAATCAGCTCAAAATCCCCAAACTATTTATTCAATCTTAAAAGTCCATTGTTTAGGATTTTATAATGAAACTATTATTATTCAAGGATCTAATTATTCAGAAAGAGTATAACTTTATATTAATAGTAATAAACAGATTAACCAAATTCGTTTATATAATATCATTTTGTGAAACTTGGATAGTAAATGATTTTGCTTATATATTTATACAGAATATAATTAGTATTCATAATATACCAAATAAGATTATCTTAGATAAGGACAAATTATTTATATCGAAGTTTTGATCTACTTTTATAATATTGCTTGGAATCAAAAGAAAGCTTTCAATAACTTTCCATCCACAAATAAATAGCTAGACAAAATGATTAAACCAAACAATGAAAGCTTATCTCTATTATTATATCAACTACAAACAAGATAATTAGATTAAACTATTATTTTTAATATAATTCGCATATAATATATTAGAGACAAAAATCACAAAAATAATGCTAGTATATACTAACTTTGGGTTCAATCTATTAATATACAAATCACCATTGCTGCAAAATGTGAATGTAGACAAAGCCATAAAAGATATTATAGAAATCAAGGAGCTTTAAAAATAATTCTCCTTGGATTTATAGTTTATTATTTTAAGAACAATATTGTATTATAACAAATCTTGTAATATAAGATCTATTTTTAAAGAGAGGGATAAAGTTTATTTCATTTGAAGAAATATATAGACAAAATAATCAAATAATAAATTAAATTATAAAAAATTAGGATCATTCAAAATTGATAAGGTAATAAGATTAATTAATTATAAATTGAAATTATTATATATAATAAATATTTATTTAATATTCTATATCTCACTCTTCAAGAAAACATTATTTGAAGCACCGAAAACATCAGATCTGGAAATCGAATCAATCAATTCAGAGGAAGAATATTATATCAAAGAAATATTAGATTATAAATATATTAATAAGAAAATCAAATATTTAATCAAATAGCAAGATTATCTATATTCAGAAAACATTTGGGAACCTAAAAAAAACCTTGATACTCTTGATTTATTGAAGGAATTTCATCAACATTATCCAGACCTTCCCAAAAAGGATTCAAAGGACTCAAAAAGAAAGAAGGGTCAAAGTTATTCAATATATTCGAACTAATCTCAACAAACGTCGACAAACCAACATCTGCTTACTTCTTTTCCTTCTTCATATATTCATTTTCTAATCTCTCCTTTTCTTCAATCTTTACAAGCTTATCGAAAATATATAAACCCCAATAAAATATCTTAGACTTTCGTTTTAATAAAAAATATTTCTGCTTTCTAAATCGAAGGATCTTAGCCATAACTTTCTAAAAAGCCTCAATAACTGTTTCCTCCTTCTATTTCAATCTTGCCTTTTAATAATCCAAGCTATTCCAATCATTCTTTGATGGATCTTAAACATTATATTTCTTCTCTTAACGAATATATTTAGTACAACAAAAAGAATCAGCCAAAAAAACAATGTATCTATACTCCTAATAATCGTACAAAGAATACAAAGGTATTTCGAATCCACAAGCTTTTATCAAACGAGCTAGGCGAAGTTGTTCCTTTTTCTTTTGCAAAACTATAATTATAATAACAAAAGAAGTTCATTAATGAAAGAAATATAAGGGAAAAGTTATATTATATAACACTCAAAATAAATGCTAAATTAAAAAAGGGATAATATTACAACAATCAATATCTATATTGTATTATATAACTAAATACAGGGTAATATAACAAAGTCACATTATGGACCATTAAGGAACACTGGCAGTCCAGAACCATATAGTAATCCTGATTAGCCATAAACATAAAGATTTATATAATCAAGATAGATTTCCTTTATATAAAGCTTTATACTCAAAATCAATTATTTAGTATACTCTATTATTAATTACGAATAATATATTTATTATTGTTATTACTTAAGTCCCTACTTGACACCTAATTATAAACCTACCTCGAGAGCCTAGAACACTTCTATATGATCTAGACGGCTACCCTCGTAACACATATAAAGAAAGGCCTAACCCCTTCCAATAAAGGATCGGAAAATAAAAGAACCTTTATTTATAAGATAATAAGATTATATAGAGATTCCCTTTCTCTTTATTATAAAAGGATAAGGTTTAATTTTATATATAATCTAATCTTATAATTAAGAATTCTATATATCCCTTATTATGATATAAAAACCTGACATCTGATCTAGATTCCGAAAATAATGAAATCCTGAAAAAAGATTATAATCTGTTACAGTATAGAAGAAGGGATTCAGGCGGGAAACAGGTCTCTCTTTATTGATGAAGACGTCGTTCGAAGAATTATGAATTTAGGGAGCAGGGAGGCTTTTTAAATATAATTTGTATAAGGACTAATCCCTTTTAAACTTAATCCTTGTTTTTTGGTAATATAGCTTTATTATAAATCATTATAATATAGGATTATATGATAATTAGAATGGTCAGGATGGCTAGGATGACTAAGCACTATTCTTCATAGTCCAGTGACCCCGTGACATAATCTTTTAAAAAAAATTATATATAAAATCCCTTTAATTAAATAATATATTAATATAGACATTTCCTTATATATATTTGATCAATCTTTATTATTCAGATTTATAAGATTGATTATTAAATAAAGAATAAAGATTAATAGAAAAGTTATATATTATTATTATATAGAAACAATAAATATAATATACTGTGAGAAAGTCCAGATTCCGTGCTGTTTCTGTTAAGGGAATCCTAGTTGTTTTATTATGTGATCTTTAATAGCTAGTTATAAGGAGAGGCCTTTACTCTCCCCTCGAAGGCAATCAACCCTCCTGACACACTTTTCCAGAATATATTGTTATAACCCCAAAACCCATTGTGAAACCTATTTTATCTTCAAGTGATATATTTCGATGTAGTCTAGTCAGTTTTCTATTCATATTTCCCCCCTTCATAACGTGCTATCGGGACGCACGTATCCCCTACCCCATACTAATATCCAATCCCAAATCTCAACTCCCCCATGATCAATTAGAAGTAGTAAAAACCAATTTCTCATTCCCAACAACCGTCTATCAATCAAACAAACTCATTAGCCCAAATCCTCTAACCCCACAACTCCAAACCCCGACATCTTTCAACCCTGTCAAAAGGAACCAAAAAAAACATACCTTCAAAACATTTCCAATCCCCGTAACCTGACCCGAAGCATTTTTACCCATGATATTTGCATAATTCGATGCCATCAACTGAACTCCAGATACGAAATCTTTATTATCGAATCCACTGTTCCCTCGAATTAGTAGCTGCATTTTCATCATTTCCATTCCATTCATCGCATTCTCAGCGGAAAAAACTCAAAATTCTAGGTTTATGTGTGTATATGCGAAAGAAAACATACCAATGACCGCCTCCACTCGGCGTATTATCCACTGTCTGTAAATTCCCAACCTGACTCGCCGACATACCAGCCCCCTTAGCCAATTTCTCATACGCGCTGATCGCCGTAGGAATAGATCCTTGCAGTAACGTCAACTCATCTTTCGTACTTTGAAAATGTATCTTCGTATTCTGCATCAGAGTATTCGCATCCACAACGGCCACTTGCGGGGTTAATGCACCACAATTTAAAAGAACGCCTGTTTTATACTGGGCGCCGAATGCTGGCATGAAGAATCCTGATAGGAGTAGAGAACCGCCTGAGACACCCGTGAAATATACATTTCCGGCGTCGAATGATACGTCTTTGGATAGTTGGGTTTGGATTAGTGTGTTTACTGCTGCGGCGTGAGCGACGCCGTCGGTACGTTGGAGACCGGATCCACCTCCCCAGAACATCTTTTTATTTGGGGCGAGGACGACGACTCCCATGAGATTATTCTGGACTGCTTGATTGGGGAAGTCGAAGAATGATGTGCCTCCATCGCCGTGGAGAAGAACGTTAAGACCAGCTCTCCCGGTTGTGTTGGATGATGCTGTGCCGCCGGTTACTCCTGATGCTGGGGTAAACATATTTGCTGGAGCGCTGATTTTGTAACGAATTGGGAGGCCACTTTTTGGTTAGTACATTTACATGAAAATTGGGATGATGGAAAAGTACTTGATCTGAACAGTTTTATCTAAAATCATCGTTCCACCTGCGGCTTTTGATACACCACCTGCAGTTCCTGTCTTCGTCGTAGAACCTGTAGAAGAAGAAGCGGTATTTTTCTTGGGTAAAGCATTAACAGGAGCTAGAAGAACGAAGAGTAGGAAAAATAGTAAATCTTTAATGAAAATCATGATGAAATTGAACCAAACGCCCAGCGCTGAGAAGAAAAGAATGAATGAAAGGAAATTTTGAGAAAGGCTCAGCCGTGAGTTGAGAAAATTATTGGACTCTGCATCTTTTAATGTAATATTTACCTTACAATTCCAAGAAGTTCAATAACATCTTGGATTGAACATCAAACTACCAAGACAATTTTCATAATGAATTTCATCCTAGAAATGTATTATGAAGCATTCTAAGGTTTGACTTGGCGGTCATGATTGAGGTCGGGAGTTTGACTCGGGCCAAAATCTCTTGGCGAGAGTGGTTGAATCCTCAATTAGACTTTTGATGGAAAAAGCTGGGGTTTGAAGTTCCGACTCAATTGAGAAAGAAGTAAAAACTCAATATCTTATGAATCGGGATTTGGTATTCACAAGAGATCCCTTGGCTGTGGATATCATAGATGATTTCTCCACACGTTGCTGAAACTAGTACTGGGGCATTGAACATCTTATCTAGAGTTTGTGATAGATAGCTCGCAAAAAGAAAAACTTTTGAGCATATCCAGAAATTGACTAGATTTCCTAGACTTGGAATTTATCAAAGTCGTGACATCCGAGGGTTTGGACTTATTGTTCATTCCATAAGAATGACATATATCCAAATTTTGACGATGTAGGAATCAATGCGAAACATTTAGCGACGACATAAAAGGGTAGATATCGTCATGTTAACACAGATCGGGAAAATAAAGATCTCGTTTGTTTGACGTATGCGAGGAGAGAAAGTCAAAATAACCCTGGTGAGTAAAATTCCTCAGTCCCAGTGCCTTGGTCCTGGATAGGCTTGGGATGAAATGTTTGTTATCTTGTTTGGGGTTGATGGTAAATTCTCTGATGTGGTTTCCGATACTCTCGCACTGACGATTAAATATCGTGTATTGAAGATGCTCCCCAACCGTGCATCATCGGAACGTCTACTCGAGTAGGTTGAAATGGAAATGTTTTGGAGGATGTAGGAGCTTGACGTACTATAGTCAAACTATTTTTAGATTGCGGAAGTCTGTAAGAATCATCAACGTTGTTGACGGCTCGTGAGAGAAAGCCACTTTGAGTTTGACGCATTAGGAATTACATGGAAACATCCGGACGTTATTGATATTTTGGAAACTCGGCCATTATCTTTCTTTCATCGTACTCGGAGCAAATCCACATAATCTTCGGATCTTCTCGGCATGTCAGGAGTTGAGGATGCCGGCATATCATTCGTCTCAAATCATAGCTATGTACTTCCAGGTGGAGCATGGTGGGTTCTGAAAGCACCGCCACAAGCTTCATAATCTACTTTATCTTGGCACACAAACAAGCTGAAAACCCCCAGTACACTCAAACCAACGTCATCAGGTTTATTGGCTCATGATATGTCAACTTGTCGTCGTGGAGTTGTGGATGGTGGATATAAGTTTGGGTGGACATCTAGAAAGGAGGACGTTGTAGAATTTCGTTTGTGCATTTCGTCAAGGAGTACACACCTAAATAAAAAGACTATATATATATTACCCCTAACAGGTATTCTCAAGAGGAGAAAGATACTGTGCGGGGTATTCGAGTAGCACTCGGTTCTTCCTCTAAGCGCTGTGGATGAATGGGGAAGCTTCTCCTTCTTGTAACTGATTGCTTCTCGTGGATCATAAGTAACCTTAAGGTCGAACAAAAGCATTGAAAGTATATAACAAATCACATACACACAAGTACTACACAGGTATACTTGGCATGGGAGAATATTCATTCCTCTTCATAGATGCATCGAGTCACTTCCCACTGCTCCCCGCCAATGAAAATATTTATACCTGCAGTAACAAACTTCATTACCAAAGATGTTTCACACAGGCGGCTCGGCATTTGTTGTAGGGCGATGCATGGATTCGAACATCTCCGTCATAAGATGTTAAACATTGTTGAATGTTGATGTGGTAGAAGAAATACCATGGTCTTTTTCGTCATTTTGGGTATTCACATTCAAAAGCAAAAGACTGCCTGAGAAGTTGCGAGGACTTGATAAATAAATCACAAATGATATATTACCATACAGTAACACAATTCTATTGTACAGAGTCATCGTTTGTTTTTCTTCTTTCCTTCACTCACGGATAAGATACCCAGAACCCCAGTACTCCTGTACTCACAGCAACCACTAAAGGTCTAACTGCGCCACTTTTCTACACCTTCTTCGTTCCTTCGGCTGCAGTTATCCCCACTACCATAACAATAACCTTACCAAGTTCCCATTCTCCAGAAGATTCCGAAGAAACATTTAACACTTTCTTCACATAGAGCTTCACTATTACGATGGTTGATGCCGGCATAGTCAAGAGAAAGGATACCACAAAAGGTCCTCCTTTACGTATATTATCTCTAGGTCAGCCAAACAAATCCTCCAACCTTTTGCCCATTTCACTAACATATCACAGATGGAGGTGGTGTGCGAGGATATTCTATGCTCATTATCATTCAAGAGCTTATGCATAGAACCTATGTCGAAATCGAAGGAAAAGCGCCTCGACGAGATCAAATCCCCAAACCTGCCGATCATTTTGATTTGATATGTGGGACAGGAACGGGTGGTTTAATCGCGATTATGCTTGGCAGATTACGACTGGATTTAGAGACATGTAAAGAAGTCTATGTACGAATGACGAGGAAGGTTTTCGAAACGGATAAAACTATCGCGGGTATCCCATATCGATCGACTCTATTTAAGGCTTCCAAGTTGGAGGAGGCTATTAAAGAGTGTGTACGAGAACACACTTTGTTCGAAAAGGAAGGAAATGATGGGGATAGATACGCGCCAGCATCTACCTATCCGGGAAGTCCGATTAGTCCATTTAGTCCGGCCGCGAGGGCAGAACCAAGGCGGCATTCAAGTAATGCTAGTGTCGCAAGTTTCAGCAACAGGAGTCCTAGCAGCTATCAAAACAAACCATATATTTCGTCGAGGTGGGGGAACCCGAACGCTAGATTATATGACAACCGACCAGAAAGGACAAAGACGTAAGGTTTTTCATAAGTACCTTATACTAAACTAGCTAACATAGAGTAGTGCTGTAACAGCAGTCTATAAAGGTACTCCAAAGGGTGGGGCGCCAGCCTTACTTCGGTCCTACGATTCACGAAAAGAGCCCTCACCGGAATATGATTGTAAAATTTGGGAAGCAGGTCGAGCAACATCAGCTACTGGACTCGCATTCAAACCTATTCAAATCGGACAATCAGTATTTATTGACGAAGGTGCTGGTCAATTTAATCCTGCTCCTGTAGTTCTCGATGAAGCTGCAGTTAACGAATGGCCGGGACGAGATGTCGGAGTATTTATTAGCATAGGAACAGGAAAGAGACCACCAGGAAGTGATCACAATCAACACATATGGTATGAAGGGTTCATGGGAGAATTCGCCGAAGCACGAAGACGGTTGATATCTAAAATCGAGGGATGTGAAGCCACACATCAATACATGAAAGCAGAACATCTCAGTAAACGAGGCGTCAACATTGAAAATTATTATCGACTTAATGTGGAAATCGGTGTAGGAGAATTTGGGATGAATGAGTGGAATCGTCTCGCGGATATTAGCACCGGAACCAGAAGGTATCTAGCCAAGAACGATATTCAAAAAATGAACATCGAGGCAGCCGTGAAATTGGCAAAGATTCACAGAGCGATCCAGAGAGCAAATGGCCACATGAGATTACCATCCATGGGTAATAGAGGGGAAAGTTATAAAGACCTACCCGATGTTCCCGAGGCTAATCCTCTGGCTGTGGAACTCCCGGCGGAAGTACCTCCATTGACACCTGTTTCCAATAACGCGTGGACACCATCCCCTAGGCCAAGTTACGAATCAGGACATCATGACAGTTTGGAAGTTGCACCTTTGAGCAGCATTAAGAATGATACCTTCTCTCCGATTTCCCCCTTGGACCACCATTCGCCCCATTCATCTCCTTTAAGCGGACCGAGCGATTATGACGATAGATTGACCGTTAATTCCCCGACTCCAAGTCAATACCGCACCGCCTCTGGATCTGATAAGATCGCAATAATGAGTTTGGATGAATTTCCCCGTCCAGAAATTCGAATTTCAGATCCTCCACTAAGAAATCCCAGAAGAGTTTCTGGTCCACCACCAGTACCGCCGAAAACACCAATCAATGGGGAAAGACCTGGAGATGGAATGTTTAGAAGACCAATCGATAATGGAAATGTGGCACCTTACCCATTGGAGGATGGACCGCCACCCATAGTTAATATGGCGAGGAAACCTAATTATGGAAGATAGCGGTCTTGAGGGAAAGGTGGAGAAACAAAATAACTCCACTTACTAATTGATTAAATGATGAAATAGGATATCGAAATGGGAAGGAAATCGGCGTTTGGGCTTAAGCTCAGAAATGAGTAATTATGGATTATGATGGGAGTTTTGAAATCGGCTGGTTCAGATGATATGGGGTTGTTGCGATACCTTTTTGATTTTATGCTCCTATGTTTTTATGGGGATGAGAGGAATGGAATAGTACATGCGAATGGATTGGAGTGATATCCCCAGAAAGCGATTTGGTTTTTAGTCGGATGGATGTACTGATTTACTGAACAAGTAATCTTATATACTAGGTATCTAGTTTTATTTACTTTTTTTTCATGGATTTATTTAATTCTTATTATTCGTAGATTCGTATTGTTGCTGTAAATATAAATATAAATGTTTATAAGTGCTGTCGCCATACACCTTCCAGTCACATAAATTTAACACACAATCAATCTATTTCAAGGCAATAAATTACTTTCTAATCCCAAAAAAAAAACGAAGAAAAAAAATAAAATATCCATAGCATCCATTGATCCCTTATTCCAGTCAAAAAGCCATCCTTCCTTCCTACCATCCACTTTTCCTCGAATCGCAGAATGCTCTCAAAAAGTAGCACAGATCAAAAGTTCATAATACGTAGACGCCATAATGCCCGATGATAAAGAAAGAAATATTCGAATACAACAACCCCTGCCTCATATCTCATCATCCATCGCTATTTTACACGTCCCCTTCTTAATCTAAATCGGGCAAAGATCTAACCCATATTCCCTCCCATTTCACGCCCACTCGTAGTCGCCGTCGATGGGTTATCATTATTCCAACTCAAATATGTGTGATCACCGAGTTTTCTTGGCTTGATAAGATGCGTGACGGTAAAGAGTGCGCCGAGTAGGATACAGAGACCTCCTACGACAATGTACGCGATACCTAGGAAAGGATTCTTGCCACCCATGACAGTACGAGTTGAAATAATGATGGATTTGGTTCCGCCGTATTCGGTAACGTTGAAAACTGTAAATTGTTTAGGAAAATCCAAAAACTGAAAAATGCCCAGAGGTCTCAAACTTACGATGTATAATTTCAACTTGATATTGTCCAGTTTTCATGGTATCATCATCATTTCTTTGTACCAGTTTACTGAATGTTGGCAACCCAGCCAATCTCATCCATACTTGGAATGCTTCATCGTTCTCAAGATCGGGGTGGTAATCATCACTATAATTTTTTGGATATCGTTCCACCCAGTTTGGAGGAACAATGACTTCCGACCAGTTGTATTTTGTTGGACCATACAGTGCTCTATCACTACTCCATGACACATCCGAATTATTCTTCATGTGATATATCGTACCATTTGAGGAACTTCCACCCGCGACATTTTGTAGGATTGGAAATGAGAATGTATCGTTAAACACGGAATTTGGAGCCAGACCACATGGATAATATGGTTTTTCGACACCATTATCATTTACAGTCGTGAGTGGTGTACAATCACTAGAGTGGATAGTACTCGCTGAAACGGCTTTGCCGGAAAGCTGATCGGAGTCAAAGGACTTGGCATATCGTCGATGGTTTTGATAAAAGTTGGTGAGCTTGTAGTAGAACAGAACAGGAGGTTCCATCGGGGATTTGATTGGAAATGTGAGACGACATTGTACAGCCGGGACAGTGGCATGCGCGACACTACCATTGTAGTATGTTTGATTGATATTTTGCCTACACCATTCTGGAGCAGTTCCTTCATATTCATGTGGTTTTTTGAAAAACATCTCGACATTATCAGAAGGCATGAGACTCCCGGTGTCGACGGAGTTCTGGCAAATTGGCGCATCTGTATGACATTTCGAATAATCGAGTACAATTTCTTGGACCTATTCCGAAACATCAGTTATGACCTTATCAAAACTACTATTCTAGAAATCGTGCTTTATTTACTGACCACACTACTAGCGTATAATAACCCACCACCAATTGGCGCGAATATTATTCCAATGGCAAAGAATAATGGAAGTACGGTTTTAGGTGTGAGAATTGGTCTAGCATCGTGTCAGCTCATCTTCGCGCAATCATTCCCAAGCGTATACTCACTGCCATGCCTTCAATCTTTGTTGTCTAAATGCCGTATCTATTGATCGCAGAAGATTGTCAGTATGCCAACCCTATAGCATCAGATCGTGGGTTCCTAACTTGCTGGCCTTCTACTCTTCGTCTTGGCTTTGTCCCCGTGTAAATGAGGATCCTGCGAACTGATAGAGTCCTCATGTTGCATTGCTGGTGGTTGATCAGCCATCTTGAAGATGATTTGCGATCATGAGCCAAATGTTGATTAGATTTGATTTTGTGTTGCAAGTCGCAGAAGAATCCAAATGGTAGTTAAATTATGGTCGTGGTTGTTGTAGTTGTCGTCGCGATTGATGGCGCACTTGAAGCCCGTGGTTTCCGCCGCGGCGATTTAAATTTAGCGCATTTCAGCCACATTTTGTCTGGAAAAGTTTCAGCCACAGTAAGGAGACGAAATCAGAAGGGTTCTTAGCTAAAACATGAGATTTTATGAATGCTTAAGGTATCGCAATGCATCTATTCAAAGTAAACAACATAAATGGAATTGTATTTAGTGTCTTCGTGGCTCTATTGCTATTGACGCTAGACCCATACAGTACTATGTTATTAATGCTATTCCCAACTGCTTGCCAGAAACAGCAGCCACGACAATCAAATAACGCTATAGTGGTATCTTGTATATCTATACTCCTAGCAAACACCCATACCCGCCCATATGTGCTCCTCGTACTCGCCACAAATTATTTCTGAAATCGTTTACTCATCTTTGAACAGCCACGCACCACCCGGCCTCATGGCTTCAGCATATCTTTCAGCTACCTTTTCTCTCTCTACTTCTTTCTGTCTTCTCTTTAATGCTTCATCTTCTTGTGTGTTAGGAAAATCAGCCTCCCAGAATCCAGGGGGCGTGCTTCTCCTTGGAACAACAGATCGGTGCTTCCCCATCGTATTCGATAACTTCCACTTTCTAGCTTGTGCTAAAACTTCCCTCCTTTCTTGTTTTTCCATGGTCCGAATTTTGTGTTTATTGTCACCTAGGTACTCCTCTAGAAGTTTGTCTTCCTCTCCCTTTTGTGAAGTTGTAGGATTTTCTCTCGCCTGGTAGAGAGCTTGCGCTAAGGCACCAAATTGTTTTCCGCAACATTCTTCTCTAACACAGCCCGGAAGACATTGGCGATCCTTACCACGAACTACCTCTGTATATGCATACTCATAACCTTGATTGAAGTTGGGATTGATTTTGAAATGATCTAGCCTCAACATGGTTACGGGTCGTGATCTATATGGCTCTTGTTCAGGGTCATCCGGATCAAGGTCCTGCTTCTTTCCTCTTCTTGATCTTCTGTTCGTTGTAGTCGGTGGCATAGAAACTCCCAATCTCACCTTTGGAGTAGATTTGGTAGGTGACCTAACTGATTCCCGAGATACTTTTGTTGCTCGTTTTGGAGACATGTCGACAGGTGTAGTTGAGCCTCGCCTGGAAGCTCTTATTGGTGGTTTGGAAATTTCCCTCATGATTTCAGTTTGAGGGCGACCTGTAGGTCTCTCGACGGTTTCATCCCCTTCGTCGCTTACAGATTCTCTTCTTTCCGGCTTCGGAGTCTCTTTCCTGGTACCACTCCGAGGACAATTGTCAGTTTTGGTGACTTCGCGTCCTTCATCCAATACAGCCGCTCTTTTTCCCCGTACCGGAGTAGCATCTTGCCGATGGTCATGACGATGCTTTGGGAAGCATGGTGTACTTTCTGAAAATTCTCCTTCATCAAACCGCGACATCGTTATCTCTGTTGACAACTTGGATGGTGGGAGTATTACCGATCGTGCTTCTGGAACTGCTGATTGCGGTGTTGGATAGGTCGTTCTCTTTGTTGGTGGTGAGCTTGAAAGCAAATTATCGAGAAGGTCGGTGGAATGAATACGTTCCTTTTTCACAGAAGCCGGTGATTTTGTGGGGCTAATTGACTCTCCATCCTCAAGTATTCCCTCCACTCCTCGAACCATAGCATTTGACTTTCGTTGACGTTTGGCAGGAAGCTTGGTATCCGCTGTGTTTGGAAGGATACGATTGGTACTGAGTGATCGCAGTGGTTTGCTGACTGAGCTTTTGCCTCTCTTACTCGCTGGCGTAATCATTGGCCTCCTTGGCTGCTCAATTGTGACAGGTGTAAGAGCTTGGTTTCTCTCATCCATACTGTCACCAAGTAACATCTCATCGCTCATTTCATTCTCAACCTCGTTCTCCACGTCCTCTACAAATGGCACAAATACTCGACGGCGCTTTCTTGGTGTAACAACCTTGTCGCCAATGTCGTCCAAATCGAGGCTTTCACTTGCATGAAGTGTCCTAGAAATGATAGGGCTACTTGAGTCAATATGCTCTACTTTGACCTTAGGCACAGGCGTGTTTTGTGGCTCATGTTCGTTCCTTTTCCTCTTCCCAACCGAGCGGGCATATATGAATTCTGGGGGGTCGCTGGATAATTGCATCTTGGGTGTCTCCATGTTTGGCTCCCTTGCGATATCACTCTTCCTGTCACCAGATGGGGAGGATTCGGGATCTTGCGTAGAACTCGAATGATGAGGTTCTATAGGTAAAAACCAAGTCTCTTCGGCACTGATTACACGCTGAGATTTGTACACATGTCTTGGAAGCTGGGGAGATTCATGATTCGCTTCTTCATAGCCGTCTTCCTCATGCTCAAAATCATCCGGATCAAAATGTCGAGTCTTATTTGCTTGGGGATCTTTTGTAGGACTCATTAAAAGGGCTTCAGATGGTGGAGAAGCCAGAACGATACCTCCGGGGTCACTCCGCAAAAGATTTCTGGCCTTTGTAACATTTTTTCCTGATTCTCGTGAATCTGACTTCAATTTCCCAGTTTCTTGCGCTTGTGCAATAGATTGATCAGCTTTGTTTGTAAATGATGTATTTTGCTCGTTATTCCACACTTCCGATTGACGTGATTTTGCTTTCTTTTCCCGCAGTATTTCGGCAAGTTTATCTGCTCTCTCTTTCTGTATCGACCATTGCTCCTTGACACGCTTGTGATCATTCAAGAGTTTCTTATAGTTCAATTCCCGGCCCTCTGAAGATAGTTGTCCATTGCCGAAGGAACTCGAGCTCTCATTGTCTGTACTAGGAATCTCGGCATCTCTTGCTCGTATGGCCGCATTGCTTAGTTCCATCAACAACTTTTTGTTTTGCTCCTCAAGATCTTCTACCCTTGAAGTTGCATTTCGATACTTCTTCAGCTCCTCCGTGAGAAGCCTGTTCTCTTCGCCGAGTTTATCAGCTCGAGTAGCTGCATCTCGATTTGTTCGGAGCTCCTCCTTCAGTCTTGAAATGTCCTCTTCTAGAAGCTTTATTTTTAAGCCCATCTCCAGCGGCGCATCTTCCTCTGAGCGGGCATGAGCAGCGTGTTTTTCATTGTCGGTTTCGGAGGATTTTGCTTTTGACCTTAAATTCTCTAATTCATCCTTGCGAATTATCGTATTGTCACCATCGACAAGTTCTGCCAGTCCAGCACGATCAGTAAACAAGCTAAATTGGTTCGTAAGAATAAGATTACCATTGCTGAGATTTTGCTCGATGTTGTTGCAGATCATTTCCAATTGCTCAAACAATTCGCGTCTACCAATCTTCCATTGCTCCATTCCTGCCCTTTGTGGTGAATTCTGCGTTCATTACAACTGTTCTGTGAGGTGAACTGTTGAAGTGGCGCGTCGCGTCGTAGATTCACTTTGACGTCAATTTACTCTTGACGCGGCGGCCGGAACTCGGTTCGGCAGAAATCAACTCCATTTTTCCGACACTCCCGACATTACCGAAATTTACTCGCAGCAAACAGACATCCATTATCGATGAGATCAAAATCATTCAGGCACAATTCAAACAAGTTTTCTTCCTCTTCGTTAACCATTAAAAAAAGATATTTACGTGAAGATAATACGCCTTCGGAAAGCCTTCTACACCTTACCTCAAGTATTATCGTCGTTCGAGCATGCCCACCAATGCGATCTAAAGTCTTAACTAAATCCTAAGGAGAGACTGCTCTGCTCGCAGTTTGATATCTTATTTGTCTTCCAATGCAACCATTATACTGTTCGGATTAGCTTGTGAGATATGACGAGTTAATCGTCTCCTAGGGATAATATGGACAAGCTTGTAGGTCAGGGCATCTCTCCAGTTAATGGCTGTATTGCTCGCCGACGAAACACTTTACAGTCCTTAGTGGCCAGAATTATGATTTCGCTGAGTTGCTAGTTTTAACTGAAGGAATTGGCCTTATATATTGTCCCCCACGATCCACCAGTGCAGTACCTGATCGTGTGTTGCCCGGGGTAGCTACAATGTGTCATTGAGCTAGCTGGGCTTCAAGGCTACAAGCCTTGGCTCTCTGGAAGCGCTGAGCGCCACTGATGGCAGAGAATAGGAGCCAACTGAGCCAACATCTGTTGTTGGAGCTTGTGGGTAGAGTAAGTTCCGGGCATGTGTAAAACCCATTTGTCCTAAAATTGTGGACCATGTTTTCTAACAGAAAACTGCCGTGGATATTCGTGGTTTGGAGAGTGGCTGAGCAAACTCACCTCTACTTAATGAATAGCTAGTAGATGGAGATGGTTAAAACCTGGAGGTTAAAGATGGGTTTAGCCTCTCGAAGGCTGCGGAACCCCTCAATGTTCCTGTTGCTCTAATACATTGAAAGAATGAAGGGAAATGCTTTGCACGGTGATGAAAAATTGATACCGTTCGGTGCAAATGCAATCAGTGGGAGGTCTTGAAGCGAGATCGGATCATTTTGAGGCTCCAACATCAATATCTACCTCCCCCGAGCCTTATATACTGTGCATACTATAGGTTAAGTTAAAGTTGGCTTGTTTTCTCTGCCTTTCAATATGTATTGCATCGCTTCACGTAGTTCGTGGTCCTGTGTTTTCTTGATTTATTTAATTGCGTTGATTATTATGTGATGCTTTGAATCTCAGAAATTGGCACCGATGCCGCATTACCAATTGACATAAAATTTACCTTTAAGCTTAAGGTATGTGTTGACTTCATTTTACATTCCCCTATTATATACACCCACGAAAAAATAATGAAATTGTTGTCCCAGTGATGGTATTGATTAATTGAGACTTGATAATAGGAGGGGCGCTGTAAAGATTTGGCGTCCGATCATAACGGATGAGACAGGGACGACATGGAGCAAGCTAGTTACTTTAATTACCGTCGTCGTCAGCGCGTTCGTGGTGCATATCTCTTCAGCCTCAAGGAGTGGTCTAGTAGAAGTTAGTGTGGAAGTAGTAGAAGAACGCGTACCGCTAATTTCAGCAATAAGAATACTACTGCTTACTAGACTCGGCGGCGACAGATTGACAGCACAATCTGCTCCTACTTCATCAGTCCCTCGTCCACTCACTGCAAATAACCTGCACCATTCCTGACCGCTTGTCTCATTCTTACTGATTGTGACAGCGTAACATTTATCATACGAGCCCTGAATACCGCTTTCAGTCCCATTTCCTGCATTGTAGTTTAGACAAGCCTCCATACAACCACCCATATCTGTCACGGTATTAGGCACCGCGAAGCGCTGGAGCATTCTACTAGAATCTACATCGAAATTTCGATTGCAAAATAATCGGAAGTTTGTGGGTTTCATATCAATGCCCGGAGTAGCTTGAACTATTGTATTATTTGAGTATGGATCGGTTTGACACGGCGAAGTTAAGTTTGTGGCCTTTAGAGTAGACTGCGATTGATTTTGCTTGGTATCTACACGTTAATTATAGTTGCGCCAGAATTTGAAGTCTGCTTACTTCAGATCATTGTTTTTGTTCCTGCTCTTCATTCCTCCTGCAATCCCACCTCCAATTCCAGCAGCAAGAAGTGCTGCAACCACCATCACAAGTACCCAGAACCACAAGACCCTCACTGCTAGTATTTCGCGGTAGTGTCTTAGAAATTGCCCATTTCCCTCCAGCTCCGCCACGATCTCAGACTGCATTAGTGCAGCCTCATATTTCTTCTGCGCCTCCCAATCCACCTGCAACTCATCCTAGTGGCTGATAGGCCTGCAACGCGACACCTCAAGACCAGCTTCGGGTGGTATGGGAATTGGTGATTCGATCGCCCCAAATTTCTCAGGCATTGTTAAAAAAAACTGATATCATAAATTTATCTCTCGAAAGAGAATCTCTACAGAGCTTCGCTTGAAGAAAATCGAAAATTTTAAGCCCATGCAAGCACGGAAGAAGCTGTATACAAATGGAGCATTTTCATGTGCCATGACGACTACTCCGCTGTTGTTGTTGTTGTGTGACAGTATTAGCATGGAATAACAACAACACGGGGCGCATTGAAAAATCTATTATGCTCGAAGGGTGTACCGTTCCTTTGATGCAGATATTTTTGGGAGACTTTCGTAACTGCAGCTGACAACATGATGCCACTAATGGAAAGAGAAATAAGGTTTAGGTGATGTACCTTCTTCATGGTATACAATATAGTGTAGTGGCCGTTCCTTCAAGGTTGCTCTGATGAACATGATATTGATAAGTTATACTAAGGGCTCGGCCACAATGCTACAGATTTTGGCTGTCTTCTACGATTTTTTGGTGCGTTAAAAATCTAATAAGTGGCTTCATTAGTTTAAGATATCTGGCAACAATTAATGTTCTTTTGGTCTTACTTCCTTCCGAATGTCAGTAATTACATCTGAATTTACCAAATTTCTATGCTTTTCAAATCAGCAATATATTCTCCCGAAGCAACTGTGGTCGTGTTTCCTCGTAAAAATCTGGTGTTTGTCCCAAAAATTGCTTCGCCAAGTCACGCTGTACACTACCAAACTTCAAACACCAACACGAAGGATTCTATGCAACCCCAAATAACTTGGATACAACAGCCCTGATATCCGGCCCACAGATGGAGATGCTGATTCCATCTTCCTAAAAGGGCGGGTTTTGCGACGGTTTGTTGTTTGTCTCAGTCCATGCAATGCCTGAACGGACCAAAATCTAAGCGGCAATTATGTACTTGGAAATTGCTTTGAAGAATTTCCTTTCCATTCCACCTATCTGGTCAAGAATTTTCTTAAGATGTTTCAGCACATTTACCTGAGCCTATCACTTTTTCTGTCGCCGGGTAGTTGGCAGCGCAAAAATGTCACAGATTCCAGGCCTCTTCATACAGATTAGATGAAACCTTACGACTCATCTGAAAAGATCAAGCAAGATCTTTCCCTGCGATGCTTTATATGCATAATCATTACTCCAAAACAGTTAAGACCTCCAACAATGCTCCAAGGCTGCAAAATAAAATGTGCGGAGACACAGCGTGCTTTTGTGTACCAACTAAATGTGAGGGTTTCATCACAATAATTTATCATCACTACAGTCCAAAAGAAATTTCATGAATAATTAGAGTCTATGATGTCTGTCTGTAGCTCTGTCTCGGGGAGAAATTCGGTATACATCAACGGGGTTGTAGTCTGTTCAGGTTCTGTGGACTCGCACAGATTCAAAAATACTGGGAGGTGACAAGTATTTCCAAAGATTATAGGTTATTGAATTACTACTAAATTGAAATCTAAAATACAGATATTGCTTCACTGAGTCTTGAAAAAACTGGGCGGATTCAAATGTTCAACGCGTGTAAATCTATTTTATCTTCTGCTGGTTCCGAGTTGGGACAGAGAGCCAGTATCTATTAGGAAGATACGGTTAGAGAATGTTGGCAAAGAATTAACAGCCGACAGATGCTAGCTACCCACAATCACATTTTAAGGCCCTGTAATAGGCCGTATAACACAATAAACTTGCAGTCAATCGTTTTTAAATATGGACACAAGAAAATCTGTAAGATAGTCAAGCTGTTATGGAAAGTTAGTTGAATCGGCTCGGGTAAAACTGCATAATTTTCTGTGTTTCTCGCCGTCTTTTCCCAATTTGCGGAAAGTGTCAAAATTAACGTGCTATACACTACCTCTTTGGAATAATATTCTCATTTTCCCCATCAATACAACTTCAATTTCCAAATTTGGCATTACATAACATTATAGTCCATTGTTACAATAAAGCTTTCTCAAAGGCGTGCTAGTAGGACCAGTGGGGAAGAAAACTCGGTCGCGTAATGTCGCTTCGAGCCCTTGATAAAGGATATCCTTAACAATATAGCTAAACTCATGAGATAAAGCAGACACGTTTTGTAATAGGTCTTTATTATCTAAATGATTTCTTTTAACAAAACGAAAGAATTCTTTTAATTTTTATCAATTGAAATTCGATTTCGTCGAACTGGTCAATGAGTAAATCCTAAAATGCTTTCTGAATGATAGTTACATAAAGAAAATGATCAAATAGCTTGTTTGTAATAAAGGATTGATCCCTTTGGTAAAAGCAATCATTATAATAATCACAATAAATAATGAATCTGAAAAATGAAAGTTTATATGGCCAAAAAGATTGGAAGTTAGACCTTTGAATAATAAAAAATAATGATGATAAATGACCTAGAAGCAGACTTTTCTAATTAACAATCCCAAAATGATTAAATATAAGAATGTGGATGAGCAACAAAGTAAAGATACCCAAAATAAGTGGCTTATATTCAAGCTACAAGATCTTTAGATGTACAACCTAAACAGGAAAAAAGATTAAAGCCGGTGAATCCATGCATTAGCTAGGAGTCCTCAACATAGAACCTTCGGATGAGAAGATCAAAAAAGATGTCGTGATTTATATCACCTATTATGGACAGCTGAAGCAAAAATGTGCAGCGCTAGAAAGTGAGATTTTATAGATAGCTCGCTTCAAACACGCGGATTTCATATACGTAACCACATGATAAAAGGAAGTTGGTGCGATGTTAAAGTCAAATTGGAGGTCGACAAAAAATGAGACGGTAGCTCGACATGAGTTAGTTAGCCATGGATTAATTCAATGCATCATATCATCCTTCCGACAGATGCTTGATTGCGGAGACTAGAAGTTCAGATACACAATAGAGCAAGGACTAACGACGATTAAATCACATGTTAGTCAGGAGCTAGTATAAAATTGACGTATATATAGTTATAAGCAACGTTCAAATGGTGTCTAACAGGCTCATTCAAATTTTCCTCCCTTAACTACGTCCTCAAACAAGAACAAGGAAATATCAAGGGCTGACTTGTGTATTTGTATTTCATACAGAGCTTCACAGATTTAAGAATAGGAAAATGCTGCCTTAGAAGTGAGACATAGAAAGAGTAATGGGCTTGGGAAAAAATGAGATGTGTATATGGAAAAATGTTACTTTCAACTTACAGGTAAATATTCCTCTGGTTTTTAATGTCGAGGTGTAAAATTTGGTTATTACATCAAATAAATCTTTCTCACGTGGTATTCTATCTAGATGTGTAACACTTAGCATTTAGTTAGAAGCAGAGAATCTTGATAGATAACGGACAAAGAGCCTTGCAGATCCAAAAGTCAAGCAAGTACTTGTGAAGTATTGATATGCAACCTAAGACCTTGAAGATATAAAGAGTGTGAAACACACGTGAGTTGCAGTCATCGAGCAATGAATTAACATCAAAGGTAAATTCTTTCGCAAATAATGTATTTAGACTTTTTAAGGTGGAAGACTCACGATGAACTTGAGAAAATGACAAAATTCCTTGTGGTGGTAACAAAAAACCTCATGAAAATACTTTAGTGAATAAATCCATCCTTCAATTACTGAATAAACCATGGAATGGCCATTTCCTACCCTATCATCTGCTGTTCATATGGTATTATTTCTTTCAACTCTTTCGCGCATCCAATTGAAGGATACAAGCTTAAGAGGAGAGCTATCTCCCACAATCAACATCATGAATAAGGCAAGAGATGAATACAGAAATAAAGTTAGGCGCTGCATTAAAGTTTTGACAGCCAGAAGGGACAACTGGCATGAAGCACCATTTTTATACGAAGTAAGGTCTTGGGTGCACGAGCTTCCATCATTATTGGGAAGTGTTACCCTTCTGCCATGAAGCTCATTAGATACCCCTTCTTTCTGCCAGACAGATTAGCCCGATGACCACCCGCACCGCTTTATGACTGCAACATTTGAGAACAAAATACAAAGCTACGTCCTGTCGTTGGGCCCTCTTCCTAGACTGAGGGGCGGAATTCCTTTGCTGTGATACCATAATTCATCCCACCACTTTATGACGTGCAACATAACTTATCGGGGGCAATAACCTTCTTACCTATTGATTTGAGGTTATTTACTGCCTATTTCACTCTAGTAACCATCCTTCCATCCCTTTATGACATGCATGCGATGTAAAATAGAAGCAGTGTTCGTAATATCTATTCGCTAGAGGATGGTTACCACCCATCATTCCAGTATTAGTTTATTCCCCACCACCTTCACAATTAGAAACATACTACCTTCTCACTTTTTTTAAAAAAAATCCAGCGCTTCCCTGAAAACACTTGCAAGCAAAGTTTTGTCCCATTATGGCAGAAGCTTTAATTCTTTTTGAAACCCCTTTCCTTTTGTACAACTCCCATCATCATTACTAACTTTTGTGCATCTACATACGTTAATCTGAGATTGACTTTCCTTTTAATGAGTAATAATGCCTCTCAATTTGTTGATAGATGTGCCGTATGCTGATTAATCTTAAGTTTGGTGTAGTTCCCCGAAAGTCCCAATCACAGATACTTGTCCTCCGAAGCGACATACCCCTTTATTAAACATCTCCCGGTGACCTTCCACCTTGATCCATGACTCATGACTAGAACAGTCGAAATACTCGACTGAATTCTTTGAACAATGATTCTATCCTCCTCTTCTAATACAACTCAAAACATTAGACTTTCGTCCTTCGATACTTCAGTGCTGCCTCCAAAGCACTTTAATTCAATCTAAAATTCGCCTTTAAGTATTGCATTCATATAAAGAATTCTCGAATATGGAATTATTTTTGACGCCTTCGGAACTTTCCACCACCGAGACCAAAATAAAAACCAATAGCCAAAAGCCCTCAAATCCATTTGCCCGCCAAGATGTTCCGGCTGTCACTATAACAGGGAATTTACCTACTTAAACGCGCTATCCTCATAAAGCCTTGGCATACGCCCTAAAAAAAAGTGTTGGATCAATACTCCCTCTCATGATCGGCGAACCACTCTCTGAAAGACCCCAGATTCGAAAAACGTGGCTTCGTGGTTCACTGAACGCTTTGAAAGTAATGCGCGGTGCGCGGCTTGGTCATTGGCGGGATAGAAAGTACGAGTACAAAGCTTCGAAGCTCTATGATGTTTCTCCCACAAAATGGTAGACTACACAAGTGTGATAACATGGTTTGTTAGCCTTCGGGCTATATGCTGTCCGGCAGCACAATTAATGATCTTCGCACCAGTTCATTCTTTAGTGCTGATCAATACATTTGCACGAACCTCTCGTTTTTGATGCACAATTGGGATTTCAGGATGGCGACTCTCTTCAGGAAGAGACATCCATATATATCTGTACCTGGAATCATTCCCTACTTGTTTATGGGCGAAACGAATTTTTGGAATCCGATATTGTGAACGCAAGCGAAACGAATAATAAGAGTCGAGTTCAGAATGGGGGAAAGTCGTGCATGGCAGCTATATGTTGCTGTTTATGTATGCCACCCTTTGGCATTTATTGGGGTTGCGCTGCGGTGTTATACCAGGTATTTTATGCAGAAGATTATGGGGTGGGATGATTGGTTAATGCTTTTGAGCTTGGTGTGTAAACATCTCGTCTCTCATTCCAAGGTGAATAATGATGGCTAATGGAGTGTTAATAATAGGCTGTTTATACAAGTTACATAGGTCTTGTATTAACAGGTCTACATTATGGGACTGGAAAACATCAGCAAGACCTGAAAGAGATCGATTTCGTCGAGGGAATCCGGGTGAGCTCTTTCCTCATCGATGGAACCACCTCCCATATCGAAAACTTACTAATCCTATAAACAGTTTTGGTATCTCGGCGAATTAATCTACATCGTCTCAATGACTGTAATAAAGACTTCTATTGCCCTGTTCTACCTACGCATCCTCATCTCTCCGTGGCAGCGGCTCTCGGTAAAATGCATCATGTGGATAGTAATCATCTTCAGCTTTACGTATCTCTGCTGCGCGGTAGTACAATGCTGGCCTGTTAAATTTATCTGGGAACGATATGCTACGAATTCTTCTGTGGAAACAGGGAGTTGTTTGCCGGACGCAGTTATACTGGGTGGGACGTATTTGCATTGTATTATCAGTGCGGGGAGTGATTGGGCCTTGGCGTTATT
This sequence comes from Sclerotinia subarctica, assembly GCA_025389085.1. Taxonomy (NCBI): domain Eukaryota; kingdom Fungi; phylum Ascomycota; class Leotiomycetes; order Helotiales; family Sclerotiniaceae; genus Sclerotinia; species Sclerotinia subarctica. The sequence goes on from QRFI01000007.1 coordinate 2,448,205, forward strand.
ACCCATTGTTATGATTTGGGGTGTGCAGATACCCGTGGGGCTGAGGGTCATCGTTGGGATGATTGTGCTCTGTGGTACTATGTAAGTACCTTTTGTTCCCCATTTCCTAATTCTTTATCTTCCTTCTCAATCGTTATTTTATGATCAGCAAACTAATACCTCATTTCCCCGCAGTGCAAGTACATCAACCTTAATCCGAATCAGCACTGTACCAAACATCATAGAGAAGCAAGATTTTCTCTTCAACACTGTCTCACTTGCTGTCTGGTCAACCGTCGAGCCCGGAATCGCTATCTTTGCCGCATGTCTCGCTACACTTCGACCAGTCTTTCGTACACTCTTCCCCAATTATATTCGAGACGTGGCAATACCCAAACCACCGGAGTTGAATATTCCCACAAATCTGGCAGCAAGAATGAAATCGTCAGATGATTTGGAATTGGGAGATAATGCCCAAATACAATCCGAGAAAAGGTCTCGAGCCTGGACAGGAGAAAGTTCGCAGACGATCGATATCCATTGGGATGACGGGAACGATAATAAAGCGAGGAGAGATACGCCAATGACTTTCTATGAGGAGAATTCAGGGAATAGCTCAAAATCTGAGGGGTTTGATGATGAAACTGGGATTTCTACGCATAACTCTCTGGGACCATGTCAACGTCTACCACGCTTGGTCTTTACGCCAAGATCTCTCTCGCCGAGATTGGACTCGCCGTCAACGCTTTCGCCTTCGCATGTCGGGTTTTGTATGAGAGAGAGCCAGTATATCAGGAATTCGAAAGTGATTGAACCTACTTCCCCTTTGTGAAGCTGTTTCGAACCTATGAAGATCAAATCGAGTGATAAGAGGTTATAGTGATTTCCTCGTGCTCAAATGACAGCATGATTCAAAGCCGAGCTGTTCAGATGAATCAATATTTCTGGATATCTGAGATAGTATGAAGCAACGCATGAGCCTCAATCAATCGAGACATATCAGATACTATACGGGATGGCTGCACAGCAGATAATATGCCATTACACGCATGGGTTTAACACCCAAACGCTCGCATATTAGGTACACTCCTTGGTCCGTGTTTCAAGACGGGTCGCTTACAACCATTACGACAGCATCCTAGCCGAGGCGCGGTCTTCAGTCCAAGATGTCTTGAGAGTCGGCTCAGTATAGTACAACAACGACCGATGGGGGCTCGAAGATCAAATGACGATCCGGGCCTGGGCATAATAGCACACTTGGAAATCCATTCTCCCACATATTCCTTTGAAGAAACAAATGGAATGAACGGACAAGAAGATCAATCGCTCAACCAATTTCTTATAATATCTTGTCAGGTGGACGGAAGATAGGAATGACGAGAGACAGGTGTAGAAAGCCTTCCCAGATTCAGGGTAAGGGGATAAACACTAGGGTTTGAAATGCCCCTTGAGATTTGACATTACCTTCTGGTACTTGTTATTATGAGGCAGGAAGACGGAGGTCAAAACGCATGAAAACTTAGGCAGTACATCTATATACATGTAGAGTTTTGCAGTGTAATATAAAGTAATCATAAGATACATCAAATGCCCCGCAATCATACCCAATTTATAGGTACCAAATAGCTGGGCAGCCACATAAAAAGCACTCGCTTTTCTAACCTCTTCATTTTTAGAAGGTGGAGGAAGATAGAGCAGTAGCTTTTCTACCTGAATTTATGTTATGCCTTCAATTGGTATTCTCAAGCCAAGGCCACCCTCTCCCATCATTCCATACCATACCACCTTGTTGAAAAGAGACAGACAGGCATAAACTAGCATTTCCAAAACGGAAGATCAGAGAGAGATAACACCAACATGCTTTGATAACCTTGGGAAGATAACGGTACTTCTTTTTGGACTTTTTCAATCTTGCAGGCAACTAGTAATACCACCAATCGAAGTAAGATTACTTCCAATATCACTCTTCATGGGTGTTTGATTATCACCATCATTGGCGTGTATGGAGGTGATAAACATTCAGACGACTAAGGAGGCTAGATTCACAACATGGCATGCTGGTATACAGACCTGCATCATGTGTGATGGTACTTTATTATACTGATACATGAAATTGGGGATAACATTTGCTTTTTGAATCAGTGGTGGGATGTCACTAGTGTCGGGAAAATCTTCCTCCAAGCTCCGACCCGAATAATTCCCGAAATTTGAACAACCTCAGGCATAACATTTAACAAGTTCAATATTAACACAAGATCTTAACTGCATAGGTAACTTCATATCAACATGTTTTTTGACTTGCTTCTGGAAGATAATATAGCTTGCTTTGCCAAAAATTTATGCCCTCTAAAGAATAAGGAATCAAAGAGATGATTTCAAAGCTAGAACGAGTGTTTCTTAGTACTTGATTCCAGCCACCGATGGTGAGGTGTGCCAATGACAATTCCCTCGAGTTGAAGGACGAAACATTGATTATCTGGTGCTTTTTGCTCTGTCCAGAAGAATAGAGCGACTTGGTCATCGCCACCACAAAAGCTAAACATCCAGCAAGATCCCTATGGTGCGATGATGGCATGGTCCTCTCGAGGTATCTCCAAGTGATACCTACGTGAATTATCCTACACTCAAATGGCAATTTTAGAATAGGCTCCCAAGATACTCCAATTTAAAGCATCGATCACTTGTTGATACGGTATAAGAAGTATCGTCCATCCTTGCGGTCATCATAATGCTCCTGTCCCTTCACCTTCACCAAATGTCGGGCGTTTTCGCTGTAATGATGCAAACCTTTGGTGAATCACCATGTCAATATCCGAGGGTCATACCCCGTTCCGTTCAAATAAAAGTCTTATTTGATTCATCTCTCTCTATTATTTAAAAACCCAAAGGCCATTTTGTATCTCGAATTTAGTTTGCTGTTGGGGGATTTCGTCATTCACTCGCAGGATTCGACCATAGAATGAATAGGTTTTTTAGGAAAAGCCTTATCGAAAAATCTGAGTTTTTTTATTTCACTTTGGAATAAGATCCTTCCTTCAATAAATTAACCGGCCACGACTCTGCGTCAGCGAATCTGGAGTGCGCTTGCCTGTTGATTTGGTCGCTCCCTCTTCAACAAAACTTACCACCCTCGGGAAATCCAAGCCTGATTCAAACATCATCTTTACCGTTGGAAATTTTGTCGGAAACATACAGCGAACTCGGAAGGTATAGTGAATCCTCCTTGTTTATTGTGTGAACGGGACTCCTTTTTGAATCAGCTGCATTCTTTAAACGAGGTTTGATAGAGGAACGGATTTGTGGAGCGTGGATTTGAATCGTCGCCAGCAATCTCTTGCTTGAACATCTCGGCGAAGAAATAACCTCAGTCACTATCTCCTAACAACAAGACCGGATTTAAAAAGACCTCACCGCTGGCCAGCTTGACATCTTATATTTCTTATCATTATCAATAATCCTTGAAACGTAAACAGATAATACTAGAGGCCAACCTGGAGATCATTGGCGACGCAATAGCAAAATCATTGTGTTTGACGGCATCGTATTTTCACACCCCAAGTCTTGTCCGAAAATTCCTCATCTCATCTGACCTCGTCGAATAAAATTGTTTCCCGATTTCGGTCTGCTCGTGATATCGAGACGCAAACCTAGACTACTTATGCGGTTTGGAAGTGGATCAAGGTATTCAATAGCAACTCCCGCAACCTTTTGCAGACTTTTCCGGTCAACTTAAGGTCAATCTTTGCAAATTTATCCAGATCATCACAAAGGACGTTGAGTAGGATACCTACCTCATAGTACTAGGAGCAGCACAGGACAAGAAAAAACACCTTGACTTTCTGATATAACCTTTCCCACCCCATCAGTATAGGATTCGTTATTTTCGAAGAAGCAAGTACGACCGTGCTGAATGCCGACAGCAATGACAGGAGCTCTCGATATCGAAAAGGACCTCACGGAGCTTCCTGCTCTTGTTGAAAATTTCCCTCCCATGGCCTATCTTCCTCAGGAACGAGTCCGCCATGTACATCCGAGACTATTCGATGCCAACGCCTATCTCCTCAACACATACTCCTCTACCTACAACTCAACTACCAAAGAATGCGATCTCGAAGCAAAAGGGCTACAAGTTATGACCGACCACGACGCAAATGCTCGACCTTCACATTTTTCAAACTGGGCCCAGGAATGGGCTTTCGTATTTACAGTCATGCTGGCGTCATCATCCACAACCGTCATCCAAGGTGTTATCCTTATCATGACCAACACGATTGGTAAAGATCTTAATGCGACGGCCTCACAAGTGACTTGGATAGCAGCTGCAGTAGGGTAATTTTCCACCTAAATATCATTCTCTAAGTTCACACAGGTGGTTTAGAATCTGGGGTGCTAACAATAAAGTAGACTTGGTAGTGGTTCATTTATGCTGTTTTTCGGTAAAGTAGCCGATGAGCTTGGTCGAAAAATACAACTACTTATTGGATTGATATTCATGAGTGCCTTTTCTCTCATCGCCGCCTGGAGTCCAGGACCCATCGAACTAATCGTCATCTGCGGTTTTCTTGGATTATGCACTGCAGCAATCGCTCCCCCAGCCCTCGGTATCCTCTTCGCCGCTTATTCTGAAGGTCGTCGAAGAAATATGGCATGTGGAGCTTTGGGGACTGGCAATCCGGTTGGTTTCATTCTAGGGAGTGTTTCATCAGGTCTCGCCGTCAAATACTATGGATGGAGAGCGAGTTTCATCGTTATGGCCATCTTCTTTTTCCTTATGGTTATACTTGCTTTTTGGACGGTGCCAGTAATTGCAAGATTAGGGAATCGAGCAGAAGCAATTCGAAGATTTGATTATGCTGGTTCCCTATTCATTGTTCTAGCTGTGGCTTTAATATCCGCAGGATTGACGTAAGTTTTTTATCATAAATGATGTCCCCTGCGACTACCACTAATGAATCTACAGAGAAGGATCTCAAAGCGGCTGGTTATCAGTTCATGTTGTTCTTTTGCTTATGTTTGGGGTATTTTTTATCTTCGGTTTCATCACCTGGGAATACTTCTACGAAAATCCTCTCCTCGATCTCTCCGTCTGGCGCAACGGCAACTTTACTCTATGTGTTATCTGTATGGGATTCGGATACATGTCTTTCATCACAAATGAATTCTGGATTGCATTATACATGCAAGATGTACAAAAGTATACACCCCTACAAATTGCAGCTCGGATGTTACCTCAAGCGGTAGCAGGAGTTTTTTGGAGTTTTTTGGGTCAATGGCTTGTGCAAAAGGTGCATGGTACCATAGTGATGGGTATTGGCTCTGCAATGTATCTTGCGGGTGCAATTTTGTTACTGTTTATTAAAGAAGATACATCATATTGGATGTTTCTTTTTCCAGCGCTTGTAATCACCGTTATTGGTGCGGATTTCCAATTCATCGTCGCAAATGTAAGTCTTACCCTCTCTGGCCCACCGACCCACCATCCTTGCCCGTACTCCCCATCCAATCACCCCCCGTCCGCCAATCCAACCTAACAAATGTAGCTCTATGCAAATAAGCAGATGCCAACTCAAGCCTCCCTCGGTGTCGGAATTATTCAAACAGCATACAGACTCTCTATATCCATCGGTCTAGCTATCACATCCGCCGTATTCACCTCTGCCACATCCACCAAAGCCAGTATCAAAGACCCAACTATCCCATATCGACGCGTCTATATCTGCTCCATCATATTCGCCGCCATCGGTCTTTCCAGCGTCCCATTTATGCGTATCAAAACACGCACAAAAGATAACACACCCTCAGGTACCTGCCCAACAACCATAACATCTGAAATCAACAGCAGTATAATCGTAAACCGACCTCCACCTCCATCTCAATCACACTACGACACCTTATTTCCCCAGCTCAATCTCCACCGTAACAACCCTCTCAACCTCGGCGAGCGCGTTTACCCCTCACACAGCGAAAGAGTGAATAATACTCCTCCACGCTACGATCCCAATGGTCTCCCAAGAGCAATGACAATGAACGATATCGCACAAGGACTTCTCCGACTTCCAAGATGGAGCTGGGAAAATAGACCCAGAGCAGCGTTTTGGAGGAATCGTAGGGGTAGTCAATGTCATTGGGAGAGTAGCAGTGGTGATATGTTTGAGGTGTGTAAGAAGTGTAAGGAGGAGCGGAAGATTAGGGATGAGGATGCCTGCTGGGAGGAAATTGGGGATGAGGTGGCGGAGGGGGGTGTGATGGAGGGTGGAATTGGGAGAGGTAGGGGTACCAGGGTGATGGATGTGGAGGTTAAGGATGAGAGGAGATTTACTGTTTAGGGGTGTGCAGTGCATGCAGGGTTGGGCTGTGGATGATGATGGTATAGCTGGACGGATTTGGGGATGCCCATTTTTTTTATCATGGAGTTTTGCTATTTCGATCTGGACGGTTTGTTTGCTTGTTTGTTTGCTTGCTTGTTTGCTTGCATCATCAAATCTTATCATCAACTACATTTTGTTTGCCTCGGCATTTCAACCAAAGGTTCTTGGACTGAACGAATTCAAATAGTATGAATTGGAGGAACTCTCGAACAGCAACTACGCAGATATTATATATAGCCTTGGGATAAAGAATACGGCCATATCATGTCATGTCATATCAATCAGTGATTATTGAGAAACAATAATACATACGATGATACAATGATTGGGAGAATGGAAGGAAGGAAGGAAGGAGGATCATGAGAAAACATTACACGATACGTACACAGCACAAAGCACATAGCAACAGTAGATACATACCTAGGTAGATAAAGCGAGAAAAAGAAAGATGTGTATCGCAAATTCGGAGAGTACCTGATAAATAGATAATTAGTTAGAAATAAATAGATAGATAAGATAGATGAGAATATAATAAGATACATCTTATAAGTCTAGTACCCTACTTTCGGACCACCTTTTATATCAAAAATCATGATTTTCAGCTATTAATAACTTCACAACCAATCCATAGAATTTGAAGAAATTTTAATTATAGATTGATTATATAATTATTAATTGATTCTGAAAATTTCAGATTTTTAATAATTTTATTAATTGAAATATAAATGATTGAAATCACGATTTTCAATTTATAAAGTATTATATACAAATTTGAAAAATTTGAAAAACCTGAATAATTTTTCAATAAAAATCATTGAAAATAAATTATAATTTATTTTTGAATATTTATATCAGATATTATATAATAAATCAAAATTTCAAATTTTAAATAATATAAATAAAGATTAAAAATTATAATATTTCAATTAAAAGAATTTCTATAAATTATTTTTCAAATTAAATTAATCTATTTGATGAATTATAAATATTTGAAAAAAAAAAAATTTTATTTTTAATCATTTTTGTTGAAAAGTCATTGAAGATTTTAAAGATTTTATAAATCTATATATAAATTATATATAAATTCGAAAATCAAAGAATTTAAGATTATAAATCTCAATAGATTTGTTTTCAAAAAAACTAAAAAGTTCAAAATCGAATTATAATTATGTAATGAATTTATGATTCAAATTTCATTAAATTATATTGATTAATTGTAAAGTTATTAATAAGTTAAAATCATAGTTCTTGATATAAAAAAGTGATCGAAATCAGGGGGTGGTCGGAATGTGAGATAGGGGACTTATATCTTATATCTTATAAGGATTTATTTATTTATTTATTTTTTTCTTTATCTTTATTCTTTTCTTAATCATCAAATTATATCTCATCTTAAATAATATGATAAAATAGTAAAATAATATAACAATCAATATTATCCAAAAAAAAAATTCCATTTACAATCACAATAATCTATATATCTGAATCTGAGTCTGAATCTGATGTTTGTTGAAACTCACTAGAGAGATCTAAAGATACCTGTGGATGATAAGAAAGAAAATAGAAAGGAGAGGGTGTTTGTGAATAAGGTGCGGAAAAGAGAGGATTGTTGTATTGAGAATTAGCAACACTAGGTAAGGGTTGGGTTGAGGATAAAGGCGGGAGAAAAAAGGAATGGGAGGAGATCCCATTTAAGATATTGTAATCCATAATCAAATTCAATCACAGCTTCACCACATATACCAAGTTCACGCAATAAAATTGCCTTCGAATATCTTAATTCATTCCTTAATCTTGTTCTTGGTCTCAAGCACTTTACTTTATCCGACCGCTCACATGCATGCTTCTCCAGTGTCCTATGACAGTGCCCACCAGATATCTTTATCCATCGATACCAATCTCCATAACTTAAGTCGTAGCCGCATGAATCATATGCTCCAGCATCTCCTTCAATCCATAAATCTCCTTTCTTTCCTTTTACATCATGGAAATTGTGTGGAGAATCTAGCATCATTCATCCTCGAAACTTCATCCTTCGCAAATAAATTAGAAAACCCGCAAATAACATGAGTGATATGACTTTTTTTTTTGTAGCCATCCGTGCCGATAGAAAAGTGTGATAGCAAAGGCCAAACTCTAAAACTCAGATATGAAGCAACGCAACATAAGACTCCAAAAGAGGAGTAGGTATTTTTTTCAAAAGGAAATAGAAGAACGAAAAGGCGACATATTTTGATTGTCGCATAAGTCGGTACAATTATACAAAGAAGTTGTCGCTTTCGTAATCATCGAATCAGATTACTAGCCTTCGAAAATCCCTCCAGGGTATTATCATTTCGTCGTAGCTTCTGACCGTAGATGTGTAGAATGGTCGCCCTCAATGTAATTCATGTGCCGTGCATCAAGCACTTAATTTATTCTTGACCGAAAGCCTTCTTTCTCAAAGGGCAATCAAGCTTCTCGTGACCCTCTTGCTTACATTCGTAGCATCGGCGAGCCTCAGAAGTCTCTTGGCTGCAGTCACGGGACAAGTGACCAACCTAAAAGTTTTGTTAGTATACCGGCTGAATGAATATTGTACGTAGAGTTAACTTACTTCACCACAGTTGTAACACTTTTGGCCCTGAGTGCAGTCACGGGAAAGATGTCCGTAACCACCACAAGAGAAGCAGGTTTGGCTTCCTTGACGAGCACCGCCACCAAATCCACCACCGTATCCACCTTGGTTACCTCCGTAACCCTGATTTCCACCATAGCCACCAGCTTCTGGGCAGTTACGGGCGATGTGGCCAATCTTGGAGCACTGTAAAGCAGAAAGTTAGGAATGGATCACATACTCGGAGTGGGGAACCTTACCTTGTAGCATTGTTGTCCGCCACCACCTCCGTATCCGCCACCGTATCCACCACCACGGCCAGCACCCTCAGTTGGTGGGTTAGAGCAGTCCTTGGAGATGTGTCCGGAGGTACCGCACTAAAAGGAATGTTAATAGGTTTCCCTTGAATGAACTTTGTGAAGGTGGAGACTTACTCTGTAGCAGACCTTCTCCTTTGGTCCCTCTGGGCAGTCACGGCTCAAATGACCTGGGTCTGAATGTATGTTAATATGCTGTCGTATTGTTGGCATGAGAGTAATATCTTACTGTCGCAGTTGTAGCACTTGGCTGGTCCACGGCTTGGGCATTCACGGGCTTGGTGACCTTCGTTTCCGCCTAGAGTTTATATCAGCTTGAATTCTAGAATTGAATCTATTTATCTTGACATGTCGTGCCGAAGATGGTATGCAATGGTAGCTCGAGGCAGACATTTTTCCATGCATTGTTTGTTGATGCAGAAATTGAGTTGCAGAGTTTTCGGTTGAAAGGATTGTGCTTTTGATCCAAGTCCAAAACATCAAGCACACGATTCCAAGCGGATGATGATGAGACAGTATTCGAAGGAGGTAATCATCCTTGTAGCTATAGTCATGCTGTCGCTTGATTCGAGGGTTGAAAAGTCGAATTTGTATCAAGATGGAAGTGTTTGTTTTGTGAAATAAAGATAAAAGGATCTGATGCAACTCACAGGTGAAGCATCCACGTCCACCACCGCCACCTTGTTGAGCTCCGAAAGAATCCATTATGACTGGAAAGTTGTGTGGTTTCTATGAGTGATTGAGTACCCGGTTAGTCTTTTTCCAACTATCAAGGGAACAATTGAGGGTTGACGACTGGAATTGATCGATATATTTGAAGGGATTTCAAGGTCGAAGTGGGATGAAGTGGGGTTGGACAAGCAGGTAATAGACAATTGAATAAACAATGCAACAAAGAATAGCTTACCGATTTGATTGATGGAATTGATGAGGTTGTCTTGAGAAAGTGAAATACAAAGTCTCTTTGAGTATTTTTGAGGTTGAAGAGATTTTATTGAGTCAAAGAATTTCTAAAAGAAAAAGATGAAATCTTTGTGTAAGGTTGGTTGGAAAGCAGAAAGCACCAAATACCCAATTCTACCCAAGCTTCTTCCCTTATCATGCCTAGTAACCTTATATTTTTGGAATATTTTTAAATTTTCTCGGCTGTAACCTTTTCAAATGTGAATGTGCGCGGCGTAGGGGCGCTTGAGGTTTTGCTTTTGTGGGGCATGTAGCCTTTTTCGCCGGCCTGCAAGATTTGGAAAAGTTTGGGGTCAACGAATCAGAAGGGAGGTTGGAATGAAATTGATCGAGGGTTGAGAGGGGTCAGTTTGGAATATGTATGATGAATAGGGAACGGTCAAAGTAGCTACCTCTTCCACCGTAACCTTGGTATATAGTATATACTAGATATAGTTACCGACCTCAATACACAGTATAGTGTACATCACACCTATCTCTCCATCCCTCCATCATGTAAGGAGTACTGTACCTCAAAGGAAGGTGGTGGCAGAATCAATTCATGAATTGAATACACATCCTCTCGAAACATGCCTACCGAGTAAACCCATCGACAGCACCTTGAATCCAACAGCACACTTTACACCAATTTTCAATATCGAAAGATGCATTGCTTGAAATTCATCAATTGGATCAAGGATGATGCATTGCAACATACCTAGTAGTACTGCTGGGTGTCTAAATATAATAAACCTCACTGGCATGTCTCGAATACAGCAACATCAATTGTCCATATTACCTAGGCACATACTCATGTTCCATTCAAATAGCATTCTCCATGATTCTCCTTGTTCCCTAGGTACAGTTATATTAAAGACCCTTGATGATCATGACGGGCAGGTACATCTGGGGTTACGGATCACAACATATCTAATCTCTAACACAACCGGCTTCTTTTGATAGGTTCCCCGAAACTTCGGTATCCCATATCTCACATCCCATTCTTGACAGCGACAACTGTTCGTCACACTTCCCATGATAAGGGGTGCTTGACATTTTCCTTTGGACATCTTCCCTCGTCCATCTTCGTCGTACATGTCAATACTTTGCACAATTTGCGCCCGAGAGATACGAGTGTAAGACTGTGAGACTGTAAGTAAGGGGATTACTTGGCGGGATATATATTCATTACCGGTATTTGCCCTGTTCCTCGGGTCTTGAAGTAAGACGGTGCTTACATGGTATGGTGGGGAAGGTTACGGAGAAGTAAGTGCACACTTCTTTCTCTAACAGAAGAAGAGAGAATTGGTTCGAGGATATCACATGAATTGTCAACGTTGTCTAACAAGATGGGATCGGTACGAAGAAGATAATAGGTAGGTAGGTAGGTACTTTGAGCAAACAAGTCTATTCCTTAATTTTCAAAGTAAGCGGTGCTCAATGGTATGGTTCAAGTAACATAACAAAAGAGGGGTCGTTGCCGAAGGAATAGAACACACTGTGGAAGGTTTCTCAGGATGAGATCGAGATGCGGTTTGATGATATCGATATCGATACATGAGGAATAAATACTTTCGTTTTTGGGGAAATATCCGTAATCGTATCAACATACCGGAAGAGTACACCGAGAACGTGCAGAGGGAGTATGGTGAAATGGATGGAAAGGCTTAGTAATCATAGCTTTGAAAGACAGTCTAGTCTAGCAGTTCATCTGTTCAAAAGCAGTCAGCCAGTCAGTACCTTGGAAAGTTCAACGTTCAACGGTCAACATTATATAAAAACCCCAGGTTGGGCTTCGGAACCAATTAAATTCAGAGAAAAATACTAATATCACCATGGACGTCACTCTATTCACTATTCTCCCCAACCGTACTGTATTATGATCCAGGATGACCTCCTCGTCTTGTTTCTTCGAATTTATCAAACATATTCAAGGGGTCGCGAGCTTTGCCCCGGCGACGCGACTGTCAACATTGATTAAATATTCCTGACAGTTTCCCTGAGACCTTGTGCCACATCATCTGAATTATTTCCCAATTTCAGTACAATCTCTAAACTTGATAAGCTTCACTTACTACAACATTCATTTCATTCCCCGTACCTATTGTCTTACTTCAACTAATACTCCTAAATATTCCGTATCATTATTTCAAGAAGCAAAACATTATCAAGCCTTCATTCATACATAGATTGGCGGGTGCTGAATTTCCTACGAAACCTAAAAAACGAAAATAATTCCGCAGTTCCTATTAACGACGTCAGACGATAACAACAATGATAACCACGATATACTGATCAACTCAACGACATCCTTTTCTCTTTCGATGACTCAACTTGAGTCTCATTATTTTATTGGACATTTGTCTATTCGACCGCAGTACTCGATCCCTTAACCAAGCAATACCTTTCGGAAATCACGGCTGTGAAAGGAGGACCTCACAAAAGGACAACCTGGACCGTTGAACATTTGCAACGATGGCGCCCGGTGGTGGAGGAAACATTAAAGTCGTTGTGCGGTGTAGGCCGTTTAACAGCAGAGGTATGCGGTGGATATGTTGTCAAACCCCATTCTCGTGTCAGTACTGATACCTCGGGATAGAGATCGAGCGCGGAGCAAAATGTATAGTGCAAATGAAAGATGCGCAAACGGTCATCACACCACCAGAGGGACATGAGGCGAAAACAAGAGATGCAAAGGGTGGGAAGGCGGATACGGGGCAGAAGGTTTTCGCATTCGATCGTTCATACTGGTCTTTCGACAAGAATGATCCGAGTTACGCAGGGCAAGACAATCTCCATACGGACCTGGGAAAACCACTTTTGGATAATGCCTTTCAAGGTTACAACAACTGCATCTTCGCATACGGTCAAACGGGTTCGGGAAAATCATACTCGATGATGGGATATGGGAAAGACGCAGGTGTTATTCCAAAGATTTGTCAGGATATGTTCGAAAGGATAGGAGAATTGCAAAAGGACAAGAATTTGAAATGCACCGTCGAAGTATCATATCTGGAAATTTACAACGAGCGAGTACGAGATCTCCTAAACCCATCGACAAAAGGCAATCTAAAAGTTCGAGAACATCCCTCTACTGGACCGTATGTGGAAGACTTGGCAAAACTGGTTGTGAGCAGCTTTCAGGAGATTGAGAACTTGATGGACGAGGGAAACAAAGCCCGTACAGTCGCAGCAACAAACATGAATGAAACTTCTAGTAGAAGTCATGCTGTCTTCACTCTAACTCTGACTCAGAAACGTTTGGATGTGGAGACAAAGATGGCAATGGAAAAGGTTGCGAAAATTAGTTTGGTCGATTTGGCAGGTTCCGAACGAGCAAATTCTACTGGTGCAACTGGGGCGCGATTGAAAGAAGGTGCTGAGATTAATAGATCTCTATCGACACTTGGTAGGGTAATTGCTGCGCTGGCCGACTTATCTGAAGGAAAGAAGAAGAAGGTGGGGAAGGGGAACCAAGTTCCATACCGAGACAGTGTTTTGACTTGGCTTCTGAAGGACTCTCTGGGAGGAAATAGTATGACAGCTATGATTGCAGCCATTAGTCCTGCAGATATAAATTTCGATGAAACTCTGAGTACCTTGAGATATGCCGATAGTGCAAAGAGAATCAAGAATCACGCTGTTGTGAACGAGGATGCGAATGCTCGTATGATCCGTGAGTTGAAAGAAGAATTGGCTCAGCTGCGGGGTAAATTGACAGGTGGTGGCGGCGGCGGTGGAGATGTAGGTCCAGCGGATGAAGTCTACGCAGAGGGTACGCCTCTAGAGAAGCAAATGGTCACAATCGTTTCATCGGATGGTGCTGTGAAAAAGGTATCAAAAGCGGAAATTACCGAACAACTCAATCAAAGCGAAAAACTCTACTCGGATCTCAATCAGACTTGGGAGGAAAAATTACAAAAAACCGAAGAAATTCACAAAGAGCGAGAAGCTGCCCTGGAAGAATTGGGTATCAGCATCGAAAAGGGTTTTGTTGGATTACATACACCAAAGAAAATGCCCCATCTTGTGAATTTGTCGGATGATCCACTTCTAGCGGAATGTCTCGTCTACAACCTCAAACCTGGGATGACTACCGTTGGCAACGTCGACTCCACTGCAGCTCCTGCTGCGGAAATTCGATTGAATGGTACTCGTGTATTACACGAGCATTGCATTTTTGAGAATGGTGCTGATAATGTAGTAACTCTTGTGCCAAATGAAGGGGCTGCAGTAATGGTGAATGGGCAAAGAGTCGAAAAGCCAACTCGATTGAGAAGTGGTTATAGGGTTATTATTGGTGATTTTCATATCTTCAGGTTCAACAATCCAACAGAAGCTCGAGCGGAGCGTGCAGAACAGAGCCTCCTACGACATTCCGTTACTGCCAATCAACTGGAAAATATAAAAGATTGGGACAAATTCTCGCCTTCCTCTACCCCTCGACCGGCTCATGATCGGACATTCAGCAAAGCTATCTCTGACCTCGATCTTGATGGCAGTAGCCGAGCAGATTCTCCAGCCCCCGGACGTGGTCTTTCTGATTGGTCACTGGCAAGACGCGAAGCGGCAGGGGCTATTTTAGGAACTGATCAAAAAATCGCAGGCTTATCCGACGAAGAGCTCAATGTTTTATTTGAGGATGTTCAAAGAGCAAGAGCTGAACGTGCAACTGCAAATATGGAGGATGACCTGGATTCGGTGACTTCGTATCCTATGCGAGAAAAGTACCTTTCCAATGGTACCTTGGATAATTTCTCTTTGGACACTGCATTGACCATGCCATCGACACCAAAGCAAGGAGAAGTAGAGGATAAGATGCGTGAAGTTAGAGAAGAGATGCAAGTCCAATTAGAAAAGCAAAGAGAAGAATTCCAAGAGCAACTTGAGACAGCCAAGAGCGCAAATGTCGAGGTTGAAGAGATCAAGAAGGAAAAGGTCAGGATGGAAGAGACACTGAAGGAAGTGAAAGAGGAGATGCTCAAACAATTGGAGATCCAACGAAAAGAATATGAGGAGAAATTGCAAGAGTTAACTCCAATCAAATCCGGCCCAGACGGACCACCTCCACTATCGGAGAGAGAAATTGCGGTTGCCGAGAAAGTTGCAAAACACTGGCAAGGACGAAGGTACGTTCGAATGGCCGAGGCTGTTTTTCAAAATGCAGCAGTTCTGAAAGAAGCACAAATAATGAGTCACGAAATGGATGAGAATGTTGTTTTCCAGTTTACTGTTGTTGACATAGGGCACGCTTTATGCTCATCTTATGATATGGTTCTTAATGATATAGAGGGAGATGATTTTCATCTTGAAGATGCAACCAAGCCTTGCATCGGCGTTCGGGTTATAGATTACAGGAATAGCGTGGTTCATCTATGGAGTCTGGATAAACTTCAGGATCGAGTTCGTGTGATGCGACAAATGCATCAATACCTTGATCGTCCAGAATATCTTCAACACTTTCGACTCGATAATCCATTCATGGAAACTTGTATGCCACAGTACACACATGTCGGAGATGTAGAGGTTCCTCTGTCGGCCGTTTTTGAGAGTCGAGTTCAGGATTTTACCCTTGATGTTCTCTCGCCATTTACGATGCACGCCATTGGTATCATCAAGCTGTCGTTAGAGCCATCTTCAGCAAGAGCTCCTTCAAATACCTTGAAATTTAATGTTGTTATGCATGAAATGATCGGATTTGCTGAGCGGGAAGGAACAGAAGTTCATGGTCAATTGTTCATACCTCCCGCTTCCAATGAAAGTGGTGTTACAACAACTCAGATGATTAAGGATTTTGATGAAGGTCCAATTCGATTCGAAAGTGTTCATAGTATGAGTGTTCCGATGTTTGGCCCCACAGATGTTTCTCTTCGTGTGGCTATCTTTGCCAAAGTTTCATCAATGCATCTGGACAAACTTTTGAGTTGGGATGATATGCGAGATAATGTCCCACAGCTTAAAAAGAAGCGTAAAGGCGCTCGTATATCGGAGTCGCAATTCTATTCTGAAGAAAAGCATGATGTATTTGCCAAGGTTCAAATACTGGAACTAGCAGAAAACGGTGATTATCCCCCGGTTGAAGTGATCCAAACAAGCGAGCTTGACCAAGGAACTTTCCAACTTCATCAAGGTTTACAACGTAGGATTGTTGTCAATTTGACACATAATTCAGGTGACGCTTTACCTTGGTCAGACGTCACCGGTTTACGCGTAGGAAGAATTCAACTCGTTGATCATATTGGGAAAAGTCCAGATCTCAGCTCTTCTTCTACTCCGCCCCTTTACCTTAAGTTACTTTCCAAACCTATCGTCAAAGCTAATGCAAACGGCACCAGCAATGTTACCATTGTTGGGAAATGGGATTCAAGTGCCCATGAGTCTTTGCTCCTTGATCGAGTCACAGCAGATAAATACAAAGTTCAAATGTCCCTTGCGTGGGATGTAAGATCTGGCAAATTATCCCGTCCAATGACTTTCACCATGGATGTTTGCTCTCAAATAATGTCACGTAATTATGTTCGCTCTACATCTGTGTTTGCATCATTATTTCAAAGCGTTCGAATCGTTCGTTCTATGACAGGTATTTATTCTATCTCAGTTCGTCCAACGGCCGTGAAAAGAGCCGGTGATTTATGGAGGATGAATACGTCGGAAGATTATGTAAAGGGTGAAGAAGCTCTTACGAATTGGACACCTAGAGGTGTTAGTTTGGTTAAAGATTTTATCGCGGCAAGAAGAAGGAAGCAAAGGTTGGCAGAATTAGATGCAGCGCAGCCATTACTGAATCGCATTGCATCGCTACCATTGCCAAAACCAATATTGGTTCCATCAATCTCACCGGTTGCCGACCGAGACCCAGCTGAAATACCACTTCCAGCAAGTCCTCCGGCTACAGATGGAGAATTTCCACTGTCGATAGATGAGGCCTTCACGTCACCCATGAACGGAGATATTGCACCCACAAATGGAGACGTTCAAAGCAAAGATGAGATTATAGAAAATGTCGAAGTCTCAATAGATGCTGATTCCATTCCTCACGATGAAGGCAAAGAACAACCACCCCAGATTCAATCCGAATACAACCCTCACCAAATCGCTCTTCTCCAAAAATTTATTAAATTATTCCATCTGTGTCGCGACCCATCAACAACCATCCTTACTCCCACTAATGTCGAACCACCTATAAATGGCTCTCCAGTCCCGTCTCTCTTACATACATCCTCTTTCACATCCAATACATCCCGCTCAATTTCTCCGCGACCATTAAACTTCTCAAATTCACTTCACCCTTCAACCGCCAATTCACGTCAAACCTCCCGAACTCGTCGAACATCTAGATCCCGTCAAATATCTAGATCTCGTCAAACATCTCCTGCTCCCCACGCCCATCCTAATCCTCTTATACCCCAACATCTGGCAACTATCTCTCAAATCAAGAAAAACCCTACTCTTATTAAGGGTGGATATCTATTAGTCCCTTCAGCCGATAGTACAAAATGGATACGAAGGTTCGTTGAACTTCGACGTCCATACCTTCATATCCATGCAGTGAATGGCCCCAATAGTGGCGAAGAAATAAATGTCGTTGGACTTCGAAATGCGCGTGTAGATCATAGCCCCGAAATCGCCAAACTACTTCGAAATTCAAGTCAGAATTCTAGTAGGACTAGTAGTCCGGGAACAGCTCAGCAGGCTAGTTGGAGTAATGGCATAGGAGGTATTTATGGAGGGAGAGCGAGGAGTGGAAGTACGAATAGTATTATGGGATATGGTGGAAGGGTTAATGGTAATGCGAATGGGGATAGGGGAAGAGAAATTGAGGAGACAGTTTTTGCAGTTTATGGAACAAATAATACGTGGTTATTTAGGGCAAGGAATGAAAGGGAAAAAGTGGAGTGGATTTGGAAGATTGATCAAGGGTATTTTAGTAGTGGTGGTAGAGGTGGAAATGGGAACGGTGGAGGAAGAGATGATGGGAGTGGAAGTCCGGGAAGTGAGGATGTAGATATGGATCGAGAGGATTACTTGGCAGATTAATCGTTTTGCTGTTACTTTTTTGAGGCATGGCATTGGCCATATAAAAAATGAGATGAGATAGAAAGGAGACGAGAAAGAAGAGGAACAAAAAGAAGAGAGAAAAAATTAGATATCATGTTGGATGGATGGATGTCAAAATACATCATATCATTGCACAGCACATTAGATTAGGTCACATTAGACAGTCTAGATTACACTTACACTTACTTACTTACATAACACCTACAGGATTAAGTAATCTTACGTTAGATACCCATGTTTCCTTTCTTAATTTTATACTTTTTTAAGATTATATTCTATTGTTTTGTATGATTTATGTATATCTCTGTCTGTCTGTAATGAAAGGAAAAGAATTAATATTAGTAGATAAGTCTAGTACCCTACTTTCAGGCCACCCCCAATTTGGACTATCCTTTTACACCAAAAATCATCATTTTCGATTATTAATAACTTTACAATTAATCAATATAATTTAATAAAACTTGAACTATAAATTCATTATATAATTATAAATCGATTCTGAAAATTTCAGATTTTTTAAAATTGATTTCATTGAGATCTTTAACTTTAAACTTTTCGATTTTCGATTTGCATAAGATTTATATGTAAATTTATAAAATCTTTAAAATTTTCAATAACTTTTTAATAAAAATATTTAAAAATAATTTATAATTTCTTTTTCGAATATTTATATTAAAATTAATTAAATAGATTAACTTATTTGAAAAGAGAATTTATGATTATTGTTTTATTAATTTTTATATAATATTTTATATAAGAAAATAGTCAATTAATAATAAATAAAATACTAATTACAATTTGTTTTATTTACTAAATTAATCGATTCGATTAAATATGATTCAAATATTTTAGTAAATTTTATAGTTTATTTTTTAATTATCTTTGTTGAAAAGTTATTCCAGGTTTTAATGATTTTGTAAATTTATATATAAATCTTATTATACAAATTGAAAATCTTAATTTCAACTATTAATATCTCAATCAATAAAATTGTAAAAAATCTAAAATTTTCAAAATTCGCTATTATATAACTAATAAATCTATAATTCCAATTTTATCAAATTATATTCATAAATAAACAAGTTATAAATATTGATTTTTGTTATTTTTAATGATGAAAAAGTGGTCAAATTAAGAGTAGCCTGTCACGAATTATGCTCATTATAATACAATAAAACCAAGTACATTGGTTTGGGCCGTTGTTTTCGTAGAAACCCTTATCGATAAGGAATCCTAGAATAAATAGGATCCTAGGATAATTAGTATCCTAAGAAGAAAGGGTTAGGCAACCATTTAGTTTTAGGACAAGTGTCCTAGGATGTGATTCGTCCTAAAGTAAAGCATCCCAGGATAATATTCATCCCAGGACTATTATCCTAGGAACTCTACAATCCCAGGATTGGAATCACCTTAGGATTAGTGTTCTGAGGCTAATGGTAGATCATGTGATGGATAGATTGGATAGCTAGTCTATCCAGTCTAGGGGATAGCCTGGATAGCCAGTCTATCCAAGTTATCCAATAATATTCAAAAGTATATAGTTAGAATAGTCTTATAGTTTAGGAGCTTTGTGCTCAACTTAGTTATCAATTAGTTTACCTACATTCTACTTGATCTAATAACGACTTCACTTCCAAGTGAACCTTAGTGATAAAACCTTAACCTACAACTACCAACCAACGAAACCTCAGGCAGCCGCTGCCTCCAGTACAGTATCGTTATATAGCCCGGAAGTAGAATAAAAGACTCATTATATTATTAATCATAGTTTATCTATATATCAAAACTTATATTTTTTATTTATTTATATTAAAAGAAAATCCTTTCGATTTGAAGATATTTATTTAAAGATTTTATAAATTTAAAACATTAATCAATAAAGTTTTAATTATAACTTTGAATTTTGAATCTTAAATTTTCAAATTTCAAATTTCTATTATTTTATTACAAGAATCAAAATCAAGATTATTATCATTTTTTAAAATGATTAAGTTTTGGTATGAAAAGATCATTCGGCTAGTAGCAGTACATTAATATTGTAATAAAGATTAATAACAAGACTATAAATAAAGATTTTTTTTTATTAATGAATGAGTTGTTTGTGACAATAAGACAAGACAAGACCTAAATCCTCAATAATATACGCTTTAAATTTTTGTCTATCAATTTTTTGATTTTGATCCGGCTACCGATTGAAGAGAAAATTGAAATTCGTTCATTCTTTTAGACATCCTTCCATCCAGCCAGCCGGCGGTTCAATATACTTGAGTGAGTATCCATCCATAATATCATATCGTATCATAGCCATGTCATGTCATGTCGTCATTAATACCCATCCCGGTATTCGCAAAATCGCCAATATAAAAAAGTCCTCGTTCATGTGAAAGAAAACCCAATCTTTTCCTCCTTTTCATCAATAGCCCACTCCTATTCCATTCCATACCCATCCAACAACAAACCAAATCAATAACACCCACAACTCAAAAACCCACTAGCATGATACCACTTCCCCCCATCCATAACGCCCGTCCCAACACAAACACCCTGACTCTCCACCGCCTCCCCCTCTGTCTTAACCCCCAAATCAAACTTCTCCGTAACCTGACCACTACAATCCGTAACCCCCTTCCAGAGACTATACGTACACTTTGTGTCTGCGGGGAAGAGCATGATGCCTTGGGTAGTGATGGTGATGCAGGAGCCGGAGGTGATGTTGCCGGTGGCGACGTTGACGCCGCATTGCGTGGGGGACTGGTAGCCTTGGTAGTAGTCTTGTTTTGTAGTGAGGGTGGAGCAGGTGGTGGTGGATGAGGGGGTGGCTTGGGGGGTGGGGACTGGGGAGGCGAGGATGCTGGTGAGGAGGGTGAGGGGGAGGAGTGTCTGGGATGGTTGTTAGTAGAGGTTTTGGGGATGAAGGTGAATTGGGAAGGGGACGTACTGTGAAGAGCATTTTGATTGAGTTTAAGATTGAAGTGAAGATGTGTTGGTTGTTTAGATGGTAGTGATCAATGATCAATGTTTGACTTCGAGTCGTACAGTAGTTGCAGTTGCAGTTGCAGATGATTGTAAGTTGTAGTTTTATGATGAGGATGAGAGAAATCTCAAACCACAGAGAGAGCGCTCATATATAGAGCTATCTCTATCTTATCTCACTCCATCTCACTTTCGCCCTTCAGCACCATTACCACACCATAACATCAAGCAACGTTGAATCAAGCTTGACATTCGACTCACCCCCATGCAAGTAACACAACGCAACATGGTATGCATGGTCCTAGCCTTGTATTATACGCATAGTAGACGCCGCCTCCATGCAGCACAGTAAGATGCATGTACATGCAGGTGGTGTCTTCCCATGCAATACGATAACCTGACAGTTGAAAGTACGGCCCGATTGAAACTCACGCTGTGAAGCATGAGAGCCTCGTATCATCGACGTTCTTTCTAAACAATACAAAAACAGAAAAGGCGGATTCCGGAAACATGGTTGACTTGCACTGGCAATGACCGAATGAATTACATGATCTTTTCTTTTTGGCTTTCAATTATTTGAAATCAAGAGGGGATATGAGTAGAATGACGAATTCTATTCAAGATCAAACCTCTAGATGCTGACATCAAGTTCCAGCTCGCATGCTGAATGCGGCGTAGATGGAAGGTTCTAGTTAAAGATTAGCAATGAGTTTTGAGAAACGTTAGCAAATGAACACAGGCGGGGTTTGTCTAATCACGTCAAATATTTCTGCTGATGAACATGCCATGCTGATGATTGTCTTCAGTCCATGGACTCGGTTCCGCGTAGCTGCG
Organism: Sclerotinia subarctica; assembly: GCA_025389085.1. Taxonomy (NCBI): domain Eukaryota; kingdom Fungi; phylum Ascomycota; class Leotiomycetes; order Helotiales; family Sclerotiniaceae; genus Sclerotinia; species Sclerotinia subarctica. Next base: position 2,470,272 of record QRFI01000007.1, read on the forward strand.
CTCATTTGTCCCTAGAAACAAACATATCTCGTATTTGACCAGGTATCTGACAGCTTGAAAAAGTCTTCCCATGCTTGATTATCTCAGCCGACACTCTCCGATAGGTTATTCGGACGATATTGACGGACCTGCATATGCATAGTACTGGAACTGAAAATGAAACGTAAGTGCATCTCGATCCTACTCAATATAATGTATGCAGAGTCTAGCTGAGCGGGGGAGACCTAATATGTTCTAGAGCATAGCCTACCTACAATAAAGATAGTATAAAATGCGAGTACCATAGCAGTGGCTGATTGCTGACTTGAGCGAATCCATTCTACTGGAGTCTCACACCGACAGATTTCAATGTTACATCATAAAACGTCTCGGAAAACGTCCGGAGTTATTGTGTCTCCGTTCCGTAAGCTTTGAAGAGGCATACATAGTGATATCCCGAGATGTCCCGCCATATATGAAGAAATTTCTCGGATTGAAAAATATTAATAATTTCGTAACGTTGCTTGCGAAAATGATTCGTAAGATAGATAGTACAGTAGGGTGATAAAAACTTAACGGGTGATAAGGAGGGCTAGAATTTCACATGTTGCTCAAACATATCATATATCTTCCTTAACATGATAGTAGTTGGTGACAAAAATAGTTGATAGGATCATTCAATTTCTTGATTGATACAATCATCTGCGCCTAGACTTTAGCTGCAGGAAGTTTTCCTATCGCGGCACGGGCCGTGCATTGCATTACCTAGGGAATTGTTGATCAATTGATATTTTAATGTATGGCAGACCACTCGGTCACATAAAACCGCCGAAGTCAATATTGAAAGATGGATAGTTTGCGAAAAAAAAAAACATCGTATCGTCGGGTTACCATTAGGACGTGGGATGATTGTTAAGCGATGCAAACACCTACTAAAAATTTCTAGGACCCCTCCCTAGATGCTTGTTTTCGGAAATACAGATTTGAACGTAAATAGCTCAGCTCGTATGGCTCGCTAGGGTAAGGTTGATAGTAACAGAGATAGCCAAAATGTAACCGCAACGGTTAAAGTATACGGGAGGGAGTGCCGGTCATTGTCTTACGATGCATTTGGCGTCAAGCCAGAAAACACCCTCCATCAACGCCACTTATAACACTAAAAGGAATGAAACTTACTTCTAGAACCCTTTTCGTCTCGTCCGACATATGGAGGATGCGACCAGACTTGCATTAAATCATGTTGTTGAACATTGAAAATGAATGTATTGCATTTTGCTTCTGTAGTGATATCACCATGAACGCCGAAATCCTCGAAAAATACACGCTCCGGTCTCAATTCTTCGCGGATAATCATGCAGCTCTTCTAGCCGTGGTACTCATTAATGTAATTTTCTTCCCCTTTTTCTTCTTTCCTTGAGGTTGAGGAGTAGCACTTGAACTACTTTCTCCGTTCAAGGACACCGCTTGCACTTGAGCGATTAGTGCATCATTTTCTGCTTGAAGTTCTTGTTCCCAAGTTGCCAGCCAACCATCATCCGCATTATTATCATGTCTAGGACGAAGATCGGGCGAAGATGGAGTTACCAAAGTTGTACCCCAAACAGTTCTTGGCGCAGGCGGACTGGTAGACGGTGAAGCCAGTGCTCCGAAAGAAGAACCTTGACGTGAGGTCCAAGGAGGCGATGCATTGCTCGGGTCAATAGACGTCGAGGCAAGTTGGGCATAATCCGTATCAGAATAGCTTCCCGGGGATGTCTCGGGTTGCCTTTGCCTAGCATGGGCCCAACGTGCATTATCCTCTGCCTTCTCAGCACGCTGCCTGTCCTTCTCTTCTCGAATCTCCTTGTCCCTGTTACGTTTCCTTCGTCGCTCAATATCGTCTTTGAACTGATTCAAAATTTCCGGTTGAACAGCATCAGTCCAATTGCATTCCAAAAAACCTACTTCGCAACCAAATGGCAAGTGCGCCAGATATTTTGTTCTTTTTCTTAATTCATCATCCATTACATGAGTGGAGACTCGTTCAACGCGGGGAAGTAATGTTGAAGGAAACGAGGCAAAATTGCCGAAGGCGGATTTCAGAATCCTAATATCAAGGGGCGCGAGGTAATAATGAAGGAGAGATTGGTAGAAGAAGTACGGGGCATCCGGTGAGTGTCCCTCGTTTTGACGGACAATCTTTGGACGTGATTGTGAAGGATTTGCGGTTGGAATGAGATTAGACGGAGTTGGTGGTATGGGGATCACCGTCGGATCCAACTGGAAAGGGACAGCTGATGGAGATAGCGTTGAAGCACAAACATCTAAGCCTGATTTTGCAGCATGCTGGACAGAGTACATCTCCGGTGTACCGTTATCAACGACATTGAATTGTATGGGTTGCCTCTTAGGTTTCTTCTCCATGGGCTGGCTTGGTGGAGGCGGTGGTCCGCCGATACCTTTGATTTTTTCCTTCGCATCGAGCACGGAATTGACAGCTTTTCGAGTCCACTCCGGTTCCTCTCCAAACATCAATTCATCCTCACCCTCTTGGTGCTTCAATGCTTCGATTTCTGAATCAAATTGTTCCAACATATATTCTTCACTTCCTTTCATGATTCGAGCATAATCCATAACTTCGGCAGCGAAATACCATGGAATATCTTCCGACTTATCAAGCACATCCGCACCATCTCTTGGGAGTGCCAAAGTGCTTCCGGGTTGTCGCATAACTAATCGTAATACAACGTCTTCTCCTTCACGAGGGGCCGACCCTTCTTGTCCAATATACCATCTAACAGGTCTAGTTTCTGAACTATAGATAGTATCCCAACAAATTGGACATGCCTTCCATCGAGCTTTTTTCTCCGGGATAGGATTCGTATCGTCGGTGGAGTGCATATAACGGATGAGACATGGTAGACAAAATATATGTCCGCATTTTGCCATTCGGGGGGCTACAGGATGGGAGAGGCATATTGGACATGATGCGTCTTGTGATTCGGCCGATGCGAGGATTTGTAGAACATCGCTCCAGTCCAAATGCTGGTCCGCAAATAGAGCTTGTTGCTTGTAATCCCCGTGTGGCCTGACTATAAATCGATAGTTTGCGTGAATATATCTCGCCTTGTCACTTGAATGATGACCAGATCCGATTCCATATATATTTCCGCGTCTTGTTCCTCTTGTGATAGTGTTGCGGTAGTCTTGTGGCCTAGGTGGAAGAGCGAAGCTCATAAGATGTGTGATTGAGGTTTGCCCTCTTCGACTATTTGCATTTCTCATGGCCGCCTAGTGACATTAGTACTACTGTTGACTTTAACCTGCCTATGGAATGCGGATGCCTGATTGTGCGCAGTGTGCTTGTAGATTGAAAATGGGAAATGATGAAAACTTACGGATTCCGCCATGGCATCCTCATCCGCGAGCCTTGGTTTCTTGGAATTTCTATGTTGCTTGCGTTGGTTTTGATTGTTTCTGGCAGCCGCGGGTATCCCAGTTGAATGACTAGCAAAACGTCTTGTGTTTGAGTCAAAAGTTGGAGGTGTAGTCTGGCTCTGCTGTTGTTGAATGGGAGTATGTGATGGTGCGGTATTGAGAGACTTTCCGCCGGGCGATGACGCGCTTTGTGGAACCGGGTTCATAATTCAGATCGGATTGAGACAATGAGTTAAGTAGTAGAGCAAAGGACTTGAAATGGTTATTTCATTGGAGATTGATGGCTGACGAAGTTGTAGTACTTTTCAAAGCCGGACTGATGGGGGGTACAATCGATGTCTTTTTCTGATAAGACGATTGGATTGCTTTGATAGCTTTGATATGCTTTGCGATCCAGCGGGAAACCCGACTAAAAAGACACAAGTCTAGTGATTGTCAAATTGAATGGTGACTTTGACTGTCGAGTTTGAATTAGGACTTTGAAATGGGACTATGGAAAGTGTTGTCCTTCTTGAAAGCCTTCAGAGATCAATCATCCGATTGACAAATCCGATGTGGGAAAATGGATGGAGGTGCCTGCAATTGAAAGTACGGAAAACGAAGCCGAATACTTGTAAGATCTTATATACGAGAGAGAACGAAGACTAAAAATGGACCTAAGTATAAATAAAAATTGGAGTTATAGTTGTTGTTTTAGAGGGGTTTTCAGACGCACGCAAAGGACGCTGTTGATTGTTATGGTAGAGAAAGAGTCCTACTGCCTAGTGAGCTTTATTACTCTGTATACATATGATACGATTGATTACCGGCATTGATATGATCATCTCATAAACGGGCCAACTTTAAAGACAAAGACGCAATTTTGTATCTCGAAGAAGTGGAAAAGCAGGTAATTCTAGATGTATGATTTTGATTTTTAACTCTCATACTGGGAGAGAGAGAATACGGTAGTCTAATTTTACAGAAACTTAAATATGGTAAGTCAATATGTTATATATAAAAATACCACTATACCTAGGTACCTGAGTAGGTATTTAGATTTAATCCCATTCAGTCTTCACTTCACTTCACTTCACTTCACACTTCACTTCAACTTGATCCCATTTCATGTCAAAGCTCCTCTGAATTGTGGGAGCAAAACCTCTTGGCAAGGCTTTAACCTTCGGTTCAGTCATCTTCTTTTAATTCTGGAGCAACAAGAATTGCTAACCCATCTCTACCTGCCCACTCTAAAAATCAACCCCAACAACACAACATATATTTTATAAACAGTTATATGAACAGCTTTATCCTGAAATATCTTGGAAGTTGCCGTCATCGCGCGCCTCGCAGATATACATCTATCTGTTCTTATTAATGCGCTGATATTTCGAAACATACTCCAAAAAGTTCCCCCATATAACGAAAACCCAACATCGACTCAGCGCGACAGTCCCTTCCGATCCAGACCAGCCTGACAAGGTAGGTTTGGAAATAATAAGCTTTAGCAAGCCGGCATGATGAACGGTCGTCATCTGCCGGCAGGCCAAGGCATGCAACAAGATATGGGAAGGAGAAGACCTTATAGTCATCAGGCTCAGCCATATCCGCCGGCACCTTTGTACAATGGATACATGCACCCGTACAACGCGAACTATTATCCGCAACCATTTCCTCCACAATATCATAATCCGGCTTTGACCGAACAGTACAATCGTTATCAACATTATGCTCGTTTGCCTCCTCCAATGATGCCGCATTATGCTCATCCTCCTCCACCTCCACTTCAACCCCAAGCACCACCTTTTACTCGACCCCAACCATCTCCTGCTATTGCTGCATCACATTCACCAGTAATCGCGTCGTCTTATCAACCAGCCCCTGCGCTGGCCCTCCCTCAGACTCCTTCAACCTACTCAACGCAGTCATCCAATACTCTTCCTGGACCTTTGACACCTCCTACTCCACAAGCATTACCTCAATCTCCCCCTCCAGCTCCTAACCACTATATGCCTTTTCAGCCACCAGTATGCTACACTTCGAGAAATACATTTCTTATTGCTGACATTAAATAGTTGCCTTGGGCTACTCCTAACACTACTGCACCCTGGCCAGCCAGACGGCGTCGGAAAAGAAAGCAGAGTCCTGAAATATCTACAAATCCTGTCGAGCTTCCAAACCTAGACAAAGATGTTGTCTCTGAGCCGGAGAAGGATTTAGAAACGTTGGAAACACATACAGAACCAACACCGGTGATTGAAGAAGCTTCAGGGCTTGCACCCGAAACACCTACTACTACTCAAGGTCCATCCGAAGACAATGAATCTACCATATCATCTACACCATCCTCTACACAACCTTCGTCTCTCCCTACTGGTGGGCAGGCGACTCCTGTAGCTACAAAATCCCAGCGACCTGCTGTACCTGCTGTACCTGCTGTCCCTGTCGTACGCGTCATTCCAAAGTCTCAGCCCAAAAATACGGCATCGACGACCCCTCAAAAGCCCGGCGGAGAACTCCCTGCCGAGGTGGACCCGAATGCAGCCGAACCCACAAATGCGGATGAAGCGAAAGAGCCTGCTAATGAAGAGGTTAAGTCAACACCTCCTCCTCCTAAAGCATGGGCTACTCCAAGAGCTTGGACTGGTCTCTTTGGTTCATCCGGTGTACCTACTGCACCTACCACTGCCAATGGTGGGCAAAATGGATCACCCGGATTTGGCAAGAAAAACACGGAATCATTAGCTGAAGCATTGCGCTCGTTCAATGCTGAAGCTAAAGACTCTAAAATATCATTTCTTGAGCCTCGAGGTTTAGTTAATACTGGTAATATGTGCTACATGAACTCAGTTTTACAAGTTCTCGTTTTCTGTACCCCTTTCTATGACTTTCTTGACCAAGTTAGCAAGAAAGCGGCGCATAGCTTCAAGAGTGAAACTCCTTTGATTGATGCCATGTGAGTTCTCTCTATGTATACTCGTAAGGATGTTACTAATACCGCTCAAGGATTATGTTTATGCAAGAGTTTCCAGTAATTGATTCTGCAAGATCTGTTGAGCAACTCAAAATGAGACTAAAGGAAGGAGAACTTGAGCAATATGGAGATTCTTTCACGCCGGACTTTGTATACGATGTCTTGCGACGCTTACCAAGATTCGTGACGATGCAGGTTAGTTCATTTAGAGATCGTTCAAGTTTTCGTTTACTTATATATGTCATAGAGAGGACATCAACAAGACGCCGAGGAATTTCTAGGCTTCTTACTTGAAGGGCTTCATGATGAATGTGTCCATGTCATGAAGTCAAGTGACTCGAGCAAAATTTCGGCTGCCACAACACCCATGAATGCACCTTCATCCCCGACAAGCGACTCTGCCAGTCGACGCGGATCTATTGATGATGTCTGGCAGCAGGTTGGACCTAAACAAAAGGCTGCGATCACAAGGTCTTCCGGTACTATTCTCACAGGCTCTCCAGTCACTAAAATCTTTGGTGGCAGCTTGAGATCTGAATTGCGTGTGCCAGGCTTGAAAGACTCCATCACTCTTGAGCCATATCAACCACTACAACTTGATATTGGTTCACCGAACATTCACAATATCATTGATGCATTGAAAGGTTTAACACATTCCGAGGTCCTTCATGGCGATTTCAAGTCTCCAAAGGGTCCCAATGTGACCGCGACAAAACAGGTATTCATTGAGACAGTACCTCCTGTTCTCATCTTACACTTGAAGCGTTTCCAGTATGACAACACTGGCGGAACGCAGAAGATTTGGAAGAAGGTTGGATATCCTTTGGAACTCGAATTACCAAAGGAAGTCTTTCCCAGAACTAAACGAGGTGTCCTCGCTCATGATGGTTATCCGAAGTATCGTCTCATTGGCGTCGTGTATCATCATGGTAAGAATGCCAGCGGTGGACACTATACTGTGGATGTTAGAAGACAAGATGGGAAAGAGTGGATCAGACTTGACGACACTGTCATTAAACGTGTAAGGAGCGAAGATGTGGCTGAAGGAGGTAGTGAGGAAGACCCTAAAGTGTTGGCTGCTGCTTTGGAGGCACATAAGAAGGATAGTTCGTCTTCTGGAAATATCTTCTCCTCGATTGGGGAAGAAAACGGAGAGGCCGAAGAAGATGGATGGAAACAGGCTAGTGGATCCGGAAAGAAATGGTCTAGTGTGGTTAATGGCGCTTCTACGCCAAAGCCCAAATCAGCCAATGGACATGGGGCTGGTAAATTCTCAGTCATGGATAATAAGGTCGCATATCTTTTGTTCTATCAGAAAATATGAGGACTTCGTTGATGTAATGATGGGGTTGACAGACAGGATAGACGTGAAAATGAAGGGTACAGCAATGGTGATTGAAGAACACCGGAAGGGACGTTGAATGGGATGACCGGGCGGGAATATCATCAAAGTGATGGATATTATGAGGAGATGAGATGAATTGACGAGAAAAGAGATGATTGGTGCTGAAGGTGCGATACCCTTTCGAAAGTCAAATATCCTTATGTCGCTATTCAGCAACAGGATTTCGGATGGGTGGTTGACCTGGTCTTATACTACCTACAGCTTTACCATAAGATGCATTGCGACTTTCTTGTACAGCAATTCTTCGGATAAGCTCCGATTTTGGCATCACGTCTATGGCATGAGCGGCGGGCGCATGTTGGGATGGAAATGGCGGGCAAAAGAGTATATGTTGCAAGGAAGTTTGATGTTTTAACAGTGGTTACTCACAGCCGGCTACCCACATCATCAATCAAAAATTGGCGATGAATGAAAAGTCACATAATTCGAAAATGTACTGTGTTGAGAGTCAATGACGTTGCATGAGGTGAATGCAACAATGGTTGTTCTTAGCCACTTGTGACGATCAGCGATGAATAAAAAATTACACGGTGCCTACGAGATGGTATACAATTCCAAAATGTTCCCTATGTGTTGTAGTCGATGAGTTGGTTGAGTTGGTTGAGGTTGATAGCCCCGCAAGTATTTGTTGTCACGATCGAGACAACACCTAATTGATATATCACATTTGTAATATTTAAGATACATACATTGTAATCCTTGACCTCTAATTGCACGTAAAGCCTGATTTGGCAATCAGGACTCCATCTTTTTTCCTAGGGCTCAATCAATCCTCGAGTCCTTTTTCTTAGTAGTTATAATTACTCTGTACTATACTACTAGATAGTTACGGGGGGAGGGGATAAATGGAGATCAAGTCTCCAAGCGATGTGCGGCTTCCGAGTGGCTCGACTTGTGCTGCTGTCCGGTACTGTACGAAGTACTTGTACTAGACTAGTAACTAGGCTAGTAAGTTTAGTAAACAAATCTTAATTTTAAATATTTCCCAATGTAAATGGATCGATCCTCTTGACTTTCATTCGTTATTACAATATTGTTGACACTTTGTTTTTGTGCGTGTATGAAATTATGTCCTTGGAGCTTCTGTTATAGCATCTTTCTTACAAGTGCTTCATTTGAATTTTGTAATCTTACCTGGTGAATTTACTGCCACTGCCTCATACTCATCCAAATTATCTTTCTTCCGTTCCGAAATTACCTTGTTGGGGTACAAAATGTCTGAAGGTCGCGAAAGATATTCTTTGCGGCAGACGCCCAAGTAAGTATTTGTTCTCTTCCTTCTTCACGTTTCTTGCTGAGATCCTAACAATCTGCACAGAAAGACGGAACGTGCTGGGTTCGTCGAGACTCCAAGAATCCGTCGTCAACGAAAGTCACAGTTTCCCGAAGACGCAGACGATTCTTCATCCACAACAGATAATCCACCGTCAAGGGTGAGATCTTCGAGTCGGAAAGTGAACATGGTCGAAGCAGCAACAACCAACGACCACTCCAGTAATGGTTCGATAACCAATGGCTACACTTCCGCGGTCAATGACTCTAACACGAATGGGTCATTGAAGAAGGGAAGCGCTAAAGTCGAGAATGAGGTCGAAGAGAAGGTAGTCAATGGCAATTCAGAGGTCTTGGGGGATCCAAAGATTGATACCTCTGGTCATTTCGATTTTGGTGGTTCTTTCGGCGTTAGTGCGATGATGGTTGGCTTTCCTTGCCTCATGTGGTATATGTGGATTGGTGCAACATACTACAATGGAAAATTTCCCACGCCGGAACCAGGTCAAGAGTTCCTCGAATTTGTCAAACATATGGGTCATCTTGTTTACACAGGGGCATTTCCAAGCCTTCGTGCGTGGAAAATCTACTGGATTTTCTTCGTCTTTGAAGCTATCATGTATTGTCTTATGCCGGGAGTCTGGGGTTATGGCAAACCACTACCCCATGAGGGAGGTAAGCAATTGCCATACTATTGTTCCGGAATCTGGTCTTTTTATTTTACCTTTATCACCGCTGCCGTTTTGCATTACTTCGACATATTCAAGATCTATACTCTTCTTGACGAGTTCGGGCCTATCATGTCCGTGGCAATTTGCTCTGGATTTTTGGTCTCAATTGTTGCGTATGTGTCGGCTTTGGCACGTGGAGCTCAACATCGAATGACAGGGTATCCAATTTATGACTTCTTCATGGGAGCCGAATTGAATCCAAGAATGTTCGGCATCTTAGATTTTAAAATGTTCTTTGAAGTTCGTCTACCTTGGTTTATCCTTTTGGGTCTTTCATGTGCCGCTGCTGCACGACAATATGAGCAATATGGCTATGTATCAGGTGAGGTTGGATTCCTGATCATGGCACACTTTTTGTATGCAAATGCGTGCGCTAAAGGGGAGGAATTGATTATAACAACCTGGTTTGTTTATCCCATTGCTTGTTTCAATGCAGTCTACTTACTCTGTTAGGGATATGTACTACGAGAAATGGGGCTTCATGTTGATCTTCTGGAACCTCGCTGGTGTTCCTCTCAGCTACTGTCACTGCACCATTTACTTAGCCAATCACCCACCATCTGAATACTCCTGGAACAAGTACTTCCTCTACTTTTTGTATACGTCATACCTCTTCGTGTACTGGGTCTGGGATACTACCAACAGCCAAAAGAATAGGTTTAGATCTCGTGAGCGTGGTACTGTCACAGACCGCAAGGCATTCCCTCAATTGCCATGGAAGGAGGTCATGAACCCTCGCATCATCAAAACCAAAGCCGGCGATTCAATTTTGGCCGATGGTTGGTACGGAAAGGCTCGCAAGATCCATTACACTTGTGATTTTTACTTTGCTTTCTGCTGGGGTCTTATTACTGGCTTCAATAGTCCTTTCCCTTGGTTCTACTGTGCCTTCTTCGCCGGTATGATCTCCCATCGCGCCTACAGAGACATTCAGAAATGCAGAGAGAGATATGGAGAAGCTTGGGAGGAGTACGAAAGATTAGTCCCATATTTGTTCATTCCAGTAAGTATAATCTTACTTTCATAAATCCCCCATTTTAGTTCCTAAAAGCTAACACTGCCAAAGGGTGTCTTTTGAATGTTTATATATTTATCAAACCGAATGACTTCGGACTCTTTCGTTTGAAAGGATGGTTGGGATCCCCAATACAGTAGATTTCAAGACTAGAATATGGGCGGCTCGTACAATAGACGTGGTAATAAATTTCTCTTGTACATAGATTATTGATATATAGGACTTGTAATGCCTAATTGTACTCAATAATATACGCATATATGCTCTCATAGAACTCGAATAGTGAATTAAATGGTAGCAAGCTGAGGGTCATCGATGAAGAGAACATAGATTACACCTTATTTCGACTAAAATGGAGGCAGCAGAAAGACAGCTCAGATTATCATCGCTGTAAGGCCAAGCCTTCCATTCAGCCTTGTTATCCTGCAGCCTTGTCACGAGATTACAAGATTACAAGGCTGAAAAAGGAAATCGGTGCTTGATTTGATCAACATCCGTTATCGAAACTCAGTTAGACGCTAATTCTATCAACTCACAAAGACCCAAAGTGCAATTTATCAATTTCAATCAACGCGAGTTTTTGAACTATCGCGTCGTCCTCGTTGATATCCTCTTTCTCTTTCTTCAACAAAATCTCACCTCAATTCTCTCCCATCAATAGATATTCGAAATCATCATGGTGGATATCAGAATCGATAAGAATTTATTTCAGGAACGATTATCGCATTTTATATCGGCTTGGAAAGCTGATAAGAGAGGAGGCGACGCGGTTTTCAATGGCGCAAATAGTATCTTGGTGTTGATGGGGAAGACTGAGGATGTGGCAAGCTTTCAGAAAAATAATGCGATTCATGTGAGTTTGCATTAACTACGAGTGACTTTGCAAGGAAGTACAATAGGTGGGGTTTGAATGCTGATGGAGAAATAGTTTTGGTTATTAGGCTACGAGTTTCCCGCGACGCTATTCCTTTTCACAGTTGATACTTTATACATTGTGACGACCGCAAAGAAAGGTGGGTGGATAGTTAAATCATATGCGCTAGAGCTTGGAAGCTAATATTGGTATAGCGAAACATCTGGAACCTCTGAAAGGTGGAAAGGTTCCTCTCGAGGTCTTGGTCAGAGGCAAAGATGCGGCAGCCAACGAGAAGCTCTTCACAAAGATTACAGATGTCATCAAGTCATCCGGGGTGAGTTACGATACGAGTATCACCATTCTTCTCAATGGGAGTAGTCTAACAAATATTTATATTAGAAGAAAGTTGGAATTTTACCAAAAGATACATCCAATGGGCCTTTTATCGATGAGTGGAAGAAGATCTATTCCGAGCTAAAAGATGTGGAAGAAGTAGATATTGCGCCGGCTCTGTCTTCTGCAGCTTTGGCAGTGAAAGATGAGAATGAACTGGTAAGGCACTATATTGAGGTTGACGAACTGACTGATGCTGATACATTTCTGCAGCGCGCTATGCGAAATTCCTCGAAAGCATGTACTGCACTGATGAACCCATATTTCGTCGAGGAAATGTCAGGTATTCTAGATGAGGAGAAAAAGGTCAAGCATAGCGCCCTCGCCAATAAAGTGGATGGCAAATTGGACGACGCCAGATTTTGGACTTCCGTCGAGCTTCCTAACAAACAAAAGATGCCCAGCGACTTTGATTCCTCACAATTGGACTGGACACATGGCCCTATCATACAGAGTGGTGGAAAGTACGACTTGAAGATGAGTGCCCAAGTTGATGATGAGTTGTTACATGCTGGTGTGATCATTTGTTCTATGGGTCTCCGATACAAGACTTACTGTTCCTTGATTGGCCGGACTTATCTTGTCGACCCAAATAAATCTCAAGAGAGCAACTACAAGTTTCTATTACAGGTTCACAATCTTGTCATGAAGGAAATTCGCGATGGTGCTCATGTCAAGGATATTTACGCCAAGGCTTTAGCTCTCATCAGAACGAAGAAGCCTGAGTTGGAGAAGCATTTCTTAAAGAATGTTGGAGCTGGTATTGGTATCGAAACACGAGATCCCACCCTACTTCTTAATGCCAAGAGCAATCGTATCCTGAAGGACGGAATGACCCTCTGCGTCACTACTGGATTCAATGACATCGAGAACAAGGATCCTCAAGATAAGAAGAGCAAAATTTACTCTTTAGTATTATCGGATACTGTTCGTGTGACTCAAGCGGAACCAGTTATTTTTACTGGCGATGCACCCTCGGAACTCGATGCGACCTCGTTCTTTTTCAAGGATGAAGAAGATGAGCCTGCACCAGAGCCTAAAGTCAGCAAGGCAAAGAAGGATTCGAGCGTCGGGGCTGTTGCCACCAAAAACATCACCAAGACAAAACTTCGGGCTGAACGGACGACTCAGGTCGATGAGGGTGCTGAAGCCAGACGCCGTGAGCATCAAAAAGAGCTCGCAAGAAGGAAACATATGGAGGGTCTTGCAAGGTTCGCTGAAGCTACTGGTGATCAAAATGGTGTCGCCGTTAAGAAATTCAAGAGATTTGAATCTTACAAGCGCGAGAATCAATTCCCTCCAAAGATCCGAGATCTCGCCATTGTCATGGACGCAAAGAACTCAACAATTGTCTTGCCTATTATGGGCCGCCCGGTACCTTTCCACATTCAAACTATCAAGAATGCAAGTAAAAGTGATGAAGGTGAATTCTCATACCTTCGAATCAACTTCTTGTCTCCTGGTCAAGGTGTTGGGAGAAAGGATGATCAACCTTTCGAGGATGCTTCAGCGCACTTTGTTAGAAGTTTGACATTCAGATCTCATGATGGAGATAGATTTCAAGAAATTGCCAACCAAATTGGTAACATGAAGAAAGATGCTGTTAAGCGTGAACAAGAGAAAAAGGACATGGAAGATGTTGTTGAACAGGACAAACTGGTTGAGATCCGAAGTAAGTTTGCAACATCGCACCTGTTTTATTTCATTGCTAACACATACAGATCGTCGACCAATTGTTATGGATAATGTCTTCATTCGTCCAGCTATGGATGGTAAACGTGTACCAGGAAAGGTCGAAATTCATCAAAATGGTCTTCGATATCAATCCCCTCTAAATCTTCAACACCGAGTCGACATCCTCTTCAGTAATGTCAAACATCTTTTCTTCCAACCTTGTGATCATGAATTGATTGTTATCATTCATGTACATCTTAAGGATCCAATTTTGATTGGCAAGAAAAAGACCAAGGATGTTCAATTCTATCGCGAAGCTACTGACATCCAGTTTGATGAGACTGGAAACCGAAAGCGAAAGTATAGATATGGTGATGAGGAAGAATTTGAAGCGGAACAAGAAGAACGAAGACGTCGCGCTGACCTCGATCGTCAATTCAAGGCATTTGCGGAAAAGATTGCTGACGCTGGTAAGAATGAAAACGTTGATGTTGACGTACCTTTCCGTGAACTTGGTTTCAATGGTGTACCATTTAGATCAAGCGTTTTCTGTCAACCCTCCACAGATTGTTTGGTTCAACTCACCGAACCGCCTTTCATGGTCATCACTCTTGAGGATATTGAAATCGCTCATCTTGAACGTGTTCAATTCGGACTCAAGAACTTTGATATGGTATTCGTCTTCAAGGATTTCCATCGTGCTCCTTATCATATCAATACTATTCCTATGGAATCAATCGAAAATGTTAAGGAATGGTTAGATTCCGTTAACATTCCATTTTCCGAAGGACCTCTTAACTTGAATTGGCCTACCATTATGAAGACGGTAACAGCAGATCCACATGGATTTTTTGGCGATGGTGGATGGGGTTTCTTGGCAACGGAATCTGATGATGAAGGTGGCGATGAAGAAGATGAGGAGTCAGCATTCGAGATTAGTGATAGCGAAATGGCGGCGAGTGAAGAAAGCTCAGAAGAAGATAGCGATTTCGATAGTAATGCAAGTGATGATGAAGGAGAAGAGGATAGTGAAGGAGAAAGTGAAGGTGAAGATTGGGATGAATTGGAGAAGAAGGCTAAGAGAAAGGACATGGAAAGTGGATTGGAGGATGAAGAAGAAGCGCCAAAGAAAAAGAGAAAGCATTAAGCGAGTAACTCTAAGCAGACTATCGGATGCAAGGGGGTAGGCATTAGGGAAATAGAGGAAAATTGTGACAACAAACAAATAATGGCTTGGTATGATCTGCGTAGCAGGTATTGGAGGGATGAGATGAGATGAAATGAGATTTCGGATTCTTCATTGTATTTTTTATCTTTGATTTTGCCTATGAGTATGGCGTTTGGGATCGAATGAAGACTTTTATTGATGAGGATGAGGAATGATCTCGGGAGGTATAAAAAATAAATAAATATTGTATGAAGATGTCTTTCAGGGTGTGATGAAAAATACATAAATTATAAAGCTGGAGATGGGGTGAAGGACACCTGGGGGGAAAATTAATTGGGAGGTTAAATCAAATTTATTATATTTTATTACTGTTGTTGTTACTGTTACGGATTTATTATATTGTGATGTTTGTTATATTATATATCATTCTAGTATTCTAGTTTCGGACTAATTATCTTTCTTTTGAGTAACTCTTTTTATATCAAAAACTATTTGTAAACATTACTTCGAAATAATATCTCTTATGCATATCTCACTCTCGAATTTTTTTTTGGTTATTTGATGATAGTATACATGTATACATGTATACATCCAATCCAATCCGTTCCCAT
This sequence comes from Sclerotinia subarctica, assembly GCA_025389085.1. Taxonomy (NCBI): domain Eukaryota; kingdom Fungi; phylum Ascomycota; class Leotiomycetes; order Helotiales; family Sclerotiniaceae; genus Sclerotinia; species Sclerotinia subarctica. The sequence goes on from QRFI01000007.1 coordinate 2,485,746, forward strand.
TCCGTGCCTACGAGAAAGAATTCTTGCACGTCTCACCCGGATACTCCCCGTGACATTGAATACAGGATTGTTTCGGAATGATATTTCTTGTATCTCTCACCTCCGATTTCTCCTCTGGCTGTTTGACGGAAATAGACATGTATACATCCAATCCCATCCCATCCGATCCGATCCAGTTCATCACATCGCCAGGATCACCCAGACTTTTGTTGCACGTCTCACCTCCGAAAGTTCCCATCAATTGAGATTCATTCGTGGCAAGACATCACCAGAGCAAAAATCGGTTTCGTATCTCACCCGAGACTTCCCATTGCAGATTTTAAAGATTGTGGCTATTCATCTCCGGAGCCCTCGAAAACAAATCGCACGACGTAAGAAAGAGACACCAACTGAATGTAAAAGATTGGATAGATGTTTTGTTGCACATCGTAATTTTCCGGGACTTCTGGTGTTATATGCAATATTTGGCAAATAAATATAGCAAGAATGCAGAAGGTTGCGCTAAAAAGAAAGAAAAACTTGAGGGAGTGACACGAATTGCCGTGGATGTGATAGGTATCTTGTCAAGAGGATTTATTCAATCGACGACTTTCAAAGGTATGCGTCACGTGCACATGTGTTCCATTCATACCACGACCGGAAGCTTTTGAGAATTATTGAACGTCTGTTCAAGTCTACACTTCAACGGATATAAAGAGATGGATGTTTTGGAGAAAAAATGACTCGACATTTGAAGTCACAAGGTTAATGAAGTGCTTGTAATAAGTAGAAGATTTCGCCACCACCATGTAGTTTATCTTGGAAGGTTCTCGGCCAAACAATACCTCAAGTGTCCAAGCAACAGCCATCAGATTGAAAAAGAGAGGAAAGAAGAGAAAATCAGCCAAGAGACGCAGTACATTGACCTTGGGTAATATGGAGTGAGTCGGCCAATGATGATGCTTGAGATACTCAAATGTCTAGGTGAATTGCAGTCAAGTATTCCAGTATACAGCTGGTTCAGTGAAGTCTGGAGAAAACGACAATTTGATGATGAATAATCTCAAAATAAATCATCTCATATAAATCTTAATCCGATACTTTTTGTGCTATTCACAACTCCATCTGTTCACAACTCCATCTGAGCATGGGTAAGCTTTCAGGGGGTGTCATCCAGGCCGTTCCTTAAAGAAGATGCCGGGCTAGAACCTGTTCAACTCACTCCGTATTGAGCCACGAATAATGGGGAATAATGAATGGATGAATATAAAGCGTCAAAAGGGGTCTGGGCCGTGATTCGTTGGAACCTCTTCTAGTCTCAATGTGAAGAAATGAACTCTTATAATAGAAATTGGTATTGGGATAGGAAATTGAAATACGGAGGATGAAATGAGAAGGTTTCATAGCCTTCTTTATATCGTTGCATTTGACATGATCGAACCGACTTTCCTTGCAAAATTCTAGAATCCTCTCATCGTTGAAATGAAAATGATTTTTCCGCCCTCGACAAATCAAAGATTAACACAAGACATTTCCAGGTTCGAGAATGATTGAGGAGCTCTTTTCTTCCTTTACCGAAATGAAGAGGTTTAAACGGAAGGAAAATCATCGGAATAAAAATAGAATCATGGAAAAGTATTGAGAAATCAATCAATGCGTCCGCCGTCTTGTATTAGAAGAGGTTAGATGATTTAAATTGATTTTGCTAGGCCGGCGAGTCAAGGCTGGTACCGAGTGATCCTATTGATGCCGACGTTTGTTCGTGATACTACTCTGTATCTAGCTGCTTTTCGTTCAGGTGTCGTTCCTCTCCTCTACAGAGTCCTCCGTATACGAGAATACTACAGAGTATATATGTAGAGATGTAGTATGAAACCGATGATTGGATAAATGATGAGGCAATAAAATTGTACCATGCACTCACTTCATTGATGAACACCTGATGAATACCAAAACACGAACATGATCATCAGGGCCACCACGGCCAGCATCAAAATGTCTCGACTCTGTACCCAATCACACTCATTATGCATACGCAAGCAACCCAAAAAACTAATGCAGGTCCAGAAAGCAACAGCCATCATGATCTTTGGTTGGCCCATAAATTAACACTTCCTACCGTGTTTCCCCTTTTTTTTCTGTTTTCTGATTTTGGCACAAGTGATACTTTTTGCCCCAGAAAATCCAAGAAATCCCCAGAGTAATGTCTTCCCTTGGCATCATGTTTACTCTACATTATTGATCACGACTTGAAGGAGAAAAAGAAGAGGTAAAGGTGCATTCCCCTGGAGATGGAAATGTGATTGGAGGATGGAAGGAGAGAGTGGATCAAACGAAGAGGAAAAGTGGCGCTGTCTATGCTGGCTGTGGTAAGCCATCGGTCGACTTTTATGGTTCGTCGAATCCAGATTATCCAACATGTAAGGTCTAAGGTGGTAGGAACCTCGAACCTCATAGTGACCCTTGTTCCTTCTTACTACGGAGTACGGAGGATATCCTACCTAGCACCTACTAGTTAACCCTAGTTAACCCTACTTATCCCTACTTATCCCTACTTATCCCTAGTTAATCCAATCAATGCTACTGCTTTCCTGACAAGGTAGTCACCCCCAATCAATAAATAATACCTATGTAATAGAGCCTTGGTCGCTTTCCTCTTCTTCCCATTCTATTCCAGACCTTCCCTTCTTTCCCTTTCCTCCTTCTTCAAGGCCATCCAACACTCTTTTGCCACTACCACTACGACTTTGATCTTTCCATCTTAGATACCAACGTAGATAATTTCAAGTCTCTCCTCCTCCACCAAGATTTATCTCAAATCGTTCCTTCTTTTTAATATCGTACTACGACCATCGACTCAATTCCATCTTTTCTCGAGCTCATCGACTTTCGACTTCTTCTATTCACTCACTCATCATAATCCATCAATTTTCGACTTATTCTCTCTTAATTGTCGAATTCATCAATCAAATTACCATTCATCATCCATTCGCTGATTAACATATCAACAACAAAAACAACAATACAATCATCATCATCATGCTCTCAAAGACTCTCTTCGCCATTGCGGCTTCGCTTTCAACCGCATCTGCTGTTCACCAAGGTTTCAATTATGGTGCAACAAACGCAGATGGATCTTACAGAGTTCAGTCGGATTTCCAAGATGCTTTCGAGACCGCCAACTCTCTGGTTGGTACCTCGGGTTTCACCAGTGCCAGATTATACACCATGCTCGTAAGTTTTCAGAATCTCTCTTGGCCTTCTCGACACTGACCATTTTCGCAGCAAGGTTCTACCACTGGTCCAACTTCAGCTATCCCAGCCGCTATTGCCTCGGATACGACTCTTCTCCTTGGTTTATGGGCATCTGGTGGAGCTGCCGGATTTGCTGCGGAGCTCAACGCTCTCAAGACAGCCATCACACAATATGGTTCCGCTTTCACGAGCCGTGTCGTTGGTATCTCTGTAGGATCCGAGGATTTATACAGAAACTCCCCAACTGGTATCGCCGCCAAGGCTGGATATGGTGCCAACCCTGCCGACCTTGTCGATTACATCAAGCAAGTTAGAGATGCAATTTCGGGTACTGCTTTGAGTGGTGCTTCCATCGGACATGTTGATACCTGGACTGCTTGGGTCAACGGATCTAACAACGCTGTTGCCGAGGCTCTTGACTGGGTTGGAATGGATGCGTATGTTTCCCATTTCTGTATTGCTCTTGATGACTAACAAATCTTTACAGTTACCCATACTTCCAAGATACCGAGGCAAATGGAGTCAGTGAAGGAAAGTCTCTCTTCAACGCCGCATTGGCCGCTACACAATCTGCTACTGGAAAGACCGTTTGGGTTACCGAGACTGGATGGCCCGTCACTGGTGCTACTGCTGGTGATGGTATTCCAAACGCTGCTAACGCCAAGACATACTGGGATGATGTTGGATGCCCTAACTTTGGAAAGATCAACATGTACTGGTACACTCTTCAAGATCAAAATGCTGCTGGCTCCGTCACTCCATCTTTCGGTATCGTGGGTAGCACTTTGAGCACCACTCCATTGTTCGATCTCAGCTGTTCCAACACCACGTCAAGCAGCTCATCTTCTGCATCTGCATCTTCCAAGCCTACCAGCGGTCTTGCATCATCTCTCGCATCTGCCGCCACTGGAGGATCTGTCGCTTCCACCGGCAGTGGTCTTTCTCCTTCTGGCATGGGAGCTGGTATCTCCGCTTCTGTTGTCTCTGGTGCTGCTGCCCCAACTGGAACAGGTTCAGCTGGTTCCTCATCTGGTGGATCAACTAATGGTACTTACACTGCCTCTACTCTCAGATCTGCATCAGGCTCAAGTGCTACAGGAACATCGACCTCGGGATCGTCTGGATCCGGATCTGGATCTGGACCATCGGGATCCTCTTCTTCTCCATCCTCATCCACTGGTGGTGCAGCATCCCTTACAGGATCTGTGGCTCTAGCCCTTGGAGCCGTCTTTGCCGTTGCAGCTGCTTTGTAAATGAAATAAGTTGTGTTTATGGGAAGAATGAGTGGTTTGCATTAAATGGGTAGCATTAAAATGGGAGAATTATGGTTCATTGGCTTTTGCCTTTACCTTGCGAAATCTTTTTTTTTTTTTTTTTTGGTGGTGGATTAATACCACAATGACGCGATAGATGGGGTTTTTACATTAAACATGACTTTGAGTGGATTATTGTTAAATTAGACCATGAGACATTCCTTTTAACAAACAATTGAAAAGTATTAAACTTGAATTTTTAGATTTTGAGGAATATTATGGTGCCTGTGTGCTTTTGCATCTGTGATGACCTTTAGGATGTATGTACTTGGGTATCATTAGATTCTCAGTTCAGAGATGTCGAGGGAATTCTCCATCACCCCTTTGTTTAATAATGGATTTAATGAATATAGATTCACGCTCTTGACACGTGGAATAGATTCTACGTCAGACAAAGGCATGCAAGTGTCGTCATAATCTATCTAACATGGCCACATTCCAACTGGAATGATGAAACGTGCGTAGACGTAGATCTTCTTTCCATTTCTTTCCATTCCGGACGGGAAGCGGGAAGCGGGGAGTGGGAAGCGGGAACCTACAAATAAGATGGGCTTGGCTTGATGGAGGGGGTAAGAAGAGGGGGGCTGGGGGTTAATTAATGTAGGGCTGGTTGTGTGAGGGATGAGGGATGGATTGGATTGGTTTGAGATTTTGGGTTGGAGGAGGGAGAGGGAGGAGGGTGAAGGAGTTGGCGCTTAGAGTATGTTTAGGCTTTTACGGGTACCTAGTTAGTAGTTACTTGTGACAGGACGGGAGAAGCTCTTAAGCCTTAGTTTACTCCAAGCTTCCAACTTGGAGCTTGATGAACCATCCTTTTTTTACCTATAGTAGGCTATCCAGTATAAATCAATTGTCATTGAAACATGTACTCGTGTCCTCCGCGCCCAATGAATAACTTTGCAAATATGGATCGAGCATTCTTAACCCCGCGGGCTCCATGGCTTTACCATAATGTAGGTAGTAGGTACCCGCTGAAAAATGTTTCGGTGGAGATAAGCTTATTGATGTGGGCTGGGCTGGACCCTCCCTGACCGGCTTGGGGTTTTTGATGAGTCAATTGAAAAAGCTTTTTTGTATGTTGGATTGTTGGATGGTGGATCTTGGGGGCCTAGGTATCTATTATGTTCATGATGGATTGAATGAACTGAATGACGCTCCGCTGGCCCTCTGGGAGCCACTGCCGTGGAGGCAGAATATCTTCAATGTATTGTAATCTTATATCTTATATCTTCGAGCGCAGCCAGCTATGGGGGTTTGGGGGCTTGCCCCCATTGATAGAATGAATACATGATTCTCGGATGTAATATTTTAGCTATTCATTTTTCAAACGTCGTGTTGAAACTTTCGTGATATAAAATTGATATAAAATTGATATAAAATTGATATAAAATTGATATAAAATTGATGAGAGGCTGTGCTTATAAGGAAGCTTAAAAATCCACTCAACAGCAAATGGAAAGTGAAAGCGCGACAAGAACCTTGTTCCTTTGGTTATCCTCGTGAATTTCTAATTTATCCATCCTATTATCCGATTTCTGAAATAAGACCTTGATTTACAAACTCTCGAACTTACAACCAATCTTCTTCTTCCTTCTTTTCTTCTTCCTCGTCTCTTCCTTTACTCCTCATACCTCTCGTCTCACTTTCTTGTCATTTACTTCTAAAGTCTTTCAAATGACTTACTCTCCACATTGATGTATTATCATCATACTGAGAATTGCAAATAGAAGTATTTGACGTCCATTCGTTTCTCGATTGATTGAATTTTGAAAAGATATCCTAAGATTGGGTGAATCCTTCAACTCTTAGGGATCAAGAACTCTTCACCATCAGCTCTTCAGTACATACAAACATTACAAAGTTTCTACAAAGACATAACCTGCGACAAGATGCTTTCCAGTTTCGCTTTGACAGCTACAACAGCCGTTCTATTCGGTTCCTCGGTGGTTAATGCTGAGATTCAATTGAATATAGATGATGATAGTATGTGTGCATCAGCGGCCTTCGCCCACGGTTTCCAATTTACTGATTCTTCTTTTCTCCATATAGCTTCAATAAAGAATGCGGCTGCTACGATCGCATACGACATGATGACATATTACAAGGGAAATCAATCAGGAGGGATACCTGGAGTTTTACCCGGACCTCCACCAAATCCTACTTGGGGTTGTAAGTTTAGGAGATTTCCTTTCTTTCCGGACTTGCGCAGAAGCACATGCGATATCAAGAAGGAATTTCGAACTGATCAGAATTCCTCGTCTAGACTATTGGTGGGAATCTGGTGCAATGTGGGGATCTCTTATCGATTATTGGTATTATACTGGGGATTCATCTTATAACGATGATGCGATGGCCGGGATTCAATGGCAGACGGGGGCAAATAATGATATGATGCCTGCGAATTGGTCACAGTCTATGGGAAATGATGATCAAGGTTTTTGGGGAATGACAGCTATGAGTGCGGCGGAATCAAAATTCCCGGATCCTCCTTCTGGAAGACCTGGTTGGTTGGCTTTAGCTCAAGCCGTTTTCAATACTCAAGCTGTGAGAATTGATAATGCTACTTGTGGTGGAGGGTGAGTTCTTACATGTTTGGAATTGGGTAATGCGCAAGACTAATGATTGATAGTTTGCGTTGGCAAGTTTATCCGTATCTTACAGGATACAATTATAAAAACTCTATCGCAAATGGTTGTTTCTTCAATATTGGGGCGAGACTCGCGAGATACACGAACAACGAAACATACGCTCGGTATGCTGAAGAAACATGGAATTGGGTCACAAATGTTGGATACATGGATAAGGATTATAATATTTATGATGGTGCTCACATTGAATCGAATTGTACGGATATCAACAAGGTTCAATTCTCTTATAATTCGGGAGTTTATTTACTTGGTGCAGCAACCATGTACAATTACGTATGTTCTTTCCTCTTCCCTCCCGTCTCGGATTTTGTCCTAAAATGTGTAAACTAACATACAAACAGACGAATGGCTCCGATGTTTGGAGGGAACGTGTGGATGGACTTCTCAATGCTACCTTTAGGAACTTCTTTCCCACTGGGGACATCGCCTACGAAATCGCATGCGAAGCAAAGCTTTCATGTTCAACTGATATGTTTTCCTTTAAAGCATACCTCACCCGCTGGTTGGCCGCAACGACAAAAATGGCACCTTACACTTATGAAAAGATTATGCCATATCTACGGGCATCTGCAATTGCAGCTGCACAACAATGTTCAGGTTCAAGTCCATTCAATGGTAGAACATGTGGATTAAGTTGGAGTAAAGGAACTGATTGGGATGGAACCTCTGGAGTAGGACAAGAAATGGCTGCCATGAGTGTGATATTTTCAAATTTGGTTCAAATAACTCAAGCTCCCGTTACGAATAGTACTGGGGGAACAAGTGTGGGAAATCCTGCGGCAGGAAGTGGTAGTACGAGTAGTTTGGATCCGGTCGCACCACCGAATACAGGGGATAGAGTGGGTGCTGGAATTGTTACCACAGTTGTGCTTTTGGGGATGACGGGGATGTTTGGGTGGATGAGTTTCTAGATTGTGGGGGATGAGGGGTTTAGGATGGAAAAAGAGGGGAAGGGAAAACTAGGAAATGGAGTTGGGGAACTAATGTTAATGCTTTCTGACGTGGATTTGGACGAATATGGATATGGTATTGCGGTGCACTTTTCATCAGGTTCATGTAGTGAGATGAGAAAGAAGATGGATAGGATGGATATGAAAGCTTGAGAGGGTTATCGGCTTTGAATTCTTGTATTGCATTGTACTTCATGCACATACACTACTTTACCTAAGGATATACACATGAAGAAGATGAATAAATATTGGTGGTAGAGAATGAATGGATGAATGGGAAGGATGAGATTTTGAAGATTTAACGTTCTTGGATTGTTTGACTGCTGACTATTTGACTACTGACTATTTAATTACTAATTATTTGACTACTGACTATTTGACTATTAACTATTTAACTATTAACTATTTAACTATTAACTATTTAACTATTAACTATTTGATTACTGATTACTGATTATTTGACTGTTGATTATTTGACTACTAACTATTTGACTCCTGACTATTCGATTACTTGACTACTTGATTAACGCTAATGATTAAATGTTGAGCAAATCATCTTATGAGATATGAACTAAAGTACTCAGCGAAGCATAAGTATACATTATGATGAGAGGGTATACTACCTCTCCATCCCATCCCATCCCATTCCTATCAATGAATCAACTCAATGCCTTGGTACAGGGAGAGGGAGAGGGAGAGGGAGAGGGAGGAGAGACGAGCTACATAGGTAGGTAGGTAGGTAGGTAGGTAGGTAAGCTAGATCATATGGATGACAAAATGTTAGGGGATGGAAAATAAAATGTCCCAGTCTTTATTTACAGTAGGGGTCAAGTGGAAGTTGGTTTGGTGGTTGGTTGGTTGAGGAGATGAGGAGATGAGGAGATGAGATTAGATTAGATTATATTATTATTTCGTGATATTTGTATTTGTAGGTGTATGTGTATATGTGTATGTGTATATGTTATATGTTATATGTGATATGTAGAAGAGAATTGGCATGGGTGGGTGACGCACTGGAAATTAATGATAATAATGCGTCTGTAGGTTTGTATGCCTAGGGAATAGCGAGACGGAGTGTCTTGAGAGTTGGGGTAGATAAGATGAGATGAGATGGATCGAATGAGATTGATTGTATACTATGTAGGTATCTGCGTACCTAGATTAAATTATAAAATTGAAGAAATGGATAGCTTTTTTATATCCCTAGTATCTAGGTAGTTCTGTTTATATATATATATATATATATATGCATCAACTTGTGATGGGATGGAAATAGTAAGGATTAAGTCTAGTACCCTACTTTCAGGCCACCCCCAATTTGGGCCACCCTTTTATACCAAAAATAACAATTTTCAGCTATGAGTATCTCAGTAACAAATAAATTAAATTAATCAAAATTTTAATTATAGATTGATTATATAATTATTAATTAGTTCTGATATTTTCAGATTTTTCTTAATTTAATTTATTGAAATATAAATGATTGAAATCACAATTTTCAATTTATATAGGATTTATATACAAATTTAAATAGTTTGAAAAACTTAAATAACTTTTCAATAAAAATTATTGAAAATAAATTATAAATATTATATAATATATATTAAATTTTCAAATTTTAAATAATATAAATGAATCTTTATTGATAAATATAGATTTTATAAAGATTAAAAATTATAATATTTTTATTGAAAAGATTTCTGTAAATTATTTGATTAATTATAATATAATATAAATATTTGAAGAAAATTTATATATTGAATCTATAATTCAAATTTTATTAAATTATACTAATTGATTGTAAAGTTATTAATAGTCGAAAATGATGATTTTTGATGTAAAAGGATGGCCCAAATTGAGGGTGACCCGAAAGTAGGGTATTAGACTAGACTTATTCTGCAAAACTATACAGGAATTACTCCTGACTATTACTCTCTCATTTTCTTTCATTCAATCATCCTCTTCCTTCGTGGAATTTACGCTTTATGCTCCGCACAATACAGTACAGGCCAAATCCAACTCAAAAGCAATGAACACTGATACGTGATAAGTCAAAATGACCGCTATCCTCAATTACACAAACGAATTAAACTATTTACATATAAATCGCAAATTCCAACCAGTCAGTCAGTGGCTGGACATGATGAAAAAAAGTCAAGACAAAAATAAGCCTCAGCCTAAAAGCTTTGGTCCTGTAATGAAAACTCATGAGTCCTTCTAGTCGACCTCGACCATGTTCTGGGTATTCTTGTCCTTCCGTGCCCAAACCTTCCCATCCTTTAAATCTCATTCCCGGGTGACCTGTCTGTCTAACCAAGACTTTATCCTGCCCGATGCCCTGAACTCCCGCTAAGTCACAAGTGTGAGAAATCAAACCTGTCCCGCCCTATCCTTTCCCAAATCATTTATCCGCTATTATCCTCTCTATCTCTCGTTTCCCTATGCTCTACAATTGGCAATTCACCACTGCATTTCCTTCCAGTAGGGCTAATCTTTCGAACTAGAATAGACACCCTACGACTTAACCTTCGAAGAGGTGTATCCGATCTCTCAGCTGAATTACACGTCATTTCCTGTCCATCTTCTTCACTTCCTCCATTGCCATTCCAAAACCCTCCACCCATTCTCATAGCTTTCGGGTCAACCTGATGTCTCACACCCTTACCCCCAAAATTCAAGTACACAGGGTATAATAACCCGACCAAAAATAACACAAAAATAATTACAAAAGAATATTGTACAGTGTGAATTTTCTGCACACCAAAAGTAGCAAATACAAATACACTCCCACCTGTAGCCGACGCCACAATCCATGCCGATGCCCACTTTGTATCCTTTCCCATACCGCGAATGGTCAATGAAAAGACTAGTGGAAAAATTGGTCCTTCGAAAAAGAAAACTAAAAGAGAGGATGCAGCAAGGAAAGATGGTGATATATCGTTGATGGCGAAGATGAAAGCCGAGAACAAGGTAAGAAATGAGAAGCACATGAGCAAGAGAAGCCGTGGTGGAAACATCAAACAAAGTGGTGCAAAGGCGAAACGGCCAATGGCAAAAAGTCCATGCCCTAATAGGAGATAATCTTCATCGTCATCTAATGTGAAGATGGATTTGAAACTCCTAGAACTAGGAACATAGGAAATTAATAATGGCTTGAAGAATTCCGATACGCATTCTTGTGCAGCAACGTAGCAGAGTTGCGATATAACGCCGAAGACCAGGGTCGTATAAATGATGGACGTGCCGGTCCAGGGTAACTTTCTTGTTGGATATATTTCGAGAAGATCCGATTGTGCTTGAAGGTCCTCATCGCTGGCTTCGGGTAGAGGCATGTAATAAAAAAAGAGAGCAAGAATGACGGTGAAAAGAGCAATGGCAAGATAGGTCCATTGAACATCAATCAAAGTTAAATGCTTTTCATTCTCAATTCGAACACCTCTAAAAAGGACTTTCTCCGCCAGAACTTGACTAACAAGTGACGCAACAGCTTGTATGCTCTGGGCAAGCATTAATCTGAATTCAGCATATTGAGTCGGACCACACAAAGCCAGGAATGGATTTGCGGCAGTTTCTAAAATAGATAAACCAAATCCAACAACTACGCTGGAGAGGATGAATCCAGTAAATGATGTTAAAACTGCCGAGGGCCAGAACATCAATGTTCCAGTCCCGTAAATACAAAGTCCCGAAATAAATGTAGCTTTGAACCCACTATGTCTCAAGACCCATTGCCCCACTGTTAGGGCTCCAATTACGTATCCTCCAAAATATGCAGCAGATAATCCGATGGTTTCGCTCTCTGAGTAGTTGGCCAGTATTGCAATTTCGTAATTTAATCTATTGAGTAACCCGTACGAGAAACCCCAAAGGAAGAAAAGAATCGTCACCATGATGCAATATTTGAAAGCTTCCTTTCCGCGCGTCTTCATCATTGTCTTGGGAACTCTCATATTGACAAATCCAAAGTAAGTGGTATTGGATGTACGTGTTGTAGAATTTCGTCGCAAAGTTTGCAAGCCGAAACCTGTAGGAGCTGTTAGAAATTCTGCCATGCTGAGTTCTTCCTCTTCCATGTCTTCTCGATGTCCCCCAGGATGAGTATCTGATAATGGCGATGGGGAAGCATCAGATATCAGAGGCAACGGAGCGGTTGTTGGTGGTGGCATATTATTTACAGTATCTAATTGAACTTCGCCGCCAGTTTGAGGGCTCATCGACTCGGATTTCTCTGTTGTGTGGGTGCGCGAGCCTCTCCTTCCGGATGCTCGATCCAAAATCATCGCTGGTAATATTCGTTTGACGAGTGGCTTCAGGGTAGGAATACAAGCACACACAATTCCAATGTTAACTTCGACGGCGGACCACATAAATGATAGTGAAGCGTTGTAGGCAAAATCAGCTCCCGCGCCCAGCTTCGAGTGAAGCAAAACCGATGTTAAAAAGTTGTTCGAAGCTTGCTGTAAATAATATATCCTCACAACATCGACAATTGCCACGAAAATTCCCAAGGAGAATGTAAATACCAGGATCGCTTTTTGTCTTTGCGGAAGAAACATTCCAGTGAGAACAGGGATTGGTAGAACCAATATGGCTAAGTCTGTAATGATATTCACAGGAGCTGATGCCAGGTAGATGGTGATGATGGAAAGACATTTCCCATCTCCGTCTGACCTCCACGCAGCAGAAACAGGTCTACACTGGAATGCATTGACAAAGGTAAGGACTATACCATCTACACAGGCAACGGCAAGCGTGATTCCTGAAGCCCATCTCAATAGTTTCTGGGTATCTTTACTCATGCGAAGGTAGAAGATGAGAATTGAAGTTTTTGTCGCCATCAAACATGGGTTCTGTAGTAAAAGTTAGAGATTGCGCGCCTTGTCAATCTTCAAGATTCACCACTTACATAAAGTACTGTGAATGCATATTCCGCTTTCTTCAAGCCAGGGCGCCATTCGTCCTTGATATCACCATCAAGTCTTCCCAAGCCTTTAGTTGTTGCATAATCAATTGAGAAGGTTAAACCAAATGCAAAAAACTTTGGAACCACGAATGTTAGCAAGTCATTTTGTCAATATGATATGTTCTTTTACTCAATAGAAAAAAGTCTCATCTCACCCATGACAATATGATAAACCAATCATCCCAACTTCTCGATTTCAAAATTCCAAATCGACTCACCAACCTCGCCACCACAAATATACTCGCAAGAATAAAGGTAATGGTAGTGACCCAAAAAACCACACCACTGCGCGATTGTAAAGAATCTATCGACGTCGACATTGTATATATATTCTGCCTCAAATTCGCTCGTCTTGACTTTTGACCTTCAAGTCATAATTCGCTCCTAGGTCGAATGTAATGATTTCCGTATATCCATTCTCGGATGTACCAGTATAATGTCGAAGGAAGTACAACTTTTCCGACCGGTGAAAGTTGCGCTCAATTGTATCTCCAGCGAGGCAAGCAAACACGATTTGTGCTATATTCCCCTCCTTCGATCCAATCCTTTCTTTCAATTCAACTCGCTGATTCGTATTCGCCAATGTGCCGAATTTTCGAATTACTTTTCGTGCATGCCAACCGGCTTTTCCAGATCAAATATGGCGCAAATGGTCCTACACTACAATCGCTATGAGTATGTCGAAGGACGAGTAGTAATAGTTCTCCTCGAGTGGTCGTAGTTCTTCTCTTGTCGTATTAATTCTTCCGTGTAGGTATCGGTCGAAGTTGATTCGATATGATGATAGAGCGGTGGAAAGTCTGGACATCAGATCAAACAGGTGGATAGACGTTCAAAAGCCCTGCGCTGCGATTCCTTTTTTCCGGGTCCCGATTCTCCATCACACGCTTGTGGCAGTAGCTCGAGGAGGCCGTTTACCCCGGCATTTCCCTCATCAAGATTTGGGATTAGACTTATTTGCGGATTGGCAGACTAAAAGTTTTGAATTCAACCTATGCAGGGCAAGACCTTGGATAGGTTAACCCCAGTAGTTCGGGATGCCATTGCTGACCGGTTGACATTGGGGCGAGTTGTGGTTGGAAAATAATGGAGATATGAAATTTTTGTTAAAGCTTTCTTACCTGCACGCTCTTACTGAAGATCTTCAATGAAAACTCGTAAAACTTACACGCATACGTAGGTCGGTATTAGGTTTAGGTATTAGGTTTTATGACTAGACAAATGAAAAAAACAGCATCACTGAAATAATGAAATATGTATCAAGCAAACCTTATTTGTGCTTAGTTTATGATAGATATGGTTATCATTTCCAATTCGTTTGGTAGTAAAACAACATTTTGGGTATGAAATCTTGAATCGTAAAAAATTGGCAGGTGATGAGATTTTCAAGGGAATGACGGTTGAAATGTGAGATTTTTGTGAGGGAAGTGACGTAAATTACTAATAAACTTCAATCCCTCGGTTAATTTGGGTAGATGACCCCTTTAAGAATAGTTATGCGTCACTTGCTGCTTTTCGGCTTCTTCCACATTTGTCTATTGTTTTTGCCCCATCTATCTATCTATCTATCTATTTATCTACCTATTTATTTATTTGCCTTCTCCGAAGATTTCGTATACGTTGAAATCTATTACCTTTTATCACCGATTTTTCTTCACGGAAACCTGGAATGATTGTTGAAATCTTTTACATGATAGTAAACGATTGTTTTAATCAAAAGGCGGCCCAAACTTCAAAATTGAAGAAATTCGTTCCTGAATCTTGAAAGCCAAGAAGGTTTGATGTAAGCACTCAATGCCATTCTAGGCATTCCCAGGGTTAAATCGCCCTTCTTTAATTGATTGGTATGTATACGATATCAATATCATTCTTCAATATTAAATCATCTTCATCTAATGTTTTCACACGAACTTTCAATTTGAGACGACAGCACTGCCCCATATGGTTTGGGGTAGGTACCGCTAGGCATACCTAGTCACTCTCAAAAACTCTAAAACTCTCGAGAGTAAGCATGGCTTTATCTCCTTTCATGGTATCGCGCGTCGCTTTATACAATCATCTCGTCGGGTATCTTGGATATATTTAAGACACCCCTATGTGTCGTTTACCGAGCCTACAAAAATCACGGATATCTGATGGAAAGTTCCCTCCTTCAAAACGAATCATGACTCAAAGATAGGTAGGTAGGTCAAGCATTTACTGACTCACTTTTCGACATCAAACCCTGATCATTCAAGCTGGGCTTTTGCAATAAAGTCTATGCGAAAGCTGCCAAATGAGAAGTCTTGCAAGCAAAAGCATTAAAACTCTAATTCCAGTTAGAGTTAACCTGTCAGCTTCAATCCTACATGCACTTCACTCAATCTCAGCTCCCGCAACTCAAAAATTTCTAATCCACACTACCATATTTCGTGCTTCCGCTCGGTGCCGACATTCATTTGAGCTGTGTCCGCCCCACTCTAGCTAAAGAGATTCAGTGAGAGCGAAATAGTCCTACTATCCTAACTAATTAAAGTACAAGGTCATGTGCTCTCCCCCCGCTGTCCTGCCCTGCCCTCAAGGCTCAAACTCTAACTCCGTAGTCCACCGAACCCATTCCATCCCTCATTGACGCTTACAACGCGGGGTAAACCCTCCAAGAAAGGGTCCCTCCGCTTCCACCCACCAAATCCCCTTACCAAGCAGAGAACCGTGACATCAACTCCATCGGTCCGATTCCCACCCTTTCTTCAAATTCGCTCAATTTCTCAGCACGTGCTCATCCGCACCCTAAGGTCCCCCAGCATTTTAATTTACAGCCCCCCATTGTGTGTGGGGGACGGCAAGACACATCAACGGTGCCCAGTGTGCAGCGTGCAGCTAAGTGCCAAACGTGTAGATTAACTCGTATATGCAGTTGGGTGGACAATCTGCAAGGCATGGTAACGGTCTATCAGAAGTGGGATGAGTGAGTTTGATGGATAGCGGGACAATTTGGTTTTCTAGGGCTTGCACAATTCGAGGCTGGCGATGAGGCTCTGTGATATTATTATGTCCTGAAAGTGCGAGAAGAGTTGTGGAGTGAATTACTTACAATGAAGTTTGCTATTATTAAATAAAAACTGCTGGATGTGGTAGAATAACAGAGCTCGATGTCCCATGTATTGACTGAAGATGACAGTGGGTAAGTTTGAAATTTTCATTCCTGCTATGTATTTCATGGGTGAACTCAATGATTAAAACTGTGTACCTGATCAGGACGACAGTAACCTTGTTTTCGGTGCGTTCGAGAAAGGGGAATAATACAGGCTCTCGAAGTCGAAACGCCACAAAACAACAAAGCCGATGCTCGTCGAGCAGGAATATATACATTAAACGTCGCTTTTACGCCTTTAATAGGTGGCGATCATGGACCTCCCCTATCGCTCACTAATCACAAAAAACTCCCATCGTTAGACCTCCTCATAATTTAACGTGAATCCGAAAACTCCCCTTCCTTTCCCCTATTGTACCTATTTTATATTTTCATATGTCCCCCAATGGTACTGTGCCTATCCGTACGTAATCCATCCCTAATCCAACTTCTGTATGCACATTCGCGATGCAATCCCCTTGAAAGCCGATCCGTCCTTTGATTTCTGAGTTCGGTTGTTCTTCACCACATTTGTAAATATCTTGTAGTTCTTTCTTTTGCCTTTTTCTTGTCTGTGTAAATCCATTTCCCCCCTTTCTTCCATACTCTTGATGATTCTGTGTCCGCCCACTCCGATACCGGAGGAAGAAATTCGAAGAAATTCGACAAAGTATCAATTTGTTCGCCATATGAACCTATTCCGTTCGTGTCTTTAAAGAAACTGTCCCTGTACTTATGTATGTACCAAGTTTTTTCAACCTTGGCCGCCACCCAAAAAGAAGTCTAGTTCACTTGGTCCGCCTCTCTGTTGTTCATTTTCCGCAAGTTGTTCCAGCAACGTAAGGAAAGGATCTTTCTCTTCGCCGCTTGTTCCTGTACTTCCATTGTTTGACCTTCCTCCAGGTGTCATACCTTCCTCTCCCATCATACCACCATTTGTTCCACCCATTCCTCCAAACGAAAAGTTTCCGCCACTCCCTAGATGTGGCATTCCAAACATTGGCTCAAAATTTGATTCATGGCCGTGATTTAAGGAAAGAGATGGTGAGAAATTGTATGATTGTGGTTGACTTTGGCTCGGTGGCGAAAAGGGTATTTGTGAAAGTGTGGGAATCGAACTTCTTTCATTGGAATAAGATGGGGTATCATGACCAAGTAAGCCATTTTGTGGTAGAGGTAATTGTTCAACCGATCTTCCATTTGGACCATTCGGCGACATTAAAGGCCTGTCCTTCAAACTATTAGTTAGAGCACGTTTTCGTGCAGATGACGGAGATTTGCGTTTCGTAGCAACGGCACCCGAATCATTTGAACCGTTGGAACCCGCTCTCCCACTCATGGAACTATTCCTATTTGCTCGCGTTGGCGCGTAAAGATCGTGTCCTTGATATGCTTCAGGACTAGGCGCCACTACATCCGAAAAACTAATGTGTGCCCCATCAAAGTATTGGCCCAAGTCACTATACCTATCAAAAAAGTCTTCCAGGTGAAATACTGGACTAAAGCGCAATGGATTACTTCCAAGACTCTTCACCAACTCAGAATGACAACCATATATCGTTTGTAGGGTTTCTCGTTGATGCTGAACTGAGGACCATGCGTATCGAAGCTCAGAAAGTTGTTGCATTTCCCGGGAAAGAAAATCAGCCGAGGCGGAAAAGACTTCACCCTCGCGGGCCCCTTTGTAGTGAGTTCCATGAACATGAACGGTGGCGGCAGTACAAATACAATATCCGACAAAATCCGGCCACTCTATGGATGCGGATTGTTTTCCTAGCTCAACTAGTTCTGCAATTGCGTTTGCGTGGAGGAAACAAAGATTTGTGGCTTCAATTTGCCAAGATTGATGTTGCCCGGTTCCAGCTAGCTCGGCAAGGTCAATAGGAAGGAAAGGTCGGTATATTAGGCAATGTATTAGATGATAAATAAGTTTACTAAGGACAAGATTCGTGCTATCCGGTTGTCCAAAGAGTGTATCGACAGATGTAAAGACATCCTGAGTGCCACCAGCCCAAATATCCAAGTCTTGTCGAATCTTTGAAAGGTTCGATAATGAATGCCATGGGAAGTGGGAGTCGCCTGTTTTCACAACACGACAATTAGTATTCATATAATGAATAGTTGATGAACTTGGGTGAATATTGCAAAACCTGCCTTTTACACCGCCAGCAGCAAGATAGCGATTAGTAATTCCTAATATCCTCACAATATCTATGAGCATTCCACTGCTTCCTTGACTCTTCTTTCCACTGCCGAAATGAAGGTTTGATCCACTTTGGAAGAACTCTCCTTGGACGGGAAGAGTGGCTGAATTGGGTGACCATGAGGGTAATCGTAACAAAATTGATTTATCACCAATTAATGAAGGTCGTTTTGATCCGCATGCCGTAAATCTATCCATCAAATAACAAGTCCAGAATATTCTTCTTCGTAATTCCCTCTCCACAGGACTAATTCGTAACGTTTGATCCAGCTCACGGTGGAGCTCTAGCGCAACAGCCATTCCAATAGCATTCGCTATTTATGGTCAGCGAAATGTCCGGTGCTTAGAAAGGTCAGGGGCACATACCGAACATCATGTACGCCTTTTTTCCTCTTCCAGATGCAGTATACGAGATAGCAAGAAGTAGGAGAGCTTGCAGAGTATCGATGGATGGTTCATCAATGTCTACCTCTGCTCTTGCCCGATGGGCATAATCTTCACTTAATCTCACTGCA
The DNA here is from genome assembly GCA_025389085.1 of Sclerotinia subarctica. NCBI lineage: Eukaryota > Fungi > Ascomycota > Leotiomycetes > Helotiales > Sclerotiniaceae > Sclerotinia > Sclerotinia subarctica. Next base: position 2,504,684 of record QRFI01000007.1, read on the forward strand.
GCAAAATAGCCATTTGGATGAGAGGTATATCTTGAGAATAGTCAGCAATCGGAACATGTACACCGATATTTCCAACACACCTTGCACTAACAGCATAAATTGCATAGAGTAGATACGTTGGGATTTCATTGGCCTGAATTCGTTGTCTGATAGAAGTCTCGTCAAGTATATGGTAGGATTTGCCATGACATCGAACGAAGTAAGTATCCAAAAGAACATCTTGCTGCACTGATGGAGAAGGTGCGCTGGGGATGTGTCAATTAGAAAGAAAGTTGTAGATTAGGACATAAGTCACATACCTTATGGATGCTGGAGAGTATACAGCTGATTCATCAGCAATGTTCGATGTGGGTGTTTCTAGATGAGGACGTTTTTGTTTTACATCATCCTTCGGACTTTCCTCTTCGCCCCCACCAGAACCACTTCCATCATTGTTCGGAGAGTTGGATTTTTTCTCATCTCTCAACTTTCTCTCTAATCCATCGACTCTCTTCAATAAAGCTTCCAATACATCCGTTTTAGGTCCACGCTTTTTGGGGACAGCATCTATTGAGAAGAAATTAGGTCCAAATGATTCCAAGTTTACGGAATGATATACCCCACCATAAATACAAGGGCATTGGAAGACTTGACAAGCTTCGCAAGTCGGTCGCAACCGATTGCACTTTATCTGGAGAGACTTTTAGCATATCGAACGAATTATGCGGAAAATAAAGTAGAGCTAACCTTCCTCTTTCTACAGGATTTACAATTCATTGATTCTCGTGGTTCGTTGCTCATACGTCGTGCGGGTAATCGTTCAATTCCAACTTGTGCTGGCCTTCCAGACATGGTATCGGAATGGAATTTGCAGGCGAAGGAAACGTGAAAGAAGAAATTATTGCTGTACAGTAATTAGATTCGTCCCATCATAAAGATTGGTCGAGACGCAATCCACAAAACATTACGAGTGTGTGTGGTTGTTTTTGCTTTGTGTGTCCAAATAATGTCCGATACAAATGTACGTATGTACGTGTGGATGTATGTAGTAAGGACCCTTTTCGGAATTGGCTGGGTAGGTTATTCGACAGACGCTCGGGTTGATGGAGCTTTTCCCAAAGAAATGGTAACTGTTATTCGTTCGCCAATCACAAGTGTATAATCCAATCACAAAGATCTCCGGAAACTCCTTGACCGCACCACTGCCCCCGGGTTATACTCCAGACTATTTCTTTGATTAATTGAGCGTCGGTGGTTGGTTCTTGGTGGCTGGTCGTTGATCGTTGATCGTTAGACGTTGACAATGATAATGATATGGCGCTCGATTCTTTGAAATAGCTTTCAAGTCTCACGCTGATGGGAAAAGAAATGTAAAATTGGAGTAGACGTGGCGTTCGTGGTAATTCGTAACGTAAAGAATGGCCGGGATTAGAAGTGTGTGAGATGATTGGTATCGGTGAGTGGTGAGTAAGAAGATAGAGCGCAGAGGGAGGGTAGAGGGTTGGATGTTAAGGGTTAAGAGCAAGCAGTCATGCCCCTGTCGCAGTGAGGAAGAGGAAGATGGGGGTGTGATCACTTCCTAAGTTAATAGAGAGGTGAAGTTAGTGAAGTTAGTGAAGTTGGTGAAGTTAGCGAAGTATCGTATCTGGTAAAAAGGTAAAAGATTCTCGAAGGAAAAGCGAGGTACGACAGGTAGAAAAGACAGGGGGATGATGTACTGGGTACTTTGCTAGGAAGATTGCGGGGAGGGTTGAAGCTAAAAAGCTGTTACTAGGTCGCGCCAAGGTTTGTCGGCGCACTGGGGCACTATCTACCTAGTACTAGGTAATAAGACTCTGAGAGACTGGGTGTAGATGGTCTTGTCGAATATTGCTAGAAGAGGTATGCGGTTGTAGGTACCTAGTAGTCGTAATTATGTGCCAGTTCATTCATCCATTCATCCATTCATTCATTTGTTTTGCTTTGTGTATATCATAAACCCGTGCAGATAGATAGATGTTCATCAATTAGGAAAATATCAAGGTTAAAATTACCTTGATGCGTGAGTTGCTGGATTCAACTCCGACAAACGCAAAATATAAGAATAGGAGAAATAGGAGATAAGATGGAAATGGCCAGGCACTTCAAAGCTTAGAAAACAGGATGATCATGAGCCTGTCGAAACTTTAGAGGATGCGTGAAATGCAGTATCTCACGGACCGGACCCATTTTCCATATTGGAGATCGTGGCTCCGAGTGATCATTTGAAATACTGGGGTTGAAAAAAAAGGACAAGAAAAGAAAAGAAGAAAAAAATAATTAAAACAACTGGATCGCCGTCCTCGTTAAAAGAAGTCGTCCGCAAGCGCTCATTGCGCCGTACCTACCTACTTAATACTCATTAAACACCAGGAACCCTAGAAAGATCTTGCAGTACATATATCGTGACAAAACTTCAAGGCACTGAGCTTCTGCTCCACTTCTTCCCGTCTCCTTGTTTCTTGTGAAATAAATTGGATTAGACGGTGGACACTGATCTGCTGTCAAAATGTTATGTTATGTTTCCAATCATAGCAGAAGTGAGTCAGCCGATGCAAAGGGGGGTGAATTGGAAACCAAGATTAAAGGTAGTATGAAAGTATCAAGGATATATACAATGCTTTCCCACATCATTTGTGAGGACCGTAAAGTCTTTTTCATCAACGAGATTATAGAGGATAATTCGGACGGTCCCTGTTAACTAATCGCTACCTCGTTGCGTCTTTGCATCTTTGCATTACACTGTAATGTTACTAGTCTCAGTTTCCCCCTTCATCACGTATCGAAACCCCACAATTGAGACCCATTTAGCTTGAAAATTTACGTTCTAATAGATGCTAGACGCTTTGTTGAATGACTTGTCCAAATCCTGTGAAGCCCCGGGGCTATTCCTCATCACCCACGGTGAGCCCTTCGAGCCCATAAGTTTGGCTTTTTCTTCTTTCCTGGGGTTATTTCTGGACCCTAGACCCGAGTCCCTTGAAATAAAAGTTAACTTCGATGCATCACGATTCACGATTCACGATGCTCGATGCTCGATGCTTACAAGTACGAAGGTTAATCCTCGCGAGCTTCGCAGTCTTGCCAAGCACGTCTAAAGTTAAGCTACATGTAAACCTTCGTGATGCCCACCAATGATATGAATGAATGATTGGAGCGCCTGGGTTTTAGATTGCGGGATGGTAAGATTCTGAGACTGTGCAAACGGAAAGCGGCTTTCAAGTAGAAATCTGAAAGCCTTTTATATTTGCCCCTAGTCATATCTTCAACGGCTCCCTTCCGAAACATCTTAGATTATCATTCCAATGCGCCAATGCTAGCCATGATGCTGACGAAAACTCGGAAAGATCTATGAGATTAATGTTGAAGCTGCGATCTTAAACCATCGATGCTTCCGAGTAACTTTTTCAAATTGCCGACGACTTATCCAAATAAGTATCCATGCTTTCTCCGAATCGTCAAGACTTCAACTCGAAAATCTTCAGCCCAAGATCTTGACAATTCAAGAATTTGAATGATACAAATTTTCATTTCGAAATGATATTGGGAACATTGTAGACGGTGATGTTGCAATAGAGTTATTCTCTAACTAAATTACTATTAAAATATACAGTTAGCAATGCATCTAAGACTTACTATCAATGATGGCGTAATGAGGCTAGCTTGGGCATCGATTCTAGTATTGGATTTATCCTTATAACAAATACCCTTTGCCTCGGTGGAATGTAACTTGATACCCAATCATTCAAAAGTGTTGAAATTTTAGTTGGGATAGAAAGATATATACGGAGAGAGCGTATAGACTATAGAGTGTACATGTAACTTACATAGTTACATGACAACATAAATCGAAATTAAAAATATCATCGACAGTCTAAAACAGCTTCCTTCCCCGCAAAACGGAAAACACCACTCCACTTCTACCAGCATCACAGGCTTCGGGCACACCCATAAACACGTTTTTCTAAACATTGTGTTACTTCTCATAATGGTCTGTGATTCTTTAACAAAATAGCCTTCGGGGGCAAACTTGAATTGGGTCAGGGTTTGGTAGCACAGGCCCGAATTAACTACCGCGATTTACGTCTCGATTCCCCTTTGCGCCAGTCAGTACTTGTACTGGAGTTTAGGAGGATGCTCAAGTGTCCGCTTCCAACTCATCACTTCCGAGTCACTTCCGAAGATCTCACATGGTATGGGAAAGTATCTACCAATGTCATCCCAGTACACACGACGCTTGAAGTAGTAGCATCTCCGCCATGCAGCGGATATCCATTAATAAGCACTGTACTTTGGCTTGTCTGTTGAGAGCTGAGGCGTAGAACCTGCATTGGTACATCGGCACGGATATAGCGCTGTTGTCAAACTTTTCATTTTACCATCCATCTAACTTCCGGATAACGTGCATCGAACAACCTCGCATTGGCAATGTCCAGGGTCTATCATCTGAAGTATACTGGATATGAATCGGGACAATATATCCTTATGCAAATCACACCTCTCCTGTACTTACTGTACTTGGCCGGCCAGAGAAACTCAAATTCAACTTTGTACCATTCAATCATTCATCGACTGCCGTACCTATCTATCTCATATGCCCAATCATTTATCTCGTACTCGTATTGAGAAAGAAAAATCTTATTTAAAATTAATATAATTAAAAAATTAAAACAAATTTCAATTAGGTATTAAATAAATAAGAATTTACATTTTTATTTATTTAATTAAATTCTAATATAGTATTTTATATTATTAAAAAATTATTTCAAAAAATTCTTGATTTTCGTTTATTTTATTAGTAAATTTTGATATTTTGCAATTCTTAAAGTTTGGTTCGGGAAATTATAATAAAAAATATTACCAAAAAAGAATATATATATATTTTTATAAAATTGAAATGATAATAAATAGATTAATATAAAAATATTTCAAATATTTTTAATTTCAAAAATAAAAGAAATTAAATGTTTTATATGAGTTTTGGTGTGATTTTGATGATCGACGAACAGCTGTGCACGGTTACTGTACATTCTGAAGCTATCGGTAGAAGTATATTCAGTATATTCAGTACCTAGGAAGAGGTCGGTGGCATAGCTAAAATCGGCGAATATATCTCCTTTGTATTATCACATCGACATCAAATTCGCGCATTATTAGAATACCCGGATCAGGCAGAATTGGAATGAAGGCTTTCTCCTACCCATCACAACTTTTGCGATGGCTCATTCACGAGAGTACACGCACACAGAATAGCAAAAAAGGGACGCGCCATGTACAATAATGCCAATGCCGAGTCACACGCCTGAGACTTTCAACTCTCACACCAACATACATAAGGAAATGCAAGTCTTGGAATTTCTCTCGCACTGTATACATGAGCACAATTGAAACTGAGTCCTTCTGTTTAGTTTAACATGGAGACGCCATTTATATGGTATGGATTCGGCGTCTTGTATGAATGATGGGGAGTCATACTCATACAAATGCTTGGTATAAAATCAGACCATGCCACGGACGGTTCGGTCCGTCACCCTCCTCCGCTTTGGATTTGCAGTCGGTCCACCAAGCCCAGTGGGAGAATTAATATATCACAAGTACTTTACCCCTCCACGATGTTTCTTTGAAAGAAGTGAGATAGGCATGTACGTGGGGTTCATAAGTCTTGGGTACCGATACTTATCCTAGCGTTTGTCAATATTTCATCGGTTGGGGGTGTATTCATTTATTCAATTAATGGTCTTGGACGATTCTCTTTGCTTTCAATTAGTTGAAACCCAACATATTTTTCATATTATGTACATTCAAACTTTGCATACTCATGCTACTTTGGATAATACCCCATATTTCCCCAGATTCATGCACCTCGTGTGGCTCCAAAATCGTACCATAGTCATTATCAACCACGTCTCAAGAATGCAGTTGTTTCTTGATAGACATAGGTCTACATCTAGCTGAAAGTTGCGAGCAAAGCATGAGACCAAGATTGGCATTCTTGACCATGTCAAGATTACTTCGCTATGTAGAAATCCGGAAAGCTTCGAGTTTCAGCATACGTCACCTTCCCGTAAATCTTCATTCATAAGATGAGATCCGGATTTTTACTTGCAATGACCTCGAATCGTATTGGTTTGCTAGGGAGGTACCTGGTCACGGTATGGGTTTTAGTGTTCTTATCTTCAAGATACTTCCTCAATTGGATACAATACTCAAAGATCTACATAAGCAAATTTACGAACAAACATATGCGTGTTCTCCTGATGTAGATAGATGAACAGCTTCGGGCCAAGGGGGAAACTGCGGGGGTGGCAAAAACTGGGAATGAAGGCAGGCAGGTCGAAGATTATTCCCGCATTTCTTCAAGCTTTGAACTACTCCTTGGTTCTTCTCTGGTTACAACTGGGATTGAATACATCTATATTCCCTCTAAAATCTCTTTGCTGCTCTCGTTCCTCCAAAAAACATGCCTCTCTCCTAGGCTGGTGCTTTTCAATTCAAATCCAACTGGATGCATAAATTTGGGCATAATATCTTGGACAGCTATCATACTCTGGGCTTAGCCATTAGTTATCTGAACGTTGCGAAATATCAAAAGAAAAAAAGAGAAATGGTGAGATGAAAGGAGACAGAACAATAGCAAAAAGCTCTCAATGCCCCTAGCAAACGGAAATGATCTTGTCTTCAACCTGACCTATCCTTTCAGCCGCCCTGATGTATCAAACATCCAAAGTATATCAAAGGGAAACTATATATTCGCTCAGACCTCTCCTCTTCTTGCGATCAATGTTTTTGATACCATATTTCACCTCGAATAAAACAATATGTTTATCTTGTATGTACTTGATGGTTCCATCAAATGTCTCTAACAGACTCCTTTCTCCTTTCCTCGCAAGGTCACTTTCCATTGGACACCAGAGACATTCAGGCCTGTCGAATTGTCAGTGTAAAAGAAGCTATACAGCACCCCTATAGCTAACCACTACTCTTCTAATTCCCCTCGAATAATTATCGCAGAGTTGGAGTTCGTTGTAAACCCCATCAATCATGAAATGAATATGAATTGTGAGAAAGCGCATTAAGAATAATTATGTAGTGCTTTACATGAATGTCCTCTATTTTATCAGTTTATAATGGCTAAAGTGCAGTAAGTGTGCGGATGTAAAGATAGATCTGATAGGCGAGCGAGTTCAAACTCCATAACCATGCGTAGGAATTTTTCAAAAGAGCCAACCATTGGAAAAGGGAAGAATTAAAAGTATTTCTCACAAAATGTGCCAAAAAATGAAACATATGTTGAAGGAAGACTAAATGAATTACCAAGAAATTGCAATCAACGCTGCAAAAAAAAACAACGCCAGAAGATTTCAGTCATTAATGAAATTCTCATCAATTCCGGAAACTTGAAAAGACTATAGATCTATCAGCATTTCCACTAGATGCTGATGAAAAGTCACAAGTTCTAGGGAACCTGCAAAGCATTTTATGTTCACTCCGGCATACTAATCACGAAGAAATGAAGACAGTCATCAATTAAGTATTTGAATAAAGGCTTATATACTCTATGCAAGATTAGTATGTAAAGAAAATTGAAGGATAAACGATAGGGTATTGAGGAGTGGTGGATTAGTCGACAAGACATTCAAATATTTGATTTCATGAGAAAACAAACCATTTTGGCGATTCTCGAACCATTCAAAATCCAGCTTTTTTGTTTTCATGAGAAACAAAACCGTAGAATTTATTTTTACACCGGAACTCGTATACAATGAATGGTTGTTTCGGTGATGTGAAGATGAGAGAGTGACGCTGCTGTTGTGTAATCGGAATGATACTTGGAGATTCGTGGAAACTTTCTCGAGTATAATAATGATTAAGCATATTCGGCAATTGTCAAAATAGACTTCAGTAATCACAAAGCACAACAAGAGAAACGAGCAGCGCACAATTCATTCAAGTATGTGTAATAAAATTTCAACTTCCATGCATTCATTAAATTTAGCACTCGATAAAAACAAAAGACAATGCGAACCTCAATCCGCCGTCAAAACATGATCCTAACTCTTTACACCTCCAAATGCACAAAGCCATGGCCTAACCAATTGAACCATTCTCATTCCAATCTCATCTACAACGTCCTGTTCATTCTTTGAAGTATGGGCCCGCTGTATACCGTCCACTAACGCCTGCCTTGTCAAAAATAGAGAGAACACCACATCATGCACTGACATCACCACAAGCGCATTTACCAGCCCAAAATAGTCACAGCTATTTCCCATAGAGAAATCAGTACAATCCTCTCCCACTCGCCAGCCTCACAAAGCTATATGGAACGTTCTGTCCCACCAATAATCTTAAAGTCTCCACCGTTGTGAAGGCACTCGTATCAGCAACTCCATAAGCCGTCCATCCACATCCTTCGGCAACACCTATCGGATCTCCTTTCCTTGGTCCATTGGCTAGGTCAACGAAGACCTTTCCTTGCCCTCGAGAGTCTCTTCCATTACTGAAATACCTTAGAAGAGGTTGCACTAAATGAGTCTTCTCCGGTGGTAGTGCTGAGATTATCGCAAATGGAGTGTCGGATTTGGTAACACTCTCCACAGAAGTGAAGGGCTCGACACCAGCCGCCAATGGTCCATGTGCCTTGAATCCAACAGTATAGATCTTTCCAATATTGAGACTCCTCAATGCAAATATAACCGACGCAGCATCTTCTCCATTACTCGACAAGATAATGGCAGCTCGATCTTTATATGCTGAAGGGGCAAAATCGCGTGTAAGCGTTGCACGAATTCCCTTCCAGGTTGCATTATCCCCGATAAGAGTTGATGATGGTCCTTCGCCTCGGACGACAATAGTATCGACAGCGCCAATGGTACGTGCTGCATCCGATAGCATAGGTATGTATGGCTGTGAAGATGAAAGAGGTGGATTGATGTATGCGCCACCAAAGTTAGGTTGTAAGCAAAAAGCTTCCACGGAACCTTTAACACCTCGGTCCACGGTTGCGAAATTGTGTGGTAAACCTAGCTCGTTGAAACACTTTTCGAAAAAAGTTGCTTGCGGAATGGAGCGAAAGGTACCGATAGCGTAGATGTTCTTCTTTGGGAGTTGACCCATGGTTGCTAGAGCGCCGTTGATTTCCGCGGCACTTAATTGACCGGGTGCAGCGACTATAGGGAGAAGAGGATGTGTGATGGGCGAGAAGACGGTATTGAGGGCTCGAGATAATTGTCCGAGTTGTCCCATGTTGACGGCAGATAACGGAGGACCATCGGGGTTGTTGGCTTTTATCTGAGAACGAAAGTATTCCAGTTCATAATTCTCCGACATTGTATTGATAATCGTAATCATCTTGACTATATCTCCATACTTTCGGCTCTCTTGAAAGATGCTTTGAGCCTGGAGTGACGGCCATTTGAATGTTCCGGAGAAATCATGAAATGCTGAGATGATCTTACTGTTTCCTCTTTGCTCAAACAATCTTCTTCTAATATCCTCTGGTAACCAAACCTCAACATCAACATATTCGCATCCCCACTGTATAGCTCGGTAAAGGTACTCGTAATAAAGTTCTGGATTATCCATGGGAAATCGACCATTCTCTTTTGTACATCTTGTCGTGAAGATTATCGGTAATTCTGTCCGCTGTCTCAGCAGCATAACTTGCTCACCAACATAACTCAAACTTGGCACAGAATTGAAAGTCCCGTCAGTTAAACCTTCCTTTAGTAAATCAACACGAATTTCTACCGCATCCGATCCAACAGAAAGAATATCCAGATTAGACAATGCCGTCCGAACATCTGGAAATGTAGTCGATATGAAATAAGTCCTTGGCTTCGTAATAAGTGCTTCGTGATGACTTATTTGACCCAAAATGAATGAGATAAATCGTGAAAGATCTCTTCGAAAAAATGGTGTCTCAGTGTAAAGAAATTCATAATCTGTTGAGGCCGATAAATTCAGATCAGGTGGCATCCCCAAAGCCACACAATGCGCATTAATAGCGACAATCAACGAGCGATTCCGGGAATCAATATCATCCTTTGCATCCCCTGCTGCGATTCCTATAACAGTTCCATGATCCTCATTTCGAACCGACGAAAAGTTGGTGGCCATCCGATATGGTTTTCCAAGTACATCTGCGAAAACAGGAACAATTTTATCTTGACCTTGCCCAAAAACAATGACAACTATCCTCTCATCTCCAGTACCGGCTTTCGTTCCTTTGATGACTCCATTTGTGCTCCTCGGCCGTGTAGGCGTCGGAGCTGATTGTTGTTGTTTGGTTGCCATAGATTCGCCGGTATTCGCAACTGATAGATTGGAGAAATATTTAGGAACTTCTTGATGACCTTGGAGGAATATCGGACCAGAGCTTTCTTTTCCAATAATTTTACCGGATGTTAAAGTTATAGACGATGAGATTGTATCTAGATGTACAGACTCAAAGAAAGTGATTTTATCCGTACGATATTAATGATGATGTACTACCGATGCGCAACGTGAAGGGTAGCTAGCTTCGAATATTAAGTTTGGGATCGACGGGTAAAAGTTCAAAGTGTGATAAATATCTTGCGTGGGATATTAATATGTACCTTGTCAGGTATGTAGAGTCCGGCTGGCTGAAGGTCAGGATAAAATTGATCTTACGCTCAATTTCTCTGTACTACATGGCAGCTCGTGATCTTCAAATAATGGTGCGGTGATGATGATCGACATCCGCGGTAGAAGGGGGGGATTAAAACTCTATGACACTTTTGAGACGAGATTGTAAATGTTGCAGGTAAAATTGTTGTCGAAATCCTCTATGCACTGCACCGATTCGCAATATAATGTTGAATAAGGTGATATGATTGCGAGTGAAAAGTTTGGCGATTTGCTAAAATCTCTTCCGTTGTGGTGTCGACGGTGGGAGTCGAGATTTCGCCAAAGAGTTTCGATTAAAGTTTGGAGGGGTTAGAAAGAGGGCTGAGTGAAGTGATGAACTATTGAAGAATGCTCATACACACAACGCAGAATGGTGGGAGGACTTATAACGTTGGTAGGAGAAGATTTGGGAGGCGGGTGTTTTTGTTTTTGTTTGCTGTGATGTTAATAACCTTCTCTAGCCATCTGTTTAACTTTTGGCCGGTCTTCCCCCCTTATGTTTGTTGTATTTGTTTTTCCTTTAGCTCAGCGACTTAATAAGTTAATACTCGAGCAGGCCAATCCCAATGGCACAACCTAGGTCAATGTGGAAAAGGGGTTTGCGTTGGATCGAAGAGCAACTATCATGGAAAAATAGGAAAGATAAGAAATGTGCTCTCGGTGAAGATTGTTCCATCGACGAAGCAGCTCTGTTTGCCAAAACCCTTGCGACTCTGCATATAAGTTTGGAGGCGATATGTTTAGATGTGAGGTTGAACTGGGGGGAAGTCCTTAGGGGATTGCGAAAAGATGGGGAATTTGGAGAAGTGGAGGTGAGAATGGTCGGTAATCAGGGGGCCATAATCTTCCGCCAATGATAATCGAGGGAAATCGGAAATAGATGGATATCAAGGTTTATATTTATAGTATGACAAGATTCAAGACATTATTCCCCGATTATTCTCCAATCTATTGTATATTGTTCTCATAAGGATACATTGATCAAAGGTATCACTTTGGGAGGGGTGCGTTGGTTGGAGCACCTGTGAGGTGTGTATCAGATATGTATCAGTATGTACCTTCCAAGTTTGTATAGGTATAGAGCAAGATGCTATGTACGGAGCGTACGGAGTGTATCCATCGTCTCATGTTCTGTCAGTCTGGCTGGTGCTTTTACTTCTCATCTTATCTGTGTAGGTAGGTAGGTGGGTGAGTAGTAGGTCAAGATCTGGGAATTGTAAGCAGATATATCAAGCAGATATCCAGCTTTCACATGATTAACACCTCAACCCAGCACTTCGCACTTCACACTTCACCCAGTCCTGTCGGTCCTTGAAGGGAAGGAAAACAAAACAAAAGAGAAACGCGTTGGACTGGCTTCCATGGCTCTAGAATGCAGTTGTAAGACTCGGAGTCGTTAGATTGTAGATTCCACGTTCCACGTCCCACGTTTTCGGTGGCACGTTACACCTACCCTACGTTAATTTGATCTTGCTCTGAAGTCTGAACGGAGGATTTATCCATCTCATTCTGCCTGAATGCGTAGCTAGTAAATTTTCATACAAGTATCAAATTAGTTTCTTCATCATTCCCTGGAATCATATCAAATTCCTCCTAATGAATCAATTTGTTTGGTGGATATTGGTACCGAAGTCTCAAATAATGGAATGCGTGCTGTCGGTGATAAATTTATTAGGTGGTTGGTGCACCCTGAACGGCCTTTCCGATCGATGACTGAAGTTTTTGGAAGTTTGGATGGAAGCAAGGATGGAAGGAAGCAAGTCAGTCGACCTTATTCAATTCACCATCAGCGGTGTAGCCAATGAAGCGGAGAAATATATTTCGAATTTTGATCTCTTCGGCTTTTCATCAATTCCAAACATCAAGGGCGAGGTACTTGTCCTTCTCCTTTCGGCGCGGACTGAACATCTCACATCATTCATTCTCTCTTCAATCTTTTTCCAACAATCGCGAGATTATGCTACTTGAACAGTGGAAACACCACTTCCTGCCTTTGTACAGTTACTCTCATCTTTGATTCACACTTTATTTTATCTTGTAGTACCGAAAAGCATGGGGATGAAAAGTTTCTCCTAAGAGCTTCCTTATCTGGATGAAAGTGCATGGGGGAAGCTGTGAAGGAAAGTCGTGCGTTCTTTAGATTGTGCGAGAGGTATGCCGCATGTATGGAATGGAATGGTATGGTATGGTATTCCGAGGCGCCGAAATTAATCATGATGAGAAGAAGGGGCGAATGTGTAAAGTTAACATCTCACAAGTGTGAGTGACTCTATTAGTATCCATAAAGGTTAGAATTCCTGCCAAATACTGTTATTTTTCATTTTCCGACTCTGTCCAAGAGCGCTCCCGCATCGCAGATATGGGATTCTAGTCAGTCCCAGATAGATTTCCCGAATTCACACTCTTTTGACCCTCTTCCCTACGGGAAAGACATAAACTGGTGTTCCAAAGTATAACGACGTTTGGGAGGTGGAATCGATGATTGTAGATTGGAGAGTGAAGATTGAATGAAGATCGGTAATCGGTGATCGATGATGCGAAATGAAATTGTCGATGGTATGCAGGTACCTTGACTTATCTAAAAGTAAATCACTCAATTTTCAATGCCGGTAGGGGGTAGCGGTATATATGTATATATATATATATACATACACGTTCATGTGTATGTGTCTGTCTGTTCCTAGATGAAAAGTTTCCTCGGTGGCTCCTCCACAATCAGATCACACGTGACACCACACACCATCCCCCACCTCAATAAAATAACCCCCACGATATACGGAGTACGGAGTAACCTACTACTCGACCTTACCGCCTATCACTCATTACCTTATCACCGCACAACGCAATGGGTTCATGAAAACATGATGTTTTCTCTCCTCCGGAAGCTAGAATTGAAGTCGGGATGAATCTTGTATAGCCGACCCGGCCGCTCCGTATTCCATTCTGATTTCCACTCGAATAATATCTTCTTTGGTTGGTAAGTCCGAACGTCCTGGGGATTGTATATTGTGTGTACCTGCTTCGCCTTCGGGGCTAGTACTTGATTCGTACGATATTCAAGTCACATTCTCAGTCTTCATGCAAAATGATGGTTGATGCTGATGATGATGCTGATGTGTGTTGATGTCGATGCGATTTTAATCATCGTATTTCCCTTGATCCCCCTCACTCAAGTGATTCCGAAGAAACCGAGAACATGCAATATTCGTCTCACGCCTTATCAATCACCATGATGATTTTTCCAAGGCGGCACTCCGTATTACCGGTACCGTACCCATCAAAACCCCAACGCCACACCCGCAATGCAGAAACGCCTCCCACCTCCCACACCTTCCACACTTTCCACACTTTCCACAACCTCCCCAAATCCCCCAACCACCACACGTTTCTGTCTGCACTCCAATTTCTCCAGCCATGGAGTCCCCGATGCCCCGTATCGAGAAATGAAACGATTTGAGTTAATTCCTTTGGAACGGGTCCGACGGTCATGCTAATTACCTGACATGGACACGTCGACAGAAACTTTTCACTCATCAGGCCGTCGAGTCCCCAGAAAATTAGAATAATATCACCGAAGCCACCGAGAGTAGGACCGTTTAGATCTCCATATAGTACAAACTCTACAATCTACAGTGTATACTCGGGTGCAGTGGGTGACGATTTTGGTTGGGACTTTCGCTTTCATGGCTGATGATTGGCTGTTCCCCTGAATTATATGGGTCTCTCAGGGTCTCTCCCATGTCCGAAAGGGACCCACCTACGTTGATGGTAGATGTCCGGGCCGTGGGAACTTGTCAGGTTAAGGTTAGTGAAGGAGGAACAGAAAAGAAAAAGAAAAAAAGAAATAGGCTTAGGAAGGAATGACCAACGTCATACCATATCACGGCTATCACAGCATTGACATGGACAGTGCCAACACGAATTTACAGGTTTACAGGTTTACACGTTTGCACGTTTGCACGTTTGCACGTTTACAACTGTACAGTCATTATCATCATCATTACTTCTATTTGCAGAATCGCCGGGGAATTTCACCATCCATACCATCAACCGTGGAAAACTGAAGTCGGACTGGATTTCATTATGGATCTCACACAACTCGGACAACCGACTGGGAATTCCATTATGGATATCATAAACTCACAAACCCATAAACCTTGGCCAACTGACTTCTTTCCTGGTGGATCTCCTTCACCATTCTATGGATCTTTGGGGACTCCAGAGCCTCCACATGGAGTCTTGTCTAATCTCCAAATCATTTGGGCACTCCAACTTTTATGTGTTTTTCATTTCTCGAGAATCCTTGCCCACGCTGCTCTATCCTTGGCCATGAATTCCTTGAAAGTTGAAACCCATGGGACCTCGGGCTATCATATCATAGTCTACCATAATGGCATAGACTGTACCGAGTAGGTGAAAAACCACTGAAAAATCTCTCTCCCTATGGAAGGTTCATGAAGATTCAGCGAATCATCATCCATCAAATCCTGTTAGTTGAGTCAGGGTCAGATCTTTCTTTTCCAATCTACCTAGTCATTTTCATCACTTGACACGATCTAACAAGGCCAAGCAGCGAGCCGGTACCCCTTCAGATCTAGCCTCCTAGTCAGGGCAAACGTCACATCAAAATATATAATTCATTCTTCGCCTCCTCATCCATTTCCACTTCCATTTCCATTTCCATTTTCATTTCCACCTCATCCATCTTTCTTCTCCTCCTTTCCTTATATCCTTTGCTTGCGAACCATACTCTCCTCGCAAAGTTGGTCTCATCTTCCATCCGTCCATCGTCTACCATATACCATCTCTCATCATGGTTTCCTCAAATAGCTCGATGGAAGCTACAGGTGGTGCTGCACAAGGGCAAAATGCCTTCTACTCCAACCCCGAAAAGAATGCTCGAGTAAACGGAAATCTCAATGTTCCTTCCATCACACTGCGTACCATCTTCATGACCATATTGGTTGCCATGGGTGGATTCATCTTTGGCTATGACACTGGTCAAATTTCCGGATTTTTGGAAATGCATGTTTTCCTGCAGAGGTTTGGAGAAAGTAGTAGTAATCTAGTGGCACATCCTGCTGGGTATTATTTCACGAATGTGCGGTCTGGATTGATTGTTGGCTTGGTAGGTTCTTTCATCTTCCAATTCGAGGACATACAGAAATTCATTTACTGATTAATTCCCCAGTTATCGATCGGTACACTGATAGGATGTTTGGTTGCTGGACCTCTTGCCAATAGATTCGGACGCAGAACATGTATTCCACCTTTCTGTATCATCTTCTGCATTGGTGTTGTTATACAAATGGCTGTTGGCAAAGGTGAGTGGGTGGGAATTGTAATGGGAAGATGGGTTGCTGGTTTGGGAGTTGGTGGACTGTCTGTCCTTGTACCAATGTACATGGCGGAAACCTCTCCTGTTCCAGTGAGAGGAGCCGTTATTTCGTGAGTATCCCCTGTCCAGTATCTTTCACATTTCCAATTCAGCATTGTTTCAAACGAGGTAGATAATTAGGGATGCCCCGGCTAACGCACTGTATTACAGATGTTACCAACTCTTCATCACTATCGGTATCTTCACCGCCGACTGCATCAACTATGGAACTGAAGCCTTCAAAAGTACAGCTTCCTATCGAATTCCCATGGGCGTTGGCTTCATCTGGGCAATTATTCTTGGTGTCGGTATCCTCTTCCTTCCAGAAACTCCTAGATACAATTGGAACCATGGAAAGCCCGAAAAAGCTCAAGAAACCATGGCTGCTTTCTACGGTGTCGGCGAAACCCATCCAATGATCCAGACCGAGGTCGCTGAAATTGAGAAAGTTCGTGCAGCAACTGTTGGTGACCATCCATGGTACGAAGCCATTACCGGCCCAAGGATGCTTTACAGAGTTTCTCTCGCAATGGCCTTGCAAATGTTACAACAACTTACTGGTGCCAATTACTTCTTCTATTACGGTACAACCATCTTCGCTGGCGTTGGTATCAAAAACTCCTATGTCACCGCTATGATTCTTGGTGGTGTAAACGTTGGTGCCACTTTCTTTGGTGTTTACATGGCCCGTCACTTCCGTCGTCGCGAATGCTTATACATCGCTGCTCTGTGGCAAACCATGTGCTTCCTCATCTTTGCATCTGTCGGACAATTTATTTTCAAGGATGCCGCAGAGGGAAGTCACACCGCTAAAACTTCTGGAACTGTCATGATTGTCTTTGCTTGTCTTTTCATCGTCGGTTTTGCCAGTACATGGGGACCCCTTGTCTGGGCATGTATTGGAGAGATGTTCCCATACAGATATCGAGCCGTCGCAATGGCTTTTGCTACATCGGCCAATTGGTTCTGGAATTTCATGCTTGCATTTTTTACCCCCTTCATCACGCAAGATATCAATTATGCATATGGATATGTCTTTGCAGGTTGCAACCTTGCCGCTTTCTTTGTCGTTTTCTTTTTCCTTGTTGAATCGAGCGGAAAGACTTTGGAAGAAGTGGATGCTATGTATCTGATGGGTGTCAAGCCTATTGGAAGTCATGCCTTCCAGTTTGACAGCGAGCTGAGGGAGTCTCTGGGTACTGATATTAATACCGATGCCATGAATTTGGAGACCAGAAATGGTAAAGTCCAGAAAGTCAATGAAGCCGGTCAGGGTGGTGTTTTCCACGATGAGGGCATTTCCGGAAACGTGAAGGAGTAGGGTTGAAATCCGGATGTAAGATTTCGAGGAAATTAGCCTGTCAATGGCTTACCGGGGCTAAGTTTTCGGTTGGGACGCCCGGGAAAAGCCGGCGGGTCACTGCGCAGCGGGGCCCAGATGAGATGACATTTTCGTTTTGTCTATTATTATGTTGATGTCTAATGATTGTCTTGTTTTGCAATGCATAGCGTGGGCTGGATTGGAATGGCTTTTGCACTGTATATATGTATATTACGAATATCTATTTAATTGATTGATGAACAAAGTACTAAATGTTTCAATGTCTATTTAATATGTCGAATCCTTGTTTCCATGTTGTCGTAGACTAATACAGACGAAACGACCCCTCCCATCTAGTCGTTGGTCAATCGCGACAGACATACACGCAACCGTCCAAGGTTCCGTCACATTTGGATAACATTTACGCCCAAAAATTCTTACACAAAACTGACTATTTGTCTAAAAATCATAATAGAGCTTACCAGGGAAACTCTAAATGTATCCTCACCCATTCCAGGTTTTTGCTCAAGATTTATGGTCGAAAATAGCTTACAGGATTCTACGGAGTGGTATTTTAAACGAGCAAGAATTGTTTTGGAGGATCAAGGTACGTAGTCATGGGAAGGATAGATCATCAGTACGGAGTTTCGCTCTTTGTTCCATCATTCTCCAAATAACTTATGGGTAGCACCGAGAATCCCAAAAATCAGATTTAAAGTATGGAAAAAAGAAGTCTGTATAGTGGTATATATTCTGAGTGTATTCTGCCTGTGATTTGGAACGAAAGATGCAGTGATGAATGCAGAAATCGGGGAGACTTATCGTATCACAGTTATCCCTGTCGGTCCCTTCAGAGCCCCAGCTCATTTCCAAAGAGCCCTTTACAGGCGTGGTTATACGGCTGCGTTGTTAGGCCTAATATGGAAAGTACGATGATGAGTGGGTCTATATAATCAGGAATCGTAGCATCAACAATAAGATAGTCCTCTTCATACCTACAAGAATAATGCTTTCGGCGTGTAGCTACGCGGAACCTTCTGCTAGCTCTCAGCAACCGCCACCATACTTCCGGAGACAGAATGCGCAAAGTAACTGCGAAAGAAGTACCGTTTACCCAAACGATACGCTTCATACAAGCTTCCAAACTTTCCATGAACCTTCTAACCGCCCCTCATGCGACCCTCACACCCATCCCCTTGAAATAAGAGCATACTTCCTTACAGCAACCGAACTTTGCCCTTATATAGAAATGTCGATATGTCATGACTTCATGAGACAACGCTTCCGCACGTTTTGCAAACAGCGAGAAATTGATCTTAATTTTAAATTTCTTTCGTCGCAAAAAATAAGTTCATTGCATTAGAACATGGAACGGTGATCGTGTTGAAGTTGAATAATTGCCTGAGAAGTTTACTTTGAAAGGAAATCCCTTGAAAATTGTCCAAACATCCCGCTTTGAAAAGATCTTACATACGACCGAGAGTTTATTCGTTGATCGTAATTTCTACCAACGTACTAAGAATCGTCATCTTCTTGATCTGGTATTGCCCCTGATGTCGAATTATTTGAAAATATTCGAGTAGCTAAAATTGCTGTTGATGAATAAATGAAGGAGGGAGGATGGTGAAATGGAGCGTCGAGATACTTCTATACTCTTATCGACCGGCACCGAGACTTGCTAGTCGGCACCGAAGCGGGCTCTAATATATTCTAGGATTCCGAGTCTGGGAGAGGAGGAAAAATAAATCCGGAGATTTATTTCCATCCTTTAAGAGTAGTCACATTTAAAGAATAGCTCCGTGGCGGAGATGGACCAATTTGTTAATCATTCCTTTGCCTCTCTCCTCCCCTTCAGCAAATTACATGCTTGCCATGTCGGACTTGAGGAATTGTACAGAATCAATCATTTTCGTCGACAGATACGTATTATGCGCTCGTAATCAGTCAAATGAGGCATTCCGAAATCACTACCTTCCATTTGATCAGGAAAATAAACAGAACCGTCGTAAGAATCTTGTCATTCGCCCCTCTAATGGTAGCATTCGACACGTAACAGCCAACGGACCAAGCATCGCCGAGCCACTCTCTTGCAGCTGAAGTCATTCGCATGTACGAGTACGGAGTACGAGCTTGTCTTCGCAAAATTCCTTGTCTCAAGCTTTTAACTCCACCAATCCATTCTCACATCTCCAATAGACCCGTCACTAGCCACACGAAACCCAGACATAGATGCATACTTGTGGCATCAATCTTGCCCTTGGACGTTTACGGGTTTGCCGTGCTTCCGAAATCCCCACACCACACAGCCGAAGCGATGTGGGACAAAGGTTGTTCAAAGGCAAACAGACAAGCAATTAGATGAGAATAGATTACAGAGTAGAACAAGCGTGGAAGCATGAGAATGAAGTTTAATTTTATTCCACCTCTCGAAATCTCTCGGACTCAGTTATCGACGGACTGACTTAGCCCAATCTAATACTGATAGCGAGGACGGTAATTACTGCTATGGAAAATTAACGAGAAAAGCGTCTTGAAAGCTTCAAATGTTCTTTTGGTATCACTACGCGATTGGATATAGGCGAGGACAATAGATATCACTTAAATACACCCTAACCCTAAGTGTGTATTGCCATCGGAAACTCCTGTCCAATTATCCCTAGCCACTACAACCTTGTGATAATTATCCCATCTTTTACGTCATGAGGACCTTCTTACCAGCCCAATCCATCCAAAAACTGCCAAAATCTAGTAAATCTGGTAAATCTTCACAGGAAACAAGGCTTAGGCTGCCTCGAGAACCTAGCAAGTCCCATACCCTTTTTAAAGCTTCAATATCCAAATGTCTTTGAGACCCGGTCCCTGTCAATTATTTCACCATCATTTTTATTGCATTTCTGAATTACTGTAAAATAAAGACAGCCCACAAGAGACAGTCATTATTACATCCGTTACACACTGTGACAAGCACTTCAACCGACTGACCTTACTTTAAGTGAATGAATTTGTATGTGTACAAGTTAATTCGTTTCTCGTTGACTGTTTGCATGCTTCTGTGAACAATCAAACAATTGGATAGCTAATCCGTGAGAACAGTGCCGGGTTTCCAGAGTACGGGGTAGAGGAAACAGGTTACTTGACCCACTGCACATTAGGTGTCTGCATACTGCAAGCCTGCACCAAACAGGAAGGCACAGAGTCAGCAACTTGTTGAGAGTCACGAAAGCGTTTTACTTATTACCCTTCTCCACTGTCTCGGTCATCCCCTTTTGACTCCACCATCTTACTATATCTTCATTCTGCTTCTTCTCATAGGGGGAAAGAAACCGGAAAGTTATGACCGGTTCATTCTGGCACAACGTCCTACCATTTCGAAGACCATCATCATCAGCTTCCTCAACCTCAACAACATCCGAATTTATAGATTCGTCCTCACGCAGCAGCCTCAACTTAAGTCTTCAATCCAGCCACAAAGTATTCCGAAAGCGACGAGAGTTATTTGGTGATTTTGAGTATTCTGCCGATAACGAGAGTATGAACGCGAATATGCAAGAACCTTCGGGGATGGAGAGAAATTACTCCGGTAGAGATACTGGGTTCCCAGAGCCTCTAAGTCATGGTACGTATCATTCTCCCTTTTCCTTCTCATTCACACACTGCTCAAGATAGGTGTCGAGATTCACGGGAAGCTGACACAAAATAGAACGTAATACAACACTTCGACATCCTGAAGCAGATACTTCACCATACGCGACTCTCGAATCCACCGAACTTGATATTCAACGTTCTCATTCACGACTTTCCCTCAGGAGACTCCATAGCAAACATAAAGGGTCATTCCTGAGCATACCCTTACACGAGGAGGTGGAGTACACAGATGAGACAGAAAAGGATGTGAAACAAAACGATCTAGCCGATTCAGACAAAACAGGAGAGGGATATGCAGATATGGAGGGTAAAGATGATCAGGGCTATAGATCCGGAGAAAGAAAGAAGGGGATGCTTCAAAAGCTGAGTTTACATAGAGGCTAGATGACGAAGTTGAACAGCGAAGATGCAGGCACTTAGGAGTTTGGAAGAAACAATCTTGATGAACACAGGACACAACACAAAAATGAGCGGAACTTTGATCAAGCAAGCGAGGAGTTTAATGGATTTGGAGTTCGGAGGTCCGAAAGGTTGATAATACTATCCCTTTGTAATTATTGCTTTCTCTCGATAGAACCATGAAGTAACTTCATTCATGGGAATAAACCGAAGGATAATATCCCAAACTAACTTCCGCGATAAGTTGTATAACTGTATGGACCCAAAAGTAGAGGAACGTGGAAATGTTCTCCTGCCTTGACCACGAAGTTGAGTTCAACGCAGGGAAAGAAAGTGTTTTCATAACCATAGTATGCGCCAGTCTCGAATCGTAATTTCCACATGCTGGATCCCTTTGGCAGATTATGAAATTCTGTTTTTCCTCCTTCAACGATCAGTTCACCGACTTTCTTAGAGCCGGCATCATTATTCCAGTTGGCAATTCGACCGTCGGTATTCGTAATGGCTCGAAAGATGGCCGATTCATCGAAGAGGCAGACCAAAGTGACATTAATTCCGGCAGCTGGTCGACCGGTAGTTGTATCGAGGGCGTGGCACGTAATTGGATCTCTATCTGCCATATTGGGTAAATGTGCAAAGTAGATGATAGCTGAGGGGTAATTTGTGAGGATATAGCTTGCGGACGTTCGTTGGAATAATCAGAGGTGGGGTTCGTTGCGGGGTATCGACTTGAAGGGTGGTAGATGAGTGAGGATGGCAGGAGGGAAAGACTTATCCTCTACCAAAATTGAACAAGTTTGGGAGAATACAAAGCCGTGGACAATGCAAAGAAGTTAAAAGAGCAATGTCAAGATATTCATATTCATACCTAGGTATGTTTTGTTGAAAAAGAAATACTCGAGTAGCTAGCTAGCTACCTACCTAGCAATGAAAACTAGCCTCGCAAATCGGAGATGGCCGCTTCAGCCTTGTGATAAGGTTTACCTTGCTGTTGGGGGCATACGTGGTGATTTCCACTCATGGCAGAGGCTGGCCGTCAGCCTCGAAGTCTATTGTAAGAATACCTAGCCTACTTCAAAATTACCTTGGGAGCAACAATGTTTCATTGAGAATGCTCGGAGGTAGGAATGTATTGCAGTATTGATATGAATGATAAAGCTGGTAGAACAGTAGAACTACTCTGTAAACATCTTGCCGAGGCTAGCGAATCAAATCATTAGCGCACTTGTGTGGTTGACAGCTTGCAAGACGGGAAAGAATACGTCAGAAGGCAAAAGATCCCACTGGATAAATTCTCGAGCCTAACAGAACTTTAATCCAAGGAGCTGGCAACTGGCTCAAGGGTGACGACCACACAGTAATTCGGACTCAGTAATTCGGACTTTCTATTCTGCCTTTCAATTTCAATCTTCTCACCTCAGAATCAAATATATACTGCACATCTTCGCCCGCTCATCCCCCCCCACTACATACCATCAAGATGTCCACCGCCGTAGTAAACACAGACGACGATCAACTCGAGCCTACCCTTCAATCTATCCTCGATCAAAAATCTCTTCGCTGGATCTTCGTTGGTGGAAAAGGAGGAGTAGGAAAAACCACCACATCATGTTCCCTAGCCATTCAACTCGCCAAAGTTCGTCGTTCAGTCCTACTCATCTCGACAGATCCAGCACATAATTTGAGTGATGCTTTTTCACAAAAGTTTGGAAAGGAAGCTAGGCTTATCAATGGATTTGAAAATTTGAGTGCTATGGAAATTGATCCGAATGGAAGTATTCAAGAACTCATGGGACAGGCCGAGGAGGGTGAGGGACCAGCGGCGGGGATGGGTGGAATGATGCAGGATTTGGCTTTTGCTGTTCGTCCTCCTTGCTCTTATTGTATGTAATTGGGAAGGCTTATTTACTAATGTCTTTGATAGATTCCTGGTATCGATGAAGCCATGTCGTTCGCAGAAGTTCTCAAACAAGTTAAATCTCTCTCTTACGAGACCATCATTTTCGATACCGCTCCTACAGGCCACACCCTCCGCTTCCTTCAATTCCCTACCGTTCTAGAGAAAGCCCTCGCAAAAGTCTCGCAATTATCCACACAATTCGGGCCTATGTTGAATGGACTACTTGGAGCCAATGGTTCTCTACCAAATGGACAAAGCCTCGGTGAGATGATGGAGAAGTTAGAAGGCCTCCGTGAAACCATTTCCGAAGTAAATGGTCAATTCAAAGACGAAAATCTCACTACCTTCGTTTGTGTCTGTATACCGGAATTTCTCTCTCTCTACGAAACAGAGCGTATGATACAAGAATTATCATCTTAT
Organism: Sclerotinia subarctica; assembly: GCA_025389085.1. NCBI lineage: Eukaryota > Fungi > Ascomycota > Leotiomycetes > Helotiales > Sclerotiniaceae > Sclerotinia > Sclerotinia subarctica. The sequence goes on from QRFI01000007.1 coordinate 2,528,393, forward strand.
CATATCGATACTCATTGTATAGTGGTCAACCAATTACTTTTCCCCAAGAAAGGAAGTGATTGTGATCAATGTAATGCGAGAAGGAAGATGCAGAAGAAATATTTGGAACAAATTGAGGAGTTATACGACGAGTTTAATGTGGTGAAGATGCCCTTGTTAGTCGAGGAGGTAAGAGGAAAGGAGAGGTTGGAGAAATTTAGTGAGATGCTTATTACACCATATGTTCCGCCTGCTGGAGGATTGTAGATTTCTAGAGAAAGATATACAAAGAATTGATATTTGATACCCATGTTTCATGCAATTTCATGTCACCTCGCCAGGCACTCGCAAGCAATTTTTACCAATATCCCCATGGCATTCATGAAGCTCGACCTGCTACATTTATCCAATAGTAAGCATATCGTTGATTAATTACTGGCCAGAAGTCTTGACTACCAATCTCCTGCAGAAATGTGATGCGCTCTAGGGACCTGTTTTATCTGTCGCCAAGTGCTTCATCTAGATAGCCACCACATCATCGCATCGTTTTTATTCATGGCCTGCTTTTCCGTCCTTGGATGCTTTCCCGTCCATTTAAGCTCATGTCCAGAAGACCCTAGAAGATCAGATTTTGAGCTAGCTTTTCTTTTGAATGCTGCCACCAGCCAGTTTGCCCAGTCAAATAGTCCTCGCAGTCTTGCATCTCCTCCTTCAACGCCCAGCGATCATTTCTTTCCCTGCCCTTCCTTATAAAACCTGCTTCTCAGACAGGTACAGCGTCGATGATTAAATCATGTTTTGCTGTTGTTAGTTCCTCCGTCTGAACAATCACCGCATTCATGGATCATACCTAACACCCTAAAAGATCCACCGGCTTCATCTCAAAAACCTTCCTAAGTCTCTTGTCCCCTTTATAGCACAATATTCCATTTGCCCACAATTCGCCTCCAAATGTCTCATTCAAATCCTTCATTACCTGCTCCATTGCTTTCACATTAGCCCCATGTTTCAACTTCTTTATCCACTCATCCTGGTCCCAGTAAGCCCATTCATCCCAAGCCGTATTCACACTAACCACTCTCTTTACTTCGTTTCCTAAATATGCATCGTTCCCCGGTGTTCCTGTCTTACGGAAAAGTTCCATCCATTCAGAATACAGCCCCCATGTCTTATTCGCATCTTCATTCTGACCAGCAAGTAATTCCTCACTTTTCCACCGCAAATGCATAGCTTCTGAAATCCGTTGCATCCATTTTACATCCATTTTCATCTCCTCAGTCCTCATCGGGTTAATCTGAACACGCTTTAAACTCCCCCATGTTTTTCCCTCGGTCCTTTCATCACGAATACTCCATTTTCCCCCGATCCTCGAAAACAACATTTCGGCCCATTTTAAATCATCCGAGTCAATCAAGTCCAGATTCACTTGTAGAGATTGTATATGCATAAATGCATCTTCTCCCAAACTCCCTAGGCGGAAAAGTAGATCGGCTGGCCAGAGTCCAAGGGAATTTACCTTCCAAAGGGAGATGACAGCTTCGTTGTATAGTTGAACACAAGTACTTAGCAGACCGAGAGCGGGAATAGGAGAGCTTGAGAGACAAATGTCGTTTTGAGGGTCGTACGGAAGGATTTGATAGGTATTCTTTAGAGTGCAGCGGTAGGTAACACAGTTGTACTGGGTTTGGAAGGCGTATTCATATATTTCGTCACGAATCTCCCTGGGGATGTCGTTTAACAGATTGAGAGGCTTTCGGACCAGCATTTTGACCCAAAAAATTGACGCTGAACGCGATGTTTGGGTAGAAATTGAGAGCTGGGGCTCGCGGGAACTTTAGATATGAAGGTACAGAGATCGACAGTTTAGATACAAGCGTTATATTGGCGCATGTTGGAATTGAAGTACGCACACTGGGAAGAGATAAAGTGGCATACTACGCATAGAAGTTACATGCATGTGCAGGAAATGTCAGTGTTAAATCGCAGCCTCATTGTGCATCATTGATTCCGCGGCTGAAGAAGCTGTGGTCCGCGCTGGTAACCCGCATTTTGTATATTCTCCGATGATCTTCACATGGGTTTGTTTGAAAGCGTGAATTACTCGTATCTTTTAAGACCTGTTAGGCTGCGGGATTTGACATTATTGTAGATGATCCAAAATTAGGCACCTCAGATGATGGTGACGATTTGGTTGTAATGAATAAATTGAACCTAGTTTTCAAGAAGTGACTAAATCTCAACTCGAAAGCTTTGGATGTTCTAGAACTATAAATCAAGCAGCCCTGATCTCTTCAGCAAAGTCTCTACCTACGTCCGGGTATAATTTTAATCTCTCCATCTCTCGAGTCAAGCTCGAAATCTTCGACAGTCTGCTTCCCTTCCTTCAAACACAGCACTCCATCCACATATAAACGTCCGCCAAATTTACTATGAATTACATATAACAGCTTCCTTGTATCTGTCGTATCAATCAGCATCTCAGCCAACCATTTCCTCTTTGCCCAAGGAGACAATCGAGGCCAACTAGTATTTATCATCCAAGTCCAAGGTTCCTTGCCTGTTGAAGGAATACCGGGGTACTCCTGATATAGCCTCCCATCGACTATTTCTCCATTCTCCCTTAGATCAAGGATATCCTCGAACTCCTCTACCGTTTGTGGCCGTTCTTTATTCGCCTTGATCGTAATACCATGCAGATTTCGCAAAGACCCTGCCGTTGATGCCAGACTCCTGGCGACCCATCCTAATTCATCCCAGTCCAACACCTCCAATTGTATAAGTATATGCCATCGTGCTGTTTCGCCAAGCATCGAGTATATATTTTCTAGTTTGTATTCTAATTGAGTAGACTCCCGCAGGCTCAACCCTTTGTGCTTCCAAATCACATCCTTGCATTCTCTATGTATTTGTTTGCATGTTCGAAGTATGGAAAGTGATTGCGCGACCTCTATAGACCATGGCAAGAACGTAATGACACCATCCGGGCTTCCCAGAATGTAAGTGTAGATTGAGTCGCGGATCTCTCGTGGTAGCGTTTGGAGGAATGGAGGAGACATGTCGATAAATGCAAGATGCAGTTTGTATGCCGTTATTGTACGAGAAGCTGTAGTCGCCTAACGGTGCTTTGGTTGACAATGGATATCCTGTATATTCAGAAGTTGCCTTCAGAACCACCTTGGTCAGATTCTCAAAACACCCCTCGCGCGGACTCATTCAAATCCTCTAAAACGGGGAGTTTCAAGGTCGCGAAGGCTTTTTGAACCTAAGACCGTAATCAAAGTTGGGCTTTTTTCAAATAAAAATGAATGAATTTTGTCTGCAGCCATGAAACCAAATATTCTGGAAAGTTGTGTTGTAGCCGCCACAGAATGCGACAAGGCCGAATACAAAAGGTTTCGAGGACGGAATGATAGTTCTTCTCTTGATATAAAAGTCCCTAAAGAGTATGTATGGAATAAAAACCTACCTACCTAGATACCTGAGATCCAAATTGATTGTTGTTCTCTAATCTGTACATCTTGCTGCTGTCATGAATGATTCTGCCTTTCGCCTTATGAATGAACGATTAAGAAAGACACCAAACTCCAACAGGATTGTCAATATGATAGATGCGAATTGATTCTGACTGTTCTAAACTTTGTGCGCCAAATGGACTGTTGATCTAATGATGTACTGTAATGTTCTTTGCTGTGCTCTGCTGGTTGTTTGTTGATGCATTTTCCCGCGCCATTCCGAAAACCACTTTACGCGTCAAAACACGCATTGACCTTAAGACGCGTCGCGAATTCAACCTATTACTTACATACTCATTCATGAGTTTTCGTTCCTCCATCAACCAACTTATTCAAATTTTGTACCAAGTAATCAACACCCTCACTTTTTGCAATTTCACCTTCCTCGCATTTGCAACTTTGCCTATATAGTTCTTGCCTTGCATTTTTGGGTTCTTCCTGCATCTTGTCAAAAATACAATCATGCCCTCGGCGATTAAAAGAAGGAAGGTCGCTGCGACTACCTCGAAGAGTGCAACAACTACCAAGATTCAACCATTGAGTTCCTTTGCTACGATTTCAAAAGCAAGTACGAAGAGGGGAGTGAAGTTAGTTGCTGATAAGAATAAACAAGTCGAACCGGTATCAGTCACAGTTACTGGATTGGATAAACCTTCAATAAATTTGCGGAAGAGGAAATTGGATACGGAGGGGGAATCAAGTATCATTGAAAAAGCAACAATTGAGAAAGATGTTAAAGTAGCTCCACAGCAATTGATCCTTCCAGCAAAAGTTCCAAAGACACCACACAAACCTATCAAAACATCCTCAATCACCACCGATACCCCGACCAAAGGCGCCCGTACTCTCCTCGATCGCCTCCTCCTACAAACTCCAAAAAGACCTGTACAGAAAAGACCTTCTTTTTCGACTTTAAGCTCCATCTATTCGAGTTGTGGCTCAGAAAAGTTAGCACTTACTCTTGAAAATCCACAAACTTGCGTCGATAGAAAGGAGGAGGAAGGAGAAACAAAACAAGATCTTAAAGGATCCATCCCTGCCGAACTCATCGACATCATAAATCTACACGCCGCTCTTCTCACAACACTTACACTCCATTGCGCCCACAATGGATCTAATGCACCCGCAGACTTACGTAATCTATGTCCAGATGTCGCCCGAGCATGGGGAAAGCGGAAGGTTATCTTGGACGACATCCGCCAGGCTCTTGGCATCCTAAACTCCCACATCAACGATAGCGCAGAAAACAAGAATCTGTCTACCATTACTCTTTCAGATTATGGATTCGGAAAGATATGTGTGGAAATTGAACCAGGGAATGGAGGTGGAAAGGGCAACAATCTACGGCCAATTGATGAAGAGACACTTAATGGTATATTTACTCGAAAATTAATGGTGCAATGGGAGTCGAAGGAGGACGATGTCACAGTTGAGGTATTTATGAAGGAATTACCATTAGAGCCAATCACACCTTGTTCTTCACTCTCGAAAATTACACCTCTCCTCGCCAAAGGACAGCGTCGACTCGAAGATATGAAAGCAGGGATTTTCGCAAAAAAAGACCTCAGAAGAACAAAGTCATCACCCGCTCTTATCGGAGCTGCAACTTCCATGTCCACTTCTACGTCTGCTTCAACTTCTGCCGAGAAGAAACCCACTCTTCTCGAGCGTCTTCGCGCCAAACAACTCAGGCAATCTCTCCTTCCCCAAGCACCTTCTCCTGAACAAGTAGCTCGGAAAGCAGCTTTATCAAGAATGGAAGAGGTGGTTAAGGTCCTCAGTATTGTCAGTACATCAGGATCAGCTGGTCAACAGAGAATTTCCTTCACAATGCCGACTCTAGTTGGAAAATTGAAAGACTCATTTAAGACCCCTTTATCGAAAGATGAGGCAATCATCGTTGTGAAACTATTAGCAGATGAAATTGCACCGGAATGGGTCCAGTTAGCGAACATGGGAAAGATGGAAGCGGTGGTCTTTGATAGAGAGAGGAGAGTTGAGGAGGAGAGTGTGAGGGAAAGGGTAAAGAAAGCTCAAGGTACTTGAAATTATTGTTGTGTGGGATATTGAGAACGAGGGTTTTTGGATGAGTGGTGAGTACTGTATATTTTATTTCTAGAAGAAGATACCCCTGTTTTTGTATAAATTAGATGCGAAATATGCTATGGTGCAACGGATTTGTATGGCCGGTTAGATCATACGGAATACATAGGGGATACAGGACAATGGGATACAGGACCAGGGAATAAGGGACACGAAGAGAGAATGGGGTATGGAATAGACAGGTTAGCGCAACAAATAGTTGCTCAATGCATTTTTCTCCATTGATGTTAGTGGTAGCATGAACAGCTAGACTTCTTTTTGTCTTTCTGTGCTTGATACTGTCCTCCAGCTCCATAGTGTACTTGCGTCGGTTTCCGTTCTTGCGCTAAGTGGTATTGATTTATATCGATCATGAATGGAATCCGCCCCGCAGTGCCCGCAACATGGAGGTTTCTAAGTTTGAACAGGTAAAAAAGGAATGGTCTCATAAAGAGCAAGTTAGGTAAGACATTTTCAACACTATATCAAGAACAAACATGGACAGAGGGAAGTGAACGTGTTCAAAAAATGGGAGACGGATTTTCTAGTGTAAAATACCATATTCGCCTGACACAATAATATTAAGATCCAATGCAACGATACTTAATTTTTTTTATAGATCTAATGCTTTCATTTATTCCTTCATGCATCTCGTCTATTCATAAACTCCATTGCTTAAAGCATCCACCATCCACCATCCACCAATTCGTCTCATATAACTCCCTTCCTGGACATCACATCGTTGGCATCTACTATTCATCCGCCCCACCTGGAGTACCAGTCTTAGGTGTTCCACTCTTCGCACTCGGTGGTCCAGACGTAGGAGGAACAATCTTAATCGTCGTCTTAGCAGGCGCTGCCTTTGGTGCAGGAGCAGGCGTAGCACTCTTCTTTGGACCTCCAAATTTCGAGGCTCCAATATCGTTTCCACGTAACTTGATGCCCAAAACTCGTTCCATATTGTTCAAAACCTTCTGATCCGGCGTTGCGATACCTCTTTCCATGTCATTGACGATTTTGGGGGTGGTGTTGCAAAGTTTGGCAAGATCAGCTTGGGTTTTGATGTTCTTAGCCTTGCGGCCATCTTGAATGGCGCGGGCGACGTCTGGACCGACAGTCTTTGGCTTAATGATTTCATCAGAGCGGTCGACTTTTGTGAGATGTTGACCTTCCCCTGAGGAGCCCTATTGGTAAAGTAGATTAGCTCACGGTCCATTGTCGCCGGAGGAAAGGTCAATGAGGGGTCGCATGGTGGAGGGGTAAACATTGATACGCGGATGGTCTTGACTTACAGCATTACCGGAAGCAAATTTCTTCTCAGTGGTGATAGCTCCTCCACTTCGCTTGGCGGCGTTCAATGCAGCTGCACCTCTAATGACAGTCTCTCTGTTTGCGCCAGCTCCTCCACGGACATTCTTTCCAATCTTTGTTACGGACTCCCAGTCTTCCATTTTGATTGATTTGTGTGAGGGTATTTAACAAAAGTATTGCTTGAAAGATATAATGACTAGTTGAAAGGCTATTTGAAAAGGTCTTGAAAAGAACTTGAGATAATTGACGGTGATGTTATTATTATAATTCAGAGCTGAAGATGGATTGATGACTTTCTATTTGTTCTATTTGTGGCAATTGGTAGCGCTTTCTCTCGCCGAATGAATCAGACACAAAAAGAATTCATTATATAAGCAGTGCTAAGGTAGAGTTACGTCGAGAAAGCGGTGAGCGCCGCGTAAAAGCTGTATCCGGATAAGATGATACGGGCAGTATAAAGAATATCCTTGTACGACTCTCAGACTTTTGATACTTATCAACCCATTGACCCTCCATATTGTTAACGCCATTGCTCTTCAATCCTACGGTGACCCCAAGATCTTCAAGATAGAAGTTTTCCCACACATCTTTTCTGCATCAGATTTAACAATTTACTTCACCGTTTAGGGAAGAAAATGCATCATCAAAGACCTCAATATTGCCTCCCTTGAATTTTCGAATTAAGCCATGGGTATTTCCTATTTTGCATCCACCTCAGTTGCACTCATCGGGCTGTTCGGATCAGTATCCGATATCTCAAATCTCTTCGCCTTTACAATTGTACATAATAGATACCTCTTTTTCCATGTATTCCAAAGATATGTCGGTCTATCTACTTTCATCACTCACACCGGGAGCATAGCTTTCCTGTTTGCACTTCTCCAGATCGTTCGGTATTTCCGAGGACTTGAGGTAGCATCTACAAACTTAGAAGGTCAAGTTCTCAAGCCTATGTTTTTCCCTGCAAATACAAGTCATCTAAGACTGTTTCCAAAGAAACATGGTTTCTCATACTCCTACCTCCTGACCGGCATACCGGTTGGATGGACGGGATCTTCTGGAGGAATGATTTCCGTCGATGAAAATAATAATTTATCCCCTTGGTATAAGAGGTTATTATATTTTCAACCCATGAGTCCTTGGTATGTTGTTGATGGAGACGCTTATTTGGAGCGAGGTCATGTACCTGGTGGATTGGAGGGTAAATTAAAAAGGTTCCTTCATGATCAGGTAATTTCAAGTCTTCATATTTCGAAATCCCATTAACAATATCCAGGGCCTAAATCATGAAGACTATCCGTATGCGTATCTCATGACATCCCCCAGATTTTTGGGGTATCAAAATAATCCCGTCTCGATATGGAATCTCTATTCAAGGGATAAAGAATTGAAAGCTGTTATTCTTGAAGTTAACAATACATTTGACGAGCGTCACACCTATTTTGTCACATGCAAAGATGTAGATGCTTCTATGATAGAGAAAACAAAAGGGAAGCCACCGAGGTTTGCAAGCACCTGGTCCAAGGAGTTTTATGTTTCACCCTTCAATTCTCGAAGCGGTTCCTATTCCATCTCTGCATCTGATCCCTTTTTTCCATCGCTTTCCGGAAGTAATCCTCTCGATCTCACGTTGACTCTCACTTCTACCGAACGTGCATTTTTAGTCGCGAGAATTTTTTCCGATGGCCCTGCACTCGATCCATCCACAATGTCAGTACTTCAAAAGACTCAATTCATCTTATCATGGTGGTGGGTAGGATTTGCTACATTTCCTCGGACACTAGTTCAAGCTTCCATATTATTCTTCAAACGGTCATTACCTTGGGTTACGCGCCCAGAGCCATTGAAAGTGACACTTTCAAGACATGCCGATACAAATCAGAAAATTCTCGAGGTATTGTTTAGACAATACCTTCAACATCTTATTGAGACGGCGGATCAACCTCTGATTCTGAAGTACAGACCTGCCGGGCTCCTAGATAATAAAGTAGAAATGATGTATTCGCCCTCAGCTCAAATCTCTCCACAAGTAGCGGAATCTATCGAAATATCAGTTTTTACACCGATTTTCTATACTCAATTCGTCAAATATATTGACGTCATCCAAGCTCTTGAAATTGAATCAAAGAATGAGATCATATCTATCTCGAATACTGATCTTTTATGGGCACTACCCGCCCAGCTAGATATGAAGCCTGGTATGCGATCCGAAGATTATGGCTCGTCGGATATCAACACCTTTTCCTACATGTTCTTCCGAACGATCTATTCTACTCGTATCCTACCACGTCTCGAATCCAGCCGCAGTGTCTCTTCGACTTTTGACAAATACATCCTCAAGGAAACCGATCATGCAACTTCGTCGCTATACCGGCGGATGTTGTTTAAGATATGGCTCAGTGATTGGGTTGCTTTTGGATGGGTAGATTTGTTGGAACTTCAATGGTGGCTAATGAAATCTGGAATTTCTTGGTGGGTAGCGGGAAAGTTATGGTTGGTGAAGGAGTGAATAGAATCCAAGACATTCGGCAGAACAGGCTGTTGAGAATAGATGATACGTTAGATGCGGAGGAGATGACAAATATTAATACCCGGTAATTATATAGATAACAACCCTCATAGATCGAATAGAATTGAAGAACTGTTGCTTTTATCTATGGAATCAGCGGATAGGAGATTGAGGTCGGCAACTTTCATTTGTGCAATTTTTTGTGATGAAGATATAATATTCTATATCACTACTATAAGTTGAGTACCCCACTTTCGGACCACCCCTCTTTTGGACCACCTAAAAATATATATATATATGAATTTTAAACTTCAATAACTCAATTACTATTCAACTTTAATATAATCCCCTGTATTGTCAGTTTCATAAATACTATCAAAGTCTTTTATCTCAATTTCCTGATCACCAACTTCAATTTAAGCTTGATATATAACTTCTATCCCTGCAAACCTCGAATTTGGACTAGTTTTTACTATTCTTCTTTTTTTAGGTATAATCTCTTTTAATTTTTGCTCCAATTGCTTTATTTGTTTCTTGGATTGTATAAGTTTATAGTCCTTAGCATCAAATCCTTTTTGAATCTTTCGAAAAAGCAGCCGGCGAGTTGGAATATCGGTCTCATCAACTTTCTCCATTATATCAGCATATTTTCGAATATCACTTTCTTTTTGAGGGGTTTTCCATACAATAAAAGATGAATATATATTCCATTGAAGTTCGGGATCATCATCTGAAATAGGATTTTGATATACAACCTCTTGATTACTGTTTTCGAGCAATAATCTGGACAAAAGAGGTTTAACGTGGTTTTGAGGCCATAAACCTGAAGCCTTCCACCCAGAAGTGATATTTCGAAGTGTTAAAGCTTTTAATCTAGCTTTCTGATAGCAGGCAAGAAAGTTTCTTTTGCCAATGAGAGTAGAATCCATCAATGAATTGAGAGTATTGAGGTAGTATCGATATTCTTTTTTCAAAGGTGAAAATATTGATAAATCAAGAGGTTGTAGTACATGCGATGTATGGGGTGGTAAAAATAAGAGATGTATATTATTCTTGAAGTATTCAAGTATAAATTAAATAGTTTCATAACTTCCATATCCATCCAAAACAAGGAGTCTTGCTTTTTTCGGTTGAGTTAATGCTGATTATGATATAAACATCTTTTTTAGCTATTCCAAACCTATAGAATCTGTAGTCCATTTATTATCTGTAGCAATGAACTCCCATCCTTTATAGTTATCAAGTTTAATGGGAAACCATTGTTGTTGAAGTGTTTTACCTTTGAATATAACCAAAGGTAAAAGTGCTCTTCCTGTAGCTGAGATACACTCAATAAAAGAGGTCCACGTTCTTGAACCGGGTTGCTTTTTCTGAATAAAACGTTGCTTTGAACTCCCAAATACCATACCATTGAGACCTTGGCCTTCCATTATACCAGCTTCATCCATATTCCATCTGTTTTCAGGCTTGATATACTTAATTGCTGGTAAATCCAACTTTTCAAAGAACTTGCTTATAATTTTGGTAGTTGCACCATTGATACAGGTATTATCGATTTTATATTACCTTTTAATCTTAATCTCTGGGTTTCTTTCCAAAAAACTATATATCCATCGCTTGCCAAGAGATAAATCACCTCCTTCGAGGTTGAGAATGGACTCTCCTAATTCTCGTATTTGACGATGGGTAGGGCTAGTTCTTAGGGCTTCCTGTACTAAAATCCAATTTGCTAGAGCTCTCTCCTGTACAGGAGCTATCTTCTGTAGGTTTTGTGCACCTTTTTTATATGAAAGATGGCCATTTATACGGTTGTGTAAAGTGATGCAGGGAATACCATATTCTGAGCAAGCCTTACACATAGACATGCCTCCTGCAATCGCAAAAAGTGCTGCAGCAATATCATCTTCAGTATAAGGCTTTATCATAGTTTAATTGATAATATATTAAAATCTTATATCAATTGAATAAGTGGTTGTTGATTTATTAAAGATGAAGTTGGGAGATAGTGCTTAAAATGGGGTAAGATTTTAGATGGTCCAAAAGAGGGGTGGTCCGAAAGTGGGGTACTCAACTTATATGATCGCTTGCATAGGTATTTTAAATAACCATTTCTTTTTACCATTCAGCATAGGCGGTCGGAGAATCAAAAGGTCCTGAAACAAAACAGATCGGGGACAGAGGACCTCGGCCGATAGAAACGTACGTTGGCTGCGAAGTTTTGCAAAGGTAGGCTAGAAGTACAGGTGAGAATAATGGACACAAAGGCTCCTGCTGTCCAAATTTAGTATTTGCAAAAAGAAACCTTTCTTTGTGGAAATGAAAATAAACCTGCGGCTGGGGAAAAAGCATCTGGGCAATGATGGGAAGAGATCGCATTCTACGAGTTATGTTCGGGTTTGAAAATTTACTTTACGGTGCCTGGGATGAAATGATAAGTTTGCCGACACCCGAGAATATGTCTCTCCACGGCCAAGCAAGGGGTTCGGCTATATGTCGTAAAAAGAGAGCAGAAAGATGTCCCAATACCTTCTACTGGTGGAAAGTCCTGAGACTGAGAAGAAACAATTGCCCTTGATTTCCACATGTGCGCAACCATGAACGCCTCAAAAAAGTATCGGAGTGAAGGGTGAAGGGTGAAGGGTGAAAATTCCTCATTGTGCCTTTTTCCTCGCAACTTCGACTACACATTTCTAACTTTCCGGTCAGAGGAAATATTCATGAATCAATCATGAATCAATCGAGTATTCCACTCGACAGTGTACTCAGAACACTACCATTCAAAGAATTCCAGTTTCACCATGCGATCCAATAATTCCATCCAAATCCTGTTCTTAACTTCATTAATTCTCTTAGCTGTCTTCGTTGCCGTCCCTTCAAAGGCCAGGTCGAAGGTACCATTCTCAATTCCAACACTGGAGACCTTTCATTTCATACCCATCTCACGTCCAAATCTCAATGCATTTATGCAACAATCCGAAGTAATATATCAGCGTGGAGTCGCAAAAAGAAGAGAGATTAGACGTACTTTTCCAGATCGAGGGTTCTTTCCTGCCAAGGATGAAAACACTTTCAAGGAAACTCCGTGGAGTATTTGGGATCTAGTAACCCCGAGTTATGGTTGTCCTTGGGAAATGGAGAGACTTGGTAGGCTTGGGGAAGGAGGTTGGTGGATTTGTGGGGTTAGTAAATTTGCGGAAGGGAAAAAGCCTTGTGTGGTTTATAGTTTTGGTAGGTGGTGGATCCTGTGATCATAAGGTCAAAGTTTTTCACTGACTCGAAATGAAAATAGGTGTAGGGAATGACTCCTCATTCGAAGCCGAGATTCTTGGTCGAACGAAGTGTGAAGTTTGGGGTTATGATCAACATGTACCAGGTTTTAATTTTGGTCCGGAAGTCAATGAAGAAATGAGAGGAAGGGCACATTTTGAGAGAAATGGAGCAAATGGAGCTACGGATGAAGGGAATCGGCTTTTTACCATTCAAGAATTGATGAAGAGAAATGGGCATGATTATATGTAAGTATCCCCATGTCTATGTTTTGATCCTTATCAAATTCTTTTTACCCTTTACCCTTTATAGAAAAGAGGAAAGACTGATGCTAGAGATCTCGGTAAAATAGTGACATCTTGAAAACGGATATAGAATATTCGGAGTATAATGCTCTCTCTTCTCTAAACGGCCATACACTTCCTGGAGGAGCAGGTGCACTTACGTCTCCTGACCCAGCAAAACCAGAATTTCCCATCGGTCAAATATTAGTGGAAATGCATATTTTTGAGTGGCAAGGGATTACCGCAAGTGTTTTTCTGGACTGGTGGGAAAGTATGGAATTTAGGGGATTAAGAGCTTTGCATAGAGAGATTGACACGGTGGCACCTGGCATGGGTGTTGAGGGAGGGGGAGTTAAGTTGTGTAGTGTGAGTATTCATTTCCGTCGACAGATCAACATTGAATGCAATACGCTAACATGAGAGAATTTACTTAGTATACGTTGTTAAATGTGCAAGATTCGAGAAACAGACTTTATCATAGGTGAAATGCTGTTAGGTGGACAAGAGATATGTCTCAAGAGGCTATGTGGAAGGGGTTCGGATCGGTGGAAAGGAAGTCTTTTGCACAAGCATCATATGGTTTTACGGATATAATTTTGAGAAGAATAAACATGGGTATGGTGCTACATTAGTTTTCAATCAGCACTTACACGAAGAAGTCTTGCAATTGGCACCTCTCACGACATGTTGGAACTTGAGATACTTGATGGCTTATGAACGAGAAAGATTGACATTTCTACCAGGCATATTGCTACATGTATTCTAAAATTTCTCGTATGGAAACATAATACATCTGTTACATTTCACAGCAATCAGCGTCCAACAGATGCCGAGTAACGTAGATTTCCCTGAAGGAAACCCATCCCTTGTATAATACCACCTGCAAAATCTTTCTTCAATTTTGCAACCGTTGCACTGCTTCCGGCGACATCACTTGCCGTCAAGCTCATGGTTAAATTAAACTCTTCCTGCTGCGCCGTCGCGACAGTAGCCAAGCCAGGGATTGCCGCATTTCCTGTCGGAGCTATCTTTTGATTGTTTTCTCGAATTGCAATTCCTTTCTTAACAAACTTCAAAAGTGAGGACTTTGCTGCGTCAAAATTTGAGGAATTGAGGGGTGATTCCTGAAGGATTTTCCCCACAGCTTTTACGGCTCCCTGCTCCTTACGCTGGTCTGCAATATTTGAATTAATTCCGGATGCGAGGGCCTGTACTTCTGGAGAGCACGGGGTGGCTGTTCCAGTAGATATGGCAACGCGGGTCATTGTAATTGAAGCTTGAAACTTGGCAGCACCATTGGCAATGTTCATTACTTGGTGGGAAGATAAGCCATAAAGCTCAGTGGCTAATGTGGACGGTTTAGGTTGTATGGGACTGGCAAGAATAGAGGTAATGGCCAAGAGGAAGATAAAGAAAGTGCTCCGGATTGAGGTTGGCATCTTTGAAGAATTTTTTTTCCTATTTGAAAAATGGAAAGGAGTATAAGACTTTGAAGAATAGGTCAAATTTTGTTTTGGTTGTTACCTGATGGTATAAAAGGAAGTGATGATTGTGAAGAATGAAAATGAAAAGTTTGGCATCATGAGATAACATAATTTTTTAGACCCGCGCTGTGAAGAAATTTCAGATGTTGAAACAAAGATGGATGAGACAAACTTTAAACTGGACGACATAAACTTGACGATCGAACTGATGAGAAACACTGGTTTGCAGGTTTCGTGACATTGATCTCGACTTCACCCCTTCATGGTTCAACAATACAGTACAGTGGGTGTAGGGACTCATGAAACGATGGGAAGACCAAAAGAAAACCTTTTTTCCCCTAATGTTTTGGTCTAACGCTTAAATTCAGCGTTCAAGTTTGCATCCCCATCACAAATTGAGGAAGGTTATACAAGGTAAGACTTTCGTAGACTTGCGCAATGCCCCCGCGATCTCCCAGCCAAGAAAGCTTCTTCTGGCGACGACCACTTGTCAAGAGTCGAAAAACGCACATCCGAAGGCATCTCATTAAGTGATTCGCGACATAACGTGCCCCAAACTTGTTCTTGGGAAGGTTTATGGTTCGGATTGATGACTAGTCAAAGCATCAGACAACCTCGCAGTAAATCGTGCTATTTCAAAGCAAAAATAATGTCCAAAAGACTGCAGATTCTCCTGCTTCATTTCTTGCTTCATCTGCCCACCACCCAACGCGAGTAAAAGGGGGAGACATTAATGGATCGTGCTACTCTCGATTGCTTGTGAATAAGATGTGGTGGATTAAATACTTTACAACTCATCATGGATTGCTTCAGTTACGAGAACTTTCAATGAGTAAATTGAATTGAGAGAGATCCAAGAGATGAAATCTTTAATCTTTTGATACCTACGATCACCATTGATATTGGCCTGACCCCGCTAAATCACCCACTGCACAACCTGGAATCACAGAGCTTAGGCCCCCACCCCACTATCAACCACAACACTCTCAATGAACAAGAACGAATAAGTATTTCAGTATTGGAAATCCAGCATGGCATATGCGGATGATTGTGAAACACGTTTTTAAGGAAGAGATGAGAATGAGGAGTTCACATAGAGGCGGAAGCTGCAAATGAGAAAACTGGTGAGTATCGATTTGAGCTGACTACCACACAAATACCGAGTAGATGAGGGACTGACGGATGTCACAGCAAGATTATTTTTAGTTGCGGTCAACCACGACTCTCGAACATCGTCTACATATGATTGCTAGCAGAAGAAGTTTGCCACTACGAAGGGTACTTCCTGTCACCAAGAAACTTTAATCTTACAACCATCGAGCTCACTGCGCGCGGTCCACGGAAGAAAACACGAGGTGATGAAGGACCGAATTTATATTTCTGCCATCCAAGAGTACTTGGGTGCTTTCCTGTAAACTCTAACCTACAACACGTTGTTTCGAACTGCGAGGCTTGCTGCCTTTGCTGAAACTACTGCATGGCAGCCATTAACATACAGTTCTTTGCTTAACTCAACAATTCAACAATCAAACCAACATTTGATAGATTGTCGTCTGCCAGGATAATAGATTGATGCTTACTTGAGTATGACATATGTTTGTATGGATTTCTCAGCTAAGGTAGAGGATAGAAATATATTGATACGCGCATGCATTGCTCACATCTTCCAGTCTTCCTATCGCATTGCTTGACTTGCAGGGTCCAAATTGAATCGAAAGACAAAGTCCCTCAATGTTAACCAAACCGATATCCAAGCAGGATATCCCGATCTGACTTTCCCGCGAAAAATGATCCACTTGAAAGCGGAAAGAATTTAGCCGTGAGGTAACAACTTTAACTTCCATCAGTGAGTAGTGTATTGACTTACTTATCCCCTCCTGCGGAGGTCTAAGTTGGCTCATAATCGTCTCGACCGGTTTTGAGAAGAGGTGATTGATAACCCCGGTTAAATGACAGCAATATAATTGCACTTCTTGAAATAAAAGTTCTGAACTCTACTCACCGCACTATGTAACAATTTTCACCTAAAATCTTGATTTATTCACTTTTTCAAATCCCTCTTAAATCTTCATATATTTAAAGAATCAAAGATTATATAAAAACTATATTACTTTTTAATTTTATTAACTTTTGAGAATAAAAGTTTTAAAAGAGAAGGCTTTATTATAATCTTTTAAAATAAAAAGTCGGTTAGCCGAAAAGAGATTATTATTTATATTAAAAAGAAAAAGGAAACTTTGAGTATATTATCTTTTAAAATCTTAGATTTTAATAATTTTTTTTTTGGATATTTCTTTCTTTTTTGATTCTTTAGATTTTTATAATCTAGATTGAATAATTTTAGGTATTATCAATAAAATATCTTGAATTTTTTAAAATAATTGAGGTTTTTTTTAGTTCTTAAATTTTTCTGAATATAAATAATCAAATTATTTAATTAGGTATTTGATTATATTTCTAATATATTTATAATCTAGTATCATTTTGATATTATATATTATATTTAGATTAACTGATTCGATTTTTATTATGAGTGTATCAAATGCTCTTAATAGTATTAGTTTAAATAAAGAGATATAGAAAACCAAATAAATATTTATAATATATAATAATTTGAGTTTATAATTGAAAATTTTTATTATTTAATTGATTTTGAATAATTTTAGTTTTTTATAACCTAATTTATTATTTGATTATTTAGTTTGAATATTTCATTGAATAAAATAAACTTTATTTCTTTTTTTAAATATAGATCTCATACTATATGATTTATTATAATATATAATTATTTTTATAATTATAAATTATAAATCTAATAAAATTTGTTTAGAAATTCTTTAATTTTAAATATATTTTTTATAATCTTATTAGTATTTATTATTAATAGAAATAATAATCAATATATTATAAGAATATATCTATAATTAGTATAAAGTAATATTATTTTTGCCATTTCTATTTCTGATATATTACATATAAATTAAATTAAAATAATAATTCAATTAAATTATTTTATTGTAATTATTATAATAATATAAATATTTCATTTGATTATTTATTTAGAAATAAAATATAATAAATGATTAATCTTTTATTTTAAATCATATTATAAAAGTAATTCCAAATTTTGATATAAAAAGCTTATCTCAATCTAAAATTATTTCTTTTGATATATTATAGATATTGATTATATTTTATAAAAATATATAAACTAAATTATTCATTATTTATTATTTATAAAAGAATATTATATAAATATACTTTTTAAATTTATTTATTGTTAGAAAGTTATTGGTATGATGTATAGAATAGTAGTAAATATCGACTATATAGATTAAACTAACTAATAAGAAATTTGGTAGAGGAAGGCTGATTTTATTACCTATACTGCCTTCGCTTACTGTCTTCCTATTTCGGTATTGGATAGCCTCAATTTCAATATTCCCTTACTGAGGATATATCATAATTAATTGATTTATTAGACCTAATAATTTCTTAAACCTTTCAAAAGCAATCCTTATAATTAGCTTTATTATTCTATTTGTTATTATATTGTTTATTTTAATATAATTGATATCAATCTTTCTTTTCTTTATTAAATCCTTAATAAAATAATGATAGATATCTATATATTTTGATCATTTATATAAATATAGATTTTTGATTAAGATTAGAATTTCTTGATTATCCTTTAATATCTATATAATATCTCTGTTTTCTTCAATATAATTCGATTTGAAAAGATTCTTGAATAATTGTATTATTTATCTTTTTTGTTTTGTAAATATAATTATTATAATATATTTTAATTCTGTATTAGATATCATTATAGATATTTGTTTTTTATTAATTTATAATATAAATTCTTTATAAAATATTATTATTTCCTTAAAAATATTTTTCTGATTATATTTATCATTAATTTAATCTGTATTTGTAAATACTCTGACTATATCTTCGATTAGATTATATATTTTTTAGATGTTTAATTATATTCTTTTAAATCCGAATTGTAACTTTTGTTTAATTATTGATTGTAGATATTATATTAGATTATTTAATATTATATTATAATACTTTATTAATTTTGTTATAAATTATAAGAATCTTTTAAATATAAATATTATATTAGGTTTTATATATATTATTAAATAGATTATTTTTTTTGGTTTATTGATATTTGTTTATATTAACTAATTTATTATTATCATTAATTGATTTAAGATAAGTATAATTTGTTATTAATATCTTTTTAATCTGATATTATCTATAAATAATCCTGAATCTTGTTAGTATTATATCCAGGTATTCTTTTTGATCTAATATCAATTTTTATATTGAATTTTGGCGAATAATCCTAATATTTAGAATCTTGCTTATCTCCTCCAGATTCTTAATATTAAACCTACTTTAAAGTATTTTATCGAATCAATCAATTTAAGCTAGATTTCCAGTTATAATTATAATATTATTAATATATATTAATAATGATATTTTATATTCTTTTAAAATATATAAATAAAGATCTATTAGATTTTGTATAAAATCTATTTATAATAATTCCTTTTTTAATAATAGATTTCAATCTTGATTTATTTGTTTTAATTTATATAAATTTTTTAGAATATATAATATATAATCTTTATTGTGTCACGAACCACACTCATTATTATAAAATAAAATTAGGTATTAGTATTTGAATTACTCTTTCTATAGGGATCCTTATTGATAAGGAATCCTAGGACAAATATTGTCCTAGGATTAATAGGATCTTAGAAAGAGTAAATTAGGTAATTATGGAATCCTAGGACAAGTGTTTTAGGATATAATTTGTTCCAGGATTATTATTCTAGGATAATATTTGTTTCAGAATTATTATCTCAAGATCTCTACAATCCTAGGATTGGAATTATCCCAGGATTAGTGTTTTAAGGCTAATAGTAGATCATATGATGGAGCCTTCAGGAGCATAGGCTCCTCAAGGTTCCTAGGAGCCTCTAGGAGTGCAGGCTTCTCAGGGCTCCAAGAAGAGATTAGTATATAATTAGAATAATTTCATAATTTAGGAGCTTTATATTTAACTTAATTATCAATTAGTTTACTTTTATTTTACTTAATTTAGTAACAATTTTACTTTCAAGTAAACTTTATTAATAAAATCTTAATTTATAATTATCAATCAATGAAATCTCAGATAATTGTTGTCTTCAATATAGTATTGTTATACTTTGAATATTGTTTAAGTTAAATTATATTAGTTAGAATAGATTTTATTCAATAATCAATCGAATCAATTTCCTTCTCCTTTATTGAAGTTTTAGGATAGATTGCTATTAATATAAAGCCAAGATAAGCAATCCAAGTATCTATTTCTGATCTATTTTATAAAGATTATAATAAGCATTAAGCTTTTATTATATAAACTAATCTTTACTATACCTTTAATAGATACCTTTTCTTGATATTAATATAAAGAATCTTGTAATTAATCTCGTTTTTTCAAGGAACTATATTCAATTGAATTGAATCTTTCTTTAATAATTTAATAACTAAAACTATTAATAATCAATTTAATGAAAATATGAAATCTGAGATACATCGTCTTTTTGGTATTTACAAATCATTTCGATAAAGTTTCGATAAAGTTTTTAGGGAAGTTAACCCTGATCATATAATTGAAAGAATGTTACAATAATTTAAACAGATAGAATTAATCATAACCTATATTGCTAAATTTTAATAATATATCGAATATATTATATAAAATAATGATTATTTTAGATCCTAATTTTATAAGGGATTTAAGGATATTATCAAAGATGAGCTAATAAGAGCTCTGAAACCGCCAAATCTTTCTAAATTAATCGAAACCTTTATTCTAATTGACAATTGTTTTTATAAAAGATAAATAAAGAAAAAGGGAATCACTCAAAAAAATAGAAAGTTTTCTAAACCTTAGTATCAGAATAGACACCACAATGTCAACGATCTAATAGAATTAGATGAAATCGAACATTAATATAAATCAAACAGACTTAACATTAAAGAAAAGAAAAGATATAGAAAAAATAATCTATATTTTATTTATAAAAAGAATGAGTATATATCTCGAGATTGTAATTAAAAAAAGCTATTTATTATAAAAAACAAAAAAAAGTAAGATTTGGAAATAGGAGATAGGGACCCTGAGAAATAGATATTTTAGAAGATAACTCTTATAAAATTGGATTGTTAGAAAAAGAATTACCTCAACTTTATCTAGAACAATTCAGGGAATTGGACTTGGTCACTTCATATACAAAAATAGAACTATCCGGAAATACCGATATAGAAGTCGAGTTCACAAAGAATCATAAATCAATTGAATTAATCGAAAAGGAAGGATCTATCAAAGGATCTGAAGATAATCAGCAAATTAACAAAGTCTATCTAAAACCTTAAAAAAACGAGTTATAATATATGATCAATTACCTCGATAGGAAATATATATAGTATTATCATAAAGAGCAAAAATCTGATTTTGTAGAAAAATATCAGATTCATAATCATCCAACTCTATTGATCCTTTATATTATCATTTATAGCAACCTTTACCAAATAATATTCAAAATGAATACAAGGGAAAGCAATGTTAAGAGATTTATCGTAGATCTAGACTCTCCTTATATTAATGAAAGATAAGAGTATAATGATTGTGATCTAGAGATTGAAGATATATAAGAAATCCTATTACAAATTAAATATTATAGGATCTAATATAAAATTAATTATTATTATAAACATCAATAAGCTAAGGATTATTATCAAGATTTTCAAATAGAATCAATAGAATTATTAGTAATTATTCCCTATAGATTATTAAGTATAAGCAAATATTAATATAAATAATTAAACCTTTTCATTAAAGAATAGATCACCGAATTACTATTGTTAAAACTTAATGATATAATTAGGATTAGACAATTAATTATAAAAATCAGTTTTGAAAAATAGAAAGTTAAAGTTTTGATCGATTTAAAAATTATAAAAATATTTATAGATTCCAATTTCGCTGAAGAAAATGGAATCCTTATTAAGCCAAAAAAACATTTATATTAATTGATATTGTTGAAAGAAAAAAAGATTGAAGTAGATGAATAAATATAAAAACAAACTAATACTCTCAGAATAATTATATCAAGAGGGTATATAGAATAAGTCAAATTGGATTTAGTATTATTAAGCAAATATACAATAATCTTAGAAACCCTTTGGATTAGAAAACATAATCCAAATATTGATTAAATAAAGAATACCCTTATATTCGATCATTGTAATTGCAAGAACAAATGATTATATAATCCAAAAAAACAGATTTTCGGAGAGATCAGATACTATATTATAACAGCCACAAATCCTTCACTGATCGACGAGATCAATACAAAAAGATTCCAATATAATACAAGAAATTCGCCAAATTTTTCGAAGATCTATAAGATTTGAGAGTCTTGCCAGAATATAAGTCTTGGAATTATGAAATCAATTTCAAAGAGAGATTTATATTTTCAACTAAGAAATTGAGATTATATAACCCTAATACTTTAAAAATATAGGAAGAATATTGATCTAAAACTAAAAAGAAAGGATAGATTAGGAAATCCAAGTCTCTTTATATAGCTAATGTATTATTAACATTCAAAAAGGGAGATCCGAATAATCGATCTTATAAAGATTATTGTCAAATGAACAATAAGATTATTAGGGATATATACCCTATACCCAAAGCTTAGAAGCTAAGGGATAAACTAAGTAAAGCAATGATTTACATCAAACTGGATCAAAGAAATGTCTTCAATCTTATACGAATCAAAGAAGGACATAAATAGAAAACCGCTTTTATATTACCTTTTGGATTGTAGGAATATATTATTATATTATTTGGATTAATAAATACATCTATTATATATCAATAACAAAATAACGAAATATTTAAGGAATTAAGTTTATTTATAATTTATTATTTAAATGATATCCTTATCTTCTTCCAAAAGAAAAAAGAGTATAAGGAATATATTCTTAAAATATTTGAAATATTTAAAAAGATCGACTTACAATTCAAATTATCAAAGTATAAGTTTGAAATCAAAAAGGTAATCTTTCTGGAATATATAATCGAATTAGGATAGATAAATATTGATCCAAAGAAAACCAAGAAAATAAAGAATTGGAAATAATCTAGAAATATCAAAGATATATAGATTATATTAGGATTCGCCAATTTTTATCGGGTATTTATCAAAGATTTTTCAAAAATAATAGAATTACTTATAAAAATAATAAAGAAAGATATAGGATTTATATAAAGCGAAAAGATAAAATAAATCTTCCAGGAAATCAAGAACAGATTCATCAAGGAACTTATACTTTACAATTATTATAACAATCAAGAAAGCATTATTGAAACAAACATTTTCGATACTTGTATAGCAGGAGTTCATCTTCAAAAAGATGATAATAGGAAATTACATCCAATTACTTATTATTCTAGCAAGATAGATAAAACAGAGCAAAATTATAATATTTATAAAAAGGAATTTATAGCTATAATCAAATTATTAAAATATTGGAGAATCTATCTTCAAAAGATTAAATTCTTAGTAATCATTTATATTGATTATATAAATCTATGAACCTTTATTATAATTAAGATTCTGGATAATCAAAGATTGATTCGATAAACTGAAGAATTAGCTGGCTTCGATTTAATAATTAAGTATATCAAAAACAAAGATAATACAAGGACAAATACACTAAGTAGGCTATTAAAGTATAAGGATAATAAGATTTATCAAGAGACAGCAATCTTGAAATCCTTATCAAATAAAGACCTCATTCCGAATCTGATAGAAATTGTTGTTTTAGAGAATAAATCAATAGAAGTCTGAAAAAACAAATTTACAGATATACAATTAAATAAGGAAAATATCAAATGATCTAAGCTGTCAATAACTATAAATAGATTGATATAGATCGTAAAGAAAATTTGGTTATTAAATAGTATTATTATTGAATTCATTAAGGAACAGTATATATTGCTAATTTATAGTTATTAGGGAGTATAAAGAATATATTTAAGAATTAAGAGACAATACTGGAATCCGGGACTCCGAATTATAATCAAAAAAATGGTTACTGAATATGATATCTATATTAAGAATAAAGCTTCTCGCTATACCTCTTATAAACAGATATATATAATTGAGATACTACCAATATTATAAAAATCAATATCATAAGATTTCATAGGGTTACTATCTAAATCTAAGGATCTAATAATAGGAGTAGAATATAATTACCTCTTGGTTATTATAAATCGATTGATCAAGTATATAATACTAATATTATATAAGACTATCTTAATTGTAGAAACCCTAACAATTATATTCCTAAAAGAGATTATTATAGTATATAGATTATCAAAAGAAATATTGTCTGATAAAGATAAACTCTTCACATCAAAATTCTAGATTGCCTTAATAACATTACTAAATATAAAAAGAAAAATATTTATAATATTCTATTTACAAACAAATAAAGGAAATAAATAAATAAATCAGATTGTTAAAGTATATCTCTATTATTATATAAATTATCAATAAAATAATTGAATAGGACTATTATTTTTAGTATAATTTATATACAATAACTCTGTTTCAGAAACTATCCAAATCTCTTCAAACTATATCAATTTTGGATACAAATTAGTTGTATATTAAGAACCAAGTATTTTAGAAATAGAGAATCAATCTGTTATAATACAGATAAAGAAACTCAAGGAAGTTTATAAGGAATTAGCAATGGAATTCAAGTTTGTTATTGAAAAGAATATTCATTACTATAATAAAAAGTATAATCAAAAATCAACATTAAAGAAGAGGAATAAAGTCTATCTACTCTAGAAAAACATCAAGATAAAGAAATCAAATGCAAAACTGGACTATAAGAAATTGGGATTATTTAAAATCAAGAAAATTAAAAGACTCTTGAATTATAAATTGGCATTATCAAGAAATATAAATATCTATTTAATATTCTATATATTCTTATTCGAATTAGTATTATTAAGAGTATTTAAAATTTCTAAAACCGAAATTATATTTATTAATCAAAATATCAAGTATAAAGTAAAGAAAATACTAGATTGCAAATATATTAGAAACAAAGTCAAATATTTGATGAAATAGGAAAATTATTTGGACTCCAAGAATATATAGAAATTAGAGAAAGATCTTAAGTATTTTGAAAAGTTTAAGGAGTTTCGTTAATAGAATCTGGATTTATTTAAAAGAAAGAAGAATTTAATATAATTTGAATAAACAATAAATCTATCAAGTATAAAAAGGAGGATTCGAGGAAGTTGGAATTAGTTATAGAAAGTTCAGAATCAAATTGATCAAAAAGATTGGAAAGAATAATAAATGTTAAAATTGCAGTAATTTCTCTTTCTTTTTCCTTTTCTTGTTTTTCCTTTTCCTTTAAAATATCAAATTCATCGATATACTTAAGGCCTCGCTTAATCATCTTTTTACAATGTTCATACAAATAGTCCTGTTGTTTTCAGAGATATAAAATTTTGGCTATAGCTTCTTCCTTCTCTTTTCGAAGTTTTTCTTTTTGTTTATTCAAGGATTCCTAATCATTCATTCTTGGGACCTCTTTATCCTATATATCTTCTAGATAATATTCGATATTACAAAGAGTACAAGAATATATACATTTAGAACAATAAGTCTTTTATATATTATTCAGAATCTTAACATAATATAAACCTTTGATATAATAATATATACAGAGAATCATTTTTATATCAGAATTCTGAATTTCAGTAATAAGGCAAGATTTCTCTTTATTCTTTCAATAAACCTTATAGGAATACAAATTGTTTATAATAAGGAGAAGATCGGAAGATATAGAGATAGGATAAGTAGGACATCCATTAATTATAAATGATCAAGGACAATACTTAGTCAAAAAAGGGATAGTATCACAAACCATATTCATTATTATAAAATAAAACTAGATACTAATATTTAAACTACTCTTTTTATAAGGATCTTTATCGATAAGGAATTCTAGGACAAATATTATTCTAGGATTAATAGGATCTTAGAAAGAGTAAGCTAAACAATTATAAAATCCTAGAACAAATATCCTAGGATATGATTTGTCTCAGGACTATTATCTCAGGATAATATTTGTTCTAGAATTATTATCCCAGAATCTCTACAATCCCAGGATTGGAATTATTCTAGAATTAGTATTTTAAGATTAATAGTAGATTATATGATGAAGCCTTTAGGAATATAGGCTCCTCAAGGCTTTTAAGAGCCTTTAAAAGCACAGATTCCTTAGGGCTCCAAAAAGAGATCAGTATATAGTTAGAATAGTTTTATAATTTAGGAGCTTTATATTCAATTTAATTATTAATTAATTTACCTATATTCTATTTAATCTAATAACGACTTCACTTTCAAATGAATCTTATTAATAAAGCCTTAACCTATAATTACCAATCAACGAAACCTTAGGCAGCCACTGCCTCCAATACAGCATCGTTATATATTGATAATAATTCTTTATAGTAATTGTTGGACAAACTCTCAAGGTGTGTACACAAGTAATAGGTAAAGTAAATTGTAATTTTGTTTTATTTCTTTTTCTCTTTTGAAGGAGGAGGGGATATTACTTATAAGGAAGTACCTTCCTTTTGTCCGTAAACCTGTGTATACACAGGTCTGGGCCCGTGTGCCTGAGCGGTGGAGCGCTCAGGAGCTAGTGTTCCGACAGTAATATAATGTTATAATGTGGCAGGAGAGATTTAGGGAGGGAAACAGATCTCTCTATATTGATAAGATATCGTTCGAAGAATTATGAATTCTAGGAGAAGAGAAGATTTCTAAATACAATTTGTATAAGGGCTATTCCATTTTAGGCTTAGTCCTTGTCTCTAGGCGGTATAGCCTCCTTCTAGCCGTTCCTGGGCGGCATTACACTCTAAGGTACAATGACCCCGTGACATATTAACCTTTTTCAATCTATTTTATTTCAATTAATATAATGAATTATATACTATATAGATCCTTCTCTTCTTCTGTATAATGATGCTTTATAACTCTTCATTTTGCTTTATTCTTAATCAGCTGTATTGATCCTTCTCGATCCATTTTGCTTTCTAATTATTACTATTATACTGGATTTATAATCTATTAAAAAGTTATTAGTATAATATATAGAATAATAATAAATATTGACTATATAAATTAAACTAATTAATAGGAAATTTGATGAGGGAAGACTGATTTTATTACCTATGCTGCCTTCGCTTACCGCCTTTCTATTTCGGTATTAGATAGCTTCAATTTCAATATATAAGATATAATAAAAGGTATTCTTTGTATTATCTATCAACAAACTAATTATATTATTATTGATAAAAAGTGAAAGAGAATTATTAATAAATCAATAATATAATATATATATAAATTTCTCAAAAGCAGAGTCTTAAAAGGGAGGCTTTATTATAATCACTTCAGAAATCTAAACTTTAAAATCGTTATAATTACTTGTATAGAGCTTCTATATAGAATATCAGTATATAATTAATATAATGTCTAATTATTAATTTATAAAATTCTACAAAGACCTATTATAATATTACAATAGCGAGGTCTAGATAATCCAATATTATATAATTGATAATTTTATAATAAAAATACCTTTATTTAGATTAAAAAGAATAATAAAATTTTTTGATACTATTATAACGATACTGTATTGGAGGCAGCGGCTGCCTAAGGTTCGTTTAGTTGGTAGTTGTAGGTTAAGGCTTTATGTTACGAGGGTAGCCGTCTAGATCACGTGGAAGTGCTCTAGGCTCTCGAGGTAGGTTTATAACTAGGCGTCAAGCAGGGACTTAAGTAATGATAATAACGATATGCTATTCGTAACTAATAGTAGAGTATACTATATGATTGACCTTGAGCACGAAGCTCTACATTTAATGAAATCCTATTCCTTATATAGATCTTCGTTTCTTGGTCGAATATCGACTTCGATATTCGATCTCGTCGAATATCGATTTCGACGATCGATCCCGTCGATTATCGACTTCGATCTTCGATATATCATGTGATTTGATACTATATATGCCTGAAGCTTTCTTGTTTGTGTATTCTGATGGTATGTGCACCTACGATCCTCAGGTGACCATAATCACATACTAATATGGTCAAATCGTATCTTATTTGCACATGGCCTTAGCTTATACAAACAAGTCAGCTGTTACCTTCGTAACACTTTATTACAGATATTTACTTAAAAGTGAAGTTGTTATTAGATCAAGTAGGATATAGATAAATTAATTGATAATTAAGTTAAGTATAAAGCTCCTAAATTATAAAACTATCTTAATTATATATTTGTTGTTTTCTTAAATATTAGCTATATTAGTTGATTAGTATAATCAGTATTCCTATTAATATTAGCTTTGTTAATTGACTAATAGAGTTAGTATATTATATAATCTCTTATTAACTTTAGGATACTAATCCTAGGAAAATTTGTTTTCTGGGATAATATACTTCCTCGAATAATTGTTTTGGAACAAATATTATTTTAGGATATTTATTCTAAATTATTACAATTGCCTAATTGATTTATTCTAAAATAATTATTATCCTAAAACACATTTTATTCTAGGATATTTATCCTAGGATTCCTTATCAATAAAACCTTCTTAAAAACAATGATCCAAATCACTATACTTGTTTTTATTATATTATAATAATCATGATTTATGAAATTATCTCCTTCCTGATTAAGCGTTATCCTTGTGTAACGATACTGTACTGAAGGCAGCGGCTGCCTGAGGTTTCGTCTGGTTGGTAGTTGTAGGTTAAGGCTTTATCATTGATATTTATTTGGAAGTGAAATCGTTACTAGATCAAGTAGAATATAAATAAACTAATTGATAACTAAATTGAATATGAAGCTCCTAAACTATGAAATTATCCTAACTATATACTTCTGGATATTATTGGATAGCTTAAATAGATTGGTTTATCTAAGCTATCCTTTAAACTGAATAGATTAGGTTATCTAGTTTATCCATTATATAATTGTCACGAATCATGCTTATTATTATTAAATAAAACTAAGTACACAGATTTGAGCTGTTGTTTTTGTAGGAATCCTTATCGATAAGGAATCCTAGGATAAATGGGATCCTAGGATTGTTAGTATCCTAGGAAAGAATGGTTAGGCAATTATATAGTCCTAGGATAAATGTTTTAGGATATGATTTGTTTTAAAGTAAAGTATTTCAGGATAATATTCATTTCAGGATTATTATCCTAGGAACTTTATAATCCCAGGATTGGAAACACTTTAGGATTAGTGTTCTGAGATTAATGGTAGATTATGTAATAAATAGATTGGATAGTCAGTCTATTCAGTTTAGGGGATAGCCTGAATAGTTAATCTATCCAATCTAAAGGATAATCTGGATAGCTAATCTATCCAAGCTATCTAATTATATTTATTAGTATATAGTTAGAATAGTTTATAGTTTAGGAGCTTTGTATTCAACTCAATTATCAATTAGTTTATTTATATTCTATTTGATCTAATAACAATTTCACTTTTAAGTAAATCTTATTAATAAAGCCTTAATCTACAACTATCAATTAATAAAAACTTAGATAGTTACTACCTTCAATATAGTATCATTATACTTTGAGCATTGTTTTGGTTAAGCTATATCAGTTACAATAGACTTTATTCAACAATCCACCGAATCAGTTTCCTTCTCCTTTATCGAAGCCTTAGGGCAGGCCATTGTTGATATAAAATCGAGACAAATAATCCAAGTATTTACCCCTGATCTATTTTATAGAGATTATAGCAAATATCAAGCTTTTGTTATATAAACTGATCTTTACTATATTTTTAATAGACACCTCTTTTTGATATAAATATAAAGGATTTTGTGGTTAATCTCGTTCTTTTGAGGAATTGTATTCAATTGAATCAAACCTTTCTTCAATGATCTAATAATCAAAATTATCAACAATCAGCTTAATGAAAATATAAAATCTAAGAATACATCGTCTTTTTGGCACTTACAAATCATTTCGATAAGATTTCAACAAAGCCTTTAAGAAAGTTGACCCTGATTATATAACTGAAAAAACATTACAACAATTTAAACAAACAGAATCAATTATAATCTATATTGTTAAATTCTAATAATATATCAAATATATTATATAAAATGATAATTATTTTAAATCTTAGTTTTATAAGGGATTCAAGGATATCATCAAAAATGAATTAATAAGAGCTCCGAAATCACCAAACCTTTCTGAATTAATCAAGATCTCCATTCTAATCGACAATCATTTTTATAAAAGACAAATAGAGAAGAAGGGAATCATTCAGGAAAATAGAAAGTTTTCTAAACCTCAATATTAAAACAAACATTACAATACCAACGATCCAATAAAATTGAATGAAGCTGAATAACGATATAAATCAAACAAACTTAGTGTTAAAGAAAAGAAAAGATGTAGAGAGAATAATTTATATTTCATTTATAAAAAGAATAGGTATATATCTCAAGACTATAATCAAAAAAAGTTATTCACTTTGAAAAACAAGAAATAAGTAAAATTTGGAAATAAAAGATATAAACCCTGAAAAGTAGATATATTAAAAGATAATTCCTACAAAATAGGATTGTTAAAAAAGAGTTACCTCAATTATATCCAAAACAATTTAGGGAATTAAACTTGATCATTTCATATATAGAAATAGAACCATTCGGAAATACTGATAAGGAAGTTGAGCTCATAAGGAACCATATATCAGTCGAATTGTTCGAAGAGAAAGGATCTATCAAAGGATCCGAAGATAATCAATAAATCAACGAAGTCTACCTAAAACCTCAAGAAAACGAACTATAATATATAATCAATTATCTTAATAGAAAATATATATAATATTACTATAAAGAATGAAAACCTGATTTCATAGAAAAACATTAGACTCATAATCATCCAATCTTGTTGATCCTATATACCATTATTTATAACAATCTTTATCGAATAATATTCAAAGAG
This sequence comes from Sclerotinia subarctica, assembly GCA_025389085.1. Classification (NCBI taxonomy): domain Eukaryota; kingdom Fungi; phylum Ascomycota; class Leotiomycetes; order Helotiales; family Sclerotiniaceae; genus Sclerotinia; species Sclerotinia subarctica. Next base: position 2,558,978 of record QRFI01000007.1, read on the forward strand.
AATATAAGGGAAAACAATACTAAAAGATTCATTATAGACTTAAACTTTTCTTATATTAATGAAAGATAGGAACATAACAATTATGATCTGGAGATTGGAGATATATAAGAGATCCTGGTATAAGTTGGATATTGTAGGATTTAGCACAAAATTAATTGTTATCACAAACACTGATAAACCAAAGATTATTATCGAGATTTTCAAATAGAACTAATAAAACTATTAATAATTATACCTTATAAATTATTGAGTATAAGCGAGTATCAATAAGAATGATTGAATCTCCTTATTAAAGAATAGATCATCAAATCATTATCACTAAAACTCAATAATATGATTAGGATTGAATAATTAATTGTAAAAATCAATTTTGGAAAACAAGAAGTTAAAGCTTTGATCGATTCAGAAATTATAGGAATATTTATAGATCCCAATTTTATTGAAAAAAATAGAATCCTTATTAAGCTTAAAGAATATCTGTATCAACTGATATTATTGGAAGAAAAGAAGGTTGAAATAGATAAATAAATACAAAAACAAATTAATACTTTCAAAATGATTATATTAGGAGGGTATATAAAGCAAGTCAAATTGGATTTAGTATTATTAGGCAGATATATAGTAATCTTAGGAATCCCTTAAATTAGAAAATATAATCCAAATATTGATTGGGTAAAGGATATCCTTATATTTGATTGTTATAAATGCAAGAATAAATGATTATATGGTTTAAAGAAACAAACTTCTGGGGAGACCAGATATTATACTATGATAGCTATAGATCCTTCATTAATCGGTGAGATCAATACAAAAAAGATTCCAATATAATACAGAAAATTCACCAAATTATTCAAAGATTTATAGGATTTGAGAGTTTTGCCAGAATATAAGCTTTGGGATTATAAGATCAATTTCAAAAAAGGATTTATACTTCCAACTAAGAAATTGAGATTATATAATTCTAATATTTTAAGAATATGAAAAGAGTACTAATCTAAAATTGAAAAGAAAGAATAGATTAGAAAATCCAAATTCCTTTATATAATCAATGTATTATTAACATTCAAAAAAGGAGATTTGAATAATCAATCTTGTAGAGATTACCATCAAATAAATAATAGGATTATCAGGGATGTGTATTTTATACCTAAAGCCCAGAAATTAAGGGATAAATTGAGTAGAATAATGATTTATATTAAGTTAGACCAAAGAAATACCTTTAATCTTATACAAATCAAGAAAGGATATGAATAGAAGACTACTTTTATATTACCTTCCAGATTATAAGAATATATTATTATATTATTTAGATTAATAAATATATCTACTATTTATCAATAATAAAACAACAAAATATTCAAGGAGTTTAGTTTATTCATAATCTATTGTTTAGATGATATCCTTATCTTCTTTTAAAAGAAGAAAGAATATAAAGAATATATTCTTAAAGAATTCAAAACATTTAAGAAGATCGATTTACAACTTAAGTTATCGAAATATAAGTTTGGAGTTAAAAAGGTAACCTTTCTGGAATATATAATCGAATTAGGACAAATAAATATTAACCCAAAGAAAACTAAGAAAATAAAGAATTAGAAACAATCTAGAAACATCAAGGATATATAGGCTATATTAGGATTCGCTAATTTTTGTTGAGTATTCATCAAAAACTTTTCTAAAATAATAGAATCATTTACAAAAATAACAAAAAAAGATATAGGATTTATATAAAATAAAAAAGCAAAGTAAGTTTTCCAGAAAATCAAGGATAGATTCATTAAGGAATTTATATTGTATAATTATTATAACAATCAAGAAAGCATCATTGAAACAAACATTTCCGATACCTATATAACAGGAGTTCATCTTTAAAGAAATGATAATAAAAAATTATACCCAATTGTTTATTATTTTAGCAAGATAAATAAAATAGAACAGAATTATAATATCTATAAAAAGGAATTCATGATTATAATCAAATCATTGAAATATTGGAGAATCTATCTTCAAAGAATTAAATTCCTAATAATCATTTATATTGATTATATAAATCTATAAATCTTTATTACAATTAAGATTCTGAATAATTGAAGATTAATTCGATGAGCTGAAGAATTAGCTAGTTTCGACTTAATAATCAAGTATATCAAAGGTAAAGATAATGTAAGGGCTAATACATTAAATAAGCCATTAGGATATAAGGATGATAAGATCTATCAAGAGATAATAATCTTGAAATCTTTACCAAATAAAGATCTCATTCTGAATTTAATAGAAATTGCTATTTTAAAGAATAAACTAACGAAAGTCTGGAAAAACAAACTTATAGATATACAATTGAATAAAGAAAATATCAAATGGTTTAAGTCACTAGTAACTATAAATAGATTGATATAGGTCATAGGGAAAATTTGGCTATTAAGTAATATTGCTACCGAATTTATCGAAGAACAATATGTATTATCAATTTATAATTATCAGAAAGTACAAAGAATATATTTAAGAATTAAAAGATAATATTAAAGTCTGGGACTCCGAATTATGATCAAAAAAGTGATTATCGAATATAATATTTGTATCAGGAACAAGGCTTTTCGCCATATTCCTTATGGACAAATGTATACAACCAAGATACCACCAACATTATGAAAATCGATATCATAGGACTTCATAGGGTCGTTATCTAAATTCAAGGATTTAACAATAAGAGTAGAATATGATTAACTCCTAGTCATTATGGATCAATTGATCAAGTATATAATACTAATATTATGTAAGATTATCTTAATTGTAGAAACCCTAATAGTTATATTCCTAAAAGAGATTATTGCAGTATATAGATTATTAAAAAAGATATTGTCTGATAGGGATAAACTCTTTATATCAAAATTCTGGATTGCTTTAGTAGCATTATTAAATATAAAAAGGAAAATGTTTATAATATTCTATTTATAAATAAATAAAGAAAACGAATAAATAAATTAGATTGTTAAAGTATATCTTTATTATTATATGAATTATTAACAAAATAATTAAATAGGATTACTATCTTTAACATAATTTGTATACAACAATTCTACTTCAGAAATTATCCAAGTCTCCCTGAATTATACTAACTTTGGATACGAATTAGTTGTATATTGAGAATCAGATATTCCAGAAATAAAGAATCAATCTATTATAATATAAATAAAGAAATTCAAGGAAGTTCACAAAGAATTGGTAATGGAATTTAAGTTTGTTGTTGAAAGGAACGTTCATTATTATAACAAGAAGTGTAATCAGGAGTCAACGTTAAAGAAGGAGGATAAAGTCTATTTACTTCAGAAAAACATCAAGACAAAAAGATTAAATGCGAAACTGGACCACAAGAAATTAGAATTATTCAAAATCAAGAAAATTAAGGGACCTTTAAATTATAAATTGATACTATCAAGGAGTATAAACATCCATCCAATATTCTATATATCCTTACTCGAATTAGTATTATTAAGAGCATTTAAAGCTCTTGAAATAGAAATCATATTTATCAATTAAAACATCGAATATAAAATGGAGAAAATATTAGATTGCAAATACATTAGAAACAAAATCAAATATTTAGTAAAATAAGAAAATTATCTGGATTCTGAGAATATATAAGAATTAGAAAAAGATCTCAAGTACCTTGAGAAGTTTAAGGAGTTTCATCAACAGAATCTGGATTTATCTAAAAGAAAAAAGAATTCAATATAATTTGTATAAATAAGAAATTTATTAAATATAGAAAGGAGGATTCGAGGAAATCGGAACTAGTTGTAGAAGATTCGGAACCAAATTAATCAAATTGATCAAAAGGACTAGAAGGAAGAATAGGTGTTGAAGTCGCAGCAATTTCTTTTTCTTTTTCTTTTTCTTATCTTTCCTTCTCCTCTAAAGCATCAAGCTTATCCAGAGAATTCAATCTAATTATGATTAATTTCCATTTATGATTATCCAGGAAACATTATTGTTTTCGAAAATAAAGAATCTTAGTTATAACCTTTTCCTCTTTTTCACAAAGTTTTTGTTGTTGACGATTGATAAAGGACTAATCGGAAAGAGATAGTATAGTATTCTTCAACTTTATATCACAGATCTTTCCCTAATGACAATATTTAGTATATCTATTATTATTTGCATCCAATTCTAAAGCAACACAACGGACGATTAGCCTTTTCACAACGAGTACAAGCAACCATCTCGCTTCTTATTCGTTCGATTCGATTTCCGAGTTCCAATTGTGTTGTTTGTCTTTTGATATATTGAGGTGATATATTGCGAAAGAAGAGAGGAATATGAATGTTGAATATCGTGGGGGATCGGATAATTATAAGTGATCGAGTACAACGCTTAATTAGAAAGGGGATAGTATCACAAATCATGTTTATTATTATAAAATAAAACTAAATACACAGATTTAAGCCACTATTTTTGTAGAAATCCTTATCGATAAGGAATCCTAGGATAAATAAGATCCTAGAATTGTTAATATTTTAGAAAAGAATAATTAGACAATTATATAGTCCTAGGATAAGTGTTCTAGAATATGATTCGTCTTAAAATAAAGTATCCTAAGATAATATTCATTCCAGGATTATTATCTTAGAAACTCTACAATCCCAGGATTGGAAATACTCCAGGATTAATATCTTGAGGCTAATGGTAGATTATGTGATAGATAGATTGGATAGTCAATCTATCCAATCTAGGGGATAGCTTAAATAACCAGTTTATCCAGTTTAGAGGATAGTCTGGATAGCCAGTCTATCCAAACTATCCAATTACATTTATTAGTATATAACTAAAGTAGTTTATAGTTTAGGAGCTTTGTATTTAATTTAGTTATCAATTAGTTTATCTATATTCTACTTGATCTAGTAATGATTTCACTTTCAAGTGAACCTTATTGATAAAGCCTTAACCTACAATTACCAACCAACGAAAACTCAGGCAGCCGCTGCCTCCAGTACAGTATCGTTACAATAATCCTTTAATAACCTCAAAATATTAATCCTGGGATAACTCATTTTTTAAGATAATATATTTCTTAAAATAATTATTCTGGGATTAATATTATTTTAGAACTTTCTATTCTAAAATGAATAAGATCCTAGGATATCTATTTTAAGTTATCATAATTGCCTAATTAATTAGTTTTAAGATAATTATGATCCTAGGATTTATTAAATTCTAGGATACTTATCTTAGGATTCTTTATCGATAAGGATCTTTTTGGAAACAGCAATCTGAATCGCTATACTTGCTTTTATTGTATTATAATGAATATAATTTGTGATATTATTCCCTTTCTAGTTAAGTATTATCCTTGATCGTCTATAATTGTTTGATTTTTGTAATATTTTATAAATATATTATTTATTTTCTTTTCTTTATTATATTATTTCAATATATTAAAAAACGAATAAAGCAATTAGAATTCGGAAATCGAATCGAATAAACAGAAAGCGAAATGATTGCTTGTACTTGTTGTGAAAAGGCTGGTTGTTGTGTCACTCTGAAGTTGGATTCTAATAATGGTCGATATACTGAATATTGTTGTTAAGGGAAGATTTGTAATATGAAGTCGAAGAACAAAATGTTGTCTTTTTCTGATTAATCCTTCATTGATCGTTAAAAATAAAAATTATATAAAAAGAAGGAAAAAGTTTTGTAGTATTATAAAAAGTTATAGCCAAGATTTTTTATCTTTATAAACAATAATGATTTTTGGATAAACAAGAGCAGAAACTAATAATAATTGACTTAAATTCCTTGGATGAACTTGATACTTTAAAGGAAAAGGAAAAACAAGAAAAAAAGAAAAAAATTGTTATCAATTCAATGCTTATTGCTCTTTCTGATCTTTTTAATCAATTTGGTTAATTTGGTCAATTTGATCAATTTGATTCTGATCTTCCTGCGTTTAATTCTGACTTCTTCGATCCTTTCTTTCTAAATGTAATAGATTCCTTATTTATATAAACCTTATTGAACTCCTCTTTTTTTTTAGGTAGCTTTAAATTATATTAACAAAACTTCTCAAACTTCTCAAAGTGCTTAAGGTCTTTTCCCAACTCTTATATATTCTTGGAATCCAGATAATTCTTCTATTTCATCAAATATTTAATCTTATCTCTAATATATTTGTAATCTAATATATTCTTCATTTTATACTCAACATTTTGATTTATAAATACAATTTCTATTTTAAAAGTTTCAGATATTTTTAATAATACTAATTCGAATAAAGATATATAAAATATTAAATAAATATTTATACTTCTTGATAATATCAATTTATAATTCAAAGATCCTCTAATTTTCTTGATTTTGAATAATTCTAGTTTCTTATAATCCAATTTTGTATTTGATTTCTTAATCTTAATGTTTTTTTTGAAGTAAATAGATTTTATTCCTCTTTTTTAATATTAATTCTTAATTACATTTTTTATTATAATAATAAATATTTCTTTTAATAATAAACTTAAGTTTTATTGCAAATTCTTTATAAACTTCCTTAAATTTCTTTATTTGTATTATAACAGATTGATTTTCTATTTCTAGAATATTTGATTTCTAATATACAATTAATTTGTTACGAAGGTAACAGCTGACTTGTTTGTATAAGCTAAGGCCATGTGCAAATAAGATACGATTTGTCCATATTAATATGTGATTATGGTCACCTGAGGATCGTAGGTGCATATACCATCAGAATACACAAACAAGAAAGCTTCAGGCATATATAGTATCAAATCACATGATATATCGAAGATCGAAGTCGATAATCGACGGGATCGATCGTCGAAATCGATATTCGACGAGATCGATCATCGAAATCGATATTCGACGAAATCGAATATCGAAGTCGATATTCGACCAAGAAACGAAGATCTATATAAGGAATGGGATTTCATTAAATATAGAGCTTCGTGCTCAAGATCAATCATTTAGTATACCATACTATTAGTTACGAATTGCATCATCTTATTATCATTACTTTAAAGTCCCTGCTTGATGTCTAGTTATAAACCTACTTCGAGAGCTTAGAGTACTTTCATGTGATCTAGATAGCAAACCTCGTAACACTTTGAGCACTATTACTGCCTCAAGTACCGACTCGATATAAGTAACGATAGCCATATCTTCTATGACACTATAGCCTAGCAACCCAGCTACAAGTAGCCAGGTCACCCCCGAAAGCATCGATAAGGATGGAGATATCTCTATAGGAGGTATCGAAGATCTTAAGGAGATCACTGTCACCGAAACTCTTAAAGTCGTCCTACTAGACCGATTTACAGGCAATTGACAAGAGCTAGAAACCTTCTTGCTTCAATTAGAAATCTATTTCTAATTTAACAAAGACAAATTCAATTACAACATTGATAAAAGCGTCTGGGCCGCCTCCTACCTCAAAGGAGAAGCCGCCAAATGAATTCAACCATACCTCAAAGATTACTTTACCAATTTGAATGAGCTTAAGAAACGATTATATCCTATTCAGATCATTTTTAGGAAATTTGAAGGGTTTAAGAAGGAAATACAACAAGTATTCGGGAATATCAATGAATTATGTGATGTTGAGTCCAAGATCTATAATCTCAAGCAAATAGGGTCAGCAATCAAGTATACTATGGAATTCAGGAGGTATATAGGTATTATTGGATAGGAAGAGAATGCGACGATGAGCCATTACCGAAAAGGGCTTAAGTCTGAGGTCAGGCTAGAATTGGATCGTAATTGCATTTGGGAAGACCTAAACAAATTAATTGAGGAATCTATTAAAGCAGATGAGATGCTATACAAGTATCAAAAGGAATGTCGATCCTCCAATTTTTAAGGAAATCGAGATTGTGGCAAGTACTATAAAAATGAAGGAAGATCTCGAGAGAATAGACAACCTTATAGAGACCCTATACAATTGGATGCAACCTTCAGAGATAAACTATCTAAGGGAGAGGTAGAACGAAGGTGAAAGGACAAGTTATACTTTGAATATGGCAAACCAGATTATCGGGCCAGGGATTGTTGAAGCAAGAGACCATCAGGAGGTGATCACTACAAGAAATTCGGCAAAGGACAGCTCAATGCCATCTTCGTACCCCAATTATGCGCTTCAAATCCAATAGAAGACAATAGCTACGAACGTGAAGAATGTCAAAAAGAAATTGACACAATACTGCAAGACCAGGAAGGGTTGAACGTTATAGACCGATACGAGTTAGAGTGTCTTCAAACTCCTTCACCCTTTATTATCGAAAAGGAACAAAAAGAAATATCGTCAATAGAATATACAATGAAGAACTGGATAGCTTGCTATAATGATTCCTATAAGATTTATTCATCAGGTAAGGAAGCCATAGGTTGATTTCCTTAAAGAAAAGCAAAAAAACCCTGTAAGAAGGGAGGGTCGAAAAGATCATCATATAATCACAAAATTGACCAAATTGACCAAATTGACCAAATTGACCAAATTGACAAAAACAACCACAATAAGGATTTGGGTCAAGGTCAACTAAATATCACAGGCCAAGCAGGTCAGATATACTGTGCTGCGAAGATAAATGGACAAATAATCCAGGCTATAATCGATTCAGAAGCCACGGGAAATTTTATTATATCAGGAACTGTGAAGCATTTGGGAGTACAGCTTTAAGCGAAACAAGCATCATATCAATTGCAGCTAGTTGATGGATAATTAATCAGATTGAACAAAAAGATTTCGTAGGAGATTCGTTCTTTGTGAATAAGTATAACCTAGTACAAAGAGGTTATCCAGTTCGATATTGTTCTATTAGGGAATCAACAGGTTATTCTAAGAATACCATAGTTGAAAGCATATAACCCCCAGATTGATTAGTTATCGGAAACTATATCATTTCCGAAGAAAAACGATCGACGAGATATATTAGAGCCAGCAAGGCTGAATATACATAATGGAGAATTGAAGGTGAACAATATTATTGATGTAGGACATCAAATCCAGGGTTCTTTATTAATAGCGAAGGAAGGTGAACCTTCTGTATAAATAAAGAATAAGCAAAAGAAGTTACTTGAAAACACTTCTATAGCGAAATAGGACAAAGCGCCAATACCAGTATAGTACCAGAAGTACAAGAAATTATTCGAAGAAAGAAAAGGCCATAATACTTTATCAGAGTATAAACTATAGGATCACGAGATAGTATTGAAGGAAGGCAAGATACCTTCATTCAGCCTAATCTATCCGATGTCAACCTTTGACCTAAGGACACTTAGGGATTATATTGGCAACACATTAAAAAGGGGATAGATTAAAGAATCCATCTCACAGACAACTAGCCCTATGTTATTTGTATCAAAAAAAGATGGTACAAAGAGACTTTACATGGACTATTACAAGTTCAACGATATAACGATCAAAGATCAGTACCCATTTCCATTAACTATGGAATTGAGGGATCGATTAGGAAAAACTAGGATTTTCTTCAAGTTTGATTTACAAAACGGATTTTATCTTATTAAAATAAAGAAAAGTGAAGAATGGAAAATAGTATTCAGAACTCGATATAGATTATACAAGTATCAGGTTATGCTATTCAGATTGACAAATGCACCTGCAATATGCATACATTTGGTCAATAATATATTAAGAAAATACTTAGATATATATTATATATATTATCTAAATAATATATTGATATTTTCAGAAACAAAAGAATAATATATTCAGGATATTCATAATGTTCTACAATTTTTGAAGGAAGCAGATCTCCAATGCAAACCTAGCAAATGTGAATTTTATGTCACAGAAACAGAATTCCTAGATTATACTATATTCTCAGAAGGTTTCAAAATAAGCTTTGACAAGGTAAAAACAATCAGAGAATAGGAGTCATCAATTAATATAAAGAAAGTATAATCCTTTTTAAGATTCGTTAACTTTTACTGATAATTTATCAAAAATTATTTGAAAATAATCATCCTAATAACCAAGATTATCAAGAAGAATCAAAAGGAATTTCGATGATCAAAAACAATACAAACAGTATTCGAATGCTTTAAAGAAGCATTCGCAGGAGAATCAGTTCTTAAGGCTTTTGATTCAGAACTATCAATAATTATGGAGACAGACTTCTCAGACTATACAATAAATATAGTACTTAATTAATTAAACTTGAATAAGAAATAACAATTAGTCGCTTATTATTCATATAAATTATTATTAGCTGAATTAAACTACAAAATATACAATAAGGAATTACTAATGATAATAGATACTTTTAGGGAATAAAGAATATACTTGGAAAGATCAAAATATATAATATAGATGTACACAAATCATAAAAACTTGGTTTACTTCATTACAACGAAGGAATTGAATAGATGACAGATCTGATGGTCGGAAATCATGGCCGTATACAACTTCAGAATTTCATATATCAAAGGAAACGAAAATGTTAGGGCAGATACTCTAAGCCGAAAATTAGAATATTTACAAAACAAGATATATGAATTGTATATGATATTAAGATAAGATAATGATGATTTAGTTCACAATAAACTACAACTTGCTGCCACTTCAAGAATAAATTATGATATTATCAAAGATATCATAAAAACAGAATATACAATAGACACTACAGCCAAAAGAATCCTAGTTATACTAGACAATCTAGAAAGAGGATTCATTATTGAAGATGGGTTTATTCATTTTTATAATAAGCTTTATATACCCTTTAATCTAATTAAGGATTATGTTATAGAATAATATAAGCTACCAGCTCACAGGTATCAAGATATTGCAAGAACCTTTGTTAGAATAAGGAAAGAAGTGTACTTTCCAAAGATAAGGATTATAGTTGAGAATGTAGTTGGGAACTGTGATATTTATATAAGGAATAAAGTTACTCAATATACTCTTTATAGTCAATTCAAAACCCCTGAACTATTTATTCAACCTTGGAAGTTCATTATTTAGGATTTTGTAGTAAAACTATTATTATCCAAGAATCCAATTATCCAAAAGGAATACGATTCTATATTGATGATAACAAACAGATTAACCAAGTTTGTTTATATGATACTATTCTATGAAACTTGGACAGCAGACAATCTTACTTATATATTTATATGGAATATAATTAGTATTTATAGTGTACCAGATAAGATCATCTTAGATAAAGATAAATTATTTATATCAAAGTTCTAGTCTACTTTTATAATATTGTTAGGAATCAAAAGAAAGTTCTCAACAACTTTCCATTTACAAACAGATAGCCAAACAGAATGATTAAATCAAATAATAGAAGCCTATCTTCATTGTTATATCAATTATAGATAAGATAATTGGGTTAAATTATTATCTTTGATGTAATTTGTATATAATATATCAGAGACAGAAACCACAAAAGTAATGTCAGCATATGCTAACTTTGGATTCAACCTATTGACTTACAAATCATTACTGCCACAAGATGTGAATGCAAATGAAGCTATAAAAGATATCATAGAAATCAAGGAGCTTCAAGAACAATTCTCCTTGGATTTACAGTTCATTGTTTTAAGAATAGCATTGTACTACAACAAATCAAGAAGTATAAGATCTACTTTTAAAGAGAGGGATAAAGTTTATCTTATTCAAAGGAATATATAAACAAAACGATCAAGTGATAAACTAGATCATAAGAAACTAGGATCATTCAAAATCGACAAAATGATAGGATCAGTCAATTACAAACTCAAATTATTATATACTATGAATATCTATCCAGTTTTCCATATATCCTTGCTTGAACCAGCATCATCAGGAACGCCAAACATATTATTCATAGAAATCGAATTAGTCAACCCTAATGTTATATATAATATTGAAATAATACTAGATTACAAATATATCAGAAATAAGGTCAAGTATTTGATCAAATGGCTAGATTATCTATATTCGGAAAATATATGGGAACTTAAGAAAGATCTTAGCTGCCCTAAGAAATTACAGATATTCCATTTGAAGTACTTATACCTGCCAATAAAGCCTCAAGCTCAAAATCAGACAAAGGAGGTAACGAAAGATCGAAGAAATCGAAAGAAGAAGAACTATTAGGAACATTTACAACAGCATCGATGGGTTCCTTATCCTTACACTCCTTTTCCAATTTTTTCTTTTTCAACCTCTCATTTTCCTCAGTCAAATCAAGCTTTTCCAGCATACAGAGCTCACAACGAATCATCTCCTTTTCATAATTCCTAAGGAACTCCTATTGTTTATATAACTGAAGAATCTTGGCCATTGCCTCTTCTTCTTGCTGATGCAAATGTTCTTGCTACCGCTTGATGGACTTATAAGTCGTAGGTATTGCAGGACCAGCACGATAACAACCTTTCTTGGAATAAATACAACCAATGAAACGAGGGGAAAGATCGATATTAACGATATATAAACATTCAGCACAATTACAACAATCACAAGGTTCACACTTAATACCAATATGTTCAATACGTTGAGATAAGTGAGTAATATCTCGAAAAGAAACCGATTAATTAATAGGCATAGTGAAGGAAATATTATATTCATTTAAAATCAATCGAAATAGGAACATATTATTATAAATGTTTAGGATAAGCGTTAAATTAAAAAGGGGATAGTGTTACGAAGGTAACAGCTGACTTGTTTATATAAGCTAAGGCCATATACAAATAAGATACGATTTGTCCATATTAGTATGTGATTATGGTCACCTGAGGATTGTAGATGCATATACTATCAGAATACACAAACAAGAAAGCTTCAGGCATATATAGTATCAAATCACATAATATATCGAAGATCGAAATCAATAATCAACGGGATCGATCGTCGAAATCGATATTCGACGAGATCGAATATCGAAGTCGATATTCGACCAAAAAACAAAGATCTATATAAGGAATGGGATTTCATTAAATGTAGAGCTTCATGCTCAAGATCAATCATTTAGTATACCATACTATTAGTTACGAATTGCATCATCTTATTATCATTACTTTAAAGTCCCTGCTTGATGCCTAGTTATAAACCTATTTCGAGAGCCTAGAGCACTTCCACGTGATCTAGACGGCAAACCTTGTAACATAATTTATATCCAAAGTTTGTATAATTCGGAGAGACTTATATTATTTCCGAAATAAAATTGTTATAAACGAATTATACTAAAAATAATAGTTTTACTCAATTATTCTATTAATAATTCATATAATAATAAAGATAAACTTCTATAATCTAATTTATTTGTTTATTTTATTTATTTGTTTATAAATAGAATATTATAAATATTTTCCTTTTAATATTTAGTAATACTATTAAGATAATCTAGAATTTTGATATAAAAAGTTTATCCTTATTTGAAAGTATCTTTTCTAGTAATTTATATATTATAATAACCTTTTTCAGGAATATAATTATTAGAGTTTTTATAACATAATGTATAGGGAACTTGGACATATAGGGAACTCGGACACTTTTTCAATTATTCTACACACGATCTTGTTCTACAAGCCACACAATCCTTTAATTCCAATTCTGAATCATTTGAACTATTCTCTAGCTCTTCTTCTTCAATCTCTTCTTCTGATTCTTCAATTGGGCGCTTTGTTACAACGGATAACATAAACCCCGGGTCACATGACCACTCAGGTGACCGGCTCTAATAAATCTAGCTAGAGCCTCTAGAGCCACGGCTCTAGAGAATCTAATTAGAGCCAGCAGAGCCAGAACACGAAGGGTCTATATAATCAAGATGGATTTTCTTTGTATAGAGCTTCGTGCTCAAGATCAATCATTTAGTATACTCTACTATTAGTTACGAATAGCATATTCATTATTGTCATTACTTAAGTCCCTGCTTGACGCCTAGTTATAAATCCACCTCGAGAGCCTAGAACACTTCCACGTGATCTAGACGGCTACCCTCGTAACACGCTTGTGTGGTCGTCCTCGTAGCTTTTTCTCCTTAGGTTTTTCCTTTGCCTTATATATTATTTTCAATATTTCTTTAGTATTAAAAACAAATTGATTTTGTAATTTGATTCTTTTATCTTTAATTCTTTTTTTTCGAATCTCAATTACTTTTTGAACATTAGCGAGCTGTTTTCGAAGTAAGGCTATCTCAGCATTTTGAGATTCTACAAGCTTAGTCATTCTCTTGGCATATCAACAAATTGGTGATGCAGGAGAACCACTGCTTGCTAGAGCTGTATTAAAGATCTGATTTGCTTATATTAGTTCTATCCTATCTAAAGGAGAACTTCTAAATACAGATAAATCTAAATCTTAATTGGGGGTTTTTATTTGTAGAATAAAAGATTATTAAAAGGAATTAAATAATAATATATCAAGTACTTTTCGTGGGGCAAAAGGTACTAAACCAGCTCCTCTCCAACTAGCTTTAATATTAGAAGAATTCAATGCTTTTTTTCTAATATTTTGAAAGAGTTCTACCCATTCAGCTTTTTGAATTCGTTTTACACCAGCTCGAGAATATCGATCGACCTCCAAAGCATGATATCGTTTCATTGGCCTATATACTGCAATATCAAGTGGTTGAAGCAAATGGGAGCAATAAGAAGGTAATATAAGTAAATCGATATTCTTCTCTATATAGAAAACAATAAAGCTATCTGTAATATGATTTGAATAATTATCCATGATCAAAAGTCGAGGTCGATCACCTGACACTTTCTTGGATTCTGATTCGAAAACCCTTTTTAACCATTCTAATCCATGATTATTTGAGGTCCATCTATTTGTATTAATAGAGAACTGTCAGTTTTGAGATATATCCTTTGGAATTTATATAGAATTCGTATTCTGAGCCTTGAAAATGACTATAGGTGATAAAGCCTTTCTAGCTGCATTGATATATTCAAATACAGTTATCCATTCTTGCTTGTCAGCTATAACTTTCCAATTCGATTTTTGAGTAAAATCGATTATAATATATATACTTTGAGTATTTCCAACTCCAAATCCAGTTTCGTCTATATTATATATATCATCTAATTCATACTTTCGTTCAATGAGATATATACGAAATATATCAAATTAAGCCTAAATATTCTCCGGATTTGCCTCTTTAATCCGATTAGATTTTAATTGATGTGAATAGTATATTTTAAGTTCTAAATGTTGTTTTTGGAATCTATAGATTCATTTGTGATTTATAGGTGGAATTTCTGTTGAAGTAAGAATTCGAGATGATGTAACCTGAATATATCGAAGACGAATTTCATTGGCCATTTCCTTCACCAATATAGGTGTAGCAAGGAATCCAGTGATCATAAATCGTGAAATCTATCATATAAGAGTATTTTCTTCTATATTTGAAAGAATTTAAACTATTTTATGGGTTTGGGAATATATTTTCTTCCCAGCCAGCTTATCGGCTAAAATGGACTTAGGGACTTCAAAATGCTTTGCAACCTTTCTAATTGATTTAAATTCTTTTAATTGAAGTGCAACTATAGCTTGTTGAAGCTTCTTTTCAATCTGAGCAGATATAAAAGGTGATTGAATATACATAATAAAAGTTATTAGGGTTTCAAATTGATGATAGGCAAAAAATGTCCGAGTTCCCTATATGTCCGAGTTCCCCATACGTTACGTTAATTAAAATGATTTTATATAATATTAATATTATATATTTGATTAATTAGTTTATAATAATTAGGAGGTAATTGTATTCTATTCCTATTATTGAATTTTTGGATTTAGATAATAAATCTATGAAATCCTATAATATTGATTTTTATAATATCGATGATATTTTAGTTGTATATATTTATTTATAAGAGATATAACAAAAGGCTTTGTTTCTAATATAGGTATTATATTCGATGATCACTTTATTGATTATAGTTTGGAATTCTGGATTTCAATATTGTTTTTTAATTTTTAAATATATCCTTTATATTCCTTGATATTTATAAATTGGTAATGTATATTATTCTTTAATAAATTTAAAGGTAATATTATTTAATAGTTATATTTTCCTTGTAATTTATATTAAATTATTGATAATTATTAATGATTCTGATTATTTGATATTTTTCTTATTTTATTATATATCAATAAATTTATTCTTTTAAATCTCTCTTAATTTATTCTTTAAAACAACAATTTCTATTAAATTCGGAACAAGATCTCTATTTAATAATGATTTTAAGATTACTATTTCCTAATAAACCTTATTATTTTTGTAATCTGATAGTTTATTTAATATATTTATTCTTATATTATCTTTGCCTTTAATATATTTGATTATTAAGTCGAAATTAATTAATTTCTTAATTTATCAAGTTAATCTTCGATTATCCAAAATCTTAATAATAATAAAGGTTTATAAATTTATATAATTAATATAAATAATTATTAGGAATTTAGTTTTTTGAAGATAGACTCTTTAATGTTTCAATGGTTTAATTATAATCATAAATTCCTTCTTATAGATATTGTAATTTTGTTCTATTTTATCTATTTTGTTGGAATAATAAATGATTAGATATAATTTCTTATTATTATTTCTTTATAAATAAACTATTATTATATAAATATTGAAGATATTTATCTCGATAATACTTTCTTGATTGTTATAATAATTATATAATGTAGATTCCTTAATGAATCTATCTTTGATTTTCTAAAAAGCTTTCTTTGCTTTTTCGTTTTAAGTAAATTCTATACCCTTTTTTGTTATTTTTGTAAATGATTCTATTATTTTAGAAAAGTCTTTGATGAATATCTAACAAAAATTAGCAAATATTAATATAATCTATATATCCTTAATATTTCTAGATCGTTCCTAATTCTTTATTTTCTCAGTTTTCTCTAAATCAATGTTCATCTATTCTGATTCGATCATATCTTTCAGAAAGATTACCTTTTTGATTTCAAACTTATATTTCGATAATTTGAGTTATAAATCGACCTTCCTAAATGCTTCGAATACTTTAAGGATATATTTTTTATACTCTTTTTTCTTTTAAAAAAAGACAAGGATGTTATCTAGATAACAAATTACAAATAAACTAAACTCCTTAAATATTTCATTGTTCTATTGTTAATAAATAACAAATATATTTGTTAATCCAAATAATATAATAATATATTCCCATAATCCAGAAGATAATATAAAAGCAATCTTTCACTTATATCCTTCCTTGATTTATATCAGATTGAAAACGTTTCTCTGATCCAATTTGATATAAATCATTGCTTTGTTCAGTTTGTCCCTTAACTTTTGAGCTTTGGATATTGAGTATACATCCCTGATAATCCTATTATTCATTTAACGATAATCTTTACAAAATCGATTATTCAAATCTTCCTTTTTGAATGCTAATAGTATATTAACTATATAAAGAGACTTGGATTTCTTAATCTATCTGTAACGATACTGTACTGGAGGCAGCGGCTGCCTGAGGTTTCGTTGATTGATAGTTGTAGGTTAAGGCTTTTGTCACGAATCATGCTCATTATTATAAAATAAAACTAAGTACATAGGTTTGAGCCACTGTTTCTATAGGAATCCTTATCAATAAGGAATCCTAGGATAAATAGGATCCTAGGATTGTTAATATCCTAGAAAAGAACAATTAAGCAATTATATAGTCCTAGAATAAGTATCCTAGAATATGATTCATCCTAAAGTAAAGCATCCCAAGATAATATTCATCCCAGGACTATTATTCTAGGAACTTTACAATCCCAGGATTGGAATCACCCCAGGATTAGTGTTCTGAGGCTAATGGTAGATCATATGATGAATAGACTGGATAGCCAGTCTATCCAGTCTAAGGGATAGCCTGGATAGCCAGTCTATTCAAACTATCCAATTATATTCATTAGTATATAGCTAAAATAGTTTCATAATTTAGGAGCTTCGTGCTCAACTTAGTTATCAATTAGTTTACCTATATTCTACTTGATCTAATAACAACTTCACTTTCAAATAAACCTTATTAATAAAGCCTTAATCTACAACTACTAATCAACAAAACCTCAGGCAGCCGCTGCCTTCAGTATAGTATCGTTACAGCTTTATTATTAAGGTTTATTTAGAAATGAAGTCGTTATTAGATCAAGTAGAATATAGATAAACTAATTGATAACTAAATTGAGCACAAAGCTCTTAAACTACGAAACTATTCTAATTATATATTAGTTGTTCTTCTTAGATGCTAGTTATATTAGCTAGCTAGTATAGCTAATATTCCCTTATTGTTAGCTCTATTAATTGACTAGCAAGGTTAGTATATTATATGATCCTTATTTGACCTTAGGATACTAATTCTAGAATAATTCCAATCCTGGGATTATAGAGTTCTTAAAATAATAATCTTGGGATGAATATTATTCTGAGATACTTTACTTTAAGACGAATCATATTCTAGAACATTTGTGTCACGAATCATGCTTATTATTATAAAATAAAACTAAGTATATAGGTTTGAGCCGCTGTTTCTGTAAGGAACCTTTATCGATAAGGAATCCTAGGATAAATAGGATCCTAGGATTGTTTATATCCTAGGAAAGAAGGGCTAGGCAACCATATAGTTCTAGGATAAGTGTCTTAGGATATGATTCGTCCTAAAGTAAAGTATCCCAAGATAATATTCATCCCAGGATTATTATCCTAGGAACTCTATAATCCCAGGATTGGAATCACCCCAGGATTAGTGTCCTGAGGCTTATATAGGATCACGTGATGGAGCCTCTAGGAGCGCAGGCTCCTCAGGGCTCCAGGAAGGAATCATTATATAGTTAGAATAGTTTCATAGTTTAGGAGCTTTGTGCTCAACTTAGTTATCAATTAGTTTACTTATATTCTACTTGATTTAATAACGACTTCATTTTCAAGTAAACTTTAATAATAAAGCCTTAATCTACAACTACCAATCAACAAAACCTCAGGCAGCCGCTGCCTCCAGTACAGTATCGTTACAATTTGTTTTAGGATTATATAATTGTCTAACCCTTCTTTTTTAGAATATTAACAATTTTAGGATCTTATTTATTCTAGGATTCCTTATCGATAAGGATTCCTACAGAAACAATGATTTAAATCTATATACTTAGTTTTATTTTATAATAATGAGTATAATTCATAATACTATCCCTTTTTTGATTAAGTATTGTTCTTGATCGCTTATAATTATCTGATTAAGAATTTTTTTATTTCTACAATTTCTTATTTTACTTTCTTTATTATACCATTTATTTGTTCCTAATCCTATATCGATCATAAAGCTTTGGGAAAAGAGTGTTACGAGGGTAGCCGTCTAGATCACGTGGAAGTGTTCTAGGCTCTCGAGGTAGGTTTATAACTAGGCGTCAAGCAGGGACTTAAGTAATGACAATAATGAATATGCTATTCGTAACTAATAGTAGAGTATACTAAATGATTGATCTTGAGCACGAAGCTCTATACAAAGGAAATCCATTTTGATTATATAGCTCTTCGTGCTAATCGTCCCCTTGGTTCCCTTAGTCCCCTTGGCCAAGGGACCGAGGGGATCGAGGGGACCACGTGATTACATAATTGGTCACATGATAAGGATTTCGAAGCTGTCGTAACAAAGAGATTAATTTATCTGGGAAGAAAATGACTCTTTATATTCGCTGTGAAACTCTTAATATCGAATGTATTTCTTCTCGCGATACTAAGTATCGTTGTTGTAGGTGTTATATTTCTTTAAATAAGTTTTGTGATATATATGATTTAGATAAGATACTTTTTGTTTCTGATTGGGAGGTTATCGATACTCAGATTGAACAGATGAATGTAGAGAAGGACGAGGTAATGTTGAAAATACTTCGGCTTAGTAAATAGCAGAAGTTTCTTTGTGAA
This sequence comes from Sclerotinia subarctica, assembly GCA_025389085.1. Lineage (NCBI taxonomy): Eukaryota > Fungi > Ascomycota > Leotiomycetes > Helotiales > Sclerotiniaceae > Sclerotinia > Sclerotinia subarctica. The sequence goes on from QRFI01000007.1 coordinate 2,578,864, forward strand.
AGGAAATAGAAGATAATTAATACTGGGTTGAACTTTATGAATAAGCTTAATGCTCTAAAAAAGAAAGAAAGACAAGAAAAAGAGAAAGAAATTGTTACAACTTTAATATTTATTATTCTCTCCGATTCCTTTGATCAATTTGATCAATTTGATTCTGAACTTCCCTTGATTAATTTCGATTTCCTCGAATCCTTCTTTTTATATTTGATGAATTCGCTATCTATATAAACTATATTGAATTCTCCTTCTTTTTAAATAAATCCGGATTTTATCGATGAAATTCCTCAAACTTTTTAAAGTACTTGAGATCTTTCTTTAATTCCTATATATTCTCAGAGTCCAGATAATTTTTTTATTTCATCAAATATTTGATTTTGTTTTTAATATATTTGCAATCTAATATTTTCTTTATTTTATACTTGATATTTTAGTTAATAGATATGATTTCTGTTTTAGGAGCTTTAGATACTTTTGATAGTATTAGTTCGAGCAAGGATATATAGAATACTGAATAGATGTTTATACTTTTTAATAATATTAATTCATAATTCAAAGGTCCCTTAATTTTCTTGATTTTGAATAATCCTAATTTCTTATGATCCAATTTTGCATTTGATCTTTTTATCTCGATGTTTTTCTGAAGTAAATAGACTTTATCCCTCTTTTTTAATATTAGTTCTTGATTATGTTTCTTATTATAATAATAAGCATTTCTTTCAATAACGAACTTGAGTTTTATTGTTATTTCTTTATAAACTTCCTTGAGTTTCTTCGTTTGTATTATAGCAGATTGGTTTTCTATTTCTGGAATACCTAGTTTTTGGTATACAACTAATTCATATCCGAAATTAGCATAGTTTAGAGAGACTTGGATAGTTTCTGAAGCAGAGCTATTGTATACAAATTGTGCTAGGGGTAATAATCCTATTTAATTATTCTATTAATAATTCATATAACAATGAAGATATACTTTAACAATCTGATTTATTTGTTTATTCTCTTTATTCGTTTATAGATAGAATGTTGTAGATATTTTTCTTTTTATATCTAATAATATTATTAAGGCGATCCAGAATTTTGATATGAAGAGTTTATCCCTATTGGACAATATCTCTTTTGATAATCTATGTATTATAATGATCTCTTTTAGGAATATGATTATTAGGGTTTCTATAGTTAAGATAATTTTGTATAAAACTAATATCATATACTTGATCAATCGATCTATAATGATCAAGAGGTAATTGTACTCTACTCCTATTATTGGATTTTTGGATTTAGATAGCAACTTTATGAAATCCTATAATATCGATTTCCATAATATTAATGATATCTCAGTTATATATATCTGTTTATAAGGAATATGGCGAGAAACCTTGTTCCTGATATAAATATCATATTTGATAACCATTTTTTTTGATTATAATTTGGAGTCCTGGATTTCAATATTGTCTTTTAATTCTTAAATATATTCTTTATATTTTCTGATGATTATAAGCTGGTAATATATACTGTTCTTCAATAAATTTGGTGGCAATGCTACTTGGTAACCAAATTTTTCTTATGATCTATATCAATCCATTTATAATTATTGGTGGCTTAGGTTATTTGATATTTTCCTTATTTGATTATATATCTATAAATTTGTTTTTCTAGACTTCTATTGATTTATTCTCTAAAACAACAATTTCTGTTAGATTTGGAATAAGATCCTTATTTAGAAGAGATTTCAAGATTATTATCTTTTGATAGATTTTATCATTCTTATATTCTAATGGCCTATTTAATATATTTGTCTTTATATTATCTTTGTCTTTGATATACTTGATTATTAAATCGAAATCAGTTAATTTTTCAGTTTATTAAGCCAATCTTCAATTATCCAGAACCTTAATTGTAATGAAGATTCATAGATTCATATAATTAATATAAATGATTACTGGGAACTTAGCCTTTTGGAAATAGATTCTCTAATGTTTCAATGATTTGATTATAACCATAAATTCCTTTTTATAGATATTGTAATTCTGCTCTGTTTTATCTATTTTGTTAGAATAATAAGCAACTGAGTGTAGTTTCTCATTATCATCTCTCTGAAAATGAATTCCTGCTATATAGGTATCAGAAGTATCTGTTTCAATGATATTTTCTTGATCGTTATGATAATTGTATAGTATAGGTTCCTTAATGAATCTATCCTTGATTTCCTGGAAGACTTGCTTTGCCTTTTTGTTTCATATAAATCCTATACCTTTTTTCATCATTTTTGTAAGTGATTCTACTATTTTGGAAAAATCTTTGATGAATATTCGACAAAAGTTAATGAATCTTAATATAGTTTGTATATCCTTGATGTTTCTAGATCGTTCCTAATTCTTTATTTTCTTAGTTTTTTTTAGATCAATGTTTATTTATCCTGATTCAATTATATATTCTAGGAAAATTACTTTTTTGATTTCAAACTTATATTTTGATAGCTTGAATTATAAGTCGATCTTCCTAAATACTTTGAATACTTTAAGGATATGTTCCTTATACTCTTTTTTTTTAAGAGAAGATAAGGATATCATTTAAATAATAAATTATAAATAAACTAAATTTCTTGAATATTTCATTGTTTTATCATTGATAAATAGTAGGTATATTTGTTAATCCAAATAGTATAATGATGTATTCCCATAATCCGGAAGATAATATGAAAGCGATCTTTCATTTATGTCCTTTCTTGATTCATATGAAATTGAAGGTATTTCTTTGATTTAGTTTAATATAGATTATTGTTTTGCTTAATTTATCCCTTAACTTCTGAGCCTTGGGTATAGGGTATATATCCCTGATAATCTTATTGTTTACTCAACGATAATCTTTGTAAGGTTGATTATTCAGATCTTCTTTTTTAAATATTAATAATATATTAATTATATAAAGAAACTTAGATTTCCTAATCTATCCTTTTTTTTCAGTTTTAGATCAATATTCTTTCTATATTCTTAAAATATTAGGGTTATATAATTTCAGTTTCTTAGCTGAAAATATAAATCCCTCTTTGAAATTGATTTTATAATTTTAAGGCTTATATTCTGATAAAGCTCTTAAGTCCTATAAATCTTCGAATAATTTGGCTAATTTTCTATATTTCACTGGAATCTTTTTTGTATCGATCTTGTCGATCAGTAAAGGATCTATAACTATTATAATATAATATCTAGTTGTCATGAATCACATTTATTTTTATAAAATAAAACTAGTTACCAGTGTTTAAGCTGTTTTCTTTAAGGGGATCCTTATCGATAAGGAATCCTAGGACAAATATTGTCCTAGAACAAATAATATCCCAAGAAGAATAAGTTAGACAATTATTGGGTTCTAGAACAAGTGTTTTAGGATATAATTTGTTCTAGGAAGATTATCCTAGGATATGATTCGTCCTAGGATAATTGTCCCAGGATTATTATCTTAGGATTATTATCCTAGAATTGGAATCATCCTAGGATTAATATCCTGGGACTAATAATAGATTATATAATAAATAGATTGAATAGATCAATCTATCCTGTCTATCTAATTAGATAGATAAACTGAATAGATCAGTTTATCCAAACTATCCAAATTATATTTATTAATATATAATCAGAATAGTTTTGTAGTTTAAGAGCTTTATGCTTAATTTAATTATCAATTAGTTTACCTATATTTTATTTGGTTTAATAATGACTTCACTTTCAAATGAATCCAATTGATAAAATCTTAACCTACAACTATCAACCAACGAAACCTTAGGTAGTTGTTGTCTTCAATATAGTATCGTTATATTTTGAGTATTGTTTTCGATTAAGTTATATTAGTTACAATGGACTTTATTCAGCAATTCATTAAACTAATTTCCTTCTCCTCTATTAGAGCTTTAGGACAGGCTGTTGCCAACATAAAGCCAAGACAAGCAATCCAAATATCTATCTCTAATCTATTTTATAAAGATTATAGCAAATATCAAGTTTTTGTTATATAAGCTGATCTTTATTATATTTTTAATAAATATCTCTTCTTGACATTAATATAGAGGATCTTATAGCTAATCTCGTTCTTTCGAGGAATTACGTTCAATTAGATCGAACCCTTCGTTAATGACCTAATAATCAAAACTATCAATAATCAGCTCAATAAAAATATGAAATCTGAGATATATCATCTTTTTGGTATTTACAAGTTATTCCGACAAGATTTCGACAGGGTTTTCGAGGAGGTTGACCCTGATCATATAATTGAAAGAGTATTACAACAATTTAAGCAAATAGGATCAATTATAATCTATACTGTTAAATTCTAACAATATATAAGATATATTATATAGAATAATGATTATCTTAGATCTTAGTTTTATAAAGGATTCAAAGATATTATCAAGGATGAGCTAATAAGAGCTCCAAAACCACCAAATCTTTTCAAATTAATCGAAATCTTTATTCTAATTGACAATCATTTCTATAAAAGATAAATGGAGAAAAAAGGAATCATTCAGGAAAATAAAAAGTTTTCTAAACCTCAGCATCAGAACAAATACTATAATGTCAACGATTTAATGGAATTGGATGAAGTTGAATACTGATATAAGTCAAACAGGCTTAATATTAAAGAAAAGAAAAGATACAAAGAGAATAATCTATATTTCATTTATAGAAAAAATAGATATATATCTTGAGATTATAATTAAAAGAAATTATTCGTTATAAAAGGTAAGAAATAAATAAGATTTGAAAATAAAAGATAAGGATCCCAAAAAGTGGGTATATTAAAGGATAATTCTTATAAGATTAGATTATTAAAAAAAGAGTTATCCCAATTATATCCAGAATAATTTAAGGAGTTAAATATAGTTATTCTATCTATAAATATAGAATTATCCAGAAATATTAATGAGGAAATCGAGCTTATAGATAATTATGAGTCAGTCGAATTGTTCGAAAAGAAAGGATCTATTAAAGAATCTCAAGACAATCAGCAAATCAATGAAGTTTACTTCAGACTTCAAAAAAGCAAGTTATAATATCTAATCAATTATCTTGATAGAAAATATATATAATATTATCACAAAGAATAGAAACCTGATTTTATAAAAAAATATCAGATTTATAATTATCCAATCTTATTGATCCTATATATTATTATATATAACGATCTTTATCAAATAGTATTTAAGGAGAATATAAAGGAAGGTAATACTAGAAGATTTGTTGTGGACTTAAGCTCTTCTTAGATTAATAAAGAATGGGAGTATAGCAATTATGATTGAGAAATCAGAGATGTATAGGAAATCCTGTTACAAATTGAATATCACAGGATTTGGTGTAGGATTAATTATTACCATGAATATCATTGAGTCAAGGATTATTGCCGAGACTTTCAGATAAGACCAATAGAATTATCAGTAATTATATCTTATAGATTATTGAATATAAATAAACATTAGTATAAATGATTGAACCTCTTCATCAAAGAATAGATCACTGAATCATTATTATTAAAACTTAATGATATAATTAGGATTAAATAATTAATTATAGAAATCAATCTCAGAAAACAGAAAGTAAAAACTTTGATCGATTCAAAAGCTATAGAAATGTTTATAAATCTCAATTTTGTAAAAGAAAACAGAATCTTTATTGAATCTAAAGAAAATCTATATTAATTAATATTGTTAAGAGGAAAGAAGGCTGGAATAAATGGATGGATACAAAGACAAACTAATACTCTAAAAATGGTTATATTAGGAGGGTATACCGAACAAATCAAATTGGACTTAGTATTATTGGGTAGATATATAATAATCTTGGGAATCTCTTAGATTAGAAAATATAATCCAAATATTGATTGAGTAGAGGATACCCTTATATTCAATCGTTGTAGATACAAGAATGAATAATTATATGATCTAAAGAAACAAACTTCCAGAGAGATCGGATACTGTGCTATAACAGCTACAGATCCTTTATTGGTTGGTGAGATTGATGTAAAAGAAATTCCAGTGTAATACAGAAAATTCACCAAATTGTTCGAAGATCTATAAAATTTGAGAGCCCTGCCAAAATATAAGCTTTGGGATTATAAGATCAATTTCAAAGAAGGATTCATATCTTTAATTAAGAGATTGAGATTATATAATCTTAGTACCTTAAGAATATAGGAGGAATATTGATCGAAAGCTGAAAAAAAGGATGGATTAGGAAATCCAAGTTTCTTTATATATCTAATATATTATTAATATTCAAAAAAGGAGATTTGAATAATCAATATTACAGAGATTATCATCAAATAAACAATAGGATTATCAGGGATATATACCCTATACCCAAAGCTCAGGAGCTAAGGGATAAATTGAGTAAGATAATGATTTATACTAAATTAGATCAAAGGAATACCTTCAATCTTATACGAATTAAGGAAAGATATAAATAGAAGATTGCTTTTATATTATCTTCTAGATTGTGGGAATATATTGTTATATTATTTGAGTTAATAAATGTATTAGTTATATATTAATAATAAAACAATAAAATATTCAAGGAGTTTAGTTTATTCATAATCTGTTATTTGAATAATATCCTGGTTTTTTCCTAAAAAGAAGAAGAATATAAAGAATATATCCTCAAAGTATTCAAAGTATTTAGAAGGATCGATTCATGACTCAAGTTATCAAAATGTAAGTTTGGAATTAAAAAGGTAATTTTCCTGGGATATATAATCGAATCAGGATAAATGAGTATTAACCTAAAAAAAACTGAGAAAGTAAAAAATTGGGAACAATCTAAAAACATCAAAGATATATAGATTATATTAGGATTCGCTAACTTTTATTGGATATTCATCAAAAACTTTTCCAAAATAGTAAAACTATTTACAGAGATGATAAAAAAGGATATAGGATTTGTATAAAGCAAAAAGATGGAGTAAGCTTTCCAAGAAATCAAAGATAGATTTATTAGGGAATCTATACTTTACAATTATTATGATGATCGAAAAAGTATCATTGAAACAAATGTTTTTGATACCTATATAACAGGAGTTCATCTTCAAAAAGATAACAATAGGAAACTACACTCAATTGCTTATTATTCCAATAAAATGAATAAAACAGAGCAAAATTACAATATCTATAAGAAGGAACTTATAGCTATAATCAAATCGTTGAAATATTGGAGAATCTATTTTCAAGAGGCTAAATTCCTAGTAATTATTTATATTGATTATATAAATCTATAAATCTTTATTATAATTAAAATTCTGGATAATCAAAGATTAATTCAATAAACTAAAGAATTAATTGATTTCGACTTAATAATCAAGTATATTAAAGGCAAAGATAATATAAGGGTAAATATATTAAGTTAGCTATCAGGGTATGAGGATAATAAGATCTATCAAGAAACAGCAATTTTAAAATCTTTTTCGAATAGAGACCTTATTCTGAACCTAATAGAAATTGCTGTTTTAGAGAATAAATCAATGAAAATTTGGAAAAACAAACTTATAGATATATATGTCACGAATCACGTTCATTTTTATAAAATAAATCTAAGTATCGGTGTTTGAGCCGCTTTCTTTGAGAGGATCCTTATCGATAAGGAATCTTAGGACAAATATTGTCCTAGGACAAATAGTATTCTAGGAAGAATGGATTAGGTAATCATTGGGTCTTAGGACAAGTGTTCTAGGATATAATTCGTCCCAGGACTAATATCCCAGAATAATATTTGTCCTAGGATTATTGTCTTAGGATAATATCTGTCCCAGGATTATTATCCTAGAATCCCTACAATCTTAGGATTGGAATCGTTCTAGGATTAATATTCTGAGATTAATAGTGGATCATATAATAAATAGATTAAATAAATCAATCTATCTTATCTATCTAGGTGAATAAATAGACTGAATAGATCAGTCTATTTAAGTTATCTAAATTATATTCATTAATATATAATCAAAGTAATTTTATAATTTAGGAGCTTTATATTCAACTTAATTATCAATTAGTTTACCTATATTCTATTTGATTTAATAATGACTTCACTTTCAAATGAATCCAATTGATAAAGCCTTAATCTACAATTATCAATTAACGAAACCTTAGATAACTATTACTTTTAGTATAGTATCGTTATATTTTGAATATTGTTTCGGTTAAGTTATATCAATTATAATGGATTCCTTTCAGCAACCCATCGAACCAGTTTCCTTCTCCTCTATTGGAGTCTCAGGATAGACTGTTGTCAATATAGAGCTAAGACAAGCAATCCAAGTATCTACCCCTGATCTATTTTATAGAGATTGTAACAAATATTGAGTTTTTGTTATACAAGCTGATCTTTATTATATCTTTAACGGATATTTTTTTTCGATATCAATGCAAAGGATCTTGTAGCTAATCTCGTTCTTTCAAGGAACTGTGTTCAATTGGATCGAACCCTTCGTCAATGACTTAATGATCAAAACTACTAACAGTCAGCTCAATGAAAACATAAAATCTGAGATACATTGTCTTTTTGATATTTACAAGTCATTTCGATAAGGTTTCGATAAGGCTTTCAGGGAAGTTGACCCTGATCATATAGCTGAAAAAGCATTACAATAACTTAAACAGATAGGATCAATTATAATCTATATTGCTAAATTCTAACAATATATCGAATATATTATATAAAATGATAATCATTTTAGATCCCAATTCTATAAAGGATTTAAGGATATCATCAAGGATGAGCTAGCCAGAGCTCCAAAACCACCAAATCTTTCTAAATTAATCAAAACCTTTATTCTAATTGATAATTGTTTCTACAAAAGACAAATAGAGAAAAAGGGAACTATTCAGGAAAACAGAAAATTTTCTAAACCTCAATATCAGAACAAACACTATGATGCCGGCGACCCAATGGAATTAGATGGAGCTGAACGCCAATATAAATCAAATAAGCTTAGCATTAAAGAAAAGAAAAGATGTAGAGAAAATAATCTATATTTCATTTATAGAAAGAGTAGATATATATCTTGAGATTATAATCAAAAGAAACTATTCGTTATAAAAGGCAAGAAACAAGAAAGATTTGGAAACAAGAGATAAGGTGTTACGAGGGTAGCCGTCTAGATCACGTGGAAGTGTTCTAGGCTCTCGAGGTGGGTTTATAACTAGGTGTCAAACAGGGACTTAAATGATGATAATAATGAATATGCTATTCATAACTAATAGTAGAGTATACTAAATAATTGATTTTAAGCACAAAGCTCTATACAAAGGAAATCCATCTTGATTATATAGACCCTTCGTATTCGGGCTCTATTGGCTCTAATTAGATTCTCTAGAGCCATGGCTCTGGGGGCTCTAGTTAGATTGATTAGAGCCGGTTATCTGAATAGTTATATGACCCAGGGTTTATGTTAGCCGTTGTAACACTATCCCCTTCTTAGATTAGCGCTTATCCCAAGCATTTATATAGTTCTTTCTTATAGGTTACTAATGGAATTTCATAATTTCCTGATTTTCATAATGCCTCCAATTCGTTCTTCCAAATCAACGAATAATTATAAGTTACTTTATCAACGGATTAAGGAGAATGGTTTAATCATATCGCCCTGTTCATATTGTGCTGCTCGCGGTCTCGAGTATCGGGTTTCCGAGGATTCTCGGCGTTATGGTGAATGCATTCGTGCAAATGGTAGTGGCAAATGTGATGTTTTTGGTCCTTCCGCTTCTGATTGGGAAGCTTTGGAAAAGGAAGAGCGGAGGATAGAACAAGAGCTTCGTGAAACGTTATCGAAACAGCTTCGTTTATTGACTCAGCAGCAAACCCTTTGTTCTAGGGCTGATGAGATGTTGCGATGTGATTTGAAGACTTTAGACAAATTGGATAAGGCAAAGGAAAAGGAAAGGTTAGAAAATGAGCGTGTAGAGAAGGAGAAGGAGCAAGCAAATGTTGGTTCGTTGACGCCTGCTGAGGCTAGTTCGAATGTATTGAACGACTTTGACCCTTCTGTTACAAGGGTAGCCGTCTAGATCACGTGGAAGTGTTCTAGGCTCTCGAGGTGGGTTTATAACTAGGCGTCAAGCAGGGACTTAAGTAATAACAATAATAAATATACTATTCGTAATTAATAATAGAGTATACTAAATAATTGATCTTAAACACAAAGCTCTATACAAAGGAAATCTGTCTTGGTTATATAGACCTTTGTAGTTAAGAACGCCTAAGGCCCTCTGTTCCTAGGAGCGGGTTCTTCTGGGTGTTCCTTGGAATGGTCGTTCCTCACTGTTCCATTATATGATAATCAGGTTATATGATGGCCTTGTTACGCAGATGTAACATTATCCCTTTCTTAGTTTAGCGTCGTTCTTGATTGTATATAAATAACTAATATTCCCTATATAGAATTCTTATCAGAATCATTTTCTATTTTTTCCGATATTATACCTTCTTGCCCTATTTTTACAAAACATCGAAAGTATAAGGAGATAACTCGCCTAGCTTAATTGATTGAACAAAGTGGAGTAGAGATAGTTCCTTATACTTTTTGTTAAAAAAATGAATTTTGTTGTATAAAGGATTTGGATAATTCTAAGTGAACATATTGTTCTGAGTATGTACAGGCTTGTCGATCCTACGATGTTGCATTTACTTTATCAGATGATTAGGAACGAGAGGTTCCTCATAAAAACGATTGGGAAGCTCTTGATCGTCAAAAAGAAAAGTTAGATCAGGAGGAGGAGGTGACCATATCGAAGTTACTTCGTTTACAGAAACAAAGGAAATATATTAAAGAGCATCGTAAGCATATGGCCGATCAGGGTCTTAAATATCTGGATGAACTTGATGCTCTGAAGGAGCAAGAGAGATTGGAAAATGAGTGTGTGAAGAAGGAGAAGGAATTGATATCTGCTTCCATCACTGGTCCTAATGATGAACTTAGTTTCGATCCTTCCTTACTATTGTTGTTTGTTAAGAAGATTGATGCTTGGCTGGCAAATGAGGATATTTCTGATGGAATTATTTAATCTATACAGGGCTTTTAAACTGTGACTTGAGTTCCCAAATGTTTTCTAAATGTAAATATCCTTTCTATTTTATTAGATACTTGATTTTATCTTTGATATACTTGTAGTCTAAGATCTCTTTTATATTATATATAGCATTTAGGTTGATTGGTTCGATTTCTGTTATGGGCACATTGGGCGCTCCTGGTAATACTTTCTTGAAGAGTGAGATATGGAATATTGGATGGATATTTATAATGTATAATAATTTCAGTCTATAATTGACTAATCTTACCACCTTATCGATTTTGAATGATCCTAGTTTCTTGTGGTCTAATTTATCACTTAATTGTTTTGTTTGTATATTTCTTTGAATAAGATAAACTTTATTCTTCTTTTTAAAAATAGATCCTATACTTCTTGATTCGTTGTAGTAAGATATTGTTCTTAAAGTAATGAACTATAAATCCAAGGAGAGTTATTCTTGAAGCTTCTTGATTTCTATAATATCTTTTATAGCTTTGTCTACATTCGCATTTTGCGATAATAATGATTTATAAGTTAATAGATTGAACCCAAAGTTAGTATATGCTGACATTACTTTTGTGGTTTCTGTTTCTAATATATTATATATAAATTATATCAAAGATAATAATTTAACCCAATTGTTTTGTTTGTAATTGATGTAGTAGTGGAGATAGGCCTCCATTATTTGATTTAGTTGTTCTATTTAGCTATTTGTTTGTAGATAGAAAGCTATCGAAAGCTTTCTTTTGATTCTAAGTAATGTTATAAAGGTAAATCAAAACTTTGATATAAATAATTTATCCCTATCTGAGATAATCTTATCTGGTACATTATAGATATTGACTATATTCTTTATGAATATATAAGTAAGATTATCTATTATCCAAATTTCATAGAATAATATTATATAAACAAATTTAATTAATCTGTCTGTTATTATTAATATAGAATCATACTTCTTTCAGATAACTGGGTTCTTGGATAATGATAGTTTTATTACAAAATCCTAAATAATGGACTTTCAAGATTGAGTAGATAGTTCGGGGGTCTTGAGCTGATCATAAGGGGCATACTAGATGATTTTATTCTTTATACAAATATTGCAGTTTCCAATTATATTCTTAATTATAGTCCTTATCTTTGGAAAATAGACTTCTCTCTTTATTCTAATAAAGGTTTTTGTAATATCTTGATATCTATAAGCTGATAGTTTATATTGTTTTATAACATAATCCTTAATTAGATTAAAAAGTATATAAAGCTTATTATAAAAGTGGATGAACCCATTTTCAATAATGAATTCTCTTTCTAGATTATCTGATATAATTAGGATTCTTTTAATTATAGTATCTATTATATATTCCGTTTTTATAATATCCTTGATAATATCATAATTTATTTTTGAAGTGATAATAAGTTATGGTTTATTGTGAACTAAACCATCGCTATCTTATCTTAATATCATATATGATTCATGTGTCTTATTTTGTAAGTATTCTGATTTTCGGCTTAAAGTATCTGCCCTAGCATTTTCATTTCCTTTGATATATGAAATTCTGAAGTTGTAGATGATTATAGTTTCCGATCATCTAACCTACCATCAGTTTAGTTCCTTTGTTGTAATAAAGTAAACCAAGTTTTTATGATCTGTATATATCTGCATTATATATTTCGATCCTTTCAAATATATTCTTTATTCTCTAAAAGTATCTATTATCGCTAGTAATTCCTTATTATATATTTTGTAGTTTAATTCAGCTGACGATAGTTTATATAAATAATAAACAACTGGTTACTATTTCTTGTTCAAGTCTAACTAACTGAGTATTATGCCTATTACATAGTTTGAGGAGTCTGTCTCCATAGTTATTAGTAATTCTAGATCAAAAGCCTTAAGAACTGGTTCTTCTGCAAATGCTTCTTTAAGGTATTCGAATATTGTTTATATTGTTTCTGACCATTGAAATTCCCCTTGATTCTTCTTGATGATCTTGGTTATTGAGATGGTTATTTTCGAATAATTTTTGATAAATCGTTAGTAAAAGTTGGCGAACCCTAAAAAAAATTGTACTTCCTTTATATTAATTGGTGGCTCCTATTCTCTGATTATTTTTACCTTGTCAAAGCTTATTTTGAGATCTCCTAAGAATATAATATAACTTAGGAATTCTGTTTTTGTAATATAAAATTCATATTTGCTAGATTTGTATTAAAGATCTGCTTCCTCCAAAAGTTATAGAATATTATGAATATTTTAGATATATTATTTTTCTGTTTCTGAAAATACTAATATATTATTTAGATAATATATATAATATATATCTAGATATTTTCTTAATACATTGTTGATTAAATATATACATATTACAGATATATTTGTCAATCTGAATAATATAATCTGATATTTGTATAATCTATATCGAATTCTGAATACTGTTTTCCATTCTTCACCTTTCTTTATTCTAATAAAATGAAATTTGTTTCGTAGATCAAACTTGGAGAAAATCCTAATTTTTCCCAATCGATCTCTTAATTCTGTAGTTAATAGAAGTGGGTACCAATCTTTGATCATTATATCGTTGAGCTTATAATAGTCCATATAAAGCCTTCTTGTACCATCCTTCTTTGATACAAATAATATAGGGCTAATTGTCTATAAGATAAATTCTTTGATCTATCCCTTTTTTAATATATCACCAATATAATCCCTAAACATCCTTAGGTCAAAGATTGATATCGGATAGATTGGACTGAATGAAGGTATCTTGCCTTCCTTCAATACTATCTCATAATCCTATAATTTATATTCTAGTAAAGTATTATAGTCTTTTCTTTCTTCGAATAATTTCTTATACTTTTGGTATTATACTGGTATTGGCGCTTCGTCCTATTTCGTTACAGGGATGTTTTCAAGCAACTTCTTTTGCTTATTCTTTATTTGTACAAAAGGTTCACCTTCCTTTATTATTAATAAAGAACCCTGGATTTGGTATTCTATATCAATAATGCTATTCGTCTTCAGTTCTTCATTGTATATGTTCAGCCTTGCTGACTTTAGTATATCTCGTTGATCGCTTTTCTTCGGAAATGATATAGTTTTCGATAACTAATTAATCTAGGGGTTATATACCTTCAATTATAGTATTCCCAGAATGATTTATTGATTTCTTAATAAAACAATATCGAACTGGATAATCTCTTTATATTGGGTTATATTTATTTGTAAAGGATGAGTCTTCTACGAAATCTTTTTGTCCAATCCAGTTAATTGTTTATTAATTAGTTACAATTGATATAATACTTGTTTTGCTTAAAGTTGTACTCCTAAATACTTTATAGTTTCTGATGCAATAAAATTTCCCATAGTTTTTGAATCAATTATAGTCTGGATTGTTTATTCATTTATTTTTGTATTACAATAGATTTATCCTGCCTGTCCTGCAATATTCAATTGGCCTTGGCTTTTTTCATAGATTTTAACTAACCTTCCCTTCTTGCAGGATCTCCTTGCCTTCCTTTACAAAAACCATCTTGTAGCTTCTTTATCCGATAAATAAATCCTACAGGTTTCATTATAATAAACAGTCCAGCTCATAACAGTATACTCAGCTATCTATTCTTTCTTCGTTTCTGTTCTGAATAAGAATGAGAAAGGAGTTTATAGATACTCTTATTCTTATAGATCTATTATATTAAGACCTTCTTTATTCTTTGATAATTCATTTAGCAATTTCTTGAACTCTTTATAGTCTATATATTGGATCTTTTTAGGTTCTGTAAAGGTTGTTGTATATAATTGAGGTGTAAAGGTTGTATTAAGTTGGCCTTTGCCGAACTTCTTGTGATAACCTTCTTTTAATGGCTTTTTGCTTTGACAATCTCTGGCTCTATGACCTAACTTGCCATATTCGAAATAAAGCTTGTCCTTGCATTTTTGTTTTACTTTTTTTTTAAATAATTTGTTTCTAAAAATTATATCTAATTATATTGGGTCTCTATAGGGTTGTCTATTCTTTCGAGATCTTTCTTCATTCTTGTGGTATTTATCATAATCTCGGTTTCTATGGAAGTTAGAAGAACAATGTTCCTTCTGATATTCGTAAAGTATCTCATCCACTTTGATAAACTTCTTGATCAATTTGTTTAGATCCTTTTAAATATAATTATAATCTAGTTCTAACCTAATTTCAGGTTTAAGCCTTTTCTGATAGTGACTTATTGTTATATTTTCTTTTCATTTAGTAATACCTATATATCTCCTGAATTCTATAATATACTTGATTATTAATCTTATTTATTTAAGGTTATAGATCTTGGACTCAATATTATATAATTCATTGATATTCCTGAATATTTGTTATATTTCTTTTTTGAACCCTTTGAATTTCCTAAAGATAGTTTGAATCGGGTACAATCGCTTTTTTGGCTTATTCAAATTGATGAAGTAATCCTTGAGATATAGTTGGATCCATTTAGCAGCTTTTCCTTTAAGATAGGAGGCGGCCCAAATGCTTTTATTGGTATTATGATTAAACTTGTCCTGGTTAAATTGGAAGTAGATCTCAAGTTGAAGCAAGAAGGTTTCTAGCTCTTATCGATTGCTTGTAAATCGATTTGGTAAAGCGATTTTAAAAGTTTCGGTGATAATGATTTCCTTGGGATCTTCGATACCTCTTATAACAATATCTCTATCCTTATCGGTATTTCCAAGAGTGCCTTGATTGATTATAATAGGGTTATTAGATTATAATATCTTGGAAGATATATTGTCGTTATTAATTGAGTCGGTACTTGAAGCAATAATAATGCTCAAAATGTTATAAGGGTAACTATCTAGATCATATAGAAGTGTTCTAGATTCTCGAAATGGATTTATAATTAAATATCAAGCAGGGACTTAAATAATAACAATAATAAATATGTTATTCGTAATTAATAATAAAGTATACTAAATAATTGATCTTGAATATGAAGCTCTATACAAAGGAAATCCATCTTGGTTATATAGACCTTCATAGTTAGGAACATCTAAGGCCCTTTGTTCCTAGAAACGGGTTCTTCTAGATGTTCCTTGGAACAGTCGTTCCTCACCGTTCCATCACATGACAATCAGGTCATGTGATGGCCTTGTTACGCAGATGTAACACCTTCCTCCTTTTTGAGTCCTTCGGATCCTTTTTGGGAAGGTCTGGATAGTGTTAATGAAATCCCTTCAACAGATCAGGGGTATTAAGGTTCTTCTTAGATTCCCAAATGTTTTCTGAATATAGATAATCCTGCTATTTGATTAAATATTTGACTTTCCCATTAATATATTTGCAATCTAATATTTCTTCAATATAATATTCTCCCTCTAGATTGACTAGGTCGATTTCCAGGTCTAATACTTTTAGTGTTCTAGGTAATGCTTTCTCGAGGAATGAGATATGAAATATTGGGTGGATATTTATTGTATATAGTAATTTCAATTTGTAATTGACTAATCCTATTACTTTATCAATTTTGAATGATCCTAGTTTCTTATGGTCTAGTTTATCGCTTGATTGTTTTGTTTATATGTTTCTTTGAATAAGATAAACTTTATCCCCCTTTTTAAGAGTAGATCCTATATTTCTTGATTTGTTGTAATATAACATTATTCTTAAAGCGATGAATTGTAAATCCAAGGAGAGTTGTTCTTGAAGCTCCTTGATTTCCATGATATCTTTTATGGCTTTGTCTACATTTGTATTTTGCAGTAATGATGATTTGTATATCAATAAATTGAACCTAAAGTTAGCATATATCAACGTTACTTTTATGGTTTCTATCTTTGATATATTATATATGAATTGTATTAAGGGTAATAATTTAATCTAATTGTCTTGTCTGTAATTGATATAATAATGGAGATAGACTTTTATTGTTTGGTTTAGTTGTTCTATTTAGCTATCTATTTGTGAATAGAAAGTTGTTGAAAACTTTCTTTTGATTTTAAGTAATATTATAAAGGTAGACCAAAATTTCGATATAAATAATTTATTTTTATCTAAGATAATCTTATCTGATATATTATAAATACTGATTATATTCCTTATGAATATATAAGCAAGATTATCTGCTATCCAAGTTTTACAGAATAATATTATATAAGCAAACTTGGTTAATCTATCTATTACCACTAATATAAAATTGTATTCCTTTTAGATAATCAGGTTCTTAGATAATAATAGTTTTATTATAAAATCCTAAATAATAGATTTCTAAGGTTAAATAGATAGTTCAGGGGTTTTGAACTGATCATAAGGAGCATACCAAATGGCTTTATTCTTTATACAGATATTGCAATTCCTAATTATATTCTTAATTATAATCCTTATCTTTAGAAAGTAGACTTCTCTCTTTATTCTAGCAAAGGTTTTTATAATACCTTAATACTTATAAGCCGATAGCTTATATTGTTTTGTAACATAATCTTTAGTTAGATTGGAGGGTATATAAAGCTTATTGTAAAAGTGAATAAATCTATCTTTCATAATGAATCCTTTTTCTAGATTGTCTGATTTAGTTAGGATTCTTTTGATTGTAGCATTTGTTGTATATTCCGTTTTTATGATATCCTTGATAATATCGTAATTTATTCCTGAAGTGGTAGTGAGTTATAGTTTATTATAGATTAAAGCATCGTTATCTTGTCTTAATATCGTATATGATTTGTGCATCTTGTTTTGTAAATATTCTAATTTTCGGCTTAGAATATTTGCCCTAGCATTTTCGTTTTCTTTAATATATGAAATTCTGAAGTTATATATAGCCATAGTTTCCGATCATCGGATCTGTCATCTGTTCAATTCCTTTGTTATAATGAAGTAAACCAAATTCTTATGATCTATATACACCTGCACTATATATTTCGATTCTTTTAAATATATTCTTCATTTTCTAAAAGTATTTATTATCGCTAATAATTCTTTATCGTATATTTCGTAGTTTAATTCAGTTAACGATAATTTATATGAATAATAAGCAACTGATTGCTATTTCTCGTTCAAGCCTGGCTAGCTAAGTACTATATTTATTGCATAATCTGAGAAGTCTGTCTCCACAATTATTGGTAGTTCTAGATCAAAAGCCTTGAGGACTGGCTCTCCTGCAAATACTTCCTTAAAGCATTCAAATATTACTTGTACTGCTTTTGTCTATTGGAACTCCCTCTGATTCTTTTTAGTAATTTCAGCCATTGAAGAGATTATCTTCGAATAGTTCTTAATAAATCATCAATAAAAATTGGCGAACCCTAAAAAGAATTATACTTCCTTTATACTAATTGATGGCTCCTATTCTTTAATTGCTTTTACCTTGTCGAAGCTCATTTTGAGATCTCCTGAGAATATAGTGTAGCCTAAGAATTTTGTCTTTATAACATAAAATTCGTATTTGCTAGATTTGTATTGAAGATCTGCCTCCTCCAAAAATTGTAGAACATTATAAACATCCTGGATATATTATTCTTTTGTTTCTGAAAATACTAATATATCATTTAGATAGTATATACAATATATATCTAGATATTTCCTTAATATATTATTAATCAAGTATATATATATTGCTGATATATTTATCAAATCGAATAGTATTACTTGATATTTGTATAATCTGTAGCGAATTCTAAATACTGTTTTCCATTCCTTATCTTCCTTTATCCTGATTAGATAAAATCTATTTCGAAGATCAAACTTGGAGAAAATCTTGGCTTTTCCTAATCGATCCCTTAATTCTGTAATTAATGAAAATGGGTACCGATCTTTGATCATTATATCATTGAGTTTGCGATAATTTATACAAAGTCTCCTTGTACTGTCTTTCTTTGATACAAATAACACAGGGCTAATTGTCTGTAAGGTGAATTCTTTGATCTATCCCTTTTTTAATATATCACCAATATAATCTCTAAGTGTCCTTAGATCAAAGATTGATATCGGATAGATTAGGTTGAATGGAGGTATCTTGCCTTCCTTTAATACTATCTCATAATTTTATAATTTATGTTTTGATAAAGTGTTATAGCCTTTTCTTTCTTTAAATAATTTCTTGTACTTCTGGTACTGTACCAGTATTGGCATCTTTTCCTGTTTCGTTACAGGGGTGGTTTCAAATAATTTCTTCTGCTTATTCTTTATTCATATAGAAGGTTCACTTTCCTTCATTATTAATAGAGGACCCTGAACTTGATATCCTATATCAATAATATTATTCGCCTTCAGTTCTCCATTATATATATTCAACCTTGCTGGCTCTAGTGTATCTTGTTGATCGCTTTTCTTTGGAAATGATATAGTTTTTGATAACCAATCAATCTGGGGGTTATATATCTTCAACTATGACATTCCCAGAATGATCTATTGATTCCCTAATGGAATAATATTAAACTGAATAACCTCTTTATACTAAATTATATTTATTTGTAAAAAATAAGTCTCCTACGAAATCTTTCTGTCCAATCCGGCTAATTGTCCATTAACTAATTATAATTGATATGATACTTGTTTCACTTAGAGTTGTACTCCCAAATACTTTATAGTTCCTAATGTAATAAAATTTCCTATAACTCCTGAATCAATTATAGTCTGGATTGCTTATCCATTTATTTTTGTATTGCAATAGATTTGTCCTGTCTATCCTGCAATATTCAATTGGCCTTAGCCTTTTTCATAGGTCTTAACTGACCTTCCTTTCTTGCGGGATCTCTTTGTCTTCCTTTGTGGAAACCATCCTGTAGCTTCTTTATCTGATAAATGAATCCTATAGGTTTCATTATAATAAGTGGTCCAGTTTATAACAGCATATTCAGCTGTCTATTCCTCCTTTGTTTTCATTCTGAATAAGGATGGGGAGAGAGTTTGTAGATATTCTTGTTCTTATAGATCTATTATATTGAGGTCTTTTTTATTCTTTGATAGTTTATTTAACAATTTCTTGAATTCCTTGTAGCTTATATATTAGATCTCTTCAGATTCTGTAGAGATTGTTGTATACAATTGAGATGTGAAGGTCACATTAAATTGGCTTTTGCTGAACTTCTTGTAATAACCTCCTCCTGATAGCTTTTTGCTTCGACAATCTCTGGCTCTATAACCTAGCTTGCCGTATTCAAAGCAAAGCTTGTCCTTACATTTTTGTTTTACCTCTTTTTTAGATAGCTTGTTTTTAAAGATTGTATTCAATTGTATTAGGTCTTTGTAGGGTTATCTGTTCTCTTGAGGTCTTCCTTCATTCTTGTAGTACTTACCACGATCTCGGTTTCCGTGGAAATTGGAAGAACAGCGTTCCTTCTGATACTTATAAAACATCTCATCCGTTTTAATAGATTCCTTGATCAATTTGTTTAAATCCTTCTAAATGTAATTGTGATCTAGTTCTAGCCTAATTTCAGGCTTGAGCCCTTTCCGGTAGTAGCTTATTGTTGCATTCTCTTCCCATCTAATAGTACCTATATATCTCCTGAACTTTATAGTGTACTTGATTATTGATCTTATTTACTTGAGATTATAAATCTTGGACTCAATATTATATAATTCATTGATATTCTTGAATACTTGTTGTATTTCTTTTTTAAACCCTTCGAATTTCTTAAAGATAGTTTGAATTAGATATAATCGATTTTTTGGCTTATTCAAATTAGTGAAGTAATCCTTAAAATATAATTGGATTCATTTGGTGGCTTCTCCTCTGAGATAGGAGGCAGTCCAAATGCTTTTATCAATGTTATAATTGAATTTATCTTGATTAAATTGGAAATAGATCTCAAGTTGGAGCAAGAAGGTTTCTAGTTCTTATCGGTTACCTATAAATC